>OX333074.1:42446991-44963229 GCA_946863875.1 Alloplasta piceator
TTGCGAAAATATTCTAGACATATTGTACTATTATATAAAAAAATAAATTTTTTTTTCTCAATTTTCAAACCCATGGTAACCCCTTAAAAATGAGGCTTTTTCTTGAAGTTTTCTGACCTATTTCTCTATTCCCACCCCATCGATCGGATGATCTTTGACCTCTCGTTTCATTAGGTTGCCCTCGAGGCACCAAAAATCTCTTTTCCAAAGAAGTCTTCAAAGCCCTTCACCCTTACGTCCCCTTCGCTCTTCACGTTTAATAACGAGAGAAAATCTTAACGATCCCTTAATTGAGAGCGCTAAATCTTGCTTCTTCGGGCATTGCAGTACTCGCAAAGGTGTTGGTTCGACTTGGGTGAATGAAAGAAATAGACGGAATAGAGAGAGAGAGAGAGCGAGAGAGAGAGAGAGAGAGAGAGAGAGAGAGAGAAAAAGAGAGAGAGAGAGAGAGAGAGAGAGGAATCACGAGAGGAAACGAAGCTGTCGCGTCGAGGCCAAGAAGGTTCTTTTTCTGCTGTAGGCAAAAAGAACCATTGCGATGGTCACACACCATCCAACGAAGGAAAGAACAAAGCGCGAGAAAAGGGACAGAATTTTTTTTGCCAAGCAGTGAACAAGAGAAAGCTCAATCTTCTTATCGTTTTTCGCTCTCTTTTTCTTCGTTTCTGTACTGGAATCTGCGAAAGAGATCGGTATTCGAGCTATAAGCAAACTGAGTCTCGAGGCGAACGAGGAAAAACTCTAAAAAGGGGAGAGAGAAAAAGGAGCGAGAGGGACGAAAAACTGCGGAGTCTGTTAAACAGAAAGGGTTTGGCTCTTCTTCCATTTCTTCTCGATGGCATTATTGAAATTGAGATGAGAGTACTGCGGGTTATGTCTGTTGAAACAGAAAAGAAGAAATAGAGATAAAGATGGCGAGGGGGACTTCAGGGGGTAGTGAGAGTATGCCGAGCTGAGGCAAGTTCAAAAAGAGAGATAACGATTGCTCCCGGAAGAATGAAATGAAGTAAAAGAAAAAGGTGGAGCCTCAAGTACGTAAGATTGTGTCTCTCATACGCTTTTATCGCGAATAATAACGGGACTGCTTTGCTAAAATCGCGCGAGAAATTCTTGAAAGAAACGATTGACAATGGAGGGGGGTCATTCCATGTCAAATCGACTAATAGTTGGAATCGACCCCTTTCAATTCCGATGAAATTTAGTCACAAGTTTTCTTTTATCATAAAACGATGTTCTGCCAAAGGAAGAAAATTAAACCAATTTTTTTCGGAAGTTATGGTAAATTCAAATTTTTTTCAATTTTTCAAGTTTATTTTTTAACTATCTCGAAAACTATTGTAGTTACGAAAAAAACGTTCTGGCTTCGTCTTATAGAGTATACTTGGGGCTATGAAAAGAGAAATATTTCGAAAAAAAAATTCGGTACAATAATGAATTTGGAGGATTTTGAATTTTTTTAAATCGTGAAAACCCACGATCAACATGAAATTTTTCGTTCCACTTTTTTAATATAACACCTTCTACCTTGTAATATATTACTTATACATGTATATTAAATCTGCGCTTAAAACGCTTTACCAAATAAATAAAAACGCAAATGCAATTATGTTTACATGCTTATGTCATTAATTGAAATTTTTACTGCTCAAAATTACAAAATTACATGGTTGCTCAACTTTTTACTTGTCTTAGAGGTGAACAAATATTTTTTTTTTTACTAATATCTAGAAATCCATATTTTTGAAAAACAAAACGCAATTCTCAACATTTCAGGATCTTCAAAGATCAGTACAAGGTATTATATAGGAAAAATGTAACCAAAAATTTAATGTTGACCGTGGATTTTTACGATTTAAAAGAATTCAAAATTCTCCACATTCAATATTTTTCAAAAAATTTTTTCGGAATATTTTTTTTTCGTAGCCCCAAGTATACCCTTTGAGATGAATCCAGAACGATTTTTTCGTAACTATAATAATTTTTGTGATATGTAAAAAATAAACTTGAAAAATTGAAAAAATTGTGAAATTTTGAATTTTGCATAACTTTAAAAAAATATATATTTTTTTCTTTGGTAGAACTTAGTTTTATGATGAAAGACAATTTCTGACCAAATTTCATCGAAATTGAAAGAGGTCGATTCCATCTATTGGTTGATTTGACATGGAATGATCCAGGGATAAATTGTGCATTTTTTATGTGAAACCATGAAGCTTGACAATGTTTCGCACTCTATAAAAAGTCGTGGTGTATATTTCAAACAAACGACTCGCAATCGATAGTGGGAATATAATTTTGCAAATCATAAAATGAGGTTAAATTTGTGAGTCGAATACTTATTTGGCTTATACATGGAATATTTAAGATTAATTCGATCACAGTATGACCCTCACCGCCTTCGATTTAAAAATACTCGCAGAAAATATTCGCGTGATTCAAAATTACGTTCTAAAATGGCCGATTTTTCCCAATCCCTCTGCAACCTGTCACCTAATAATATAAGCGAGAAACTGAAAACAAAAGTCATTTTTCAAATGGATGAAAAACAAGAAATTAATCCTGCATGAAAAAATTCGATTATTCATATTAGGTTTTAGGCTTGACACTCTGTTTCTGGGAGCAAGTTTATATTAGCATGATTTTTGATAACCGAAAAAATCAAAAGAAATAATTTGTTGCAGAAAATCAACGTCAACCTTTGAAAATTAATATAAACAAAATTGAACCAAAAATGTAATGTTGATCATAGATTTTTACGATTTTAAAAAATGCAATAATCTTCAAATTTATCATTTTTCAAATTTTTTTTTCGGAATATTTTTTTTTTCGTAGCCCCAAGTACACTCTTTAAGACGAACCTAGAACGATTTTTTCGTAACTATAATAGTTTTTCAGATATTTGAAAAATAAACTTGAAAAATTGAAAAAATGCTGCAATTTTGAATTTTGCATAACTTTTGAATTTTTTTTTTTTATTTCCTTCCTTTGGTAAAACCTTGTTTTATGAAAGAAAAATTCTGATGAAATTTCATCAAAATTGAAAGGGGTCGATTCCAACTATTGGTCGATTTAACATGGAATGACCCATACCGAAGTGTTTACTTTTCAAGTATGACAAATGTTCTTCGTTTTTAATCAATCATCTACGTAAATTTTTTGTATAACAATAAAAAAAATAGGGTTGCCGCTGTTTGCTCCAAGAGACGAAGTTTTAAAGCAATTAACAATCAGATTGAGCTACACATAAATTTAATTTTAAAAAAATCATAGCTCTCTTCGTAGATATTAAAACATTGTTTTGTGCATTTGAAAAATGGCCATAAAATCTATTGTTTATTGCGTCCCACGCATATTATTAGCAAGAGAATAGTACACGGAGAAAAATGCCACCTCGAACTCTAGTCTTGGTTACCAGAAAGTATCGTAATTTACTTCCAGTCCGAAATTCTCAGACTTATTACTATACCATATTGTAATGAATACTATGCTACTGTAAAATATCCTATTTATACCGCGATAAGTATTAAATGGAAGATAGTGATTACAATATGGTATAGTAATAAGTCTCAGAATTCCGGACTGGAAGTAAATTACTATATTTCTAGTAGTGGATATTAGAATTCTGGTAACCAGGACTAGAACTCGAGGTGGCATTTTTCTCCGTGTATGGAGCTTGGACAGGTCTGTAAAGATTTTAGAGTGTTATTTGGGACCCGGAGAACAGTCTTTTCAACACATTCGAAGGACGACAGGATCGAGCTTAAAATCCTGGTCAAATTGACCTGTGATGTCCCATATGTCCACATATATACGTAAATAAATACAAAGAGAGAGAGAGAGAGTGAATTTCGACGAAACGAAATTCTTGCTATAAAAATAGAAACACACGCAGTGCCTGGTGCAATGTGATTTAATTCACCGAGCTCTAATGCTCTCGAATAACAGAATTTACAGAGGGTGGGTTGCATGGCACACAGTAGCATAGAACTGTGACAGGAACGACCTCGATTCTCGTAAAATCCGTATCGAACGAAGCGGTGCAATCCGTAGGGGATGGCTTTTGTGCACCCAGTGGGGAAAATGCATTTGCCCGGGTTCCGATAAGTATCTATACAGGTGCCTATATAAATTTATACATATATATTGAACGAAAATGTAAGCCGAGTATCGAAGCTGATACAGAGAAAAAGGTCTGCTCAAAAGGGTTCATTATGGACAAATGATCTGTGAATTTGGCAGGTTACAATAACGAACATCGTCGAGAAACGACTTTTCTTTATCATCTTAGCCACAGACATCGACTGCGCGGTAGCAATTTTTTTATCTCGATATTTTCACCACCGGAAAGCCAACGACCCTTTTTTTTGTTATCGACAAAGATACCTAAAATGTGCTTTACATTGGAAAATACAGGGACCAGCGATCTTCCTCGGCATTCGCGCTTTTTCCCCCAAAAAACAAGTGTAACTTCCACTAGCTTTGGAGATTACGTATAGAAAGTATATATGATAGTGACATCCTATCGGGTAGATTGCCTCGAAAGTTTGGTTGCAAAGGGCCAACCAAGTTGGCTGGATAATGCTCTCTACCCCTCCTTTTCCCTTCCTCTTTCTCTCTTTCTGTCTCTCTCTTCCTCTATCGTGGTAGAAGTATATCCTCACAACGAGAGAACACACGATAAAGCGATTGGGCCGCATTCGTTCCGCCTATAAAGGAGAAACGGAATATTCATGCGAAACAAACCTCTGTACGCTCGAGAGCATGGGGAGCAATACTTGTATATCCTGCACTGAATATTTATACCTACGACTGACCATCCTCCTGCGGCAGATCGAGTCGCCGGTCTTATCTCCCCTGCCTTTGGTTGTAGGTAGCTCGGCTACCGGTCTCTTTTTATGCAAAGCATCATCGACGTTACACTGGAGAGAAAAAAAAGACCACGGAAATAGGTTGAAAAAATCCAACTAGAGATAGTCGAATGTGCCCATTCATCATCAAAGTGTGTCGAATCCAAAGGGTGAAGTGCCCTTTACGGTCAGACTCTCATGTTCACGTCTGATAGCCAAATAGTCTTGCAATCATCTCCAAAATCTGAAATGCTAGATTGCTCTCCTTGGTTGGCAAAAGCCGCAATTTTTCTTTCCCAAAAGAGACCTCTTGCCGTAGGTCCGCGACGTGTGTGTGTGTGTGTCTGTGTACTTGGCATTCTTTGGAATTGAGGTGTAACCCTCCCTCTTAATACGGGGCCCGCGACCTCAAATGGAACGGAGATTGGACTGGACCAAGATAGAGTAGCGGATGATTTCACATACAACAGTTGGAGAATATTCATGAAGAAACTTCTCCTTCGCTGACCGCACTATATACGCTGACTCGAGGGCTTCACTTCAATCTCGAGTCTCTTTCGCCATCATGATATCCCACGCACACATATATACATTCTCTATCCACCTGTCTACGGCGTAACCAAGCCGCAACCTCCGCTATGTTTTCCATCATTGTTTACTAGAATTTCCTACTTCCCACTCGTACGTGGAGCTTTCTACCTCTGTTATTAGTTGAAAATAGCTATTCGCTGTCCGTTGCCTCTCTATTTCCCTCTGTTTCCACCTATTCCTGAGCTTGTACCTCAGGAAAAGGGATCTTGGGATGTTAGGATCTACGCTTCTGACTGGAGGGCAACACGTGCACCGAATCACCTAATCGCAAATAACTTTCAAGCACAACTAGCCCGCTCTCTCTCTCGGTATTAACTTTCTCGCGGAAGGCGTATACATGAGAGCTTCTGTGCCTCTCGCATGGTACCTTCTGAAATATCTAGCAAATAGATCCAAAGTAACGTCGATTAATCCCCGCATTCCGTCGTAGCAAGTGGACTGAAGCTGAGTTAGAGAGCACCCAGAGGGTGTGCACCAGGAGCTACCGATGGGAAAACTCATTCCATTCTCTCCCTCTTTCCCTCTCTGCCTCGCTCTCTCTCGTTTTATCTATCTACCTCTTCTCTTCTTACTGTATACCGTTGGTCCTCTTCTAATACCTCAACTTTGTATCCAGCGTAACCCCCGTGTATACGCGGATTAAACGGCCAAAATCCCTGCTTCCTCGTACATATCCACGCGAATCGACGTTCCTACGCACATGCCCACACCCATACAGCTCATTTGATTTCCCACGAGCAAATAACAGGGATGTCGAGTCACCCGTTCTGTGTTCCGTTCGATTACACGCGTATCGACCTCCAAGCTAATCGTTTGTTCAATCCGCGCTTCAATACCTCTTATTTATAGTTTCAAATATTTTGAACAGAACCGACATCTAACCAAGCATTATTTCTGATTTGTCATTTTAGATCGCCACCAATTAAGGGACACTGAGGGAAATCCATCGAACATCAACGACACCACATCTTCAATCGTTGCCATCGAAATTGATCTCTTCATTGAGATTCAGGTGCATCGACTGATTTACCAGAAGTACGAGGCAAACAAAGACGATCAGGATGCAGATGACGAAGATGCTGCTCCAGGAACCCGGCTGGAAACTCGAGCGCAAAGGTTCCGCCCTGTTGCTCAGACGCGACAGTTCACATCAAAAGACGAGCCGGGTCTGTTTCCGTTGTGACGTGGAGGTGAGGGAATTCGAGCGTGACGAGGATTACGCGATCGACACCGAGCCGGAAATTGCAGCAAGTCCTTTGGCAATGTGCGCGAGTTGCCTGGCCGCTCTTTGCGTCACCGTTGTCCTGCCGTGGCTCCTGATAGGTGGCTAAACGACCCGACGGTATTTGCGGCCAATCAACACGACGGAAATATGGCTATGTTTTGAACAAAATGGCCGCCGATGTGAGATCGTACGATTGTTCAATTGCATGATGGGAAAGGGTTTTTTTTGTCCTGGAGAAGCCCGGGAAACGGATTGTTGTTTCTGTACGTGGACTAATATGAAGACGTTGCATCCTCTAGTGATCAGGTCTTGGGGTTCCAATTGTTTTGAAGGTTTCGACATGGCCAGTAGAGATAGGACACATTTTACTAGAGACACGACGGCTACGATTATCCTCGTCCAAGGACTCAACTCTCGCTTCCATCTTGGGGGTTGTTCTCTGTTCAATATCATTTTGTTCATCATCGTCGTTCCATCGGTTATTTCTTCATAGTGCCATCTTTCAACTCAACTATGAGTGCATCCTTAACCTTCTTTTTCGTATTCAAAATGGAATTCAAGTTCTGGGTACCAAGTCCTCATTTAATAATCGCCAATCCGACTTCCACCGTTGATCTGCTGACTGAGAGGGACCGAAACTCGTCGAACGACTGGCAAAGTTGGGAACATTGAAAAGTGTCGCTCGATTAACCTGGCCAGAATTGGACGGGACGAAGAACAAGATTCGGGCAAAGCACGAATCTCTGAACCGGATGCAGACACATCGATACAAGAGACTAGAGAACTTGCGGGGATCCTCGAAGTAGTATCCGCGTTTACGCATGAACTCTTTGAATATTGATCGTTCCACTGTGTGTTCCTCTTTCTAGAGGATTTACATATTGACAAATCTTCCCGAATGAACGATTCGACGGCGTTTTTCATAAGCCCATACACGCGCTCATTGCTTCTTCTTTCATTCGCTTTTCCTTATCCCCCTCCTCATCCTTTCTCTTCTTTTTATCGCGTTTTCCCGAACCTTCTATAAGGGATGATGCTACTTTGAATTTCAACGAGTATCCCGCGAATTCTTCAAAGCGGATCTTGGATATTTTCCGATTCAGGGCTCCCTCTTAGACTCAGCGGCAATGCCTGAACTATGCACGGGAATAAAATCCATAGGAAGAGTCTCTCGCTCTGTGTAAGTGTGCGTTCGTGCAAACTTCTTTTAGGAGTTTTGTCAGTTTTCGATATTGCTTTTGCGATGAAAGAGGTTTGAAGTGGCGAGGAATGGGTGGAGGAAAGGGGGGAGAGGTAGGTTATGCGAAATGAGAAACGAACGGAAAATTTTCTTCAATTGAACTAGACTATCGACAAGTTTTGTATATTGGACAAGAACCTGAAAACTTAGATATGTGCTTGAGATCTGAAAATGAATAAGAAAATATAAATTGGTTGTAACACAACTGTAAATCGTTGATACTAATTTGACAACAGTTAACAGATAAATATATATATGTAAAAATCAACAAGATTGTAATTCATACATGTTAACGTATATTTGTTTATGTTTTTTAATAAAAATAAAAGAACAATAATGTCCATTATAAACGTGTCGATTGAGTTTAATATCCTCTCATTCTGATATCTTCGAGAAACCTGCAGCCGATCACCGAGAAGTTTGAATGCGGGAGCAAAGAAGAAAAAACTCTGGGGCGAAGATGTTTTTTTTCCGCCGAGTCTCGATTTTACGAGCTCATTTTCTTGTCGCCCTTTTAAATATTCCCTCCCTCGACGATGTTACATTTACAGCTCTACCAGAAATCCATCTCTGCGGTAATGAAATTCAACGATAACATCTCTACCGAATAACAACTCTACTGTAGAATATCTCAGCCAGACACAAACCTTGATTAACCCATTTACAGTTTTAACAATAAATTCTCTGCCAGAAATACATTTCTATCACAATTATATTACTGTAACATCTGTATCCACTTAACAACTCTACTGTATGACACTCTTGCTAAACATAAGAATTTGAATATCCTTACCAAAACGAGTCTATCAGACTTAATCTCTACCAAATAAACACCTCCCCAGAATCATTCTCTGCTAAATGGTAACCGTACCAAACCACATTTTCCCGGAAATATATCCCTACCAGAATTAAACTGTACATACTATATAACATCGCTAACAAATCACAACTGTACCGTATGACATCCCTTCCAAACATAAGCTTTCACTAACAAATATAGTTAGAGCTGTAAATGTATAGTTCTAAAGCTTGTACAAATGTACCTTAAAATCTTTAACGAATAAAGCACATAACAACTCTACCTAAAAACAATCCTACCTCATAACCTCTGCTAAGTGTTTCAATATCTTCACAAAAACAAGCCTACAGGATTAATCTCTATCAAATAATATCAAGTTCGCCAGGAAAAAGAATTCCCGCATCATCTCTACCGATCAAAACTTTATTTATGTTACAATTCTACCAGATTACGTGTCTCTTGCTCGCCATTGATAAGGTAAACGGCCCAGTTTTTTACACTTTTGGAGCGGCAGTGTCGGATTACTGCTATTTATTTATGCGTGATATAGTTAAATCGAAAACTAAAGGTTTCAACATGTGCATTAAAGCCCTTTGAACGAGATTCACCTATTATAAAAGTGAAACAATCAATATTTATTAATAAAATCATTGTTTTAATAGCGCTTCTCTGCTACCGGATTTTAGACACTGAAGACACGCCCGTGTCCTAGTTTTAGACCTCTGCGTGTACTGATTTTAGACACTCGTGGCACAAATTGTCACCCACGCGTGCAGGTGACAACTATGTTTAATTGGTCTATGAATGATTTATTTTCTGTACAGTGCAGGCCATTAATGCCTGCAAATCTTTAAAAGAATCTTGAAAAGAATCTTTCTAAGATTCTAAGAATCTTCCCAAGATTCCAAGAATCTTTGAAAGAATCTTCAAAAGAATCTTTGAAAAAATCTTCAAAAGAATCTTTGAAAGAATCTTGAAAAGATTCTCAGAATCTTGGAAAGAATCTTAGAATCTTGGAAAGAGTCTTAGAATCTTGGAAAGAATCTTAGAATCTTGGAAAGAGTCTTAGAATCTTGGAAAGAATCTTTCAAAGATTTGCAGGTATTAATGGCGAGCACTGTACATATCTATAAGCATGGGAAATAACAAATGAAAAATATTTATCGAAGATTACTTTTTTTTCTGTAGTTTCCATCACTCTTCGATGTAATCTTTCAAAACAGTTTTCGGCATGCCTAAAATACATAGAATAAAGCACACTAATAAATATTTTAATCTTCTTATTCAAAAAGCCATCCGTAGTGTGAAAAAAATAGTACATTACGATACGAGTGCGTTGAAACTTTTTCTGACGAGTGTGAGAGATTCGCCTTCGGCTCATGCTGCAATCACACGAGTCAGAAAAATGTTTCTCGCACGAGTTTCGTACAAAATTTTATTGCACGAGTGCGGAGAGTGCCAT
Source organism: Alloplasta piceator (assembly GCA_946863875.1). Classification (NCBI taxonomy): domain Eukaryota; kingdom Metazoa; phylum Arthropoda; class Insecta; order Hymenoptera; family Ichneumonidae; genus Alloplasta; species Alloplasta piceator. The sequence continues at coordinate 42,457,156 of OX333074.1, forward strand.
TTTACGCACGGAGTGCAATAATAGTACATTACGATACGAGTGCGATGAAACTTTTTCTCGACGAGTGTGAGTTTGCAGCATGAGCCGAAGGCGAATGCTACAATCACACGAGTTGAGAAAAAGTTTCTCGCACGAGTATCGTATAAAATGTTATCGCACAAGTGGTCACTTTACGCACGGAGTGCAATAAAAGTATTTTATATGCTTTCGTTGAAGATTTCGATAAAATCAGTGGATCAGCTGTCTCCGCAGACTCCATTAACTTCTCAATTTTATGATTCGGAGAGGTACACCTAAAAATACATATTTTAAAGAAGACAATAATAGATATTAAAATTAATGTTGCAGTCAAACTATCTGTATTATAAAAAAAAGCATGTTATACATTGCGATAGAGTATTCGACGCAACTCCGTAACTGCGTCTTTGAATGGCTGTCTCCGCAATCTCCCTTAACTCTTCGAAGGCCTTTCAGGGCAGACTATTTTTCTTTCTATCAACATTCACAATGAATTATTAAAATACGTACTATAAGCATATACCATAAACATTAAACAATGAAAAAATATGTCAGAGGCATTGAGTGAGAAAACGTTTTCAATATTATATTTTCACAAATGATAGTTTCATCGTTGTAAATTTTTTTTCCCGTTTCTACCGTTTATAAAAACTAATATTCTTTTCTATAATTTGTTTTTTCACAGCAAATTAGAATAAATAAGCAAAGAAAATTGTTCGATGCAACAGATGAAAAATCGACTGTCTAAAACACGGACATAACCTAAATTAGGACCCAGTTCATAACACCGCGAATTTTACTTCTGACGTTTTATACTTACATGACGAATAAAATTTACTATATGTCACTTGTCGCAACTAGTGGGCTTCGTTTAGCACTGCCGCGGCCGCTGCGGAGCTACTGAATCACGTGTTGCAACTCACATGATTCACTGGTCTATTTCCATTTTTTAAATTTCATTTAAAAAGGTGTATCTCTCCAATAATTGAAAGGGATAAATTCTCTTCAGTTGACCGGTAATTGAATTATTATTCGACAAAAAATGTATTTATGGTAATCAAAATTGTGTGATTGGTGACTAAATCTGGGACAGTGTCTGTAACTGGGCCGTTTACCTTAAGTCGATAAAAGAGCTTGAAACTTTTTGCTCAAATCAAAGGTGAAAGGGTACAAATTTGAAAACATTTGTAACGATATCTGAACAAAATGTTCTCGACGTGTTTCGAAAAAAATCACTCATTTTCATTCGGATGCCATTTTGTTTTTAAGAATCGAAATAATCGAAAATAGAAACAGGATTTTATAGTATTCATTTTTACCGAAATTTTTGAAACGTCTTTACGAACAAAATTTTATCATTTCGAAATTCAGTGAAATAATTTCGAGTTGATTGATTGAAAACACTGTGATTGTGACCCTGAAAAATCACATCAAGGCTGAACGTCTGATGAACGGGAAATATTCATCACAACAGAAAAAAAGCATTGACACCGTACTTGACACACTTCTCTGCAGAATAATGTAGTTGACACACCGGGGTCGTTTGTACCCCAGCGATAAAAATTCTTGTAGATAAATTAAATTTTTTTGAACTTCCTAAGAGATTACTTCCCAAAGTTCTAGAGAATTTATAGTAAAATATCAAAGTTAAATATGATTAAAAAATTTAAATATCCAAAGAAACTGAAAAAATTATAACTTTTACGAAAAAAATCATAACTTTTTTATTTTTCGACAAAAATGGTTAAATATTCTACTGATATCGCTCAATATATAGCACTACAAGAAAAAAAGTAATAGTAAAATAATATAACAGGAAAAAAATTCGCACTAAATTTTCGCACTCGACCTTGACACACTGGGATACAGTCGAGACCATTCGTCTTGGACGGCTACTACATAAAAACTTATTGTCTTAGAGTGATGCTATAAGCTCGAAGGAGTAGTGACCTCCTAGAACTAACGACAGATGTCGCTATAGGTCCCATTATTTTAATTTAGGTGCTTAAAATTAAGAAAAATTTGGTCTGGGATGTTTTGTACCCCAGTATGTCAAGTAAGGGTTAAATGAGATGAGATGAAAAAATATATGTCACGAAAGTTTTAAGCTTCGATAACGCAGAGAATGGAAAACGGGGGGTGGTCATGGGGCCCAAACAAACAGCGACACCATGCAATTCAATTTATAAGTTGTGTAGCGTTAAGCTGAAAAATAGTGCGGAAATCGCGGCATCGTGTGAAAAAAGCATTAATTTTGGTGGGCTTATTATTTGATGGAGATTCCACGTCCGATTTTTACGCATCGAGGATTTATTCATGACGAAGAAATAACTGGTAGAGCTGAAAGTGTACCTTGATAACTTCACTCGCGCAAAAACGCCATTCGTGAGTAGCAAAACGAAAAAAAGGAGAATATAACTTCGACCCCTCCGCGACCACGCTTTGTACGTTAATATATGCGCATATCCGTTCATGTGAAATGCAAAGATTTAATTTCCCCACTCGGTAGCATAAATATGCATCGCGCGACCTCTTTTTCACCGATTTATGCACGATTAAGTAGTGGGAATGCGGGAACGATGAGACGACGCGAGAGAATGAAAATTCTGCTCACCGGTGCTCGTGCTTTTCCTCTGGATATCGACGAATGTGTGAAAATGGAAAACCACTCACACACACACACACGCGCGCGCACACTTTCCTCTCTTGTGAGCGAAGAAGAAAATAAACGTTGCTCGCTTAATAATGCGACACGTGCGGAATGGACTCTCAATTAAACGGATTTTCAATTTATTAACCTACACCATGACGTGTAATATTAATTTTGATTCATGATAATCTTAATTTAAATTGCAATATTAAATTGTTGGACAATTGAAAATACCTTTTGCGCCCGTACTTTGTTTTTTAATTAAATCATCGAATTTTTATTCCATTTCCGATATTCCACTCGCAGTTTAATTACCGCTTGAGGCTTTATCGGATATATAAACTTCATAAGGAATTCAATGCATAAAATGCAATATCAAGCACAAATTTTGTTTCAAATTTATATTTCAATAAAATTCAGCTGCAAAAACAAAAATATTAAGTGTCCGGTATTATTTATTAATTATTAATAATGGTAATTATTTCGGAGAAGCCATTTGAAGAATCGTGTCATCGTTAATAAAAAAAAAAACAGCATTTTCGATTATTTTATCAGTAATAAATAAATTTTTTACTTTGCACGCTATGAATTCCAGTTCTATTACAGCTCGATGGTTCATCGAATATAATATAAACTTTGTACGGAGAGCAATCAGAGAAACGCAATATCAAGCGAAAATTATTTATTCATTATTTTTCAAATTTTTCGAAACATCGATTTTCCAATTTTTATGTGAACGATTTTCGAGTAGATATTGGCTAAAACGTGTCAGATATTACAAATATTCTCTCTTTTTATTATTTCATCTCTGCTATGTTTGCAATTTTATTTTTTGATACTTCATGATTGATAAATATTGTTCCACTCGATACAGTTCAATTAAATTATTGCTTCGATTTATTGTCGAAATGAATTGATCGCTGTTATGGCAATACAATAATTCTACTCTTTACTTCTCTATTCGTAAATATCTCTACTTTAAATAACTCCATTCGTGAATATCTCTATTCGTAAATATCTCTACTCTTAAATATCTCTATGCTTCTGTCTATTCCTGTCACTCCTGAATAACCGTTAATACGGTTATTCAGGAAATTAATTATAAAATCAAAATGATAAAATGATAAAATTAAAATTAAAAATTAAATGATAAATTATGAAATGAAAAAATTTGAAAAATTTGAACAATTTGAAAAAAAAATATTTTATTGGGATTTTTTTCACAATTTTGCATTCAATATTTAATAAATATCGAAATGAAATATTGAAATTGCTAATTAATTTTTTTATTTAAATTTAAAAAATATAAAAAAAATTAATTTTGAAAAAAAATTTTTTTTTTTCGAAATATGGATTTTTTTTTAGTTTTCATGCTCATTCAATGCAAATTTGAGAGAGAAAAAAAGAAAAACTTTTTAATTCATTTTGAACACCATTAATTAATTGGTCATTAAGGATCAATAAACGTGTTCCTTCAATTTTTCTAAATTTTGATGACTCGGTCACAAAAAACGGTTCGACCGATTGTTTTGAAAATTGACATGGTTTTTAGGTATGTATTGAGCTAAGAAAGGACCTTAAAACATTGGTATTTTTCGCAATATCTGCAAAGTAATGGTAGATTTTCTAAAACAAGAAAAAAAGCTAATTTTTTAGACTTGTTCAAGTCAAAATTAAGCATGAAAACAATTTTTTTCGCTTATGACAATAACAGATACTTATAGAAGGTAGATTCAAGTCTCCAAAACTCATCGATTACTCGCTGTACAATCATTAGTTCCAGAGATATCGAAGATTTAAAAAAAAAAGACGAATTTTTGTTCAATCACCGATATCTCAGCGAAAAATGGTCGTAGAACGAAAATAAAAAAAGCAAATTGAAGCCAAAGAATTCAGCTAAACGATCCATAGATTGGTTAAGTTCGGATTTTTTTTTTGAGCCCATCGACTGCTTTGAAAAAAGCTAAAATTTCGAGAAAATTTTTACCGTGATATTTCTTTCGACTGCGTCGAGGGTGATGCCCATAAAAAAAATTTGACTTAAGATTCCAAAAGTAGAAGATTCAAGCTTCAAAATGCTTTTTTTGAAAAAAATTTACGACCAAAATTAACAAAGTTACAGCCTTTGGAAAATCGCTGAAAAATCTCGAAAATTTTGCTGTTCCTTTAATTTTTTGACTGAGTGTATTTAGAGTAGAGATATCTACGAATAGAAAAGTAAAGAGTAGAGTTATTGTATTGCCGCTGTTATTAAAATATAACGTATCATCAATCTTGTTTTTTGTTTCATTAAGAAGAAACGATGAAATTATTTCGATCGATAAATGTTAATATGAGACAAAGAGGAATAAAGAGACAATTCATGCGGTCGAGTGAAAGTTCAATCGGGTATTGCGCATCAATTTATTTATCATGTTTTCGTGATATCATGACGATAGCGATTAATAAATGTCCCCTCGATTTAGATATACTTTTGGCAGACAAATTCCTGTTGTTTTTTCATTGTACGAACTGGACTCTGAACAAAAAACGTGAACACATAATATTGTATGTATCAGTTTGATCCCTGAGGAAATTTCTGCACGGGTATGAATCTATGAAGGAACTCAATATTATACCAGGAGTCGCTATAAACATATTTATACGTGTTGAAATATCTGTATGTGTAAGGACAGCCCAAAAAGCACTTTTTCATGTGAAAACATCTTTAGTGAGACTTTTAATTTAAAAGTGTCCTCAAAAAGCGTTACGGTGGCGCTCGGTTCTCGATTCCATGGCCGACTTCACCCTGTTCAATTTGTGGCCAACTTCACTCTGTTTTGATTTTTGTGTACTCGGCGGCGGCAGCGAAATATTTATAGAATACTGAGAGATAAATGAACATTTTCGAAAAGTATCTATTTTTACATTATTTAGCATCGTCGTGTCGTTTTTTCTTTAAAATACGATAAAATACTATAAATATTTTAATTACCACTTATTAAGGTATTCTTATCGCGAACTCGAATAGGGCGAAAGCACCAGTGAATGGACGAATAAGGAAACGGAAATACTCCGGTTGAGCGTAAAATAAGAATATAATTGAAAAAAAAAATCGAATTGTTTTGGGTGAAACGAGACATCACACTGAAGTGAGAAAAAAATATTCGGAGTAATTAAAACAAATAGTATTCAAGAAATTAATTGAGACATGGCCAAATCACGAAAACACCAGTTAATGGACGAAGTTACCAGTGAATGGACCCTTGAGCTCCAGTTAATGAACGTGTATTGTAAATGAAAGCTCTAACAAGGGAAAATTTATTATTAATGTTTATTGAATATTATACTACGATCACAGCATTGAAATTATTCATATAAATATTATTAACGAACAATAGAACATAAATATCAAGCTTTTTTGGCATATTATACAATTTCGATTTAAGAATACTATTCGGCTGCCGCTGTCTTACTGATTGATATGCCACTATGCATCGCTGCAAGGGCTTTTGCCAAATCCTCTTCGTCATATTGAAATCGTTGATAAATGTTCTTTTTCTCTCTTTTTTTTTACACACTGACATCTGCAATGGATTAATATCGTTCGTTTACAATAAAAAATTTCAGTTCACAAATAAAGAAAAAAAATGATGTTCTTATTTATTTATTTTTATCATCAACTTTGGGCAATGAATAATCTTCAAATTTGCAACAGTTAAGATTGAATTGAATATTTTAATTTAATTTTCCAATCTGGTTTGTCAATTACAATAACCGAGCGTGTATTTTTATTTACTGGAAAAGAGGTTAGAATACTATACCAGTGAATAAACTCAATAATTTCTAATATATTTTCAAGAATGTATCATCAAATTTTGCAAAAAAATTGAAGATGATTCCTATGTTAATCTATCAAAAGCATCACTGACCTTTTAAAATCAATAAAACGATTGTTTTCGAACACTGATCACCGATTGCACAATGCCTTTCTATAAGTATTCGACGCCATTTGGCGCGGTATACCGGTAACACAAACTAGAAAAATTCCGTGTGGTGTCAAAAATTGATACTAAATTAAACTATCGGTTTTAACACCATCTGTGATTTTTTTACCTAATTATAGTACTTTTTTTTAATCGGTGGTTAATAGTATTTGTGAATTTTTAATATAAAGGTGATTTCGTCTATTTACTGGGGGTCGTCCATCCACTGGTGCTTTCACCCTACCTAAAAATTATGGCTGATTTTTTCCTAAAATGAAGTACAGATACATCCCATTGTACTGTAAACATTTCAAGCCAAGCTGTCGAACATTTTTATTCACCAATAACGACCTTGAAAATTGTTCAATTTATACAGCTCTATACGGAGATTACATGCTCACCACATTTGTATCTGATGGTTAATGTATCGAACATTTCCAGATGTCCGATACAAACTGTCTCACTCTTCTAGAAAACTCTGAAGAATCCGAAATGACGATAAAAACAGAATCGAAAAAATTAAAAACTGTTAGCTACCCTCAGAAATCAAAGATATCGTTGGAATAAAGATCTCTGTGCAACGGTTCGATTTTTTGAATTTTTTTAGAGGGCGCGCGAGATGTTCGAAAACATCGTTTTTAGCATCAAATTTACTATATCACTGATAAACGGAAACAGATCATTCAAAAAATTCTGAATTTTTGATATAAGGTGCCCAAATATGTACTCTTTCAAACCCTTATTTACTGAACATTAACAAATGGTTCATATATTCGAAAAAAAATCTCTGAAAATCAATATTTTCACTATTTTTCAATTCATTATATCGTTAAATATTGATTTTTGTCTTCTAAAATGTTTTTGTATTTCTTCCATATTTTTTCTCGTAAAACCAAGTATCAGTATTGCTTACAATACGAAAATTGCTAGAGAAAAGTCCTTTTAAATATGAAAACTTCCAAAATAAATATTTATTTTTTACCAATTTTCGCTTTGTAAGCAATACTGATACCGAGTTTTACAAGAAAAAAGATGGTAGAAATACAAAAACGTGTTATAATTGAAAATAGTGATCGGCCCTTCGCGATAGGAATACCTTAAATTTCATTGTAGAAATATAAAAATATTGATATTAAAATTTTTTTCGCTAAAGATGTTTTCACATAAATTTGTGTTTAATGAGTATTCGTAGTGTACCTACTGATTGGTATTTTTAGATTACGCGCCTGATCAAAACTTTTGCAGTTTCCATTCAAAAAGTCCTTGCCCAAGAGATTTTTTTTCTATTTTCTTCTATTGCCACATCAACATTGAAGTTTGAAAAAAATGATGTTTTTGGGAATTTCAAAAATCGCAAAAGCGTCATTTTGGAGAATTTTAAAATCCAGATAACACAAAATCCTTAACAGTCGAATTTTTCTCGGTCAAAAAAATAATTTTCGTAAAATCTAAACCCATGCAATTTTCATGTAAAGAATGATCATTGGCAAAATTGTTGCAATCTCGATTTTTTGCACCTTTTATAATCGATTTTGTGGGTTACTTTTTCATCTGTTTTTTGTTTCTCATTACTAAACGATAACTCATGCGAAACCTAAGAAATGTGCGGCAATATTTAGTCCAAGTTCTTGTGAGAACAAAATTTTGCACTTCAGCTTTGACCTAGTCAATGTTACAGCACATTCCTAAGATTCTATGTGATTTATCCATTATTGGAGTAGAACAAAATAGTACAAGAAATTTGAAGAAAATATGGGGCACTCCACGCCAAATCGACCACTTTTTACCCCGACCCCTTTTGATTTGGTTGAAACTTTTTTATCTTTTTCTACCCTATCAAAAACATGTTTTCAGAATTTTTTCACCCAACCGAAAAAAGTTATGAATTTTTCAAATATCCATAACTTTTCAAAAAATTGACTTATCAGGACGTTTTTTTTTCAAATTTTTTGTTTAAATGTACTTTTTAGAAAAATATAACAAAAAATTATTAATTATTAAAAAATTATAATAAATGAAGAAAATTATTTTTAGTTCATTTTTGGACAAACAGCAGGCTTTTCAAAAATGTTGAGTGGTTTATTTATGATGGAATTATAGCTATTCATAACATAACAAATGCATAACTTTTTTTCGGTTGGGTAAAAAAATTTGAAAAAATTCTGAAAAATGTTTTTGCTAATGTAGAAAAAGATAAAAAAGTTTTAACTGAATCGAAAGGGATCGGGGTAAAAAGTGGTCAATTTGGCGTGAAATGCCCCATATATATGATTAAAAATAATAAAATTGAGAGTGCGAAAAGTCTGTCATCGATACTCCGTTCTAAAAAATTCGCAGAGGATTTCGGATTGACTAAAAGCTTTGTTTTCTGATAAACAATGTACACAGGAAGGATTTTGCGATATCTGAATTCTGAAATTTCCAAAAATGCGTTTTTATTGTTTTCAAATCATGTTTTAGGGGAAAAGTGCAAAAATTTCGATAAAAAGAGCATAATCTGAAAAAATCAGCTTTTTTGAACCACTCGAGTATGTATAAAATAAAAATTCCACAACCTTTGGGTTCGAATTACGACTGTGACCTCTTTGATTCATATCGCGTTGAGTATCTTTCCCAACGTTTCAATTTGATCTCCGAGTCTTTATGCTCCTCGTTGTCGAGTATCATAAAAAAATGAAAAATAATTTTGCTGTGATTGATAGTCAAACGGATAGCTTTGATGAGGACGATCGTTATTTTCACGTTAATTGGCTCGATGATTAAATGGCATATCCAGATTGGCTAATAGTTCGGTAATAAAATCTGTTTGCAAAGCGCTTCATCAAAGCAGAAACTTCATTGAGATTTGGCATATATTTTGCATGGATGCGGTCGTTAAAGCCCGATGGTCTGATTTTCAGGTAGATACAACTCGACGAACACACCGGTATAGAATTTCCTCTCTGTTGAATTTCAATGCTCACACTGATAGGACAACATCGAGTTGCAGTCGTATCAATATTACCTTTGCTGGTGCAGCGTTCGTTTTTTTTCATGCCTTTGTTATTAGCACATGCTTTGTGTGTTTACTGCTGTGTGTTATTTACTGCTGAAAAGGTCAAAACTGTAAAAATTTGACCTGTCATGAACTTTTATAAATTTACTTCTACGATAATTCATAGAATTCGAAGTTTTATCATTTTTCCCAAAACGTAGATGTAGAATCAAAATTCTATTAACTAAGTTTTGTTTAAACCTTCACTGAGAAAAAACAATTTTTGAATGAACTAAATCGTTAGTCGCATAGGCACGACTAAATATTTAGTTGTACATTTCTACATTTTTTTGCCTGGATAATATTTTGGTCAACCAAAGCGCAGAATTATTCAAGAAACTAATTATTTGGTTAGACCAAATAAATATTTAGTCGTGTGTATGCGACTAACGATTTAGTTCAATCAATTTTTTTTTCTCAGTGTTACTTGACACACTTCTGCAGCATAACGTACTTGACATACTCGGGTCGTTTGCGCCCCAGCGATACAAATTGTTATAAATATGCCATTTAATATTTTAACTTGCAAATTTTTTTAGAACTCCTTAACAGGTTACTTCCCAAAGTTGTACAGGATTTATAGTGAAATATTAAAGTTAAATATGATTAAAATAATTGAATGCCCAAAAAAACTGAAAAATGACAATTTTTACGAAAAAAATCATAATTTTTGTATTTTTCGACAAAAATGGTTAAAAATTTAACTGAGCTTGCTTAATATATAGCACTACAAAAAAAATAGTAATAGTAAAATAATATCACAGGAACAAAATCCGCACAGCATTTTTGCACTCGACCCTACTTACTTGACACACTGGGACGGCTACTACGTAAAAACTCATCGATTTAGAATGATGCTATAAGCTTGAAGGTGTAGTAGCATCCTCGAACTAATGGCATATGTCGCTATAGATCTCATTTTTTTAAATTTAGGTACTTAAAATTAAGGAAATTTAGGCCTGGGGTGTTTTGTACCCCAGTGTGTCAAGTTAGGGTCAATTGAAAGTTTAACGGTGAGATTCTGGTTTGGCATTTTTGAAAATTCGGTGACTTATGATGATCTTTTTTTAAAACGAAAAAATAAGAATATCAAAGGGTGATTATTAACATTAACTTTATGTAAGTTTCTAAAATTGTATAAATAGTTTGAGCGCCATAAAAATCGAACAAAATGCTGGCAATATCTCATTATACAGTAAATTTTTGAGCCAAATCAGCGTTTCACCGAGATCAAAATGAAAAAATCAATAGTCAAACTGATTGAATTCGTTGGGCCACATGCCCATAGAGAAAAAAAATTAAATCGACGAAATTGCGGCTCCAGTCCTATTTTTTCCAATTCCTGAGTGTTGAGATAATATTTTAATATTGATTTATTTGCGAGTCATAGGTCTCACAAAAAGTGTCTATTTTAAGCGGGAACAAAATCAATATCTACAATCGGTTGTCTATCAATTGAGGAGAATGCTTCAAAAATTTTACCTAATTAAAAAGTGTATTTTACTGCAATATTTTGTTATTCATGTTTAATCGGCAACACTCAGTTCATAAATTAAACCTTTGTCTACCTCGAAAATCTTCCGCTGCTCCATTTAAAGCCAAATTTTTTTCTATCTTTGCTTCTTCGCCAAAATTCTTCTGAGAAACTTCCAAGTAATCCTAGATTCTTCTTCAACTTATCTAATACACTTAGAAGTTTGATTCATTCTTTACCTTTAAATAGTAGATTTTATCGGTCTATCAGTTTTCCAAAAATCTACCTAAAGTCTTTCAATCGTGTCGATTACAGACTTCAAAATTATAGCAGTATAGGCACTACCGGAAGTGCACTTGTGTCTGTAGTTCGCTGTAATTTGAATTCTCGTTTCTTTTTCCTTTTATGAAACGTCTACAGAACGACTATTACACGTTCTATAATAGACTTTTGGAACAGTGAAGGACCGATAAAATCTACCAACCCAAATAGGCCAAGTTGAACAATTTTTCTTCTCGCAATTGACAAACCTAAGAAAGAAATACTTCAAATACCAAAAATCCTTTTAGTAAAGTGTTCCGGACCCTTCATGAATGCAAATTAGAAACTTTCAAATGAGAACCTCACATTCAAGTTGGTCAGCAAGTAAAAAACAAAAACAAAAAATCGAATGTAGTTGACAAGTAGATTTTCCAACTCGATGCTTTACCAATAATACAAAGATATTAGATTGGCACGAATTGCCTCCAATTAATTTTGCTCGATATTCTTAAATTATAATTTGAAATTATGATTTTTTATTTTCATTAATTAAAAAGAAAACAAAAGGTTCTGGGAAGACTATCCCATACAGCGAAAGTTTGAAACAAAGAACACGAGGGTACGACGCGACATCTATTGACTTGCGATGAAAACTCATCAGACGGTTGAGAGTTCATTCGCTGTCGGTAAAATCATACACTCGCGGTAACATCATTCCCTACCTTATCGACGTTGACAGCTCACACTCTTGATTATCGTCTTGTGATAAAGTTTGTCATTCCCACTTCTTCGTGTTTACAATCACATCGAAGTATAATGACCACCTTGGCATATACCTCTGTAATGAATAGTCATCAGTTTTACTTTGTTTACACTTGCAGCGTGATAATTTAATTCGCCAAAACGAAATTATTAGCGACCTTATTTTGCCGGTAAAATCAGATTCGCGTAATGTGAAGATCGTTATCTCGATTTTGTGAATTTGATGTGACAACGACGAACAATTCGGCGATACAATTACTACTAAAGTAGATTGATTGACAAATCGCTCCGCTAACACTGTAATACCTTGTTTTTAAATTTACGATAAATTGAATTGCTTATCCGTGAAGTGAATAATAAATAATTAATAAAACATTGAAAAATCATTAAATTTTATTAATTTAATACCATTAAATGAATTCATAATTAAATTAATAAATTATAAGAATTTAATTAATAAGGATAAATAAATTTATGCTTTACTCACGTAAAATATTCGAATTGGCAAATATCAGTGTAACATTTTGTTTTCTTTAATTTCAGCTTCCCGATCTCAACAGTCTCGATGAAAAAGTGAGTAATCAATTTTTCTATATTACATATATTGCGATATTTTCTCCCTCGTATCATTGACCATATTTCCGCTTTTACCGGTTTCTGTTTTTATAGCTCTGGTCTAAATAGGTCCCTCGATCTATGAAAAGCATAAGAAGTATTTACTGTAACACTGCCGTTTATTTTTCCACCGATTGAAGATTCAATCAAGCTTATGCCCGTTTGATCGGCATAAATCGAACAAAAATGGTATTTTCTCCGATTGGGAAATGATTTTGATTATACAGTCGCTTTTATTATTGTCCGGGAACCACACCAAATTATATTGTGTCGAGTTTTGTGTTATTCGTCCGCAAATAAAATTTATATAGGTTTATATACCTATACATATGTATATATTAGGGCGATTTTTTTCGACTCATTTTTTTTCTTTCACTCCCCACCTGAAATTTTGTTGATTATGTTTGAAAGAAAATTCCCTGAAAGTGACAGCCCTTAATATTATAATTAAGTACTTTCCCTTGGCGTGATAAGTTTTTCCATCTAAAATACACGTAAATGAAAAACTTTTTTCTTCAAAATGTTACCACTCCGCGGTTTTTTATGCTACCGCATTGATTTTGGTCGCAATTTACACAGAATTGAACGATCTTTGAAAGTGTCTTCAACATCGTAAGTGTAACACACACTGGTGAGATTGTACGAGGTCACTAAAGTTGATTTTTACCTACAATTCTCGTTTTTTCGCTGTTATCTCCAAAATGATTAACTTTACCGAAAAAATGAAAAAGAAAATTTTTCTGGAAATTCAATTTCCTACAAAAAGGTCCTTTAGACCTAATTGCTAAAATCAATATTTCTTGGGATACTGAACCTTATTAATTTATTTGTGATATGGTAAATTTTTAAGGATTATCGAACCAAAAGTTTCAAATTGTTGATATTCCATATCAAATCACCACTCGTTTGGTTCGAAAAACTATACCAATTTTATACCATAAATAATTTAAGGTTCAATATCTCAAGAAATATTAATTTTAGAGGTTAGGTCTACAGGACCTTTTTTTTATAGAAAGTTAAATTTGCAACAAAATTTCTTCTCAAGATTTTTCGGAGATATTAATCATTTCGGCGATAACAGCAAAAAATCGAGAATTTTTTGTAAAAATCAACTTCAGGGACCCGTACCATCTCAATAGTGTAAGTTACACTTACGCTGTTCAAGACACTTTTAAAGATTGTTTGATTCTACGTAAATTGCGACCGATATCAATGTGATAGCATAAAAAACCGCGGAGTGGTAAAATTTTGACGAAAAAAGTTTTTCATTAACGTGTATTTTAGATGGAAAAACTTACCACGCGAAGGGAAAGTACTTAATATTAATATTGAGGGCTGTAACTTTCAGGGAATTTTCTTTCAGACATATACAACCAAATTTCAGGTGGGGAGTGAAAGAAAAAAAATAAGTCGAAAAAAGCCCTAGTATGTATATTGTATATATAGCTGTAATCATATTCTGTCGTGGGCGTATCGAAAGATCGTAAATAAGTTGTGTTACACAAGCCTCGTGATCTCCCTCTCGCACGCTTTTACCCCTTTTAAATATATACATCTATAGATTAAATATAATGTTCTATGTTTATTACCGGTATAATAAACGTCGGACCGAGTAACACGTGGGCAAGATATATTCACCGACCTCATTCTCTATCGCATCACTTGTTTGGACGTCTGTAAATTAAATGCGATTTTTTTTCGAAATCTCATGATCGAAGCAGCAAGCAAAAATGAGCGCTCCGCTAATTTAAACATTGCAAAGATTTTTTCTACGTTTAGAAATTTTTTTCAAAATTTATCCTGTCACGTTGCCATTATTTGGCTATTGACCCGAGCTTTTTAGGCAACCTCAGTTTTTGACCTTTTTTTTTTAAATTTCTATTGAATAATTTATCTTCATTTGTATGGGAAATATGTGGGATATAATCTGGATTGGGCAAATTTGTGATTAAAATAAATCGATAACAAAATATTTTGAGCATTGCAATAGAATTTGAATTTTGTTGGTAATTATTTTTAGTATTGTATTTGAGTACAAAATTCCATTACAATGCGGGATCTAATTAGCATTGAAATTGAAATGATGCCCGAAAAAATTGTTGTTCAATAGAATTTAATTACATCCTTGTAATTGAATTATACAAATGTAATTCAATTATACCGTAGTTATTCATTGATGATATTGTACATTTAAATTACGAGGATGTAATTGAATTACGTGAATTGGAATATTTTGGGGTTTTAATAATTTTAGAAACGTTTGTGCTAAAAAAATTTCCAATACCAGTATTAGTATACACTGTGTTTATATATGAGGCGTTCCACGCCAAATCGACCACTTTAGAATCCGACCCTTTTCGATTTGGCTGAAACTTTTTTATATTTTTTCACCCTATCAAAAACATTTTTCAGAATTTTTTCAAATTTTTACACCCAAAATCTTTACACCCAAAATTTGATTTTTTTTTCTTTTTATTATATCAAACTTTAACATTTTCTGCAAATCCTCAAATTTGTTCAGAGTGGTGTTTTTCCGATTTCTATTTTTTTTTCCAATTGAAAAAATAAACTTTTTTTCAACTAGCCTTATTTCTCATAACACCATTCTGCAAATTTTTGAGGGTGTTCAGAGAACTTCCAAACTTGAAAAAAAAAATAAAAACAAAAATTGAAAGTGGTAATCATCGAGAAATATTCGATTTTTTTCAAAAATCGAAAAAAAACGATGAAGATGGGTTTTTAATAATTTCTTTGTATTTTTTTCAAAAATAACATTCAACAACAGTTTTCGAAAAAAAATATACAAAAATGATTGAAACCCATCTTCATCGTTTTTTATTAGATTTTTGGAAAAAATCGAAAATTTCTCGATGATGACCATTTTTGATTTTTTTTTTCATTTGATTACATCAAACTTTGACATTTTCTGCAAATCCTCAAATTTTTTCAGAGTGGTGTTTTTTTTTATTTCTATTTTTTCTTTCCAATTGAAAAAAAAAATTTCAACTAGCCTTATTTCTCATAACACCATTCTGCAAATTTTTGAGGGTGTTCAGAGGACTTCCAAACTTGAAAAAAAAAAATAAAAACAAAAATTTAAAGTGGTAATCATTGAGAAATTTCCGTTTTTTTACAAAAATCTTTAAAAAAAACGATGAAGATGCGTTTCAATAATTTTTTTATTTTTTTTCCGAAAACTACATTTGAAAACAGTTTTCGAAAAAAAATATAAAAAAATTATTGAAACGCATCTTCATTGTTTTTTTTTTTTTTTTTAGATTTTTGGAACAATTCGAAAATTTCTCGATGATTACCATTTTCAATTTTTGTTTTTATTTATTATTTCCAAGTTTAGAAGTCCTCTGAACACCCTTAAAAATTTGCAGAATGGTGTTATAAGAAATAAGGTTAGTTGAAAAAAAGTTTTTTTTTTCAATTGGAACAAAAAATAGAAATTGAAAAAACACCACTCTGAAAAAATTTGAGGATTTGCAGGAAATGTTAAAGTTTGATATAATAAAAAGAAAAAAAAATCAAAAATGGTAATCATCGAGAAATTTTCGATTTTTTTCGAAAATCTAAAAAAAAAAAACAATGAAGATTGGTTTTACCAATTTTGTTGTATTTTTTTCAAAAGGTAAATTAAAAAACGAAAATTTTGAAAAAAAATCGTCCTGATACGTCAAATTTTGAAAAAGTTATAGCTATTTGAAAAATAAAAAGCCAATTTTTTTGAAAAATTTATAACTTTTTATCGGTTGGGTGTAAAAATTCGAAAAAATTCTGAAAAATGTTTTTGATAGGGTAAAAAAAAAGATAAAAAAGTTTCAGCCAAATCGAAAATGGTCGGGTTCTAAAGTGGTCGATTTGGCGTGGAATGCCCCATATATATATATATATATATATATATATATATATATATATATGCCCAATGTTGACACATTGGGCTAATTTGTTTTACATAAATAGATTGAAGGATAATGATTTTCGCATGCAATTTTATGAGAAACCTGGAGGTGCTCAAATCAACCTCAAAATAATTAGCTGAAAAATAACCAAGGAAAATGAGTTGAAACATGCATATTGTTCATTGGAAATAATGAAGTGATCGCTTTAGGTTATGAAAATGTTACGATATCGGGCTACATTTTTTTACAAAGATCATTTAAAATTTCTATGTAAGGCGAGCTCATCAAGAGCATACAAATAAAGTTAAAAGAATCATTAGTTGTTTACTGTACCGATGTCATTTTTAATTAATACGTTTTCGTCATCATAATTTCTTGCCAAAGGCTTGATCTTTGTTTTGGGTATAGTTCAAAAATCATCAAAACTAAAGTAATTTAGTAAAGTAATTGAAAAAATAATTGGCCAATTATTTTGCTGAGTTAAATTAGTTTCAAAGTTCTAATGTGTCATATAGTAAAAACCATCTTCAGAGCGTAACATTGAAATATTTCAAGCGCTTCTTTATTTTTAAATAAATCAAGTTTTTCGGTAATCGAATCTAGATAATTGAATTACTTTGGGCATCAATTACGAGTAATTGCATTACTTCTAGCATCAATTACAAGTAATTATATGACATGCTTCGGAATTACATGTATTTAAAAAGAATTCGGTGATCGATGACCGCAATAATTAGCAATTGAATCCAATTCAGTTACATGCGGCTCAAAATAATATTTGATTAAATATGTAATTTGACTGAAAATGAAATTAATGCTGCCCAACTCGGGATATAATGAGTGAAAAATCATTTCGTCGTTTTGACCATCAATTTCACATAATCGCCGCTGGATTGGATGATTTGAAAATCTCTAAAAAATGTATCCAAGCGCTTTATTCATCAGAGGGAGCTTGCACAAGATGCAGAGTGTGATGGCGATTCGGTCACTTCGAGAATTTCGCGAGGTGAAACGTTAGTCATCGTCACGGTTCTCCCCTCGATGCTCGTGTGCGCTGATAAGTATAAAGATTTTCCGGGAAAGCCAAGTTCGTTAACCACCTTAAGTATAGCGTGTGTGTAATGCTTTCCAGTTATCGTACACTCGTCCGTGAGTCATGCCAGATGTATAAATTTAAAATCGTCAGGGAATACTCGCCACTTCTCTGAAAAACTCAAACAACTATGGTTTTTCACTGTAATGTATATTCGTGAATTTTCCAAAATTTTCCGAAACCTATAATCGAGAAGTCAAAGTGAATCAACAACGTTTTAGTGCTCTGAGCAAGGAGATTAAGTAGTCACGATCCGAAGTGTTCCGACGTGAGATTCACAGTTTTCTTCTACTGTTTTTTTAGAAAAGTAAGTTTTCACTCAATCAAAGTCTTTCTCGAGTCTTATGAAAATTTCTGTCTACCTTCATGCAGTAACTACACTATTGAGGCCTTTGACAGCGTGGCACCATAATTTTAGAGCTATTTAATTTTTTTAGAAATATTGAAAGTGCAAAACTGAAAAATTTATTACATTCAAAAGTTTTAGAAAAATTAAGAATTAAAAGAACTATAGAGAATCCAATAATTGATAGTTAGGGGGAAGTCCCCTAACGCCGGATGGCACCTAGTACCGGACACTGTTGATATAAGCCAAACTAGACGGCAACGGCAATAGTTCTCGTGCGTAGTTCGAATAGTGGCCACAGTGGTAGCGGTGGCGCTAGACAGCTAGCCGCAGTGCGCACGCGCGCGTTGTCGAGAGTTGATTTTCGTTTGAGCCGATTAATATTTCGTGTCAGCCGTAATTTTCACACATTCATTGTTTTAAAAATAGAGGTTTTCCGGCTACATTTTTTAGCTTGGGATGCTTTTTAGTGAGTATTCTTTCAAATAATGAAGGTTAATATCAAAATGTTTGTGAAATGGCAACGCATTTTGTTATTTAATCTTGCATGTTGAGTCCCTGGTACCGGACACTCGATTTTTCTCCAGTACCGGACGCCATTTTTTTGTCGTTATTCGAATATTTATGGAAAATATGTTGTTTTTGTTGTGGTGGTATTTCACTATAACAAATCAGTTTAAAATAATGACGAACGGAAAATTGCCCGAGGAAAATATGAAAAAAGCCTCGATGACAATAATGACTGGATCCAGTGCGGCAATTGCAAGCAATGGGCTCATAAGGCGTGTTCAGATATTCCAGAGTGTTCCGATGAATACATTCGCGTTCATTGCAAAATTTAACCATTTTTTCAAATAATATTCATAGTGTCCGGTACTAGGTGCCACTTTTCAGACTCGACAATTTCAACGATTAAATTCAAAAATATATTTTTCTTAGTTTTACGTTTTTTAAAAATCTGTACTATCATTAACACACCAAAAAATACTCCAAAGTTTTTGAATAAAATATAAAAAATCGAAGTTCTTATATATAATAGTTTTATTAATGAATAACCTTAAGTGTCCAGTACTGGGAGACTTCCCCCTACTCAATAGAAATAATGTATAATATTTTTGAAGAAGTCATGCGTGGAACAAATATCGGTTAATTTTTATGTTTGCTAATAAAATTTATTATGTATGATTAAATATTTCTTCCCATGTTACAATTATATTTTACAATTACAGTTTATTGAACATGTTGCGAGCATGCATTTTGATAGCCCAATTTTTCATTTTTAGTTACGTTTCTTTCTATCCGATACTCGTCATAATTTACTTAAAAGTCTAAAAAGCTTGGATGCATGTGGTATTAAAAATTGCTCATAATAAACACAATTTCATGTAGAATGATTGAAATAATCAGGAAGCTGAAGCAATTGTTTATTTGATGGAGAATACTCCTTACATTTGTTGATAAAGAATCGAAGACCGCAAGATTTTTTTGAAAACAACGCGGATGAAGTTAATTGCAAAAGCAGGGCACAAAGCAAACATATTACTTGACGTTACACGGCGGATTGTTTGTAGGAGCTTTTCAGGAGCTTTTTCAACGTGACTTTAATCGGCCGCATCTTGCCAACGAGGACACACCAATCTCTCAATGTCCACTTCGCTGTTTTTCGCATGGTTAATGCTCCACCCTCGATCTCTCTCACTCTTTCTCCTCCGAAGATCTGTCAAGATATTTTTCCTCGCAAAGCTCTCTTGTTTCTCGTCATCTCGGCCCTGATGCTGGATTTGGGTTAATGTCTCTTGGCAAACGCATGGATAATGCACTACCGATTGAACCTTCTCACTCTATCTCTTTCTCTCGACTACAAATATCAAATAATTGAATCATTTTCGGTTGATTTATTAACGCAGCTGAGGAAACACATTCTACAATCTTATTGCTCTCGCTCCCTCTCTTTCTCTTCTATTCTCTCGTGCAATATGCAGAATTTATTGCGAGAAATCAGCATCTTTGAAAAGCTTGCATAGACATTATTTATTAAATCACATAATGTTAAGGGGTCCTTTGAATAACAGATGCAGAAATATTCTAGTTTCAGAAAATTGTAGGCTAAAAATTTTTAAAATTCAACTAATTGTAAAATCTTCTCCTCTACAATCGAATTTGAATTTCGTTCGATCGGTCGCACAATACGTTTCGTAATAATTTCACGATAATTATTGGTAACATGTTTTTATATTTCGTTGAATGTTCGTTGAATACGCGTAAACCTGACTTATGGTCCATCATTTGACGTATCAAATGAAAAAAAATTTAACGCTAGTCAGAACCCTTAAGGATGCCTATAGCTTGACAGCCAAAAATTGTATCTGACTGAAATTCCTTACTTGCTGATGCAATGAAAAACTGAAAAAAATCAGCAACATTTGGCATGCCATAAACAACAATTATTATTAATAACAACAATCATCATTAATAATATTGCCCAAAGTTATTAATAAATTGTTTAAGCAAATGATTATTTAACAATTTTTCGGTAAGTTATTTTTTTTTCTCAACCAAATCGAATGCGTTAATTTTTCTGAACGCATATGATTTTTTTCTGAATTTTCTCTCTATTGTGAAATATTAATATTCTGGAATACAAACGAAAAATTGCCAATTTTTTATATCCTTTTACATACAGGTTTATCGTCAGCTTTAAAAAGTTTCAAAGACACTAAGCCGAAAAATACGTAAATACAGCCATTCTAAAAATTCCAAAAAAGAGAGAAAACTCTGAAAAAATTCATATGCGTTCAGAAAAATTAACGCATTCGATTCGTTTAAGAAAAAAAAGAACTTACTGAAAAATTGTTGAATAATTATTTGCTTAAACAATTGATTCATAACTTTTGGTCAATATTATTATTGATAATTGTTGTTTATGGCAAGCCAAATGTAGCTAAATTTTTTTCGGATTTTCATTGTATCACGAAGTACGGAAATTTCAATAAGATACAATTTTTGGCTGAGACTGTACAGGCAACACATCCTTCATATATGGGGTATTCCCGCTGAAATTTTCACGTCCGAACCCGAACCCTCTTGAATAATTATATATTATTTCATACTTGTATGAAATAATCTACGTATGTATAATTAAATAAATATTCAAATGTATTTCTGTGTATAATTTTTCGAGAACATATAATTCTGCATGATCTCGCTCAAAAATAAGGTCAAGACGAAACTTCGATTGGCTGTAGCTTTGCGGATTTTCATCTTGCCATTCTCATTCTGGTCTTTATAATTTCATGATTTCCTATAGAATTTTTAGGATTTTTTTATTTTATAATTCGAGGTGGCGTACTTGCTGAAAAAACGTTTTTTTTTGTGTTTTATGAAGTAAAAACAAACTTTCGTGTGGCCACAATTTTTAAAAAAAATATCGATTATTTTACTCGTTTTATAACAAACAAGTTTTGTCTGAAGCGTTTTTCGATAGAATCTCCAATTATCAAGATACTACGTGTTTAGAGTAGAGAGTTAGTGAAAAATTCGGATTTTTTACTAAAATCGTACGGCGAAAAATATCAATTGTCGGCCTTAACAAAAAAATACGTGTTTTCTTTTTCAGAATACTTTCCGGAATTTTTTTTTCATAATTATTCAAGAGGGTCCAGGTTCGGACGTGAAAATTTCAGCGGGAATACCCCATATATCTGCATTAGGGTTTGCGGAAAAAATCGATATTTTTTTTCGGTTGCATCCACCAAAAAAAAGTTAATTAAGGTAAAAAATGAAGAAACCTCGAAGAAGAGCTCAAAATAAAAATTATTTTGAACGGCGTATTGCATTTGAATATTTTCCATAAGAATAATACAGGAAAATATTGGCACTTCTGAACGTCGTTGTAAAACTCTTCAGAAAAAAATCTTACAAAAATGTCATTAAGATATTCTGATAGAAAATTGAATTTCCTACAAAAAAATGCCCTACTGTTTATTGGGCATAGTGCAAAATCATCGACAGAAATACCCTTTGCAACAAACAGACTCTTAGAAAAGGGACGATGATTATTAAGCATTATAATGTAAAAAACTAATTACTTTAACTTATTAAACCAAATTCATTGATTAAAACTTTTCAAAACACGATCAATGATGGACGTCGTTTCTTTTATATTTCTTGTAGTACTTGATTCTTTTTTGTATTAGAGAAATATTTTGAGAACGATTCCATGCAAATTGTATGTTAGAGCAGAACATTCTTTACAAAAAAAACCCGAAAAAGTTTTTTTGTAAAGCGACAAATTCGAAAAATTCGATTTTTACAGCCTTTTGATTTTTTTTTCCATCATCAATTCAATTTCAGACAGCGATACCACTTGAACGGTTGTTCTACGTTAATTGTTCATAAGAACTTTTTTTGTAGGGAATTCAATTCTCTATCAGAATATCTTAATGACATTTTTGTGAGATTTTTTTCTGAAGAGTTTTACTACGACGTTCAGAAGTGCCAATATTTTCCTCTGATATTCTTATGGAAAGTATTCAAATGCAATGCGCCGTTCAAAATAATTTTTCTTTGAGCTCTCCTTCGAGGGTTCTTCATTTTTTACCTTAATGCACCTTTTTTGGTGGATGCAACCGAAAAAAAATATCGATTTTTTTTCCGCGCACCCTAGCATGCAGCATAATCTATTTGCTCTATTCTCTCTTTTTCCTTTCGTCAGTGTCATGGCCGTGAATTCTTTATCGACAAAAAAAAATTCAAAGAAAAAAACAATCTGTGTTATCTGAAGCGTGAAGTTTGAAGCGCGTGGTTCGCGGTTGGTCGCGATGTCATGGTCGTTTTCGTCGTCGTTGACGTTCGGCGCCACGCCGGCATTATTGGATGACAGTGTATCCATGTAAGTGCGAGCAAGCAAGGCAAAAGCGAGTCCGATGCCAGGCATCGGTCGTAAACAGGATGGAATTCGCATGCATATTCAATAGGGAGGTGTCCACAATGACAGAGGAGAAGGGGGCCAGGGGAAAGGGGGTGAAGAGTTGTATTATAGAATCGTGGAGGCTGGCTCGACGTTTCAACATTTGCGCGGGGCGAGGGGTCAAGAAAAGTGTCTTTGGTCAAATGAAAATGTAACTTCACCATCGATGACGATGATGTTTCATATTAATCAGCCACGAGGAAATTATATTTTGTGCTCTACAGAGCAATCGCAAAAGGTTTATCTTTGATCATGAGACGTGGGTACGTTTGTGAAGGTTTATTCTACACCCAGAAAAAAGATCTAGTCGTAGGTACTATAATCGTTTATTTGATTATTTTTTAGTTACTTTAAAGAAAATTTTCTTTCCATCCAATTTTGGGCGATATTTACTTCCACTATATTTATTTATTTGAATTCCCTGTCACCGAGAAACGGGTGTTGAAGAAAATATCTATTCGTTGTTACTAAATACCTATTCACCCGTAATCTCATCCGATCATATCTGCAGATTTGTCAGTACTGCAAAAATCCGCCAGGTGGCTACCTCTCGCACAAGCGAACCTGCCTCTCGACGCCTATATCCTTTCCAAGATCGTCTATGTTTGATATCCTTATTTTTCAGTATGGATATTTAATACATTGAACATTGCGGCAAAACGCAAGATGGTCGAATCCCAGAAAAGGATTCCCATAAAAAAGGGTCCTTTCTCTTTTCCCTTCTGTTAAAGAAAAGACGAAGCTTTACGAAATTGTTGACTTCACATGTGTAGCTATACATTTAAATGTGTAAATATTAAAAAAAAAATTATTTCATTTAAATACATATTTGTTCAGTTTGAAATAATATTTATTAATATTAAATAAAAATTTATTAGATCGAAATGTATTTTCCTAGTAGGTCATTAAAAAAAAAAAAAAATTCATTGACATGAATCGAGTTGTATTAGGCCTGCCTACAACTAAAAAAATTTATTTGGCTTGACCAGGATTTAGTTATATGTACTAGATCTTTTTTCTGGGTGTAATTTTTTTCTATATATTCGAATAAACCACACTGAAAAAAAAAAGTTTGAATGAACAAAATATTTTGTCAAATACGTTCAACTAGATAATTTAGTTAGTACAATTCAACATTTTTTTGCCTGAACAATATTTTAGTCAACCGAAGCGAAGAATTGTTCAAAAAACTAATTATTTAGTTAGACCAAATAAATATCTAGTTGAACGTATTTGACAAAAGATTTTGTTCATTCAAACAATTTTTTTTTTCAGTGCACCAATAACGTGTTGTTTTGTGCATATTTGATAATGGACAATTATGACAGCGATGAATTTCCCAAAAATTCCGACTTTTTTAAGAGAAATTCTCGCAAAGTGTATTTTTGGGCATTTTTTTGTTGTTACATTCTTCATTGATATTATACTTTACTATTTTATTGGTCGTAATCGATGCAAAATTACAACTATTTTCTCCCGCCCCGTTTTATTAAAATATCATTTGGGAGAAGGGAGGGCTGGGGCACGACGGCCCCCCTAAGCCGGTTAATACTGATTGTGGCTCTCAACC
Source organism: Alloplasta piceator (assembly GCA_946863875.1). Taxonomy (NCBI): domain Eukaryota; kingdom Metazoa; phylum Arthropoda; class Insecta; order Hymenoptera; family Ichneumonidae; genus Alloplasta; species Alloplasta piceator. The sequence continues at coordinate 42,481,821 of OX333074.1, forward strand.
ATCAAATCAGTTTACTTTTGTTCTATCTTGAATGAATTCACCGACATTTTGCCAAATCTAAAAAAAAAAAAACTTCTGGGGCACGACGACCCCCCTCTAAAAAGTGATAAAATTTTTTTTTCTCTATCTTAAAAAATTGTTTTCCTTAAATCATAATTAATGTAATTGTTTATTTATTTAACACAAAAAAGATATAGATTGATCAAAAATTCGCAAAATTATTAATAACTTCTATATTTTTCAGCTATTATTTTTTTAATCCAACAAATTATTTTTTTTTAATTTCTTAGATAATAGATAATTTTATGTTCTTTTGAAATTTTTTCAATTTTGTTGAAAATTATTTTTTTTTCAAATTTTTGTGGATGGTCCATTTTACCCCGGATGTAGTGCATTGGACTAAAAATTGATGAATACATTAAATTCACCATAATTTGAAGAAAAACAAAAAATTGCTGACCTAATTTTTTAGAGTGGTCCATTATGCCCCGGGTATCGCGGATCGGCCTAAAAATGGGTCAATACATCAAATTTATGATAATTTGACAATAAATCAAAATGTTTTTTTTTTTCAAATTTTTGAGGGAGGCCGTCGTGCCCCAGCCTCCTCTACGCTTCGGAGAAAAGGGGCAAAACGTAACACGACCATTTATTTGTTCGGCGAAAAATGTCAAAAGGTTATAATATCTGTTAAGATAATTAAGAACAATAATCTAAATGGCCTGTTTATGAAGAATATCGTCGACGACCAGAATTGCCCGTTAAAAAAATGTAATTATTGCGATTTTTTTCCTTGTCTTCAATAAAATGAATTTTGTCGAAACTTTTGGTGGGTGTTTTTATATATTCATTTCTGTATTATGAATCAATTTTTCATATATTAAAATATATAATTTTCATAAAAAATATTCCATAAACATCCTGACGCTGGAGTTGTTTTCTGCCTACTGATAATTTTTAGTTGCATAATTTTTAATTTATCGCATTGATATATCTGGTTTAATATTCATGGCATTTTGTCAAAATGACCTGATCAACTGTCCCCTGAAAATATTAATACTATATATACTAATTGAATAATATGTAAAACAAAAATTCCGATGAAAAAAATATCTGACAGAGATAAAAATGAAATTAAATATAGCTTGCCATTTTTTTAAAAGTCCTTTTTTAAAAGTTCCATTTCTTAAAAGTCCTATTTATTATATTTTTCGACTTAACTCCAGATGTAATATTACAACGAAATCCTGAAGCGTTTCTATTGTGGATCAACCACACAGGCTTTGATTCTCTGCGTTGTTTATCGCGCGGAAATTATTAGTAAAACAATCACGACTTCACGAACTCCATGCTTGTTTTTTTTTCTTTTTTTCCCTACCTTCTTCTTCTCTTTTTCTTCAATATCTTGCCGACGCCATGAGCACGGAGTCGCACCTGTTGACGCGCTGTGAATTTTCATTTACCGGGCTGATTAATAATGACAATAACAAAAATAACAATAACATTCACAATAACGTGTACGCGCAAGAACGAAGAATATTTAAATTTATCTTCTTAAGGGGGGAGATACATATAGATCCGCAAATTTTAGTCAATTTTGATAAATTTTTGTTAAAAGAATAATTCATTCTATATTTTTGGAACTTGCCCAGTGGTTTATTTCTACTGTTATTTATTTCTACTTTTAACTATTACAATTTTTTTTTCTTTAATATTTAAAAATGGCTGATTTACAGTTCAGTCTTCCGGGAAGGTCGCAGCGAGAGTTGTCGTTTGGCGTAGTTTGTAACCTCAGTGGTATTGATCTGAAATACAACAACAAAATTTTTGTATGATTATTAATGTTATATTTTCTAGATGAACCTAAATAGATGAAAAAAATTGCAGAATGAATGAAAATTCAGTCAGTGGAACCTAGTTTCTGGACGACCCCTTAAATAAAGTATCCTCGTGGTGGTCAGGATAACTCATGATAGCTTTATCTGAAATTAAAAAACCAAATTTTTCTCTGTTAGTAGATAAGTATAGCTCGTGATTGACCGAAGAATTGGACAAAAAATTGAAATTCGAATTTTACCAGAGTTGTGTGGAAAACAGTCCAATTTTTGGTACAATTCGCACTACGTTTAGCCTTGTATAATTAGTTGTAATAAAAAAAAACACCTTAATTCAATCACTAGTCAATCCTATTTTGACGAAGTGTGCAAAATTTCAATACGATCGGTGCCTTTGTTTTTAGGAAATCGTGTTCACCGACTTCAAAAATAGTGCTTTTAGAAAAAAGCCTAATGAAGGGCTTCTAAAAGTTCCGCCTTTCTTTCTGTGTTTCTTAGACTTTTACTTCAATTAACTAGGAACTTTAGGAAAACATCCTAGGGATACTATTAGATTTTAAAAAATATTGTTTTTTTTTTTAATTTGAAACTCATGTTTAAAAACACATGTTTTAAAGGTCATGTTTTTTAACCCCTTAAGATTCTTATTCGGCAGAAACTCAATGTTAGATTTTTTATTCTGTCAAAAGTGTAGGAGAGGCCGAGGAGGGATGTGACGATTTTCACATTAACGAGAATATCTTATTCTCAGTCAAAAAAAGTCCTACATCTATCCACTATGCAACATCATTTAGCTTGTTCTATACTGTACGTGAAACAAATAAATAAAAGTAATGAGGGTCCATGCGAAAATTGAGGAAAACTGAAACAACTCCCCGTGTCACAACTCTTCTAGTATTGAGGTAAGTCGTTACAGAGGTTGAGGAAAGTTGTGACAGCTATGTATTTAACGGTTCGAACGACAGAAATTCGATTTAAACACTACTACAATTGGTGAATATAAATTACTTTTATATTAATGATACATATTACCCAAATTGTATTGCATTAATCAACCTTTGGAATATAATTATACCCAATAATAACTTTTTATTTTAACACTAATTAGATTGCTTTTATCATCTTTGGCAAATCATAACAACCTTCAATTCTGAATTCGAAAAAAATCTGAAAATTCTAAAAAATTCAAAAAATTCTGGAAATTTCTGAAAATTCTGGAAAGTTCTGGAAATTCTGAAAATAATAAATAACAAATCAACATCCAAAGTCACACTACAGAACATTATTGCTAGAATAAATCAAGATAGAAGAGTTGTGACAAGCTGTCACAACTCTCCTAGGTGCAAAAAATCGTGCTTTGTTCCGAGTAATGATTCTCAACCTCCAAATACGTGACGAAACCAAAAAAAAACGAAACCATGCCATTAAACTTGACGAGTCTATGCACATTATGAAAAATATCTCAATAAGTCTAACGTAATACTCATCGAGTAATAGGATAACGTTAAATTTTACAAAAAATTACGTTTGGGCATTTTTAGTGTTCCGTACCCGAAGGATATCCAACAGAACCCTATTACTAAGCTTCGGCTGTCCGTCCGTCCGTCTGTCTGTCAGCGGGCTATATCTCATGAATCATAATAGGTGTGTATTTCTATTGCCGCTATAACAACAAATAATAAAAATAAAATAAAGTTAATAATAAAGGGGTCTTCTATTCATGTTTTTCAACTCCTAGTGGTGGGGGTATATATATATATAATATACTATACTCACTACACGACGCCTTTTCTCTCGGTTCAACGAGAGTGGGGAGGCTACGAAGCACCGCACAAAAAGGAGACGGAGAGAATAGGAAATACTGTATATCTGTATTCTATCTCATTCTTTCGCAGGCTATACTACTATAGATGTATATGTTTCTCTTTTTTCTCTAGCTCGACTGGGCTAGATGGTACGGAAACCCTTCTATGGTGCGAGTTCGACTCGCACTTGGCAAATTTTTTTGACACAGCGTCATTAAAACACAACCACTTTCCGTGGACCATCGACCTGAATTACATTTAATGGGGGGTTGAAAAATCAATAAATTAGCGAAGTTCCCAGTTTCTAACCGTCACAGGTACCTAGAAATCGGCTTTGTCACAACTCTCCTGTGTCACAACCCTCCTCGGTCTCCCCTACATTTCTGGTAGAGAAGTAGCTGATGAATTCATCAATATTCTCCGTTCATATTTTCCACTCTACATTTACTTTCAGGGCAAAATATTGCGATAGTGATCGAACGAAATTTACCACTTACTTTTTCATTTTTAGGGTTCCGTACCCGTAGGGTATCCAACGGAACCCTATTACTAAGCCTCGGCTGTCCATCCGTCTGTCTGTCAGAGGGTTGTATCTCATGAACCGTAATAGATAGACAGTTGAAATTTTCACAGAGTGTGTATTTCTATTGCCGCTATAACAACGAATAATAAAAATAAAATAAAGTTAATAATAAAAGGGTCTTCCATTCATGTTTTCCAACTCCTAGTTGTGGGGGTATACATAGATACTATACTCACCATACGACGCCTCTCCTCTCGGTTCGACAAGAGTGGGGAGGCTACGAAGCACCGCACAAAGAGGAGACGAAGAGAATAGGAAACACTGTATATCTGTATCCTATCTCATCCTCTCGCAGCCTACATACACTCCCAAAGTGAGAATGTGTAGTCGTGTACATCCATACATTTTTGTGCGCATAAAGTGCCTTTCCCCACTATTGGCGTCGCCACCAGTATGCATATACACGACTACATATTCTCACTTTGGTGATTGTGTGTAGGTGTGCACAGAGCGAATAGATGGTATATGTTTGTCTCTTTTTTTGTCTAACTCGAGTGGGCTAGATGGTACGGAACACTTCTAGTGCGAGTTCGACTCGCACTTGGCAAGTTTTTAAATTTTATGAATTAAAAAAAAAAGAGATTAGAGAATTTACAAAACGAAGACGGAGCGATAAAATTATCGGTCAGTGGTTTTTGGTATGAAATGGGGCGTTTTATTTTGTGACGATGAAAATTAATCACATTGTGCAAAATGGTATATTGAGATGGAACGTTGATGATAAGAATTTTTCATATGATTATTACGACGATGAGGAAAGCTTCGGACACAGATCGAGGACACTTTGCAGGTTCTCAATTCATAGAAAGAAGAAACGCATCCATGCATACAGAATTGTCTCACACATGAACACACACCCACACACACTTGGACGAGTAAATCGATCGCACACGTATAGACAGAACGTGGATTGATTAGGCACGGGCGCGTGTCCTTTCGTTGTCGTGGCTATGACCGATAAGGACTGTGTACACACACATGCAAGGAAACAAACACGCAAAATGAACGTTGTAATGCGACGATTAATTTAATCAGGCATGAAAATCGACGAATGTGTCATATCGCTTTAACGAGTACACAATTGGGTCAGACATCGATGAAAGCCGAGAGAAATGAGAGTTCGGAAACACCGATCTGTGGAACACATTTATTCTGATGATAGTCATCGATAGTAATTATATTGTCGGTATGTCGTCCGTTCTTGTAAATTGCCACGATAGGAAAATAAAGAAGCTACAAACAGTTTATTTTCTGGTTTTCCTTAAGGTATTAGTCTACTTTGGAAGGCAAAAAAACGAATAAAAAAAAAATTTCTCATCTTCATCATATATATGACTATAAAACTGTAATTACAACATTGTTTCATCCTTCGCGAGTACAAAACAAAAATTTATTTCTTATTTTCATTGATTGAATAATTTTTTAGAAGGCGCCAAAGTCGAAAATGTCTTGTCCCATGGCCGACAGTTAATCTCAGGATTGGCAAGTCTGAAACAAAAAAATAAACAAGCATTTTAAGGAGGGATGTTTCTTACAAAACAAGTTACCACTGTTAATGAAAAGTCGATTTAAAAAAGGCGGATGTTTGAAATGAAAATGAAAAATTGAATTTTTCACAATTTATTTCGAACATCCGCCATTTTTTTCAACCGATTTTTCATTAACGATGGTTCATTGTTGTGTGAGAAACGTTCCTCTTTAAACTGATTTTTTATTTTTTTGTTTCAGACTTGCCAATTCTGAGATTAGCGGTTGGTTATGGGACAAGACATTTTCGAAAACTCGACTTATTTTGGCGCCTTCTATAAATTATTCAAACAATGGAAATATAAAATAAATTTTTGTTTTGCACTTTCGAAGAGTGAAGCAATGTTGTAATAACAGTTTTATAGTCATATCTGATAAAGGAGCTGAGAATTTTTTTTTCAATTTGGTTTTTTAGTAATTTAGTTTTGCTTCCTCATGAAGACTCGATGATTATATAGTTTTAATTTTCGTCTTCATTTCCTCCGATAGTTCTATTTTCGTGAATATCTTTTTCAGCGATTTGTATGCTGGTATAATCAAATTGGCCCAAAAGGTTGAGAAATCTCATTCAGAAAAAATGAATATATTTGGAAAAAATTTAATGGATTTATCTGGAGAAGATCTTGAACGATCGAGGCGAAATTTAGTATACAACTACGCCATCTATCTCTTTTCACGAAGTGCAAGTTTTGTCAAAATTGTCAATTATCAACAAAAAATGGTCAATATTGTACAAAAAAATTCTCAATTTTAACACAATTCGTCAAATTGTCAATTTTAGCACAATTAGTCAATTGTAATTGTCAAATTTAACACAATTGTCAATTGTATCAATCTCAACGCATTGTCAATTATAACACAAGTTTAACATACAATACAATTGTTAATTTGGCAGGATTCTTATAATCGTTGAAAGATATTCATAGGTGCTTTGAACTTTCGTAATTTGCCGTTATGGAGACCAAATAATTTTGTGCGAATCCACTCGATGATAGAGACGGGTTTTTCTTTTGAAAGAATCGTTTCAGGAACTCAATTTTAAAAAAATCTAAAATGAAAAGAAAATGTGAACGTTTCAACTTTCATAATGATGTAAAAGAAGAGAGTCGATGGAGGGATTTAGTTTGAAATAAAGTTTGGAAATTTTTAAAAATTGTTTGCTAACGATCTGACTTTCATAACTTTGTGGTTATTAAGCTCAAATTTTTTTCTTGAATAGAATATTTAACTTAAAGAATTAATATTGCGCTAGGACAGCATCACTTGCTAGATGCAGAGTTTATAAAACATTGAATTTTTCGAATCATTATGAAAAAATCGTTAAAGTAAGAAATCTGCAAATTACAATGTGCAAATTTTCAATTTACATATGGCTTCCTGTTTTCTTTTCGTTGTTGGTTAATCTTCTTTTATTCGGAGACCATAATTAAATTTATCGTCATAGAAAAGTGCAAAAAACTGCTATTCAAAAAAGCTCGGTGAACGAGGTGTAAAAATGTGAAAGCGATGGGCAAATTTCGAATTTGCACAATTTTTTTTGTAATAAACCTAAATCCACAATCAAATTTTGATTCCAATAAGTCAGAAATATATTACTTTTCATTTATTTGATTTAAAAAATAATTATTCGAAAGCTGCCAGTTACAAATATTCATTGTAATAAAATAAACGGAAGCGATTAAGGACGTGTTGCCTATACAGTCCCAGCCAAAAATTGTATTTGATTGAAATTTCCGTTCTTCGTGATACAATAAAAATCTGAAAAAAATTCAGCAGTATTTGGTATGCCATAAACAACAATTATCAATAATAATATTGTCCCAAAGTTATTAATAAATTGTTTAAACAAATATGTGTTCAACAATTTTTCCATAAGTTTTTGTGTTCTTAAACAAATCGAGTGCGTAAATTCTTTCGAACGCATATGAATTTTTTTTAGAATTTTCTCTCTACTTTGAAATTCCCGTTTTTAAATTTTTAGAATGGTTGTATATATGTATTTTTTGGCCCAGTGTCTTTGGACGTTTCAAAGCTGACGATAAACCTGTATGTTCAAATATATACAAAATTGGCAATTTTTTGTTTGCATTTCAGAATGTTTTTTATAGTATTTCAAAATAGCGAGAAAATTCTGAAAAATTGGTGTGTGCTGATGACCACACGGTAGAAGTGAAACTTCTGTCGGGATACTCCTTTATCGACAAAGTATTCTTTTTGGATCATCTATTCTTGTCGACAAGGAAAGCCAGTACATCAAATCAAACTTAGCATTGGCGAGCGGCAAATTACAAATGTTATTTTTAATTCAATGTTTTCTAATCGCAAATTACAAATTTAATTAGTAATTGAAAATTTTCGAATTACAAATTGAAAATGTAATAAATAATTGAAAAAATTTTAATTACAAATCACATATGTAATTGGTAATTTAATATTTCCTAATTACAAAGTACAAATGTAATTTAAATTTCGCACTGGTTACATTTTATCGATGAAATTTGAACCTAAGTACATTTATAATTTCTAATTAGAGATTTTTCAAATACTGTTTACATTTGTAATTTGTAATTAAAAATCTGTCAATTACTAATAACATTTGTAATTTGTAATTATAAAGTTTTAATTACTAACAATATTTGTAATTTGTAATTAGAATTTTTCGAATTATTAATCACATTTGTAATTTGTATTTAGCGCCCGTAGTAAAAAACTCCATTTGTCGCCATTGAAAAATCCCCATTCATTCCCCATTGCCGAAATAACCAATGGAGATGAATGCCGAATTGCCTAAGGGGATTTTCGCCATTGAATTCCCCATTTGAAACGGAATGGGGATTATCTAATGGGTATTCAATGGAGACAATCCCCTTAGGCAATTCGGCATTCATCCCCATTGGTTATTTTGGCAATGGGGAATGAATGGGGATTTTTCAATGGCGATGAATGAAGTTTTTACTATACTAAAGAATCTCCATTGCTGTTCACCACTCATTCCCCATTGCCCACAAAACCAATGGATATGAATGCCGAATTGTCTAAGGACATTTTCGCTATTGAATTCCTCATTTGAAACGGAATGGGGATTATCCTATGAGGATTCAATGGAGACAATCTCTCTAGTTAATTCGCCATTCACCTCCATTGGTTTTTGTGGGCAATGGGGAATAAATGGGATCATCAATGGAGATTCTTTCATATGATTGCTATACATACATGGAATTACGCATTAAATAATCAAATGATGTAAGTTATCAGTAAGTAAAGTTAATCATAATGCTAATATTAGCATAACGACCAATAATTATATACGCATTATATATATTATTACATTTAATAGAAATTATTGAAGCTCAGAATTGAGAAAATAGATTGTAAGTGTATTCAGATGACGATTGATAATGAAAGTATATGTTAAGAATAAACGGTTTTAAAAATCATTTGTCCCAAACGTACGCGTACTTGATGAGCAGTTTATAATATATTTTTTTTAAATTACTTTCGAATAATTTCCGAGCTTATGCTAATATTAATTGACCATCGATATAATCATCAGCATTTATTACAATTGAAGAAAATATTTGGTTCATATATGAGAATCAGCGACATGTACTCTTACATAATTTTATTAATTCACCGCCGTTTGAGAAATTCGCATTCGGAAAAATTCTCATCGATCGATGGGTTCAATTGTTCAGCATTGAACCTCGAATATTAATTGCAACATCGTTAACGAATGCTGCTCATCATTCGATCAGTCATCAATGAAGTGACATTATTGATAAATGTTGATCATTGTATAATTCGTAGTTACTTATTATTCAATGGGTATCCTTGGTAAATGCTGATCATTTCATCGTTAGTCGCATTTGGGTTCCAATGAACATCTGTGGGAAATGCTGATCTTTAAGTTCATCCGCATTGACTTTCCAATGGACATCATTGGGTAAAGCGGATCATTTCGTTCATCAGCATTTACCTTCCCATGGACACCATTGGGCAATGCTGATCGCTCGATACATCCGCATTGGCTTTCCAATGAGCATCATTGAGTAATGATGATCATTCGATTCATCCGCATTGGCTTTTCAATGAGCATCATTGAGTAATGATGATCGTTCGATTCATCCGCATTTGATGTTCAATGGATACCCATTCACTGATAAATGATCAGCCCTGTACGCCATTGACAAATGCGGAAATCTCAATGGGTCCCCATTCATTGTCCAATGGAGTCGTATGAGGACCATTGGTTGCCATTGGCGATTCAATGGAGTTTTTTACTACGGGGATACATCCGCATTGGCTTTCCAATGAGCATCATTGAGTAATGATGATCATTCGATTCATCCGCATTGGCTTTCCAATGAGCATCATTGAGTAATGATGATCGTTCGATTCATCCGCATTTGATGTTCAATGGATACCCATTCACTGATAAATGATCAGCCCTGTACGCCATTGACAAATGCGGAAATCTCAATGGGTCCCCATTCATTGTCCAATGGAGTCGTATGAGGACCATTGGTTGCCATTGGCGATTCAATGGAGTTTTTTACTACGGGGATACATCCGCATTGGCTTTCCAATGAGCATCATTGAGTAATGATGATCATTCGATTCATCCGCATTGGCTTTCCAATGAGCATCATTGAGTAATGATGATCGTTCGATTCATCCGCATTTGATGTTCAATGGATACCCATTCACTGATAAATGATCAGCCCTGTACGCCATTGACAAATGCGGAAATCTCAATGGGTCCCCATTCATTGTCCAATGGAGTCGTATGAGGACCATTGGTTGCCATTGGCGATTCAATGGAGTTTTTTACTACGGGCGCCGTTGAAGTTTCACTTCAAAAATTCACATGCGTTCAGAAAAATTAACGCATTCAATTTGTTTAAGAAACAAAAAAACTTACCGAGATATTGTTGAATAATTATTTGTTCAAACAATTTATTAATCACTTTTGGGCAATATTATTATTTATAATTGTTGTTTGTGGCATGACTAATGTTGCTGTATTTTTTAAGATTTCTATTGTATCACGAAGCACGGAAATTGCAATCAAATTTAAAAAATCCGATAAAAATCAGAACAAGAATGATCATGAAAAAATTTTTACTATTTATTGAAACAAATTTCATTTTGCATCGAATAATCTCTTTTTTCCCACATTCTCGCTATTATTACGCACTTCGGTTCGGTAAGCTAGCGTTAAAAATTTACGAGCTCCTTCGGACGGGATTCTCGGTCAAAAGCTTTTGGTGATACGTTACGAAAATGCAGATTTCGAAACTGTAAATAAGCTCCTAACGGTCGTAAAGTTTCGCTCGTCGTGTATTTGTGTCGCAAGAATAACGCGATAAGTTCGAGCGCGATGTTTCTTCAGCAGCGATATCCGTGTTTTCGGCATAAAATTCCCTCGAGCATGGATCTTAATAGTCGCGTGCCAAATTCCTAAATAGCTGAATATTCGTAAGAATTCCACGATTCGCCTTGACGATCGCGGAATATGGTACACTTAATCACAACCGAAATCCCTCTAAGCGCACGTTTTCGATGCTATAGTGGTCCTCCCACAAATTTCGTCGATGTTATTTACCCGCGGGATTCACGATAAAAATCTTGCACGAACGGAAAATGAGCGAAATCGAAAATTCGCGAATAAAGGTTCACCCACAATCTACATTGGGTACGGCGATATAATAGTACATTACGATACGAGTGCGATGAAACTCACACTCGTCGAGAAAAAGTTTCTCGCACGAGTATCGTACAAAATTTTATCGCACGAGTGCGTAAAGTGACCGCTTGCGAGAAGTGGTCACTTTACGCACGGAGTGCAATAATAGTATATTACGATACTAGTGCGATGAAACTTTTTCTGACGAGGGTGAGTTTGCAGCATGAGCCGGAGGCGAATGTTGCAATCACATGAGTTAAGAAAAAGTTTCTCGCACTAGTATCGTACGAAATTTTATTGTACGAGTGCGCAAAGTGCCAGTTTGAGCACGCGCAGCGTGCGCAAAGTGGCACTTTGCGCACGGAGTGCAAGAAAGTATATTACACTCGCATCCCCCACCCACGTGAATGGCTAAAAATAAATTTTCTTTATTTTCCATCGTCCCAACAGGTTTCTGGCGCTCATTGGATTTTTTTTTTTTTTTTTTTTTAATGTATTTTTCTTTGCCGTCCGTATTTCGCTTCATAACCTGTTTATCGTGCGCAGCGCGCTTCAACTTTCTCGCTCGCTCTCGCGCGTGTCACGCGCAGTTACCAAACTCGATTCCTCGGATATTTTTGACAACTTATTGTGATGCGAATGCCTGAATGAAATTGGAACTAATGATAGTTCAATCGCCGTTAATTTTCATCAAAAACGCTCGGTTGAAGTTTTGCCGAAAATTTAATAAAACTTAATCAAATTGATTGCATCGATAGAATCAATCAAATTAATAAATTTAATAAGATTAATGAAATAAAAAATTTGTTTCCCTTGAGAAAAGGAGTTGAAGGTTCATACCGAATCAAAAGACACCTGACAATTTTTTTTTCAGTGATTCAGATTTTTTCATTTTGTAACAATTTGCCGTAATAGTACCCTTTGTTTAGTTTTTATAGCTTTGGCTTTTAGGTTTGCATGTATTTTTATAAAAACACCGATCGAGATTGCACTGAAAAAAAAGTTTATTTGTAGTAAAGAAATATATTTAGTTGGCACTTTTACTTAAATATTCCTTAACTGTTACAAAATTTGTCAGTCGTTGAGAAATATTTTATTTGTGTCAAAATAATTTATTAACTGTTACAAAATAATTTATTTCGCCATATTCAACTTTACATTTGTTAACAGTTAACAAATCCTGGTATATTTTTTTCTCAATGTGTTTTTATTCAGTCCTTATTAGAGTGATTTTTCTAGAGTCTATAGATTCAAGTGAATCGGTGGTAAATTTTAGCAATCGTTTCTATAAATATTCATATACATGAAACGCCAATGACGAATCGTAGTTTGCATTGTATCAAGGCAAAAAAATACTTGGAACGATTAATTTGCGTACCGAATATTTTAAGCCAATTTCCGACTGTATATGAGGCACTCCACACCAACTTAGAGATGTTTGACCCTGACCCCCTGCTATTTGTTCCATTATTTTTTATGTTATTTAGCCTATCAAAAAACAAACTCCAAATTTTTTTCAAATTCTTTGGACCAGCAAACATCTAAAAAAAATGGACCAAACCTGATTTTTGACGGAAAAAACGCCGATTTTTAAAATTCCCAAAAAAATCACAAAAATTCTGTGTCACAAAACGAACATTTTGGGCCATGAAACATAGTGGAAGTATTTTTTTTTCTGTGTTTACGGAGGAAAAAGTGGATCGGCATTTTTGTATTCTTGAAATTTTTACGAGAGGCATAACTTTTTCTTCACTTTAGGAGGTTATAAATATGGGATAACCTCTAAAAGTAATTGTAACCTCTAACTAATAAGTAATTGATATAAATAATGGAAATAACACATCCAAATTTACCCAATTATTCGGCTAAATACGCAATATTATTTCAACAAGTAAAATAACCTTGGAAATAGAATATCTCGATTTTTCGGATCAATTCCAGTATTCGCTGGTAAAGGCCTCCAACTTGCAGTGTTAGAGGCAAGCTGAGTGAGATTGCAACATTTACACCATTTATTGTTAGAAGGAAAAAGCATCGATTAAGGTTCCACATTTGGTGGGAAAATTAAATGTGTAAAATCTTGCCATGACGTGAAATTATAATAAATTATAATAAATAATAAGAAGAATCATAAATAATAGAAAATAATAGATAAGAATAATAATAACCAATTAAGAATTATAAGACTCAAATCACAAATCCAAATCAAATCTTTATGATTCTGTTGGTCTGAGGAAGGGCGCTTTATTTTGCAAAATTGGAAGAGGTTTGTTAAGAATATTTTCAGCCCTGAAAAGGGTCACAGTGTATTTTGAGTCGAAGGCTTATACTGCTTTTTTAGTCACAAAGGTTTTGCCGTGTCAATGTTTCGCACTGCAAGAAATGGCCGATAAAAGCAAGTTCGACGAGGCGCTGTCGGTCACAATGTAACAACAGGCTCGGTGTACTCAAGTTTTTACATAAAATACTTCAAAATTGCAGTGTAGTAGAGTATTCAGAATTATTATGTCATTAACTATATAGGCCTCACGTAAAAATTTCAAGAATACAAAAATGCCGATATACTTTTTTCTCCGTAAACCCAGAAAAAAAAATACTTCTACTACCCACACGGAACCGAGTGTCCATTGGACGTCCATCTATCATCCATAGATCCTTAACACGTCTACATCCACGATGGACGTAATGCGGACATCCATTGAACATCCATGGTATACTTTTGATTGGACAAAACGCAATGGATCACACAGGACGTATATTGTATGTTCACGACACGTACTATTTCTTGAGCTACAAATATACACAACACGGCCATCCATGGTATGTCCATAGGTAGACATTAAATAGCTTTTAATTCAGGATAGTAATTGAACATCCACTGGACGTTCCAGGTTCGTAAACGAAAATCACATTCGGAGGACGTCAATTGAACGTCTATCGGATGTTCCATGTAGGATTTCATATAGACGTGAACCTGGAACGTCCAATAGATGTCCAATTACGATACTGAATTAAGAGCTATTGAATGTCTACCTATGGACATACCATAGATGGCCGTGTTGTGTATATTTGTAGCTTAAGAAATAGTACGTGTGTGAACATACAATATACGTCCTGTGTGATCCATCGCGTTTTGTCCAATCAAAAGCATTCGTCCTTTAGATGTACATTTAAGTATTTCGGGCAGCTGTGATATGGGTACGCCGATTGACCGTCGTATGTACGTACAAATTACGTCTATCGAAGGATAACGTGGAAGTTTATTCGACGTCCACGACACATATTTTTGGAGCTATAAATATATTCCGCGCGTAACTTAACAGCCAGGGGACATCCAATAATCATTTAAGTTGGATGAAAATTTCATTCCGGGGAAGTCCATGGGACATTCCTTAAACCACTATCGGAGATGCGAAACGGCAGCGATTCTATGTGCTGAAAAAGTTTCGTATACGTACCCTTAGATATTTTTTAGAGGTACCTATAGACCACATAAAGTGACATTTAATGTACGTATTTAAGACGAATGCCAATAGTGCAAAAGATATCTAATGATCATCTATTATACGTCCCTTAATTTAAACGCTATTGATTACACATTATCCATTAATTATAAATTTCATTACGATTATACATTATTCAAGGTTTGTGAGACAAAGATATATAAGTATATCAGCAAACTACATCGTATAAGGTTTTTACATGCATAAGTTTCTCATAAGTCAAGTTAGTGTAGGTAGGTAGGTAGGTAGGTAGGAGATTAGAAAAGTTAAGCAGCACCCCTTGAATCCAATACTTGGATGGGTGACCGCAGTGTGAAAAATCGAAAACTATTTTTTTTTCTTTTTTTCTGTAAAATATGGATATCTCGTAGCCCCCGAATATTATATAATCAGTAACAAAGTTTATAATTAATTAATAATGTGTAGTTAATAACGATTAAATTATTTAAACAAAGGGACGTATAATGGATGATCATTGGACATCTTTCGGATCACTGGTTTATTCGTCTTAAATACGTAAATCAGACGTCATTTTTTGGGGTCTAGTCCGTCTAAAAACCGTCTCAAGGTACGTATAAGGGATGTTCCCAGTACATAGAACAGGTGCCGTTTCGCACTTCTTTTAGCAGTGATAGGGATACTCATAGACGTCCCTGGGATGGAGCATTCATCCACCATGTATGGATATTGGACGTCCCATGGCCCTAATGTTCCGTGTGGGTATGTTTCATGTCCCAGAATTTTTGTTTTCTGACTCAGAATTTGTGTGAATTTTTTGGGAATTTTAAAAATGGGCGTTTTTTCCGCCAAAAATCAGGTTTGGTCAATTTTTGTTGAGATGCCGGCTGGTCCAAAAAATTTGAAAAAAATGTGGAGTACGTTTTTTGATAGGCTGAATAACATAAAAAATAATGGAATAAATCGCAGAGGGTTAGGGTCAAACACCTCTGAGTTGGTGTGGACTGCCTCATATATTTTCATTGGCACAGTTCAATGCTGCCAGTTCTCACACTACAACTGTGCCCGTCATTACTCTGCCAGAAGAACATATCTACTGCAATGAAAATTCATTATAGCATTTCCAGCCATTCTTAACTTTACCAAAAATATAAGCGGTTCAATATCCTTGTCTAATAATAAAAGAAGAATTTATTTCCATCGAAGCTTACCAATTCACATCTGTACCGTATATCAAGTCTCTAATCCGCAATCTGTACCGCAAAATGTTCTACTTCATCTTTACTGCCTCTTTCTATTCTTTGAGCCTTCCAGATTAGTAAATTGGACCATTCGTCGGATAAAAAGCCGGGCATTTATAATTTGGTTGACTTATAATGTCGAAGAGTTGTGACATGCCGGTTCTGATATTTGTTATACGGTGGAAATGTTATTTGGTTCGATTAGTATTTGGTGCACTGTTAAAAAAATCTGTATTCAAATTAATATACATGTGTAGGAAGTTTTTTTGCAGATACCGTGTATGAAATTTCAATTTCAGTATTGAAAATTCATGGACCCGAATTTGAAGAATAAAAGTATGCAGTTGAATTTTAAAATACTGATGTATTTGAAAAATCAGATACATGCCATTGAAATTTCAATTTCAGGTATATTATTATTCAAAAAATGTGTATTAAAATTAATATACACGTTTATTTTAAAATCACAATACATGTTTGAATTTTCATATTCATTTCATGAAAATTACGTTACCGTAGCTAAATTAATTGTTGCTAAATATGTTATAAAAAATATATAGCCCTTGCAAAATAATTTAATATTCATAGTTTAGCGACCCCAAAAAGAGATTCACAGAAAAAAAAAAACAAAAATCTTCACGAATAGCCCGATCGAATTTCTCTCTGAGACCGGGAATCGAACCCTCGACCCTGCCTACCATCCTACCTATCTACCTAACACGCTACCTATTACGCTATCGACTACTTGTGAAGTCCCTCTACTTGTATGATATATGAATGCTGCAGTGCCGAAATAATATAATAGTATATGCTTTTGAATGAGCAATAAACCATGAAAGTTGGTTTTTGATTTGCGAATTCGAATCCCCTGACCCCTCACAAGTTATGTGAACTTGATTTCAGAATACGTGAACCCTCAAAACTTAAGTGATCCCTCAGAACTTACGTTACCCCTCATAACTTAATTTCGCGATCCCTGACCCCTCGTAGATTATGTAAAGTCGCAAAACTTAATTCTATGGTCCTTGACCCCTCATAACTTAATTTCGGGGCCCCTAACGCCTCATAAGTTATGTGGACTCTCAAAACTTTATTCTAGAATACCTGATCTCTCATAAGTGAAGTGACCCTTCATAATTCAATTTCAGAGCCCCTAACCCCTCATAAGTTATGTAAGCCCTCAAATCATGTTTGAACAAAACCGTGGCCTCTCGTAAGTTAAGCGACCTCTCATAACTTAATTTCGGGGCCCCTGACCCCTCATAAGTTATGTGAACTCTCAAAACTTTATTCCAAAATACCTGACCCCTCATAACTTAAGGGACTCCTCATAACTTAAGTTACCCCTCATAACTTAATTTCGTGGCCCCTGACCACCCGTAGATTTTGTAAAGCCCCACAATTAATTCCGGGATTCCTGACCCCTCATAAGTTAAGTAACTTTTCATAACTTCATTTCAGGACCCTTGACTCTTCACAAGTTATGTGAACTCTCAAAACTGTTTTCCAGAATATACCCAACCCCTCATAACTTAAGTAAATACTCACAACTTGAGTAATCCCTTATAACTTAATTTCTGACCCCTCGTAGGTTATGTGAAGCCGCAAAATTTAATTCCAGGATTACTGACCACTCAAAACTTAATTTCAGAGCCCCTGACCCTTCATTCGTTATGTAAATCCTTAAAACTGTTTGAAAAAAACCGTGACGCTCTCGTAAATATTCTTTTTTATATTAAATTTGAAGACATTTTCCACCTTGACTGATTGTAATTTTAAGACATGAGTGTACTAATTTCCAATAATGTATCTTAAAATTGCAAAGAAGTATATAAAAACCATTTTCATATACGGGGATATTAATTTTCAATGTTCACTCTTTTAATTTTAATATACAAATATTGAATTTAAGACAAAATTGTTGATTTTCCTACACTATGTATATTAAATTACAAATAGTATATTAAAATTAATATGCCTCCTCTAACTTACTATGCATGTATCTTATATTTCAAATAGTATATTGCAATTAATATATCTGCTTTAAATTTACTATACATGTGTATGAATTTGCATTTCATATTCCGTGTTTGTGAATTTCCGTGACAGTTGTATCGTAAAAATGTTTGAAATTTTATATCTTTTTTTACAGTGTAAAGATCAATTCAGGTCTTGTTAGGATCAATTCAGGTCTTGGTAGGATCAATTCAGGTCTTGTTATTCGGTAGAGATGTTGAAACATTTATATTCAGCAGAGTTTTGGTTTAGCAGAGTTGTTATACGATGAAAAAATAACTTGTAGACTCTGGTTGGACTCATTTGGTTTTTTCAAAGATTCTCCATCTACTGACCGCTTAGATTATCTGTTATTTGTTCAAAAATAATTAACCTTTAACTCTTGGTCCTGGCTAATTTTGCGCCAATAATTACTGCAGAATCTATATGGTGATTCGATAGAAAATTTTTTTAAGGACAAAGTCAGCCCCGCGTCGGCGAAATCGGACAAAAATTGGGAATCCTTCTTTGAAAAATTTGACCGAAAATACATCTCGCTCGAATTTGTCGTGTAACATTCGCTATTTTTGAAAATCAATGGCGATTTATTTCTTTCCATTGAGGCT
The DNA here is from genome assembly GCA_946863875.1 of Alloplasta piceator. Lineage (NCBI taxonomy): Eukaryota > Metazoa > Arthropoda > Insecta > Hymenoptera > Ichneumonidae > Alloplasta > Alloplasta piceator. The sequence goes on from OX333074.1 coordinate 42,500,580, forward strand.
TAATTAAATTAATTGAATTGATTTAATTTGATTAATTGATTGAGTGTAATTACTTGATCAATTAATTTAATTGATTAAATTAAATTAAATGTATTAAATTTAATTAATTGATTAATTTATTTAATTAATTTAATTTCATTAATTTATTCCCGTAATATTTATCCTGTAGTACAAAGTACGATTCGTCATTAGAGATTGATCTATACATATTCATAGTAACCATTTTCAAAATCCGGTATTTTTATTCGACTAGTGTGGAGCTCTTCAAGTTACTTATGGCAATCTTTGAGGTACAATCAACTCAATGGAATACTAATATTTCAAAAATCGTTTATACCTGTTCTTAAGGACGAATGCGGGTAACCGAAGATTTCAGGGTTACATTTAATATTTGAAAAAGAATGTAAAACAAACTTTATCACACAACAATTCTCTTTGGGCAAAATAAATCCATGAACATATTTTTACGCAGTTTTTCTGAAATAAAATGTGTAATTTTATTTTCATCTTAATGATTAGGAGCTCAACTAGTTTGTTTTGAAATATCTTTCACGAATTCACGAGAGTCATTTTTTTGATTTAGATTCTTAATCGAAAGGCGAGTTTAGTTAACGTCGTAGCTCTGTTTTTTTCATAAATAAATGGCTTTTATTTACCAATGCCGAACATAATTATAATTTTCTTCCGCTGTTTATAGAGTATCCATCGATAAACAAAATGAGCTCTCACTTGTTTAGATCGGAATAAAATTACAAATTCGCGATAACGAAAAACAGCCTAAAATATTACTTCGTGGATTTATCGGCGTTAAATAAATAATTTTTCATCGTGATATATTCTCTTCTGCATTAAGTGGAAATTATTCAATTCAGATTTATCTTCAGACTGGTTTTCCCAATAAAGTATACAAACAATTTTGGAACCCTCACGATAAGATTAACTTGACAGTACCACAAAGACTCAAGGTCACTGCATGTAAACATTGAATCTAAAATAACTGACCCTTGGAAAATGACCCCTGGAAATTTGACCTCCAGAAAATTGTCCTGGTCAAGAGGAAATAGTTTCATAAATGTTGGTCGTGTCGATGACCTTCAAATTTGTTGTTCCTCCTCTTAGTTCTCTCTTATGGTGGACATCGCACTGTCCAAATTTTCCATCTCTTCGTTTGACCCCTAGTCCGCCGATGACCTTCAAATTTGTTGTTTCTGCTGTTTGTTCTCTCCCATGGTGAACATTGTATTGTCCGAATTTTTCGTCTCTCTGTCTGATCCTCGGCCTTCGTTCAACGACGCGTCCGATATTTTTATTAGTAGGAAGTGGCGCCAAAAGCTTGTGGTACGTCTTAAGACATGGCGCCAAAAAGAAGACGCGTGTTGGAGCAATGATTTCCTCTTGTATGTTTTTTTTTGTGAATTATGTTGCCGAGGCTCGCTGGCTCCAGTGCCAAAATATCAACGAGCCTTCATCGAAGGCCACTCCTTCCAGGGTAATCGAGAAAACGACGGAAAAAAAACCTGTAGCGATAACATGAGGATGATACTTTTTTCCTTTTTTTTTTAGTGGACATTCAAGGATACTCTCACCATAATAAGAATATGTGAGATTCCATATCAATTCGACCAAAGTGTGTTCATCGTAGTTGGTACTTATTTTTTTAATATCATGCCACTAATACCAAAAGGATGATGTTCTCAAGTTAATTTATATTTGGTTCACGGATGATGATGTTTGAATTCCTATAAATTTGGAGTTTTGTAAATTAACATAAACTACCGCTCAAAAGTTTGGAAGCACTCGCTCCTATTCCACGCCACAGAAAAAGTTGCACTGCTCTTTTAAAAATAAAGATATTTTAATTTCATAAGCAGCGTTGCAAAGGGGATATATTCAGCTTCATTTTGCTTTTTTCAAAAAAAAAATTTGTTTTTGTTCAACTCGGTACGCCCTTTAAAACATGGTCGTTTTTCGTTTTTTTTTGGCGTCGAAATTTTGGTGCATTACCCATGAATTTTTTTAAAACTGTTTATGCATAAAAAACTCGTGGGGGAGAATGGAAGCTTCCATTTCGTTTTTTAAAAAGTTTCGTACGGTTTTTTTTCGAAAAAATATTCAATTCGCAAAAAACGAACTTATTTATAAAATGTTGCGGAACTCCAAAACTACTGGGTTTCCGTGAAATTACTAAGAGGATAAAAAGTTGCATACAATCATTCTGGATTCAATGAAATTTTTTCAGAATTTTTTTTCAAAATTTTTTTTTTCGATATTTTTTTTTGTCAACGAGCTATTTTTTAAATCTTTATCAATCGGTTCTCTTACCTCATCTACACGCGTTTTTTCGATGAAAAAGCCGTGATATATGTATATAGCCGTGAGATATATTGATCCATTATAAAATGCAATAACATTTTTTTAACGCACCAAAAACCTGGTAATCATAAGTAATTGACTTTCTGATGATTCCCAAAAATATTTTCAGTTCATTGAGACATAGAAATCATTAAAATTTCTACAATTATTAATAACAATTTTTTCAAAATGCTAAAAAAAAATTATTTATATTATAAAGCAATTAAAGTAGCAGATAGTGGCTTGAGGAGCTCGTAAAATAAATTATAAAAGCAACGAGTCATTTTATCGGTTTATTTAGCAACGAGAAAAAAATAGGATCGTATTAGGTCGAGGGTAAATCCTCATTTATATCAACTAAATTCTTATTCTAAATTCCTAAATTTGTATAATAAAAAAATCTTTTTTTTAAATGGTGTTATATATTATATTATAATATATTTCTAATATTTTCGTAATAATGTTGTAATACGTTTTTTGAGGGATCCCGACGAGTTGATGAGATATATTGGTCCATTCTAAAATGCAATAAAAAAATTTCAACGCACCAAAAACCATGTAATCGTAAGTAATTGACTTTCTGATGATTTCCAAAATCGTTCTCAGTTTATTGAGACATAGCAATCATCAAAATTTTGACAATTATTGATAGCTATTTTTTCGATGTGATAAGAAAAATTTCGTGACATTATAAAACGATTAAAATAGCAGATAATGGCTTGAGGTGCTCGTAAAATAAATTATAAAAGCAACGAGTCATTTTATCGGTTTATTTAGCAACGAGAAAAAAAAAAGGATCGATTAGGTCGACGGTAAATCGTCATTTAGCTCGGCTATAGAACATAACCGGAGTAAATATATCTAATAATCGTCGTCGTATGCATAGACCGGAAGTGCAAAGTGTGTTGCAGCTTCCTGCTCTAGGACAGTTCGTATGTATTTTCCTTGTGTGTTATTCACGCTCTCAATGACGATGTTTACCTATCAAAGCTAGCAAACCTAGGAGAAAAAGTGAGAGGGCAAACGTATAACAATTCCAAATGCTCTTTCTCTCTCTCCCTCACTTTTCTCGCGTTAACTTTGGAGCAAAATTCTATTATTTCCGGGCTCACTCCCACGACTCTAATCTAATGGACAAGCGATATAATATGTTAAAACGCGCATTCGCCAAGCTCGCATTGAATATATAAAATGCTATCTCGCTTGCTCCAGAAAGCAGAAAAATTCATCGTGACCTAAATATAATCTGAAAATAAATTGATAAGAACCGTGACGAGAGACGGAGTAATATATATATTTTTTTCAATATTTTGTTTTCTTGATCGAACGATAAAAAAAAGCGAACATCGCCGTCTGGAACTGTTTTTAGACGCGAAATTAATGGTCATTCTATTTTTTTATATCGTGAAGTGGATCAGTCTCGCACGATCTTGAGCAAAAAATTATGTGGACTAATTTTTTTGAGGTACATTTGTAAATCTACCGGTTAAAACTCTACTGATGTACATCTTTATTGGAATACAGTCCTACTGGTACATCTCTACCTTTGAAAAGTCTGAGGAACATGAAAAAATGACTCTCCCAAAAATGAGCTTCCGGGAAAACCTTTATAAACTAGAAAGAAAAAAAGAAAAATCCATTTATTTTTTCTTGGATCCATTTATACCGGAAAAACTCTTCCAAACGAAAACTTAAGTGAACATCTCCACCATAAATCTGTGCTAAGTCTTCCGGTGGATCAGTTTGGAATAATGACTCTTGCCGTAACCGTCCCGTTATTTTTCGTCAGTATTCTCAAATTCTGAAAGCATGATCATAAGCGATGAATGAATTACATTCATTTTAATTAATTAATCAATTTAATTTATGAATTTTTTAATTAGATTGTAGTTAATTTCATTTAATTTTCAAGCGATGAATCCTTTGATAGTAATGGACTGACATGTTCAAAATATCGTGTGATAATTGTTGTATCATACAGGATTATTTTTAACATGAAAATTATAATACATTTGCACTATTATCGTAATGAATGCTGAAAAACTTTTTCTGAGCCATCAGCTATTTTATGATCCTGGAGAGGATCCTTAATTGATCATGATAACGATAATTTTATATTGATCATGATAGTTTTTTTATTGAAAAATTGTCCCTCAACATTCATTTGTCTGTTCTTAAAGACAAATGAGGATAATCGAAGATTTCAGGGTTATTTTTGATATTTGAAAAAAAAGTAAAACAAATTTTATCACGCAATAATTCTCTTAGGGCAAAATAAAACCATGAACATATTTTTACGCAGTTTTTCTGAAATAAAATGTTTAATTTTAGTTTTATCATAATGACGAAGCGCTCATTTTCTTTGTTTTCGAAATATATTTTACGAATTCACGAGAATTGTTTTCTTTATTTAGATTCTGAGTCGAAAGAAGAGTTTAGTTAAGTTGTAGCCCTGTTTTTTTCATAAACAAATGGCTCTTATTTATCAATGCCGAACATTATTATAATTTTCTTCCGCTGTTTATAGAGTATCCATCGATAAACAAAATGAGCTCTCACTTGCTTAGGTCGAAATGAAATTACAAATAAGCGATAATGAAAAACTGCGTCAAATATTATTTCATAGATTTATCGGCGTAAAATGAATATTTTTTTCGTAAAATCATCGTCATAGATTTTCTTCTGTATTAAGTAGAAACTATTTAATCCAGATTCGTCTTTATCCTGTTTTTCCCTACAAAAAGTATACGAACAATTTCTGGACCCTCTCTTACAGATTGACTTGACAGTACAACAAAGACTTAAGTAAAGTCAGGTAAAGACTGCATGTAAACTTTGAATCTGCACTGAAAACACAGTTTATTTGTAGCAAAAAAATATATATTTAGTTGGCACTTTTACGTAAATATTCCTTACCTGTTAGAAAATTTGTTAGTCGTTGAGAAAAATTTCTTTGTGTCAATATAACTTAATAACTGTTAACAAATGATTTATTTCACCATATTCAACCTTACATTTTTTAACAGTTAACAAATCCTGGTACCTTGTTTTCTCAGTGTAGAATAACTGGCCCTCGAAAAATGACCCCTAGAAAATTGACCTGACCCGTGCGTGAAAATTCTAGGGAAGCTTTGACTTAAGTGGGGACCTCGTCGGGCTTGGACGTGGATGCCCTGTCAGGAATTGCCCTTATATCGCCAGGTTGGGCCCCGACAGGGCAATGCCAAGGTTGCCAGGCCTATTTACAATATGGCTGACCTAAGGCAACCCGTTTAGGACCTTGTCGGGCTTAAACGTGGATGCCCTGTCATGAATTGCCATAACACCGCCAGGCTGGGCCCCGAGGCAACCCGTTGAGGACCTTGTCAGGCTTAAATCGGGATGCCCTAACCTGAATTGCCATAACACCGCCAGGTTGGGCCGTGACAGGGCAATGCCAAGGTTGCCAGGCTTACTTACAATATGGCTGACCTAAGGCAACCCGTTGAGGACCTTGTCGGGCTTCGATCGGGCAACCCATATTTAAAGAAGTCGGTATAATTACAAGAGAACCAAATCGGGTCCAAATAGGGCGAAAGTATCTAAGCCCTAATTATTTCAAACATGACACTGACGAGGCAACCCTTTGAGGGCCTAATCGGGCTTCACAAGGAGTTAATTCCGAGACTCGCCATAGATGTCGCATACGGCGTGCGCTCTCTCGCATACGGAATATGCAAATAGTATGCTTATATAGGCGAAGTGGGAGCACGGGTTGTATTCGACACCGCAGTCAGGCTTCTCAGGAAGTCATACCCGCAAGATTTCTACATAGAAATCCTCTGCCTTATACTATTTTTTTGTAAAAATTCCCTTGGAGAATTATTAATAATTATTATTAATAACAATGTATTATTATAAATGATAATTAATAATAATAATAATAATATTGTTATTATTTTTGAAATAATTCAATTTTACAATCTACACGTATAGCGATACTACGTACGTACTAGGGCCCTATTGGACTTCCAGTCAAGGGCCCGAAGTAAGTTAGGGAAAACCGATCGGGGCCCTGTCGGGGCCTCAATCAAATTCACGCACGGGGGTCAAGAGAAATTAGTTTTCTAAATGTTTCTTCGTCATGTCAATGATAACGATATTTGATTGATTTGACTAATATTATTAATGATAACGTTTCTATTAAAAAATTGTCTATCAACATTAATTTGGGTTGGCGTCAATGTAACATACTGGGCTTCAAAAATTGTATTTTTAGAATTTTCCAGAGGCTTATTTTCGGAAAAATATTATTTTAATTTCAAAGAGTAGTATTTGGTAGAGATGAAAATATTCAGATGGAGAAAAAAGTGGTATAGCAATAACGGGTAGAGATGCAAATCTACAATTTTTCTGATAAAGTTTGTGTCTTTTTTTCGTGCACAAAACGATCTGTCTCCTTTATCGCTACTTTGTCACGATAGATATTGTTTGTTTCGACTGGGAAAGATAAATGTCGAGCACTCTTCACGATGCCGGAGAAACATTTTTCAATAAAGCTCTCGTTTCCAGCGCATCTCTGGCGTTTCGAGTTTACTGCACAAATCCATGTGAATTATAATCGATCACGATACACATAACTATAGTGATTTATTGACGATAAAATTCATATTCAATGGTAATTTAAAATGGACGAGAGCAAAATTTACGGAGAGACGTTTGCGGCGAGTTAACGAGAAGAAAGTTGTCTTTTTTCCTCGATCGTGCGATTAAAAGTTCGTTAAACTTCTCGAGACAACGCGATGATTCCCAGTGTTTTTACAAGCGGATCGTGATGTTAGTTTTTGGTATTGACTATAATATATTTTTTTTATTGCGAGAGCGATAACTCCAACGAATGTCCATTAAAATAAAGAAAAGAGAAACCCTCTGCGATTCTATTCGAGAATGTATAACGAGCGGCCATTGTGATTTATTTATATATGTTGTAAAAAAAAAACCATCAACCCTCGGTTGAATTTTCCTTGTTGTCCTATACTGACGATATCGCGAGTCAGAAAAGTCGCGATTTATCTATGTATGCACGAGATAATGCTATCACATTTATGATAGATATATAAACATTAAATTTATATTTAGTCTTAATGGTAAAAGAGTTATCTTAACTGATGTTTATGTAGAAGAGCAATTTTCACGAGCACAAGAAAAAAAATCGATTTTTTAATTTAAGAAATTCAGATTTGATAGATTTTATTGAAGAGGTTAGTTTGTTAATTCGACAATTAATCAGGAATTTATCGATAAAAAATCTTCATCTCGCAAAATCTATACAAATGTTGTTCTTGGATATATTTCATTTCCATTTTGTGATGTTTTTTTTCCTCAATCGATTATGAACGACTACAGAATGAGCCCGGTTATTTATCGCGATTAACATTAGGGGAAGGTGGGGCACGACGGTCCCCTTAAGTCGGATATTACTTTTTGTGGCCTTCAACCATTAAATCAATTTATTTTTGTTCTGTTCTGAACGAATTCGCCGAGATTTTAGCGATACTAAAAAAAAAATTCCCTCTCCAAAAATGATATATATATATTTTTTAATATTAAAAAATTGTTTTCAACGATAAAAATGTTTTTCTTTTTGATGGTCCATTTTACCCCTGATATGGTGCATCGGCCTTAAAATGGATGGATACATCAAATTCATCATAATTTAAAGAACAACAACAATTTTCTGACCTAACCTTTTAGGATGGTTCACTATGCCCCAAGTCTCGCGATCACCCTAAAAATGAGTCAATACATCAATTTATGATCATTTAACACAAACAAAAAAAAGGATACCAAATTTTTGAGGGGGCCGTCGTGCCCCACCCTCCCCTACACACACACACACACACACACACACACACACACACACACACACACACACACACACACACACACACACACACAGACGTTGTGGGAGTCGATCAATTCTTTGTTTCGAGGTTTTATTTCGGGAGAGATGGATCTCCGTATCCCTTGGACAAAATGGACCAATTAGCCAGTTCTCTTCCACTCAAACGTGATATATGTTGCGCCTTGATTCGAAAAACAATGACAGTGTGATTTTAGAGCCACGAAAATTATTTTCATCTTCCATATTCAAGTTTAGGTCGCTTGTATTTTAGAAATTTTGTTCCATTTCGAAAATTGTCAACTATGGTGTTGGAATTTGCGTCGTTGCGATGCAACGAATAGTATATTGTGCAACTAGTGTGGCAAGTTGTCGATTGCCCACGAAAGCGAAGTTGAGCGCACGAGCGAAGCGAGTGCGTTGGGGGGGGGGGGGGGGGGGGGGAATTTTAATATTTCGGTTGCGTTTTTGTTTTTGATGAATTTCACCAACGTTATTCTTTTATTTAATTTCGGCACTGAATTTGCGTGCGCAAAGAATTATAAAATGGGCAAAAAGCTACTTTTCAACCGTAACAGCGGGCGTAAAGATACCGCTTTTCCCGCATGAGTAATAAAAAATAAGTTTTAAAATTTTTTAAAAATTGTATTTACGCTTTGCTCGTTCATCCAGCATCCCAAGTCCTTGTTAAAGACCCCAGAATATATTACAACGATTTTTTACTTTGAAAACTCCTTAGGAAGACAATAACATAACAATTAAAATGCTTTCAAACACAGCTATACGTTCCATTATTCGACGAAATGACAACTGGTGCCAGGACAAATTGACCCACGACGATAAATCCCCATAACAGCAGATTTCAGCGACGAATTTTTCCTAAAAATAAGTACTTAGGGTAGTATACTTAAGTAGCCCAATGTAACGACCGAAATTTCGACGTTTTTTCATTAATTTTTTTAAATAACAAAATAAAATGCATTCGTTTGGAAATTTTTAGATGTTGTTATTTGTATCTTGAAGAGTACACTAAAATTTTTGCTTACTTGATTTTACATGAATTTGTTTATGATCCTGTACGTCAAAATTAAGTCCTCGAAAAAAGGTGCCTTGTTTCGAGGAAGCACACAGCCTTCCGTAGTTATCTTAAATAAAAAATCCAAAGAGACTTTTGTTCTGTAGGCTTCATTCTAGTGCTCTATAATATGCATATTTGCATATTTATAGAAAATATGCATATTTAACGGCGGATTGTGAACAAAAAGGTCTTCGGAAACGATTTTTTTTTTGATAAATTGTTTAAAAAAATTCATTTATTATTAAAAAATTGAATGATTTAGAGGTTAAGTATTTAGCTATGTATATCTAAAATAACGGGTAACATTTTTGGCAAAATCGGTCGAATAGTTTTTAGTGAGTGCTTCCCCGAAATTTGGGAAACGTAATTTCGAGAAAAACGCGTTTGAATTTTTGACCCCAGATTTTGTGTAAAAAAAATTATACTTACATTAATCAGTTACGCCTGGTACATAGAGCAAAGCAATTTCAAAGCTCTTTTCATTTCTTCGAGAGATTCTGGTGATTGCCAAACCGTAGTTATTAGTCATTTTTAATATTAGCTTATTAGTTAATTGCTCTCTTGTTTTGGTTATAACTTTAAAAATATTTTAAATTTCGGTCTGAAGCTTTTACAGTATATTTTTAAGATGTTTATCTTGCGAAAAATATTTGAAAAATCGATTTTTTGAACCCGTCACAGTGGGCCTTAACTTAGTGGGTCACAGAACCTCAAGTGTCTTCCTCCAAACCCGAAACTTCAGGGAATCTCAGGTTCCATATGTAAGCATATAATGTAAAGCTAGTTTAATGTTTTTCCCCAAACCCAAAACCCTATAGAATTTCTAATTCTGTGTGATATTGGAGATCGATTATATTGGAAATCAATTATATTGGGGATCGATTATCGCCGGGATCAATTTTCCCCAGACGGGCGATCGGGACGAATTATCCCAATTTGATTCTTTAAGGTACTAGTCTACTTTAGAAGGCAAAAAAGCAAATTTTTAAGATTTTTTTTCTCAGCTCCTTTATCGGATATGGCTATAAAACTATTATTACAACATTGTTTCATCCTTCGAAAGTACAGAAAAAAAAATCATTTTACATTTTGATGCTTTGAATAATTTATAGAAGGCGCTAAAGTCGAATATGTCCCATGGCCGACAGGAAATCTCAGGATTGGCAAGTCTGAAACAAAAAAATAAAAAAGCACTTTAAAGAGGAAGGTTTCTTACACAACAATTTACCACTGTTAATGAAAAATTGATCGAGAAAAAAAATGCCGGATGCTCGAAAGGAACATGAAAAATTGAATTTTTCACCATTTGTTTCAAACATCCGCCATTTTTTAAAATTGATTATTCACTAACGGTGGTAAATGGTTGTATACGAAACCTTCCTTTTCAAAATGTTTTTATTTTTATTTTTGTGTTACAGACTTGCCAATCCTGAGATTAACTGTCAGTCATGAGACATTATGATGCTAAAAAGGTGTAACTTTAGCGATTTTTATTCTCGGCTTCAATAAACCGAATCTTTTGGAAATTTCCGCGATGTTTTATTATATATTTCACCATTACAAAACAATTTTTTTAATACAGACATATTGATGTTTTGTACAAAATATTCTGAAATGTTTGAAACGCTCCAGATCTGAAAACTGTTCGATCTACAATCTAGTGCGCATAATATTTGCCTGGAATGAAACAAAATTAAAAAATTAAAAAAAGTCTCAATTTTTATGACTTTGTTGTGAGCCTCAAGAGCCTGAAGAACCTAGAGGCTTTAGAGGTCGTACGGCCACCCAAGGACACGGCTAACGTGATGGCTGATTTAAAAAAAGTAACCCAACTTTCCTGGAATTACTCAACTATGAATGATATCTACTATTTTATGCAAAAAAAACGACATGATATACATAAAGCTTGTGATTATGAGACAGAGTCTGTCGCTCTTCAACGACTACTATATAGTATATCTATTCCCGCACGTGGCGATTTCTACTACGCAGTTTTTTTTTGTACAATGTCTTGTGGTGTCGATATATATCGCGATTCATATATACACATGTTTTTATTCTCTGTGCCAATTCATACTAGCTTCTGGCAATTGCGGTTTGAGGCCATGTGAAACAGTTTTATTCTGTCAACAGAGATGATACAATTTTTTAGCCTCGCAAATTTTTTTGTAACTATTTTCATAGATGAAAAAATATTTAAAAAATTGTAACTGAAGTTGTCCTTTCATCAATGTGCAATAAGTGTAAATCTTACAATAATTCCATAGTTTAATTTCCAGATATTTTACCATAGATTGATGAAAATGATAACACAGGCTCACAAATAAAAAGTTGTGTGTACTGGATGTCCCGCTACATTTTTCCTACGTATTTTGTCTCGCTGAACACGAATCTGAAGTTAGAATTAGGGGTCACACATGAAATGCTTGAGAAAATCCATAAAAACTGATAAAATTCATGATCTAGCAATCTTTTCGCACGAAAAAAAAGTTGTGTATGCTGGGTGTCCCAATACGTTTTTCCTACGTATTTTGCCTCGCTGAACACGAATCTGAAGTTAAAATTAGGAGTCGATGAAGAATTGCACGAGAAAATCCATAAAAATTGATGAAAGTATCATGATATTTGTATGGATTTTCTCAACAAAAAAAAGTTGTGTGTGCTGGGTGTCCCATAACGTTTTCCCTACGTATTTCGTCCCGTTAAATAGAAATCTAAAGTTAGAATTAAGGGCCGGTGAGGAAATGCTCGAGAAAATGCATAAAAACTGATAAAAATATCATGAAATCTTATCAGTTTTTATGGATTTTCTCGAGCATTTCCTCATCGGACCCTAACTCTAACTTAAGATTCATGTTCAGCGGGACAAAATACGTAGGAAAAACGTAGTGGGACACCCATCATACACAATTTTTTTTTTGTGCACTAGATCATGATTTTTATCAGTTTTTATGGATTTTCTCGAACATTTCATGTGCGACCCCTAATTCTAGCCTCGGATTCGTGTTCAGCGGGACAAAATACGTAGGAAAAATGTAGTGGGACACCCAGCACACACAACTTTTTTTTTGTGGGCCTGTGTAATTGATAAGAATTAATTTCTTACTGCCATGAAAATAAAAAAATGACTTGCCAAAAATTAAAGTGCGAGGGTATCGTGGCTTAACATTAAGAGATGTTATTTTTCCTTCATTTTTTTCGTTTACAGATGATTATCAATGTTGATCAAAGTTCTTGGATTAAAACCATTGTAATTCCATAATTCCGTCCACTGTAATTCTGCAAAAAGTGATTAGCTCCGGATAGCCGCTTTTAAGGGGTCATGCCACTCTAGGGCCCAAATTTTAAGATGTTAAGATATATGTTCAGATCAAACTTTCCGTTGAACTCAAGTTGGAACTTAAGATCAAACTCAAGTTCCAATTTAAGATGAATCTTAAGTTTCAACTTAAGTGTCATTATAAGTTCATACTTAACTTCAAACTTTAGTACGAACTTCAGATCGATCTTAAGTTCAAATTTAAATTTGGTTTAAAGTTTGAACTTAAGATCCAGCTAAACTCAAGTTCGATCGAACTTAATTATTTTGACAACCAATGTCAGAAAACACGGTCGAGGGAGGCGATGGAAGAAGTTTCATCGAACTTAAGTTCAAGCTCAAGATGGATCTTAAGATCAAACTTCAAACTTAAGATCGATCTGAATTTCGCATTAAAGTTGGAACTTAAGGATGAACTTATAATTGTACTGAAGTTCAAACTTAAGATTCATGTGGAATTGGAACCTTTTCTGTAAATCCGATTGACTTTATGGTTTCGCTGAAAGAAATTACGAAATATGCCCTTTTTTGGTCTGTAGAGTGGCCTAACCCCTTGTAGATTTTCGAAAAGTCCACAAAAGTTTGTATTTGCTGTGATAAGATAAGATTTTCTGTCGAACAGTCGTCAGATCTATCTGACAATGAGCCATTTTTCTTTCTACCTCGATATATTTTTGAGATCAATAGTAGAAATATTCCCAAATACTTATAACTATTCATTCTCAATGACTTATAACTATTACAATGTTGCAAGATTCCCTTTGAAATTTCCCACACATATTTTTAAACGTTAAATGCAATATTGTAAAAATAAAATAATAAAAATGATTCTATTAGCGAAGAAAATCGTAATTCTGTCTTGAAGTTGCAAATGGACCTGTTGACCTGAAATTTGCACTTAAAATTTAATGAAAATCTTTAGAAAGCATGCAAAGCTTTTTTACCGACTGGAAAAAAGTGGTATCGTGTCTCGTCTTGTAAATACGTAAGTACCAACATCTCCTTGGTGGCTGATGAAATTGGGAGATTTTTTTCGTCACATATATCTCTTGTCTTGATTCCCACTCGAGATAAATTCTTCTTTTCCTCATTTTCGTGCGACTTTAAGTGACGCAATCGATCACCCATGATGATAATAATCGATAATGCTCATTGTTTTTGCTGGCCAAATCTCAAATTTTAATTACAAAATACAATGTTCACATCAAAAATTAAAAATGTCATTGTAAGTTTTGAACATTGAAAATCTCAAATTTTTATCGAAAAATGAAATTCTCACATACAAAATTAAAAATGTCATTGTAAATTTTGAACATAAAACATCTCAAGTTAGTATTTAAAAATGAAAATTTTACATTAAAAATAAAAAATCTCATTGTAAATTGAACATTGAACATAGAACGAATTCAACAATGCATTTACAAAATTAATAAAATCACGAATCAGTATATAAAGAGAAAATATGAATGCTTATTGCAAGAGTTAAAAATGTCTATTTATCGACGAATTTCCTTTGCAATCCGGGCGATTTGCCAAGATCGCGAAATACGCCCTTTTGTTTCCCACTCTCATGTCCATTAAAATTCTTCATATTGCGGATAAATTCGGTTCTGGCGTGTGTATCAAAATGATTTTTTTTTCTTTTTTAGATTGCCTGCGTATTTCCCACTCCGATTTTTTAACGCCACGTGCAAACGCGAGAAGAATGTCGCGCTTATATTTAGCGTCGCTCTTCTCGTCTCCCTTTTGTTAAAACGATCCGCGAAGTACATAGTAAGAGAAAAATTCCGTTTTATTAATAAACGCGAGAAAAACGTTTCGCACTTCGTGTCTGTCGTGTCGAACTTTACGGTGCTTGAGAACAATTGTCGGGCAATCATCCAAAAGATTTGATCAAAAATATTTTTACTTGCGCAAATTTTTAACACACCATTTTTCCTCTCGCCGCTCCCTTCATTTACCCCTCATTGCGAAAAATGGCGATGTTGCCGTATCCTGTTTCTTGAGGGTAAAATTTTCGTCATCACCATTAAACTTAATTATCAAACCGTTCAAGCTCCATAAAAGCTCCCGACTCAATTTATAAAAATTATGATAAATTTTTGTAATTTATACAAAAATGAGAACTTTTGTGGATTTTCATTTTTTTTAAGTATGGATGATTGTTAATAAAAATGACTTTACAAGTTATTATTTGAAAACACGAAATAATCTGGAAATTTTATTTTTTCAACCTGACAATTTGGCCGTTGAAGTTTTGATCTGCAAACTTAAAAAATTGTTAGATATTCGGGAAACGATAAATCATGTGCGTCAATATTTTTGTTGAAATAGACATTTACATCTAAAGTCAAAACCAATGGGCCAGGCAAAAATAAAAATATATTTTTGCATTTTTTTCGATTAAAATCGAATTCCACTCATGCCGATAGTTTTCCTGAAAGAATATCTACGAAAACAGATCCTTTTTCCGCGCTTTAGAATATTTCTTTTCCTTGATCGTTATTTATTCGATTTCTGTAAATTTTATTTGTAAAACGATAATGCATCGGTGAATAGTATCACGAAAATAAAAAAAAATATAATATATAATCGTGATCAATATAATAAATTAATTTTCAATAGAAAAAATTCGACAATAAATGAGCTATTAATCAGTCAATGCTCATTTACTAATCGCATCTGAATTTTTTATTTCCATTGCATGGTTCAAGCCCGTTCTCTCACATTGGTGTGGATAATCATTTATTTACCCGCACTATATCACCCGATGGACCGTGGCTAGTCTTATCTATCTAGCTCAAAAAATCCAACAAGACACGACACCCAGACATCGTCACAGCTACATTTAAAACGATAATTAAAGCGTTTACTTGCCGCGAAAGACACGAAACAAGTCTGGGAAATAATTTTTAAAAACAGAGCAAATTAATTCATTAAAAAATATATGGGGCATTCCATACCAAACCGACCAATCCGCGACCCCGACCATTTTTAATTTTGTCGACAGTTTTATATTTTTTTGTACGTACTGAAAGCAGTCTTTCAGAATTTTTTTAGATTTTTGTCTCAACTCTTCTTACCACAATAAATTGTTCAAAATTTTACATAATTTTTTTTTTTAATGCTCGTAAATTTTTAAAAAACGAAGATATCAAAATAAGAAATAAGATCTTATTTTCGTCTTGAGTTGTAGTTTCACGAAAAAAATAAAAATATCGCAATTAATTTTCATATGTTTGTGCAAGTTTAAAACTCAAAAATATATATTTTTTTTAAACCTGGACCCTGTTGATTTTTTTGAAAAAAATTACTACTTTTTAAGAGACATTTTCAAAAATACTAAAAAATCTGCAGCTTGTGATATTCATAACTTTTATTTTGTATCTATTTTTGAAGTTATAAAAACACTAAAAAAGTAAAACAAATGACCGCTGCGACGCTAATTCACGCCTGATCCGTCTGCCGCGTCATCCCAACTATAAACCTCATGTTATCCAAACTGAAAATAAAAGGTGCTTACAAGCAGCTTTTCTGATAAGAGAAAAAAATTTACACAGTTTAATTGAAAGGGAAAAAATTACTTGGAGGAACTAGTCTTGGAACCAAATATAAGCTTGGACCCATTTATAATATTGATATGTAACAAAAGTAAGGAATTGGTAACGGAGAAAGCAACAACAGGAGCAGAAGAGTGGATGGGAGGGAGAGATAATGCCAAAAAGGGATAAGTGCACATTTTAAGGAAATAGAAGAAGTTTGTAAAAAAAAGAACTTGAAGATGGAAAACGAGGGAGTAGAAGAATAAAGGAGAAAATGGAGGGGAATCATTTGTACCACAATTTTTGTGAAAAAAAACTTTCCAAAAAGTTGTGCAAATAAAACTCTAATGATTGATATAAGCTTGGGCCCAGCCTAACTTATATAAATTCGTCGAAAAAAAACGATACTTAAGAATTCCAGCTGGCTCTTTTCTATTTAAATTCGAAAGAGCAAATACGAGAAAAACCGTGTACAAAGAGTGTTAAATAGTTAATAATACCCTCTACCTCGACTAACGTCACACATTATTGCGACAAATGGCGTGTGGGAACGAGGGGATTGGCCAGAAACGATCGTCACGCGCCTTCTTTTGCTTATCTAGCCATTATTTTACGTCCCACGTGATTAGTCGAGTAGCAGCGGTATAAAATGTGCAAAGTATCAAAGGTCAGTCATCGAACGCACCGGCGACAGAGGCAGTATAGTCCGACCGTTGAGAAATACACTTATATCTTTTCCCGATTTTTCACAACTCATTATTTCAATCGTCTATTAATAGAAGATTAAAAAATTAGGTCTCGATAATGGGCATACGGGAACCTAAATTGATTACGCCAAATGAGCTGTATCTTTTTAACGTCGAATTAGGGACACGAATGAAAGAGTGTCATCGACTAGTTCCTAGATCGAACAATGGTGTTACAAGAAAGCATGGACTAGTTTTTGATCAATTTGGGCTAGATTTGTATAGTTAAAAATACATTCGAACGAGGGCAAAAACATAATATCGACGTTTCATTGATGTTGCTTTCTCATCAGCAACATCAAAGGTACAATCGGCACATTTACAGATCTACCATTTATTTCTGTACTAAAAATACATCTCTACCACAATAAAACACCATCGTAATATCACTACCAATTGACAAGTCTATCGTACAACATCTCTATCAACTGGAAGTGTTTCAATAATTCTATCAAATAACAAGCGTACCAGATCGCAAGTCTCCGAGTCTTTAATCCTGCGAAACCTTCCTTGATGACTGCAGGGCGACTGTGTTTTTTCATCGGGGCGGGCTCCAACGTCGGTAAGTGTCCGGCTGAGTTGACAAGCCGGAGATTCGTAATCTGGTGAACTTGTCAAGTGGTAGAGATGTTTTTTGCGAGAGTTATTATTTGGTGAAGATTTATTCCAGTCGACTTGTTATTTGGTAGAATTGTTGAAACGCTTCGGTTTGACAGGGATGCTCTACGGTAGACCTGTTCATTTTTAACGGTATTAGTGTAGTGTTTTATTATGGTAGAGACGTATTTCTGGTAGACAATAATGGTAGAGCCTAAAAAATGTAAATGTGCCTAAAAATCTAACTTATTCAATCTTCGATAAATTTTGAAACTTCACACTTATTCGACTCCTCCGCATTGATCCAGGTGGACCCTCCGATAGTGCTGATATCTTCGAATGCTGTTTCCTATTTAAAGAGTCTGAGCTCGGCAAGAACACTATGGAATAGTGAAGAAAAAGTTTTTACGTTTTTGCAATTGCAGACAAACGAGAGCATTTTCAGAACTCGGGCGTTCTTTTGTTCCATGGTTAATTTCCTGTGGAATGAACATTGAAGACATTGAAATAAAAATGCAGAAAACAGGAAAAATGTACAAAGGACCCCGTTTGTAGTTTCTCAAGAAGAGGATTTTGTGACATTTTTTGGAAACTATTCGAATTTACTATTACTATTTACCGTCTTAAACGGAATCAACGGGTCTTAGTGTTGAGAAAGTCATTGGTAGTTACAAATGTGCCATTAAAAACCTTAATCTTACGGAAACATAATTGAATGATTTTTAAAAAATCATGATTTAATTTTTTTTTGTCTACCGACTAATGTAAAATATTTTTAGAAAATAGGGTGTTTTTGTTTTCCAGACGGATAAGCCGTTGAAATCTCGGTAATGATGTAAAAATAATCTTTGAAAAAACGCTAAATTTCGTTGGAGTTTGCTCCTTAAGAAACGATATTAAGGCCCTGGTATGGAAATTTTATGGGGAGTAAAATCGAGTGGTAAAAGCGTTATGATGTTGTGAAGCGTTATGTTCCCCTTCCATACATAAGTGCGTGAGTTTCTAACAGTTTCTAAGCAACGGAGGACATGGACAAGCTGGGAAATATGGACTAGGTACTTCGGGGGAGGGGGGGGGGGGCAATATGGCCAGGTGGGAGTGTCGAAGCGAATGCAGCCATAATAAGGTAAGTGTACCGAATATTGGGCTAGTACCGAATACTGTTCGTCCAGTCTATTTCTTACCAGAATAAATTCAGTTTACGTTCAATAAATGTAATGTATTTTTTTTAATAATCTTTATTTAACGGATGGTCACGCGAAACAAATATCGAGTATTAGTGAATTGTATTCAATTCATATTTCCCGTAATTCATGACAAGCTACCGAGCGAGGTAAAAAAACGGTCGTTTCCTTATCGATTTGGTTAAGGAAGTGGGCTTGCGAAAAAGCATAGTTCATGTTAAAAAAAAGCATCGAATCAGTCGAAATAAGTTTCAATGTATTATAAACGAGTCATTAAAGTAGTAGAGTGCGGAAATAGACGAGCAAGTTAACTATTTGGCCGGAAATACATACCCCATAATTCGGTACATAGTGAGAATCGTGTGCACCGAATACTGTGGCCCATGTATAACCTCCCTTCGGACATCAAACAAGTACAACAATATTCGGGACATGCATACGCCAGTAATAGGGCCGTTTGTTTTACGAATGACAAACGAATGTCAAACGCATGTTAAGGTGTACAACAGTATTCGGGCCATGCATACCCCAGTAATAGGGACATCTGTCAAAAGTGTAGAACAGTATTCGGGACATTTGCACATGTACGCATTTTCAAAATTACAATTAAATAATATAGATAATAACAAAAATGCAGTGGTGCATTCGTTAGCTGAGATTCCACGCTTTCCAACAATACCAATATTTTTTACCCTGAGACAATTTTAAATAAAGATTTTCCTCTGTTAATGGCGACCGAAACTGAGGCCCCCAGTATTCGGGACACTTACCTTATGAGTAATATCAGTAATCAGTATACGTGTACAAATATCAGCTGTCGATTTGTAAAGTTCTAGTTTTAAATTTCTATTTTATTTATTATTTAGGTATATCTATTGATATCGATATTTATAAACGATGAAGTGGAAGTGAGCAAAAATGGAAGGAACCGTTTCAAGTCATGATGAAAAAAAATCTGAAGGGCACGTGGATGTGGTTACTTGGTAGGTTATGATTCATGTTCATATACGATATAGATTGAAATCGAAAACTCAGGCAGAGCGGCAGCGAGAGTATAGGGTTCGACAAAAACAGAAAATGCTGAACAATGCCGAGGGGCAAAAAAAATCAAGTGGGTTTTGGGGTTATGTGCAATACTGCATGCAGAAATCGGTGAGGAAAAATCTATGTATGCATACTTCACACGCGCTGGAAGTGAATACTTCTTATTGGGATTATTTTTGTAGAAATCTCCAAAGGCTTTCACAGAGTCTCCGAAGGCTTTTGCAGAGTCTCCGAAGGCTTTCGCAGTTTCCAGAGACTTTCACAAAGCCTCTGAAGGCCTCCGGACGCTTTTGAAATCTACTTACATTGGCTGCCTGGCTTGATTTTTTTTTGTTTTTTTAAATTGGGAACATTTTTGTAGAAATCTCCAAAAGCTTTCACAGAGTCTCCGAAGGCTTTCGCAGAGCCTCCGAAGGCTTTCGCAGAGTCGATATTTAATATCGACATTACTAATGATGATGTTAACAGTTAATCATTATAAATAAAAATGAATAATAGTATATAGACGTTTTCAGTATTATAGGAGATGCGTTTATTTACCCCCTTTGCCAAAGGTTATATTTCAAGACAATCGTTCTTAAGGAGTAAACTCCAGTCGCGCGTCGGTGCTGATACGCACAGGCTTTTTAATCAACATATTTCATCGGATAGTTTGGTTGACAAAAGATAGTCAGTGACAATGTCGAAAATAACGTCTGTTTTAATATGATCTGATTGTGAGGTGCAGTAACATATTTCATACGTTTTAATTCATTTATTGTGCGAGCAAAATATGAACGTTCTATGAATGCCGCATTATACATCGAACAGCTCTGCCATATCCTCGTAAACAGGAAGTAGCGCGATGTTAATCTTTATCGTGTTTCATGTTCAATTTATCGCGAACAATAATAACTATTTTACATGCTGAATCGATACACGTGCTACATTGTCGTGCATGAGCGACGCGTATGTAAATTTGCAAATTGTGCCTACAAGTGGATATTTTTTTCTTGTTTCAATTTTTTCTTGTCGTAAAATATGGACACAAGATTGATGCATCGTTGGTATTAATTGGAGATTTGGCGCCATATTTTTACGTGCGTGCATGTGTGTTTGTATGCCTGACTCTTGCATAACGATGATTATTCGAAGATTAATTACATTTCGTGAAGTCTCAAGATACAAGTCCACTTTGCAATTGCGCTTAATTGCAATCAACGAGCCCATGCACACGGATTGTCAAGAGAAGGGTCTACGAACGATAATTATAGCGTGTGTAAATTGCCAGGCGCTCATTAACCTCATATTGTAATGTGCCATACAGAAGATATTTTCTATTCAGATCCGTAGTCACATATAGATGTGCATATACATATTATGCTTACATACGAGAGGTTTTTCACGCCATGTCAAGAATTGTTTCCTGGAAGGAGAGCTTCCTTGTTATGCCATTTATTGGTGAAACCTTCGTGCCAAAATATTTTAAATATTCCAAAACGACGAAAATTGACTTTACATCTTAAATTATTCACCTTAATGCCTTAGGCTACTCTACAGAACCAAAAAGGGCATATTTCGTGACTTTTTTTTAGCGAAACCATAAAATAAATCGGATTTACAAAAAAAGTGTTTTATTACACATCTAATTGGCAACACAAAATTATTTTTTCATGGCAATATATGTCAAAATGGCGACTGTGAAGCGTTTTTCGGATGACGCCTTTATTTCTGAAAGGTCAACGTTCGAACTAACAGCCCCTATAATTTTTTAGTCATGATGAGACGCCAAAGTTTTTTCGTTTATATATAAGAATAGTTATAGAAGTACGTAGGATTTTTTTGACATCCCGTGCGTGAATTTGATTGAGGCCCCGACGAGGCCCCGATCGGTTTTCCCTAACTTACTTCGGGCCCTTGACTGGAAGCCCAATAGGGCCCCTGAATCGACGGTCACGCTTTTTCGACCAGGGCCTTAGAAGGTTGCCAAATGAGGGCCTTTACAACCGCCTCACGTCTGCCATGTCGAATCCACGACAAGCCCATGGTCAAGCCTTATCAGGGCCCTAGTACGTACGTAGTATCGCTATACGTGTAGATTGTAAAAATGAATTATTTCAATAATCATAACAATATTATTATTATTATTATTATTATTATTATTATTAATTATGATATCAAATAATAATACACTAATTAATAATAATTATTATATATTATAATAATACATTATTATTAATAATTATTAATAATAATATATTATTAATAATTCTCCAAGAGAATTTTTACAAAAAAATAGTATAAAGCAGAGGATTTCTATGTAGAAATCTTGCGGGTATGACTTCCCTCGAGGCATGACTTCCTGAGAGGCCTGAATCTACGGTGTCGAATACAACCCGTGCTCCCACTTCGGCTATATAAGCATACTATCTGCATATTCCGTATGTTTTTTTTTCTTTTTTTTTTTAATTAAGGGCTTTGGGCGCCATGTGCTGCCCATGCTGCCCTGGCGGTATAGTTTTGCACCATACCGACTCACATGCTTTCCAGATAATTTTTTCCTACATGCGGCCGCATCCGACTTCCCTTCTGTAGCGCATTTGCTATGGAATTAAATTCCATAGGCACAGGGAAACTGCGGAAAACCTGTGCAACTACAGTTGGCCCTGAGTTTCGTCTTCCGATGCCGGAGCTACGTCACGCCTCGTCGAGAGATTGTAAACATGGACTACAGCTATATACATGTGACTTACACCTGTACGAGACTTGTGTATGCCACATATATATATCTGGAGCTTGTCACGCCCATATTTTTATTTCTCGACGAGACAACGGCACAGGGAATCGAACCCAGGACCTCCCGATGCTCTGGTTTAGAGGCAAGCACGCTAGCCACTACTCCAGAGTACCGGATATTCCGTATGTGAGAGAGCGCACGCCGTATACGACATCTCATGGCGAGTCTCAGAACTAACTCCCCGCGAAGCCCGATTAGGCCCTCAAAGGGTTGCCTCGTTAGTGCCATGTTTGAAATAATTAGGGCTCCGATATTTTCGCCCTATTTAGGCCCCATTTGGTTCTGTTGTAATTATACCGACTTCTTTAAATATAGGTTGCCCGATCGAAGCCGGACAAGGTCGTCAACGGGTTGCCTTAGGTCATCCATATTGTAAGTAAGCCTGGCAACCTTGGCATTGCCCTGTCACGGCCCAACCTGGTGGTGTTATGGCAATTCATGACAGGGCATCCACATTTAAGCCCGACAAGGTCCTCAACGGGTTGCCTTGAGTCAGCCATATTGTAAGTTAGCCTGGAAACCTTGGCTCTGCCATGTCGGGGCTCAACCTGGCGGTGTTATGGCAAATCATGACAGGGCATCCACGTTTAAGCGCGACAAGGTCCTCAACAGGTTGCCTTGGGTCAGCCATATTGTAAATAGGCCTGGCAACCTTGGCATTGCCCTGTCGGGGCCCAACCTGGCGGTGTAAGAGCAATTCCTGACAGGGCATCCACGTCCAAGCCCGACGAGGTCCCGACTTAAGTCAGGGCTTCCCTAGAATTTTCACGTACGGGATGTTGTTTTTTTGTAAAAATAGCGCATTTCTAATTCAAAAAGTATAAAATGCTATGAGAAAATCGTCAAGGAATTGTTTATAAAAAATGAACTGTGCAATGTAATGAAAAAAACTTACGTAGTGCCTTAGAGAACGTTATTTTAAATGTACAGTTGACATTTAAAATGAATCGGTTAAAATGTGTTTGAGTTTTAAGTTCGGCTGACTTGAAAAATGCAGTTCTGAGATAAATGCGTTCAAAGTTTATAGAAAGCTCGCGGTGGATAAAGAGGGTTTGCACTAGAATACGAAAATCGAGTACTTAGGGATTTTTCAAGCACCTAACCTTTTGGAATATAATTTTAAACATACTAAGCTACCATTTTAACAAAAGAAAATCGAGTTTATAAAAATCCTAGAGTGGCCTAACCTCTTAAATATATTTCAAACAGCTAGATCTCGAGAATGTCATAAGTTAGCAGACTGCAATTTCGCGAATAAGTTGGACGACATGCGCTTTTTAATTTTTACAATTGCAATTAAATTTTTTTTAAGTCTTAAAGATTTTTTGTGACGTTGAATTCTGCAGGTTAAATGAACATTTTTTGTGGAGGCAGTTTAAAGAATTAACACATTTTTTTGACTTTGTTTTTGTAAGATTTTATTCTTGTGGTTTAGATTTTAGAAAAATTTGACATATCAGAAAGAAGGGTATACTCGCTCTACAGTTGTCATAAATATTCACAAAATTAATAAATTAACTCATAGATTAACATTTTTTTGTATAAGTAGTTTGAAAAATAAATACATTTCCTTAACTTGATTTCACAAGATTTTTCAGTCACGGCTTTAGACTTTAGAAAATTTACTTTATAGTTTTTATTTACTTTATAATTTACTTTATAGTTTTCATAAATTTTGCAATAATAGGATCAATATTTTTCAAACGGATAATTTAGAGGATAATGCTTAATTTTTTGAAAATAATAGAGTGCACGTTTCAGTTCTAAAAGTTTTTCTCAAAACCCAACTCAGAGTTTCTTGAGAATATATTTGTTTCCAAATTTTCACCTGTCTCCTCTCCAATGATGAAATAAGTGGCCAAAATTCAAGCAACTTTTTCAAATCACACATTCTTTAATACACATCACTTATTCATAGTTATTTTGTCTAATAAAAAAAATCGAACAATTTATAAAACACTAATAAATATGCAGGGAAAAATCCGGTTCAAGAAAACTTTTTTATTATTTTTTGTCAGTAAAAATAGCATAAAACTTTGCTTTCTAGACTAGCATAAGTAAAGTTGCTCTCTGATAAAGCCAAAATTGGTGAATTTGTTCATGCGAACCTTAGGCATGCGTAAAAATGAAGAGAAAAAGATATGGAATATTTTTGTAAAGGTAAGTAACACGTAAATGTTTACTTGAAAAACATGACGTTTTTTGAATGAATGTGTATCAAAATTTATATTCCTGCAAGAAGAACGAAAAATATGTTATTTTCGAAAAAAATCTTGATCTAGAATTTTCCGGATTGCCACGTGTGTATCCCAAAAAAATTTCCACTCGATCGACCTGCTGTGTAAACGAATAGCTCAAAGTTGTGTGTAACGATATTACGAATCTTCGTTGAAGCAAACAGTACTAACATCGGGAATATTTTATCTCAGAAAGTAATAAATATGAAAAGAGGCAATATATAACGAGCGTACGAAAGACACCGAAGATGACAAACACTGTAATCAGGTGTCGAGGCGTTATAATGTTGTTGACAACGAAAGCCTGAATGAGCTTATCATACGAGTGTTAAAATTCGATGCCAGAGGAATTTCATTATTATTTTTGATTCGAGCCCGAAAACGAATGATTCGTTGATACGTGGCAAAGAATGGAGATGGAAACAAAATTCATACTTTGATAAGTCTACGTGTCATAAAGTCGTATCATTTCGATTATTAAGACTCGCTGGACGTTGCTCGTGATAAGTTACCATCAGTGTTGTTTTTTTTGCACAAAATCTTTATCGCAGATAAAACTTAATTGGAAATCAAATCATTTTTTTGCAAATCAATGAATGTATTAGAAGGGTATTAAGGGGGTCCAGTCAGCGTCAAAACGGCGATTTTTAATAATAATTTATAATTTTTGTAGAATGCCTACAAATATGATGTATCGTCCACCATTTGAGGTACCAAATGAACAATTTTTTGGGACTAGTTAAAACCCTTGAGGTGCACCGGTGTCCTGAAAAACCTAGTTTTGAGTTTTTACACTCTGCGCATGATTCAGAAAGAACTGCTAGACGGATTTTGTTCTACGACACTTCATTTCCTTCGTAACGCTTCTTCCCACGGGATGAACGCGGCACATTTTGATTCAAGTCAAAATTGTGACCAGGACAATGCCTGGAAAGTTCAAAATAGGCTACCAATTTCAAAACTGGCCTGCAACTCTGAAATAAAGGGTAAAAAACGAAATGTGCCGCGTTCATCCCGTGGGTAACAGCGTTACGAAAGAAATGAGACGTCATAGAACAAAATCCGTCAAGCGGTTCATTCTGAATCATGCGCAGGGTATAAAAACTCAAAATTAGGCTTTTTAGGAAACTGGTGCACCTTAAGGGTTCTAACTAGTCCCAAAAAATTGTTTATTTGGTACCTCAAATGGTGGACATAACATCATGTTTGTAAGTATTCTACGAAAATTATAATTTATTATTAAAAATCGCCGTTTTGACGCTGACTCGACCCCCTTAACGTAGTCAAGGGTATATGCTAAAATGATATTATAAATATGAAATTATTGGTAACGAGAGATATTAATCGTCGAAATTTCAAGATGATTTCGACGTCAAATACTTCAAACGTATGTAGTTTAATGGGACGAAAGGTGATTTTGTCGATCTCCCATCTGAAATTAGAACAAACGGAGATAAATTGATAGAATCGCTTCAAGTTTCATTGGACTACATGTTACTTTGAGTTTTCGAAATAAAGATATTTTAATAACGAGCTTTCCGAACGTCTTGACATTTTTACGGAGTATTTTGACAATGAATATCGCTCATTATCAAAAATTACATATTTTTAACCTCATTTCAGCATAACGACTCAACTGAACTAAGGATGTATGGCCTATACAGTCCCAGCCAAAAATTGCATTTGGTTGAAATTCCGTTGTGAAATTTTTTGCATGGCTGTATTTATGGATTTTTTGGTCTAGATACTTTCCAAAGCTGACGATAATCCTGTGTGCAAAAACATATACACAATTGGAAATTTTTGGTTTGTAGTTAAAATGTTTTTTATGATATTTCAAAACAGAGAGAAAATTCTGAAAAAATTCATGTGCGTTCAGAAAAATAAACGCATTCGATTTGTTGAAGAAAAAAAAAGAATTTACCGAAAAGTTGTTGAATAATTAATGGTGCAGACAATTTATCAATAACTTTTGGGCAACATTATTATTGACAATTGTTTTTGATGGCACGCCAAATGTTGCTGAATTTTTTTCAGATTTTTATTGTATCACGAAGTACGGAAATTTGAATCAGATACCATTTTTGGCTGCGACGGCATAAGCAAAACATCCTTAAGGGGAGGCTAAATACCGACATTTGCACCTCGAAAATGGATTCCAAACTTGCTCTGGCACGATTGGATGGAAATCAATAAAATTTTGACAGTCTCATCAGAATTATGGCACAAATGGAGCTCCGCTAAAATTTATTCGAAATAAAAATAAAAAAAATTACAGATCTGATTATCATCAGGAATCTGTAATTGAAAATATCGTATTATAATGTTTCTAATGCATTTCGGCTAAAACCAAGAGTGGGCTTCCATGACGAACACTAAAGTACGAATATCGATACGTCTTCGACATTATTTTATGAACAAACCGCGACGTAAGTTTGGAATCCAAATCACGAGATAAATGTTGATAAATTTAGTGTATTCTCGAAAAACAAAATGGTGAAATCAAGTTCACAGAAATCCGAAAGAGGGCAGCCCCATGTGGAATTCTCATGAAATAAATATTATTCTCATCAGATTCTATCCAAACTGTCTGACAAGTCAGTGGCAATTAACGAAAACATTGATTTATGTCTCCCGTTTGCATTTTGCAATTCATTCATCATTCATTCATAAATTTAATTGATATTCATCCACCGGGATTAGAAAAAGTTTGGACAGCGATTTTGAGTCGATAATATAGGACTTCAGAAATAATGTCGGTATTTAGCCTCGCCTTAAGGGCTTGTAGTAGTCGCTCTTCGAAGTTCGCGCCTCGAAGAGGCCAGGCGTGCCATCTAGTGAGGCCACGGTGTCCGTGGTCACGTAAATGAGCTATAAACAGGAATTTGTGTTACCCGTAATCGCCGGCTTCGATTAGTTTACAATCCAAGGAACTGAGTGTTGAAGATCGACTCTCACCAGTCGTTAAGGACACGCTGAGAGTGAAACAATTATTCGAATCCCATTATCTTTTACTATATACTAATTCTCATCGTTCAATCGGAAGTATCAGTTCTCCGAATATCATTGTATAAATGAAATCCTCAAGAGGATTATTATTCGGTCATCTCCGCGTCTTACGTGAATCGTGTTTATTTGTAAATCGATAAAACCATTGCCGAATTTCCATCGTCGCACTGAGAAAAAAAAATGGTTGAATATGCAAAATCGTTAGTTGAATACGGGCAACTAAATATTTATTTGGTCTAATTAAATAATTAGTTTCTTGAATAATTCCGCGCTTCGGTTGACCAAAATATTGTTCAAGCAACAAAAATTTGGATTGTACAACTAAATATTTAGTTGCACGTATTCAACTAAACGATTTTGCATATTCAACCATTTTTTTTCTCAGTGCGTTCACATCATCGTCGCGCTTGGTCATCACCAAGCAACAATTATAACGGAGAAGATTTTCCCAGAACGACTGTTGGTGATCTTTCCGATCATCAAGGACAGCCATCATTATCCAAAAAGGGATCCACAAGCATCGACGCATCGGCGTATAAAAATCACCATGGCGATCAAAGCTAAGTAACCAACGTGTTAATATTGTTTAGTTTTCTCGAGCGAGATCACGTTATTATAATCGAGCCATAATTTTGTATGAACGAGTGAGAGTGAAGAGAGCGAGAGAGAGAGAGAGAGAGAGAGAGAGAGAGAGGCGACTCTTGATACTTCTAAATGGCAAAATGGGTGTATTTATATTTCATTGTCCTTGATGTTTATTCCGTGAAGAATGTACAATCTTGATTTCTGTTTGATGATATCTGCGAGATAGCATCCTTTTTTTTCGACCATCTCAGATATGCCCCATAATTGGTTATATCAAAGTGCTACTAAAAGGCATCCTATGTGAATTTTTTCAGATTTTTTAATTCAAAATTTTAGAAATCGCCGTTTTTTTCCAAATGAATATATCTCAGAAACTTGAAGTAACTGAAAAAAAATGTCTGCACATAAAAGTTGTAGTCTTGTGTTAGCATTCAAGCGGAATATTTGAAATAATTTTTGCGTTCCGGTAACGCTGGTTTTGAACCAAAAAAGGGGGATAATTATTTTTTTATTCAAAAAAGGCCATTTTTTTGGCTGAAAAAATTACAGAGTCTTCCAGTATATCTGACGATATCGCAAAAAAATCGTTAGAGTGGCACGGATCGAGGTTCTAGGGTAAAAAATGAAACCACACAAATTAATTTTTTTTTCTACCGGAACCTCGTTAACATATCTCGGAAACTTGAAGTTACTGAAAAAAATGCCTCTCCATAAAAGTTGTAGTTTCGTGTTAGCTTTCGAGCGGAATATTTCAGATAATTTTTACGTTCCGGTAACGCTGATTTTTTACCAAAAAAGAGGGAAATTATTTTTTTATTCAAAAACAGCCCTTTTTATTTGGCTGAAAAAATTATAGTCTTCCAGTATATCTGATGATATCACGAAAAAATCGCCAGCGTGGCACGGATCGAGGTTCCGATAGAAAAAAAAAATAATTTGTGTGGTTTTATTTTTTTTACCCTAGAACCTCGATAAAAACGGCTTTTTTTGAATAAAAAAATAATTTCCCGCTTTTTTGGTAAAAAATCAGCGTTTCCAGAACATAACAATTATTTCAAATATTCCGCTCGAAAGCTAACACAAAACTACAACTCTTATGTACAGACATTTTTTTTCAGTAACTTCAAGTTCCCGAGATATGTTAACGAGGTTCCGGTAGAAAAAAAAATGATTTGTGTGGTTTCATTTTTTCACCCTAGAACCTCGATCCGTGCCACTCTGGCGATTTTTTTGCGATATCGTCAGATATACTGAAAGAATGTAATTTTTTCAGCCAAAAAATGGCCTTTTTTAAATAAAGAAATATTT
This sequence comes from Alloplasta piceator, assembly GCA_946863875.1. Lineage (NCBI taxonomy): Eukaryota > Metazoa > Arthropoda > Insecta > Hymenoptera > Ichneumonidae > Alloplasta > Alloplasta piceator. The sequence continues at coordinate 42,530,238 of OX333074.1, forward strand.
ATCCATTTTTTTGGTAAAAAATCAGCGTTACCGGAACATAAAAATTATTTCAAGTCATCCGCTCGAAAGATAACACTCAACTACAACTTTTATGTAGAGACATTTTTTTTCAGTTACTTCATGTTTCCGAGATATATTCATTTGGAAAAAAAATTGTATTTTCTAAAATGTTGAATTTAAAAATCTGAAAAAATTCACATAGAATACCTTTTAGTAGTACTTTGATATAACCAATTATGGGACAGATCTGAAATGGCCGAAAAAAGTGGCTCAATTGACGGAGAATCCCTCATATACGTATGTATTTTTAGGCATATTTGGTCGGGCATATTTGACCATCGTATTATATAACTTGCGATATTCATCAATAATTAACTCCAATGTTCATATGATACCAATGCGAAATCCGGCGACATACACTCCTGCTCAAAAGTTTGGAAACACCAGTCAATGTTTATTGCCGCACTAGAAGTTGCATAACGCCGTCAAAAAAAAAGATAATCGAATTTTGAAAAAGCGATTTGACGGGAAGGAATTCAGCTTTATTTTGCTTTTTTAAAAATATTTTTTTAGATTTTTGTTCGATCCGGTACGCATTTTTGAACGTGACCGTTTTTCGATCTTTTTTCGACCATCGCGAATTACAGGGCGCATAACTTAAGGACATAATTTTTTGCCTTTTTTATCTACAGTACATTTGAAAGGGCTAGCAGACGTTCCATTTTCGTTTTTTGAAAATCTTCGTACAATTTTTTCTCGCAAAGTTATTTCACTTTTAGCTAAAAAATACAAATTTTGAAAGATGTAACGTAACCCAAAAATTATGGAGTTTAAGAGAAAATGTCAAGTATGAAAAAAGTAGCGTACGTATGCACGGAATAGCCTGAAATTATTTTAGAACTTTCCTATGCATTTTTTTTTTAATATTTTCGCTCGAAACTCCGATGATGACGTCTCAACGAAAAATTGTATCTGATTGAAATTTCCATACTTCGTGATACAATGAAAATCTGAAAAAATTCAGCAACATTTGGCATGCTATAAACAACTCTCTTTGAATCTAAATTAAAACTTCAGAAACCTAGGCTATTGGGAGAAGGCACTCAATTCTAACAAACTTTGAACTATATGTCATTGAGGCTACCGGACCAAAAATGATTAAAAATATATTTTTAGAATCCGAAGAGGTAGTTCTTTCCAATGATACCTCACATGATATATTTAATAACATTTTTCTTGGACTACACGAGCAGACGGACAAGAGAGTGATTTTTCAATGGTTCCGTTTTATTTCTTAAGATACGAAACCTTGAAACCTTATGTTTCAGAAATTAAATAACTCGATTCTCTTCTATACCGTTTCTTTAAATTTCTCTATTGACTCCGCTATTGACTTCGAGAAATACAGAGGAATGATAGCAGCATGCGTCTACAAAATTTTAACGCCACGAAGAAAAGAAGAGACACGCACGAGGCAAATATTTATTTCAAGTCGTGTTTGTACCTGTGTTTGTCTGAGTCTACGTGCATAATTTAATCGTCTTCAGCAGAGATCTTCCAAACTCAAATCGATATCCCCTGTCCTGTTACAATATAGAAAGAAGAAGTTGCTCTGTATTTTGAAATCTATTTTCTATCTCACTCGTATGACGATTGAAAACCTTTTCTTTTCCTTCAAATTCATACATAGATTACATTCATACATTTCGAGCAATCACTATATCAGTTTGGACGAGCTGAAAATGTTAGACAAGTCACACGGCCAAACGATGTATAGCAGAAAAGATTTAACATCTCTGGTGAATATATAAAACAGACACGTGCCTGCCTATTGACATAGCACATTTATACTCGACGTGGGCATCGCGTGTTATTCACGTGATCGTTTTCAAGAGTGTAAAAAAACAGCAATTTCACGATGTCATAGAAATGTATACGTATGCACAATTATATGTCAAGTGGACATAAAATATTAGGATACAGTTTGTGCATATAAGACTTTTATATTGGTTATTTTTTGTATGATGTAGCCTCGGTTTGTTTGGATGCATAAACAGCCTTGGCCAAAAGTATCAGGCACCTATATTTTTTCACGTGAGTCGACGATTTTTTTTTCTGTCACTTTTTCCAAGTATGAGTTGTCCTTGAGTATGAAAACAAAGTTGAATACACCGAAAACATCTCGGATACGTATACAATGTAGCACGCTGCTAGTGGGAATATGATTTATAGGTTTTTATTCACGCGCTCAGTCTGTGATCGTGGCTTATTGTTAGTGGACATTTATAGTCCTACCACTTATTTTTCTATCAGAAAAACATCTATACCACAATAAAAACTATCGTAATATCACTAGCAATTAACAAGTCTGCGAAACCGAATCGTCTCAATAACCCTACCAGAATAATTCTTCGCCGAATAATAATTGTCTCAAATAATATCTCTACCAAAAACAAGTCTTCCGGTAAACAGTACATTGGTAAATTTTCACCACTTGACAGCTAGCCCGTTTAACAAGCTTGATTAGATTACAAGTCTTCGGTTTGTCAATTCGGCCGGAAACTTACCGACGCTGGAGCTCGCCCCAATAAAAACACACAGTAGCCCTACAGTCGGTAAGTAGGGTTTCATAGGATTAGAGACCCGGAGACTTGTAATCCGGTAGGGTTGTAAAATAGGAGAGCTGTCAAGTGGTAGAGAGATTTTGTGGCTGAGATTTTACCGGAGAGCTGTTTACTGGAAGACTTGTTTTGTGGTAGCGAAATATCTTTGTGAATAATAATTGAAGAGAGTTATTATTTTGTGAAGATTTATTCTGGTAGGCTTGTTATTTGCCAGAGTTATTGAAACGCTTCTGTTTGCCAGAGATGTTATTCAGTAGACTTGTTGACCTTCGCTGGTCACACCTCAAAATAATTCCAAGTTTGTCACACTGGGTCAATTTGACCCGACCGACTCTTTGGATGGTTGTCAAAAATGTACCTATCCGATTGATTTAAAAAAATGTATATATAGGAATTATCTTCGAATATTCCAGTATATGAAACAATTGGTGTTATTGTTGTTTTTTAAATATTTGCATGGGGGAAAAAAGCACGAAAAAGATTTTCAAAAATTCGGTTTTTTACTTAAAAAATTGTAACTCTTTCAGTTTTAAAGATTTTTTGGAAAAATTTGTACACGATACTCTCAACATATGGTACTTTGAGAAAAAAAATATTTCAATTGCATGCGTTAAAAAAAAGGTATTTACTCCGCTATAGATACTCCAAACATATACTTCAAACTAGATACTTCAAATTTCCACCAGAGCTCAAAGTGAGAGCTCGGGTCAATTTAACCCGCGGTGACCAGCGAGGATTATTTGGTAGTGATATTACGGTAGTTTTCATTGTGGTAGAGATGTATTTTGCGTAATGCAATGAATGGTAGAGCTGTAAATGTGCCAGTGCACAAACAAGCATGACAAATAATTATTGCACATTAATTTCAACCCTTCGATATTTTTCTTAGGTAAAATGCTCAAAAAGCGCGAATTGAATCTCGCTAAACGAATCAAAATCAAAGTATTGTACCGCCAAGCAAAAACAGTCGCACATTGCAAAAAAGAGAAAATTTTCAGGTTGCACGATCGCATATGGTATAAAATGGATGAAAATGATTGGTAGTCATCTAAATTAGAGAAAAACTGTAAGAAAAAATTTACAATACCTCGGGAAGATTTAATATTCATACAGTCTTCGTTAAAAATAGTGGAAAAATCATTCTTTGATCCGGCTGCTGAGCTTGCGAAGCATATTGAGACTTATTTCTTCTTGGGCGATGAAAAGAAGGCTTACAGAAGCTGGTGGTTTTGAAGAAAGAAGTCCTGGCGGTCCGAACATAAAAAAATTAATAGTTTAGTGTAAGTCGAAAATTGTTAACATCTATCCCAAAAAGATTGGTCTGAATAATATGATCCGACGAATCAAGGTCGGGTTCTCGATTTACAATTGTTGGAACACATTACTCGCGTCCTGTGGTCGCGCGGTCCTATGGACCAAAGACTACATATTTTAACCAGATCACCATTGCACTTCGGTGGTGCTCGTGCTCTTTATGGCTGCGAGGATGAACAAATTAAGCTTTCGCTTAATTAATTAATCTCGTGATTGATTAGTTAAGTAAAATCACCTGTACCTATGAGCTATAATATCAGGCGGTTCAGTACTTGAACTGACACCTCTCGCAATAGAGAAGAGGTATTTGAAACTCCTATATTCGATATTTGAATTTGTTCGAATATCGAAATGTTTCAATGGCGCCCGAGCAGGGACCGGCGATAATGCTCAATTATTTTGTTATCCCTGTTACACTCATGAAAAGAGTGTTCACCGATGACATCCATGTCTCGAGATCACACTCTTTTGGGGGCATTGTAACGGAACGCCCTGGCGCGATTTCAGTACTTCGTCGGAGATCCGTCAGATGGCTTTGGTCGACGCATTCTCGCGCTGGCGAGAGGCTCACCGGGCACCGATAAGGTCCGGTATATTATCAATATCGGGGTCCTCGATTATTAACATACAATTGTTGGAATAGTACCCGTATCCTGTGGTCCCGCAGTCCTATGGACTAAATACTACATATTTTAACCAAATCATCATTGCACTTCGGTGGTGCTCGTGGTTTTTATGGGCTTGATGATAAACAAATTAAGCTTTCACTTAATTAATTAATTTCACGGTTAATTAGTTAAGTACAAGTCCTCGTAGCTATGAGCCTCGGCGCGGATAAATAATGGTTTATTGCAATATTTGTCGGTCCAGAACTCGAACTGACACCTCTCACAAGACAGAATGGGAATTTGAAACGCCTAAATTCAATATTTGAATTTGTTCAAGCATCGAAACGCTTCAATATATATATATATATAAGTAGATCAAAATACTTTACTACAATCTGTTTTCGTGTTCCAATCTATGTTCAAATAATTGAAACTGATGTCGATTATTTTTGGTTCATACGAAATAATTAATCATGTTTTTTTCGGACAGCCACGGCTTCTTTCCACCTCTGCATCCTTTGAGACCACCTTCGCAAGTCTTCTACTCACTGCCCGAAAAATAATAACGTAGCAGGTGCATCAAACGATGTTTTTCATCTATGTTTCATACTAATTCAGATTATTTTCAAATTATCTTGAATTTAAATGACTACCCCTCATTCTAAGACGTTTTATACCGTATTGGACAGCGCATCGTAAACATTTCACCTCTCTTGCAATCTTTGATCGTGTTTTCTCTTGTATGTCGGTACAAAATTTTGATTTTAACCCAATGGATTCAGAATGAACTGCTTGGTGGATTTTACTCTACGACTTCTCATTTTCTTCGTGACACTTTTCTCCATAAGATGAACGCAGATCATTTTTGTTTACCCCTTTTATTTTAGAGTTGCAGGCCTGTTTTGAAATTGTTAGCCTGCTTTGAACTTTCCAAGCATCAGAATGTGTTGCGTTCATCCCGTGGGAAAAAGCGTTACGAAAAAAATGAGATGTTGCAGAACAAAATCCGTCCAGCGGTTCTTTCTGAATCACGCGCAGAGTATAAAAACTCAAAACTGGGTTTTTCAGGAAACCAGTGCACCTTAAGGGTTTCTTACTAGTCCCAAAAAATTGTTCATTTAGTACCTCAAATGGCGAACGATACATCATATTTGTAGGCATTCGACAAAAATTATAAATTATTATTAAAAATCGCCGCTTTGACGCTGATTCGACCGTTTTAAATACGTGAGAACAAATGTATAAACTATTACTGGTGTAGAGAGAAAAGCTCGAAGGAGATCGTGGTATCATGGCACAAAGATAATTCTTTAGAAATTTTATAATTTAAAAAATTTTGTGATGGCAATTTTTCTGGTGATTTTACCAACGTCGTGCCAAGGCTCGACAGTAGCCAAAAAGCTTGAAGGTTTTGCGGGGGCGTCGGTGTAACCGAGCACTGCGAGTCAGGTGATGTTTAAAATATCAAAAAAGTCGACGACCCGCGTGATATTTTTCATCGTTTCCCAATGTCGCATATTTTATTGGCTGAGGAATTCGTCGAGCCATTGACTATTGACTATATTTCCTGGGACGATGATGAATCACTGCGTTCTTTTTCGGAGACTCTTTTCTTTTTTTTTCTATATCGCAGATCTTCGTCATCAGAGATAAAAAGAGTACGAAGTTTTAATTGTATTTGTCTTCGTTATCGAGATGCCAAACTCATTTATTATTACAACTCGCATTTTCCGAGTCTTTTTTGGACATTCGAGACGTTTGGCTGCTTTTGGTTTTTTTTTGCGATTATGCGACTAATTTTACAAATGTATTGATAAAAAATGTAGCCAAATTTATGAGGCATTAGAAAGGCGAATTTCATAATTAACGATTCAATTTACGGATTTAAACGGTTACAGTTGTTGAAACAATCGAAATTGTTGGACCTTTTTTTTGTAGAAATTTTTGAAGATTTCTAATTAATCTTTCTGCAATTGAAAGATCATGTATTCAGGTATATTTAACATTTTTTAACATTAGAAATATTCAACATTCTTGTAGATATAATCTTCATTCCAAAATGGTGCTTTTTTATTCGGGGTATTTTGTTGTGACCACTGTACCTCAAAGGTACAAAGAATCTTCACAATAAAATTAAGGTACACGCGGAAAAAAGGTTTGGTTGGGACAACCAACTGATTATTAGTTCGGTATATGTTGGTTACCTTAACCATCTGTTTCGTTACAATAACCACCTAGCATTAGTTCCATCTACTATTCATAGTAAGTTGCCGTGACTAGTCAACACAACACGACTGACTTGATTAGTCAGTCTAACTAATAAAATAGTATTCTCCTGAATACTATTTTACCATCCTTTACCCTCCTGGGTAAAGGATGGACAACGCATTGTATAGGCACCGTAGCCAACTATACGATCATATCTGCAGATTTCTCAGTACTCCAAAAATCAGCCAGGTGGCTTCCTCTCACACAAATGAACTTTCCTCATGACGCTTATAACCTTTCCAAGTTCATCTATGTTTGATATTCTTATCTTTTATTATGAATGATATTTAATACTTTGCGGCAAAACGCAAGATGGTCGAATCCGAAATGGATTTCGATAAAAAAGGGCCTTTTTCTTTTACCTTCTCTCAAAGAAAAGACAAAGCTTCACGAAATTGTAAGCTTCATATGTATAGTGACATTCGAAGATTAAAATGTTAAAAACTATTGTGTAGATATAACAAAAAAATTAGAATAAACCACGAGCGAAATAATTGATACAACCATTTCACTCGTGGTTGGCCGAACTAAAAAGTTACTTGGACTGGCATATATGAACCAATCATATAAAAATCGTTGATCTCGTCTGGTGCTTAGAGCACTAAGATAGTTGGTTGAGTCAATTATTGTTTTTTTGTTACCACAGCTAAGTTGTTTTGTCCGTGCACATTTTCGGGCTTTGGTAAGAGGTTGACGCTTTTTCATATGGAACTATTTTATACTTTTTTTTTGTACATACTTTTTTATGATAAAAATTTCGGGATACCTCGTCCAGAGACAGGATAGGCAGGCACCATAAGGTGGCTCAAATTCGATAAACACTTTATTTCTGGCTGTGTCGAAACGCCGCGGTGAAACCGCATGCCGTGTGTGTACCACTAAAAATATACGCGGAGTCTTGATGCCTATGTATATTCCAATGCATATATGTCGGGGAGAGAGATAGAGATAGGTAGAGAGAGGGAGAGAGAGAGAGAGAGAGAGAGAGAGAGAGAGAGAGAGAGAGAGAGAGAGAGAGAGAGAGAGAGAGAGAGCGAGCGAAAGAGAGAAAGAGAAATAGAGAGAGACGAGAAAGAGAGAAAGAGAAATAGAGAGAGACGAGAAAGAAGTGAGAGCATGTTAAACTGCACAAACGAAAATAAACTCGTCGAAACACCTGGTACCCCGGTGTTCTATTCGACACGTTGGATAGCTCGTAGCCGCATAGAGGCACACGTGTAAATAACACACACGAGGATATCTCACTTTGTCGACGCGAGGACAAAAGCACTCGTAGTCAGTGGAGGCCGCGAAGTCAGATGCCTAAACGCGGAAGAGAGAGAAAGTGAGAAGGGATGTTATCTATGTTAAAAAATGGATCACGTTAATAGAATTTTATCCGTCAACGATAATCGCTTTTCTACTCAAAGACTATTTTTCCATTTTTTAGAAAATTGTAATTATACATTTCTACATAAGTTTCATAGTTCGAAGAGTAATATCTGAAGAACGCTCGGTAATTTTTGGTTGTTTGAAAATGTATAATTGTTTATAAAAATATCTTATTGTTATATAGTGGAGCAGCATATACCGGGGCAACTATCCCGAGGGGATAGTTGCCCCGGTTTTTAATACACTATGTCGGAGATGTCCCTAGCGTGAGCGCTTTTCTGTAATTATTAATATGCCTTCGCAGGCCTCAGTGCCCAAAAGACATAGGACAGGGCCCACAAGTTTCGTCTTTGTGAGCGAAAATCTTCCGCGGTGAGACCTCGACGAGCGTTGTACTAATATTGGTTACTAATTTTTATTGAATAACTAATGTTATGGTTGAGGATTCAGACAACTATTTGTTTCCTTGCATGCATTAGAGTTTCAACTACACTATCTGATACGGTATATTGTTAAATAGCTTTTATTTATTTTTTTAATAAAAAGGGCAAGTATCCGTATCGAAAAGGATAGTCGCCCCAAATTCTTTTCCGGTTAATTGCCCTAACGGCAATATGACAAAAACCCAAGCGTAGTCTTTGCTAGACCGAAGTTAGTTTAGCACTAGCGTTTAAAGAACTAGATAAAAAAGAAAAACTGTTAATTAAAGGTATTTAAAAAAATAATGAAATTATTAATTATAAAATAATAAAATTGATAATAAAATATCTAAATAGAAAAAAAAAAATTTAAAAATATAATAAAATAAAATAATCTGTAACTTAATATTAATTATAAACTCCTTCGAGGTATTTTCGACGTGAGACGACTATCCGCCACGTTGGGCAACTATCCCTCTTTGAAGTGGTCAAATGAAACGGGATTTACTCAAAAACAATATTAATTGGGTTTACAAGAATAGTGCACAATGAAAGATTAAAGACCAATGTTTTAATATACACGAAGCATACTAATTAGTAGATATTTAATTTTTAAGTAATAGAGCTTTCTCCTTAAGTGTGGCAACTATCCGGCTTTTACACTATCAATGTTTAAAAATATATAATTATAACAGCGTTACAATCGATATCTGTTCTTTGCAGTAAGCTATAGAAAAAAATCTAAATTAAAATTGTTAGTTTATTTTTTGATTCTATGATTATTAAAAAAAAAATTCCGAAATACCAAATCAAAACAAAGTGGTAGGCTCGTCAGAGTCTTTGTTTTTGTGATTTTTCGAAATCATTAGATCGAAGGTATACATCGGAAAAAAAATCCTTCGAGCAAATGCTAGATTTGTACATCTAAAAAAGGCTGAACATTTTTATAAAAATCGATGAAATATTTTTTGAAATATCTCACTCATCGACGTTGAAACTATGTCGTTTGAAGAAAAAAAGATTCAAAATTTCAAAAGTAGATAACACGTTATTGAGATAGTTGAGTTGTTATACTGAAATGATGTTGAGAATATAAAATTATTGGTAATGAAAAATATTTATTCCCAAAATACCCCGTAGAAATTTAAAGATGATTAGGAAACTTGTTAAAAAAAAATTATTTTGAAATCTGAAAATAACAGGTCATCTTATGGGAAGGAAAGCGATTTTGTAAATTTAACACTATTTTTTTCAATGAATATTTACTTCGACTTTACACTTAAGTGTTATTCTTTCCGATATGAGGAATTTTCGAAGACCGATCTGGACAGAGGAAACCTTGGATTGTTTTCGATTTCGCAAAACAAACATATGCATTCACATACACACACATATATATATATACATATAGATAAATAAATGGGCGTGTAGAAATTTTTCGTCGCCATATTAATTAATAGTAAACATGTTTACCGCAATTTCTCGAGGTGGAACGACACGATGAAAAGGAATAAACGAGGATGCACACAATTAGCATCCATGACATGATTACACATCGATGCTCGGTAAGATACGCCTTTTGGATTCCAATAATTTGCTCTATAAATATACATACATACAAGCGTATTCTGAAGGAAGGTCGCTCATTATCATCGTATAATATCTGATATAAATTGGCCGATTACCGCTTCTTCAAAATTGCAAAATTGCATTCGATTTGTCACAAAAGACTACCACGTACACTAAAACGACTTCCAACTTGGGGAGGGGGAGGGAATAAAAAGTGTCAGTTGATTAACCTTCCGTGGTCACACTGGGTCGAAACGACCCCATGATTACTTTTCTTTTTTCTTCTTCATGAATTTGTTTTGAATATAGTCATTTGATTTTTTATAAACTAATTTTTAATACATTAACTAGAATGTTTGAAGGATGTTCTGTAATTTTTTGAGATTTTTCCGACCAATAGTTTGGTCACAATACTTGTTCAAAAATGGACAAGATCAAATCGGCCCAGATAAGTGTGAGCACGGAGGGTTAACAATCATCATCATTATCCTACCCGATTATCATTGATGAATATTTACGGGAAATTGATCACAATAGAATGTTCGATGGTTCAGGGTGAAGGAAACAGTGGGAGGGTGAAGAAGTGGAGAAGGGAAATGGCAGATAGATTGAGCCGTGTTGGTCACAGCAGGTGTTTTATAAATCGAGAGACAATGCAAGATTAACGCGGCTACCGGCTCACTTAAAGTGGGGGAATAGCATTTTCGTGATTCACATGATCAACGACTCACTGCTGAGCCAACATATGTATATATATTATAACACACATACATCCGTACAGTATACACACACTTTAAATGGATATATTTACTTCGACGGAAGCAAATAATAGTTCGTGATCGTGATAATCATACACATACTTTCTATAAGGCTCCTGATAAATTACGTATCCATGCCCGAGTCCCTCTTTTGTTTCCCTTTTTTTTTCTCTACCGACAACTATTAAGACCAATTCAACAACGAAACGTCTCTTGATCACGTTTCTGGGTCACTTAGTCTTAGGTTTTCAGCCTTACCTTTCGATTTTTGGATAACAAAGAAATACGACCAACACAGATGAAAGACTTATTAAATATTAGACTTCTAGATGTCAAATTTTGCAGCCATAATTTCGATGTTAAATTATTCAGCAACTGGATTTAGTATTTTAGATCAGTTTTCATTTACCATAAGTTATTAAACGGTCAAATGGGTTTTGAAGGTTACAAAGAACAAAATTTCACTATTTTTTTTTGATATGACAAATAAATTATTCTATTTAAAAATTAAAGCATATAAAAGAGCAACATTGAAAAATATTTCAGAAAATTTTCATTCAAAAACTTGGTAAATTCCGCCGTCGGGACCTGATTTCCGGAGACGCCTAAAAAAAGTGTCCTCGTGGTGGTCAAGGATAACTCTTGATCGCTTTATCTGAAATTAAATTACCTGATTTTATCTGTTACTAGATAATTATAGCTCGTGATTGAACGAAGGATTGAAAAAAAATTGAAATTGAAATTATTTGCTGATTTGGTGTGCAAAACAGTACTATTTTTGGTACAATTTGCACCACGTATAACTTGCAGAATTAGTTCATTAGAAAATTAATAGCCAATTCTATTTTTAAGAAGAGAAGAAGAGTGCAAAATTTCAATAAGATCGGTGCATCCATTTTTAAGAAATCGTGTCCAACGACTTTAAAAATAGTGTTTTTAGAAAAAAGCGATTAAAATTCTCGGCTCCGGTCAGTGTAGTCCAATGTCTAGCTCCTAAACTTTGACTCCGATTGACTTAAAGCTTTGAGGAAACATTCTAGACATATTGTAATATTAGATTAAAAAATTGAAATGGTTTTTTCGAAATTTTCCAACCCATGTAACCCCTTTAATAGTTTCACATTTGTTACGATTAATGCGAAGTTGTTCTCGATGAATGACTAACTACCCATTTCCGTAGACGATGAGATCATCGACATACACGAGCCATTAGTATTAACGTCGTTTGGCTTAATATCGAATAAATTTACTGTTTCCTTAGTGTAGATATTTAATAGCATCTAAGACTTGCCAATGTCTTACCACAGCTCTTCTTTTGGTATGAATGTCTCGATGGCACATAACGTGCCGTGTGGTACGGCAACAAATATTTCTCCACGTGTGGAAATTTTTCTTGGATATCATTTCTCATAAAGACGCATATAAACAATCTCAGGAATTTAATAGCCATCAACTTGATAAGAAGATCATACACCTGAATCGTGTCGAAAATTTTCTCTATGTTTGTATTCGAATTACTTCTAAAAAGACAATTTAATATGGTCATGCCTGTGAGCATTCAGAATGTCGGTAACAGCACCGGATGGTCTCTTATGGAAAACATTATTTTTAATTGTAAAATGACAAAATATCACTCAAAAATAATATTTTACAGATAATTTTCAAGTAAATATTTTATAGATAATTTTAAAGTTAAAGCTGTGTTGCGGGATTACTGAATTGGTAATGGGAGCTTGCTCGTTAATGAAGAAAACTGTGAAAGAGATATCATAAGTCGCTATCATATCTGAATACATTAATTTTGTTGTTAGAACCGCATGTAACATTTAGCCTAAGATTAATAAGGCCGATATCTAGGTAAGAGTGAGCTGGCTTGTAAGTCGGATGGGTTGGAGATAAAATCCTTAATTTGTGTTCGATACCATAATTAGAGTTCCATTGTGCTAGGTATCGGCCTCGTTGATTATTTACTCAATCGCCCCAGCTGTTTCGTTTGGCGTTTAGGTCGCCTGCTATAACGTAGCACCGATCGGCGCGGTTCAGGTGCAGTTTCTTAAATACGTTGAAGAGTTCCGTTTTAAAGAGAGCTCGATTATCATTAGTTGCGTATGCGCTAATTATAAATAGTTTATTCCTATTTAGCGTCAGCTCGATGATCGCAAATTCGAGAATGCTGTTGCTGGATGAGAAGGGGTAGTAAATGGGGTGAAATTGCCACCTTGTCGAGAAATCGGTCTATCTGAGCGGGTCAGGGTATAATCTTGGAAGGAAAGTTTGTTTTCTACTGAGTTTAGTTTCGGAAATAAGGATAATGTCGAGCAAATATTTTTGAGTACATTTTAGGAGTTCGAAAGTGCGATAGTTCGCGATCAACGAATTGACGTTAATGTCCGCAATTTTCAATGAAATAAGAAAATTACGTGCGTCGGTCGATTTTATTGAATGAGTAGTCAAAAGTTATATTGATTTTCACCTTATTAGCGGCTACCTGTGTCGCGAGCGCTTTAGATTATTCGGAAATGATAGCGGCAAGATTTTTCTTCAAGTCGTCGAGCCAGTGGCTCCGTCCCATGTAACGATTTTTTTACCCGATATCATGTCCCAGAGAATACAAATAAGTTCGGGAGGAAAATTGTTTCGCCTTAGTTTATAAACTAGGTAGGTAAGTATGTCCAGAAGTAGTTTGTGAATAGCATGAGTTGTAGAACGGTAGTGTTTGAAGCCGAATTGCGTTTCGGGGATTATACTGTTCAAGGTACAATAATATAAGATCATTAAATTTAAAACTGATTCGAAAACTTGACTGATACTCGGGGTCAAACTGATGGGATGAAAACTACTTGGGTCAGAAGGATCTTTATTCTTTTTTAGAATAGGTAAAAATGTGCGAATAAGATTGTGTATGCGCGGATGATTGAGAATGGTAACTGTTTGAGGACTATAGGTGGGATGTTGTCCACACCACAGGATGTTTTATTCGGCAGATTTTAAAAAATCTTTTTGACCGCCATTATATTGGTGAGTATTCTGAGCGGGTCTTCTGTCCTTAACGGGTTTGCGGCCGGATTAGCAGCTGTGAAAACAGCATATGTGACATTGGAATTACGCGCAGTATTAAAATCATTTTTGATCTGCGAAGCAGCCGCTGTTACTAGGGGCTTGATCCTGGAGTTGTCATTAAGATGACGTGGGGAGTTTATAGACTCGTAATGAGCGCCAATGAGATTGAGCTTATCCTGTGGTGCGGCAAACACCAGCCTGTCATCCTTAACTTGAGCGTCGCCAATGTTACAGGTACGTCGTTGAATTAAAGGTCTATTGTTTTGATGTACACTAATGTCACCTATCTTCAATGGTTGATTCGGACGCAAGAAGCGATTTATTTTTGGAAAGAATAGTTCTGGCTTGCGGAAGTCGATGTTTTTTATTTGACTGTTCCAGTACTTTTCAGTGGCTTTATGAAACTCGTTGCGCAATAGGGTGCGTACTTGCTTGAGGGCGGCCCCTCGTGAGAGGTCAAACATCCTCCGGATTACGAACATATCGTTTGTGTAAGAAAGAAACGAGAGAAGATTTGAGTTTTTGTAATTTGATTATTTTAGGGTTAAGAAACTTGTAAACGCTATTGGAGGGTGTATAGATTTAGGAACTGTAGTTGATATAGCATTAGTGATCAAGTCATTGATTTGGTCTAAGAATGAATCAATTTCCACTATTGTGAGATTACGGTGTTCAGGAATAACAATATGGGGCCAATTTGTTTTTTTGTACAGGTACCTGTGAAGAGTGGTAGATGGGTTGGAGGGTGCTAGATAATCATTATTAAAGTTGATAGAAAAAGTAATTGCAGCGTGGTCGCTATCATATCGGAGGATGTTCACCCTGTTGTTATTATTATGCGTGATGTTAAGCCTGGAGTCAACGAGGCCGATATCGAGATACGTTTGGGCTGGCTTAAACAAAGGGTGCAATGGCGTAATAGTACGCAGCTTAAATTCAATGCCATGATGTAATTCCCATTGAGCCATATAGCGGCCCCGCTGATTGTTGATACGATCGCCCCATAATATGCGCCTCGCATTTATGTCACCCGCAACAACGTAATAATGATTGGTGTGATTGAGTTTGAGTTTACTAAGAAGATTTGACAATTCTGTCTTAAAAAGAGTGACTGCTATTGGTCGCATATGCACTAACAATGAATAGTTTTTTGCGACTCAACAATGCTAACTCAACAATCGCATACTTGAGGATTTGGTTATCCTGAGAGGAGGGGTGATTAATAATTGTATACGGTATCCTTTTTTTTTATTAGTATTGCTGTGCCGCCGCCTTGCCGGGCGTTAGGCCTGTCAACGCGAATTATATCGTAATCTTGGAATGTAAGCTTGTGCCGAGAATTTAATTTCGTTTCTGAAATGAGAATTATGTCGTGTGAATATCTATGAGTGAATTTGAGTAAATCGAATCTACGGTTGTTTGCGATTAGTGAGTTGGCATTAATGGCAGCAATATTTAGAGTGTTAAGAGAATTAGTCGTGTGAGCCATTGTTAGGGAATAAAGCGTCAAAAATAAGCTCGATTTTGGCCGAGTTACTTGCGATTTGCATGGCTAGCGTCTTAAATTATTCGGTGATAGCTGAACATAATTCCTTTTTTAGGTCTCCCAGCCATGATTAAGGACCAACAGGGTGCGGTGTTGGAGAGGCTGATGGGGCGGCCCGAACGTGACTCAAGAGGTGGAATATGCGATGTTGTGGGGGTAGGCCTCCGTGTTGCTTGAGCGAACGAGAGGCTACCGTTCACTGTCTTGGTGATGTTGACGATTCTTTGGCTTGTTTTCCTCTGTTGCTGGTTGGCCTGTTGTTTTTTGAGGCCGAGTGCTATTTTGAAGTATGGGCATCCTCGATACGAGGCCGGATGGCCAGAGTTGCCACGATTGGCACATTTTAGGGCTTCTTTAGTCGCTTCGGCGGATAGATCGCATTTGCCCGGCTCATGGGAGCCCGCGCATTTAACGCAGCGATAATTTAGCTGGCAGTTTTTGCTAGCGTGACCAATTCTCTGGCACTTCCGGCACTGGTACACCGGTTGCTTCCTTAGGCGCTCCCATCTCACCCGCTGGTACGCGAGCGTTTTGATTTTTAATAGCTCGGCCGTGGGGCTGCTATGCGATATCTGAACAAGGTGATGGCGTCTCTGTGGCTTCTCTCGGTCGAAGGCGTATTCAGAAATCTGAGTGAATTCGACTCCTTGGGGGGCAAGGTCTTGGAGCTCTTTTCGGATGTAATCGATGTCAAAAGTGCCACGAACCCCTTTCAATATAAAAGTTTTTGGTTTGAGTGCTTTTGGAATGTACGAGTAGAATTGCACGTTTTTTTCAGTTAGAGCATCTGTTACACTCTTAAAGTTGTCAAGTAAAGCGAGGTGGATGATATGATTATCCTTATCTAGTTCACGAATCGTGAATTTGTTCTTAGGAATATCCAAGGATGTAATTAGTCTCATGCTCTACTTTTTTTTTTATTAAAATGTTTATTGTTTACAATTAAGTCAATATACATGGTGTTCGATAGTACAATAAACAGAGATAAAAGAAGGCCATAAAGGTGTTTTGATTTAACATGAGTTTGCGCTGATCGATGTAGAGGGTCGAAATTCACGCAAAGGTCGCTCGGTATCCAAAATGAAAGATGTAATAATAAATGGTTCGTTCCAACACGCCTCGTACATTCGCGAACGAAGAAGGACGAGGAGAGGCAAGAAGAACAAGGAAGGGCCAGATAGTGGCAGGAAGATCGTGTGCAAAATGGATTGCGTTATGAAGGGGAAAAAATAAGTACATAGTACTATATAAAGAAAAAAACCCCTTAGGACAGTCTTTGGTTACGCCTAAAACTAGTTAACATTTAAAAATAATCAACGGTATCACAGAGAATACAGAAAAAAGAAAAAAAAAGAAGAAAAAGAAAGGGAAGAAGCCCCTTGCTTGTCTAGAGTTATATGATAGGGGCAATAGTACGTTGCAAATCTCCGATCACTGGAAGAATAAAAATATATATGATAATATTAGGCGTCACGAACGCGCCGCCTGGTCAGGGCTCTTTTACGGGCCAAAAGTTCACTAATATAGGGGCGGTCAGGGCTGAGCCAGGAATATTTACGAAAATCAAGGCGATGAAAGTCGCAGTAGTCAAGGCGCGGAATAACCATAGATCCAACAAAGTTGTCACGTAGTGCGATGAAATCACCATATACGAATGAAATTCGTATATCGGCCTTATTACGGCGCCAGTGAAATAGAAGGGGGACATTATTATGATCCTGGATTAGCCCATGACTGTCGCAATGCAAAAATGCTTGCGGAGTAATGTAGCCTTTTTGGAGCTGGCGCTCCGTGACGGGAGTGGCCTGAGCAGACACCGCGTTCATGACTGCATTGTTAAGTAAGGGGAGAGAGCTGAAATAGTCGCGGGTAAGTTTTAGCAAGAAATTATCGAGTCTAGGAATATTAGCGGTATTGTAAAGGATAGTATTGCTTACGTAATGATGAAATTGCGAATGAATGGATCTGTATAAGAATAGGCATTTACGGAGGCATTTTCTTTCGAAAAAACGCAAGGCCTCGATAGCTGAATGGCCGCTGTTCCACCATATCGGAGCAGCATAAGATATAATTGGTCTAATCAATAGCATGTATAATATAACTTTAGTTCTTGGGGTAAGGTTTTTGTTATAAAAGATTGCGCAATTCGCTTGAAGAGCTGAGTTGGCTTTTGCGAGCTGAGTGCGAAGGTGTACGTTTCCACGTAGCAACTCGTCTAAATATACCCCAAGATAACGCACTACTCTTTTATGGGG
This sequence comes from Alloplasta piceator, assembly GCA_946863875.1. Lineage (NCBI taxonomy): Eukaryota > Metazoa > Arthropoda > Insecta > Hymenoptera > Ichneumonidae > Alloplasta > Alloplasta piceator. The sequence goes on from OX333074.1 coordinate 42,548,030, forward strand.
AACAGCGACCATATTATTAGTGCCAGGAAAGTGGGTGTGGATTTGGAAGGTACTGACACCTTTTTTGTGATTTGCGGAGAGTGAATCAACGGGTTTGCGGAACAGAATAGTTTCACATTTAGCTGGATTGAGCCTGAGATTCCAAGTGGAATAATAATTATTAATGTTTCGGACTAGTTCTTCCAGCCTATCACGGATCGCAGCGGCGCGATTACCCCTAACATAAACGATGAGGTCGTCGGCGAACGCTAACGCTGAGACGTCGCCACCGTTATTAATATTAAAAAGGTTGAGGATATCGCACGAATAAATATTAAAGAGTATGGGAGAATTAACAGTCCCTTGCTATAGATCTTCAGTAATACGGAAGGTCACAGAACAGGCATTAGCTCCATTCCACGTAACAAATTTTTTATCCGAGATCATGTCCCATAGGATGTATATTAGTTCAGGGGGGGAACTTATTCCGCCTTAATTTATAAAGGAGGCCGTCCAACCAGACCGAATCGAAAGCTTTTTCAAGGTCGAGGAGAGCCGCACCCACCAGCTGACTTTTCTCTATTTCAATTAGGATATCCGATAAAAGTTTATGGATAACGTGTGTGGTCGAATGACGATGTCTAAAGTCAAATTGCGTGTCGGGAATTATGTGATTTAAGTTACAATAATATAGAATAGTTGAGTTTATAATTGATTCGAATACTTTGCTGATGCTGGGGGTCAAGCTAATGGGGCGATAGCTGCTAGGGTCGGACGAATCCTTATTTTTCTTTAGCACGGGCAGCACTTTGGCGAGCTTCCATTTCAACGGGAAGTAAAAGCGTGCTAGAGCGTTGTTGAAAAGCACTGTAAAGGCGCGAATGATGGGCAGTGGTACGTGTTTGAGGATAATAGGCGGAATGTCATCTACACCACAGGACGTTTTGTTAGAGAGGTTTTTAAAAATCTTATTGACTTCCGTGAGGTTAGTAAGTAATCTATGCGGATCTTCTGTGCGCCGCGGATTTGAGGCCAGATTATCTGCGGTGAATACCGCATATGTGGCATTAGAGTCTCGAGCAGTATTAAAACCATTTTTTATTTGGGCGGCAGCCCTTAAGACAAGTGGTTTAATTCTAGAACCGTCATTAAGATGGCGCGGAGAATTAATAGCTTCGTAATGGGCATCGATAAGGTTGAGTTTGTCCTGTGGTGCGGAAAACACCAGCCTATTATCCTCGACCAGTGCATCGCTAATGCTACACGTGCTACGCTGGAGTAGTAGGTTGTTATATCGGGGTACACTGATGTCGTTTATTTTTATTGTATGGTTAGGGCGTAAAAACAGATTAATTTTGGGGAAGAATTGATCTGGCTTACGGAAGTCGATGTTTTTAATTTGGTTTTTCCAGAACGTCTCAGTGGCTTTGCTAAATTCGTTGTTTAAGCGAGCGCGTACCTGTTTGAGGGCACATTTAGCATACCTTGTGAGGGGGTGAGCATCCGTCAGACCGCGAATATAGCGTTTGTGAAGAAAAGTAACCAGGGAAGATTTGAGCTTTTGTAGCTTAATAATTTTATGGTTGAGATATTTTTGCACACTATTAGTGGGAGAAGATTTTGGGACGGTATTGGAGATCGCGTTAATAATTAAGTCGTTAATTTGAAAGAGGAATGAGTCAATTTCATCAATTGAGAGGTTACGACTCTCCGGGATGTCTATATGAAAAGAATTTTGGAGAACTCGGGAAAAACGGAGCCAGTTAGTTTTTTTAAATAAGTATCTATTATGGTTGCTTAGTATGTTATCTAGCAGGATATTTTCCTCATTGAAGTTAATAGTAAAGGTAATAGCAGCATGGTCGCTGTCGTACGGAAGGATGCTCACCCGGTTGTTGTTGTGAGAGATAATGTTAAGCCTAGAATCAACGAGGCCGATATCCAAATAAGTTTGAGCTGGTTTGTAAGATGGGAATAACGGTGTTAAAACACGTAATTTAAATTCAATACTGCAGTCTACTTCCCATTGGGCCATATATCGGCCTCGTTGATTATTTATGCGGTCGCCCCACAGTGTACGTCTCGCGTTCAAGTCGCCCGCAATGACATAATAGTTGTTAGCTAGGTTGAGCTTGAGTTTAGTGAACAAGTTGTATAATTCAGTTTTAAAGAGCAATCGTGTGCTGTTAGTCGCATAGACACTGACTACGAATAGTCGTTTGCGGTTTGATAACGTCAATTCTATAATTGCAAATTCCAGGAGCGAGTTATTCTTAGAGGAAGGATAATTTATTACTGAATATGGTATATTTTTTTTGATCATAATTGCAGTACCTCCGCCTTGTTGGGCGTTGGGCCTGTCGACACGAATAAAATCGTAATTTTGGAATGAAAGTCTATGACGAGAGTTTAATTTGGTTTCGGAGATAAGGATGATGTCATGAGAATGTGCTTGGGTAAAGTTGAGTAAGTCGAATCTTCGATTATTTGCAATTAGAGAATTAACGTTAATGGCGGCAATATTTAAAGTGTTTAAAGAATTTGATAAATTAGCCATTGCTGGGGAATAGTGTGTCGAAGATTAAATCGATTTTCGCAATGTTACTTGCTATTTGGGCCGCAAGTGTTTTGAATTGATCGGCAATCGTTGCCGAAAGCTCCTTCTTTAAATCCTCGAGCCATGATTGTGAGCCGGCCAGTGCAGCCGTAGGTGGTAATGTCTCATGCTCTACTTTTTTTTTTTTTTTTTAATTGTTTATTGTTTACAAATAGCTCAGTGTTCATGGTGTTCGTTGGCACAATAAACAGACACAAAAAGGCCACAAAGGTGTTTTGCATTAAAACATAGTATTGCGTTGATCGATGTAGAGAGTCGAAATTCGCGCAATGGACTATCGCTATCTTAAGTATAAGAAATAGTGATAAATGCTTCCTTCCGTCACTCTCCGAAACGTTCGCGAACGAAAGAGGGCGAAGAGGGGCGGGAGGAGCGAGGATAAGTCAAATGACGGCCTGAAGATAAACGCATACCAAGGTAGCTTGCGATGAAAGGGGAAAAAACAAGTACATGGTACTAAATAATGTATAGAAAAAACCCCTTAGTACAGTCTTACAAGTCCTTAAAACTAGTTAACAATTTAATAATAGGTTAACAAGATCACAGACAGTACAGTAAAAAAAAAAAGAGAATAGAAAGAGAAGAGCGGGGGGGAAGAAACAAACCCCCCGCTGTTCTTGACTATGATTGGTAGGGGCAGCCGCGCACCGCAAATCACCGAAACTAGTCGAGAAAGGGTGACTAGCCATCACGAACGCGCCGTCTGCTCAGGGCCCTTTTACGGGCCAGGAGATCGCGGATATAGGGACAGTCGGGGCTGAGCCAGGAGTATTTGCGGAAGTTGAGGCGATGAAAGTCGCAAAAATCGAGGCGCGGAATAGCCATCAAGCCAACAATGCTGTTGCGTTGAGCGATGAAATCGCCATATACGAGTGAAATTCGTTTATCCGCCTTATTACGGCGCCAATGGAATAAAAGGGGGACATTGTTATGATCCTGGATCAACCCACGACTGTCACAATATTTGAATGCTTGCGGCGTGATATAGCCTTTTAGGAGCTGGCGCTCCGTGACAGGCGCGGCCTGGGCAGACACCGCGTTCACGACGGCATTATTAAGAAGGTGGAGAGAGCTGAAGTAGTCACGAGTTAGTTTGAGTAAAAAATTATCGATTCTAGGGATATTGGCGGTATTGTAGAGGATTGGATTGCTGACATAATGATGGTAGAGCGAATGAGTGGAACGGTATAGAAATAAGCATTTACGGAGGCATTTTCGCTCAAATAAACGCAAGACCTCGATGGCAGAATGGCCGCTGTTCCACCAAATTGGCGCGGCATAGGCAAGAATTGGTCTAATCAATAACATGTACAATATCACTTTAGTTCTTGGAGTAAGGTTTTTGTTATCAAAAACTGCATAATTAGCTTGGAGAGTTGAGTTAGCTTTTGCAAGCTGAGTGCGGAGGTGGACGTTGACACGCAGCAACTCGTCAAGGTAAACTCCAAGATAGCGCACTACCCTTTTATGGGGAACAGCGACCATCGTGTTAGTGCCAGGCAAATGGGTGTGGATTTGGAAGGTGCTAACACCTTTTTTGTGTTTTGCGGAGAGAGAATCAACAGGCTTACGGAATAGGATGGTTTCACATTTAGACGGGTTGAGCCTGAGGTTCCAGGTGGAATAATAGTTGTTGATGTTGCAGACTAGCTCCTCCAACCTGTCACGGATCGCAGCGGCGCGGTTGCCCCTAACGTAGACGATAAGGTCGTCAGCGAAGGCTAACGCTGAGACGTCGCCACCATTATTTATATCGAAAAGGCTAAGAATGTCACACGAGTAAATATTAAAGAGGATGGGAGAGTTAACGGTCCCCTGCTGTAGCCCTTCAGAGATGTTGAAGGTCACCGAAGAGGCGATGGCACCGTCCCAAGTGATAAATCTTTTGCCAGAGATCATGTCCCAGAGGATGTATATGAGTTCAGTGGGGAAGTTCTTCCGTCGTAATTTATAGAGGTGTCCGTCCAACCATACCGAGTCGAACGCCTTTTCAAGGTCGAGCAGAGCCGCACCCACTAGCTGACTTTTTTCTATTTCAATTAAGATATCAGATAAGAGTTTATGAATGGCGTGTGTGGTTGAGTGACGGTGTCTGAAGCCAAATTGCGTGTCCGGAATGATATGATTTAGGTTACAGTAGTATAGTATGGTTGAGTTAATAACTGATTCAAAAGCTTTACTGATACTGGGGGTCAGGCTAATGGGGCGGTAGCTGCTAGGGTCGGATGGATCCTTGTTTTTCTTTAGCACGGGCAGCACTTTGGCGAGCTTCCACTTCGAAGGGAAGTAGAAGCGTGCCAGCGCATTATTAAAAAGCACGGTATAAGCGCGAATGATGGACATTGGCACATGTTTGAGGACGACAGGCGGGATGTCATCGACACCACAGGACGTTTTGTTCGGGAGGGACCTGAAGATCTTGTTGACCTCTGTCAAATTTGTAAGTAGTTTGAGCTGATCATCAGCACGGCGTGGGTTTGAGGCCCGATTAACTGCGGTGAATTCCGCATATGTGGTATTGGAGTCTCGAGCGGTGCTAAAACCATTTTTAATTTGGGCGGCAGCCCTTAAAACCAAAGGTTTAATCCGCGACTCATCATTAAGATGCCGAGGGGAATTTATAGCCTCGTAATGAGCGCCGATAAGGTTGAGTTTGTCCCGGGGTGAAGTGAATACCAGCCTATCGTCCTCGACCTGGGCGCCGTCAATGCTGCACGTGCTACGATTGATAAGCGGATTATTATGACGGAGTACACTGATATCACTGATTTTAATTGTGCGGCTAGGGCGCAAAAATCGGTTTATTTTTGGGAAGAATTGATCTGGCTTCCTAAAATCGATATTTTTAATCTGGTTTTTCCAGAACGATTCAGTGGCTTTGCTAAATTCTCTACTTAAGCGGGCGCGGACCTGTTTAAGGGCGAGTTTGGCACACCTCGTGAGGGGGTGAACATCCGCCCGACAGCGAATGTAGCGTTTATGTAGAAATGTGACCAAGAAAGATTTAATTTTATGTAGTTTGAGAATTGATGGATTGAGATATTTTTGGACGCTATTGGTGGGAGAAGAAATCGGGACGGTACGAGAGATTGTGTTAATAATTAAATTGTTGATTTGTAAGAGGAAAGAGTCAATTTCGTCAATCGAGAGGTTACGGTTTTCCGGGATATCAAGATGAAAGGAGTTCTGGAGAACTCGAGAGAACAAAGGCCAGTTAGCTTTTTTGTATAAATATCTGAATGGGTTACTAGTTAAATTATTCAACGGGATATTGTAATTGTTAAAATTGATAGTAAAAGAGATAGCGGCATGGTCGCTGTCATATGGGAGGGTGTGCACCCGGTTGTTATTATGAGAGGCGATGTCGAGTCTCGAATCAACGAGGCCGATATCTAAGTACGTTTGAGCCGGCTTGAAAGATGGAAATAATGGTGTTAAAATCCGTAATTTAAATTCGATACCGAAATCTAGTTCCCATTGGGCCATGTAGCGGCCTCGTTGATTATTAATGCGGTCGCCCCAAAATTTACGCCTCGCGTTCAGGTCGCCCGCTATGACGTAGTAATTATTAACGTGATTAAGATTGAGCTTACTAAAAAGGTCGGATAATTCAGTTTTAAAGAGCGACCGAGTGCTATTAGTCGCATAGACACTGACTATGAATAGCCGTCGACGGTTTGGTAGCGCCAACTCAATGATTGCGAATTCAAGGAACAAGTTATTCTTAGAGGAAGGATAACTTATTACCGAATATGGAATTTCTTTCTTAATCAGAATCCCCGTACCACTGCCTTGTTGGGCGTTGGGTCGGTCGACACGAATAAAGTCGTAATTTTGGAATGAGATTCTATGGCGAGAATTAAGCTTGGTTTCTGAAATAAGTATAATATCATGAGAATGTGTTTGAGTAAAGGTAAGTAAATCGAATCTACGGTTATTCGCAATCAGAGAGTTGACGTTGATAGCGGCAATATTTAGAGAATTTAGAGAATCTGAGAAATTAGCCATTGCAGGGGAATAGGGTGTCGAAGATCAAGTCTATTTTAGCAGAGTTACTTGCTATTTGAGCCGCAAGTGATTTAAATTGTTCGGCGATCATTGTCTCTCATGCTCTACTTTTTTTTTTTTAATAAATGTGTTTATTGATTATAAATTGGGCAGTATACAGCGAGTTTTTTGGTACAATAAACAATTTATAAAAAAAGACCAAGACAATAGAGGTTATAAAAACTTAAAAATAAACGCATATCGATGTATAAGGTCGAATTTCGCGCTGCGGTCGGTATGTTACTAGATGTAAATAAGGGGGAAGGTGAGTATCATGACGTCTCAATGAGGCGAAGAGATGACCATATAGTATGGTTTCTGAATCACGTGCGGAGTTAATCCGCTTGAAGAGGGGGAAAAAGCTTGATTTAAAAAACAAGAAAAACCCCTCCGTACAGTCTTTGGTTCTTACAATATTAAATAACACTTAATACAAGTCAACAATAATAGAAGTGAAGAAAAGACAGTATTTACAAAGAGGAAGAAAAGAAAGAATGGAATATTAGAGAAAAAGATAGGGGATATTTCCCGTGTCGTCGTTGCAATAGCGAAATATTACAAGGGCGAATCGCCGAAGATACAGGGTTGTTGTATATTAATCGTTGTGGGTGCGTCGTCTCACAAAAGCTCTTTTTCTGACTCTCAGGTCCTCAAGGAACGGACAGTCTGGGCCAAGCCAAGGATATTTATTAAAGTTTAGGCGATGAAAATCGTTAATATCGCGGCCTGGAATGGCCGTAGAATTAATGAATTGGTCCCTTCGTGCGATTAGATCGCGGGGTGTAAACGATATGCGCTTATTGGCCTTGTTACGGCGCCAGTGGTATAGGATAGGTACGTTAAATTGGTCTTGAATTAGTCCGTGGCTGTCACAGTACTTGAAGGCCTGAGGGGTAATATAACCTGACCTAAGTTGACGTTCGGTTAGCAGGTCAATCTGCGAGGCGACGGCATCCATAATGGAATTATTGAGGCGAGGTATAGAGCCAAAATAATCCCGAGTAAGTTTTATTAGAAAATTATCAATTCTTGGTATGTTTGCGGAATTGTATAGTACGGTATTGCTGACGTAATGACGAAAATAAGTATGCACTGATCTGTGTAAGAATAGGCATTTTCTGAGACATTTTCTTTCGAAGACTCGCAGGGCTTCAATGGCTGAGTGGCCGGTGTTCCACCACACAGGGGCCGCGTATGACAAAATCGGTCTGATTAACAGCATATATAAAATGATTTTTGTTCTTGGGGTTAAATTTTTGTTGTAAAAAATGGCGCTGTTGGCTTGAAGGGCCTTATTGGCCTTCGCTAATTGGATATCTCATGCTCTACTTTTTTATTTATTTTTTTTTTTTTTTTATTGATATACATAGCTCAGAAATCGTAAATGGTTCAATAAACAGGAAAAAAAAAAACCATACAAAAGAAATAGATAATTACATATCGACCGTAGGTCGAGTTCGTAATACAGATCGATCGCTACCTGGGGAGGTATATAAAGAAAAAAGCACAGTCGAAGAATAAAAGGGCATAAGAAACCAAAGTCTGGTTTATCGGTCGCAGTGAGGGTCAAGCCGCTCCGATAGGGAGGAGAAAAAAATACGTTTATTAATAAAAACTCCTCCGATCAGTCTTGTAAAAATGAAAAACTTAGAACTAAATAAATACTTATACTACTATTTACAATTTATACTAAGGTGGGGAAAAAGTCCCCTATCGCAGATGCGTTTAGAATGTACAGGTTAAACCGCAGCGAGGGAGATCAGGTCCTGGCTACGCGGCGATTTCTGGCTCTTCGCCTCATGAATAAAAGCTTTCGGGCTCTGAGTTCGTTAATATGGGGACACGCTGGGCTGATCCAGGGGTATTTATCAAATTTCAGACGATGAAAATCGTAACGATCGCGGTTCGAGATGGCAGTAGAGCCTATAAAGTTATCGCGTGAATGTAATCGGTCTAAGTGCGTGAATGAAATGCGCTTATCCGCCTTGTTCCTACGCCAGTGATAAATAAGTGGCACGTTGTTGTGGTCCTGGATCAGCCCACGTTGATCACAATATTTGAAGGCTTGGGGGGTCGTGTACCCCGATCGTAATTGCCGCTCCGATAATTGACGATCCTGTTCGAGAATTTCGTTCATGACAGCATTGTTAAGACGCGGAAGCATACTAAAATACTCGCGAGTCAATTTAATAGCAAAATTATCAATTCTCGGGATTTTTGCTGCGTTATACAGTAATTGATTGCTAACAAAGCGTTGGTAGTTAGAGTGAGCCGACCGGTACATGAACAGGCACCTCCTGAGACACTTACGTTCAAACGCTCTCACCTTTTCAATGATCGAGTGACCCGAATTCCACCAAATTGGGGCTGCATACGTAAGTATGGGCCTCACTAGTAGCATGTACAGGATAATTTTAGTAACAGGCGTTAAGTTTTTATTATAAAATATGGCGCTTGAGGCTTGCATGGCCTTATTAGCCTTTTCGAGTTGGACGTGTAGGTGGTGATTACCGCGAAGGAGCTGGTCTAAATATACCCCTAGATATTTCACTTTTTTGCGGTGGGGAATCACGGTTAACGTGTTCGTACCAGGTGAGAGCGTCTGTATTTGGAAGGTACTGGAGCCTTTTTTATGTGCATCTCATGCTCTACCGACTGAGCTAGCCGGGCAGATGGTTTTCTTCCTCCGAGATTTTGGTCATGCGTATTCTGGGATGTGAGAGTCGCGTTCTATAGTACCGGAGAGTCTCGTTCTATAGCATTAAATGGAGAGACCAGCGAAAAGTGTATATTCTAGATTTACTTGGAGTTAAAGGTGTATTTGTCTTGGAACATTGGAAAGTGTCCAGCATATTTGTAACATTTGGAAGCATTTTTCGAGCAGAACGCATATAGATGTGCCATTAGACGCTAGAATATATATGTCGTAAAGCCTGAAGGCAGAGAGACCCATTATCAGCAACATACTGCTTTACTGATTTCCGTTCTAAACCTAAACTTCTGCAGCATTTTGAAATCCTGAAAAAACTTTGCGCCCAGAAAAAAGATCTAGTCTTAGGTACTATAATCGTTTATTTGATTATTTTTTAGTTACTTTAAAGAAAATTTTCTTTCCATCCAATTTTGGGCGATATTTACTTCCACTATATTTATTTATTTGAATTCCCTGTTCCCGAGAAACGGGTGTTGAAGACAAATTCTATTCGTTGTTACTAAATACCTATTCACCCGTAATCTCATCCGATCATATCTGCAGATTTGTCAGTACCGCAAAAATCCGCCAGGTGGCTACCTCTCGCACAAGCGAACCTGCCTCTCGACGCCTCCTTTCCAAGCTCGTCTATGTTTGATATCCTTATTTTTCAGTATGGATATTTAATACATTGAACATTGCGGCTAAACGCAAGATGGTCGAATCCCAGAAAAGGATTCCCATAAAAAAGGGTGTTTTTTCTTTTCCCTTCTGTTAAAGAAAAGACGAAGCTTTACGAAATTGCTGACTTCATATGTGTAGCTATACATTCAAAGATTGAAATGGTTAAAAATATATATTGTGTAAATATTAAAAAAAATTATTTCATTTGAATACATATTTGTTCAGTTTGAAATAATATTTATTAATATGAAATAAAAATTTATTAGATCGCAATGTATTTTCCTAGTAGGTCATTCAAAAAAAAAAAAAATCGTTGACATAAATAGAGTTGTATTAGGCCGGCCTACAACTAAAAAAATTTATTTGGCTTGACTAGGATTTAGTTAAATGTACTAGATCTTTTTTCTGGGTGTGAGCGTCAAATCGGCGTCGGCTCGTTCATGTGTCATTTTTTTTGTCAATTGTTTTTTGGAGCATTTTTTGTCAAGAATAATAATTTGTGGATTTTTATTAGCAAAGTAAATGTGTTTGGCAATACTTGTTTGTTCGTTTTATTTCTACTGATTTCACAACTATTTGTAAAAAGATAAAACGAGAAATACTTCCACAAATGTACTTGTCAACAATTTTTGTACGCTATTTTTGGGGTTTTTCGGAGTTTTTAATGTACGTACGAAAACCATAAAACTCATGACGCTCGCGTTCTTTTCCAATTCCTAGGTTTTGGATACATAGTTGGCCCGTTCGAGACGTTTGCAATAAAAAAAATCCAAATAAATATATTTTTTGTAGATTTCGATGTGATGAACGAATGGTCCATGTTAGAATCGGCAGCTAATTTATTTAATAACAAATAAAAATTTCTATTCGAACGCCTCAAAGGTTGCAGAAAACATTCATAAAACGGCATACTGTCAAAAAAACATTGTTAAAAAAATGAATATTCGACTTTAATGACTTTCATTCTATAACAAAGCAAATTCATTACCGAATTAATAAGTCAATTTCTCGAACGTCGTGTGTCATTACTTACGTGCGAGAGCACAGGTTTTGATTTTTGTTCTCGCTGATTCTTCTGTTCCAATGACACATCACGGTGGAGGCGTTAATGCACAATTTTCCGCAAACGTGCATACATGACGTAAATGTAAAATTTAACAGATCCATGGCGATTGTGCTGTTTCAGCATTTTTTGTGAAAACGCCGCTTTCATCGTCATCGAAGGTTTGTGCTAGACGTATGACTAAGCCAATCAGGGTTTCGTATTTCGGAACAGAAAACGACGCGTTTCGCGATATTCAAACCCCTATGGACGAATGAAACTCGATAATACGACTGCGTCAAAATGTGACAAAGAATCCCGCACACGTCAATGCGTTTCCGGCAAATCCGTGAGCGATCTTTGTTGAGCCAAGTGACGCAAATGTCATGGCACATTTATTTTTCATTTCTTCGTTTTTTTCCTTCTTTTAGTACTTTGTTTTGACCGCCTTTTAAGAAGGTTGGACTACTTCACACTCGTTAAATCTATGCTAAATATTAAAAATCGTTTCGACAACCGTGTATAGCTTAATAGTCAATAATGAATTACGTTCTGCACCGCAGTGTACATCCTTTATATAACAAATAAAATTCATTATGATGAATTTTTTAATACATCGCTTGTTCCACGTCAAATTCCAATAAAGTGGAATTTCGTTAAGCTTCTTCTAAGAATAATTCACAATTGATGTCCGATTTTTATGATTCAATATTCGTTTCATTGCTGACAGATTCTCCATCATTTCATGACGTAGTTTTTTTTGTATAGAGGTCGTTAATGCAAAATTTCTAGTACTCAATGTCATGTGTCGCAAAGAGTCGAAAGGTTCTAATTTCTTAAGATCAATTATAAGCATTGGCGTTGATGGGGATTCGATAAATATCAAGTTTTCACATTGACAGTAAGTTAATAGAGAATTTTTCGAAGATGTCAAATGATGTCACATGTTGTCAAATGGCAAATGTTGTTTGATTCTAGTAAAATAAAAAAAAATTAGATATTTATTCTTGGAAAAATCTGAACGAAAATACACCTCGTCAAAAATTGGAGTAACGCAGCTGATACTAGGGCAAATTATTTGCTACGACGGTTTTTCTGAATTCTACTCATATTTTACCGTAAAAACTGTTTCGTTGTGGTCGATAATTTCCAAATTCTTTTTCCTAATTGGACCTGTGTGGAGTGCTGAAACTTCCTTAGTGCATTAAACATGACAATTGTCATCTGATATGACATGAGAGAGGGTGAAAACACATCAAAGTTTTCACATGTTCCCACAATTTCCTCGCTCTCTTTTTTTCTTTCTCTTTCTTTAACTTTCTCTACCTCTTCTTCTTGTTTTCGCCTTCTTTCTTTTCGTGGGTGAACTTCTATTATCGAGTTCTCGACACATGGGGAAGTCAGAACCATCTTGGATGAGATTCAAGAATCTTGTTGTCGCGAGGAACTTGTGCCGCGCGGTCTGCAGCTGGACGGCGAACCCTCGGTATATATAAGATTGTAAGAGGCCATAGCCGAACGCACACTCTCCGAATCTTCTTGTTTCCCATCCTTCTTTTTTTTACTCATCTTTTCATTCCCCCATCTCTCGAGCGCACTTCAGTGTAGTGTCATTCGAACGAATGTGTGACGCATTTATAATTAGTACGATATTACTTTGCGTGAGAAAGTTGGCGTGAAGCTGCTCGTTCTCGTTGTTCTTGGATTAGTTACGTGTGTCCAAGGAGAGCGACATTGGGGTGAGTGACTTTTGATGAATTTAAGAAAAAGAGAAAAAAAACAAAAAACTAGAGAGACAAGAAAAATAGTGACAAAAAAAGGAACAGCTGTAGACCTTGCAGTCAGTGTTGGTGAATATGACGCTGGTTTCTGAATTGAAAAAAATAAAAATAAAAACTTCTCATTTCTCGGTCAATCACTTTTCCTTCAAGTTTTTGCAGAAAACATTCGAGTCACGCGACTCGTGACGTACATTCGAATTTTTCTTTTCCCCTTGGATCAATAGGTTGAGACACGCCAGCATTTATCGTATATGTTGTAAACAAAGTGACATTTTGGTACCTAGTTGCTTGTGATATTGTCTGTGGATACTTCGTGTCCAACTTCGAGAGTCATTAATGTATCGCATGCGACATATTTACATCTCTACCGTTTATAACTACACAAAACACTCTTTGTTCACCCAAAAATAAAAAGACGTGCAAAATGGAAATTTGCACATAGACTCTGGATTTTTTCCGTCAATTGCGACGGCTCCTTTAAGGTGGTCGAGTCAGCATGAAAACGGCGAGTTTTAATAATAATTTATAATTTTTGTAGAATGCCTACAAATATGATGTATTGTCCACGATTTGAGGTACCAAATGGAATTTTTTTTAAACACTGAAAACTAAGTTTTTCGGGAAGCTGGTCCACCTTAAGGGTTCTAACTAGTTCCAAAGAATTGTTCATTTGGTACCTCAAATGGTGGACAATCCATCATATTTGTAGGGATTCTACAATAATTATAAATTATAATTAAACATCGGCGTTTTAATGCTGACTTGACCACCTTAAGGGGATTTTAATGTTGTGCATTGTGTTATTGTACAAATTCGACTATTTAGTTATAAATCATGACACGAGGTTTCGCTTCAAATTTTAATATTGTTCTTTGCTTCTAATATCCCAAATGTCTGTTCCGTTGTTCCTATAGGTTTTAGTTGGGCTTGGGTTTAACTTGCAATTATTGTTTTTTCGAAAAAATCTGCAAAAATGAATGTTTAGTTTAATGTGTTCTATTTTTATCCGATGCAATAAGCGACCACGATAATAAATAATATTTGGAATATCGGCTGTGATTCGACCAGAGATGATTGGTAGATTTTTTCCTTGTTTTGACATTTCGATTGGGACTAGGATAATTGGAAATTAATTTTAATTTACAAAAAAAAATCTTAATCACAAATAACCAATTATAATAATGTTATGTATTGGAGTATTGGATAGAATTTTTTTGCAGATTAAAATAAATTCTCTGTAGATCATCCTGATCCTAATCAGGATCAAAATGTCAAGTCAAGAGAAAGATCTACCAATTATCTCTTGATCCTTCTTCTCCAGGTCGTCCGTAGAATCACAGACGTTCTTGCAAATCGATGAAAGTCACCAATTTTCGCAAATCGACGAACAATTGGCGCGATTCGATGACACCCAAGTCGAACGAGACGCTTTTTGCTTTCAGTTTTACGCATAAACTCATGCGAAGGTTCGCATTTCGCACTGAAAATACGCACGCGTCGTAAAACAAAGGGGGACGAAAATAATTTTGTCCCCTGTGAGAATATCCGATACCCAACTCCGGGAGGGTCAGTGTTCTGAATTAATAATGGAATAATTGTTTTATTTATAGCGATCGTTGAATTGTTAAATCGCGAGTCGATGGAATTGACCCTTTGATGAATTTTCATGGTTTCCATTCTCAGACTTTGCTTTCAAAATAGAATATACTGATGCTTTATAATTTCAAACTGATGGCAATGTTGTCGATGTGAGTTAAACCAGCAAAAAGTATTCAATGAATGTGAATATGCAGTTTTCAAATTTGATTGAATTTCTAATTAATTTATATTAAGCTAAAATATTCTTAAATCGCACTGAATTGAACATTTTTTGAACTGGGAAAGTGCATTGCCACAAGATTTCCTGTACCGAAAAATCAAAAGACATTCTTAAGCAAAACCGAATTTAATTCGATGTTTCAGTTTGCTGTGCACTTGGTGCACAAATAGATGTATACATCAATTTATAAGCCGACGGTATCAATTAATTAAGGGAGCGAATACTCTCGAAACTCCGAAGAATTTCTTAGTGTTCTCTGATGCACGTGCGTGTATCTGATGTATTTCTACATATAAACACAAATACGTAGAGCTTGTTGGTAAAATACAGGCAAGATTGGTGAAATCCCAATCGCACTAGTATGGGGTATTCCACTTCAATTCAATCAAAGTTAGATTGAAAAAAAAAAAAAATCAACATTCAATAAACTGCAAATTAAAAAATCTGAGGACGTTTTAAAAATCCTTCGTTTTTATATAAAAATTCATGTCATAGTAGGTCTATTTTATTTCTTCTGTGGATTGTCATGCTTTTTGTGCCATATTGAAAAAATGTTTGAAAAATTATAAATTTACCTCACGCTGTGCAGGTGATAAAAATAATTACGCACTCACAACAAAGTCTTGAAAAGTCTTACATAAATTTTTAGCGGAAGAATAGTTATTTTCAAATAAATAAAATAATAGTTGAAACGAGTCATCTAAAAATTGAGCATACTGTAGGCTTAGCCTAAAATCTTCTCTAATTTTTAATAATTTTTTTAAAGCGATCGTAAAAGCAAGGCTTACAATCGGCACATAAAATGAAATTTGCTCACGATGTGCATGGTTTCAAGTTTTTCATAAAAAATACCAGGATCTAAAATTCCTTTTCATCATATGTCGTATGAATTTCGGATTTCTTGTGCCTTGACAGACAAAAAGTTTCTTTGAAATAAGAGCTGATTTTGGAAAATCTAAAAGAATGTCGGGGTGATTAACAATCTCAGTATATTGTGACTTAACGTTTGGGTGAGTGGAATGTATATACCTCATGAAAATGGAATACCCCATATATGCTACGATTGTTGTATCTATCAATTTGGAATAATGTTTCGGCAGCTTAATTGTCGTTGCGAACTTAAGACCAGTTCAAAATTTGCATGAGAATACCGCATTCTTACACGTTCAGGTATATGAACCTCTAGAAATGTACCGGATGAGTAAAAAAAAATTTACCTTGACCCAATGGGAACCGGAAGAATTGGGTCAAAAAAATAACAGATTAATTGAATCGTTACTAATGTTAATAGATTCGGTAATTTCATAAAAACCGCCGTTTTAAAATGATTGTACACCGTTTATTTCTTCATCCTTCAGTGTTTTGGAGTCTATATGATTTCACTCACCCTGTATGTTTGGCTTCAGAATGAGTATACATATATATTGGGTTACTGTCGTGTAGAATGGAATATTGGCAGAACAAATACTGATTGGACGTGAATTATGGTATATGGAAATTTATATCTACTATACATGAATACATGTGTATGTGTTTGCGTGTCGCGTGTCTACATAAACAGCATTACAGGTGCTCGCGTGTTTCCTTAAGCCTCGATCTTACCGGTGTTTAATGGCCCTGTTAGGCACCGTTAGATAAGGTCTTTATCCAAATGCTGGACGAAACCTCTATTTTAGCATACCTCGAGAAATTTGTTGCGGTATCTTGAATCCGAAATTGAATGGATATGAGATTTGAAGTTTTGAATGATTTAATAGGACATGGAGCATAACGTAGATTCATCAAAATCAATAAAGTGCAGAAGAAGCTTAACGGAAAGAAATGAATGGTTGGGACAATCAACTTATTTTTAGTTGGGTATATGTTGGTTACGGTAACCTGTCTGGTTCGTTACCATAACCACCTAGCATTAGTTCCATCTACAATTCATAGTCAGTTGACGCGAATAGACAACACAACTGACTTGATAAGTCAGTTCAACTAATAAAATAGTATTCAGGAGGGTAAGGACGGACAACTTATTTTATAGCCACTGCAGCCAACTATAGTGGTTAGTGTTTCCAAGTGTAGATGGCACGCGAGTTGTAGCGCGCCTAGAGTTCCTCTAGTAAGAGTTTGGCCAATGTCACCATGTTCCGGCAAACGCCGGAAGTTGATGCGCGCCAATTTCAAAAACGTAAAATTTATAGGCAACCAGCGTAAACACACAGTTGCGAGAATTGAGTATCTATTGTTGTATATGTGCAAAGAAAATCTTAATTTTTTTATTCCATCAAGCCAAGTTAGAGAAAAATTGGTTTAAAAATGTTGAGGTTATGTTTACCTTTGGATGATTGAACATGATCTCTATACGAAATAGTCCCAAATGACATCAATGGTTCTTTACAATATGTTCAATGTCATATTTGGAAAAAAACCATTTTTTTTTACAGTTTAATGGTGATTGGAAAGATTAATTTCAAATTGATCCGCCACGTTTGTCGCAAGCACATGGCCGACTGGATCCACCAATCAGCGATTGATAGCCCGGTGGCCAAACCATGGACCTAGTATACATGGACCCCGCATGCCCTATGGTTGGGGTGTAAATATTTTGAAGGCAGCAGGACTGAAAGAGATGCAGAATAGAGGGGCGCACTTTTAAGCAGGACTGAGAGAGATGTAGAATAGAGGGAATATTCTCTATCTTTCTCAGTCCTACAGGGATATTCTCTATCTCTCTTAGTCCTGCTGCCTTCAATTTTCAGCGAACGTTCGGGGTCCATGTATACTGGGTCCATGGGCCAAACTCTTACTAGAGGAACTCTAAGCGCGCCACAGTTGAGCAGCGGGTGAGTTCGTTGGTCGCAGCTGCGGTAAGGGGTAAGGGGAGCGCGCGCCTGTGCGCCATCTGTGACCAAACCCGTTAACCCGCTAGCAACGCATTGCTTTCGCGCCAGTGGCCTGCGCGTGCAAACTTGCTATCAATATATATACCTAGGCTGGAAACACTATGTAGTCATTTTTGTAAGATACTTTTTGTCGTTAATTCCCTATTTTGATCCTGAAATTGAATGAATAGGAGATTCCGAATTAGAAAAATTAATAAAAGCGTCCGATGTATAATGAGGATTGATCGAAATCAATTGAACTGCACGGAAAAAATGAGTTGGTTGTGGCAATCAACTGGTTTGTAAGATATGCTTCTAGTAACTAGTTGCATGGGGTACTAGTTGGTTGTCCCAACCAACTAGTTACTAGAAGCATATTTTACAAATCAGTTGGTTGTCACAACCAACTCGTTTTTTTCCGTGTAGTTATACTTTATGATTTAAAGTATTGTCCACAAGTTTCTCCTGTGTTACGGGCAGCTTACAAATCCCGTCCCAAATAACTGGTCCTCTTTCGAGGCGATCCGAGAATCGATCCAATTTTTTTACTTCTTCACAAGACCAGAAGTGCTGGTGAGCTAGGCCCTATACCATTGATCAGAACAAGTCAGTCAGAGGGAGCAATGTCTGGAGAATACGGCGTGTGGGTTAGGACCTCCCATTTTAATATTTTCAAGTATGTCTTGACCATTTTCGCAACATGGGGTTGACGTTGTCATGCTACAAAATCACTTTATCGCGTCTTTCTCTTTATTGCGGCCGTTCTTATTTGAATGCTCGGGTCAAACGCATCAATTGCGTTCGATACCGGTCACCTGTCATTGTTTCAGTCGGTTTTAACAGCTCATAATACATCCACGCCCGGCCACCGCTATACCGGTCTTCGACGTCAGCATCACCGTTCTTGAAACGTTGAAATCACTCATGACACGTTTTTTCACTAATAGCAGCCTCACCATAAGTATTTGAGCGCATTCGATGAGTCTCAGCCGCAGACTTCTTCATATTGAAGCGGAAAATTAAAACCTCCCGTAAATGACTAGGATTTGGCTCGTCAACTGACATTTTCAATCAAGAATAGCTTTATGATGCAGACACAAATCGACTAATGTTTCTATGGGATTATGTTAACAGATGCCCAAGTTTATTGTATGGCGTCTATGCTCTATTTATTTCGACCACCACTTATCGCCAAAGCCATCCATAGGAAAACGATAGAAGCAAAGTGGTATACCTAACACATATTTTTAACTGAATCTTTGTTTTTTTGGATAGCCAATCCATAATTAAGTGATAACTTTTTCATGAATTTGATAGTCAGATCTGCAGTTTTAACTTTTTTTGAATACGACTTTCATTTTTTTTCAACAACTTTGGTTGGAGTCTTCCACGTTGCACCTTCCAAAAATTTCTTTGCAGCTTTTCCGGTCAGAATTTGTTTAGCTTCATTAGCACACTTAAACATATGTTCTGGAACGTGCAAAGCACACTCCAATTTTTTCACAAGAAACTCTTCGCCATACGGACAGACGTCAAATAACATTTTGAAAACACTTATCACTGCAGTATTGATGGAAGTCATAGTAAACTTTTATTGTTTAGGTTCTTGCCTAGTTCCATAAGTGCACAAAATAAATTTATTCCATGAATTCCAATACCAATCAATCGCAATATATATAACACAAACCGGCGATTGATTTGTATCCAGTTTCAATCATCCGACACGAATTGATAATTTTTTTCCACTACTGCAACTAAGGCATACTTTAAAACCTAGCCCTCGTTGTCCATATTTCACAGGTTACCGTAACCAACATATACCCAACTAAAAATAAGTTGGTTGTCGCAACCATTCATTTCTTTCCGTGTTCAAAGCCCGAAGTAAAACTGTTCTGAAAGAACTATAAAGGGACACTTAGACGGCTCTTGTATCGCCACAAATGCATGTACTGCAGTTCAGTAAAAGACTATAGATATATATATATATATATATACATTAGCTTGAACAGGTATAACATATCATTTATAATAGAGGCTGACAAAAGCCAAATCAGCGGATTACCTGCGGTTGGAGTAGGGGAGCACGGTCAGGTAGAAACGTAAAAGGTACCGAAAAGTAAAGCTAGAATGTTCGGATCATTGTAAAATTTTGAGAGAACATTTTTGAATACATTCACTCTCGACGAATGAAATCGATTTTTTGAAGTTGGTAAAGTAGAATGTTTCCTTAAGATACCAATGAAATTGTAAACTTGTTGCCGTTCTTTGATTTAAATTGATCTGGTTCCAAATGGCATTGCACATTGTTAAAAACCTTTCAGATAAGTATTCTTTCGATATTATTCCTTGAAATATGAAACTGTTTTGAAAATATAATGAGTTCTTATGTAGCTGCCTCTCCCAGTTTTGTCCACTTAATCAAGCATTCGAAACTTAAATAGAAATTTCTAAAAAAAATCGTTGAACATTATTATTGGCGTGATGAAACAATGTCGGTTTGTTAAAAATACATTGATCCGTGTCTCAGATACGTGCCTGGTAAAAATCCATTGATCCGCGTCTTAGACGGATCAAGTGTGTTCGTTTGATTCATTTTTTCATAGCCCGGATAGCTCAGTCGGTAGAGCATCAGACTTTTAATCTGAGGGTCCAGGGTTCGAGTCCCTGTTCGGGCGATATTTTTTTTTCATCCATCACTCGAGTCTGTAATTACCTTGAAGATGGATTGTTTATCGAACAAGCGAAGAGACAATTTCACTCGCGAAGTTCGATAGGATTTATTCGAGGAATTTCAGCATACAGATAAGAGCGTCGTCGACGACTGTGTATTGAAGTATACGCTATAAGAATCACGTCCTTTGTTCCACGAGTCAGAAGACAAACAATCGCTAATCATTCTAGAAGAAAAAAAAGAAAAAAATTTCTCTCGATCTTTTCCCTCTTGATTCTTCTTATCGATCGCTCAAAATTTCCGGGTTCTCTCGTACTTGCTACCATAAAATGGTATGTACTTGCAGACGGCCTTCCAATCCGTCAGCCACAGTACAGTCACGATTGTCGTTGCTCCGTAAATAGTCGCCGATGTTGTCCTGTGGATTTAACGATAAACACACAAAAATCGAGATTACCGAGGCAAAAATGGTACTTCGTGAAAGAAAAAAAATGTATCATTCATTTTGCTTCTATTTATCGGGAAAAAAATGTCTCCCGCTATCGTCCCTGTGACACAGCGTGAATTCGGTGGTATCAGTCTGTTGTCGCGGAGTGATAAAAGTCTCGCCCCGATAAGGCTGGTCGGGGTAAAAAAGCAAGCTTCCTCCAAAAACCAAACCTCGGGAACGTTGGAAATTTTATCGATTGACGATTCATCGGTAACCGATCAATCTCGTGCGACGAAAATGCCGACGAGTAAATGTACTTTGAGCGACTTTCGAGAAAGACTTTTCAGGTTCAGCGTTTTTTTAAACACAAACTCGTTCTTGTTTTTCAATCTCTTTGATTTATAAACGCGTATTATACTTTTTTTGATGGCTGGAAGCAGGGTTGGGCAAATTTGTAATTAAAATAAATCGATGACAAAGTATTTTGATCATTGTATTCAGAGTACAGAATTCCATTAAAATGCGAGATGTAAGTAGCATTGAAATCGAAATAATGCCCGAAAAAATCGTTCAATATAATTTAATTACATCCATGTCATTTAATTATACAAATGTAATTCAATTGTAACGTAGTAATTCATTGACGATATTGTATTTCAATTACTAGGATGCAATTGAACTACGTGAATTGGAATTTGTTCGGGTTTTGAATGATTTCATAAACGTTTGTGCTGAAAAATATTCCAATATCAGTACTTGTATACACTGTTTTTATATATATAGATGTACCTAATGTTGACACATTGGGTTAATTTGTTTTACACCAATAGCTTCAAGGATAATGATTTTTATACGCAATTTTATAAAAAACGCTTGAGGAGCGCAGATCAACTGCAAAAGAATTAGCTGAAAAGTAAGCAAGAAAAATGAGTTGAAACATGCATATTGTTCATTGGAAATAATGAAGTGATCGCTTCAGGTTATGCGAATTTTACGATTTTTTTAAACAGATTATTTAAAACTTCTATGTAGGGTGAACTCATCAAGAGCATATCAATAAAGTTAAAAGAATCATTATTTCATTCTGTACCGATGCGCGATGGCATTTTTAATTAATACTGTTCCGTCCTCATAATTTGTTGCCAAAGGGATGATCTTTGTTTTAGAAATAGTTCAAAAATCATAAAAGCTAAAGTAATTGAGTGAAGTAATTGGAAAAATAATTGGCCAATTATTTCGCTAAATTAAATTAGCCTTAAAGTTCTAACGTGTCATAGTAAATCATCCTCAGAGTGTAACATTGAAATGTTTGAAGCGGTTCTCTATTTTTAAATACCTACATCAAGTTTTTTGAGAATCGATTATAGGTAATTGAATTACTTTGAGCATCAATTACAAGTAATTGCATTGCTTCTAACCTCAATTACAAGTAATTGTATAACATGGTTCTGATTTATATGTAATTGAAATGACCGAAATACTTAGCAATTTAATTTAATTCAGTTACATGGCTCCAAATAACATTTAATTAAATATGTAATTTGATTGAAAATGAAATTGATGCTGCCGAACGCTGGTTGGAACGAGCAAATCCATTGACAATAATCAGCTGAGCGTCATGAACGAAGAAAAAGGTGCGTTCTTCGATTACTCTTTTCATCGTTAAAATTAAATGAAATCAAAAGAGAAGATGACGAACATAATGAAAAGAAGAATCAAACAACGCGCCCAAAAGTCTCGCGTGACAGGATAAGAAAAAAGGACAATCGAGTTTTTTGGACAGAGTGAATGTCCAGAAAATTCGATGATTGGCTAATTAACCTGGAAATCATTGCTGCACTCACCATACTCCAGCCCGTTCTAGAAAAGAACGATGCCTCGACAAAATCGACCAATTTTTCCATAATCCCGAAAGCATCTTTGTTCATTGAGGAATTTTTATGATCTGACACATGAACGAGAAATTTTGACCTTCGTTTATAATTGATGGATTTAATCCAAAAGTAATGACACGTGGACTTGTTTTTCTTTCATTGCCTGCTACATGCGGGGAGCTTGCGCGATAGACTTTGTTCTCTCATCTGCAATGCTGATAAGAAAACAGATATACGTTATGTACATAATCAATTGAAGGCAAGAAAAAAATACATAGTTTCGAGACAGCTACCAAGTCATGGGAGAATTTTCGCCTTTTTGAGCAGGAATTAACAATTGGGAAAAAAAATGGCGTTACAAAAAAATTATACGTTTTTTAAACAAACATCAATCATTTTCCATGACAATTATTCAATTATGATGCTAGTGGAAGTTGTTTTTCATTTTTCCTGAAAATTATTTCTGATGTCGAAATATCGTTGATATATTGATTGAACATGAATATTTTTCCATGACAATTATTTCATCGTGATGTCGATGATAATTATACTCCATTTTGCCTGATAATTATTTCTGATGTCGAAATATCGGTCATTTATACGATTTCCGGATTGCCCGCTCAAAAATAACGCCGTCAGGGCGTTATTTTGGACCAGTAACTGTATCGGGGTCATCCATGTGATTTTAAATCTCTTGGATTCAAGAAAGAGGAAGAGTATAATAGGAAGTTATGTCAGAGCAAAGAGAGAGGCGCCAACTGTTCTGCTGACGTGATAAAAATGTAGGCTGTCTGTGCGATAGGATGGACGAACGGGAGACCTTGGAAAAGAACCTAAATCAGACACTGATACATTGCATATGCCACATCACGTTGTTCAGGCCTTTGTATTAATCATTCACAGCTCATATCGTCGATGATTTTATCTCAGGAGCAAAAATCGCCTTTCAAATTAGGAATTCGTTCGTGTGACTTCCTCACTTTTATTTCATCGTTCTCCAAGTCTCTTTTATGAGTTAAAGGGATCGAGTTGGTGTCAAAACGTCGATTTTTGAACATGAATATAAATATTCGTTGAATACGTGTGAACCTGACTGATGGTCCATCATTTGACGTATCAAATGAAGAAATTTTTGACGCTAGTTGGAACCCTTAAGGCGCAGTGGTTATCTCATAAATCAATTTTTGAGTATCACTGCGCTCTCCACGACCCTGACCAAACCGCTTGACCAATCTTAATTCTATGACGTTTCATTTTCTTTGTAACACTTTTTCGGATTGCTTAAATACGGCACACATATGTTTTATACGTCCTTATTATAGAGTTACAGGGCACTTTTTGTATTTTGGAATGAAAAAATGGGTCAAAAATTCAAAAAGTGGCCTGTAACTCCATAATAAGGACCTAAAAAAAATGTGCCGCACTTAAGCAGTCCGAAAAAGTGTTACGAAGAAAATGAGATGTCGTAGGGTAAGATCGGTCAAGCGGTTTTGTCAGGATCGTGAACAGCGCAGTGATACTAAAAAATTGATTTATGAGAGAACCGCTGCACTTTAAGGGTTCCAACTAGCGTCAAAAATTTCTTCATTCGATACGTCAAATGATGGACCTTGGTAAGGTTTACAAGTATTCAACAAACATTTATATTTATGTTAAAAAATGGGCGTTTTGGCGCTGACTCAGTCTCCTTAATTACAGTTTTTCGAAAAAGAAAACTGCACGAATGACCCTATGATAATGTAAAGTAACAATCATGCGATATATTTGTGTGAAAAAATTGTGCTTGATAGTTGCGATGTTACGAAATCCGAAGCGTTTCTTACAGGCATTTCTTTTTTATTCCAAATTTTGGTCTCATTAACTCTCTTCATTGATTTTTTCAAAATTCAATACTTATTATTCGATGGCTTCGCACAAAAGACTCGGAATCAAAGATGCAAAATTACGAAAGTTGAAGGGTTCACAAATAATTTTCATAAATTACAAAATTTCTTCGAAACTGAACTCCTCAAGCAATTCTTTTCAAATTCAATCCCGAACATTTTTATCAGTGAGAGTATGTGTACAAAAAAGTTGAGCTTGACAACTCAAAATTACGAAACTTAAAGCATCCATACACACTTTTCGCAAATTTGAAAATCGCCTGCCAATTGACACTTATGTGGCAATTTTGAAAAAACTTACACTGAGTGAGAGAGGTGGACAATTAATGATGACAAAAATTCAAAGTGTGTTCTTCGATGTGTAGGAAACATTTTACAGGTACTCTGGCATTAGAATTCCTTTTTTTCATGACAAGCAAGGTTTCTTTGTCAGAAAATAAAACAAATCCACCTGGATAAATTTTGGATATCGGGGCATTTTGTGTTTGTTATATTCGTTCGATAATAATAACAATACCTTGAGTTTATGAAAAATTTTATTTACTCCTCTCCTTTTGTTGAACGATCCAAATGGATGATGAAAAACTTTTGCCATCTACGTAGTACGACATATTTTATGGCTTGTTTCGAAATTTGGTAGCAGAAAAATATACTTTAAAAAAGTTTGTGTAAACAAGCAAACAGTTCATATATCTTCGATATAAGAATTTTGAAAAATATAGTTCTATCAATATTTTTTTCAAGAAATGAGACGTCTATTCGGAGCATTGTGCGATACATATTTTTCGAACAAAGCCACCCTCGTTACCATATCAAGACATATCTTTTCGATCTTCGCTTTCTCCATCCAATTTCATGCATTTTCCCTCACACATCGTTCTTTCAAATGTTTCTTCAAACTGAAATTAACTATCTGGCAGGAAAAATTCAAGTTACGAATCTGAATTTTCCGTATTTGCGTATCAACAATTTTCGTAGTTACACTGAGAAAAAAAAATGTTTGAATGAACATAATCTGCAGTCGAATACGTTCAACTAGATATTTAGTTAGTACAATTCAACATTTTTTTGCCTGAATAATATTTTAGTCAACCGAAGCCCAGAATTGTTCAAAAAACTAATCATTTAGTTAGACCAAATAAATATCTAGTTGAACGTATTTGACTGCAGATTTTGTTCATTCAAACATTCTTTTTCTCATCGTACAAAATGTTCGAAAGTTATCGAGTTTATCGTTCCTGAGATAAAACGATAACGAAATAACGTAAATTGCACTATATATTCGACGTTTTAAGGGGCATCACCAGAACATTTATTGAAACTAAAGTATGTGTTCGAATGTTTTGAAATTTCGAGGATATATTTGCGTATAAATTATGTATGTACAGTAATTTTTTGTACAAAAATATTCAATTTTCAGTGACGTATGCTCGGTCTCCCGAGTTTCGAAAAAAAAGTTCTCTCACTGCTGCAGTGATTGCGGTCTTCAGAGTGCTTGAAATCAAAAGATAAAAAAGTCCGGTAAATTGGAAGGTATTGTCCATACAATGACGCAGGATTATGAAAAAGAAATTAGGAGTTAAAAAATGGTCGAGTTTTGAGGAAAAAAAGTTCAAAAGTATGCTGAAAAAACTGGTGGTTTAGGGGGAAATCCCCTAACGCCGGACGGCACCTAGTACCGGACACTGTTGATATAAGCCAAACTAGAGAGCAACGACAATAGTTCTCAGGTTTGAACAGTGGCCACAGTGGTGACGGTGGCGCTAGAGAGCCTGCTGCAGTGCGCATGCGCGGGTTGTCGAGAGTTGATTTTCGTTGGAGCCGATTAATATTTCGTGTCAGCCGTAATTTTCACACATTCATTGTTTAAAAAATAGGGGTTTTGTGGCTCCGTTTTTTAGCTTGGGATGCTTTTTGGTAAGTATTCTTTCAAACAATGAAGGTTAAATTTCAAAATGTTTGTGAAATGGCAACGCATTTTATTATTTAATCCTGCATGTTGAGCCCCCGGTACCGGACACTCGATTTTTCTCCAGTACCGGACGCCATTTTTTTTTTCGTTATTGGAATATTTATGTAAAACATGTTGTTTTTGTTGTGGTGGTATTTCACTATAACAAATCAGTTAAAAATAATGACGAAAGGAAAATGGCCCGAGGAGAATATGAAAAAAGCCTCGATAACAATAATGACTGGATCCAGTGTGGCAATTGCAAGCAATGGGCTTATGAGGCGTGCGCAGATATTCCGAAGTGTTCCGATGAATATATTTGCGATCATTGCAAAATTTAACTATTTTTAATCCATTTTTTCAAATAGTATTCATAGTGTCCGGTACTAGGTGCCACTTTTCGGACTCGACCATTTCAACGATTAAATTAAAAAATATATTTTTCTTAGTTTTACGTTTTTTTTAAATCTGTACTATCATTAACACACCAAAGAATACTCCAAAGTTTGTGAAAAAAATATAAAAAATCGAAGTTCTTATATATATAATAGTTTTATTAATGAATAACCTTAAGTGTCCGGTACTGGGGGACTCCCCCCTATTCCATGGCAAATTGACATTTTCCATCCGATTATGGAGAAACGAATACTAAAGGCGGTCGAGTCAGCGTCGAAACGGCGGTTTTGAATAGTAATTTATAATTTTTGTAGAATGTCTACAAATATGAAGTGTCAACCACCATTTGAGGTACCAAGTGAACAATTTTTTGGGACTCGTTAGAACCCTCAAGATGCACCGGTTTCTTGAAAAACCTAGTTTTGAGTTTTAACACTCTGCGCGTCATTCAGAATAAACTGCTCGACGGATTTTACTCTACGATGTCTTATTTTCTTCGTGGCACTTTTCCCTATAAAATCAAGGTGGCACATTTTTTCTCAGCCCGTTATTTTAGAGTTGCAGGCCTGTTTTTAAATTATTAGCCTATTTTGAACTTTCCAGGCATTGTCCTAGACACACTTTTGACTTGAATCAAAATAAGCCACATTCATCCCGCGGGAAAAAGCTTTACGAAGCAATTGAGACATTGTAGAACAAAATCCGTCCAGTGGTTCTTTGTGAATCACGCGCAGAGTGTAAAAACTCAAAACTAGGTTTTTCACGAAACCAGTGCACCTTAAGGCCTCTAACTAGTCCCGAAAAATGATGAATTTGGTACCTGAAATGGTGGACGATACATCATATTTGTAGGCATTCTACAAAAATTATAAATTATTATTAAAAATCGGCGTTTTAATGCTTTTTTCATTTTACTCTTGAATTTAATTATTTTCACTTCATTAAAGAAAATTATATTTTAATTTCATCTCTAACTTCTATCAGTAAAATTTACAGTAAGTACTGTGGGAAATAATTTGAAACGACACCTGTACATTGTTTATTGCAGTTATAGAATTTCAGGATCAGTATATATAAAATTGTAAAATGCCGAAGAGACAACGAGTGAAAGCACTTCAATAAAGCCCATTTGCCTGGAACTTTCATTTTTCTCGACTGTCAGGTCCCTCAAGAAAAAAAAAATACATAAATGACGTCGTATTCGGAATGGCTTTTCTAACGTGCTCCTTCAACAAACTTAAACAATATTAATACAGTGCTCAAGAGATTAATTAGCTGTTTATATACGCAAAACAAATGTATATACATAAATGTATATAAACAGATAAAACAACCGTAGAATGGAAAAAAATGTCGGAAGAGAGTGTCCTATCCGGTCAGAATTTACATTTCCGGTGGCGCATCGAACGACTTCCGGCGACGCGATCGTCGTATTTCGTGTGTAGTGTAATTCCAGAACAGATGGAACGTCAGGGGAATGTAGTAGGTCTGCATACTTCTAATGAATCGATAAGTTCAAGCCCTCTTTAAAATCATCTCATTATTTCAATATAAAATGCATCGACAACATTGGGTGTTTTTTTGTACGGAAAAAAGTTAGAGAAAAATTGTTTGAAGCCCTAAGCTTTTTTTTCAATTCAGTGCAAACTCTTGCCCCATTTTCAGGAATAAACGTTCGACAAACTTCTACCGCAGTAACCCTAAAAAAATGTTCTTCACTTTTAATATACACAACGGGAAAAAATTAATTGGACAAAAAAATTTCCTAAATTTTTAGTGGTTTTTTACAATGCTGTATCTCAGTCAAAAATTGTCGTATCGAGGTCTAAAAAAAGCATTTTGAAGCTTCAAGTTTCTAGTTTTCAGATCTTTCAGCAAAAAAATTTGCGAAGCTACAGCTTTCACACAATCCTGACAAATACCGAGAAAAATAAATGTGGCAAATTTGTATCTTGTTTAGTTAGCTGCAATTTGTTTTTTTTTTGAGACCTCGCTGCGATCATTTTTTGCTGAGATATCGGACTTTTAATTTAAAAAAAGATCCTTTTGTGTTTGACCATTGATATGTCAGCAACCAATGATCGCACAGAAATCAGAAGGGGCGTTTCACAAACTTGAATTAATGCTCTACAAGGATTGACGATGGTTTTTTGAATAAATTTTTTTTTTCCATCCTTGCCATGACTTTGAAAAAACAGGAGAAAAAGGACTATTTATGGTTTTTTAGAAAATCAACGGCCAAATTAAATATATTGACAAAACGACTAATTTTGAGCGCGACTTTTACAGCTCGATATATGCACAAAATCCCTGGTAAAGTTTCAATTTCATTTATCGAACGGTTTTTTTGTTTCAAGCAATCGAATTTCTGAAAAAAATCAAAGGATCATGTTTATTGCCCCTTAACACTTCATAATCATTATTAAAATGGAAAAAAGAATTTTTTTTTCGCGCATCCCCTCCATTTTTATCGCAAACATCGTGTAATTTTTTTGAAATTTTTTTTTCAAAAAAATTCAAGGATTATGTTAGAGAAATATCTGGCAAAGATGTGAATGAGCCTAAAACTCTGATTAATACTTTTGGAGCAATGATTTCCTTAAAAATATTCACAGTATTTTAATTCAATTATACTTTTCTGTTCTAAGAAAAAAATTATTCCTAAACACTTCCTCAACTATATAATAATTATAATCGAATATACACCTGAGAAATATGGAGTACAATGATCAATTTAACGAATCAATTAACGAGTTTTTTTTTTAAATTTATGCTATTGACAATTCGTTTCCAAATATCTATGGTCCAAAAATTAAAATTTCCAAAATTTGCCCCTGGTTTGACCAGTGTGAAGCCCTCCAGATTGCTTGAAATGCTACTGACAACTTAAGGTAGTTCTTTCGCGATAACCTCAACAAAAAGTTACACAGCATGTGCATATTTACAGGGTTGATGATTATTTCGATTTGTAGAAAATTCATTGAAAAAGTACACAATATTAATTCAGTGCCAATGGACAATACGATAGATTATCTAACGGTTATTTCTAATCATTCTAATGGTCATGTCTTAAAAACTAGACGGTAAATCATCCTGATTTTTTTTCACGTAATTCGTGACATCTTTCGAGCTTTCATCAGTTTTTTTTATCAACTTCGTAATTTTTGTTTTGACAGTAGAATTAGTAACGTAACCTATTCGCTATGCGTGTCCAATGCACGTGTAAATAAAGCCAACTTTGAGTGTGAATATCTCGGATTCGGGAAGGTCAAACTTATTCAAACTGCACAGATGTTTGGATAATATATTAAATAACCTGTATGTCAAATTTCAACCATTTCTTAAGTAAACGACCTCATGAAGGAACTACCTTAGAGCTGACAGGGGGATGATCTCATCCCCGGTGCACGGTTTCATTTTCGTTCTCTTCACTATCTTTTCTCCCCCTCCTCCTTTCTGTCTCTAAACGAGACGACCGAAAATGGCAGATCAGGGGTGTCATGCTCACGCGCGAAAAAGCTTTCGCAGCTCAGCTCGTCTAGTTGGCGAATCTATGGAAATAGAAGTGTCGAGTCGCTTATGTCAGCGGGTCAGTCCTGACGGCTGGGCTTCTCTTTCTCTCTCTCTCTCTCTCTCTCTCTCTCTCTCTCTCTCTCTCTCTCTCTCTCTCTCTCTCTCTCTCTCTCTCTCTCTCTATCTATCTATCTATCTATCTATCTATCTATCTATCTATCTCTCTCACTCTCTATGTCTTTGGGCCTCTTGGGATTTGTCACACACAGTAGGGACGCTTTTTTCGTCAGCTATATCAAACGCGAATCAAGGACGGTGAAGGGGTTGCGAAGAGAGGAGAGAGGAAAGAGGGAGAGGACAGAATTTTTCGCGGCATTTGCGAGTGTGCGTATCGCGAGATGTGCAATTGGCAAGCACGCCGAGAATTCCACGAGCCTATGCAGAACGAAAGAGGTAAAAGAACGTGGTCGACGACCACAAGCGATTCTAGCAGACCGCCTGGTGCCAGCCAGCCCAGCTTGAACAAAGACCACGAGAAACTTTTTATATGTGTGTGAGTGTGTGTGCACGCCACACTCGCGAGTATTGTGCAAAGAATAATCGCACAACGAGCACGATTCAATGCTGAAAGCGACGAGAGTTACGCCCCTTTCGTAGTCAGCGAATAAATGTATGTCGATCAAAGCAAACGACAGTGATTGGCCACTTGAACTAGAGCAGGTTTTGCAATGATTATCACATCTTGGTCTCTCTCTTTCCAAGACGATTCACTAACTGCCTGGCCAATCACTGGGCAATCGCCAATAATACTCATTCAATTTGATTCAGCATCTAAATGTGCCGTCTTACACTCACACATTATCTTTCACCTCTTTCGCACTTTCTTGTGTACAAGATGATTCAGAATATCACTGATTATTGGCCATATCTATGTATAGAATTTTTATATTATTTATAGAATATGGTAAAAAATTAATCATTAATAGATATTAATTGGCCAAGGGTTCATAGATATGAACCCTTGGCAAAAAAAAAAAATCATCAATATTTCTGAAAAATCCAAATTATCACAATTTGGAAACGTCTGGTTTCTCCATAATGAAACTTTTCATCATTCATGAATTGTTATCTAAAGAATACGAGAAAAAAAAAATTAATACTAATGGGTCCTCTGCAAGAACAAATATTTAATTTGAATAACATTTGATTTTTCCATGATACAACTTTTTATGCAATTTCTATGTCATTTACAGATTATGAGATAAAATAATTGATATTAATATCGATGGACGCTTCATCGGAAGAAAATATTTAACCTTTATTTCCAAAATTTTTTGTTTTTAACAAATTTTTAGGTGTACATATTTTTTGGTTAATATGAGTAATATATAGGATGTATAATTAGAGTGATTTTCTGGATGTTCTACTAATTTTTTTTTATTAGGTAGATTATTACAAAATGCTGTTAAATTTGATGGAAATAAATCAAAGAGTTGCATGAAACCTAAAATGCTTTTAAAATTATTTATTAATAAAATTCGTACATTCTTGAGGAAAATTTATGCAAGATCTTCTATTTCTTTTTGCAATGACCATCACAATTTTTTAAATCCGTAATTTTCAAATTTTTAATAATCATTCTTTTTGAAATAATTAACCCTAATTGCGTAAAAATGAATTACTTCGTCAGATATTAGCTTTATTCACTGAAATTACGATTTTGCCTATTTTTGCAACAACCTGTATACTCACCTCATCATACGTACGATTTTCTATTCTTGAAGATGCACGTTTAGCGACAGTAAAGCAAACCTCTGGGCTCACCAATTTTGTGCACTCGGGCTCATTTTCAATCTGTATTCTGAGTCGCCGTTTGCGTTACCTCACAAATTTATCCTCAATTTTTTACCGCCCACGGTCATTTCTCACTTTATTTTCGAAAAAAATTCCCACATGCCACGGAGATACATTTTTTCCCATTCTAAATATTAATAATATCACATTTGTAGATTTTTAAGAATAAATTCGTAAAGTTTGCTTTTGAATGCTGTTATTTTTTTTTCTAGACATTTAACTGATGACGATATTTGCCCATTTGATCGAATAAATATTTTATTAGTATTATTATTAGTATTATTATTATTATTATTATTATTTTCTCCTATTTTTTAATTTGCTTTTCATTTTGTCTTTTTGCTTATGAAAAAATCTCTGGGCGACATTGATTTTCATCATTCATTATTCTCCAGAAATCTTTTTCTCTTTTTTTCTGTCTTTGGCCACTGGCGTTCCATATATGGCTCGTAAAAATAGAATATAAAATCCACGTGCGTTATAATTATCCAAGCGATTTCGTCAAAGTGACACGACTTTTATTTTCTCATCCTGAGCGATTGTTGCGACGAAAAAATAATGCAATTAGCTATGAATATATTCCAAAGCGACTCGATATCGAGTCGTGAATGACATTCGTGTAAATGAGGAGTGATTGACGTCACGTATGAACGAAACTTTGAAATTTTGTCATAAAATATTCCTCCAGATTCTGTTAGCATAGTTAAAATCCATTGTGCTCGTTTCTCTTTTACATTTGTCCCACTCTTTAGCGCATCAACAGTCTTATCATATTTTTCGTCATTCATAACAACATAGTCGATACAATTTTTCTTCGACATTTTGCGGAGTCCAAATTGCCACGAAATTGGAAATTGAGAACAATATGTAATATTCTACACGCGTTAGAAAAATATAAGAAAAACCTGAAACGAGATCGTTTGACGAATTTGGGACAGAGGAGGGAGGAGAGATCGAGTGATCTTTTTGTGGTTTCTCTCTTAATCTCCCATTTTCAACAAGGAAGGAAGATTGGTTTATTCGTCAACGTGACTCCAAGTGTTATCGTAAATCGAGACGATCGTATCGGCCAAAGTAATTGCATATTCAAGAGATGTATCGTTTTGCATGCAAAAAACCGGCGGAGAATAATAACGAGAGTAAACAGATAAGGGGAGAGAGATCTAAAATTAGTAATACCGTATGTTTTAGAACAATTTTTCGTCTACTCATTCTGTTATTCACGCAAATGCTTTCGAAGATTAAAAAAAAATATGCTTCATCGCGGAAAAACTTTGAGAGAGAAGCTCCACGAGTTAATCTCCATTCACCATAAATTTATATCGTAGGAATAAATTTTTTTAAATCGTTTTCTATCAAATTTTTCTTCATCAAATATATCTTCTGTGTTTGCCTTTTGAACATATTTTCGTTTATGTATTTGAAGTGATAAAAGTATATTCAAAACTTGTGTGAATTGAATTTTTTAATTTTTTTTTCTCTCACTGATCGCTGTTTTCCGGACGACTCATGTGGAAGATAAGAAATCGATATTTTGTTTTCACGCATTCATTTTGAAAAAGATAGTAGGTAGAATTATGGAAATTTTATCATTTACTTGTGAAAAAGTCGATTTTTTTTATTTTGAAAGTTGGTATAATAGGGGGAAGTCCTCCAGTACCGAACACTTAAGGTTATTCATTAATAAAACTATTATATATATAAGAACTTCGATTTTTTATATTTTTTTCACAAACTTTGGAGTATTCTTTGGTGTGTTAATGATAGTACAGATTTAAGAAAAAACGTAAAACTAAGAAAAATATATTTTTCAATTTAATCGTTGAAATGGTCGAGTCCGAAAAGTGGCACCTAGTACCGGACACTATGAATACTATTTGAAAAAATGGATTAAAAATAGTTAAATTTTGCAATGATCGCAAATATATTCATCGGAACACTTCGGAATATCTGCGCACGACTCATAAGCCCATTGCTTGCAATTGCCACACTGGATCCAGTCATTATTGTTATCGAGGCTTCTTTCATATTCTCCTCGGGCCATTTTCCTTTCGTCATTATTTTTAACTGATTTGTTGTAGTGAAATACCGGCACAACAAAAACAACATGTTTTACATAAATATTCCAGTAACGAAAAAAAAATGGCGTCCGGTACTGGAGAAAGATCGAGTGTCCGGTACCAGGGGCTCAACATGCAGGATTAAATAATAAAATGCGTTGCCATTTCACAAACATTTTGAAATTTAACCTTCATTGTTTGAAAGAATACTTACCAAAAAGCATCCCAAGCTAAAAAACGGAGCCGCGAAACCCCTATTTTTTAAACAATGAATGTGTTAAAATTACGGCTGACACGAAATATTAATCGGCTCCAACGAAAATCAACTCTCGACGACCCGCGCATGCGCACTGCGGCTAGCTCTCTAGCGCCACCGTCACCACTGTGGCCACTGTTCAAACTACGCACGAGAACTATTGTCGTTGCTCTCTAGTTTGGCTTATATCAACACTAGGTGCCATCCGGCGTTAGGGGACTTCCCCCTAACAGTTTTAAAGTCTACTTATGATAAAAATTGATTGAAAAAGGAACACACGTGTCAATTAGTCGAGGGAAAACGTAATTACAGCCTCTGGAATTTTAATTTTTGTTTTTTTGTTTTTTTCGATGTTTGCTAATTTTTCTTTTTAACTTTCATGAATAATGATATGTGGAACATGTTTGTGGGCAAGTCCAGCTGCACCTTTTCCTTTTGTCATCATGAATAATGATCTCAATCTTGTGGAGAATCATCAATGTTCAACAACATGCGCAACTTTTCTGCGAAAAACACGATCAATCGTGTGTTAACTCGTAGGTTTCGTTGAATGGACCCTTCCTAAGCATAGAACCGTTAAAGGTCAAGGGAATCTATATTTTCTCATTGTACCAATGCACTTTTTCCTCGTGACGATTTTGTGAAAATGCGAGTTCAACGATCTCCCTCTCGCTATTATTCTCTCCCATTGGAAATGATTACCCAACAAAAGTTTATGCAGTGCAAGGATATATGGGTCATTCCATATCAAATCGACCCGCTGGAACTATCCACAATCGATAGTTGGAATCGACCCCTTTCAATTTCGATGAAATTTGGTCAGAAGTTTTCTTTTATCATAAGACAAAGTTCTACCAAAGGAATAACATTTCATTTTATTTTCGAAAATTCAAAATTTCGCCATTTTTTCATTATTTTGAGTTTATTTTTTAAATATCTCGAAAACTATTATAGTTATAGAAAAATCGTTCTGAGTTCGCCTTAAAGAGTATACTTTGGGCTACGAAAAGAAAAATATTCCGAAATTTTTTTTTTTTTTTTTGAAAAATGATGAATTTGGAGAATTTTGAATTTTCAAAAATCGTGAAAATCCACGATCGAGAGTAAAATTTTTATTCAATTTTTTAAAAATAATAACTTTTACATATCTTAAAAGATCCTGAAATTCTCAGAATGATGTTTTTTTTCACAAATGTGAATTTTTGAATTTTGGTAAAAAAAAAATTTTTTTAGCTCTAAGCTAAGTAAAGTTGAGCAATAATAGAATTTTGTAATTTTGAGCAGTAAAAATTCAAATTAATGACATAAGAATGTAAAAACAGAAACACAATTGAATTTGGGTCTGTATTTATTTGGTAAAGCGTTCAATTATGTTTCTGTTTTTACATTCTTATGTCATTAAGGATGTTGAGTCCCTATGAAATCTTTTAATGTTAATTGTTCAATAAATAGCTTCTTAATTGTCGTGAAATTTTTACACGACCCTCTGAATACTTCATGTAAAAACATATTATATTTTCAGAATTCTATCATTATTACTTCAACCTCCTTAAGGGTTAAAATGAAAAATGATGAGAAAATTCGAAAAATTTGGTTTGTTTTTGTATGAAGTATTTAAGAGGTCGTGTAAAAATTTCACGACGATTAGGAAGCTCGTTATTAAAATATTAACATTGTGTTAAGAACAATTTTTTAAACAAATAAAAAAAATATACATCATTGAACTTCGTTTTGTTTCCGTTGCTTTCAATATAGTGTAGATATTAAAAAATTGAGAGGTCAAAAAAAAAACTTATCGCAAAGTTATATCAGTTTCCATGAGACTACATTTAATTTAATTGAATTTGTTAATGTTAATTGTTCGATAACGAGCTTTCTAATCTTCGTGAAATTTTTACACGACCTCTTAAATAATTCCCCCAAAAACATATCAACATTTTAGAATTTTCTCATCATTTGCGATTTGGGACTCAACATCCTTAATTGAAATTTTTACTGCTCAAAATTATAAAATGACATGATTGCTCAACTTAACGTAACTTAGAGATAAAAAAAAAAATTTTTTTTTACCAAGATTCAAAAATGCATATTTTTGAAAAAAATGCAATTCTGAAAATTTCAGGATCTTTTAAGATCAGTACAAAGTATTATATAAAAAAATTGAATAAAAAATTTAATATCGATCGTGGATTTTCACGATTGTTGAAAATTCAAAATTCTCCAAATGCATCATTTTTCGAAAAAAACATTTCGGAATATTTTTTTTTCGTAGCCCTAAGTACACTCTTCAAGATGAACCCAAAACGATTTTTTCGTAGCTATGATTGTTTTCGAGATATTCAAAAAATAAACTTGCAAAATTGAAAAAAAAGTGAAATTTTGAATTTCGCATAACTTGCGGCAGTTTTTTAAAAATTGTTTTCTTTTGGTAGAACTTCGTTTTATGATAAAAGAAAACTTCTGACCTAATTTCATAGAAATTGAAAGAGGTCGATTCCAACTATTGGTCAATTTGACATTGAATGACCCATATGCATTTCGTCACGTCAGTTATAATCCCTATTCGCCATACATTTGTATTACACATGAATGAATAAGTCAGAATCGAGTTCGACGATCATTATTCAATCGAGACACGGAAAACGAGAGAGAGGCGCAAACCAGGGGCAAATTTATCGCCCATATACCTGCGATTTGATATTTCGAGCCTTCGCGAGTCTCACAATAATATCGTTAGTAAGAGGAAAAAAAATCTATAGAAAAAAATATACGAATTGGAAAAATAAAAAAGTTTAACGAGCTGTCGAAATGCTGAAACAATCCTTCCTTCTCTTTCTCTTTCTCTTTCGCTGGCCATTCGGGTTTCCCATTCAATTAGCTTTCACTGTAATCTGTATTTTTTTCGCAAATTTTTAGATTTTTCGTACGTCATTCAAAAAAGAGAGGAAATATGAACCAGGCTGGTGGATATGTCAAAGATGTTAAATTCTGATGATTTTTGGCAAATGAAATTTATTTTTAGTACTTTCTCTAGTTATAAAATTCTAGTATAATCTAGTATATGATATTCGAGAAGTTCTTATCTGATGTTGGCTATAACTTCCTTATAGTTGGATATTGTTCCACAAATTATTGAGTATTCTTCAGATATTACTTTTCCAAATATCAATGTTTGTAGTAAATAATATTTCATTACAATTTTGCAAGAAAAATTCGCGAAAATAATATTCTTCCGTCCTACGACTGGATATAATCCTTCAGGAATAGTTAATAAAGTTTGATAGTCGCTCCCATTACAATCTAGTAAATTATTGAGATAATTATTTAGATATTTAGATATTATTTATTTATTTAAATTATTGATATTCTTTGAAATCACAAAATGCTAGAAATTTGAGACTTCTTCTTTCTTCTTACTTTTTTCTATCCTATTAATCGTATTTAAATGGAGTCCATTTTTTTGGAAAATTGTCAATCAGAGACTATGATGATTCACGACAGATTTCGAAAATTTGTCAGGAAACGAGCATTTTCCTGAACGAGAAAAAAAACAAAAAAAAAACAAAAGTCTGCAAATTTAAAACGTCTTTGGGTTCCTATTTATCCTATTCTATCCCATTAATCCCATTTTAAGAGGAGGCTAAATACCATTTTTATTCAATCCCTACATTATCGACGTATCATCGTCGTCCAGTCTTTCTCCGACAACCGTGGATGAAAATTAATTACATTTTGACAATTAAGAGGGGGATACATTAATTAACAATTAATTGTCAATTGAGAGGCTAAAATGCGTGACAGCTAATGCCAACGAACTCATTCAAGCCCCCTAAATATTATAGGTTACTCGTCAGAATCCATGGTGCTGCCCTCACTCGCACGTCTGTGAACTACATTTCGCCATTTCTTTTTTCAATAAAACTACAATTTATCGATATTTATCTCTTGATGCGCCATCCAAACTTACGGCGTGTGATTTTGACAAAATAATGTCGAAAACGTTTCGATATTTGTATCTTGGCGTTCTTCATGGAGCCTCACTCTTGGTTTTACCCGAAATGCAGTAAAAGTTTAATAATTTAAGTTTTTTAATTACAGTTTCTTGGTGGTAAATGAATCTGTAAATTTTTTTTTGTTTTTCGAAAATTTTTTAGTGAGGCTCCATTCCTGCCATTGTTCTGATGATGTTGTTAAAATTTTATTCAATTCCATCCATTTGCATAAGAGCAAGTTTGGATGGCAATTTCGAGGTATTGGTATCGGTATTTAGCCTCCTCTTAATGGAGCTCATTTTTTTTGCAAAATTGTAAACCAGTGACTGATCTTTCACGACAGATTTCAAAAATATATATAAAAAAAGAGCAATTTTCTGAACGAGAAAACGAAACCAGAAAAATGTCTGAAAGTATTAATCTTCAAGGCTGAAAAGAGCAGGAATTGCTGGTAAAACTTACCTTTAATAAATTTAAGTTGGTATGATTTCATTGTTTCTATAAATGCAGAATAATTAGAGGGTAGCCCATATTTTCTAACTCACCCCTCTTGATATAATTATAAATAATGCGTATATTATGATTAGCATGTTGATTGTAGCTCACAAATACGTCGATATGGTCACGATTTTGAAGAGATTTAATCTATATTTACAGACCTCAAGTACAGAATGGTCACAGAAGATGACATGATTTTTTTCTATTTTGTTATTTCTATCATTGCAGGAAGAATATATTTATCTCGAGGATTAATCTCGGGAAGCATATTGAAAGTCTTTATTAGATCTTTCTCGTCTATCTCTGTATGCGTCCCGGACGAAAGTCCAATATAATAACGATGATATGATAATTCCCAGCGCGCCTGGTAATCGCGACCTCGTTCCAAAATTTGCATAAGTTCCCCCTCTCTCTCTATCTCTGTCTCTCTTGATGCTTCTGTTGGATGCTTATGGGAAAGCTCATAACATTCTATATTGATACTCGCACTTTAGTGCTCTGTGTGTTTCCCAGCGATACGAGAAAAATAAAAAATATCGGCGAGAATTCGTGGCGTTGATGAAAAAACATAATGACACTGTTCGTGCCATTTAAATACCAAATACGTGACTATTTTCAAATTCACCGTATTAATTAAATTTACGAAATGAAAATGGAAACTTTATTTCAAATAACGTGCTTTTATTCCATTATTATATAGTTTATAATCGCAATTTCCTAACTTAACGAGACAATCAATTCGTTCTCGTTTTGATTATATCTCTGTTCCATGAAATTTTCTTTCAATTGCATTTTGATCAAAAAAAGATTATTAAAACTTCACTTGCTTGATCTTTGTCGATCAATATAAAAATTGTATCACATTGATAAAATCATAGATTCGATCATGAAAAAGATAGCTCCAAAATGTAATTTATACTTGTAATCGTAGGCTTCAGTTTTCCATTTGTTGAGCCGACCATTTTTTATCAATTTATCATTTCATATCAATTTTATGTTAGTTATGTCATGCTGTATCCTGATGGTTTAGGAACAGAGCTGGGCAGTACTTGAAAGTACTCGGTACTTGCAAGTACAAAGTGCTTAAAAAGTACTTCAAATATTGTACTTCAATTTTTCAAGTACTTCCTGTACTTGAAGTACTGTACTTGAAAATTTCAAATACTTTTCTGTACTTGAAGTACTTTTTTCAACTACAAGTATCAAGTACTTTTGAATGTGTCTTGCTGATGGTTGCATGTGCAAAGCCTTTGAATATGGTTCATTCCATCTCAAATCGACCAATATTTGGAATCGAACCCTTTCAATTTCGATGAAATTTGGTCAGAAGTTTTCTTTTATCATAAAGCAAAGGTCTAACAAAGGAAAAAAATTAAAATTTTTTTTCGAAAATTCAAAATTTCACCATTTTTTCAAGGTTATTTTTTAAATATTTCGAAAACTATTATAGTTACGAAAAAATCGTTCTGGGTTCGTCTTAAAGAGTACTTGGGGCTACGAAAAAAAAAATATTCCGAAACAAATTTTTGAAAAATGATGAATTTGGAGAATTTGGAATTTTTCAAAATCGTGAAAATTCACGATCAACATTACATTTTTGGTTTTATTTTTTTTTATATAACACCTTGTGCCGATATTAAAAGATCCTGCAATTTTCAGAAATGTGTTTGTTTTTGTTTCAAAAATATGAATTTTTGAATTTTGGTAAAACTTTTCTTTTACCTCTAAGTTAAGTGAAGTTTATCAATCATGTAATTTTGACTGCTCAAAATTACAAAATTACATGATTGCTCAAGTTAAAAAAAATCCATATTTTTGAAACAAAACAAAACACCTTTCTGAATATTTCAGGATCTTTTCAAATCAGTACAAGGTATTATATTTAAAAAATTCGATGTTAATTGTGGATTTTCACGATTTTAAAGAATTCAAAATTCTCCAAATTCATAATTTTACACTCAGTACAATAATGGATGCTTTTACGTACGCGAGCGGACGTGAAAACGTCCATATTGCACCTCGTGATATAATAGTATATTACGATACGAGTGCGATGAAACTTTTTCTGACGAGTGTGAGTTCGCAGCATGAGCCGAAGGTGAATGCTGCAATCACACGAGTTGAGAAAAAGTTTCTCGCACTAGTATCGTACAAAATTTTATTGTGCGAGTGCGCAAAGTGGCACTTTGCGCATGGAGTGCAATAAAATATCGTACATCACTCGGCGTAAAAACATTTTCCGACTCGTCATGTAATGTACTATTTTTTCCTTGGTAGAACTTGGTTTTATGATAAAACAAAACTTCTGACTAAATTTTATCGAAATTAAAAGTGGTCGATTCTAACTCTTGGTCAATTTTACATGAAATGACCCAAGTACCAGAATTTACGACACGTACCCGAAAACTTGAAAAGTACTTGATACTGGTACATGATTTTTTCAAGTACCACCGGTACTTAATACTTCAAGTACCACCGGTACTCAATACTTCAAGTACCACCTGTACTTAATACTTCAAGTACCACCGGTACTTGATACTTTAAGTACCTACATTACTTTGTATTTGATACTTGAAGTACTTTCAAGTGCTTTGCCCAACTCTGTTTAGGATACATCGGTTTGAGGTAGTCTTTAAAGTCCTGACAGTTAAGTCAATGAAGTAATGAAATTTCAAAAATTGTTTTTCAAAGTCTTGATCCGGCAGCCAAACGATTCCGTTAACGCCAATAAAACCGTGAAAATATTTTTACGCAGTTTTTTAAAGCCAAATATGTAATTTTAGTTCGATCTCGATGAGTGGAAGCTCATATTTGTTTATGAAAATAGATTTTACCGATTCACAGGAGTCGTTTCCTTTGTTCAGATTCTAAGTCTTTAAAAAAAATCAATTAACATCGTAGCTGTTTTTTGTTTCATAAACAAGTGGTTATAATTAGTACACAATGAAAATTATCATAAATATTTTTTGGTGAATTTATAGAGTAAAATGTGTGCGAATCGTGGGACAATTTTTTAAATCTTAGTTCTCGGTTGTTAGAAAACTATCTGAATTTGGTTTGAAAGTATTGTATACGCGGCAAATTCTGTTGGCCAAGGATTGAAAAGATTTTCTCGAACGATACAGTGTCCCACATTCTATTCACTGCACTATATATATGGGGCATTCCACACTGCTTTGACCTGCGTCTGACCCTTCTCCTCTTCGATATGATTCGCGATTTTTTATGGTTTTGTAGCCCCTCTGAAAAGCACTCAGGATTTTTTTCAGATTTTCTTGGAGCGATTTGACTTGACTATAAATTTATAAACAACTTATTTTTCGGTGTCGAATGGCCCCATATATATGATAATGTGTGCCGAATATATAATATATACCTGGGGCGTCTTTTACGGTTGGTCGTTGGTGCTGGTTTTCATTGCATCTGGAGACCCAACCTAATGCATTGAATCTCCGTTGCGGAGGCCGTATTATGATGCTTCTTCGGCGTTGAGGAAGAAAGAAAAAAGTGCAGCAGAAAAAAAGGAGGGTCCTGATGAGAAAGAAAAGCAACCCCTGCTGCCGTGCGGATATCAACGTTTGGAGATGCGAAACGTCCCGCCGAAGAAAGAAACCCCAAGCCCGCAAGACTTTCGTACAAATTCGTGCATCTGACAAAGAAAATTGCGGTTCATTGACCGATCGTAACTCGAAGAATTCATTCGAAAGAATTTGTACCAAAAATCTACCCTCCCTAATTTTCGTTCCATTTTGTTTTATTATTTCTAAGATTTTTCAGTGACTCCTCGACATTCTTAGACTTTCTCGTCCAATTATAGTTTTTAATTAAAAAAATAAAAAATTAATCAAAAAACCAAAACTGTTGAAAATCATTAGAAAAGATTGTGTATTGTGCGGTAATCTACGAAATCCGTTTTTTATACTAAAAAACAACCCTTAAAATATTAAAGTATTTTCTTGGTATACAAAATTTTCAATTTACACCCACGAGGTTTGAATAATTCATCGCATTTTGCTCATTCGCTGAGATGATTCAACAGCGATAACGAAAAAAAAAAAATTCTCGCAATTTGAGAGAAGGGAAAGGGAAATTCCGGGTTCGTTGTACTCGTTGAGCGGGGCTAAGTTCGTTGCACTTAGCCCTGTTGCTAGCCTTTCCACTTTTTTCATCTCAGTCTGCAATAAGGGTGCAACAGCGAGAACGATATTACAGA
The DNA here is from genome assembly GCA_946863875.1 of Alloplasta piceator. Taxonomy (NCBI): domain Eukaryota; kingdom Metazoa; phylum Arthropoda; class Insecta; order Hymenoptera; family Ichneumonidae; genus Alloplasta; species Alloplasta piceator. The sequence goes on from OX333074.1 coordinate 42,591,152, forward strand.
ATGCAGAGGGGATCTTTTACTAGTACCTACCCTGAATGTAGGTCACGGGACAAAGGATCGTCAAGTTTATTCCGAATCCCTCTGGGGTTGGAGGGGCCTCGACGTTAAATAGAGTCGCCCCAAACTATATCGGAAAACAGGGGTGCGTCACTTTGTTAACAGTCTTTCTCCTCTCCCCTTGTTGTCTTCTATTTTTTGCCCGAATCAGCATCGATCACAGACGAGTGAATTGCATTGTCCATCGAAAACGATTTTGGAGAATTGATCAAGCACGAAAAAAAAGTGTTTATGTCAATTGACGTTGATGTATTTGCACTTAAGAACTTGAAAAAAGTACAAATCATTGCGTGAAACTAGAACAAAGGAACCCATTACAACTATCGATGTTATCGGTAAGGAAATATAATGATTTTGTATTTTAGATGCAATCAGGTGAAAAGAAGCTAGACAACACTTGAAATCTGTTACATGACTTTGTCATTAACTCATCAAAGTGTTTAAAATCGATTGCAAAATTTCACATACACACACAAGCCCAAAAATAGAAAATAATTATTTAAATAATAATAAAATTATTAATGTACCCTGTTTTTGGATAGTAATGAAAAGTGTAGAGAGTAGCGTTCGTTGAAAAAACTCACACAACGGTTCATATCATTTTCAGTACCATCATGGAACCGTTAGCGACTTAGATGAACTCGCCATGTATCATTTATTTATTTTGTGCCCTCCATGTTTTTCGTTTTAAATTCCACAAGTATTTATATAGCTAATAAAAATCTACAATCAGATTTTTTTAGAACAATCTACATAGGGCTAAGAGAAATTATTTTATATTTTTTAATTCGTTTCATTATTCTCATTAATCTCGTGATCAATTTATTTATTCTAGTTGGCCCAAAAACATTAGTTGCGAAAAACTTAAATGCAATATTACGAAAATTAGAGCACTCGCAGATATTTTGCGGAAAATTAAAAGTTCTGCCAAATTGTAAATCGTCTTGCAATTTAAACAAAATTTGTTTTGGTTGAAGAAAAGTGGATGGTCTACTTTTGTGCTAAATTGTGGCTTCAATTTTTAAATTTTTTGTAAATGGAATATCTCGAGCGTTTGACATTTGACATAAAAATCTCGAATCAAACATTTTCGAGAAAATGTAGGTTTCTCTATCAGGGAGAATGATGTTAACTCCAACTAAAGAAGTGATGACTGCACAATTATTTAATTAAAGTACTAATTGTTCTAATTATTAGAATCATAAAGTGAATTATTTAATTTATTTAAGTTATAATTGTCAATTTGGTTAGTTGGTCAATTTTTGTCAATTGAACTTTTTTAATTTTCGAAAAGTGATTTTAAAAAAGTGACATTTGTTGCTACCATATTTTTACTTTGGTTTATTTTTTAATCTGAGGGTTCCTTATAAACTTTCGAGCCTCTACGAGCATTTAAGGTAGTTCCCCCATGAGGTCGTTTGATTAAGAAATGGTTGAAATTTGGCATACAGGTTATTTAAAATATTCTCCAAATATCTGTGCAGTTCAAATAAGTTTGACCATCCCGAACCCGAGATATTCACACTCAAATTTGGCTTTATTTACACGTAAGGCATTGGACGCGCATGGTGCATAGACCTTATTAATTCTACCGTCAAAACAAAAATTACGAAGTTGCTAAAAAACGGAAGGAAGCTCGAACGGGATGTCACGAATTATGTGCAAAAAAATCAGGATGATTCACCGACTAGTTTCCAAGAAATAGCCATTTGAACCCGACGGCTTTGGTATTCTGACATAAATTCTGCAAGCGAAGGAGCGCGTGGAGGGGAAACGAACTGGCGATCGGAACCAATCGGAACGTTGCCACGATCGTCGTGCTCACACACACACACACACACACACACACAGAAGAATGCGTCGTCTGTATATGTAGCTCTTTTGTGTATTAGGGCAGAGCCGGACAGTTTCATCAAAAAGTTGACTCGCAGAGTGAAGCAGTTGTAGGTTAAGAACACTGAATTAATAGAATAAATTTTACGACATTAAAATGCATCTATCGTATTATCTATTGACACTGAATGAATATTGTGTGCTTTTTAAACGTATTTACTACAAATTGAAATAATCATCAACCCTTTAAATATCAAAATGCTCCGTAACTTTGTGTTGAGGTTGTCGCGGATGAACTAATGAAAATGGGTGAAATTTCGACCGATTAAAGTGGGGCGCATGGCGCTCATAACTAAACCAGATATTAGTGGTCGATGCAACCCTCCTCGTCACGTAATTCGATCAAAAACCCTGTTGATATTATTCTCTGTGTGTGTTCATGCCTGCGGGTCCCTCTGCAACAGTAAATATTAACGTTTCACGTAATAATAACACGCTTTTGGCTCATCTCTAGTTTCTCTTTGTCCACAGAGGGAAATGATGAAACTCGCTTCCGCGTTGCGTTAGACGAGAATGATAAAGTTATTGTTTATCGATATCCATGCATGTGTGTGTGTGTATATACGAATGTGTACAATTTCTCGTTGATAAAATTATATAAGCGGGATTGCCGAGAGAACGATGCTCTTCGCGATCGCGCTGCAGCTTGGTTCACGCCCGAGAGAGCCTGATCTATCGTCGATTAATCTCTTCCCTCGTTCTCAATCTTCCTCTTTTTCCTTCGATACACTTTTTTCATCTCATTTTTGTTACCCCGCGATTCGCGATACTTGTTGTTGCACTCTGGTTTCAACGGTTGAAGCGTGCCACCGCCGAGAGGCTTCCTATCAGTACCCCGGATGGACTTGTTTTCTCATCTCAGTCCCTCCCTCTTTCTCAATCTCTCGTCATACACGATTGTTCGTATAATTTTATCGCTAGTCGTTTCGAGTCACTTCGATCCACACATGACCGGTATTGCGTTCGCTCTGACCTCTTGAGTCGCGATTTTTCGCATTTTTTGCACGAATAAATAAATAAATAAATAAATAAAATTTCTTCGACGTATAACCTTTGACACTACGATTCGGTTAGAGACATTTAAACAAAACTGCGATAACGTTATCCGTATTGTCGCACAAAATGAATACTTACATATGAGTAGATCCATTGCTTTTCGAACCAAGCCTGCGGGCTTTGATCAGCGATTTGGTTGCTGATTTTTTTCAAGAAAGTAGGTCATGAAAAAAGACGACCCTGAAATTTTCAGCTCAAATAATAAAATTTGTTGACGTTAGAAATTTTTGAGGTTGAAAAAAATCGACTTTTCAGTCATTTTCACGATTTTTTTTCCCGAACTTCTACGAGGCTTGAGCAATCGAATAGAACGGCTTTCCCCTTCTTTCACCTTCTATTTTCAATTTAAAAAAATAGTTTTTTACTGAAAAGCAAAATGTGTTCAATTGAGGACCCCTTCCCTGAACTTCGATTTTCGCGAAATTTTGCGTAAATTTGAAACGCTGTCAGGTCAAGGATTTTCCACGTAGACCAATTTCCGACGGTTCTAAGTTTTCGTCTTGGTATATACTATAATTACCTACACTAATTTTTGGATATTGCAACGTTCCTTTTTATACACGGCCTCGCACACTTTTTTCTATCAACTCGAAATTGGTTTAAATTTTCAGGGAATATACTTTATTATATCTCCAAACAACGCTGAAAATTTCAAGCTTGGCCATGAAGTGGTTTACGAGCGGTGAATTTTTTATATGGTCCGGTTTTCCTTGTAATCTTTCCTGTTTTGTGGCATTATCAATGACTTACTGAATCGCGCGTGGACAATTTACACTTTTCTATTAATATGTTGAATGAAAAAAAGAGAGCATATACGAACGGGGCAAATTGGACCACAAAGTGATCTGGCTGCTATGGGACTTGTTCCGGTCAAAGCCCTGATGAAAGCTTGCCTCCGATGAGGATTGTCCCTAACGAGAGATTTCCATGAGACATGTCCTGTATGAAAGCTGCCCAAAAGAGATTTGGCACCCTCCCCACAATTGACATAAGATTTTGTGATATTCGAATATTGCATCCAAAAAACACAATTTTTACCAAATTTACAAATCAATTTGTAGTAAAAAAACAAAAAAAAACCATACAGAAAATGGTTCAAGCGGGATCCATTTCTCGGGAAGAAACTATAAAACTCTCGATAAGAAAAGCCATAGAAAAATAACGTGTTTTCTCTTAGCCACCCTGATACACACATTCGCGATTTTCTATGTACCGGGTTTTCTATGTACCGATTTCCCGGCTTTGTGTACAAGGATAGAGGGAAAATCCTGATTCGCATTAGTCACGATTCATCGCAACCCCTCGAGGTCGTAAACGCTCTTTATGCCCCCACGGATACATCCATACAGGATTATACACTCGTCTATAGATATATATATCATGTATGGGATGTACCCCTAGTCCTCAAAGCTTCCCTTCGACACAGGGAAAACGGAAAAACTGCCTGCGTGTACTAAAACCAAAATCCCGTTCGAGGGCGCCTACAGGGTGAAAGCACCAGTAAATGGACGCCTTAAGAAACTCCACTGCCCAATGGACGTTTGTGTTAAGATCGCTGTCTATAGGGTGTCACCGGGGTGAACGTCAATACCGTAAGTGTAGATTCGTGACGTAATATCGAGTCGAAAAGTCCTCTGCCATTTTTTGGTATTTTGAACCCCTGAATCGTTATTAATTTTTCAAATCAGCGAATGAGATGCGCTCATTGAGATGAGCCGTGATCCCACCATACCTACTCTCGAGCTCGTCGTTGTGAACAACGTAAATGGGCGCATCTCATTGGCTGATTAAGAAAATTAATCACAATTCAGGGATTCGAAATACCAAAAAATGGCAGAGGACTTTTCCACTCGATATTACGTCACGACTCTATCCTCACGGTATTGACCTTCACCCCGGAGACACCCTGTATATATATAATTTATCCTGAGGCGTCCATTCACTGGGGGTCGTCCATTGACTGTCGGAGTTACCCCAAACATAAAAGGCCCTATCCTACTATAATGACGCGAATGTTTCATGCACACTCCTTGGGCACACAATTTTCTCCGCCGAGAGAGCTTTTCCCGTCACAGTTACATCAATTTTCCAAACATATACGGCGAATGCCATCGTCGAATTCCCCGTTACGAATTCCTCCCCGACACCAATGTCCAATTTACGTTATACACTTATGAAAGTCACTAACATATAATAAGACAATAATGAATAAGTCCGCATTCTGTCGATATGATTGTCCCTTGTTCGTCGTCGAAATCGACGTGTCATGTCCTTTTTAGGGTTCCGTACCTCAAAAGGAAAAAACGGAACCCTTATAGGATCACTTTGTTGTCCGTCCGTCGGTCTGTCAAGAGCCTTTATCTCGGGAATGCGTGGAGGCTGTGAAAATATCAAACTTCTAAGTTAACGTAAAAAAAAAGATACGGCCTTTTATGCCGCAAAAAACGTATATTTCGACACTCTCAAAGAAATCAAAATTTATATTGTATTTTCCGTTGACCTAGAACTATGAAATTTGGCAAGTAATACTGTCTTATTATACAAGTATAGGGAAAAATCTGAAAACTATACATTTGTAATTAAATCATAAAAAAAATTTAGTCTGTATTTAAAGTATGTAATCAATCATCGAGGTTAAGCAACGGTATGCGTGGTCATAATTGTATAGGTAACCAAATCTTTTTGTAGATTTTTTTTAACTTTTACTAATTTGTACAGAAGAGAAAAATCTGAAAGCCATATATTTTTATTTAAATCATAAAGAAAACAGGCTCTTTATGCAAGGAACGGCGGTCCGAATTTCGAATTGAGTTAACCCGTATCATATGGGGTATCATATGAAAGGACTTCATTGGCATAAGCTTAAACAGGTACCTACAAATTTGTACGGAACCCCCGGTGGGCGAGTCCGACTCGCACTTGTCCGGTTTTTTATGTTAGTTTCGGATATATCGTCGAATTACTGAAAACTAAAACCACTAAAATCGCTAAATCCATACATGAAGTGAAAAGAACCATGTTTTTCACTTTTTTCACCACTAAAAAAATCGCCAGTAATTGTGTCACAAATTAATTATTAATCTTCATAAAGGAGATTCAAAATCGTTCCACGTTGTAATTTTTTTTTCATGGCTCAGGCAATTCCAAACGGTTTTCTTTTGTTCTACTGAGGGAAAAAGAAGGGGTGGGAGTCGAGAAACCTTAAGATCAAAATTCATAATGACCGAAATTCAGAAATTTATGTATTCCAAAAATTAATAATTCGCACGTGCATTATACAAAAGCTTAATAGAGGAGAGATTGAAAAATGCAAAAAATGAATGTATGAAAGTCTACTACTAGATAAAAAAAATGTAGGTCAAATGAATTGTGGAAGAGCCAGTAAGGCGCATTGTTCAAATTCCATAAACTGGATGAATCGGAGAAGTCATTCTAACATATGTCAAAATTCCGAAAATTCAAATACCGAACTGAAAGTACAAAATTACTGGAATAGCGAATGGTCAAAATACCAAATGTTCAAAATATCAAATGGTCAAAATACCGACTGATCAAAATATCGACTGATCAATTGTAGGCACCAGAAATGAACGAGCATTTCTGGTGTCATTTATTGGGGTTATATTTCGGGATTTTCAGTTTCTGTATTTTGAACTATCTGATCTTTTAGTATCGATAGATTGATGTTCGAGATTTTTCTCCATCGTGATAATGCCTGTTTGGAAATGAGATATTTTGGAATTTGAATCTGCTGTTGTCATACAATTTGCATTTAGCTATGTTTGCTGATTTCAAATCTGAAAAAAACTTTTCGGTATAAACGTGCTTTGCATATTTGCATACATTGTGAAAAAGTAATATAACATTATGGTTTTTTGGGAATTTTAAATTATGATCGATAGACTATTCGTTGGTAACGGTATTCGGGTATCCGATTTTCTGAATTTCGGTCATTATGAATTTTGATCTTTAGGTTTTTCGACTCCCACCCAAAAGAAAGTGCTAGACAAAGGAGAATATAATTTTCTTTGTGCAACAAACGTAGTTGGATCGTAGGGTGGTCCCTTGGGCACATGAAGGGCATAATGAAAATAGCACAATACTGACTTTGCTATGGGAACTCATGATGGGACACGTGTTAGTACGTTACGTTTTCACGTACTGTATTGTTGTATCTACCCTTATTGGTATTATTATTATTATTATCATTATTATTATTATTATTATTATTATTATTATTATTATTATTATTATTATTATTATTATTATTATTATTATTATTATTATTATTATTATTATTATTATTATTATTATTATTATTCTACAGGCGGAAGTGCCAGTTTTTCCTTTCTCTCCCCCTGGCTTTTCTTCTACATTGTTCAAACCCCTCTGGCTCTCTTTTTTTTTGGTTTTTACGATCAATAAAAGCATCCAAGACGAGAGAAGACGATCGGCTCGTGCTTTCCCGTACATAGCGCGATGGGGAAACGTTTTTTCTTCGCTTCTTTCTATTTTTTTTATATTTATTTTCGTAGCAACGCTCGAGAGTAGCACACAGTAGTTCGAGTTATGACGAAACCGAAAAACCGACGCGCAATTCCATATAGGCGCACACGCGGCCCCGACACCCTTTATTACGCTGTTGACATATGGGAGCCATTACTTTCGCACCCTCGGTTTTAACACCAGTGTTCAAAAACGTTGAGGCACAGCTTACAACGATTTCTCGGGTATAATTTGTTGACTTGCGCCCCTTTGATTGCCAGGATCATTGATGTAATGTCTGTCGTTGTGCTCGCATATGGAGGGACCTATATATGTATATATACCTGTTTTGATGACTCCAGAGCAACAGAAGGGAGCACAGAGGAAGACGAATACGAACTTCAAGATTTTCTTTGTGTCTCACAGACTATCCCTGCACTCACGTTTATTATTATTCGCTATGTGCATGCCCGCTCAGAGCAGTTTCGTGTACTGCAGTGTGAATGGCATTTAACAGTGCCATCTAGTACACTGCAAGTAACAGATATTGCTAATGTGCAGTACGAATGAAATGAAATGCTCATTTATAATGCATATGCTGGTCTAGCATGCAGCTATACCAGAAGTATGCTACATTTGCATCTCTACCGAATCACTCAATGAAATTATGGTTGACGAGTAAACCAAACTAAGAAACTTGATTAGCTTTATTATGCCTTGAATGATTATCCTTGAGGCAAATGTGGGTACAAAACAATGATTAATATTAAATGTTACAATAAACATAGCCACATGATGATAAGAAATCAGATAATGGTTGTAATAGCGAGATGATATTAAGATTAATTAATAGTTATAATTGTATTTGGATCCACAAATAATTAACGTAGAAGTAATAATAGCGAAACAAGTAAAGATTAAGTAGACACTAATCGTGGCTGACATCAATGATATTGATGGGCACTTACAGTATAAAGATATTTGGATTCGTTATTGTAATTGTACGAATCATAATCTAAAGCACAGAAGTGATTAGCGAATTATCATCCATTTTTATGTTCGGAGTTGTCGTATATTGAGTTCGGTGTACCATAACACCGGTTTTATCGTTTTTTTAAAAATTATTTTATATATTTTATTTAATATTTTCCTCAAATTTTATTAGCGGGAGCTACAATATAGTACAGATCAATCGATAAAATGTTATTTTCATGGAATCGTCGGATGTTGAAGTTGTGACTGGTAGAGATGTAAATGCGTCAGAAATACTCGAATCTCGACGTCAATTTTTCTTACCGCAATAAATTTTCATCACACCATTGGCACATTTGCATCTCCACTAGAAATCTCCCAAATTCAGCAAAGATTTTTTGAGAAACCATTAATATAAGGTAGAGTTGTTACTCTGAATGGTAAGTTTTTTCGCCGTAAAATCAAGATTCACTTGAGATGTTCAGGCAACTTAAATTCGGGTAGACATTTATAAGGTATAGAGAAACTGAAATTATGAGCATTAACAGTATCCGTATAATTTCAAACATTATTTAATAGTATACCAAATAAGATTGGCGAAGCAGATCGAGTGAAATAATTTTCGTATAAGCGACTTAAGACCTTAGATAATAGATGTACTACTTGACCTACAATCACAATAGAATTCAGTAAATAATGTTTTGTGAACATCTCGGACAACCAATGGTGAGAGATGATTTTGACGTTGATGATGATGATTGAATGTTTATTTTCAATAAGTTTTCATCACAACTAGTCACAATAAACCTTCTGAAGATTATCCTAATCAGGATCAAAATGTAATGATAAGAATGAAACTTATTTATCATCGCTTGATCCTTCATCAGTGGATCCTTTGGTCGAATTGCAGCCAATTTCATTCATAAAAAATAAAAGTTTCACCACCCAAACCGGAATGCAAGGGAAGTTGTTTTTGCTAGCAATATTAAGCTTTTGCGAAAAAATATATAAAAAAATTTTACTGATCAAGTGGAGTGTCAATTTATCTTAAGTCAATGGGCAAGCTTCGAGGATCTTCAGGTAGCGATTTTCAATCACCACAAGTAAAAAAAATTTCATACCTACTGATAGTAAGGCCCGAATTTGAAGTTCTTAAGATCTATCTTAAGATCGAACTTAATATCAAACTTTCCATTGAACCCAAGTTGGAACCTATGATCAAACTTAAGTTCCAATTTAAGAGGAGGCTAAATACCGACACAAACACCTCGAAATTGCCATCCAAACTTGCTCTTATACAAATGGATGGAATTGAATAAAATTTTAACAACATCATCGGAACAATGGCAGGAATGGAGCCTCACTAAAATTTTTTCGAAAAACAAAAAAAAATTACAGATTCATTTACCACCAAGAAACTGTAATTGAAAAACTTAAATTATTAAACTTTTACTGCATTTCGGGTAAAATCAAGAGTGAGGCTCCATGGAGAACGCCACGATACAAATATCGAGACGTTTTCGACATTATTTTATAAAAATGACACGCCGTAAGTTTGGATGGCGCATCAAGAGATAAATATCGATAAATTGTAGTTTTATTGAAAAACGAAATGGTGAAATGTAGTTCACAGACGTGCGAGTGAGGGCAGCACCATGGATTCTGACGACTAACCTATAATATTTAGGGGGCTCGAAATGAGTTCGTTGGCATTAGCTGTAACGCATTTTAGCCTCTCAATTGACAATTAATTGTTAATTAATTTATCCCCCTCTTAATTGTCAAAATGTAATTAATTTTCATCCACGGTTGTCGGAGAATGACTGGACGACAATGATACGTCGATAATGTAGGGATTGAATAAAAATGGTATTTAGCCTCCTCTTGAGTTCAAGCTCAAGATGGATCTTAAGATCAAACTTCAAACCAAGTTCAAGTTTGAACTTAAGATCGATCTGAAGTCCGCACTAAAGTTTGAATTTAAGAATGAATTTATAATGACACTTAAGTTCAAACTTGAGATTAATCTTAAATTGGAATTCAGGTTCGATCTTAAGTTCCAACTTGAGCTCAATGGAAAGTTTGATCTCAAGATCGATCTTAAGATAGATCTTAATGTTTAAAATTCTGGCCTGAGTGTATTTCATTTCACCTTGAAGCATAAATCATCGGATAGAAATTTTGCAATGCTCATTAACCATTCGCCGGCTGTATTTAAACACTCTGTATTACATTCTCATATCCAGAGTTATCTGTAAACGGTTAACTTTATAAATACTTACACATTGATTATGTATGCAATAAATAACGAAGGGAAAACTTGATCAACGGAAAATTGTGTATGTACTCAAGCTAGAATGTAGTATATATATATATATATATATATATATATATCAACCTTCAGCAAATAAAAGGAAATAAACCACGGACGATGCGACACGGAAATTAATGCGATTTACGCCCTTTTGTTTGCCAACAATCGATTTATTTCACGAGTAATGTGTGCGCAGGCATACGGTTTATTTATTATTTTCCTTTCTTCCCTCGCGTCCCTCGTATTCGATCCGATATCAATAATTTTCATCCCTCATTCCTCGATCTTTCCACATACATCAGATACACCACCACCGAACACCCTCCCTCGATCTCGTAAATACATTTCCTACCCTGTTCGACCCTCGTCCTGCGATCGCGACAAGATCCAACTTTCCGTGCATCCCGTTGCATATCCGGCCCCCATTAAAGAATAAATTTGTGACCGTGAAGGTCGTTAACCACGATCGAGGGAAAATCCTTCGTTCCGTGCGTGGAACTGACGTGAAAAACCTTTGTGACATTTTTCTCTGCTCTATACATATACCCATTGTGGATATATATATATACAGAATAGACTTGAGTGCGGTGAATCGAAGGAATGTAACTGCAAATGCACGCGTAAATTAAAGCAGAGGGGCGGCAAGGATGGGAATTTAAAGCGTCGGATGACGTTTATACGCTCGTGCGAGAGAACTTGTGTAACATTTGATTGCTATTTATTTCACGACGCCGTCGTATAATAGGCAAATCGTAAATTTCATCCTGACATTCGGAGGAATACATTTTTAAATACTCCTCTGGACACTGTAAACTTTCATTTTTCATTATCGCTGCCTCATAAGGGCGGGTTTTCTTGTATAAAAAAAATTCTGCAATATTTTATTCCAGTATCATCAAAATAATTTACCTCAAACATATTTTTTATGATTTCCAGCAAAATATGAATTTGACGTTAAAAATCTTTCATCAAGGGTTGTGGGCCCTTCAATTTTCCTACTTTTTAAAAATAATTAATCCCGCAGTAGGACGAAAATGTCCACGTGCAGTTTTGAACGTGTTGAATCGCTTCGCAAAACCTAAAAAAATACATGGTTACTCTTGAATCCTTCTAGAATGTGAATCCCTGATTATTTAAGGGGGAATATGCACCTGAAAACGGAAAAAAAGGTAATGTCCAATAATTTTTTCCAGGGAAACTATTGGATCGATCAGACTGAGATTTTTCGTAGTAAAAAATATACACTTTGAAGAAATTTTTCAATTTTTTTTTATTTAAAAATGTTGCAAATTCACGAAGTACTTGAGTCGGAGTGCTGTAAAAAAATCTGCCGTATCGGTATCCAGTGGCTTTTCGTCAAAAATCATGCGAAAGAAAAAACCAAAACAGGATACTCAAATAGATACTATTATCTTATTTTTGTCATCATTGATTTAAAAAATATCGATTTTTGGCGAAATGACGAGGGCTTGAACTCAACATAGCTATTTTCAAGAGATAATTCGTTCGTATTTTGACCCAAAAAAAAAACTAAAAAGCGGAACAAAAAAACCCTATGACAGGGACTAGATAATTATGGATACAATAACCACAAAAAATTTAAAGTTAATTGGTTCAGTGGTTTTCGAGGTATTTTGGGTACCATTTTGAAAAAGGTTGATTTGAGAAAAATGCGTTATGGTGGTCATCTTCACGTGCATGCACGCATTCGATGTAATCTTTGGGCTATAATGGTGTCATTTTTTGGAATTTCAACTTGAAATTTTCAGCGCACGTTTTTAACATATCAAACTTTAAGAAAATGTCAAAATTGAAAAGTCGATTTTTCGGACACTGCCAGGTATATTAGAGTACAAAAGTTGTTATATTTCGTACTATAAATTGATATTTAAGTGGAAGCGCTAAAAGAAGTATGTATTTCGGTCGGAAAAAATGCATTATAGTAAAAAATAAATTGACATGCTAATGTTCACAACAAACCTGGCTTCAACCTTTTTTATCGAGAAATGTATAATTGGATCACTCAAAAATGCACAATTGGAAAGAAAAATCGAGGATTTTCATGAAAAATAAGTTTACGTTCATTTTTACTGCAAAAATAGTATTATTTTTATGAAAACAAGAGTTTATAAATGAAAACTATCAAAAATAAAATACGCAGGGTTGCGTTAAAATTTATAAATAGCTATGCAAGTCTTTATGAGAATCATTAATATTGGAACGAATTGCTTGAGGGCTTCAGATTTTATTAATTTTATTATTTTTTAAACTATTTCTACAAACGCTGAAGCTTTTGTAATCCATCATTATTAAACAATTTAACATATTGTATTATTAAGGATGTTGAGTCCCTATCAAATCTTTTAATGTTAATTGTTCAATAAATAGCTTCCTCATCGTCGTGAAAGTATTACACACCTCCTGAATACTTCATGTAAAAACATATTAAATTTTCAGAATTCTATCATCATTACTTCGACCTTCTTAAGGATTAAAATGAAAAATGGTGAGAAAATTCTGAAAATTTCGTATGTTTTTGTATGGAGTATTTAAGAGGTCGTGTAAAAATTTCACGACGATTAGGAAGCTCGTTATTAAAATATTAACATTTTGTTAAGAACGATTTTTTAAATAAATCAAAAAAAATATTTATCAATAAACTTCGTTTTGTTTCCGTTGCCTTCAATATAGTGGAGCTATTAAAAAATTGAGAAGTAAAAAAAAAACTTATCGCAAAGGTATATCAGTTTCCATAAGACTACATTTATTTTAATTTGTTGATGTTAATTGTTAGATAACGAGCTTCCTCATCGTCGTGAAATTTTTACACGACCTCTTAAATAATTTATCCAAAAACATAACAAATTTTCAGAATTTCCTCATCATTTGCAATTTCGGACTCAACATCCTCAAACATATATTTTTAACCATATTATATTTTGATTAAATGTATTCAGAGCGATCATTCTCGTCACAAACATTATTCCTGATTGCTTTATCATTACAAATGTATATTATTGCTCCAGAAGAGTTTTAATACCGTAATTTTTAACGACAGTAATTGATAATTCAAGTACTTATAAATATTGAGGTATGGTCGTGGGCACAAATTCCGATCGAGTGTACAATTTATCGTGCACGCATAATCGCCCACGCTTTTGAATAATTCACAAAAATTCCCGCTGAGAATATATTTAGACGGAAATTGCTCTCTCGAACGTTTGCGCCAATTCGTCAGTTCACCTTCAACCAGGGTATTATCGACTTCTTAATAATATATAATTATACGTTTACTTGAACTCTGAACGATGAGTTTCTTCCTTCCTCTCATTTTCTGATTTGCCGAGCGCTTATTTGCCCATGAACGTATTTGCTCGCTTTTTTATTCTGCCAAACAACACAATTTACGTCATTTCGGTGATCCGATAATCGACGACACTGATGACACTTATCGATGCAGACGACGCGAACAAACAGTGAGAAAAAAATAGCCACGAATAAACAGAATTAAGTATTTAAAGAGAAAATCGAGGCTAACTTTGATAGCCAAAAATATCCATTTATGAAGGATCCATTTTAGAGTATATCCATTTTTAGAGTATCGTACGAAAAATTCTAGAAAATTTGATTGAAACACATTTAAAGTCACTTTGAAATATTTGTCTCAGTTGGACGTACTTTAAGGGGAAACAATTGTCAATATTTAAGAATTTTTTTCATAGACATAATTGATTATTAAAGCATCGAGCTATTGTTATTTTATTAAATACATATTCAACTTATTTCATAGCAATTCTTATTGAAAAATCTTGAAAATTAACAGAGTTGTATATATTATCTCAACGACAAAAAAAATTTCCTCTCCATTGTCCCATTGACATCTTGGCGAAGGGTTATCTGAAAATAAAAAAATATTAATACCTACATGAATGTAACTATCGTGATGCATAGCCATTTTTTTTCTTCGATTATTTTTCATAATGTGCGACGAATTGGATTTTTTTCAGTTCTTAAGGTTCTTTTTTTTTATTCAAGCAGATTTTAAAATAATAGTCATGAACATTTTTTAAATCGACTACGTTCGGACTTAGCCACTGCGTTTACCTTTAAAAATTAAATGGATAAGCGGCTAATAAGTTTTTGATGATTTGCTAGGACAAGTTCGGAAAAGTCATTTTGGGAAAATTGCGTTTAATGTTTGCGTCGCTAGTTGCGATCCCTGCTCCCACTAAAATGACTCCAACTTATTTAATTTTCAGAGTTTTAACCTAAAATTTGAACTACAAGTTTTAGAAAATTTATACTTCAGAAATTCAAATAAAAAGAAATATGGTGACATCTCATTTTCTTCGTAACACTTTTCCGGACTACTTGATTGCAGCACATTTTTTTTAGGTCCTTGTTATAGAGTTACAGGCCACTTTTTGAATTTTTGAAACAAAATATCGATCAAATGTTAAAAAAATGGCCTGTAACTCCATAATAAGGACCTCAAAAAAGTGCCATATTCAAGCATTCCGGAAAAGTGTTACGAAGAAAATGAGACGTCGCAGGATAAGATCCGTCAAGCGGTTTGGTCAGGATCGTGCACAGCGTAGTGAAACTCAAAAATTACTTTATGAGAGAACAGCCAATGCACCTTAAGGGTTCTAGCTAGCTTCCGAAATTTCTTCATTGATACGTCAAATGATGGACCATTGGTCAGGTTTACACATATTCAACGAACATCTATATTTATTAGGGTGATTTATTTCTTACTTTTTTTTTATTTCTTCCACTCCCCACCCTGAAATTTGTTGTATACGTCTAAAAGAAAATTCCCTGAAAGTTACAGCCCTTAATATCAATATTGAGTACTTTCCCTTCGCGTGATAAGTTTTTTCATCTAAAATGTACGTAAATGAAAAACTTTTCTCGCCAAATTTTAGCACTCCGCGGTTTTTTATGTTATCTGTTGATTTTGATCGCAATTTACGTAGAATTGAACGATATTTAAAAGGGTCCTGAACGGCGTAAGTTTAACTTACACTGCGGTGAGATGATACGGGTCCCTAAAGTTGATTTTTACCCAAAGTTCTCGATTTTTTACTGTCATCTCCGAAATGATTGACTTAACTGAAAAGTCGCAAAAGGAAATTTGGTTGGAAATTTAATTTTCTACAAAAAAAGGTCTTTTAGGCCTAACTGCTAAAATTAATATTTCTTGAGATATTAAACTTTAACTTATTTATGGTATAAAATTTGGATAGTTTATCGTAGTAAAAGTTTTAAATTGTTAATATTCCATATTATATCACCATATCACATATCATATCACCAGTGGTGATACTATATGGAATATCAACAATTTGAAAGTTTTGGTTCGATAATTCATAAAAAATTTCATATCACAAATAAGTTAAGGTTCAATATCTCAAGAAATATTATTTTTAGCAATGAGGTCTAGAGGACCTTTTTTGTAGGAATTTAAATTTTGAGAAATATTTTTTTTAACATTTTTTCGGTAAAGTTAATCATTTCGGAGATAACAGCGAAAAAAGAAGAATTCTGGATGAAAATCAACTTTCGTGACCTCGTACGATCTCACCAGTGTAAGTCATACTTACGCTATTGAGGACACTTTCAAAGATCGTTCAATTCTGCGTAAATTGTGACCGAAATCAATGCGATAGCATAAAAAACAGCGGAGTGATACAATTTTGAAGAAAAAAGTTTTTGATTTACGCGTGTTTTAGATAGAAAAACTTATTACGCGAAGAGAAAGTACTTAATATTAATATTAAGAGCTGTAACTTTCAGGAAATTTTCTCTGAGACATATGCAGCAAAATTTCGGGTGACAGAAAGAAATGAAAAAAGTAAAAAAAAATCGCCCTAATATTTATGTTAAAAAATCGGCGTTTTGACGCTGACCCGGTCCCCTTAACAGAATCTGCATCCATTGGAAAATAAGATTAGCCTCGTGTGCAATGATCAACTTCAGAACAAAGTTTGTTCATATCGCACTCGTTCTTTCGTGATCTTTTTATCGCTCGTGCGCTTTTACATAATCTTTATATTACTATACATGTGTTTACAGACACAAGGCAAGAGACGACGTCTCGGGAATTATCTTCTCGCGACTTTGCTCGGTCTACACGCTTCTTTCTATTATTACTGTCTTGCGCGATAAGCCCCGATAGTTATATAAAGTCTGTATACTCGTGTGTATGTGAATACATGACCAATTTATCTCACGTCATTTTTAGGATTAGTATAATGCCCGCCGAACGATTTGGCAGTTGTGTTGAAAAACAAAATACGAAATTTTATCGAGTTGACTTTTTCACTAATGCTCAATGTCGCAAACATCAAGGTTCTAATATTAGAAAGGAAAGTAACATTTTTCGATAGTTCGGCCAAACTTTCATATTTTACTTCTGCATAAAAATGGCTGCATTTTGGAAATGACAAATTGAAACATCGATGTGGCAATAGAAAAAAAAATCGTACAAACCCGTAGTAAAAAACTCCATTCGTCGCCATTGAAAAATCCCCATTCATTCTCCATTGCCAAAATAACCAATGGAGATTAATGCCGAATTGTCTAAGGGGATTTTCGCCATTGAATTCCCCATTTGAAACGGAATGGGGATTATCTAATGGGGATTCAATGGAGACAATCCCCTTCGGCAATTCGGCATTCATCCCCATTGGTTATTTTGGCAATGGGGAATGAATGGGGATTTTTCAATGGCGATGAATGGAGTTTTTACTATACGAAAGAATCTCCATTGCTGTTCGCCACTCATTCCCCATTGCCCACAAAACCAACGGATATGAATGCCGAATTTTCTAAGGACATTTTCGCCATTGAATTCCCCATTTGAAACGGAATGGGGATTATCCCATGAGGATTCAATGGAGACAATCTCCCTAGGTAATTCGCCATTCAGCTCCATTGGTTTTTGTGGGCAATGGGGAATAAATGGGATCATCAATGGAGATTCTTTCATATTATTGCTATATATACATGGAATTACGCATTAAATAATCAAATGATGTAAGTTATCAGTAAGAAAGGTTAATCATAATGCTAATATTAGCATAACGACCAATAATTATATACGCATTATATATATATATTATTACATTTAATAGAAATAATTGAAGCTCATATATGCAATTTCCGAGAAAAAATAATGAGCGTATAGAATCAGTTGCATATATATATTTTATTTACTTATCATTATTAATTCATACACTCTTTTTAAGAATCTATCGACTGATTATTTTGATCATTTCATCGTTAGCCGCATTTGGGTTCCAATGAACATCTGTGGGCAATGCTGATCGCTCGATACATCCGCATTGGCTTTCCAATGAGCATCATTGCGTAATGATAATCATTCGATTCATCCGCATTGGCTTTCCAATGAGCATCATTGAGTAATAATGATCATTCGATTCATCCGCATTTGATGTTCGATGGATACCTATTCACTGATCAATGGTCAGCCCTGTACACCATTGACAAATGCGGAAATCTCAATGGGTCCCCATTCATTGTCCAATGGAGTCGTATGAGGACCATTGGTTGCCATTGGCGATTCAATGGAGTTTTTTACTACGGGAAAGCTACGAAAATAATTAAGGTAAACGGCCCAGTTACTGACCCTTCTAGCGCGGCAGCGTCGGATTTCGACTATTTATTCATGTGTGATATAGCCAAACCGGAAACTAATGGTTTCAACGTGTGCATTAAAGCCCCCCAAAGGAGATTCACCGGTTATGAAAGTGAAATAATCAAGATTTATTAATAAAATCATTGTTTTAATAATGCTTCTCTGCTGTCCGGGTTACTGACCCTGTACATAAGCCCCATCTTCGTTTGTGAACCCTACGTGTACCGATTTCGATTCACTGGTCTATTTATATTTTTAATATCTCCTTTAGAAAGGTCCCTCTCTCCAATAATGAAAAGTGAAAAATTCTCTTCAATTAGCCGGTAATTGGATTATTATTCGACATAAACTGTATTTATGGCAATCAAAATGGTGCCGTTAGGGTCACTATCTGGGACAGGGTCAGTAACTGGGCCGTTTACCTTATGAGAAAAACAATTGGAAAATTATTTTTTCTACCGATTTAAATATATATCAAATTTTTTTATTAGTAGTAACATTGAGTGATCGCTCTAATTACGTAGATTTCACGATATCGTTTCGGTACACTTTATCGAGATGCACAGTGTAATAGAAGTCCTGTAAACTGAAAATTTGCATATTTTTGTCCATGCAAAAAAAAAATTATGAGGAAGCAAGTAATAATTTTTTTCTTGTATTTCCTATTGTAGAAAGCTCTGTTTCACGAGAGAAATAAATCGGAGCTTTTGATGCAAATGTATTTTAATTTTTGGAAAAAATTGCACTGATCAAAATTTACAAGCAGCTTTTTTTTTCTTATTTAAGAGCCTGATAGCTCAAATTTGACGTAGGGAAATTTTTTTAAAATTTTTGTTTGTAGAAATAACAACTGTTTGAAAAAAAAAATTAATTCGCATCGAAATATTGAGTTGAAAAAAAAAAATTCTCTTTTCAATTTCCTGGCCTCTTCTGTTGGGCTCTTATGTTGGTTATGAATATTCGTTGAGAATCCGACGAGGTCCCTGCTAATTGCTATAAATTCGATAATAGTTTGAATAGTTAAGCGCTTAAAATATTCTTAAAAGCATAAACAATTCATGCGGTCAAAAAAATGTTTTTTTTTTAAATCTCAAGGTGGCATAACCTCTTAAACCCCTTATAGATTATAGAAAAAATTGAGAAGTACAAACAGCAATGAAAACGAGAAGCCAATTTTATCGCATTTTTTTATAGTGGATAAATGAATCGCCATTGACCACTCGATGTTTATGAAACATGTTATTATCATTAACTAATAATTAGATAGTCGTTGAAACGAGAAATTTTTACATGAAACCGCAAAATCTGTGGTAACGATGAATTTGAGGAAAATTGATCAATTAAAAAAAAAAAAAAAAAAAAAAAAAGACTTCTGGAGGCGCCGGGTATCGATCCCGGTACCTCTCGCATGCTAAGCGAGCGCTCTACCATCTGAGCTACGCCCCCTGGATGAGAGTCGTCCACACCAAACCTGATTTCTGGTCCGGTCAAGTATAAACGTGGAAAGTGTGTCAATTTCGCTTATGTTAGTCATACTTATCAACTTTTCGTGTCTCTTTCACTATTCTATTTTGTTTATTTTTTTGTCATGTTCTTCCGGAGAAATGTTTGCTCCGTGGAGTAATCATTGGCAATCAACGAGTTGAGTGTGATGCGAAAGAAAATGCATGCCAAAACTTTTGCTGATGTAATTGCACAAAACGAGATTAGAAATGACGCAGACCAATATTCACAGAATAAAATTATGTTTAAAACACGTCATGAAAAAATAATACTTAATAGGGGAGACCGGGGACAGTTGTAACAATCTATTTTGGCTTTTCCTGGGCCCGAAGTATAATGCTTACGTAAACCCAAAAGAGCAATTTTCTAAACGAACGTTATAATCGACCAAAAAATTCATAAATTATAGATGAAATTATATATTAATCTCCAACGAACAGCGCTAAAAATGTATGCGTATAAAAAAAGTGACAAAAATGGTTTTATGATTTCACTTCAAGATAATTTTGGTCATACGAACAATAATCAAGCAATGTGGTCAGTTTAATGTATGGTCAATAAAAAATTGCCTCTTTTGGAAATGGCGTTTTTTCTAAAATGGTCCCTTTTTCTGCCGCCAAATCATTGGACGTAAACGGTCCATATGTATATGAATGTTTTTGACGTACAGTCCCAAAGTCGCACAATCTATAAAACTTTATACGCCATAAAATCCTTAATAATGAGCCAAATGAAAAAAGTGGCTACATCAATTTGGTCATTACGAAATTTCCTACAAAAAAGTTCATCTGGGTTTTTATTGTAGGATTTTAAATAAGAGAGTTATCTCGCCTCAGTGTTCAAAATCTCCCAATTTTTTTCTTTCCTTGCTTATAACTTTTTTATTATCAAGGGCCGCGACAGCGTCTCGATGCCAAGTATTAAAAAAAGTAGAGAATCCCAGTCGAGATCGCCGCGCACTCTTATGTACGCGAATATGCCTCCCACCGAACCCGATTTCAATTTCAATCCAATCCTCTCATAAAAAAAAGTTGTCACGAAATCTCGAAGTGCGAGTTATTTCTGAAGCTGCTACAGACGTGTTTTGTTTGATCGTAAAAAAGAGGAGGAAACAATTGCAACTCATTCGATCGCGATCGTGTCAGATTTATTTAGAGACGCGATCGTGTCAGATTAAAAAAGTTACAAAACAATTAAAAACAAGCACAGGTGACACTAGTATTACTAAAAAATTAATGTTACGTCAAAAGGTTAAGGAGATAAGTTTTAGAACTTATTATCATCTACAAAAGTGTTCCTTAGAAATTTGTTTGTCAGACTCACGGTTACGGAGATATTTTGAAAAAACCAACTGCACTCCATTTTTCAAAATGGCGAGAACCCAGTTTTACACTCAGCATCGACAGCATTGACTGGACTAGTATATGTATAGTGTATACATATATATATATATGAAGGATGCATCATCGTTGAAACCGCAAGTGGCTGAGACATGAATCACCGTGAAAGAGAACATCGTGTCCCGAACCAATGTGATACACACATGCAAACACATCGCGTTCTTTGTCTCATGAGTTTGCAGTCTATTTACAGATTTTGAGGTCCGCCTTGATGAGCATCATATGTAAGCTCTCAATTAACATAAGAGACAAACTGAGCGATAATGATATCATTAAAGCGATAGGCAAAGTAAAGGGATTCTCATAAAATGTTTTGTCATTTGATCCACAAAATTTGTGAATGTATTATAAAATTTGAATTTGAATTGCGTTGTACTTTCTAATTACCTTTGGACATTAAGTATGTATCCCTCTATAAGCGGATGACGTCTTGAATTATGTTATATGCATCTTTACAACGAGACGATACTTTTGTAATATCTTACGATCATTAAAGAACTGTCTTATAATCAATCGATTAAACGAACTTACTTGTAAGTGAAGTTCCATCGTAATTGTATGAAGCGCCTCTTCCGAAGAGATCAAACGTGTAGTACTGCTTAATTGCACGATATCGCCACATATTTAAAGTCTATAGAAAACTTTTTTGTTTCATCCTTCCGCTTCGCAGCTTTCATGTATCATGTCATTTTTTAAAGCATTGTCGTAACTAATGGGGAATTCAGAGGTTAATGTTTAATCCTGAATATGGGTGTCTATTGGGTGGGAGTGATCTCTTCGGAAGATGCGCTTCATATAATTACGATAGAACTTCACTTACAAGTGAGTTCGTTTAATCGATTAATTAACTTACGCGCCTCTTCCTCGAGATCAAACGTGTAGATGTTTAAAATCTGTTACGGCAACTAAATTCCAGTAAAAAATCCCTGATCAATTATTATATATTACGAACATTAACAAGACAAAAAGAAAGAACAATCAACAGCTCATTGCCTTACATCAAGGATAGCTGTCGTAAACGTATCTTTGTTAGAAATAATATTGCGGTTGTAAAATCTTGCGAACGTACTGAACTTAGCGGTCCAGCCTGCTGCCCTCTGAATAGTATCCATGTTTAAATACTTGAACAGATCGTTGTAGGGCTGTTGATGCTTTAACATTTTCCTCGAGATTTCCCTCAAACAACCATCCACCGGTGACGGTATCTTTATGCGTTTCTCTAGTCGAAGGACTGATATTTTTTAAAATCAAGCTTTCACGATCGGACATTTCATCCTGTTGGAGATCTGCGACAAGATTTGCCGTGCTGCTGAGAAAATCAAGTAATACCAATTTTTCTGAAACATCCTCTTTCAGTACTATATTCAGCGCCTTTCCCAATGCAGCCGATTCTGCAGCAATCTTTGACTGAGTCTCTATGATGCATTCGTCTCTTTTTATGATATTAATATGCATGGATGCTTTAACCACCAAATTTAATTTCGGAGGATCGATGAACACACAATTTTTTGGCGAAGGATATTTTTGTAAAATCGATACTCTCTCTTCCTCCGGGAGACCTTTTCTAACCACGTCTTCCAATCTACCTCCGAGATCTTTGTGAATCGGCAGCGCTAATACTCTTACTTGTATAAGACGTTTTCCGATGAGACCAATGACCTTCGCTGGAGATGGATCTTTCGCTGGATTCTCCAATTCATGTAAGCTCTTGAGAGATTCTCGATCTGCTGATCTCGACCCGCTGGTAATCGCTGGCTATATCAGAATCCCTTGCTTAATTACAAAACGTTTTGTAATAATTTTTGTATTCTCTCCGCCGGTTGGACCGACACGAGAAATTATATCGCATCTGAAATTCCGCTTGAATCTCGCTTGTGATCGTTTTTCAACTCTTTCCGCCGGAATTAGACCGGCACGAAAGGCTATAATGCTTTCCTTTTTATACGACCCTTTGCATGCTTGTGCCGGCCTTTTTCACGTAATCTTTTTTCCAAACGTTTCTTCAATATTCTCAAATCTTCATTGTCCCTCGATGAATCTTCTGAATGTTCAAAATATTTTCGTTTTCCCATGTTTCTTCCTAGTAACCGATTTTTTATTTAATCGCTTGTGACTTGATCGACACAAAGAAGAAGAATGACATAATAAATGAAGGCTCCGAAGCTCAAGGATAAAACAAAAAAGTTTTATATAGACTTTAAATATGTGGCGACATTGTGCAATTAAGGAGCACTACACGTTTGATCTCGAGGAAGAGGCGCGTAATACAATTTTATAAAAGTAGCGAAGATTATATTCACTACATTTTAAAATTGAATATTGATTTCCATTTCGATTTTATGATATTTTGATCGATTCCCAATAAATTTTAATCTATAATGATATCTGATATCCATCATAGCTAGTTCTGTGAACAATTTTTGCCAGAGCCGTATATATAGCGGTCATTTTCCGAAAAATTTTAAGGCTTGCAAATTTTGAGTCATTTTTTAGGTTTTTGCCAATTTTAGTACGAATCATGTTTTTCCAGCAATGTGTAAAAATTTGAGTGCGGTGGTTGAAGGGATTATATAAACAATTGTCGAAAATTCCAAAATTCACTGAATCCCAAAAATGTCAATAGTTGTGATGAAAGTTGTTCTGAAAAATGGCGGACCACTGATCATGTTTCCTCTTTCGAATAAATGAATTTACCTACTCTAAATTATTCGTCGCTTCTTTTGAAAAATCGTTATTTTTGTAAATAAAAAAAACATTAGCTGTTTGATACAAAGGAAATCGCTTGAGTGATTCGGTTTCAAGAAAATATGCACACGTTGAAAAAATGCTTGCAAATGCGTACAAATAAGAAATTCCTACATATTAGTTGCCTGATTTGTATTATATTGTAATTTTAAGCAATAAAAACTACAAAAGTACATTTTACATGATTGCTCAACTTTACTTAACTTAGAGGTAAAAAAAAATTGTTTTTACCAAAATGAAAAAAAACCATATTTAAAAGAAAACACCTTTCTGAAAATTTCAGGATCTTTTAAGATCAGTACAAGGTATTACATAAAAAAAATGGAACCAAAAATTTAATGTTGATCGTGGATTTGCACGATTTTAACAATTCAAAATTCTCCAAATTCATCATTTGAGAATTTTTTTTTTTCAATTTTTTTCATTTGGCTCTAAGTACATTCTTTAAGACTAACCCCGAATGATTTTTTTGTAACTATAATAGTTTTCGAGATATTTCAAAAATAAACTTGAAAAATTGAAAAAAGGTCAAATTCAGAATTTTGCATAACTTTTGAAAAAAAAATTGTTTTTTTTTCCTTTGGTAGAACTTCGTTTTATGGATAAAAGAAAACTTCTGACCAAATTTCATCGAAATTGAAAGGGGTCGATTCCAACTATTGTTCGATTTGACATGCAATTAACCCATATACATATATTATACAAATTTATTTCGATCTGCGGTTTTTATTGTTGGTGAATTTGCTGTGACAAAATTCCACGATAAGGATGATAAAGAAAATTCGACTTTGATCGCATTTTTATAATATTAAATGTGGAGTTTGCCGGAGCTTGGAACACATGTAGAGTATAACTTTTATTTATATAATTGTAAGCGCATATAATTCATCTTTAGTAGGATAAATTTTGCATTCAAAATATTTTTACTGTATAAATAATAGAGAGAAAGAGACACGGAAATGCGCTATAATGTGGAGAAATAAAAGTCGGAAACGCTGGTATATAATAGCACTATACGGTAAACTCGCTAACGGCTCAACAAATACATAAAACCAGCTGCAAAGAGCACTTTTATGTTTATACATGTCTATGTATATATTATAGCGTAGGCCAAAGTTTACCTGCAGTGCCTAAAGTGTTATGCATTGCAAAACGCTGGTTCTATAGACCTTCATTTTATATACAAAGGTACCATCGAACGAAAAACCGGTTTCCCCAGTGATCGGGAGTCCATATTTATACATATATATACATATGATGTATATATAGATATTATATACATATATTTATATAGAGATAGGGATCATCGAGTTCCACGATGGTTTGTTGGCTACTGGAATTTTGAGCTTCTGTTTCTGATTACAACGTAGAAAAGATGCATTTGAATGGAAAAAAATAAACATTCGATATTTATTACCATATTCGATAAATCCTTTAAATTTTATTTATTTATTAATAATAATTTAATAATTATTTAGTATATAATATATCAAAGAATACACAATATACATATAATAATAAAATAATAAATATAACATAATATATAATAATATAATAATGATTTAATATGCTGTTAATTGATTATCAATCTTACTGATGATTTTTTCCAATTTTTTATAATCATTGTAGCAATCAAAATTGCAACTTCTTTTGAAACTACTGAATTTTTTTAAAAATCTGTCTCTCAATAATGTGCGATGCAGTGTTGCATCTATTTAGATGTGTTTGTGTGTGTGTTTCTCTCTCGGTCTCTCGGATTTCGAGGCTATCTATTTTACGATAGCGCGCTATAGTTTAGATACGAGCATCTTGGAAACGCTTTTTTTATTTATCATTATTTATTTACCATCCGGTAGGGATAATTGTCACGTCAGTTCTCTGTATCGAGTGCAGTTTCGTACATGTGTAATGAATTTATTTACATAAAAATCTAAAATATTTTGATTAATAAATTTATCGAATATAAATGTAAGTAAAACAAATTGCGCAAATTGTAATTTGCATATAAAGTATTGTCGCTAATTTTTGCTATGACAATTCCTTTTTGCGCACTCCTAATTTTGATTTTTTCGTAAGGAAAACTTTGTCGAGGATTATTATAAATTTTATATAAATTTAGAGAATTCATGATAGTTTTTATTTATCTATTTATAATAGAATTTACTATATTTTATATATGCATAATTAGAATTTGAGTGATTTTTTTCCTTCTTTATTTTCACTTGATAATAAAGAATGCCATAATATTTTCGAGTTTCAATTTCATTTTTTAAATTTTATAAAATGCACACCCTTTTTATTGTTTATTCCTCCCTTTTTAATTTTTTTTTCTAAGTTCTTGGTACCGAGAGGAATTCTATACAAAATTTAAGTATGCTAGCCAAAATATACCCAAGTTTGAGAGCTCACAAGCATTTTTTTCGTATTTTTATGGTTTATTAAAAATAAAAACTTTAACTCTCAAGCAATTCTGTCAAAAAATTACAAACTATCTGTTACGGACAATTTGATTATTTTCACAAAAACATTTAAGCATTCAGGCGGCAAAAATATGACGCGATCACCGTGATTTCTCGATAATTTTGAATTTTTTTTCTTTAAAAAATGAAGCCATTCTTCTGAAATATGAAATAAACTGATAATATAAATAAATAAATAAATATAAATAACAATAAATATAAGTATAAATATATATAAATATAAATAAAAAAATAATATAAAATTTACCAAATTCATTATAAAACTTTTTTTCCTACTAAAAAAAATCTTTCAGTTGTACATGTTGAAACATTGGACCGCGTCATAAAATATTGCAGTTATCCTCTTTGTATGAGAGCGGAGAAAAAGCTTTTACTGGGCGTGAAATTCAAATTTCACTGAATTAGAGAGAATCAGAGTACGATGCTATTATTTTGTTTTTGGTAATATAATGTTGGGAAAATAAGTTTCTGCATTTTCATATTATTCTTTTCATACGTAACGAGATAGTCCTGAAAGTTTCAATCGTATAGGAAAATCACTGTGGAGAGGTAAAAGTCTCTGTCACTGTCTAGTGGTGGAGAGTTTTCACATCACCTTAAGTGTCCGCTTCGCCGCTGTAACTGCAAGGGAAAGCAGAGCCAGGGATAAATAGTGGCTCTCACGAATAGAGGAGACAGCACATAAAACCGTAAGGAGAACGGTGAAGCGCGTTTCCTATAGACTTTCGTGAAGCGAGGTAGATACACTGCGATTTTACGCGCAAAGCCTCTTTCTCGGTTATGAGACAGAACAAACCAATATAAACCACGAGCGAAAGAGAGAAAGACAAAAAAAGTGCGACACACGTATTTTTTGCTAGGGTGCTTCGAAGAAGGACTGTATATTTTTTTATCAAATTGTTCTTCGTGATTCGAGAACATTCCGCTTGAATAAAAATCCTTGTAAGAACCGAAGATTGTACCATTTTTGTAACTACTGCCTCATTGATGTTGAAATTTCGACACAAAGACTGTCAAAATTTGGGAACCGCAAAGCTCTTCGCTGTACATTCTTATCGCGATGACTTTTTCGCCAAATTTGAAGACTGTGTAATTTTTTTTGAGACTTATTGTTTGTCGAATTCAAAGAGTTCTTATCCAGAAACTAATTAAACTCGCAATCGTCCAGATTGAATTAAATTGGCAGAATTTGATTTCACCGAAACTGCGCTAAAAAGTTTGAATTTATTGACGTAAATTTAGTGATTTTTTAGCAAAATTATTGTTACTTATTTTTTTTATATTCAGGAATAACTGTTTGATCTTGATCCACCACAGTTTGCACTAAGTTCTTCTTTGAAACGTGTAAAAACAATCTTTGAAATCTTAGTACTCGTTTGACCCCGAAGACTAATTTAACAGTTCTTAAAAATCTAACAAATTTGAAAAGTATCGTCATTCAATGTAAACATTCGGGTAAAGATTCCCTGTAAATGCGTTTCCAAGCTATATTTTAAAAAAATTATGTTCACATTTTGTATAGCTTCCCTGAGTAAGACGTTGAAATTGGGACACACATCTACATTTCCCAGTATTAACGAGACATTTTTCATCCAGTAAAACTTTTAACTGGCTAATTCCAATTAATACAATTAAATTTAAATACAATAATTACAAATTAAAGATTTGATTGACTTGAAAGGCCTTGACCTTAAAATCAATTTTTCATGACTTTCGAAATTCTCTGACAGCTCCAATAATTTAGATAATTCATTGTGTATCTGATAAACAAAAATTAAACCTACGTTAATTCACAGAAAACTCAACGATGTCCTAAAAAATCGGCTTTTCTAATTTTTTGAGAATTGGTTAAAAATGACTAAAATATTTTTATTCGTGTTTAATGAAATGTCGTCGCTCTCATTGATCAAAAATTCACCCCCGATTAAGAATTCACCCGAGTACAGAAAAAAAAAACTCGACGTTTCGAAAACGAAAAGAAATAATAACCCAAGATATTGAGAATCCCCTCAACAAAAAATCTGACTTAGAGCAGCCAGGAAAATATATTTTACTAGTGTACGTATTGGATTAGGCAAAAATTAACAGCTGTCAATTAATTCTTTGCAGCAACGTTGCCTAAATTCCATGCCCTTATTCCTTAAAATTTCCACATCTACACTGTAAAAAATGTATGTTGAAACTTCATAAAAAATCAGAGGTCTTTATGCATATACTGTATATTAAATTTCATATACATGTGTGTAGTAATATTCCAATAAATGTATTAATACTCCAATAAAAAATTTAATTTTCTGAGTTTATTCTCTTTATTTCAATTGTAACACGAAATCGTGCACTTATAACGCTTTTTGCGTTATGGACAATTCAATATACAAATATTGAATTTAAATTAAAATTGTTAATTTTCTTATCAATGTCTATTAATTTTGATTTCGTATACTCGTTATTGAAATTCAATATGCAAAAGAATATGAAATTTCAATAACAAGTATATTAAATTTAAAGACATTTTTTATAGTGTATGAGGCAGTGGTTGATAATAGTTCCTAAACTTTTGCTTGTGCAACAGCTATCTTTTGGGCAAGAGCTGCTTCAATCTAGAAGAACCAGTGAATTGAAAAATAAAGTTTATTTCAACCGATCCTAATATGTACGTAATGTATGATGACAGTGACGACCGCGAGCGCTTTACAGCTCGGGCTTTTCTCGCGTACATTGACCTGGCTTGGTTCTTTGATACTAACCTCGCCCAATGTTTGCGCGACTTCCTCCTAGCTCGTCCATTTTCACAATTACTTTTTTAACGTCGTATATAAGATTTATAAAAGATGTAAGATATATGATGTAAGATGTATAAAAATAATAAAAAATTCCCCACTACGTTTGACCCCAAAATAGACTCGCCGTCTGGTTGAAGTCTCATTACATCGATCAAAAGCAATGAAAAATCGAGTAGAAAAAATTGTGAGTCCAAAATTTTTATTTGGAATTAATCTTACTAACTCAACGGAAATTTACAAGATCATCTCATTTTTTTGAAGAATAAAATAGCGAATTCTTGGAACCGTGATTTCGCGAAATTGACAAAGAAAATTTACAATATATTGTCGCACTTTTAGGATTGATATAATAATAATAATAATATAATATATAAAATACCTAATATATAATGATATAATATACAGTATTAATAAATAATAATAAATAATAAATATGATAAATTGATTTATTAATAATCATAATAATTGCATGAATGAATAATAAAAAAATGAGATGCTCTCGTTCCTTTGAAAAATCAAAGTGACATTTTCTGAAACTCTTCGAATTTCTCGGGATTATCGAAGCAAATTCAGGAAATTATCCCAAGTTTTATATTGTAAAATAATTGTAAATGATTTTTGAATGAAAACCAAAAATTGGTCATTGAAGGTATGAGGAGGCTAAATACCGACACTAACACCTCGAAATTACCATCCTAACTTGCTCTTATACAAATGGATGGAATTGAATAAAATTTTAACAACATCATCAGAACAATGGCAGGAATGGAGCCTCACAAATTTTTTTTCGAAAAACAAAAAAAAATTTACAGATTCATTTACCACCAAGAAACTGTAATTGAAATACTTAAATTATTAAATTTTTACTGCATTTCGGGTAAAATCAAGAGTGAGGCTCCATGAAGAACGCCACGATACAAATATCGAGACGTTTTCGACATTATTTTATCAAAATGACACGCCGTAAGTTTGGATGGCGCATCAAGAGATAAATATCGATAAATTGTAATTTTATTGAAAAACGAAATGGTGAAATGTAGTTCACAGACGTGCGAGTGAGGGCAGCACCATGGATTCTGACGAGTAACCTATAATATTTAGGGGGCTCGAATGAGTTCGTTGGCATTAGCCGTAACGCATTTTACCCTCTCAATTGACAATTAATTGCTAATTAATTTATCCCCCTCTTAATTGTCAAAATGTAATTAATTTTCATCCACGGTTGTCGGAGAAAGACTGGACGACGATGATACGTCGATAATGTAGGGATTGAATAAAAATGGTGCTTAGCCTCCTCTTAAGTTAATCACAAAAAATTTGCGACGTGTGACAAATGAAAAGAAAAATAGAGATTCTCTAATCTACTTAAGAACATCAAAGAAAAAAATTCAAACCTTTGTCATTTCGCGAGGTCGGCGAACTAAAATTTACGTAATTGTCACATCTCTAATTAAAAATCAAAGTGAAAAGCTATAAAATGATTATCACTTGGATTCAAACATAAAAAATTAGTGATATGTAAAGATAAAAATAATCATAATCGAGGTGCTCGCGGTCATCCTAAAACTTAAATAAAAGATCCTTCGAGAATGCAGAAAATTGTCGAAAAATTCAGAAATTTTCTCAGGTTCTAAATTCAAAATAATTCCGAATATTTTTGAATTAAGAATTAAAAACTGATCATCATACTCATTAAAGAGATCGTGGATGTGAAAATAGTGAAAAAAAGCAATCTGCAAATTTCGAATTTTGTAAAATACATTTTGAAAAAAATATACGAGTGTGACGATTTTTTTTCTACGTCAATCAGTCAGGATTTTTTTAAATGTAAAAAATCGCAAACAAGATCGTTGCTTTTATTCTCGGTGGTTTTATATACGCGATCAATCATTCTGCGCAATTATTTCGTCAAAAGTGCATCGGAAGGGGGTTGAAACGAGTCAAGCATCACTTTCGTCTCCCTTTATTTTCGTTCTCGGTTTTCTTTCTTCTCTTTGTTTCGGTCGGATCGCGGATATACACGAGCGTTGCTCGCCCCCTTAATAGTTGGCATCCCTCGCACACACGCGCAACCCCTTTTTCCCTTGACGAGCCTCCATTTCCCGCAGCTCGAACCGCGCGCCCGCTACGAACAAAGGCAAAGAAGAAAAAGGCCGTACAAGAAAAATGGCCCTGCGTGCCGGATATAATTCCATACACGGGAGTCGGGAAAATCGGTGTCGCGCTATATCCGCGTTCTGGGCGAAAACAAAGGAATATCCATGCAGGCGAATGACGATGATCCCCCTCGCGATATCCCTTCACCCCCCACTTTTCCCGCTGGAAATGGAGGGGGAGTAAGATATAAGGAAAATCGTTGTGAGGAGAAGAAAGGACTTTGTGCGTGTGTTCTTCTTTTTCCCGCCCTTTATTTTTTGCCCATCAGTCACTAACAATCGTTTCACTTTCATTGTTCATTATGTGGGGCAATTTTCTCAATAACCTTTTTCTGGATTTTCCACCCCATAATTTTTCGTATCCTCACGTGATCGTAAAAAGTAAATTTTTATTTTTTCGATTTTTAAAGATTTTTACAGAGATCGGTTAAAATTTTTGTTTGCTCCTAATTAAGGTTTACGATTAAAATTTTTGCTTTTTCGATTTGTAAGATTTTTACAGAGAATTTTGGTTTACTCCTAATTAAAGTTTATGGTTAAAATTTTTGTTTGCTCCTAATGAAATATACTGTCAGTTCAAAGTAAAATTTTTATTAGCATTGGATAATTGGAAAGCAAGTATTAAAATTTACTGTTTGGGATACGATCATTTTTTTCGCTGTTAAGATTATTTTATTTAATAAAAAATTCTAGTTCAATTTTATAATACAATTTTATGATAAAAATATAAGTTTACAAAATTGATCATCTTATTCTGTGATTAAATTCAGTTCCAAAGATCATTTAATTATTTCAAGAAATTCAGAATTCTATCAAATCTAAGCATTTGAAGTGATTTTTGGGACATTCAATTTCAAAAATCAAACATCGAATATTAGAAAATTTCATTAAATATTACAAAATTTGCAAGCGCTAGATTTTTTTTTTAATTCAGAATTTGGTAGAATCTCAGTGATTAATCAATTTAATCGAGAATTTATTTAATTAAAATGTTGATATTCGTATTTTTGTTTCCTTTGCTCCATCAAACTCAATTATTTTCCAAAAAAACCACATACTTGATAAGAATTTCTCGCATTGAATTTACAAAAAATTGCTTAAGGTACTAGTCTACTTTAGAAGGCCAAAAAAAGCAATTTTTTTCTCAGCTCCTTTATCAAACATGACTATACAACTATTTTCACAACATTGTTTCATCCTTCAAAAATACAAAAAAAAAAGATTTTTTATTTTGATTCTTTGAATAATTTATAGGGGGCGCCAAAGTCGAAAATGTCTCGTCCCATGGCCGACAGTTAATCTCAGGATTGGCAAGTCTGAAATAAGCAAATAAAAAAGCAATTTAAAGAGAAAGGTTTCTTACACCAAAATTTACCCCCGTTAATGGAAAATAGAGTTTAAAAGAATGGTGGATGGTTGAAATGAAAACGAAAAATTGAATTTTTCACAATTCATTTCAAACATCCACCATTTTTTTAACGATTTTTCATTAACGGTGGTAAATTGTTGTGGAAAAAACCTTCCTCTTCAAAATGCTTCTTTATTCTTTAATCCTAAGATTAACTGTCGGTCATGGGACAAGACATTTTCGAAGAATCGACTTTGGCGTCTTCTATAAATTATTCAAAGAATCAAAATTAAAAAAAAAAAAAATTGTCTTTTCGAAGGATGATACAATGTTGTAGAAACAGTCTTATCGCCAAATCTGATAAAGGAGCTGAGAGCAAAAACAATGTTAAAAATTTGATTTTTTTTGGCCTTCTAAAGTAGACTATATCGTAGATTAAGAAGTTCAGATTTTTAAAAATGATTAAAAAATCCTTGTGAACGCTCTAAAATTGGTACTTTTGCATCTATCAAGCTTCCTATTTTGGAAAAATAGGCAAATTGTAATTGGCGCAACAATTCTTCGAAATCGAGATCGTCAACCGTGATAAAATTACCATTTTCATTGGAAAAGCGAGTCTCCCAAAGGCACAAATATTCGTTGACCCGCAGAGAAAAACAACTTTTCAACGCGTATATCTTTGACGATCAAAAACATTCTCCTACTCGAAGGCTCTGAATTTCCCGAATAAATGAAATATACATTGCATATACGATTCCATTCGCTTACGTGACTTCAAGGGGAAACTGAGTAAATATAAAAATGCGTACACCCTAAAAATAAATGTGTGGGTCCGTGTGTTTGATAACAGGTAACGGAATATTTTAAACAGACGATAAATTTCATGCGTGATCGAAATCATCGAAAGTGGTGAAGAAGGCGTGAAAGGAGTCGAAGGGGAAGAGGGTCACGTAGAGAAACACGTCGGAAAATAAAAAAAACATTGTGTCTTTTTTGTATTGAAACGCTCAACTATTCATCGATTATTTTTATCTAATTCAAAAACGCAAATGCCAACGTTAGGTGCTCCTTTTCTTTTTCCCATCCCTCCACGATTCAATCCCCTCGCCCTTGTACTATTACGCGCCTTATTCTCGCCTTTCTGCGTAGAAACCTTTGCGTGGCCCCGAATTCATTGATCCTAAACGCCGGTCCAGGGGACATTCGAGTTACCACAAACTCACAATGGTATATCGGTATACATACACAAACACAGGGGCATTTACAGCTCCACCATTTAATTTTATCCTACCAGAAATACATCTTTGCCACAATAAAACAGAAATATCACTACCAATTAACAAGTGTACCGTACAACATCTACGCCAAACAGAAGCGTTTTGATAACCCTACCAAATAACAAGCCTGCCAGAATAAATCTCCACTAAATAACAACTCTTTTAAACAATATCTCTCTATCACAAAATCTCTCTACCACTTGACAGGTCTCCCATTCTAGTTTCTACAAGGCTACCAGATTACATGTCTCTCGCTCTTTAAACCTGCGAAATCCTACTTACCGACCGCAGGGCGACTGTGCTTTTTCATAAGGGCGGGCTCCAGAATCTGTAGGTTACCGGCCGATCCCTCGATCGATCATCTCTCGCGAAAAGCGAACGTTTTTCCGAAATATTCCAGTATTTTTTTCTGGTAGAGATGTTTCGCTTTCTTATAGAGAAAGTACAACGGAACAAACTCAGTTTCCCGTATATCCTACACGGAACATTAGAGCCATGGGACGTCCAACATTCATACATGGTGGATGAAAACCCTCAAACTTCTGACTTAAATGCGAAACGGCACCTGTTCTTTGTACTGGGAAGATCTCTTATACGTACCCTGAGACGGTTTTTAGACGGACTAGACCCCAAAAAGTGACGTGTGCCTTACGTATTTAGGACGAATAAACCAGTGATCCGATAAAATATCTAATGATCATCCATTATACGTCCCTTAATTTAAATAATTTAATCGTTATTAATTAGATATTATTAATTAATTATAAACTTTATTACTGATTATATAATATTTGGGGCCTATAAGGTATTCATATTTTACATAAAAAAGGAAAAAAAAATGTTCGATTTTTCACCGTACGGTCACTCATCCAAGTATTGGATTCAAGGAATGCTGCTTAACTCTTCTGATCTCCTACCTACCTACCTACCTACCTACCTACCTACCTACCTATCTACATTAACTTGACTTATGATATATTTTTGCGTGTAAAAGCTTATACGATGCACTTTGCTAATATACTTATGCTGATATCTTTGTCTTGACAGGCCTTGAATAATGTATAATCAGTAATGAAATTTATAATTAATGAATAATATCTAATTAATAGTGCGTAAATTAAGGGACGTATAATAGGTGATCATTAGACATTTTTTGCAACATTGGCATTCGTCTTAAATACGTACACCAAACGTCACTTTATGGGGCCTATAGGTACGCCTAAAAACTATCTAAGGGTACGTATACGAGACGTTTTCAGCTCATAGAATCGCTACCGTTTCGCATCTTCGTTAGTGGTTTAAAGGATGTTCATGGTCTTTCCTGAAATGAAATTTTCATCCAACATATATGATTATTGGACGTCCTCTGGCTGTTAGGTTACGTGCGGAATATATTTACAGCTCCAAAAATATGTGTCGTAGACTTAGAATAAACTTCCGCTTTATCCTTCGATAGACGTAATTTGTACGTCTATAAGACGGTCAATCGGCGTACGGCATACCCATATCGTAGCCACCCGAAATACTTAAATGTACATCTAAGGGACGAATAAGCTTTATTGGACAAAACGCGATGGATCACACACGACGTATATTGTACGTACTTTTTCTTTAAGCACCAAATATACGTAACACGGCCATCCATGGGATGTTCATAGGTGGACATTCAATAGCTTTTATTTTAGGATAGTAATTGGACATCTATTGGACGTTCTAGGTTCACATCTATATGAAATTCTACATGGAACGTCCGATAGACGTTCAATTGACGTTCTCCAAATATGATTTTCGTTGATCATACCTGGAACGTCCAATACATGTTCAATTACTATCCTAAAGTAAAAGCTATTGAATGTCCACCTATGGACATCCTATGGATGGCCGTGTTACGTATATTTGGTGCTTAAAGAAAAAGTACGTGTCACATACATACAATATACGTCGTGTGTGATCCATCGCGTTTTGTCCAATTAAAAGTATACCATGAGCGCTCAATGGATGTCCGCATTACGTCCATCGTGGATGTAGACGTGTTAAGGATCTATGGATTATTGATGGACGTCCAATGGACACTCGGTTCCGTGTGGGATATTGAGAACGTCTGTCTCTTTTGACTCAGGGCAAAGGGTTTAGCCGGATAAGAGTGGTGAATCGGCGCCCAGCGAAAAAAAACACAGCGCCCTGCAGTCGGTAAGTAGGATATTGCAGGATTTGTGACCCGGGGACTTGTAATCTGAGAGCCCTGTAAAATGGGAGAGCCGTCAAGTGCTCGAGGGATTTTATGGTAGAGATATTACTTGAGAGAGTTATTATTTAGTTAAGATTTATTCTTTTTAGGCTCGTTATTTGGTACAGTTATTGAAATGCTTCTGGTTTGGAAAAGATGTTATACGGCAGACTTGTTTATTGCTATTGATATTACGGCAGTGTTTTATCGTAGTAGAGATGTATTTCTGGCAGAGAAATAAATGGTAGAGCTGTAAATGTGCCACAAGCTTACTACACCCGGAAATAATTGAAGATAGAAACACAAGAAGGCTGAATAGCATCACGTGATACGAGGGAATCATATGCGCATTTCGATGTACGAAAATGAGACCGTGATAAAAAAAAAATCGTCGAAAACAGGATGTTTTTCAGTGATTTTCGCACAGAACAATTGATAACGCAATTTTTTATCGATACGTGACGTTTGAATTGTCAAGAAGTGATGTGTCATCTCTTTCTGGGATAATACGAATGGTTTTTATATAATTATTTTTCCATACATACAGCAATTTGAAATAGTGTACTGAATGTTTTGATTGATGAACTATTTAAGTTAAGTTAAGGGGTGACACGACTCCAGTGGCCGAAAAATATACCTAACTTTGGCAATGGATTTTGGGAGTATGGAAAAAAGACTGATATTTTTTTTTTAGAGTTTAACATACATTGAAGTATGAAACATAATTTTTATTATCATTTTGACATTTAATGGTGGCGACAATTTTTGAAGTCCTCTTTTATTGAAACTCCTTGACGGGAGGATGGACTTCTAATCGATTTTCACAAAACTCCAGGGTGTTGGATTTCCCCAAAATTCTAGAGAAATGCATTAAATGCAATGTAGTTTTTTTACATTTTTATTTTCGAAGAAGATAAATTTTTCACGCAAAAAAGAACATTGCATTCCAACCATGCAAATTTCAACATCACAATATTTCACCTTCATAAGACTATAACCAACATTTCAATAAAAGGGAAATGGAAATTCCTATTCGAGATTTGTGACCATTTTTATTTTTAAATTACACGTGAATTTCAAAAAAATACCAAGTATAATAATTGTATAAATTTGAATGAAATGTTTTAGTTAAATTTTTGCTTCTATTCGCTCATTCCAAACTTTTATTTCGTAATTTCGGAAATCAATGGAATTATTGCATTCCGAAAAATGATTCTTGATAAGAAATAATCTCCGTATTTGAATGCACGCCACTATAGATGCGAATGAGCACACGTGTGCACTCGTTGAATTGTGCAACGCGATTTTTGCCGTTTATATGCGGCTCACTCAGCCGGCGAATGTATATTTTTAGTACGGTTAGTAACTCTTGTTGCTAAGGCATCAGCTGATTCGAGGCAGCTCAGCAGTGACGGGTCACCGATATCTTTGTTCGCTATCTTTATCTCTCTCTTTTTATCTTTCTCTTTTTCACGGTGCATCAAGATATTAATTTAATTTTAATTGTTTTTCAACACCGGCAGTCACAGATTAATTGTTTGCACAACAAAGATTCTTCATCTGTTTTGAAATATTTTGAATTCGATCAAAAAATATCGAATGGGCTCCAAAATTTCTCCATCTGCTCCAAAAATTCTTAAATCTGCTCCAAAAATATTAAATGCCCTCCGAGATTTCAAATCCAGACCCACAAATGTTTATATTGGTTTGGAAAAATATAATTTCTCTACATAAATTGTTACAAAGGTCAGGAACTCGAATGTGCACAAAAAATGGAGTCCGACCCGAAATTCAAGTTTTCCTCATAATAATGAAAAAAAGAGGAATTTATTCGTACTCCGAATAATCATTGAAGTTTTCAGTGGAATTTCTCGTCAATACATTAGTAACCAAGAGGAGCAGATATAAATATAGATCAAGATTTTTTTTTTAATGGAAATTGTTTTGTAACAACAAAGAAATATATACAAGGAGTATGACAAAATTCATGATATTTTCGTCATTTTCACTTCGTCATTTGATTGATTGTTCGCAGAGCCTTCTTTACCAGTAAGTTCATCAATTTTGAAGGCCAGTGAACGATGGACCAAAATTTGGACATGGTTTCAAATTTCGAATATGCAAGATTTTTCATAATTTTTTTCGAAAAATTTATAATTTCATGATTTGTTTAAAAAAAAATTAGATCAATATTATTATTGTTTTCAATATTATTATAATATTAGGATTTCTGAAAAATTCAAAATTTCATAGAACTTAAATTCCTCAAGAGTATTTTGATCAATTTAATACTAACCATGCTTGTCATTTACATTAGTCAATTCACGTGAAAAATTCAGGTCGATACTTTCGATATTATGAAAGTTGGAGCAACAATAGAAATTTTGAGAAATATTTAAATTTTTGAAAAAATGTAATTAAACTTATATGTGCACAAAAAATTGAGTCTGATGCAAAATTCGAATTTTCCTCATTAATGAAAAAAGAGGAATTTATTCGTATTCCGAATAATCATTGAAGATTCCAATGGAATATCTCGGAGATTTTACTCGCGATCAGTTCAATTAATTGGTAGAGCCACTCCCTTGCTTAAAATGCTTGCAATTCATTACGAAAGTTTGAAAAAACATTGTTTTTTCGAAATTATTCTCTATATGCAATTATCAATGTTTTTTGGCAAATAAATCATTACCATTCCATTTACAAACATTGCTTGGTGGGTCAGTCAAAGAAAATAGAGAGAAAATCGACGATTGGAAAAAAAAATAAACCTCTGAATAAAAAGTGCCTCCCTCCACTCTGTAAATTCATCTTGGCGATTGTTTTTTTTTCTTAATTTCTTCTAACCCCTACATTTATTTTTTTACTAAAATTTTCTAATTTTTTTGCCAAATAATATTAATCAAATAAAGCATACAAAGATAATGTCCAAAAGATTTCATTTGATAAAAAAAAATTTCTTACAAAAGTACAAATTTTTACGATAAAAAGATACCCAGAAGATTCAATAAATTTATAAAAAGACTACAATCGATAATTGGAAAAAAATTGACCTCATAATAAAGAGTTTAATGTCTCTCACTCTGATCAAATCACCACGTAGATTGTTTTTGTCTAAATTTCTTCTGGCCCCTACTTATTTTCTTACTAGAGTTGTTTAACCTTTCTGCCTATTGTCATTAATAAAATAAAACATACAAAAATAACGTTCCGCAAAAATTTCTACGATAAAAAAAACTTTAAAAAAATACAAATTCTTACAATAAGAAAAATATTCAGAAAATTAAATTGATTTGTGTAAAATCAACAATCCAATTTCGACGATTTTTACGCTAAAAAAACAACTTCTCGAAAATTTTCCATCTTGATTTTATCGGGAAGAGATTATTGATTGACAAATGTGACTCGCTGTGGCAGTGGAAATTCGAGGCAAATTAAGAAATACGAAAGAAAGAAAAACGAAAAAAAGGTGAAAACAGCATCTGTATCAAGAGTGACTTCGTGGGTTAATATTGGTCGTTGTCGCTTTAGCGTGTGTGTTGAGTAAAGAGAAAACGGTGTGCGTATACACACACACACACACACACACACACACACATACACACACACACATATATATATATATATATTAGGGTGGTTCTTATTTAGGGCTCGGACGAATTTTTCATCAGACACCCCCCAAATCGATTCCAAATAATTCAAAAACAATACCCTAATTTTTTCAGATTTTTATCTAGAATAACTTCTCCCGAAAAGAGGGTAGATTTCCCTTCTTGAAATACACGTATTTCGGTCATATTCTCAGAATATATTTTATTCTAAGTATAATAGTTTAAAAAAAAATCGTAACTGCAATATTTTAGTATTCATTGGTGCTACTGTTTGAGGAAAAATTCACATTATCACACGGGTCAAACTAGACGAATTGTAATTCGTCTAGATTGACCCGTACGATAATGAGAATTTTTCCTCACATAGTAGCACCAATGAACACTAAAATCTTGCAGTAACAGATTTTTAAAAAAATTATTACACTTGGAATAAAATATATCCTGAGAATATGGCCAAAACACGTGTATTTCAAATCTACCCTCTTTTCGAGAGGGGTTAGAGTTTAGATAAAAATCAGAAAAAATTAGGGTATTGTTTTTGAATTATTTGTTTTCGATTTGGGGGGCGTCTGATAAAAAATTCGTCCGAGCCCGAAACAAGGACCACCCTAATATATAGATGTACACGCGCGCGTGAATATTTTTCCTCCCCTCCACGTCGCTGTTTTCCACGGCTCGTTTTCACCCCCACTCTCGAATTCCCCTGCTAGATACCCGACCAGATGATCGCATGCCGCTCTCACACGATTTCTCGAGGCGTCAGTTAGCAACCGGCTTCGTTACGGTGTAGGTGAATTTTTTTTCGTCACTCCTCTCGTTCTGTAACGTTAAACAAAATATATATATATATATACAAATTTATCATTGTATCACGTTCGTAATGTTGAGTGTAACTTGAGATATTTTGTGACTGTGTCGGTGTGGCAAAAAAAAAATATATATATTACAAAAATAAATGTGTGTTGATTAGAAATGTTTAAAATTACAAAATTGACCGAAGATCGCTCGTGAGATAATTAAAAGGGAAAAAAATATCATCTTACAACACGGAAAATAGTTGCACTATTTTAGAGTAAAAGAGAGGCAAAACTCGAAAATAAATCGTTCATTATTATTCACAACGCTTTAACGTAAATTCGATAAAGTCTGTGATATGGTTGATACTTTTGTATTCGTATTGCTCGAAAGTGACACCTTTCGGACGTTTCGGTGTAAATTATGATATGCGCCAATTGGATATTTAGTCAGAAAGGAGTCGAAGAGAATCAGTGACACGAATCACTAGTACAAAAGAGGGAAGTGAACGAAAAATTTTTACGAGAAATTACAAAAAAAAAATTATATATAAATTCACGACGTGAGAATCGAAATTCTTATCACTTTCATAATTTAATACAAAATATTTGTACACAGTTAAAAAAATAATTATAATATATCGTGCGGGCTTAAAGAGCTCATGCATTAAAATTATCGAGACTGAAAAAAATATTGAAGAGCCAAATTTTCCATCTCAAAAGTATGTGTGAATTGGCTCGACGTTATTCGTGCGAGAAACAAAAATAACAGAGTAAAACCCCCCGTAAATCTCTCGAAAGTTCGAAATAGCGTGATCACGACGATTCGGAGGAGGTTGAAAATCCGGTGCGGCAATAATAAAGTAAAATAAAATAATAATAATAATAATAATAATAATAATAATAATAATAATAACAACGGAGGAGACAAATATAAAGTGCGTTTTATCTCTATATCGTTCAAAATTCCTGTGAAGAAGAGGGAAAATTCTGCCCCGAGGTGGATACAATCGCCAACATTGGTGGTGCCGGCAGAATGGGTCAAATTGGAAATGACGTGAGTCCCTCTCTTGCCAATTCTAGAACGATTGCCAAATGGCACTGCGCTCTTGTTTTGTCGTTACATTTTTAGTTTTCGTTTCTAAATTTTTTTATTTTTATCAACGCCTCACATCGTTATCATCGTCTCGTTATTATCGTTATCGTTGAGTTATAAATCCAAGAATTTATTTCACTCGTTGAGTTTCATTTGAATCCAGCAATGGAATTCAAAAATTTTGATTTTTTTTTAAATTCTGCGCGATATGGATCATCAATTAATTTCGCTATTTTATCCAGTGCATTGTTTTTCTTGATCCAGTTGAATCCAATTGATTAACTTGATTTTATTCAATCTTGATCCAAAAATTCTGTTTAGTTGTCTAACTGAAGAATATCCTGTTTGAAGGATGAAAGTTCCTGATTTACTTTTTGCCTGATTTATGATCCAGTTGAATCCAATTGATTAATTTGATTTTATTCAATCTTGATCCAGAAATTCTGTTTAGTTATGCCATTGAAGAAAGTCCTGTTCGAAGGATGGAAATGCCCGATTTTTTTACCTGATTTATGATCCAGTTGGATCCAATTGATTAACTTGATTTTGTTCAACCTTGATCCAGAAATTCTGTTTAGTTGTGCTATTGAAAAATATCTTGTTTGGCGGATGAAAATGCCTGATTTTTTTGCCTGATTTATAATCCAGTTGAATCCAATTGATTAACTTGATTTTATTCAATCTTGATCAAAAAATTCTATTTAGTTGTCCCATTGAAAAACATTCTGTTTGAAGGGTGGAAATACCTGATTTATTTTTTGCCTGATTTATGATCGAGTTGAATCCAATTGATTAACTTGATCTTATTTAATCTTGATCCACAAATTCTGTTTAGTTGTCTCATTGAAGAATATCCTGTTTGAAGGATGGAAAAGCCTGATTTATTTTTTGCCTGATTCATGATCCAATTGGATCCAATTGATTAACTTGATTTTATTCAACCTTGATCCAGAAATTCTGTTTAGTTGTGCCATTGAAAAATATCCTGTTTGAAGGATGGAAATGCCTGATTTTTTTTGCCTGATTTGTGATCCAGTTGAATCCAATTGATTAACTTGAGTTTATTCAATCTCGATCAAAAAATTCTGTTTAGTTGTCTCATTGAAGAATATCCCGTTTGAAGGATGAAAATGCCTGATTTATTTTTTGCCTGAATTATGATCCAGTTGGATCCAATTGATTAACTTGATTTTATTCAATCTTGATCCAGCAATTCTGTTCAGTTGTCCCATTGAAGAATATCCTTTTTGAAGAATGGAAATGCCTGATTTATTTTTTGGTTATGATATTTTAAATTCAGGGACGCTGAAAATTAAATTCTCATTTTGAAATTGCACTATTTATGGATCATCCTCCAAGGGTGCAGTAATAGAGCGAGAAAGAGAATTGCGACATCTGATACGTCAGATGATTGCGAGATTCAATCAGCCTTATTTACACGTGAAATTTCTTTGATATGTTTTTTTTCCCAATATTTTTTACTTCTGACTTGGGAAAAATGAATCTTTTACTTTATTGGTTGTATTTATATGTAAAGCTTAGAAAATGATCCTGTGGTTTAGAAATTTGTATTTCGCAACTGACTCGATCCCCTTAATAGTCCAAATTCAACGATTAGAACCAGAAAAACCAATTTAAATGTTAAACAACAATTTTACCTGAAATAGCCCATACGTATAGGTTATTCCGTTTCAACTCAACCAGAGTCTGACTCCCATTTTCTGGGATTTAGTTTATAATTTTGTCTACTATTGGATCGAGGTTAATGAGCTCGTTTAATTTGTCCTTTTTTCATATCACCTTTTATGCCGAAAAAAAAGAAAAATAATTTTTTAAATAATTATTTATACAGCATGAGTCATAGATGGGAAAAAACTTGGAAAAATATGAGTCTTTAAAAGTTTCATTACAATCGTGAATAGAAAAATAAAAAAAAAAAAATATCATGAACCAGGGTCGACATGGTGAGGATTTTCTGTTGTCTGAGCTAGCAAAAAATAATACACCCCTTGTATTGATTCAGAAATCATCGATACTTAGCCATATTGATCAGGAATAATGCTTTGATATTTTCCATCGATTTTTCACCTGGTGGAATGATTTTACTTATTTACAAGCCCCAAGGTCATTCGTTCGGTACAGATATTGTCGAATCAATTTTGAAAATGGCACGTGCCTGACCTGGATCTTGGAAGTCACGTAGAAGGGGCAGCGATCCTTTGCAACCGACTATTTACCCTCCTAAAGAGGGTGAATTCCGGGTTGCGAAAGATCCTTCGAATAGCTATAGTAAGGTATCCATGGGGCGCTCCACGGCAAATCGAACACCATTTACCTTCTGCATCTCCGATTTTGTTGAAAATTTTTTATGTTTTAGTACTGATTGAAAGAGGCCTCCATGATTTTTGAAATTCTTTTTTGTTGAATCGTTTTCAAGATATCGATTTTTCAAAAATTACGTTACTTGTTTTTTAAACGTCCATAACTTTGCGATTAATGGGCCAAATGGGACAATTTTTTTCAAAATTGTTGTTTTTAAGCGTACTTTTGACAAAAAATATCGAAAAAATGTTCCAAACCGTATTTATATAAGATTTTCAAGTTTAAAATGTTAATTGTTGATTTACAAAAAAGACGTACTAATCGATTTTCTTAACATTTTTTTGTAAAAAACTGTCATTCATTCCACACAACTTTAAAGCCTAAGTAGATATGGGATAACAATCGGATCTATTTTTTTTTTCGATTTT
The DNA here is from genome assembly GCA_946863875.1 of Alloplasta piceator. Classification (NCBI taxonomy): domain Eukaryota; kingdom Metazoa; phylum Arthropoda; class Insecta; order Hymenoptera; family Ichneumonidae; genus Alloplasta; species Alloplasta piceator. The sequence goes on from OX333074.1 coordinate 42,635,762, forward strand.
TCAATTTTCATATTTCAGTTAATTATCCGTATTGGGAATAAATATTAATCTTTTTTAAGGCTCACCGGTAACGGTCATTGTCATTTATGAAATAAAATAGATATAACTTAATATATGTTTTTTATTTCAAATTGTTATTATTATTATTATTTATGAAATAAATAATAATAACAATAAATACATAATAACTTCGCATAATTTGGCAACAATTAATAATAATTTGACATGGAACGCTCCCTATATATCCTATTAGTAAGAGAACGAAAGGTACCGGTACAAGGGACGAGGGGTGGTTTTTTACCCACTACTTTCGTGCCCGAAAGCGAATTATTTGTGGGCGTGCTTATCGGAAAAAGATTTCCTCCTACCTATCTCAATTCTACCGTCGAGTTTCGTCATCATTTTCTTCTCGTCTTTTCGCTCACTTCTTCCGCTCTTTCTCTCTCTCTCTCTCTCTATCTTTCCATCTATATTTAAGCTCTTCGTTTATTTAATCAGGCTCGAATGACCAAGTAACGTCAATACTTTAGTAACCAAGGGAAGCAGCTATAAATACAGATCAAGATTTTTTTAAAAAGGAAATTGTTTTTTAACTACAAACAAAATATACAAATAGTGTGGCAATATTCAGGATAATTTCGTCATTTTATTTATTGTCAGCAAAGCCTTCTTTACCAGTAAGTTCATCAATTTTGAATGTCAGTGTGCGATGGATAAAAAATTAGTGATATGGTTCCAAATTTCGAACTTGCAAGATTTTTCATAATTTTTTGAAAAATGTATAATTTCATGAAATCCAAATATCTTTATCGGTTTTCGATCAATTTAAAATACCAACCAATGTTTCTCACCTAGTCATTTTGTTTTAAAAAAATGTAGCTCAATATTATTATTCTTTTCAATGTTATTATAATATTAAGATTTTTTGAAAAATTAAAAGTTTCATAGATTTAAATTTCTCAAGAGTATCTTGCTAAATTAAAAACCAACAGTGTTTATCATCTAGTCAATTCATGTACATTTTTTCAATATTATTGTAGTATTAGTATTTTTTGAAAAATTAAAAATTTCATAAAACATTAATTTCTCAAGAGTATTTTGCTCAATTTAATTCTGAGAAATATTTAAATTTTTGCCAAATCAAACATTTCCACATATATACAGATTTCCCGAGGTTTTTTTTTGTAAATATAATTTTTTTTCAAATGATTTGTAAATCGTTACACATAAAATTCTTATCCACACATTTTTATAAACAATCCCTTGTTACAAAATCTATTTGCAATCAAATTTGTATCCGTCTACATGAATGTAATACGATTATATAACACGATAGGCTTTCCTCATGTTTTTTAATGTCCGCAAACGAAAAAAAAGTCCATCGAAGGGAGCATTAGTCATGGTTGTCCAGTTATTTATACGATGGTGCAAAATTATCCATGTTATACATCGTATATTTCCCCTTTTTTCCTCATTAATTATATATATTTTCGTCTCGGGGTCTTCGAAAAAAAAAGTGTTTTTTTCACGATACACACATTCCATACGATCCATTAAACGAAGCGTGGAGCTTGACTTTTATTGTTAGTGCCTCGCTCGTATTCATCCCTCGTGCGTCCTTCGAACTTTTCCACTCTTCGAGCCCAATTTATCACTCATCTTATTTATTTACATTTTTTTCTTCATCGCACAAAAAGTCTTCCGGCAATCGATTGAATCAGGAAGATACGATGCGCGTTAAATGAAAAGTAATACCAATTAATTGTTCCCTTAATGCACGAATAATAAAAATAGACTTAAGGCGGTATTCTGGTCCAGAGACATACATTTTGAGAGTTTTGTGGAGCTTGATAAAAAAAAAAAAATTTTTTACTATTCTTTTTTTACAACGTATTTATTACTATTTTGACAATAAACAAAAAAAAATTACAAGAAAAAAAGAAAATTAAGTAAGTTCCAAGCTGGCAAAATTGGGGCTAAAAAGGGGGTGTGCGTGCTGAGACGATTGCAACTTTTCTAGTCATCCGATACAAAATTTGAAAAAAGATTCTCAATTAGTAAGAATGTATTTATAGTCCATATCTCAGAGAAAACGGAAATAATTTTTTTCGCAAAATGGCGGCTGTCTAAACAAAAAAGACGTTTTTCGACGCTTTTGTCATAGTTTTTTTTTTTTTTTTTTTTACAATAGTGATGAAAATAATTTTGATACAAAAGTGGCTGAGGCGATAGAGAGTTATGTATTGATAAAAAATTTGAAGTAAATCAGTTGAGTAGAATTTGAGATATCATGTCAACCGCGTTGAGAAAAGTAGTTTTAAAAAAAACGTAATTGCTGCGTCACTAAATTAACTATAAAACTTCGTAAATTATTGGAATTTAAAAATTTCCTTTCGAAGATATATTCTTAAAGGTCTAAACTTTAACCCGATCAGGTTATCGTGTTTTTCGGCACCTTGTGAGGCTATCGTGGGTCGCTGGAGACCCAAGGCGTGTTAGAACACGTAATTTGCGATGAAAAAATCTGATAACATTCCTTGACACGCTCCAATACTTTTACTGTAAGGGCACACCATAAAGATTTCAAAAAAATTTAAACAAATATTTTATCTTTCGCCATAAACACAAGTACCTCTCAAGATAAATGGGAGAAAAGAAAAATCGCTCGGGTCTCCAGCGACCCAGGATAACCGAATCGGGTTAAGAATATGGAAAATAAAAATTGATTTTTTCGTAATTCTAGACCAGAATACTCCAAACTCCAGAATACTATAAACTTGCTCAAAAAAAAATGTTTACTTTTGCTGAATAGATTCATCGGAATAATTGCAGCAATTCCTTTATCGACATTCATTGCGAAAAAGTCTTGATCAATTTCCGAGCAAATTTGCGATTGAGCAATTGAACAATACTCATTTGTCATCTCAGTGACGAATTAGATGAAAAGCTTGGTACAATTGTAATTGACATCGATAAAAAAAATTGCTCAATTAGCTCCGGTTTTTTACAATCGCGTTTATTCTTTCTCAATGTGTATCATCTTTCGCAACTTTTCCATTAAAAAAATTCAAACTCCTCGTGCACCTTGTATTCTCATCCGCCCCACCTCGATCTCACCTCACACATACACACACACACACACGCGCTCACATAATCGTAAAATTGTTTTCCAAGCTGAGACCGGTTCTCCAAGATCTGGGTTCTCGTTTCCAATGTTGTTTACGTTCGGTCATAGGCCGCCTTCGCCCCGGAGACCTCGAGAGAACCGTCAGCACACACAAACTTAACCTTCCATTCGTTTACACACTTAAAATATCACTGTATTTTCGAATGATTGTCGAACAAAAAAGCGGTATATCACACGATTTTACACGCGCAGCGTCCCGAGTTACGTCCTTTGTTTACTTGCTGCTATACTCGCTTCAACAGACACAAACACATACGGATTATACATATATATGAGGCATTCCACGTCAAGTTGGCCACCCCATTTTTTAAAATTACCAAAAATCGCATACGAATTTTTATAAAGTAGTTCTAACTGTCAAGAAAGTTCGTGATTTTATTCCGATTTGTAAATTACATATTTCAAACGGAAAAAAATACAACAAATTTTCTTGTTCCATTTTGTAACTCGAAAATTATTCATCGTACGAAAAAAAAAGTAGAACATGAAATTTAGGATTTTCAACGTACTTTTCGCTGAAATTTTTTACTAACTCCTCCAAACGCTCTATATGCCATTTTCGCAGCGAATAATGTTTTTATTTTTTTTTCTTAGAATTAAAATCTTCGGCTTGTCTGTAGTTTTAACAGTTTTTTCCTTGATATGTTCACATACAAAAAAAAATTAGCTGAGTGGAGAATCCATTCCATCCCATGCGCTTTTCATCCCAAACGAATGCCCAAATTTCTCTGTGCATTAACAGGGTTGATACTATCTATAGATATTTTCTAAGGCCCGCATTTTTGGTTATTTTTTGTACTTTTTCTATTTTTCAAACTTTTTTCATTTTTATTTTTTTAAATATCTTTTTGTACATTTTAATAAACTTTATCAATGGACCCAAGTATACCGATAAAGTCTATTCAAATTAAAGTCAAAGGCTCTCACGTCTCTCGATTGGAAAAAAAAATTATTTACCGTCTTTGGATACACCGACGTTTCTACGGCCAATGAGTACTTTTTTAGTTCGATTTGGGCATGATTTTTGGGAATGAAGCAATGATACTGCTTTGTTCCTGGAATCGTCTTCGCAGTATCGAAACGAGATTATTTTATTATTTGTCCCTGTCTACGATTAATAATGATAAGATATCAATATCTACACTATTTCGTTAAATCACTCTATAATGATAGATAGTATCAATAAAAAATCATTTGAAATAATGCATTCTCCACTATGACAATTTTTTAATAGTCTGTAAATATGTCGAGTAAAAAACTGTTAAAACTAGACAAATCAAAGGTGTTAATTCTGAGAAGAAAAAAAATCAAAACAAAACTTGCTCCGAAAATGGCACATAGAGCTTTCGGAGGAGTTTGTGAGAAATTTCATTGAAAAGCACGTTGAAAATCCTAAATTTTATGTTATATTTTTTTTCGTACGATGAATAATTTTCGAGTTACAAAATGGGACAACCAAATTTTTTGTATTTTTTTCCAGCTAAAATATGTAATTTAAAAATCTAGAAAAATTCACGAATTTTCTTGATAATTAGGACTACTTTTAAAAAAATTGCATGCGATTTTTTGTGATTTAAAAAAATGGGGTGGCGGACCTGACGTCGAATGCCTCATATGTATACAAATATGTAATATTCACTGAAAACAGGTTTCAGCGCGAGAATAAGGTGTGCAAATCGATTGCTTCGTCGATTTTCCTCGATGCGAATGCTCGAGCAGGTGAAATTTTTCCTCGCCACGTTATCGTTGTGCCAGTGATTTTGCAAAATCGACGAATAATCAGAGGCGGGACTTTCAAACATTTTCCATTAAGAACGGTCATTTACAGCTCTTACAATTATCATTCACTATTAAACCTACCTCCTATCCTTCTACCTTCTACCCTACCGCAATTAAACTTTACCGTATAAAATCCTTGCCAAATGTAAGCTTTTTTAAAGGGCTATCGCATCAGCAGGTCTGTTTCCTGTTTAGGATTTTTTTTTGTGATCCAACTTTGAGTTATTCTTTTCCCTTAGTTTTTTCAATATAATTTGCATATATCGATAGAGTTATTATAATTTTTTCAATAAAGAATTTTCACTTTCCAACCGGATTATCTGAAATATAAAACACACCGAGCATTTCCATTTCGAATGAATTCATTTAATCGGAAATCGAAAAATTTTTTGAAAAGATAATTTTTTAGAAAATTACAGTTGTTGAATTACAGTGTTGTTTTCTAAGTTTGGAACTTATGGTTGGTAAAATGTGATTTACGCGATAATAAAATCTTTTTTCGGTCTAATATTAATTTTGATGAAAAAATCATTCCTCAATATAATGCTTTCAGGTAACATCATAATTATCAAGATGTTAGAGCAGATAAGGAAATAAAATATTCAAAAATCTATTTTTTTTTTCACCGGACTCAAGTATTATTCCGAATCATCTCTATCGAATAACAAATCTACTGCAGCCTAGTATTATATCCTAGCAAACAGCTAGTGACTTCATAAACTTTTGATCATGTGACATATCTTTTAATTTACAAGCTCACGACATGACAAGGTCAAATATTTAGAAGGCACATTTTCATGCTTGTCAAATTTGTTGTCACGCAATAGGATTTGACAATGGGGTAAAAATGTCTCTGGGGTGCTGATTTAGGGAGACTTGTTATGCAGTAGGTATGCATGATATTTTAGGCTCATTATTTGGGACTGATTAAGGGGCCACTGTAAGAGGTCAATAAATTGTCAATGAGGATGAGAAATTGTTTGAGAATTTTTTTCACAGGCATAACTAATTATTCAAAGATGGGATTTTTGTTATTTTATTAAGTATTTATTTAACTTCTCTCATAGCAATTTTTAATAAAAAATCTTGAAAATTAACAGATATGTATAGATATTATCTCAACGACAAAAAAAAATCCTCTCCCATTTCTTTGTCCCATTGACATCTTGAAAAAGGGTTATATGAAAAAAAAAAGTTAATATCTATATGAATGTATCTATCTTTATGCGTAGCCATTTTTTTCTTTGATTATTTACAAAATGTCGATGAATTGAACGATCTTTTAATTCTTAAAGCCCTTTCCTTATTCAAGCAGGTTTTAAAAATAGACAAAATAGTAATGATTTAATTTCTTATATTGACTAGATACAGACTTAGCTACTGAGATTACAAATATTTTAAAAAAATATTGAAAATCGACCCATAAGTTAGCGAGTATTCGCTGGGAGAAGGTCGAAAGTGACTATAACTGACTCAATTTTGAGAATTTCAGCTTTAAATTTTACCTGAATTTTTTTAAAAATATATGCTTTCAAAAGAATGGAAACAAAATTCTTTAATTCTTACTGTGACTTTCACTCTTTGTTATGATAGTCGTGTCATTTATATGACATTAAAAAATATATATTTTTGGTAGACATATTCAACGGGGAGTGGATATTCGGTAGAAATGTGACGGCAGTGCTTTATTGTCGTCAGTATTTATTTTTGGTAGAGCAATGACTGGTATAGCTGTAAATGTGCTGCAACAACTCTCTTATTCACCTCATCTATTCTTATAAATATAATTTGAGGGTTATTGCGCCTTGTCAAGTATATAATTTTTTGAGTTCATAATCGGACGAACAACTCAAAAATAATAAATTATTATTCATTATTAATTAATCATTATTATTTATTTATTATGAATTAATCTATTTATTATTATCAAGTAATTTATTATTAATTATTATTATTTTCCTCATTATTAAATGAGGAAAATAGAAAAAATATGAGTGACATCGAATAAATCTTTATTTCGATAATCCAATAGTCTGCAATTTTTATAAATGAATTTTACCATACCATAGGATTATTATTTTCATACTGTGCCAAGTTTGTGGGATATATTTTGAAAATTGTTTGAATATAAATTATTGAATTACGAACTCGAACGTAAATACTTGAACATTTCTTGTGAGTATTTTTTCGAATATTTTTTTTCTAGGAATGCTCCGCACGTGACTGTCTAGATCAGACTTCGCTGATATAAGTCGAAAAATGAAAATTTTAAACTCTCTTTTTCTCTCGATTATTTGTCATACGCATATTTTTCTTTTCTTTTCGTCCGTCGTTTATTTCACGATTCTCTTGTGTACTCACGTGCTTTTGCACGGTTCATTTGCTTTAAAAACAAAAGCAAAGAACTTTAATGTGACATTATGTGCCTTTATAAAACGGTATGTATACTGTATTATACAATATACGTAAGAGCTGGATAAATAGATAATTTAAGAATGGAGTAATTCTATCGAAATATCTTCAAGTATTCCAGATTTCATCGTCAGTAATTATCGAAGTGAGGTACAGAATAAAGAGAATAAATTTTTTTTTACTGATTATTGTGCAGCAGCAAGCAGCAGAGAGCATACATTTTCCTCAGTAAATTCTAAATTTTCCAAATAATTTTATCAAGTCAATTCAAGACTTTTGTGGGGTTTTAATATTTATGGGGCAGGAATAAAAATTGTCATGCAAGCTTTCGAATTTGAACAATCCGTTCTTCGTGAGTTAGAAAAAGCCGAAAGAGAAGTTAGATTTGTGAAACAAATGGTCATAAACGGTTCAACAGAATTCACATTCCGCAGCAATTGTTTTTTTAAGAGTCGAAGGTCGACACAGAAGCATTTATTGTAAAAAACGAAATTTTTGACGATTGCAAAATTTCAACATTTCAAAATTTAGAGTTATACTGTTGGTTGATAATTACTATTTTTAAAACCTGATTACATACCAAAATGGCTTTAAAAATGAAAAGAACCTTCAATTCGTCTCCATTTTGTAAATAATCAAAGAAAAAAAAATGGCTACACATATCGATGGCTATATTCATAACGATATAAAAAAAAAATGTATCGGGCTGTTATCAACGTTTGATCGATTCTTGAACCTTCAAATGCTTTTTTTTCTCGATGCTGAGGCTTCAAAGACGATACGCCAGATCTCTCAAGAAACTGCACCGATATCTTTCTGACGATTGTAGAATTTTTTCGATTGTAGAATTTCGATTTGAAGAAGAGAAAGTTTCCATTGTTTTGCATTAATCGGGCTTTTTACTTTGAACACCCGCCATTTTGTTTTATTTTAATATTTTCAAAATTCCTTGGATTATTGCCGGGTAAATTAATTCACTAAATTGCTCAAGTTTAAAAAATTTGAAATTACGTTTTAATTTGAAATGACCAAAATACCTTATCGAGAAGTACTTCGAGGTTCTTGACTATAACGCGGTTACAATAACATATTTTTATATGAAAAAAATACAATTTATTCTCCAAATTGTACTTTTTGACATTCCAAACTTTTTTAGAAATTTATAAAAACGTTCTTTTTTTGACAAAATCACAAATATATGTCTTCTTCGACTACTTGATTGGGTATAATATTGTTAATATCGTGGACATCGACGAATGAAAACTGCAATATTCAAAAATCATGTTTTTTTTCAATACTCGATGTATACGTCGAAAGTAGTCGTGTGGCTTACGATAATCGATGACAGTGACGTCATCGGACGGCAAGCTGCATTCGAGCAATCGGGGAAAGAAGAAAAAGGAGAAATAATAAATGAGAGCATGAGCGAGCAATGTGAGCACAGCAGGCTATTCACTGATAAGAAGTAAGAGAGCATCGAACTCCCACATATATACGGCATAATTATATACATATATGTATACGACACATTATCCCCGCGAGAGGGCTCTGTGTCGCTGATTCCTTTGTTCCCCCTCTCCTCTTTTTTTCGACTCACGCCACTTTTTCGCCTCCTATCATCTAGCTTTACCCATTATCACCGCTACCCTTGTCCCACATTAAAAAAAATTGAACGAAATACATCAATGAACGTGTCGAGGAGCTCACCTCGTTCACACGCTCATTTCGCATATTTGGAGGTGTGAAATGGGTTGATTAATTCGTTTTTTTATATAATTCTTAATTTTCATAGTCTTGATTAATAATAAGGTGTTTTAGTCAGAAACATACATTTTAAGTGCTTTGTCGAACTCGATAAAAATTAGTTAATTAATTAATTAATTATTTATTAATTTTGACAACAAATTCATAATCTCCGGCTTAAAAAACCTCCACATTCCAATTTTGAACAGAATCGGACCATAATCACAAATCTCGTCCGCCATCTTGGAGCCGCCATTTTGTTTTTTTGTCGAATTTTTGTCTAACAAAAATTGCATAATGCATTGTCACCGGAACTATGCACACCTGCCAAATTTCAAGTTAATCGGTCGACTGGAAGTTGTCGAAAGATCGATTACAAAATTTGACGCAGACAACATACAAACAGTGTGAGTTAAATAAAAGTGTGTAATTAAATATATATATGACGTATTCCAGCCCAAGTGTGTAAACCCGTGACCCTGACCCTCTCGGATTTTACAGATTTTTTTTTCTGTATTTGACGTATTTGATTTAGAAATTTTTTTTTTTAAACGCCATTTTTTAAAAATCTAAAAAAATTCTGAAAAAACCGTGATAATTTGTCAATAAATTCAAGCTATCACCCGTAGTGGGCAGATTTTTTTTTCTGTGTTTTACAAGCTATTAACGTTCTCAAAATTCCAAAAAAATCTCAAATAGCTCACCTTGAGCAGATACTGAATTATTTTGGTACTCAAATTGGGTATCTGCACAAGATGAGCTATTTGAGAGTTTTTTGGAATTTTGAGAACGTTAATAGCTTGTAAAACACAGAAAAAAAATCTGCCCACGCTTGAAAATTTTTATATATTACCACGGTTTTTTCACAATTTTTTCAGATTTTAAAAAAATGGCGTTTTTTTTTTTAAACAAATTTTTTCTTTTTAAATAAGGGATGTTTGGAAAAATCTAAAAAAATTATGAGGGTGTATTTCAGACTCAATGCAATCATATGAAAAAAATCAAATAAATCCCAGAGGGTCAGGGTCACGAGTTCATACACTTGAGCTGGAATACCTCATATATACATTTTTACCATTCTTTTTTTTTATAACATATTTATTAATATTTCAACAGTTGATAAAAAAAAATCTAGAAAAAGAAAATTAAACAAGTTATAAGCTGGTGAAGTTGGGGCTAAAAAAGGGGGGGACACCATTCCAACCATTCTAGTCATTCGATGCAAAATTTGAAAAAAGATTCTTAATTAGTAAGAATGGCGCAATATCTGCTACCTCAGAGAAAACGGAAAAAATAAATTTCGCAAAATAGCGACTGTCTGAACAAAGAAATGCGTTTTTCAACTCTTTTTTTCATAGTTTTTAATTTTTGTACAATAGTAAAAATAATAATTTTGATACAAAAGTTGTAGGGGTGATAGAGAGTTATACAATGAAGGTTGGCAACAAATTTTAAGTAAATCGGATGGGTTGAACTTGAGATATATCATGTCAGCCGTGTTGAGAAAAGTAGATTTGAGAAAAATGTCTATGGTCAGGTTTGCCCCGACGGACGTGGCGGACATAGTTGCTGCGTCACTAAAATAGCTACAATTTCGTAAATGATTGGAATTAAAAAAATTTTTTTCGAGGATATATTCTTGAAGGTCTAAACTTGAAGAATATGCAAAAAAGTTTATTTTTTCAAAATTTTGGACCAGAACTCCGGAGTGACGGGCGTAGTTGCTGCGGCACTAAAATAGCTATAACTCCGTAAATTATTGGAATTAAAAAATTTTATTCTAGGGTATATTTTTTAGGTCAAACCTTTGAAAATATTTAAAAAAAATATTTTTTCAAAATTCTAGACAGAATACCTACTTAAAGTTACGCTCTGATGTGACGCGCGTAGTTGCTGCGTCACTAAAATAGCTATAACTCCGTAAATTATTGGAATAAAAAAATTTACTTTCGAGGATATATTTTTTAAGGTCTAAACTTTAAGAATATGGAAAAAAAATTGATTGCTTCAAAATTCTAGACTGGAATACCCCCCTAAAGTTACATGTTAAAAAAATAGTGCGAGTTACATTATTGTTTGGATACGTGGGTTAACCTTGGGCGCGACTGATCCAACTAATTCTTTATCGACCTCGAGGCTCCTCATGTTCTAAAAAAACCAAGGCCCAAACCATTGTATGCCTGTATCTGCTGATCTGAATCATAGGGGCCTACATTTTGTACGTGCAAGCACGGTAAATGCGCCATTATGATACCATTCGTGAAATATATTCACGTATCGAATGCTGCATAATAAAAAGGGCATAACATCCGTGATTTGTAACACTTGGAAAGATGGTCATTTGCGCCTTTTTGTTTGCCAGCATTTGTTAGGCTTGTGCATTGAAGTGACTTAACCGGAAGTTCAAAGGGCCTCTCTAGGAGAGTCAAATAGATCAACTATCACGCTTTTTTTGTACATCTATCTCTATCCCTGGCCATGTGTGTGCTTAGGTATATGGTATATAATGCATTAGGCATGGCTGAACACGTGACTTGAAATTTCCATTCGTTCTTCTTTCAAAGTTTCTATATTTTAGTCTTCTCTAAAATTGTTATTTCTTTTGGACTTTTTGAATCATCGAAATTCTGATACCTCGGAAAAATTGAAAAATTCTCTAAATAAGAGAATTCTTGAACTTTTGTTCTTGAACAAAAATGCTGGTAATTTACAAAATCTTTTACAATATTTTTTCAACAAAGTTATTATTGTGATAGAATTAAAATTAAAATTCATTTCGAAAGAAATTACATTAATTCTGAGTCTGGATTTGTTTTTTATCTTTTCTATAGAAACTAAAAGCAAAATGGACATTTCTTCACTTCGACGAACACCCTTCCCCAGATTTAACAAAAAGTCTGTAGAGTTTCTAATAAATTTTTTATTATCAATGCTCTCGTTGTTTCCGCCATCTTTGTCAGACGTTTAAATCGTGATCGATAGATTGAAATAATGCGAATGATTGAATCATTATCAGGCGACGCTTTACAAAATGCATATACATACAAATAGAAAAAGAGAGAGAGAAAAAGAGGTTATGAAATTTTCATGAATTGATGACATTGCACACACGACTTTTCCCCGAATAAGGATTTCCATTTTGCAAACACATTACGCAATTTTGTTCAGTTATCGAGTTTGTCGTTTAAATCATTCACGTCGTAGACAAAATCATTCCGGCGACGAAACAAAATGACTGTAATTAAAGCAATACAAAGGCTTTGATTGCGTTTCCTCTTTTTTTTTTCACTTTGCCGAAACACTCTTGTTTCATCGTCTCAACTTGAATATAATATACTGATGAAGAACTATAAATAGGCGCTTATTCAGCCTCCATATAGTGAACGCTTTTTCTAATTTTTCCTTCGTTCCTTTCCTCTCTACAAACTCTAATTCTGAAGTTGAGGCATTCTTGAATACAAACGAGACCAGCAAAACTCGGGCTTATTCGTTTCTTCCTCCTTTTCACGCCATTGCGCCATGTTTTACAAATACATTTGTGAACATGCGTCATATCAGCTGGATATGAAAAGTGTACTTTTCCAAAAGAGTCCAGAGAATGAATGGCGATGTGTGTAGAAAAAAAATTAAAATAACCGAGAGAGTCAAAAGGGAACCACATTGTCCAGACAAAGGTTGTGCATGTAAATAATGAGGGTAACAATGGTTTTATGCAGAGGTTAACTACTTTTCAGGGAGTTCATGTCGATGCTTTGAAACAAAAAGGACTTACAGAAGTTACGCTCGTAAAAAATCTTTTCTGCGACTCAAAGTATTTGGATTTATATGCGAAATATGTAATACCAACTTGATAGGCCTGGTTGTCCTGGACATTCCCAGATATTTGGTCAAGTGGATTGTGAGTGAATTTGTGGTGATAAGTTATGATTCACGATTCAGTCCATCGAGGTCACTGTTGGAGCTTTAGGACTTGGTCAAGATCAGAGATGGGCAAATTTATAATTACACATTTACAAATGCACGAAGTAATGTGCGAAGAAATCGGTAATTAAATTTAGTTAAATTACCCATTATTCCAAGCATTTTAATTAAATTTAATTTAATTTAATTTAATTAATTTAGTGACGAATGTATTTGCTGTTGTCCAACACTGGTCAAGATTCAGCCGTCAGGGCACCTCCGAAAACTCCCTTACAAATTTCCCACAAAGTCAACACTGAGTTAACCTAAAAAGTCTAGCTTGGTTTAAGACGACGAAGTTAACCCTGCAACTTCTGAGGATAAATATTGCTCTCAAGAAAAGTTTGAATTTCTGAGTTGGTTCAGTGAAAAAAGCCATATCACCTTGAACCTGCATGTTTTCTCATCATACCCTCGACAATCATTCTTCTTATCGCAAAACCAAAAACAAGACAACGAACAACCAACGCCAAATGAGGCTAAATTAAGCTTCCTTTTGTACATTTGAGATATAAAGAGCGCCAATCATCATTTGCAAAAAAATGACAAGAAAAAAGTTTGTTTCTCAACTTCTCCGACAACATCGTTTTTTTCCCTCAAAAATTGTTGCAGACATTGATAAACAATAAACGCATTTTCACTGGAATTATTTTCAACTCTTTTTGCCTTTCCTCGTGGGAAAAACGAGCGGAGAGAAAGATAAAAAAAAATGTAGTGGCTTTGAAAGACAGGAGATGGGCACTTTGGCCCCATCAGTGGAGTTATATTTAAACCAAGTTTAAAATCAGAGCTCTGTTTACTATATTGCATATTGCAGTATATAAACAACGATATATATGTATTTACCAGGGGTCCGAGCGCTGATTTCCTCTTCTCATTTTTTTTGAATATGGACACCCATAATATATGAAGGGCCTCGTTTCTTGAACACGATGGCGACGCCATTTTTATATATTATAAACAGATATAATATATAAATAAATGTCCATACTCCATAAGTTATAGCACAAGATAAAATATAAGTATCTTTCGTATGGGAAAATGTATATTCTATTTTCAACCTTTGACTAAACGGAACTAAAGAAGGTGTATCATGGCGTTTAACTTGCCTATGACCTGAGTTCGTGTCCCATCTGTCCTATTTTACATACCAGGCAACTTTCTTCAATGTTACTACATTTATATGGAAAGTTTTTGGTCGACCATCCCGAGTTTTTTCATTTAAAAATGTTGAAGCCTTAAAAAAATGGACAGGAGAATCTTAGCCCTCTTTTTAAATAAATAGTCAAGTATTTTGTCGTCTAGGACCTTATTTTGATTCGATTTAGTTTTTTTTTAATCTGGCGAAGAATTTTCATTAAAAAAATATTTTTTTAAAATGTTGGCTCTTCGGAAGAAATAAAAAAGCGTTTAGATTGCTTTTAAAAGGTAGATATAATAGATAAAAATATGATAAAAACGGAGAGGGTCAGAGTGGAACGTTGACGTTGACTGGCTTCGCCCGGAATACCTCGTATGTAACTTATGCCTATACATATAGATATATTGTATCGTATACATATATCTACCGGCCATGCACTGTCTGTAGGGAATAGTCACGTGTGTGTGTGTGTGTGTGTGTGCGTGTGCGTGTGCGCGTTGCTTGGTTCACCGTACCGTTAAACACACCGACCATCAAGGAGGCTTTCTATCGTTTATACGTACGTTTAGACCCACGAGCAACTCTCTGTGACTCCAAACGAAGACACACCTCGATGATATTTAAAAAGAAAAGAGAAATATCGACATTAAGGGGTTATAGGCAGTCAGGATTTTCAAAAAATTGATATTATTTTAAATTTTGATTTTCGAAGTTATATGGGTATATTTGTTTGAAAAAAAAATTACTATGTGTAAAATGCTTTTGAAACTTTGAATGCGTTTTTCCCAAAACTGTGTTCTTAAAGTTGGTGAGCGAGATTTCTCAGAAACGGCAAAACCGGTCAAACTTTACACAGGCTTTATAAGTATATTTTTTAGTAATTATTTGAAAGTTTTTTTTTACCGATAGATATTTTCCATTTTATAAATACTTCAAGGTTATAATTTTCATCGAAAATCGATTTTTTTTTTTAGAAGCCGCCATTATGTTAAAAATAAATATTTTGTTTATTCCTTCGATTAAGTATTAGATTATACTTTGGATTGACGAAATCTTTTTAATTTTTTAATTTTGGATGATCTAATTCAGAGATATCATCATGCTCATCGCAGAATGCCTTTTTTTAGAAGACTTCCCGGAGATCAACAATTATTATTATTTGGAAAGAAAAATTTCAAAATAAAGTTCATAGTTGGAAAAATATGTACATCAATTTTTACATTGATAAATTGAAATGTCTTTCCAGAAAAAAAATCTTGATCACTTTTTCGCTCTCCTGACTGCGTATAAGCCCTTAAGGGGTTATAAGTGGTTAGACGTTCAAAAATGGAGTTTTCACGCGATAAATTTTTTTTTTTTTTGTAAATCGTAAACATTTATTTTGACCGAAGTTTGAAGTTTCAAAAAGTAAAAACTGAAAAGCAGTCGGTAATTTTTTAATAGAAAAGTAATGCTATTCGGTCATTTTTTAATAGTAAGTAATGCTATTCAAAACCAATTGGTGAAAAAAGAAACCAATAAAAATTCATTAGCATTTTGGTTTAGTCTGTGATTAGTCGGAGAAATTTTTCAAAAATATTCAACTTAAACACAATGGTTGGTGTTCAAAGTATAATCTAGAAGATTTTGGCAAAATAGAGCGTTTTTTATTCTCGAAATGAAAAGTTTATGTCAGAAAAAAGGATTCTTATGCGTAAAGTCCCACAAATTCCACAACTATTGATGCCGAAGTTCTTGAGATATCGGAAATTTAAAAAAATTCGGAATGAGTGACAAAAAAGTTTTTGCCTTTCTGGAATTTGAAGGAAAATAATCATTGGCTTGTAGTTGCGGGTGGATGACAAATGAACTCTAGGTTACCGCACCGGGGTCTGAGAAACCCCAACAACACTTTCCCACTCTGACATAGGGACAATTTAGGGAGGAGGGGGATGAAACCCGTGCGTAAAAAAAAACTTTAGGGCCCCCTTTACCGGTAATAGGGCCAAAATGCGCGTCAGTTCTCGCGCAATCAAAACACAATAGCGATGAAAAGTTAAAAATTAGTCATTCTTACCCCGTGCACTTTTGTTTATAACTTTCGAATATTGTATCGCCAAATTTTTTCTACTGATTTCGAATGTGCTCTTTCAGAATTTGAGAGAATTTTTGTATTCGGTCGATTAGGAAAAAAGATATGAATTTTTGAAAAAAACAAACGTAAATCAAAATTTTTGCACTTTTCTCGAGAGAACATATTCTTTAAACGAGTATATTTCAGAAGTCCCTAACTTTGACGATTCGGTTAATGCGTAGATAGATTTCTGGACTAATTGGTTGTCGATTTAAAAAAAAAATCATTGAAATACGACTATTTTACTGGAAGTTATGATCGAAAACCTGAATGGGGTCCCACAAACCCAAGTTTGGCAAGTATAGTCCTGAAAAAATAAGTGTGGTAACCGAGGGTTAATGAGTGTGAGTTTATTTTTTTATTACGTGAGGGGTCGGGGGTGGGTACAAGAAAAGAATAAATGATTTCCTGTGTATCTTGACTGGGTGGTGGATTAATTGAGTTTGATAATTCTCGTTAGTCTCGATTCGTAGATTCTAGGGTTCTCTTTCCCTATCTCGCATACGAATAATGAAAACTTCCTTCTTTATATCGTCTTTAACGATCTGGCATTAGTCTTAATGCCGTATATTGCGTTGCTAAATTGGACTTTTCCTTTTAACTCGACGCTATTCATTTCTTCACGTGATCCTTTTTTTATCTTTCATAATATGTACATATGGGGCATTCCAAGTGAAAACGTGGGGTCATTTTCCTCGGGTCATCAGATCCTTGCATAACTTTTTTTTTCGCATTGATTCCACTTCAAAATCAACCTAATTTTTTTAAAGATTTTTCTGGCCACTCCCTCAGGTGACGCGACGATCATTTTTGTGTAACTGAAAAAACACCATTTTTAAAATTCTCAATTTTTTTTCACAGATTCTGGATAAAAAATAAGTAATTTCCAGCATAATTAGAAAGTGGGCCGCCGCTGCCTTATATTTTTTTTATAATTTTCTTTTTTTCAGTTTCTAAAATAAAATTAAAAAAAAAAATTAATTCCTAATACCTCTTACATGAGTAAAAAAATAAAATAAAAATAAAACATATCCTGGCAAAATATGAAAATTTTCCAAGATATATTTTTTTTTAATTTTATTTTTTTACTCATGTAAGGGCTATTAGGAATCAATTTTTTTAATTTTATTTTAAAAACTGAAAAAAGTTACTTATTAAAACAAATATGAGGGAGCCGCATCCCACTTTCTGATCATGATAGATATTACTTATTTATGACCCAGAATCTGTAGAAAAAATTGCAGAATTTTAAAATTGGTATTTTTATCGGTTATCCCTTTTTATTGAAGTATTTTATTGAAAAAAAGATTTTTCTCATTTATTTGGAAAAATAAGCAAAATATCGAAATTTGCTAAAAGATGTTTTATTTTTATTTTATTTTTTTACTCACGTAGGAGGTATTAGAAATTCATTTTCTCATTTTATTTTAGAAACTGAAAAAAAGAAAATAAAAATATGAGGCAGCCGTGGCCCACTTTCTAATCATGCTAGAAATTACTCATTTTTGATCCAGAATCTGTGAAAAAAATTGGAGAATTTTGAAAATGGTTTTTTTCAGTTATCCCTTTTTTACACAAAAATGATCGTCGCGCCACCTGAAGGATTGGCCAGAAAAATCTTTACAAAAATTGGGCTGTTTTTAAAGTGGAATCAGAGCGAAAAAAAAATTTATGCAAAGATCTGATGACCCGAGGGAAATGACCCCACGTTTTCACTTGGAATGCCCCATATATTATATATATATATATTTCAAATATTCTTAACGTGGCTTTTGATACCTACGAGTCGACGTGACTGTGAAACGTAAACGACGACAATATCATACGATGGTACATAAGAATATTGTGTATAGTTATCGCAAACGTGCCTCGAAGCTTTAGAATTGTATAATCAGCAACGGAGCGATATATATATGTATAAGGCAACAATTTAAAAAAAGCAAAAACCTACTACTTCTAAAAACAAAATATGGCACGACGGATTGTAAGGTGCGATCAGTTTTGAGTGTTACGCGGTTTTAATCGGCCGCATTCTATATAACGCTGATAAAATTCGTTTCAGGAAATTAATTTTTTGGACCACTAATTGAGGGAAGTAATTGAATCAATTTAATAAACAAAATCGATTGATTTAATTGATCCGCATCGATGAACGAATTTTCAATGAGCTCCTGAAATTTAGATGCAGTCTTAACTTTTGTGAAACAGCTCATTCATTATTTTGTTAAAGAAAAAATTGAAATCCTATAAAATGTTACGCCCTCAAGGGGGAAAGTTACTGTAAGAAGTTCAAAAATGGTCAATGTTTGAGAATTTTTTTCAGACACATCTTATTATAAAACGATAGGTTTTTGTTATTTTGTCAAGTTTATATTTAACTTATTTCATAGCAGTTTCTATTGAAAAATCTTGGAAATTAACAGAAATATATAAATTATCTTAACGACAAAAAAAACTTACTCATTGTCCCATTGACATCTTGGTAAAGGGTCATCTGAGGAAATTATATTTTTATTTGCGTACAAAATTTTGTGCTCGATATTGCAAAATTTGTGAAAGCTAGAGCGATCAGGACTTTTTCTTGAGAAAACTTTTTTCTTGAGAAACTGCATTCCGGTGACATTTATCACCAAAGAATTAACTTTATTCCCTAAACTAATAAATTAATTTTTCTGGCCTGACCTTCAAGTAACTCTAAAAGCTGTGACACATTTTTTTTCAAATGAAACATTGTAGACAATCGTGCTGAAAGAAAGAGTAACCAATTTCAATTCTTTGTGGGAAAAATATCAGACAGTCTTTGGTTTGCTTTTGTTACAAGACCCGGTGCGATTCACGATAAGTTGTTATCGTGATCAACATATTCGTCACGTACTATCTCTCGATACGTATTCGTCTCATATACGTATTTCAATCGATATTCCCTGACCTTGTCTCAATATAAAACAAAATTTTGTTTCTTTAAATGACCCATCATGTATCTTATACCGAAGTTGATGTACGAGATAAAAAAAGACGATATCAAGTGAGATCTTAAAAAATAATAATTTTTTGGTATTAATATTATGATAATACAAATACATAGGATATAACGTATCGAATGTTTATACGAAAATTTTGGTTTGTGTAAGTCATTGGTTAATATATAAATAAGTAAATTTGCTCTATTTACGTATTATCGCTGTTGGTTTATCGTAAACTAAGAGTCTTTCAGTATCTTCTTGGCAAGGTTAGGGCCTGGTTAAAAACCGAAAATATTTTGGCAACTCCTTGTTAGGAAACCTATAAAGTTTGTAAAATAAATATTTTGGCATTTTCAAAAACACATTCTCCAGTATGTTACGATTTTTTCTTATCAATAAATATTTACAATGATCTTGAATCTAATCATTTTTGGAGAGCTTATTTTGGTTCAAATTTGACAATAATAATAATAATAATAATAATAATAATAATTTAGAAAATTTAATTACACGGAGAATAGTGCAAGGCACATTTCGAGGAAACTATTCTTGACAAAAAATAACTTTTATAACTTAATAAATAACTTTTTGAATGAGTAACTTTTTTATATACTTCACAGTTTGAAAAAAATGGAAACAGATTTACGACCATTATTCGTGACAGTTGAAACTTTGGTGATTGAAAAATAATAAAGATCCATAGATATTGCATAAGATGGAAGAAAAAAAAATTGAAAAATATACACGCACGATGAGATCTTGACGCTGACCAAATTCGATCGTCCTCGACGATTTCGTGCTCATTTCCTCTCTCTTCTCCTTAGTCAATAGTTTTACGATCTTTTACGAGGCTACATCTGGTTTTTGTGTGTATAAAAAGGGCGTCTCGACATCGGTATGGCCCTGTCACACGATAAATGTCGCCATTACGAGTATAATAATACGTGAAGATTTAAACTTGGTTCGTGACTACGAATATAAAGTTTGTCAGGGTGTCGAAAACGCCAATTTTTCGAAGTTCCAAATCCACTTTTAGCTTTCGTTTGAATTTTCAAATTTCTTATACCGTACACCGTTAAAAAAACAGTTATTTTAAACTACCAACGAAGATGAAGTTTACAGATGTCGTATATTTAATGAAAATTAATGTACCGTAAAAATCTGTAAAAAACATTTACTGGACCCTAATATTGCAAAATTTATTAATTAAAACAACGATTTATTAACAAGCACCCGATATTTAATGAACTATTTTGAAAATTCTTACACTGTTGTTTAGTTCAATGCAAAAGATCCTCTAATTAACGTGACCATTTTGGTGTTATTCGATAGCGTCAAATTTGAAAATTCAAGCAGTATTCTCTTAACATTTCATTGACACTTGTGCTTTAAAATTACTATTTGTTTCGAAAATTTCGAAAACTCAATTGTAAATTTGAATAACTGGAATTGAAAATTGAAGTTCTGTTGTAAAATTTTGTTAAATCATCATCTTATATTCGAATATTGTTTTGTAGGTTGCAGAACTTATTTATTAACATGAGGTTTCATGAACAAATACATTAATAAATTAATAAATTAATTAATTAATTAATTAGTACATTATTTTGGAAAGTATGCTGAACTTCATTGAGTTTACGTTATTATGTAGTATGATTTTCAAGCATAGAACTTGAAAAATCTCACTAAAAAATACAAAATTTAAGGTACAGAAAAACATGAAATTTACAAATATCGAACATTGAATAACAATTGAAAAATTACAAAACTTGTAAAATTAGGAAATTACACAATTCTCTTATTGAAATAACGATGTCATTTTCAATGAATATGATTTTTTTACAATAAATATTTTGAACAAATTATTGTAAAAGTAATGAATAAGCATTTCTTTTAATAACACATTACTCAAAAGTTAAAAAGCTTTTAATGAAATTCAATGAAACGTACTGTAAAAAACCTTTTTATAGTTCATTAATTTTCCATCAACACAAAATTATTGAAAATCAATAAACCGGTGCATGAAGTTTTTAGGAATAAATCAGACATTAATTTTCAAGTTATGTTACATTAAAATCAAGTGAACGAGCATTATTTTTAATGCATCGTTACTTGAAAATTACTGAGCAGTGTTTTAAAATTAATGTCAGGTTGATTAATTTTTAATAATTTTTTTTTTTCACAGTGTAGCTCGTGTTTACTGGTATAGCAAATTGAGAATTAGTCAATATCGGGTCATTAAAAATAAAGTCCAATTAACGGAAGAAAAAGCAGAGAAAAATTTGAACACGTGGGAAGGATATTATCATACGGTTTGCCGTATCAAAACACGTCGGAGAGATAATGAGACACATGTTTCAATCGTTCTATTTTCGACCCGAACGTTCGTATATTATAATACTCATAAAGTGGTTAAAAGTGCTCACGAATCATAGTCCAGAGATCATTTGCGATCGGTCCGCTGCGAGGACTGTTTCAAAAACATCATTGATTTAATAAGATTAGGTAACGCGATGATACAAGAATTACGAGAGTTCCATACGATCACGTGATTTATAAGCGGGGTCCCCAGACGAATCGGTAATTTGATGTTAATGCACTCGTCGACAACGATGACGAGAATCACGATCATGAATTCGAGCATCGTTAATAGTCTTGTTTTCACGTTCATCATACGAGCCTCGATATATTTGGCAAGAATAGTAACTTCAGACGAATCATATATATGAGGCATTCTACAGCGATTCGACCTGGGTCTGACCCTTTACCTCTCCGATTTTGTCCGCAATTTGTTATGGTTTTGTAGTACCTCTGAAGAGCACTCAGGATTTGTTTCAGATTTTTTTGGAGCGATTTGACTGAACTATACTTTTATAAACAAATTATTCCTAGCTCAAATTTAAAAATCTGAAAAAAATCATAAAAATCCCGTTTTTTATATGAAAAATTTCAAGCCTCGAACCAAAGTGGACAGGGGTTTCCTATTGTTTATAACAAGCTTTTTCGATTTTTTTTTTTTAATAGAAGGAGGTCCCTGCGTTGAGTGGACCGTTATCCAAACATTTTTGTATGAATCGAAGGTGTTTAAAAAAATGTTTAGGAGGTTCAATTCAGGTTTATCTTTCTATTTTTTAGAACTTTTTTATCTCGAAAAGGCATATTACGAATAGTCGGGAACCCCTGCCTACTTTGCCTCAACGCTTGAAATTTTCCATATAAAAAAATGGGATTTTCGAGTTTTTCTTGAGATTTTTTCAAATTAAAGTAAAAAAAAAAAAATTTTTAATAGAAGGAGAACTCCGAATTGAGTTGGCCCTTATCCAAACATTTTTTTAAACGCCTTTAATTCATACAAAAAATGTTTGGGGCCCATATATAAATGGAGTATTCCGAGTGGATTTGACCAACATCTGACCCTCAATATCTCAACTTTAGTTCATGATTTATGGTAATTTATGCAGTTTTCGGACTACTTTGAATTTTATGATTAATTAATTGTTCTTAACTTTTTCATGTTTGTTTTGACCTGCAAAAAAAGAAACGTCTATGAAAAATCATGGTTATTATGAAGCTTTTAAATAAAATAGTTATTTGGTTACTCTGAATATTTTTCAATTGAATTAATTGTAAAACGATTGAATGAAATAATTATCTTTTGTTTTAGTGGATTTTTTTAGAAAACGGATTTCACATTTAAAAGTTTGAATTCGTAATGAATAATGAAATGTTTTTCGATTTTTGCACTTTTATTTGTACATAAAAAAGAATATATAAACAACGTTTGATAAAGAAAATTACGAAAAAAAAGTTGCTCCTGCTAAAGCTCGGTACAATCGTTGGAAATGTTGGAAAGCAAATTCTCGAGTGTGAAGGTAAAAGTTGGTCGAGTTACACTTGGATAACCTCCAAATATGATTACATAGATACAAAAGTTTTTTTCATTCTAAAAAAAAAAGTTCAATCACACGAAGATCTTTTTTAGCTCGCTCATCAAACTTAATTTACTTGCGTAATGGCATAATATATGTATATGCAAATATATCGTTTGTAAATTTGGCTCCATTAAGATATTGAAAAGAAGATTTTGAGCACTTTTTTTCGACGGTATATCACGGTTATACGACTCGAGATTAAAATAGAAATCAAGGCTAAACGACGAGCGGATTGAAGGAAGAATATTGTACGGGAAAAAATTGATGTGACGATGGATAAAAAGATCGCCACAGAAAGAATAGTCAATCATATTATTTGGCATGGAATATTATTTATTAATAATATTCCAAGTACTTTTTCTATTTGGGCGGCTTATACTTTTTTCTACGGATTTCCCCTCAGCATTCTGTCTTTGAATCATTTTTTTAACTCTCTGTGTTGCTCTGGCTCATTCCTATTTGTACGTATCACGGTGTCACGATAAGATTGAAAAAGTAAGGCTCTATTAAAATTTATGTGGTTGTTTGTCCGACGTTCGGAGATGTATATGTATGTACTTGGCATCAAGATGCTACCGCGTTCTGTATATATATATATATTAGGGCGATTGTTTCGACTTTTTTTAATTTCTTTCACTCCCCACCCGAAATTTTGTTACATAAGTCTGAAAGAAAATTCCCTGAAAGTTACAGCCCTTAATGTTAATATTAAGTACTTTCCCTTCGCGTGATAAGTTTTTCCATCTAAAATACACGTAAAACAAACACTTTTTTCTTCAAAATTTTACCACTCCGCGGTTTTTTATGCTACCGCATTGACTTTGCACGTAATTTACGCAGAATTGAACGATCTTTGTAAGTGTCCTCAACAGCGTAAGTGTAACATACACTGGTGAGATTGTACAAGGTCACTAAAGTTGATTTTTACCTACAATTCGCGTTTTTTCGCTGTCATCTCCAAAATGATTAACTTTACTGAAAAAATGTAGAAACAAAAAAAAATTCTGGAAATTAAATTTCCTACAAAAAAGGTCCTTTAGACCTAATTGCCAAAATCAATATTTCTCGAGATATTGAACCTTAACTTATTTGTGACATGAAAATTTTTATGGATTATCGAACCAAAAGTTTCAAATTGTTGATATTCCTTATCATATCACTACTCGTGATATGATATGTGATATGGGGATATGATATAGAATATCAACAATTTAAAACTTTTGGCAACGATCGTTGCTTTTGGTTCGAAAAACTATACAAATTTTATACCATAAATAAGTTAAGGTTCGATATCTCAAAAAATATTATTTTTAGCAGTTAGGTCTACAGGACCTTTTTTTGTAGAAAATTAAATTTGCAACAAAATCTCCTTCTAAGATTTTTCGGTTAACTCAATCATTTCGGAGATAACAGCAAAAAATCGAGAATTTAGGGTAAAAATCAACTTCAGGGACCCGTACCATCTCACCAGTGTAAGTTACACTTAGGCTGTTGAGAACACTTCCGAAGATAGTTCAATTCTGCGTAAATTGCGACCAAAATCAATGCGATAGCATAAAAAATCACAGAGTGGTAAAATTTTGACGAACATTTTTTTTCATTGACGTGTATTTTAGATGGAAAAACTTATCACGCGAAGGGAAAGTACTTAATATTACTATTAAGGGCTGTAACTTTCAGGGAATTTTCTTTCAGACATATACAACAAAATTTCAGGTGAGGAGTGAAAGAAATAAAAAACGTAAAAAAAAATCGCCCTAGTATATATATTATGAAGACAATCGTTGAGTATTCTTTTCATGCAAGCAAACACACACTTACACACCCGCACAGTAATGAATATCATCCGGAGACAGAGCGTAATGCACACTCCCACTTGTCAGCAGATCCGAGATCAGATTCACGTCTTCTTCTTTCACGTTATCAAGTATAACCACGAGATGCACTTTGGTGAAAATTTTTTTTTTTTCCTTTTATTTTGATGAGGTTCGCGGCACGTTCACATCTCTACCGGTTAACACTCCCTCATTTAACAACTCTACTAAAACTCAAGTCTTGGCGGTTTGTAAGCTTGATATAACTCTACTAAATATCTAGACGGAAAAAACGACTAACAATTAGCTGTGATAACAAAAAAATTGGTCGACTCAACCAACTATCCCAGTGCTCTGAGCGCCAGACGAGAAATTGGTTGTGTCAAAGATTTTTATATGGTTGGTTTTGGTTTATAAATGGCAGACCAACTAATTTTTTAGTTCGGCCAACTACGAGTGAAATGGTTGTATCAACTATTTTGCTTGTGGTTTATTATACATTTTTTTTGTATAACTACACAATATTTTTAAACATTTCAATCTTTGAATGTCGCTACACATATGAAGTTTACAATTTCGTAAGGCTTTTTCTTTTTGGTCTTTTCTTCAAGAGAAGGTAAACCAAAGACCCTTTTTGAATGGGAATCCATTTCAGATTCGACCATCTTGGGTTTTGCCGCAGAGTATTAAATATCTATGCTAAAAAATTAGGATATCAAACATAGACGAGCTTGGAAAGGTTACAAGCGTCGAGGGGAAAGTTCGTTTGTGCGAGAAGAAGCCACCTGGCGGATTTTTGGGGTACTGACAAATCTGCAGATATGATCGTATAGTTGGCTACAGTGCTTACAAAATTCGTCCATTCTTTACCCTCTTGAATACTATTTTATTAGTTAGATTGACTAATCAAGTCAGTTGTGTTGACTAGTCACGTCATCTAACTATGAATAGTAGATGGAACTAATGCTAGGTGGTTATTGTAACGAAGCAGATTGTTACGGTAACCGAAATATACCCAACTAATAATCAGTTTGTCGTCCCAACAAATCATTTTTTTTCGTGTGATATTGTTTTTTTTTAATTTTTCAATTTCGTTAAAAAAAATCGAATTTTCTTTTATGGTTTATTTTATCCTGGATGTAGTGCATCGGCCTGAAAATGGATGAATACATCAAACGAATCATAATTCGAAGGAAAACGACAAAACATTGCTAACCCAATTTTTGGGTGGTCTATTATGCCCCAGGTATCGCGGATCGGTCTAAAAATAGGTCAATACATCAATTAAATTTATGATAGTTTGAGAAGAGACAAAATTTTTTTTTTTTTTTAATTTTTGAGGGGGGCCATTGTGCCTGAGGGGGGCCACCGTGTCCCACCCTCCCCGAAATGTGTCGAATAATGTATGGCCGGCGATCAGCTGCATTTTAATATTCATTGTAAGGCATAGTGACAAGGAACGTTTCAATAACGGCGAGATCGTGTTGAGTCGCTGATCGATTCGACGAAGGATACTCTGAGCACACATTTCGGGCACGTGCCAAACTCGTTCGATCGTCTTATATATGCAGATACGGAAAGAAAACAGCCGTGCATGAACGTATTGTTAATGTAAACTTGTATACAATTTTCGTACATGACAAACATAGAAATCATCGTTGCAAAAGCTCCGAAATCAGAGTGAAAGAAGAGAAAAAAAAACAAAAAAATCAATGAAAAATGTGAGGAAATTCCTTCGGAAGAGAAACGAAAAATCGTTTAGATTTCTCAGTACCGAACAGTGCATCCCTTTCATAGTATTTTGACACTTCGTAGGGTGAAAGCACCAGTGTATGGACGACCCCCCAGTAAATAGACGAAATCACCTTTATATTAAAAATTCACAGATAAAAACAAAAAGTACTATAATTAGGTAAAAAAATCACAGATGGTGTTAAAACCACCACACGGAATTTTTCTAGTTTGTGGTACCCGTATATCGCGCCAAATGGCGTCGAATACTTACAGAACGGCGTTGTGCAATCGGTGCGATCAGTGCTCGAAAACAATCGTTTTATTGATTTTAAAAGATCAGTGATGCTTTTAATGGATTAAGATAGGAACCATCTTCAATTTTTTTGCAAAGTTTGATAATACATTCTTAAAAATATATTAGAATTTATCGAGTTTATTCACTGGTATAGTATTCTAACCTCTTTTTCAGTGATTAAAAATACGCGCTCGGTTATTGTAATCGACAAACCAGATTGGAAAATTAAATTAAAATATTCAGTTCAATCTTAACTGTTGCAAATTTGACGATTATTTATTGCCCAAAGTTGATGATAAAAATAAATAAATAAGGACATCATTTTTTTCTTTATTTGTGAACTGAAAATTTTTATTGTAAACGAACGATATTAATCCATTGCAGATGTCAGCGTGTAAAAAAAAAAGAAAAAAAGAACATTTATCAACGATTTCAATATGACGAAGAGGATTTGGCAAAAGCCCTTGCAGCGATGCATAGTGGCATATAAATCCGTAAGACAGCGGCAGCCCAATAATATTCTTCAATTGAAATTGTATAATATGCCGAAAAGCTTGATATTTATGTTCTATTGTTCGTTAATAATATTTATATGAATAATTTCAATGCTGTGATCGTGGTATAATATTCAATAAACATTAATAATGAATTTTCCCTTGTTATAGCTTTCATTTACAATACACGATCATTAACTGGAGCTCGAGGGTTTATTGACTGATAACTTCGTCCATTAACTGGTGTTTTCGTGATTTGGCCACGTCTCAATTAATTTCTTGAATACTATTTGTTTCAATTACCCCGAATATTTTTTTCTCACTTCAGTGTGATGTCTCGTTTCACCCAAAACAATTAAAAATTTTGTTTCGCTTATATTCTTATTTTACGCTCGACCGGAGTATTTCCGTTTCCTTATTCGTCCATTCACTGGTGCTTTCACCCTATGTCCTTCCTGCTTTTTGGGCCACGTGCCAAAAATCTCGGCCAAAATTCGACTCGAAGTTGACTTCCCTTCGGTCACGAGCTACGAGAGATTGCTAATAATAAAACACACTTTTTTAGATCACTAACACGGCAACTTTGATAGAAAAGAAATGTATTATATCGAGCTCCAAAAAGTTACTTGATTGAAAATTAATGGATAAATCAATTAATGATCAGCTAATTCTTTTCATCACTAGTTTTAGTCAAACTATTGAAATTAAGGCTATGCGTATACGTCCAGAATTTTAAAAAATGGATTTTTTCTGTAGATTATTGTTCTCTATATATTTAGGCTCATTTTTGTAAAAGCAAATTACAAAAATTCCACGAGATTCCAAAGTTACAATAGAAAATGTGAGCCTGCGACAGAGGCTAAAACAGCTCGTAGATTGGGGAAAAATAGTCTAAAATGTATAACTATGGAGAAGAAAGGAGTACAATACGAAGCTGGAATGGGAAATTAATCTTAAATTCACAGAAAATTAAAGATAGTCACGAAGTCCATTGCTTTAATTGCTCGCAACTTCGAGAAAAAAACTCTTTTATCTTTGAATGCACTTATCTCGAAACTACTTTTTCCGAAACGGTCGGCACGATAACTCATAGTTTTACATATTTTTGTATGCACTTTTTTTTAAATATTCAAAATTGTTTTTTCTATAGTCTATTGAGCTCAATTTTTAATATTTCAATTCTAACAATTTGCACAAATAATTGAAATGTAAAATTTTTGACCCAAGACCCATGAGTTATTTCAAACTGCCATTAATTGTCTAATTCGGCGAAATAAAAAGATCCAGCTTGATAGAATTATAACAAGCCTATATTATAAGAATCTTTGTGAATTTTTTAGCTCGATCAACATTTACTACAGATATGATGCCGAGGGAAATAAAAAATTTTCTATATACTTAGTATTCATAAAGGCAGTCCATAAAAAATATTGATTTTCATTTATTTCTATTGTTATTCCTGCTAAATAAATATTTTTCACAAGCGCATTTTTGGCGCAGCTGGACGTAAATAATGGCTTAAATGGGAAACTTCCCCGAATAAGATATGATTACAAAAATGATCAATTTATTGTTCATACGAAATTGTTCTTTTCGTTCGATTTTTCATACTAGAATTAAACAATATAATCATTCATGAGATTTATGCACTGAAAAAGCAATATATTTCTATGTACCAGAATTTGTTAACTGTTAACAAATGTAATGTTGGATATGGCGAAATAAATATTTTTTAACAGTTAATAAATTATTTTGATACAAACAAAATTTTGTCATGAGGATACGAATATTTCTTAACAAATTATGTAACAGTTGAGGAATATTAAAATAAACGTGCCAACTAAATATATTTCTTTACTATAAATAAACCGTTTTCTCAGTGTAAATGTGTTCGGATATATTGTTAGTAATGTTTTTTTTTCAACGAGTATAAAATAATTAATGAGATTTTGTTGCTCGGAACTTTGTGGCACAACGATCACGTTACACATAGTTATGTACCCTTGTTTGCATGGTGTATATGTAATTATGCACACGCGAATACAACTAACAATATGAGAACCAATTCAGCAACAATTCCAGGCTTTATATATATACATATTATATACATATTCTCGTTACGCCCGGTCGAGCGTGCAAGAATGAAAAAAAAGAACACGACATTAATTACATTCACTGGTACACAATGCGTTTTTGTACTTCAACGGGTGAGCCTCCCTCTATCAGTATTTTTTTTTTTTTTCACGTACAGCCACTTATGTTGTCGCACACAGTTTATATGATTTACGACGGTCGATCTTCTCTGACGAGGAACGCCTAATTGAAGGAAGGTTTAATAAAACGAGTTTCATCGGTAATTTATTTTTTAAAAGAAAGTTCTAGTGACTTAATTTTTTTTAATGAATTTCAAGTCTATTCTCTTTCATTTGATTTTTTTTTAATTTTGGAAATTGCGCTGAAAAATACATTGTACTTTGGTTGAGAAATTACCAATTGGATTTTGGAATTGATGCATTTTTCACAATGTCAATTCTGTGTGTATATATTAAGGCAGATTATTGTTTAATTTTAAAGAAATTCTTTGAGTCGTTAATACGGAATTCTTGAAAAATATTTTCTGGAAAATGCTACTTGATGCTAATGAAGGATCAAAGTCTTTTTTTTCCTTCAAACTTGGAAGAATGAATAATAATGAATGAAAAGTGATTGTAACGTTATTTTCAAAATCCGCAGCTGAATATTTAACCGAGATTCAAGCGAAAATCTCGGTTTTGTTGCATCTTTCAGAATAAGTGGCTTTTTAGTTTAAAATTGAATATTTTTTTTTCAAAATCGTACCTCATGATACGCTTTTATTGTCATCGATTTTAAAAATATACAGATCTTTGGATATTAGTTCTACACATTAACAAAATTTGTATCTCTAAAACTCAAGTTCGTACATGACATTGCAAAAGTTTTTTTTAACCCAAAATGAAAGAAGATTTTAAAGAAAAAACATCTTTATAAAAAAGCGCAACCTAAACAGCTGATTTTCAATTAGCCGATTTGAGCAAATTTGAATAAACTCTTAGTTGAATATTTCGAAAACCAAATCCCATCGATTTTTGGATACGATGAATTTGGGTAAAATTCAGAATTAAGTTTATTTTCAGTATTTGTGACCATTTTTTATAGTACAAGTTTAGTAATTGGCATGAAATATTAAAAATGAACCACGCTTATATTTACAAGATTTATAAGTGCAGTGGTTATCCTTGGAACACAAAATAACTTTTTTCTGCACAATGTAGATCTACGTCAATCATTCGAATGTCAGTGTAAACATTTGCGTCATGCAAACTGTGTATATCCATCGAATTTCCCACATGCTGTAGTTTCAACAATCTTTGCATAATTAGAATTAAAAAAAAAAAAAAGAAAATGGTCTCATTTTCATTATGAACGTTTGCCATACGCGTTGAATGCCTGATTCGAGGAAAATCCAGTTTTTCGGATAGAAAAATATGGCCCATACGCGCGAATACATCGCGCTTGTCCATTCTAAAACAATGCGCGTACAATTTTAAGACTTGTTTAAATTTTTTTTTGTATTTATAATAAATGAGAAGAAACGATTAAAAATCGTTTGAGATCGATTAAAAATCTCGCACTAATTAAAAATCGTTTAAAAACGATTAAAAATCTTGCTCCAATTATGCTATAAGAATATACATATAGATATATATAGTTACGAAAGTGTCGTCTGCCGTACGAGAAACTCTCTGAATCTCGCCGTTTTTCTCCGTCTTTATGTTTTTTATCATTCTGTCACATCAATATTTATATGCGAACTATCTGTGTGTGTGCGGTGTGCATGTTCACCCAATATGGCAAATGTTATCATTCAGGCGACTAGTTCACTGAACGTTCTTACTATATAACGACCCCCTTGAGTGTGTATATGTATATGGGTCATTCCATGTCAAATCGATGAAGAGTTGGAATCGACCCCTCTCAATTTCGATGAAATTCGGTCTGAAGTCTTAGTTTTCAATAAAACGGAATCCTACCAAAGGAAAAAAATTAAATTTTTTTTTTCCAAAGTTATTCAAAATTTTTTATTTTACAATTTTTCAAATCTTTCAAGTTTATCTTTCAAATATCTCGAAAACTATTATAGTTACAAAAAATCGTTCTGAATTCGTTTTGAAGGGTATACTTGGGGCTACGAAAAAAAAATATCCCGAAAAAAGATTTTGAATAATGATAAAAGTTTGAGAATTTTGAATTTTCAAAAATCGTGAAAATCCAAGTTCCATATTTTATTTTTGGTTCAATTTTTTTATATAATACATTGTATTGATCTCAAAATATCATGAAATTTTCAGAGAGGTGTTTTTCTTTCTTCAAAAATATAAATTTCTGAATTCTAAAAAATCGTGCAAATCCACGATAAACCTTAAATTTGTTGTTAAATTTTTTTTATATCATACCTTATACTGATCTTAAAAGATCCTGAAATTTTTAGGATGTTGTGTTTTTGTTTAAAAAAAAATATTTTGAATTTTGGTAACAACATTTTTTTTTATTTTTCCTCTAGGTTAAGTAAAGTTGAGTAATCATGTGATTCTGTAATTTTGAGTAGTAAAAATTCCAATTAATGATAATTAAAAAAAAAAAAGATTACCAAAATTTAAATATTTATATTTTTTAAAACAAAAACATACCATCCGGAAAATTTCGGGATCTTTTAAGATCAGTACAAGGTTTTATGTAGAAAAAATTTAACCAAAAATTTAATATTGATCGTGGATTTGCACGATTTTTAAAAATTCAAAAATTTATATTTAAAAAAAAAAAATATCTCTGACAATTTTAGGATCTTTGAATATCAGTACAAGGTATTATATAAAAAAAATTAACCCAAAAATAAAATATGAAACTCGGATTATTACGATTCTTTAAAATTCAAAATTCATCATTTTTCAAATTTTTTTTTCGGAATATTTTTTTTTCCGTAGCCCCAGAACGAATTCAGAACTATTTCTCGTAACTATAATAGTTTTCGAGATGTGTAAAAAATAAATTTGAAAGATTTGAAAAATTGTGAAATTATGAATTTTGCATAATTTTCGAAAAAAAAATTTAATTTTTTTCCTTCGGCAGAGCTTTGTTATATTAAAAACGAAAACTTCTGACCAAATTTCATCGAAATTGAAAGGGGTCGATTCCAAATCTTGTCCGATTTGACATGGAATGACCCATATAATGAGGGCAATTTAAAAAAATACACTCTTATTCGTCTACGCTCTTCATCTAAATTTTACTACTTTTTTTCCATAAGATACATCTTGCACGAGCGGAGGCCTGATGTGCGATTTTCTTTATTACTACCACAGTACCTTCTCGATATAAGAGCGTTTCCCTTCCGTTCCGCTTGAGCGAGTTTTATTCCTTCCCAAACTCTACCTATGTACGAATTTCTCGGAATTCACTTCCCCTAACCGCCTTAGAACGCTCTTATATGGAGGAGGTACCGTAGATAAAAAGATCTCACAGCTTCTCACTTGGGTAAGATTGATTTTTCATACAAAAACTGCAAAAATCTCCACGATAAATATGAACTCATGACTATTCAACAACTAACTCGATATTAATCAAATATTTTCAATTTATATGGAACGATTTCCAGGGATTAAGAGATTTCGCTCTTTGTCAGTCGAGTGAGAAGAGCGTTTTTCAGATGTCGATTTTTAATTCTTTTTGAATCTCTAATTACCCATTTCTGCAGCTGTTTGGTATAAAAAAGTGTAACACATCAGCTGGAGATGTATTTGATTAAAGAATTTGTTTACAAAAATGGTAAACATGCTACGCGCAAATATCCAGGTTTGCTTTTTCAAAAAGTAATGAATATATTTTATTTATAATGAATAAATATTATCGTTCCTTATGTCCTCTAAATAAAATTTAAAAACTTCCGGCGAGCATTTTTTTGTATGTAAATTGACCTATGATTAGAAATTTTCTTAAAAATGCAAAAACAAAGCCGTGAACTTATATTTGTCTCTTGATCTTATTTGTTACAGACACACATGCTGTTGATGGATGCCTTTCTGCAGAACAATAGACTGGACCATGTCTCCAGGGTAATGTCATCACATCCCTCGTACCTTGAACACTTTTTGAGGACGCAACATTTTGTTTTACGAGGTGACGGACCTTTGCCATACGATTATCGCCACCTAATTGCCATTATGGTGAGTCCACGAGTATATTTAATGTTTTCCTTATTTTTCTTTTGTCCAATCAAAATGGCAGACAATGTATATGCTTTTTTATTCTCTCACCGCCTGGTGAAAAATTTTATTATCGCGAAGGGGTTATCAAAATTCTTCGTAGATAAGGAGATTTTGACAATCGTCAGTGACATCGGTCGCTCGTTATCGTCACTGAGCTCTCTCATGCGGAAAATTACCGGCGCGTGTTTAGTGCAAACACTAACGTTTCCAAATATATAATTTAACACAACGGAGCCACTCTTACATACTTGTAAATTGTTATTAACGTGGATCTAATCGGTCCGATATCTAAAAGTCTACTGAGACCTCGCTGGCAGACTCTTTCTCGCGAATTTCTTCGGAAATTTATCGCACGATTAGTCATTTTCGACAGCGCGAACGATGTACGTATTGTGCAGAAAATACTCGCACATACATAGGAGACTTACACACGATTACATACACACTTATACATACACCCCCGCTCAAAAGTTCGGATACACCAGTCGATATTTCTTGCCGCACTAGAAGTTGCATAACTGCGTCAAAAACAAAGATGATAAAATTTAAAAAAAAAACGTTTTGACGGGGAGGAATGCAGCTTTGTCTCGCTTTTCTTTAAAATATATTTGTTATGATTTTTTTTCGACCCGGTATGCACTTTTGTACGTGACTGTTTTCAAGCCTTTTTTTGACCATCGCGAATTTTGCGCACAGCTTGAGGATTTTTTTTGTCGTTTTTATCTGCCATATCACTGATGGACATTTGAGAGCAAAGCGTTAGGCGAAGCAACTATGAAATCCATTTTTTTATTTTTAATGTAGAATTTCATTTACACATTCTTGTGTTAAAAATTTCTATTGAAAATTATAGTACATTTTTTTTCATATTAATCTTATTTAAATTATTTGTAAAAAATTCCTTTTTACTGTCACGCAATTATTTATATAATTTAATTATTAAAAAAAATTCAATTCAAACGATTGATGATCCGAACCGAACTGTCTTTCACTCTTTGACTTATTTCGTTCAAGATTGTTTCAAATTTAGTCACCCATGATTTTACGCAAAGTATTATTCGCTTGTAGTGATTTGACTGATTTGTTTCCTCACTTTAAGATTGTTCAAAATCTTACCTTTAATTTTAATATGCATTTTCCAAAGACTAAATAATTATTTTAAAAAAATAAAAATCTTTTTTATGTCAAATAATAACGTGTTTTAGTTTAACTGACTCTTCTCTAACGACACTTAATTATGTTAAATGCTTTTTAGGGAAAGTAGGTTAAATTTTACGTAAGAAGGGGGGGGGGTCCAACGAATCTTATGTGTCCTTACATGGGGGTAGGGGGGGAGTCGAAAATGGCCGAAGTTATCCTTACGTAATTAATGAATGGCCCCTAAACAACAATGATCAATAATAATTATTAATCATTGTTCATCAATAATAATATTGCCCAGAAGTCATTAACAATTGTTTAATTTAACAATTTATTTATTTATTTATTAATAACTTTTGGGCAATATTATTATTCATAATTGTTGTTTATAGCATGCCAAATATTGCTCAGTTTTGTTCAGATTTTTATTGTATCGCGGAGTACGGAAATTTTAATCAGATACCATTTTTCGCTGGGACATCACCTAAGTTTCGAGCGAAAATAGTAAAAAAAAAAATTTCATAGGAAAATTCCGAAATAATTCCAGGCGATTGTTTGTATACGTACGCTACTTTTTTTATACTTGACATTTTCTCCTCAACTCTATAGTTTTTGAGTTACGTTGCATCTTTCAAAATTTGTCTTCTTTAGCCAGAAGTGAAATAACTTTGCGAGAAAAAATTGTACGAAGATTTTCAAAAAATAAAAATGGAATGCCTGCTAACCCTTTTAAATGTACCGTACGTAAAAAAGACAAGAAATAATGTCCTTAAGTTATGCGCCCTGCAATTCGCGATGGTCGAAAAAAGCTCGAAAAACGGTCACGTTCAAAAATGCGTACCGGATCGAACAAAAATCATAAAAAATATTTTTACAAAAGCAAAATAAAGCTGAATTCCTTCCCGTCAAAATGCTTTTTTGAAATTCAATTATCTTTTTTTTTTGACGGCGTTGTGCAACTTTTAGTGCGGCAATAAAAATATTGATTGGTGTTTCCAAACTTTTGAGCGGGGGTGTACATGCGGCTACAGTTTGTTAAAATTTCCAGTTGAAGCTAAATTCACGTATTCTCACAGATGTGCGAACGTTACAATGTCTTATCATTGTTCAACTCATGAAATACGATGGTATATAATCGTTATGAGGGAGTAAGAACAAACAAGTGACTCACTCGTGTTTTATCAACGAAGTGTCTACCAATTTTTTTCTCGGCAAATTGTAATTATTTTTCTTCAGAAGCTTGGTATTTCAAAAATTAACATCGGCAGAGTAATCAATAATTTGTTTGTGTAAAAATATCTAATTATCCAATTATTTGTAAAAATATCTAATTATAAGTTGCAGCCGAATTTCAGGAAGCATTGTGATTAATCAACAGAATTGCTGAAAAATCAATGAGAAACTGAATTTAAATCTCAATTTGGGCGAAGACAATAGATATTTTTCATGTACAAATTAGATAATATCTATCGGGAAATTCCTTCGATCAAATGCTAAATAATCTTTACATTTAAAAAGAATTTCCCGTTTAGGGCATCGAAAAACAACTTATTTTTGAAAAATTTTAAATGGAAAATTGTAATCGTTTTTTGCGAAGTTTAGTATTCGAAAAAGGAACGTCTGAAGTATCGCCGATGACTTTTTTCTGTAAAAATATATAATTATGATGGAGTTGAACAATGTCGAAAATAAAGAAAAAATTGTACAACTATTGTTAGTATATCGATTTGTCGTGTGTTGGTGAAGGAATTACTGTAATATCGAATTAAAACAAAATGGTGGATTTTTAAAAAGAGAATCTTGATTTTGGAGAAAAAAGGGATTTTTCATTCATGAAATTGAAAGTATACATCGTTAAAATAGATCCATTTATCGAATACTCGATTTTTATGTAATGAAAAAGGTAAAATTTTATTTTAGAAACGACGCACTATCGCTGGAGATAAATTACTCAGTCGGTAACTTTCAGAAAGTAGTTTAAAAAATACGTTAAAAAAATAATTTCTCAATTCTTACGTTTGGGTATAACTCCTCAAGTTTATTGTAAAGGTCTTTAAGATTAGTGCTAAATGTTTGAAGTCGCTTCTACAAATATTTGTAAATGAATAGCTAATAACGAAAAGCAGTTTGTACATCACAAATTTGAATTATCGGAAATTTTATGAGGAAATTTTTTAAGTTTTTTCACCAAATCTTTTTGCACTCCAATTCATTAATGCCTCAACAAAACGAACGTCACTCCACCATGTTGAATCGGGGCACGTTGAAGTGAAGTTTATTTTTCTCGTGTAATTAATAAACCTGCGCGGCGTCTCGACTGAGACTCTCAGTTTTTAATACTTGGCGTCGAGACGCTACCGCGTCTCTTGATTTTTCGACTCTTTTGATTTGTAAAAGTATGTCGGCCATCTAAAATCCTCTGACTGTTAATTTATTTACACTCTGTTATTCTATATTAATTCCTACGAACAACCGTTTAATTTGGCATTGTTTTGGATTGCAGGCTGCGGGAAGGCACCAGTGCAGCTACCTGATAAATCTACAGAAAGGAGAATTCATACTTCAGGGTGGTGATCCACTTTGGCTTCAAGGCTTGAGGTCTATACCCGATAAGTTGCAAAATCTCTACGAGATCAACAAGATCCTAGCTCACAGGCCCTGGCTCTTGAACAAAACACACATAGAGGTGAGTTTATCGAAATTGATTTATTCGAAACGATGCAATTAGCTTTTTCAAATGGTACCACAAATTTCTCCATCCAAATAAATTTATACCTGGATTCACGTCGACCGAAAACTCTGCCCAAGTTAGTATCTTTAGCGTGTAGCAACTTTACCGAGATTCAGCTCTACCAGAAAACACTTATATCAAACTGCAAATCTAACCCAGTTACAAGCTTAGTAGATTACAATTCCGCCAGGATAGATCTCTCGGAAGTTTCCATTGTCTTCGTATAATTGAACTGGAACTCTTCACATAGTGTCTGGAAAACCTGACAAGCCTGTAAATGTCACGAATTACAAAACGTCCATGCAAAGTCAGGGTACTTTTGAATTTTTCAAGGAAAATGAATAGCGGTATAAACTGAGTACACTGAGAAAACAATGTACCAGGATTTGTTAACCGTTAACAAATGTAAAGTTGAATATGGCGCAATCAATTATTTTTCAACTGCTGATAAATTAAATACCTATTTTTTAACAGTTAATTAATTATTTGGACACAAATAAAATGTTTCTCAACGACTAACAAATTTTGTAACAGTTAAGGAATATTTAAGTAAAAGTGCCAACTAAATATGAGGCAATTAATCCACGCCATTTCGCTCGGCCGTTACTCTGACCATTTTTATTTTTTTTTCATTTTTTAAAATAAAATAGTACACTATGCAAGGAGCATTTTGACCAATTTTTAGATTTTTATCGCATATATTTCAGAAGTTACAATTTTACGAAAAATCTGGATTTCAGAAATTTCGGAACCGTTCTAACGCCGATATCTCTTAAATTAATCGATACATCGCAAAATGTTTGGAGATCGATTTTTTTTTCACATTAATTCACACTTTTATAAAAAAAGGGGAAAAAAATTGAAATCATCGTTGTCAAAAATTTTTCAGCGTGTAAAGTGAAAATTATTTTTTTTAAAGATGACTGCCATTTTTTATTTTTTTCAAAAAATACTACAAATGAACTGTTTTCTCAGTGTAAAAGCGCAGTATTTCGGTAAAGACGAGAGGCAATTTTTTCTTCCATCTGCCTTGTCGATGAGAATGTTTCCTTGGAGAACTGAAATACAGCAGAATTGTTGGGCCGTACATCACGCGATATCCCACAGTAGAGTTTTTATTCGGTAGAGATGTTTGAGCTATACAAGCTCGTGCAGCGATATCTTAGTTTCCTAATGTGTGATTTGATCGGGCTTCGTATGTGCTAAAATAAAAATTGTCGTGTTGCGC
Organism: Alloplasta piceator; assembly: GCA_946863875.1. NCBI lineage: Eukaryota > Metazoa > Arthropoda > Insecta > Hymenoptera > Ichneumonidae > Alloplasta > Alloplasta piceator. Next base: position 42,674,712 of record OX333074.1, read on the forward strand.
AGAAACTTACGAAAGGCGCGGACAACTGGTCGCTAGCGGAAGTCGTCCACGCCATTGTCCTGCTGGCACATTTTCACTCCCTATCGTCGTTCGTTTTCTCGTGCGGTATAAACGAGGAGCTTGACAACGTCACGGGTCATCATTACAAGGAGAACGTACAGGACAATAGCAATACGGTGCAACCTGCCAAAGATAAGCTGATGAGCAGCCCAAAAAAGATTCCCAACTGCGGTGGCAAGACTGGTAAGTGTACGAGTCTTATCCAATCAAAAGTTCGATCATTATGGTCATTCAAGGGAGAAAAAAATTGACTCAATCCTAAGAAAAACAAAGACGCCCGGGGTCAAAGTGGAGGAGACTGAAAAAAGGTTCTGTCCAATCAAACTATAGTATCTTCTCGAAATCTGTCCTTGGCAGAATCTTCAATTTATGACCATTTTACAAACTGTACACATTAACTTGTATCATGTAACTAAATTGTATCATTAACAGTCTCTCGAATCTAAATCAATTTGCCAATCGTATAGTTCCCATTCGTACTACCATTGAATGCTCCATTGATTTTGATTTTCGTTTAATGGTATTTCTATCCCACTGACATTATTATTCGTGGAATAAAATTATGAAAAGTTTCACTTGAATTCAAGTTGTCAATTAACAAATGGCGAGTCATCGCTCACTATCAATCACTGGATCAATATAATTGATCTAATCTTTCACAAAGATCATTTTGCAAAGCATTGGTTGCCGATGAAATTTTATGGTTTTTTGTTATTCACGTTGAATCCGTAGAAACAATCCCATCGCCGCCATTATCGCCGAGTATAGTGGGCGAACAAGAAGTCGGTGTGGAGACCCTTATGGAGCGAATGAAGCGTTTGTCGGAAAAGTCCGAGTCGTATCAGATAACGCAGGAGGAATTGTCGAAAAGATTCGAGACCGTTGAGACGCAATCGGCCGAATTGGCCGCAGCACCTCAGAGAAGTAGTTCGGTACTCGATTCCGACATTGGTCTCTTCATCGAGGATCCAACCTTTATTTATCAAGATTTCGCCAAGGTAAGCTACATTTTTTCTCACCAATTATTGGTCCAAATGGTCACGATTCAAATAGTCAACGTTGCAACCCATGTCATGGATTTTCATGAATCAAAAAGGCCAAATGGCATTACACTTACATCTAATTTTCCAAACGTAACATTAATCTTGTCATAAATTAAAAGAAGAAATTGGAGTTAACTCTAAAATTACGATTAACTGCCACGGTGGAGTAGAATTACTCAAATCTATATTATAGAGCCACAATGGAGTCGAAAAAACCTCAAACCAAACCAACTTAATCCAACTTAACCACTCTAACCCGGAAACCCTAAATTGACTCGACTAAAAGCTGAATACCGAATTAACGAACGTCAAATTCTTGTTTCCGAAGACGATTTACTGTTCCGAATCATTGTTTGAAAAAATGAAAAGACTCGATCCCTTATCAAAGCATGTCTCCTTGATCCAAGGAATTTAGACCCTAAATATAAGGGTCCTGATTGGCCTACTATGAATGTATGTATCTTTGAAATACGATAAACGCCGAAATCGTGAGAAATTGGATTTTATTTTATCGTACATTTCCGTAACACACGAGCAAATCATGAATAAACATTATTTGTTACTTATTTTCTTTGTCACGTACGGAAACAGAGAGGTCAGCTGAACGACATACCGACGTTTCGCGTTCAAGATTATTCCTGGGACGATCACGGCTACTCCCTCGTAAACAGACTTTACAACGACGTTGGTAATCTTCTCGACGACAAATTCAAAACGGCCTACAATCTGACTTATTACACAATGGGCACGCACAACAAGGTCGACACGTCGAGATTCAGGCGGGCCATATGGAATTACATACAGTGTATGTTCGGTATAAGACACGACGATTATGACTACAACGAGGTCAATCAGCTGCTCGAGCGTAGTCTAAAGACATTTATAAAAAGTGCCGTTTGTTATCCGGAAAGAGTGACCAAGAGAGATTACGACAGAGTCATGAGAGAGTTTAAGCACAGCGAGAAGGTGAGTTCTCGTTTTGCTTCCTCATAAATCATAAAGGAAGCTTTGTTCTCGCGAAATTTTTTTTTTTTTACAATTTTCGTATCAGTTTGTTCAAAATATCCTGAAACGTCCAAAAATGCATTTAGAAAAAAATGTCCGGACGTATGTATGTGTGTTAAATGAATATATCCGGCGAACGGTTTGGGAGATCGATTTGAAATTTGGCACATGAGTAGACCATTTATGTCCTTGTACTCAGTGCAATTTTTTGCAAAATTTTTGTGGGCGCTGCAACTTTCGTTATTTTGCAACTTTCACGCTGAATTTTTTTGCGGAGATACACTTTGTAATAAGGACGGTTGGGATTCAATTTGGGAAAAATAGCTCTAAAGCTTCGGTTTAAAACAAAATTTTATTTCTTCCCAAAAAATTTTTACGTTCTCTAACTTTTGTAATTTCGCATCTATCGAGTTGAATTTATTTGTGATAATACATTCAATTACAAAAAAAAATTGATACTGAACTTCAGAAAAATCGCTTAAGAGGATCGGTTAAAATTTTTTTTTTTGATATTTTCAAACAATGTTTGTTCCAACATTCGCATTTTTAAAAGTATCGAGCTAAAATTTGTTCCACAAATACACTAGATGGTAAGAATTGTTAGTGTTAAATTTGGTGAAAAACGCTCAAGAGGTTCAATCTCAAAATTTTCTTTAAATTTCCGAAAAATACTTGTGAGCACTAAGTTTGCTAGTTTAGCAGCTATCGAGTTCAGTTTTTTAGCGCCAATACACTAGACGATAAAAACAATTAATAATGTCATTGAACGGAATTGCTAAAAAATCATGCAAATTGGAAATTTGCACATAGCTTCTTCATTTGTTTCCGTCGATCGTGATTATGGCTTCCTTTATTAGGAAGCCATAATAATAAACATGTATGTCGTAAAGATGGTCAAGGAGGTCCTCATAAAGGAGACTTGACGAGCGACGGAAAAAATGAGGAAGCTATGTGTATGTTTTCAATTTGGATGATTTTTTTATTTTTTCTTTGCTTCCTCGCAAGAAAACATTGTTTTGGTAGAAACTTTCTTATTTTGAGGCTTTGATTCCAGTATGTTGAAAATGATCCAAAATATGTGAAGAAATTACATTTAGATAAACGTTTAGAAGAACAATCGACAATTTGGCGAGACTTTTAATTCTTCGCAAAATGTGTGCTCTAACTTTAGTAACTTTGTAACTAGCAAGCTCAAATATTTTGTTAAGATACAATTAATAATAAGAACGTTTGGTTGGACGGGTTTAGATTTGTGACAATCATACAGATTTAATCCCAATTTAAATTCAAAGAATTTGAATGATTAGTTTTTTATTACCAAAAGGTCGTTTCAGTATGAGAGATATGTTTTAATTTTTTTTAAATACTTGTAAATGCTCCAATTTTCCCACTTTCTGCGAAGTAAATTTTGCACAACATTTTTGTCACCATATGATGAATAAATTAACGTACTGAATAGTTTTTAGATATGTGTATTTTGAATTTTCAATATCAACCTTTTTCAAAATCTTGTCTTCGTTACAGTCATCAGTAAACAACATTTCTTTCAACCGAGATCCTTAACAAAGGGTTTGTAATTCTAACGAGCTACTTATACTACAAATATAAAAGAAAACGGATTTTTGTGGATTCAATTTTGAAAATTTTGAAAATAATTGCATCAGTATAGCCCCAAGACAGTTGAATAACATTTCCGCTTTACGATTATACGAAAAAGTGGGATATTTCAGGTACAAATGGTTGGTCGATAAGTATGAATGCTGACTTACCCACAAAAACATTTTATTTCCAATCCCGAACTCTTAGATTTTTTCTTTACAAACTTTATAAAGACATTTTCTTTAAAAGCCTTTTTATTATAAACTTTATAAAGATCCCATTCTATTTTATCAAACGTTTATCGCAAAAAACTCTACTCTATCTGGTGAGCAAATGGATAACTGGAAATAATTTTTTTCGTTTTGTTTCAATGTTAACAGGTTCACGTGAATTTGATGATACTGGAAGCTCGCATGCAAGCGGAATTATTGTACGCCCTTCGTGCTGTGATGAGATACATGACTTAGAAAATTGGACAATGAAAAATCCACTGACTCGTTCGTCTGTTCGTGTAAGTCGGTACAAATGTTTTGCGTCAATATCGACGCCGTTCAACGTGAAATGCAAAAATAACCACAAGAAAACCTGCAAGCCGGAAAAAGTGGCTCTGGCTATTTCCCCCCCCCCCCCCCCCCCTTCGTCATATAATCATACATATACTTATGAGCCTTGCGACCGGACGAGAAGACCAAGGAAAAGCCAGAAAATACACCGAGCCCGAGACCAGCAAGAAAATGGAAAACAAAAATCGAACGAGGGGAGTCGAAGATTATCGAACTTCGCGTCTTGCCTGGTTTTGATTTTTTTTCCGTATTGCTCGAGCAATGGTGAGAGAGAAAACAAAAACGACGTTTGACGTTAGTGGAAGAAAAACGTGGGAATTTCATGTCAAAGAAAAAAAAGAATCGTCTCTTTCCCAAATTTGCTCGTTTTTTTTTCTTTGGAGGGCAATTGGATAAAAGTGCAAAAAAAAAGATAAAAAAAGATACAACGTTGTCTCTCGAGATTGAGATGGTCTGAGAGATAAAGCGATTGACTCGATTTTCCACGTGAAAATCGTCCGAATTCATTGACTTCTTTTTTTATCAAAAATAAAATAAAATATGAACGACATCTTGGAGATGAGAATTCGGAAATCCAGCGTGTTATCGGATTTGCCGGCGAGAGAATTTGTGAGTCGAGGAGTTGTAGCAATAGAGAGAAGATTGAAAAAGGAAAAGCGTAAAAAATGTGATTTGCAAAATGCAAGAAATAAACAAAGCGTTAACGTAAGAGATTTGCGAGAAAGAGGCGAAGGTTCATCGTAAAAGTCTGTCCGCGAGAGTTCTTGGACTTTTGAGAAAAAGAGAGAATGAAAAACGAGAGAGAGAGAGGAAAAATTAATTTTAACTTTTAGAAACTTCGAAAATATTAAATGATGTGGGAAAAAAAGAAGAAAGTTTCGATCTGTAAATACGAAACATGTATTTTTCTACGTTTCACGCGCTGATTATAGTTTCGTCGTCTCGTTCGTTTGCGCATTTGAATTTGTTTGCTGTTTTTCAATTTGTGATTTTCGTGCCATCGGTCTTTTTGCGAGAATGGCAGAATTAAATGTGTTTGGTCTTTTTAAGGCAGGGAAAAAAGATCTTGAGTTTTGGTTCCCTCAAACGAGTGAGAGAGAATAGAGAAAAAATTTTCACACAAACAAGAAAAGTCTGCGAGTTGTTCCGATTTCGACAAACTTTTGATATGCTGTAGTCCATCGAAAAACAAGAGACACGTATTTTTACTTAATTGGTGGTCGAATAATGAAAGGCACGTGTTCACCGTTTCACGCAACCTTGTCTTAAGGGGGAGAAATTTTATATTTTTTAAAAATCTTGGAGAACAGGCTCGTTTATCTCTTGCAAGCAAAGTGGACAATGGCAAACGAGATGTTTGCTCGGTGTTATAGCGCTCGTTGATGGCTCCGCGATGACAGAAGGAATGGGCCTGGTGTCAACAGTTTTTTTTTCTCGGGCTCGTTTTGTTGGTGCACCTTTGATTTCTCTTTCTTGGTCTTCGATTCTTTGCTGAGAGTTATGAAACAGCATGTCACGCATTTCGTGATTTTCTTGCATGTAGTCGCAACTGTTATGCCAAAATGTAAAATTTCCTCGTCCTTCGGTATAGGACCGTAGACCATACAAAAAATGAAAATTATATTTTTAAGATATTTGACCCTTAAGCTTTTTTTCGAAAAAATCCAAAAACATGTATACTTTAATTTTGTTTGCTCTTCAATTTGGGTATTGTGTCATCGAAATCGGTTCATAACTTTTTTTATAAATAAAAGCTAAAATTGTCACAGTATGGTTCACCCTCTTAAAGCAGAGGTGGGTGAAAAGGTCAGCATGTGTTTTCCGTTATTTGACATGAGGAATGTAATGCAATTTGTTTCATTTCGATCGGTACACTCTGTCCAAGTGCAACAGCTTAATAACCCGCTTCGAGGGTTGATTTCACCCCCTAAAACCCTGCGGTTGCCGATAAAAACGATACGTGTCTCTTATTTTTCGATGGACTGCAACACATCAAAAGTTTTTCGAAATCGGAGGGGAACACTTCGAAACGTTTCCTTGTTGGTGTTTATTTGTGAGAATCGAAAGTCTTATAAAGTGGGAATTCTTCGCAATTTTTTTTCGATTAAATTATGGCTCTCAAAATTTTCGCAAGCTCAGTTTATTACTTTCATTAATGTTTTCTTTTATTTTAATTATTATCCATACCGCTTGTGCAGGATCCATTTTGTAGAAAAGAGCTGCAAAAATCTCAATGAAATCGCAATCGACAAAATTTAATTGACATGGATTATCGAAATATCACGAAAAGAAACAAGAAATACACAAAAATATATCGAAAGCAGATACGTCCGATGACATTGCTGCTATTCAACGAATTATTCATGCCTTCGATGTGATTGTAATATTATAGATATCAAGATCGGGTAATCTGCAGTTGGGCTTGGGTATGTATACGGGGCATTCCACACCGATTCGACCTGAGTCTGACCCTTCACGGCTACGATTTCATCCGCGATTTTTTTTATGGTTTTGTAGTCCCTCTGAAATGCACTCAGGATTTTTTTCAGATTTTTTTGGAGCGATTAGACTAAACTATAATCTTATAAACAATTTATTTGTAGGCCAAATTTAAAAATCTGAAAAAAATCACGAAAATCCCGTTTTTTATATGAAAAATTTCAAGCGTTGAGCCAAAGTTGGCGGGGGTCTCCTTCTGTTCATAACAAGCTTTTTCGAAAATGCAAACATTTTTTTAAACACGTTCAGTTCATGCAAAAATGTTTGGATAACGACCCACTCAATGCAGGTCCCTCTTCTATTAAATTTTTTTTTTCGAAACAGCTTATTATTATCAGAAGAGAAACTCTGCCCAGATCGACTCGACGCCTGAAATTTTTCGTATAAAAAACGGGAGTTTTTCTGATTTTTAAATTTAGGCTAAAAATAATTTGCTTACAAAAAAATACCTAAGTCAAACCGCTCCAAAAAAATCGGAGAAAAAAATCCTGAGTGCTCTTCAGAGGTACTAGAAAACCATAAAAAATTGCGGACAAAGTCGGAGAGGTGAAGGGTCAGACCCAGATCGAATCGCTGAGGACTGCCTCATACCTATACATATATATCCATAAATAATGAACTTAACACCCAATGAGATAACGAGAAATGGCTGATTTCTAGAGCCTTAAGCTTCAAAGTCTGTGTAATTTTCTAATGTAGGTATACTCGAAATTTTGGAAAACAAAAGAGAGAGATATATATATATATATATAGAGTGAAAATAAACTGTCGCTTGTGACAAACTATTATCGGGAAGGGACGAAAATGCAAGAAAAAATAATCGTAAAGTCCATACGAGAATAATCAATACGTAAATCGACTTTGAGATCGACTCGTCGATACTTGTGGAAATGAAAAACAATTTTTTTCAAAACTACATAGATTATCATCCTTCCCGTAAAGACCAACTGTTTGTCGCGTTGTAATCGCTTATATATATATATGAATAAATGAGAACGATTTCGTTCCGAGATTAATCAAATCCGCTGTAATTCGTAAGTCAATGAAAAAAAAAATTGAAAATTTTTCGACACAAACACAAGAAACAATGAAAAAACGATGGCACGAGGCATACACACGAATTATACATGTTCTGTGATCACATATACATACATATATATATACTTATATATATGTATAAACAAATGTGTATATAGAAATATATATTGTATACATTAGCGTATGGAAAAAAATTGACAAAAAGAAACGAAAAAAAAGAACAATAGGCCGCGGAGAAGGAGAACGAGATATACGACGTTGTAATGCCACGAAACGAGGAAAACGATTATATTAAACCATACATGTGAATGTGCACTATACTGAAACAAAAACGATAAAAAATTTGTGATCATTACCCGAGCGCGCGGTACACGGTATGAGGATATTATTTTTTCTCGATGAATAAGCGAGAAAGAGAAGAGGCAAAAACAAAAACAAACACAAAAATTCCAACTCTGCATGGACACTCTGACCAATAACAATGCGATCTCGCAAAGTGATTCGCGTTCTTCTACAGGCAAACATTTACATATCAGACAAGATTTTATTGAGATACAAATACACAAACAGGCATACAAAAAAAAAAGAAAAATCTCTGATCGGTACTCCGAAAATTATCGGTAGTTTCGTTATCTACGCGCCGCTTAAGGAATGAAAGGGCGAAAAGGAGAGGGGGAAAAAAAATTGACGAAATTTGGCAATTGTTCACGATTTTTTATCTCGAGAGCGAAGAACGTGTGGATTTCGAAACGACAGTATTGTGTTATAAATTATTTATCGTCTGTTAATTTCGTTGTTTTTCTTATTTTTATTTGTTTCTCTCTCTCTCTCTTTCTCTCTCCCCGTTCTCTCTTCTTCATTTTTTTGTTGTTGTTCAGGACAACGTTCTTCGTTTCACCTTACTCCTCGTCTTTTCACTCGGCGCACGATTTTACCAAGATTTTGAATGATTTTTGGAAAAACTTCGCTGAGAGGAAATTAAAAGACGATTCGCTATGATAGACGCTGGAAGTTTCATTTCCAAAGAAGTTGAATGAGGCGAACGAAGCGAAAAAGAGAGAGAGAAAGATAAAGCGAGTGAGAGAGAGAGAGAGAGAGAGAGAGAGAGGGGGGGAGAGAGAGAGAGAGAGAGAGGGATAGAAAGAGAGACGATGGATTGAGCGAGAGGGACAAAAGAGAGGAGAAACGGCAAATCCAAATTCTTTTAATTCTCCAAATTTTTCATTCAATTTTTCGATTAAAAAAATTCCATCTATTCGCTATTTTTGATCTGCAATCTTGATAAATATTTTACGATGTTCTACCTCTTTCTCTCTCTCTGTCTCTTTTTCTTACACACATTAATTCTTTTATTCTCTCGCGTTTTTATCTATAGTATCTATATTATATCTTTTATCGAAACCAATATTATATATATATACATATATTTATATTTTTCGAATCGGTCCCTTAATGATAATATGCCAATACCCTGTGGAGACTTCACAGGGGGTATTCTTTTTTTTGTATTTTATTTAAAATGCGCATATACATCATGCGAGATTTTTGCGAATGCACAGCTTCACGAAAGCCGGAAAAAGCGGATAAACAAAAAAAAATTAAAAACTACAAACGAAAAAAAAGATGTAATTAAATCACCAAAATCGTGGGTGTGTTCGTAATTTTCTCGCTGAATGATCTCTTCGAGGGACTGAGAGATGGAATTAAAAAAAAACAAATTTAAACTTAAAAAATGAAGACACTGTTATTTGTAATTTTTTTTTTATTCGAGACAAGCCGTCGCTTTGTTTGTAAAGCGGGGCTGCTCTTCGGTCGGTGATATATATATATACACACATATATATATATATATATACACAGATATGTACGTGTGCGTAAAATTGATGAGAAAAAAAAAGATGTGCGTGATTGTGTTTGATTTCGTATGACGAGATGGATAGAATTTGTAAAAAAAAAATCTACGTGCGACGAACGAAAGAGGAAAATGTTTCTTCGAAGAATCGAGATGACTATCGTAATTATTTTTATTCTTGTAATTTATTTAGTAACAAACACATACTGAAAGAGAAAGAGAGAGAGAGAAAGAGCGAGAGAATTTTAAAAAAGTAAAAAGAAGAGGGGGAAAGAGGGAGAAACGGTTGCCGGATAAAGTCAAAGGAAAAAAAAGGAGGAAATCCATAATTGTGAGAGATTTTATTATCGTGTCCCTTTTGTTGGGTCACTCGGTTTCAAATATTTATAAATGTTTCTCGACGTTCCGCTCACGTTCGTCACAAATTGTCTCGCTTTTCTTCCGTCGCAGTTTTATTTTATCGCTTTCTCTCCATGATTTTTTTTCTCTGTCGGATGGAAATGAAGGGAGAGGACAGATGACAGAGAAAATCGAACGAGAAAATATCGTCGAGGAGTTTAAACTTGAAAACGTCGCGAAAACGTCTTAAACGTAGTCAGAGGAAAAACTTCGAGTAACTGGGTGAATCGGAATGCGATTTTCACGAATTTTTCATTTTTTGTTGAATCGCGAATTGACGTAAGTGAGAGAACAAAAGAGAGGAAATATATATACATATATAAGACTGATTCAAAAAAGCGACTATTATTTGTTTTTCCATGTAACACATTAAAAACTTTCGGGAAGGTGAAGAAAGATGCCTGTTAGAATTAGAGCTCTTAATAAAAATATTTAGAGGTCCCGCATCGCATATTTTTATTTCCCATTTAAATAACACGGGAAATTTTTTTTTTCAAACTTTGACATTTTACATCTCGGCTTTGAGTCAATGTACAAAAATAAAGGACACCTATTCTTGTACAAAATTGAGCGCTCTACAAGAAAGATCTCTTATTATTTTTCGATTGACTCACTCCTTCAAAAGTTATTCACGTTCTAATATATATGTATATTAGACTGTGAATATGGGTGATATTCTGTTGGTAATTTCCTTAAAAATTAGGTAATTTATGTTAATGTAATTAAAACTTTTGTTTCAGGAAAGTTTTTACGATATGTAGTAATAAGTTTCAACGTTTTGCCGGAAACTAAAAAAAAACAGTGAAACTTACTCTAAATTTAACTTTAACCTTGAATAACTTTTGAAAGAGTGAGTTTATAGAAAAATCACGAGACATCTTTTTTGTAGAATGTTCAATTCTCTACAAGAATATGCGTCATTCATTTTGGTGCATTGACTCGAAGCCGAGGTACAAAATGTCAAAGTTTGAAAAAATTTTTCTGTATTATTTAAATGGGAAATAAAAATATGCGATGCGGAACCTCTAAGTATTTTTATTGAGAGCTTTAATTCTAACAGGCATCTTTTTTTACCTTCCCAAAAGTATTTAATGTGTTACTTCGAAAAACAAAAAAATCGTCGCTTTTTTTAATCGGTCTAATATATATATATACTATAATATATATTATCTATCAACAATCAAGATAGTTTGAAAAGTGATTTTTTGTTTCCCTCGTCTCCGACGATCCCAACTTTTTCGTAGTCGCAAAGCATATTAATTGTATACCAAGCTACCACAATGTATAGTGTGATAATTCAAGCGTGCCGATTCGGCTACCCCCCCACCCACCTTTTTTTCATGGGATCCGAAAAAAGATTGTAAATTGACGAGAGGAGGAAGATGAAAATATAGAAAAGCCGGCAATAATGGCCAGGATGAAATCTTCGTTGACGATCATCGACACAGTATCAGCAATTGTTACACAATTGTTGAAAAAAAAGAAAAAAAAAATTTTGTTTTTTACGCAAAAGCAAACGAATCTCCAGATGGGTCTCGTTGATCGAATTAAGCCGAGCGGTCGAAGCCTAATTCTTTCATGGGCCTTGCCGGAGAGGAATAATATATCCTGGTAATTGTCAAACCACGTTGAACGGAAAATTATAATCGATCCGATTATTTTTCTCGTCCACGCTCGATTTTTATTATTTTGTGAAGGAAAAGAAGTAAAATTATTAAAAACGTGGCGATGATCGTCTTGAGGGACAAAAAAAGCAAAACACGACAGATGGGAGGATCGTATGTGATGTGATTTCTTTTATATCGTAAAAAAAAATTAATGAACACTTTAAGAAATGTTATAGTTTCATATAAGCGATATGTTATTTGTCATTTATTTTATCCCTTTAATAAATGATGTTATATTAAAAACAAAAAACTAATCGTTCATCTTTTGAGTTTTTTTTTTCTTCATCGCACACCCCGATCCCTTAGTGACTGTGGGGAAATTTCAAAATGTTGCCAAAATTCGATATCTTGAGTGATTTATTGCGTATTAAATATTCATGATCCTTGTCTACAAAGTTATCGATTAATAGCTGCCGCATCACAAAAATGAAAATGCTTCAAGTAATTTTGTTTGACTTTCAGGTTTGTTAACCCGTTGCGTCACACATCGAAATAATAACTCAACGGTCACACGGGGTCCAGCGGTCCCCCCGCAGAAATACAGATCTTATTTGTGTTCTATTTCATGTATTGATTTAAATCTTGCCCCAAACTTTAATTTGACGTTCCCTCTGAACAATCCAATTAGCTCCTTTTTTTTAATGATTTAAAGAACTCGACTCGAAAGAACAATATATTTTGAAGACCAAAATAGAGATTAAATAAAATAAGAAATAGCGGAAAAAAAAAATAGAGAGACACGTCCGCTCTAATCCGACTCTGCAGGTGTGACGCCATGAAGACCTTTGTGACGTGCAGAAACTTATTGCATAGCTAGGGTTCAAACAACAACGGATGGTGCAATAAATCTAATTCCGATAAGTCCTTCTGAATTAAAAATAGCCACAAAGTGTTTGGCTGGGGTCCACTGGACTCCCGTACGACCGCAATGGGTCAAATTTGAATGCTTTGAGCGATTCTTTTGAAATTCAATGTCAATAATCTTTATCATTTAACGTACTTATGTAAAAAGTTTTGGCTTGGTAGTTGCAAATTTACGAAAGTTAAAACGCTGCTGATCGTGAGACTATCTAGGGATTAAGAAAAGAAGACAATAATTTACTAAATTTATGCGAGAAATTTGAGCTTGACAACCGCAAAATTACAAAATATAAATTGAGAGAACAATCACAGAGAGTAGTTAAAAATTTGGGCAACAAAGAACATTTCAAACTAAACTTCTTCACTGTTTTTTTTCCAACAAAATAATTGATATCTTACGAGAAGGATTCGTAAAAACAGTGAATTAGAAAAAAATAAGCGTAGTTCAGAGAGAGTGCAGAGAAGTGTCGTCTGCGGAAAGGAGTTGCTCGTTTTTCGTCGACTCATCTTCAAAGGGGAGATTAAACCTCTCTTTAAGAGGAGGCTAAATACCGACACTATGCTTCGAAATCGCCATCCAAACTTGCTCTCATACGAATGAATGGAATTCAATAAAATTTTAACAGCATAATCGGAATTATGGCACAAATGGAGCCTCACTAAAATTTTTTTGAAAAATGAAAAAAAAAATTATAGATCCGATTACCATCAGGAATCTGTAATTGAAAATCTTGAATTATGAGACTTTTTACTGTATTTCGTCTAAACTAAGAGTGAGGCTCCATGAAGAACGCCAAGACACAAATATCAAGACGTTTTCGACATTATTTTATGGAAAAGACACATCGTAAGTTTGGATGGCGCATAAGGAGATAAATTGTAGTTTTATCGAAACACGAAATGGCGAAATTTAGTTTACAAACGTGCGAGGGAGGGCAGCACCATGGATTCTGACGAGTAACCTAATATTTTTGGGGCTCCAATGAATTCGTTGGAGTTAGTTGTGACGCGTTTTAGCCCCTTAATTATCAATTAATTGTTAATTAACTTACCCTCCTCTGAATTTTCAAAATTTAATAAATTTTCATTTACGGTTTTGGGAGAAAGACTGGACGACGGTGATAAGTCGATAATGTAGGGTTTGAACGAAAATGGTATTTAGCCTCCTCTTAACTTCTGTGAGTGAGAATATCCTGAAAATATAGTTTCCACAAGAAATTTGGGTTGAAACACATTATTCTCTTTCAATATATTTGAACAGAGAACAAAAATCCCATTTATTCTAAGTTCATCATCGTGTGTACAATTAACATTACATCAAATGTCGAAGGATTTCTCGCACTTTTCTTACTATTAATCATTATTCATTTCGAAATGGATCTATTTTTTGTTCTCGCATCACTCTTCGAGTTGAATATATTTACACAATTTTCAAGTTCATTATCTTCATTCGCACGTAGTATCTATTTGTATTCTTTAATTAGTGTGAAATCTCGTGATTGAATCGACCATGAGGATAAATTTGGCGCAACTACACGATCTGGTTTCTGTGCATAGGAGTTTTTGTTTTTTTTCTTTCTCATTACGGTCAACGGAGTCGGCAGTTTGGACCACGAACGAGTGGTCCGAATTTATTGAGAAAATGATATCAGCATGTGAAACGGAGAAAGAATCGCGAGATTGATGATTTGATATTTCCATTTTATTCGCTAATCTATTGGATGGCAATTTACATGATAATTCATATTCCGTAATTCATTTTACAAAATATTAAATTTAGTTTCCCAGAAATTGACTTACAGTGGATGAAAGAACAAACATTATCTCGTATCTCCGTTTCAAATGGATTTCAAATTCTCGTCTACAATGTATTTTTTTCCACTTGTGTTTATTTTCTTCGTTTTGTGTTAGATCGAAGTAATCATTCGCTGAAGATCTCGTGATTGATCCACCGAGGTGCGGAAGGAAGTTCGATTATTTTCAATTTCCCTCGTAATCGTGAAGAACGGCGTGATGATGCACGTGAATGTGCGCCGGAAGTTCAGCGGGACCGCCCAAGCTGCTTTTCTGAAATTCCATAACAGAAAAATATTATGCAATTATGATTCATAATTTATGAGAGGCTCAAGTTATATTTATCGAAAATATCGAATTTAGATAAAAGATGCTTAATTATACATTTAATTGGCATTAAAAAATTATCTTATATCACTCAGTACAATAATGAACGCTTTTACGTCCGCAAGCGGACGTGAAAACCTCCATATTACACCTCGTGATATAAAATATCGTATTTTCATGGCGATATATGTTAAAATGGCGACAGTGTAGTATTTTTCCGATGACACCTTCATTTCTGGAAGGTCGACGTCCAAACGAACAGCTCCTATAATTTTTGAGAATCTAAGAAAAAAAATGCAGGAAAAAATATCCGCGCAAAAATAGTACGGAAAAAATACCCGCCAAAAATAAAATACAGATAAAATACCCGCGGAAAAAATACCCGATGCGTGCGTCTATGGGATCCAAGGATTTGTGGGGTGGGTTTGGGCATCGCGTGCGATGCACGGAATCGGATTTTTTTCCCGCGAGTTTCTTTTTCCACGGGTATTTTTTCCGCGGGAATTTTTTCCTATAATATTTTTTCCTACTACCAATTTTTGAGTTTCGATGAGGCACCAAAGTTTTTTCGATCATATATAAGAATAGCTATAGAAGTACGTAGGGTTTTTTTGACATGTTGTTTTTTGTAAAAATGGCGCATTTCTCAATCAAAAGTATAAAATGCCATGAGAATGTCATCAGAAATTTTTTTATAAAAAAGGAACGATGCAATGAAATGAAAATATCTTTCGTAGTGTTTTAGAAAATGTTATTTTAAATGTAAGTTGAAATTTCAAATGAAACGGTTGAAATTTGTTTGAGTTATGAGTTCAGCCGACTTGAAATTGTAGTTCTGAGATAAACGCGTTTAAAGTTTGTAGAACGCTCGCTGTGAATGAAAAGGGGTTACACTGGAATACGAAAATCGAGTACTTAGGTCTTATTCACGCACATAATCGTTTGGAATAGAAATCTATAGATACCAAAGTACAATTTTAACAAGAAAAAAAATTGATTTGTTTGAAAATCCTAGCGTGGCCTACTCCTCAAAAGGTTAAGCCTATGAACGTTAATGTTTATTTGCGAACTATGTTTTTATGCATTTCTCACCAACAAGGTATCCTCGGGTCTGGAAACCTTGAAGAGGTGATTTTTTAGATACTGCATTTTTTAATCAACTTAAATGAACCTCCTTAAGCTCCTTCATGATAGTAGTAACTTTCTTATATAATAGCTTGTCAAATGATAGACAAAAATCAGACAGCTATGTGCAAATTTATATTGTGCAAAATTTTCTTATTTACATTTTGAAAATGTACGAAACCTGCAAAAGTTTCGCTCTAAATTAAATACCAACTGTCGAGCAAGGAATTACGCTCAATACCTGCCAAATTATGATAGTTAAAAGATTCACGAGCATCTTTATTTTTAATTCCACCATTTTTTTAATCTTTCTTTTTAATCCTCTTTTTAATCTATCTAATTTAATCTTTCCAAATGTAATACTGATTATTTTGTTCACTTGATTTTCAACCAATAGGAGCTTGGCATTTGACATCACGTGGTACAGGTAAGACGAAATTATATCGGTAATTTTTCGAAAATTTCCGGGCAGTTGCTAGGTAACAAACGAAATTTTTTTAATAGCGTGTAACCCACGTACGTGTCAGAAACGTCAAATTCATTGAGATGAGCGAAAAAAGTCGACTATATCGAATATAATTTTCAATAATGCTATGCGATTTTTATTTGGGTTTATTTGATGGTATAAGAATCTTTGTATAAAAATCTCGCTAAGATCATTTTTTTACATAAGCAAGACTTCCTTTATGGGGAGGTTAACCGAACGAAGTTAATTATTGTATTAGTTTATTATTTGATGAATTCAAAGAATTTCCGGAATCCCATATGAAAATGCAGTGGCGAATATTCAAAGTAAGAGTCTTGAATACTCGTGTTGACGAAGAAAAAAAACGTATCGTTTGACCTGTGATCGAAATTTTCATCCGATCGCCATGAAATTTGCAGGAAACGTTAATAAGAAGAGTTACTGCCAAGAAATCTTGTGAAAAAGCGATTTTATCATGAAAGTGAACTTTTATAACTAGATATGACCTTTTAAAATCGATTGAATTTTAACGGTCAAAGAATATAAAGAAATGTTCAGTAAACATATTGCACCAACAAAATTACAAAAACCCTGTAAATTGGACATCTGCACATTGCTTCCTCATCTTTATCCATAGTTCACACGGCTACCTTTATCACAAAGTATGGCGATTAAATTTAGCTTCCTCATAAAGCAAGCTTTGTTAATGATCGAAAAACATGAGTAATCAATTTGCGAATTTGCCACATTCTTTCAAATTTACATTTTGCCAAATTTGATTTCTACCAAGTTTAATAGCGAACAACATTAATCACTATTTTGAGTGTGTACAAAATCTCAGTACAATATCTCGCAAATAGCCGAAGCTAGAGTACGTTATTTTTCAGAGAAACAAAAATTTGATAAAATTTTAAAAATTCCATTGATTTTTGCCAAATTGAATAATGAACAACCTCGATAGCAATATTAGCTCTGTGCAAAGTTTCAGTGCAGTATCTTGAAAATTGTGCAAGTTAGAGCGTTTACGCAATGTGTCAAAAAATTCAAAATTTCATAAAAATGTAATGTTTCGATCATAAGCACACAGGTTTAGGCACAGGCACAGGCACAGGCATACAGGCATAGGCACACAGGCACAGGCACAGGCCCAAAGGCACAGGCACAGGCATACAGGCATAGGCACACAGGCACAGGCCCAAAGGCACAGGCACAGTCACACAAGCACAGGCACACAAGCACACAGGCGCACAGGCACAGGCACACAGGCTCAGGCACATAGGCACATGCACACAGGCACAGGCACAGGCACACAGGCACAGGCACACAGGCACAGGCACACAGGCACAGGCACACAGGCACAGGCACACAGGCACAGGCACACAGGCACAGGCACACAGGCACAGGCACACAGGCACACAGGCACAGGCACCCAGGCACAGGCACACAGGCACAGGCACACAGGCACAGGCACACAGGCACAGGCACACGGGCACAGGCACACAGGCACAGGCACACAGGCACAGGCACACAGGCACAGGCACACGGGCACAGGCACACAGGCACACAGGCACAGGCACACAGGCACACAGGCACACAGGCACACAGGCACACAGGCACAGGCACACAGGCACAGGCACACAGGCACGGGCACACAGGCACGGGCACACAGGCACAGGCACACAGGCACAGGCACACAGGCACAGGCACAGGCACACAGGCACAGGCACACAGGCACAGGCACACAGGCACACAGGCACACAGGCACAGGCACACAGGCACAGGCACACAGGCACAGGCACACAGGCACAGGCACACAGGCACAGGCACACAGGCACAGGCACACAGGCACACAGGCACACGGGCACACAGGCACACGGGCACACAGGCACAGGCACACAGGAACAGGCACACAGGCACACGCACAGGCACAGGCACATAGGCACACAGGAGCAGGCACACAGGCATAGGCACGCAGGCACAGGTACACACGCACGCACATTTTTTCTAAATATGATTTCACAATGTTTTGCGATATTTTGAACACATTCACACAAAAATCTCGAAAAAAATTTGTCTCGAAAACAAATCTTCCTTTGTGGAGAAGCAATAAAAAACAACAATATTGAATAATGTTCATCACCACATTTGTTAGTCAAATTTGGGATGTTATTTTGTGTTGAGCCCTTTTTGCGATCGCTTTCCAATTGACACCACAGCAAATTAAGAAAGTAGTTAATATTACTGCGATAAAAAAAAGCCAAAAAAATCGAGTTGAAAAAGTGCAAAAAATCGAGTCCAAAGACGAAAAATAATTGAACATTTCTTTACCTGAGATCGTATGTCATTCAGAGGAGTTGCCGTAGGATTGTCTAGCGGATAACCAACAACGTGCGACGCGCATTTGTCGCAAGCCGATCTTCTACGAGTGAGAGCACGGCAGCGCAAACTTCGACACAATTCCCGAGCCATTTCCGAGCAAAGAGATTCCTGTTGTTGCTGATTTTGTTGTTGCAATGTTTGAGGTATTCCCTGAAGCGAGCTGGAACACGTTGGCGGTGGTGTCGATATCGGTTGCCTTTGCTATAAACACGAACGAATTTGCGCTCAAGTACAACTCAGCGATTTTTCAACTAAAAATTTTGAACATTTACAAGATATACACGAAGAAAATAAAGCAATAAGTGTGTTGCAATAATACAAACAATAGCAAAAATGGTTGAAGTAGGTCAAATTTGAAGCATACTAATGAGTCTGCTGAAAATTTCTCTGTAGGTGGAAGTCCCCTAACGCCGGACACCCACCTAGTACCGGACACTGTTGATATAAGCCAAACTAGAGAGCAACGACAATAGTTCTCGTGCGTGGCCATAGTGGCCACAGTGGTAACGGTGGCGCTAGAGAGCTAGCCGCAGTGCGCGTGCGCGCGTTGTCGAGGGTTAATTTTCGTTGGAGCCGATTAATATTTCGTGCCAGCCGTAATTTTCACACATTCATTGTTTAAAAAATAGGGGTTTTGCGGCTCCGTTTTTTAGCTCGGGATGCTTTTTGGTAAGTATTCTTTCAAATCATGAAGGTTAAATTTCAAAATGTTTGTGAAATGGCAACGCATTTTGTTATTTAATCTTCCATGTTGAGTCCCTATTCGATTTTTCTCCAGTACCGGACGCCATTTTTTTTCGTTATTGGAATATTTATGTAAAACATGTTGTTTTTGTTGTGGTGGTATTTCACTATGACAAATCAGTTGAAAATAATGACGAAAGGAAAATGGCCCGAGGAAAATATGAAAAAAGCCTCGATGACAATAATGACTGGATTCAGTGCGGCAATTGTAAGAAATGGGCTCATAAGGCGTGCGCAGATATTGCGGAGTATTCCGATGAATATATTGGCGATCATTGCAAAATTTAACCATTTTTAATCAATTTTTTTTCAAATAATATTCATAGTGTCCGGTACTAGGTGCCACTTTTCGGACTCGACCATTTTAACTATTAAATTCAAAAATATATTTTTCTTAGTTTTATATTTTTTAAAAATCTGTACTATCGTTAACACACCAAAGAATACTCCAAAGTTTTTGAAAAAAATATAAAAAATCGAAGTTTTTATATATATGATAGTTTTACCAATGAATAACCTTAAGTGTCCGGTACTGGGGGACTTCCCCCCACCCGAACACATTTGTCCCCAAAATTAGTTTTCCAGAACGTGTCTAACGAAATGAAATTTTTACCCTGAGACAACTTTCCAGTTCAATATAAATCCTCAGCTATTATAAAATATCTTTGCAAAAGTTCAAGACTACAAGCCGAGATATGTCACCCTCGTTACTTTTGAAAGAGCGCTCCTTCTTTATTTTCTCGATAACTTGCTAATAACCAATTATTTTACTAAAATAAACCACAGTATTTGTAATTGCATATGTTAACTCTTCATTTCATACAGTAAACTACTTTGTTTCCAGCAACGCTCAAAAATAAAAAAAGAGCGCGTATTCAAAATTAACGAGCAGGGGCGGCGGAAGACGTGTGACGGGTGTGGAGCATTCCCCACCCGAAAAATTCCTCATGGGGAAATTCCACTCCCGAAATTGGGGAACAGCTGATATATATATATATAGAAAAAAATCGGAAATTCGGTTTTTCGATATGTAGAGTGCAGAGTGCTTCAATATTTTTTTTTAAAGCCTAGTTGGCGCGCCCCTCTAGGGGGCCTGTGCCACTCTCATCTTTAATATTTTATATGATTCATTTGCTGTGAATGAGCCTAGTTTCCACCAATTATAAACGTTGGATCCAGCCTCACCCCCTCAGATCTTTTAGCAATTTTTTATCTGAAAGTCCTCATAGAAAAACAGAATCCCGATTTTCTTCAGATTTTTTCCCTTCTAACTTTGGTAGTCATTGTATGGGGTATTTCAGCTAGTTTTAAGATTTTTGTTTTATTCATTTTGTTTTTCCGGCTTCCACCACAATTAAACAAATTTCCAAAAATCATTTTCTGGTGTGAAAAAGTCTCAGCTTTCCGAAAAAATATTGTTTTTTTTTGTTTATGCACTCGGGGAGCTCTTCAAATTCAGCTTCAAATCTAAAAAGCTGTTTTTCGGCCATTGCCAAAATTTTGAAAAAATTTTTAATTTTTTTTTTTCGAAAAGCTGAGAAAACGTTACATGGAATATGTAATTTTCAAGATGGGTTCTCCATAAACGTACGAGAAATGAATAAGTGAACAAAAATTGATTTTATTCTTTTTTTTGAGTGATCTGCCGCCACAATAAAATGTTGTTGAAAAAATAGATTTTTTGAATAAAAAAGTCTCAGCTTTCAAAAAGAAAAATATTGCTTTTCCGATAATGTTTGTGAAAGGATCTCAAAATTGAGTTTTAAATCTAAAAAGCTGTTTTTTGGCCGTTGCCAGGATTTTGAAATTTTTTCCACATTTTTTTCGAAAAGCTGAGAAAATTTTACATAATATGTGTCATTTTCAAGGTGGGTTCTAAATAACCATACGAGAAACGAATTAATAAACACTTTTCAATTCATTTTCTCGTATGTTTATTTAGTACTGACCTTGAAAATGACATATATTATGTACAATTTTCTCAGCTTTTCGAAAAAAATTGCAAAATCGGGGCAACGGCCAAAAACAGCTTTTTAGAATTAAAACTCAATTTTGAAAGCCTTTGACAAGTATTATCGGAAAAGTGATATTTTTTTTTTGAAGCTGAGACTTTTGCACTCAAAAAATCTATTTTTTCAACATTTTGTTTTTGTGGCAGCCGATCGCAAAAAAAAATGAATAAAATCAATTTTTGTTCACTTATTCATTTATTGAACAATTAACATTCAAAGGTTTCATAGCTTCTAAACAATCTTAACCAATCCATGGTTCGTTTAGCTGGATTCTTTGGCTTCAATTTGCTTTTTTTTGTTTTTGTTCTACGACCATTTTTCGCTGAGATATCGGCGATTGAACAAAAATTCATCTTTTTTTTATATCTTCGATATCTCTGGTACTAATTACCGTACAGCGAGTCAACGATGGGTTTTGGAAACTTAAATCTACCCTCTATAAGTGTCTGTTACTGTCATAAACGAAAAAGATTTGTTTCGATGCTTAATTTTGCCTTGAAAAAGTAAAAAAAAAAGTTTTTTTCTTGTTTTAGAAAATCTACCACAACTTTGCAGGTATTGCAAAAAATATGAATGTTTTTAGGTTTTTTTTTGTTCAATACATACCTAAAAACCATGCCAATTTTTAAAACAATCGGTCGAGCCGTATTTCGTGACCGAATCATCAAACTTTTAGAAAAATTGAAGGAACACGTTTATTGATCCTTAAAAACCAATTAATGGTGTTAAGAATGAAAAAAAAGTTTTTCTGTTTTTTTTCTCTCAAATTTGCATTTAATGAGCGTGAAAGCTAAAAAAAGTATTGCCATTTTTTTCACAATTTTGGATTCAATTTTTAATAAATATGTGAAAACAAATTTAATGCTCAATTTTGACTTAAAAAAAAGGTTTTTTCTTGTTTTGGAAAATCTACCACAAGTTCGTAGATATTGCAAAAGGTACCAATGTTTGCAGGTTCTTTTCCAGCTTAGTGCATATCTATAAAAAACCCTGCAAATTTTTGAAATGTTTGGTCGAGCCGTTTTTTTGCCCAAATCGTCAAACTTTTATGAAAAATAAAGGAACACGTTTATTGATCCTTAATCACCAATTAATAATGGTAAATTTTTTTTTCGATATTTATTAAATATTGAATGCAAAGTTGTGGAAAAAATGCAAATAATTTTTTTTCCAAATTAAAAAAAAAAATTCTAAAATTAAACAAATAAATTTTTTTTTTTTAAATAATTTAAATTAAGTGTAAAAAATGTGATTATATTAATTGCGATCGATTTTCCATAATCATCGCGCCACCCTTTATTACAGTGAATATTTTATCCCTTCATGAACACCAAAACTTTTATAATCGTTTTTTTATATAACCTGAAGCTTGTCGAAATGTTATCGTAAACAGCTCGACCATAATAGGAAAACCGCGATATCTTCCGTATTTGGATAGCTAGAGCGTTCATTTTAGTGGCATTCGAAAGAGAAATGAGATCCGGATAGCACGTATTCCTCGAAATTCTCCAAAGCCTTATAATTTGGTAATTATTAAGAAAATGATTTTATGTATATAGTTCTGTGTATAAGCGAGTTGGCAGGCGTATAAGAAAGAGTCTTGGAGCTCCTCTCGACATGTCGGTGTTAGGGAGGAAATGTACTTGTTTCGAGTCGCTACCGCGACTCTTGATACTTTTATAATCTGAAGAAACACAGTCCAACATATGTAGCCCGATTTGAAGGATGTTGGTTTTGGAAAATTAAATATTTCTTTTTTCGTGCATTTACATCACTCATGACGTGAATTAATTCATAATAAATTGGTAAATCAATTACTTTATTACTATTATTAATTATTGCATTATTTCAAAAGCGAGTACAACATAAAACCGTTAAGCGTGATACGTACCTTGGCTCTTGGGCATTCTTCGTTTCATTACATTTTGGCAGTCTTGATTTTCAAATTTCAGTCGATCAGTTCACGCTAGAGCATGCATTAAGTTTTTTAACAAAAATCATGCAAATACGAGAAAAAAATCCTCGTGAGCCTACGGAGAAATAATTTTTCTTTCCTCCGAAAAAAAAACATACCCGTTCCGAGAGCGAATGTTTCTTCGAGTTATAACAAAATTCGAAGATCGCGATGAGAACGGCGAATGCTAATCCGCACAGCAGAACCACGAAAACTCCACCTTAAAATTAACAAACAATACGAATATAAATTAATTACTTAAATAATTAAATACTTAATTAATTAAATACAAATGAAAATATAATTCAAATAATAATGACGCATAAAATGCTTCAGAAATATTTGTGTTTTAGAACAATTTATTAATTATTTGGATTCTCACCGATATTATCGACGCCCAAAGCATTGGCTTTACTTTCCTTTCCCTTTTCCGTCCTCTTACATGTGTCACCAGGACTTTTCCACCATTTGTTGTATAACATTTGTATTTCACCTTTTTCTTGAAGTTCAAGAATCGCGAGTGATATCTTGTCCCTCCACGGTGATCCTGCGAATGTGAAAAATGTTCAAAATTAAATTCAATTCAATCTTTTCTCAATTTCATTATCGCCCTTCGAGAAAACATTTTCCCACCCATCGGTGTTGCTATTCCGTAGCCCTTGCTGTCGAGAAGACCAGCGATTTGTGTTAGATTGCAATCTCTCTGAACAATGTAATCCAGCATAGTAGATTCCATGAGAAAAGCATAATCTCCCTGCAAGACGCGTTTTATGCCTTCTTCGTAGGTTGGCACGAATACAGATGGTTTTTTGTTTTCCATGAAACGCCACATCTTTTTGTATGTCTCGATCATCGAATCCTGCCAAATGATATGCAAGGAGTATCAATGAAGATGCAGTTTTACAAGGTTGTCCGCTAACAGTTTTTCAGAAAAAAATTCCCAATTCGACCATTTTAGTGATAGATCTAACCCATTAATTAGTATATCTATACAAACATTACTGATATTACGGCATTAAGGCGGTATTCCGGTCTAGAGACATACATTTTGAGCGTTTTTTCGAGGTCGATTAAAAATTTTAGAGAAAAAAATGGAATTAAATAAGTTGTAAGATGGTAAAATTGGGGCTAAAAAAGGGGTGTGCTGACTGACACGATTGTAACCTTTCTAGTCATCCGATACAAAATTTAAAAGAAGATTCTCAATTAGTAAGAATGTCGTTATAGCCCCTACCTCAGAGAAAAAAGAAAAAAAATTGTTCGCAAAATGGCGGCTGTCTGAACAAAAAAGGCGTTGCTAGACCCTTTTTTGTAATTTTTAATTTGTTTACAACAGTAAAAAAAAAAACTTTGATACAAAAGTGGTAGGGGTGATAGAGAGTTATGAATTGAAAAATAGCAAAAAATTTTAAGTAAATCGGTTGAGTAGAACTTGAGTATCATGTCAGCCGTGTTGAGAAAGGTAGTTTTGAGAAAACGTCTATAGTCCGATTTGCTCCGTCGTGACGGACGGAGTTTTTGTGTGACTAAAATAGATATAACTTCGTAAATTATTGCAATTAAAAAATTACCTTTAGAGGATCTATCTTTAAAAGTCTCAACTTTAAGAATATGCAAAAAATAGATTTTTTCAAAATTCTATTTTTTTTTATTATTTACCCGAAAAAACGTCATCGTACTGCCACTTTCGAGAGTACCATAAGTGATATCCGTCTGACTGGCGAGATCCTCAGCATTCTCGATCGGCGTTATCATTCTTTCGACTGTCAAAAATGCCGCTAGATTAGCGGTGTACGATGAGATTATTATAAGGGTGAAGAACCACCAGATGCCACCAACGATGCGTGTACTCGTGGCCTGTAAAGAGGTAAGAAAAAAAGTATATCATTTCGAAATGAGGAATTTGTTGTTAGCTCGTTATTTTATATTCTGAATAAAATTACGATTTTCCATAATAATCAAATTACGTCGGCGATTCTTTTCGTATTCAATACTAATGTCCTTCTCGCCTCGTGTATTTGAATGCTACGAGTTTTAGCTACACCGAGAAATCTGATTTATTTAGTTTAAATTAATTTGTTAAGAATAAATAAGATTTTCCTCAAATATTGATCCAATAGGCCATTTATTATGCCCACATGAAAATAAATCAAAAAAATTAAATAAAAACAAATCTTTTTTCTGGGTGTATAAATCGATGATTACAAAATTGCGAGAGTTCACAAGCATTTTCCTAAGCTTAACAATTTTGAAACATTTTGAAATCGTCTGAGCCCTCTAAAAGGTTGAGTCCAATTCAACTCTATTTATTTTATGCTTGTCCTATAATAAATTTCTATAAAAAGTTACAGCTCGATTGTCAACCAATTACATAAATTAACTCGCTTTTAAGTATATTTATTGTAAAACTTTCGAGAGTCGGTGAGAATGTTATACGAAAAAATGATAGAGATTGAAGGGGTTGAGTTACAAGAGCTGCTGATTCGACATAGCATGTCTTATATAGGTGTAAAGCCACGTTTTCTCATGCACTAGAAATTATGAAAAGGTGAAATAAAGCGTGCTCGTGTCAACGAGAAAAACACCACTTTTTGATAACATGAGCTTGGAACATTTTGTGAAAATCTTTTCCGCCCATTGAAGCAAGACCCATTCAGTCGATTTCACGACTCGGGAGTGTCGAGGAAAATATTCGCAAAAGAAGAGTGTTCCACGATATTCATTTTTCACTCGCAAAACTGCTGGGAAGAGAAAAAAATCATGAAGCATGCAATAATAAAAAGTAACTCGAGAACACAAATTCACTCGCACCAGCAGCTCGATTAACCGAGGTCGTTCGATGCATCTAAATAGCCCGATGAAGGGCGCGTTGGTAGAAATTAACGCCGTACACGTGTTGTTCATTGTACCTAGAAATTACGAGACTGTATTCATATAAAACAGGAAATCGCATTGAATGCACTCGCGCGGATTATTTATTCATTCTGTCGGTTAAAAGAAAAAAAGGAAAAAAACCTCAATAGCCAATAACGTGAAAATAATTTTGGAAATAAACCGATAATAGAGTTGTTAGCTGCACTTCTTTTTTATCTATAGTACAAGAATAGCTATGCATATGTTTTTATTTTTATGATATAGACGAACATTTGTCACAGCTGCTACGTATTTTCAGAATAATGATACTTATAAAAAATCGATGATATTGAGAGAATTTCGAGATAAATATATTTGAACATTTCTATCTCTCTGTACTCGATCGTTTTTGCCTTTCTGCTTCCTCACAAAAGAACCTTTGGTTTTGTGATTTTTTTCTTTTAGATCTTCTGCCAGCATATGTAAAATGTCCCAAAACGTTAATAAATGAAATTTGAAAAGAAGGTCTGCAAATGAATGTGTAAATGTTTGGGCTGGGCTTGAAAACGTTGAAGATTGGTCGGAATAATTTTTGTCTATATTTTTCTGGAATGTGCATTTAAACGAAAATTTTGAAAAAAAATGTCCCAATAAGTCAATTTTTGAAAAAGTGATCCATATTTGAAAAATGAAAAGCCAAATTTTTTGAAAAATTCATAACTTTTTCCGATTAGGTTAAAAAATATTAAAAAATTCTGAAAAATGTTATTTATAGGTAGAAAGAGATAAAAAAACTTTTCAGCCAAATCGAAAGGGGTTGGGGTCAAAAGTAGTCGATTTCGCGCGAAATGCCCCATATGTACCCAGTCGACGCGACGATGAGAACAAGAATTATCGAGACTAAAGTAGGTGGTGAGTATTGCCTAAAAAAAACTTGAAGAAGCCACCTCTAAGGATTCTAAAAATATTTTAAAAAGAAATTTGGATCTAGTGGCCTCAACGATCTAGTTCAAAGTTTGCTAAAAATCATCGTTCGCCTCTCCGATCTTCTAGGTTTCTAAAGCTAAAATTTATATTTCAATAGAATTAGTAGACATTGAGTCATATATTACCGGAAAACTACTCATTTTTTGATAGTGTAACAGTTATTTCTTGAATTAATATATCGTGTGAGGTATCATTTAACTGAGCTGCCTCTAAAGATGCTAAAAATATATTTTTAATCATTTTTGGTTCTGTGGTCTTAATGATACAGTACAAAATTTGTTAGAATCGACTGCAGGTTTTTAAAACTCAAATTTATATTTCGATGGAATGAGTAATTATAAAAAACCGTTGGTTTTTTCGGCAGTCAAATACTTGCTGAATAAAAATTATTTTAAATAAAAATAGGTGTTTTGTTGCACTGGTACAGAAGCCTAATTGCGCGAACCCGACTCAGCCTGGAGAGGGTTTTTTTTTATATATACGGAAAAAATGACTCAGTTGGTCTAACCAAACACTTAGTGCTCTGAGCGCCAAAAGAGAAATTGGTTGGATCAACCAGATAGTTGGTTGGATCAACTAATTATTTAGTTGACTTAGTTGTGGTAATCAATAATCTAGTTGATCCAACCTATTTGTCTTCTGGCGCTCAGAGCACTAATCGTAAGTGTTTGGTTGGACCAACTAATAAGTCATTTTTTCCGTGTATATAAAGATTTATATTTTTACTACCTAAAATATATCTATATAATTGTATTCCATGACAGGATTAGTAAGTACCTCTACATTGTTTGTCACAATGTGTCACGTTTTGATTCTATGTTATTGTTTACGCAATTCAAAGCTTGGCTCCCTCTGGCTTATTCGATTGTCGCGTCTCATTAACGCGTTTAATTAACTCATGAGCGTGACACACACACATACATACATACATACATACATACATACATACATACATACATACATACATACATACATACATACATACATACATACACATATATGGGAGGATTCGTCGGAGCAACCTGTTGCTGCTTGCATCGTATAGGTAGATTATTATATTTTTCCTGCATATGACAGGAGAAATTTGTATTTATTGGAAATTTTTCTAAATACGAGCCACACCATTAAAAAAATAAATATTCATTGATGGTCACAAAACACAAGCTGATAGATAGCTAATATTAAATCCGATGATGGTGGAGAATTTTCGAGTTTTGTGAACAAAAAAAAACAAAAAATCTGCACATTGATTCGTCATCCCTTTTCATAATGCAAAGACCTCTTTATGAGCAAGTACAGAGATCAATTGAAAAAGATAAGCAAGCATTGTACAAGTTTTTTGTTTGTCAAGTTTGCTACTTCAGCTAATATGATGAGACTTTACTGATTTGCTACGATGTTAAAATTGTCATAAATATAATCATACACAAATTGACTGAAATGGTTTTAGAGAAAATATTAAAACCAGGCAACGATCACATAATCGATAATTATTTTAACGTTTGTACAATGTACCTTTGGATTTAAATCGCTTCCCTGTTGCATTAGAGTGCCAATGGTGAACCAAAAGCTGTTTGAGAGTGAGAACTGATTCTCGACGATCTCGGGACCGGCATGACACGGATGAGGATTGTTCCACTCGTATGGACTGAAACGTGCCACCACGAACATCGTGACTGAAACCATTACGTATGCGGCGAGCACGTATAGCCAAATTTCAATGGCAAGTGGATTCATGAAAGAAAACAGTCGTGCTGGGTGAGTCGTGGGAACCTGAAAAAAATTCCATACGTCAACAAAGTTCAATAAACGGTAAAGTCTTATGTTCAAAAACATGGATCTAGGAAAAATAGCCCCCGGGAAATTGGCCCCGGAAAATTGGTTCGCGGAAAACTGGCTCCGGAAAATTGGCCCCTATTATTGGTTTAAATGTCTATTGAACTGATCCATTCGAATCAGAGGCGGATTCACCTTGTTTGCCGCCCTAGGCTTCAAAAAGTTTGCCGCCCCTTTTCGATGAAAAATCAAAGAAGAAAAGAAATTTCTTGTCAAATGAAAATAATGATATTTTTTTTACGGCTATTTATTTCGGCTTTTTTTTGGCATACGGACACAGATAAAAGTTCTGAAATTAAAATATATATATTTATCATACATTTTAAGACGTCTTGAATCCTTTTGTTCAAACTTGTTAGTTAACAATATTTCATTATAGTCTATTTTTTTGAAAAAAGTTAGCTCGATAAATGACCTTTTTTGAAAACCGAAGCGTTAACAAATATTTCTGAACAAATAAAACAACTTGTAAAATTCCAATAAATCGATCAATTTTTTTTGAAATTATACTATACATAGGAGAGTAGTTTGTCCATTTCTTTGAAAGATTTCAGCTTGATTGGTTATTCACAAACATTCGTCGAGAATTGAAAATTCAAAATCCGAAACGCTTCGATAATCATCGTTAAATTTAGTCGTATATGTATATTCATATTTTATTCCATACATAGCAAAAAATATTATACCAATACCTTAAAGTTATCCCCGGGTAAACGTTAAAACAGGGTTTTCGAAATTTCCAAAAAATGCCATTCCAACTAATTGCCATTGATTTGTCAGACAGTTTGGATACTCTTTCTGATTTCTGTGAACTTAATTTCACAATTTTTTTTCGATAAAACACGATATTTATCAACATTTATCTCGTGATTTGGATTCCAAACTTACGTTGCGGTTTTCGCATAAAATAATGTCAAAGCCGTATCGATATTCGTACTTTAGTGTTGGTTATGGAGCCCCACTCTTGGTTTTAGCCGAAATGCCGTAAAAACATTATAATTTAATATTTTCAATTACAGATTTTTGATGATAATCGGACCCTCAATTTTTTCTTTCGTTTCCCGAAGAAATTTTAGTGGGGCTCCATTTGTGCCATAATTCTGATGATACTGTGAAAATTCTATTGATTTTGATTCATTCGTGCCAGAGCAAGTTTGGAATCCATTTTCGAGGTGCTAATGTCGGTATTTAGCCTCCCCTTAATTGTAGACAGAGCTGCGATGCTTTTGGATCCATTTTGGATCACAATAAATTGTTGAATCCAAAGAATGAACCAATAATCACTAAAAAAAATTGTTGTGTCGTTGAAAATGTGTTGCCCTCAAAATATGCCGCCCTAGGCCCGCCACTGCTTAGAGGTTTATAATCCCGCTTTTCGCTAGCCGTGTATTCTTTTAAAGCAAAAGATTATTTTTCATAAAATCTCAAACAATTCCTGAAAAGTGCCTGTCATTTTCTAGTTCCTATTTTGTCGATTCTATTTATTGTCTTTATGAATTCATTTTTTTTTAACTTCCGAGCTTCGAAGAAATCTTCAAAAAAATCTTCTTGAGCAACATGCTCCAACCCAATCAGTTTGACGATGTTTTTGAATGAATGAATTTTTCAATGTTCTCTTTTTTCCAAATTGTATTCCCCTACAGAGATAACAAAAAATTTAACCAGCGACTCTCCATAGGAAATTTTCATTTGTAACGAAACATCCGATTCTCTACAGGCAACGAAATCCAAAAATAAAACGCTTTTTCGAACCGCTTTTTTGAATAGGAGGACAAAAACGGTCTTTATATTTTGTAAATATAGTTATTAATAATGACCCACAGTAAATAGAAATGAACTTATATTTTTCATTTGACAGTTAGCGAATTTATGTGTTTATAAGTGGTATTTTTTCAAAAAATTCAACGACCCCTGCTCAATTATAAAACGATATTGTAGGATTTAAAAAAAAAAACCAAATTCCTTCTGTCACAAAATTTTCAAACCAAAAAATTTACATTAAAAATTACATTATACATTAGATCAAGTTCGCAAGCATATGGAATATTGTGGTAATTTATTTTTTATTAAAAAAATTATAACGTTGAACCGATAAATTAAAAAAAAAAACGAGCATAATCTACGAAAGAAACGTAATGAATGGGGAAACTGATGAGGATCGTGAATTTCGAAATTAAACAAATGAAAACTCGATGGAATTTGTAATGGAGGTGTTCCAATATACATATATTACATGTGTATAGGTTCGCGTTTGATCGTTATTGCGAACAGAATGGTCGAAGCAGATAGATAGATAGATAGAGAGAGGGAGAGGATTGTCATGCAAAGAGATGTTCAGCCCTATATATACGCGGAAGGGCTCGTCTGGAGTACGTTAATTAACGAGCGAAATTGCCCGTCGACGAGTACATCGCTCGCGCATCGTCTACGTTTTCGTCCGAGCGATCGATTATTTAAACGAAGCAATTATCGAGTACCGAAAATCGTCGACTTCACGTGACGAAACGGACGAGGGAAGGGAGTTTTCCGTGCTTTTGTTCACTTCGATGAACCTTCATTAGACTACAACACAGTGAGGATACAAAATACAGATGGTTGTATTTTACCTTTAATGTGAAAAAAAGAATTAAATTTTTTTTATTCGTTATACTTGACTTCAATTCGTCTTCGCTGCTTCAGTCGTTAAAAAGATCTAGACGAAGGGTGGGGGTCGAAGCGTCGACTAACCAATATTCCGAACGGCCGAAATCCCGAATTTCACGATTACGAGCATTCGAATAACGAAGCGCCGAAATCCCGAACGCCAGAAAAGCGATAGCGGAGAGAGCCGCCCTATGCGTAAGAGAGAGAGAGATGCGCCTCCTCTCTCTCTTACGCATGAGGCGGCTCTCTCGACTTTCTCTTTTCTGGCGATCGGGATTTCGGCGCTTCGTTATTCTAACCCTCGTAATTTCGAAGTTCGGGATTTCAGCCGTTCGAAATATTGGTTAGTCGACTTTTCGACCCTCACCCAGTGTTAATCAGATTAATACAAAAATCATTATATTGACGTTGTGGAAAATATATTTTTGTTGTCAGAGAAACCGGGGGTTTTTAGGATGGATCATGAATATAGACATTATATTTTTTTCTTATTTTAACGATCTTTCGATTAATATTCTTCAGTGTTAAATCTGCGAGCAGGCTTTTCGTTTTTTCTTTTCAGTGACAAGAATTAATGACACCATTGGTCCGTTTTGCCCATTTTCTTCTCCGTCACTATCTTATACTGAGGTAAAAAAAAACGCTTGAAAAATGGAGACTCGCTAGAAAGTCCTGTCGACGGATTGACCTGACTTTGCCACAATTTTAATTAAATTTTTGCAATTCATTGATAGATAAAGTTAAATGTCCGTTATGTAAAGTCACGTATAAAGAAAGGGAAATTATGGCATCTTGCTATGAAGAACTAACAAAATTATTAATATTTTTTAAATCTTTGATATTGATTAGATACGAAAAAAATTTAATATAATATAAAAATATAATGTATGCAATATATTATATTATGTATATGATACATAATATATTATTTAAAATAAAATTATTAAAAAAAAAATAGAAAATAGAAACAGTAGAATCAAAATTTTTTCGATTTTTAGAGTTTTTTAACTGGTAAATCGACACGAGATGCGAATTAAATTTTTTCACATTTTTTTTAATATTATAGAAATTAAACAAAGTGTATTTCGACTAACGGAAATTCACTACAACTCAAATAAAAATTAGTATTTGCTCACATCAACGCTTTTAGAATGATAAAAACTTTTTCGAAAATAGAATCACGAGAGAATATTTTTTTATTTTCCTTTTGGCATCGTAGAATATATAAAATAAATAATGTCTTTCGACACGAACTATCCGTGAATTGTAAAAGCTATTTTAACTTGAGTACTTTTTTAAAAATTGCAAACAAATTTAAATTTTGAATAAAAGCGTGAAGGTTTGAAAACATTCTTGATATTTTGTCCAAGTGTGAAAATCATTAAACCGTACATCACGTGAGATGTATGAAATAAACGATTTTCTAGATTTCAAAAATAGACAGTTTCATGGAGAAATGATTTGAATTTTGTTTTTGTCGATCACAAGAAAATATATAGATATTTTGTTTTATAAATTTTAAGACATTATGAATTCCACAGTTCAATTGGTGGATGCAACGTACTCTTTTACTTACCTTGAAGAGAATGGAAATTCCGAGGTTCATAAAAGGTTTTGTGAAGTCTATGACGCTCTCACGAGCGTAGTTTATCGTCATCGAGCCCACCGCTAAATCTGCTTTCTGCAATTATTAATTAGGCGGAATTATTCAATGAAAATTGGTATATATAAAAAATTGTCACGAAATTTTTCACTCCATTTAAGTTTACGTTAAAATTGTGCACAATTAACTACATCGTAGGGCCTTTCAATAGCTACCAGACTTAAACAGTACTAGATAAACATTACACACAACCCGAAACAGGTATACGATGGAAAATTACTGGTAACGAAAAAAATATACATATAAATATGTACCAACACACATATTTACAGACTGTTTATAAAATCTGTAAAATATATCAAATTTCGATTGTTGAAAATAAGCCTGAAAAAGAGATGAAAAACGACGACAGTGTGAAAATTTCCAAAATTACTCCACGATTTGGAGAAAAATTACCAATATCAAACTAAAAGTATGCAATTGACAAAGGATTTGATGAAAAAATGAGACAATGAACCGGAGCCTTTTTCCATTCAAGTGGCCCAATTTTGCGTAATCCATCAAATGTAGAGACCAAAAAAATGATATAAAATTCTCGAGCTTCTGACATATAAATCTCGGAGTAGCGAGCTTATCCGCTTTACTTTTTCATCGGTTCATTCGTTCTCTTTTCACTCTTTCCAACGAAAGAGCTACTCCCTGCAGTTTATATATATTAATATGAGGCATTTCTGACGAAAAAGGTTAATGTGGCATTTTTTAAAAAGATTTTTTTAATGATTCGAAAATTCGAATAATTAAAAACATTCGAAAAGTTTTTAATTCCTGGCTGAAAAAAAGGAGGAGAAGGATATTCATGCACTCGACTTGTACCCGAAAGAAGTTGTCCATCTGCCGAGTTCGGTTTTGAGCACTAAGCAACGTTCTTAAATTACCATTAGTTATTTCAGAAATTTCAATCTTCTTAATTTTTTTTTTTCATTGGTTTAAATGATGCATCAAATATTCTAAAATGATATTCAAAAACTATTTTGAGGTGGACGAGCTTATAAACAATTTTTATAGCTCATTTACCGTGACGCCTTTGAATGTTAGTAAATACGTTTAAAAACCTTAAACACATTTTTCTCAAAACTATATTCTTCAAATTTGTGTACAACGTAGCTCGTTTAATTTTTATGCGATTAATTTTAAATTTTCAATGCAACTTGCTAGATAGATTATCAATCGAAGTACCTACATACGATTTTTACGATTGATAAATAATTACGTTTGCAAGAAAGAATTAAAGGTCAATTCTTTACCAATAAAAAGAAGATAAAATTTGTGAACTTTCGAAAAAAAAATTAAAACTTTGATAATAATGATTCTTGAAGCTGCTGTAGCCGATCGTCGGGAGGTCCTTTAAAAATAGGCATCTTGCGGTGAGCACCATATCTCTGTATTGGATCACCCAAATTAAAAAAATAGAAAAGATTTTGTTAATATAAGGTATAATCTAGTATTTAATCGAAGCAATAAGCAAAATATCAGCTTTTAACGAAATTGCGATGTCTTAAAAATAAATTTCGATTTCTCATGAAATTGTTTGACTTAAATTGTTTATAAAATGGAAAATATTTATCAGTAAAAAAAGACCTTCAATTAATTACTAAAAAATATATTTATAAAGCTTGTGGAAAATTTGAGACTGATGGGTTATGCCGTTTCTAAGAAATCTTGCTCACCGACTTTAAAAACACATTTTCGAGACAAATGCGTTCAAAGTTTCAAAAACACTTTACCCATAGTAATTAAGGGTTTACAAATATGCCCATAACTTTGAAAATATTCGTCAGATTGCCATGAATTATTCTGTGTATGTGAAATTTAAAAAAATCGATTTTTTTTAAATTCATTTTTTAAATTTATGAGGACAGTTTTTTGTCGACTGCTTCGAGGTTACTCGTATTACAGTTCTTAGAGACAATTAAGAAACTTTTGAAGCTCGAGAAACAATGGAAAAATAAATCTGAACCCACTGATTAAATAGTTACAAGTATAATTTCATGCACCTCCTGATTTTTTTAGCATTTTTCAGATGAAAAAATTCTGTATCAAAATGTTGAATCACAAATTACTTTTATAAAAATTGAAAATTAATGAAATGAGAAATTAATTTTATAAAAATTTAGAAACACATCGATTGCATTAATTTTGGAAGGTTGTTGAAACACATGAAAAATCCGGGATAAGATTGAAAGGGATCAGGGTTGAACATTGATTGTTCCAGCCAGGAATGCTTCATAGACATGACCCTTTTTAAATATTTTTTCACGTTTCACGCTTTATTCGTACAGCCCGACGTCGCTATCCCCACTTTTTTTCTTCTCATTGCCACATATTGCTCCCCGTTTCTCATAACCCGTCCTCCTTCACGTGTGCGCGCCGCGGGGAAATTAATGATTATCCAACGAAAATTAATACGAACGTCCGTGATAACCCCTCGAACGGGATTCGTAAAATAGTGGTGCTTCAACACCTGTGCCAGTGAGGAAAGAGGGGGCGTTCACGGTGACGTAAAATTCAAGCAGTGGAGGAACGACTTCCCATTCGTCAAGCTAGTGAAATCCCTTCCAGTACAAAAGTAAGGACCTATGCATTGCTATATTTCTATTATTAATCGCACTCATTACATTATATTGCGACGACGATCCAAGAAATCATAACGTACCCGAAAGACGATTGAGTGTACGAGATTACTTGCAGAACAATTTCGATTGTCATTGATTGAAAATTAAATGAAAAGTAATAATAATGTTCTTGAAAAAAGATTAAGTGTAAGAAAATATCCAGGGAACAATTTACACTGTACAACGGAACAAAAATAATCAATAGACTATTTTATTATGCCATTAAAAAAAAAAATTCCTCCATAAGATGTTTTGAATTGTCGAGAAGGATAAAATCTTTGAATTAGAGTCGAATATTATCGAATATTATTATATGTCGAATATTATTATCACTTTTCAGGTGTTTTGTTATTGATGGCAAAATATGTTTTAATTGAAAAAAATGATTTTTTGCACAAAATATTCTGAAATATAACTTTCTTTGTTGAAATGAATTACTTCTGGGTTCGGACATTTTTAAAATTTTATAATAAATATTTTGCATAAAAAATAAATATATATCAGTATTTTTAAAAAATAGTTTTGTAATGTCGTAATATATAATTAAACACCCGAAAAGTTTCGAGAAAATTCCTTCCAATGCACATTGAAATTTAAGATGTTACATAGGCTTGAAGATTTCTAGAAATCCATTTCGTATTTTTTTTTAGATTTTTTAATAGTACAATATGTCTAGAATATTTTCGCAAAGTTTCAAATAAATCGGAGTGATTTGAAACTTCAATTCAATTTCATTTTCATTTCAAACATCCACCATTTTTTTTTTTCCAAATCAATTTTTCATTAACGGTGGTAAATTATTGTGTATGAAAGCTTCCTCTTTAAAATGTCTTTTAATTTTTTTTTACTTCATGCTTGCCAATTTTTAGATTAACTGTCGGCCCTGGGACAAGACATTTCTGACTTTCGCGCCTACTTATAAAATATTCAAAGAATTGAAATGAAAAAAAAATTTTTTTTTTGCATTCTCGAAGGATGAAACAATTTTGTAATAACAGTTTTATAGCCATATCTGATAGAGGAACTGAGAACAAAATCTTAAAAATTTGCTTTTTTTGATCTTCTAAAGTATCCAATTGAAATTTAGTACTTTAGAAATAGTTGAATAGTCACTGTAGAATACTTGAAAAGAATACTTGAAAAGAAAAATAGTGCAGGCATTAATTTCCAAAATTTTGCCTGTTTTTATCCTGGCCAGAATGCAGTAATTACTCGAAGCTTACTTTAACCGGGGATACTTTTAGAGTTCGATAATGAAATGGGAAAAATAACTCGAATTTTGGGAACCTTTTTGCTACTCTGCATCGAATTTTTGAACCCTTCGAAAGTTCCGCTATATTTTTCGTAAGTTCATATATTTTTCTTTCACGAGTCATAAAATTTATTTTTCGTTGGCGCTATATTGCGAACGTGAAAAAATGAGAAATATGTCACGACAATATAATCTCTCAAACCCGGGCTCGTTGGTCGTATCGGGGGTGCCTGGATTTTAGCACGAATAGCGTTTTTTTCCCATTTTCGTTCGGCCGCGATATTTTTCTTCCTCACTTTTCTCTTCCTCGCATTCCAGAACGACCCCTCCGTGAAATTTCCTCTTTATTCGCGCTTTCTTTCATCTCTCCTAATTGTACCGTCCGAATGCTGATTGTGAGAAGAAATTTTCACGATTCATAATGTCTAGCCATGGACAAAAGTCTTGTAACGAGGTGAAAGTAAAGGGAGGGAGAGAGAGAAGGCATTTTCTCGCTTGGTCTATTAAGGGGAGAACACTAGCTGGAAAACGAAGAATTTAAATGTTTCGGAATATATTTTTTTTTAATAAGAAGCCATGTCTAATTTTTTTACAAGTCTGCACACTTTTCACTCAACATTTCGAATTTATAAAAATATTTTTTCATTTTATTTTTATTTGAAATTGGCAGGTGTGCAGGCTGGTCTTCGTGAAAAGACAGGTCGGAAGTTGTGAAACTGTTGGCATCCGGGCTGTTTTTAGAATTATCTGAAACAGATAAATCAAACATTTTGTTAAAGCTAACATACACTATCATCGAATCTATAGAAGATTCGGCAAATGACAACTGAATAAAGTCGATGTTGTGAAATTTGATCAAATTTCTGTTATATTTTGCGGGAAAAATACATTTTTTTAACTTGAATTTAAACGTTATTTAGGTTCACCGACAAACTGATACTATAAGAAAAACGTGTGCCAAATTTCATAAAAATCGATAAAACATTTTTAGAAATCGTGCCAACAGTTGTGAAAAATGAATTTTTAGTTAAATGCGTTTAAAATTCAATAGGGGGAAACGAAATGATTTTGTCAACTTACCGCTTAATCAGCGATGCCAGCGCCAGACATTGGTCCTTCCGACTAATTAATTAGACAAGGCTTCTTATAAAAAAAAAATTCAGAAACAGCTAAATTGTTCGTTTTCCAATTAGCGTTTTCCTCTTAAGGATCGTATAGGGAATTTCTTCAGTCCTTATTTGTCTGCTGAATTCTTCGATAAATTGAAGAAAGAAAAATGGTTCATCACGACTCAGGTATTTGAATGTGGAAAGTGTTTTCATTGCTTCAAAGTTATCAAAAGATTATAAGATCAAGATTCGATGCGCTAAAACACAACATATACAATACAAATTGAGAAAATTGAAACCGATGAAAATCGAAGGTTCGGATCAAAATGTTCGAAGTAGCGGGTAAATTTGTTTTTTTAATCAATTAAAGGGATTTTTTTCATTTAATTTTTAAAACATGATTTGCCTAATGAAATTGAACGCAGCGTCATTGTCGTAGACCATAGAAAATCAGCTTTTCACTTTCGCTTCGATCTCCGAGCGGAAACTCGCGGTTGCGATAGTTCTGCGCGTGGTTACGACGTCACAAACCACGACATTACCACCCTCGAAGCACGTTTCAGTCGCCAAATTCTATTTGCATTGCAAAAGCTTTTACTCCCTCCATCTCTTCCTCATCAATTGAATGTCTCACACGTCACACAGGCAAGAAAATTCAGCAAACTAATATCCATGCAGATTATTCGGTGTCAACTTAACCAATGTTTGATCCTCCTCCTCTCGGATTTCATTAATGATTTTTTCCGATAACTAATCCTATAACTACATGGACGAATATGATTATTATTATCTTTTTATTTTCCCTGTCGGCTCTTGATTTTTTATTCAATGAAAAAATGCTCCAATTTCCAGATTTCTTATAAGGATAACTTGTAAGGCTTCAAGCACCGAAAAGTAGATGTTATTCTTTTCACTGATTCGAAAATTTCAAGTAGGTCGAAGAAGGGAAACAATAACCATTAGAGATTAATTTGAGCTCATTAGTTAATTACTGCGTTTCTCATGCTCATAAAAAACTAATGATTCTTTCAATAATTAAATGATTCAATTTAGGTTATATTATTAATAAATTTATTTTATAGTAGTAGTATAGTTGAGCAACGTGTAAACCAACATTATTGTCTGTTTTATCGAATTTTTTTTTTTTTTATCGTTACCGTACCAAAAAAACGGCCAGTCGCAGGAAAATATAATTCTGACATTATTGCCCTCGACACATATATTTTTTAACAAAATCCTTTTTTAACAAAATAGAAGTGCTTCTCAATACAATCCTACAGAAATCATGAATCAAATCTGAAAAAGAGGGAGGTTAAACATCAGTTAAATTCATTTGGAATCCATGATGAATATTTCTCTCATTGAATGCAAATGAAGAGATTGAAAATGAAAGATTCACGGCATAATTTGAATTCTAAAATTCTTGAAATGCACAGGACGTTTTGGCGTGTTCGATAAACGTCCAACAAATTTCTACCTCGCAGTTCGCAAATTGTAGCCACTAAAAGGGGTAAATTTTTCTTGCTCCAACAGAAGTTTGCCCAGCAAGGATCTTATCAGGATCATTCGGTGGTACTACTTCGAACCTCGGGAGGCTCCTATTACATTCTCAACCTTCAGCTTCAAATGCAGTCGTTAAGGAGCATGAAACTTCGTCGCGGAAACTCGAAGAAATGCATCGAGAACGATGTGGTTGGAAGAAGAAAAAGTTTAGTGGTTTTCTTTGGACGGAAAAAATTGACCGTCTCACCAGGAAGTAACGCTTCAGACCTTTAAGCATTTTTCTGAAATATCAAATTTGTTTTGAAAGTGAATGGCTTAAGCGATATTCACGAACTCACGATTAATCTTTCTTATTACTTTACTAAATGTTCAGAATAATTTGAGATTCACAGCTCCAAAGTGACGAAAGTTAGAGTTGACAAGGGTTTTTTAAAAAACCCGAATTCCTATTTCAAAATTGATTCTTACTATCCTTATCAAGTATTTTCGCACAGAAAAAAAGACTTGGCCATTGCGAAATTACAAGAGTTAGAGCATCCACATTCTGTCAAAAATGAGGTTTTCCATCAAACTGGCAATTATCTTGACATTTTGACATGATTTGCACTAAATGAAGGGAGATGGATGATCTAAGGGTGAAAGAAATTCTGAGTTATTCTCATGAAGATCTTGAATTCTGGTTCTGGCAATTTTGAACTTATTGGCATGAAGAGCTGGAAAAAAAAGTTGCATGAAAATATACAGTGTTTTTATGAGTAAGCAAAAGGAAATAACAGTCCTCATTGAGTATGGACATTTGAACAAGTATCTTTATACTTCCAACTTTTTTAGACCCTAAATGGTCCCTCAGGGTGACATGTACATGGTAGATATAAGCGTACTAACCTTGTCCATAAGTTGTCGAACAATTCCGTTCCATTCGCCTGTCTCATAATCGTAAACGCCGTATTTGCCGTCCGGAACGAGTTCGATCCTGTACGTGAAACCCACCATGTGAGCAATTTCTTTTAGAAGATCGATGCAGAAGCCCTCGTAACGTTCGTTACCGCTGAAATTCCCTGTGCTTCTCAGCATTACGTACGGCTGTTCCTACGGATACGATAACAAAAAAACGATATCTGGATTTTTCTCCCTGTGTTCCTTTCTCCTCTTTTATCCATTGTTATGCAATTTTTTAAATTATCATTCTCGATGGGTTTTCCCCTTTTTCGTCTCGTACATCGATGGCAATGAATCGATGCCATTCGCGACGACGTGACATGTTTCTCTTGAGGCTGAAGAATTTTCATGTAAAAGTCGTTATATCGGAGTGATTAAAAGAAGAGCACTGTATTTTCCGATTGCACTCCTGATCAATATTTCCCTACAAAAATCCTCGCACAAACGGAGAATTGAATGAATTTTTCGTTTCAAGAAAAATCAGAACTGAAAAATAATTTTAATCTTTGATGTGTTAATTTTTGTATCACAAAACATAATTTCTTTGAGCATAAGAAATTTTGACAACTTTTGAGACATACATCCTCGCTCAAAAGTTTGGATACACCAGTCGATATTTCTTGCCGCACGAGAAGTTTTGACTCCGTTAAAAAAAGGATAATCAAATTTTTAAAGAAGCATTTTCACGGGACGGAATTTAGCTTTGTTTCGCTTTTTGAAAATATTTTTTATGGTTTTTTGGCCTTTTTTCGACCATCGCGAATTGGGCGCACAGGTTGAGGACATTTTTTTTGTCTTTTTTATAGATGGTACATTTGAAAGGGTTAGCAGATGCTCCATGTCCATCTTTTAAAAATTTTCGTACGATTTTTTCTCGCAAAGTTATTTCACTTTTGACTAAAAAAGACAAATTTTGAACGATGCAACGCAACTCAAAAACTGTAGAGTTTTAAAAAAATGTCAAGTATGACAAAAAGTGGCGTAGATATACACGGAATCACCTGGAATTATTTCAGAATTTTCCTATGAAAATTTTATTTTACTATTTTCGCTCGAAACTCTGATGATGACGTTCCAGCGGAAAATTGTTGTATGTATGTGATGTATGATTTTCGTGCTTTTCACCATATGTGCGGATAGCCACGCATATATCGAAAAGACACTCAAATCACCCATGGGGAAAAAAAAGATCGTGTGCAACACGTCTTTTGTCTCGCGTGCGTGCGGTTTTCGCTTCGCTCGTTGCGGCAAACTTCACGCTCGACAAAAAGATTTATCTCTGGCCCTAGATGCACAAAATACTATATTTATAACTTTTGGGCAATATTATTATTGACAATTATTATGTTTAGCATTCCAAATGTTGCTGAATCTCGAAGTAAGAAAATTTCAATCGCGCGATGGTCGAAAAAAGGCCAAAACCGGTCACGCACAAAAGAGTATACCGGGTCGAAAAAAATCATGAAAAATTAAAATCAAAAGCAAAACAAAGCTGAATTTCTTCCCATCAAAAAGCTTTTTAAAATATTTGATTATATCTTTATTTTTGACGGAGTTAAGGTAAACGGCCCAGTTACAGAGACTGTCCCAGATTTAGACACCAATCGCACAATTTTGATTGCCATAAATACAATTTTTGTCCCTCCACTTTTTTCAATGGAATGTTTAAAATAGAAATAGACCAGTGAATTATGCGACACGCGTCTTAGTGCCTCAGTGGCTCCGCAGCGGCAGTGCCAAACGAAACCCACTAGTTGCGACAAGTGACATATAGTGAATTTTGTTCGTCATGTAAGTATAAAACGACATAAAAATGGTGTCAATATCTTCAGCAGGAACCAGACTATCGATGAGATAAAAAATAACAACTATTTCAGTCAGGTATTTATTTTAATACACGGTGTTATGAACTGGGTCCTAATTGAGGTTATGTCCGTGTTCTAGACAGTGGATTTTTCATCTGTTGCGTCGAACAATTTGCTTTGCTTATTTATTCTAATTTGCTGTGAAAAAATAAATTATACAAAAGAATATTAGTTTTTATAAAAGGAAGAAACGGGAACAAAAATTTACAACAATGAAACTGTCATTTGTGAAAATATAATATTGAAAACGGTTTCTCACTCAATGACGCTGATATATTTTTTATTGTTTAATGTTTATGGTATATGATTACAGT
This sequence comes from Alloplasta piceator, assembly GCA_946863875.1. Classification (NCBI taxonomy): domain Eukaryota; kingdom Metazoa; phylum Arthropoda; class Insecta; order Hymenoptera; family Ichneumonidae; genus Alloplasta; species Alloplasta piceator. The sequence continues at coordinate 42,717,675 of OX333074.1, forward strand.
ACATATCTTAATAATTCATTGTGAATGTTGATAGAAAGAAAACTTGTCTGCCCTGAAAGGCCTTCGTAGAGGTAAGGGAGATTGCGGAGACAGCAATTCAAAGACACAGTTGCGAAGTTGCATCGAACACTCTATCGCAAGGTATAACATGCTTTTTTTAATAATACAGATAGTTTGACTGTAGGATTAATTTCAACATCTATTATTGTCTTCTTTATAATATGTATTTTTAGGTATACCTCTCCGAATCATAAAATTGAGAAGTCAATGGAGTCTGCGGAGGCAGCTGATCCACTGATTTCATCGAAAGCTTCAACGAAAGCACATAAAATACCTTTTTTTCACACTACGGATGGCTTTTTGAATAAGAAGATTAAAAAATTTATTATTGTGTGCTTTATTCTATGTATTTTAGGCATTAAAAAAACTGTTTTGAAAAATAGCATCGAAGAGTGATGGAAACTACAGAAAAAAAAGTAATCTTCGATAAACATTTTTCATTTGTTATTTCCCATGCTTATAGATATATAAAGAAAATAAAGAACTCGTGAACCAATTAAACCAATTAGACGTGTCTCCAGTGTCTAAAACCCGGTAGCAGAGAAGCGCTATTAAAACAATGATTTTATTAATAAATCTTGATTGTTTCACTTTTATGATGGGTGAATCTCGTTCAGGGGGCTTTAATGCACACGTTGAAACCTTTAGTTTTCGGTTCCGCTGTATCACGCATGAATAAATAGCAGAAATCCGACACTGCCGCTCCAAAAGTGTCAAAAACTGGGCCGTTTACCTTATGCAACTTCTAGTGCGACAAGAAATATCGACTGGTATTTATCCAAACTTTTGAGCAAGGGTGTATATGAGTACTTTATAGCGCAAAAAAATTGATTATTTGTCGTCACAATCACGAAGTTTGTTATACGAGGAAGCAAAAATGTAAAAAAATATACAATGGTCAGTGCCGCAAACGAGAAGCAACGCAGTTGCAAAAATCGGTTTTCTTTTCATGATCCCATTTAATTACGTGACCATGCACAATTGTAGAAGGAAATTTACGTGAGAAATTTTTGGATCCTGAAAAATATATGAATCGCATGTATTCACAGGATTCGTACGTCGTTTTCATCGAGAAACTAATTTTACAATTCGCATTTTGTCGCTGTAATTTGTTGACACTTTCAATGAATCGTTCGACTTCGTTTGCGTCAGTGAACAACAAAGTCAATAAAAATTGAACAAATTGAAAAAAAGTAAACAGCGAACAATCAAAAAAAGTAGAAATTGAACGTTAACGAACGAGCAACTAATTTGCAAGATCGTGGACACAGGCGAACGGACAAAGATTTATCACAAATGGGATTTTCACGTCAATAAACATTGTCAAATATTTATGTATATGAATAACACAGACATATGTCGGCCCTACGGTGAATTCTACATGAATCGATCAATGCGAATGAGATTTGGGATTTTAATATCACGATTGGGACGAAACTACCGTGTACCAAACTATGCGAAATTTGTACATATTTTGTCGTGATGATAACTATTAGCACAGCACTCTGAACATCGAGACTAAGATTCGTTGAAAAATGTACATTTTTTTTCCTGAACGAAATTGATTTTTGATTCTGATAATAATTCGCAAGTATCGAACAAAATTTGTATTTTCTTGGAAACGAATTTTTTCGATTGAGTCAAAATAATCCAATTGGAAAATTATCAATTTTCTAATTGCTTTTCTAATTAAAATTAATTTGATCAATTTGGCTTTAAATTGAAATTATTTGAATACATTTTTCTCTCTTCTTTTCTCGATGCGAAATGTATATTTATATTAGAGCGAATAATATAAACATATTTTTTTCCGATTGCGTTTTCCGTCGACATTTTTATACTTGTATTTTTTTTTTTACTAACGACCTATCAATTTTTTCATTTAAAAGAAAAACATTCTGGAGAATGTTACCATTTTTTATATCACTTTATAATTTGGTGTGTTTGTTAATTATAATTTGGGAATTGTCAAGAGTCCAATTTTTTTTAGAAATTCTGAAACATTTTCGATTTTATTTCCAGCGATTTATCGCTGTTAATAATTACACTGCAAGCAATTATTTTATAGTAGTAGTGTCATTGTTATCATTTTTGATACTGTTATATTTGCTATTTGGGGTCAATGCCCTTGTTTCGTTGAAGCAATAATTGTTGTGGTTATGGTAATCATATATTGAAAAAAGATAAAATGATTGTAATAGTAATTAACATATTTTCAGTTAAGATTTTTCGGAAGATTAACGACTTTGCAGTAGCAAAGTCGTTCTCAAGTAACTTAAAATTATGATGGAATCTATGATAATGGTTAACCATAATTTTTTCAGTATAGAAGTGAAATAGCGACATTTCTTTTAGAAAAAACTTAATCTATAGACTAAGTTGAATTCTTATCTCCGAAACTCGACGCAATGTATAACAATATTTATAAATATCGTTATACATTGCTTCGAGTTTTGGAGATAAAAATTCAACAGCGCAGAATATTACACAAAAAACTGAAATAAATTATTTCATTGAAAGCCAAAAATTATCGAGATTACAAAAATGTTGACACCGATAACTCGTTAAAAAAAATCGCTTGAGATTCAAGATTAACAAAAACTTTTCTTTCATGATGAAAAATTATTACAATGGAGAATTTTGTGGTATCTCAATTTTTTAAAACTCGAAACTTAAAAGATTCTCGATGGCGAGCGCAATTTGATGAGATAATATATGTTTCTTCTTTCGCGCTAGTATATATGGGGCATTCCACACCGATTCTATCTGGGTCTGACCTTTCACCTCCCCGATTTTGTCCGTGATTTTTTATGGTGTTATTTGGGTTTATATAGTACCTCTGAAAAGCATTCAGGTTTTTTTAAAAATATTTTTTTGCAGTGATTTGACTTAAGTATAATTTTATAAACAAACTATTTTGAGCCCAAGTTTAAAAATCTGAAAAAATCACGAAAATCCCTCTTTTTATATGAAAAATTTCAAGTATTAAGCCAAAGTGGGCAGGGGTTTCCTTCTGTTTATAACAAGCCTTTTCGAACAAAAAAAAATTTTTTAAATGGAGAGAGAAACCTGAATTGAGTGGGCCCTTATCCAAACATTTTTTTAAACACCTTTAATTCATACAAAAATGTTTGGATAGCGGCCTCACTCAATTCACATTCTTACTTCTATATTTGATACAAAAAAAAATTGAAAAAGCTTATTATAAACAGAAGGAAACCTCTGCTTACTTTGGCTCAACGCTTGAAATTTTTCATACAAAAAATGAAATTTTTTCGATTTTTTTCAGATTTTTGAATTTGGGTTAAAAATAATTTGTTTATAAAGTTATAGTTAAGTCAAATCGTTACAGAAAAATCTGAAAAAAATCTTAAGTGCTCTTCAGAGGCACTAAAAAATCATAAAAAATTATGGACTAAGTCGGAGAGGTGAAGGGTCAGACCCAGGTTGAATCGGTGTGGAATGCCTCATATATCTATGTATATTTATTTATTTTGTAAGCATGGCCAATGAATATATTCAACACTACGCATTTTTCAAATGGATCGGGATCATCTGCATTTCTTTGTTACGTGGGATTGATAATTTACTTGATGACTGAAAAAAAAAACAAAAGGGAAATTAAACAAACCAAAAGCATACATGTCGCATGAGGTCATTGACCATTCCGTTCCATTCGCCAGTTTCCGGATCTCTAGCACCGTATTTTTGATCTGGCACGAGTTCCAGTTGATACGAGAATCCTACGTCCCTCGCCACCGTTTCAAGCAGATCCACGCAAAAACCATAAAATCTCGTGTTTCCCGTGTAGTTCTTTTCGTGATGCATCATCACGTACGGTTTCTCCTGCGGCGTTTCGGTTAAGCGAAATATTCACGACGACGAAAATTACGAAACAAGCAAAATTTGAAATTAAGGAGATTGAAGAGCTTCACAATAAACAAATGATTGTTATAAATATTAGAAATCTTTTCTATAAACATTTATGAATCAATCGATAATATAAAATCAGTATTTGCACCGCAATATCCATCCTGGATATTGGAAAATATGATGAATTAAAATAAGGTATTTTTGTTTAGTATTTTATCACACTAATTTACAATTTTTGTTCGATTTTAGTTATTCAGGGCTCATAGGACACTTTGAAAGATTTTGTATCGGTTCACCACGAAGATTTTCATCAGTTATTGCCAATAAAAAATAAAAAAAGGTTCTAAATCTTTCAAAATCTTCCTTCGGATAAACAAATGGTTGTAATTTTTTATTGATCAATTGATGGATATTATAGATATTGTCGATTAATCCATACATATTTGCAGAAACGATCTTAAACTTTTTAAACGATTTTTTCAACGGAAATGATGGAAGACAATCATAAATGTCAATCCATAGAGAATCTTTCAAAGAAAAAAGTTAGCTAAAAATAACTGATATCGGATTAAAAGATAATTACTTTAAAATAAACAAAATGAAACGAAATTACACTTCGTAAAAAATTGACATAAAACAGCTGATACTGAGGCAAAATATTCACTACGATTGTTTTATTGGACTGAGGATATATGTCACAGTTCAAAAATTTGTTCGTTTTTGATGATTTATATACAGATTTGTGGAGACAATTTCTAAAATTTAGTACCAATTTCACTATTGTGCAGCGGTTCAACCTCCTTAATGATGAAAAAAAAGAAAAAAAGCGAGAGAAAGAGAGAGAGAGAGAGAGAGGGGGGGAGGGAGATAAATGGATAAATTGAGAAAAGAAACAAATTAAAATGAAATCTATCAAATAAGAATGATTTTTCAAGAGCATGATGAATAACTATAGGAGTGTATGAGAAGATATTATTATAATAGGATTGATCGTGCATAGGGATGATTATAGGAGTTTCTTAAAAATTTACTCCACAAGAGATGATTTGAAAAACATCGGTGTATTCAAATACACCGATGAAAAAATAAAATATATCGAAAAATGTATTCAACTAGCTGACCCAGTGAACTTCGTATCAACTACAATATATTTTATTACAATTATCGATCAGCGATTATCAATCCTAATCAAGCCATTTTTGAGTTTTAGCAAGACTAACGAAGTAACTAATTGATTTTTATATATATTTTTTGATTTTTCAGCTGAACTTTAGGATTTTCCGACTTTTTTTCTTTTAAACCACCCATGCATTCTAGCGAACAAAACAAAAAAAAATCTATTCAAATCGGTCAAGTCGTTTTTGAGTTATAGCGAGACTAACGAACAGCAATTGATTAATATATATGAGGCATTCCACGTCAAATCAGCCCGCCTATTTTTTGAAATCGCCAAAAATCGTATACAAATTTTTATAAAGTAGTTCTAACTATCAAGAAAATTCGTGGATTTTTTCAGATTTTTATATTACACGTTTTAGCCGGAAAAAAATACAAAAAAATTTCTTGTTCCATTTCGTAACTCGAAAATGATTCATCATGCGAAAAAAAACAACAAGAAATTTATGATCTTCAACGTACTTTTCACTGAATTTTTTACGAACTCCTGCAAAAGCTCTATATGCCATTTTTGGAGCAAATAATGTTTTGATATTTTTTTTTCTCAGAATTGACATCTTCGATTTGTCTGTAGTTTTAACAGTTGCATATACATTGCATATACCTTACATATACTTTGTATCCATGGGTGATATGGCGAAGCATATATTTTTCAATTAATTTTGAGCATACTCTTTCTCCCATTCGTTCAAAACTATCTTCGTTTAGCTTTTTTTTTAAACCATTATTTATTTCAATTTTCTTTTTGTTTGATTTGCTCCTGGTTTAAAATTTATCTCGAATATGGATAATACATTGAGGAAGAGTCGAGTTTCGAGAGCCTGTTACTATAAGCGTATAGTTTAGGCGTGGAGTACCGTTTGTTATCCTAAGGGATGATTTCCCATGGGGCACATCGGGAGCTTGGTTTGTATATACGGGACCAGGGTTCGTTTTTTATTTTATACGAGCAATGAGGATGAAATATTAATTGATTATAAATGATGTGTACTATTCTAGCACTGTGAGAAGAGAATAAATAATTTTGTGATTTTTTTTTTCAGACTCACAAGGATTTTTCTCTTTGTAAAATTTTTTTGCTCTTTTTCGCTACCGGCAGAATTCGATTGGAATAATTTTGAGTATGGGACGTATGAATGATCCCCTCGAGCTCGCCGAGGGTATAGTATTTTTTTGCAATATTTCCCCGATATATGTACATATATTTATTTGAGGGAGAATCATTCCATTGGCGATGGAATCGAGGCTACATTTATTTTCATACGTGTATGCGATTTTTTTTTGACTCAACGTAAATGTGAATTTTACTAACCAGAATCGTAATGACGATAAGAGTGACGTTCGCAATTCCAGGCTCGAAAAAAGCTGCGGTATCGGTGACATTGACACCAGCCCCTGGCCGCCACTCACCGACCTTTCGATGAAGAAAAAATAACAATATATGGAATAAATTTGTCAATTTTTTAGAAATCGTAGAAAATATTATTTCAATATGATTTTTTGAGAATATTATTTATTTTCCAAAAATATTTGCGTTCAAAATAATTAGCATTGCCAAAATAATTTTATTCCATAGTGTTATATTTTATTATTTTATTATTTTTATATTTATTTTATTCCAAGCAAATGATTTTGAAAACCGAAGATCGTCCATTAATCGTATTTATTGTAAACTTGAATAACCCATTTGATTTTTAGATTTGAAATGCCGGCGTTTCAGCTGGAAAGTTGGCAATGCCAAATTCGTTGGTATTCTGTATTTTTTGCGATTTTTTTTTTAAGACTCTCAATACATGTATGTTAAAAAAATGCGTTTTCATTAATCGTTTCCCAGAATAAAATTCCGAATTCAGCCATTTTTTCGAGTCTTCAAGGGGATGTAGCTCGTTAATCAAAATTAATTGACAATACCAAAATACATTTAAGGATTTTATTGGTATTATTACTGTTCAATTGTCGACTGAAGTCCGGGATCAGAAATCGATGTGAAACAAATAAAGTATCCATTATAAATTTATCTTGGAGTTTTACCTTGACCAAAGAGTGCTGCTTGAGTTTCAATAGATCCAGTTTGAACCGAATTCTTTTGCCTTCCTTGAACGCTATAGGGCCGGAAATCCCCTTCATTTCGACCTACAATAAGAGCGATCAAGGCTTACGTCAATGGATATATCGACGATGGAGTCTTTTTTTTCGTATAGTGTATGAAGCGAATGGTATACCCGATGGGATATATTTAAAAAGTGGAAAAATCTTGGTTGTCAGTTGCAGTCGAAGGATCGGACGTTGGGGGATATAGTTCGCTGAAAAGTTGGTCGCACTGCGACGGGCTCGAAGAGCTTTACGATAAAACGTTATAGGAACTGTGGTTAGAGAAGGTCCTCCGAGCTTCTGAAAATTTCCTACTTAAAAAGTCGTTAAGATTCCTGTCTGATACCTCACTGTATTGTTATATAATATATATGCATATCAGAGATGCCATGAGCCCGTGAGAAAAGAAGATCCAGATAATACGGAATAGCCCGCCATTCGTATCAAACGAGTGCAAGACCATTTTTTGCTTACCAAATCACGTGAAAGTGTAAGAAAAGAAAAGTAAACAACCAATATATATACACATTTACTCTGAAATTCATGAACAACGGAGAGGAAAATATTTCTCTGATAAAAATGTGCATACGCAAACTACGGTCATGAAAAAACGATCAATCTTCTGTGCCTCTAAAACCAAGTTGATAAAAATTATCATAATTGTGATTTATCGTGAACCAACTATCGAGGGCCAGGCTTAGCTTAATTTTGCTTCTTCATGGAGGAAGTTTTGTCAACGCGTAAATTTTTTTTCTCGATATTTTCAGTAAGCGTTTAAAACGTTTTAGAATGTTTAGAAATCATATTTAGAATTTTTGTTTCGTATATGTGTGTGTGTAATAGCGATAAAAAATTAATCCATCCAAAATTTAAAATCTCTTAAACGATTGGACTAAAATTTTTGTAAAAATTTCTTAAAGGGACCGAGTCAGCGTCAAAACGCCAATTTTTGAAAATGAATATAAATGTCAGTTGAATACCTGTAAGCCTGACCAATGATCGATCATTTGACGTATCAAATGAAGAAATTTCTGACGCTAGTTAAAACTGATAAGGTGCAGCAGTTCTGTCATAAATCATCTATTGAGTATCACTGCGCTGTGCACGATCCCGACCAAACCGCTTGACGGATCTTATCCGGCGATGTCTCATTTTCTTCAAAACACTTTTCCGGACTGTTTAAATCCGGCGCATTTTTTATTAAGGTGGAAGTCCCCTAACGCCGGACGGCACCTAGTACCGGACACTGTTGATATAAGCCAAACTAGAGAGCAACGACAATAGTTCTCGTGCGTAGTTCGAACAATGGCCACAGTGGTAACGGTGGCGCTAGAGAGCTAGCCGCAGTGCGCGTGCGCCCGTTGTCGAGAGTTAATTTTCGTTGGAGCCGATTAATATTTCGGGTCAGCCGTAATTTTCACACATTCATTGTTTAAAAAATAGGGGTTTTGCGGCTCCGTTTTTAGCTTGGGATGCTTTTTGGTAAGTATTCTTTCAAATAATGAAGGTTAAATTTCAAAATGTTTGTGAAATGGCAACGCATTTTGTTATTTAATCTTGCATGTTGAGTCCCTGGTACCGGACAGTCGATTTTTCTCCAGTACCGGACGCCATTTTTTTTCGTTATTGGAATATTTATGTAAAACATGTTTTTGTTGTGCCGGCATTTCACTATAGCAAACCAGTTAAAAATAATGACGAAAAAAAATTACCCCAGAAAAATATGAAAAAAGCCTCAATGACAATAATGACTGGATCCAGTGCGGCAATTGTAAGCAATGGGCTCATAACGCGTGCGCAGATATTCCGGAGTATTCCGATGAATATATTTGCGATCATTGCAAAATTTAACTATTTTTAATCCATTTTTTCAAATAGTATTCATAGTGTCCGGTACTAGGTGCCACTTTTCGGACTCGACCATTTTAACTATTAAATTCAAAAAAATATTTTTTTTAGTTTTACGTTTTTTAAAAATCTGTACTATCATTAACACACTAAAGAATACTCTAAAGTTTGCAAAAAAAATATAAAAAATCGAAGTTCTTAAATATATAATAGTTTTATTAATGAATAACCTTAAGTGTCCGGTACTGGGGGACTTCCCCCTAGGTCCTTATTATAGAGTTACAAACCACTTTTTGAATGTTTGAAACAAAAAATGGGTCAAAAGTCCAAAAAGTAGCCTGTTACTCCATAATAAGGAACTAAAAAGAAATGTGCCGCACGTAAACAGTCCGGAAAAGTGTTACTAAGAAAATCAGATGTCCTAGAATAGTATCCGTCAAGCGGTTTGGTCAGGATCGTGAGCAGCGTAGTGAAACTCAAAAATTGATTTATGGGAGAACCGTTGCACCTTAAGCTTTCTAACTAGCGTCAGAGATTTCTTCATTTGATACGTTAAATGATGGATTATTGGTAAGGTTTACATGTATTCAACGAGCATTTATATTTGTGTTAAAAAATGGGCGTTTTGGCACTGATTCGTTCCCGTTAAGGTCCACAAATTGTATGAGGTTATGAGATCTTTTAGAAAAAAAATCATTTCCCAGATTCGATTATATCGGAGTAAAAAAATGTACCCAGATAGCTTGGAGCATAAAGTGCCTTGGGATGTTACAAAAATAGTTTGAGGTTGTCAAGAGAAAAACTTGTTTGATGTTATTATTTTTCGAAAAAAATTGTTTGATCACTCTAGCATTCAACAACTTCCTGATTTCACGCTCAAATATTTAAAAAACAGAGTCAAGAATATGTTCGAAACCCAATTTTGCAAAAAAACGTTCAAGGAGTTCAAATTCGATAAAATATTGAATTTTTCAAAAAAATGCCTTATCGCTAAAGCTCCCATAAATTATCAAGCAAAAATTTCGCAAACTCATGCTTCAGAGTAAATTGATTTTAGTCTAAAATTAAACGAAATTTAGTCAAGAGCTTAAGGCTTGTAATATTTGAAGTTTTTTGAAAAAAATACATAATATCTTGACTAATCGAGAAACATTTGAATTTTTGCTAATTAATTCCTTACCACTCAAAGAATAAATCCCTTGTTTTGGATTGTGTAGCTTAAATTTTAACTTTCAAAATTTACCAGGTATTGGAATTAAGTTTCACAAAAATTTGTGGTAAATCGTCGTCGGAAAGGCTTTTCGTGGCAACTGACATTATTTAGAGAGAAAATATTTATGCTGGATGTGGCGAGAAAGGACTTATAAGAAAAAAAAACACACTGCAGCAGAGTAATTTGTCGGAAACGGGACTTCACTTTTCGTTTTAAAGCTTGTCACTTGGGTCGTATATACAGGTATATGTTATAGAATACAACAGGTTTGGAGAAGTGCGAGAGGATCCAGGTCGTTCCTTAGGACATAAGGGAATGTCTACTCAAGCAATATATATATATGGGGCATTCCACGTCAAATCACACGGTCATCGGCCTGGCCCCCTCGGATTTTGATGTCCAATGAATTGTGGGTTTTGATTGGCCCAAAATATTACCTCAAATTTCTATAAATTTTTATTTCATTTTTTAGGGGTTGCCCGAGCGATAAATCATTAAATTGAGGGAAAACACAAAGAGGGGCCATTTTAAATTATTGCATTTTTTTTCAAAGAAACTAGGGCCGAAAACAGAAATTTTCTTCATAGTTCGATAATGGGACAAAAATAATTACTATTGGGTTTAGAATTATAATTACTATTTCTAAAAAATTTTAAAGATTTATCTGGTCTTTTCGAGGTCGTCGAGGCTAATAAATTTTCGAAAAAAGTTGTCGTTTCTCTCTTAAACCAAGAAAAAAAATGAAGAAAATATTTTTGTCGTTGTTATTCTCACTACAAGAAACAATGAAAATAAAAAATTATAAAAATAAATAAATTAGAATACAACAACAAAAATAGTAATTATTTTTGTCCCATTATCGAACTATGACGAAAATTTCTGTTTTGAATCCTAGTTTCTGTGAAAAAATTTCAATAATTTAAAAAAGGCCCCTCTTTGTGTTATCCCTCAATTTAATGATTTTTCGCTCGGGCAACCCCTAAAGAATGAAATAAAAATTTCTAAAAATTTGAGGTCATATTTTAGGTCAAACAAAATCCACAATTCATTGGACATCAAAATCCGAGGGGGTCAGGCCGATGACCGCGTGATTTGACGTGGAATGCCCCATATATATATATATATATATATATATATATATATATATATATATATATATATATGTATATGTATTTTACATATATATATATATATATATATGTAAGAGGGCGACAGTAAGGTGTCATATCCACCTTCATATATATATATATATATATATATATATATATATATATATATATGAAGGTGGATATGACACCTTACTGTCGCCCTTTTACATCACAGGAGGGAAGAAAAGTGGAGGCGAGAGAGGTTAGGTTAGAGTATATCTTTCGCACGCGACAGGAATATGAGCGGGTGGCTTAGGCGAAAGCTGAGCGCCGAGGATGGACTTCTCTCCTGGTATTTCACGGATTTAACCCGAAAACTTCCCTTACGTGACCCTTTTTGACGTCATGTTTGTGAATGTTTATGTCTGTGTGCAGTATGTACGAATTTACCGTCAGAGCGTCTGAGAAAAGTTAACGTCATATAAGCGAAAATTGTCCAGGATGCTTCACGTCCGAGATCATATACATACACATATAACACATATGCACCGTATAGATAAGACTGAAGGAACTTTATGTACAAAAATTCCACGTTAAAAGAACAGATCAAGTCAGAGATCTTTCAGGAAAAATCAATTAAGGAAGGAACTTGTTATCGTTAGTTCTTACTGACAAAGTTAATTTGTCTCCTTAAAGGGTCTCCGAAAGCGTGAAATTTTGGGCAAATATTTTTTTCATTGCATAGTTCGTTAGCTTAGAGTGTTAACTCAAATTTGCAAAAATTCCAAAAATTGACCGAGCTGTGACGATTTTTGGAAAGTGTCAGATTCGTTTCTCCCCCAAAAAACTGTATAATATCTTCACCAAATAACAACTCTGCCATACAGTATCTCGGTTGAATAATAGGGTTTTGATATGTCTACCGAAAATCAAGCCTTTTTTAAGAAAAACCCTGGGTCATTCCATGTTAAATCGACCAGTAGTTGGAATCGACCCCTTTTAATTTTGATGAAATTGGGTCAGAAGTTTTCTTTTATCATAAAACAAAGTTCTGCCAAAGGAATTTTTTTTTCGAAAGTTTAGCAAAACTAAAAATTTCACCATTTTTTCAATTTTTAAAGTTTATTTTTTAAATATCTCGAAAACTATTATAGTTACGAAAAAATCGTTCTGAGTTCATACGCGGGGCTACGAAAAAAAAACATCCCGAACAACATTTTTGAAAAATGATGAATTTAGAGAATTTTGAATTTTCTAAAATCGTGGATCTTAAAAGATCTTGAAATTTCCAGAATGGCGTTTTTTTCTGAAAATATAAATTTTTCAATTTAAAAAAAAAAAAAAATTTGTTCCTACCTCTAAGTTAAGTAAAGTTGAGCAATCACGTAATTTTGTAATTTTGAGCAGGAAAATTGCAATCAATAACTGAAGAATGGAAAAACAGTAACATGATTGAGTTTGCGTTTTTATTCATTTGTCACAGCGTTGTAAGCGTAAACGTAAATTATGTTTCTTTTTTTACATTATTATGTCAATATAATTGAAATGTTTACTGCTGAAAATTATAAAATTACATGATCGCTCAACTTTACTCCACTTAACTGTATTTGCGGTTTATTTATGCTTAATGTTTATTAAGTTTACGCTCAAAATGCTTTACCAAACAAATAAAAACGCAACTTCGATTATCTTTCTGTTTTTAGATTCTTATGTCATTAATTGAAACTTTTACTACTAAAAATTACAAATTTACATGATTACTCAACTTTACTTAACTTAGAGGTAGAAAAAAAAAACTTTTTTACAAAATCCAAAAATTCATATTTAAAAACAAACGGAATTGTGAAAATTTCAGGATCTTTTCAGATCAGTACAATATATTATATTTAAAAAAATAGAACGAAAAATTAAATGTTGTTTATAGATTTTCACGATTATAAAAAATTCAAAATTCTCCAAACACATCATTTTTCAAAAAATATTTTCGGAATATTTTTTTTTCATAGCCCCAAGTATACTTTATGAGACGAACCCAAAATGATTTTTGCATAACTTTCGAAAAAAAAAAATTTCCTTTTTTTTTCTTTGGTAGAACTTCGTTTTATGATAAAAGAAAACTTCTGACCAAATTTCATCGAAATCGAAAGGGGTCGATTTCAACTATTGGTCGATTTGACATGGAATGATCCCCCTACTCTGAAACAAATGCTAATCGCATCATAACAAGTCTTCCAGAAAACAGCTTTTCAGGAACATCTCTACCAAACAACATACCCCCGGTAAAATATAAAGTCGCTCTGTTTATATTTTTTGAAAATATCTTGCAACATAAATTTTTATTCACATATGTGAACTTTTGAAAGCTTTTACACATTTTTAGTGCTGAGATTTGCTTCACATTAAAATAAAAAAGTATAAATAGGTTTGAAATGAACGTAAAGAATATTATAAATTAAATCAAATGTTTGAGTTGATATGGAATATCCCATATTATTGTTTATATATAAATGACTGTCCGAGGGTGTTTCCACCGAATTTGTAATGAATTTTCTCGCTTGCCTGTGACAAGCACATCCAGTCGGACTGTACAGAGTACGTACGTTTAATTTATACATATATTTATGTACAGAGACGACTCATGTAGTGTCGGTTACTCCCCTTTATAAAGCACTCTCCACTCCTTCGTTTGCATTCGAAGCAATATTGCCCACAACAGACACTTAATTAAGTGTCTGTGGTTAATTACTCTTCTCCTCATTCCTCTCCCTCTTCACGCTCTTTTCATCTGTGTCTCATTATATATCCTATATCCTTCCTCAACGTCACACAGAATTCTCTTTTAATTTATTCTATCCATCTCAGTTCTCGTACATTTTACAAAAATCACGCTTTTTAAATAAAGCATCTAACGCCAAATAACAGCGATACAAATTCTAGAGCTTAGAATATTGAGGAAAGTAATTTTAGCGGAAAATTACCATAAACATTGATGATTAAAAAATAGAGAAAAATTAATAATAATTTGATACAAGTAATTGGTGACAATAATTCTGGCTTTTACTTTGCTTTAATTTTTTTTTTTTTTTTCATGCGAATGACAACGATGTAGGGGTCGGGGGAGAAAATGGACACCTTTAAGAATTATTGGAAAAAAAATCACAAATTGGAGAATAATAAATAAACAGATTCACCCACGCAAAATCAGATTTAGATGTCAACCGCATCATGACAGTTGCCTATCAGGAGTTGTCATGTTGTCATGTTGTCACCCCAATATCCTCTAATAGTACATAGTAACCCACTTTTTCTAAAATACTTCGATATTTCGAAAGCCAAAACAAAATGAGGTATCAGGAGCAAAATGGCCACCACCATTATAATAGTAAAAAAAAATTAGACAATGCACCCACGATAAAAATAGAATGTCACCAAAAATTTAATTGCAAAAATACGCCAAGCAGCTTGGTTCGAGTGTCTTGGATATTAAAGTGATGTAAAATATCCAGAAGCAAAGGAAATCGTGTTTCCAATTTACTTTTCTTGTTTATTTGAATTTGCGGGAGAAAAGAATTTTTAGACTATTGTAAATTTGGCCCCCAAGAATATTTTTTGTTCCAGGTGTCGTCCTGTGTTTTCTCCTAATAATGTCCATTTCCCCCTCCCCCTCCCCTATATGCTAAATATGATGGTTATTTGATCTGTTATAAGTGTCATGATTTATTCGACGCTGTGGCGGAATGTTCAAATAACTTGTCCGAACGATCGAAAACCTCAGCGCTTGTGGAACAGTAGAAATTATTAAGCTATATATATCGATGACCATTTATGTATGGGTCATTCTTCGTTACTCCAGTGAGTTTTTCCCGGGCTTTTTTTAAATGTTTTGGAACTCTACGAGTTCGTGCATACCTTCAAGGATTCTTTTGGAATTATTCAGATTTTTGAATACAATGCTTTAAAAATACTGTATTTTTTGTGATGAGCGTATTTTGAACAACATAATTTTCTTAAAAAATCTTATTGATATTGAAGGCTCCAATAACCCTTGTCATTTCGACAAACATTTTATCACAATTTTTCCAGCCTTGTGAAATTTAATGTTTGCTACAAAAAAACAAAAAAAAATTCTAAAAAACACTACTTCAGTATAAATTCTGAAGGAAAGAAATGTTTATCGAATGAATATATTGTTCTCAATCCCTTACATCTTCCCCTGAAAAGACGCTCAATTTTTATTTTTAACTACGTTTATCATGTTCACGACAAAATCTTCTTGCATTTTTTATCTCCCAATTTTTGTTTAGCCCGAAACCTTAAACGATTTCATTGTGAGTATTTTTTCTACTGAATCTACGCATACCTTGAAGTCTTATTTAATTCGACAGAAAAATAAAATTTACGTGCTTCGAGGAATTTATCATTTCCTTATGGAGAATGCTTTGTCTTCGTGGTGACCTTTTTTACAAGCTTTTATTTAGCTTCACCTGTCCCGGTGTCTGTCTGTCTGTAATCAAATCTTATAAGTTAAATTTGACCCACTTCCCGGTTTCCGATTGAGTTAAAATTTGTCATGCATATGTGAATCGGATGACAATGCAATATTATCACAAAAAATTTGCACATTTTTTTCAAAAAACATTGTTTCGCAAAATTTTTATTACAAATTTGCTTGAAAATTGTTTTGGAACGAAAAATGTTTCGCATAATTTTTTGGAAAAAAAATGTTTCGCAAAATTGTTTGCAAGAAAATTGTTTTGCTAAATTTTGTTTATAAAATAGCTTTAAGCAATTGATTTACAACATTTCTCCACGAAAATTTTGCGCAACAATCTTTTTCCAAAAAACTTTCTGAAAACATTTTTTCGCATAGATTTTGCAGAAAAATGTTGCAAATTAATTGTGTGAAATAATTTTGTCTAACAAATTTTGCAAAATAATTTTTGTGCAAAAAATTTTGCGGAATATTTTTTTTGCAAAAAATTATGCGAAACTAGACATACATTACTAAACTAATTATTTAACATCATAAATACTAAAAAGTAAACGGTAAACATTTTAACAGCAAGAGAAAAAAGAGGGTGTAACACGCTTTTATTTGAAAACTTATTTCCACCGGAAAAGCTTTATTTTTAAGTTTTTAATTATTTTTTATTAACAACTAATAAAAGCTTGTTTAAAAAAAAAATGTTCGTTTGTTTTTTAAATTTTTATCAGCAAAAAATCAAACTACCGAGACTGATAGCAATATAAAAGAAATTCGTTAAGTTAATAAGGAATAGACTGTAGCTTTAATTGTAGATAATTTCTCATCTGCCTTTTGTATATTTCGATATGAAGGAACTTTAAGAATTCCTAAATGATTGGATTAAATTTTTTTAAATAATCTAGGGAAAGTTTTTTCAAGTAGTAGTGAAAATTGGTAAAGGTTCAAAATTTTTTGATAAGTCGACAAAAAAAAGTAGCTGGAATACTGGAGAAATTCCCATATAATACATATGGCGCTGGGGTTCCATAAATTCACATTGTCGTTCTCCCAGCATAGTCCAAAAATTCGACAAATTTGTTGCACTTTCTCTCTTTCCTCTTTCACGGTTCAGAGTTCCAATCAAATGGTATCCATGGGTTTTATGTTACATTTGGGATCACACACCCTACGTTCCGCCGCGATTAACCCGTCCGATCGTTTTTCATTTCGATTCGAAAACGATTTATAAAAGCAGTTGTGAAAAGCTTTGAACATGAATGTTGGCCTATTGTTGCACGAACAATTCGCAAATCACGATGTCACCACGCTCAATTTTATAGTTGCGCATATCGATAAATCGTTTTACGATTAATCTGCTGTTAAGGGTTATTTATTATTGGTCATTCGAGGAATCGATCCTTTCTTCAATGAAAATGGGGCTTAATCACTTTTACTTTCTTATAAGTTTCGCTTTCGTGATTTGAGATCTTTTTTTTCGAAATTTGCACATCAGCATTTTTGAAATTTCAAAAAAAAAATCCAAGTGATTAATTAATTGATGTAGTTTTTGTTGATGATTGAGAATGCTCTTTCTTTGGTAATTTTATAGCTATCAAACTCGACTTTTTGCACGAATGCGCTACGTGACAAGTAGCGAATATGTAAAACATAAATCGAAAGACTCCATTTCATGAAAATTTCATTGCTCCTCAAAAATGCTTATAAAAGCTATACCTGGCGTAATTTTGAACCTGTGAAGCCAACATTTTTCCAAAAATGTACAGCATGACAAGAATGGTTGGTATTGCATTTGGAAAGAGTTACGTTTGTGGCTCAGCATTCGTTTTAATTGAAAATTTACAATGTGGTGATTCCTTTTGTTCATTCGTCAAGCTTCGTTTATAAGGAAGTCATAATTGAGTTCGATTAGTCGAACAATGGAAAAAAGATGTCAGCCATGAAGAAATTTATTATTTGTACGAATTTTTACAATTAATCTAGATCGTAAAAAATCTTGGATAAAAAATAGTTACAAAAAATGATTGCATTGTCATAAAATCTATGTCTACCAGCTATAAAATAATCATTCGTAAAGAAAAAATTCGGTAACTCTACCCTAAAATTTATTCGATTTAACAAATTTTCCAGCGATCGGAATTAAATTTTGATTCAATCCCAAATGATTGCAATTGCACCGATTAATATAAATTTTCGATTACTTGAAATAATTATTATTTTGCGGAATACAATTCATCTGGACGATTTCGAGAGACCTCGATGTACTATCCCACGAAGGTAATGCAATATACTGACGTATGGAGGCACGAACGAGAACCAAAGTGAAATGGTCACCGCGAGAATCCCCGACAAAGCGATCACGATCATGCACGAACGCGTGAATTCGGACGTTTTGCAGTGCATCGATCCTGGCTCATACTTAGAATTGAATAGATATACACACAGTATATTTCATAGATGTACTATGTATATATATTATATGGGGTATTCCCTGTCAAGTCCACTAAACCCTGTTTGGTGTTAATTTATGATTCTTGCTACGTTCAAACTGAGGCTAATAAGTATCCGTTCCTTGAAATTATTTTTCTCCATTCATCTTTCATTAGAAAAAAAATGCCAGCCAACGAAAAGGTTTGGTTAAATATTTTAAGGTTAAAGTGTTTAAAATGGCGTGCGTCGGAGTAGGATCACTATTTTTAATATACACTGAGAAAAAAGTTCAGTTAAAACAACTAAATCTATTTAGTTGAAAAAAATTTAGTTGATCAATATTAATTTGTTTGAAATAATGAAACTATAATTAATTCAACAAATGGATTTGGTTAACCATAAGATATGAGGTGAACGAAATTATTTGGTCAATTTTCAGATACAGATTGGTCCAATTTACACGTTACTGGAGTTGCTGTACAGAAATATTTCGTTGATTTCTAGTACATTTTAACTAAATAAATTTAGCTCTAACAAAAAAACAATTCGTTTTTTCAATCACACAATTTATTTGGTACAAAGATAGTTATTTGATTGAACTGAAATTTGCCCATTCAAGCAACGATTTAACCGATTCAACTAAAACTTCCACTGTATCTTTGTTGAAGTACCAAAATGATCTCGTTGAACGTCCGGAAATAAATATTTGGTTGAGTCAAACAAATTTTTGCATTTTTAACAAAACAAATTTCTCAGTGTACCACACCCTCTTCAAGTAAAGCATTTAAATAATTTTTTTTCATTTTCAGCAAAACCGAAAAAGTTATTTATTTTAATAACATTTTCCAAGGATTTTCTAAATTATTTCAGTAACTATTTGGGGGCACGTTGATATCGAATTCTCTATCATTTTTTCAACGTGATCATTTTTATTTATAAATCCAACAAATATTATAATGTGCATAACATTGAGGATTCTTGATGATGTTTCACAATTTCTAAATTTTTGTGATATTGGGGGACAGGCATTTCCGAATTATCATTTTTTTTTACTTAAACAATACTTTAGTCTACAAAGCTAATATCCACTTGGTCAATTTATTATTTTTACAATTTACTATTTTTTTTAAACCAAAAATTCATTTACTCTTTCAAAAGTGCGTGATTTCTTCAAAACTTCATTTAAAAAAAACCCTTACGTACTTACATGGCCAATACTATGCAGATCATAAAAATTTTAGCTTTTTTGTCACAGGTCTCATACTTTACTAGAAATTCGTCCTCCCGTCAACGAGTTAAAAAAAAGCGATTTAAAGATTGACTCTGTCACCGCCATTTTGTATTCAAATGGTAATTTTAAAAAAATTCCATACGTATATTTGTGTCAAATAAACCCGCTGAAAAGAAACCCTGTTACTTTTTTCATACTCCCAAAATAAATTGTCGTTGGCCTTTTTGGAAAAGCTAGAGTGCTAATAAGCCAAAAACCTAATCGCGAACCAATTGCGAGCGACTGAACAAACGTTAGACATCGGTTGATCAGTTGGTTGACTTGACATGGATCATCCCTTATATATGTTGCTAAATTTGAGGCTCGTGCAACCATTCTATGTAGCTTTGGACGAGTACGTCGGCATATCTGGTGGTGTGCGGTTTCCCGAAAGGGGAATTACAAGCGGCAAAGGGCGTCGAAGCGAAACGGCACTTGGCACGTTTCCAAATATCGTCTAAATGTCTCTCTTTCCCTTCTCTCCACTCTCTCCTCTCTCATTCTCTCACGCTAACCTTTCCAGCTGTCATTAGCATTGCAAAGGAAAATCATCAATATGCGAATATACAGGCTACAAACAACTACCGAAGTGATCAACATGATACCGCGAGTATCCACGAAACGATAAATTGAAAATTAATAACAAAAATTTGTTTATAACCAAAAATAGTTGATTGTTAAGCATAAAAAAGAACAGTAAGTATCTTTAATGTGGTAACAGGAAAAATAGCCTCCGGAAAATTGGCCCCAATTATCGGTTAAAACGTCGATTGAACTGTTTCATTCGAAAAAAAAAAACTTTTGAATTCGCTTTTAAGCGAGTTTTTGGAGTTTTTGTACTGTTTGAAGCCTCAAAGACCGATTTTACTTACACAACTTACACAATTTAAAAAAGTTATTTTTATTCGAATGGAACAGTTCAATAGACATTTCAATCGATACTAGGGGCCAAGTTTCCGGAGACCAATTTTCCAGAGGCTATTTTTCCTAGATCCGTATAATGCTCACTCAATATTTACGATATATTTATTATGCCATGAAATATCGTAGGAAAGACGAGAATTTTTTTAATTCGAAAAAAGCAGTTCTTCATCGGAGCTTACTTGCTTCAAAAAGTTATCTGAAATTCATCCTGATCGAACAAAAAAAAAATATCCTAAGGTAATCGTCCTGCCGAGTATTAGTCGAATAGTACGGTTGTCCAAAATCCACAAAATTGTCACGTCGCCTGATGAATTTTATAATAAAATTTAGAAAAGGGAATTCTATTTTTTATAGATTGTCTACTTTATATAAACTAATTTTATTCATAACTTACGATAAAAAGTCACTGCTTTGGCCACGGTAAAATCTTTTTGATTTTTTTTCTCATTCTGTGGACCGACTATTCTTTTTTCCAACAGGTACGGATTCACAATTGTTTCATAAGAGTGGATGTATTTTTTGAAGCCGAAAACTTCAATTTTAGTCCTTAAAAAACACGTCTGAAAAAGCGAAACGTAAGGTTTCTCATTGAAACCCGGTTTAAATGTGCAATTATTCAAGATATTTTTTTTTTACCCAAATGAAGTTGATGACATCTCCTCAAACTTCGGAAGTGTCAAATTATTAACTCCAAGTACGGATGTAAAAAATCACATCTCAAACTTGGACTTTATTACATTGGGATGGTTACCTTAAGATTGATAAAAATTCAGTAGCATAATTCAAATATTGCGCCCATGCTGCTAAAAATTCTGTTCAGTTAAAATAATTCAGTTCAAAAATATCATAGTCGACAAATTTTTATTTTCAATTATTCCAAATAATTTTTTTTTCCATCCCGCGACTCATAATCGCAGAAGTAACTTTTGATAAGGTTTGAATTTCATGAGCTCAATAATTTCAGGAATGAAAAGGACTTGGGTTGGGTTTTTTTTTGTCAAAAACGTATGATTTGTCCATTTTCTTCATATTTTCGTGGGGATAATATCTTACGAGCTAAATATCTAAATAGCGTGAAAGGCAACTTAACAAAGTTTATCTGACAAATGTCAAAAGTTCGACAGCGGTAAATTACATCGTTGGATCAACGTTGTATTCATGGATTGTAAAGAAAAGACATGATCATTTTCACTTGTTTGTGTATCTACTGGAAATCCTTTCATGGATTATCGCGAGAACCACCCCCTTGTACGGTTTGTAATCCGTCTAATGACGATTTCCACATACAGATATTACATTTCGTTGTATATATGTGCATATATTTGTCGTGAATTTCGCATGTCCGCTTGAATCACGTCGACGTTGCAGATATAGATACGGTGAGAGGAGGCAAAGTCAAACTTGCCCTCTCCGAACAATCGAGTTTATAACACAGAATTTCGAACCTCCCCGAGTCTAGTTACACGCTCTATATATATTCATACATTCATAGCATATGCACACATCCATAGCATATATATGCTACATCTGTGAATATATATTAGGGTGCTTTGGAATTGGACTCGATTTTCTATTTCCATTTCGACCATCGAGCCTTCTTCTTACCTCTCGAGGGCACAAAAGTTTTTATGAAAGAAAAAGGTTGGAAAACTTTGCCACTGTCTCATTAATTCTTGGAAATTTTCCAAAAACGAGTGTTTTTGCGAAACTCAAAGTATGACATATGACACTGTTCTTCAAGGCTGATATTTTTTCCCATGAGATTTTTGTTTACTGAATTAATTAAAATATGTACTAACGATTAGTGATATAAGAAATTCTGTTAATTGATTTTTTGCTCTTGTAAACTATTTGTCCTTCCTCGTGCTGTTCCTTTCTTCCTTTGA
The DNA here is from genome assembly GCA_946863875.1 of Alloplasta piceator. Classification (NCBI taxonomy): domain Eukaryota; kingdom Metazoa; phylum Arthropoda; class Insecta; order Hymenoptera; family Ichneumonidae; genus Alloplasta; species Alloplasta piceator. The sequence goes on from OX333074.1 coordinate 42,740,017, forward strand.
AAAGCTATTGTTGGATAAAATAATTTCTCCCGACTGTTCAATACTTTTCGGTATTGAAATATATCAAATATCGTTGCCAAAAAGTTGTGCCTTTTTCTTCATTTTCACGTCAAGAATAAAAATCTTTTAAACACAATTTGTGTTCAAACACTTTCTTTCAGGTGTATTACTGAACCTCGCATTTTCCGAGAATTTTCGATGAAGGTTCAAAAAGATATTCAACGAAATAATTATTCTAATAGTGTAAATAATTCTAATAATAATAATAAAATAACTCCACGTAAATAATAAATTACACAAACAGGGGTATTCGCAAAACATTACTGAGGCAGTAATGAAAAAGAAATTCCAAGCCTCCCTTTCAGTGAGCATTTTTTTATTTTGATAAAGAACGAGAATGTCAGTGATAAACGAAATTTCAAAATTGGGAGCAATTTCGAAACATCCTACAATCTAATACATATCAATGTATGTTATATATACATTTGAAGGCAGCGTAGGGATTGTCATGAGGTATAAACGAGTTAGTTATACAGGTCTCTAATGGGCATTTCGACATACCCGCTAAATCCACCGTTGAAATTACCGTCCCGCCAAGTGGCTTAATTGAACCGAACGAGAAGTAATTGCCATGGAAAACGTACGTATACGCGGGTAAAACGTCCTCCGAATAGAAAACGAAAGGTCGTACAACGGATAATTCCAATGTGTCGAAACTGTGCCCATCAACGCCCTTATGATTTGCCAACGATTTGCATATCCATAGGGAGTTCATATGCATAGATGGGTTCGATCATCCACGAAGGGTTAACGAAAGGACAAAGAGGTCGCTGGCGTGATCCAAAGGATCTGTGCGGCTTCTACATTAGTTTCCTTCCTCCTACTTATATAACATATAACATATATGTAAGTATATGGGTATAAATACATTAGACTGGTCCAAAATGAATTTCCTCTACTTCTCATTTGATACAATCATAATTTTTATGATAATATTTGGATATAAAAAAAAAACTGAATCGACCGGCGAATAAGAGAAATATTGAATTTTTAATTAAGAAGTTAAAGGGTTAGGCCACTCTACAGACCAAAAAAAGGCATATTTCGTGATTTTTTTTCAGCGAAACCATAAAATGAATCAGGTTTACAAAAAAGGTGTTTTTATTATGCACGTAATTGAGAATACAAAATTATTTTTTCACGGCGATATATGTCAAAATGGTGACTGTGCAGCATTTTTCTGATGACGCCTTTGATTTTGGAAGGTCGATGGTCGCACCGATAACTCCTATAATTTTTGAGTTACGATGAGGCGCTAAAGTTTTTTTGATTACATGTAAGAGTCGCTATAGCAGTACGTACGAATTTTTTGATATGTTGTCTTTTTGTAAAGATGTCGCGTTCCTAAATCAAAAAGTATAAAATTCCCTGAGAAAATCGTCAATAAATTGTTAATAAAAAAGGAACTATGCAATATATTGAAAAATCCTACATACTGCCTTAGAGAACGTAATAATGAATGTACAGTTGAAATTTCAAATGAATCGGTTGAAATTCGTTCGAGTTATGAATGCGGCCTACCTTGAAAAATGTAGTTTTGAGATAAACGCGTTTTAAGTTTGCAGAAAGCCCGCTGCGGATGAACTACACTAGAATATATATAGAATATATATAGAAATGAACTACACTAGAATATTAAAACTTAGGGATTTTTCACGCACATAACCTTTTGGAATATAATTCTATACATACTAAGCTACTTTTTTTTTTTACAAAAACAATCGATTTTCTGAAATTCCTAGAGTGGCCTAACCCCTTAAGTGGCCTAAATCATAGTTTTTGTTATAATATTTGGATTTAATATACAATATTCGATTTTTACTATTATAGAATAATAGCAGATTCATATTTTATGATATTCTTATCAGTTTTTATGGAGTTTCTCGAGCATTTCCTCATCGACCGCTAATTCTAACTTCAGATTCGCGTACGGCGGGACAAAATACCTAGGAAAAATGTAGTGGGACACCCAGCACACAAAACTTTTTTTTGTGGGCCTGTGTAATTGGATTTTAAAAAACTAAATTCAATTTCGTATAAGGGACATATTGAATTTGTAAATAAACAGTCGAATGGTCAAAAAAAATCTTTTTTTAACTTCTTATTTGATAAAGTCATAGTTTTTATTATAATATTGAACGCCGTGAAAAGGGATCATCTGAACCATCCGAACAAATGAAAAATCGATGTCTAGCATCGATTTTCCGTGTGTTTATAAAATTGCACATAAAAAGACCCATTGCGATACCTTAAAAAAATCGTACGTAGTCCTCCTTCCACAGCGTTCATGATGATAGTAAAAACTATGATTTCATCAAATAGGAAGTTAATAAAAAAATAACGTTTTATTTTGGGCCAGTCCGATATACATACACCGAAAACTGTAACTTGTTCAATTTTGTTCACTCAAACAGCGAAAGTAAAAGATGATGAGAATGGCAAAAGTGCTGTATACAATTCTTCGGGTGTAACAGATAAAAAAGTTTTCTTTGAAATTTGATCTCATCGAAGGATACGCAGAATACGCCTCGAAAGGAATCCTCGTTGAATTGTTAAAATAGTTGACTCGGCTCGCGTTTTTGTTGAAAATGAAAAAAAAAATGAAGGTCAAGGACTTGAGGAGAAAGAGAGAGTGGAAGACAGCCATTATTTCTGCCACTTAAATTTTGTCCTGGACACAAAATTCTTATGAGAGCTGTACAATACAGTCTACTGGTAGAGAACAGACTTGCGAGGGGGCTTTCAAGAAAATTGGTTACATAATTTTTACGAGAACTCATTAACCTTCGAGGGTGATACGCTGTGTAACTTCAGCACGAGTTCAAATGAAATAAACATCAAAGTTGATTCATCCAAATCGAAAGTCTGTGCCTCTGGATCGTGAAATTGGGCGGTCTGTTTTTTCTCTCAACTTTTATGGACGGCGCAAAGTTCTTACTGATGTATCTTCGTTGGAGAAATAATTCGTGTAACATTTTATTCAAAATCCCACGTGAAAATGAATTAGCGGCAATTTTCGAAATTTTGAATGAGTAATGATTTTTCAATATCTGTTTCTGTGGTTGTCGTTGATAAATTTGTGGTGAAAATAATTTAAGGATTACATGAGTTTGAAAATTTAAAATACTTTTTTTTTATAATTCTTTATTCAATAGTACAATATGTCTTGAAAATTTACCCCGAGTTTCAAGTCGAACGTTCTAAAACTGATAAAAGTCTAGAAGAGTATTGGTTATCACTTTTTTCTAAAAACATTACTGTGAAGAATTTTATTGACTAGTAATTGAACGAAGTTTTTTTTATTGTAACTATCTTTACAACACTACCAAAAATTGAGCTATTCTGCATATCATTCGGCCAATAATTTAAATTAAAATATTTTTTAAATCCTTCGTTCAATCACGAGCTATACTTATCTACTAACGGATCAAAATTTGAATTTCATATAAAGCTATCATGAGTTATATTGATTACTACGAGGACATTTTTTTAAGGGTCTCCGGAAACCAGGGCCAACCGGCTGAATTTTCCAAATTCATAAGTCAACATTTTATGAAAAAATTGTTTAATTGTCGCTTGTTTATGTGCTTTGAATTTCAATTAAAATATTTTATTCATAATTTAAAAAAATATAGAGATATGCTTTTTTTAACCTCCAAAATCCATGTAACCCCTTAAAGCCATCAGGGAGGATTTTCATACACCAATAAGAAACTCTCGAATAAGTAGCACGATAAAAATTATTTACAACCAGAATATTAAGCTAAATGTCCTGAATTGTAACAATTATGAAAAAAAAGTTTACTTAAAATCGTTTTTCTGTTTTTATAATCTATTTATTATAATTTCTTAGTTCAAACAAAAAAGTAATGTCTGATCAATCTGATACTTTTAAGGGGATAGAGTCAGCGTCAAAGCGCCGATTTTTGAACAGAAATATAAATGTTCGTAGAATACTCGTAAATCTGACTAATGGTCCGTCATTTGACGTATCAAATGAAGAATATTTTAACGCTAGTACGAACCCTCAAGGTGCAGTGGTTCTTTCATAAATCAATTTTTGAGTTTCACTGCGCTGTGCACGATCCTGACCAAACCGCTTGACGTATCTTATCCCACGACATCTTATTTTCTTCGTAATACTTTCCCGGACTGCTTAAGTGCAGCACATTTATTCTTTAGATCGTTATTACAGAGTTACAGTCCACTTTTTAAATTTTTAAAACAAAAAATGGGTAAAAAGTTCTAAAAGTGGCCTGTAACTCCATAATAAGGACCTAAACAAAAATGTGTCGCATTTTAGCAGTCCGGAAAAGTGTTACGAAGAAAATGAGACGTCGTAGGATAAGTTCCGTCAAGCGGTTTGATCAGAATCGTGCCCAGCGTTATGAAAGTCAAAAATTGATTTATGAGAGAACCACTGCATCTTAAAGGTTCTAACTAGCGTTAAAAGTTCTCCATTTGATACGTCAAACGATGGACCATTGGTCAGGTTTACACATATTCAACGAACATTTATATTCATGTTTAAAAATGAGTGTTTTAACGCTGACGGTCCCCTAAGCCCAATATTCTCCTGCACATTTGTAGAACAATACATGCAAATATATATGGGGCATTCCACGCCAAATCGACCACTTTAGAACTCCACCCTTTTCGATTTGGCTGAAACTTTTTTATTTTTTTTTACCCCATCGAAAACATTTTTCAGAATTTTTTAAAATTTTTACACCCAGCCGATAAAAAGTTATAAATTTTTCAAGAAAATTTGCTTTTCATTTTTCTAATAGCTATAACTTTTTCAAAATTTGACGTATCAGGACGATTTTTTTTTCAAAATTTTTGTTTTTCAATGTAGTTTTTGAAAAAAAATTCAAAAAAATTATAAAAACCCATCTTCATAGTTTTTTTTCAAGTTTCAAAGTCCTCTGAACACCCTCAAAAGTTTGCAGAATGGTGTTCCGAGAAATAAGGCTAGTTGAAACAATTTTTTTTTTCGATTGGAAAAAACAAATAGAAATCGAAAAATAACGACTCTGAAAAAATTTGACGATTTGCAGAAAATGTCAAAGTTTGATATAATAAAAAGAAAAAAAAATGGTAATCATCGAGAAATTTTCGATTTTTTCCAAAAAAATTAAAAAAAACGATGAAGATGGGTTTTTACAATTTTTTTGTATTTTTTTTTCAAAAAGTACATTAAAAAACAAAAATTTTGAAAAAAAATCGTCCCGATACGTCAAATTTTGAAAAAGTTATAGCTATTTGAAAAATAAAAAGCCAATTTTTTTGAAAAATTTATAACTTTTTATCGGCTGGGTGTAAAAATTTGAAAAAATTCTGAAAATTTTTTTTGATAGGGTAAAAAAAGATAAAAAGTTTCGGCCAAATCGAAAAGGGTTGGGTTCTAAAGTGGTCGATTTGGCGTGGAATGCCCCATACATACACGAGATTTGGAGTCAAATACCAAGGAGTCACCGTCGACTAATCTCGTAAGTATAATACCCGCACTCGTCTAATTAGGGAGGGTAATCTAGTTTACGTAGAACGATGAATCTCATGAATACATATACACGTTAGGGCATTTTCTACTGTAGGCATATATCACTACATGCATACATTCATACATGTATATACGGAATAGGGAAATGCTCGACCACGTCTTTCGCGTCAGGTAGACGAGAGTAACGTTTGGTCTGAAACACTTTTGATCTTGGCCTCTTGCAAGGAAGCCAAGCTCTGAGTAAATGCCAAGAGGTACGAGTCGCAAGCGCACTCTGTACACTATATGCTCGAGGCTAAATCTATATAGATATAGATAAATAGAGAGAGAGGAAGTGGGAGAGAGAGGGAGAGAGAGAAGAGGATCTCGAAGGGTTTTCACTGTGATGCTGGGCCTTAGCTTCTACGCTTAGTTTCGTGAGTAAGTTTTCACCCAACTAGGGCAGTAACCATCCCCTAGTAATTTATGGTCCTAGTTGTAATTCGAGTTTCAATTTGAGCTTCCTTTCTCTCACGCTCCATCTCTCTTTGTCTCTCGCCCATCTGCGGCTTATTCCCCCTTTCTCTTCCTCACTCTCCCTAACTCTCTTAGTAGAACGTGTAAAATGGACCATTCTATATCTTCTCCGACTTACCCTCTATTCTTTGGCCTTTCTTCCTATCCGTCGTCTCCATAACCCTTGCACACGACATCGTCACTCTCTTTAAGACATCTTCCTCCTTCATCCCTTCATATATATAGGGTAAAAGCCGGATAGTTGCCACGGTTTTTAATACACTATGTTAGAGATGTCCCTAGCGTTAGCGCTTTTCTGTAATTATTAATATGCCCTCGCAGGCCTCCGTGCCCAAAAGACATATAGAACAGGGCCCACAAGTTTCGTCTGTGAGTGAAAAAATCCGCGGTGAGACCTCAACGAGCGTTATACTTATATTGGCGACTAATTTTTATTGAATAAACAATATTATAGTTGAGGATTCAGTCAACTATTTGTTTCCTCGCATGCATTAGAGTTTCAACTACACGGTCTGATACGGTATATTGTTAAATAGCTTTATTTTTTTTTAAATAAAAAGGGCAAGTATCCGTATCGAAAAGGATAGTCGCCCTAAATTCTTTTCCTGTTAGTTGCCCTAACGGCAACATGACAAAAACCCAGGCGTAGTCCCTGCTAGACCGAAGTTAGTTTAGCACTAGCGTTTGCAGAAATAGATAAGAAAGAAAAACTGTTAATTAAGGGTATTTAAAAAATAATGAAGTTATTAATTATAAAATAATGAAATTGATAATAAAATATCTAAATAAAAAAATAAAATTAAAAAAATTTAATAAAATTAAATAATCTGTAACTTAATATTAATTATAAACTCTTTCGAAGTATTTTCGACGTGAGGCGACTATCCGCCACGTTGGGCAACTATCCCTCTTTAAAGAGGTCAAATGAAACGGGATTTACTCAAAAACAGTATTAATTGGGTTTACAAAAATAGTGCACAATGAAAGATCAAAGACCAATGTTTTAATATACACGAAGTATATTGTCAGTGGATACTTAATTTTTAAGTAATAGAGCTTTTTCCTTAAGTGTGGAAACTATCCGGCTTTTACCTTATATATATTATATATACATATAGAGTCAACGATGAATTCACATTCATAATCCTCTCTCATTGACCAATACCAAAATGCATGCGACAGAAACGCTCAATTAACTCGGCGTAAATTGGGATTTCAAGATGAAAATTGACTTCAGTCAGAAATAGAAGAATCTTCAATTGAGATTTAAGCAACTTTCTAGATTCTGGTTTAGCCCGAAAAAAAAATTGTTTTCCACATTTTTCAAGGCATTTTCTTTATTTTTCATTTTCGGCGATTCTCAAACTTGTCTAGCTCCGCAAAAATGTAAAATATCTTGATAAATCTTATGGCATTCTCTAAGTTATCGCACAATTCAACGACAAAATAAAAGGAAAAATAAAAAAAGAAAGGGAAAAGTATTTGAAAGCACTTAAAACATCAGTTTTTCGGCGTGTTTCAGAATTTTCTTAAAAATGCCTAAAATGTTTTTTTGACATTTTAGAGCACGGTCAATCATGAATCCGTCATGAATGACAGAGTTTGTTTCATTGCTCTTTAAAAAATGAAGATATTGCAATTCAACAAGCGGCGTTTCAAAGGGGACATATTCAGCTTCAAAACCCATGAAATTTTTTAAAAACTGTTTTTGTGTGAAAAAATTGCAGAGGGGAATCTAAGCTTTAATTTCGTTTTTAAAAATTTTCGTACGTTTTTTTTCGCAAAAATATTTAATTTTTCACAAAAAACGACCAGATTTATAAAATGCAGCGTAACTCTAAAACTACTGCATTTTCGTGAAATCACTAAGAGGGTTAAAAGTTGCACACAATTATTTTGGATTTAATGAAATTTTTGAAGTGAAACATCTTTGCTGACAGGGTACCAATTTTTTAAGTGTAACGAAAAGTCCATACCGCATGAGGGGAACAGTTAGATACGTGGTGGGGAAACCAGCAATAAAGAAGAGTGCCTCGGCATCTTCCATCCAATGGTTAACACCAGTAGTGAATCGGAGGGGGAGGGGGTAGGTATATCTAGCAGTGGACGGCATGGCAGTGGTTAGGGAGCGGAGGAAGAGGGGGCAGATATATACATAACATGACAGCTTTGTAATGCTTGCTGTTATGTACACACTCGCCGAGATTGCCCGAAACCAGCCGGGAGTGTGAGCGTAGAGCATATAGACATATAGTATGGTCTACGCATAAAACGTCACCCGAGAAAAAGAGATAGGTGGCGGTCAAGGAGACTAGAAATAAGGAGAGTTAACTCGAGGAGTGGGGGTGGCACGAAATACGTCAGCAGCAGGCTGCCCCACTCCTTGACCAGCACTATGCGCAGTGTCGCACTTTTATACTACCGCGCATACGCGGGTCGGCGCAGTAGTGTACTGCGCATTGTACTGGTCACGGAGTGGGGTAGCCTGCTGCCGACGTATTTTGTGCCACTTTCGCACGACTCGACAAGCCACAGTTGTCTCTCCTTATTCTAGTCTTCTTGGTGGCGGCCAAGTCTTGTCTCTTTCTAACAGTAGCCAATGAGCGAGTCAAAAAGAGATAGCTATTGGCCGCTACCTCGTTCTCTCTTTGTCTAACCTGGCGGACATTTAGGCAGTGGCTTCAAGTACGGATCGCGTAGAGAGATTAAAAAAAAAGTATTAATTTCCATTTAACCTCTGTATTTGATAGTATTGGAAAGATTTCATTTAAATAACATCTAGACATACAGGGTGTCCCATGAAATCTTACAGTTGATTTTACTCGAAAAATACTGCTCCGATCAAAAATTGAGTGGAATGGAACTCTTAGGGTTCCGAGGGGAACATTAGAAAAACAACATTTTTTGGTCCAAAATTCAAAATGGCAGTGTTGAGATGGCTGATATATTTTTTTAAAATGGAAACATGATTTTTTGTTTTGACTAAAAAATTTGTCAGGTCAAAACTAACAACTCTTGTAGGAACATTTTTTTTATACAGTCCATAATTCGATCACAATTTTTGACTATTTTAGTGTTATCCAGGATAACGACGAGTCGTTTGAAGTCGAAAAATACTGTTGAAGTAACGAAGCGTAGATACCTAATCCTTGTGAGTATTCCATATGCATGTACGCACGCACACGGGCTTTTCGATAAAAAACCCGTGTAGATGAGGTAACAGATGACGTGTAAGAGAGATAGTTTAAGATAAAAAAGTATCTTGTTGACAGGAAAACTTTTCGAAAAAAAATGTTGCAAAAAAATTCTGAAAAAATTTCATCGAAACCAGTATGATTGTATGCATCCTTTACCCCGGAAAACCTCATCTACATGGCTTTTTTATCGAGAAACCCGTGCAGATGAGGTAAGAGACTCGATTGTTAGAGATAAAAAAAAATTCGTTGACAGAAAAAATTACTACGGGAAGAATAATTGTGGAAAAAAATTCAAAAAATTTCATTGAATCCAGAATAATTGTATAAAACTTTTTACTCTCTTAGTAATTTCACAAAAACCTCATAGTTTTAGAATTGATCTACATTTTATAAATATGGTCGTTTATTGCGAAAAATTGAATATTTTTGCAAAAAAAAAAAATCTTACGAAACTTAAAAAAAAACGAAATTTAAGCTTATACTTCCCCCCATAAATCTTTTACGTGAAAAGCAGTGAAACAAAATTGTGATTGGTCATGCGCCAAAATTTCAAGGCCAAAAAAACGACCATATTTTCAAGGGCGTACCGGGTAAAAAAAAATCGAAAAATTGTTTTGGGAAAAATGAAATGAAGCTGAATATGTCCTTTTGAAAACGCCGCTTGTTTCGGCCGGCTGTGTATATATGTGCCCCTTCGCAAATTCAGTTAAGATCGATGATTGTTTCTAATGAATTGCAGATATCTTGGGAGGTAAACAAAATTCTTCTGGGATCCTTCTGAGTGATAAGAGATTTTTATTTCAAGCAATTTAATACGCTTTTCCGTGCACCCACAGAAAAAATTTATATTAGAATCAAATAAATTCACATATTCGCAAAAATTTCATTTAGAATTAATAAGGATTTATTTGTATTGACGAAGATTTTATTTGATCATGCCACTTAGTCATACTTGAAACAAATATATAAATTTATTTACTGGTGCCGAATAAATACCATATTTATATTGGTTCGTCGAAATAGCGATTTACTTACATCAAATAAATGATCTATTTAAAATATTAAATTTGAATAGCAATTTATTCACGTCAAATGAAATTTATTTAAATGTGCGCTGCGTCGTACTGCGAGCACAATATGGCGTCGCTCGCTGGCGTGACGACGCTCAGCAGTCCAGAGTTGGCATATTCACGTGTATGTACGTGTTTCCGTTTGTTCGTGATTTTAGTGATATATTGTGATGTGGACGAGGAAACGCGAGATTTTCTTTGCGATTCGGGGCTCGAAGAATATATTGACATCTTCAAAAATCAATAGGTTGTTAACATGCATGAAACAACCAAGATTGATTGGCCAAAAAAGTTATTCACACTTAAAAATTGGATGATCTCGTACATTCCCATATCAATCAAAACTCCCAAATTTCCCATATTATTCCCATATTAATCGTGAGTCCCAAATTTTTAGGTTATGGATGGTCATGGAACAGATGGTCATGACCAAATAAATTCTTTATTTTTAACAAATAAAAAATTATTAGTGGCAACTAATATAAATTCAATAAGAGCATTTTTAAATAAATTTTTTATTACTATCAAATAAATTTTTGTTTGAAGCAAATAACTTATTTATTGCAGGCAAATAAATATTTCATTAGGGCCAAATAAAAGAAGCTAAGAAATAGTGAACTTGAATTTAAATAAATCCAAATATTCGATATTAATAAAACCGTATTAGGCCCATATTTCAAATAAATCTTTTCTGTCGTTGTGCAAATTACGGGCGTCAGTTAGTTTACATAAACGGCAAAAAAAAACAGAATAAGAATCGAAATAACGGCAGGATAAAAATGCTGTAAGATAATCTCTCTCTCATGCTTTTCGTTCTCGCCACGATTTTATTCCGCTAGGATTGAGAAAAAACTGTGAGCATGACACGAGGTAAGGTAATGTTTTCATTTTCACAGTGCGAGATTATGTTGCTCGGAAATAAAAGATAAATTTCCATTTGTGAAAGTCCAACGAGTATGAATGATATACGTATATGCGTATAAAAGTTGGTCACAGGATACGGAAGCCAAAGCAGAATCAATCACAAGGCCGGAAGAATCGATTCCATTGCTCTCGCATTTCACTGGAGACGGAAAAGCGGACAGGGGTGAAGGGGAGTTTGTTTAATTTGGAAAATGGTCTGCGGTGAGAGAGAAAGAAAGAAAAAGGGAGAGAGAAAGGAAAATATGTGCAAATGATGGACGACCTGGATGGATGGCATCGCTGGTGAATGTTTGACATAGCGAAAAAATCAAACGTGAGGTAAAAGAAAATATGTCAAAACGTTACACAAAACGGGAAGTGAACCATGAAGGTGTCAGAAAAAATGAAAAAAAAGTATGACAAATAGCCCAGAAGTGAAGTTTAAAAGCGCAAATCTCACAAACGTGAGAGTGTAGGATAAAAAAATACATATCAGATTAATTATTTTTAGAAATTATTTTTAGAAAAATCCGTTAAAAGTATTACTTTTATTGTGGTTTACTGATCGAAAAATACATATCAGATTAATTATTTTTAGAAATTATTTTTAGAAAAATCCGTTAAAAGTATTACTTTTGTTGTGGTTTACTGATCGATTATAAATTTTCGTTTCCTGTGGTTGAGTTATGGATTCTTATTATTTTTCTTCTTACAGCGTTCAAATCGAATCACATAGTCGCTCCGAATATTATGAGACCCCTTCAAATTCTACTTCCGGTATGCGAGGGTTCACTGAATTCCTGAGGGTAATGTGGCTGCAAATATTTGAGGTCGTTTGGCCCTCTTATATATGAGGTAATCCAGCTCAAGTGTGTAAACTCGTGACCCTAACCCTCTCGGATTTATTTGATTTTTTTCATGTGATCGCATTGAGTCTAAAATACACCCTCATAATTTTTTTAGATTTTTCCAAATATCCCTTATTTAAAAAAAAAAAAATTTTGAAAAAAATCGCACAATTTTTAAAAATCTCAAAAAATTCTGAAAAAATGGTGATAATATATAAAAAAATTTAAGCTATCACCCGTAGTAGGCAGATTTTTTTTCTGTGTTTTACAATCTATAATAACGGTCTCAAAATTCAAAAAAATTCTCAAATAGCTCACCTTGAGCAGATACTGAATTATTTTGGCACTCAAATTAATTTCGTTGATGATTTTCGAATAATGCAAAACGAATTATAAATCTTAAAATGAGAATAATGCCTTCTCATTTTATTCTCATTTTAAGGTTTATAATTCGTATTACATTATTCGAAAATCATCAACGAAATTAATTTGAGTACCAAAATAATTCAGGATCTGCTCATGGTGAGCTATTTGAGAATTTTTCGGAATTTTGAGAATGTTAAGAGCTTGTACAACCCAGCAAAAAAATCTGCCCACTACGGATGCTAGCTTGAAATTTTTTATAAGTTAAAAAATTAAAGGAACAGCAAAATTTTCGAGATTTTTCAGCGATTTTCCAAAGGTTGTAACTTTGTTAACTGTGGTCATAAAAATTAAAAAAAAAAAGAATTTTGAAGCTTGAATCTTCTAATTTTTGAATCTTGAGTAAAAATTTTTTTGTGGGCATCACCCTCGACGTAGTCGAAAGAAATATCACGGTAAAAATTTTATCGAAATTTTTGATTTTCAAAACAGCCGATGGGCTTCAAAATTTTCGAGCTTAACCAATCTATGGACCGCTTAGCTGAATTCTTTAGCTTCACTTTGCTTTTTTTATTTTTGTTCTAGGACTATTTTTCGCTGAGATATCGGCGATTGAACAAAAATTCGACTTTTTTTTCAAATCTTCGATATCTCTGGAACTAATGATCGTACAGCGAGTAAACGGTGGGTTTCGGGAACTTTAATCTACCCTCTATAAGTGTCTGTTACTGTCATAAACGTTTCCATGCTTAATTTTGTTTCCATGCTTCCATGTTTCCATGCTTAATTTTGACTTGAAAAAGTAAAAAAATAGCTTTTTTTCTTGTTTTAGAAAATCTACCACAACTTTGCAGATATTGCGAAAAATACCAACGTTTTAAGGTTCGTTTTTAGTTCAATACATACCTCAAAACCATGACCTCAAAACCGCTTATGACAGTAATAGGCACTTATAGAGGGTAGATTTAAGTTTCCGAAACCCACCGTTTACTCGCTGTACGATCAGTAGTTCCAGAGATATCGAAGATTTAAAAAAAAAGACGAATTTTTGTTCAATTGCCGATATCTCAGCGAAAAATGGTCGTAGAACAAAAATAAAAAAAGCAAATTGAAGCCAAAGAATCCAGATAAACGAGCCCCAGATTGGTTAAGCTCGAAAAAAAATTTTGGAGCCCATCAACTGTTTTGAAAAAAGCAAAAATCCGAGAGGGTCAGGGTCACGGGTTTACACACTTGGGCTGGAATACCTCATATATAAATATATATTTATATTGGTATATATGTATGTATATGTATATATATATATTAGGCTGATTCAAAAAAAGGGACTATTTTTTGGTTTTCGAATAAACACATTAAATAATTTCGGGAAGGTGAAAAAAGATGCCTGTTAGAATTAGAGCTCTCAATAAAAATATTTAGAGGTCCCGCATCGCATATTTTTATTTCTCATTTAAATAACACGGGAAAAAAAAATTCAAACTTTGACATTTAATATCTCGGCTTCAAGTCAATGCATCAAAATGAACGACACATATTCTGGTAGAGAATTGAACGTTCTACAAAAAAGATCTCTTATGATTTTTCGATAAACTCACGCCTTCAAAAGTTATTCAAGGTTATATTTAAATATAGCGTAAATTTCACTTTTTGTTTTAGTTTACGGCAAAATGTTGAAACTTATTACTAAATATCGTAAAATCTTTCCTGAAACAAAAGTTTAAATGGCATTAACATAAATTTCTTATTTTTTAAAGAAATTACCAACATAAGTTCACCCATATTTACAGTCTAATACACATATATATTAGAACGTGAATAACTTTTGAAGGAGTGAGTTTATCGAAAAATCATGTGAGATCTTTTTTGTAGGGCATTCAATTCTCTATAAGAATATGTATCGTTTATTTTGGTGCATTGACTTGAAGCTGAGATATCAAATGTCAAAGTTTGAAAAAAAAATCCCGTGTTATTTAAATGGGAAATAAAAATATGCGAAGAGGGACCTCTAAATATTTTTATTAAGAGCTCTCATTTTAACAGGCATCTTTTTTCACCTTCCCGAAGGTACTCAATGCGTTTCTTCGAAAAACAAAAAATAGTCGCCTTTTTTGATTCAGTCTAATATATATGTACAACTATAATATTCGGAAGGTACCAGAGGCAATATCGGAATGTTATTCGATGGGGATTTGAGTTATTAAATTAATGTTTGCCTCCATATTCCCATCAGCACGAAGTTCTCAACGTGAGAGAGAGGTTCTAATATCATAACCTCATACATTTTCTACTACTATGAAAAGACCCCCAAAAACCCAAAAAATGGTCAACAAAAATTAGAGACAAGTACATTTACGAAAGTATCTCTAGTTTAGTCTTCTTACAAAAAGTTGTGAAATAAATAGACATGAAAATCACCACACGCATTGCCAAGTACATGCAGTTTCCTAATATAACGTTAACTTTGCAATCCTGATTTTTAAGGGCGGAGTCGAAATAAAAAGAATTCAAAAAAATATTAACAGTGTAAATTTAAAAAATAGTGAAATCAAGTGAAAATTTTCAACGAAGAGAAATTATCTATGAAAAAAATCAAAAGAATAAAAAATACTGGGCGAGTTCATTTGTAACGGACGATAAGTCAAAACGGTTTTTTTGGTAAACAGGTGAACATCAGAAAGTCACTATATGCTCAGTGAAAAAATTCGCCGAGAACTTTTTGTTTTTGTCATAATTTTGTTAAGTGATTATTTTTATCACTCGATTTTAACCAATAGGGACTTGGCATTTGACATCACGTGGTACAGGCAAGACCAATTTTGAAAGATGCAACGTAATTCAAAGACTATAGAGGTTAATAGAAAATATCAAATATGAAAAAAGTAGCGTAGGTATATACGAAATCGCCTGGAATTATTTCGGAATTTTTCCATGAAATTTTTTAAAACTGTTTTTGTTCAAAACTGATGACGTCATAGCGAAAAATTTCATCTGATTGAAAATTCCGTACTTCGTGATACAACAAAAATCTGAAAAAATTCAGCAACATTTGGCATGCTATAAGCAATAATCATCAATAATAATTTTGCCCAAAAGTCATTAATAAATTGTTTAAACAAGTGTTTAAACAATTTATCAAACAATGATGAACAATTATAAATTATTATTATTGATAATTGTTGTTTATAGCATGCCAAATATTACGCAATTTCTTCAGGTTTTTATTTTATCACGAAGTACGGAAATTTCAAACAGATTAAATTTTTTGCTGGAGCGAAAATAGTTTCAAAAAAAAAATTAATGGGAAAATTCTGAAATAATTCCAGGCGACTCCGTGTATACCTAAGCTACTTTTGTCATACTTGCATTTTCTCTTAAACTCTATAGGCTTTGGGTTACGTTGCATCTTTCAAAATTTGTCTTTTTTAGCCAAAAGTGAATTAACTTTGCGAGAAAAAATCGTAAGAAAATTTTTAAGAAATGAAAATGGAGCATCTACTAACCCCTTTCAAATGCACCGTAGATAAAAAAAATGTCCTTAACATTTGTGCCCGATTTTCGATGGTCGAAAAAATGCTAAAAAACGGTCACGTTCAAAAATGTATACCGAGTCGAAAAAAATCCTTAAAAAAAATTAAAATAAGGGAAACAAAGCCGATCTCCTTCCCGTCGAAACGCTTCTTTGAAAATTCGATTGTCATTTTTTTTGACGGAGTTATGCAACTTTTAGTGCGCCAAGAAATATCGACAGGTGTATCCAAACTTTTGAGCGGGGTTGTATATCACTGTACTAATATTACTTACAAGCAAGGTCCTCCCAATGTCGCCCACAAACTTCTGCCTTTTGTTGCCTACACTATCTCTTAGACATATTTCTCATCAAACAAGCCAAGTTCTTCCGGTATCCCTCTCCAATTGTGATGAAATTGAAATATGTTATTCTACATAAAAATCTAAGAGACATGAATTTTTTCATTGACAGACAAACGTTTCTAGGGGGTGAAATCACCCTCTAGACTTGGGGGTTGAGATTGACGGGTACTTTTTAGGGTTTAGCTTTTTCCACTCGAGATAATCAAATGCACCTAAATAAATAACTATCTAAATGATAAATGATTAAAAATGCAATTAGTTTCATACCAGGGGATTGCATAGGAAAAAGTTATAAGGTTCGAAATTCATAATTCTAATTTCCGAATTTGTAATTTCAATGAAAATTATGCCCAAGATAGTTTTGCGGTACTGAAAACTTGTTGACAAACTTTATTTCAAACGTATAATTTTTATTTTCAAAATAAAATATCTACGCTTAAAAACAATTTACGATACCGTTTTTTCCACTAATTGCACAATTCTAATATCAGTATTTTTTTAATGGAATATCGATATTTACGAAAAATCGTGATCCGTTATTATTTTATTGGAAATCATTTTATATTTTCCAGGCAACCGGCATTATAGTGAATTTCACAAAATAGCATTTCCTTACTCCGAAAACACGGTGATCAACTTGCTCGTATTATAATCGTTCCATTATGAAACTCGTGTATTCAGAGGGAAGCAAATAGCATAAGGTTGAGCGTATATTTTAAAGAGCATTAAGGTTTTTTTTCTTTTTATCAAGGCACTAAACGCGTTAGTGTAAAATTGTTGTGCGGGCGACGAGCCAACGTATCTTTCGCTCTCACTTCCTCTTTTCCTTCCACAGTAAGAATCTCTCGCATTTATCTGGGGATATAAAAACACATTATCCAATAGCAAAAGATCCCTTCTTTCTCTCGTATACTCGTCCCACTACCATCATAACGAGCAATTTTTTATCCGTAAAAGCCCGCAGATATTCGACAATTCAACGATGCTCGAATATCCCGGATAACCGCAAGTGTGTTTTGTGAGAACGAATGCAGTCATCCTGCATTATCATAATTATGATTTTCCACCCGAGTTCCGCTTAATGTAGCAAAAAGTAAAGTTTTTTTTAATCTCATTACTTCTCTGTCGGAAAAATAAAGGTAACAATAATGATAACAATAATAAATAATGATAGCAATGGATATCAAATAGTGACGATGGGATGCTTTGAGTGTCTAAAAATATCGTCTTATAAAAATGTCACACGCATAGCAAGGGTTTTAAAAATAATCCAAAATAATGTGAAATATATTTTTAAAAAATCACCAATGGCCAGAAAACTAGGGTGGAGTCGTATAATTCAGGTATCATTTCTTATGAGAGTTTATCGCGCCTTTTTTACTCTTTCTCTCACTAATTTTCACAGTTACTGACCACGTACGCTCTCGAGGGGTTCATTGTATATATTTTAAAAAAAATTAAGCTTAACGAGAGAACGCTTCAGAGTCACGTTCCCGAGTCGTTTATTCAGTCACATAATCCTTGGACTGTGCCAGATGGGAATTTATAAAAAGTTCAGCACTGATATGTCATGAGACGATAACGGAAGCTCGACAGTTAAATCTCTGTCTGACATTTCCAGTAGTTATCAATGAGCCACCGTAGATAAGCCATTTCTTGATCATGCGACTAGCATTTTGGTTAACACCAGTATTATTATAGCTCACTGTTCTTTGGCCTAAATTGTCCATAAAAGGTGTCACAATATTTAGGGGTTGTACCTGTAGTTTTTAAAGTTGAAAAATCACTTTTTCTTTTTAACCCTCCGCCGTCTACCATGCCACTTCTTGTTATCGCGGGAGTGAGAAGAGGGGGTGGTTTGGGACCCCACCCTAAAAAAACTTCAAGATATTGTAGGCTCACACGCACAAGCACGTTAGAATTCTGTTTTTTCGAAGTTCACCAGTAGATGAATTCGTCATTATTAACTACGATTTTATGCCGAATTTATTCTTTTAAAATACCCCATTTTCAGGTGATGAAATAAATAGGTTATTTAGAACGGAGCCTAATGTGAGTAAGTATTTTTGAAAGACTATAATATCAAGATAACATTCCTAGAAGATTTTTTTAAAATATTGATTTGGGTCTGAGATAGCGATTTCTTAGTGAACTGGTCGATTTTGTCTGTTTTGCATTGTTTATAAATATCGATCTGCTAATTGCCTAAACATTTCAGAATGAAAACTATTCGACAATTTAGATGATATGTAAACCTGATTCCCTGAATTTTTTGGGAGTTTTAGAAGACTCCTAAGTGGGTTAGGAATAGTGATGACGATATCGTCAGAGGTAGAGGGTGGCGTAGTAAAAAATGTAGGTAGACGGTCGAGGGTTAGTCATATTTTTTGGCAAAACGTCATCTTATTTTCTGAACCCCTTAGAGCGATCGGATTGAAATTCATAAAGTTATAAGCTATTAGTTGATGCTCGTGAATTTGGAGTCATTCGTGTTCAAAAATTCCAATACGTTTTTTTTCGACAGCACGTTTTTAATATCGGTGAGTATGATATATGAAAAGTAGTAGATCGATCGTTCTGAATTTTTTGAGGCTTTTTCTACATGTAAAATTCGGGTATTTAATAGAAAGATTTGTTTCGATCTATTCTTTTGATTTGATAAATGAAAAGTGCCCATTTTTTCTCGCAAGAATTAAGACTCTCACTTTGAGCACCCGGCATTTTGTCTTAATTCAATGTTTTGAGAATGCCACCGTCACAGGATAAATTATTATACCAACAAAATTTATTTACTTGTTTATTTTGGATGATTTGGATCTAAATGGCGTTGTTCACCGCAAAATAAATTTTCAAGAAGTGTTTCTTACACGTTGTCTGTAACTCCATTATCGTTATAAATTTGTAGGCAAAAATACCGCGTATTATCCAAACATCACTTTTTTGAATATGAAATTTCCCTAGAAATGTACAATCTGGATTTTTCGAAAAAAAAAGTTCCCCTCGATGGGTGGGGCACATGCGGAATTTCCTCTTTTTCAAACACTAATGTTTCATAGTAGTTCTTAATTTAGATAAGGTTAGAATTAGATTATTTGTAGAGAAAATATCAAATGAACCAACAAATTATCAAATAATGATGTTGTTTCATTCAAACTCTTATAAATTGCAACCTAAGCTTAGGTACACTGCTCCACCCCGGGTTCCCTTATAACCATTTTCGGACAATGTTGTATTTGGCTATTTGAATTTACCAAGATGATCACACACGCACACTTATATGACAACATTCATCCAGTCATTAAAGAAAAGTATTGTCTGGACGTTTCACGACATTGCAAGTGTGCTAGCATTTTAAGCAGTGTGGTAACATGGTAAACCGTGCTACCATTACAGAAATGCTTCCCAATATTTTATCGTTCCTACTGTCGATTATGATTGACTGGCTGAAAAAGTAATAACGTGAATTCAACCATGTCCAACACAGTTTTCGAGTTGTAAAACCCCAACCACATGTGCTACGCATTACCAGCCATTTAACTCATTGCACCATTACACCATATTACACTGGCTGCATCGTCATGCTCTCGATAAAGAAACTCCGCGAGCGTGCCAAATGCCCGAAATGAAAGGAAAAAACGACAGAACGTTGTATCAAGAGTTGTCAAGAACGTTTTGAGTTTTGAAAAAAAACTTTAACCACGGGACTCGATTGAAGTTGATCTTGCTGCATCTAACCATGCAGTTCCTGCCATGGTAGTTCGTATGTGGACTGGATTGGTCCATGGGTCAGTTAGAGGTATAACTTTGTTTTTCCTTCAGTATGACGTTTCCGGTTTGGTTCGAACCGACCTGGTGCTCGACTTCTTTCGTGACCACTAAACATTTATAAATATATATATATATATATATATATATGTCTATATATTTTTTTCCGTCATCCCGAGGATGAGGAGAAAACTGCTGTGAGGGCGGAGAGAGTTCGAGGTGGAAAGGGTGTTCTCCGTCTCGGACACGCGAGGCCGGATATCGTTCGTTTTGGCGTCAGGCCAGATCTTGCCGATCGTAAATTACGGTAAGCTCCCGTGTGCACCCCTTCTCTATCCACTGAAAAGTCGTCGTGTCGCCTCATACATAGCCACCTCCCCTCCACCCTTTCATCCACCCCTCCCACACTCATACCGCTATAAAACTCCATGAATATGAGCATACATACACTATATACATGAGTGTCTGGAGTCTCCGCAAAACTCCGGGGGTCAGCCTCGAAAAGTTTCGATCCATTTTAAGATCTTACCTCTTTCGGGGGGTGGCTTCCGAGCATTATGGCTTATCGAGAAAGTCTATATACCCATAAGCATTGTATATGGAGGACACATGTATAAGGTTTACATTGTAAAAAGGCACGAAGCGCGGAAACGCTATCAGAGGAGAGTCAAATTTGTCCACATTCTCAAGAAACCATGGGAACACTTCTGGATTGACTCACCCTGCCTCAAGCAGATGTGCATCCCTGTGTATGACACGCCATGTTTTGAGAAATGCGAACTTATGCAAAGACATATTGAAATTTCACGGATGAATAAATACCTCGGATTTGAGTAAGATATAGGCGATGTTAAAGAGCCTTGTTCCGGAATGTTCCGAACGAAGAGACACTTCAATACCTGCGAGGATTCCATACCTTTACTTCAGCATAGTCTGTCGGTTTGGTCGGGAGTTTTGTGGCCAACGTTGACAAGGAGTTGGGACATATTCATTCGGTGCACAACAGACTCGACAACTCGTGAAGTTTCGTATTTGTCATGCATAGGTCGTTTTTGTGCAACAGAGGGAAGTAGCGATTCCGTAGTCTCGAAAGGGTGCTCCAAATCTCGAGTAACTTGTATCAGAACTTGGTATTCGGTTAAGCTCTGTCTAATTGTCCATCGGTCATTGTCGACCGGATGATTGGGTTACAAGAGGATCTTGCTGAGTCTGTCGGTACCCTTAAGAACTATTTTGCTAAAAGAGTGTTGTTGCGCACTGGTAAGACGGGGAAAATAGCACAGCGTAAATTACGCCAGGGACGGGGCCTGGTTTCCCAGAGCAGGAGGGATTTGAGCGAGGGAGTATAACCGTGACACACGAACGTGATTAAACAAGTAAGCAAGCTTACCGAGTTTATGTAGTTGATGAGGGATAGTCCACCATCCCAGGGATGCTCAAGCTCGCACGAGATATTCACTGGTCTCAGGGCGTGTGCTCGATCCAGTGTTCGCAGACCAACGGCAAATACTCGAACGCTGTCGTACATCAGAGCAGGTTCAGCCTAAGAGTAATGGATAATATAGCTTTAGTAATTTCTACAATGACAAGTCTATTTTAGAGGTTACATCTAGTCGTAAGAATCGCCAAATGACTTTGGGTGAAAGGGATATTTCTTGACAGTAAATCGACTTGAGAGGGGTGAGTCAGCTAAAATGAATAAAAAATCGATTTTTTGAATATTTTTTTTTTTACGTTCTGTAATACCTTTTGCACCTATTTCTCAAGCCATAAGACGATTTTTTAAAAAATGGCCGAGTTACGGACCAAAGTATAAAAAAGTGCACTAAAAATAAATAAAATCTTAAAAATTTGTTTTAAAAAATATGAAAAATTTGGTATATGATATAACAAATACTGAAAATCACTTAGAGTTGAACTTGACGATGGTGAACTTTTTTTCACCGTTTTCAACTCGTAAATGAGGCATTCCATGACATTTCGATCAAAATCTTGCCTTGATGATGCCGATTTTCCTCTAAATTTTTTATATAAATAAATACACTGAAAAAAAATTCCCAAATTTTTTCAGAATTTATTGGTCACGCGTTTTTTTTAATTTTTTTTTTTTAAGGGACCACTTTGTAAAATCTGAACAAATTCAGAATAATCTAATAAAATATAAAAAAATTTGTGGGCTTTGTTCCGAAATGGAGATTTTAATATTCTATGAGTAAAATTCAAAAAATTGAAAAAAAATGTACTCATAGACCCCAATTATTTTCATCGCACAATTCCATGGCGGGTATCTTATGAATTCTACGCAGAAAAATGTGCTTCTGTAGATTAGTTAGTGCTGTAGTATGAATATTCATACTAAGCATCAATAACACAATTTACATCAATCTTTTTATTCCCTATACAAATTTGTGAACACACACAGAGGCCCGGCAGTGCCCAAAAATATGTACCCCCGTTAAAGCCGTCACGCCGAGGTACGTCACGCCGAGCCATATACTAACGACTAACCTATTCATGATGCCGTTATTTTTGTCAGTTCGCGAAATTTTATTGGTAGATTTTTGTTTATCAAATTCTTCCAATTTTGTTTTATTTTTTATCGTTTTATTGGGATCGACAGTTTTTTGTCGGTAATTATTTGCCAACGTTTCTGTTCATCCGGACGAAAATAAATGTCTGGTATTGGCGCAGCGAACGGAAAAAAGTCGAAATTTAATCACACGTGAATCACCGGTGAAGTTTAAGAATTTTCTGGTAATTAATATTTTTTATTGTTCAACTGTATTTTAGAGTTGAACAATTTTTTTATTAAAAAAAAGTGACAACATTGTTCAAACATTTTTTTCATGTGTAGAGTGTTTTGTAATATCATTTTGTATACAGGTGAATTTCATCTGCAGCAGCGAGGAGAGAAGAAAAATCTTTTTCACACCACCAACTTCAGATGCTGTTTGCCGAAACCTGGATCTTCAAATATTCTGCGTGTGATTCTGGAAAGATTCCTCGATGGATTTTATTTCAACTAGTGTCATTTTCTTTGTAGCGGATGTATCTATCGTAAGAACGAGGCACATTTGATTAAAGTAATTTTCTTGAGGGGGGTATTGGCTTTAAGCTTTATTCAATCTAGTTTTGATTGAACTTTTTCAAAACTTTATTAAACGTTTTTTAAATTTTATACGGTAGATACATCCGCTACGAAGAAAATGAGACTAGTTGGAATCAAATCCATTGCGCGGTCTTTTCTGAATCACGCGCAGAATGAAAAAACTTCAAATTCTGTTTATCCGGGTGCCACGGCACCTGAGTGATTTAATCTTGAACACAAGGGAAGCTCGATTGATACTCAAAACTATAGGCAATTGGTTTTATTTATGGACTGAGTCCGAACAAAGATATTGCCATTTTTAAAAACGCAAAAATTAGCTGACTCAGCCCCCTTAAAATCACCTCTACAAATTTTGAGGCGGTCGGATCACAGTTCACAGAGTTATAGATTGTTGTAATAGCACCTGGCAATTATATTTAATCCACTCTAATCCACTCTCAAAACTGTTAATCCAGCATATCTTCAAAAATACTGCATTGATCTTCCTGAATTCCGAAATTATTTTCTTATAATTAATAATTTCGCTTGCCCGATGAACTGCATAAATTATATTTTAGACACCAAATTATCCATCGATGAGAGAAAAAATCATAAATCTTAGTATAGATCGAATTTTCTTAATTGTGCTGTGAACAAACTGCTATTCATACGAAGGTGCCTGATTAGTTTTCTTCACCTATAACTCAACGAATTATATTTTGCATACAAAAACTTCCATCGATGAATATGAATAGAATTTTCTGCATAGTGCAGTAGTGAAAATACTACGACATTTATCTAAGGTATGACCCCCACCCCTGAGGGGTGTGGGGGTGGGGGACCACGTTGAAATGGCGAGAAAGCGATATGCAAGCTCGAATATGCACAATTTTTTTACCGTCGTATATCCTAACAAAATTTAAGCTTTCTGCGTATATTTATTCAGCTCG
This sequence comes from Alloplasta piceator, assembly GCA_946863875.1. Lineage (NCBI taxonomy): Eukaryota > Metazoa > Arthropoda > Insecta > Hymenoptera > Ichneumonidae > Alloplasta > Alloplasta piceator. The sequence goes on from OX333074.1 coordinate 42,764,153, forward strand.
ATATTGCAAAATTTGCGTAAAATATAGTATTCACAGATTATTTTGAAAAAATTAAAAAAAATTTAGTCTTGTCCCATTGTTGTTTTCCCCCAAATTAATTACCAAAAAGCTTTATTCCCCAAATACATACCTACATACATTTTATATGCCCGATGCAAGAAAGTTTGCAAATACCAGAGCAACTAAATCATTTTTTTTTTAATTCAAATTCTGTTATATTTCCTTCTCGTTCGAGGATACCATTTTCCCTCCACCATCAATTTTCAATATCTGAAGAGTATTGAATCATTATGGGGTTATTCTTCAATCTTCTTTTGTTTTATGTATATTTATTATAATTATAGATTTTTTTTCATGAACATTGCACTAATTGGAAAAACATTTTGACAACGTTGATCAAAAGAGGCACCCTTCATATATTAACTCGATTATATACTCGGCGTTTTTCAAAGGCCCGAGGAGCCGCGTAACCAGCGCAGTATAGTGTGTATAGAGAATAGATTTTTCTCTCTGGCTCATCACTTTTCGAGTTACATGATGACCCTCCATGAGTGCGCTTTTTATCGTCCTCGATAAATCGACGTGATTGCAAAACGCATATCAGCGTATGAAGATTTTAATTCCATTAACTAGACAGGGATCCCTGAGTGTTTATTTGCTAGCTGACTCGTTACAAACGACGAAAAATCGATAATTGTCGTTTTTCGCATAACTGAAGAGCACAATTTTTTTAGAAGCATATAAATTGTGCTGGCTAATAGCGGTAGACAAATTTCGACTTAATTGAACGATAGGACATATAATGTAATAATGAAGGAGCAAGCGCGTTTATGCTCGAGGTATCCGCGTTTTCTTTTGGGTCAAACGAAAGGTCCTAACATTGTTATATAGCGGAAATTCCGATATCTCGCTCGTCCGAGCCATCGATGTTTAATTAAAAAAATGACAGACAGGTTTCAAGAGAGTTCAAATATTGATTTTCGTTGAAACGTTCCAATTCTGTTAATTGGGCATATAATAGTTTTTTCACATTGACATTACCCACAAAAAACCATAAAGTTCTGCAAGTAATAAGCGTGTACATTGCTGTTTTTTGTTTATTAATCATCCAAATCTACTTTTATGCCCAATCCACGATTAATTAACATTCCTAATAGCGCCTCTGCCATCAAGCAACGAGTCAAGAAATATGAAAAGAAATATTGTCTCAGTTTCGTGTTAAGAATTGCCAAATTTTTCATCACCTTTTCTCGCTGAAAAACCAATGCATCTCGTGTTATAAAATTCTCAAGGACTGGTATCAGATATGTTTATAACATTGAACCAAATTCAAAAGTGTCAGAAATTTGTAGATCATATTAGGACGATTTGTGTGAAATTGGAAGTGGTTGTAAAATCAGTCCAAAGTGGGAGGGAAATATGATCAATTTGAATTTATGCACATTTTTCGAATTGACGAAAATTAAATTTAGCATGAAACGACTACTATAAACTCGATTCTATGTTTGTGGGTTTGTGTATCGTTCAAGGAGTTTGGACGTTGTAATTCGAGAAGATTCGATGGGACACGGTCCATCTGTCCGTAACATCGACCTACGTGCTTCAGGGAGACACTTTTACGGTTACCCTGCATATATGTACGATTGAAACGTGTTCCGCCATACCGAGAGAGCCAGACAATCCATCTTATATACCTGTGAAAATTCTTTCAACTTTGTTGCCACAGGGATGTTAGAAGCACATATAAATCTATATATAGTACGTATCAATGTATATCGGGCATTCCATACCAAACCAACCCATCCGTGGGCCCGACAATTTTTAATTTTGTTGAAAATTTTCAATTTTTTTGTACTCTGAAAACAGTCTTTCAGAATTTTTTTAGATTTTTATCTCAACTCTTCTTACCGCAATAAATTTTTCAAAATTTCACAAATTTTTCCTTGAAATGCTCGTAACTTTTTAAAAAATGGAGATATCAAACTAAGATAGAAGATAATTTTGAACCGTCTTGAGCTGTAGTTTATAGAGGTTGCAAATCCAATATTTGATTTCTATTCGTTTCTCATTGTCGCCTTTTACAAAACAACACAGTTTCATTGTCATTCCAGTCAACAATCTTCAATATTTATTCGTTATTAACGCTAAAGCATTAATACGTTATTTGATAAGTTCGTGAACATGTTCACAGAAGAATAATAACACAATAGTCTCACGATCTCAACTCAACACTGGTTGAAATGACGCGGCAGATAGATCAGACCTGAATGAACGTTGCAGCGGTCATTTGTGTTACTTTTTAAATGTTTTTGATGACTTCAAAAATAGATAAAAAATACAAGTTATGAATATCACAAGGTGCCAATTTTTTAGTACTTGTGAAAATGTCTCTTAAAAACTGGTGAATTTTTTCAAAAAAATCAAAATGGTCCAAGTTAAAAAAAAAAAATTTTGGGTTTAAAACTGAAAAAAAACATAAAAATTAATTTCGATTTTTTTTTAATTTTTTTCATGAAACTTCAACTTAAGACGGAAAAAAATGATTTCGTATCTTATTTTGATATCTCCGTTTTTTAAAAAGTTACGAGCATTTAAAAGAAAATTGTGTGAAATTTTGAAAAATGTATTGTGGTAAGAAGGGTTGAGACAAAAATGTAAAAAAATTCTGAAAGACTGCTTTTAGTACGTACAAAAAAAAAAAGAAATCCTTCAACAAAATTAAACATGGTCGGGTCCACGTATTGGTCAGTTTTGTATGGAATGTCCCATATATATGTGTTTATGTGACAAGGGAGTTGTTTTGTCGAAGACAATACATACATACGTCAACTGTCTCGAAAGGGGAAAACTTCGCCCTCGTGTATATATCGAGCGTATATCTAGGGGTGGAATTTTCGGTCTTCACGGATTCGGCGAGTAATTATATCGAACCACGAAGACTACAGATAAAAATTTGAGAGAATATTTTCCATTTTTCCCCACCGTTGTATCTCATTTATTTTCAAGATTGATTTTCATTTTCAATTTCATACAAACGTAATTTATTGCAAATTTAAATTTTATATTTTAATTATCCAAATGGAAATCGATTGGAAGATAAAAATTTATTCAGAAGCAGTTACCAAGAAAGGATGTTACATTATTTTTCTACGCTACGAGGAAATTATATATTTTGACCATCGACCTCGCCAAGTCAAAAATAGAAAGACATAAATTGCGAATTGAAAAATATTATTTTTTCATAATTTTGTTTTTGAGAATTAACGCAAATTTCGCGATGCGGAGAGCATATATTTTCAGAATACCAAAGCATGGCAGAACGAACGGAAATTTTTTATCGCCCTACCACAATTCGATATTATAATCGGGTCACACGCTGATGTGAGCCGAGATGAAAATAAAACGGCGAGGTGCGCGTAATTTCATTATCACCCAGCTTCACACCGCATTATTATACGAGCTTAATTTGAAGCGGAATTTTAATGAGCTTACCAACGCGAAATTGTTATAAATACTTTGAGTATATCGTGATAACCGTATCGAGTTATATATGCATACATGGCATTTCGCGGCTTCAATATTGCCTTTTGTTTAGGATTTGGTCGAGGCTCAAGATATTACACTTTGGAAAAAACAAAAAGTCGCTGAGAAACGAGAGGATTGAGCCTGTTTTCTGCTTCTTCAAAGAGAAAGTTTTGTTTTTAGAAAACAAAAATTTTGGGACTTTCATATGAGTATGTTTAAAATGTTCTAAAACGTCGAGAAATCACATTTTCTAAAGATATCCAAATATGTGCGTGCGTGTGTGTGTGTTTGTATGTGTGTGTGTGTGTGTGTGTGTTTGTGTGTGTGTGGGTGGGTGGGTGTGTGTGTTTGCGAGCGCGTTTCGAAAATTCTGTTTGAATTTTTTGAGGTGCGTATTTTTTTTGTTTGCGATAAAATGTGCAACAAAATATTGGGATGTGTAAGTTTCATGCCAACCTGAAATTTTCAAAAAATAAGGGCGAACTCTACCTTTCGTAAATTTCATGTTATCAGGTCAAAAAAATTTATACCGATAGTTTGAGTGATAATGATAGTTAATATTGAAATGCGTGAAATTCGCTCGAGGGGTTCGTGATTTATAAAATTTTGAGTTTTTCGCAAAAAGCATGTGATCGCTTCAGCTCGCGCATATGTTATGATACCAGGTTCAAAATTTATATAATTATAGTTTAATAAATTTAGGCCCTTGATACTCAATTTTGCCAAAATCGCTTGTACTGTGCAGATTTCATGCGATTGCGAGATTTCTAAAAAAAACGAGGCCAAAATGACCCCAAGTATATTTAAGGATATTGAGTCCGTACCGTTCCGTCCAAAAGTTTTTCATTTTACTGAATTTTATTGGGATTGATTAATACTTCAATTTGTATCGTAACACCGTTGATGTGAAAAGAAGTATCGCACTTGTGCGTATTAATGATCGCAAATTCTTATTTACGTATTATATCAAGTTTTCACAATGTTTTTACAAGCGAGGATTAACTTTTGGATGTTTTGTCCAAACTTGACAACGCTAAAATCTCAATAGTGGAAACCGTTCATTCTCAAAAAAATGTTGATTATTTTATATCGCAACTATAGAAATATAACATAAAATTATTTTGAACTGCAAAAAAACAATATTTTTAAACAATATTGATATTTAAAGTAGTCGCTGTATTAGTTTTACATTTGGCAACGTTGCGTGCATTGGTAAGTTGGCAGGACTGAGAACTGTACGATCGAGAGCAGTCGCGACGGTCGCGATTGAATGTGAAACTGACAGCAAACATAACCTCGAAACCTCTTTATCGTGCATGAAACGACGTCGTCCATGAACGAAAATGAGTATTTGAATTTCCCGCTACTTTCAGTCTATGCAACGGTGCCGCTATTTTCTTGTTTCTTGCTGTGAAAACCACGTACTGTGTTTTTATTATTTATTTACTGGAACACGAGCTTCCTAAATGTCTTGAAAAAATTACACAATCCTTCTTATATGTTTTTCTTCGAGTGCAATTTTTTTTGTATTTTTGGCATCATTTTTTTTAACAAAAAAAATAATAATTGCAAATTTAGTTCAGTTTCCATAAGGCTACGTGTAATTTTTCAATTAAAATTTCTCAGTAACCAGCTTCCTAATCGTCATAAAATTTGTACACAACCTTTCAAATGTTGTACATAATGAAATATCAAATTTTCAATATTTTATCATTATTTTCAATTTGGGACTCAACATCCTTAAAATTATGCTTCCAAAAGAGAAGACGAAAATTTTGGCTCCGGATTCCCTCCGTAATTCGATTGGACTACCTGGGAGGAAAACGTTTTTGTTATGAGCCTCAGCTGGCTGGACGTTGCAATTCGGTATTCAATTTAGGGCGACGTAGAGGTGAAATCGACCGCACATGCTTGTTAACTTGAAGTACTTGTACTGGTAAGTGGTAAGTTGATTGCGTTTTTCAAGTGCCTCCAATAAAGGTTTGCAAAGTGAAATGGAATTCCAATAAGTCTCTTGGCTATAAATCTCTCTTCGAAAATAGCATACCGTTCAAAGCCATTCACCATCTACAAAGGAAACATGAAGAGTTTTAATTTTGACTCAAAATTCCAAAGCTTTTTCGCGACAGATACGAACTGGTTTATATGTACTCACTCGAGAATGCTCGCACGAAGACAGAGATGGGCGAATTCCGTAGATATGTGAATCCCACGGCTACATGTTTTGAGAGTCTAGTGGCTAAAAATCAGCAAAAAACTAATTTTCAACTAACTACTTTATACCACTTCCTTCCACGGACTCGGTCTTCTAAGGTTAAACTTCGCTTTTTTAGCAGAACATAAATTCTACTAATGTTTACGTAGCAGATAGTTGAACAAACATTGTAGGAGCAGTAAATAATAGGATAAGTTAGGAGAAATAATAGAAGCTAACAATATTATTGCCCCTATTAATTCGACCATAATTGTAATAAGCACTTTCGCCACTAATCGAGAGTGCTTAAAGCCATTGGAATGTCAGCTATTGGAATCAATGAGGTAATGAGGGAGAAATTGGCTCATTAGCATTTTTTTTCACTGTGCAAAAATATTTCATATGTAATTTAGGAAGTTTCAAATAGATGTAATCACTTCCCATACAATAACATACGAAGTTCATTTTAGTAGACTTGTTTTCTTGTTCATGTATTTTGGCGCTAATTTTTAGTGAAGTAAGAACTTGAGGTACAGTTATGTTGTGTCAAAATTGAATTTTTTTTGTTACGATTAAAAAGATGTCAAGAAAATAAGGTAAATTTATTAGTTATGAATAGAACATCATCAATGTTCACCTTCATAATTTTTTCCGAGTTATTTATTACTTCGTTTTGAGGAAACTTGAAAAACAATTTCAAAAATCGTAGCTAAGGCCAAAGTTCCAATTTGGTTGATGTATTTCACAATTTTTTGCAAATTATCAAATTTTGCACGATCTAAACTTCTTAAAAAAAAAATTCGAATTCAACTCTAACTGTTTTTGTCGTTAGATATATTCACATAAAAAATATGCGCGATCGCTGCAAAAATGCTAAACTTCTCAAGCTTTTTGTGTGCATAAGCATTTTTTTTTAAATTAAAAAATATTACCCAACACGAAATCTCTAAGCGAAATACGAAAGTTGGAGAAACCTCACTAAAAAGTTCTTATAACAAATTCCAAGATTTTCTCAAACAACTTAAATAGAATATCGTATAAGGTTCCAGCTTCATGGCGCTTCTTTCTATATTCAATTCTAGTCTTTCAAGGGCACTGAGTGCAATTTGAAAAAAAAATTAAACTCGACATCTGTTAAATTATAAACGGCAGAGCGAGTAATAGAATTTTTCAAAAATACAAATTTCCTTTTCAGCCGAATCTCTGATACGATTCATTCTAAATTATTTTTGATTCTGTTTTCTAAATACCCACTGTTTTTGGCTTTTATAATAATGTACTTGTAAAAAAAAATTGTACTTGACAGGTTTAAAATTATAAAAGTCTGAGAGATCGCAAGGTTTCTGCTGAACACCTATACCTTTATAAAAAATTCCAGACAGTTTCACTAAATAAAATTTCTAGACGTTTTTGGAAATTTCGAATATACTGTCAAGAGTACGTGAATTTTTTATATGAACATAAAGCTTCTTTTCAGAGCTGGGGCAACACTTGAAGTACCCGGTACTTGCCACGTTCTTAAAGTACTTAAACAGTACTTCAAGTATATTGTACTTAAATTTTCAAGTCCTTAAAAATTACTCAAAATATTGTACTTAAATTTTCAAGTACTTTTCAGTACTTCGAGTACAAGTATCAAGTACTTTTGAATGTGTCTTGCTGATGGTTGCATGTACAATGCCTTTGAATATGTAATTGAAAATAATATTTCGTGATATATGGACATCCTACTGTCCTTCAACTGTCGCCTACGAAAGTTTTTTGAAGACGAACACGAAGTTGGAGTAGTTTTAACAATCCATGTATTATATTTTTTATTTTTTATTTTTCAAACCTGTATCAAAATAAATCGGTATTACGATCGTCAATGCTATTTTTGAATTATTTTTAATTCCTTGTTCAAATACTTCTGTTCCAATCTGCCTAACAGTCTAATCTCAGTGTATTGCAAAAGGTAAAAATATGTTTTGATACAAAAAGTACTCGAATAAAAATCGAATGAGAATAAGAAATCAAATGTAAGTATTAGAACTTACGAGATATACCTGAAAACTTGAAAAGTACTCGATACTTGGTAGTGGATTTTTCAAGTACGTTGTACTTCAAGAAATAAGTACGTAGTACTTCAAGTACTTACGGTACTTTGTACTTGAAGTACTTTCCGGTACTTTGCCCAGCTCTGCTTTTTTTATAATACATCACATTGTTCAAAATTGATCAAAAAAATCGCGTAAACTAATTAAAAACCTAATTACTATTTAGAATAAAAATCTACGAAAAAATTCATGCATGGGGAAAATCGATGATGAAAATTTTATTTACACAAATTTCTTTGGAAGAATGCTCGTGGTAATTATATAAATAATACAACATGTTGCACTGCCTCTATATTTAAAAGCTTCGAGGTGTCTAATCGTTCAAGTTTTCCTATACATATACATTTATATACGTATGTGTAACTCTCGTTGCGGATTGCGGTGGTATGAAAAGCGTTAACTGCACGCGGTGCGAGTGGTCGGGATGAGTTTTGGTTCCGTTGGTTAAACCGCGTGAAATTTCCAACCAAAGGCACTGGCAAAGTTTGCCTCCGTTTCCTATGTCGCGTGATGTTTCGCGGTGGCACGCGCCGAGTCTCTTATTCGCTTTCGAGACGAAATAAAACAGCAAAGAAAACGTGAAAACTTTATCGACGATAACATTTTTTTTCTCAAAAGATCCAAAAACTATTGCCATAAAAAGAATCAATTCCTTTAAATAATTGTACTAACAAAGACTTGCGAATGATTATTATAAAAAATGAACTTCTTCCGTCTATCGATTAATAACAAAAAATGGTTATAATTTTTTCTTTAATATAGTAAATGAAAAAAAATAATAACTCTCAATTATACACCGAGAAAAAGGTTTGGTAAAGTGAACAAGAAATGGCTTGAATTAACTAAACCCGGTGGTTACGGGTGGCGAACGAAATGTGTAATTCAGTTAACTCAAAACGTGTATCAAAATAAGCAAAAAATTGCATTCCCATAAATACATATATCCTTGACCCAACAGAGTAGAGAATCCGTTAAATTGAAAATTATATTGTTTTGATTCTATATTTGGTAAAATTCACTCAATATGCGATTGCACAACCAAATGGTTTAGTTGAATGAACAGTCTATGCAAATCAGATGTTCACCGGAAAAAAATGCATTCAATATAAAGCTAGAAAATTTCAATTGAATTAACAAAACATTTGATGATATGCAATATTTGTTTAAGCTACGAGGGCTTTTACTCAACTAATTAATCATGAGATTGAAAAGTTGAGTGAAAATTTAACTTATTTATTCTTGCGCCCATGAAGAACACGACCGCCACCAAAAGTGCAATGGTGATTTCATTCAAATATGTAGCTTTTGGTCCATAGAACTGCGCGACCACAGAGCGCGGGTAATGTTCCATCAATTTAAAGTTAATCGAGGACCCCGATGCTGGTAATACACTGGTACTTATCGGTGCTCAGTGGCAGTCTCGCTGGCGCGAGAGCGCGTGCCGATCGTCGCCACCTTACGGATCTCGGGCGAAGTGCCGAGATCGTGGTAGTTACTATACGTACTATCGACTAAATGTGTTGTGGCTGCATTGAAATATTTAGTCAAATTCATCAAATAATTTGATTGACCTGAAAGCATTTACTATTCTTTTTAACTGGATGAATAGCTCAAATTAAAACTAGATTTTGTTGATGAGACGAAACATACAGTTAAAACAATTTTATTTACTTCCAGTAAATGACTTGATGTTCGATTGAATGAGAAAACAAGTTGTTGAATCAATCTCGTTTGAAATCATGTTGATCCAAAGTTGTAATTGCGGTGAATGCGGTACACATTCGAAACAACGACACCAGTTTTATTATTTCAACAACGGGGTAATCAAATCAAATATGTGGCGATTGATTCAAACGAATTTTCCGTGATCGCAGCTGGGTAGTTGATATTACTAAACCATTTTTACGGTGTATTCCGATGAAGGGTGTAATTTATATATTTTTAACATTTTTTTTCAAAATTTGGATTTGGCATTTTGACAACGAGTTATCCGTAATCACAGTTTCTAGAATTTTCAACCCGATGTAATCTGTTCAGTTTTTTTCGCTACAAATTTCACACTCTTTGCATTCTCTCCATCTCTCTTTCACCTGCAAGTATACATGAGTTACGTGCGCGCAAAACGAAGTACAGCGGTAGAAAAAGGGCGTAGGTGATCTTATATATAACGTTCGAGAAAAGCTTTTTCTGTTTCGTTCTAAATGCTAATATACGATACGTTTATCGTATATATGGCGTTGTACCTATGACACGTGGCAACAAAAAAAAAAAAGAAAAATCGAACAAGTGCGGGATGCTTGAGTGAGAAAAATAAAAGGCGAAACGGCAGAAGCCTCTCGTCCTTCTCCGTTTACTTGTGCTTTTGCGTTTGACAGTATGCAAGATTGGTGAATTTGTTTCGAAAATTCGAAAGCAAGAAAAGCGTTTGAATTTTCAGTGCTTTGGCTGGCTAGGATTAAGAAGAGGAGTAGCGAATAAAAAAGAAACTTGGTGTTCGAAACGATGGGATCTTCCATCTCGGTATTGAGATAAATCAAGGAGGGATTTTTTCGCTGCACATCTGCTATGCGTTATCTTTTCGAAGCGTGGATAAATCGTGTAAGCATATTTTTTAAGCTCTTAACTATTCCTTAAAAAATGAATACAAATATTGTAAATCAAAGGAGATTTGCCACCCATCGTCTTTCTGAGATATATATTTTCTTTGTTTAAAAAGATATGTATATATATATTTTTTTTAATAAAATGTTTTTTACTCGACTTGATAAATTTCATTTTTATCTATTGATCACGTAGTTCCAGGGCACTTCTTTGATAAGTTTTGTCGCCAATTGCCATAACTTAAAATATGTAAATTAAATGAAATTAAATTCTAGCTACCGAGGGTGAGATCGTTTCGCAAATAATTTGCGAATTCAATAAACTTTAATTGATTCAATTTCATCATGTGCGATTGAAATCGATTTTTCATTTGAAACGAAATGTAATAACATTTCGTAACAAATCGATTAAGTAAAAGCCCTCGGTCATAGCTATGAGTCTGGGTGAGGATAAATAACGGTTTATTGCAATATCAGTTGGTCCAGTACTCGAACTGATACCTCTTGCAAGAGAGAAGAGGAATTTGAAACTCCTAAATTCGATATTTGAATTTGTTCAAGTACCGAAACGTTCCAATGGCGTTTCAATGTTTGAAATGAATGATCGAGTATAAAACGAGAAAATTTTCCTGGAAAAATTGTTAATACCGAGAATTGTTCTCAATACGATTTATTCGATTGAAATTTATTGGTATTCCTTCGACGTCTACTTGAAAAGTAATATTTCAGTATTTTCTATATATAAACGTGTCGTACGACAGTTTTGATGAATTCTTCGATGTTTAAATACTAGTTTACAAATTCTCACTATTTAAACGTAAAAGAAAATAGGCTTGTAGTTGGTATAATAAAACTACATTAAATTGAAAAAAAAAACCTGTTTTTAATCACGAAAAAAACATAAGGAAAAATGTCCCGACGATGAAACTGGTCTTAAAAATAGTTAAAATAGTCAAAGTTTTCTTGCAAATTAAAAAAAAATTAAACGTATCCCTTTTGAAAAAAACGCTTTTCTGCTTGTGATGAGAAAACATTGTTTTTAATTATGAACAAAATAGAAGGAAAAATCTGCTCACGATTAAACTAGCATTAAAAATGGTCGAAATAGTCAAAGTTTCATAGCAAATTTTTTGAAAAAAATTCAAAGTGTCCGACCTTTTGAAATCAACGCCTTTTTACTGATCCTGAAAAAAGACTATTTTTAATTATGAATAAAATAGAAGGGAAAATATCCCCGCGATGAAACTAGTATTAAAAATAGTTAATATAGACAAAGTTTACTAGCAAATTTTTTGAAAAAAATAAAACGTGTCCCACCTTTCGAAAAAAACGTTTTTTGCTTGTGATGGGAAAAAAATGGTTTTAAATTATGAAAAAAATGTAAGGAAAAATCTGCCCAAGATCAGCCTAGCGTTAAATATAGTTAAAAAAGTCGAAGTTCTTAGCAAATTAAAAAAAAAAATTAAAAGTGTCCGACCTTTTGAAATTAACATTTGTTTGCTTTAAGCGGTAAAACGATATAGAAGATGACTATCGTTAAATTTTTAATATTTTTTATCAAAAAGTGCACTCAAAAACGAAGATTTTAAGAAAAAAGAGTTTGATTTGGTCCATTTTTCGCAAAGTTACAAGCATTTGAAAAAAAAAATCATCGAAGTTCAACAAAAAATCATATCTTGTAAATGCATGGGTAAAAAAATTAAAAAAAAATCAAGTAAAATTCCATAAATAGGGACAATAATAGCAAAAAGTTTGAGCGAAAAAAAAAATACAACATATAAAAGTGGTTGCGATGAGCTGGAATATTTCATATATGAGCGTTATTTTGAGAACAAATTATCTTTTGACCGTCAACTAAAAATAACAAGCCCACCAGAATAAATTATATGAGGAGTTCTTTTTCAACCAGGCCACTTTTTTTCACCCTCACCAATTTTTTTCAAAATCTGCCAGTTTGAAATATTAGTCAAAAGGAACGTCTGGGATTTTTTTAGATTTTTTTAGGCGTCCGTTCAAGATTTTCAATTTTTCATTACAAACACTGTATCTCAAAGAATATTCATCAAACAAAAAAAACACAGGAATAAAAACTTATTTATTTTTTCCACTTTATCGAAAAAAAAAAAAATCATAATTCTTCTGCATTGAGAAAATTGAACTTTGGCAAAAAAAATGAGAATAAAATTTGTTGAAACCTAATAACACACTCTTGATTTTGGTACAAATTTTACAGGATGTCTGTCATTGGGTAAAGAGTCTGCGAAAATTTTTTCAGAATGGAACCTACAATGGTTACGATGAAAAAAAATAAAAACCCTGCGAAATTTGATAACCGCATAAAGATTTCGCAGGGTTTTTATTATTTTTCATGTCTGTCATGGGTGAAGAGTCTGCGAAAACAATTTCATCGTAAAACCATCGCAGGTGCCATTCTGAATTTTTTTTTGCAGACTCTTTACCCAATGACAGACATTTTGTAAAATTTGTACCGAAATCGAAAGTGTGTTATTGGGTTCAAAAAAATTTTATTCTCATTTTTTTTGCCAAATTTCCATTTTCTCAATGCAGAAAAATTATGATTTTAATTTTTTTCGATAAAGTGGAAAAAATAAAAAAGTTTTTATTCTTATGTTTTTTTTTTATGAATATTTTTTGAGATACAGTGTTCGTAATGAAAAATTGAAAATCCTGAACGGACGCCTAAAAAAGTCTTTAAAAAATCACAGACGTTCCTTTTGACTAATATTTCAAACTGGCAGATTTTGAAGAAAATTGGAGAGGGTGGAAAAAAAGTAGCCCGGTTGAAAAAGAACTCCTCATATATGAAATCTAGATGTGGAATATATAGTCAATATGTCTTCGATATATAATAGCTAATATGGCAATAAATTCACATATGTATGGGTTTTCATGGGCAAATTCAATTGTTTTTGTTTTTACATTCTTATGTCATTAATTGAAATTTTTACTGCTCAATATTACGAAAATTATATGATTGCTCAACTTCACTTAACTTAAAGGTTAAAAAAAAGAATTTTTACCTTTAAATTTTTTTTTTAAATCAAAATTAAAAATTCTCCAAATTCATCATTTTCTAAAATTTCTTTTTGGAATATTTTTTTTTATAGCCCGAAGCATACTCTTTAAGACGAAAACTGACCAACTTTGTCGTAACTATAAAAGTTTTTGAGATATTTAAAAAATAAACTTGAAAAATTGAAAAAGTGGTGAAACTTTCAATTTTCCATAACTTTCAGAAACAATTTTCTTTTATTTTTTTCTTTCGGTACAACTTCGTTTCATCATAAAAGAAAACTTCTTACCAAATTTCATCGAAATTGAAAGGGGTTGATTCCAACTGTTGGTCGATTTGACATGGAATGGCCCATATTTAATATGTGTCACATATTTTTTTTAAATTTTCATATACATTGATAAATATACATATTAAATATATTCTGAATGCATTATTTACACATGCACATGTGGTTTGTATGTAAAAAGAACTATGCATGTATTTCTCGATGTCTAAAAAAATAAAAGTAATCTACTAAATACGCGTGTATGAGTTTAGAGACCATTCATTTAATTTATTTTCAAAATCTATTATTGCCTAGGTACATGGGGGATATCTGACGGATGTATGAAAGATAAACAACTATTGGGCATTTCGTGACATACAATAATATACCATATGTCCTGAATATACGAGGACTATACTGTCCCGTTTTCGTACTAAAATTATTCATCGGTCGACAATAATGCACAAAAACAAGCAATCGTTGTTTTCCAAGGATTTCTGGAAGTGTGCAAATTACAATTCGCGAAAATCCGGGCATGGAAAAATGCGAGATTTTGAGAGAGGTGGCAGTGACACCCTTACAATAAAACGTATGTAGAGGCATATCAGGTGGAGATTGATGAAGATGATAGGAGAAAGAAAAATGGAGGGTGGGTATAAACCCGAGAGGAGAGTTGCAGAAGATAGAGGGGAAAATTTGAGACGAGAGTTACAAGAGAGATATCAAGGAGATGAGGAAAAGCTGGCCAGAGGGAGAGGGATGAAACGTCTGCGGCTCATCCATGGATTGCCGCAACGGGACCGTGCCATCGACATATCGTCGAGGGAACGACAGAATTTGATTCACGATAGAGGATGAAGCTGAAGATGCGAGGATCTTCCTCACAGTATGCTTGGAATACTCACACATCGAGGAGAAAATCCCCAACTGCGACACGGAATGCTACGTCCCCTTCAAAACATGTCATGCCATCTCTCTCTCTCTCTCTCTCTCTCTCTCTCTCTCTCTCTCTCTCTCTCTCTCTCTCTCTCTCTCTCACTGTTTCCCTTTAGGGGTTGTTTTTTTATCGCATGTCTCTCTCACTCTCTTTTGCTTCACAACACAAAAATTTCACAACCCAACACGACGCCAGGCGAAGGACGTATATTTGCAGATAGACTCCCATACCCACTGTGGAAAAACCACCCTGTGCGAGAGGGTTGCGGAGGAAGGGTGGAGACATGCCTACACCGCATGGCAAATAAAATAATAAAAGGCGAGAGTAACACGCCGTGAACTTCGAATAAATATATATATGTATATATTTCTGTGTTATGGTGCAAGGGAAAACCTGCCAGGAGAGAAAGAGAGGGTTGCGGAGATATAGCCTGATTTACGGCGCAAAGGGCAGAGGTTATCCAACGAAGAGTCAGGAAATTCGGTGATTCATTGTTGGCCGAGTGGCGAGAGATGCGACGTGGCTTTCACGTACTGTGGTTTGCTGATGGTACAGAGTCGGAGGAATCTATGGATATTCCATTTATCTATGTATAACAGGGCTGTTTAAGACATGACTTTTTTTTAAGGGGGTGGAAAAGGTTGACAGTCGCTAGATCAGTGTCAAATTTTGGAAATCCTTTGAACAAACATCCGTGAATCAATCGACAATAATTAATATTATTTTGCATTGCCAGATGAATTCCTGATTGCCAAAAATATTAATAATCTTTGATAGATCATTTATCTGTTTTTCTAGCAGATTTTTGTGAGATTTTTGTCAGTAAGTAGTTCTCAATCTCAAATTAAAATTATTCGTTTATTTGTAGGGATAGGATGAATGCAGGGATAGGATGAAGGTAAATTTTTAATGATTACAATGAAAGTCTATCTTAAAGTTTTACATGGACTTGGAAATTAAAAAAAAAGATTTTTTAGTTCTTTATCTAGTAGTATGCTAATAGTACGTCTAGAATATTTTTCCAAAGTTCCACGTTAATGCCTAGGGGAAAGAGCCTAGCCTTCGAAAGAGGAGAGAAAGCCTATAGCCTAGCCTTTTGATATTGCCCTAATTTAACTAAATCAGCTGAGATCCGGGAACTTTAATAGCTTTTTTCAAGAAATACTTTTTAAAAGTATTTTTGAAGTATTCTTGAAGTACTTGAAGTACTTAGTATTCTACTTAGTATTCTTAGTACTTGAAGTATTCTTCAAGTATTCTTCAAGTACTTAAAAAGTACTTTAAAAGTCCTTAAAAAGTACTTAAACAGTATTTCAAGTACTGTACTTTAAGTATGCATTGCACTTAAAATTTCAAATACTTTCCTGTACTTCAAGTACTTTTTCAAGTTCAAATATCAAGTACTTTTGAATATGTCTTGCTGATGATTGCATGTACAAAGCCTTTGAATATTTAATTAAAAATAATATTTCGTAACGTATGGACCCTCAACTGTTGCCTACGACAGTTTGATGATAGTTAAATGTTGGTTGGATTAACTTGGAACATCCCCGACACATTTGCGCGATTATGCAATAAAAGTGTAATACACCGTCACTGATAAGCAATCAATGCCAGAAAAAAAA
Source organism: Alloplasta piceator (assembly GCA_946863875.1). Taxonomy (NCBI): domain Eukaryota; kingdom Metazoa; phylum Arthropoda; class Insecta; order Hymenoptera; family Ichneumonidae; genus Alloplasta; species Alloplasta piceator. Next base: position 42,780,432 of record OX333074.1, read on the forward strand.
ACAATTGTATTATTCTCCTGATTTGAATATTCATGGATCTTCTCTCTACATTTGGAGGATGCTATTTCTATAGTCATCATTTTTCCCTTGATGAATATTAATTCTCCCTTCTCTCTCTCTCTCCCCCTCTGTCTCTCTCTTGCTGTCTCTCTCATTGTCAATTCGCTGTATTCTCAAAGACGACCATGCAATCGAAAGCGTTCGAAGAAACGTGCAAAGTACGAATGAAAAATATTATGTATACGTTCGAAATGGCGACGATCCAAAAAAGGGGGTCGTGCTTGATGGCTGCACATACCGGAGAATTTATATTTTTCTCTTTTTTCACTTTACCCCATTGCCACCCCCTCACCCGCGCTTTAACCAGCCCTCGCTAACTCCTCCTCAACATTCGAGTTTTCCACGAAGGGTTTTCCAACTGTGGCAGACACGTGGGGTTGGAAAGCGTGAATGCCAAGACAGACAAGTAAAGGTCGCTAGACGATGAGGTTTGCGCGCCCCAAAGAGAGAGAGAGAGAGAGAGAGAGAGAGAGAGAGAGAGAGAGAGAGAGAAGAGAGAGAGAGAGAGAGAGAGAGAGAGAGAGAGAGAGAGAGAGAGAGAGAGAGAGAGAGAGCGATAGAGGGGAGGAAAGAGAGAGAGAGAGAAAGAGCCTACCAAGTGAAGGAATCAGGGAAAAATGTGTACGGTTTCGTCTCTGCTCGCGAGGGGATGAAAATCAGTATGCAACTTGAGTCTTCAACCAAGCTGTAACAAGGAAATTCTCCCAACCCTCGTATTTTTTACGTCCCTCCTCGCTACACCCTTCACGTTCGTTTCTTCCATTCTTCCCCTTCACCTTTCTCGTCATGACAGTTTTTTTTTAGTATCTTTCCAATTCGTTTTTATTTTTAGTTTTTATTTCACATTCATCGTGTGGTCTGTCACATTTTATGTTCTCCTACCTATCTTTTCTCTTTATTGACCGAACACTCCAACTGACCACAGCTGTTCGTGTCAATTGCATGACTTCTCTTCATGACTATAAGGTTTTGCCAGTGCTCTTGCCCGAGCTTTTTTCCTACCTTTCGCGTATTTACTACGTATACCCTCATCAGTTACAATTCGTTTTGTTATTTCTCACATTCATTCCAGATTTGTTTTCTGATCGAGGAGAAAAGTGTCCACAATGATCTCCGTAGGTAAAATGATCCCTACTGATTTTATTAAACCTATTGGGTTTCATCTGACAAACGAATGCAATATGTTAAGTAAATACAGTGGTAAATACCAAGTTGCCATGGTCGCTCATCAGTTCATTGAAAAAATCGCACAAAATCAAAATTCTGTCGACTGATGTTCGGTGAGTACATTTTGCATGTTTAAAATGTTTGTTATTATTGTTTTTGGAATTTGGCTGTTATTAATGAATTTTATAGCTCCTCTGAAGTGGGTGATTTAATGTTAATTAATTTAATGTTGATTCTAATTGATTTAGTTGAGTTAGTTTTATGCATCACGTGTAAGAATGTCGTTTGGGGCAAAACGATTGCCCAGTATGTGAACAAAATGATTTCCGAATCATTGTACCCGAATAATTTCTACTTTGTTGTAGATGAGAATAACGTGTTTGACACACTGGGGTCGTTGGTACCCCAGCGATAAAAATTCTTATAAAAAACATACCATTCAACATTTTTACTTGCAATTTTTTCTAGAACGTCTTAAAAGGTCACTTCCCACAGTTATACAGGATTTATAGGAAATATAAAAGTTAAATGTGATTAGAAAAATTTAAGTATCCAAAAAAATTGAAAAAGTGACTGCTTTTATGGAAAAAATCATAACTTTTTTATTTTTCGATAAAAATGGTTGAAAATTTCACTGAGTTTGCTTATCATATAGCACTACAAGAAAAAAATACTAGTAGTAAAATAATATAACAGGAAAAGAAATCGCACAACATTTTCGCACTCGACCTTACTTGACACAGACGAGTCCGCTCGACTTTGGACGGCTACTACATGAAAACTTATTGTCTTAGAGTGATGCTATAAGCTGGAAGAAGTAGTGGTATCCTCGAACTAATGACAGATGTCGCTATATAGGTGCCATTTTTTTAAATTCAAGTACTTAAAATTGAGGAAATTTAGGCCTGGGGTCTTTTGTGCCCCAATCTGTCAAGTAAGGGTTAATATGTGAATTTTACAGTACTTAAGTCTAAGACTGCATTTTTAATAATAAAATAAAATAAATGTATGGCAAATCATTTCGATTCAACAGTAGATACTTGAGGATCATTTTACCTCAGATGGGGGGGATCGTTTTGTTCATACGTGTGTACAAAATGATCCTTTTGTGGAAGTTTAAAAAAATATTAAAAACTCCAAAATCGTCGGTCAGATTCTTATTAGAATCGTAAAAGTATTAGTTAAATAACTACAGTTTTACTATCCTTTATATTGAAAAAGCATTTTTCTCTTCAGGGGATAGTTTTGAACACCTTTCTCTTGCTTCCGACAGTCGTTGACTTTTGTAATTTTTGACCCTTCTTTTTCTGTATGCTCTGCCATTTCCACACATTACAATGAATATGGGTACTAATTGTCAATACAAAATATAATATTCGTAAGATTATTAATTTAACCTTACTATACTAAATAATTAGGAACAATTATTATTTGTCAATTGGTATTATTCGAATTTGTACTCAATTATTCTCTGAAGAATATATGAAAATAAAGTAAAAATTATTGGAATGTTTTTTCATGATCCAAAATAGTGAAATACATTTCTAGCACAACGATTTAACAAATGAAAAATAGTCATATTTTTCCGTGAAATTGACGAGGATTTGCATAGAGTATTTGAGGAATGAAATACCTATACAAATACACATTTTCTCTCTACACAAATTTTCTTAAAATTTTATTTGCATATCAAAAACAGCTGAGAAGAATTCTAGTGGACTTTACGAAGGCAGATTTAAACCTCCACCAGAAATATATCTCTACCGATAAGGATCTATTTTAGAATTAATCGATCGATAGAGATTGGTAAAAATTAATTTCAGTATGCAGTTACTGAATAAACCCGTTAAAACGCTTAAATTCCACACGATAGTTTGTATTTGGTCCGGATGTTATGGTAAATTTTATTGCATCAGGGATGTATTTACATTAGAGAATTGGTTGGCGAAACTGTAAATAAAATGTTTCCGAGTTGTGGATGAATTTAATACCAGAATAATACCAGATGGATTTTTTTTGCAAATCGATTTTTGTTACTGTAAAAAAATTCTCACGGCTTCGTTATGGGTGGCCTCGAGCACCCTATAAAGAGCGCAATGCTGATTGTAGCCCAGCTTTTTGCTCACTTTGAGCGAGCTAACTTGGCCATTTAAGTGGGCTAGAAATAAAAGAGAGAAAAAACGACTATGAGGAAGAGCTTTGGAGAAAAAAAGAGCTCCATGCCGTGGGAAACATGGGCCCAGGTGAAAAACAACTGAATCCCGAATCTCACCCTTGGGAGTTGGTGAGATGTACAGACATACACTCCCGCTCAAAAGTTTGGAAACGCCAGTCAATATTTCTTGGCGCACTATAAATTAACTCCATCTAACTCCATCCAAAAAGAAGAGAATCGAAAGTTGAAAAAAACATTTTGATGGAAAGATAATCAGTTTTATTTTGCTTTTTTAAAAAAATTTTTTATGATTTTTTTTCGATCTGGTACGCATTTTTGTACGTGACAGTACGATTTTTTCTCGCAAAGTTATTTCACATTTCGCTAAAAAAGACAAATTTCGAAAGATGCGACGTAAATCAAAAACTATAGAGTTTAAGAGAAAATGTCAAGTGTAAAAAAAGTAGCATACGTATACGGGGAATCGCCTGGAATTATTTCAGATTTTTCCTATAAATTTTTTTTTTTACCATTTTCGCTCGAAATTCTGGTGATGACGTCCCAGCGAAAAATTGTATCCGATTGAAATTTCCGTACTTCGTGATACAATAAAAGTCTGAAAAAATTCAGTAACATTCGACATGTTATAAACAACAATGATCGATGACAATTATTGATCATTGTTCATCATTGCTTAATAAATTGTTTAAACAATTTGTTAATGACTTTTGGACAATATTATTATTGATAATTGTTGTTTATAGCATGCCAAATGTTGCTGATTTTTTTATAGATTTTTATTGTATGACGAAGTACGGAATTTTCAATCAGATACAATTTTTCGCTGGGACCTCATCATCAGAGTTTCGAGCGAAAGGACTAAAAAAAAAACAAAAAATCATAGGAAAATTCTGAAATAATTCCAGACGATTCCGTGTATTGTATGCGTACGAGGCATTCCATACCAAGTAGACCAGCTGAGTGTGACCCTTGACCTCGCTGATGTCGTTTACGATTTTCCATATGAGTCTTCCAACTCAAAATAGCATTTAAAATTTTTTTCAGATTTTTAAAACCAAATTTGAGCACGTTATGATTTTTTGAATATTTTTTTCGAAAACTTCGAGGGTCGTAATTTAAAAACCTGAAAAAATTCTCAAAAATCCGGTGTCAAAAATGAAAATTTTTGACAAAAAATTCATGATGTACAGGCTTTCGCTTCCACCTCGATTTTAGGATTTTATGAAGAAAACAAAAAAAAATAGATGCAGAAATTAACCAACTATTTTTTGAAAACAGTGAAAAAAATTCAAAAAATAGTTGGTTAACGATAAAAATATTCAAGCCACTTTTTACGGTAGATTAATTTCTGCATCTATTTTTGTTTACGTTTTCTTCATAAAAACCTAAAATCGAGATGGAAGGGAAATCCTAGACATCATGAATTTTGGGTCAAAAATTTTCATTTTTGACACCGGATTTTTGAGCATTTTTTCAGATTTTTAAATTGCGGCCCTCGAGGTTTTCGAAAAAAATGTTCAAAAAATCATAACGTACTCAAATTTGGTTTTAAAAATCTGAAAAAAATTCTGTATGCTACTTTGAGTTGGAAGAATCATATTAAAAATCGTAAACGAAATCAGCGCGGTCAAGGGTCACACTCAGATTGACTTGGTATGGAATGCCCCGTACGCTACTTTTTTTATACTTGACATTTTCTCCTAAACTTAATAGTTTTTGAGTTACGTAACTTTCAAAATTTGTCTTTTTTAGCCAAAAGTGAAATAACTTTGCGAGAAAAAATCTTACGGAAATTTAAAAAAAAAACGAAAATGAAGCGTCTGCTAACCCTTTCAAAAATACCGCAGATAAAAAATACAAAAAAAAATGTCCTTAAGTTATGCGCCCAATTCGTGATGGTCGAAAAAAGTCAAAAAACGGTCGTGTACAAACTTGCGTACCGGATCGAAAAAAAATCATAAAAAATATTCAAAGTAAGCAAAATAAAGCTGAATTCTTTCCCGTTAAAAAGCTTTTTAAAAAATTCGATTATATTTTTTTTTGACGGAGTTATGCAACTTTTAGTGCGGCAAGAAATATTGACTGGTGTTTCCAAACTTTTGAGCGGGAGCATATATGACCTTTATTTGGACAATCGTATAGAGAAAGCCAACCGACCAGCAAGGTGGTTTAACAAAGCTTGTTTGGTTCGAAGCTCCACGCTACAAAAGCTCGTCCCTTTTCTGACCGTGTTCTCTCCCTCTTTCTCCCCCTATGTTTCTGTATATAGTCTATCTACCCTTTTCTCTCTACACAGTGCGTAATCGAGGCTAAACCGCAAAAGCTCTTTATTCTATCTTTTTTTCATTCAAGATACAATTATCCACTGTGTATTTTCTCCTTGATCCAATTCTCTTTTTTTGTGGCTCCCGTAATGGATCGAAAAAAAATTGTAAAATGGAAAAAAAAGTTTGAAGGGTCTGCATAAGTTTGCAATGAAGGAAAAAAATAGTTATCAGTTGAACGGTTTTGAACTCCAACTTCAGAGGAAAATGTTGGGAAAATTGTAAAAAAAACGTCAGATCGCTAATTGCGCTATAGCGCAATTTGTAACATAAGTCAAACTGCTCCTACGTTATGAGTTACAGTATTTAGGTTTTACCCTTTTTTGTTATAGCGTTCGAAATTTTTTTTTTTTTCGAACTTTTCAAATTTTTATCTCAAAATTTGATTCGCTGTAAATTCGGACAGAGAACAAATCTTAACATTTCGTATCGTACGATCGGAAGATTTTTTCTAACAATTTATTCATTTGTTAACAAGAGTTTTTCCTCAGCGCGTAATTTTCCTTATTTGAAAAACTTTTTTAACGTACTCGGTCATACGAAATTTTTGATAGTGTACCACAAGGACATTTTTTAATTTTTTATCCCAGGTCACCTTTATTGCCAAAACTGCATGCACTGATATGAAACTTAAAAAAAATATATGTTAATCAACACATAAAATATTGACCTCGTTTTTTCCATGATCTCATTGGAAAAAAATTGAAGACCTGGCTCTTTTGTGGTCTCAAGCTTGTGCAGACCCCTTGATATAAATTTAAATTCATTTGATTTAGCACGCGATCAACGTCAGATCATTTTTTTGACGGCTCACGATTTTTTTAATGTCAATTCCACGATATACACTACCGCTCAAAAGTTTGGAAACACTCGCCCCGATTCCGGGACGCACAAACATCTTCACTGCTCTTCTAAAAATGACGATATTTTAATTCAACAAGCGGCGTTTCAAGTCAAAGCGGCGGATATATTCAGCGTCATTTTGCTTTTTCCAAAGAAAATTTTCGATTTTTTAAAACCCTATACGCTTTTGGAAACATCGTCATTTTTTAGCTTTTCTTGGCATTGAAATTTTAGCACGCTACACATGAAAATTGTTTTTAACTGTTTGTCACATAAGAAACTTGTGAGGGGGGAGTATAAGCATCAATTTTGTTTTTTAAAAAGTTTCGTACCATTTGTTTACGCAAAAATATTCAATTTCTTGCAAAAACGACCATATTTATCAAATGTAGCGTAACTCTAAAACTACTGGGTTTTCGTGAAATCACTAAGATGGTAAAAAGTTGCATATAATTTTTCTGGATGTAATGCAATTCTTTCAGAATTTTTTATTGTTTATTTTTTGTTCGCAATTTTTTTCTGTCAACGAGATATTTTTTAATCCTCAACAATCGGGTCTCTTACCTCATCGTTTTAATGAAAAAGCCGTGTAGATGAGGTAATAGACCCAATGGCAAGATTAAAAAAATATCTCGTTCACAGAAAATATTTTCGAAAAAACAAATCCTGAAAAAGTTTCATTGAATCCGGAATGATTGTACGCAACTTTTAACCTTCTTTGTGAATTCACGAAAACCCAGTAGTTTTGGAGTCAGGCTACATTTCATAAAAATGGTCGCTTTTTGGCAAGAATTGAATATTTTTGCAAACAAAAATCGCACGAAAATTTTTAAAAAATGGAATTGAAACTTTATACTTTCCCCCACAAGTTTTTTCTGCGAAACATAATTCAAAAAAATGTCATGGGTCGTGCGCCAAAATTTCAATGAAATTCCAATTAAAAGCGACTATTCATGATAAAATTTGCGTAGTCGCGATCAGAGAAAGCAACTTTTTTATCATACTCGTCGAAGGAGTCAGTTTACGGGTGGGAGTCGAAAAACCTAAAGATCAAAATTCATAATGACCGAAATTCAGAAAATCGGATACCCGAATACCATTACCAACGAATAGTCTATCGATCATAATTTAAAATTCCCAAAAAACCATAATGTTATATTACTTTTTCACAATTTATGCAAATATGCAAAGCACGTTTATACCGAAAAGTTTTTTTCAGATTTGAAATCAGCAAACATAGCTAAATGCAAATTGTATGACAACAGCAGATTCAAATTCCAAAATATCTCATTTCCAAACAGGCATTATCACGATGGAGAAAAATGTCGAACATCAATCTATCGATACTAAAAGATCAGATAGTTCAAAATACAGAAACTGAAAATCCCGAAATATAACCCCAATAAATGACACCAGAAATGCTCGTTCATTTCTGGTGCCTACAATTTTGACCAGTCGATATTTTGATCAGTCGGTATTTTGACCATTTGATATTTTGAACATTTGGTATTTTGACCATTCGCTATTCCAGTAATTTTGTACTTTCAGTTCGGTATTTGAATTTTCGGAATTTTGACATATGTTAGAAGGACTTCTCCGATTCATCCAGTTTATGGAATTTGAACAATGCGCCTTACTGGCTCTTCCACAATTCATTTGACCTACATTTTTTTCATCTAGTAGTAGACTTTCATACATTCAGTTTTTGCTTTTTTCAATCTCTCCTTTATTAAGCTTTTGTATAATGCACGTGCGAATTATTAATTTTTGGAATACATAAATTTCTGAATTTCGGTCATTATGAATTTTGATCTTAAGGTTTCTCGACTCCCACCCGAAAATTAAACAGCGGGTAACTCCGATTTGAATTGTTTCATTTTGTCTTAGAAAAAAAGTTTATCTCGTAACATCAATTTAATTTTGTTTTGGATATAGATTTCATCCCTTGGCATCATTTATGTATTACTGGGGAGGAAAACTTGTTTTTTTCTCACTTGTGAATAATAATAAAAAATATCAATTATCTTTGTGATTTTTGATTGTTAAAAAATAACGAAATTTATAAAGCAAGAAATGTAAATGGTGCGCTGCAGCTCATAATTCCACTTATAATTTGCGTATTGGAATACATTCGCCTTTTATCTTTTATATTTATCCTCGAAAAAAAATCAAAAGTGCTGCGGCGTCTCACAAGAAGTTTCTTTACGGTCAGATTCAATTTGACCCCCAATCATAGTCAACATGGTCACCTTCGTTCCAATTCTACTCATCTGCTTGGCACTTTTACCCCTGACGGATGTATCCCCAATTTTTCAACAGGGTGAGATTAACAATTATTATTCCTCTGAAAATAAGTATATTCTTACATGCTTTTATATTACAAAATTTTTCACACCAGATTCTGAAAAGTGCCCGTTATCAATGTATCATGAAAAATTACCACGGAGCTTGCGATGTGAGAAGTGTTTATTTGTGACCTTAAGAACAGATTCTCTCTTTTTGAGTAAAAAAAAGTTTTTTTCATTTCAAATTTCACTTACAATTTATGTATTTTTTATATTAAAAAACGAAGTCAATTTTTCAACTCAAATAAATCATTTCATTTTCACGAGTCAACGTTTCTTTATAAAATTTTTTTTTTTGTTTGGTCTATCGAACGATCTCTACTTATTTATTTTTAATTTAATTTAATTTGTTGTGTATACCCAAAACACCAAAGTTGAGAATTAATAAATAGTTTTGACAATATAACATCGTCCAAACAGCATTAATTTTAACAAAGAAAGAGAATCCCTTCTCAAATAACTTTCCACTTCCAGCATTGAATTTAGATTGTTTATCAAGTTCGTCTTTTAATTTATTCCTAGAGTACCACAGTTCTTTAAAATGCCCTGTACTGCACAAGAATGGAGAATATTATTCGCAAAACACTGGTAATCCTAACGAATATACGATTTGTGGAGAAAGGAAGGTAAATTAAAAATTTCAAAATATTTTTGGAGAAGGCACGTTTTGTCGGAAATACATTCGACATCAAAATGTATCTTTGAAATATTCATAAAATATTAACATCGGTAGAGACATAATTATGAAAATGTTTTTTCTGTTACAACGTTTAAATTCACTTATTCGGTAAGTTAAGTGTGAATTTTTTTTTTAAGTTGAATTGAAGCCTGAAATTTCCCTTAAATTTATAAATTTATTTTTTAATTTTCGAAAATTTTAATGAAACTCCCGATTATATTTCATTCACTATTTTTTTAAACATGAAAACATTTTTCTACAAAACTCTGAATGCAAAAGTGAGTCAAAAAATTTCATACTGGTGTCAACTTTATCAGCTTTGCATGGAAGGGGATTGCATTGATGCGGTTTTACCGCACGGAATTCTGATTGATATTCGGAATTCTCTCACGCTGCAAAATTGTCAACGCTGAGCATCGCCAAGTGGTCGGAATATAAAAACGTGTTTCAATCCCAGTTTTTTAATCAATTATTCTATTCGACGTAATCCACCAGGTGTACTCAATCAGTCTGCGAATTTTTTTGTTCAATTGGCACACATGTAGCAACGTGGCAAATTTGAAAGACTCGTTATAAAAAATGATTCGAGAGGAATTATCGCGAATAATCAACTATAAACTAATAAAGAATTGAACTATGGAGGTCAATAAACAACAAAAAATATCTATGCCTCTGTTATAGAAGAAATTCAACAAAATAATTTCTCTTGAACAATTATTTGTGGTAAAATACTGAATCTTTTCGTTTCCTTTTTTTTGCAATTATTGTTATCAATATATTTTATCAAACATCTACTTTTTCTCGTTAATTAGCATCCCGTGCGTGAATTTGATTGAGGCCCCGACTAGGCCCCGATCCGTTTTCCCTAACTTACTTCGGGCCATTGACTGGAAGCCCAATAGGGCCCCTGAATGGACGGTCACGCTTTTTCGACAAGGGCCTTACAAGGTTGCCAAATGAGGGCCTTTACAACCATCTCACGTCTGCCATGTCGAATCCACGACAAGCCCATGGTCAAGCCCTATCAGGGCCCTTGTATGTACGTACGTAGTGTCGTTATACGTGTAGATTTTAAAATTGAATTATTTCAATAATATTAAAAATATTATTATTAATAATTATTATTATTATATATTATGATAATACATTATTATTAACAATTATAATCATATATTATATTAATACATTACTATTATTAATAATTCTCCACGAGAATTTTTACAAAAAAATAGTATAAAGCAGAGGATTTCTATGTAGAAATCTTGCGGGTATGATTTCTTGAGAGGCCTGACTCTGCTGTGTCGAATACAACCCGTGCTCCCACTTCGGCTAAATAAGCATACTGCATATTCCGTATGGGAGAGAGCGCACGTCGTATGCGACATCTCATGGCGAGTCTCGGAACTAACTCCCCGTGAAGCCCGATTAGGCCCTCAAGGGTTGCCTCGTCAGTGCCATGTTTGAAATAATTAGGGCTCCGATACTTTAGCCCTATTTGGGCCCGATTTGGTTCTGTTGTAATTATACCGACTTCTTTAAAGCCCTTTGAAGCCCGACAAGGTCCTCAACGGGTTGCCTTAGGTCAGCCATATTGTAAGTAAGCCTGGCAACCTTGGCATTGCCCTGCCACGGCCCAACCTGGCGGTGTTATGGCAATTCATGACAAGGCATCCAAATTTAAGCCCGACAAGGTCCTCAACGGGTTGCCTGAAGTCAACCATATTGTAAGTAAGCCTGGAAACCGTGGCACTGCCATGTCGAGGCCCAACCTGGCGATGTTATGGCAATTCATGACAGGGCATCCACGTTTACGCCCGACAAGGTCCTCAACGGGTTGCCTTAGGTCAGCCATATTGCAAATAGGTCTGGCAACCTTGGCATTGCCCTGTCGGGGCCCAACCTGGCGGTGTAAGGGCAATTCCTGACAGGGCATCCACGTCCAAGCCCAACGAGGTCCCGACTTAAGTCAGGGCTTCCCTAGAATTTTCACGCACGGGATACGTCAGATGTGGTGACAAATTCTAACGTGTCGTTATAAAAAATGATTTTAGAGGAAATAATTCTCATAAATTATAATAAGAATGAATGTAACAATACATTACGATACGAGTGCGTTGAAACTTTTTCTGACGAGTGTGAGTTTGCAGCATAAGGCGAATGCTGCAATCACACGAGTCAGAAAAATGTTTCTCGCACGAATTTCGTACAAAATTTTATTGCACGAGTGCGGAGACTGCCATTTTACGCACACTAAGTGTGCGTAAAATGGGCACTTTACGCACGGAGTGCAATAAAATACATATACGTATGATAATCGATTTAAAATGTTTTTTATAATATTTCTATTATTAATTCTTTTATCTTCAGTTTTTTTCTTTGCCGAGTGTGATAGTTTTGTCGCAGATAGAAAAAATTGCAAAAACTTACCTGAATGACCCGGGACTTGTTGAGTATGGTATTTCCGCCTGGTTGATAACGTTCCATGTCTTTCAAAATACTGCGAACACCAACGTTATCGGCGTCCACCAGTCGAAAGGCAGTGATGTTGACGAAATTGTACTTGAAATCCTCCAAATCGAAAGTTTCGATATCCTGACCAATGACAATGGCAGAAAGATGAAAAAATAAATTGCGACGCATGCCAAAAAAAAACTTCATCGATCATTAAATACTCACAAAAGTAGTGAAGAGATAGTGATAGTTGTAATCGTTCATTTGTAACTGAAGTATCTGAATTGAAAAACATATTATTTTATCATCATTTGTTGTAACTTAATTATTTTATAATTAATTATTATTATTTTATTATTATTTCATTTTTTTAATTTTTTTTCATTATCTTATCATTTATATATTTTATTATCAATTGTTTCTCATTAGTCAATTCGTCAAGACTTAAATTATCAGGATGAAGTTAAATAAAAGGGAGAAATAAAAGTTCTCACCATTCGTAGGAAATGATGCATGTGCTCGGCCTTCGTATCGACTACGACATTTCGTATTTCCTTGGACTTGATGTCCGACAGGACTTGCCTGTAGGAGGAAGGATCGGCCTGTCTCAGGTGAAGCTCAAGGTCACGAGATTTCGGCGATTTCACTAGTTCTCGTAACTTCACAAGGCCTAAAAAGTTAGAAAAAATTTTGTTGTCAATCTCTGGATCTGATATGCGCATAAAATAAAATCGAGAAAAAAGTCCATAGAACATTGAAATTTAATAATTGAAGCATTTTTTTCAATCGAAGGAGTTTGGAAATATTAAAATTTTTATTTTTCGAGAGGATTGTTTAGATTTTTTTAAATGATCATTTATGGTAATTTTGTGGGAAAATACGGAAATTATTTTGAAAAATTTTATATATGAAATCATGATCATATGACTGATGGAAACCCGCGAATTGCTCACGGGCTACTTGATGAAATCAATACGTCGCAGTTGCCTGAGTAATCAAGGTATCATCTCGACTTGTGGGTCTTCCTGAGGTTCCAGTTAGTTCCCATTCGCAAGTTTGTCGTCGGGGTATAGATAGGTGTGTATCCAGTGGACATATAGATATATATATATAAAATAGATAAGCAGATAGATCCGTTCAACGACGGCGACGACGACGACTACCCTTTTCACCCCTAGGCTATCTTGGCTTGTACTCAACGACTGTCACGGCAACGACTCTGGAAACTTCTTGAGATTGAGATTATATAATCGACTGCGTGACATCTCAATCGAACGACCAAGTTATACCGAGGACGAAAATATCGTTTCACGTTTTATGATTCAAATTTTTCTTTGCGATTGCTTCGATAAATCCTATCGATTAATTTTGATCAGCAATTCTCGAAAATACTTTTTAACTTTTGGAATTTTAAATTTTCGCAAAATGGTTGTGAGTGCTCCAACTTTCGTAATTTTTCAGTTATCGAGCTAAAATTTTTAGTGCAAATGCGCTCGATAATGAGGACAGTTGGTATTGAATTTGATAAAAATCGGTTTTGCGGTAAAATGAGAACGGATAAAATAACAAGTACGCTTCGCGCACTCCTTGGGGGGCTCCGCCCCCCAAACCCCCATTAACGTTTTGGTGGGGGGGCCTTTGTGCTCCGTATTCTTGACCATTATCTTAATTTATTCGGTATGTAAATACTATATTGTTTTTATGTTATTGAACATTGTTTTTGATAATATTGAGTCACATTTTTCATTCCCAATGGGGGCAATGATTAATAAAGTTAAAGACCGAATTTTGAGAATTATATTAGTAGGCACTCACAATTTCATAATATAATGATCATATATTTTGTTTTTGTGATATATTTTGAATGTTGGTTAACATGTCCCTTAGGGACGTTTTAATAGGCACTCACACCGTTATTTAAACTCTTTGATTCATTGTGAACATCGAGTAGCCGTATAAATTATATCAATCATAATTAAAAAGACAGATTTGAATATAATCAATATGATATAAAAGTATCTAAACAATCATATCATTTAAATGTTTTGATAGATTATATTCACAGGATTGTTACAATATTAGGCAGTAATGAAGAATATTAGTGACATTTGAGATGGGCATATTTATCATAACACTTAAATCATTTAATGATTATTAGTCCGTTTATAATAAGTAAAAAAAGCTTTCGGTTATAAATCAAAGCTCAGATTCTGTTTTTTCACGTTTGAAACGCGTGGGTGATCGCCATATTGCCAATGGAGCGTAAGCACACAAAAGAACCATGTACTTTTTATAAGAGCGAAATATGGGTTTTGAATTTGGCGCGCTCAGGCCGTGTTTAGTTCCTCTTTTACTCTGTACGTGGCGTCGTGACGTACGTGGCGACGTCCCGTGCGCCGGTCTATGCTTTACGTGAAAGCGGTGAGAGTGATATGTGCTTGTTTACAGTCATATAGAAATTCTGTCAGTGAGAAAAATAGTCTTTTTTTGTTAAAAATATTGTTTTTGTGCAAAAGTTATTCACTTAGCAGTGTCTAATTGGATTGAAACTTCATGGAACATTTTGTTCATAATCATATACAGAAATTCTTTAAGTTAGAAAAAAATCGTCCGTGAACTTCGGAGATCGAAGTGCATAAGGACAGAAATTGCTTTTTTTTCGTTGAAAATTGTGTTTTTTTTTGCAAAAATTGTAAACTTAATGGTCTCTGATCGGATTAATACTTCGTGGGACATTTGTTTACAATCATATACAGACATCGTGTGAGTTAGAGAAAAATTCGTCCGACAACTTCGGAGATCCATGTGCATATGGACGGAAATAGCTGTTTTTTCGTTAAAAATTGTGTTTTCCTTGCAAACATTGTAAGCTTAATGGTGTCCGATTGGATTCATACTTCGTGGTACATTTGTTTACAATCATATACAGACATTGTGTGAGTTAGAGAACAATTCGTCCGTGAACTTCGGAGATCCAAGTGCATATAGATAGAAATAGCATTTTTTGGTTAAAATTGTGTTTTTTGCCAAAATTGCAACCTTAATGGTGTCTGATTGGATTCATACTTCGTCAGACATTTGTTTACAATCATATACACACATTCTGTGAGTTAGAGAAAAATTCATTAGAGAAATTCCAAGTTTCAACTACATATGGTCATAAAACGTCTTTCTTTGCTCAAAAATGGCTATTTTTGTCAAAAATCTTTGTTTTACAATATCCGTTTGGATTTAAACTCCTTGGGCATAGAGATTACAACCATACACAACTACCCATCAAAGGAAATTGAATTCCGTACACCGGTTTCTGAGATCTGGGTCTGGACGGACATCCAACACAGATTTCGAGGTGATTGCAATAGGCACTTTCTGTCATAAATGAGTGAGTGCCTGAAAACGGAAACCAATAGCAAATTTCTAATTGGCACGATTTTTTCATGATGTAATGGTGGTTTGAATAAAAATCATAATGACAATTGATTATGAACACCAATAGCAATATTATGTTGTAAAGCTTTTGAAGCATTAGTAGTGAGTTTTGAGTGATAAGAATGTAAAGATAAAGCTTCTTCTGTAGTGTATAAATATTGAGGAAACCGAAACAGACTATTCGAATGGCACATAATTTTTGTTTGAATCCTACATTGGAATTACCAAAAAAAAAATTTTTCATTTTTGTGGATTGTTCTTATGATTTTTTGAAATACAATACTATTGTAAAGCGTATTATAGAATAAATACAGCGGATGTTTCCGTGAGAAAAATAAGGTTTCATGTTTCAATTAAAAAATCGATTTTTGCATCTCACTAACGAAATCATTTGAGCATCTTACTTTCTAACCAAGAGAAGCTAATTTATGATAATCCTTTTAATTTTCTTGTTCTTAGAGTTTGACTTGGAGTAAAACCTTCGTTGCATATTCTTGCAGGTCAGGATCGTTCATTGATGAATATTCTTTGCCACAACAACAACAAAAAAAGAAAGGGGGCGTTCAGACAATATAAGCGAAACGATGCATCTGCGTTTGAATTCAGACGTACGTAACAAGCTTTGGGATAACCGCGGAAACTAATTCATGCGCGTATCTAGGAAATTGCGGTGAAACGCTCGCCGAAGGAAAACCCTGTCGGACCGTTGCTTCGTGTGTAATTTCGCAATTGCTAATTAGAGAATTGGCTCAGCGTGTTTGCTCGTCATCGCGCTTGTATGAAATTTCTCGATTTCTTCGATCATTCACGTTATGCATGCTCCCTTTTCCACTCTCTTTCTCAACTTACATCCGACATATATATGGGTCATTCCATGTCAAATCAACCAAGAGTTGGAATCGACCCCTTTTAATTTCGATAAAATTAGGTCAGAAGTTTTCGTTTTCAACAAAACGAAAGTCTACCGAAGGAAAAAAATTAAACAACTTTTCTTCAAAAGTTATGCAAAATTCGAAATTTCACAATTTTTCAAATCTTCCAAGCTTACATTTTAAATATCTCGAAAACTATTATAGTTACGAACAATCGTTTGGAATTCGTCTTAAAGAGTAAACTTGGGGCTGCGGAAAAAAAATTCCAACAAAAAAATTGGAAAAATGATGAATTTGGAGAATTTTGAATGTTCAAAAATCGTGCAAATCCATATTGAATTTTTGGTTCAATTTTCTTTATATAATACCTTGTATTGATTTTAAAAGATCCTGAAATTTTCAGAAAAAGGTGTTTTTTGTTTTTTCAAAAATATGAATTTTTAAAAATCGTTTAAGTCCACTATCAACATTAAATTTTTAGTAATTTTCTTCGGTTTTTTCTTTTAAAAATGTAAATTTTTAAATTTTGATAAAAAGTTTTTTTTTTACCAAAATGCTGTTACTTTTACTTTTTTTACTGCTCAAAATTACAAAACTACATGATTGCTCAACTCTACTTAACTGAGAGGTAAGAAAATGTTTTTTTTTCCAAAATTCAAAAATTTATATTTTTTAAACAAAAAAACACTATCCAGAAAATTTCAGGATCTTTTAAGATCAGTACAGTGTATTACATAAAAAAACATTTAAAAAAAATGGAATGTCGATCGTGGATTTACACGACTTTTTAAAATTCGAAAATTCATATTTTTCGAAAAATCATAAAACACCTTTCTGAAAGTGTCAGGGCCTTCTAAGGTCAGTACAAGGTATTATATAAAAATAATTGAACCAAAAATTTAATACGGAACTTGGATTTTCACGATTTTTGAAAATTCAGAATTCTCCAAATTCATCATATTTCAAAATTTTTTTTCGCAATATTTTTTTTTTGTGGTCCCAAGTTTTTCGTCTCTTTTAGACGAATCCAGAACGATTTTTCGTAACTGTAATAGTTTTCGAGATATTTAAAAAATAAACTTGGAAGATTTGAAAAATTGTAAAATTTTGAATTTTGCATAACTTTCGAAGAAAATTTTTTAAATTTTTTTCCTTTCGTGGAACTTCGTTTTATTGAAAACGAAAAACTTCTCACCAAATTTCATCGAAATTGAGAGGGGTCGATTCCAAATCTTGGTCGATTTGGCATGGAATGACCCATATATGTGTGTATACAATTGTCTGCACCGAAAACAATAGTGCACTTGTGAGCACTAGATTTACCAGACAAGATGTATAAGCGAATGCTGGCAAATGCGCCCCGAAGCGCGAGTCTCTAACATTTCTCTGGGGCTGTTGTACCGCACTAATTCGCGCATACCGTTGAGCCCGAGATTTTTTCGACCAATTAACAACCAACGAACGTTATGACGTCAGTCATGCCATTGAAGAATCCGTATTGTACTTATATCGTCATGAACATACACTCCCGACCAAAAGTTTGGAAAGTCTCGTCCCGATTACGCGCAGCACGAAAAGTTTCACTGCTCTTTTAAAAATGAAGATATTTTGATCCAAGAAGCGGCGTTTCAAAGGGAATATATTCAGCTTCATATTGCTATTTAAAAAAAATCCGATTTTTTAAAACCCGGTACGCCCTTTGAAACAGTCGTTTATCGGTTTTTTTTTAGAGTTGCAATTTTGATGCACGACTTATGCAATTTTTTGTTAACCATTTTTCGCACGAAAAACTTGTGAAGGAGAGTATAGGCTTCAATTTCATTTTTTGAAAAGTTTCTTACGATTTTTTTTTCGCAAAAATATTCTATTTTTGTCAATAAATGACCATATTTATAAAATTTAGCGTTACTAAAAAACTACTGGATTCTAGTGAAATCACTAGGAGAGTAAAAAGCTGCATATAATTATTCTGGATTCGATGAAATTTTTTCAGAATTTTTATCAATACTTTTTTTTCGAAAATTGTTCCTGTCCAGGAGATATTTTTTTATCTTGAACAATTGGGTCTCTTACCTCATCTACACGGTTTTTTCGATGAAAAACCCGCGTAGATAAGGTTTTTTTTAATGAAAAAAGCAGTATAGATGAGGTAAGATACCCGATTGTTAAAGATAAAAAAATATCTCGTTGGCAGGAAAACCTTTCGGAAAAAATAAAAACAAAAATTAGACCAAAATCGGTCATTAAAAGATGTTGAAAATAAGAATTTATTATTAACGTGAAATATTCATTGTCGAAATACTTAGTCAACATTTCAAGACGATTAGAAAATTCGTTATTGAAAAATCGCAATTTCAAAAACAGTCTTATGGGGTGTAAAGGGATATCGCTGAAATGAATGACAGATTGACGAAATCATGTCATATGTAATAGACTGTGCGGAAAAAAATAGATATATTTTTTTTCGGTTGCATCCACCAAAAAAGGTGAAATAACGTGAAAAATGAAGAATCCCCAAAGGAGAGCTCAAAAAAAAATTATTTCGAACGGCGCATTGCATTTGAATATTTTCCATAAGAATAACACAGGAAAATATTGGCACTTGAGAACGTCGTAGTAAAACTCTTTAGAAAACTCAACGAACGATTCAGCCAATTACACTCAGTCAAAAAATTAAAGGAACAGTAAAATTTTCGAGATTTTTCAGCGATTTTCCAAAGGCTGTAACTTTGTTAATTTTGGTCGTACAAATTTTTCAAAAAAAGAATTTTGAAGCTTGAATCTTCGACTTTTGGGATCTTAAGTCAAAAATTTTTATGGGCATCACCCTCGACGCAGTCGAAATAAATATCACGGTAAAAATTTTCTCGAAATTTTTGCTTTTTTCAAAACAGTCGATGGGCTTCAAAATTTTTTTTCGAACTTAACCAATCTATGGATCGTTTAGCTGAATTCTTTGGCTTCAATTTGCTTTTTTTGTTTTTGTCCTACGACCATTTTTCGCTGAAATATCGGTGATTGAACAAAAATTCGTCTTTTTTTTTTAAATCTTTGATATCTCTGGAACTAATGATCGTACAGCGAGTAAACGGTGAGTTTCGGAAACTTGAATCTACCTTCTATAAGTGCCTGTTATTGTTATAAACGAAAAAAAATTGTTTCCATTCTTAATTTTAACTTGAAAAAGTGCAAAAAATTAGCTTTTTTTCTTGTTTTTGAAAATCTACCACAACTTTGCAGATATTGCGAAAAATACCAATGTTTTAAGGTCCTTTTTTAGCTCAATACATACCTAAAAACCATGCCAATTTTCAAAACAATCGGTCGAACCGTTTTTTGTGACCGAGTCATCAAACTTTTAGAAAAATTGAAGGAACATATTTATTGATCCTTAATGACCAATTAATTAATGGTGTTAAAAATGAATTAAAAAGTTCGTTTTCATATTTTTAACATCACTTTGGTATAATGACTTAACCACCTTCATTCATCTCGAAAAATGCTCGATAGCTTTTAAATTACGAGTTCTAGAACATTTGGAAGCATTTTCTTGTTTTATTTGACAATTTTACATGATCTAATCGTCTCGCTCCTCTTGTCAGATTCAATGTCAAATTCGTACGAAAATAACAGCTTGAGATAGCTGAAAAATTACGAAAGTTTGTACCAAAAATCGTGAGTCAGAAAATCTTTGGTTAATATGATTTCCCGACATTTCAAGACATTTCAAATATAATAGCAGAAAATAATTTAAAAATGCTGTTTTTCTTAAAAACAACGTTCTCATTGCGTGGACGTAAAACAATTAATATTGTTGGGGTTTTATTGAAAAACGTGTTGTCGTTGGAAATAATGAAGGATTATGTATACATCAGGGCACAAAAATGGGCGATAAATAAAAATTAACGCCAAGAAATGCGATATAAATCAGATTGAGTTGGGTGGGAAGTGCGAAAGCGACGCGCCTAAGGACGATGTCCTGGACATGGATATAATTGGCTGAATCGTTCGTTCGCCGTGGTCTCTTGGATAAAATAAAAGAGATAGACTAAGGAAAAAGTGGCAATGGAAAGCGTACAGTTTTGAAAAGAGGGACACCGAGCAAAAAGAGAGAAAGACAGGATGAAGTCCATGTCTTTGGGTAAGAAGGATAATTTCTCCAGGGACTTTGCCGATCCACCGCAAGCTCCCATACCCATAAGAGACTAAGTCGCTTCATGTGTGGGTGGCATGAGTGTCACGTAAAATCTCATTGCCTTGCCGTTATACGAAACACTCCAAGACGTTCTCTCTCTGTTATATCGGAGCTTCGTATAACCTCTAATGACAAGCCATTTACGATCGTGCAGCGAATAGGAAATTCTCTTGAAAACCAAAAAACTCCTCTGCATTGCACATCTACATCATGAATGTACACACTCTCGGACATGCTCCATCTCGCTCTGGGAACCCAAAAACGGGAATCCTGGTGAAATTTCTCAGCGAACCACATCCTTCGATATCTCAGTGCAAGTGGAATCTTCAATTACGATCTCCTTTCTAAATTTATGCAAATACTACGTTATTTCGTCCTTAGGTTAATTCCAGAACAGATGGGATATCAATGGAAGACGGGACACAGTTGTAAGTCTCATCTTAAGGTTCTTGCAGTATAGTCAAGTCAATGGAGTGACGAAACTCGGAACGTTGGTAGTAGATATAGACAATTAGATGGGTTTCTGGATCACTTCAAGTTCATTCCTGCACGACTCGAAATTTTTAGGACATTCAATGACATTATCATGCACGAATTTCAAGGACTTGCTGGAATTATTGACCACGAGGTTTTCCAAAAATTCTATGATGTCATAAATAATAATGATATTAATAAAATAATAAAATTGCTACTATTATCAGGGCAATTATGGAAAATAAAAATTATTCTGAATAACCATTAAACTTGAAGAGGTCCTCGGAATGACTTTTTATCAAATAAATATATATTTAAATGGAATAATAATTATGACAGAATAATAATTATGAAATTTTTCTTTCTATTGGTTAGTTATAAATCGTAGCAATTATTCTATTGTTATTAATATTCTTCTCAGCTGAATATTTAAAAATGTATTTTAGAAAATTTTCTCCGCCGTTTTTTTTACTTTTTCGTGCATTACCCACAAATCGAGTCTGCGTATAGAACTTTTGTCAAAATAAACGGGATCACCAAATTCTTGCATTTAAAAGATTTTATAAGAAAACTAACATTTTGAAGTTGTATATAAATTCCGAAAGCGATTTCGTAGCAGAAGACGGGGGGCAAAGGTTTCAATCGATATGATCAAATTTTGGGTGGGAGTCGAAAAACCTAAAGATCAAAATTCATAATGACCGGAGTTCAGAAAATCGGATACCCGAATACCATTACCAACGAATAGTCTATCAATCATAATTTAAAATTTCCAAAAGACCATAATGTTATATAACTTTTTCACAATTTATGCAAATATGCAAAGCACGTTTGTACCAAAAAGTTTTTTTCAGATTTGAAATCAGCAAACATAGCTAAATGCAAATTGTATGACGACAGCAGATTTAAATTCCAAAATATCTCATTTCCAATAGGCATTATCACGATGGAGAAAAATTTCGAACATCAATCTATCGATACTAAAAGATCAGATAGTTCAAAATACAGAAACTGACAATCGCGAAATATAACCCCAATAAATGCCACCAGAAATGCTCGTCCATTTCTGGTGTCTACAATTTGATCAGTCGGCATTTTGATCAATCGGTATTTTGACCATTCGATATTTTGAACATTCGGTATTTTGACCATTCGCTATCCCAGTAATTTTGTACTTTCAGTTCGGTATTTAAATTTTCGGAATTTTGACATATGTTAGAATGACTTCTCCGATTCATCCAGTTTATGGAATTTGAATAATGCGCCTTATTGGCTCTTCGACAATTCATTTAACCTACATTTTATTCATCCAGTAGTTGAGACTTTCATACATTCATTTTCTGCATTTTTCAATGTCTCCTTTATTAAGCTTTTATATAATGCACATGGGAATTATTAATTTTTGGAATACATAAATTTCTGAATTTCGATCATTATAAATGTTCATCTTAAGGTTTTTCGACTCCCACCCCAAATTTTGTATGGCGTATTCTGTTATGTATATCATTATATCGTTCTCGATAGATGAAAAGCGTTTCCACGTTCATTGCCCTTTCTCCACCCTGCTGCTCGAATAACAACGTGTTTGTGTATCACTCACATTTTTCGTTTTGTCGATATAAATTGTGTTGTCCCATGAGTATGGGTTGGAAACAAAAATGCCCTCAATAGTAAAGAGGAGGTAATGCCGTTGAAAAAAATTGTTGACCGAATAATTACTAAAAATAATTACTTTTACCGATAAAACCGCAGAGCATCGTTACCATTTTTAATTGCGAATAAAAATATCACAAGTTATTGTTGGTATTTGAGTCGTATTTATTCGAACATCCCAGGAACTATTAAAAATCCTGAGTTTTGAAAAAATATGATCTAAAATAGGAATTGAGGTAAGCGGCCGTAATAACTGAAGGTGTTCGAGATATCGTAGAAAACCTTGTAGATTTGACCAGAAAATTCAAAGAATCATTCAAAGTCTATGAATAATTATATTTGTGTTTTCTCATTATAACTAAATATATAAAAATTAGTTGATTTTGAATAGATGTCTTAAGAAGATCCGAACGGGGATCGAAACGTAAAAACGAAAACGGATAGTAAATATCTCTTGATCCACAATCATCAGGATTTTCTGGTAGAAATGCACCCGATCTTTGGAACCTAAGAAGGGTTATCATCGGCTTATACAACATTTTTCAGAATACCGTTATAAATAATGGAACAAATTTTTTTTGGGACATTTCGTACAACTTTTCAGATTCTGATCAGATATTTTTTTGACACAATCACTCCAGTGAACCGAGTGATCTTAATTTGAGATTTTGTGTGCAGTCCTTTTTTTTAAATTCAATTTAATCTTCGATAGTCTTTCTTTTTTTGCCCCAGCTTTATATAGCCCGACCTTTTCCTCACTGAAAAAAACTTCCCTTAAGCCATAAGAGGATCAAAATATAGATAAATCCCTTCGCTTTTCTACAAGAAATCGATTGGTGTACATGAAAATTGCTTTAAGCAGAAAAAATATAAAACTATGCAAAAATGACTTTTCTAACAAAATAAAAAATTACTATTTTCCTAATGAACCGATGTGAAAAAACGAAACGGCGTTTTGAAAGCGGCGTTTACAAAGGGAAAAAAGTACATAATTTATTCATTTATTAGAAAATGCCTTAATACATTAAATATTTTATTATTTATTTTTTTGCGCAACGGTGAAGACAAAAAATTAAATAAATTGGTTGGAAAAATAATTTGTATACGTTTTTATACGTCATAATAAGTATGATTAACAAATTTTATTCAAAATACTATGATCAACGTACCGTTATAAAAAACTTAACGTTAAAGGACACGTGGGATGGATTCGGCTCACCCGCAGTTTTTAATCGAAAATTGAATTGCAATTTGCGGTTATCTGGTGTTAATAACGAGAAGACTTCTCCCCCAGATAGTTGAATTAAATTATGACTTGGGGTATTTTTATCCCGATACGTTTCATCCAGGGTTAATTCAATAAATTTATATTTAAATCTAATTTAGATTCAAATAAATTTATATTCTATTAACTAGTTGAACCATTTTTAATTTTTTGTTCAATTTTATACACTGGCAGAGCAAGCCGATCCTGTCTGTCGCTGTAAGGGGGAAAAGCAGAAGTAGACTTCGTCCATCGTCTGAAGAGTGAAAAAAGTTGCAATGAATATTTCGAAGTTTGTGAATACTTCGTGAAGTTTCAGCAATTCACTTTTTGATGTACTCCGTTAATTAACCGTTCCTGTAACTATAAGTCTGGCGTATTAGCATAGCAACGAGAACGACAGTGCGGATTCAGACAAATCCCTAGGAGTGGTTCTTTACATATAGAAGCTTCAACAAAGAGTGAGTAGACGTGCGCATGTATGAGAAAGAGAGAGATAGAGAGACAGACAGACAGAAAGAGAAAGAGAGAGTGAGAGAGAGAGATGAAAAGAAAGAGACTAACGAAGGGGTGAGCGTCCTCATTATTGAAGCTAAATCGAACTTTATTTAACGGGTTATACGCAGTCAGGCGGTCGAAAAACAGCGATTTTTCAGGATTTTTTTCTGATAAGACATTTAAATTAATTAACGTAAGAATTTATATACGTATTTTTGTAACTTTTCGCTTTATTTTTTAATTTTTCTGTTTAAATAATAACTATTCTTGAAGCCACAGTAGCCGATCTTCTGGAGGGCCTCTAAAAAAAGGCGTCTTGCGATGAGCACATCTCTGGATTGGATCATCCCAAAATAAAAAAAAATAAAAAAAATTTCGTTAATATAAGGTTATATAATCTAGTATTCGATCGAAGGAATAAGCAAAATATTTATTTTTACCTAAATGGCGGCTTCTGAAAAAAATCGATTCTCAATGAAAATATTTGCCTTCATTTGGTTATAAAATAATTTATAAAGCTTGTCTAACAATTTGAGTCTGATCGGTTATGCCGTTTCTGAGAAATCTTGCTCATCGACTTTAAAACACAGTTTTGAGAGAAACGTGTTTAAAGTTTGAAATACACTCTAAACATGGTAATTACAGGTTTACAAAGATGCCTATAACTTCGAAGACGCTGATTCGATCCCCCCAAAAATACCAGGCTTTCTTTCATAGTAACAAGACTTTCTTTCTGAGAAAGCAAAAGGACATTTTGCACGCGAATTGAAAAATCGATATTTTCAAAATTGTGACCTCGATAAGTTGTTATGACCCCTACAGCGCATAACATTGCTGCAATGTTGCAGCAATGTTGTCATATTGCACGTGCAATGATATATTGCAGATATGTTGTGACAACATTGCTACGCAACATTGCACTAAAACTTCTCAGCAATATTTTGGGAATATTCCTAGGCAACATACCTGCAATATTTTGCTGAAACGTTGCGAGTAAATTGCAGCAATATTGGTGAGAAGGAACTTCAAATTTTACAACTACACGAGCGTAATAAATATCAAAAAGATCAATTGAAAAAGACCTATTCATTTATTCCTCATAAAATATCAATAACGATTGATTTTGAGTCATTTTCTTTTTCTTTTTTCAAATTTATTTTCAAAATTTTGTTGTGCTTTTGACATTAATCAGACATGAGGTGTTAATAATATTAAGACATTGTGATATTCGTGTTGAAAAAATGTTTAATATAAAAAAAAGCTTTAAAACCAAAATATATTTTGTTTCTGAATGATTCTTATTCGTAAAATATGACCATATACTGTAACGGGATGACCTGGGGCCTGCCACGATCTCGGCACTTCGCCTGAGATCCGTTGGGTGGCGGCGGTCGGTGGGCGCTCTCGCACTGGCAAGAGAGCCACCGAGCACCGATAAAGGTCCGGTGTATTACCAGGATCGTAGTCCTCAATTAACAATCAATTGTTGGAATATTTACCCGCGTGCTGTGGTCGCGCAGTCCTATGGACTTAAAACTACATATTTTTATTTTATGCTGTAATTCAAATGATAAAGTTTCCATTGTAGGTAGAATTCCTGAAATATTGAATATGTAATACGAGTGACATGGCTGGAATATTGCATATTGATTGGATCCAACATTTCTGGAATATTGCGGAACATTGCAGCAATATTTCAATCGTCGGACATAGCAACATTGCAGCAAGATTGCAGCAATGTTTTTTGCAATATTACAATGTCGTCATGCAACATTTCAGTAACATTTTGCTTTCTTACAAACAATATAGGATCGAAAAGATTTCACAATATTTGAATTTTGAGACTTCTACATATTGCCAAATTTTGACAGTGATGTGACAGTAGTAAAAATTGTACAGGTTTGCCCTCGTAGAAGACGGTTTTTCTTCCGAATGTGCGAAAATCCCAATGAGAAATAAAATGAAACGAAACGCATTTCTCCAATCCCCTCGTAACCATTATACATATACGTATTTACGTAAGGAGGCAAAATGTAGAAAAGAAAAGAAAAAATATATTCCCACTTGAGGAGCTTCCCACATATACGCCATCGATCTTCTCTCGTCGCGATGTGTGCATATCAGTTCTACGTTTTGCACCGACTTAATTTCTCTATGCTTAATCTTGATGCAATTAATTCCGGTCCTAATTCAATATTGATTTTATCTACCATGTCGAACTGATGCTGTATAAATCGGAATAGGTTAGAGTGGAATACATTGGGAGACAAAACATTTTCTTCCTATTTTCAACCAAATAAATTTCCCAAATTTAACCGTTTCAACTTCCACCTACAGAGAATCTCTGATTTGCCTTTTAAAAAATTTGAAGATGAAAAATCGGAGATTTCTCATTATTTTCTTATATTTTCATTACATTTATTATCAATTGATAGCTTCATATTCAAAAAATCGGGAAAAAACAATGTGAAGGTGCAGAGAGTTGACAATTTTTTTTCCTTCATTTTCATGAAATTTTTAAGTTTTGCCCGATTGATAATTAATAGTTATAAATAAAAAAATAGACGTGCTTGTATAAATTCCAACAAGACCCAAGGCGAAACGTTGAAAGATTGACAAGTGAGTTTGTTTGTTTAGATTTTCATATGAAAGTATTTA
Source organism: Alloplasta piceator (assembly GCA_946863875.1). Taxonomy (NCBI): domain Eukaryota; kingdom Metazoa; phylum Arthropoda; class Insecta; order Hymenoptera; family Ichneumonidae; genus Alloplasta; species Alloplasta piceator. The sequence continues at coordinate 42,807,520 of OX333074.1, forward strand.
GCATGCAAGGTTCGGTTTTTTTCATAAGCAAATGGCTCCACTTCGTAAACGATAAACATGAAATCATAAAGTATCTATCGAAAAACAAAATGAGCTGTCTTTCATTCAGATTGAATGGAAACTATAAATTTGACTTCTAAAAAACTGCGTAAAAAAGTATCCGTAGATTATTGACGTAAAGTGATTTATTTTTCTGTAAAATGATTGTAATATTTTTTTTCTGCATTGATTAGGAACAGTTCAATTCGAATCAACTTTAGCTTACAATAGTTTCTCTTTCAAAATGCGTACAAATAATTTTCATAATCTTAGTACTGTATCACAAGGCAAGCTTAAACCTTAATGACATAGTGGGGTACAAAACACCCCAGGCCCAAATTTTCTCAATCTTGAGTACCCACATTTAAAAGAGGGGCCTATATGTCGACATCTGTCATTAGTTCGAGGATGCCGCTACTCTTTTGAGTTTATAGCATAACTCTAAGACAATAAGTTTTTATTGCACTCCGTGCGTGAAGTGCCCATTTTACGCACTCTCCGCACTCGTGCAATAAAATTTTGTACGAAACTCGTGCGAGAAACATTTTTCTGACTCGTGTGATTGCAGCATTCACCTTCGGCTCATGCTGCAAACTCACACTCGTCAGAAAAAGTTTCAACGCACTCGTATCGTAATGTACTATTATGTAGTAGCCGTCTAAAGCCGAGTGATCTCGTCTGTAACCCAGTATGTCAAGTAAGGTCAAGCGCGAAAATTTTGTGCGGATTTTTTCCCTGTCACATTTCCTGTACCCTACCTGTAAAGAACACCGGTACACGCTGTGCAAGGATTGTGCCGACCTCTAACACGTTTTAAAAAATTGCAATGTGTTATTTCATACTGATTAATATTTTGAAGTCCTTTTGCAATGTAAAGCTTATGATTATTTGGTTTGAATAACAAGTAGTACAACATATACACTGAGAAAAAGAAATGTTTGAATCAACTTAATCTGTTATTCGTATGGACGTATTGAATAACAGATTTAGTTGATTCAAACATTTTTTTTCTCAGTGTATCTTTGCTTGAAAAAAAGTTTTTTTTTCGTCGAATTTCTCCCTTCATTTTCAAGAATAATAAATACCCTTTTTCAAAAGCCCACCAGGCTACAATTTTTTTCTCTCATAGTGCTATATATTAAGCAAACTCAGTTAAATTTTTAGACGTTTTTGTCGAAAAATTAAAAAGTTATGATATTTTTCGTAAAAGTTATTATTTTTAATTTTTTTTTGATATTTAAATGTTTTTATCATTTTAAGGAGGTTCATCTCGTACACGATTTTCAATACAGATGTTGATATAAAAATCAGAATATAGTTATTAGTATCTAAAACGTCATCTGTTACAATTCCAAGACCAGATTGTACGTTGTTCGTAGGAAATAAATAAAAATGTAATTGCTAAATTAACGTGGGTCTTTATGGATTTCACTGGTTTTTCTGTCTATAAATATTAAATACACAATCATTGCAATACAGATTTTTAAGAAGATTTAAGAATTAATGAAAAAGTATCTAAGGAACATTTTTAGAGCTTCATAAAATCGATTAGGTCCTTGTGAGATTCATAATAAATCAATTTGTCTCGAAAAATGCTGATTATCACTGATTATTTTGAGGTTAAGCGTTGTCGATGACTACACTAGTCACCGCCATTTTTCTTTTGACTCACTCGGTACCAGATGAACCTCTTTAACTTTGATATTTTACTATAAATCTTTTATAACGTTGGGAAGTAACCTCTTAAGAAGTTCTAAAAAAATTTGCAAGTTAAAATATTAAATGGTATATTTTTTATAAGAATTTCTGTCCCTGGAGTACAAACAGCCCCAGTGCGTCAAGTAAGAGTCAATTAACTAAAATCAAACATTTGGCAGCCGTTAATTATTATTGGCGTTATGGACAACGTTGCTTATTTCCATATGCTATAGCAAATAATGGAATATATTTAAAATAATAGTAATAATTAATAAAACTAATAACAGTAATATTTGATGAAATTAATAATTAATAAAAGATATTCATCAATCAGGGCTTTAGTCTGATAGCCAGAAATAAATCTCAGTCGGGAAGTCATGCGAGGGAATAATGTCAAAGGTTAATGTTAAATCGGGCGTCCACGAAGATAGTTTGGCAATGAGGGCGAGAGACGATCGAAATAGCTGAATTCAGGCCGTCCCAGGTCAAATATCGATTTATCGATAGCAACGAAGAGGGCAGGAGTGCAAATGGATATAATTTCCCTCGATGAACTGACGTCAAGTTGCTATTTTCGATGTCCTGAATTGCTTCACTTTGGTGATAAAATATTATGAATTTAACGATTGAGAGAACCATATAACGAGAATACACTTTTTGTTGCCAGATTAAGTCGTTGGGAAATGTCATATGGCGAAGAGACACATGAATATGCATTGTGACCCCTCGAATTCTCGGGGTCAGAGGATTGAAAATAGATGAATCGAAGAATTCACGCTCGAGAACAGCGGAGAAGTTCACTTCACTTATCAGACAAGACCCTTGACAAGTCAAGCTCCTCATAAGTTTTGTACTTCGCGACTCCTTCATCGGGAAGATTCACGACCCTATGCGCTCCCACCCTTGACTGTTTTCCAACATCCTGAACCATCTACCTTGGCCTCGTTAAAGCCCTATCACCTTTATTCTCGTCAGCATCCTCGACGTCTTCTTCTCTTTCCTTCTTCGTTATTAAGACTGCATTCCTGTGAAATTCTCGAGAACACGGAGAAAACGATCTCTTCCTCCCTTTCTGGTAGGCATAACTCGTAAACTTCTTCGCGAAATTCATTCTCAGATCTCACAACCAGCATTTTGAATTCTTAATTACTGTCAAGAGTTTATCAGCTCATAATTGTTTATGAATAATTAAGGACGCAAGAATATTTTTTACAACGATTCCATTGGCCAAAAAAACTGGTGGTTTGGGGCAAAAACAATAGGGATTTTGTGGAATATTAATTCTTGGTATGGAAAAATTAAATGGTAAATTTAAATTAAGTGAAATTTATTGAAATAAGCTAGGAGCCAATTGAATTGAATTATTAGGCCCCGGCGATTAAATGGAACTATGATTCAATATGACTTGGTTTCCAATAAATTCTATTCGAATCAAATAGACCATTTCTCTCAGTATTGAACAAGCCAAGATAATGAGAATTGAGAAAGAAGAAGATGTGTCGAGTTTTGTGACTCACCGTAATCGTCCTCGTAGACAATCGCGACTTTGGTCCAATTGAGAAAGTCCATGACGTCCTGATACGCCGCGTTGAGCAAATTTTGTGCGGGATGTAAATTGATGCTGAACTCTTTCGCCTCCGCGTCCAGGTCCAGCCTGACCTCCAGATGCGGAATATCCAGGGCATCGCATATGCTGTGTATGTGCTGTCCCAATATGGGATCGGAGGGCCCAAAGACTCCTGTCACGCCGTATTTGGCCTGTTGACAGGCTACAAATAGAAAAATCATGTATGAGTTGTACAAATATTTCGTTGCATTATACCTGATCTCTGAGAAAGTCAATAAAGGTTGGGATAAACCGCATAAAATCAATATTAGTAGCACTCTCCATTCGCCCCGATGCGGCTTCGCACAAAGAGTTTCACGTCTCTTTTAAAAATGAAGATTTTTCACTTATATACTTCCCTTATACTTCCCGCACAAGTTTTTTATGCGAAAAACAGTAGAACAAAATTTGCATGAGTCGTGCGCTGAAATTTCACCGCCAAAAAACGACCATGTTTCAAAGAACGTACCAAGTTTTAAAAAATCAAAAATTGTTCTGGTCAAAGCGAAATGAAGCTGAATATGTCCCCTTTGAAACGCTGCTTATTGAATTGTAATATTTTCATTTTTTAAAGAGAAACTTTTTGTGCGTTGTAGAATTCTGGCGAGTGTTTCCAAACTTTTGAATGACAGTGTGATTCATGTGCAACTGCATAGTACGTAGTAATGTTTCGTGAAGTTTAATTGCAGTAGCGCTATTATATCTTGGGTTCATTGTCTGCCCTATTGTGAAATGTATACCTTATATATGTACCTTGACAATAAGTTCTATACATTACGTATATCTTGGATATATTCACATCTCACACATTTTGTGAATGTATAAAAAGTCGATAATTATATCTTGTATGCACAAAGGTATATTCCTTTTCATAGTAGGAAGAACCGGGGTCATTTTTTAATTTCATTATTTAAAAAAAAATTTTTTTTTTAATGTCCTGTTCGATTTCTTGTTTTGTCTCCCAAAAATAGAACCCTTGAGAGAATCATTTTTCTGAATCTAAGATAGTTGGAATTTCGAATCTCTTTTTTTCTCTTTTGATACGTTTACCTTGCCAAACGAACAAAGTTTCGAAGAACTCTGACAGAGTCATGATAAAAGCGGCTGGCTTATTCGCAGTTAAAAAAAAATCTAATATTTATTACATCGAGTATTATACTTGATCCCAATATCCGGCGTCAGAAACGACAACGTAAATATTGTATTAACGAGACGAACTCTGTGTACCCATGTTATGTGCCTATATAACGGGATTTCTGGTGAGTCTCGAAACGACTCTGCGATGTTACGTAACTCCCTCGAAATTACACCCTCGACGAGCTGCTCTCACTTCATTGGGGATAGTGTTATCTTTAGTTACTGTAAGCTATTGGTTATGACTGAAGGTGATCGTTATGGTTGGCCAAGATGACCCGTATACATACGTTCAAAGTGACGTTGGACCCTGGAATTTGAGATGGAATTTGAGGAGGACGTTTAGCCCGTGCAAGGCATCATACACGATTACCCTTCATATACAGACTGATAACCTGTGGATTAAATCGCTCCAGTATTATGTGAACACAGAGGAATTTCTCTCTGGAGCCTCTCAAATCCAGCGAGTACAGAATTTAATGACAATTTTAATAGAGGGTGGAAACGATGATCTCACTTTAGGCAATGTGAGGCACGACTGAACTCTCAACTCGCCGAACGAGCGAATTACTAACGCTTAATTAATTTAACAGAGTCAACCGGTATTAAGCTCTTCAAGTTGATATATTATATGCAGAAAAACCACGAAAATTGTCAGTCGATTCAAAAATCGGCTAGAAACACTTGATCCCTTTGGGCCTTAAGATTATCGAGACCATTATAATAAATCTAATTTTTATTAGGAATATCGTATTCAATACCCAAAGTGTCACCAGATTGTGATGAAGTGAAAAGCAAAGACAAGGCATCGTTGTCTGTTGTAACTGTAGAAACTTAGGTAAAGCTAGAAAAAACCAAACGTTCTTTAGAGGTCTTCATAAAGGGGAAAATGTCAGATAAAAATTGAATAAGGATTAGAAGAAAATGATCGAAGAAATTCTTTCGTTTATCGTTTCTTCGCTCCTTTCTTCATTCTCCAATTGCCTCGATCATAGATATTTCAATGGTTGACTATTTTAAATCTTACTTGAAACACTGGGGTACAAAACACCCAGGCCTAAATTTTCTCAGTTTAAGTACCTAAATTAAAAAAAATGGGACCTATAGCGACATCTGTCATTAGTTCGAGGATGCCACTACTTCTTCAAGCTTATAGCATCACTCTAAGACAATAAGTTTTTATGTAGTAGCCGTCCAAAGTCTAGTGGTCTCGATTGTACCCCAGTGTGTCAAGTAGGGTCTTGTGTGAAAATTTTGTCCGAATTTGTTTTCTGTTATATTTCGTCTTCAGAGTAAAGAGCACGGCAAGTATACAATGTTATATTATCTCTAATTTGTTTTATGCTATGTAACATTTTCTTTGAATAATTAGATGCCGTATTATCTACAGACTCGATGAAGAGGAAGATGTTTCATCACAAGCTCCTGTAATGAACATTGGACTACCGAGAATCCAACCATTCGTATGTTATACAAGAAGACAGAAAAAGTTGAATAGGATGTTCAGCCTGCCACCGTCCTATCTATAAAGAACACCGGTTCACGCTGTGCAAGGATTGTGCCGGCCTCTAACGGGTTTTAAAAAATTGCAATATGTTCTCTGATATTGATTAACATTTTTAAGTTCTTTTATAATGTAAAGTTTGTGATTATTTGGTTTAAATAAAAAGTATTACAACATATGTTTACTTAAAAAACGATGTCCATGATTATTATGATTGATTTTATTATTTCATACAGCGCCGCTTAACCGAAATGTATGAGACGACGGTTACACGAGATTCGGGGTGGGAGTTGAAAAACCTTAAGATCAAAATTTATAATGACCGAAACTCAGAAATGTATGTATTGCAAAAATTAATAATTCGCACGTGCATTATATAAAAGCTTAATAAAGGAGAGATAGGAAAATGCAGAAAATGAATGTATGAAAGTTCAACTACTAGATACATAAAATGTAGGTTAAATGAATTGTCGAAGAGCCAATAAGGCGCATTGTTCAAATCCCATAAACTGAATGAATCGGAGAAGTCATTCTAACATATGTAAAAATTCCGAAAATTTAAATACCGAACTGAAAGTACAAAATTACTGGGATAGCGAATGGTCAAAATACCGAATGTTCAAAATACCGAATGGTCAAAATACCGTCTGATCAAAATACCGACTGATCAAATTGTAGGCACCAGAAATGGACGATCATTTCTGGTGGCATTTATTAGGGTTATATTTCGGGATTTTCAGTTTCCGTATTTTGAACTATCTGATCTTTTAGTATCGATAGATTGATGTTCGAAATTTTTCTCCATCGTGATAATGCCTGTTTGGAAATAAGATATTTTGGAATTTGAATCTGCCGTTGTCATACAATTTGTATTTAGCTATGTTTGCGGATTTAAAATCTGAAAAAAACTTTTTGGAATAAACATGCTTTGCATATTTGCATAAATTGTGAAAAAGTAATGTAACATTATGGTTTTTTGGGAATTTTAAATAATGATTGATAGACTATTCGTTGGTAATGGTATTCGGGTATCCGATTTTCTGAATTTCGGTCATTGTGAATTCCGATCTTTAGGTTTTTCGACTCCCACCCAAGATTCGTGCTCTCGTTAGTTCAACCTGAAATTGCGAGGCTTTTGTATCTCTAGCTTAGACGATTAAATAAACGTAAACCCGTTCTTTCTTTTATTACACGCCTAATCATTATTTTGGCCATCAATTCCTTGCCCTCATTTTATTCTCTAACAGAAGTGTGTCAAGTAAGCATTTATTCTGGCTGAAAATTTTGTTTCTATTCAATGATAATATATATGTTGACGTAATTTACCGATAAATAATTGTTTTTAACAAAATATCTAGAATTTTTACAAAAAAATTAATCGTCCATAAGTTGATTATAAAAGTCCACGTATCTAAGTCTACTTTTCGCTCATGTTTGACCAAAAAGAGACGTGATATTTGATGATTATATCACCCCATACTGACCTCACGCATTATCAGAAGATCATTATTCATCGCAGTTTTTTTTAACACCAGGAAATAATAATAATAATAATAATAATAATAATAACAATAATAATAATAATCTTGAACAACGTCAACATCCTACCTACATTATTGTAATATATTCATGAAGTTGGAATGTTATGAAAAAATTCAATGAGGATGATAAAAAGATATAGAACGTGGAAGCAATTTTCTCGTTCAATTTTTTCTTCACTTTCCTTTTTCCTTCTCTCACTGCCTCGATCACGGATTTTCCGGTGGAAAATAACGCCGTAACTATTCGCTCCGGTGGCTCTGGAAGCATATGCAGAGGACTACATATAATGCCGTGCTGGGGGATAACTTTGTGTGCGTAACAGCGTGTAAGGATATCTACTGGCGTTTTCACTCGTTGCAAACATGCAACCGACCGCCTTCTACCACCGGATTGAGAATCGGGAAATGCTCCACCGATATCGTAGTGACGATGTTTGCCTTTCGTAGTGTGTGCTAGCGTTTCAATAAAATATAGATAGATAGACAGATAGACAGATAGAGAGAGATAGAGAAAGCGGAAGGGAGAGAGAGAGGAGTCTTGCTCTTGCGTGGATTTTCATCCTATTTGCTTACAATCTCGATAGATGTGGATAGTAAGTAACACAGGGATGCGAGCCATGGCTTAGCGGGAAATTCGTTCGATTTGCACGACAACGATTGGGATACATACGGATACTTGCCGATATTATGGATGCTTGTTGAAAGGCAATTTCCCGCATATTCGTCATTGGCAAAGATAGACGATCGTCGATATATCTAGATCCATGATTTAAAAACTGAGTTGGGCAGCATAAATTTCATTATCAATCAAATTACATATTGAATTGCATATTATTGTGAGACACGTAACTGGATTGGATTCAACTGCTAATTATTCTGGTCATCGATTACCGAATGCATTTTAATTACATGTAACTCAGAAGCATGTCATATAAATACTTGTAATTGATGATAGAAGCAATGCAATTACGTGTAATTGATGCTCAAAGTAATTCAATTATTTATAATCGATTCTCGAAAAACTTGATGTATTTAAAAATAGAGAAGCGCTTCAAACATTTCAATGTCTTACGCTCTGAGGATGGTTCACTATGACACGTTACAACCTTAAAACTAATTCAATTCAGCAAAATAATTGACCAATTATTTTTCCAATTACTTCACTAAGTTACTTTAGTTTTTATGATTTTTCAACTATGTCTAAAACAAAGATCATCCCTTTGCCAAAAAATTATAAGGACACAAAAGTATTAAAAATGCCATCGATACAGTAATCAAGTAATGATTCTTTTAACTTTATTTATATACTCTTGATGAGTTCGCCCTACATAGAAGTTTTAAATTATCTTTGTAAAAGATGTAGCCCCATATCTAAAAATTTACATAACCTAAAGCGATCACTTCATTATATTTCCAATGAACAATATGTATGTTTCAACTCATTTTTCTTGGTTACTTTTCAGCTGATTATTTTGCGGTTCATCTGAGCGCCTTAAGCATTTTTTATAAAGTTGCATACAAAAATCTTTATCCTTCAAGCTATTCGTGTAAAACACATTAACCCAATATGTCAACGCAGTGTATACAAATACTGGCATTGGAATATTTTTGAGCGCCAACGTTTATGAAATTATTGAAAACCAAAAATATTCCAATTCACGTAAGTCAATTACATACTCGTAATTGAAATATACATAATATTGTCAATGAATTACTACGGTATAATTGAATTACATTTCTATAATTAAATTACACGATGTAATTAAATTATATTGAACAATGATTTTTTCGGGCATCATTTCGATTTTGATGATAATAACATCCCGCATTGTAATGGAATAATTCTGTACTCAAATAAAATGCTAAGAATAATTACCATCAAAATTCAAATTCTATCACAATGCTCGAAATATTTTTTTATCCTTTTATTTTGATTACACATTTGCCCAACCCTTATCACAATACAAACTTATATACTATAAAAAAAAAATTATTTCATGTGATCTGGTTTCTGATGGCATTACCTATTCGCGGAAAAATATCAAAAATGCACTATTTTTCGCCTGTCTGACTGCAGGGATCTCTCTAGTATAGAATCTCGTGTAAAGAATTAAATTTTCCATCAGAGACAACAAAAATAACTCAATTTATTGAGCGATATTCTGGAGTATTTATAATTTTGGCGTAGATAATTCACGACATTCATAACTTTGTCGGCGGGTTATCGAATTTTTTCTCTATCATGTTCGCAATCTTGACAGGATTTATTTGTTCATCGGAGATGCGAAAACGCTTCCGGATGAGAGAATATAATACGACTCGTAAATACGAATGTGTGTGTGTGTTTCTGAGCGGCAAAAATGAATAGGAGAAATGAAAAGAAATGTGCTCGAATGGGCAAGTGAGCATGGACAAAAAAGCAAGAGCTTCGCGGGCTTTTGGCTGCGCGAACCGGGAAAACTCGACCGATTTGTTTACGGTTTTGGAGAAAATGAAAGTAAAAAAAAAAAAGAAGAGTTTCGCAGTCCACAGAGAGAGCCTCGCTGTTTTGTGTGTGACGCGACTGATGGCGCGGGAAACGCGTCCGCGAGATAAATAGTAAAGTTAATCTCTTCGACGCTGCCGCGTTGTCAGAATATATAGAACGTGTTGTATCCCGTGACGAAAGTTATGGTACCCGCTGCGAAAGCTCGGTGTAACGAAGAATACTCTCTTCGTGGTTTTTTTTGTCACTGCAAGAATCGTGATAATTTTTATATGGTTTATTGCATATAGTACAATTTCATATCGCGATCCATCGGCGTATAACTTTGAATGATGAACAAATAAAAAATTTAAAAAAATACTTTCTGTAGATCGAGTGTCATCCAATGTTTTATAACCACAAACAGCACCATCCAAAAGCGTGGAATCTTTATTACAATTTTCCTGAAATGTTGTACGTCAACCAGTGACGAAGATAATAAAATAAACCTGGTAATTACACTTAAAATTACAATTAACAAGTTTCATTGAGCTTTTTATAAAATGTCGTCTCCTCTTTTTTAGCATTTACTAGGCTTGGAAATGATCTTTTTTTTATTTCTCTAATATCATAAAGTTGCGTATGCAATGACAATTGTTTCTCAGATGAAATTGAGAGTAACGAAATGATGCTTTAATGGATTATTAGGTCACTCTATAGACCAAAAGAACGGCATATCTGTGCTCATTATTTTTGTTTCAGGAGGAGGTTATAACCAGCGTTCAGTTACAGGAAATATTTTTTATTTTCAGTTTTCTAAACTTCAAGTATTTTTTTAGACCGTTGCAATATGAGAAGATGCGAAAGTTACATGCCAGAGGAATGACTTTTAGGGGTCAAACACGAGAAAAAACCGATCCGACACCCTGTTTCAAAACATTATGATCTAATATATGAGGAGTTCTTTTTGTACCAGGCCACTTTTTTTTCACCCTCTCCAATTTTTTTCAAAACCTGCCAGTTTGAAATATTTGTCAAAAGGAACGTCTGTGATTTTTTTAGGCGTCCGTTCAGGATTTTCTATTTTTAATTACGAATACTGTGTCTCACAAAATATTCATCAAACAAAAAAACATAAGAATAAAAACTTTTATTGCACTCCGTTCGCAAAGTGCCACTTTGCGCACGCTGCGCATGCTCAAACTGGCACTTTGCGCACTCGTACAATAAAATTTCGTACGATACTAGTGCGAGAAACTTTTTCTCAACTCGTGTGATTGCAACATTCGCCTTCGGCTCATGCTGCAAACTCACACTCGTCAGAAAAAGTTTTATCGCACTCGTATCGTAATATACTATTTTATTTTTTTGTATATTTGAAGAGTCTGCAAACAAAATTTCAGAATGGCACCTGCAATGGTTACGAGGAAAAAAACTAAAAACCCTGCGAAATCTTTATGCGGTTAAGAGATACCGCAGAGTTTTTATTTTTTTCATCGTAACCATTGCAGGTGCCATTCTGAAAATTTTTCCACAAACTCTTTACCCAATGACAGACACCCTGTACAATTTGTACCGAAATCGAAAGTGTGTTATTAGGTTTAAGAAAATGTTATTCTCATTCTTTTGCCAAATTTCAATTTTCTCAATGCAGAAAAATTATGATTCAAATTTTTTTCGATAAAGTTGAAAAAATTAATAAGTTTTTATTCTTATATTTTTTTTTGTTTGATGAATATTTTTTGAGATACAGTGTTCGTAATGAAAAATTGGAACTCTTGAACGGACGCCTAAAAAAATCTAAAAAAAATCACGGACGTTCCTTCTGGCTAATATTTCAAACTGGCAGATTTTGAAAAAAATTAGAGAGGGTGAAAAAAAGTGGCTCGGTTGAAAAAGAACTCCTCATATTCTGATAAAAAATCTAAGAAATTAGGATTATTGAAAATCAACTAGGTTACAGCGAAAATGAGTATTTTGGGAGAATCACTCATATATGGGTTAAGCTATTATGTCGAACGAACTGATATTTCTTTATGTACAATGTACATATCAACTATTCACCAAAAGCAGAGCTCAAAAACTTAGTCAGATCTCGTCATGCTCATGACTATTCCAGTCTCGTATGCCATTGATGAGAAATTTATCGCCGAGGTGAACGAGCGGAGATTATGCACTGAGGATAAGCTCGAAGTATATACCAGAAAGAGGAGAGTCCGAGAAGGATCAGAAAATCTCCCTTGGAAATAAAGTATATGCATCGAAGTGCTTCGAAATTGCATTTCATTTTTATATCTTGCTGCCCGGTGAGATTCTCCATTCGCGTGAAAATAAAGGAATTCTCGCGAGCGACGATGCGAGGCTGTGGAAAAAATAATTAGGTAAAACTTCGGTGATGATAAAGATCGTTGAATAACAAAAAATTTTAAAAAATGATTCAAAAAAGTTGATTAGCTTAAAAGATCCATTCTCCCCACACAACAATAATACGTCCCAAGTACGTCTTTTGGACATCACACCAATTGTCCCGTGACGGTAATGGGATGGTCCCATAGGATACCCATGGGCTCTAAAGTGTCCGCTGTGTTTACCGGAATGGGATGGTCCCATTGGCATCCCGGAATATCCTCGGGACGTCTCTGAGACTGCAAACACAGCAGACTGGAGATATCGGTAAGATATTGTCGAGACTCCTATAAGACGTCACCGAGATATTCCAGAATTATTAGTCACAAAATAATACGTCCCAAGTACGTCTTTTGGATGATCCTATGGCATATCCATGGGCTCTAAAGTGTCCACTGTGTTTACCGGAATGGGACGGTCCCACGGCCATCCCGGGATGTCTTCAGGATATCTTCGGGACGTCTCCTGGACTGCCAATGCAGTAGTCAATAATAATTCTTGTTTCGATTTAATTTTAATTAATTTCAATTAATTAATTAAATGTTAACAAAATGTGTACGGTGCATAGGGAGTCAGCAAGGACTCCTTGTATTTGTAATATAGCCTCTTTCGAGGTCTGACTTCTGTCGGTGTCGAATTGATATCCGAGTTCGCGCTCGTCTATATAAGCATGCTCTTCACATTATTTTTTTTCCCCTTTGGGTGGCTCCGGGAACTAGCCCATGTAGCCGCTTTTTCCTCACTTCTAGGTTGGTCTGCAGTCCCGCACCTTTTTTTGATTTATTCGAAACTCAAAGCTGTATCGCAATTTTGCCGTGGGTGGAGGGAAACTGCAGAAGACCTCCACCGGTACAGTCGGTAACTTACCTAATTCCCCCGATAGTAGCGCGAGAGGACTCTCGCACGATTATCAACGGATGGTTAGGCAGTTACCTCCTCCATTGCGATTCAGTGAGTCGTTCACTCGGTTAAGAGATACACATTCGCGCGATAAGGACCGCGCGGATGCCACCCCCGAAACCGTGTGACGACTCCCACCCATCGCAATGAGGTATTGGAACAAACTTATTTAAGGTGGTGTCCAAACCACCGGGGATTACAGCCGAAAACACTTGAAAAAACCCGATACATTTTTTCAGTGGTGTCGCCGGGATTGAACCCGGGTCCGCAACTTGCGAACCCGCGCTCGACCCACACGGCTACTGCCCTCCCCTGCTCTTCACATTATCCGCATGTGAGTAGCGTTCGCCTCACCTGCGGCAAGGTTGGAACTAATGCTGCGCGATGGCTGACCTCCTACAGACATCCCTAAGAGAGTTGGCTGGGATCGTCCAAACATGGTTACCACGGGATATCCTCAAGACATCCTATATTAATCTCGAGCAGACCAATTTCTTACTAGTACCTCCCACAGACGTCTATAAGAGAGTACGTTAGGATCGTCTTATCACGGTCACGACAGGATATTCTCAAGACATCCTATATTAATCTCGTGAAGACCAATGTATTACTAACATCTCCCATAGACGTCTATAAGAGAGTGCGTTGGGATCGTCCAATCACAGTCGCGACAGGATATCCTCAAGACGTCCTATATTAATATCGAGCAGACCAATATCTTACTAGGATCTCCCAGAGACGTCCATAAGAGAGTGCTTTGGGATCGTCTCATCACGGTCGCGACAGGATATTCTCAAGACGTCCTATATTAATATCGCGCAGACCAATGTCTTACTAGGATCTCCCAGAGACGTCTATAAGAGAGTGCTTTGGGATCGTCTCATCACGGTCGCGACAGGATATTCTCAAGGCGTCCTATATTATATCGAGCAGACCAATGTCTTCCTAGTACCTCCCGCAGACGTCTATAAGAAACTGCGTTTGGATCATCTAATCACGGTCGCGACAGGATATCCCCAAGACGTTCCATATTAATATCGAGCAGACCAATGTCTTACTAGTACCTCCCACAGACGTCTATAAGAGAGTGCTTTGGGATCGTCTAATCACGGTTGCAACAGGATATCCTCGAGATATCTTATATTAATCTCGAGTAGACCAATGTCTTACTAGTACCTCCCATAGACGTCTATAAGAGGGACCGTTGGGATCGTCTAATCACGGTTGCGACAGGATATCCTCAAGACATCCTATATTAATCCCGGGTAAAACAATATCTTACTGGTACCTCCCATAGACATTCATAAGACGTACTATCTTGGCAGGACACGAATGGGACTGTCTCAGGATGGTCCCGGGATCAATTTTGCTGTGTGGGTCCATAATTATTGGACTATTGAACCTCTCTTTGGTTGTCAAAAACGATGAGTTCAATTTGTAATGGGAACAAAAATTCTCCCACGAATCGGAGAATCTCTTACGATAAAAGCGATGATAACATCAAAGCAGCATTTCCGCGAGAAAGGGCGAAAAAAAGAGGAAAAAGACTGCGGGAGAAAGAGGAGAGAGGACGAGATAGAGGAAATTTTCTGGTTCGCACGTTTTTCGCTGACGCAGATACACGCTCGACATCCAACGCCCTGCGGCATATACAGGGTGATCTTAATTGCCAGACAGATTCAACCCAGAGGGGTAAAAGATGAATTTCTGAGTATAACTAAAAAAAAAAAAAAAATTGTCCTGCGACGAATAACTTCCAAATTATGAGCCTCGGAAACTATCGGTCTGTAACTATGGCACATTTACAGCTCTACCATTTATTTCTCTACCAGAAATACATATACTCTACTACGGTGAAATACCACCATAGTATTACTACCGATTAAAAAGTCTACCGTATAACATCTTTGCCAAACAAAAGCGTTATTCAATATAATCCTATACGAAGTAAAAAGCCTACCAAACAAAATTTCCACCAAATAAAAACTCTCAAATAATATCTCTATTGCAAAAAGAGTCTCCCAGAAAGCAGTTTTCCGCTGTTATCTCGGGCATGTCTTTCATGACCTTGAGGGGTTAAGTATATGAGTTATATGCAGGTCGAAAAAAGCGGTTTTTCAACATTTTTTTTTTTTGGGAAGACATTTTAATTTATCAATGTAAAGATTTATTTACATATTTTTGGAACTTTGAACTTTATTGTGAAATTTTTCTTTTTAAAAAATAATGATTCTTGAAGCCACTGTAACCGATCTCCGGGAGGTCCTCTCAAAAAGGCGTCTTGCGGTGAGCACGATATCGCTGAATTTGATAATCTAAAATAAAAACATCAAAAATATTTCTTTAACATAAGGTATGATCTAGTATGATCAGAGGAATAAGCAATAAGTATTTATTGTTAACAAAACGGCGGCTTCTAAAAAAAATCGATTTTTGATGACAATTTTGGCTTTAAATTGTTTATAAAATGGAAATTATTTATCAGTAAAAAAGAACCTTGGATTAATTACTAAAAAATATATTTATAATGTTTCAATTTTTTTTTCCTTTTGGTGCACAGATCAGCAAACAAATCGAATATTCGAACATAGACATCCAAAAATTGAGAAAAAAAATTTGATTTTCTGGATTCGACGACTTTCTTCAAATTTTAAGTGCTCGTGACATTACAAATATGTATATAGAGGTGGTCACATTATTCCCCGCTTTTTTTTCGAGCGTCTTTTGTTAACCCTTTTTCCCTCTAACTTTGTTTTCCTCTGAAAAGTTTGTCATTTTTCATGAAAAGCGCTTACCCGAGCGATGAAATGAGAAAAATAAACGCTACTATCTTTCCAATGGTGAATGGGTGACGCTTTCTCTGGTTATGTCAGTAAATTGTGCTGAATTTGCCGCGAGCGGGACGCCGTCAGCCGCAGATGCGTCGCACTTCCGGCATATTTTGCGGAAAGCTTTCTCACTTCCTTCGCACTTTCATGATTCGGGGACATCGTCGATTAATCGTGGGTGGCTGCAAACTTTGGTACGAAAGCAAAACGAGACGCGGCTACGAAAAATTTCTCCAAAGCGTATTTTTATTTATGCATGGGAAATTCTGTACAAACTCTTTTGCACCTTTTTACCAAGCCATAGACCCTAATTTTGATGAATGGCAAAGTTATAGACGAATCTGTAAAAGTAGAATTTTGAAAATGTAGAAAACAAACATACATTAAAATTTTCCGAGACATGTTTCATTTTTGTTTTCACTCCTGTAAGGAATATTAGGATTAGTTTTTTTTCTTTTTTACTAAAAATAGAAAAATTAAAAAAAATATGAGGCAGCCGCATTTTACTTTGTAATCATGATAGATATTACTTATTTATGACCCAGAATTTGTGAAAAAAAATGCAGAATTTAAAAAATGGTGTTTTTTCAGTTATCTCTTTTTACACGAAAACGATCGTCGCGCCACCTGGAGGAGTGAAGAGAAAATTTTCATAGCGAAACACTTATTTCAAAGTACGTCCTATAACTCCGCTACAATTATATATTTATAACGAAAAAACTTGCTGGATGTTCTTCAGATGTTACGTTTTGAAGTATCCAACTTTGGTAGACATGTATAATTACGATTTTCGAAAAAAATTTCTTAGAAATATCTTCGTAAAAAGCTCTTCTTCATACGCTTGAGGAGGTGTAATAGAGAACTTGCATGTTTTTTTAAAATTTTTTTATTCGAAAGTAGGATAAAAAATAATGTATTTCCCAAGACAGTTTTTTTTTAAAGCAATATTGACGCTGCAAAAAAATATTCTTTGACTCTAATTTTTCTCGAAAAATTTGAATTGGCAACCATATTGTTGTACCCAACTATCAGCGCCGCCAGTGTCGTGTCCGGGAACCACGTCTCATTGTAAACAGTTTCTGCTCTCGGTGACGCAAAAATCTAACCTATACCTTACGTATAACCTACAGTATAATATTCTTCAATATTATTATTTACGTCAAAAGTATCACAGAAAAAATATAAATTGACAAAGCAATTATGGATTCATTCACCCCGCAACCAAACTTGGATTGGTTCATGTCTTGTTTTGTACCATCGTGCAAAAACACAACAAGTACTACACCAGAAAAGATATTTGTCCATGTGCCAAATAATCCAGTGAAAAGAAAGGTTTGATGCGCGGCTGTTGGTTTTGAGAAAAATAAAAAAATAAAAATAAATAGTTATTGTTGCGAAGATCATCTTGAGGTAAGTCCTTTCTTATACATTTAAAGAGAAAATAATATCAGAGCAGCGTTGCAAAAATATTATTCTTTACAGCTCGAAACTGATTTGAAAAACTACGATGAATATAAACGGTTTCGAGCTGTAAAGAATAATATTTTTGCAACGCTGCTCTGATATTATTTTCTCTTTAAATGTATAAGAAAGGACTTACCTCAAGATGATCTTTGCAACAATAACTATTTATTTTTATTTTTTTATTTTTCTCAAAACCAACAGCCGCGCACCAAACCTTTCTTTTCACTGGATTATTTGGCACATGGACAAATATCTTTTCTGGTGTAGTACTTGTTGTGTTTTTGCACGATGGTACAAAACAAGACATGAACCAATTCAAGTTTGGTTGCAGGGTGAATGAATCCATAATTGCTTTGTCAATTTATATTTTTTCTGTGATACTTTTGACGTAAATAATAATATTGAAGAATATTATACTGTAGGTTATACGTAAGTTTTAGGTTAGATTTTTGCGTCACCGAGAGCAGAAACTGTTTACAATGAGACGTGGTTCCCGGACACGACACTGGCGGCGCTGATAGTTGGGTACAACAATATGGTTGCCAATTCAAATTTTTCGAGAAAAATTAGAGTCAAAGAATATTTTTTTTGCAGCGTCAATATTCCTTTAAAAAAAACTGTCTTGGGAAATACATTATTTTTTATCCTACTTTCGAGTCCCATAGATTAAAATACAGATTTCAGATGCATGCAAGTTCTCTATTTTTTCAGTTATTCACCAGAGATAGGCGGTGCATAATTTCATGGACATGAGGCGTAACGCGACAGTTCAGGACGACATAGTACACACTGAGAGGAGGGTAATAGTCGATCCTCTTCGATGTCTGAGTGACTTATTGGATGGGCAAAGGATCTCTCGGTCAAAGTTTACGGAACCCGAGAAAAAGAGTGAGAAGCTGCGGGCTTTGCAACCGAGCTTTCGTTCAATCAGCGTAATTGCGCGTTAAATCCGTTCACTCGACTAGAATGAATTTACACGAATGAAAGCGATCGACCAGGCGAGATCGTTTCTCTTTCTCTCTTTCTTTTTAGGCACTCACTTATATATCAGAGAAGTGCCTATTAAAATCAACCCCCAAAACCAAATTTCCTATAATAATAACACCACAAACTTATCACATATATATATCTTGGCATATTATGCCAAGAAAAGAAAAATTTGTGTTTTCGTGCCCTCGGACGTCCGTACCCACTCATAACTCAGCAACCGATGCGATGAACGGATCTGGTTCGAATTTATAGCACATTTTGGTTTCACCATAATCTCAAATTCTTTTTCGATTCAATCCATTTAGATATCATTGAGAATGGAATTTCTCAAAAAAACAGCCATTTTTGAGCAAAGAAGTCCTTTTGTGTTCGTCCAGAGCTGGATCTCCGCAACCTATGGACTAATGTTTTTCTATCTTATAGGCTTTCTTTATACAATCATAATGAAGTATCCCCCAGAGTTTGAAATCCCTCAAGTTCTTCAAAGTATTTGGAATCAACAAAAAAAACTTTTTTTTTCACTTTTTCTTCCGTTGCTTAAAAACGTGTGGACGAATTTATTTTATTTTCACTGTAGATTTTTGTTTTAATGCATTTAACTACTCGAAAAGTTTCAAATATTACAAACACAATTTTACAATATATTTGTAATATTTTTTCTAAAATTTATTTTATTTATCTGTAATTTCATGACGTTTACGCATTAAAAAAAATATTGTCATACCAAAAATCACTTAACAGAAAATTATTCTCTTCGGAAATATAAGAGAAAATATTTTTAATTATTATTATTAATATTAATCTTGAAAAATATCATTGAATTGCTATAAAAGTGAATAGCATAAAATATAACCACATAAACTTACATTCTCATGATATCATATTCTAAGGTTTAAAAAAATCCACATACCAACACTATATTACAGATTATCTGCAATAAATAGAATTATACACAGAATATAACACTTGTTTATATTTTTAATTTAAAAAAAATTTGTATGCTGTTTTCTCACTGACAGAATTACTTCATATGATCGTAAACAAGGGTATATCACTTTCACGTAAAGCATAGAGGCATAATTAACACACAAAATGCGTTCTTGTATGCGTTTTCCCTGGTGGCCAATTTTCCAAGTAACATTTGCCACCCTGATTAGCTCGCCAAATTCAATTTCTCTTATAAGTACATGAGTTCTCTACGCTCGTGTGCTTGTGCTTCGTTGGCAATATGGCGATCACCCTCACGTTTCAAACATGAAAGACTAGAAACTGAGCATTGATTTATAACTAAAAGCTCCTTTTATTTAATATAAATGTACTAATAATCATAAAATGATAAAAATATTATAATAAATATACCTATTTCAAATGTCACTATTACATTTTTTATTACTGCCTAATAATTTAACAATTCTTTGCATGTAATCTATCAACGCATTTGAATGATATGATTTTTAGGATACAGCGAACGCTCCCATAACTTGACTTTACGCTCATTCTTCCACTCTCATGTTTTAATGCATGCGTACTGCCTTTTTGTCGAACCATGCATAGAGTAAGCGCGCGAAATTCAACCTGAAATTTGTGCTTAGGCGTTATATACATACATTTAAACATCTGACAGCGGTATATTTTGTAAATTTTGTGAAGATTGATAAGCATTTAATGTTAATAACTCTAGATGAAAAGAATTGAACAGAAAATACAGTTATCCGATCGCAGGAACGCGCGAAATAAATTTTTCAAGAAAATGTAATGAAAAGTTGCGTTTACATATATGAGTCATTCCATAACAATTCAACTCTGTCGGAGATCACTCCCGATTTTTTTATATTTTTTAATATGTTATTATAGATGCGAATAGAAGTATCCACGCAAATTTTTACCTCTCTATCTTAGACCATACCGAAGTTCATAAAATTTTCATAAAATTTTAATCCCCCGATAGATTTTTGCCAAATTTAATAGCGAATAACCTTCACAGCTATATTACTTCTGTGCAAAGTTTCAGTACAATATCTTAAAAATTGCGCAAGTTAGAGCGTTTAGGCGATTTTTCAAAAAATCCAAAATTTCATAAAATTTTAATCCCTCGATGGATTTTCGCCAAATTCAATACCAAACAACCTTAATAGCTATACTAATTCTGTACAAAGTTTGAGTGCAATATCTTGAAAATTGCAGAGGCTAGAGCGTTTACGCCATTCTGGCAAAAACGAAAAAAGTCGATAAAATCTGAACACCCGTTATAATTAAAAAAAAAAATTTCATAACGAAGAGCAATTCGTGCTCGACAAGTGTGCCAAATTTTAGCTTGATATCTCGAAGCGTTTTCGAGTTATTAATCATTTACATCTGAAACTCAGGATACATACACACACACACACACACACACACACACACACACACACACACACACACACACACGCACATTCATCCGGACATTCTTTCTAAATATGATTTCTTGATGTTTTAGGACATTTTGAACATATTGGCATAACAAAGCTTCCCTTATGAGGAAGCAAAAAATTATAAATTTTTACATAAAAAAAAAATTGTTTCAGATTTTACTGAAGATGGGATTTCAAATACAGCTTCGTATTAAAAAAAAAATCGATTTTTTTCGTAATTTTCATCTTTTTTTCCTCCTATGACTACAATAGTTGATTTCAATGATGTTAAAATAAATAATTTGGCTTCTTTCATATATTTACTTTGTAAATTATATTAATTGACATCAAAAATCACAATTTTTATGCAAAAAATATTGAATAAAGTGAAAAACGCACTTGAATTGTAATTCAAATTGTTACTCATTATAATTTACAAAAGAAATATGTGAGAGAAGTAAAATTATTTATTTCAACATCATTGAAATCAACCTATTTTAGTCATGGAAGGAAAAAAGATCAAAATTACGAGAAAAAAATTCGAACAAAATTTCTTTTAATGAGAAGTTATTTGAATCCCATCTTCGGTAAAATCTCAAAAATTTTGTTTTTTACAAGCTTTTATTTAGCTTCACCTGTCCCGGTGTCTGTCTGTCTGTAATCAAATCTCACAAGTTAAATTTGACCCACTTCCCGGTTTCCGATTGAGTCAAAATTTGTCATGCATATGTAAATCGGATGACAATGCAATATTATCACAAAACATTTGCAAATTTTTTGCAAAAAAAATTGTTTTGCAAAATTTTTATTACAAATTTGCTTGAAAATTGTTTTGGACCAAAAAATGTTTCGCATAATCTTTTGCAAGAAAAATGGTTCGCAAAATTGTTTGCAAAAAAAACATGGATATATCTTTTTGCATGTGTAATAACATATTTAAAAATAATAAAAAATAGAAGGGGTTACCGTCAAAGCGTCGTTGAATTGACATGGAATTACTCATATACATGTATTCATACGAATATTATATAGAAATTTCGTTCTTTCTGAAAAATAAAAATTCCTGTTTCTTCGAGAAAACGACTAATAGTAACACTTAATTGTCGTACGTTATGGACAAACAAAATTTGACACTTGAGGTTATGTTGCCTTTTGTAAAAGTCCTGCAGCGCGGCAGCTGAGTTTAGAGTGCGGCGAAAGCGTGATAGGGGTCGTCAACTTATGGAAGCGTGTTGCTAAGTTATGAGCACGGTCGTGTCATGAGAGGTTATGTTGTGGGAGCGTTCTCTGTACTTTCATATCAAATAATATTTTGATTATATTCAAATGTGTCAAATAATGATTAATATTATTTATCAGAATAATCGACGTTCACAATAAATCGAAGAGTTTGAATTTCGGTGTGAGTGCGTATTAAAACGTCCCCAAGGGACATGTTTGCCAACATTCAAAATATATTCGATCATAACGGAAATAAATCAAGAAGAGCGCGAAGCGCGACAACAACTGCGCGCGAAGCGCGGGAGGGTTTGGGGGGCGAAGCCCCCCAATGAGTACGCTAAGCGTGCTTGTTATCAATTTTTCTCTCGCTCACTCAAAACTGCTTGAGATGTGCTCAGAAATTTCTTCCATTGCGAGAACGAGCACACGAGGGATCCCTTTGCGTTTCAATGAGAGAAAAAAATGGTCAAATCAAGCAGAAAATCAGATAAAAAAACATCCTCAAAGAAACTTTTTCTACGAACTGAAGGATCTTAATGTGAATTTAATCAGTGCAGAAGTTAGAAAAAATAAAATTCTTTTCACCAGGGAAGAGAAGTCCGTGAGCCACTTTTATCTCTCTCACTCGTTAAGTATCCATAGAATCGAGTTATCGTTGAGGAAAACGCGTTTTTTTCCCTCTAAGAGAGTTTTTTACCATCATAGCCATTTTGTTACAATCTCTGCAAGTATTTCGTACGATTAATGAACGAGGGATCAAAATACAGAAATATTTTTACTCCAACCATTGTAACTGATTCCAGAAGAAGAATAGACGAGAGCAATAAAAAAATTAATTATTCATTTATTGATCAATTTAATTATCAATTACTAACAATTATTGCCCAATCTCGATGGTGACCAGCAATTTTTTTAAACTCTGCAGATAACCTGAGATTTCAAACAAATAATGTTTTCTTAAGACATTCTAAGAAAAGTTCTGCCAATAGAATTCGCAATTTATGGAAGTTCCGATGTGCGATGCTCTGTCGAAGAACATGAAATTTCGAGTATACTTTCGACAGCACAGAGGCTGAAGGGTGAGCCACCCAAATCGCGTCGTTTCCGGTTCTAAGCTTCGAGTGATTCTCCTCGTCGTTCTCGTCGTCGTCGTTCCTCCTCGACCTCCATCCATGCACTGCGATCGAAGTCCCTCTTGTTCCTTTGTGCCTCGTCGGCTCACTTTTATATAGGATACCTTGAGGATCAACGAGATAAATGCTTTTCAAACGTCCCTACGAATATGCGGTTAACCCCAAGGCCATCCAGGGAGGGTTATGCAACTCTCTCTTTTTCTTCTTCTTGTGTAAATGAGCAATTTATCCATCGCCTTTTTCTCCTTTTTTCTGTCTTCCTTCTTTTTTCTCTAACCCCCTTTAGTATAAACATCCGTTTTTATTGCTCATCCACGATCGCATAGCCAAAAGGACGGAAGTAATTGTCGAAAAATTGTTTCCGGAAGGGGGTGTTTAATCAGAGACGAGAAAAATTGAATTTTATGGATAAGAATTCATGCCTTTGGATGCTTATTGAAAAAATAGATACCCCGAGAAGTGAGAGGGTCGGTGTTACCCAGTGTTACCGTACTAATTTTTAAAAAATCGTACAGCGTTAATCTCAAACCAATAATGATGATAAGAGATTTTCTAAATTCTTCAAGTTAGAAATTTGGTCACAGCTTTTTTTTTCTCATAGCGTACGCTGAATCTTCTTCTTCAAACAGTTTTAACTGCAAAAATAGAGTAAGCTGTCCGCGTATGTCTAACTTTCACGATCTTATTAGTAACTTTTCAAAAAATTCAGAATATTGCTGATTCCGATTTTCACAAGTGGTACTATTTAAATTAAATACCAATTGTCCTGGTCATATAGTGCATTTGTGCAAAAAAAGTGGTTCGATACTACCATCACGATACCCTAGCAGCTTATGACTCTTTAATAGCTAACAGTTAACATAATTAAGCCGGACATAACTATCAAATATCCAACATTTATTTTGCCCAATACTAAGAACAAGATAATCATCACAGATAAAAATGGAGTTTTATTCAAGGTAACGTTCAAGTTACTAATTATGGTGCATTAATTCATAGTTACTAGCTGGAATAAAACGAATTACCGATTTAGCAATTTACTGCACTGATCGTAGAACCGTAAAGTAAGACAAGGATGCCTTGAGGACCTTGATTAAACAAAAACAAAATTTTGTTATCCTTACTCACTTGATAGAGTCTGAGATCGATGTGTCTTGCATTGTTGTGAAAGAAACACACGCCACTTACCAATGTGAAGTTCTCCAATGACATTACCATGAATTTACCTGCCGTCAACTGACAAGGTACATGAGCCCTCATTGTTATCAGATTCAACAGTTTTTGAGTTGCCAGCGATGTCTTGTACCATTCAGCTTGACATCTGAAGACCACTCCTCAATTTCGATCCTTCCCTTTCTTTTTTGTTAGATATTAACAACCAATAGTTCGTATACGTACACGCATTCACCAATTTGTTGACTATGATCCAACAGCTTTTGAGCGACAAAAAAACAACAAAAAATAACAATAAGAATACCAATCTCGAATGCTACGTGTCGCACGGACGCCTTCGGATTAATCTCCATCATCAATACAGTCTGAATAATAAAAAGAAAGAAAAAGAACAGATGCAAAATTTCATCACCGAGAAAAACTATAGGCGAATAATTACACCTGAACGCTGGCGTAACTTATCGTCAGCATGCCTGTCCCAACGCTAATAAATATAGACCAACGGTAGGTTGTATCGAGGAGTTTGCTGAATCTGCGTTAATATTCATTGATTGAACGATCAGAAATAGCTGAAAATAAACAGATATAACTCACTCGATTGCATCTCTGTGCTTTTCGATGCAAGCAATCAAGTATCGAAACGCAGGATCCAACTTAGGGTGAGAATATTTCACGTATTCTTCGGTTATAATATTGCCCATGCGTTGCAGCTGATGACTGTAAAGGTCTTGAATGACTAACACTCTCAACTCGAGTATCAATTTAACTCATCCCGGTTCTTACTTACCCGACTACTGCAAACATTCCGCAAGCGTGGTGGATATGTATCAAAAACATTGTATCTGCAGCAACCGTTGTGACTATGGTATTAATGATGCCTATATACACAAAGGTGAGTAAATAGCAATAATAAGTATCGACGTTGAGGCCGTAAAAGTCAACGGGAAACGGCAACATTTTTGGTAGTGTTTCATTGGTAGGCTTAATTAATTTTAGAATTCTCGGTATGAGTGGATTAATCATGTATAGCACCGTGACGAAGTTTGTTCCAACTGAAATGGAAAATTGCACCATCATCATATTTTTAACAGATTGTCCTTACATAAAAGAAAACCATCTTCAAATATCATCATCATCATCATCATCATCATTAATTTCAGTTTAATTCAGGCATTCAAGATAATTCATTTTGCATTCATGCCGTTTGCCAACTGGCAATGAAGGAAGTAGGGACAAAAATAATTTCACTTCATTATGTCGATCAACGATAATCTGTTTGGTGTAAAATTATATTTTGTAATGTCTAATATATTTTCTTAGCAGAGTAGGATATTTTTCTATAGTGGAAAAAAGTGCAGTGTTGCAAATGTTTACGTGGATGCAAAAACGATCTTGATGCGTCTAAGCCTATTCTTACGACGAAACAAATTGTCATATCCAATTAAGTCGTAGTACAATAGCAGACTGTAATGACGTGTTCGTTAATTTTTACTATTGGAAGTGCATCGCGAGAAAAAATTGTACAAGTTAACGGTATTGAAATGAATACGTATTTTTTTCGTACGAAAAAGTCCATCTGGAAGATTGAGCAAGCAATACAGATTGCATTGGAAAAATATTTTTCAATTGTTACAACCCATTGCTTTGCAATCTTTCAGCATATTCAAGGTTGATACTACAATCGTCTAAATTGAAAAAATATTGTCTGTTTTCACCCAAATAAGCCATCGTTAATCGTCTACCCACTTCTGCGTAGTTGCGGAATATTTGGATCTCTCGCTGTTCAGCCATTGATATCCAATTAATTTCAATAAGTCGAAATATTTGAAGCATCTGAATGTTAATAGTGTTTGTAAAATTTATCAATTCATTTTTCGATATTTCTCACCTTATCATAAGAATTGGATAAACCTTGTCTGAATTGATGACCATGCTTGTCAGTCTAATTACAAAAGCAATAGTGACTAAAAAAGCCGGTGTCAACTCGGCGATAACTTCCGGTTCATCCCAGCATTTCACAATCGCGATAATCTGAAGGTTCAAACAATGAACTCAGAAATCTCGTTTTTTCATGAAATGTTGTAAACCGGTGAATCGCAGACACCGCAATGCAATCGTACAGTTGTACACTCTTTACCTGAGGTGGTATCTGGTTAAGTCCAAGACATACTACGAGAGAAAGCAGGAGGAACCTCTGGCGTCGACTTTGATATGGCCATAGGCCTATGGCACAGAGGTAATATTTATTGATTTTATAGTATCGTGACTGAAAAATATCTGCCATGATTATTTGCCGATCTGTTATTACTGAGTGGCGCTTCCATGATAGGGTGGAAGTGTATCTCGCCTTACCCTTCATAGTCTTTATTGTAAAAAGCGGCGGAGTGGGGAGTCGCAATTATATGAGAAAAACCGCGAATGGTGTTGACAGGTGGATAGACGTCTATATTGCCCGACAGAACACTGTCCGAGAGGAATATTTTTTTACCGCTTATGTTTTAACTCTTTGCTATTTTCAACTATAGGCGGTTTTTAATATGCGGATGAGGTAAAATAACAAAGAGTTTAAATATAAGTGGTAAAAAAATATTCCTCTCTGACAGTGTTATGACGAGCAATTGAAACGTCTATCCACTTGTCAATACCGTTCGCGGTTTTTCTTATGTAATTGAGACTCCTTGCTTCGCCGCTTTTTATAATAAAGACTATGAAGGTTGAGGCGAGATACGCTTCCACCCTATCATGAAAGCATCACTCACCAATAACAGACCGGCGTATAAACTATAAAATACTATACTATAAAATCAATAAGTTTTACCCCAGCACCATAGGCCTATGGCCATATGTATCAGAGTGGAAGAGAGACGAGAGAGCGGGGGTTCCTCCTGCTTCCTCGCTTAGTGTGTCTTGGACTTAGCCAGATACTACCTCGAGTAAAGAGTGTTCAGTTGTACGATCGCATCACGGTATCTGCGATTCACCGGTTCAACGGTCATCAATGGTCAAATAAAACTTTTTTCATGCAGATACAAAAGTGTTAAATGTGAAATAATTACTCCTGCATTTTGTTATCATTATCTGCTGCAGAAGTAATAATGCTTCTATTCTTGTAACACTGAATTATTCTAACATAGATTATTTCCCAGTGGCATTCAAATCACGCTTCAGAGTGTTCGTGGCTCCAGTTTATCGATTTAAATTTATTTAGCATTTTCCCTTCTCGAAAGAATTGCCAACACTGTCAATCGATTCATTGCACCCCATTTTGTCTAGTCTGTGCACAGTAGCGCCCTAAAAAAGTCCTACATAAGTGGAAAAGTACTCGATGTGATCCGGGACAGCGGGACTTGAAGTGTTCCACTCGAACACGCGAAATGATGTTGACAGACAAGTTCTGCACTAAAACCGATACGAGTGATACCGATACTCGAAGTGAACGTTTCAACTCATCCCAACTATTGTTACCAATTTTTCGGAAATCTTACAATGGACGCTGAATTTTTGAAAGAGAATTTTACATGGTATATATTGAGGGGTTATACGCAGTGAGGATTTAAAAAAAAATCGGTTTCTTCCAATTTTATTTTCGCAATGCACATATATTTAAGTACATGATGTATTCCAGTCCAAGTGTGTAAGTCCGTGACCCTGACCCTCTCGGATTTATTTGATTTTTTTTTCATATGATCGCATTGAGTCTACAATATACCCTCATAATTTTTTCAGTTTTTTCCAAACATCTCTTATTTTTGAAAAAGGCCATTTTTTTAAAATCTGAACAAATTCAGAAAAAATCGTGATAATATATAAAAAATGTCAAGCTGTCACCCGTGGTAGGCAGATTTTTTTTTCTGTATTTTACGTATTGGATTTCAAAATTTTTTTTTTTAAACGCCATTTTTTAACAATCTAAAAAAATTCTGAATAAACCGTGATAATATGTACAAAATTTTAAGCTATCACCCGTAGTGGGCAGATTTTTTTTTTGTGTGTTAGAAGCTATTAACCTTCTCAAAATTCCAAAAAATTCTTAAATAGCTCACCTTGAACAGATACTCAATTTGAGTACCAAAATAATTCAGTACCTGCTGAAGGTGAGCTATTTGAGAATTTTTCGGACTTTTAAGAACGTTTAAAGCTTGTAAAACAGAAAAAATCTTCCCACTACGGGTGATAGCTTGAAAATTTTTATATATTATCACGGTTTTTTTCAGAATTTTTTTAGATTTTCAAAAAATGGCGTTTAAAAAAATTTTTTTTTTTTTAATCCAATACATAAAACACAGAAAAAAAGTCTGCTCACTCCGGTAGATAGCTTGAGATAGCGGTAGATAGCTTTTTTGAGATTGTAAAAAAATAGCGTTTTTCTTTCAAAAAACAACATTTTTTGAAATAAGGGGTTTTGAAAAATCTGAAAAAATGATGAGGGTGTATTTTAGACTCAATGCGATCATTTGAAAAAAAATCAAATACATCCGAGAGGGTCAGGGTCACGGGTTTACACACTTGGGCTGGAATATCTCATATATATATGGGACATTCCACCGCAAATCGGACAGTTTGAAAAAGTTTTTTTTTATTTTCTCAATATTTTTAATATTTTTTAGTACCCATCAAAAGACCCTTCCTGTTAAATTTTGAGATTTTTTTGATTACCCGTTCAAAAGATATTAAATGAACAAAAAAACCGCTCTTTTTTTTTGGTATTTTGGTCATAACTTCTTTAATAATGGTCCAAATTAAGTTTTTTTTTAATTTTTGTTTTTTTATGGCCTTTTCAGAAAAAAATACAAAAAAAAATATTCGGCGTGTTTTTGTATGAGTTTTTTAACTTTTAATCTTTGAATCGCGTTTTTAAAAGTGCGTGTCATTTTTGATTTTTTTAATAAATGATTGTTTTTAACGTCTATCTATTCAACAATTTTTAGGACAAGTCCGATCGTGAGATCTCCATAAGTACTATTTTTTTTCGATTTTTGAAAATTAATTTTTTTTAAAATAAATTATGAATACCAATTTTTGTTACTGTAGAGTATTTTTTAAATCATTTTGAATTAATTTCGACACTTTTTCATTGTTTACAGGTTCGAAAAATTAATAATTAATTGACGAGCAAATAATAACAGTTTAAGAATTGTATGAGCGGGCATTGAACATAAATCGTCTACCAATTATTGCTATCGAATGTTCACATGGGAAACATTATTCAGATGCAAAAGAAAGATTTTATTTGCGATAAAATGCTACGAAGTCAATCACAAAAATTTCATTCAATTATTCCAATGAGCAACGGAAACTCATTGGCAAAGGAATATTCTAATTCAGAAAATAATCGTATATGTAAGATTTTCGAAAAAATATATTCATAAATAAAAACTGTCGTTATTATTGTTCATAAACAGACTTAACGATTAATTATTAATTTTAAAAACCTGTTAACAATAAAAAAAGTGTCAAAATGATTTCTAAATATTAAAAAAAATACTATACAGTAACAAAAATTGGTGTTCATAATAATTTATTTAAAAAAAAAATGTATATTCACAAATCGAAAAAAATAGTAGTTATGAAGATCCCACGATCGGACTAGTTTTTAAAATTGTTGAATAGATAGATGTTTGAAACAAAAAATAAAAATAAAAATGAAAAGTGACACGCACTTTTGAAAACGCGATTTAAAGTTTGAAACTAAAAAAAACTCATTTAAAAACACGTCGAATATTTTTGTTGTATTTTGTTCTGAAAAGGCCATAAGAAAATAAAAATTTTGAAAAAAGAAACTTTTAATTCGGACCATTATTAAAAAAGTTATGACCAAAATACCAAAAAAGGGCGGTTTTTTTTTAAAATTTGATATCTCTTGAACGGGTAATCAAACGAATCTTAAAATTGAACAGGATGGGTCTTTTGATGGGTACTAAAAACTATAAAACGAGTACGCTTCGCGTACTCGTTGGGGGGCTTCGCCCCTGAACGTATATTACGTATATTATTTCATACTTGTATGAAATAATTTCCGTTTGTATTATTAAATATATATTTTAATGTATTTCTGTATATAATTTTTCGAGAACATATAGTTCTGGATGATCTTGCTCAAAAATAAGGTTAAGCCGGAACTTCGATTGCGAATTTTGATCTTGCCATTCTCATTCTGGTCTCAAAAATTTCGTGATTTCCTATAGAATTTCTTCAATTTTTTTATTGTATAATTCCAGGTGGCGTACTTGCTGAAAAAACTTTTTTTTTGTGTTTTATGAAGTAAAAACAAACTTTCGTGTGTTCACAATTTTTTAAAGAAATATCAATTGTTCTACTCGTTTTATAACGAACAAATTTTGTCTAAAGCGTTTTTTGATAGGATCTCGGATTATCAAGATACTGAAGATACTACGGGTTAGAGTAGAGAGTTAGTGAAAAATCCGAATTTTTTCACTAAAATCCCACGACGAAAAATATCATATGTCGGCCTTAACAAAAAAATACGTGCCTTCTCTTTTTCAGAACACTTTTCGCAAAATTTTTGTCATAATTATTCAAGAATATATATCTATATATATATATCTATTTTTTTCCCTGAAGCACGGGGTCTTTCCCCTTTAACCAAACACCTCTCCCCTATCTTTCACTTCTTCCACTTCCACTTCCTCCTCCTCCCCCCACCAACGAGTCAGCCGCGAGTTCGTCTTCCGATGCCGGAGCTACGTCACGCTTCGTCGGGGAAATGTAAGCATGGACTACAGCTATATTCATGTGACTCACACCTGTACGAGACTTGTGTATGCCACACACACACACACACACACACACACATATATATATATAGAGCTTGTCACGCCCATATTTTTATTTCTTGACGAGACTACGGCACTGGGAATAGAACCCGCAGGACCTCCCGATGATCTGGTCTAGAGGCAAGCACGCTAGCCACTACTCCAGAGTACCAGTAGAGAATACCCCATATATATTATCTCATAGAGATTTAAAAAAAAGGTTCGAGAGAACATTTCTTTTACATATAATGCATTCAGTAATTTGACCTACTTTTATGGACTAATCAAAGAGCTCGAAAGGAGTGATGAGCCCTTAAAATTCTGCAGACCAATCAAAACGCTCAGAAGAAAGGATTGGCCCTCACAATTCTACAGGCCAATCATCAAAATTGTCGAAAGTGATCAGAAAGTGCCTCGTAAACTTACTTGTAAGGGGGAATTCTGACACGGGCGCACTGTGCTTGAGCGCTGAATAATCTGGCGTACCCATTGGTCAAAATGAATTTCAGGCGTGGCATTGTGGCGCGCGAAATTCAATTTGACGAATAGGTACACCAGATTATGCAGCGCTCAAGCGCAATGCGCCCGTGTCAGAATTCACCCTAAGTTTTACTATAGTTACTAAATTTTGGTTACCAGCAAATTATTAGTGAGTTGCGGAACACACGTTCACGCGTGGTTTATTTTTTTGTCTTCAATTATTTTTATCAGTCGTTTTATTTCAAATGAAATATTGGAGATTTACGCTAATCAATCGTGAAATTACGTGCAAGTGCTTTTTCGATCTCGACAAACGACACAAGCAGTTTTATAGTAGTTAGTGACATTTCATATGTTCATATGTTTATTATAATCAATTATTTTAACAAATAATGGTATTCGCTGTATTTGCGAAATGATCAAATTAATTTTCATACTCATGTAAAAAAATTTCAGTGAGTGAATTCGATTTTGTGCCTTACATACAGATTAACCTTTAAACTGTCGACGGAAGAGTTTTCAGTTCTTTTTAAATTTATAGCAATTTTTCGTTCAAATTCTTTTTTTCATATTAATAATAGTAATAAAAATAAAAATTTATAAAAATAAAAATAAAAAAAACCGTGACACGCGCGTAAAAAATTTGTTTTTCTTCATGTAATGATCGTGGAAAATATTGCTTGTTATTCAGATACATGAATCAGTGACGCGAATAACTAACGCTGGTTTTTGCCACACCTTTCACTTCGGAGGCTGTTTTCCGAAACCTGGATCTTCCAATACGCTGCGCGCAGTCCTGGCCAAACCGCTTGATGGATCTTATGCTACGACGTCACATTTTCTTTCTTATGTTTGTACAGACCACTTCAGTGCGGCACATTTTCACTAAAATCAAAATTGTGTTGTGTGCGATGCTCTGAACACCAAAAATGGGTCAAAAATTCAAACAGGGGCCTGTAACTCCATAACAAAGACCGAAAAATGTGCTGCATTCAAGCGGTCCGGAAAAGTGTTACAAAGAAAATGAGACGTCGCAGGATAAGATCCATGAAGCGGTTTGGTCAGGATTGCGCGCAGCGTGGGAAACTCAAAAATTTATTTATGAGAGAACCACTGCACCGTAAGGGTTCTAATTAATGCCAAAAGTTTCTACATTTGATAGGTCAAATGATAGATCATATGTGAAGTCTACACCAATCCTCTGAACATTTATATTTATTTTTGACGTTGACTCGATCCCCTTAAAAATCTCAACTTGAGAATTTCGTTTGAGAATCGGATTGATCATTTCACGTTGAGTTATGGAATAACCTTTACTGAGAAGATGGAAAGAGAGAGTGAGAGAGAAAATAGGAAGAAGTTGACCTTTGCGGTAAAAGAGAAGCAAATCTCGCGCTACGGCAAACACGAAACTACCCAACCCAAATTGGCTCTGAACTTTGTCCGAAACCTTCGCGCTCTCGAATTATAAAGCTTTCCAGAGGATGCTGGGGTGAATTGAGGGAAGGATACGTAGGGGACAGAAGGAAGAAGATCAAAAGTCAGGCAACTTCTTCATCGTTTTTTTTGTCTTCGGGTTGCTCCGGGCCATTCGAGCGACGTTCTCAGTGAAAATCTTATGATGGTACACGAATACACTCCTGCACCGAAATTCATATTGACCCTTTCGAAATGATGACGATGATGGTGTCTCATGGAATATTAATAAGTCGACGTCTCAGCTAACTGCCTCGGGCAGACTTCATTAAAATTTCTATAAGCTCATAGTCCAAGGGATGCGAAATGACGGTTCGCGGGACCAAGAACCGGTCTGCAAGTTTTCTTCAACTTCCTTTTCCGACTGGTTCACTTTTTCTTGGTCTTCATTGCGCCAGTGGCGCAAAGGTTTTTGCCTCCAGCCATACACTACGCTGATTGACTGGTAATTGCACCTAACAATTTTCAAGAATTCTCCCGACCATGAGTATTCAACATTGTACGAACTATGCAAAATCAACGAAAACGTCGCCAATTATTAATTATTAATTGGTTTCATGGGGTGATTAATAGGCACCCTGTTGAAAAAGATTGATATGAACCGATAGAATTCTATAAATTATCAGAAATTACTATTGGAATTTCGCGTGCATTTGCCCCTGATTCTAACAGTTTTTAACAGTTCTATCGGTCTTTTTCAACATGGAAGGTTAATTGATAGTTCACAACGATTTTTTTTTGAGAATCGTTTTTCGTCGAACGAGACTGAAAATTAACATATGCAATGAAGATATTCGGACCAATCTTAAATCATTCTTGTAATGGATGAACAAAGTCATTTGAATTTTGATTGAACTTCCCACTTGTCGAGAATCGGTACGTAAAACTGATGGGATTTTATACACATGATCAAAAAGTTTGGGGTCTATTTCGAACGTAATGGTTATCTTGAAATTGAGGACTCCTTAATCAAGGGTACCAGTTTTTTTTTAATTGGCGAAGAGAAAGCAATTGAACAGAAAATTTTAAATTATTTATTGTTGAAAATAGGTACTTCTCAGACCATTTTGAAAAAGTCGGATTTGATTTGATAAGACATTGTAATAGATGTTTGAAAAAAAACCTTCCATCATTAACAACTGTCTAAAAAAAAGAAACTGCGTTTTGGTACCAGGGAAGTATTTTGAACAATTCCTATTTATAGATTTTTAGAAGTTTATGCAAACGCAGAATAAACAGAAGTATTAGCAATTACCCTTAGGCTCGAATTTCATGATCGAACTTAAGTTCCAATTTAAGATGAATATTATGCTTGAACTCAAGGGGACTGAATCGGTTGAGAAATTGCAGCTGCGAAACTGCAAGATCTTGTCACCAACTCCGCGTAGAAATACAACTAACAGGTTATATTCTTCTACGCTGTTCAAGCTTTCTTTCAGCTCAAAGGAAAACCCTTGAGGGCCATCATCACCCTGATGGGCAGCATTTTAAGCTTTTTCAGTCTGCGCGTGATTCAGAAAAGACCGGTCAACGGATCGAGGTCTTACTAGTCTCATTTTGTTCACAAAGATTTGCCATCGGAGATGAGCGCGGCACATTTTTTTTTAAGGCTTTTATTTGAAAGGAATAAAGCATTTTGATAGTTATTCGGTCTATTTTGCTTCTCTGATAAGAGCACTCTTTATATTTCACACTTCAATTGACCTAAAACAAAAATGTGCTGCGTTCAGCCCGGAAGGAAATTTGTTGCAAACAAAATAAGACTAGTTAAACCTCGATCCGTTGACCCTAAAGGGTTTTTCTTTGAGCTGAAAGAAGCTTGGAGAGCGTAGAAGAATGTAACCTGTCGGTTATTTTTCTACGCAGATTTGGTGATAAGATCTTGCAGTTTCGCAGCTGCAATTTCTCAACCGACTCAGTCCCCTTAAGTGTCTTTATAAGTCAATTCTTAAGTTCAAACTGTATTGCGAACTTCAGATCGATTTCAAGTGGAAACTTGAATCTGGTTTGAAGTTTGATCTTAAGATCTATCTTGAGCTTGAACTTAACTTCGATCAAACTTAATTATTTTGACATAGTTGTCAGAATAATAAAAAGAAACACGGCCGAGGAAGGCGCTGAAAGAAGTTTTGATCAAACTTAAGTCCAAGCTCAAGATGGATCTTAGGATCAAACTTCAAACCAAATTTACACTTAAGATCGATCTTAAATTTGAACATAAGATGGATTTAAAGATCTTAAAATTCGGACAACAATAAACAATAATAACAGCGATAATAATAATAATAATAATAATAATAATAATAATAATAATAATAATATATTCACCATTTGGTTTTAATTTCATAATTTGGGGGTTCTTTCCATTTTTCACAGAAGAAGATAATATAGTAGTTAAATTTTTACGATTTTGTTATTGTCTGTGACCTGTTTCCGAATTTTTCATAGCGAAACACTTATCTCAAAGTACTTCCTGTAACTTCGCTACAATTATATATTTATGACGATAAAACTTGCTGGATGTTCTTCAGATGTTACTTTTTGAAGTATCCAACTTTAGTAGACATGTACAATTACGATTTTCGAAAAAAAATTCTTAGAAATATCGTCGTAGAAAGTTCGTCTTCATCCGCTTGAGGAGGTGTCATTCGTTCAATTATTCGCCAGAGATAGGCGGTGCAAAATTTCATGGACATGAGGCAGAACGCGACAATTCAGGACGACATAGTACACACTGAGAGGAGGGTAATAGTCAAGCCTCTTTGATGTCTAAGCGATTTATCGGACGGGCAAAGGATCTCTCGGTCAAAGTATATGGAACCCGAGAAAGGGAGTGAGAAGCTGCGGGCTTTGCAGCCGAGCTTTCCTTCAATCAGCGTAATTGCGCGTTAAATCCGTTTGGTCGACTAGAATCAATTTACGCGATTGAAAGCAATCGACTAGGCGAGATCGTTTCTCGTTCTCTCTTTCTTTTTATCAATTTCTCTCTCGCTCTCTCAAAACTGCTTGAGATGTGCTCAGAAATTTCTTCCATTGCAAGAACGAGCACACGACGCATCCCTTTGCGTTCCAATGAGAGAAAAAAACGGTCAAATGAAGCAGAAAATCAGATGAAAAAACATCCTCGAAGAAACTTTTTCTACGCACTGAAGAATCTTAATATGAATTTAATCAGTGCAGAAGTTAGAAAAAATAAAATTCTTTTCAGCAGAGAAGAAAAGTCCGTGAGCAACTTTTGGCTCCCTCACTCGTTAAGTATCCATAGAATCGACTTATCGTTAAGGGAAACGCGTTTTTTCCCTCTAAGAGAGTTTTTTACCATCTTGTGTTAGCCATTTTGTTACAATCTTTGCAAGTATTTTGTGAGATTAATGAACGAGGGTTCAAAATACAGAAATATTTTCATTCCAACCATTGCAACTGATTCCAGGAAAAAAGTAGAAGAGGGCAATACAAAAGTAATTATTCATTTATTGGACAATTCAATTATCAATTAGTAACAATTATTGTCTAGTCTCGACGGTGACAAGCAATTTTTTCAAACCCTGCGGGTAACCTGAGATTTCAAACAAATAATGTTTTTTTTAGACATTCTAAGAAAAGTTCTGTCAATAAAATTCGCAATTTATAGGAAGGTCCGATGTGCGATGCTCTGTCGAAGAACATGCAATTTCGAGTATATTTTCGACAGCGAAGAGGCTGAAGAGTGAGCCGCCCGAATCGCGTCGTTTCCGGGTCTAAACTTCGAGTGATCCTCCTCGTCGTCCTCATCGTCGTCGTTCCTCTTCGACCTCCATCCATGCACTGCGATCGAAGTCCCTTTTGTTCCTTTGTGCCTCGTTGGCTCACTTTTATATAGGATACCTTGAGGATCAACGAGGGAAATGCTTTTAAAACGTCCCTACGAATACGCGGTCAACCTCAAGGCCATCCAGGGAGGGTTATATAACTCTCTCTTTTTCTTCTTGTGTGAATAAGCAGTTTATCCATCGACTTTTTCTCCATCTTATTCCCGTCTCCCTTCTTTTTTCTTTACCCTCCTTTAGTATGAACATCCTTTTTTATTGCTCATGCACGATCGGATAGCCGAAACGACGGAAGTAATTGTCGAAAAATTGTTTCCGGAAGGGTGTGTTTAATCAGAGACGTAAAAAATTGAATTTTATAGACAAGAATTTTTGCCTTTGGATGCTTATTAAAAAAATAGATACCCAGGGAACTGAGAGGGTCGGTGTTACCCTCATAACTTTAGAATCGGGCAGCGTTAATCCCAAATCAATAATGACAATAATAGATTTTTTAAATTTTTCAAATTAGAAATTTGCCCATAGCTTCTTTTTTTTTCTTATAGCATACGATGAATCTTCTCCTTCATACAGTTTTAACTGCAAAAATAGAGTAAGCTGTCTGCATATGTTTAATTTCCACGATCTTGTTAGTAACTTTTCAAAAAATTCAAAATATTCCAGATTCCGATTTTCACAAGTGGTACTATTTAAATTTAATACCAATTGTCTTGGTCATATAGTGCATTGGTGCAAAAAATGGTTCGATCCTACCTTCGCGATACCCTAGCAGCTCACGACTCTTTAATCGCTAACAGTTAACATAATTAAGCCGGACATAACTATCATATATGCAACATTGATTTCGCTCAATACTAAGAAAAAGACAATCATCACAGATAAAAGTGGAGTTTTATTCCGGGTAACGTTCAAGTTACTAATTATGGTGCATTAATTCATAGTTACTTGCTGGAACAAAACGAATTACCGATTGTGCAATTTACTGCGCCGATCGTATAACCGTAAAGTAAGACAAGGATGCCTTAAGGACCTTGATAAAACAGAAACAACATTTTTTTGTCCTCACTCACTTGAATGAGTCTGAGATCGACCTGTCTTGCATTGTTATGAAGGAAACGCACGCCACTTACCGAAGTGAAGTTCTCCAATGACATTACCATGAATTTACCTGCCGTCAACTGACAAGGTACATGAGCCCTCATTGTTACCAGATTCAACAGTTTTTGAGTGGCCAACGATGTTTTGTACCATTCAGCTTGACATCTGAAAAGCACTCCCCAATTTCGATCATTCCCTTTCTCTTTTGTTGGATATTAACAACCAAGAGCTCGTACACTTACACGTATTCACCAATTTGTCGACTATGATCCAACAGCTTTTGAGCGACAAAAAAACAACAAAAAATTATAATAATAATGGCAATCTCGAATACCACGTGACGTACTGACGCTTTCGGATTAATCTCCATCATCAATACAGTCTGAATAGTAAAAAAGAAAGAAAAAGAATGGATAAGCGAAAATTCATCATCGAGAAAAACTATAGGCGAATAATCACACCTGAACGCTGGCGTAACTTATCGTCAGCATGCCTGTTCCAACGCTAATAAATATAGACCAACGGTAGGATGTATCGAGAAGTTTGCTAAATCTGCGTTAATTTTCATTCATTGAACGATCAGAAATTGTTGAAAATTAACAGATATAACTCACTCGATTGCATCTCTGTGCTTTTCGATGCAAGTAGTCAAGTATCGAAACGCAGGATCCAACTTAGAGTGAGAATATTTCACATATTCTTCGGTTATATTATTGCCCATGCGTTGCAGCTGATGACTGTAAGGGTCTTGAATTACTAACACTCTCAACTCGAGTATCGATTTAACTCATCCGGGTTCTCACTTACCCGA
This sequence comes from Alloplasta piceator, assembly GCA_946863875.1. Lineage (NCBI taxonomy): Eukaryota > Metazoa > Arthropoda > Insecta > Hymenoptera > Ichneumonidae > Alloplasta > Alloplasta piceator. Next base: position 42,846,455 of record OX333074.1, read on the forward strand.
CTACTGCAAACATTCCGCAAGCGTGGTGGATATGTATCAAAAACATTGTATCTGCAGCAACTATTATGACTATGGCATTAATGATGCCTATGTACACAAAGGTGAGTAAATACCAATAATAAGTATCGACGTTGAGGCCGTAATAGTCAACGGGAAACGGCAACATTTTTGGTAGTGTTTCATTGGTAGGCTTCATTAATTTTAGAATTCTCGGTACGAATGGTTTAATCATGTATAGCACCGCGACGAAATGTGTTCCAACTGAAATGGAAAATTGTACTAACTTCATATTTTTAACAGATTATCCTCACATTAAAAAAAGTATCCATGGGCTTACAAAAATTGGGGAAATAAGTAGATGATACTTTCGAATACATATTACCAGGAACAAGCAGGATGACACATATTTTGAATATATGTATATATACACTACGACCTCGATTTATGCAAGAGCGGCGGGACTGGCACCGCTAGACACTTGCAAAAATCGAAGGTGCGCAAATGTCGCCTGTGCGTGCAATGCGCATCTCACAGCTTTTTTAAATATTTATATATGGGACATTCCACCAATTCTTGATTAAAGTTGTGCCAGGGGGTCTGAATTCGGGATAACAAAAATTTTTATTGAAAAGTACATTACAAAGAGAGCTTTCATGATTTTTTTCAATTTTTTTCGTCCAACCCTTTCGAAGATACAGTAGATCGAAAATTGCAAGATTTGCAATTATTGACTTTAGATATTAAAAATACCAATCCCTTGTAAAATTTCTAAAAATATATTAAATATTGGTTTTTGTGTAGAAAAAGCTCAGCTTTCTGAACAAAATATTTCCAATTTTCTCCAGTATCAGGAAAACCCCAAAAAATGAGGTCAAAAAGTAAAATACGCTTTTTCGACCAATGTATCATTTTGAATATTTTTTAAAATATTTTTTTCGAAAAGCTGAGACTTTTTCACATGGGAAAGGTATGTTTTGATTTTGGGAATATTTAAAAATAAACCGTAGCAAAATAAAGTTGAAACTTTTGTGATGAATTGCCGATAAGTATTGTGCTTCCGTCACGGTCGATTCACGAACTATCGAATCAAGTTTGAAAATTTCTGTACATAGCATTGTATTCAGCGATTATGTAGTGAATATGTATGTTCAAAGTGTGAAGTGGGTAAGAAATAAAAATTATTATACAAAAGCGATATGACAAGGATCAAATCTTTATTATTCGTACTCTTCTTGTCACTGTTGACAGAGAAACATTTCTTACAATAGCAGAACTTTTATCAGCCTTAGCATTGTATGACTGGGCACGTGAGTCATTTAAAAATATTGATTTCACTTTCATTTCAAATGAAAAATACGAAGTACGCGCAGCACAGCTAAAGTCCAGATTTGCTAATGCTGTGGCTGTGAAAAAAGACGCAATCTATGCATTGTATTATCCCTGATGCCGGGAATCATGGTTCTGCTCTTGTAAGAAATGTTTCTCTGTCAACAGTGACAAGAAGAGTACAAATAATAAAGATTTGATCCTTGTCATATCGCTTTTGTATAATATTTTTAATTTCTCACCCACTTCACACTTTGAACATATATATTCACTACATAATCGCTGAATATAATGCTATGTACAGAAATTTTCAAACTTGATTCGATAGTTCGTGTATCGACCGTGACGGCAGCACAATACTTATCGGCAATTCATCACAAAAGTTTCAACTTTATTTTGGTATGGTTGATTTTTGCATATTCCCAAAATCAAAACATACCTTCCCGATGTAAAAAAGTCTCAGCTTTTCGAAAAAAATATTTTAAAAAATATCAAAAATGATACATTGGTCGAAAAAGCGTATTTTACTTTTTGACCTCATTTTTCGGGGTTTTCCTGATACTGGAGGAAATTGAAAATATTTTTTTCAGAAAGCTGAGCTTTTTTTACACAAAAACCAATATTTAATATGTTTTTAGAAATTTTACAAGGGATTGGTATTTTTAATATCTAAAGTCAATAATTGCAAATCTAGCAATTTTCGATCTACTGTATCTTCAAAAGGGTTGGACGAAAAAAATTGAAAAAAATCATGGAAGCTCTCTTTGTTATGTACTTTTCAATAAAAAAATTTGTTACCCAGAATTCAGACCCCCGGCACAACTTTAGTCAAGAATTGGTGGAATGACCCATATATATATGTTGTTTTTTCATGTACATATATTTTGCATTTTATTTAAATCTAGAATACGGGGGATTATATATATTTTTAAAAAATGTGTTATCCTGCTGATTCTTGGCAATATGTGTTCGAAAGTATCATCTATTTATTTCCCAGCTCTTTGTAAGACCATAGATACTTTTTAAAATGTACTTGTCTCCAATTTTTGTACACCATTTTTGGTGTTTTTGGGGGTTATATGTCCACATTTTGCAAGGGGTTTCCATTCGTTTCTTTAATTTCACATAGTTTATCATTTCATTTAATTATATATTATTTTTATACAATTTTTCAAAACTCCATGAATCCATTTTCCGGTATAGGCTAAAAGTCTCGAAAGGGTTAATACTCCAAAGGTAAAAATCACGAAGGATACGGATCCCGAAAAAACATTGCGTCACATTTGGCATGCGAAATGCCTGCATAGGAGCCGAATTCAAACAAAATCGAAGGTATTTGGGCCTGAATTGGACTATAATGAGCATTTTGAAGGTTATTCATTGTGTTTTTGCGCTTATCGTAGGCTGACGGAGTGATTGAATCAATGCCATCGGACGCGGGTGCTGTATTGACAACGTCGACGTCGTCATTATCTACGCGTTTTCTTTTCTTCGTCTTGTTTTCGTCTTCGTCGTCTTCTTCCCTGTATTCGTCGTCTTCGTCGACGTCATCGTCGCCGTCATCGTCGTTAAAAACCATGACGAAAACGATCTCGATACGCCTATGCAGACATTTCGAGCGTCAGTTGTGACGTCAAGATATTTTTTCAAGATTTGTCTTTTTTAATACTTTCCTCTTTCGAGACTTAGAGCATTCCCCATTTTCTGAGTGTTTTTTTTTTCGTAATCTAGCTTGATAATCGAAATGTCGTTCATTTTAAAGTTACGAGGTCCAAGACGAATTTAATTTAAGTGTAAAAAATGTGAATATATTAATTGCGATCAATTTTCCATAATCGTCGCGCCACCCTTTCTTACAGTGAATATTTTATCCCTTTCATGAACACTAAAACTTTTATAATAATTTTTTTATATAACCTGAAACTTGTCGAAAGGTGCGAAAAATTCAGTTAAGGAGAAGGAGGCAAAATCTGTCATCTCAGCAATATCGTAAACAGCTCGACCATAAACGAAAAACCGCGATATCTTCCGTATTTGGATAGCTAGAGCGTTCTTTTTGGTGGCATTCAAAAGAGAAATGAAATCCGGACAGAACGTATTCCCCGAAATGCTCCAAAGCCGTATAATTTGTTCATTATTAAGAAAATGGTTTTATATGTGAAGCATTCCACACCAAGTGGGTCACTCAAAAATCGTGTGATTTCGAAATATTATAAAATATTTCGCTTGCTTTTTAAATTCGAATAACCTTTAAAAAATGTTTTATAATTTTTCGAGATCACACGATTTTTCAGTGGCCCACTTGGTGTGGAATGCTTCATATATAGATATAGTTCTGTGTGTAAGCGAGTTGGCAGGCGTATAAGAGTTTTGGCGCTCCTCTCGACATGTCGGGGCTTAGGAGGAAATGTAATTTTCTCGAGTCGCTACCGCGACTCTTGATATCTCGTAATGCCTAATGTATTCTCTTAACAAAGTAGGATATTTTTCTATAGTGAAGAAAATGGTAGTTTTGCGAATGTTTACATGGACACAAAAACGATCATGATGCGTATAAGCATATTCCTGCAAGGAAACTTAAATTGTCATATTCAATTCAGTCGTAGTACAATGGCAGACTTTAATGACGTGTTCGTTAATTTTTACTATTATAAGTACATCGCGAGAAAAAATTGTACAAGTTTACGGTATTCAAATGGATACGTATTTTTTTCGTTCGAAAAAGATCATCTGGAAGATTTCGGAAGCACTACAGATTGCATTGGAAAAAAGTTCTTCAATTGTTACAATCCTCTGCATTGCAATATTTCAAAGTATTCAAGGTTGATACTACAATCGTCAAAATCGAAAAAAATATCCTCTGTTTTTACCTAAATAAGCCATCGTTAATCGTCTACCCGCTTCTGCGTAGTTACGGAGTATACGGATCTCTCGTTGTTCAACCATTGATATCCAATTGATTTCAATACGTCGAAACCCCTGAAGCATCTGTATGTTAATAGTGTTTGTAAAATTTATTAATTCATTTTTGGATATTTCTCACCTTATCATAAGAAATGAACAAACTTTGTCTGAATTGATGACCATGCCTATCAGTCTAATTACAAAAGCGATAGTCACTAAAAAAGCCGGTGTCAACTCGGCGATAACTTCTGGTTCGTCCCAGCATTTCACAATTGCGATAATCTGAAGGTTCAAACAATGAACTCCGAAATCTCGTTTTTTCATGAAAATGTTGTGAACCGGTGAATCGCAGACAGCGCGATGCATTCGTACAGTTGTACGCTCTTTACCTGAGGTGGTATCTGGTTAAGTCCAAGACATACTACGAGAGGAAGCAGGAGGAACCTCTGGCGTCGACTTTGATATGGCCATAGGCCTATGGCGCTGAGGTAATATTTATTGATTTTATAGTATCGTGACTGAAAAATATCCGTCATGATTATTCGCCGGTCTGTTATTACTGAGTGACGCTATCATGATCGGGTGGAAGCGTATCTCGCCTTACCCTCCATAGTCTTTATTGTAAAAATCGGCGGAGTGGGGAGTCTCAATTACATGAGAAAAACCGCGAATGGTGTTGACAGGTGGATAGACGTCTAAATTGCCCGCCAGAACACTGTCTGAGGGAAATATTTTTTTACCGCTTATGTTTTAACTCTTTGCTATTTTTCACTATACGCGGTTTTCAATATACGGAGAAGCTAAAATAACGAAGGGTTAAAACATGAGCGGTAAAAAAATATTCCCCTCTGACAGTGTTATGACGAGCAATTTGGACGTGTGTCCACTTGTCAACACCGTTCGCGGTTTTTCTCGTGTAATTGAGACTTCCTGCTTCGCCGCTTTTTATAATAAAGACTATGAAGGTTGAGGCGAGATACGCTTCCACCCTATCATGAAAGCGTCACTCACCGAAAACAGACCGGTGTATAAACTATAAAATACTATACTATAAAATCAATAAATTTTACCCCAGCACCATAGGCCTATGGCCATATGTATCAGAGTCGGCGAGAGACCAGAGAGCGGAGGTTCCTCCTGCTTCCTCGCGTAGTGTGTATTGGACTTATAGCCAGATACTGCCTCGAGTAAAGAGTGTACAGTCGTACGATCGCATCACGGTGTCTGCGATTCACGGGTTTAACGGTCATCAACGGTCAATTAAAAGCTTTTTTCATGCAGACACAGAAGTGTTAAGTGTGAAATAATTACTTCTGCATTTTGTTATCATTATCTGCTGCAGAAGTAATTATGGTTCTATTCTTGTAACACTGAATTATTCTAACATAGATTATTTTCCAGTGGCATTTAAATCACCCTTCAGAGTGTTTGTGGCTCCAGTCTATCGATTTAAATTTATTGACCATTTTTTCTTCTCGAAAGAATTACCAACACTGTCAATCGATTCATTGCACCCCATTTTTTCTGGTCTGCGCACAGTAGCGCCCTAAAAAAGTCCTACATAAGTGGATAAGTACTCGATGTGATCCGGGACAGTGGGACTTGAAGTGTTCCACTCGAACACGCGACATGATGTTGAGAGAAAAGTTCTGTACTAAAACCGATACGAGTGATACCGATACTCGAAGTGAACGTTTCAATTCATCCCAACCATTGTTACCAATTTTTCAGAAATCTTACAGTGGGCGCTGAATTTTTGAAAGGAAATTTTACATAGTACATATTAAGGGGTTGTACGCAGTGAGGATGTAAAAAAAAATCAATTCCTTCGAATTTTATTTTCGCAATGCACATATATTTAAGTATATGATGTATTCCAGTCCAAGTGTGTAAGCCCGTGACCTTGACCCTCTCGGATTTATTTGATTTTTTTTCATATGATCGCATTGAGTCTCAAATATACCCTCATAATTTTTTTAGATTTTTCCAAACATCTCTTATTTAAAAAATTTTTTTTTTTTGAAAAATAACGCAATTTTTTTTAAATTTGAAAAAATTCTGAAAGAACCGTGATAAAATATTAAAAATTTTAAGCTATTACCCGTAGTGGGCAGATTTTTTTTCTGTGCTTTACAAGCTATTAACGTTCTCAAAATTCAAAAAAATTCTCAAATAGCTTACCTTGAGCAGATACTCAATTTGAGTACCAAAATAATTCAGTACCTGCTCAAGGTGAGCTATTTAAGATTTTGTTGGAATTTTGAGCACGTTAATAGCTTGTAAAACACAGAAAAAAATCGGCCCACTACGGGTGATAGCTTGAAATTTTTTATATATTGTCACGTTATATTCAAAATTTTTTTTAGATTTTTAGAAAATAGCGTTTTTCTTCAAAAAAAAATTTTTCTGAAATAAGGGATCTTTGGAAAAATTTGAAAAAATTATGAGGGTGTATTTTAGACTCAATGCGATCATATGAAAAAAAAATCAAATAAACCCAAGAGGGTCAGGGTCACGGGTGTACACACTTGGGCTGGAATACCTCATATATATATATGGGGCATTCCATCCCAAATCGGATAGTTTGAAAAACGTATTTTTTTATTTTCTCAATTTTTTAAACATTTTTTAGTACGGATCAAAAAACCCTTCCTGTTAAATTTTGAGATTTTTTTCATTACCCGTTCTAAAGATATTAAATTAACAAAAAAACCGCTCTTTTTTTGGTATTTTGGTCGTAACTTCTTTAATAACGGTCCGAATTAAAAGTTTTTTTTCAAAATTTTTGTTTTTTATGGCCTTTAAAAAAAAACAACAAAAACATTCGGCGTGTTTTTGAATGAGTTTTCAAAGATTTAAACTATGAATCGCGTTTTCAAAAGTGAGTGTCATTTTTTATTTTTTGAAAAATTTTTTGTTTCAAAGATCTATCTATTCATCAATGTTTAACTTCGATTGGCTGTAGCTTTGCGAATTTTGATCTTGCCATTCTCATTCTGGTCTTAAAAATTTCGTGATTCCCTACAGAATTTTTTTAATTTTTTCAATTTTATTATTCCAGGTGGTGTACTTGCTGAAAAAACGTTTTTTTGTGTTTTATGAAGTAAAACAAAACTTTCGTGTGCCCACAATTTTTTAAAGAAATATCAATTGTTTTACTCGTTTAATAACAAACAAGTTTTGTCTCAAGCGTTTTTTAATAGGATCTCGGATTATCAACATACTACGTGTTTAGAGTAGATAGTTAGTAAAAAATTCGGATTTTTTACTAAAATCGTACGACGAAAAATATCAATTGTTGGCCTTAACAAAAAAATACCCGTCTTCTCTTTTTCAGAATACTTTTAGGAAAAATGTTGTCATAATTATTCAAGAAGGTCCGGGTTCGGCGTGAAAATTTCAGCGGGAATACCCCATTTTTCTCTGAAGCACGGGGTCTTTCTCCTTTAGCCAAACCCCTCTCTCCTCTCTTCCACTTCCGCTTCTAATATTCCCCAACTCCTTCTCCCCCCCCCCTCGAGTCAGCCCAGAGTTCGTCTTCCGATGCCGGAGCTACATCACGCCTCGTCGAGAAATTGTAAACATGGACTACAGCTATATACATGTGACTCACACCTGTACGAGACTTGTGTATGCCACATATATATATATATATATACTAGGGGCCCGTGCGGCTCGGGCGCTACGCGCCCTCGCATCGTAAAGGTTCGCGTCTAACCCAAACCCCGACCCCCCGTCCGCCAGCTTCCCCAACCCCCTCCCCACCATCCCACGCCTCCCCCCTCCACACCCGGCAACCAACCGCTGAATTTGGCCATCCATGGCCAACTTCAGCGCGCTCGATTCTTGATTCCATGGCCAACTTCACCCTGCTCGATTCTCGATTCCATGGCCAACTTCATCCCGCTCGTTTCTCGATTCCATGGCCAACTTCATCCCGCTCGATTCTCGATTCCATGGCCAACTTAACCCCGCTCGATTCTTTATTCCATGGCCAACTTCACCCCGCTCGTTTTATTGTTCCATGGCCAACTTCACCCTGCTTAGTCTGTGGCCAACTTCAGGCCGTCTCGATTCTTGTACACGGGGGCGGGGGCGGGGGCGGGGGCGGCGGCGGCGGCGGTGGCGGTGGCGGCGAAATTTTTATATAATATAGAGAGAAAGCTCCAGATATATATATATATATATATGTATATATATATATATATATATATCTGGAGCTTTTTACGCCCATATTTGTATTTCTCGACGAGACTATGGCACAGAGAATCGAACCCATCAAGACCTCCTGATGCTCTGGTTTAGAGACATCCTCTTAAAAGTCTCAACTTGAGAATTTCGTTTCAGAATCGGATTAATCATTTCACGTTGAGTGATGAAGTAACCTATACTGGGAAGATGGAAAGAGAGAAAGAGTGAGAGAGAAAATAGAAAGAAGTTGAAGCCTTGCGGTAAAAGAGACGTAAATCTCGCGCTACGGCAAACACGAAACTACCCAAGGCAAATTGGCTTTGAACTTTATCCGAAATCTTCGTGCACTCGAATTATAAAGCTTTCCAGAGGATGCTGGGTAAATTGAGGAAAGGATACGTAGGGAACAGAAGGAAGAACATCAGAAGTCAGGCACCTTCTTTATCATTTTTTTTTGTCTGCGGGTTGCTCCGGGCCATTCGGGCGACGTTCTCAGTGAAAATCTTACGATGGTACGCGAATACACTCCTGCGCCGAAATTCATATTGACCCTTTCCCAATGATGACGATGATAGTGTCTCATAGAATATTAATAAGTCGACGTCTTAACTAACTGCCTCAGGCAGACTTCATTAAAATTTCTATAAGCTCATAGTCCAAGGGATGCGAAATGACGGTTCGCGGGACTAAGAACTGGTCTCCAAGTTTTGTTCAACTTTCTTTTCCGACCGGTTCACGTTCTCTTGCTCTTCATTGCGCCAGTGGCGCAAAGGTTTTTGCCTCCAGCCATACACTACGCTGATTGACTGGTAATTGCACCTAATAATTCTCAAGAACTCTCCCGACCACGAGTATTCAACATTGTACGAACTATGCAAAATCGACGAAAACGTCGCCAATTATAAATTATTAATTGGTTTCATGGGGTGATTAATAGGCACCCTATTGAAAAAGACTGACATGAACCGATGGAATTCTATAAATTATCAGAAATTACTATTGGAATTTCGCGTGCATTTGTCCCTGATTCTAACAGTTTTTAACAGTTCTATCGGTCTTTTTCAACATGGAAGGTTAATTGATAGTTCACAACGATTTTTTTTTGAGAATCGTTTTTCGTCGAACGAGACTGAAAATTAACAAATGCAGTGAAGATATGCGGACCAATCTTAAATCATTCTTCTAATGGATGATCAAAGTCATTTAACTTTTGATTAAACTCCCCACTTGTCGAGAATCGGTACGTGAAACTGATCACTGATGGGATTTTATACACATGATCAAAAAGTTTGGGGTCTATTTCGAACGTAATGGTTATCTTGGAATTGAGGACTCCTTAATCAAGGGTACAAGTTTTTTTTCAAATCGGCGAAGAGAAAGCAATTAAACAGACAATTTTAAATCATTTTATATAACGCAACCACGTTTTCCTCGCTTTTCAAGGACTGTTTACTGTACTAAAACTAGGGTTTGTCGCGACAATCGAGACGAGTCGTACGCTGAGCAGCCCTGAGCAGCACTTTCAATCCCTTGTAGTTTTTTTTTTACTTTCCAGTACAGTGACACACGCACATTTCAACTGATTATCGCACTGTTGTCGAGTCCACATTTTCTAGTACAGCGGCACGTAGGCATTTCTCACGCGACCGGCTGATTTTCGACTTTTTTGTACGCTGTTGTGGAGCAGAGGTGCAGCCATCAGTCGTTTGATCGAGGAATTACTTACGTACAAGATATATATTCCGAGCGCGATATTTTCAGTACGAGTCGTGGCCCCGAGTGCGCGAAAGTTTTAAACATAGATAAAGGAACAAAGTGACGAGATATTTACATCGCAAGTTTTTCTCTTCTATTATTCACTTCTGATTTATTACGACAGTACAATTTTCGTTATCGAATTTGTGCCGATATCCAATCTCAATTGAGCATCTGATTTTATTGTTTCTGATGTAACGGTCGCAATTTTTTGACGTTTTGTACTGTCGTGAGAAATCAGAAGTAAATAATAAAATAGAAAAACTAGTCATGTAAATATCTTGTAATTTCGATAATTTATAATTACGTTTAAAAACTACTTTTGTTGTCTCTGGGAGGGCTTCGCACCCCCGACCCCCGAGGGGGTCTCCGCTCCTTCACTCCACCAGGGGGCTCCACCCCCCTGGATCCCCCCCCCCCTCGTGCGTGCGTCACACGAACGTACGTCACACCAACGTGCGGCACAGCTTCTTCGTGCAATTTGGTTTTCATAAAATATCGTGCGATAATTATTCGTCTGTTGTGAAGCTCGGAAACGGGGTTTTGTTATATAAAGTATCGTGTGCAACATGGTGGGGAGGACGTTTATGCATCGCACAAGGTTTTCAGTACTCGGCGTGAAAAGTCCGACTTCCCCATCTTATTACACAATGTACTATATTGTTGAGAATAGGTACTTCTCAGACCATATTGAAAAAATCAATTATAGATTCGATTTGATAAGAAATTGTAAGAGATGTTTGAAAAAAAAACAATTCCATCATTAACAACTTTCTAAAAAAAAGAAACTGCGTTTTGGTACCAGGCAAGTATTTTGAATAATTCCGATTTTTAGATGTTTAGAAGTTTATCCAAACGTAGAATAAACAGAAGTATTAACAATTACCCTTAGGCTTGAATTTTAAGATCGAACTTAAGTTCCAATTGAAGATGATCCTTATGCTTGAACTTAAGTGTCCTTATGAGTCAATTCTTAAGTTCAAACTGTATTGCAAACTTCGGATAGATTTTAAGTGCAAACTTAAATTTGGTTTGAAGTTTGATCTCAAGATCTATCTTGAGCTTGATCTTAAGTTCGATCGAACTTAATTATTTTGACATAGTTGTCAAAATAATTTAAAAAACACGATCGAGGAAGGCGATGAAAGAAGTTTGATCAAATTTAAGTCCAAGGCCAGGATGGATCACCAAATTTAGGTTAGAACTTAAGATCGATCTGAAGTTCGCACTAAAGTTTGATCTTAAGTTTAATCTTAAGATAGATTGAAGGATCTTAAAATTCGGACAACAACAAATAACAACTACAACGATAATAATAATAATAATAATAATAATAATAATAATAATAATAATAATAATAATAATAATAATAATATATTCACCATTTGGTTTTAATTTGATAATTTGGGGGTTTTTCCCATTTTTCACAGAAGAAAATAATATAGTAGTAAAATTTTCACGATTTTGTTATTGTGTATGACCTGTTTTCTAATTTTTCATTGCGAAACACTTATTTCAAAGTACTTCCTGTAACTTCGCTACGATTATATATTTATGACAAAAAAACTTACTGGATGTTCTTCAGATGTTACTTTTTGAAGTAGCCAACTTTGGTAGCATGTATGATTACGATTTTCCAAAAAAAAATATTAGAAATATGCTCGTCTTCGTCCGCTTAAGGAGGTGCAATTCTTTCAGTTATTCACCAGAGATAGGTGGTGCAAAATTTCATGGACATGAGTCGGATCGCGACAATTTAGGACGACATAGTACATACTGAGAGGAGGGTAATAGTCGATCCTCTTTGATGTCTAAGCGATTTATTGGACGGGCAAGGGATCTCTCGGTCAAAGTATATGGAACCCGAAAAGGGGAGTGGGAAGCAGCGGGCTTTGCAACCGAGCTTTCGCTCTATCAGCGTAATTGCGCGTTAAATCCGTTTGCTCGACTAGAATCAATTTACGCGAGTGAAAACGATCGACTGGGCGAGATCGTTTCTCTTACTCTTTTTCTTTTTATCAATTTCTCTCTCGCTCTCTCAAAACTGCTTGAGATATGTGCTCAGAAATTTCTTTCATTGCGAGAACGAGCACACGAGGGATCCCTCTGCGTTTCAATGAAAGAAAAAAATGGTCAAATCAAGCAGAAAATCAGATGAAAAAACATCCTCGAAGAAATTTTTTTTACGAACTGAAGAATCTTAATGTGAATTGAATCAGTGCAGAAGTTAGAAAAAATAACATTCTTTCGAGCAGAGACGAGAAGTCCGTGAGCAACTTTTGGCTCTCTCACTCGTTAAGTATCCATAGAATCGAGGTACTGTTGAGGAAAACGCGTTTTTCCCTCTAAGCGAGTTTTTTACCATCTTAGCCATTTTGTTACAATCTTTGCAAGTATTTCGTACGATTAATGAACGAGGGTTCAAAATACAGAAATATTTTTATTCCAACCATTGCAACTGATTTCAGGAGAAAAATAGACGAGGGCAATAAAAAAGTAATAATTCCTTTATCGATCAATTAAATTATCAATCATTGACAATTATTGTCCAATCTCGACGGTGACCAGCAATTTTTTGAAACCCTGCAGATAACCTCAGATTAAAAACAAATAATGTTTTTTTAAGACATTCTAAGAAAAGTTCTGTCAATAAAATTCGTAATTTATAGGAAGTTACGATGTGCGATGCTCTGTCGAAGAACATTAAATTTCGAGTATACTTTTGACAGCGAAAAAGCTGAAGAGTGAGCTGCCGAAATCGCGTCGTTTCCGAGTTTTAGCTTCGAGTTATCCTCCTCATCGTCCTCATCGTCGTCGTTTCTCCTCGACCTCCATCCATGTACTGCGATAGAAGTCCTTCTTGTTCCCTTGTGCCTCGTCGGCTCACTTTTATATAGGATACCTTGAGGATCAACGAGAGAAATGCTTTTCAAACATCCCTACGAATACGCGGTTAACCCCAAGGCCATCCTGGAAGGGTTATGCAACTCTCTCGCTCTTTTTCTTCTTCTTGTGTGAATGAGCAGTTGATCCATTGACTTTTTCTCCTTCTTCCTGTCTCCCTTCGTTTTTCTCTACCCTCCTTTAGTATGAACATCCTTTTTATTGCTCATGCACGATCGGATAGCCGAAACGACGGAAGTAGTTCTCGAAAAATTGATTCCGGAAGGAGATGTTTAATCAGTGACGTAGAAAATTGATTTTTATGGATAAGAATTTATGCCTTTGGATGTTTATTGAAAAAATAGATATTCAGAAAAGTAAGAGGCTCGGTGTTCCCCTAATAACTTTAAAATAATCGTACAGCGTTAATCTCAAACCATCAATAATGATGATGACAGATTTTTAAAATTGTTCAAATTAGAAATTTACCCATACCTTCTCCTTTTTCTTATAGCATACGCTTAATCTTCTCCTTTATACAGTTTTAACTGCAAAAATCGAGTAAGCTGTCTGCGTATATCTAATTTCCACGATCTTGTTAGTAACTTCGAAAAAAATTCACAATATTCCAGATTCCGATTTTCACCAGTGGTACTATTTAAATTTAATACCAATTGTCCTAGTCATATAGTGCATTGGTGCAAAAAAAATGGTTCGATCTTACCTTCGTGGTACCCCAACGGCTTACGACTCTTTAATCGCTAGTAGTTAACATAATTAAGCCGGACATAAGTATCAAATATGCAACATTTATTTCGCCCAATACTAAGAAAAAGAAGACAATTATCATAGATAAAAGTGGTTTTTTATTCCGGGTAACATTCAAGTTACTATAATTACGGTGCATTAATTCATAGTTACTAGCTGGGATAAATCGAATTACCGATTCAGCAATTTACTGCGCTGATCGTATAACCGTAAAGTAAGACAAGGATGTCTTAAGGACCTTGATTAAACAAAAACAAAATTTTGTTGTTGTTACTCACTTGAATGAGTCTGAGATGGACGTGTCTTGCAGTCTTATATACAAAGGTAACGCACGCCACTTACCAAAGTGAAGTTCTCCAATGACATCACCATGAATTTACCTGCCGTCAACTGACAAGGTACATGAGCCCTCATTGTTACCAGATTCAACAGTTTTTGAGTGGCCAACGATGTTTTGTACCATTCAGCTTGACATCTGAAAACCACTCCCCAATTTTGATCCTTCCCTTTTTCTTTTGTTGGATATTAACAACCAATAGCTCGTATACGTACACGTATTCACCAATTTGTTGACTATGATCCAACAGCTTTTGAGCGACAAAAAAACAACAAAAAATAATAATGAAAATAGCAATCTCAAATGCCACGTAACGCACTGACTCTTTCGGATTAATCTCCATCATCAATACAGTCTGAGTATTAAAAAAAAGAAAAAAATAACAGATAAGCAAAATTTCATCATCGAGAAAAACTATAGGCGAATAATTACACCTGAACGCTGGCATAGCTTATCGTCAGTATGCCTGTTCCAACACTAATAAATATAGACCAACTGTAGGATGCGTCGAGGAGTCTGCTGAATCTGCATCAATTTTAATTCATTGAACGATCAGAAATTGCTGAAGATAAACGGATATAACTCACTCGATTGCATCTCTGTGCTTTTCAATGCAAGCAGTCAAGTATCGAAACGCAGGATCCAATTTGGAGTGAGAATATTTCACGTATTCTTCGGTTATATTATTGCCCATGTGTTGCAGCTGATGACTGTAAGTGTTTTGAATTGCTAATACTCTCAACGCGAGTATCGATTTAACTCATTCCGGTTCTTACTTACCCGACTACTGCGAACATTCCGCAAGCGTAATGGACATGTATCAAAAACATTGTATCTGCAGCAGCGATTACGACTAAGAAATCAATGCTGCCTATGTACATGAAGATGAGTAAATAGTAGTAATTAGTATCGACGTTGAGGCCGTAATAGTCAAACGGAAGTGGCAAGATTTTTGGTAGTGTTTCATTGGTGGGCTGAATTAATTTTAGAATTCTGGGTATGAATGGTTTAATCATAAATAGCGTCATGACGAAATGTGTTCCAACTGAAATGGAAAATTGCACCGTCATCATATTTTTAACAGGTCGTACTTACATAAAAAAAATCATTTGCAACTATCATCATTTTTAATTTCGGTTCAATTCGGGCATTCAAAATAATGCATTTTGCATTAATGACGATTGCCAATTGGCAGTAAGGGAAGTAGGGAGAAAAATGATTTCACCTAATTATGTCGATAAGCGATAATATGTTTGATGTAAAATAATATTTTGCAATGCCTAAATTCTTTAGCAGAGTATTCTTTCGATAGTGGAGATAATTGTCATATTGGAAATGTTTGCGTGGGCGCACAAACGATCTTGATGCGTCCAAGTCTATTCTTACGATGAAACTTGAAGATTGTCATATTTAATTCAGTCGTAATACAAAAGTAGATTTTGATACCGTGTTCATTACTTTTAACTATTGGGAGTGAATGACGAAAAAAAATCGTACAGGTTAACGATATTCAAATGGATAAGATTTTTTTTGTTGGAAAAAGACCGTCTGAAAGATTGAGGAAGCAATACAGATTGCATTGGAAAAATATTTTGCAATTGTTAGAATCCATTGCTTTGCAATCTTTCAGAATATTCAAAGTTGATACTACTATTGTCAAAATTGAACGAATATTATCTGTTTTTACCTAAATAAGCGATCGTTAATCGTCTACCCACTTCTGCATAGTTACGGAGTATATGGATCTCCCGTTGTTCAGCCATTGATATCCAATTGATTTCAATACGTCGAAACACTTGAAGCATTTGTATGTCAATAGTCTTTGGGAAATTTATTAATTCATTTTTGGATATTTCTCACCGTATCATAAGAATTGGACAAACCTTGTCTGAATTGATGACCATGCCTATCAGTCTAATTACAAAAGCAATAGTCACTAAAAACGCCGGTGTCAACTCGGTGATAACTTCCGGTTCGTCCCAGCATTTCACAATCGCGATAATCTGAAGGTTCAAACAATGAACTCGTAAATCTCGTTTTTTCACGAAAATGTTGTAAACCGGTGAATCGCAGACACCGTGATGCAATCGTACAGTTGTACACTTTTTACCTGAGGTGGTATCTGGTTGAGTCCAAGACATACTACGAGAGGAAGCAGGAGGAACTTCTGGCGTCGACTTTGATATGGCCATAGGCCTATGGCGCTGAGGTAATATTTATTGATTTTATAGTATCGAGACTGAAAAATATCCGTCATGATTATTCGCCGGTCTGTTATTACTGAGTGACGCTTTCATGATAGGGGAGTCTCAATTACATGAGAAAAACCGCGAATGGTGTTGACAGGTGGATAGACCTCTAAATTGCCCGCTAGAACACTGTCTGAGGGAAATATTTTCTTACCGCTTATGTTTCAACTCTTTGCTATTTTTCACTATGGGTGGTTTTTAATGTACGGATGAAGTAAAATAACAAAGATTTAAAACATAAGCGGTGAAAAAGCATTCCCCTTATGACGAGCAATTTAGACGTCTATCCACTTGTCAACACTGCTCGCGGTTTTTCTCATGTAATTGAGACTTTCTGTTCCGCCGCTTTTTATAATAAAGACTATGAAGGTTGAGGCGAGATATGCTTCCACCCTACCATGACAGCGTCACTCATGAATAACACACCCACGTATAAACTATAAAATACTATACTATAAAATCAATAAATTTCACCCCACCACCATAGGCCTATGGCCATATGTATCAGAGTCGGCGAGAGACCAGAGGGCGGAGGTTCCTTCTGTTTTCTCGCGTAGTGTGTATTGGACTTAGCCAGATACTGCCTCGTGTAAAGAATGTACAGTCGTACGATCACATCAAGGTGTCTGCGATTCAGCGGTTCAACGGTCATCAACGGTCAAATGAAACTTTTTTCATACAGATACAAAAGTGTTAAATGTGAAATAATTACTTCTGCATTTTGTTATCATTATCTGCTGCAGAAGTAATAATGCTCTATTCTTGTAACACCGAATCATTCTAACATAGATTTTTTCCCAGTGGCATTTAAATCACGCTTCAGAGTGTTTGTGGCTCCAGTCTATCGATTTAAATTTATTTACCATTTTCCCTTCTCGAAAGAATTACCAACACTGTCAATCGATTCATTGCACCCTATTTTTTCTAGTCTGTGCACAGTAGCGCCCTAAAAAAGTCCTACATAAGTGGCAAACTACTCGATGTGATCCAGGACAGCGGGACTTGAAGTGTTCCACTTAAACACGCGACATGATGTTGACAGAAAAGTTCTCCACTAAACCCGATACGAGTGTTACCGATACTCGAAGTGAACGTTTCAACCCATCACAACCATTGTTACCAATTTTTCGGAAATTTTACAATGGACGCTGAATTTTTGGAAAAGAATTTTATATAGTACATATTAAGGGGTACTATATAAAATTTTATTTTCGCAATGCACATATATTCAAGTATATACACAGAAAATTTCATATAAATCCAACAAATATTTTCGAAGTTATATAGGTATATTTATAAACCCGTAATTACTATGTGTTAATTACACATCGAAAAGTATGGTCAACTGAATATATTTCTGCAACCCTCTCAAAAATAAAAACGTGGCAATTTGAAGGAAGGGTAGCTTTGAATATGCAAAGCTAGATTTTTGTTCTCCATTGAATTTTTCGTTGGGCTTATTTGTTCCTTAAATTTCGTTGGAATCGAAATTTTGAACTGGGAGAATTTATTGATCTCTCCATAACGTCACGTAAAATACTCCATACATAATATTCGCAGTATATGAACAGAGTGAGAGAGAGAGAGAGAGGGGCCAGATATTTAGTAGAAAACATGCTCTTTCTATGCCGTCTAGTATATGAGGCATTCCATGTCAAGCCGGCCACCCCATGTTTTGGAATCACCAAAAATCACATACAAATTTTTATGAAGTAGTTCTAACTGTCAAGAAAATTCGTGATTTTTTTCAGATTTTTAAATTACATACTTTAGCCGGAAAAAAATACAAAAAAATTCCTTGTTCCACTTTGTAAGTCGAAAATTATTCATCGTACAAAAAAAAAGTAGAACATGAAATTTAAGTTTTTCAACGTACTTTTCACTGAAATTTTTTACAAACTCCTCCGAAAGCTTTATATGCCATTTTCGGAGCAAATAATGTTTTGATATTTTTTTTCTCAGAATTAGCATCTTCGATTCGTCCATAGTTTTGACAGTTTTTTACTTGATATATTTACAGACTACAAAAAAATAGGCTTAGCGAACAGAAACAGCGAAGTGAAAATCTGAAGAAAATCGCGAATTTTTTTGACAGTTAGATCTACTCTAGAAAAATTTGTATGTGATTTTTGGTGATTCCAAAAAATGGGGTGTCCGACTTGACGTGGAATGCCTCATATATATTAATATTTGCTGGCAAACCTCTAAACCCTTGAGTGGCCAAGATCCTCTTGTCTTTTTGTGGCCCTCGATGCGGAGGCCGCGAATCCAAGGGAGACACGTTAGCAATTTTCGAGCATATTGATTTTTATGTCAAGGTTCATGGCTTTCTGGTGTTGCAAAGAATCTATTTCAAGATTTATGATGCATAAAGATCGGAATGACGCGAATATGCACCAGAGAGCATTATAGCATTTGAATAAATATAATGTCAATATTTTTATAATTTTTAGTTATTTTTATGTTCCATTTATCGTATCAAAATTTAGAAAAATTGGTCAAGTTTGAAAAATTACAATCATGCTATTTGATGATGCGCCGGTTTTTTTTACTATACCCGGTTAAAGAAATGTCCATAGAGAATGTTATTTTCAATTCCCTGTTTTCTTAAGAACATTCCCTGATTTTATCTATTTTCCATTTATCTGGTGACTATGATTAACAGACAGTTTGTAGCCAATCGTAAGAAAAGTAATGTTAAAACGTTCGCAAATAATCTCTATCAAAAGTCAGTGTTCTAAATTCCAGTATGACGGCTAAACTCGTTCTCAAATTATAAAGATTTCAATTATATTGAAATTTTCGCACACTTATAATCCGTCTGAAAATTTATCCAAACCTTTTTTTTCATGAAAAGTACGTCGCTCTTTCATAAGTGTTCACAATACGGTGAAGATTATTATTTCAACAATTATATTATTTTAATAAAAAATCAAAAAGCTTCGCCAATATTGGGCAAATATCTTTAACCCTTACTTGAAAAATAACGTATTTGACACACTGGGGTTGTTTGTACCCCAGCGACAAAACTTCTTATAAAAACTATACCATTTAATATTTGAACCTTGCAAATTTTCTTAGAACTCCTTCAGAGGTTACTTCCCAAAGTTATACAAGATTTGTAGTAAGATATCAAAGTTAAATATGATGAAAAAATTGAAATATCCAAAAAAATTGAAAAAATGACAACTTTTACGAACAAAAATCATAACTTTTTTATTTTTCGACAAAAATGGCTAAAAATGGAATTGAGTTTGCTTAATATATAGCACTAAAAAAAATAGTAGCCTGGTGGGCTTTGAAAAAAGGTATTTATTCTGGAAAAGTAAGGGAGAAATTTAACGAAAAAAACACTTTTTTTCAAGTAAGGATATGTTGTAATACTTTTTATTTAAACCAAATAATCATAAGCCTTACATTATAAAAGAACTTAAAAATATTTACGAGTATGAAAGAACACATAGCAACTTTTCAAAACGCGTTAGAGGCCGGTACAATCCTTACACAGTATGAACCGGTGTTCTTTACAGATAGGAGGTTCGCAGGCTGAACATTATTCGACTTTTTCTATCTTCTTTTCTTGTATAGCATACGCATCGCTGGATTCTCGGTAGTTTAATGTTAATTACCGGAGCATCGAATGAAACATTTTTCTCATCATCGAGTCCGTAGATTATACGGGATCTAATTATTCAAAGAAAATATTACATTGCATAAAACAAATTAGACGTAATATATCAGGAAAAAAATTCGCGCACCAAGAAAAAGGTTTGGTAAAGTAAAAAAAATTTGGTTCGAATTAACTAAATCCGGCGGTTACGGGTGGCGAACGAAATGTGTAATTCAGTTAACTCAAAACGTGTATCAAAATGGAAACAAAAATTGCATTCCCATAAATACATATATCCTTGACTCAACAGAGTAGAGAATCCGTTCAATTGAAAATTACATTGTTTTGATTCTATATTTGGTGAAATGCACTCAATTTGCGATTGCATAACCAAATGGTTTAGTTGAATGAACGGTTTATATTTACTATGCAATCCAGATGTTGTTCACCGGAAAAAAAATGCATTCAATATAAAGCTAGAAAGTTTCAATTGAATTAACATAACATTTGATGATATGCAATATTTGTTTAAGCTACGAGGGCTTTTACTTAACCAATTAATCGTGAGATTAAACAGTTGAGTGAAAATTGAACTTATTTATCCTTGCTCTCATAAAGAGTACGAGCGCCACTAAAGTGCAATGGTGATCTCATTCAAATATTTAGTCTTCAGTCCATAGAACTGCGCGACCACAGAGCGCGGGTAATGTTCCATCGACTTAAAGTTATTTGAGGACTCCGATGCGGGTAATACACTGGTACTTATCAGTGCTCAGTGGCTGTCTCGCTGGCGCGAGAGCGCGCGCCGCTCGTCGCCACCTTACGGATCTCGGGTGAAGTGCCGAGATCGTGTTGGTTAGTATACGTACTATTGACTAAATGTGATATGGTTGCATTGAAATATTTAGTCAAATTTATCAAACTGTTTGATCAACTTGAAAGCATTTATTATTCTTTTTAACTGGATGAATAGCTCAAATTAAAACTAGATTTTGTTGATGAGACGAAACATACAGTTAAAACAATTTTATTTACTTTCAATAAATGACTGAATATTCGATTGAATGAGAAAACAAGTTGTTGAATCAATCTCGTTTGAAATCATTTTGATCCAATGTTGTAATTGCGGTGAATGCAGTACACATTCGAGTCAACGACACCAGTTTTATTATTTCAACAACGGGATAATCAAATCAAATATGTGACGATTGATTCAAACGAATTTTCCGTGATCGCAGCTGGGTAGTTGATATTACTAAACCTTTTTTTTCGGTGCACAAAATTTTCGCATTTGACCTTATTTGACATACTGGGGTGTAGGCGAGACGACACGACTTTGGACGGCGACTACATAAAAACTTATGGTCTTAGAGTGATGCTATAAACTTGAAGGAGTAGTGGCATCCTCGAACTATAATGACAGATTTTGCTATAGGCTCCATTTTTTCAAATCTAGGTACTTGAAATTAAAGAAATTTAGGCCTGGGGTGTTTTGTACCCCAGTGAGTCAAGTAAGGGTTAAAACTCCTATCATTATTTGAAAGAATTATGAACCGGGTACTGCCCGTATTTTTTTTTTCATTTTTCAAGAAACTAACATATTTGTAGATACTTTGTTCAGCTGATCGGTCGGAACTTAAAGTACATGGCAGAAAAGTTATTGCACTTTTCCTCATGAAAGCTCGTTCTGTCTCGTCATTTTCCCCGCACGCAAGAGACTCCATGTCAGATAACAGGGTGAAATCCCTTTTTCTCGGTTGGCCGTTCTCGTTTTCCATTTCCTACACGTTATAGAGTATCTCCCGGCAGCCGCAATACACGGGGCTATAGACATAACCGTAAAATCTGAAAGGCCAAGCTTATGCGATGCAGTAAAGCGTAAGTTTGAAGAGCTCCAATAAACGTTTCTCGGATTCATGAAACGAATGGGCCATACGCCAGAAAACCGAGTGCCAGAGAGAGAAAGAGAGTGAAGTACGAGTGTGTCGCTTGGATCATAACGAGTAAGAGACGTTATCTGTCGAATGTTTGCAAGTGTCGAAACCATAAATGTACAAAAAGCCATTGAATGAACGTTATTCAGAAGTTGACAAAATATCTTAGTATCACATTTGCCCCACTTTTCGATACGCTTACTATCGAGTTATCGATGAATAGAATATCTGGATAATAAAAAGTATGTCTGGGTCTGGTCTAAGAACTAGGCTAAGGCAAGGGGTCATTCACTCCGGTATTGGGTGTAGAAATGATTTCAGAGAGTGTCTGACTTCACCTGATTTCGTGTATGATTTCAGTGATTGCAAAATCAACAGGATTTAAACGATTCACACATAGTTTTTCGTGATTTCGGTGACTTCGTGTGATTCGAGTCTTGACTGCAAAATACTGACATTCATAAGGAAATCGCTTTTTCAACTAGAAAGTAATTGGAGTAATGATAAGCTTAAACGACTTGGACTGAGGACCGATCTGAGAGCTTCAAAATAAAACCCATAGTTTACAAGAATTTTTTTATTCACAGATATTATTGTACGGAAATATTTTATTTTATTTACTAAAATTTTTTTTTTACTGATAAATTTATTTATGAATCCAACGTGATTTCAAATACCCCTCTTCCCGCCCCTGAGCAGCGGGAATCAATGGATTCGAATGATTTCGAGCGATTTCTTAAAATGATATTGTTATAATTATTACAAGTCGATGCTCCTTTGGTCGGAAAATATCCTAAAAAGGGTAGCAGATAAATGTTATTTGGAATAAGTTGCTTGAATGTCTACATCACATGGTTTTTTAACTTTTCAATACGTTTCCGTTCGAGATATCGATTAAAAGAATTCTAAATTGAAAACAATTTCTTTACGATTGGTCGAGATTGGTCTACAGATTATTTGATAATGATGTTTTCATGAAAACGGTTTCCAATGAAAGTTATCCAATTGAAAGAGACAAACATCGGGCAAGTGGCAGATCCCCCCAGGGGGTGCCCCCCCCCCCGGAGGGGTGGGGTGTAACTCAAAAATTTTAAATGGCAACCCCGATTTTTTTTCATTGGATTCAATTCTTCAGATGAAAAGAGAAATCTTTTGTCTGAAATTTTTTTTTTCAACTCCAAGATTGCTAGTGCGGGGGGGAGGGTCAAAAATGCCTTCAAATAAAGTGGGAAATTTCTAGGAAAATATGAGGCAAAAATGCCTTCAAATGAAGTGGGAAATTACTAGGAAAATGTGGGGCAAAATTGTTTTGCCAGTCGTTTATCCTCGATTGACCAAAAACTACCCTCATCATCATAAAATCTAATACACGGATGTTGCGGGGGCGAAATTGATGAACAATCCATTTTTGCAAGTGGATAAAAGGAATGAGAAAGCCTCTGCCGCTTTTGATCCGATTCCACAACCGTCAAACTACCAAAACTCCCCCCCCCCCCCTAAGGGTTGAAATTGAAATTTTTTGTTGCAATGAATGAGACAATATGCCCCCCCCCCCCACTTTCGCAGATTGCGAATACGATGGTCATTAATCCCTCTCTGCAATGATTTTCAACACCCTTGATCTTTCGAACCACCCTTCCGAGAAATTGAAAATCAGTTTCTCGAAAAATTTCGGTCAATCTTTACTAACAGGCTAACTCTGTTTTTTATCTCCAACATCAATGGTGCTGGGAGGATTAAAGTTTGACAGTTGTCAATTGACCTCATTAACTACTGTCTATGAAATTTCTTCGAGCCATTTCAACAATGTGTTTGCGATCGATAACAGCGATGCTGATGTGTGGACTGAATTCTAACGAGATTCTCAATCGCATTTGATGAATTTGAGCATTTTAAAATGACTTTGAAAACAATGTTCATTTGAGATTGAAGATATTCTTACAAGATCCCTTGCATTAGCGTTAGGGGGAGGGAGTTTTGGTAGTTTGAAGGTTGTGGAATCGGATCAAAAGCGGATTCCTTTTATCCACTTGCAAAAATGGATTGTTTATCAATTTTGCCCCCTCAACATCCGTCTATTAGATTTTATGATGATGAGGATGGTTTTTGGTCAATCGAGGATGAACGATCGGCAAAACAATTTTGCCTCACATTTTCCTAGTAATTTCCCACTACATTTGAAGGCATTTTCGCCTCACATTTTCCTAGTAATTTTCCTCTTCATTTGAAGCATTTTTGACCCCCCCCCCCCTCACAAGCAATCTTGGGATTAAAACAAAAAAAATTGAGAAAAAAGATTACTTTTTTCATGTGAATAATTGAATCCAATGAAAAAAATGGGGGCTGCCATTTAAAAATTTTGAGTTACCCCCGTCCCCCCGCAGGGGCACCCCTCGGGGGGGGGGGGGATTTTTCACTTGCCCGATGTTCGTCTCCTTGAATAGGATAACTTTCATTGGAAACTTTTTTCATGAAAACATCATCCCTTGGAGATATTTCGGCGTTTCTGGACTTTTTGATCACCCTGCATAAAAGGAGCACTAAGGGAATATTACTGAAAAGTTAACAAAGCGTTATAGCATTACAACGTTTTCCACTTTTCGATATATTTCTGTTCAAGATATCGATTAAAAAAGCCCACATAAAAAATGTATGTCCACAATTGGGTAAAGATTGGTGTCAAAAAAGGTAAAAAAGGGCATAAAGCTAGTTTTATTTCAAAATCAACAAAATATCCTAGCATAATAATTTTTACTCATTTTTCGACAAGTTTCTGGTCACGGTATTGATTAAAAGGATTCTCAATTAAAAAATATGATAGTATATAAGTGTTACCTCCTTTCAAACCTTTACCTTTCTTATCGAATAATCTGGAATACAAATTTTGCGTTAACATTTCAAATTGACGGTATTCGAATTTCAATATCCTCTGAGTTTTTAATACAATATAATTATATGTATATTATACGATATTATATTATATATAATATATGATATGTTATATATTATATTACAATATAATTTTATATTGCAATCTATTCGTGAATAAGAGAAAAGCCCTTGTCTGTTTTTGTCATATCGAGCTTGAAAAACTGGTGTTCGAGTTTCACAGTTTCACAGTGTCGAGTCAAGAATCGTATCGAATAATCGCTCGTTAGTCTAACGAGATTCAAGTGTGCTCAGACTGTCGTAAATTTTTTTTCGCTGACGTTGATAAAAATTTATTGTAAGCGATCTCCAATTCTGATTCTCTTTCATTCGAAATTCTTTGCGTGCAAGCACGTTTATGCGATAGTCAATGTGAAATGTCATTAAATTATTCGGGTGTAAACGACCAAGAGAAGAAAGAAAATCAAGATAGCAGAAACGACATTTCGTCCTTTCGTATACTCCAATTTTGTTCCTTTTGCTCCTCTTCCTTCTCACTTTAGTGAACAATTTCATTGTCTCTGTTTTCTCTTATTTCTTTTCACTGTTTGAAGAAGAAAAAATTGATTTAAAAATAATCTAATTGACAGACGGTAGACGCTTCTCTTGTATTTTCTCGTCAAGAAGAATATTATCACATGAACGTATAAATGAAATATATTTAATGCATTTTTTTTGTTTTCATAAACAAATATATTTAATGAATTTTTTTTTGTTTTCACGAACAAATATATTTAATGAAATGTTTTTATTTGCATGTTTGGAAAATGCGAAAAATAAAGTTTGGATTGACCAAATATAAACTTGATGAGAAGAAGATAGTTGACAAAAATTTGGTAGAATGTTACCGCAAAACTGGTTTTACGGGTTTAATATGATACGGATGTAAAAACTCTGATTTCCTGCCATTTAACGCTATCACTTGAACCATCAGAGATGAATTGCCCTAATTTATTTAACCGTCTGACCGCGATTCGTGCAATCGATTTATGAAGCTCCCCAAATTGATATTTTTCCTCATTCAAGATGTATACATAGGAGAGAGAAAAAAAACATTCACTTAATCCCGCCCGTGCGATTTCAATCCCCCATGGGAATTTCTCATTCGTCCTCTTCCTCTTCTATATATTTGTGTCCCAATTCTGTCCAAATTTATCTTGAAAGCGAAACGAGAATCTCACGAGTTTTATCGTCGTCACGATTATCCTTCATGAGATAACACTATTTCATTATGTACCAATTTTCTATTCGTATTTTGTATTCGTGATACAATAAAAATCTGAAAAAATTCAGCAATATTTGGCATGCCATATTAAACAAAATCGATTAATGAATCGTTTAAACAAATAATTGTTCAACAATTTTTCAGTAAGTTCTTTTTCCCTTACAAACACATCGAATCGAATACTTTAATTTTTCTGGACGCATATGAATTTTTTCAGAATTTTCTCCCTATTTTGAAATATTATAAAAAGATTCTGAAATATGAACAAGAAATTGCCAAGTTTGAATATGTTTTTACGTATAGGTTTATCGTCAGCTTTGAAAAGTTTCAAAGACACTAGTACAAAAAATACACCAATACAGACATTCTAAAAATTTCAGAACGGGAATTTTAAAGTAGAGAGAAAATTCTGAAAAAATTTATATGCATTCATAAAAATTAACGCATTCGATTTGTTTAAGAAAAAAAAGAACTTACCGAAAAATTGTTGAATAACTATTTGTGTAAACAATTTATTAGTAACTTTTGGGCAATATTATTATCGATAATTGTTGTCTATGATAACCCAAATGTTGCTGAATTTCTCCAGATTTTTATTAAATCGAGAAGAACGGAAATTTCTATCAGACACAATTTTTGGCTAAAAGCTAGAGGCAATACATACTTAAGCTTCGATTGTGGAGAAGAATAAACGAAAAGAAGTAGGAATTATTCTTCGTTCGTGTTCAGATAATCATTGAAACAACTTTAACATGTATAATAATAATTAACACATAAAAAATAAATAAACGATAAATTTTAAAAACAGTCGCATTAATATAATTGTCATTGAGCTTGAAAAAGGCGGTTGAAATGGATTTTCCATGACAATTCGATTCTGATCTTGATAGAAATTGATAATCTTGTACTTTATAGTTTGCTTTCAAAAGTTCACAGGTTTTAGATTTGTTTTTTTTTATGTCGCTCTTATGTACTTTCTTCAAAAGCTTGAAATCCATGCTGAATTTAGAAAATCACCCCTTCATATATTTTTACCTGAATTGCCAATAATAAAAAGCATTTTAAACTGTAACATATGTCATTCAACTGTAAAAATCCTCGTGGCGGTTAATTAATCACTATAGTCGATTGTTTTACTTATCAATTTCCGACGTGATGTATTTGCATTCCGTTCTTTTTTTCGACAGTCATTAAAATTGGGTCCGTTTTTGCTGATTCTGAGCTTATATCACTGTTTGAACGATTTTCCATTATTGTTTATAAAAATCTACCTATACGATTGGCGAATAATCTTCCAAAGGACAAAAAGAGTGATGAATTCCCGATATCAAATAAAAATTAATGACGGTTTTTACAAAAATTATTCTTAAAATCGATATTTTTCAAAAAAATTATCGCGCTGAATATTTCTCGCTACTAATGTTGAGTGCTGCAGTACAATATACGATCCATTATGAGGGGTTACTCTACAAACATTTGTCAGAGCAATTTCTAAAATTCAGCACTGACTAAACTAATTACTAAACTGAAACTAAATCGAGGTCATTGCACGAGGAAAATGGATGAAGCGTTGTTCATCAGTACAAAAGGATTTTCAGTGAATGCAATTGTTGAAGAATCGATAGACTTGGATGAAACCAATTATCGACAGTTTTTATTTTTTTTTATTGGAGTTCAACGCTATACGAGAAAAATATTTTTATAATCTTGGCTTCCTCATATCGTAGTTTTCCAATTTACTCGTATCTTTCTGTATAACAATTACTGGAGAACAAAAGGGTGCAACTCTCAAAACTTTTCGCATTGAATCTTGTGAATCACATCATTTTTATTTGTAAGCAGCAGTTTTATATATATATATATATATATATATATAATGTATATGCATGTTTTTGTCCGTGTCATGAAATGGACCCCTGAGTAGACGGGAAAACTCCTGGGACGAGATATCGCAAACTGTTGCCTCTGTAAACAGAGGAATCTCGATGAAATGGAAAGAGCGGGCTGCGGTACAGGAAACATTTTTTTTTATTTTACGAAAGGTTGTTTAAAAATTATTTAACACTGCAAAGAATGCAATTTTATAATGGTACATTTTTCATCCACGGTAAGTTTATTTATGTATATTACAAAAATAAAATTAAAAAAATCGATTTTTTTTATAATCCCGACTGCGTATAATCTCTAAAAATAGTACTTTACAGTTTTGTTGAAAGTAAAAATTGAGATCTGGTAGAAGTTACTATATTTGCCACAGAACTTATTATTCAGTCCAGTAATATGTACTACTAGATCTTGGATAATCGATGACCCAGTAAAATGTGCTGGTTATTCAATCACGAGTTATTTCCTATTCAGAATTCACGGGATACTCCAGAGATTTTGCGAGGGCAGCTCGACATGGATTACCATCGGATTTGCAGCTTGAAATGCCGTATAATACTTACAATATTATACATGAATTATCACTTTTTTTTCTTCGGATATAGCATATTCATAGTTCCCAGGCAATTTTCGATTCCAGACTCACCCGATGAACCCCCAACCGACAAAAAAAAATTCGGGCGAAACGGGCGTGGAAAATAACGATGGTTGTTGGTGTTTTTTTTCAATTTGCATGTAAGGTAAATGTCCCAATACCCGACCATCTAAGAGGCGACGAAAAAGTTAAATTGTTTTTCGCGTTCAAAAATAAACTATTTTTGATAACGACTATGGCTATTGGAAAGCTTCAAGTCTCTAGTTTCCAAAACACAGGGTATAGTTGTTGCTACAATTAGTTGTTTATTCGTAATAATCGAAAATACTGAGAAATGTAAATGTACCAGTACCCGACCACCCATTTTTCTATACGACCCAATATCCGACCACACGTTATGCCCTCATAACCGACCACTCATTCCATGGTGGGGGGAAGGGAGGAGGTGAATTGAGAGAAATGCGTCACTGCTCAGAGAATGTGTCACCGAAATTTTGAGGTTATGCACGAATAAAATACGTGTTAGCAGATGTCCGGTCACTGGGACTGAACATAGTCGCGAGCAAGTATCGATATTCGGACACATGGTCGGTTATCGGTACAAGATACATTTCGTATGTACCAATAACCGGACATGAAAATTAAGTACTTAAATCGCGTTTTTGGCTGATTGAGACGACATGATCGAATTAGGGGTATCTTTCCGAATAAAAACAGCTAGGCTCGGTTCGGAAACGATAAAAAAACACTTCGAAATAGCTTCAATAAGATATCGCGATTCCTTAGTACTTCAGCTTAGATAATGGCTTCCGTGCCCCGAATAGTATACGCGCGCTGTCATATTTATCCAAAATTAAATTACAGACGATTCTTGAACTATTAAAAGTAGTGTCGTATACGTAGATTATGAATCCTGGATATTAAATCAATTCACAGTTTAAGATTTCTCTTAAGTGAACGCTTAACTTGCTGAAATATTGGTGCAAGTGGTCGGGTAATGGGACGTGTTCGGGTATTGGGATGTTTACCTTAATTACGAAGACTTACCCTTTTTGGATGCGTGGAAGGAATCATCTTTGGGCACGTACTGAATGTCGTAGACTAAGTTGCTCGTTGGCAGTATTAATTTGTCGTTGTTTATTTTATATACGGCGTACTTGAAAGCCAGCTCCGTGCTGCTACCCTTTTGGTCATGAGTGAATATCGCACCTGTGAACAAAATTCAATAAAATTGTTTTATATTTTTTCCAAACGAATTATATCAGCCATACAAATTTCATTCTTCAATTTTAGTTTGAATTCGGAAAAAATGTATTGATTATTAATAAATGTATAGATTATAATTATATAAATTGTTATAAGTATTGCATAAATCAATAAATAAATTATGCGAATTATTATAATTATTTATCAATTTATTGACTATTTATTTGTATATTGACTATTCCGGGATTTATTTCGAATGAAACTTTTTTTCCATACCCAATTGGAGGTGATTTTTTTCTATAAAATTGGGAAGCAATGAAAATTACATGAAAATGCAATCTTTATGAAATTGTAAAAAATAAACACTGATTTAAACTAATATGTTTTTTCTTTCAGGTCATCCATTTTCTATTGGAATTTTTTTTGACTCAAATGCCGTTCGAAGGCAATCATTTTATGACCCCACGAGACAAAAGCCATCCGACGTTCGACATCTCATCTTGCCGGCGTCCCTTAATAATACCTCGGAGCTTGGCAGGAGAATCGGTGAAACTATTCATATCGATTTATCGATTTAAAAAAAAAACGTCGACGGGACAGGTTTTGCGATGGAGAAATCATGACTACATTAGGGTATGTTAAAGTAAGGTTTATCTCCAATTGTGCGAAGAAAAATTATTATTACACTTATAGTAATAAAAATGATTTTTTTGTAATATTGATAATTAATTGCGGAGACAAAAAATTATCAGATTTTTCGGACTATTAAAAACGTGAAACAAAAAAATCGTGAAGTACGATTCGTTTTCCTTTTCTTATATTGTTTAACAAAAACCATACTGTCAATTTAAAAAAAAAAAAGAAATTGTTCCATGATAAAATATAATCCTTAAAAAAAGGTCGACCTAAGAATATTGAAAATTTTAAGAGAATATCTTCTATTTCAGAATATTAGTTTGCTTTTGTGACTTTTATTCGACACGATGTTACAGTCAAAGACAAGACCTTATTTTTCGGCAATCTAAAAACGAAACCTTAGATCTTTCAAATTCTCATTTGACATTCACGAAATTGACTTTGAATTTGGTATGCGGATTTTTCAATGACGTCAAATGAGAATTTGCACATAAAATTCAAAAATTCGGAGTTGCAGCTGTCGTGAAAGAAAAATTAAGGAAGCAAGAAAATTTTTCAAATTTTGGGTGAATTTCGACAGGGTGTATTTTAGTGAAAAATTGTCGTTATCTTTTGGTTACAACTTTTTAGGAGCTACGGCTGTCATGCAATTTTAAGAAATAGCGTGGAAGCGAATTTTTTACATTTTATTTTTTGGTCCACAGGCTCGGAATTTTTTTTCCAGCTAAACCAATGCATGGACCAGGTAGATGTTTTATCCAGCGTCAATTTCTCGTTTTGTTTTTCTCTACGTCAATTTCTCGCAGAGATATCGAAATTTGAATGAAAAATGATCCTTTTGTCCTTAACCACTGTTATTTTAGCAACCAATGGTCGAAGAGAAAATAATCGGGCAGTTTTGCAAACCGGAATACATTTTTCTACAAGTTTTGGGAAAACATTTTCTTTCTACCCTCAATATTCAGTTGAAAAAAGTATAAACAAGTACGCTTCGCGTACTCGTTGGGGGGCTTCGCCCCGCAAGCCCCCCCCCCCACGCTTCGCGCGCTGTTGTCGTCGCCTTTCGCGCTCCGTATTCTTGATCTTTATCTTGATTTATTCCGTTGTGATCGAATATATTTTGAATGTTGGTTAACATGTCCCTTGGAGACGTTTTAATATAGGCACTCACACCGTAATCCAAACTCTTTGATTCATTGTGAACATCGATTAATTATTCTGATAAATTATATTAATCGTTATTAATGACAGATTTGAATATAATCAAAACATTATTCGATACCAACATATGTTGGTAAAAAGTTTGTATGGTTGTTTTCCTAAGAAATAGGTTCTTGGAAGGCAATACTAATAGGCATTTTTCATGTATGGTGAGTGCCTAAAAAGTGACTTTTTTCGTTGTTTTGGTAAATCGACTGCAGCTTTGCTAATATTTATGGGCAGCTCAATGTACCACGAATAACCCTGTAAATTTGCAGATCGATCTATTGAACGGTTTTTGCAGACCGATCGATCAAAAGTTCAAAAAAAATAAGGAGCAAGGTTTTTGTTCTGTACATCGAGTAATGTTCTTAAAAATGGAATTTTTTTTTTCGTCCTTTCTTACAATTCTACATCTGTTATGGGTTCAATTTGAAAAAAAAATCAAAAATAAAAGTTTAAAAAAAAATGAATTTTGTTAATGATTGAAATATGTCAACTCTTGTTTAATTGTTTTGTAATAATAAAAGTTGCATTTTCTTGAACTGCTGAGAGAAAATTACGATAGCGTCGATTGGCAATAGATAAAATTGTTTTGCCGCAAATTGCGCTGAAGGTTTTTTCAAAAAAACATTGTTTAATATGAATTTTCATTCTAATAAAGCTCATTCATACTCTCAAAGAATTTGAGCTTAATGGCGTCGTTATCTTGACAGGCTTCAATCGCCTACACTATCCGCGTTTCAATTTAAAACGTGAAAAACCTGTTCAAGTTAAGCTGCAGGGTATTATTTTACCGGAGTTCTTAGGTTCGAGTTAAAGAAAGAGAAGTATTTGAAAGCCAGAGTCGAGATACTTGACCAAATATTATGTATCAAAGTCTCGTGGATACAGGGGTTGTTCTACAGCCGTTGGCGATACGAGATCGTGTCGTTCTTGGGAAAAAAAGAAAAAAGCTTGATAGATGAACGGAAATGTGCGTTCAAAGAGTGGATGAGAATTTTTTATGGTATGGTTCGCAAAGTGAAGAGAAAGAGAAAAAATAAAGTACCTTTACGTATGGAGAGTAGGAGAAAGAAAACAAGCTCGGGGCAGAGCTACGTTCTACTTTCGTTCAGGATGGGTTTGATCAATGTCCGAGAATGAGCAAAGTGTTCGACACGTCGACGATGAAGAAACTTCTGTCCCATATTTAGCTTCGGCGGTCTTTAAAAGTAGCCACTTTAGTTTTTTTTATTGACTTTGCAGGTCGTTCGAAATAAGGAAAGTTTGACCTTTTTATTTTTTATCCAGTAACACTATAGCATAATAAAAATATACAAGATATTTGAATTGTCATTTTAAATAAAAAATCTGTGGCTTAGCAGAAAAAAATGTCTCGATCACAAGTCAAAAGGTTACACCACTTTCCGATGAAAAAAAATCGATTTATTTTGCTGGATAAATTGTTAATACTTTTAAGAATACTTCAAACGTTTAATCATTTTTCAATTAAATTGATTTCCAAAGTTATAACAATTAGAAATGAGCGCGTCAAAGAGACGAGCAGACACTCGGGTGGAAATTTTTTAAATTGGTCTAGGGCTCCAAAGTGCAGAACGAGGACTCAAAAATTGTTGGGACTTCGTATACTGCAGCTAGTATATTTAATTATAGATATACTACAAATGTATTATAAATGACGCACTTGTTAAACCTTGTAATTGGCCCATACACGTGCAGAAATTGTGGTAGGGATCCGGTTGGATTCCCGTAATTAATCCTAGTCACGGATCGAAATCCTTTTAGAGATTGGACCAGATTTCGTGACTGGAATTCAATGTTTGTAAAATGGTGTCCAGCAAGGACACCCGAATGGATTCGTGACTGTATTCCAGGGCGGATCTTATTTGGTGCTTGAATGATGCATGGCGAATTATCAAAGAATCCTATAGGATCATTAAATAAATTATATTTATTAAAATGGGCACTTCCAGGAAGACACCTGAGCTACACACATTGCCTTTATTAATGACTAAAACATTGTGTGAACATGCGTTGCCCAAATGACTTGCTGAAGCACGCCTTCTAATTGGTCGTAATTAATGTAATCACAAAAAATAAAAAAATATAAGGTTTTGCGTTATAATAAGGAATTAACCTGGGGCCAACCAGGGATCCAGCAAGGACTCGCT
This sequence comes from Alloplasta piceator, assembly GCA_946863875.1. Taxonomy (NCBI): domain Eukaryota; kingdom Metazoa; phylum Arthropoda; class Insecta; order Hymenoptera; family Ichneumonidae; genus Alloplasta; species Alloplasta piceator. The sequence continues at coordinate 42,880,260 of OX333074.1, forward strand.
TATTAGGATATCCCCTACGAATTCCGATCGAGATTTTGAAGGAAACTGAAAGATCCCGGCAAGTTTGTGCACAGTAATACTCACTTCGGGGTTTCCTCGACAAATCCTAATCGAGATTTAATCGAAATATGAATTTTTAGATTGCCGGTTAGCGTTAATAAGGACACCGCTGAGGATCAACCAAGGATCAAGCAAGGACTCCCCTTTTAGAGCATTCCTACAAAATCCTGATCGGGATTTTACTGCAAACTGGGTTACCCTAATAAATTTCTGCATAGGTACATGTAGCAATTTGGAAAATTTGGATTTTCAACGAATATCCATAGTGAACATAAGAGCCAAACAGGAGGCTAAAGAGGCCAGGAAATTAAAGAGACCCGCTCGAAAGAAGTTGGAGGACTGCGGCAATTGATGGTAATTTAAAAAAATATATGGTTTTCAGACGGTAACGCAGTACTGTTTTCTCTTTTGCGTTTTTCTCGAAATTACTTTGTTTTTTTTTTTAAATGGTGTACATACAAAATATCTCAAGATATACCCAACCGAATTTGTTGAAATTTACGACACATATTCGTTGTAATATTACCTATGACGTGACATAGAATTAATGTCATTGGATGCCATATTCATAAGTTGTAAGATTTTGTATTTCAAAATTCTGATGAAAATTAGAGTTTTTTCCAAACCGCTGTCATTTCTATGAGCAAAATTTAAAAAAATTCCCTCCATAACGTTTTAGCTATTATTACCTTTCTAGATAAAAAAAACTTTTTTTTTCAATTTTTCAAACAATGCCTAACATAGAAATTAAGCCAGCGACAATTTTCGAAAGAGAGTCTAACTTAATGGCTCGCATACACCCTCGCACAAATGTTTGGATACATCAGCCGATATTTCTTGCCGCACTAAAAGTTGCATAACTCCGTCAAAAAAAACATAACCAAGTTTTTAAGAACGCGTTTTCATGGGAAGCATTTCGGTTTTGTTTTGCTTTCTTCAAATATTTTAAATAATTTTTTTGACCTGGTATACACTTTTGTACGTGACCGTTTTTGACCTTTTTTCGGCACACAGCTTGAGGACATTTTTTTTGTTATTATCTACGGTACATATGAAAGGGTTAGCAGCCGCTTCATTTTCGTTCTTTAAGATTTTTTGTATGATTTTGTCTCGCAAAGTTGGTTCACTTTTGGCTAAAAAAGACACATTTTGAAAGATGCAACGTATCTAAAAAAACTATTGAGTTTATGAGAAAAAGTCAGGTACGAAAAAAGTAACGTATGTAAGACTGGTCCGTAATAGGGGTGTTGACGAATTTCGACAAGTGCGCCACCCAGATAGGTTCATAATAAATCAATTAAAATGTGTGCAAAACCCCAGCACTGTAGTCCAATGGGAAGATCCCATTTGAATAACATGGGATTTTCTGACCAATTCAGTCATTATTTTTTCGAGTTGTTCCTAAGCACGCAAAAAATTCTTTATTCTCACAAATCTATTGTTAATAGGTATAACTACATGTACAAGTTTATACAAGGCGTTATCACAACCCTTATTATTATTACACACGACGCCAAATTAATCAACTTGATTACCTGTTTTTAGCCGCTTGGTGCTTTACAGTATTTCACCCATTAAAAGGCAGTCTTATTTGCGTCATACTGATGAAGCAAATATGACTGCCTAATAAGACTTAAAAACAGGATGTCAAGTTGATCAATTTGGCGTCGGGTATAGTTTAAGGGGAGTGTGGGGCGTAAGGGTTGTGATAACGCCTTGTAAAAAATTTTACACTTAGTTATACCTATTAACAATATATTTATAGGAATAAAGAATTTTGTGCGTGCTTAAGGACAACTCGAAAAAATAATCACTGAATTAGTCTGAAAATCCCATCCCAGCAAACACACTTGGATGATTTACGAAACATTTACGTATAATTGAAATGTAATAACTACGTCATATAATGTTCATCACAAATTCGTAACTTTTTCATAACGCACGTAAACGAGATGTATATAATACGTCCTGACGATATGTAGTAAAGATGTCAATGAAAGATGTAGGAATTACGAAAAACTATAGACATCACAAATACGTAACATTGATACGTCAAGATCTCGTCACTCTTATACGAGATATTTACATGTACTGTAAACATGTCAAACTGTTACGAGTCAATGCTGTAACAATTATAGAACATTCGTGATATTATAATCTCGTAGTATAGGCTACGTAGCAAATATGTCACACTGTGACATAAATGTTATAAGACATTTCTTGTAACAAATCCGTAACAATTATAGAACATTGCTGTAACAATTATAGATATTGGTGATATTATAATCTCGTAGTATAGGCTACGTAGCGAATATGTATAATGTGTGACATAAATGTCACAAGTCATTTCTTGTAACAAATCCGGAACATATACGTATCATATATTACGAGAAATGTCTTCAATCATTTTAAGGTTATGTCGATTAAGGAACGTAAACAATATGTGAGTGTAAAGTACAAGGAGGTGATATCGAATAATCCAGCGTAATACAGAATAAACCAGAATAATATAGCATGCATTGCAAGAGGTAAGTTTAATGTAATCCCTTTATTTAAAAGAAAAAAATAAGTTATATGGGTATTTGCCGTGATGGAAAAACACCCAGGAATTTCCCTTACTCGGTTTATAACCTTATTCGCGTTGCACGTTCGCTTAATTTCTCTTTGCCCTTTCTTTCTGTGTTGCAGGCCTGTTTTGAAATTGATAGCCTATTTTCAATTTTCCAGGCATTGTCCTGGTCACAATTTTGACTTTCAAAAAAATTGGCCGCACTCATCCCATAATAAAAAGTGTTACGAAGGAAATGAGACGTCGTAGAACAAAATCTATCTAGCAATTCTTTCTGAATCATGCGCAGAGTGTAAGAACTCAGTTTTGAGTTTTTACACTCTGTGTAAAAACCTAGCTTTGAGTTTTTACACTCTGCGGCTGATTCAGAAAGAATTGATAGACAGATTTTGTTCTACGACGTCTCATTTCCTTCGTAACTCATTTTCCCATGGGATGAGCACGGCACATTTTTTTTGCTCTTTATTTCAGAGTTGCAGGCCTGCTTTGAAATTGTTAGCCTATTTTGAACTTTCCAGGCATTGTCCTGGTCACAATTTGACTTTAATCAAAATGTGCCACGCTCATCCCATAGGAAAAAGTGTTACGAAGGAAATGAGACGTCGTAGAAGAAAATCTATCTAGCAATTCTTTCGGAATCATGCACAGAGTGTAAGAACCCAGTTTTGAGTTTTTACACTGTGTAAAAACCTAGCTTTGAGTTTTTACACTCTGCGCATGATTCAGAAAGAATTGATAGACAGATTTTGTTCTACGACGTCTCATTTCCTTCGTAACTCGTTTTCCCATGAGATGAGCACGGCATATGTTTTTTGCTCTATATTTCAGAGTTGCAGGCCTGCTTTGAAATTGTTAGCCTATTTTGAACTTTCCAGACATTGCCCTGGTCACAATTTTGACTTCAATCAAAATGTGCCGCGCTCATCCCATAGGAAAAAGTGTTACGAAGGAAATGAGACGTCGTAGAACAAAATCTATCCAGCAATTCTTTCAGCATCATGCGCAGAGTGTAAGAACCCAGTTTTGAGTTTTTACACTCTGTGTAAAAACCTAGCTTTGAGTTTTTATACTCTGCACATGATTCAGAAAGAATTGATAGACAGATTTTGTTCTACGACGTCTCATTTCCTTCGTAACTCATTTTTCCATGAGATGAGCATGACACATGTTTTCTGCTCTTTATTTCAGAGTTGCAGGCCTGCTTCGAAATTGTTAGCCTATTTTGAACTTTCCAGGCATTGTCCTGGTCACAATTTTGACTTTAATTAAAATGTGCCACGCTCATCCCGTGAGAAAAAGTTTACAAAGGAAATGAGACGTCGCCAGCAGTTTATCAGCGTAGAGTATAAAAACTCAAAACTAGGCTTTTCAAGACACCGGTGCACCTTGAGGGTTCTAACTAGTCCCAAAAAATTGTTCATTTGGTACCTCAAATGGTGGCCGATACATCATATTTGTAGGTATTCTACAAAAATTATAAATTATAATTAAAATGTACTTTTCAAATGTTAAAATAAAAATAAAATTCCAACCTAATATGTAGGTTGGAAATACATAAATTTCTTGTAATTTGTTCATAAAATATGTATATACGTAAATTACCTGTAACCATGAAATCACATTGACATCATTGTTACGAGTATTATGCACCAGGGTTACGTTTCGTTTTGTAGGAGTTACATCAATGAGCTGAGTTTGTTACAACTATGATCTGAGTTTGTTACATCTATTATCTGAGTTTGTTATGGCTATGTGATGAGTTTGTTACATCTATGAGCTGAATATGTTACATCTTGGGTATGAGTTTATTTCATTATTATTCCTCGTAGATGTTTCGTATCTGTGACTTGTTTATAGGATGACATATTTGAGAACAAACTCTGCTTCATTCACGGAGTTTGTGACATAAATGTTATGTCCAATGTAACACACGTTACGTAACATTTTCGTAACTATTTCGGAACTGTGTTTGCTGGGATGTTATTCGAATGGGAAACAAAGCTTACAGGCACGTCTTCCCATTGGACTACAGTGCTGGGGTTTTGCACACATTTTTATTCATTTATTTCGAACCTATCTGGGGGGTGCACTTGTCGAAATTCGTCAACATCCCCATTAAAGACCAGTCTAGTATGCACGAAATCGCCTGAAATTGTTTTTTTTACTATTTTTGCTCGAAACTCTGATGACGACGTCTCACAATCAGCGAAAAATTGTATCTGATTGAAATTTCCGTACTTCGTGATACAATGAAAATCTGAAAAAATTCAGCAACATTGGGCATACTTTAAACAACAATTATTAATTATAATATTTCTCATAAGTTATTAACAAATTGTTAAAACAATTTGATAATGACTCTCGGGCAATATTATTATTGACGAACAATGATCAATAACTATTATTGATAATTATTGTTTATCGCATGCCAAATGTTTCTGAATTTGTTCAGATTTTTATTGTATCACCGAGAACGGAAATTTCAAGCAGATACAATTTTACGCTGGGACGTCATTGCACGTTACGTTGCACCATTGGAAATTTGTCTTTTTTAGCCAAAAGTGAAAGAACTTTGCGAGAAAAAATGGTACGAAAATTTTTTAAATACGAAAATGGAGCGTCTGCTAACCCTTTCAAATGTACCGTAGATAGAAAAGACGAAAAAAATGTCTTTAAGCGAATGTCTAAAAGCAAAACGAAGCTGAATTTCTTCCCGTGAAAACCCTTTTTTTAAAATTTGATTCTCTTTTTTTTTGACGAAGTTATGCAACTTCTAGTGCGGCAAACAATATCGTCAGGTTTATCCAAACTTTTGAGCGAGGGTGTATATCTGACATTTTGCATTCATTTTTTATTCGGTATTATTTCAAATTACCCACAAAACTACTGTGTATATTAGACTGTTTCATTTTTCGTTTTTTTAATAAATTTTTCGTCTTACGCATCAAAAGTTTAGGGATTTTAGTGTAATATGATATTTCGCGCAAGGAACACGCTGGCAAAAAATATTTAGAGGTGTCTCAATCGGGTTTAAGGTCACATGATGAGTTACCTCTTAGGGTTGACTGACCGGCTGCTCCTTCCGCGAGATTATATATTATGTAAAATAAAAAGGTATGACAGGGTGTATTATATGAAACAAATTTAAAAAAAATGTTCAAATGAGAAGAATGGCGAAATTTTTTAAATTTTTTTTCAATACTTTTGCATGCTGTAACTACTTAATTTTATGTTACGATGAACCATTCGAAAGCTGGACTCTGACAGTCAACTTGAAGAGGTGACTCAATCGAGCTCAAGATCATATTTTTCACGAATTTTTATTTTTATTTTTATAACTTAATTTTTTTTAACAATGAAAAAGTAAAAAAATCGTTCTCAATGCTTTGAAAATGATTTTTTCACTTGTTCATTGTTTAAAAAAATTTAGTCATTAAAAAAAAAAAATCGTGCAAAATATGATCTTGAGGTCGATTGAGTCACGTCTTCAAGTTGACTGTCAGAGTTCACCTTTTGCGTGGTGCATTGTAAGATAAAAATAAGAATTTACAGCATGCAAAAGTATTGAAAAAAATAAAAAAAATTTCGTCATTCTTCTTATTTGAACATTTTTTTTTTGAACTTGTTTCATATAATACACCCTGTTTAACCTCTTTATTTTACATAATATATAATCTCGAGGAAGGAGCAGCCGGTCAGTCAACCCTAAGAGGTGACTCATCAATGTGACCTTAAACCCGATTGAGACACCTCTAAATATTTTTTGCCAGCGTGTTCCTTGCGCGAAACATCATATTTCACTCAAATCCCTAAACTTTTGATGTGTAAGATGAAAAATTTAAAAAAGCCGAAAAATGAAACAGTCTAGTGTATATGTGTAAAATAAAAATTATTTTGTAAACAACAGATGGATTAAAAGAAAATGTTTATTTTTAAACCTTTTTTCTGAACACCAGTTTGGTGTAATCCCTTAATAAATTATATAAAAATTATTTCAAATCTATTACAAGGTAAATAAGCAAATACAGTAATGGTTCTACAGTGTATTATGACCAATCTCCGAACAGACATTATTTGAAATTGTTTGAATTTAAAAATCTATATCCTCTTGAATTGGAATTCAAACCCCGTGGGACATTTCGTCGATTCTCTACGATTTCATTTTCTCCGACAAAGGTGATTCGCCGATTCTCCTTCTACCTCGTAATCATCGATCGCTGCAATGGATAAAAAAGAAAGTATTTGGAAAAAAAGACAAAAACGAGTGATCGAAATTAATCCCCGATTGAATTCGCAAGTCCGTGCGTGTAACTTCGTTATGGTTCTCGATCTCGTACCGATGTACATAGATATAAAAACGTCGAGGCAGAAACGAAAGGGACAAACTCTCTCGAAAAGCATCGCTTGCAGCAGCGAGCTCGGTGTGCGATGGTGAGAAAGTGATGGAAAGAGAGAGAGAGAGAGAGAGAGAGAGAGAGAGAGAGAGAGAGAGAGAGAGAGAGAGAGCGGGGGGGGGGGGCGAGAGAGCGAGAGAGAGAGAACGAGAGTAGGGGATTGATGCCTCAAGTTAAACGACTGAACTGTTCGAACTGGACCACGACCGCAGAGCCAACCACCACCAACCCAGTCTCAACGGCTTTATCGAGCTTTTTTCCACCCCCTGTTCTATGCAATCCGGCAGCACGTGCAGAGCGCATCATCCGGTTTTCTCTCTCGTTCCTTCTCATCCCCAAAGGGGGATTCCCCGGCAGCAGTCGGTTCGTTTATTTTCAGGTTCCTCGCCCGGTAACTAACTAATCCATTTATCTCCGCTTGTGGCTACATCGACTATTCCTATATACGTGTGTCGAAAAAAACGCAAGAGTACCACGTCGTGCAACAAAAGTGTATACACCGAACGCTGGGTGACAAAAGGTCGTAATTCCGCCCATTTAATGATGAAGTATACGCCAGTTATACCCTTCTGTCGCCAAAACAGAGATATAGCATGTGGGTTCTCTTTCTTTTGGGTTTTTTACCTAGATTCTTTTAATCCACCTCTTTCAAATACCCTTCGAGTCTACCTTCCGCGTTAAACCCCTGTTTAGGCGTTGAGCCTATCCTGTATCGTAAACCTGCTGTATTCTCACCGCTGTTTCCTCTTCTCGGTTCTTTGCGCAATTTTTTTCTCTGCAGCACCACCTCGAGAATACTTCCCGTAATGTTTCAGTGAATGCTTTCTTTTTTTGACCCGTTCACTGGAAATACATTGTTATGCTCGTGTTACAAGATAAATGTGAGGGAAGATAAATTATTCAGCGTTGAATTTTTTGTGACATTGAAACTAAACATAATAGATTAATTGTTAAAGTGTCGATGATTATGGTTTTATAGTATTTTTTAAACTGTTTGAAATATTGAAATTGACATTTTTTACGAAGAAGGTTTAAAAGATTTTGGGAGATTCTACGATATGACTACCTGTTGAAACAATTTCGACTATTCTTTCGAATTTATATTAGAAGTCGTGGTTAGACTTGGAGACGTGATAAACGTGATAACATAATTTATTTTGTTTGTCGGTTAAAGTATCTTCAAACTGTTGGGCTACGAATTTCTGGCTTTCTTATTACAAAGGTTTTTAAATATTATCATTTGTGATTTTCTTTCGCAATATTTCATGAATTGCAAAGCACTGACATCGAGACTAGAAGTTTGAGGAACTGGATGTATTGAGCATCTTGAACGAATAAATTAATTTATTCAAAAATATTGTAAAAACGAATGATTATGTAGAAGTGTAATATTTTGTGGCCACTTGTTTAGTTTTGCAATAATTATTTTGTCGTAAATATCCTCTCATAAAAAAAGAGTTGTCACGAAATCTCGAAGTGCCATTTATTTTTGAAGCTGCTATAGACGTGTTTTGTTTGGTTGTCGATGTGCGTATTTCAGATCGTAGAAAAGAGGCGGAAACAATTGCAACTCATTCGATCACGATCGTGTCAGATAAATTTATTTAGAGACGCGATCGTGTCAGATTAAAAAAGTTATAAAACAATTAAAGACAAGCGCGCGCGGTAACACTAGTATTATAAAAAAATTACGAAAAAATCCACGACAACGAAAAAAAGCACAATTCATGATTTTCATCGAATTTTGAAACTTTGATTTCAGAATATTTTTGTCAATCAAAAACACGTTTTTTTTATACCGATCAATACCGATCAAAATTAAATAGCGATTCATCATTTCCAACAAAAACCGTCTATTTTCAAATTACAATGTGATATGATGAAACCTATAAAAATATTACTATTTTGAACATAAATTTTAGGCTCTTCAAAAAATGAACATCTTGAGACCTGAAGACCTTGATCAAACCATTGATCAAACCTTTTCTGATTAAGCTTTTTCTGATTAATCAAATCGATAAAATCTTCGATGCAGCGAGGATAGGACAATTGAAATCAATTTATAATAGCTCGAAATATTCCGGACGAGGAGTTTCCTATTGAAGGACGGTATCGATAGTAAGACGATACAAGGAATAATGAACACCAGTATTACACAGGAACTTGTGTAAATCAAGACATCTTCATTTACTCAAGAGACAGAGAAAGAAAGAAAGAGAGAGAGAGAGGGGGAGGGGGGGCAGGGAGAGGGGAACAATCTTGAAGGATCCCTTTGAGGGTATCACGAGTAAGATCCGACGGATCTAAGGATGGTGAGCCGACACTCCCTCGAACGTTGCCGGATGCCAGTGAGGTTAATCTCGCTAATGCCTCAGAAACACTGTTTCGATGGCTATGGCCGAGCTTAGTTGCGTAGCTTGTGCACGTTCGAGACGCTTCACCGAATCTCTCGTTACTCATATCGATGCTGGGTAACAAAAAGGCGTAACTCGCCCGATTGAACAGTTCTAGATCAGAAATACGAGCCCTTTTATCACTTGGCACCTCATGCGAAACATGAGCGATTCCACTCAAAATTGCACCCACAGCAAAAATTTATTGGAATCAAATAAATTCACATATTTGCGAAAATTTTATTTAGAATTCATAAGGATTTATTTGTATTGACGAAGATTTTATTTGATCATGCCATTTAGTCATACTTGAAAGTAGTAAGGTACAGGGATAGGGAGACCGGGTCCTTCCCCCACCCCTCTCCCTCTGGCCCCGCCCCCTCCCTGCCAGGCCCCACCCCCCACCACTTTGGGCCTCATGGTCGTCTGTGATTGGCCCCCCACCCCTTAGCCACGCCCCCTACCCCCACCATCTGGAAATTTTCCGAGCGCTGATTGCTCCCTATACTGGTCACCCACCCCCACCAGAGTGGCGCAGACGGATTGGGGGTGGTACCCCACCAAAATTCCCCGAGCGCTGATTGGTCCCTATACTGGTCACCCCGCCCCCTTAAAATTTCCTGAGCGCTGATTGGTCCCTATACTGGTCAACCCGCCCCCTCAAAATTTCCCGAGCGCTGATTGGGCCCCGTACTGGCTGCCTCACCCCCTGAGAATTTCCCGAGCTGTGATTGGTCCCTATACTGGTCGACCCGCACCCTCAAAATTTCCCGAGCGCTGATTGGTCCCCGTACTGGTCGCCTCACGCCCTCAGAATTTCCCGAGCAGTGATTGGTCCCCGTACTGGTCACTTGTCCGGTATAGCGCACTATATGGGGCCTCACACCCTCGCAAATTTCCCGAGCGCTGATTGATCCCTACACTGGGCCACCACCCTCGCCAGAAGCGGCGTGCAAGCACGTGCCTTGGCAGCCACGTGACTAGAGTTTCCTCGGATATCTTACAGTCGGTAAAACGGTTCTTTTTTATTGTCGGTCGGTAAATACCGTATATCGGTAAGTTATCTTCTTAACCGTATTTTATAGGAGAAAGGTTATGTGTAATAGACGATACAGGTTAATTTCGTTTAAACGTTTATATTCATTTATTCATAATTACCCGTAGACATGTTGAAACAGAGTACATGGTGAGTATGTGTAATTTATACAAAAGCGACAGTGTTTTATATTTTAACTTGTCATCTCTTTAAGTTTTATACCAGACCTTTTGGACTCGCTTTTTATAAATGGACCGCATAATACAGTTACCTCCAAAAATCTAATTCCGAAGTAATTTTCTGCGCACGAAGAATCCATCCGAACTCTTACAGTCTCTTTTATCGATATATGATTATTTTTTATAAGCTCTTCGACGCACGCTTCATCGATATTTTTATGTTTCTCGTATGACGATACATGGACAAACAATTTAGAACATAGAAGCTCTGTTGATAAAAACGGTGCATGATTGTACGTTACGGAGGAAAAAGAAAACCCGCTCATAGTGCTGGAAACGCAGTCGCAATAGCAATAGCAATAGCAACGTGGGAAAACGAAGATCGAAAGGCGAAATCAGACATGATTTTATAAATAAATTCAAGCGAATTGATGCAGATAAAAATTTGCGTTACATCAAATGAGGTATGGGTTAAATACTACCAAAAAGATTAACGTTGCATCGGATGGACGATAACGATGACTTTAGAAATCATCTTCGAAAATTTTTCGACACATTAGATAAACTGAACTAAGTGTCTATGGGCATCAATCCAGATTTATTAAGAATTATATTATTATATAGTCTTCCTTTGCGTTTTAAGCATTTTCGTCGCGCAATCGAGTGGCGCAGTAAATTTCTGACTCCATAAGAGACAAAAAATCGTTGAAAAGGCAGATGCTCGAAAAACGGTACATACATCATTTCATCGGAAGCAATGATTGCGAACGAAAATTTTATCAAAAAATGAAATAAAAATTCGACGAGCGTTAGAACAGACATGAAACAAAAGGAGCCGTTTAAATTCAAGTGCCATCGATGTGGAAAGAAAGGTCACATAAGTAAATTGCAACAACGCGAATACAGCGGAAAGCTTTTTAGTTTTTACGCAAAATAAAAAACTTCTCAGCAAGCTTTCGAAGCGAAATCGAAAAGTCTTGACGAAGACTGATATCTTGATAGCTCATGCACTTCGCATTTATGTAAAGATGAAGAAAATTCAATTACGATTACTGAAACGAAAAATCAAAAATTGAATCTCGCTAATAATTCTTCGACAGATATAAAATTTCGAGAAACTGTTACGATTGCAAGCAAATTTTAAAAAAAATCCACGAATCTGAAGTTGCACGATGCTCTCTATTTACCAGATTTACAAACGAATTTATTATTAGTAAGATAACTGATCATGGATACGACGTGATTTTCAAAAAAAAACCAAGCCTCTGTTGTCAACAAAGGCGGAAATGCGATTTCGCAGGTGGGCAGAACTGGTGAAAGAAAAGGATGCCGTTGATAACTTGGTGACAGAATCGCCGTACGAAGCAACCGATAATTTGCATTGCCGGATGGGACATATGAATATGCATGATCTCGTAAGCGGACATAAAACTGGAGCGGTTCTAGGAATGAAGCTGGGTGAAGCAAAAGAAAATTTAAATTGCGATATTTATTTTCGCGGAAAGATGATAAGATTTTTATGCGTCATGAAGAACATTTCCGAAGAAAACGGAAGGAAGTTCCAAACTTTTTAAAAATCGTACATTCGGACATTTGTGGACTAATGAGAGTCGCGTCGAATGGAAATGCGCGATACTTCGTCATTTTCATAAATGACTAATCGAAATGGTGCGAAGTGCGAATGATTAAAACGAAAGATGGAATTTTGTAATCTTCTTAAAGAATATAATGCGATCGCGGTAATGCAAACGGAAAAGAAAATCAAACTCTAGGAAACCAACGACGGTAAGGAATACATGAGCAAAAATATGGAAGATCTCTTAAGAGAAAATGGAATTCGAAGACCCTTAACTGTAAATTACTTTAATTCCTGAGTCGTAGCCTTAATTCGGGAGTCAGGCAACGAAAAACTTGACGCTCGATCAAAAGAAGGAATTTTCGTTGGTTATTCGGAGACATCAAAAGCATACAGAGTACGGATAACGGAAGAATAAAAAATCGTTATTACGCTAGATGGAAATTCAAGTTCAAAGAACTTGAACGACGAAACTCAAGACGAGTTCAAAGAAAATTCGTTTAAAAGAAATAATGACGAGTCCATTATTCTTGAAAAACACAAGGAATCTCGAAAGTTAGAGAAATCGAATTCTCATTGAAAGGAATTGAGAATAATTCGCTTGAAGCGCCGCTGAATCAAATCGGAGAATACAACAATGAAAATATCGAAAATAACAACGAAGATTTTGAAGAAGAAGAAGAAAGCAGAGAAGAAGACTGCCAGGAATACGAAACGAGAGAAGCACCGAGACGAGGTCAAGGAAGACCAAATAAAATAACGACTGGATTAAGAGGGAGGCCGCGAAAGGAGTATCAAATGGTTAATGCAATAAAAGAAAACCCAAACGTAAAGACGGGTACCGAATGTGTTTTTTGTATTGCAGAAACCTCAATTTGCAAAGTTGTCAACAGTGCCGATTCAGGTGAATGGTTCCGAGTTATCGCAGCGGACTAAAATCAATTATGAAAAATGATACGTAGAACGTAGTCGATCCGCCAAAAAATCAGGAAGTCGTTGGAAGTCACGTGATTCTGTGAAATAAATATAATTCAGATCGAACGTTAGAGAAAAAGGTGAGGATTGTTGCAAAAGGATTTTCTCAACATTCCGAAATCGATTTTATCAAAACTTTCGCACCGGTGACTGGACTCTGCTTGATTCGAATAATGACGGCTTTACTTGTCAAGTTCGACATGAACATTCAACAATTCGATGTCACAATAGCTCATGTAAACGGTATGTTAGAGGAAAATATTTACATGGAAGTTCCTGAAAGCCCTAACAAAATTTTGGAAGAGATTATTCGTACTGGAAAGTCGTCCAGCAGAATCGGCAATGCCGCACGAGTTATGTTAAAAGAACTAGAAGTAGGCAACGGTTTGTCTTCTCCAGAAGGCATTTTATGACCACATTAAGCAGATCGTTGATGGCACGTACGATTGGCAGAAGAAGTAAAGAAATTCAAATTGATTCAATCAAACGAGAATCCTTGCGTCTTCTATCAACAATCCAAAAACGAAATACTCATAATGACGGAATATGTTGATTACATTTTGGACACACCACGGAATCAAAACATGATTAAGGAACTTACAAATTATTTGTCAAAAAGTTTCGAGATGAAACATGTTGACAATATAAAATACTGTCTTGGTATAGAATTTTTACGAAACAATAACGGAGCAGCGATGCATAAACGAGGATACATAAAAGGTATACTCGATCGATATAAGATCAATGAATCTTGAATTTCGACAAGCCCCGATGGATCTCTGAACAAAACTACAAAAGAACGAAGATTCGACAAATCAAAAGATATGCAAACAGCGGTACAGAGAATCGATTAGGTTTCTAATGTATCATGCCGTATGTACTAGACCAGATATAGCTTACGCTGTAATTTATTCAAGTCAATTCAATTTATGGTACGACGAAACTGTTTGGACTGCGGCGAATCAAGTGTTGCGATCTTTACGAGAAACGTCGAATCTTGGCCTAATGTTGAAGAAAACTAAAAAAATCTTTTGAAGGGTACGTCGATAAAGATTGGGGGAATCGTATCATAGATAGAAGATCATACACCGAGCTTACATTTATCCTCGGGGAATGTCTCGTTACTTGGGAATCACGAAAATAACTGACTGTCGCGTTATCCTCGACGGAAGGAGAATAAATGGTTCTTAATGAAGCTGCAAAGGACGCCATGTAGATCTTCAGAGATTATTGAAAGTATATGGATACAATAAAATGACGAAATTAAAACTTTTTAGCGACAATTGTAGTGCACGAAAACACGCAAAGAATTCAATTTTCCACAATCGTACTAAACATATTGAAATCCATCATTATTTTGTCCGGGAAGTAATCGAGATTTCGAAGTGGAATATATTGCAGCAAACGATACGGCTGCTGATGTGCTCACTGAAGGACTTCTGGGCCCGTAATATTGCAAATGTCTCGATATTCCTGGAATAAATAACGTTTAGTTCTCAAAATTAATTTTCGTCATCATCTCGAAAGGGGGTATTGGATAGAACTCATTTGTTAATTGATTGAGATCGTGTTTTGTTATTTTAGCTACCTCATCTATTACTCTGAAATAAAGCGTCGATCTGTCAACACGTCTTACGATATCTTATGGAATCAAATATCCAAACATTCATTATTAAATGCAGGGATATTAAAACCAATATTTTGTCATCTCTTTGAGTTCTATAATAGATCTTTTCAGTTCATTTGTGATAAATCGAACGGATAAGAATGTTACCTCCAAAAATACAATTCCGAAGTAATTATCCGTGAAAGAAGAGTACCCAAACTTTTGCAGTCTCTTTTATCGATCTATGATTATTTTTATAAGATCTTTTACGCATGCTTCATCAATATTTTCATACTTCTCGTTTGAATGCCCGCAAAGTCCGAAACATTTCAAAAATGCAACTATTTGCAACTCCCGTCTTTCAGAAATTACAAATGAACATCGAATAACAGATGCATAGCTTACGCAAGATCTATATAAAATTTAAAATTTTACAAATTATGTATGATTTTGATTCAACTTATACGATGGGCTTTACACTCTTTTAATTTATCGGCGTTTCATGCACAAAAGATTTTTTAAATTTTTCAAACGATTAATATGGATCTGTGACCTGCAACAATTGTATTGTATAGTGTAAAAAATATGTTCTTCACGATGAAATTTATTCCAACGCAATTGACCCTCCGGAGGGTCATCGTTTCAGACATTCCTTGTGAAGTCTTGACAAATCGTCTTTTTTCCGAATGCGTTTTACGATCAAAGGTGTTTTTTTTCATTAAACAATTTGATTTTACAATAAAAATATCTCATTTGTGTAATAATATCGTTACGGGGTATAATAGAAGGGCATTACTAAACTTGGGTTTGAATAAACCAACATTGACGGTACATAATCTCTTCTCGTCTATCGCTGATACATGCACATGAGTACTTTGACAATTTTTCTGGCGATTGATGAAAATCTGTGACTACCAACATTGTGTTTTCTACTATGAAAAAATGTGCTCACCACAATGAAATTTATTCCAATGCGAGTGACCCTGCGGAGGACTTTCATTCCGGGCATTCTTTGCGAGGTCTCGACAAATCGTTTTTCATAATAATGTGTTTCGTATGTACAAAAGTGTTTTTGTTGAAAGAATGTGATCTTTCAATAAAAAAACATGTCTTTTGTATGATAATATAGTTTCGGTTGACCCTGTGGAGGATCTTCGTTTCGGGCATTCTTTGCGAGGCCGCGCAACATGTCTTGTGCACGCGAGATTTTTTGGCACCGCTTGTAACTGTCAATAAGAACCAGTGCCCTGCAACGGATGTGTTTTCTTTGGTGAAAAAAGTGCTCTTTACGATGAAATTTATTTCAACGCAATTGACCCTGCGGAGGACCTTCGTTTTGGGCATTCTTTGCGAGACGGCCCAAGATGTTTCATGTACAAGACTTCTTTGGCAATTTTTCTACCTATCAATAAGAATGAGTGACCTGCAAGAACTGTGTTTTCTTGTGTGAAAAATGTCTTCATTATGATGAAATTTATTCCAACGCGATCGAACTTGCGGAGGGGCTTCGGTTCAGGCTCTCTATGCGAGGCCGCATAAGATATTTCATGCACACTAGTCTTTGGCAATTCTTCTACCTATTAATAAGGACCAATGACCTGCCATGATTGTTTTTCTTTTGTAAAAAAAATGTGCTCTTTACGATTAAATTTGTTCCAATGCAATTGACCCTACTGAGGGCCTTAGTCTCCAACTTTCTTTGCGAGGTCTCGGCAAATCATCTTCTTTCCAAATGCATTTTTTCGTGCGAAGGTTTTTCTTCATGGAAACACGTAACTTTTGAATTTGAATAATAAACATAACTCTTGTATAATAATATTGTTTTAGGTTTCAATAGATTCGAGGTACCAAATTCCGGTTCGAAAATCCAACATTGACGGTTCGCTCTTTTCGTCAATGTTGGTTTTTTCAAACCGGAATTTAGTACCTCGAATCTATTGAAACCTAAAACAATATTATTATACAAGAGTTATGTTTATTATTCAAATTCAAAAGTTACGTGTTTCCATGAAGAAAAACCTTCGCACGAAAAAATGCATTTGGAAAGAAGATGATTTGCCGAGACCTCGCAAAGAAAGTTGGAGACTAAGGCCCTCAGTAGGGTCAATTGCATTGGAACAAATTTAATCGTAAAGAGCACATTTTTTTTACAAAAGAAAAACAATCATGGCAGGTCATTGGTCCTTATTAATAGGTAGAAGAATTGCCAAAGACTAGTGTGCATGAAATATCTTATGCGGCCTCGCATAGAGAGCCTGAACCGAAGCCCCTCCGCAAGTTCGATCGCGTTGGAATAAATTTCATCATAATGAAGACATTTTTCACACAAGAAAACACAGTTGTTGCAGGTCACTCATTCTTATTGATAGGTAGAAAAATTGCCAAAGAAGTCTTGTACATGAAACATCTTGGGCCGTCTCGCAAAGAATGCCCAAAACGAAGGTCCTCCGCAGGGTCAATTGCGTTGAAATAAATTTCATCGTAAAGAGCACTTTTTTCACCAAAGAAAACACATCCGTTGCAGGGCACTGGTTCTTATTGACAGTTACAAGCGGTGCCAAAAAATCTCGCGTGCACAAGACATGTTGCGCGGCCTCGCAAAGAATGCCCGAAACGAAGATCCTCCACAGGGTCAACCGAAACTATATTATCATACAAAAGACATGTTTTTTTATTGAAAGATCACATTCTTTCAACAAAAACACTTTTGTACATACGAAACACATTATTATGAAAAACGATTTGTCGAGACCTCGCAAAGAATGCCCGGAATGAAAGTCCTCCGCAGGGTCACTCGCATTGGAATAAATTTCATTGTGGTGAGCACATTTTTTCATAGTAGAAAACACAATGTTGGTAGTCACAGATTTTCATCAATCGCCAGAAAAATTGTCAAAGTACTCATGTGCATGTATCAGCGATAGACGAGAAGAGATTATGTACCGTCAATGTTGGTTTATTCAAACCCAAGTTTAGTAATGCCCTTCTATTATACCCCGTAACGATATTATTACACAAATGAGATATTTTTATTGTAAAATCAAATTGTTTAATGAAAAAAAACACCTTTGATCGTAAAACGCATTCGGAAAAAAGACGATTTGTCAAGACTTCACAAGGAATGTCTGAAACGATGACCCTCCGGAGGGTCAATTGCGTTGGAATAAATTTCATCGTGAAGAACATATTTTTTACACTATACAATACAATTGTTGCAGGTCACAGATCCATATTAATCGTTTGAAAAATTTAAAAAATCTTTTGTGCATGAAACGCCGATAAATTAAAAGAGTGTAAAGCCCATCGTATAAGTTGAATCAAAATCATACATAATTTGTAAAATTTTAAATTTTATATAGATCTTGCGTAAGCTATGCATCTGTTATTCGATGTTCATTTGTAATTTCTGAAAGACGGGAGTTGCAAAT
This sequence comes from Alloplasta piceator, assembly GCA_946863875.1. NCBI lineage: Eukaryota > Metazoa > Arthropoda > Insecta > Hymenoptera > Ichneumonidae > Alloplasta > Alloplasta piceator. The sequence goes on from OX333074.1 coordinate 42,898,476, forward strand.
AGTTGCATTTTTGAAATGTTTCGGACTTTGCGGGCATTCAAACGAGAAGTATGAAAATATTGATGAAGCATGCGTAAAAGATCTTATAAAAATAATCATAGATCGATAAAAGAGACTGCAAAAGTTTGGGTACTCTTCTTTCACGGATAATTACTTCGGAATTGTATTTTTGGAGGTAACATTCTTATCCGTTCGATTTATCACAAATGAACTGAAAAGATCTATTATAGAACTCAAAGAGATGACAAAATATTGGTTTTAATATCCCTGCATTTAATAATGAATGTTTGGATATTTGATTCCATAAGATATCGTAAGACGTGTTGACAGATCGACGCTTTATTTCAGAGTAATAGATGAGGTAGCTAAAATAACAAAACACGATCTCAATCAATTAACAAATGAGTTCTATCCAATACCCCCTTTCGAGATGATGACGAAAATTAATTTTGAGAACTAAACGTTATTTATTCCAGGAATATCGAGACATTTGCAATATTACGGGCCCAGAAGTCCTTCAGTGAGCACATCAGCAGCCGTATCGTTTGCTGCAATATATTCCACTTCGAAATCTCGATTACTTCCCGGACAAAATAATGATGGATTTCAATATGTTTAGTACGATTGTGGAAAATTGAATTCTTTGCGTGTTTTCGTGCACTACAATTGTCGCTAAAAAGTTTTAATTTCGTCATTTTATTGTATCCATATACTTTCAATAATCTCTGAAGATCTACATGGCGTCCTTTGCAGCTTCATTAAGAACCATTTATTCTCCTTCCGTCGAGGATAACGCGACAGTCAGTTATTTTCGTGATTCCCAAGTAACGAGACATTCCCCGAGGATAAATGTAAGCTCGGTGTATGATCTTCTATCTATGATACGATTCCCCCAATCTTTATCGACGTACCCTTCAAAAGATTTTTTTAGTTTTCTTCAACATTAGGCCAAGATTCGACGTTTCTCGTAAAGATCGCAACACTTGATTCGCCGCAGTCCAAACAGTTTCGTCGTACCATAAATTGAATTGACTTGAATAAATTACAGCGTAAGCTATATCTGGTCTAGTACATACGGCATGATACATTAGAAACCTAATCGATTCTCTGTACCGCTGTTTGCATATCTTTTGATTTGTCGAATCTTCGTTCTTTTGTAGTTTTGTTCAGAGATCCATCGGGGCTTGTCGAAATTCAAGATTCATTGATCTTATATCGATCGAGTATACCTTTTATGTATCCTCGTTTATGCATCGCTGCTCCGTTATTGTTTCGTAAAAATTCTATACCAAGACAGTATTTTATATTGTCAACATGTTTCATCTCGAAACTTTTTGACAAATAATTTGTAAGTTCCTTAATCATGTTTTGATTCCGTGGTGTGTCCAAAATGTAATCAACATATTCCGTCATTATGAGTATTTCGTTTTTGGATTGTTGATAGAAGACGCAAGGATTCTCGTTTGATTGAATCAATTTGAATTTCTTTACTTCTTCTGCCAATCGTACGTGCCATCAACGATCTGCTTAATGTGGTCATAAAATGCCTTCTGGAGAAGACAAACCGTTGCCTACTTCTAGTTCTTTTAACATAACTCGTGCGGCATTGCCGATTCTGCTGGACGACTTTCCAGTACGAATAATCTCTTCCAAAATTTTGTTAGGGCTTTCAGGAACTTCCATGTAAATATTTTCCTCTAACATACCGTTTACATGAGCTATTGTGACATCGAATTGTTGAATGTTCATGTCGAACTTGACAAGTAAAGCCGTCATTATTCGAATCAAGCAGAGTCCAGTCACCGGTGCGAAAGTTTTGATAAAATCGATTTCGGAATGTTGAGAAAATCCTTTTGCAACAATCCTCACCTTTTTCTCTAACGTTCGATCTGAATTATATTTATTTCACAGAATCACGTGACTTCCAACGACTTCCTGATTTTTTGGCGGATCGACTACGTTCTACGTATCATTTTTCATAATTGATTTTAGTCCGCTGCGATAACTCGGAACCATTCACCTGAATCGGCACTGTTGACAACTTTGCAAATTGAGGTTTCTGCAATACAAAAAACACATTCGGTACCCGTCTTTACGTTTGGGTTTTCTTTTATTGCATTAACCATTTGATACTCCTTTCGCGGCCTCCCTCTTAATCCAGTCGTTATTTTATTTGGTCTTCCTTGACCTCGTCTCGGTGCTTCTCTCGTTTCGTATTCCTGGCAGTCTTCTTCTCTGCTTTCTTCTTCTTCTTCAAAATCTTCGTTGTTATTTTCGATATTTTCATTGTTGTATTCTCCGATTTGATTCAGCGGCGCTTCAAGCGAATTATTCTCAATTCCTTTCAATGAGAATTCGATTTCTCTAACTTTCGAGATTCCTTGTGTTTTTCAAGAATAATGGACTCGTCATTATTTCTTTTAAACGAATTTTCTTTGAACTCGTCTTGAGTTTCGTCGTTCAAGTTCTTTGAACTTGAATTTCCATCTAGCGTAATAACGATTTTTTATTCTTCCGTTATCCGTACTCTGTATGCTTTTGATGTCTCCGAATAACCAACGAAAATTCCTTCTTTTGATCGAGCGTCAAGTTTTTCGTTGCCTGACTCCCGAATTAAGGCTACGACTCAGGAATTAAAGTAATTTACAGTTAAGGGTCTTCGAATTCCATTTTCTCTTAAGAGATCTTCCATATTTTTGCTCATGTATTCCTTACCGTCGTTGGTTTCCTAGAGTTTGATTTTCTTTTCCGTTTGCATTACCGCGATCGCATTATATTCTTTAAGAAGATTACAAAATTCCATCTTTCGTTTTAATCATTCGCACTTCGCACCATTTCGATTAGTCATTTATGAAAATGACGAAGTATCGCGCATTTCCATTCGACGCGACTCTCATTAGTCCACAAATGTCCGAATGTACGATTTTTAAAAAGTTTGGAACTTCCTTCCGTTTTCTTCGGAAATGTTCTTCATGACGCATAAAAATCTTATCATCTTTCCGCGAAAATAAATATCGCAATTTAAATTTTCTTTTGCTTCACCCAGCTTCATTCCTAGAACCGCTCCAGTATTATGTCCGCTTACGAGATCATGCATATTCATATGTCCCATCCGGCAATGCAAATTATCGGTTGCTTCGTACGGCGATTCTGTCACCAAGTTATCAACGGCATCCTTTTCTTTCACCAGTTCTGCCCACCTGCGAAATCGCATTTCCGCCTTTGTTGACAACAGAGGCTTGGTTTTTTTTTGAAAATCACGTCGTATCCATGATCAGTTATCTTACTAATAATAAATTCGTTTGTAAATCTGGTAAATAGAGAGCATCGTGCAACTTCAGATTCGTGGATTTTTTTTAAAATTTGCTTGCAATCGTAACAGTTTCTCGAAATTTTATATCTGTCGAAGAATTATTAGCGAGATTCAATTTTTGATTTTTCGTTTCAGTAATCGTAATTGAATTTTCTTCATCTTTACATAAATGCGAAGTGCATGAGCTATCAAGATATCAGTCTTCGTCAAGACTTTTCGATTTCGCTTCGAAAGCTTGCTGAGAAGTTTTTTATTTTGCGTAAAAACTAAAAAGCTTTCCGCTGTATTCGCGTTGTTGCAATTTACTTATGTGACCTTTCTTTCCACATCGATGGCACTTGAATTTAAACGGCTCCTTTTGTTTCATGTCTGTTCTAACGCTCGTCGAATTTTTATTTCATTTTTTGATAAAATTTTCGTTCGCAATCATTGCTTCCGATGAAATGATGTATGTACCGTTTTTCGAGCATCTGCCTTTTCAACGATTTTTTGTCTCTTATGGAGTCAGAAATTTACTGCGCCACTCGATTGCGCGACGAAAATGCTTAAAACGCAAAGGAAGACTATATAATAATATAATTCTTAATAAATCTGGATTGATGCCCATAGACACTTAGTTCAGTTTATCTAATGTGTCGAAAAATTTTCGAAGATGATTTCTAAAGTCATCGTTATCGTCCATCCGATGCAACGTTAATCTTTTTGGTAGTATTTAACCCATACCTCATTTGATGTAACGCAAATTTTTATCTGCATCAATTCGCTTGAATTTATTTATAAAATCATGTCTGATTTCGCCTTTCGATCTTCGTTTTCCCACGTTGCTATTGCTATTGCTATTGCGACTGCGTTTCCAGCACTATGAGCGGGTTTTCTTTTTCCTCCGTAACGTACAATCATGCACCGTTTTTATCAACAGAGCTTCTATGTTCTAAATTGTTTGTCCATGTATCGTCATACGAGAAACATAAAAATATCGATGAAGCGTGCGTCGAAGAGCTTATAAAAAATAATCATATATCGATAAAAGAGACTGTAAGAGTTCGGATGGATTCTTCGTGCGCAGAAAATTACTTCGGAATTAGATTTTTGGAGGTAACTGTATTATGCGGTCCATTTATAAAAAGCGAGTCCAAAAGGTCTGGTATAAAACTTAAAGAGATGACAAGTTAAAATATAAAACACTGTCGCTTTTGTATAAATTACACATACTCACCATGTACTCTGTTTCAACATGTCTACGGGTAATTATGAATAAATGAATATAAACGTTTAAACGAAATTAACCTGTATCGTCTATTACACATAACCTTTCTCCTATAAAATACGGTTAAGAAGATAACTTACCGATATACGGTATTTACCGACCGACAATAAAAAAGAACCGTTTTACCGACTGTAAGATATCCGAGGAAACTCTAGTCACGTGGCTGCCAAGGCACGTGCTTGCACGCCGCTTCTGGCGAGGGTGGTGGCCCAGTGTAGGGATCAATCAGCGCTCGGGAAATTTGCGAGGGTGTGAGGCCCCATATAGTGCGCTATACCGGACAAGTGACCAGTACGGGGACCAATCACTGCTCGGGAAATTCTGAGGGCGTGAGGCGACCAGTACGGGGACCAATCAGCGCTCGGGAAATTTTGAGGGTGCGGGTCGACCAGTATAGGGACCAATCACAGCTCGGGAAATTCTCAGGGGGTGAGGCAGCCAGTACGGGGCCCAATCAGCGCTCGGGAAATTTTGAGGGGGCGGGTTGACCAGTATAGGGACCAATCAGCGCTCAGGAAATTTTAAGGGGGCGGGGTGACCAGTATAGGGACCAATCAGCGCTCGGGGAATTTTGGTGGGGTACCACCCCCAATCCGTCTGCGCCACTCTGGTGGGGGTGGGTGACCAGTATAGGGAGCAATCAGCGCTCGGAAAATTTCCAGATGGTGGGGGTAGGGGGCGTGGCTAAGGGGTGGGGGGCCAATCACAGACGACCATGAGGCCCAAAGTGGTGGGGGGTGGGGCCTGGCAGGGAGGGGGCGGGGCCAGAGGGAGAGGGGTGGGGGAAGGACCCGGTCTCCCTATCCCTGTACCTTACTACTCTTGAAACAAATATATAAATTTATTTACTGGCGCCGAATAAATATCATATTTATATTGGTTCGTTAAAATAGCGATTTACTTACATCACATAAATGATCTATTTAAAATATTAAATTTGAATAGCAATTGATTTACGTCAAATGAAATTTATTTAAATCTGCGCTGCGTCGTACTGCGCACACAATATGGCGTCGCTCGCTGGCGTGACGACGCTCAGCAGTCCAGAGTTGGCATATTCACGTATACGTACGTGTTTCAGTTTGTACGTGATTTTGTGATTTTAGTGAAATATTGTGATGTGGACGAGGAAACGCGAGATTTTCTTTGCGATTCGGGGCTCAAAGAATATATCGACATCTTTAAAAGTCAATAGGTTGTTAATGATTTCTCATGATTGAGCAAACAACCAAGACTGATTGCCCAAAAAAGTTATTCACACCCAAAAATAGGATGATCTCGTATATTCCCATATTAATCAAAATTCCCTAATTTCTCATATTATTCCCATATTCCCATATTAATCGTGAGTCCCGAATTTTTAGGTTATGGATGGTCATGGATCAGATGGTCATGACGAAATAAATTCTTTATTTGTAACAAATAAAAAATTATTAGTGGCAACTAATATAAATTCAATAACAGCATTTTCAAATAAATTTCTTATTACTATCAAATAATTTTTTATTCGAAGCAAATAACTTATTTATTGCAGGCAAATAAATATTTCATTGGGGCCAAATAAAAGAAGCTAAGAAGTAGTGAACTTGAATTTAAATAAATCCAGATATTCGATACTAATAAAACCGTATTAGGCCCATATTTAAATAAGAAATTTTATTTGTTTCAACCAAATTTTATTTGTTTCAAATAAATCTTTTCTTTGGGTGTGGTCTTGCTTTGACCATCTTCATTTCCAGACTGGTTTGTTTGCGCGATCCAACAATTTTTGATCTGCTTGCTATAGCGTTTACCGACCCTATGAGATACATTAACGTCGTTTTCGCAATTTTTTTGTTCGTAAGTAGTCAATGAATATTAGTAAAAAAGTTTAGTATTTCGAAAACTAACATCTGAAAAACATGCAGCAATTTTGTTCAGTAAAAATATACAATTACAATGAAGTTACAAGTTATTTACAGAGAGTACCTCTGGAGAAAGTCTTTCGCGATGAGCAAATTCATTCTGAACCAGACCATCAAAAATAAAGAAATCAAACAGAAGAGAATATTATGAAGATTTTTATAAAGAGAATGAGCATTTTTGATTCATCACATCGAAAGTATTTATCGAGATGAAATCGGATACTTGAAAAAAAGGTCCTGAAATTACAGGAGGATCGATGCCATAGTTATCAAGATATCTTTCTCGTTGACTTTGAGAACGTAGTTACGAGATTCGAAAAAAGATCACACGTAATTAGTAGGCGCAAGCATAACAGTGAATTTTGATCCGATCATTTTGAAATTTTCAGAGAATTTATAAGACGACATACAAAGTGCTTTTTCGACTTTACCTCATCAGTATAATTGTATACAATTCTACTTTTAGAATCACTGATGGAATTCAAAGTGTCCTGGTCAAAGTGTGGCAATTTGTGTTCGTAAAAAAAAACTTTCGTACGAGATTTACAACTCGGCCGAAACTGCCAGTTTGGATGAGAAAATTTTACGATTTCACGAGTCTCGATAAAGCTCGGGACGCTTACAGATGCGTGACGCATCTCGACGTGCGAGAGGTTTTCATGAGATCCTCTTGCTTTTTGCAAAATGACTTCATGTACGCATAAATCTCGCGACAAAATTATATGCTCGACATCGGAGCGTGAGCAACATGTCTGGATGAAATAAAGTCCCACCGATATCTTTTTCATTTTGTAGCAATCCTTGCTGTGAACGTGGCGGAGGAAAGAAAGGGAAACTGATCTTCGCTGTGTCATTTTCTGTCATGATGATGCGCTAAAGCACACTGTTCATTTTTTCCAACGCTATATATTCCACATTTTCTCGATATTTTCCCCTCCGTAACTCACAATTTTCACAACAAGACGTTTGACCTTCTTCGGAGAGCAAAGAGCGCCTTTACACAATCGCGGTTTGACGAGACCCGTGAGAAATGGACATGTAAACTTGCGTTGGAATGAGAAAAAATGTAGCTCCCTACTCAAGAAAGATAAGCCTGTTGACGTATAACAAGAAATACAAGAAAACGGTATACATATTCGTCCAAGCGAAGGATTTTTATGAGGTTTTTATAGGTTGTATCTAGGCGTGGTATATTTACGGCAAGGACTCGGTGTATTTTTTGCTTCCGCATATAAAACGAATTTGAGTTTTCATGAAATAAAAAAATTCCATATTCTCATGGCGTTATATATGGGCAAGAGGTACCAAAATGTCGAGGGATGACATTTAGAACAAAATGTTAGACGGTTTGTGTTATAGTTTTTGTTATATTACAGTGATTTGTAGTATTGTAGTTATTATAAATGGTATTATTATAGTGGTAAAATCATAGTGAATAGTTATAGTAGTTTGGACAACTCTTACATTTTATAGTGACTCTAAAAAGGTGGTAACCACATGTAAATTGAATAATAATCAGGTAATCGCTTTTTTAGCAGTTTTTCCTAGTAGTCGCTGCCATGTTATTTGAATTACTATTAAATAAAGGGATTCCGAAGTATCTTAATCTATATTGAAATGCAATTTTTTTCGTGTTCGTGACGAAATCCGTTTGGTCGTCATTTTGCAGCCACCGAGCTAGGATTTATTGCTCAAATAGCCTTAATCACAAAGCCGGTTGTTATTGAATTTGAGAAAAATTACATAAGAGGTTCAGTTACAAAAACTTGAGAAATTCGCAATGAACTTCTGAAAATGCTCCATTTTTGTTTAATCTAGCAGTTACACTGAGTCTTATTTCAATGCAAAAAATGCAACTATTGACGAGAAAGGTTTTCAGTAAATTTGCAAAAAATCGTTTAAAGCCTCTCGTGGACAGAAAAATTCCAACTCAGGAAAAGGTCATTGTGAATACTCTGACTTTCGTACTTTTGGAACTATCGATCTTAAGGGGGTCGGGTCAGCGTCAAAACGCCGATTTTTGAACAGAAATATGCAGGGTATCCCAGGGGTGAAGTTGAATACCGCGTGGACAGATTCGTGCCGTAATATCGAGTAGAAAAGTCCTTTGCGATTTTTTGGTATTTTGAACCTCTGAATTGTTATAAATTTTTTTTAATCAGGTTCAAAACTTCCGTAAAGATAGTTTAATGAAGGAACTTACTTGGTATTCAATTTTGCAAAAATCGCTTGAGCTGTGCAAATTTTATGCAATCTGGAAATTTTCAAAAATTGATCAAAAATTTTACGAGATAAAGTTACAGTTTTTTACTTCGATGACCAGAGATAAAGCTACAGTCTATTACTTCGATATTATACTATTTACAAAGCTTCCCCTATGAGAAAGCCAAAATAAAATAGGACGATTTGTAAATGAGAAAAAATACTGAGGAAGCGATGTGCAAATTTACGATTTGCAAGTTTTTCTTTTTTGGTACGTCATATTGTATTCGCCATCTTGAATTTCTGAATTTTCAGTGGAAATTCGCAATCAGGGACCCCAAAAACTCTAGTATAGTAACTTTCACTCAGTTGATCTGATTCGACAGCCATTTCATTTTTTATTGCATTTTTTTTCAAACTAAACCTTCTGAGCCATTCACCATAAATTCATTAATAACTGTCTCAGTGACAAAGTGTATTTGTGCAATCGATTTATTAATGTTTCATGATATTTTCGCATGATATTGCTCGTTTTCATAGCATTTTCATTTTTCAATTGACGACGAAAGAGAGATAATTCTATTTAATAACAAATCAATTAATCAAAAAAATTACACCAAGTGTGACAGTATTCAATATCAGTGATCGGCAAAAAAAAATCTATCTATTTTTATTATCCAATTTTTCCGAAAAATTAATAATTAGCAAAGAAATATTCGTAATTTTTTCTCAACATTAGTAATTAGCGGAAACATGTTACTAATTTTTCTAAAAATTAGTATTTAGTGACAAAATATTTCCAATTCTTATTAAAAAATTAGTAATTAACAAAGAAATATTACTAATTTTTCTAAAAAATTAGTAATTAGTTACAAAATATTACTAATTTTCCTAATAAATAAGTAATTAGTGACATAACATTTCTAATTTTTCCAAAAAATGAGTAATTAACGATAAAATATGACTAATTTTTTCCAAGAATTAGTAATTAGCGAGAAAGATATTGCTAAATAACCAAAAAAAGCAATAATTTGTGTAGAAATGTTGTATTAATTTTGGAAAAAGTAATAAATAAAGTAAAAATTACAAATGTATTTTTTAATAGGTACTGATTAAATATTCATATTAATAATAACTCATGTGATATCGTATGACATTTGATACAATAAATACTAATGTGTGAAATATACAAAAGATCTGGTTATTATAAAAAATGAAACAACTTTTTGAATAGAGTTGTTTGAGCTTATAACCATGACTCAATTCGTACACACAAGTACGTAAGAATACACAATACTTTTCTACAAATTACTGTGTTTTTTTTAAAATTAATTAGTAATATTTTTTCGCTAATTACTAATTTTTCGGAAAAATTGGAAGTATTTTCTTACTAACTACTAATTTTTTGACTAATTATTAATTTTTCGAAAAAATGATTAATAAAATCAATATCGTTGACGAAAAAATCGATACTGCCGATCACTGTTCAATATTTACGTTAACGCTATGTTATTTTTCAATTCATAGTGGCAATATCAATTAAAACAATTCAGCTTGACTCTTGCCCTATCTACTGCAATTTATCGGCAATAAACTTACTTCACAATTCTTCAGTGCTCTATATTTTATTGTGCATTTTTTCTTTTATGCATGAGCTAGAACCGTTGGTAGTTGCGTTAAAAAATAATATCCTTTTATGTCGTCCGTTAAAGAAAATCATTAAAAAGCATACTGAAATTAGTAACAACCGTCATTGAATAACGTTTATCTGCATCGTAACTTCGTTGGAAAATTAGTAAACGTTTAGTAGACAATGTTGTATCGATATACGTTTTTTTCTCAATGAAACGCGTGTGCAAGTCGATAATCGATTCGTCGTTTTTTTTTGCAATATTCCGCTTGCCTCAGAGTTGGCTTATGTACTTTATTTTCGTTATATTTTACTCTCCTTAGTACGACGTAGCTTGCTGTACTTTTCTCTTCAATATTTCACTCCAGTGATTTCAAGTCCGATGCATTTTTTGTTCTTACTGTGTCCCTTCTGTGTGACTCGACGTTCAGAAAAGTGCAGCACTAGACCGGACGCGGACGTACAGAAGAAAAAGTGCAAATAATAGGGAGAAGAACATTTTTTGTTTCCCATACAATTCATATTGAATAAATCGACTTTTCCGACAGAAATAAGTCATTTTTTGATAAGAAATATGTTAACTAAGCGGATAAATCCATTCGGATTTGTAAGAATTGGGACAATTAAAAAAAAATTCATTTCATCCCTTAGATCAATTGAAATTATAGGACTTGAAATTTAAATTACATTTCTTTTCAAGCTTCCCTTTTCAAATCTGATATCGAACGTTTTTATACATTGAAGTAAAAAAATTTCAGCTAGATGGTTGCAAAATTATGAAAGTTAGTGTCTTTACCAGCATTTTTTGGAAATGAAAAAAAATTTATACGAAACTCTTTAAGCGAGTTTTTCTATATTAAATACTAATCTTTATCACTTCCTCTACAGCACATAACATTGTTGCAATGCTGCAGCAATGTTGGCATATTGCACGTGCAACGATATATTGCAAATATGTTCCTAAGCAACATTCCTGCAATATTTTGGTGAAACGTTGCAAGTAAATTTCAGCAATATTGGTGAGATAGAACTTCAAATTTTAGAAGTACTCAAGCGTAATAAATATGAAAAAGATTTATTCATTTATTCCTTCTAAAATATCAATTGCGATTAATTTCACGTCATTTTCTTTTTTTTTTATATTTCTTTTCAAAATTTTGTTGTGCTTATAACATTAATGAGATATGTGATATTAATATAATTAAGACATTGTGACATTCGTATTGAAAAAATGTTCAATGTAAAAAAAGCTGTAAATTCAAAATGTATTTTTTTTCTGAATGATTTATATTCGTAAAATATGACTATATACTGTAACGGGACGACCTGGGGCCTGCCACGATCTCGGCACTTCGCCTGAGATCCGCTAGGTGGCGGCGGTCGGTGCGCGCTCTCGCGCTGGCGAAAGAGCCCCCGAGGACCGATAAAAATCCGGTGGAAAACCAGCATCGGGGTCCTCAATTAACAATCAATTGTTGGAATATTTACCCGCGCTCTGTGGTCGCGCAGTCCTATAGACTTAAAACTGCATATTTTTATTTTATGCAATAATTCAAATGATAAAGTTTCCATTGCAGGTAACATCCCTGAAATATTGAATATCTAATACGAGTGATGTTTCTGGAGCATTGCATATTGATTGCTCGTAATATTCCTGAAATATTGAATATCCAACACAAGTGACATTGTGGCGCAATATTTTAAAATTGTGGGAAAAAATTTTAAAGTTTTTTTGGCTTATTTTTGCAGTAGCCAAAATAAGATTGATTTTTACTCGTCGGACATAGCAACATTGCAGCAAGATTGCCGCAATGTTTCATGCAATATTACAATGTTGTCGTGCAACATTTCAGTAACATTGTTGGAATATTGTGTGCTGTAGGGGTTAGTGCATTTATATAAAATAATTTAGATCAACAACTGTTTCAAAATCCCTTTTGTGACTAGAATTTGTTTTATTTCAAAATTTTGAATTTTATTTCAAGATTGAAAATTTTTGTTCAAAATTGTATCTGCACGAAAAATTGAGCTGGATAACTACAAAAATAATATAGTTAGAGTCACCACAGATATTTTGAAAACACTTTTTAATTCCACTAAATTGACAACTGTCTCGCAATTTCGTCAAAATTCGCACTGAGTGAATGGGAAAAGTATAATCGAGTTCTGAATTTTGACTTGATTGTTTATTATATTTTTCAGATGTATCTATTTGAATCCGTCCAACAATTTTTTACATGTTTCTCGATCACGTGCCTCAAAACTAGTCTGAAATTTTCGGGAAACAAAATGTTGACACTGCTTCGTTTATAAGGGAGGTGAAATTCAAAATCTGTACTTACCCAGCAAACACAGTTCCGAAATAGTTACGAAAATGTTACGTAACGTGTGTTACATTGGACATAACATTTATGTCACAAACTCCGTGAATGAAGCAGAGTTTGTTCTCAAATATGTCATCCTATAAACAAGTCACAGATACGAAACATCTACGAGAAATAATAATGAAATAAACTCATACCCAAGATGTAACATATTCAGCTCATAGATGTAACAAACTCATCACATAGCCATAACAAACTCAGATAATAGATGTAACAAACTCAGATCATAGTTGTAACAAACTCAGCTCATTGATGTAACTCCTACGAAACGAAACGTAACCCTGGCAACGCATAATACTCGTAACAATGATGTCAATGTGATTTCGTGGTTACAGGTAATTTACGTATATACATATTTTATGAACAAATTACAAGAAATTTATGTATTTCCAACCTACATTTTAGGTTGGAGTTTTATTTTTATTTTAACATTTGAAAAGTACATTTTAATCATAATTTATAATTTTTGTAGAATACCTACAAATATGATGTTCGTCCACCATTTGAGGTACCAAATGAACAATTTTTTGGGACTAGTTAGAACCCTCAAGGTGCACCGGTGTCCTGAAAAGCCTAGTTTTGAGTTTTTATACTCTACGCTAATAAACTGCTGGCGACGTCTCATTTCCTTTGTAAACTTTTTCCTACGGGATGAGCGTGGCACATTTTGATTAAAGTCAAAATTGTGACCAGGACAATGCCTGGAAAGTTCAAAATAGGCTAACAATTTCAAAGCAGGCCTGCAACTCTGAAATAAAGAGCAAAAAACATATGCCGTGCTCAACTCATGGGAAAACCAGTTACGAAGGAAATGAGACGTCGTAGAACAAAATCTGTCTATCAATTCTTTCTGAATCATGCGCAGAGTGTAAAAACTCAAAGCTAGGTTTTTACACAGAGTGTAAAAATTAAAAACTGGGTTCTTACACTCTGCGCATGATTCCGAAAGAATTGCTAGATAGATTTTGTTCTACGACGTCTCATTTCCTTCGTAACACTTTTTCCTATGGGATGAGCGTGGCACATTTTGATTGAAGTCAAAATTGTGACCAGGACAATGCCTGAAAAGTTCAAAATAGGCTAACAATTTCAAAGCAGGCCTGCAACTCTGAAATAAAGAGCAAAAAAAATGTGCCGTACTCATCTCATGGGAAAATGAGTTACGAAGGAAATGAGACGTCGTAGAACAAAATCTGTCTATCAATTCTTTCTGAATCAGCCGCAGAGTGTAAAAAGTCAAAGCTAGGTTTTTACACAGAGTGTAAAAACTCAAAACTGGGTTCTTACACTGTGCGCATGATTCCGAAAGAATTGCTAGATAGATTTTGTTCTACGACGTCTCATTTCCTTCGTAACACTTTTTCCTATGGGATGAGCGTGGCACATTTTGATTAAAGTCATAATTGTGACCAGGGCAATGCTTGAAAAGTTCAAAATAGGCTAACAATTTCAAAGCAGGCCCGCAACTCTGAAATAAAGAGCAAAAAAAATGTGCCGTACTCATCCCATGGGAAAATGAGTTACGAAGGAAATGAGACGTTGTAGAACAAAATCTGTCTATCAATTCTTTCTGAATCAGCCGCAGAGTGTCAAAAGTCAAAGCTGGGTTTTTACACAGAGTGTAAAAACTCAAAACTGGGTTCTTACACTCTGCGCTTGATTCAGAAAGAATTGCTAGATAGATTTTGTTCTACGACGTCTCATTTCCTTCGTAACACTTTTTATTATGGGATGAGCGCGGCAAATCTTGATTAAAGTCAAAATTGTGATCAGGACAATGCATGGAAAATTGAAAATAGGCTATCAATTTCAAAACAGGCCTGCAACACAGAAAGAAAGGGCAAATAGAGATTAAGCGAACGCGCAACGCGAATAAGGTTATAAACCGAGTAAGGGAAATTCCTGGGTGTTTTTCCATCACGGCAAATACCCATATAACTTATTTTTTTCTTTTAAATAAAGGGATCACATTAAACTTACCTCTTGCAATGTATGCTGTATTATTCTGGTTTATTCTGTATTACGCTGGATTATTCGATATCACCTCCTTGAACTTTACACTCACATATTGTTTACGTTCCTTAATCGACATAACCTTAAAATGATTGAAGACATTTCTCGTAATATATGATACGTATATGTTGCGGATTTGTTACAAGAAATGACTTGTGACATTTAGGTCACACATTATACATATTTGTTACGTAGCCTATACTACGAGATAGTAATATCACCAATGTTCTATAATTGTTACAGCAATGTTCTATAATTGTTACGGATTTGTTACAAGAAATGTCTCATAACATTTATGTCACAGTGTGACATATTTGCTACGTAGCCTATACTACGAGATTATAAAATCACCAATGTTCTATAATTGTTACAGCATCGACTCGTAACAGTTTGACAAGTTTACAGTACATGTAAATATCTCGTATAAGAGTGACGAGATCTTGACGTATCAATGTTACGTATTTGTGATGTCTATAGTTTTTCGTAATTCCTACATCTTTCATTGACATCCTTACTACATATCGTCAGGACGTATTATATACATCTCGTTTACGTGCGTTATGAAAAAGTTACGAATTTGTGATGAACATTATATGACGTAGTTATTACATTTCAATTATACGTAAATGTTTCGTAAATCATCCAAGTGTGTTTGCTGGGTAAGTTTAAAAAATTCCATTTTATGAAAGCTTATTACGATTTCTGTATCTTTATCTTCAGTATTGGGTCATGATCCTTTTTCATAAAAACTTTCTTAATAAGTAAACATTTTTTTTTTATTAGTAAAATAATTAGTCACAAGTTGCTCATCAGCGGTCAATATTTAGAGGGCACACTGAGAAAACAATGTACCAGGATTTGTTAAATGTTAACAAATGTAAAGTTGAATGTGTCCAAATCAATTATTTTTTAACAGTTAATAAATTGAATAAATATTTTTTAACAGTTAATTAATTATTTTGACACAAATAAAATATTTCTTAACAACAAATTTTGTTCCAGTTAAGGAACATTTAAGTGAAAGTACCAACCAAATATATTTCTTTACTACAAATAAACTGTTTTCTCGGTGCATTACTTTGCGGAATTTCCGCAGGAGATTGAAAATTCCATTAATCGCCTGAATAATGGAATACAAAATAGTCTAAAAATCATATAATCAATATTCATGATGAGAGGCCTTGAAACGTTTTTCGTGAGCAGTTTAAGGTACCCGCGGGTAATAAGGCCTGTCGGGTAATAAGGCCTAGTCGCCAAAAATCATATTTGCAATTACCACTTTCGCGCAAGGCTACACTGACTGAAGCATAATGCATACAAATGTCGCTACAAGTTCGCGGAAGCGCGATACGCCGTTCTCCGTCTCCAGTGTTGCATCATCTATCATATGACGTGGCCGCGCAGCAGCCGCATAATCGTAAGTATTTTTGATAATACTACACTTAAGAGGAGGCTAAATACCGACACTAACACCTCGAAATTGCCATCCAAACTTGCTCTTATACAAATGGATGAAATTGAATAAAATTTTAACAACATCATCAGAACAATGGCAGGAATGGAGCCTCACTAAATTTTTTTCGAAAAACAAAAAAAAAATTTACCGATTCATTTACCACCACGAAACTGTAATTGAAAAACTTAAATTATTAAACTTTTACTGCATTTCAGGTAAAATCAAGAGTGAGGCTCCATGAAGAACGCCACGATATAAATATCGAGACGTTTTCGACATTATTTTATCAAAATGACACGCCGTAAGTTTGGATGGCGCATCAAGAAATAAATATCGATAAATTGTAGTTTTATTGAAAAACTAAATGGCGAAATGTAGTTCACGGACGTGCGAGTGAGGGCAGCACCATGGATTCTGACGAGTAACCTATAATATTTAGGGGGCTCGAATGAGTTCGTTGGCATTAGCTGTAACGCATTTTAGCTTCTCAATTGACAATTAATTGTTAATTAATTTATCCCCCTCTTAATTGTCAAAATGTAATTAATTTTCATTCACGGTTGTCGGAGAATGACTGGACGACGATGATACGTCGATAATGTAGGGATTGAATAAAAATGGTATTTAGCCTCCTCATAACGATCTAAAATCGTGGTCTCAATCTTTATGAATATCTACTTCGATGATCTTGATGATATAAATAACGCATCATGGTCCAAATATTTGTTATTTGTTGTTTTTCTGAAATATGTGGTCGGCGGTTAATAAGGCCTACTAAATTTTACCATAAGAACAACGGGTTGAAATTTTTTTTTGATTATGTTGTTTTTCACTTTATAGGGAAGTGTATCCTCCACTTAATTTAATTTATTATTAATTGATGATTGATTTCAGTGACTCGATACCGATGCCTCCTAAACCAGCGTCGTGGTCAGAAAACGACCTGGTATCAGCTGTCAGAGCAGTGCAAAGAAGAATTTTAAGTTTTTATAAAGCTACAGAGAGGCATTCATATGATTATTGATCACAAATACCAAATGTATTAAGCATAGCTTACTTATTTCAGGATATTAAAGCCGTAGGCCTTATTACCCTCCTATAGTAAAATAAGGCCTACTGATTAGGTTTTTTTGAATGTTTAATTTCTTTTTTGTTTATGGTAAGAATTATCATTTTTCGTTTAAATTTTATAGAAAATGTACTTGAATAATGATTATCATTAAAACTTATTGATTAAATTGTATATTTTTCGTTTTATTACAAATCTCCCTTAGCTAGGCCTTATTACCCGCAGGTACCTTACTTGATAGCAAATTTTGCAACATTTCTCTCATTTTCTGAATAATGAGGGAGTGGAAATTCGGAAAAATACCATATATTCTCGTATTACCAACGCGTACTTTGATCCCTCGTCTTTTTTCTCTCTTTACACATCTTTTTCTTTCCCTATGCCTACAAAGCTTTCGCCCTTTTTATGGGCTCATCTTCCATTATTAATCCATCCTCTTGGCAGGATCTAGGCAGTAACAAAGTGGCGTCTGCAAGAGACTGCTGGTATTTTCTCCTCGTTCTTAGGAAGCTAGAGGATATATGTCTGCTTGAAGGATACGAAAAGCTCTCGCTAATTCAAATTAGCGCAGGATAATGGTCGTCGCGGTTGTGGCCAGCGGGATGGAAAGGAAAATAAAACTGATGGAGAATTCCACGGGGATACGGGATGTGGGAAGAGAGAGAGAGATAGAGAGAGAAAAAGGAATTGGAGAAAAACGAGCGATAAAATGGGAGAGAGACAGAAGATAGAAATGAGCTCTGAGGTAAGAAAAAAATGAGCACGAGAGAAAAATATTCCGACGTTAAAATTCCAATAGCATTATGAAACGCGCATAATCGTCCGAATCGGGTGAAACGCGTTGAAATCGCGAGAGACTGTATATTGAAATCCGTATCATAAATTTTATGAGAAGGAAACGACGTATGAAAAAAAAACGATTATATCGATGGAATTCTCATAAGATTTTAATAGTAATAAAAAATTAAATTTTTGTTAGACTCTAAAAAAATTGCTATTATTAAGAAATGGCCGCAAAAAGAATACGAAGAATTGTACCCGTCTTTTCATTTAAAAAATTTAATAAAAAAAAAAAAAAGAATTACTCATAAAAAGGTTCAATAATGAGCTGCCGATGAAAAATTTTTTAAAAAACATGATTGAAAAATATTTAAACCCTTATTAAATCCCTTATTAAATCTGTTAAACTAATGGGTAACTGTAGTTCACATTATCGATGGTTCATTTAAGCAATTAATTGAAGTGAATTACAGATTTTAGTAGTATGCAACGCATTTTCGAGTTGCCTCATTATATTTACGTGAAAATATTTTCAAAAATAAAATTAATAAAGATGTGTCAATTAATTTTGTACAGAATTAATAATTTTTGAAGACATGAGATGATTTATTCAATATTGCTTCCTCATAAAGGAAGCCTTGTTTTCGTGAAAAAAATTTTTTTCGCGATTTTTATGCCAATAAGTTCAAAATGTCCTAAAACATCGAGAAATCATATTGAGAAACTCGAAAACGCTTCGAGATATCAAGCTAAAATTTGGCACACTTGTCAAGCACGAATTGCTCTTCGTTATGAATTTTTTTTTTTTTCAAATTATAACGGGTGTTCAGATTTTATCGACTTCTTTCGTTTTTGCCAGAATGGCGTAAACGCTCTAGCCTCTGCAATTTTCAAGATATTGCACTAAAACTTTGTACAGAATTAGTATAGCTATTAAGGTTGTTTGGTATTAAACGTGGCGAAAATCCATCGAGGGATTAAAATTTCATGAAATTTTGAATTTTTTGAAAAATCGCCTAGACGCTCTAACTTGCACAATTTTTAAGATAGTGTACTGAAACTTTGTACACAGGTAATACAGCTGTGAAGGTTGTTCGCTATTAAATTTGGCCAAAATCTCTCGAGGGATTAAAATTTTATGAAATTTTGATTTTTTTTTTTTAAATAGCGCAAGCGCTCTAGCTTGCACAATTTTCAATATATTTCACTGAAACTTTGTACAGAACTTGTATAGCTATTAAGGTTGTTTGCTATTACATTTGGAAAAAATCCATCGAGGGATTAAAATTTTATGAAATTTTGAATTTTTTGAAAAATAGCGCAAGCACTCTAACTTACACAATTTTCAATATATTTCACAGAAACTTTGTACAATACTTGTATAGCTGTCAAGGTTTGTTCGCGATCAAATTTGGCGAAAATTGATCGAACTTGCACATTGATTACTAATATTTTTCAATAGTTTACAAAGCTTCCTTTATGAGGAAGCCAAATTTGATCGCCATACCGTGTGTTAAAGGAAGCCATGTGAACTATGGATAAAGATGAGGAAGCAATGTGCAAATTTCAAGTTGCAGGGTGTTTTATATTGTTTTTCTTGTGCAGTTAATGGATAAATATGAAGCGCTTTTCTTTGTACCAAGTAAGACGATTATTATGGGTGTGGAATTTAAATTGGTATTAAATCGGACAGGAAAAAATTATTGAGTGAATTAATTGTATATGTAATTCCGTTTCATAATTGGAGCGAGAAAAGCTAGAATGTATGCGAGAAATTATGAAGGGAATATAAAAGTGAGAAAATCACTAAAGTATGAAAAAAAAGGATGATAGTTTTATCGGCAGTGGGGACGAGTCGATATATTTGATGTGTTGGAAATGGAGTCCGAGGCAATTGTGGTTTCGACGGCTATTCGGTGGATAGTTTGGATGAGAGAGTTCTCTTGGAGAAGGTTTATCGACGGTGAAAGTTGTAAACCGACCAAGTTGTCGATATCCCCTTTCCACTACTTTTCTTCATTGCCATTCTCCCATCTTTTTACTCTATATTATATGTATATATAAGGCTCTCGTTTATCCGTGTTTCTGACGCTACGGTCTTTCGACAACTAATCCGCGATTGAATTGAAGTTTCCCACACTTCCACAACTCATTTTTTTCTAGTCAAGAAATTGGATTTTCCACCGAAAAAAATATCGACCAAATTTTCAAAATTTTATTTCTACAATTAAGGTAAACGGCCCAGTTACTGACCCTTCTAGCGCGGCAGCGTCGGATTTCGACTATTTATTCATGTGTGATATAGCCAAACCGGAAACTAATGGTTTCAACGTGTGCATTAAAGCCCCCCAAAGGAGATTCACCGGTTATGAAAGTGAAATAATCAAGATTTATTAATAAAATCATTGTTTTAATAATGCTTCTCTGCTGTCCGGGTTACTGACCCTGTACATAAGCCCCATCTTCGTTTGTGAACCCTACGTGTACCGATTTCGATTCACTGGTCTATTTATATTTTTAATATCTCCTTTAGAAAGGTCCCTCTCTCCAATAATGAAAAGTGAAAAATTCTCTTCAATTAGCCGGTAATTGGATTATTATTCGACAAAAACTGTATTTATGGCAATCAAAATGGTGCCGTTAGGGTCACTATCTGGGACAGGGTCAGTAACTGGGCCGTTTACGTTACGTGGGACAAACATTTAAAGGAAAAATAAAGTACCACGAAATTTACCATATTTTGTTTACTTTTTTTCTTGTATCGGTTATTCTTTGCATAAATAAGTTAAAGACTTATTTGCTAAAATTTACAAAAACTATTTACAAAATAACTATGAGCAATGAGTGGGATTGTGTTCTTTTCAAGAGTTTTGCTTTTGGGAATCTTTCTTGCAGATACTCTTCAGTCGATTTGTTAACATGTTAAAATTTCATTCTTTTCGCCCATTTGTAATACTTTTGAAAATTCTACAATAACCTCTGCCGGTACAGCCGTTGTCTTCCGAGCCCCCTCGGGTAGTGTGGCGAAGGAATTCAAGCACGACGACTAGAGGCGCTTATGTCAGCATCTCCTCAGTTGTGCAGGTTGTGCATTTAAATGTCCAGCCAGTGCCCGGCTAGGAGGTCACTACGATTTGACAATTATTAAAATAACTATTCTGAAATTAGTGTTTCAGTGTTTTTTTGTTAGTGTTAAACGTCGAACATTATAGTGTTGGTTTTCCACTGTGCCCAAAACACCAAGAAAGCGAAAAAATAAAATATGTTTCAATCCATTTGAGAAATTATCTTCTCGTAAGTAATTCCGCCATATTTTTCTTCTACAGTAAAAAGCCATTTATTTTATTTGCATTACAGAGAACAAGAGTAAAAGTGATCTGCGCCCATTTCCCGGAGAAAATTTGCCGAAATTTCCAACTGCTGAAGGATTTTCGGTTTTATGTTCAGATTGTAGAAAGGAGGTTGTTGATTTTGAACCTGATGAAAATGTCTTTGATACACAAGCCTTATCACAAGAACTTTCTCATGAATCAGATTCATTGACATTAACTCCAACTCCACAAACATTTTCGAGTGACTTTACTTTGTCTCATTCCATTGAAGAGTTTTGTAAAGTCAGTCGGATTCAAGAAAAATTGTAAGAATTAATTTGTATTGTGTTAATTAGGTTTTTAAGTATTTATTAACCTAAATAATTATTAGAAAATATATTATGATTCCAGTTTTAGTTTGAATCGGCCAACCTACAAAACACAAAAATGTGATCAAATCCACGAGTCAATTTCAAAAAAATTGGAAACCCGATTTGGAGTGGATTTTGAAACATCGACAGAAAGATTGAAAAAAGACTTTGATTCAATGATAATGAAGTTGAAGGAGCGATTCCATTCAGAGTCTAATAGGTGAAATGTTGTGTCCTAATAAAATGTAAACGGAAAATCTTTCAGTTCCTATGAAAAAAACCGTTTTTTAAACTCGGAAATTGTATATATTTCAGATCACGTCAAATCGAATATCTTTCGTTGGTAACACGTCTAATTATCACAAGTAAGTGATGACATTCGTAAAATCAACACACAATTTTAACGTTATCGATTTCAACACATACTATTTCAACATTATATAATTCAACACACATCGTTATAAACATTCGAAATTTCAACACGCCGAAATATTAACATAGTGTCGAGTCGGATTTCTTTCTTAAAGGAATTTAGCTACTAGAATGGATCTTCCCGATGCAGAGTTTCTGTTGTTTATTTAGGTTTGATAAAAAAAAAATACTAGAATAGAAATCCCCGTTGCAGAGTTTCTGTCGTTTCTTTGGGTTGGGTTGGGTGTGTGCTGAATTTCGTTGTATTGAATCTATATGGATATTGTGTCACACGGATATTGTGTTTTCTGAGTACCCGACTGATTTTTTCCGATGTACCCTGAATATACGGGAGGAAAGTTGTTGTAATCTTTTCCTTCGTTTCATTCTGTTCAGCGGGGTTGGGGGATTGGGGCCCAGCTGTAGCTTGGACTTAAAGTGTTTGATGATGTGGTTGATGTTTCTACGGTTATAATCATTACTTTCCAGTGCCTGTGTTAGATGCGTGAATTCGGCTTCCAACGACTCTGGTTGGGAAATGGTCCACAAGCATCAAGTGTCATTGATGCTTTAAATGAAATATTTGAAGCAAACAAAATTGATAATATCAATTATAAAATGTGGACAGCTACAAATTATTGCACTTTAATTCAAGTAGAATGTACAACAGAACAATATCTCGATTTTTTTCTGGACCAAATAGAGAAGACATTGTGGCATGATTTCGATGCAAAATCGCAAAGTCGTTACTACTCGACTTTGAAAACCATTTTGAAGCCAGGGGAGTTTATAGTGACGTTAGATTTTGCTGAAAATTATGCTTCCGTCGTTCAAGAAGCTGCTCAGGCTTTCTATTGGAATAGTGATCAGGCAACTATCTTTCCAATGGTCATTTATTTCGTCGAGAATGGTGAATCAAAACATCTAAGTTTCGTTGTAATTTCTGATTGCGGAAACCATGACACGATAGCTGTTGACATATTTCAACCAGAGCTGATTGTTTTTCGAACGAGAAGTTCCACGAAGTAATAAAAATGAATTAAGTACTTTTCAGATAAAGCGCCTCAACAATTTAAGAATAAATCAGCTTTTGCAAATTTGTGTCACCACGAACGTGACTTTGAGATTGATACTGAGTGGTCCTTTTTTGCTACTGCCCATGGCGAAGGACCCTGTGATGGCTTAGCAGGCTCCATAAAACTTCTGCCGTCGCGAAAGGCATTACAAATGGGCACAAAAAAGGAAATTTTGGCACCTTTTGCATTAAATGAGTGGGCCAATGAATATTTTGATCACATGAACTTTGCTTTTGTATCTAAAGAAGCGTACAATTCGAGTGCATAGTATCTAAAAGAGAGATTTACACAAGCGAAACCCTTGAAAGGAACACAATCCATTCATTATATTGCACCATGTACTAAACCTTTCGATTACTGTATGGTTACAAAAAATTCTTTGTCGAAAAATACAACAAAAATAAAAATGATTGAATCATAGTCATTTTATAAATGGCATTTGTAAATTTTGGCAAAAAGTCTTTAACTTATTTGTGTACAAAATAACCGATAAAAAAAGAAAAGTAAACAAAATATGGTAAATTTCGCTGTACTTCATTTTTTATTTCAATGGTTGTCCCACGTAATTATAGAAATTTCAAGTTCTTAAATAATATATTACGATACTAGTGCGATGAAACTTTTTCTGACGAGTGTGAGTTTGCAGCATGAGCCGAAGGGGAATGTTGCAATCACACGAGTTGAGAAAAAGTTTCTCGCACTAGTATCGTACGAAATTTTATTGTACGAGTGCGCAAAGTGCCAGTTTGAACACGCGCAGCGTGCGCAAAGTGGCACTTTGCGCACGGAGTGCAATAAAATCATTTTCGGTGTGAAAAACTCTGAATTTTTCGAAAAAAATATTTTCAACGATCTAAAATTGGGAGCAAGGGCTGAAAAATCGATTTTCATATTTCAAATGTGATTTTCGAGGTTACAAACATGGCATTAGATATTGATATATTTTTTGCTTAAAACGTCAAAGCTTTACGAAAACAAAACGTATTTTAAGCTTTTTTTCTATCTATTCAAGAAAAAAAGATATATCGAGTTGAAAATTCCGTAATTTTGAAAACTCAAAAATTTGCCGCCGCTATTGCTCAAAAATTTTTTTAAAAAATCATGGAGATCTTTTTGAGTACTATCTTTCGAATAGCGAATTCAGTTTTTTTTAATTTTGACCACGTGGTACAACTCGTACCAATAATTGTCGAAATGACCCATATACACTCAGTCAAAAAATTAAAGGATCAGCAAAATTTTCGAGATTTTTCAGCGATTTTCCAAAGGCTGTAACGTTGTTAATTCTGGTCGTAAAATTTTTTCAAAAAAAGCATTTTGACCCTTGAATCTTCTTCTTTTGGAATCTTAAGTCAAACATTTTTTATGGGCATCACCCTCGACGCAGTCGAAAGAAATATCGCGGTAAAAATTTTCTCGAAATTGTTGCTTTATTCAAAACAGTCGATGGGCTCCAAAAAAAATTTCCGAACTTAACCAATCTATGCATCGTTTAGCTGAATTCTTTGGCTTCAATTTGCTTCTTTTGTTTTTGTTCTACGACGATTTTTCGCTGAGATATCGGCGATTGAACAAAAACTCGTCTTTTTTTTTAATCTTCGATATCTCTGGAACTAATTATCGTACAGCGAGCAAACGGTGAGTTTCGGAAACTTGAATTTACCCCCTATAAGTGCCTGTTATTGTCATAAACAAAAAAAAATTGTTTTCATGCTTAATTTTCACTTGAAAAAGTCTAAAAAATTTGCTTTTTTTCTTGTTTTAGAAAATCTACCACAACTTTGCCGATATGGCAAAAAATACCAATGTTTTAAGGTCTTTTTTCAGCTGAATACATACCTAAAACCCATACCAATTCTCAAAACAATCGGTCGAACCGTTTTTCGTGACCGAGTCATCAAACTTTTAGAAAAATTGAAGGAACACGTTTATTAATCTTTAATGACCAATTAATGTTGTTAAAAATTTTTGAAAAAAGTTTTCTTTTTTCCCCCTCAAATTTGCATTTAACGATTTCTGCATAAAAGATTTTTGACTTAAGACTCCAAAAGTAGAAGATTCAAGCTTCAAAATGCTTTTTTTGAAAAAATTTTACGACCAAAATTAACAAAGTTACAGCCTTTGGAAAATCGCTGAAAAATCTCGAAAATGTCGCTGTTCCTTTAATTTTTTGACTGAGTGTATTTAGCAATTTTCTCATAAAAATATTTCTCTCTTGCATAACATTTGGAAAATTTTCAATCGCATGGACTCGTTCTCGTCGTCTAGTTGAGAAGAAAATATCCTCCAACCCCGGAAGCTTATACGACGAGATAGACGCGAGTGAATCGACCTGTCGCGAATGAGATTTTCATCCCAAACTAGAGTCTCTTTTAAAGACCTCGAAGTATCGCTCGCGATTTCTCCTCCCCTCTTTCCTCACGTCACTTCCTTTTCCTTGCCCGAACTTGAGATTTTCTCCGTGGAAATTCTCGATAGCATCTCGTATCTTATCCACGACTGGTGTCTCAATTCTCACGACTTTTTTCACACGTATATAGTAATTTGTTCTTCATCCCACGTTCAACTCTCGGCTATATCCACCTTTTCTCCAACCTTTTTCACATTTTTGTTTTCCTCCCGCTCACACTGTCTTACTCCTCGAGAAACGATGGAAAACAATGCAAGCACGTGAAAAAAGTATTCGCTCGATGCAAAGAGGATTTTCTCTTTCTGGAGAAGCGAGGTGAAACTGCCAGATACGATTCCATTTGTACGTATATATATTGTTTGTGTATAAATCTGTGAATTATTATTGAATACGTGACGCAGATTTTGAATAAATGAAATAAAATGACCACTGTATATCATTCACGAGATATACGATGAGAAATAGATAACATGATTTGGAAAAAACTCGAAAATTCACTTATCTTAAAAAATGTTTTGACATAGTTTTTTCTGTGTATTCCATGGACTAATTTTAACAACTTCTGACTCTCTGGAACGTTTTGTCAAACAAATTTTTCCCTCCAATTTGGCAAACGAAAAAGTAAAAAGAACGGTGAACAAAAACATCGTGTAAAAAAATAATCTAATAGAAAATAGAATAATATAATATAACAATATTACATCTTTTTTCTGTAATCTCATTACAAGGTTTCTCTAAACATTCGTAAAGTTTATCTCCCTTGTGACCTCGATTGTGTTTATTTATTTCATTTATTTATTTCCCTCAAGATTAATATCAATATATTGAATATATTGAATTCCAAAACAATTCACTGAAAGAAATTTTATTGCAATCTTTGGTTTTTCGTGTAACAAAAAGTACAATAAAATATAGCAGTTTAGGGAAAATCGAGGTACAATCGTAAATATGCCGATAATAATAGGACATTATGCTATCTCTATATGAATTAATATTATCTTGAAAATCAAGAATTACTATATGATATAGTAATTTTTGCTTGTCAAGATAATATTAATATTGCATTTCAAAACAAGACTATAGTTTTGTTTTGGAAAAAATTTCATTTGAATCGGTCATAATTATCGGTGTAAATTTTGTGATTCAATGTTCGAATTAAAATAAATTTAATCTGAGCTAAGTTATTTTTTTTTGTTTCAATGTCATATTGACAGCTGGAATATTGTCATTACAATACTCGTGATCAATTTAAATACTTTAGTTTCGCGTCGAATAATTTTAATAAAATCGATTTTTTCTTCTCGCTTCAAGTTTGCTTCGTGCTTATAGTGCTTATCGGGCTCAAGCTTATTGTGTCAAAAGCCTTCAAACTCGGCGAACGCTCGACCCTAATTCAATGTGATCGAAACCGTAGCGGTGTAAGTTATAGTGACGTTAAAGTTTCTGGGTCGGATTTCCCATCTCGGAGGCACCACCTTGCCACTTCTACCCCTACTTGTTCTTCGATGTTTATTATCAAGTGTAACGGGGTAGTTCGTTGAATCTCGTCCGAGATCGTCAAGTTTCCCGGTCAGGGCCGACAGTTTCTGGTCACACATAAAACATTCTTCATCAAGTCAGGCAGTGATTTCTGTAACCCCTTTCGGTGCCGTTCGCATTCATAAATTTAGCTTACTCATAAGGGAATATTTATTTCGGCAATTTTTTTTGAGATTTTCTTTAACGTAGGGCAAATTTTTTCAAAATTGCAAGATAATTGTCAATTTCGAGGGGTTTCAATTTTCTGCAAAATGTCTTCAAGTGCCCGAACCATCCTAATTTTACAGTGATCGAGTCCATTTTTATGTGGAGACGATGACAAGGCCACTTGAAATTTAATTCAAAAGGAAAGGAAGGAGTTTGAGTTTTAGATTTTTTTTGGAATTGTTAAAAATACCTGGGAACACTCTAACTTTTGCAAATTTGCAAACATCGATATTAATTTTTGGTCGCGATGCAAAGTGACAAGTCTGAACCACTTAGTAACAAATTTTGAAGAATTGCTTATGCGGCTCGGCTCATAGAAAATTGTAAAATTCAAAAATACGATTGAGAACACTCTAACTGTTGCAATTTTGCAGCTATTGAGCTCAATTTTTTTGCAAAAATCTGGTATACGATTAAGACGGTTGGCATTGAATCTGGAAAGAGACACTTGTAAGTTTAAAGGTTTGAAAAATTGAGAAACTCGAAAACTGATGCAAAAACTCATGCAAATTCAAAATGTTTTCTCTGTTCTCTATTCGTCGTTTCTTGGGCTTTATGAGGTAACCTTCATTGGACCAATTACTAAAAAATGAGGGAGCCACAGGCTCATTTCAAATTTTCACGATTTTTTCAATTTTTATGTTTTTATTTTATTTCAATTGTTAATCCATATGGTATGCTATAACTGAAGCAGCTTGTGCCTGTTCTATACGTAATGATATAAATGGTACTTGATCTTAAATTGCTATTTTTAGGAATGCCAAAACACTGACGATGAAAGCATTGACGATCTGCAGTTTACAAATAAATCTGTTGGAGGAAAAACTCCTTTTCGCGGTTTCTCTAATTAATAGTTTGAAGTGAGAAGCATCGTTGCACTACACCTGATTTTCGTACATTAGCGCTGTGGCAATTGAGTTCGTGGTTCGGGAACCTGGAGACTGAAGTGTGGGCTAACCAGTAATTAAACTGATGTATGTATATTTTGTGGTCGTACCCAATCTCCAAAATATACGGTACTCTTAGGAGGGGAGAGAGGATATTGCATCTTTACGATAAATCGATCGACTTAAATGCCTTTTTAAAGGTCTTCTTGATTACAAAGGGTATTTAGGGTAAGAGTCTAAATTTATGTGTAATTGCAGGGAGGAGACATTATTTTTCCATTCTCAGTATTAATTAATGTTGTTGCAAAATATTGAAAATTACCCCTATATCTGCGGTCATCTATTTTTTTTTGGAACTCAAAAATCAAATATTGATCTATTTGAAAACATATTTAATATTAAAATATCAAATATTAATCTAGTTTAAGACTGGACGAAATCCCAATTCTTTGACGAGAAATGATGGGACCATTGGAAATAAAAGTTTATCTAAAAAATTAAAAAATAAAATACTTCTAGCTAATAAACGTCTCAAAAGAAAATAAGAATGAAATTTCAATGTCTTGATTGTAGTCTAAGACTATGACAATACTTTTGACTAATATTGAGTTATTTAGAACTTGAGAATTATGAAATTTAATTGAATTCAATTTTTAACCCTCGCTGGTCACTCCTCAAAATAATCTCAAGTTGGTCACACTGGGTCAATTTGACCCGACCGACTTTTTGGATGGTTGTCAAAACAAAAGTACCGATTGACTTAAAAAAAAAATAGGAATTATCTTTGAACATTTCAGTATATGAAACAATTGCTTTCTTTTAGTTTTTAAATATTTACATGAAAAAAAAAACTTTCAAAAATCCGGTTTTTTTTAAATGGTAACTCTTTCAGTTTTAAAAGAGTTTTGGAAACATTTCCACAGAATACTCTCAATATATGGTACTTTAAGAAAAAAATTATGATTCAATTATTATCGAAATTATATTACCGTAAAGCGGGGCTACTTTGAATTTTCAGGGCTACTTTGCTTTCTTTAGTTTAAGCGTAACAGGGCGCTAAAATACTCCCCCCATCCCCTCTTGCCACACACGGTCACGCGGGTTTACTAGTAACACGTTTATATAGCGTCTTTTGGCGCTCCGTTAAAGTAGTTTCACGCCGTCTAAAGTAGCCCCGTTTTGCGGTAATTATTGAAGTTAAATTATTAATTTTGTTTACGGCAAAATTTGATTTAAATAACGTAGTACTCGCAAAAATGTCATAATTAATCAATTAATAACTGAGTGCTAAATTTTATAGATTCTCATCAGAAGAAATCCGGAAAATCGAAATATTTTTTAGGTTCTAAACTTAAAGAGACCCCTAAAACCCCTAAGAGATCACTCAATCAAGGAATTCAAAAAAAAATCTGCAACCAATTAAGTGTTGCAGGTTCCAGAGAACTGCCATCGACTGATGACAAACCAATGAGAGTTCCATTCAATTAAGGAATGAAATTCTGTTGGCCATGCCTTCCTGTCCCTGTAGCCAAGTAATCCTCAACTTCCCAGTCAGTATACAATATACATGTGCCAGTTATTTACCCTGATTCTGTCGTTATAGTTTATGTCACACCACTCTGCAAATATTTCCTGTCGCTGGTGAGGAATGAAGGTTGATTGGACTAACGTAAAATTTGACCACTACGGACAGAGAATTCCGCTGTGGTCATAGAATACATATAAATGTAATTGTAATATGTATATACATCTATCGCAGGCTCTCCAACAGTTAGATACAAATTTGAAAATTGAACTCATTAACAACGTGGAAAGTTCACCGTACCAGTCGAGTTCTCATTCTCGCGGGACCATTTTGTCAGTCCTACTGTTTATTCGACATCGCGTTTGGTTCGACATACCATCGCGATGCATGCGTGGACATAGGAAGAACATATACATCATTCGATGAACCTATGCGTTGAATTTCGGGCCATTGAGTTCCATTGATGCACTTTGTGGCTGTGGTAACGTTTTGAGAGGACCAGAGAGCCCTTTTAGTGGGTGATCGATGTTTCCATTGTCCTTCGAAATTTATTGTCAGTCTCGGTGTTACTTTGCTACTCTCGTTTCCCACCAGGTTAGCGTGAAATAACGATTTGTCGAAATTGTTCGATATGCTTGAATCTACGAGGATGAAAGTGCGATTTTAGAGCAATGTTGTGGCTTTTTGATAAAGAGGCAGTGAAAATATTTAAAGTGTTGACAATCGAATGCTCGACTCTATATCTCGATGTATTTGTCTCTATTTCATGATACTTTCTATGTGGATTATTGTTCCATTTTCTTTTGTTAACTATGAGTTACAATTATTCATCCTTTTTCTATCATTTTTGTGGCAGTATGTTTAAAATGGCTCAAAACGTTGATAAAAGACATTCAATAAAAATTGTCGAGCATTTGTGTGCGTGTGTTATTTAAATTATTGAAAAATTCGAATGAATGCATCTGAAGAACATCGCGAATGAATCAATACGTGAAATACAAGCGCACCATCCAATTCCCCCTTCGTGCTGTTCAAATTTTGTCAAAATTGCCTCGGCGGTTTTTTTTTTAATTTTTCGCAAAAATGTTTTTTGATTCTTCAACTTTTGTAGTTTTGGAGCAATCAAGCTTAAGATTTTTGTGTCAGTACACTCGATGATAAAAAGGGTTAGAATTACATTAGCATAGAATAGATTGAAATTTCATTATGAATAAAATTGGAAATTGTAAAAAAAAAATGCTTGTAAACGCATCAAACCTTAGTCATTATTAAGCTATCGATTTCAATTTTTTTTACATCAACATACCAAGGAACATATAAATAATTAATACTGAATTTCGAAAAAATCGCGTAATCACGGAAAAAAATGGTTGGTTGGAACAACCAACTGATTATTAATTGTATTTTTTGGTTACCGTAACTATCTGCTTCGTTACAATAACCTCCTAGCATTAGTTCCATCTACTATTCATAGTTAGTTGACGCGACTAGTCAACACATCTGATCTAATTAGTCAGTCTAACTAATAAAATAGTATTCAAGACAGAGTTGCAAATAATGCATTGAAAAAATAATTGAATTTGCACTCGAATTAAAATTTTGATTTTATTTGCTAATTCTAAAAACTCGGATTAAAAATAATTTTTTAATTTCTAATCCCGCTAAATTTCTAATGCTGACTGAATTTTAGGGTGGTCCATTATACTCTATGTATCAAGGCTCGACCTAAAGATGAGTCAATACATGCAATTTATGATAATTTGACAAAAAACCAATTTTTTTTTAAATAGATTTTTGAAGGGAGCCGTTGTGCCCCAGCCTCTCATACTGGACTAATCTATGAAAAATCACGTCACTAATCCGCGAATGATCACCGGATTTTTTTTACGTGTAGGGACGATCAATATCTCATAATCGTCCCATCAATGTGGTATTTCCAAGTCTATCAACAAAATGTGCAAATTTCAGTTACGAGCAACATTCAATAACACGTTTTTTCGCGCCTCGTCGATCGGAACTCGTTGCTCGATTCTGAACTCTCACTCTCATTGGCACGTTCATACCTTTTTCCTACAAACGGTTGTACGTGAATTTCGTTGGGTTTCATGAATAGCGGATCAAGCAACGGTGAGATTTTTACTCCGATCCGACACACGAATTTCCGTTTTTCACGTAAATGCTGAAATGCACACAGATACGCATCGACGCTTTATATATAACAATTCCTGTATATACGCATGAATGCGTCATCCAACAAGCGAGGAATTGTTGACGAATATTTTGTTCGATGTAAAAAAAAAAAGAAAAAAAAACGACAGGGTGAAAAAAAAAATAAAAACAAGTGAAACCGAGACTTGGGATGAGAAGACTAGTCGTACACCATCTGCTTCTGGGACAATATCGTTCCCAGGCTAAAATAATGGAAATTGTAAAAAAAAAAGAAAGAAAATTGTTCCGGCCGGATTCGGAATCGAAACACGATGCGTATCGAATCGACGAAGAGAATGAAAAAACTTCGATCTCTGACAGAACCAATCGCATATTTTCCCAGGATATGCAACTTTATGCGTTCCCTGTGAAAAAAAACAACATCGAGCTAGTTATGCGAATATTGAACTTACAATAACTCCGGAAACGAGAAATCCAAGTGGAAAACCATCCGAATGGTCAGACCTCTGATTGAGAGAATCGATATTTTTTTTCTTGTTTCTTCTCATCCATATATGCAACGCAGATAAATAAACAAATAATTGGGAACAAATACACTTATTCGATTTAAATTTTAATAAACAACAAATGTCTCTCAATGTTTGTCTCAATTAATGGAAATTAAAATTAAATTCCAAATTTCCGAATCGATGCTTTTTGTTTCCAACTACCGCAATAAATAAAACTATCGAATTGGAATTGGGAAATTCTTTTTTTTTCAGATAGAATCAATTTAAATCATAAATCTCATTGAATTCAATTGAATAAACAAAATAATTGCTTAAGGGGTTAGATCAGTCTACAGACCAAAAAAGGGCATATTCTATGAGTTTTTTTTCAATGAAACCACAAAATAAATCGGATTCACAAAAAAGGTCTTTTATTATACACTCAATTGGCAATAGAAAATTATTTTTCCATGGCGATATATGTTAAAATAGCGACTAATATAGGATGTGCAGCATTTTTCCGATGACACCTTTATTTCTGCAAGGTCAACGGCCGAACCAACAGCTCCTATAATTTTTTAGTTACGATGAGGCATTAAAGTTTTTTTGGTTATTTATGAGGCGAACCATGTCACTTTACCCAGTAAAAAAAAAATTCTACAAATAATTTTGAGAAACCGAGTTACTTTATTGAAAAATATTCACCGAGTGTCGAAATTTTTTAACTAATTAAACTAATTAAACTAATTTTCTACACTCGGTGAATATTTTTCAATAAAGTAACTCGATTTTCAAAATTATTTGTGGATTTTTTTTTCTGGCGGAAGTGACATGGATCGCCTTATATAAGAATAGCTATAGAAGTACATAGGATTTTTTTGATATGTTGTTTTTTATATAAGTGGCGCATTTCAAAATAAAAAAGTATACAGGACCATGAGAAAATCGTCAGGAAATTGTGTATAAAAAAGGAACTATGCAATGTAATAAAAAAAATCCTACGCAGTGCTTTAGAGAACGTGATTTTGAATGTATGTACAGTTGAAATTCCAAATAAATCGGTTGAAATTTGTTTGAGTTACGAATTCAGTTGACTTGAAAAATGTAGTGAGATAAACGTGTTTAAAGTTTGTCGAAAGCTTGCTGCGGATGAAGAGGGGTTGCACTAGAATACGAAAATCGAGTATACTTAGAAATTATTCACACACATAATCTCTTGAAATATAAATCTATAGATACTAAGGTACTCTTTTAACAAAAAAAAAACGATATTTCAAAAATCCTAGAGTGGCCTAACCTCTTAAGAGGAGGCTAAATACCGACACTAACACCTTAAAATTGCCATCCAAACCTGCTCTTATGCAAATGGATGGAATTGAATAAAATTTTAACAACATCATCAGAACAATGGTAGGAATGGAGCCTCACTAATAAAATTTCGAACAACAATAAAAAAATTTACAGATTCATTTACCACCAAGAAACTGTAATTAAAAAACTTAAATTATTAAACTTTTACTGCATTTCGGGTAAAACTAAGAGTGAGGCTCCATGAAGAACGCCACGATACAAATTTCGAGAAGTTTTCGACATTATTTTGTCAAAATGACACGCCGTAAGTTTGGATGGCGCATCAAGAGATAAATATCGATAAATTGTGGTTTTATTGAAAAACGAAATGGCGAAATGTAGTTCACAGACGTGTGAGTGAGGGCAGCACCATGGATTCTGACGAGTAACCTATAATATTTAGGGGACTCGAATGAGTTCGTTGGCATTAGCTGTAACGCATTTTAGCCTCTCAATTGACAATTAATTGTTAATTCATTTATCCCCCTCTTGTCAAAATGTAATTAATTTTCATCCACGGTTGTCGGAGAAAGACTGGACGACGATGATACGTCGATAATGTAGGGATTGAATAAAAATGGTATTTAGCCTCCTCTTAAGTCAAATTTTATCCCAATGATAAGTAGAATTGTGGAAAAGTTCGTGAGAACATTTAACGCTACAGTGGCGTATGAGAAAACCTCGCTGGTCATTTTTCACGCATCCGACGTCTGCAAAGCAATTTAAAACTATTCAATCATTTCTTTTTCTCTCTCTCTCTCTCTTTGTATGTCTCCCGATCTCTCTTGATCTCCCTCGGTGGCAATTTTTCTTTACGATTCTTGTAGAATAATGAATAGACATTTTCTACATTTAAATACTCTACTTGCGAGAATACGAGAACAGCCGTCTTTCCAGCTTATAGTCATTAAGGTTATTCCAGAAGAGATGGGATGAGCAACAAGATGAAATAATTTTGTGCCTTTTCGAATATTTGATTGAATGAAATTCTAAAGACGTTTTCAAGATTTGCTTATGATTTTAATATAAAATGCTTGAGGAAGCCTTAATTATGAGCGCAGGAAAAAATTCAAACCTATTTGCTTTGTCAATATTACTTTCAAGCACTGCTAAAACGCAGTTTATTTGTAGTAAAGAAATATATTTAGTTGGCACTTTTACTTAAATATTCCTCAACTGTCAAAAAAGATTTATTTACTTTACTTTACAGCTAATGCCAACGAACTCATTCGAGCCCCCTAAATATTATAGGTTACTCGTCAGAATCCATGGTGCTGCCCTCACTCGCACGTCTGTGAACTACATTTCACCATTTCGTTTTTCAATAAAACTACAATTTATCGACATTTATCTCTTGATGCGCCATCCAAACTTACGACGTGTCATTTTGACAAAATAATGTCGAAAACGTCTCGATATTTGTATCGTAGCGTTCTTCATGGAGCCTCACTCTTGTTTTTACCCGAAATGCAGTAAAGGTTTAATCATTTAAGTTTTTCAATTACAGTTTCTTGGTGGTAAATGAATCTGTAAATTTTTTTTTTGTTTTTCGTAACAATTTTAGTGAGGCTCCATTCCTGCCATTGTTCTGATGATGTTGTTAAAATTTTATTCAATTCCATCCATTTGCATAAGAGCAAGTTTGGATGGCAATTTCGAGGTGTGAGTGTCGGTATTTAGCCTCCTCTTAATCCTGTGGGAGAAGAATCACGCCGATTTGGACCTCTCGCTATTTCTCTGGATCGTATGAAACCCATATAACTTCATCGATCATCGTCATATTCAGAAAACGACGAAGATACTGATGGCGGGGGAGAGTTGAGAATCTCGGAAAAGGATCCGGAAGATATATAGATAGTTGATGCTCTTCACCGTTCTTGGTTGATCGCATATATATATATATATATATATATACATATTTACAACGAATGCTCGAGAGGACCGACCGAGTAGAAGGGAAGGCTGTCGGACTTTATATTCGAACGAGCTAGAAGTCCATCGACCGTTGCATTATACGATACACCTGCAAACTATAACGTTATGCGCGACGCATCAGGAAACCACCGACCACGAGGGTGGCTAAAATGAGAGAGGGAGAGAAGGCAAGAGAGGAATCCGGTCGTACCGACCCGACGAATGGACTCGTGAATAATTCAACGGATCCGACGACGAGACCCCGCAGCATCCGAGCATCACCGTCAGGGGTTGGTGAGGCAACACCAGCCCTGGGTGTCCCGACGTCGTCCCAAACGCTGAGGGTTGAAACGAGAGAGAGAGAGGGTGAGAGATGGAGGGAGGGAGAGAGACAGAGAGAGAGAGGGAGAGAGAGGGAGGGAGGGAGTTGCGTTGGTGATGGTAAACTTGGCTCTTCCTTCTAACGCGCTTTCCAAAGTTCACGCGCGCCTATATATGTTAATAATATTATTGCAAACGTATATATAGCACCCACGCCTGACAAAATCCCTAATGAGACCAAGAATTTTCATTAAAAGTCTCGCGGATGGGAAACCCGAGACTTCAAGATACTCTTTCCACATAATTATCAAGATAGAATGAGACTTGTCAAGTTGGCATCTTTATTATTTATCCTCGCAAGCGCCGGCATGCTCTGGATAAGTTGATTTACATGGAAGACAATTTGACGAATTTGCGGGTGTATTTGCATAACAAGGATTCTTAATTATCAGTAAGGGACTCAAGAGACTATCACTGAGAAACCAATATATTTCTATGAACCAATATTTTTTAACTGTTGACAAGCGTAAAGTTGGATATGGCGAAATAAATAATTGTTAGAAGTTAATAAATAATTTTGACAAAAATAAAATTTCGTCATGAGAACACGGACATTTCTTAACGACTAACAAATTTAGTAACAGTTAAAGAATATTTAAATAAAAGTGCCAACTAAATATATTTTTTTACTATAAATAAACTGTTTCCTTAGTGTAAAAGACAATATGAGAGTAATTTTTAGCTCGAAATAAGGGATGAATTATTGGAAAAATGGTAAAAGATAATTTTCGAATATTGCGAAGAATGCTTGTGGTGAAATTTCGCATTTTTTTGTGTACAGCATAATTGGGGTTATAGATTTTCAGGTATTTATTAGTGTGAAATGAATTCGAACGCTTAAAGGACGGTCTGCGACTGAAACAAATACAAAATCCCTGATAAATTGATATGTATTGATTATAACTGCTGATGCAATTGCCTGAATCATTATGAGGGAAGTTGAGAGATGAAACACAAAATGTAAAATAATTTTTAAGGGGTTTTATGCAGTCAGGATTTTTATAAATCATTTTTTTTTACACAAACGACAAAACCGATCAGTCTTGAATTGATACGCAAGCTTTATGAATAGATTTTTCAGTAATTAATCCAAGGTTTTTTTACCGATAAATATTTTCTATTTTACAAGCAATTTCGGGCAACAATTTTCTTTAAGAATCAAAATTTTTTTTGAGAAGCCACCATTTTGTTAAAAATAAATATTTTGATTATTGTTTTGATTAAATACTCTATTATATACCGTATATTAACGAAATATTTTTCATTTTTTTATTTTGCAAAATCCAATCCAGAGTTATCGTGCTCACTGCGAAACGCCTTTTTTTAGAGGAATTCCCGGAGATCAGCTACAGCGGCTTCAAGAATCATTATATTGTAAAAATAAAAAATAAAAAGTAAAGTTGAAAGTTAAAAAAATATGGGAAATATTCGACATAATGTTCGACATTAAAAATATTATTGTATGTAATAATATGTAATAAAATTACGTTTTATTGTACAATAACATTTTTGAAAATCGTAAGTCCAGTGAACTTATTTTAGATTCTTTAAAAATACAGGTCCCACGATTCTTTATAAATTTGTCCGATTTCCCCATTTTTATATCGGTAGTTTTAATAATAGTTCATTTAGAAAAGATTTTTAGAAAGGATTTTTTACCTCACCGAGTGGCTCATTGTACCCTACCAGTGGGGTACAATGTGCCATTCTGCAAATCTTTTTGAATCCAATCATTCTGGTATTTTCAACCTTTTTTTTTAAGATGATATTTGTATTATACGCTTAAACGTCTAGAAAAACCGATTATAATAGTTTTTTTTCTAATCAGACTACCCTAGCGAGAGTAAAAATTCTTTACAAAAAAGTGGCTCATTGTACCCCACTCGCCCTTAAGTGCTTGTTTAGAGTCATACAGAAATTCTCTCCATGAGAAAAATGGCCTTTTTTGTTAAAAATATTGTTTTTGTGAAAAAGTTATTCACTCAGCAGTGTCTAATTGGATTGAAACTTCATGGGACATTTGTTCATA
Organism: Alloplasta piceator; assembly: GCA_946863875.1. Lineage (NCBI taxonomy): Eukaryota > Metazoa > Arthropoda > Insecta > Hymenoptera > Ichneumonidae > Alloplasta > Alloplasta piceator. The sequence continues at coordinate 42,936,562 of OX333074.1, forward strand.
ATCATATACAGAAATTTTGTAAGTTAGAAAAAAATTCGTTCGTAAACTTTTGAGTTCCAACTGTACATGGACAGAAATAGCAGTTTTTTCGTTAAAATTTGTAATTTTTTTTGCAAAATTGTAAACCTAATGGTGTCTGATTGAATTAGTACTCCGTGGGACATTTGTTTACAATCATAAACAGATATTGTGTGAGTTAGAGAAAAATTCGTCCGTGAACTTCGGAGATCCAAGTGCATATAGATAGAAATAGCATTTTTTGGTTAAAATGGTGTTTTTTGCAAAAATTGCAAACTTAATGGTGTTCGATTGGATTCATACTTCGTCAGATATTTGTTTACAATAATATACACACATTGTGTGAGTTAAAGAAAAATTCGTTCGTGAAATTCCAAGTTTCAACTACACATGGTCATAAAACGTCTTTTTTTTTGCTTAAAAATGGTTATTTTTTTCAAAAATCTTTGTTTTACAGTATCCATTTGGATTTAAACTCCTTGGGTATAGAGATTACAACCATACGCAACTACCCTCTAAAGGAAATTGAATTCTGCACACCGGTTTCTGAGATCTCGGTCTGGACGGACATCCGACGCAGATTTCGAGGCGATTGCAATAGGCACTTTCTGTCATAAATGAGTGAGTGCCTAAAAACACATTTAAGTGGAAAATTTATTTTCATAGAATTTTCATCACTCAAAATTATGGAGTGCCATAATCCCCAAGTGGTTAATTTCGATCAACTTTGTGGTGGAAAGTGTATTAAGTTAAGTGTAGTCTAGTTCGTCACTTTCGAAAAATCGATTTTTTTAAAAACATTTTTCGAATGTATATGTATCTAAGAATATTGTATTTAATATTTGTCGTACGGTGCTGGCATCGCAGATTAAATTTTGGTAAGATTGTTTGTGATATCTTATTTAAGAACTTTAAGGATGTTGAGTCCCTATGCAATCTTTTAATGTTAATTGTTCAATAAATGGCTTCTTAATCGCCGTGAAAATTTTACACGATCTCCTGAATACTTCATGTAAAAACATATTAAATTTTCAGATCTCTATCATCATTACTTTAACCTCCTTAAGGGTTGAAATGAAAAATTATGAGAAAATTCTGAAAATTTGGTATGTTTTTGTATGAAGTATTTAAGAGGTCGTGTAAAAATTTCACGACGATTAGGAAGCTCGTTATTAAAATATTAACATTTTGTTAAGAACAATTTTTTAAACAAATAAAAAAAATATTTATCGATAAACTTTGTTTTATTTCCGATGCTTTTATTATAGTGTAGATATTAAAAAATTGAGAGGTCAAAAAAAAACTTCTCGCAAAGTTATATCAGTTTCCATAATACTACATTTAATTTAATTTGTTAATGTTAATTGTTCGATAACGAGCTTCCTAATCGTCGTGAAATTTTCACACGACCTCTGAAATAATTTATCCAAAAAAATACCGAATTTTCAGAATTTTCTCATCATTTGAGATTTGGGACTCAACATCCTTAAACGCGTTTTTCTCAAAACTACGTTTTTACGGACGCCGAACACCATTTCTCCAGAACCCATGCGCCGATCCTTCTGAAATTTTAACCACATATTGTACACTTAAGTACTCATAAGATAGACTATTATCTTGTTAAAATTTTCATTTTTACTATTTTTTTTACAAATAACAGTGAAAAAATCCATTTTTTCTATTTTTTTGGTTTTTGTTAAGTGAAATGTGCTAAAATGGTTAAAAATTAATAATAATAGTCTATTTTGTAGCCGAAATCACCAAGAAAAATAAATGTTGGAATCAACTAAATCTGTCTTTCAATACGTCCAAACGAATATTTAGTTGATACAATTCAATATTTTTTTGCCTGAATAATATTGAATTGTACCAACTAAATATTTGTGTGGACGTATTGAATAACAGATTTAGTTGATTCCAACGTTTTTTTTTCTTCGTGATTTTGGCTGCAAAATAGACTATTATTATTAATTTTTAACCATTTTTGCTCATTTCACTTAACAAAAACCAAAAAAATAGAAAAAATGGATTTTTTCGCTGTTATTTGTGAACAAAAAATGGTAAAAATCAAAATTTTAACAAGGTAATACTAACAAATCAAATACAGTCAAATCTAAAACACTTCGGGTTTTTTTTTGAGACAAGCCGTTGCCGAGATGTCGTGTTCGAGCCGAGCTGCCTCGAAATTGAAAGAAATTAATTTGAAAAATTTATTTTTGTAATTTGAGACTTCAATTATCATCCCTAACAGTTTTTATAAACATATCTTTCATAGCAAGCTCACAATAAATTCCCAAAAATAGCCGATTTTTTTAGCCGACGAACTAGACTACAGCCTTAACTGATTGAGCAATTAAGTGAATACGTTTAAAGTGACGATAAAAATACTTTGTCGGAGTCTCTGTGGAGCAAGAAATCGGCTACAGGTGAGATCCTCTTTGTAACGGTTCATATAGAGCAAAGGGAAGCAGATGAGGTGATCAACGAAGTAAATACACCCCGGAGACGATCTTGGCGTCCTTATGAAATAGAATTTTATCGTTCTCATTAAAACGTTTATCGCGGGTTTCACAGCTGCGTTGAGCGCTCGCAGACGTGTCTTTTATATCTCTCTCACTCTCGTTCTCTCCCTTTCGTACACTAAATAGCGCATTTTCGCGTGTCAGAGGCACAAACTAAGTCCCTAATTGCCGCTCGCTGCGCGACGTGTATTCATCGCCCGAAAGTCGCCTCATTTACATCTCTGAAGCCGTTACATATAGTATGCACAAGTATAAGCGCGTATTCAACATGATTCTGAAAGTTCTGCTAATTCAACAAAAGTTGGGACATTTTTTTCCACATTCGGACGTGGATATTTCCATTTTCGATGTTGATTCTTCTCTGAAGCAGTGATGCCAGCTTGAGGGTTTTTCCCCTAAATTTAGGGAAAAATGTTAAAAAGGGGATTTTATTGGGGAATTTCGTTTAGGGTATTTTTTAGGGCAAAAAATAAATAATTTTTTACTCCGAATTTTTTCTGTCTAATTCAAGTAAAATCGAGACTTATAGAGGTTTCAACAGTGATGCCAACTTGAGGGTTTTTCTCCCAAATTTAGGGCACAATGTTAAAAAGGGGATCTTATTGGGGATTTTTTTAAAGGTATTTTGAAGAGAAAAAAAAAAATTTCGACTCGGAATTTTTTCTGTCTAACTCATGTAAAATCGAGACCTTTATGGAGGTTTCTACAGTGATGCTAACTTGAGGCTTTTTCCCCCAAATTTAGGGAAAAAATGTTTATAGGGGAATTTTGTTTAAGATATTTTTTAGGGAAAAAAATAAATAATGTTTGACTCCGAATTTTTCCTGTCTAACTCATGTAAAATCGAGACTTTTATGGAGGTTTCTACAGTGATGCCAACTTGAGGTTTTTTCCCCCCAAATTAATAGGAAAACATTTTAGAAAAGGATTTTATAAAGAAAATTTTTTAAGGGTATTTTTTAGGGGAACAAATAAATAATTTTTTTACTCAGAATTTTTTCTGTTCAACTCATGTAAAATCGAGAAATCTTATGTGCTATTTTTAAGAGAACCTTCTAGTTAAAAACTTTCTTATTTAAAAAAAATGTATTCACGTAAGTTAATTAGATTTCAAAAAAATTGGAAATATTTTATTGTGTTTTTCATTTAATTAATCAATTATGCTGAGCAATAAAATATTACGTAATGAAACTGTATAAATTGATTACAAATTTTATCACGCTTGAAGTTAGGGTATTTTAGTTTGAATTTAGGGGATTTCAAAATAGGTCTAGGGGAATTTTTTTTACCAGTTGGCATCACTGCTCTGAAGGCTTCGAAGAATCCCTCGACTTGTTCTTCTTCCAGACAACATTGTATATTTAATTCTCGGTACTTCCAAATTTCCAGTGGTACGAAAAATAATATAAAAAATAATTTCAGTTAAGAATATTCCATTTATTGATGAAGGGGGAATTTACTCGGGGGTTTCCGGGGTCACTGATTATGAATCTGCACTTAAAATTGAGAAATTCAAGATGGCGGATCCAATATGGCGGACCGAAAATGCGAAAAGTCATTTGACGAGGGCGAACGATGGTACTCCGGGGTTTTTGAGGTCCCTGATTACGAATCTGAACTGAAAATTTCAAAATGGCGGATCCAATATGGCCGACCAAAAATACAAAAAGTTGTTTGATGTGAGCAAAAATTGGTGTTCGGGGGTTTTCGAGGTCCCTGATTATGAATCTGCACTCAAAATTTAGAAATTGAATATATATGTATTTCTCATTCGCTCTCGTCAAATGACTTTTTGCATTATTCGTTCGCCATCTTGAATTTCTAAATTTGGAGTGCAGATTCGTAATCAGCGACCCCAAGAACCCCGGAATACCAAATTTCAAGTGGATAGTAAGAAAAAAATTGTCTACCAGTGAAGGGGTTAATGTTAGTATAATTTTTTTTATCCAAAATCTGTTGTGAAAACTTTAAACGCGTTTTTCTCGAAACTACGTTTTCGAAATTTCGGGAAAGCACTGACTAAAAACTATTCAACCGATTTGGCTGAAAATTTTACCCGTTGTTTTAGATACACATAGCTAAATGCCTAACCTTTGAAACATTTAATTTTTCAATAATAATTGAATTTTTTAAAACACTTTATCCAAAAAAATTTAATTTCCAAGACTTTCTGTTCACAAGTCCGCCATTTCGTCTTTTTTTCTTAAAACATGCATATTATGGGTTTATAGACCTAGAATTAAGCCTAAAAAATAATTATTTCTTTGGATTTCTGATTTCAAATGACTGCGGAAGGCTGTGTGCTTCCCTGAAACAAGTCACCTTTTTTCAAGGACTCCACTTTGACGTACAAAATCATAAACAAATTTATGTAAAGTTGAGTGAACCAAAATTTTGTTGTATTCTTCAAGATACAAATAACAACATGTAAACATTTCGAAACGATGGCATTTTATTTTGTTATTTAAAAAAATTAATGAAAAAACGTCGAAATTTCGATCGTCACAGTAAACTACTTTCTTAAGGTACCGATCCGCTTAAGCTTAAGGGAGCCGAGTTAGCGTCAAAACGCCGATTTTTGAACATAAATATAGATGTTCGTTGATTACGTTTAAACCTGACTAATGGTCCGTCATTCGACGTATCAAATAAATACATTTTTGAAGCTTGTTGGTGAAGCGGTTTTTTCATAAATCAACTCTTCAGTTTTACTGTGCTATGCACGATCCTGACCAAACCGCTCGACCGATCTTATCCTACGACATCTCATTTTCTTCGTAACACTTTTCCGGACTGCTCAAGTGCGGCACGTTTTTTTTAGGTCCTTACTATGGAGTTGTAGAAAACTTTTTGAATTTTTAAAACGAGAAATAGGTCAAAAACTAAAAGCAGTCCGAAAAAGTGTTACGAAGAAAATGAGACGTCGCAGGATTAAATACTTTCGGGAAGGTGAAAAAAGATGCCTATTAAAATTAGAGCTCTTAATAAAAATATTTAGAGGTCCCTCATCGCATATTTTTATTTCCCATTTAAACGGGGAAAAAAATTTCAAACTTTGACATTTTATATCTCGGCTTCAAGTCAATGCACTAAAATGAACGATACATATTTTTGTAGAGAATTAAACGCTCTACAAAAAAGATCTCTTGTGATTTTTCGATAAACTCACTCCTTCAAAAGTTATTCAAGTTTAAATTTAAATATAGAGTAAATTTCACTTTTTGTTTTAGTTTCCGGCAAAATGTTGAAACTTATTACTAAATATCGTAAAATCTTTCCTGAAACAAAAGTTTAAATTGCATTAACATAAATTTATTATTTTTTAAAGTAATTACTAACATAAATTCACCCAATTCACAGTCTAATATACATATATATTAGAACGTGAATAACTTTTGAAGGAGTGAGTTTATCGAAAAATCATAAGAGATCTTTTTTGTAGAGCGTTCAATTTTTCACAAGAATATGTGTCGTTCATTTTGATGCATTGACTTGAAGCTGAGATGTAAAATGTCAAAGTTTGAAATTTTTTTCCCTGTGTTATTTAAATGGGAAATGAAAATATGCGAAGAGGGACCTCTAAATATTTTTATGAAGAGCTCTAATTTCAACAGGCATCCTTCTTCACCTTCCCGAAAGTATTTAATGCGTTTCTTCGAAAAACAAAAAATAGTCGCTTTTTTTGAATCAGTCTAATGTTTCTGTTTAGAAATCAGCGTTTTCACACTGCCTCGACCCCCTTCATGAGCAAGAATGATAAGAAAAACCAGTCAGCCTTCTGGATCAATAACGGATGCCCATTGTTCTGCTACTTTTTGTAATTTCATCAAACTTTCAGACAATTTTGTTGACAAAACTGCTTGGGATTACGTTGACGTTAGTCTTAAACGATGTCAATCAACCGCAGAGTCTGACAGCCATTATACTCGAAAGTACTCATTTTCTCATCATCCGTGAAACGTCCAACGTTTTCGTTCATAGCCGATCTCTCCAAGGGTGCAGTAATGGTTTTTGGTATGGAAAGGTCTAATTAAGATCGTAACCGCAAGCAATTAGTACGCTCTCTCCGGTTCCCTGTAAACGAGGACACAACCACACACGTGAAGCGAGCTTTGTACCAAAAAGGCTCGGAGAGTGTAGGCGCGAAGGTTCCAAGGATGAGAGAGCTTTTGAGGAGCTTGGAGTGTGCGTGACATCGCGGTTTGTGTGTTGACATTTGAAGTGCATATGTTTGTGTGTGTGTGTGTGTGTGTGTGTATATATGTATTTGCACCCACCGATGGCGTGTACGCGCGTAATTTCGAGAATGCACACGTACGTTCATGACCGCAAGCTTCGACGCGAGTACTAGAGTTCTCTCTCTCCCGCCCTCCAGTCTCTCCTTATCCTCCCATTTCTCTCTCTGTCGGCTGAGCTTGTTGGCCAGGACGAGAGACCATCCCTCCCGAGGATCAACCATGTGCCGACGATATAGGGGATTGTGCCTTCTCAGGCGAGAATAAGGCTCTATCGTTTGGATTCCTCTCTCTCTCTCTCTCTCCCTCTCTCTCTCTCTCTCTCTCTCTTTCTCTCTTTCTCTCCCCCTCCCTCCCTCCCGCCCTCTTTCTTACTCCCTTCTGGACCTATTCTGGACCATGGTGACTCTGGCAAGTCTCCAATGGTCTGTTCAGCGTCCACTGGCCTTTGGAAACTCACATCAGGGACCACTGACACCGTCTACCACCGTTTTACAATTCTGTGTATGGCGCAAGTTCCACAATAGATCGACCAATCATTCGCGACCAAAATTTCGATTTCTCTGCCAGCCTCAGATATCGTTGTATGTGTTGAGAGGTTCAATTTCATACCCAAAGGTCTGTAGGTATTTCAGAAAAATATTATTCAATGTTTCCACAATTTATAATAGTAAAAATCTATTAATCCAATATCTCAAATAAATTTTTTAATTAATTTTTTCTTAAATTGTGAAAGTTCAATTCCGTGCAGCTTTGAATCGTTTCCCGTGAAGAGAGATACATAGAAAATGGCTGTCAAAATAGCATGTAGGATTAGATACTTTTTGCGGTCCAATAAATTTTTGCAAAATTTAATTACAAACGACGCAAAACATTTTCTACATAAATAACAGTCACGATAAATAGTCCTCCATTGCAGTTATGATGCTTCGAATATTTCATAGTTTGTTTAATATAATAATGTATTGTAATAATGCAATGATTCAATAATGATGTAATATTTCGAAAATTGCCGACGCACATGAAAAATTCTTATAGAGACTATTTCACCCCAGATTCGATAATGTTGTACAAAAAAATATATATATCCCGGTAACAAAAAAAAAAGCAATTGAATATGAAGAAAAACGATTTTTCATATTCTTTAATTTTTTATTCCTACTTGATAAATTTTGTCCAAAAACATTGACGAATTTGCGAAAAAAAGCTCTACGTAAATAATGTGTATTTCTTAAAGCGTGCCTAATTGTTGTGCGCAATTATAAATTTGTCGTGCCTCTCTCTCATCAAAAAAATGAATCTCAAAATAATAATATCAATGTAGAATAAAATGATTTTGCACTTTTGAAGAGTATCACTCAACAAAAGAGCTTTTGAATCTTACAACATCTGTCTCTTAAAATCAGCTTGCAGAAATAATTTTTTTTCTTTACAAAATGATGAAATTCGGTTCGATATTCTCACGTGTCTTATGATTGATCATATATGATAAAAATTGTAAAAAAAATATTGAAAATAAACAGTAAACAAATTGAAAACTTTGTCAGATTGATGCCAACGCAAAATATCCGATATATAAGTATGCGCCAGACTTTTTCATTCCGTGGAAAATATTTACCTCATGTTGTACTAGATTTCGCAGAGGAAAATTTCCACAAAAGTTTTACTCTCCGCCACGTGCATGCAGTCTCGTGAGAACGCCCAATGATCGAGTGTGTGCTACCATATATATGGGGCATTCCACACCGATTCAACCTGGGTCTGACGCTTTACCTCTCCGATTTTGTCCACAATTTTTCATCGTTTTGTAGTACCTCTGAAGAGCACTCAGGATTTTTTGGAAATTTTTTTTGGGGCGATTTGACTTGACTATAATTTTATAAATAAATGATTTTCAGCCTAAATATAAAAATCTGAAAAAGTCACAAAAATTCCATTTTCAATATAAAAAATTTTAAGCGTTGAGACAAAGTGGGGAGGAGTTCCTTTCTGTTTAGAATAAAAATTTTCGAAAAAAAAAAATTTCAAATACAAGGAGGAACCTGAATTGAGAGGGCCGTTCTCCAAACATTTTTGTATGAATTGAAGGTGTTTAAAAAAATGTTCGGATAATGGCCAACTCAATTGAGGTTTCCCTTTCTATTTATTAAGCAAATTTTTTTTTCGAATAAACTTGTTATAAACAGAAGGACACTTCGCTGCTCACTTTGGCTCAATGCTTAAAATTTTCCATATAAAATAGGGGTTTTTATGATTTCTATCAGATTTTTAAATTTAGGCTAAAAAAAAATTGTTTAAAAAATTATAGTCACGTGAAATGGCTCCGAAAAAATGTGTAAAAAATTCCGTGTTCTTCTCAAAGGTACTACAATACCACAAAAAATCGCGGACCAAATCGGAGAGGTGAAGGGTCAGACTCGGGTCAAATTGCTGTGGAATGCCCCATATACATATGCATGTACAGAAATATCAATCATACAGAGATTTCAACATAGGTGATAAGGTATTTTCCTGTTTGCCTATCGTAACAGTTCGCATATACGTCAGAATGGGAATTAATGAGATCGTATAATATGTACAAAATATTTTCCACAATGTAAGCCACATGTTCCATAGAATCTCTCCAATATTATTCATAGTTGTTGATCTCGTAGTAATCATGGAAATGTAACTGTGAAATAAACGATTTCTTTTAGGGAAAGTGATTCAATGTTGATTATTAAGGTAGAATAAGAGACATGAAATGATGCTAAAAGTGTAAAATTATTGGCAAGGAGAGATATTGATATTCTCAATACTCAGTAAAAATTTCAAAACGATCGTAAAGCTCGGTATTGAATAATATTTATTAAAAAATTTCAAATTAAAATGTAGTTTTATAGGACGTAAAGCGATTTCTACGATCTGTCATCGATTTATTTCTCTATAGCATTAAAATAAATTATGACAAATCGACAAAATCGCTTCACGTTCCATGAGAATGCATGTTATTTCTCAATCTGAAAATTTAAATTTTTCATTAACGAGCGTATCATTAAGCTGAAATTTTTACTGAAGATTTTGAATGTCTGAATTGATAATGAATGTCGTGACTATTAATTTCATATTTCAGCATTTGGGTCCGACGACTAAATCACTTTGAGGATATCAAAAATTAAAGTGAAATTTTGAAGCAAACCCAAAAACCACTCGTAGGGCTTGCAATCAATAACATTTTGAAATTTTCCTAAAAATGAAGAAAAAATCGTGCGAATTAAATATGTTCACATCACTTCTTGATTTGTTTCTGTCGTTAAAAAAATTGAAATCGCCGTCACTCCAAGGTACTTGATTGGATGTACCAGAAACTGGAGGGCTAATTATTTGACTGCAATTATTGTTTTTTTGACTTTCTTAAATTTGATTGATGTTCAATATTTAAAATACAAGTTTTCCACTATGATTTCCGCATCGGGCTCCAGATAAAATTGCGTCAAATGGTTTGCCGCTAGCCGCACCAGACAATATTACCCGGCGTGGAAATCCGCGAGGTCCAGAGGGGTAGTTGCCTGAAGCCCTCGAGTGTAATCGCATTACGAGTCCGCTCGTCTGTATACCTCTATCTTTCACCCTCTATCTCTCTCTTTCTCACTTTCATTACCGCACGACTTGGTGTATCTAAGCTATTTCCATGTGTATCTATATACATTGAAAGCCCCCTTTAAAGCTCTGCTTATATGCTCTATTCAGTCAGGGATGACTGCGAAATATCGCAAACACTCCGTGGATCTTTTTGTAAAACACAGATAAAAAACCAATTCATTCGAAACCAATAATTCATTTGTTTGATTCGTAAAATAATTTAATTTCACTGGAAAACAGATCATGTATGATTTTTTAGATTTAAAAAAAAAATCATTCAGTGCGATAATCAATAAGAAATTTTAAAGATCGTTTAGGGTTTACACGCAGTCAAATTTTCACAAAATCGTTTTTTTTTCACAGTTCATATTTGTAACGTACATATATTCAAGTATATTCACAGAACATCTCATATCAATCCAACAAATATTTTCAAAGTTATAGGTATATTTGTAAACCCGTGATTACTATGTGTAAAGTGCTTTTGAAACTTTGAAGGCGTTTTTCTCAAAACTGTATTTAAAAGTCGGTGAGCACGATTTCTCAGGAATGGCATAACCGATCAGTCTCAAATTTTTACACAAGCTTAATAAATATATTTTTTAGTAATTAATTGGAGGAATTTTTTGCCGAAAAATATTTTCCATTTTATAAACAATTTAAGGCAAAATTTTTCATAAAAATCCGATTTTTTTCAGAAGCCAACATTTGGTTAAGAATAAATATTTTGCTTATTCCCTCGATTGAATGCTACATTATAACTTATTGACGAAAACTTTTTTTATTTGGATATTTTGGATGTCACCGCAAGACACCTTTTTTTAGAAGCCCTCTCGGAAATCGGTTACAGCAGCTTCAAGCATACTTATTTTATAAAAAGAAAAATTTCCCAAGTCATAAAAAAATGTTCATAAATTCTTACGTTAATAATTTAAAATGTCTTCCTAGAAAAAATTCTTAAAAAATCGTTTTTTTCGGTTTTCTGATGGCGTATAACCCGTTCATAATTCAATGCTTGAAGAAATTTAACCTTCCGTGGTCACACGGAGTCAAAACGACCCCACCACTAATTTTCTTTTTTCTTTTTTATGAATTTTCTTGAATATATATTCATTCGATTATTCATAAACTAATTTTCAATACATCAACTCAAACATTTGAAAGATGTTCTGTAATTTTTTGAGATTCATCCGACCGATAGTTTGGTCACAATACTTGTTCAAAAATGGGCAAGGTCAAATCCACCCAGATAAGTGTGACGGGTGGGAGTCGAAAAACCTAAAGATCAAAATTCATAATGACCGAAATTCAGAAAATCGGATACCCGAATACCATTACCAACGAATAGTCTATCAATCATAATTTAAAATTCCTAAATGACCATAATGTTATATTACTTTTTCACAATTTATGCAAATATGCAAAACATGTTTATACCGAAAAGTTTTTTTCAGATTTGAAATCAGCAAACATAGCTAAATACAAATTGTATGACAACGGCAGATTCAAATTCCAAAATATCTCATTTCCAAACAGGCATTATCACGATGGAGAAAAATTTCGAACATCTGCAATCTATCGATACTAAAAGATCAGATAGTTCAAAATACAGAAACTGATAATCCCGAAATATAACCCCAATAAATGCCACCGGAAATTATCGTCACTTTCTGGTGCCTACAATTTGATCAGTCGGTATTGTGACCATTCGATATTTTGAACATTCGGTATTTTGACCATTCGCTATCCCAGTAATTTTGTACTTTCAGTTCCGTATTTACATTTTCGGAATTTTGACATATCCCGTGTAGAAATGTGATAGGGCAACCATTAGTTGATTCTTGCCCCTGATCCGCCCTGCCTGATCCGATTTTCCTGGCAGGGCCCTGACATGGAACTTAACGACCTGGTCCCTAGTTATTACATTGAAATAATCACTTATTACCAGTGCCCTGCATGATCAGAATATGAACAGTTTCCGACGACGTTATTTTTACACTTTTAAGCAAAAAATATTTTTATTTTATTACCCTGGCAGGGCTCTGATGTGAAAACTATTGGATTGCCCTGAGTATTTATTAAAATAAAATTATTTGTATATCGGCTTTCAGTAGTATAATAATAATAATAATAATAATAATAATAATAATAATAATAATAATAATAATAAATAACAATAATAGTAATAACAATAATAATAAATTAACAATCATTGCCTCGTTTATTATTATTATTATTATTATTATTATTATTATTTAATTATTTTTTACATTATCACTTTTATTCCGCGAGAATAACAAGCAATTGTGCGCCTGTCACAAGTTCGTTACGTAGGCAGAGGATTATTATTATTATCACGACGAACCGCATCGCGTTAGTTCCGAGACTTGGCGCGAGATGGCGCAGGACAGCAACCGTTGAACTCGCATACGGATAATGTGTTCAGTATGCTTATATAGACGGGTGCGAGCACGGATGTTAGCAGAAGTCAGTGTCGGAAGAATCCATACAAGGAGTTCCTGCCGTCTTATGTAATTGTACTTATTTATTTAATTCTCGTAGAGAATTTCCGTTCACTCGGAATCTAATATTCTCTTCGAGGATTGCCAAAAGAAAAGTGTACCCTAAGAAAGGGTTGCCTCGAAATAAATAATAAGATGCATACATTGAAAAAGGAGTACCTCGTAAAAACGAATTGTTTAAAAAGGCGCTTCAGTGTATGATCGCGACCGTGATCAGGGCCTTTAAGGGCATGATTCTAAAAATCTTAGGGGCCTGATCAGGATCTGCTAGGGCCGGATCATATCGGCCATAATGGCCAGCCAGGTGTTACATGGCTAAACAGGGCCTGTTAGGATGAGCGGATCATTTCCCTACATTAGTTAGGGAGGGCAAGTCAGGGGCAGAAGTTTTTCCCCACCAAAATTTCTACACGGGATGTCATTTTATTTATCCAGTAGTTGAAGACTTTCATACATTCATTTTCTGCATTTTTCAATCTCTCCTTTATTAAGCTTTTATATAATGCACGTGCGAATTATTAATTTTTGGAATACATAAATTTCTGAATTTCGGTCATTATGAATTTTGATCTTAAGGTTTTTCGACTCCCACCCAGTGTGACCACGGAGGATTAATACGACAAAGAAGAAATTAATTTTTATTTCCAACGGTATAAATTTTGCTAAATTCTCTATTCTCTTCATTATTTTACACATATGAATTTTGGAATAAGTAGAAAATTCCGAAAATCCCAAATCGTAAGACAACGCGAGATGGGAAATCGTTTCACCGGGCAACCGAAAACGATAAGTTGTGCAAAGAAATTCAGTAAAACGAACTTTGCTCGTTTTTGGCAATGTCCCATACCGTGGATGAATCTGGATTGTGGGGATTTCTATTTCGCTGTCGCAGCATCCGTGAGAATATCGATTTCAAAAGTTTAAACGTAAAAATCGAGAACAGAGTCATTTCATTTTCACGATGTTCGCCGTCAAATGAAACGATAGAATACAAATTCCATTACCATTCGAAATAAAATTTGTACTGGGACGAGAACGTCATTAAATGGTAAAATTGGATAAAAATCGTTTGAGCTTTTTGGAGCATTCTATGAAAAAAAAATGGCAAAGTCGAAAATAGTAGGTTACAAGTGGTACTACAATTCGTGCCAGAGAGGGTCGTCAATGCACACTTTGTTCGGGCATTCTCTTCAACCCTCGTGTTTGCACGCTTTAATGAGACCCGAGAGCTATTTGAGAAAGGAGAAATGTGCGAAGAGGCAATGCGCACGTATACCAGAAACTGCAGAATAACCGCGTAAAAATGGCACAATGGTAACTCTCTGGCAGAATATGTACAAAACTACTCGTGAGGATCTTTCGATGCCAAATTGATCGGAACATCTCGTACACGATTTATTATTATTTTTATATCCTTATTTCAGAGCTCTGACAAATTCCAACATTTTTGAACTGTTTGCTGAAACTCTTGATTTCATGCAATATCTTGTATAAGGAGAAACTTTTCAAGCATTCAAATCAATTTTTGCATTTTCCAGCTACATTCAGGGTGGATCTTGGAATAACTATTAAAATAGTTGCCCCTACAATTAAAAAAATTGAAAACTGGACAAGTGCGAGTCGGACTCGCGCAGCGAGAGTTCCGCACAAATGATTGATTACGTACTTCAAATAAAGACTATATTTTTTATGATTTAATTAGAAATTTATAGTTTTCAGATTTTTCTCTATACTTGTAGTATAAGACGGTATTATTTGCCAAATTTCATAGTTCTAGGTCAACGGAAAATATCCTATAAATTTTGATTCTCTTGAGAGTGTCGAAATATACGTTTTTTGCGGTATAAACGGCCGTATCTTTTTTTTTACGTCAACTTAGAAGTTTGATTTTTACACAGCTTCAAGAGACTGTTGACCTGAGTATATGGTTTTAATTTCAACTCGATACCTCCACGCGTTCCCGAGATAAACGGTCGTGACAGACAGACGGACGGACGGACGGACGGACAGCAAAGTGATCCTATAAGGGTTCCGTTTTTTCCTTTTGAGGTACGGAACTCTAAAAAATCATGTTCACAAAATTTCATTCAAGTTTGTAAATTTTTCCTTTCGATTACCAAACAACAAATCAAAATAATAACGTTTTGAGATTTTATTCCATATTTATTAAGGTGTACAAAATTATTTTTTTTATTTATCCACTGAGAAAAAAAATTGCTGAATGTGCAAAATCGTTAGTTGAATACGTGCAACTAAATATTTATGTAGTCTAACTAAATAATTAGTTTCTTGAGTAATTCTGCCCTTCGGTTGACCAAAATATTGTTCAGGCAAAGAAATATTGAATTGCACAACTGAACATTTAGTTGAACGTATTCAACTAAGATTTTGCACATTCAACGATTTTTTTTCCTCAGTGTGGGTCATTCCACCAAATATTGACTAAAGTTGTGCCGGGGGGTCTGAACTCTGCATAACAAAATTTTTTTATTGAAAAGTACATAGCAAAGAGAGCTTTTATGATTTTTTTAAAAATTTTTCGTCAAACCCTTTCGAAGATACAGTCTAGATCGAAAATTGCAAGATTTGCAATTATTGACTTTAGATGTTAAAAATATCAATCCCTTGTAGAATTTCGAAAAATATTTTAAATAATGGATTTTGTGTAAAAAAATTTCAGCTTTCTGAAAAAAATATTCTCAATTTTCTTCAGTGTCGGGAAAACCCCGAAAAATGAGGTCAAAAAGTGAAAAGTGAAATCCTATCAATGTATCATTTTTTATATTTTTCTAAATATTTTTTTCGAAAAGTTCTGACTTTCTTATACGGGAAATGTATTTTTTTATTTTGGGAATATTTAAAAATAAACCATAGCAAAAGAAAGTTGAAAGTTTTGTGATAAATTGCCGATCTGTACACTGAGAAAAAAAAATGGTTGAATATACAAAATCGTTTAGTTGAATACGTGCAACTAAATATTTAGTTGTACAATCCAAATTTTTGTTGCCTGAACAATATTTTGGTCAACCGAAGCGCGGAATTATTCAAGAAACTAATTATTTAGTTAGACCAAATAAATATTTAGTTGCCCGTATTCAACTAACGATTTTGTATATTCAACCATTTTTTTGTCTCGGTGTATTGTGCTGCCGTCACGGTCGTCACACGAACTATCGACTCAAGTTTGAACATTTCTATATAACGAACAGAATGGGAGCTATAAATTCCCTATTCTGTTCGTTATACTAGGACTCTAGTGTATTGAAAATTAATATTATTTAAGACCTTTTGACAATCAAAATAAAACGGTCAAAAGCAGAAAAAAAATTAAATCAGCGCCATTTTGTGAAAAAATGTTTTAAAAAATGGCTACGCTTAACGATAGTGATTGTTGTGTAGAACGAAAAAATATTCGTTTTTTTTTTAAATTTCAGATGATTTTTCATTGCTGCACTGAGAAAAAAGTTCAGTAAAAACAACTAAATCCATTTGGTTGAAAAAAATTTAGTTGATTCAATATTAATTTGTTTGAAGTAATGAAACTATAATTAATTCAACAAATGGATTTGATTAACCATAAGATATGAGCCGAACGAAATTATTTGGTCAATTTCCAGATACAGCTTAGTCCAATTTACACGTTACCGAGTTGCTGTACAGAAATATTTCGTTGATTTCTAATATATTTCAACTAAATAAATTTAGCTGTAACAAAAAAAAATTCGTAATTTCAATCATACAATTTATTTGGTACAAAGATATTTATTTGATTGAACTGAAACTTTGCCCATTCGAGCAACGATTTAACCGATTTAACTAAGACTTCCACTGTATCTTTGTTGAATTACCAAAATGATCTCGTTGAACGTCCGGAAACAAATATTTAGTTGAGTCAAACAAATTTTTGCATTTTCAACAACAAATGTTTCTCAGTGCGTATCGCTGCCACCAGAAGGAGTCATTTTTTTTAAATGTCATTACGTTCATGTTAATAACTTTGTCAACTTTTAATATTTTTCAAAATAAATTGTTTGAATACAGTTGAATGGATACTTAATAAATTGCTTTTTGTCCGATCCTCAAATAATCATCCCTACTTACAAAAAATTTTGTTTAGCTATTTTTAGCCTCGTCACAGTGGTGTTTCCCCTTCAAATTATTTACCAATTAAAAAATAAACAAAAAAATTGTATAAAAATCTTCAGTGCTATGTGGAACGTTTTATTGATTCGTAACAAAGATTCCTCAGGAATGAAGACCCAACGTGGCGAGACGAAAAAACGCAAGTTGTACTACTCAACCATATAGTCAGACACGAGTACAAAAATCTTGGTGTTGGCATTGTGGTACGAATTCTTGCGCGATTCGAAGATCCGAGAGAAGTTCGAAAAGTCTCAGCAGGTCCTTGGAACTAATTCGTATACGAATGTTCCTGGAAGGTATGAGGATTCAACGATAGCGAAGACGACATATATAGCATAGAAACGTAGAAAGTCGACATTGTCTCCGGCAAGTCGACTTTCGTGGGCAACTGGAGAATACACTTTTCTATAGCTATATTGCTCCTTTGATCGAGATTTTCTGCGATGTTCCAAGCGTGTACTGAATACGAAATTGTCGTGGCCACTTTAGCGACGAAACATAAGCTACTCGTCGACTTGAAGAAAAAGATCGAGAAAGAGAGAAAGTAGCAAATGCGAGGTTTTTCGTAAGCGCATCGACTTAATGGCAATTGTTTTGAGCGTTTGGCCAGTTATCGAAGTTTCTCCGACAAACGACAAATAAAATCGGGAATCGCCTATGTGGGGACATATGTGGCTTTCCATCCCAAATCGGACAGTTTGAATATCGGACCGAATAATGCTGTCAAATTTTCACCGGAGAAACACTATTTAGGTGCAAAAGAAAGATATATTTGCGATGCAGTACTGCTAAGTCAATCACAGGGACACAAAAATTTGTTTCAATTATTCCAATGACCAGCGGGAACGTATTGGCAAAGGGATATTCTAATTCAGAAAATAATTGTATATGTAAGATTTTCGAAAGAAAACGTGAATGGATAAAATCTGTTGTTATTATTGTTCATAAACAGACTTAACGATTAATTATTAGTGAAAAAAAGACTGTACATGTTATACAGTAATAAAAATTGATATTCATAATGATTTATAGAATTTTTTTTTTTAATTTCAAAATTCGAAAAAGAAATAGCAATTATGGAGGGCCCATGACCGGACTGGTTTTAAAAGTTGTTGAATAGATAGAAGTTCCAAATAAAAAAATAAATGAAAATCAAAATATGCACACATTTTTAAAAACACAATTCAAAGTTTTTAAATAAAAAACTTATTAAAAAACAGGTCGAATTTTTTTTTTGTATATTTTTCTGAAAAGGCCATAAAAAACAAAAAATTTAATTTAAAAAACACTCAATTTGGACCATTACTGAAGAAGTTATGGCCAAAAAACTGAAAAAAGCGTGGGTTTAAATGAAATTTGATATCTTGTGAACGGTAAATAAAAAAAATCTTAAAATTTACCAGAAAGGGTTTTTTTATGGGTACTAAACAATATAGAAAATTCGAGAAAATGAAGAAAAATAATTATCCAACTGTCCGATTTGGGATGGAACGCCCCATATAATATCCTATACTACTGAACAAAAGCGCTCAGCTCAAACAAATTTCGTTATTCAGTCGCATGTGGTACGTCCTTTTGTTCACAAGCTGCAATTTACAGCATAGAGATAGAAAATCGTTGCTCCAGTCAGCGCCAACATCTTCGTTTCGTTTGTCCTGTCGTTTCTACCGTATCGTGAAAACTGGAAACAGTTACATGTACCTATATGATGCGAGGTATTCCAATTTGTCTCAACCAACGTTTGATCCTCATCCTCTCGGCTTTCGTTCATGATTTCTTTTTTTCCGATTACAGAGAAGAACTATATTCCCAATTTTGCTTTCTCGTGTAAGAAGCTTCGGTATTGGGAAACATTTCTTTCGAGGTTTTTATGCCTGTACTGTTCTCTGGAGAATTCCAACTGGATAGTGCAGGACGACCGAAGCGAAATCGAAAAGAAAATGGAAAGTGTGTCCACCTTTTATTCTCTTCGTTCGACCAACACGTTTACACAAAAGTGTGCTAGCAACTGATTCAAAATTAACTTTACTCAATCATTTGATCGAAACAATTTTTCTATTTGACAATACATTTTTAATAATCAAGATGAAAGTTTGATTTCTGATATTTTTCGAATTTTATTTTAATACCCGCAAACTTCAGTTCACCAGTTTTTATTCTCAAAATATTTCGACGATGTTTATTTGACCGGTTTAGATTTATAATTAAGTTGACTCTTCTGTTTCATATACCCATGACAGAGGTTGTTCAATCTTTCTTATGTAAAAAATAATTGTATCAAAAACGAATAATTATGGGACTTTTGCAATAGAAAAGCTTACAATATAAAGCTAAATTATTCGCATAAATATATTGACGAAACATCGAGAACTATAATTTATGGGGCATTCCACGTCAAATCACGCGGTCATCAGCCTGACCCCCTCGGACAAAGGATCCTTAAAAGATATATCTATGGGTCAAAGCGCCAATTATAGACGTCGGATCCGGCCTCATCCCCTCAGATCTTTTTGCATTTTTTTTAGCTGACAGTCCTTATTGAAAGACACATTCCCAATTTTTTTCAGATTTTTTCCCCTTCAACTTTCGCAGTTATTACATGCGGTACCGATGTACCCATTTAGAACCCACCTTGAAAATGCCATATGTGATGAAAAATTTTCTCAGCTATTCGAAAAAAATATGGAAAAAAATTTCAAAATATGGGCCATGGCTAAAAAAAAAGCTTTTTAGAACTAAAACTCGATTTTGACAGCTTTTCACAGGCATTATCGGAAAAGGAATATTTTTTTGGAAAGCTGAGACTTTCTTACTCAAAAAACGTATTTAAAAAAAAAACGTTTATGCCAATGGAAGATGGCAAAAAAAAAATGAATAAAATCAATTTTTGTTCATTCATTCATTTCTCGTATGTCTATGGAGAACCCATCTCGAAAAATACATATTCCATCTAAAATTATCTCAGCTTTTCGAAAAAAATATTGAAAAAATTCTCAGAATTTGGGCAACGGTCAAAAAACAGCTTTTTAGACTCTAAGCTCAATTTTAAGAGTCTTCCAAGTGCATAAACAAAAAAACAATATTTTTTTTGAAAAGCTGAGACTTTTTCACGCAAAAAATCTATTTTTTGAAATTTTTTTCATTGTGGTGGAAGATGGCAAGTCATAATGAATAAAACGAAAATGGTAAAACTAGACGGAATACCCCATGTAATAAGTGCGAAAGTTAAAGGGGAAAAAATCTGAAAAAATTTGGGAATGTGTCTTTCAATGAGGACTGTCAGTTAAAAAAAATGCGAAAAGATCTGAGGGGGTGAGGCCGGATCCGACGTCCATAATTGGCGTTTTGACCCATATATGTAAGGGGCATTTCACGTCAAATCACGCAGTCATCGGCCTGACCCCCTTAGATTTTGGTGTCCAATGAATTGTGAGTTTCGTTTGGCCCAAAATATAACCTCAAATTTTTAGAAATTGTTATTTCATTTTTTAAGGGTTGCCCGAGCTAAAAAATCATTGAATTGAGGGAAAACATAAAGAGGGGCCTTTTTTCAATTGATAAAAAAATTTTAACCGAAACCAGGGCCCAAAACAGATATTTTCGTCATAGTTCGATAATGGGCCAAAAATAATTACTATTTTTTTTATTGTATTTTAACTTTTTTTAAATAATTTCTTATTTTGATTCTTTCTCGTGGTGAGAACAACATCAACAAAAATATTTTTCTTGTGAAACTTGATTTTTTTTTTGATTAAGCGTGAAAGGCCAACATTTTTCGAAAATTTATTAGCCTCGACGATCTGGAGTAAAACGGATAATTCAAAAACAATTCAAAAATTTAAATTAAAAAAAAGTCATTATTTTTGGCCCATTATCGAACTATGACGAAAATATCTGTTTTGGGCCCTAATTTCTGTGAAAAAATTTCATTAATTTGAAAAAGATCTCTCTTTATATTTTCCTTCAATTTAATGATTTTTCAGGTTGGGCAACTCTTAAAAAATGGAATAAGAATTTCTAAAAATTTGAGGTCATATTTTGGGCCAACGAAACCCACCATTCATTGGACATCAAAATCCGAGGGGATCAGGCTGATGACCGCGTGATTTGACGTGGAATGCCCCATAAATTATAGTTCTCGATGTTTCGACAATATTTATGCGAATAATTTAGCTTTTTAGTGTATCTTTTCTGTTGCAAACGTCCATTTGTTTTCCAAAACTTTTGATGATTGACGTTGAACAAAATTTTCAAAATTTTGACGAAGATATAGTGAACATTTACTTTTCCCTCTCAAGATCTTTTATTTATTCACTATCGCGATCCTTCATCCATTATCCGCTTAAGCGAATGTTCTAAACGAACGAAACGTGTACGGTTGGTCAGAGTGACATAAACCGAGGTTATAGTATATCCAACGCACAGTTAAGCTATAAAAAGTGGCAGTAAAAACTCCTCGAATGGTTCGCATAAAACGTGCGTGAGATTTTACCCACAGATCCAAGGAAACTTGCAGGTATGACAAGTAATGTGCGTATATGAGTATGGGGTATTCCAAGTGGATTCAAACAACGTTTGACCCTCACCCTCTCAGGTTTGGACTACGAATTTTCCCAACGGTTGTACCGAAGCTACAAAATACTTCCAATTTTCTTCAGATTTATTGGTAGTTTTTCATACGATTTTTTCCTCTAAATAAAAAATACCGTAGGTTGAAAATAAAAAAAATTATAAGCAATCCGCCGATTAATATGAAAATTCACAAATCATAAATCCCGAAGGGTAAATTGTATTTGCCTTGTCGTTTTCAATAATAATTTATTCTCTAAACAAAAAGCGCTGGAATTGACAAATTCTCAAAAATCGACCATTTTTTAAATTGAAATTTATATAAAACATACGCAAAAAGAGACCAATTTTTTTCAGTGTAACGCTTTTTTAGTCGATCATGTTGGAAAAATAGTTATACTTTTTGATAAATTTGCCACCATTTATGGTTTACAAATTTTTATAAAAATAGTGGATTTTTTCTGAATTTTTCTAGGCAAAACTATGGATCGGAAAAATAGCAAATAGCAATAGTGTATAAATTTCAATACAGATTATTAGAAATCCACTGTGCATTTTGAAGACCGCCATTTTTGTTCTAAAGGGAAACAGAATAAAAAAAAAAAGATTAAGGGAAAAATTCTTTAAATAATCATGCATGTTCATTAGTTTCAGCATAATAGTAGGAAAAATCATGAACGATTTCTAAGCTGCTCAGCATCAAGCGTTCACTTACTTTACTTAGAGAACCCCGTATATACAATAATCTACGTATATGCGTACGTACAAGTGTGTGTGGGTCTTCGAATATCGGCGTCACGATAAATTCGCACGTTGCGAACGTATCAGCGCGAAGAACCGTATGACGTGAAACTTTCTCGATTTGGCGAGGCTTGAACGAGATAGAGGGTTGAATCTTATTCCAGAGTGAGGAGCGAACCTTCGGTAATATGTGACCAAAGTCCGTGAACTACGCGTCTGAAAATCCGAAACCTGGACTTTAGATTAGATTTTAGGAATAAACGACGGACGAAGAGACACCTTATAAAGTATTCCAACATTTTACGCATTCTTATTCGCCCCTTAAGCCACGAAAAAAACTTGACGAATCAAGAGAAATTAGATTCAAACATGTTATGAATTTTCGAGCAAAATTACCGATACTATTAATTACATTCGGTGGGGTATAAACCTGGAAACGGAATGAAAAGGTAATTTTCAAGAATTTTTTCCACGGAAACTATTGGAATGATCAGAACGGAGTTTTTCGTAATTAAAAATATGTATTTTCAAGAATGTTTTCAATTTTTTTTATTTAAAGATGTTGCAAATTCACGGAGTAGTTAAGTAGTCTACGGAGTCCTGTAAAAATATCTGCCCTTGCGGTAGCCTATTATCTTGTCTTAGTCATAGCCGATTTAAAAAATATTGATTTTTGACAAAATGATGGACGCTTGAACTCAGCGTAGCTATTGTCAAGAAAAAATTCGTTCGTATTTTGACCAAAAGAAAAAACTAACAAGTACGCTTCACGTACTCGTTGGGGCGCTTCGCCCCCCAAACCCTCCCGTGCTTCGCGCTCCATATTCTTGATCATTGTCTCGATTTTTTCGGTATGGAAATACTATATTGTTTTCATGTTGCTGTATATTGTTTTAAATAATATTGAGTCGCATCTTTCTTCCTTCATAGGGGCAACTGTTCATAACGTTTGTGATCGAATTTCAAGGATATATTAGTTGGCACTCACAACGTTAGAACATAAGGATCATACATTCCGTTTTTGTGATATATTTTGAATGTTGGTTAACATGTCCTTTAGGAACGTTTTAATAGACACTCACACCGTAATTTAAACCCTTTGATTCATTGTGAATATCGAGTAGTCGGATAAATTCTATTAATCATTATTAAAAAGACAGATTTGAATATAATCAATGTGATATGAAAGTATCTACACAATCATGTCATTCTAATGTCTTGATAGATTATATTCACAGAATTGTTAAAATATTAGACAGTAATGAAGAATATTAGTGACATTTGAGATGGGCATATTTATCATAAGACTTCAATCATTGAATGATTATTAGTCTATTTATAATAAGTAAGAAAAGCTTTAGGTTACCCGTGTAGAAATGTTGGTAGGGAAAAACTTCTGCCCCTGACTTGCCCTCCCTAACTAATGTAGGGAAATGATCCGCTCATCCTAACAGGCCCTGTTATGCCATGTAACACCTGGCTGGCCATTTTCGGATCCTGCGGTCA
The DNA here is from genome assembly GCA_946863875.1 of Alloplasta piceator. Lineage (NCBI taxonomy): Eukaryota > Metazoa > Arthropoda > Insecta > Hymenoptera > Ichneumonidae > Alloplasta > Alloplasta piceator. The sequence continues at coordinate 42,960,439 of OX333074.1, forward strand.
TGATCAGGCCCCTACGACGATATGATCCGGCCCTAGCAAATCCTGATCAGGCCCCTAAGATTTTTAGAATCATGCCCTTAAAGGCCCTGATCACGGTCACGATCATACACCGAAGCGCTTTTTGAACAATTCGTTTTTACGAGGTACTCCTTTTTCAATGTATGCATCTTGTTATTTATTTCGAGGCAACCCTTTCTTAGGGTACACTTTTCTTTTGGCATTCCTCGAAGAGAATATTAGATTCCGAGTGAACGGAAATTCTCTACGAGAATTAAGTAAACAAGTACAATTACATAAGACGGCAGGAACTCCTTGTATGGATTCTTCCGACACCGACTCCCGCTGACATCCGTGCTCGCACCCGTCTAAATAAGCATACTGAACACATTATCCGTATGGGAGTTCAACGGTTGCTGTCCTGCGACATCTCGCGCCAAGTCTCGGAACTAACGCGATGCGGTTCGTGGTGATAATAATAATAATCCTCTGCCTACGTAACGAACTTGTGACAGGCGCACAATTGCTTGTTATTCCCGCGGGATAAAAGTGATAATGTAAATAAACCTAAATAATAATAATAATAATAATAATAATAATAATAATAATAATAATAATAAACGAGGCAATGATTGTTAATTAATTATTATTGTTATTACTATTATTGTTGTTGTTATTATTATTATTATTATTATTATTATTATTATTATTATTATTATTATTATTATTATTATTATACCACTGAAAGCCGATTTACAAATAATTTTATTTTAATAAATACTCAGGGCAATCCAATAGTTTTCACATCGGAGCCCTGCCAGGGTAATAAATAAAAATATGTTTTACGTGAAAGTGATATGTGCTTGTTTACAGTCATATAGAAATTCTGTCAGTGAGAAAAATTGCCTTTTTTTGTTAAAAATATTGTTTTCGTGCCAAAGTTATTCACTTAGCAGTGTCTAATTGAATTGAAACTTCATGGGACATTTGTTCATAAACATATACAAAAATTCTGTAGGTTAGAAAAAAATTCGTTCGTAAACTTTTGAGTTCCAAGTGTACATAGACAGAGATAGCAGTTTTTTCGTTGAAATTGTGTTTTTTTTTTGCAAAGTTGTGAACTTAATGGTACCTGATCGGATTAGTACTTCGTGAGACATTTGTTTACAATCATATACAGACCTTGTGTGAGTTAGAGAAATATTCGTCCGTGAACTTCGGAGATCTAAGTGCATATGGACAGAAATAGCCGTTTTTTCATTGAAAATTGTGTTTTCTTTGTAAAAATTGTAAGCTTTATGGTGTCCGATTGGATTCATACTTCTTGGTACATTTGTTTACAATCAAATACAGACATTGTGTGAGTTAGAGAAAAATTCGTCCGTGAACTTCGGAGATCCAAGTGCATATAAATAGAAATAGCATTTTTTGGTTAAAATGGTGTTTTTTGCAAAAATTGCAAACTTAATGATGTCTGATTGGATTCATACTTTGTCAGAAATTTGTTTGAAATCATATACACACATTGTGTGAGTTAGAAAAAAATTCGTTTGTGAAATTCCAAGTTTCAATTACATATGGTCATAGAACGTCTTTTTTTGCTTAAAAATTGCTATTTTTTCGAAAATCTTCGTTTTGCAGTATCCGTTTGGACTTAGACTCCTTGGGCATAGAGATTACAACCATGCGCGATTACCCTCCAAAGGAAATTGAATTCCGTACACCGGTTTCTGAGATCTGGGTCTGTACGGACATCCAACGCAGATTTCGAGGCGATTGCAATAGGCACTTTCTGTCATAAATGAGTGAGCGCCTAAAAATCGGAAAAAAACCCTATGACATGGACTTGGTTATTGTTAAATGGTTTTCGAGATATTTTGGGTACCAGTTTGAAAAACATTATTTGAGAAAAACGCATCACAGTGGTCATTTTCACGGGCATGTACGCAACGAACGCATATACCCTTCGGGCTGTAACTTTGTCATTTTTTGGAATATTTACTTGAAATTTTCATCAGACATTCTTGAAGAAAATGTAACAATTGAAAAGTCGATTTTTCGGACCATGCTAGGTGTATATTCCTCCTCAATGACATTTATTAGAATCAGCATATTCTAATGAAAAGTGTCAAAACAAATCACCGATATTCGTAATTATTTTACTGTAAAAAAATCGTTAAATGACAATAATGGAGAATTACTGAAATTACATTTGGAAGAATCATATACGATGGAGGGCGGAAAGAAAACCTTCAATTTAATGTAATCAAGATGCAACTATTTCTGCATCTTTTATTTGATACCTTCGATTTTTTCCGCTCTTCAATCTCGTTTCTTCGTCAATTAAATCCTCTATCTGTTAGATGGGGCGTGTATCGAAGCTCGTAATTCACCGCTACCCTCGTCGAGTTTCATCCACGATTTTTGGCTTCCTCTTGTCCATGGGAAACCTTCCTAACATAACGATATACGTCTTCGTTTACTTTCTTTCGCTAAAAGTGCTGATATTTTCTCTCTCTTTCTCTCTCTCTATTTCTTTCTCTCGGAAGCTGTATTCTTCCACATACTCGTGACTCCCGCGAAAGGTGCTTTTGCCACCCCAATGACCTTTTCCACGCGCACGACTTAACACAACCCCCGGGTAGAGAATAAACCCCCAGGACCTCTTCATATTCACTGCTTCGACCATCACGAATCTCCGAGACCCTCTAGCTTCTTCCCTCCGTTTTTTCCGTTTTATTGGCTGCCTTACGTACTGAATTCGTAAAAATCTGGTCATGCGTGAGTGTTAAGCGCCTCAAGGCGAAAACTTTCTTACTGCGAGAATATCACGAGCCTACAGTGCGCTATCGAGAAACACCAAGATCCTTTATAACACCGCGGTGAATAATAAAAATTCTATGGAAAATATCAGACGAGCCATTGGTCGAAATGTCTCTGCGAATGATAACATGAATGCAGATTTTTTTAAATTGTACGAAAGAGGTGAATTCGAAAGAAAATTAAGATTTTGTTTTTTAAGGATCCCGTTTGACTAATTTCTTATCGGAGAATTTTTTACCACTCGAACATTCCCAACAATTAACCGTTTATGATACAACAATTTTTTACATCAGAATAATTGAACAAATTTTGTCCGGGTTATCAAGCAGAACAATCAATGTTAAGGTTGTTTAGAAGCAAATCACGTTTAATGAGAAAATTCTGAAAATTTGGTATGTTTTTCAATGAAGTATTTAAGAGGTCGTGTAAAAATTTCACGATGATTTGGAAGCTCGTTATCGAATAATTAAGATTAATTTAGATTAATAATCAGATTAGTCTTATGGAAACTGATATAACTTTGTGATAAGTTTTTTTTTATCTCTCAATTTTTTTAGTATCCACATTATACCGAAAGCAACGGAAAGAAAACGAAGTTTATTGATAAATATTGTTTTTATTTGTTTAAAAAATTGTTTTTAACAAAACGTTCATTTCTTAATAACGAGCTTCCTAATCGTCGTGAAATTTTCACGTGACCTCTTAAATACCTCATACGAAAACATACCAAATTTTCAGAATTTTCTCATCATTTTTTATTTTAACCCTTAAGGAGGTTGAAGTAATGATGATAAAATTCTGAAAATTTGGTATGTTCTTCATGAAGTATTCAGGAGGTCGTGTAGAAATGTCACTACGATTAAAAAGCTATTTAATGAATAATTAACATTCAAAGGTTTCATAGCTTCTAAACAACCTTAATTAAATAATTTAAGAAATAAGCCTGCCAAAAAAATAATCGCAATTATTTTTGGCTTCAATGGAATATTAAATGCTTAACTGATCGAAAAAATGCTTGAATCATTGGAAAAACTCGAATACTGAAGTAAAAATCGTTATGGCAAAACCGTCAAAGAATGCCCAATTGTAGAGGAAAATTATCTATTGATCGAATCGTTCAACTCGCTTAATTCGAATTAAATATATATCCATCGCATAAATTACGAAAATCGTTATTCTCATTGATAGTTATCGCGAAATATAGTTTTCACGTGACCAGAAATTTCTCCCAAACAAGGTGTATAATGTATATGTAGACCTTTGTACGAAGTGTATAAATACAATACAGAGGGAACCAGAGTTCAAAAGGGATGCAGTGCTTTTCCGCATTGCATTAAGCTCTCTCTTCGCGCAAGCTTTGATATCTGATGTCTCGATCGCTCGTGCAACCAGGGGGTTCTCTTCCCTTCTTGTGAATACTGAATACCTTTATATACGGACATTTATATGGGATATTTCGTATTAATTTAACAGAAAAAATACACAAATGGAATGTCTTGAAAAAAAAAAATTAATTATCAGTCAATTGAGATGAACCCACATATTATTGTTATTTCAACCCTCATAAGTTAAATGACCGCTCATAACTGAATTCCAGGATTCATGAACCCTCATGAGTTAAGTGACCCCTCATAACTTAATTCCAGGATTCCTGACCCCTCATAAGTTAAGAGGGAGCAGGGGCTCTGAAATTAACTTTGAGGGGTCACTTAACTTATGAGGGGTCACTAAACTTATGAGGGGTAACTTAACTTATGAGGATTCACTTAACTTATGAGGGGTCAGGAATCCTGGAATCAAGTTATAAACGGTCACTGAACTTATGAGGTGTCAGGATCCTGGAGTTACATTTGCGGCGAAAAAATATTGATATCATTTGTGTTTATTCTAAAAGAGAGACTTTAGAAAGACTTTTAAGAGACAAAATAAGTTTGATTCATGAATTCTCATTCAGTTGTGAAGTCCCGACTCAAGTCTATATTTATGTAGACTTATAAGTCTACATAAATAACGAATTATACTCATAAGTCGATATTTATATTCAAAAAAATGACTTTTGAGAGCCCAAATGAGAGCGGGTCATAAATTCACGTTCATACAGATTTATTAGTCTACATGAATATAGACTTATTATTATATAGACTTATGAGACACTTATTGTGGAATGTAAATTTCGATGAAAAGACTTCGACTTATCGTAGACTTAATATAGACTACTTTTTTGCATGGGAACAAACAGTAATTAAATTTCCTTATCATATTGCAAGCGAAAATTGAGAAAAAACTAATGGCGTTAAAATTATTTTAAAAAAATATAGCAATCAAATTTTTTTTTCTCTAATACGATATTTTATAAAATACATTGATGTACCACATTGACATCGTTCAAAGTCATAATAGATTGCTCTATAAATACTTTTCTATAAATAGTAACATTAATGAGACTAATTCCTCCTAGTTACAGATTTTTTCGTCGTAAAAAATGACAAACTCAATAAATGCTCACGTTCATACGTTTGTAATTCAAATGACAAATTTCATTCTCTTTGTGAATAGGCTTAGTTATGAGACAAAAAACTGAAAAAAGTAAGAATTTCTTTTGAAATATTTTTTTAAATTAAAGGATAAGAAAATTCTTTCAAAAAATAAAATAAATAAAATCTCTCAAAATAGTCGATTTTGGGGGTGGTTACTCAGGAATCTGCCTATATCCTCAATAACACCCCTCTGATACCCGTGCAAGCATGTCATCAGTAAAAAATAAAATTCGAATAAAAATTTGCACAATTATCGTTCCGGTTTATTATTTAAAAAATTGTTAAAATTAAACTAAAATGCAATGAATTTAATTAAACTAATTTAAATTAAATTAAGTTAAACAAATTTTCCAAATATGTATTTATTCATTCTTAACAATTTTCTCAATGCGGATATATTGAAAAAGTGTACTGCAAGGGAATTAAAATTTAGTTGATGTAGCTCATCACTCATTGATTCTTATTCAAATCTGCGTTTGCGAATTTTGTGGATTCTTCAATGAGGGCGTTATTTTCATTGCAAAAACGAAAACGAAGGCTCAGCGAAGAAGAAATGAAAATTCGAGAGGGTGAGCGTGTGACGTGGAGTCGACATAGAATGCCTCACTGTGTTTCAGGAACGTGAGAGAGAGTCTAGAGTCGCTCGAATGGCGGTTTAGGGGTTGTTGGGTGAGCCACGGTAAGCGGAAGGAAATTCTCTCGCCTCTCCCTTCAACGTGTACACAGGAGCTTTCGCTGTAGTTGTTCTCCTTGGGACAAGTGATATACATATACGTCACACGTTGCTTTGCACCTAGCCGAGACAACCCTCTCCTGCGCGTATAAAGCTCCCTGCTTTTCGGGCTTTCGTGACTTGATACGTGAGAATTTCACTGCCTCAAAGCGCGAGCATTCACGATACATGAGAATGACAAAACTGCTTGCTCAACAACGATCAACTGTTGACGAATAAAAAGGCGTAAATCACAAGACAAAGCACCAAAATTTGTGCCAGTGACGCCATTACATTTGCCAACAGTCAATGTGATGTACAGAGCAATCGTGTTGCTTGTGCGAGTAGTACCGGTTTTGCTATACGAGCGCAACCAACAAGAATCGTCGTTTCAAGCTGCCGGAAACGGAAATATATTATCTCACTCACCATTTACGACTGAGCCTCTGGAATATACACGTTTGCGGATGTTCTTGAATTAAAAATAATCTAATTTAGAGAAATTGTGAAATTTTAGGCTTAAGGGAGTCGAGTCAGCGTCAAAACGGCGATTTTTAATAATAATTTATATTTTTCGTAGAATGCCTACAAATATGGTGTATCGTCCAACATTTAAGGTACCAAATAAACAATTTTTTGAGACTAGTTAGAACCTCTAAGGTGCATTGGTTTCCAGAAAAACTTAGTTTTGAGTTTTTACCCTCTGCGCGCGATCCACAATAAACCGCTCAACGGATTTTACTCTTCAACGTTTCATTTTCTTCGTGACACTTTCCCTCATAAGATGAATCCGGCACATTTTTTAGTTAACCCGTTGTTTCAGAGTAGCAGGCCTGTTTTGAAATTGTTAGCCTATTTTGAACTTTCCAGGCATTGTCCCGGTCACAAATTTGAATTTAATCAAAATGTATCGCGTTCATCCCGTTGGAAAAAGCGTGACGAAGAAAATGAGAACAAAATCCATCGAGCGGTTTATTCGGAATCACGCGCAGAGTGTTAAAACTAAAAACTAGGTTTTTCAGGAAACCGGTGCACCTTAAGGGTTCCAACTAGTCCCAAAAAATGGTTCTTTGGTACCTCAAATGTTGGACGATACATCATATTTGTAGGCATTCTACAAAAATTATAAGTTATTACTAAAAATTGTAGTTTTGACGCTGACTCGACCCCCTCAAGTGGTTATACACAGTCAGGATATATTCCAAAAATCGATTCTTTTAATTTCATTTTCACGATGTCCATATATTTAACCCTTCGAGTGCACACCTCCGTCGCCAACCTATAAGTACATATTGGGTCAATCTGACCCAAGACGTTTTCCAAATCGTTGTATTCCGGTAAATATGCATTTTCTGTTTTTTTTTTGTCGAGAAGTTTTTTGTAGTAAATTTTCCATATTTTATGGCCCTGAATTCATTTTTTGACGAAAACAAAAATTTACTGCCAAAACATTCGTTCAAAGTGGAGCATATACGTTGAAAAATACGTACTTACACGAAAACAATCGGTTTTTTTTCTTTCAATAAAAAGAAACCCTTCGGGATTTTTCAAGAGGGAGGCTTATAGATGCGAAAAAATTACAGTGTCAACTAACTTTATAAAAAGTATATTTATTCGGAGGTTCGAATTTAAGCATTTCATTTAAGAATTTAAGCAACGTCCTTTTTCGATGGCTGTCCTCAGTATTCTGGCAGGAACTTAGAAGGGGCTCGAGCGTCTGACTATAGAGTAGAAGTGGGAGTTTTACGATATAATCGGCAACAGAAAATTTTCGGGGTTAAAACGACCCAGTATGTACTCGAAGGATTAAGTATATATGAGGCAGTCCACACCAACTCAGAGGTGTTTGATCCTGACCCGCTGCGATTTGTTCCATTATTTTTTATGTTATTCAGTCTATCAAAAAACGCACTCCAATTTTTTCTTATATTTTTTGGACCAGCCGGCATCTAAAAAAAAATTGACCAAACCTGATTTTTGACGGAAAAAACGCCCATTTTTAAAATTCCCACAAAATTCACAAATTTTCTGTATCACAAAACGAAAATTTTGGGCCTTGAAACATAGTGGAAGTATTTTTTTTTTCTGGGTTTACGGAGGAAAAAGTAGATCGACATTTTTGAATTCTTGAAATTTTTACGTGAGGCATAACTTTTTCTTCACTTTAGAAGGTTATAAATATGGAACAACCTCTAAAACATGCTAATAAATATATGTAATAGATATAAGTAATAGAAATAACACATCCAAATTTACTCAATCATTCGGCTAAATACACGATGTTATTTCAACAAGTAAAATAACCTTGGAAATATCTCGATTTTTCGGATGCAGTATGCGTTGGTAAAGGCAACTTTAAGTTAGAGGCAAGCTGGATGAAATTGCAACATATACGCCATCTATTGTTAAAAATAAAAAGCAGTGATTCAGGTTCCGCATTTGGTGGGTCACAGTGCATTTCAAGTCAGAGGCTTATACTGCAGTTTTAATCACAAAGGTTTTGCCGTGTCAAAGTTTCACACTGGAAGAAATGGCCGATAAAAGCAAATTCGACGAGGTGCTGTCGGTCACAATGTAACAACAGACTCGGTGTCTGTTGTCGAATACAAAAATGTCGATCTACATTTTCCTCCGTAAACCCAGAAAAAAAATACTTCCGCTATGTTTCATGGCCCAAAATTTTTGTTTCGTGACACAGCATTTTTGTGAATTTATTGAGAATTCAAAAAATGGGTGTTTTTCCGTCAAAAATGAGGTTTGGTTGATTTTTTTTAAGATGGCAGCTGGTCCAAAAAAGTTGAAAAAAATTCGGAGTACGTTTTTTGATGGGTTGAATGATATAAAAAATAATGGAACGAATCGCATCAGGGGGTCAGGGTCAAACACCTCTGAGTTGGTATGGACTGCCTCATATACAGAAAATTTCATGTCAATCCAAAAAATATTTTCGAAGTTATAGGCATATTTGCAAACCCGTCATTACTATGTGGGAAGTGCTTTTGAAACTTTGCACGGGTTGTTTTCAAAACTGGGTTTTTAAAGTCGAAAAGCGAGATTTCTCAGAAACTGCATAACCGATCAGTTTCAAACTCGTATACAAGCTCAATAAATTTATTTTTCAATAATTCATCGAAGGTTTTTTACCGATAAATATTTTTCATTTTATAAACAATTTGAGGCAGAAATAAATAATTTGTTGCAAGTTATGCTGATCTAGATCATCAAATTTTTGTACAGAGATTAAAGATTTTTTTTTGCATGAGATGCCCTGTATATTCATTATTGTTGTTTTATACAATCTCTCAATTCTAATGCACTTTCGACGCTAAAAAAAAATGCATCACGAATAAACTCGTTTCTCTCTCTCTCTCTCTCTCTCTCTCTCTCTCTCTCGCTCTTTCTTCGCACTACATCGACTGATGACTATATGATCGAATCTACCCGGCATGTTTTCATAATCGGATTGACTAATTGCATTTCCACGTCGCAATAAAAATGCTTTTATTTTCTCGCTCTTTTTCCCCTCGCAAATAAAAACCTTTCACCGACGGTGCTACGAGTCATTTTCGAGAATTGTAAAGAAAGATCTTGTAGCCCTGCCAATTTTGCAATGATTTTTCAATGTCAATTCTTTAAATGACTTTTTTTAAAGCAATATTGATTGAGATCGGGTTTTTTTTCGAAATAACATTTTACATTATATGAAAATCAAAATATTTTTTGTTACAATGAAGGAAAATTGAGGATTTCTCATATATCAAAAGATTTTTATGTTGTTTTCTTATTTTTTCAGAGTTTCAAATATTAAAAGTGCCATTGATCGTTGTGTCATAAGCAACAAGGATTTCTGTATTGTCAAGGAAAAATAAAGTGCAAATATCAAACTGCAAGATTTTTTTTTTTTCATTATCTCGAAATACATCGTTTTTACTTAAATTAAAATTTTTTTTACGAGTTCTCGTCTTCACAATATTCCAAACGTAATCTTGATCCGGCTTCGCCAAAGCACTTGTGCAAGTATTATACGTCAGCCTTTGCCGGAAGTTTTCACTGTTAGCCTGTTTACATTTGGATGAACTTCCGTAAGAGGTTTTTCGTGATAGAGGGTTCAGACTCGTGGGTCAACATACTTACAAGTGAACGATATATATACGTCATAAATAGCAGGGAGAAGGAAAGAGAGAGAGGGAACGATACTTTACGAGGGTGAAAGTGATCGACGAGAGGGATTTTTTTTTTATAGATGGACAAAAAGGTTGACCATCGTATGATTTTCGTTACTCTCCATATAGAAAAATGATAGAAATTTGGCCTGAAAGTCGGTCGCACGTGTTATAATTTGAAAACTGTGTGATTTGTAAATTTTAAAAACTTTAAACTATATATCAAATTTTCATAAATTTCTTATAAATTGTAGAACATACAGATAAGTACTTGAAAGAAAAATCAATCATCTTGAACTATAAATTTATGGAAATACAGCAATCGTGTGAGAGTCGATGGTTTTTGATATTTTTATTTAAAAAATATTAAATAATACAAAAAATTGTGCAAATTAGAAATTTGCCAGTGGCTTCTTTACTTACTTCCATCGATCACAATACTTCATTCTCGATCAGTTTCTTGATTCCCGTTTATGAGAAATGAGAAAAATGAAGTCGTGAAATGTGTTCTTCTATTAAAAAAATTAAAATTGTTAAACTATCGAGCGAATGAAAAAGGTTCTATGCAACTATACTGGCATCATGAAAATAGATTTTTAAATAGTCCGGAAATTCTAGAGTCCAATTCTGGCAAAAATTTTCATAATAATGATTCTATTTATAAATGTACAAAAAATACAACTTCGTTCATCGATCATCCTTTATTTAAAAAAATAATAATAAAAATAGAAAAGCGAAAAATTTGTAGAGTAATCTGTGCATTTCATTAGGGTGAATAAAAAAAAACTGAATTTTGTTTTAGTCGATTCCAATTCATCGGCAGCGGACATGAGATGCTATTCTCGCATCAAATATCGATCGGGTGACGATGTACAACATTTTTGGTCCAATCGATCTTCGTCCGCGTGACTTCAAGGCCCTATATTAGACCTGTCGTGAACCCATATTAGACCCATCGTTTTTCCCAGGCTAATAGCACCGTCGATCGTTATCATTGACATCCCCCAAGCACCGGGGCATCGTCGAGCCCATTCGCATTCAAAGACTCATCTTTTCTCGAGCAGGAGGGAGAAAAATGGAGGAAGACACAGGAAGCGTGTCAGGAGACTTGACGTTGGGCAGAGGGATTCGTATCTCGCTCCTCAGGATGAACAAAAAGTCGATATCGTTCCCGTGGGCAAAAAATAAGAGGAGACGCAGAAGACGTTGAATCTATTCCCACGGGACGAGAGGGGTGTGGACGAACCAGATCGTTGAAACTTAACCCCTATGGGGCATAAAAAACCTCCGATTGGCTTGACTCGATCAAATAAAAGACCCATTTATGCAGATTTTTCATTGAAATTTGAAGTTTTTTCCGAAACTGACTCACGTGCCTAACAGCGTATTGAATGACTTGAGAGCAAAAATATCAAGACTTGAGAATATTGAATTCTAAGGAATCGTTTGTTCAATCACAGTCAATCAATCTAAACTAAATTCGGAAGTCGACGGATCAGCTGCAGTTTTTTTTTTCACTGCCCACTTCTTATGAAATTATGGAAAATGCTGAAAAACTTTGATAGCCAACAGTTTCGCCAACAATTAGAATTAACAATGAAGATTAAAGTGTGAATTTTCTATCTTCTAACTATCCACAAAAACATTCAAAAACATTTAAAACCCGATAGTTTGCGGGCTTATAACTTTGGTTGCGTTCTATAAAATGGAAAATTTTTTTTTTTTTTTTCACTTGAAATTCTAATCCTTAAGAGGAGGCTAAATACCGACACTAACACCTCGAAATTGCCATCCAAACTTGCGCTTATACAAATTGATGGAATTGAATAAAATGTTAACAACATCATCAGAAGAATGGCAGGAATGGAGCCTCACTAAAAAAATTTCGAAAAACAAAAAAAAAATTTACAGATTCATTTACCACCAAGAAACTGTAATTGAAGAACTTAAATTATTAAACTTTTACTGAATTTACAACATCATCAGAAGAATGGCAGGAATGGAGCCTCACTAAAAAAATTTCGAAAAACAAAAAAAAATTTACAGATTCATTTACCACCAAGAAACTGTAATTGAAAAACTCAAATTATTAAACTTTTACTGCATTTCGGGTAAAATCAAGAGTGAGGCTCCATGAAGAATGCCACGATACAAATTTCGAGACGTTTTCGACATTATTTTATCAAAATGACACGTCGTAAGTTTGGATGGCGCATCAAGAGATAAATATCGATAAATTGTAGGTTTATTGAAAAACGAAATGGCGAAATGTAGTTCACAGACGTGCGAGTGAGGGCAGCACCATGGATTCTGACGGATAACCTATAATATTTAGGGGGCTATATGAGTTCGTTGGCATTAGCTGTAACGCATTTTAGCCTCTCAATTGACAATTAATTGTTAATTAATTTATCCCCTTGTTAATTGTCAAAATGTAATTAATTTTCATCCACGGTTGTCGGAGAATGACTGAACGACGATGATACGTCGATAATGTAGGGATTGAATAAAAATGGTATTTAGCCTCCTCTTAAGATGACTTTAAAACTTAGAAAAACATTATGAAACAAAAATTTATTTATTTTCCAAAATTAATCTTTTTTCTCCATCATGAGAGCATGCATATTGTAAAATCACTTTACTTCAGTCTCGAACAAAAATCGCAGTATCGGTAACCTTAGTCAGACTGCGGAAATTTCCCGTACAATTCTAAAAAACCATTCCACTGTGCAATTTAATAGTGTCGAACGTAGATCATCGATCGATCAATTTCTGATGAGGGTGTAGGAAAGACATTGTGAAAGTGACATTGTGGCATTTATCGTCATTCGTTTCAATGATAAAAAAATAAATCCATAACAGATCGGCAAAATCGCTTTACATTTCACAAGACTATATGTGGGATTATAAAATTTTGAAGATTTTTCAATTACGAGCTTCGGTATCGTCTTCAAATTTTAAGCGAATATTTTGACAATATCTGTTGTTACCAATAATTCCATATTTTTAACATCAATTTGATACAATTACTCAACTACGGTAAGGTACCAGAGTCTACTTTAGAAGGCCAAAAAAAAGCAAATTCTTAAGATTTTTTCTCACCTCCTTTATCAGATATGGCTATAAAGCTGTTATTACAACATTGTTTCATCCTTTAAAAATACAAAAAAAATTGTGTTTTTTATTTTGATGCTTTGAATAATTCATAGAAGGTGCCAAAGTCGAAAATGTCTTGTCCCATGGCTGAGAGGTTAATCTCAGGATTGGCAAGTCTGACGCAAAAAAATAACATAGCATTTTAAAGAAGAAGGTTTATTACACAACAATATGCCACCATTAATGAAAAATCGATAAAAAATAAAATTGCGGATGTTTGAAATGCAAATGAAAAATTACATTTTCCACAATTTATTTCAAACATCCGCAATTTTTTTCAAATCGATTTTTCATTAACGGTGGTAAATTGTTGTGTAAGAAACCTTCCTCTTTAAAATGCTATGTTATTTTTTTGCGTCACACTTGCTAATCCTGAGATTAACCTCTCAGCCATGGGACAAGACATCTTCGACTTTGGCGCCTTCTACAAATTATTCAAAGAATCAAAATAAAAAATATTTTTTATTTTTTATTTTTGAAGAATGGAACAATGTTGTAAAAATAGTTCCATAGCCACATCTGATAGAGAAGCGGAGAAAAAAAATCTTAAAAATTTGCTTCTTTTGGCCTTTTAAAGTAGACTAGTACCTTCAATAAGCACTCGTGATAAATTTAGGGTCAATAGGGGTTGAAATGAAATGCCAATGTCGCGAGTCTCATGATCAAAGATGTTCACCACAAAAAGGGGCGTTAGATTATAAGGGAGAAAAAATATTTCACGAATATCCACAGGATCGATAGGAAATTGCCAAGCTGCAGGGCATATAGGAAAATGTCTCTCTCCTCTCTCCCTCCGAGCATCGCCGAGTTATTAAAAGCATTTTCCTGTTTTCGTCTCTTGTATATATATGTCTTTATGTATATATATGTAAGGAGATCTGGATTTCTTGGGGCTTTACCGTGAGTTTGAAGCGGCGTCTGGAGCCTCGAGAGCGACGAGAGGATAGAAAATATCGGATAAGGAGAAGAATTGATATGGAACGAGAATCTCCGAGAGATAGAAAATACATGAATTTTATTGTTATCGAATATAGTCGCGAGTTTGCCCACCGTGAAAATTCTTGAATCTTCGTGAAATTACACTGTCATGAAAAAATTGGTTTTTCATACTTTCTTTTTTTGGCAAAATAAAGTGGGATAATTTGCACTGAGTGAGATGAAAAATTTAGACAAATTTATTGCACCGATTCTTAAATAATCAGAACATATTTCTTTCTCGTTCTTTGATTGGGTTGAATCAAATTCGAATTCAAGCAAAGTTGTTCCAATCGGTTGGCTTTGGAGTCGATTGAAGTAAATTGTTCAAATTTTACATATAATTTAAGTTAAATTATTTTAAACAATATGTTAATTAGTCAAGAAATACATTTTTATTTGAATGGATTATCGTGGCCCAGATATCTCGATTTTGAAATATTGTTCTGTCATATCTGGTAATATTCCTACCAAAGAACAGAAGTAACCCTTCGACCTCGCCATTCAGATTGGCTACTCGAATTTAAAAATTGAGGTTTTTAAAAAATCAAGGCTTTTAAAATTAAAACAAATTTAATACAATTAAATGAATGTGGTTGTTTTTAAGCAAAGTTTACTTGATTCAAATCTCTTTGGAATGAAGGAAATTGAATTTAAATTACATATCTACATATTCAAACAATTTTAATTCAGTTAATCGTTGTTTCATTGAACAACACTTTCGGGAAGAAAAGATATTCTTCCCGATGAAAAAGGATTCGGATCCAATAAATCCATTTTTCCGCCATGCTGTTGTGTCTGAGGGAAAACGTTAGTGACGGCAGAGAGGATGAATAGCATAAGAGTGAGCAGCACGATCTCTCGCGGCGCCACGCAGTCGAAATACAGAGACGCGGTCTGTCCTCGTTTTGCCAATTTATATATAAGTGATTCTTCAAAATATGAAGGGCTTACATACACTTGTAATTTTCAAAAAATCGTTTTTTTTTGTATTTTCTGAATATACATATATTGGAGCATACACACTCAAAATTTTTGTCAATCAGACGAATATTTTCGAAGTTATAGACACATTTATGAAGGCGCGTTAGGGAGGGAGGGGAACGCTTTTGAAACTTTAAACGCGTTTTTCTCAAAACTATGTTTTCAAAATCGGTGATCAAGATTTCTCGAAAACGGCTGAACCGATCAGTCTCAAATTTTAACACAACCTTTTTAACTAGATATTTTAGTAATTAATCGAAGATTTTTTTTCTCCGATAAATATTTTCCATTTTATAAACAATTTAAGGCTTAAATTTTCGTTCAAAATCGAGTCTTTTATTTTGAGAAGTCGCCATTTTGTCAAACATTATTTTTTCGCTAATTCCTTCGATTAAATACTAGATAATGTATTATATTAACGAAATTTATTTGGTTTTTTCATTTCAGATAATCTGGTCCAGAGATATCGTGACCACCGCAAAATTGGTTTTTTTTGCGGAGCTCTAGGAGATCGGCGATAGCAACATTCGCGATGATTATTTTTACAAATACAAAATTTGTTAATATATTATAAGGTTATTATAATATGTACACCAATTTTCAAATTAATAAATTGAATAGTCTGCGCGAAAAAAATTCTTGAAAATCCGTCTTTTTAAAGCCTTCTAACTGTATGAAAGCCGTTAACGTGAACCGCGTCGTCCATCGTTTTTTGGAGACAAATTTTTTCTTTCAAAACTGCATATGAAATACAAAATCAAGAGAGACGTTGATTCAAATTCGAATACATTGATTAATGGTTGAAAATAGGGTTTCAGCTATAAACTATTTTATTTTTCATCTCAAAGCTGAAATTTTTTTCCGTGCTAAATTATCCTTATTTTGTTATTTATTTTTATTTTTTAATTAAAAAAAATAATTTAAAGCTATCTCTGGAATACTGCCAGATCCTAATTCCAAACCTAAATGGCTCGGTTGAAAGGGTATATATATTTTCGTCTTAGAAGTCACAAAATCATTTTTGACACGATATTTTTTACTGCATCTATCGACAAACTATTGATTCTTTTCCAATTTATCCCATCCACAGATAAATATGAAATGCCGTCGGCTCCGTATTCCCGTATTCAATGTGACCTCGATCCGCGGCACCTCGATCTTTGCAATTGCAGTGTAGTGGGAGAAGCGCCAAGCCAATCGCGTCAGGCCGCCGTCAGCCACCAGCGGCGCAGAGACGGTTCTGTGCAATGTGCGCAACCCCACTTCTTGCAAGAGCCGGTCCAGACGGATTCCGATTATCGAGGTCGCAGTGTAATTGTATATTTTTACAACAAAAAAAAAATGCTGCGACTTTACTTTTTAAAAGATCAAACCTGCAAAAATGCATAACTACAATGTCACAATAAAAAAAAATCTAAAAATCTCTACTTAGACTAAATTTGATTTTCTTTGAATTGGACTTTAAATGCTTTTAATTAGACTTTGAATGCCTATAATTAGACTTCACTTTTTGCAATACTAACGTTCTGCAGCAAAATACTTTTGTATAAAAGATATAATAAATACATGGTTTTTTGCCCTCACGGGAATGGGTTTAGCCAATCAAAATTTTTGAAAAAATTTGGAATCTGCTTGATAAAATCTGAGAGTATACGTAAAAATCAGTCATAGACATCGTTCTTTCTTTTTTTTTGACCTTTCTTCATTCTAGCATCGTGCCTCTTAACTCAACCTGCTGCTCACTTCTCTAGCCGTTTCTCGCGTCTCTCGACATTTCTCCCTCTCATCCTTTGCCCTCCCTTGAAACACCAGCTTTTGCAAAACGTCCCAAATACATATATCCGAGTGAATATCTTGCCCAGTGCCAGAACTTTCTGCGTACAGAGACAAAACGATGTTTGCGTGTGCGAGTTTTTGCCCGTTTTCTCTCTCTCTCTCTCTCTCTCCCTCTCGTTCTTTGGATGGAGCAAATGCACAAGCATTGCATATGGATGAGAACTGTTTTTCCAAAGGAACAAAACCACCATACATCCATACATATCATACATCGATTGATGATTTACAAAAGGGCGTAGAGAGCGTAACACTGAGTGTTAATTCGCTCGGTCAACGCCATTCTGTTCATCGGCAATCGATGTGCTTATCAAAGTTCAGAAAACAGCACAGAGATTCTCGAACCACAATGGAAATTTATATTCCTCGAAGAATGTATTACACGCATGAATGAACATTAACAAGAACTGAAAACCTTTCTCGTAACGATGGAAATATTTGGCTGACGAGAGCCTCATAGATCATTGAAAATTTTCATTCCATAAATTCCAATGCGGTATATGAATCTCTTGAATCGATATTTTATGAAAAAATGTGCTTCTGTAAATTCTCTAGACTGTTATATGATGGAAAAAATGGGGAAAATTTAATAGAAATTTTGGAAGTTGAAAATTTGTTATTAACAACGTTGACTAGATTTGAGGGTTATTACTGTAGAATATTCGGTATTTCATGTTAATCAAATAAGAAAAAAATATAGCAAACAGCATTACATGAATTTATTCATGTGGGAAAAATTGATTTTTTTCTACGTCAAGGAATTCTGTAAGAATAATTGTAAATTTAAACAAAATCGACAAAACCCACATTAAGTTTCTATGTTTCGAATTTTTCATGATTTCTTTCTGTAGTATTGATTGGATATTTATAGTATATACAACTCCGCTTATTAACAATTGTTGCTTATAATATGCCAAATGGTGCTGAATTTTTCTCAGATTTTTATTGTATCGCGAAGTACGTACATTTTCATCAGATACAATTTTTTGCTGGGACGTCATCAGAGTTTTGAGCGAAAGTAGTAAAAAAAAATTCGTAGGAAAATTCTGAAATAATTCCTGGCGATTTCGTGTATAGGTACGCTACTTTTTTTATACCTAAAATTTTCTTTCAAACTCTATAGTTTTTGAGATACGTTGCATCTTCAAAAATTTTTCTTTTTCAGCCAAAAGTGAAATAACTTTGCGAGAAAAAATCATACGAAAAATTCAAAAAAACAAAAATGGAACGTTTGCTAACCCTATTAAATTGACCATAGATAAAAAAGACAAAAAAAATGTCCTCAAGCTGTGTGCCCAATTCGTGAAGGTCAAGGAAAGGCCAAAAAATGATCACGTGCAAAAGTGCATACTGGGTCGAAAAAAATCATGAAAAATATTTTTAAAATAATCAAAATACAGCTGAATTTCTTTGTTCCAAAACGCTTTAAAAAAAATGTAATTATCCCTTTTTTGATGGAGTTATGCTATTTCTAGTGCGGCAATAAATATCGACTGGTGTATCTAAAGTTTAGATTCTAATCTTTTGAGCGGGGTTGTATGTATGCGTTACATTTATCTATGGGAAGGATTATTTACCATCTCATAAATTTGAAAATATCTCCCTGAGATTTTCGGTTCTTAAAATTTTCTTCTTCAAGTCCACATCAATATACATGAAGGGGGAAAAGGACAAAAAGTAATGTAAAAAGAATACGGTGTAATTCAAACTTTCTCTTCTTCTCTAGTTTTGTAATATTTGTTAGATACGTATAACTGCATGCTATTCAGCCGTGGAAACAATTGTTTGTCGTCCTGTAATTCCAGAAAGAAGTTGCCTCAACTTTTCTTCCGCTTGTCAAAATTCTTTTATTTTTCTTCGTATTGATCGTTTGAAAAGTTTGAAATGTTTTGCTTTGAGTTTTCAACTTCTCCTTCTTCAACTCTATAATAATTGCTGTAGATTTTGAATGCCCACTTGTTTATGATATTTCACCGTGATTACATTTTCCAGCTTTGTAATTCGGAAAATGATTGCCATAACTTGTATTTTGATTCAAAAAATTTCGTTGCACCTGACATGATTATTAATTTAAAAAAAAAAATTTGACAGCCAATCCACTAAGTTTATATATTTTGAGTATTGAGCAATAGTTGAATATTCTCTATAAAAGTGCTTAAATATGTATAAAAAATAAAAAAAACATGTTCAAAATATCCGGACGCCAATTAAAAAAGTATCAGCCGAGCATTATTCAAAATATTGCATCGAATTTTTTAGATAGACTGTTGCCAAAGAATATTCCTTATTGAATTTGGCAACAAACGATCAACGGGTTTGAACTGATCAAAATTTTGAATTTTTCAAAAAAAAAGTGTTCATAAATGTTTAGAAAAATCGTGTTAAATTTTTTTTACATGCGAATGTTATCAAAAAATTATAAATTTATGAAAGAGACAAAAAGCAGCTACTAGAAAGAAAAAATGCGTTAGCAGGAAAGTCCTGTACGAGTGTCGATGCATTTCGAAGGAGCAATGTTTAAGTTCCAATTTGCACGATTAACGTCCTTCGTGTCGAAGGCAATAAAAAGTCGAGAAAAATACAGTAAACAACAGCAAATTACAATCAAAATACTTTGAAAAATACTAAAGACATTAATACGAATATTTTCATAATACTTATTGACAAAAACCATCCTTTCTGTCTCCTAATCTGAGAAAATCGTTATGGCAACTTTTCTTTTATTTTAAAAAACTCTGTTTTTATCCTCCGCGTCAATCGTGGAGAAAAGGATTGGACCAAGGAACAGGAAAATGGTGTACTTTGGATATTAATTTTGTTTTCATTTCTTAACCCTTCATCATTTCCCACATAGCTTTAATACGCATATTTGGATGATATTTTATGGTGAAAACCATAATTTTCTGCCTTGTGATCCCGGAAAATCGTTACGGTGACTTTCCTCTTGTTTCATAAAATACCTTTTTTTCACCTTCGCGTGGATTGTAAAAAAAACGATCACGGATATGAACGAAAATCTTGAGAAGAACCGAGCGTCATTGTGTCAATTCGGTGTTTTTTTTCTCTCCTGGTCTTTCTTATCAAGTTGCTCGTTCGGATGGTGACGAAGGCGAGAGACAGAGAGAAAGAGAAAATCGCGGGCATATAGTTACACGCGATGACATTCCAAGGTGGAATGGGCAGTGGTAGACGATAGAGGGGGGTTGATAAAACTCAGCAAGAGTCTATGGGGACATAAAGAAAAGAAATATAGTGAGTGTCGAGTGTATATAAGAAATGGGACAAAAGTTTTCATCGTCCGAGAGAACGACGTAACTTCCTGGCTCGTCAGACGAGGCATATATAGACTTTTGCCCCCTGCCTCTTTTTTCCAAACTGTTGTCGTTTCATCGCAATTTCTCGTAACTTCATTCTTCACGCACAGAAACAAAAAAATAAATAAAATTCTTCAAGAGTAAATCGCTAAGAGGGAACGAAAGCTCTTCAAAATACTTCTTTCATCACTGTACGAGCACTTTTTTCACTAAGATTAAAATTTTTTGTAACAACATGTAACGTGCGATTTTTTTGCAAGTTTTCATCGTTTTTAAAACCCGATCATTACACATTCAGCAAAATTGCGCCTGTGAGCATCTCCATTCAGTCCCATTCGCTTCATGCCAAGACACAACGTCTTATAAATGTATATGGGAGGTACCAGTAAGATATTGTAAGATTAATATAGGATGGTTTGAGAATATTCTGTCGTAACCGCGTGTATACGATCGCAGCGCACTCTCTTAAAGAGGAGGCTAAATACCATTTTTATTCAATCCCTACATTATTGACGTATCATCGTCGTCCAGTCTTTTTCCGATAACCGTGGATGAAAATTAATTACATTTTGACAATTAAGAAGGGGATAAATTAATTAACAATTAATTGTCAATTGAGAGGCTAAAATGCGTTACAACTAATGCCAACGAACTCATTCGAGCCCCCTAAATATTATAGGTTACTCGTCAGAATCCATGGTGCTGCCCTCACTCGCACGTCTGTGAACTACATTTCGCCATTTCGTTTTTCAATAAAACTACAATTTATCGACATTTATCTCTTGATGCGCCATCCAAACTTACGGCGTGTCATTTTGATAAAATAATGTCGAAAACGTCTCGATATTTGTATCGTGGCGTTCTTCATGGAGCCTCACTCTTAGTTTTACCTGAAATGCAGTAAAAGTTTAATAATTTAAGTTTTTCAATTACAGTTTTTTGGTGGTAAATGAATCTGTAAATTTTTTTTTCGTTTTTCGAAAATTTTTTCGTGAGGCTCCATTCCTGCCATTGTTCTGACGATGTTGTTAAAAATTTATTCAATTCCATCCATTTGTATAAGAGCAGGTTTGGATGGCAATTTCGAGGTGTTAGTGTCGGTATTTAGCCTCCTCTTACAGATGACTATGAGAGGTATTTAGTCAGACATCGCGCGGTATTAGTTTCGAGACTCGCCGCGAGATGTCACAGTACGGTGAGCGCTTACTCCCATAAGGAGTATGTGAATAGTATGCTTATCTAGATGAGCGCGGGCTCGGATATGAATTCGACACTGAAAGGAGTCAGACCTTGAAAGAAGTCGGCCTCAAAAGAACCCATATTATAAAGAGTACTTGCTCGACTCCCACTGTACTGTGTCTATTTTATTTAAAAAATCGATCTTGAAAGGGTCTTTTTATAGTCTGTATGACGTTCCATAGATGTCCTTATGCACCCTGGATTGAGTCCCATGGACGTCTCTCTCCAGGCTAAATGCATCTCATTATCGACTTGATAGAGCCTTAACAATATCTTGGGGGCGGGGTCTTAAAGAAGTCTCGATAATATCTTATCGATGTCTCCACTCTGCTGTATTGGCAGTTCAAGAGACGTCCCGGAGGTATCCTGAAGCAAATCCTCGGACATCGTAAGGATATCAATAGGACTGTCCCATTGCGGTAAACATAGCGGACATTTAAGAGCGTATGGAAGTCCCATTGGACAATCCCAATTCTATCACAAGATAACTGTCGAGATGTCCGAAAGACGTATTTTGGACATGTTATTGCGGAGTAAGTAATCAGAAATGGAGCACACGGAGACCAAAAGAAATCCAATGCTATTTCAAAGTTTGCTCCTAAAAAATAAGATGACGCTTTGGCAGTGGAGCCCCTCCCCAATTATTAGGTTATGGTTAGGTTATAGTATATATTACATCAGGTAAAGGTAATATATTAGGTAATTTTAATGTGGCACAATCATTTTCTTGTGGGAAATGAAAAGAATTCACCTATAATTGGCTCCCATTATCGTTTATACAAAGTATTTTATACCATGGTGCAACTCAGACCACCATATAAGGACTCAAGATGTCTCGTAGAAAATGAGAAAAAAACAGCATGCTCCATATATTGATTGGGATTCGAAAAACCTAAAGATCAAAATTCATAATGGCCGAAATTCAGAAAATCGGATACCCGAATACCATTACCAACGAATAGTCTATCAATCATAATTTAAAATTCCCAAAGGACCATAATGTTATATTACTTTTTCACAATTTATGCAAATATGCAAAGCATGTTTATACCGAAAAGTTTTTTTCAGATTTGAAATCAGCAAACATAGCTAAATACAAATTGTATGACAACGGCAGATTCAAATTCCAAAATATCTCATTTCCAAATAGGCATTATCACGATGGAGAAAAATTTTGAACATCAATCTATCGATACTAAAAGATCAGATAGTTCAAAATACAGAAACTGAAAATCCCGAAATATAACCCCAATAAATGCCACCAGAAATGATCGTCCATTTCTGGTGCCTACCACTTGATCAGTCGGTATTTTGATCAGTCGGTATTTTGACCATTCGATATTTTGAACATTCGGTATTTTGACCATTCGCTATCCCAGTAATTTTGTACTTTCAGTTCGGTAATTAAATTTTCGGAATTTTGACTATCGGAATGATTTCTCCGATTCATCCAGTTTATGAAATTTGAACAATGCGCCTTATTGGCTCTTCGACAATTCATTTAACCTACATTTTATTTATCTAGTAGTTGAGATTTTCATACATTAATTTTCTGCATTTATCAATCTCTCCTTTATTAAGCTTTTATATAATGCACGTACGAATTATTAATTTTTGGAATACATAAATTTCTAAATTTCGGTCATTATGAATTTTAATCTTAAGGTTTTTCGACTCCCACCCCATATATTTTACTACAGTAGGGCTAACTAAATATTTGCGTGTGCAGCAATTTTGTGATTTTCCATGGAAAGTGATTCAGCGGTATAAAGTTGAAAAGCAAAAAAGTGAAAAAAAAACACGCCGTAACGATTAATAAAAGAAAATGGATACGGGCGATTAAGCTGAAAGCGAGTTTCCAGTATTTCCTCTTCGGCTTTATACTTCCACATATTTTTTCCTCGCTTTCTCGCTCCCGCTCTCGTTTCATCTCTCACGATCGTGATCGTCGAGCCATGAAAAGCTATTTTCTTCGGATTCAATACGACCATCTAGAGGAAGGTCAATTAATCTTCCTTATTTAAGATTTTGAGCGGAAAATTAGCTTTATTTAATTTGAGATTTTTTTTCGTCGAAGAAAAATAATTGCTCAGTAACATCTTTTTTTTGCCTCATTACAAACATAAATCATGTCACTCTTTATATACATCAACCTTCAAAAATCACGGAAATCACGTTCCGAGGATCAAGGGCTCCGAGTTGCCTCTTGAGGGTGGTATAAAAGAAAAATAGGGAAAAACTCGTGTAACATGTCTGTGGTTGAATCTTAAGGGGAAAGAATAAAAAAAACGACGTGGATGAAAACGTGCCAAAAGAAAACTGTACACAAAACGACTGCTGAGTATTACAAGGGCTGTATCCCCTACGCTCGTCCTCCCTTTTATAGCTTGAGGTACGTCCTTTCGACTCAGAGGATCGCGGATACATGCGCGTAAGTTAGCTTGCGCGTCGCTCAATTTGGCAGTCAACGAGATTGCTCGGCAAGCTCCTTTCGGGATGAAGTCATTTTCCAAGAGAAAGAGAGAGATAGAGAGAAAGAGAAGTGAAAGGTGAGGGAGTGCTAACGATGAAATGCGAAAGCCACATGCGAGACCAGGCCCGCGTTCACATCGCAGAGGGTATACTTTGTCCGAGCGTTAAAGTCTCGTTTTCGTGAAAGCATCGATTCGCTTCCTGAATCACTTCTTTTTACCCCTACCCAGCAACGTGAATGAAAGGGAGAATGAGATATGGCACACAGAGAGAGTGAGAGAGAGGGAGGATGAAAGGAAAACTTGAAACCCTTCCCGCTCTTTTCAACCCCCTTTAGCTACTCATCCTCGGAAACACTCCGCGTATATATGAGGCAATCCACGCCATTTCGCTCGGCCGTGACCCTGACCATTTTTAATTTTTGTCATTTTTTTTTGATAAAATAGTATATTATGCAAGGAGTGTTTTGACCAATTTTCAAATTTTTATCGCATGCATTTCAGAAGTTACAATTTTTCGAAAAATTTGGATTTCAGAAATTTCGGAACCGTTCTAACGCCGATATCTCTTAAATTAATCGATATATCGAAAAATGTTTAGAGATCGATTTTTTTCATATTAGTTCACAATTTCATAAAAAAAAAGGAATAAAATTTTAAATAATCGTTGTCAACAATTTTTCAGCGTGTAAAGTGAAAATTATTTTTTTTATAGATGATTGCCATTTTTAATTTTTTTCAAAAAATTCTCTAAAATAACATGATGAATGATATAAATTTCAACGCTAGACCCATCGTGGGCCCATTTTTCTTTCTATCAAAAAAAAAAAAATTCATTTTTTTTTCACGAAAATTTTGAGTTTTTTGTGTAAATTACTAGAATAATTTTTATTATTAATAATACTCGTAAGTAATACTTATTGTACTTATTTAGAATTGGTAATTAAAGTGATAAGTTTACATCTAATATGTTGAAGGATTATTTTTCCATTACTTTCCTATGGAAGAAATGTATGCATTATAGGAGAATATACGAATGAAACACTTACATATTTGTTATCTTGAGAGGGTGATATATATTTATCTTTTCACTCATTTAAAAAGTTTACACAATCGAGACTGATCAGATATCAAAATGTATATCACTAAAACTAAGCGACCGGTATAAACGGGTGAAAACCTTAACGGGTACCCAAAAATTGCACTGTGTTGTGCCTGATAATGATGATGGTGCCTTAAGAGTAAAAATTTTTTCAAAATCTGATCAATCTTGATTGTGTAAACTTTTTAAACGAGTGAGAGATTAAAGAAAGAAAAACGGTGGGAAAATTTGTTCTAAATGTTATTTTTGAGGTTTCAATTATACATTTGTATTTTAACACAAAAAAATTGAAAAATTTCAGTTCACATCAGCACAAAGTTTTTTTTTATAAAGGAACAAAGATAGAAATACTTCATATCAGTTCAGCTTGAAATTACAGAATTCCATTTTCCACTTCAATTACATCACTTTTGTCAGCCGAAGTGTAGAATCATTTGTAAATTTCAACGAATTGGGGTAACAACATTTGTCGTAGAAATCAATTCTCGATCGATGTTTGTAGTTTGTCTGAGCAATATCCAGGTTTGTTGGACTAATGAGGAAGAGACGAGTTGCCCGAGCGATAATGAAACCGCATTCAATCAAACTGGTAATCGCGCTGCCATTGACAAAATGATGGACGCAAATCTTTCTGCATCGGGTGGATGAAACTTGGGAGAGGGAGAGGTTGACGCGACTAAAGTCCACGGCCCGATCACGTTAAGCTCGTGAATTATTAAATCACACGCTCAGCTGGCCTTGCGCACATTTTGCCTCGCAGTTTTACTGGAGATACTAGCTTCTCGCTTTATGATGCTGCGTTTATCACTGAAGTGTCTGATATACAAACTGTCGTACTCATTTCTCATGCATGTATTTTACGAGCTTAAAATTGTGTAATCTCATGCTTATGACACTTTTTTCAGTATCTGCAATCATTTTCAAGAATTTTCTAATTGGATATAAAGTTTTGAATAAAAATTGTATGTGATGCGAGCTTGAGTGCTTTCAAGTCATACTTAAATTAAGGAAAAGTATTAATTATATCGACGATAAGAAAGATATTTCTTTTAAGAGATACCTAACCGTTACTTAATTGTTACCTGATCATGAATCTGTTCCAGTAAATATAGTTTTTTCTCATGTTATCATAAACTTGACTCAAAATTTTGAATAAAATAAAGAAATTGTGTAATCTCCATGGAAACCCGTAGTAAAAAACTCCATTCGTCGCCATTGAAAAATCCCCATTCATTCCCCATTGCCAAAATAACCAACGGAGATGAATGCCGAATTGCCTAAGGGGATTTTCGCCATTGAATTCCCCATTTGAAATCGAATGAGGATTTTCCAATGAGGATTGACTTCCCCATTTATAACGGAATGGGGATTATCCTATGGGGAATCAATGAAGAAAATCCCCTAGGCAATTCGGCATTCATCTCCATTGGTTTTTGTAGGCAATGGGGAATGAATGGCGATAATCAATGGAGATTCTTTCATATAGTAAAAAAAACTCTATTCGTCACCATTGAAAAATCACCATTCATTCCCCATTGCCAAAATAACCAATGGAAATGAATGCCGAATTGCCCAAGGACATTTTCACCATTGAATTCCCCATTTCAAATCGAATAGGGATTTTCCAATGAGGATTGACTTTCCCATTTCAAACGGAATAGGGATTATCCCATGGGCATCAGTCGGTAAGAACTCCTTGCATGGATTTTTTGGACACCGACTTCTGCTAATATTCCGTGCTCACACTCGTCTAGATAAGCATACTCTTCGCATAATCCGTATGGGAGTTCAGCGGGTTGCCGTCCTGCGACATCTCGCGCCAAGTCTTGGAACTAACGCGACGCGGTTTCCAATGGACATCTTTGGGTAATGCTGATCATTCAGTTCATCCGCATTTACTTCCCAATGGACATCATTGGGTAAAGCTGATCATTTCGTTCATCAGCATTTGCCTTCCAATGGACACCATGGGGCAATGCTTATGGCTCGGTCGATCAGCATTTGCTTTCCAATGGTCATCATTGAATAATGGTGATCATTCGGTTCATCCGCATTTGCTGTCCAATGGACGTCATTGGGCAATGGTGACTTTTCAATGGATATCCATTCACTGATCAATGGTCGTTCCTATACGCCATTGAAAAATGCGGAAATCTCAATGGGTCCCCATTCATTGTCCAATGGAGTCGTATGAGGACCATTGGTTGCCATTGGCGATTCAATGGAGTTTTTTACTACGGGAACGTTAATAAAAGACCCAACTCAACCAAAGATACATTTTTTAAATTTTAGATTAGTATTTTTCCAAAACGAGGAAATTTAAACGTACAAATAAAACTGGAAGTGTTTCAGCTTTATGGTTAAAAAAATTGCATAGGTAACTCCAGTTCTTTGTAGCAATTCTTTGAGGTTGTCCCCTGATTTCAGTTAAATCAATGGAGTACTATGATTTTAAAACTATATTCACGTTTTGTAATGAAAAAAATAGTCTGATTAAAAGTGATTTGAAGTACAGAGTTCCTGTGTAATAGGGAAAAAATACATTGCACAATGATTTGGTAGCTAAATAATTCAGTTCACGCCATTACATGCGTTTGTTTTTACGCAATTCTACATTAGTCAAATTTGTAATCTTAATTCAATTTTAACGATTGAGAGCTCATTTCATTAATTGAAATATATTTTAAATCTGCACGGTAGTATTAACATTAACGTTAAGATTCTTCATAAATAAATAGCTCCAATTTCTAAATGATGCATACGATTTAGAATGCTTTTTAATTGATGCTTAAAGTATTCGTCAAGAAACAAAATAAGCTCTCATTCATCTCTTATTCACCAATTTGACTTTACGAAAAAATGCGTGCAAATATGCCAGTGGATTAGTTGGTGTAAGTTGTGTTATTTTCTTGTAAAATCATTATTATATATTTTTGTCTACATGAACTTATTAATTCAGATACGTCTTGGTTCACATTACTTTTATCTCCAAAATAGTGTATATGAATTTAAAATCTATATATAAATTAAAAAAATAGTGCAATAAGTTTTGAAATCTTCATCGAAATTCATCACGAGATAACGATTTTTTACTGGTCTAAAATGGTACTCGATCACGAACCGAAGAAACGAAACGATTATCAAAATCTATTTGAATATCAAGAGGGTTTTAAATTTCGAGGAAAAGATAAATAATAAATTTATTTTAGAGATCAATTTTTCATCACGGATCTTGAATTACCCTTTTAAAACAGAATTCTTTGTATATAGTGTGAAACGCATATATCGATTTTCGCTCACCTATCTTGATGACTGGTGGCAGTGCTGTGACGTAAAAGTTGGACCGTTGAAATTGGAGAATGAAGACGGAGGCTAGCAGGCAGCCCAGGGCGCTCTTCATAGCTCATCTCGAAGACCCACCCTCGAGGCACTACTCCTCTCCAGCGAACACACACCCTCCACTTGACGTTAAAGAGAAAAAAGAGAAAAGAAGAGGCACCGTGTCTGGTGCTACTTCCTGATCTCTAATCCTCCGTCTAATCCCACTTCAAACTGTAGCCGTTACATTTGCACTGAAATCACAAAATAAGACTGTTTAAACGAATAAAAAAATTTCTCGCAAGATAATCACGAAAAAATATAACAAAAATATTTTTATGCTTCTTCATCAATTTCTAGTCAATAGAAAGATCATTATTCTGGAGTATTGATAATTATTTTATTGAAGAATCATTGAATTAATGGAGATCAGTCTTTTTTCACCTAGCAAAATTTGACGAGTCCCAAATCACATTCTTATTTCGAACATATTCCAACGAAATCGCTGGCTAAAGTGGCTGAATTTTTTTTTTCATCCCTACTTCGCTTGGCTCATCGTTAGCGTCAGCAGTGGTGGGAGTATACAGGGTGTCCGAGGAGTAAAGGGCAATACCGTGAGAGTAGATTCGTGACGTAATATCGAGTAGAAAAGTCTTTTGCTATTTTTTGAAATTATGAAT
Source organism: Alloplasta piceator (assembly GCA_946863875.1). Classification (NCBI taxonomy): domain Eukaryota; kingdom Metazoa; phylum Arthropoda; class Insecta; order Hymenoptera; family Ichneumonidae; genus Alloplasta; species Alloplasta piceator. The sequence continues at coordinate 42,989,743 of OX333074.1, forward strand.
CCCTGAATTGTTATTAATTTTTTTAATCAGCCAATGAGATACGCCCATTTACCTTGCTTACGTCCGTGAGCAATACGTATCTGTATTGGTGCCGAGAGGGGCCGTGCCCCGACCAGGTTTACCGTGGCGCTCCTTGCTGTATTTTCGATGGTAAGCATGGTGAGATCAAGATTTAAAAAAAATCTGAATTTTTTTCTCTGCCAGATATTAGTTTTTCATAGACGACAAAGAAATCTCATCACGTAATGGCTTCATCACTGAACTACCGGACCATTTGGTTCGAGTTATTGAAAAATCGATATCCTGCAATTGAATTCGACAAAGCATGAATTTCAACAGGGATCAGGATCAATAACTCGCAAAAATTCTGTTTTAGTTCCATTTTTTCGTACATTTTTCTCTCATCCTCTTCTTTGTCTGATTAATGCATTTTTTGTGCTAGCACTGACATACACGCGGATCAATAGCGTAGCGTTTGAACACGAATGGAAAATAAAAGAGACCTCCGGAAAAAAGGGTAACGGTGACCGAGCGATAAAAAAAGGATTTTTTTTTATATCATTTCATACGGACAACGTACGGGCAACATTTCATACGGATTCCGAACATTTTTATTGTCGTGTCACCGGGAGTCCATCTTTACCGTTGAATAGTCGAAAAAAGACCTCCGTTCCGTTTTATATATTGAACCTCAACTTTGGGGAATAAGAGAATAACAAAAAAATCTTTTTCTCCGCGCTTGATGAATCGCGCTTGAAGAACACTTACAATTTTCACGTCGATTCTTTCGGCGCAATATTCTGGGAATCGAGCGAGGACTACTTTTTTATTTTCAAAAATAAATCTCTTCCTCTCTACTTTATCTCTAAAATGTTAGATTTTAGGGACGTTTTTTTCTCAATTGTGACAACTGTAACTATTACCATAATTTTGTAAATTTTGTAACAGTAAATTCAATTACGGTAATTATTGCGAATCAGGGCTCCAGCTGGAAATTGCTTGATTTTTTTACCACCTCCCCTGCCCCCACCTGCCCCTCCCCCCGACTTGAAATCGGTCATTACACATTCTCTAAGTCGAAATTTACCAGCAAAAAAAAATTCAAGCTTCGAGAGAAAGAAATTTTTTTTACCCCTCCTCCTGCCCCTCCCCCCACTTGAAATTGGTAACTACATATTCTCCAAGTCGACATTGACCAGTAAAAAAAATTCAAGCGATTTCTAGATGGAGCCCTGATTCGCAATAATTACCTCAATTACTACTGTCGCGTAAAGCCGTTTTTTTAAATACTTGTATAAATAAAGTTTTTATGTGACAGTTTACAAGTTCATAAACAATAAAATGAATGAAAAAAATCTTTCATTTTATTTCGGGACTCTTGCGTATGAATTGTAACGAAACGGCCTTTCCGACCTCTCATCACCAATTTAATCGTCATGAAAGAAGTGGGGTCAGAACATCTTGGCTCCGGGTCAAGCCCAATATTGAGAGCACGCCTCTTATCACTCCCCACTCTCCCTCTTATTTCTCATTATCACCACCGGAAATACGTCATACGATCGAACGTTCGAGAAAGATCCAGAACGTTCGATGAAAATCCATGGAAGCTTGGAGAAGGGGAACTCCCATCGCCATCGTTCGGGAACCTATAAAAGCACCACCGAAATCAGCCTCTGGCACTCTACTATGAAAACTGATCAAGTTTGAGTCACGGGTCGAGCTTCGCTGGACACTTGGTCTTATAAGGTCTGAAGTGCGATTTTGTGCGTTCAGGGACCTTTTCCTTGTGAAGCCCCCACATTGCGCTGGGAAGTTGGATCGAGGAAAAGGGATAGTTTAACGTAGCTCCGTGCTCTTTTTCAATTCATTGTTTAACATCTGCGAAATTATTAAACTCATCATTTTAATAAATTCTGTTTCTGCAAGACACGTGGAGCCGGGCAGGGAGGTTTGCCTGTAGGCGAGTTTTCGTGTGGAAATATTGTTTCAAATTATAAATTGATTGTAAAACTCCATCACGCCGCATTTTGCGATAATAATAAACTTCATTTTCATATAAAAACATAATTCACGGCCACAACATAATTTGTCATAGAGCCGCTTAATTTCCTTTTCAGGAAATATAATTCAACTTATTATCAAAATTGAGTGTTAAGCTCCACGTAGGTGCATCGCGTATCCTACGTGAATACTTTAAATTGCTATTATATGAAAAATCATCGGCCACGATTATAAAATCGTTAGCGTACCGTTTGAAGAATTTGATTCTTAGGGGGCTGTCCCCCAGGACCGGACACTTAAGGTTATTCATTAATAAAACTATTATATATATAAGAACTTCGATTTTCCGGTACTCTGGTGTAGTGGCTAGCGTGCTCGCCTCTAAACCAGAGCATCGGGAGGTCCTGGGTTCGATTCCCTGTGCCGTAGTTTCGTCAAGAAATAAAAATATGGGCGTGACAAGCTCCAGATATATATATGTGGCATACACAAGTACTCGTACAGGTGTGAGTCACATGTATATAGCTGTAGTCCATGTTTACAATTTCCCGACGAAACGTGACGTAGCTCCGGCATCGGAAAGCGAACTCAGGACCGGCTATAGTGACACAGGTTTTCCGCAGTTTCCCTGTGTCTATGGAAATTAATTTCCATAGCAAATGCGCTATAGAGGGGGAAGTCGGATGCGGCCGCATGGGAATCTGGTTACTGATCCGGACCAGATCCTCAGGGGGGACTGGCTACTGACCCGGGCTGACCCTGTAATAGGCGAAAGCCTCGAGACGGGGGGAAATGCACAATAAAAAAAAAAATAATAATAAAAAAAAAACTTCGATTTTTTATATTTTTTTCACAAACTTTGAAGTATTCTTTGGTGTGATAATGAGAGTACAGATTTTAAAAAAACGTAAAACTAAGAAAAATATATTTTCGAATTTAATAGTTAGAATGGTCGAGTCCGAAAAGTGGCACCTAGTACCGGACACTATGAATATTATTTGAAAAAATGGATTAAAAATAGTTAAATTTTGCAATGATCGCAAATATATTCATCGGAACACTCCGGAATATCTGCGCACGCCTTATGAGCCCATTGTTTACAATTGCCGCACTGGATCCAGTCATTATTGTCATCGCGGCTTTTTTCATATTTTCCTCGGGCCATTTTCGTTTCGTCATTATTTTTAACTGATTTGTTATAGTGAGATACCACCACAACAAAAACAACATGATTTACATAAATATTCCAATAACAAAAAAAAAATGGCGTCCGGTACTGGAGAAAAATCGAGTGTCCGGTACTGGGGACTCAACATGCGCAAGATTAAATAACAAAATGCGTTGCCATTTCACAAACATTTTGAAATTTAACCTTTATTATTTGAAAGAATACTTACCAAAAAGCATTCCAAGCTAAAAAACGGAGCCGCGAAACCCCTATTTTTTAAACAATGAATGTGTGAAAATTACGGCTGACACGAAATATTAATCGGCTCCAACGAAAATCAACTCTAGGCAACGCGCGCATGCGCACTGCGTCTAGCTCTCTAGCGCCACCGTTACCACTGTGGCCACTGTTCGAACTACGCACGAGAACTATTGTCGTTGCTCTCTAGTTTGGCTTATATCAACAGTGTCAAGTACTAAGTGCCGTCCGGCGTTAGGAGACTTCCCCCTAAACCCGTGACCCTGACACTCTCGAATTTATTTGATTCTTTTTCATATGATCACATTGAGTCTAAAATACACCCTCATAATTTTTTCAGATTTTTCCCAACATCTCTTACTTCGAAAAAAATTCTTTTTATTAAATGCCATTTTTTAAAAATCTGAAAAAATGTTGAAAAAACCGTGGTAATATATAACAATTTTCAAGCTATCACCCGTAGTAGGCAGATTTTTTCCTGTATTTTATGTTTTCGATTTAAAAAAAAATATTTTTTTTTTAAATGCTTTTTTTTTTAAATCTACACAAATTCTGAAAAAACCCTGATAATATATAAAAATTTCCAAGCCATCACTCGTAGTGGGCAGAATTTTTTTTCTGTGTTTTACAAGCTATTCACGTTCTCAAAATTCCAAAAAATTCTCAAATAACTCACCTTGAGCAGATACTCAATTTGAGTATCAAAATAATTCAGTGCAGTGCTCTAAAAACTAAAGATGCGTCGAAAATTCAGAAAGGGATCTGTAACCCCATAATAAGAGCCTAAAGAAAAAATGTGTCACACGGAAGCGGTACGGTAAAGCGTCACGAAGAAAATGAGACGTCGCAGGATAAGATCCGTCAAACGGTTTGGTCAGGATTGCGCGCAGCGTGTGGAACTCAAAAATTGATTTATGAGAGAACCGCTGCACCGTAAGTGTTCTAGATAGCGTCAAAAGTTTCTTCATTTGATCTATCAGATAATGGACCATTGGTCAGATTTACATAAATGTTATGTTCAAAATTAAGCGTTCTGACGCTGACTCGGTCCCCTTAATTAATTTACAACACAAAGTTATATTAAATATTATACTGATTCTGGGCACGAAAATTGTCTTCTTAATGCTTTAAATCAATATTTTTTCTTTCCTCGTTCGGATGTTCATCACTCTTCTTTTCAATGTAACGACACGTGACCATCTGTGACCGGAAATAAATGTCAGTCTCTACCTCGTACACGTGTGTCGGATATCAAATTGGCGAGGAAGTAGAAACCCATCTCCGTTCAGGTTTTTTCATCTCACACCTCTTGGTTATCGAGCTTATTTTTTCTCCATTCGCTCGTGTAACTCGGCATATAGCGAGTGAGAGACAAACGGTAAATGGATTGGCTCGTAGCGATACAGAGGAATTTGTTCATGTATTCGACTGCGCGGTTTGTTTCCTGTTTTCTCACCAGCTTCTTTCGCTCTTCTCTTCTACGAGTCTTTCTTGTTATTTATATGCATGTACAGGATATTCCATGGCAAGTCGACAAGTCCTCACAATATTATCAAAATCTCATCGTAAGTAATAATTATTACTTCTCATGCATCATAGTTTTCGGAAAACCAGAAAAAAAGCCCACGACAAAACTTCCAGAACTTTTCAAATACATATGCGTCATTCCATGTCAAATCGACTAAGAGTTGAAATCGACCCCTTTCAGTTCCGATGAAATTTGGTCGGAAGTTTGTGTTATTAACAAAACGAAGATCTACCAAAGGAGAAAAATTAAAAAATTTGGTATCGAAAGTTATCCAAAATTCAAAATTTCACAATTTTTCAAATCTTTCAAGTTTATTTTTTAAATATCTCAGAAACTATTATAGTTACGAAAAATCGTTCTGGATTCGTCTTAAAGAGTATACTTGGGGCTATGAAAAAAAATAATCCGAAAAAAAATTTTGAAAAATTATGAATTTTCAAAAATCGTGGAAATCCAAGCTGCACATTGAATTTTTGGTTCAATTTTTGTTTTTATAATACCTTGTACTAATCTTGAAAGATCCTGCAATTTTCGGAAAGGTGTTTTTTGTTTGTTCAAAAATATGAATTTTTGAATTTTAAAAAATCGTGTAAATCCACGATCAACATAAATTTTTGGTTAAATTTTTTTTATATAATACCTCAGACTGATCTTAAAAGAACCTGAAAGTGTCAGGATGGTGTTGTTCTGTTTCAAAAATTGAAAGATCCTGAAATTTCCAAGATGTTGTTTTATTGTTTCAAAACAACATCCTGAAAATTTCAGGATCTTCTAAGATCAGACCAAGGTATTATATAAAAAAAACATAACAAAAAATTTAATGTTGATCGTGGATCTTACAGGATTTTTAAAAATTTGGTCTGAAATTGCCGATATGTTTGTGAGTAAATATACGTGAAAAGATCCCCACAATGTTAAGGGTAAGCGACGCAGCAAACAAATCGGACAATTACTTTAGTTCCGCTACTTGAAGTATTAGCGCCAGAACGCCTGCGCTTCACAGAAAACTTGCCTTATTGACCATCCGCATTGTCCAATCTCGTCAGTGAGAAGAGATAAGCGGATATCGTAACGCTTACCGTCAGCTGATGAACTTTAATTCCCGACGAATAGTGTTAAATTTTGAAAATCTTTTCCGTAACTATTTCGTGGCACATCAAAATTAATTGCTAACGGTTGGTTCCAAATAAAACTCAAACAATAAAGTTATTTTATGATTCGAGACGGAAAATCATTCTTATCAATCTTATCCAATTGTTTGAGAGTCCATGGAAGAGAATAGTACAAATTGGAAATTTGCCCTTTCCGATTATTTCTCATTTCCCAACCTTCTTTATAAGTAATTCCTTGAGCTTTTCTATCATGGTTTCAATTTTCGACAAATTGGGAAACTGACGATTGTTCTGCGGATCCGATAAAATTTTGACTCAGCAAAGAGAAATTGTTTTGAGAAACTTTTCTAAATTCTGATTTCTAAACATTTTAGGTATTTTGAATATACTGATATGAAAATTTCTAAAAACAAAAATAAACCTCTCTTTATGAGGAAGTAACGAAAGGATAAAAAATCAATTGTCAAACTGACATTTGAAAAATCATCGCTTTGTTTATAACTATTGGGGGGTTAAATACATGTTTTCAACTTATCACACGGGAAGTTGGAAAATTATATCCTGCACGGAAAAAACGAGTTGGTTGTGACAACTAACTGGTTTGTAAGATATGCGCTTAGTAATTAGTTGGTCGGGGTAACCATTTTCGTGGTTACCGCAACCAACTTTTTGTTGGTTGCCACAACCAACTCGTTCTTTCCGTGTGGAGCGCGAAAACAACCTCCAAAGATGATTAATGATAAAAATAAAATTTCGAAATTCATACTTTTCTCTATTTTCAATTTAGAATCGTAACGGAGCTCCTGACCTAGTTGTCGCGGCTGTAGCTTACGCACGCCCTCTACATCGTTTGATAGCGTACTAAAAAAGCACCCTTCATCGCACCCTGGTGATTGAATACATCGTTTTCTCCGAGAATCGAACTTTCTTTACGAGTCTTGTTCAGGAGCTGTATAAAATGACACGGCAGAGATCCCATACAGATATATACCGCGAAATTTCTTTTGTAGATTTACTCGTGTCTCTTACGACACCCTTGCGAAGAGGGTTGCAGGATCGAAAGCTATAAGTTTTGAGGTGTCCAATGTTCTCAGCCGATTTTCCACCATCACCCTCCGAGGACTCAATTTTTTTTTTCATTTACAGAATAGAAGAAGGACGGTGCATGAAAAAGGGCATAGAAAAAATAAGTCAAAAAACTAAAAGTGGCTGGGAGGCAAGAAATTTTTTCTGTATTTCTTCAAAATATATTCTCACCTATGAAGCTATCGATTAAGCACATTTATTTATACAATACAATTATTACAATATACAATACAATACAAGATACGATAATTCATAGTTATGCAAAATCATTTATTTCAGTTGTTGTTGTTGTTGTTATTATTATTATTATTATTATTATTATTTAAATAAATATGGAATCCACCACGTGATCCACGAGAGCGTATAAAGCTTCACAATTTTTTACCCGAGACAAATAGACGAAAGTAGAAATATTATGACCGGTTATGTAATTAGGATGATCATAAATCTGCATAAATCACAAAAAAGGGCGAGATTATAGCCGTGAGTTTTTTTCGTTCGTTTATGAAACTGCACGATATATGAGAAGGGGCGATTGTCTGAAGAGGGGAGGAAATGGGCTTTCGTATGATACCGTGGATTCGCGAGACCGCGAGAAGAGTCAAATTAATCCACGTCGGAGAACGGCGTTTCCGGGAATTAGCTTGTCATTGAAGTTGGTATTCCTTCGATATTCTTTAAGGCTGTATTCTGGTCTAGAGACATACATTTTGAGCATTTTGCTAGGATCGATAAAAAAAATCAAAAAATATTTTTACCATTCTTTTCATACAACATTTTTATTAATATTTTGACAATGAATAAATAAAAATTTCGAGAAAAAAAAATGAAAATTAAATAAATTATAAGTTGGTAAAATCGGGGCAAAAAGGGGTGTGCTGGTTGACACGATAGCAACCTTTTTAGTCATCCGATGCAAAAATAAAAAAAATAAGAATACATAAAACAAAAAATTCTGCATTGCTGAGTTTAATTCGCCTATTAATCGAATTAAAAAACTCTACTGATTGAAAACTTGTAGAATGCTACCTCATCTTTCACAGTTCACAAGGTTTTTTTAACTGTAGAGAAAGATAAGGAAAACCAGTGACAGTTTCCAATTTACGAGGTTTGCTGACTCTAATTAATCAGATGATAAACACGACAGGCTGACATCTTGAGAAGCAAGAAAGATAGAGCGCAGATTAAATTTTAAACATATAAAATTTCATTATTCAATTCAACGCTTTGATCAATTTTTGAAAAATTCAGTATTATTTTGTAAAATCCGTATAATTTTTTCGTCCATATCATGTCAAGGTATACTGCAATTTTAGAAAACATGAAAATGAAATGAAATTTTAACTGTTTGCTTCAATTGTGCTAAACATAATGGCAGATAACCTTGGCCATTATGTAAAAAGTTTTAAAAAGTTCAGTGCAATATTTTTGAATTTTCGGACAAGTCGTCAAAGCGTATCCACCTTTTGTACAAAAACAAAAAATTCATACGATCTGATCACTCGTTATAATGGGCACAACAAATTTCAATAATGGAGACGAATGGTGCTCCATCATGGAGGCATTCATATCAAGAACTCCGGCGTATATCAAGAACAAAGAAAAAATTAACGGCCTTTTTCAGAGCTACCAATTTTTTTCAACGTTTAAACATTCTCGTTTGCAATAAAATAAACAATCATGCTATTATTAAATTTTACCTGAAAAAAAATCCGGGAAAACACATCTTCTTTATTTTTTGATCATGCAAATCTTGTTGAACAACAAAGAAAAAATTAACGGCCCTTTTCAGAGCCACCAATTTTTTTCAACGTTTAAGCATTCTCGTTTGCAATATAATAAAAAATCATGCTATCATTCAATTTTACCTGAAAAATAATGAGAGAAAAAGCAATTTCTTCATTTTTTGATCATGCAAATCTACGTTTTGAAAACGTAGTGGAATTTATTGCACAGAATTCCACTTTACTTTACGCCTAATAGAACTAACAGTTTTGTAAAATACGGCCTAGTCGCTCGATTGCAGGAAGCAAAATTTTCGCTGTGAGAATTGACAAAACTCGTGCTGCATTCTGATTGGCGCACTGGTGGGTAAGATTCTCATTCCCCCCGCTCTTGCTTGTATGGCCGAGACGACGAAATTTTGCGAAAATCTTCAAAGTCCCCTTGATGTATTTTGATTCGCTGTGAGCATTGACAAAACTCGTGCTGCATTCTGATTGGCGCGCCGATGGGTACGATTCTCATTTCCCCGCTGGGTCTTTCTCCATGGAACGCGCTCGTCCATAGCCCCAAGCGCTCGCTTCACTCGCAGCAGTCGATGGCGATTTTATGGATAACTTGGATCGACTCGACCAAATTTAATGAAATCCAATGGCTCTTTTTAGGGCCACCAATTTTCTTTAACGCAGAAAAACTATGCTCTATGAACGATGCAAAAAAAGATATTTTCAGTCCAGCACGGTCTTGTAAAAATACACAATTTTGGATGCGAAAATTAAACCCGTGCTATTTTAACTGCAATGCTGTAATGCAATTTTGACTGAAAAATAATCAGGGAAAAAGCAATTCTTTTTTTTTTGGTCATGAAAATGGTCAATTTATTACATAGAAATCTTCTCTCCCTTACGCCTAAAAAAATTTAAAGTTTCGTAAAATACGCCAAAGTCGATCGACTGACGCGAGGAAGTAAAATTTTCCCTGTGAGAACTGACAAAACTCATGCTGCATTCGGATTGGCGCGCCGGTGGGTACGATTCTCATTCCACCCACTTTGGCTTGCTTGGCCGCGATAACGAAATTTCGCGAAAATATTCCAAGTCCCCTTGATGCATTTTGATTCGCTGTGAGAATTAAAAAAACTCGTGCTGCATTCTGATTGGCGCGCCAGTGGGTGCGACTCTTTCGAAATATATGAGCTCTCTTACTGAAACTGATTACATAACTTTATTGGTCACTCAAAAATATCTATGAATTTTCTAAACTAAAAATGCTGTCATATTCTTTTTCCACGAAAAACAGCATCTATAATAACCAATTGGTTGATCGCACGCAGATTTGGCATACTCTTTCATTATATCATCGTCTAACGTTGGTAACAGAATTGAATGTTAAGAATTTTATTTTATCTCGTAGAACCGTAGGAAAATAGAAAAAATTCATAGTAAAAGTTAAGTAGGACGTTATTTCGTGAAAAACAAAATTTTTGTTTACTAAATCTGATATTAATTATCACAACTCTTATTTTAATAAAACAATAACATATTTTAATTTTTTTTACAAGATTTATATGTATTTTTTGTATATGAATTGATGCGCAAAAGAGTTAGTTGAAAATTGATTTAATTATGAGTTAAAGAATTAAAAAATGAAATCTTGAACAGTTCAGAGGTTATCTCATCCTAAATTTCTAAATTACAATGGCCGGCTCGTGAATGAAGGAGTTTCCATTCGGACCAGAATTTCTATTTTTCTGTCTCTATAGTTCTCAAGATTTGCGGATTCAAAATTTTATATAAGCATCACCTGGAAAAATGTACTAATCTGTATGTTGTAGTTTTTTTCGATACAGTTTTGTCATCATGGCTGAAAAAAATCCTAAAAATCCCTTAACTTTCCTGAGTCTAAGTACACAGAGAAAAATGGGGCCTCAACCTCTAGCACCAGTGGCCAGAATTCTAGCAAGTTACTGACAGTTTGGAATTCTTGTACTGGTCGTTATAGAAGTGTAACAATGATTCACATACCGTATCGTAAAAATGATGCGTGCATATTACATTTTTTACTATTATCGCACCACACGGAGAAACTAGAATTTATGCTATGCGTATAGTGAAATCTAAATATACATGAAGATTCATGCTATACGTGTAGTAAAAACCACATGAAAATAGGACTCGTGCCTATGCTAGAATAGTTTCAAATGTAATATGCACGCATTGCTTTTACTATACAGCATATAGGACTCACGCCTATGCGAGAATAGTTTAAAATGGAATGCACGCGCCATTTTTACTTTTCAGTGTGAGAATCATTGTTACACTTCTATAACAACCAGTCCGAGAATTTCGAACTGGCAGTAAATTGCTAGAATTCTGGCAACTGGTGCTAGAATTGAAGGCCCCATTTTTCTCCGTGTAGATATGTAATCCTTTAATCACTGGTCAAAAAAATAGAGGCGTGGGCAGAGAGACGTCATTTTAACCTCTGGTAAGAACAAATGTTGCCCATGTCTCAAGATAGAATCGATTTCCAACAATAAGGCCGTAATTTTCGTGTCTATACGCTTTGATAGATATACGTGGGATCCCTTTTTATCAGCATTCAATTTATAAATAGGAATGTCTTAATAGGCATATATATATATTATTTTTCTTGTCGAACCACCATTTTCCTCTGGATCATGGTTTCACATTTCTCTCCCTGATTCATAACCATCCTCGTGGTTCCTCGAATATCCTGCCGCTCCCTATTCCCTTTAATATTCTTGAGAATAATATCCCCGCAATATTTTCCAGCCATGCCCGAATATAATATTCATTCAAGGATTTATAACATCCGCTGGGTATACATTTTTACTCGCAAGATCGATCTCACAGCCAGACATCTATAAGATCAAATTTTCAGATATGGATTTCTTCTTAGAAGAGAAATATGATTTTTTGATTGATGAAAATGTAATTTTTTCTTTCGATCCATGGCACATAAATTTGACTGTTTTGGATAATGCTTCCTGTTATTCTATAGTATGTTTTTGTTTAGTGATAATAATATTTGGAATTAACGAAAAAGGTGGATTCGACAACTTCTGAAATATTTCTTAGGTTCAAAAAAAATCCGTTGAAAAACTATTAAAAAAATGATAATATTATCATCTAATGGAAGGAATATTCATTCGTTAACGTCAGAGTTATATGCATTCCCATTTTGGACAATAAATCCATCTATTGATGAACGTGGTATATATTTTGACCTCTGGAACAATTTTCCGATAGGACATTTCATCAAAAAGAGAAATGCGTTGGTCTCCAAAAACGCAAAGAAACATCGCGCAAAATGAACAAACCCTTTCCCCTTCTTGAAGTATAATTTTTGACAGAATGAGGACCACTATGATTTTCAATTATTTTAAACTTATTTATCTTTCAGAGCTTGGTGGTATTTCAAGTAACCGGTACTTGCAACGTACATGAAGTACTTTTCGTACTTCAAGCATGGTGATTTCATGTACAAAGCCTTTGAATAGGTAATTGAAAATAATATTTCGTGACGTATGGACACACTGTCCCTCAACTGTCGCCTACGACAGTTTTTTGAAGACGAACACGAAGTTGGAGTAGTTTTAACAATCTGTGTATTATATTCCTTGTTTCTTCTTTTTCAAACATGTATCAAAATAAATCTTAATTACAATCGTCGATGCTACTTTTGAATTAATTTTATTTCTTTGTTTAAATACTTCTGTTCCAATCTGTCTAAACCTAATCTCAGTGTACAAGGTTAAAGGTGAAAGGTGAAAATATATTTTGATACAAAAAGTACTTGAATAAGAATCAAATAAGAATAATAAATCAATTGTAAATACTAGAACTTACGAGATAAACCTGAAAACTTGAAAAGTACTCGAAACTTGGTACTTAATTTTTCAAGTACTTTTACCTCAAGCACTTCAAATCTTAAGTACTTCAAGTAATAAGTACGTAGTACTTTAAGTACTTTCCGGTACTTTGCTCAGCTATAATGGTGACAAGGATAGTAGATATAAAATTGGCAAAAAATTAGTCAAGAGGAAGGGAATGTATGAAGCCTGCAAATTCTCGAATAATTATAAAAAAATTGTTCACATAGTGTTAAAAAAAATTGAATGAATAAAATAATTCTTGTTGTATTGTCGCTGCATGAAATTTTGTTGAATTTAAACCTGAAAACTTGGAAAGTACTCGAAACTTGGTACTTAATTTTTCAAGTACTTTTACCTCAAGCACTTCAAATCTTAAGTACTTCAAGTAATAAGTACGTAGTACTTTAAGTACTTTCCGGTACTTTGCTCGGCTATAATGGTGACAAGGATAGTAGATATAAAATTGGCAAAGAATTAGTCAAGAGGAAGGGAATGTATGAAGCCTGCAAATTCTCGAATAATTATGAAAAAATTGTTTACGTAGTATTAAAAAAAATTGAATGAATAAAATAATTCTTGTTGTATTGTCGCTGCATGAAATTTTGTTGAATTTAAACCTGAAAACTTGAAAAGTACTCGAAACTTGGTACTTAATTTTTCAAGTACTTTTACCTCAAGCACTTCAAATCTTAAGTACTTCAAGTAATAAGTACGTAGTACTTTAAGTACTTTCCGGTACTTTGCTCAGCTATAATGGTGACAAGGATAGTAGATATAAAATTGGCAAAGAATTAGTCAAGAGGAAGGGAATGTATGAAGCCTGCAAATTCTCGAATAATTATGAAAAAATTGTTCACATAGTGTTAAAAAAAATTGAATGAATAAAATAATTCTTGTTGTATTGTCGCTACATGAAATTTTGTTGAATTCTGTTTTTTATCCTGAAAAGATACAATTCCTTTCATTACATAGAGTCGAGTAGGAAAATCATATTTTAACTGAATTACGAAAATCGCAATTGAATTTCAACGTCAGAGAGAAGTAATTTTCGTAAATCGTTTCGATCCGATATCTACAGCAACAAAAGCGCATCTATAGCAGAGAAAAGACCAACCAGCTGGTGGAAAATTAAATTTTTCATAATAAAATTGTCCGCGCGGTTGCGCAAAGCAATAAAAAGAACTGAGTAAGAGGAAAAAACAGCAAGAATATCGCGCAAGACACAAATTGCCTCTCAGCATGTTATCTCATCTTGGAGATTGCATTAGTAAAAAAGTTTCTTGAAGATCAGCTGAATTGGAAGGAAAATCGATGAGTAAAACATTGGAGAAAATCGCAATATAAACTTTTTTAAAGATATTAACAAGAATAATAACTTTTATCGTGACGTTTGGAATAATATTTTTGCTTGTAATTCGACAATTTTTGAGAAATAATTATCATCAAAATATTAATAAGAAATGACAAATATTAATAACAAACATGTCAATGGAATAATAATGTTCAAGCGATTTTCAATTATGAGTTCCACTCGAATTGATCGGCAGAAAAAAATATTCGTACCTCTATAAATTGCAGGTTTCTATGTCTATGATGAAAAAGAACCATTGCTGGTGAAGGCATGGTGATAAATATACATGGTGATAAAAGTTTCACCGAATGAATTACTTTCGTCGCCGGATTAAGAACGACGATCCATTTCCGCATATATACGTATATATATTGCACACGTTATCTGGATTCAATATGTCTGCATACGCATATCATGATAGTGCAAGCTATCGTTGTGTGATTAATTAATGATCCGTTCATTACTTTCAAAGTGGGCACGGAACGAGCTACACCATGAGATTGTCGAGGTGGACTCACGCTCGCACAAAATTGCTTTGTAATTGATATAGATTGTATTGTACAAAGCGCAAATATCGAGGCAATTTTATCCTGAATTACACATGCATATATAGGGGAGGCTGGGGCCCCTCTTTAAAAATTTGTTAAAAAACAAAATTTTTCGTTTCCTGTCGAATAATCATAAATTCGATGTATTGACTCATTTTTAGGCCAATCCGCGATACCTGGGGCATAATGGACCACCCTGAAAAGTTAGGTAAGAAAATTCGTGTTTTTCTTCAAATTATGATAAATTTGATGTATTCATCCATATTCGAGCCGATGCACTGAATCCGGGGTAAAATGGAAGAGAAACATGTTTAACCTTAAAAACAATTTCTTAAGATTGAAACAAATTGTTTATTATTTTTTAGAGGAGGGTTGTCGTGCCCCAGAAATTTTTTATGTTTATTTTTGGAGCTTCGGCAAAATTTCGGTGAATTCGTTCAAGATAGAACAAACGTAAAATTATTTGATGGTTGAAAGTCACAAAAACTATGAACCGGCTTAGGGGGGCCATCGTGCCCCAGCCTCTCCTATGTGTGTGTAAGTCGCGCATGCGCATCAAGTGTATATTCGAGAGGCCGTTTCCTTTTGAGCCCCCTTGCTCCCTATTTTCGTTGTACATTTTATGCTATATGAAATGTGGAAAAATTTTCATCTGAATATTTACGACGAATCCAATATTAACATATGTTGAAAAATAATTTTTTAAAATTGCCAAAAATTATTGATTTTAAAAAATTCAAGAAAAAATTCCTAGTATAAGAGTCAGTAAAAAAAGGAAATTGAAATAGAAAAGTTTAAACGATTTTTATATTCACGTGTTGAGAAAGTCGATAGCAAAGTTGTTGAATTTTAATAATAATAATAATAATAATAATAATAATAATAATAATAAAATGGATCATCCCTATAAAAAAGAATGGCATGCATGTTACATGTATTTAAAAAAAAATACGTACCACATATTTGAAATTTTGAACTAAGTATATTAGATATTTGGCATTACTTTCATGAAGGCGATTTTACAACAATATTTCAAAAAATCGCAAAAAACAAACTTGCTCTTCGGAAAAAAAAACAATGTGAAAAAAAAATGTTCAGATTGTGCCAAAATAAAACTAATTCTTTTGTCAAATTCAGCCGCAATTTCTGGTTATTCGTCGGTAATCCTTACCTCACAGCATGCAAACATTTTTGCACATGTGTTCGCATGTCGACCCAAAGTAAATACTATACGTCAACTCACCAAGTTCAAATCCTTCGGGTAGTCAACTTCCCCCATCGGTCGGAACTTCGAGCCCTTCGAGATTGTATTTACACCACTAAAATCCTGCGAAGAAGCGATGCACGTATTTCGAAACACGTAAATATTATTTGTGCCAGACTGAAAGACGCGAACTTGTTTCTAATATGAGATGAAGGTAAATAAGAAGAAGAAAAAAGTAAAATCTCGAAAATATGGGGTAGCTACACTATGTTATTAAATCAGAAAAATAATTGTTGACAATTTGTTATTGAAGGACGCAAAAAGCCGGTAAACAAAATTCGTCGTGGCGGGGGGATGGCACTGAAAAAAAGGGGGAGGCGCGCGCGCGCGTTCTCGCGAGTTTAGCGGGTGGACAAGGGGGTGAGCGAGGGATTAGGATGCGGGGTGCGATTCCGGGGTTTCTTTTTTTTGTCGAAAAATGGCAATTGAACGGAACACTGGGAATTTCTCACCCCGCACTCGTGTATAGTATATTGTCGGCCGGATGCAACCGTGTCAGCGGCCGGCGCGCGACTGAAACTCTTCGCCCTTTCTTGCCACCCCCCGTGAGAGGCGCTATCGTACGAAGCGCGCAACCTCCCCTCGAGTTATCCGCGAGAGCACACACGTTCTCGCGTCACTCTCCTGACGCGAAATTTTGTCCCCACTCTTCGGACCAACCACGCTTTTGATAGATATAATCAACCCCCGTCGTGGCGTTTGAGTTTTCCCACTTTTCGATTCGAGCGCGCACGTGCTACCCTCGACGTTTTACGCCACCGGGCAATGATCATGCGCAAAATCCTCTCCACGTGCTCGAGAGACATTGCATTAGCGCGGGAAAACCGATCCAGCCGAGTAATACTTTCGGAATGCGAACTGCACCCCCTTCGACAACCCCTGCTTCGCGACCCTAATCGTTTACCATCGCGAATGCGAGCTTCCGGAATCCGGTCTAGTCACTTGACCCACATGTTGTACCGCGCGGTGTTCACATAAAACCCCACGGGAAAAAGAAATGGAGCTCGGGAGAATGTGGAAGTGTACTACTACAACGTGATCCCCCGTCTGGTAATCTTCTTTATATGTACTTGCGAACGGTAATATCCCCTCAGGAATTCGATTGAAATGCTTAAAATCGAAGGAGATGGGAGGGAAAAGAAGGACCGAGGATATTTCCTGGTGAAAAATTGAATTTTTTTTATGGGGTTTAAGAGAGTATTCTGGTCTAGAATTTTGGAAACATAAATTTTTTTGCATATTCTTAAAGCTTAGACCTTTAAGAATATATCCTCGAAAGGTAATTTTTTAATTCCAATAATTTACCGAGTTAGTCATTTCAGTGAGCCACCAACTACGCGCGTCACCTCGGAGTAAATTGGATGATAGACTTTTTTCTCAAAACTACTTTCCTCAACACAGCTGACATAATATCTCAAATTATACTGAATCGAATTACTTCAAATTTTTTACTAATTTTCAACGTATAACTCTCTATCGCCCCTCCCACTTTTGTATGAAATTGTTTTTTTTACTACTGTAAAAAAATTAAAAACTGAAGAAAGAGTCGAAAAATGCCTTGTTTTTGTTCAGACAGCCGCCATTTCGCGATTTTTTTTGGTTTTCTCTGAGATAGGAACTATAGCGACATTTTTCCTAGAGAAGGCTGGGGCACGACGGCCTCCCTAAACTGGTTAATTTTTTTTTGTGGCTTTCAACCATGAAATTAGTGTGCTTTTATTCTATCGTGAGCGAATTCACCGACAAAAAACAATCTGGGCCCCGTCGGCCCCCTTCAAAAAATATTTTTTTTTAAATCACCCGCAAGAATTAAAAAATTCATCACACAAAAAAATTTAAAAAACAAGTACGCGAAGCGTACTTGTTTGTACTGGGCATATATGTATGCGTCTACCCAACACTGTATGAATAAGATTTTTTTTTGCGCATGAATGATTTTCGTGCTTTTCGCTTTTTCCCTGCCGGGGAAAAATATAGCGAAAAGCACGAAAATCATGCATGCGCGAAAAAAATCTTATTCATGCAACGTGTTGGGTAGACGTACACATATATGCCCAGACCCATACCGATACACCTTTGGTAGGGATATAATTGGGTGAGGATACACTTAGCCCTCCCTTGCTCTTATTATTTCGTTATGTTTCTTTTTATCAACTTGAGCGAGATGGATAGTCATTAGAAATATATGGTTTTAAGAGTGAGAGCAAGAATTACGGGTGAAGAGTAAATGGAGAGTGGGGACATCACGAAATATTTATATTCATATTCATTATTGAATTCCCATTTAGAGAATTTAATCCTAAATTGTGTAAAGGGTTTATTGAAGGGTTTTATTAATCAAAGTGATATTTCATTGAGGGAAGGGTTCCTTTCCCTCTTCCTTAAATCATTCGGCGTTCGAGAAGTAAAGTTTTACAAATAATTTGACAATTCGCTTAAAGTGGTTCATTACCCCTACAGCACATAACATTGCTGAAATGTTGCAGCCATGTTGTCATATTTCACGTGCAATAATATATTGCAGATATGTTGTGGCAACATTGCTACGCAACACTGCGCTGAACCTTCTTAACAATGTTTCCCGTAGTAAAAAACCCCATTGAATCGCCATGGGCAACCAATGGTCCTCATACGACTCCATTGGACAATG
This sequence comes from Alloplasta piceator, assembly GCA_946863875.1. NCBI lineage: Eukaryota > Metazoa > Arthropoda > Insecta > Hymenoptera > Ichneumonidae > Alloplasta > Alloplasta piceator. Next base: position 43,008,329 of record OX333074.1, read on the forward strand.
AATGGGGACTCATTGGGATTTCCGCATTTGTCAATGGCGCATAGGAATGACCATTGATCAGTGAATGGATATTCATTGTAAAGGCACCATTGCCCAAATGACGTCCATTGGACAGCAAATGCGAATGAATCGAATGATCACCATTACTCAATGATGCCCATTGGAAACCAAATGCGGATGGATCGAACGATCAGCATTGCCCAATGGTGTCCATTGGAAGGCAATGCTGATGAACGAATTGATTAGCTTTACCCAATGATGTCCATTGGAAAGTAAATGCGGATGAGCTGAATGATCAGCATTACCCAAAGATGTCCATTGGAAACCAAATGCGGCGAAATCGATGAATGATCAGCATTGACCAATGATGCCCATTGAATAATAAATAACGAATTATACAATGGTCAACATTTATCAATAATATCACTTCAGTGTAAATGAAAATACGATACAATAATAGTAATAGCAATAATAATAAATTAACAATCATTGCCTCGTTTCTTATTATTATTAATTATTTAATTATCATCATTATTTATTATTGTTATTATTAATTATTTAATTATTATTTACACTATCACATTTATCCCGCGAGAACAACCGATCGTGCGCGTGTCACATGTTCGTAACGTAGACAGAGGATTATTATTATTATCACCACGAACTGCGTGATCGCGTTAGTTTCGAGACTCGGCGCGAGATGTCGCAGGACGGTAACCACTGAACTCCCATACGGATTATGCGAAGAGTATGCTTATCTAGACGGGTATGAGCACGGAATATTAGCAGAAAGTCCTTACTGGCTGATGTAATTGTGCTTATTTATTTCATTCTCGTAGAAAATTTCCGTTCACTTGGAAACTAATGTTCTCTTCGAGGATTGCCGAAAGGAGTGTTAACCCAAGAAAGGGTAGCCTCGAAATGAAATACCTACATCGAAAAAGGGGTACCTCGTAAGATCTAATTGATCAAAAATCTCCATCGATGATCGCCATTCATTCCCCATTGCCCTCAAAAACCAATGGAGATGAATGGCGAATTGCCTAGGGAGATTTTTTCCATTGAATCCCCATTAGATAATCCCCATTCCGTTTCAAATGGGGAAGTCAATCCTCATTGGAAAATTCCAATTCGATTTCAAATGGGGAATTCAATGGCAAAAATATCCTTAGGCAATTCGCCATTCATCTCCATTGGTTATTTTGGCAATGGGGAATGAATGGCGATTTTTCAATGGCGACGAATGGAGTTTTTTACTACGGGTTCAGGAATGTTCCTCAGCAATATTCTTGTAATATTGGTGAAATGGAGTTTCAAATTTTACAACTACACAAGCGTAATAAATATGAAAAAGATAATTTGAAAAAGATCTATTCATTTATTCCCTATAAAATATCAATAACGATTAATTTTACGTCATTTCCTTTTTCTTTTTTCATATTTCTTTTCAAAATTTTGTTGTGCTTTTGACATTAATAAGAAATGTGATATTAATATAATTAAGACATTGTGATATTCGTATTAAAAAATGTTCAATTTCAAAAAAGCTATAAAACCAGAATGTATTTTGTTTCTGAATTATTCTTATTCATAAAAGATGACTATATACTGTAACGGGACAACTTGGGGCCTGCCACGATCTCGCCACTTCGCCTGAGATCCGTTAGGTGGCGGCGGTCGGTGGGTGCTCTCGCGCTGGCGAGAGTGCAATAATGCAATAATACAAATGATGCATTATACAAATGCAATAATACAAATGATAAAGTTTCCATTTCAGGTAAAACATTCCTGAAATATTGAATATCTAATACGAGTGATATTGCTGGAAAATTGCATATTGATTGTTCTTAATATTTCTGACATATTGAATATTCACTATGAATGATATTGCTGGATTATTGCATATTGGTTGGATGCAATATTTCTGGAATATCATTTTGTTTTCATTGGAAAATTTTTCAATTTTGTTAGGAATACATTTTTTTCAACATTTTTTGACGTTGCATTTTACCCCGGATGTATCAAATTCATCATAATTTAAAGAAAAAAAAAAATTTACCTAATTTTTGAGTATGGTCCACTATGACCTAGGTATCGCGGATTGGCCTAAAAATGAGTCAATACATCAAATTGCCCCACCCTCCCCTATTTAAAAAAAACGTGATTCTTCAAATATTTTATAACGTTTTGAATCCACGATTGTTTCATAATAAACTTGAATCACCAAAATGAATAACTCTTCCTAGTTATTTAGTTGAAAATTTCAGTTTTATTGTTTTCCACACAAATATTTTGAGTTTGTATAGTGTTTGTATCTATGTGTGTATATCTATTTAGAAAGTAAAGAAATTTTTAATGGTAGAGTACGATGGAAAGCGAAGAGAGACGTAGTGCCCCAAGTAGGTAATAACGTTGTTATACGGACGTAAAACTTGGTCATTACTTTCCATCGTCGTCTGCACTATCCCTTCGGCTTTTATAAAATACGTTTTTCCTCACTACCTCTTGCGTGTGTACACCTGAGAGTCGAAAATCGAGATAGAATTCTCTACCCTCGATATAAACTAGGGTGGACAAAAATAACATATTTTTCTTCGATTGTGTCTCTCATTGAAATCCTTGTATCTTCTCTCTAATAAACAGACATCATACAAGCAAAAGTCTGTACGATTTTTATTGTTCATGCCGCACGGACGTGGAAATTTGGAAAAAGGCGTGACAACTGAATTCCAAAATATCTCTAAATATTGCATACTTCTTTAGAGGAAATTGCTTTACAATAAACAAAATACTTATCTTTTGGAAAATTTTTGTTGTATCAGTCCTGAACTTTTGGCAGTTCTTTCAAACAATTCTCCATTTTCGAAGATTAGCTAATAAATATAATTAACGGTGTCAGAATCAAGGTTTTAAAAAAGTTCCAAAATCGAAATGGTATAGGATTCACGTACGACAAAAACCTTTTTGTAATTACAAAAAATTTAAATATTAAAGAATTTTGTGATGTTTGAGTATTCAAATTCAGATGTTATTATCAAATTCCACTATTGTTATTAAATTCGATGAATGTTTTTATTGGATCTAGGAAAAATAGCCCCCGGAAAATTGTCCCCCGAAAATTGGCCTCTGGAAAATTGACCGCCGCAAAATTGGCCCCTATTGTCGGTTAAAACGTCTATTGAACTGTTCCATTCGAATAAAAACAAATTTTTTAAATTGTGTAAGTAGTGTAAGTGAAACTCGATCTTTGAGGCTTCAAGCAGCACAACAATCCCAAAAACTCGCTTAGAAGCAAATGTAAAAGTTTGTTTTATTCGAATAAAACAGTTCAATTGACGTTTTAATAATAGGAGCCGAATTTCCGGGGTCAATTTTCCAGGGGACCAATTTTCCAGAGGCTAATTTTCCGAGGTCCAATCTCCCGAGGGCTATTTTTCCTGTTACCGTTTTGATTAAGTTCCTGTGGCAGTAGTAAAAAAAATCGTACAAGACTCCGCTTGAACGAGAATTTTTTTTCACGCTCAAGATACGAAAATCTCGATGAGCAGGACGATTGAGTGACAATGTACTTTCGAACCATCCTAATATACATAAAACAACCCACGAGCTTGGACTACTTCTTAGGTTATCACGTATTTAATAAAGTTTGTATGTATAGAAGTATGATATAACGTTCCTTATGACGCGTAAAATTCTAGCGTCGAGCTTGCATATAATAGCGGATTGTGGCAATATCAGATATATCAAATCACCGTGATGAAATCGTATTTTATGACCAACGAAAATAAACATATGAGGTGGGATACAGCCTTTTGTATATTTTTATTTATTGAAATGACAAGGGTTGCCTGCAAAGCAATTTTTTACCCTTTAGTCGTAGGTACTAAAAATTCTCTTTTGTGTTTTCATTGGAAAAAAAACAAATAAAGAAATATAATAATATAATATAATATAATATAATATAATATAATATAATATAATATAATATAATATAATATAATATATTAATAAAATATTATTATATTATATAATAATGTTTAAAAAACAATTTAACAAATAATAATGGTAATTGTTATTGCTACAACTTGTATATCTTCAATTTCCAAGTGGATAGTTTTCTTTAATCCCACCCACTTTCAATGTTTTTCGGGCAGAATACAATTTAAAAAAAAGGTGAAGTCAAAAATTAATGATTTTATTCAACCATAAAACAAGGATACTTGATTCGTGCGTTTTTTCTCATGTACGAGTATTCTGTGGAAAGGGAAAGGTATGTAAATGCCAGATGTATACGTTTTCCCATTAGGGTGTGACATTGTTAAATCCAGGGGTGAACGGGGTTAATTAAATAACGGAATAAATGTCCGCGGAAAACATGAAATGTTGAGATCAGCTATAATACACGGTTTAATTTACGAAGTGTAAATAATGCAGTGGCTGATAATCGTAAATGTTCATTATACATTGGAGAGCGCAGAACGGAATCCGTATTTATTCATTTTATGTACATTTTATTTATCGCCCATTTGCCCGGAATCTATTTCTAACTTTTCTCGTCGGCCTCTCTGATTTTTTTACTTTCGCATTACCCTCGAAATATGGAATAATTGAACAGTATTGTAACCTAAAAAAAAAACAATTTTCAAAATATCATGGCAATACGCACTGTAAAAAAATGTTTGCAACTCCGCCTGTGTGTGCTTTAATCATCCAAAGTGATATTCTGGTCCAGAATATTGTAAAAATCCAATTTTTTTCCATATTCTCAAAGGTTAGACCTTTAAGAATACATACTCGAAAGAGAATGTTTCAATTCCAATCATTCATGCAGTTATATAGCGATTTTAGTGACGCAGCAACTACGCTCGTCATGTCGGACGGGCAAATAGGACAAAATTTACGGCTTTCGTATCAAAATTATTATTTTTACTATTGTAAAAAAATTAAAAATTATGAAAAAAAAACAGTCAAGAAATGCCTTTTTTGTTCAGACAGCCGCCATTTTGCAAAATTTTTTTTTCCGTTTTCTCTCAGGTAGGGGCTATAACCACACCCGTAGGAAAAAACTCCATTCGTCGCCATTGAAAAATCTCCATTCATTCCCCATTGCCAAAATAACCAACGGAGATGAATGCCGAATCGCCTAAAGGGATTTTCGCCATTGAATTCCCCATTTGAAACGGAATGGAGATTATCCTATGGGGGTTCAATGAAGAAAATCCCCATAGGCAATTGGGCATTCATCTCCATTGGTTTTTGTAGGCAATGGGGAATGAATGGCGATAATCAATGGAGATTCTTTCATATAGTAAAAAACTCCATTCATCACCATTGAAACATCGCCATTCATTCCCCATTGCCAAAATAACCAATGGAGATGAATGCCCAATTGCCCTAGGACATTTTCGCCATTGAATTCCCCATTTAAAATCGAATAGGGATTTTCCAATGAGGATTGACTTCCCCATTTCAAACGGAATAGGGATTATCCCATGGGCATCAGTCGGCAAGAACCCCTTGCATGGATTTTTTGGACACCGACTTCTGCTAATATTCCGTGCTCACACTCGTCTAGATAAGCATACTCTTCGTATAATCCGTATGGGAGTTCAGCGGGTTGCCGTCCTGCGACATCTCGCGCCAAGTCTCAGAACTAACGCGACGCGTTTCCAATGAACATCTTTGGGTAATGCTGATCATTCAGTGCATCCGCATTTACTTCCCAATGGACATCATTGGGTAAAGCTGATCATTTCGTTCATCAGCATTTGCCTTCCAATGGACACCATTGGGCAATGCTAATGGCTCGGTCCATCAGCATTTGCCTTCCAATGGGCATCATTGAGTAATGGTGATCATTCGGTTCATCCACATTTGCTGTCCAATGGAAGTCATTGGGCAATGGTGACTTTCCAATGGATATCCATTCACTGATCAATGGTCGTTCCTATACGGCATTGAAAAATGCGGAAATCTCAATGGGTCCTCATTCATTGTCCAATGGAGTCGTATGAGGACCATTGGTTGCCATTGGCGATTCAATGGAGTTTTTTTACTACGGGCATTCTTACTAATAAAAAATCTTTTCACAAATTTCGTGTCGGATGACCAGAAGGGTTGCAATCGTGTCAGCTAGCACACCCCTTTTTTTAGCCTCAACTTTACCAGCTTATATCTTACATAGTTTTTATTTTTTTCGCGACATTTTTTTAGTTTATTGTCAAAATATTGATAATTATGTTGTAAAAAAAATAATAGTAAAAATAATTTTTTTTTTATCGAGCTCAACGAAACGCTTAAAATGTATAAAATTGCAAGACGACAAAACTTTTTCTCACAGTTCTTAAAACATGCCGTCGACTATCTGAATTGTTTGCTTTCGTTTGTCTAAAAGGGAAAAAAAATTAGAATGTCATTAGTATTGACGATTATCAATAAATAAGATTAAAATTATTGGCTATGGACGATAGTTATTGTCAAAGTACTGAGGAAAATTTTCGAGATGATTTTAAATAAGATTAATTCATTTTTAAATAAGATGCTGCCGAAAGGATGTAAAATAGTTACATCCATTTATGATAATACGTTCCAATGGTAAAAAAATTAATCTATCCAAGTATGAACCGAGTTGCGGGGTAGTAATATCATATTATAACCTTTTGTTCACCCCTTGAAAGATTAAATAATTTTTTATTAAAAAATCCCATATTTCAGCAGGTAATAAAAATAACGAATAATAATCGTCACTCTTTTCACAGTGAAAATACCACAAGCATTTTTTCCTTACTCTGAATATATATCATGTTTTTTCAATATACGTCTAAATTTTTATCAGCGATCGCAAACGGTTTATGAAATGTAATAAAAAAAATTGAGAAGTTTGATCGAACGAAGGATACGAGTCGATGAAAAATATCCTTAGAGTATCGCAGACGGGAGGCACATATAGTGTGTGGTCTGAGGAATTCTTAAAGGGGAGCAAGGAAAAAGAATAAGTGGAAGGGGAGTAGACAGTGAGAGAGTTTATAGATGGAGGTGGAGGCAACAGCGGTCGCGATATTAAATTTGACTTTTACCAACTCTTCGTTCGCGCATTCATGTATCTCTATATACATCCCCATTGTTATATTCCTCCGCATATCATTCGCTCATTCATTTTCACAAAAGCTTTTTCGGCTTCGAGAGATGACGAAGTGGCTGGAAATCTTCGATGATATTGAATCGCGTCGTAAACTTATAAAAATTTCATACACAACGTTTTTCCCTCACCCCTTGTCTCTATTTCTTTCCCTCCCTCTATATATATATATGGGGCATTCCATCCCAAATCGGACAGTTTGAAAAACTTTTTTTTTTATTTCCTAAATTTTTTTATATTTTTTAGTACCCATCAAAAGACCCTTCCTGTTAAATTTTGAGCTTTTTTTGATTACCCGTTCAAATGATATTAAATTTACAAAAAAACCGCTCTTTTTTTTGGTATTTTGGTCATAACTTCTTTAATGATGGTCCAAATTAAAAGTTCTTTTTCTTCAAAATTTTTGTTTTTTATGGCCTACTCAGAAAAAATACAACAATAATATTCAACGTGTTTTTGAATGAGTTTTTTGAGTTCTAAACTTCAAATCGCGTTTTTGAAAGTAAGTGTCATTTTTTATTTTCACTTTTTTAATTTTTTGTTTTAAACATCTTTCTATTCAACAATTTTTAAGACTGGTCCTATGGTGAGATCTCAATAACTTCTATTTTTTTCGATTTTTGAAAATTTAATATATATTTTTTTTTCATAAATTATTATTATGAATACAAATTTTTGTTACTGTATAGTATTTTTTTCAATATTTAGAATTTATTTTGACCCTTTTTTATTGTTAACAGGTTCTTAAAATTAATAATTAATCGTTAAGTCTGTTTATGAACAATTATAACAACCGTTTTTATTTATTCACGTATTTTTTTGAAAACCTTACATATACGATTATTTCCTGAATTAGAATATTACTTTGCCAATACGTTTCCGTTGCTCATTGGAATAATTGAATGAAATTTTTGTGTCCCCCTGTGATTGACTTCGCAGTATTTGATCGCAAATAAAATCTTTCTTTTGCATCTGAATAATGTTTTTCATGTGAAAATATGACAGCAATATTCGGTAGACTATTTAGGTTCAATGCTCACTCGTATAATTCTTGAACTGTTGTTATTTGCTCATCGATTAATTATTAATTTTAAAAATATGTTAACAATGAAAAAGTGTCCAAATTAATTCAAAATAATTTTAAAAATACTGTACAGAAACAAAAATTAGTATTCATAATAATTTATTTTAAAAAAATAGTAGTTATTGAGATCCCACGATCGGAATAGTCTGAAAAATTGTTGAATAGATAGATGTTTAAAACAAAAAATTTCAAAAAAAATCAAAAACGACACTCACTTTTAAAAACGCGATTTAAAGTTTAAAACTCAAAAAACTCATTCAAAAACACGTCGAATATTTTTGTTGTATTTTTTTCCAAAAAAGGCTATAAAAAACAAAAATTAAAAAAAAAACTTTTAATTTGGACGATTATTGAAGAAGTTATGACCAAAATACCAAAAAAAGCGGTTTTTTTGTTAATTTGTTATCTTTTGAACGGGTAATCAAAAAAATCTCGAAATTTCACAGGAAGGGTCTTTTGATGGGTACGCGAGAACATGAAAAAATCGAGGAAATAAAAAAAAAAGTTTTTCAAACTGTCCGTTTTGGGATGAAATGCCCCATATGCATATCTTGCTATTCGAGATGCATTGTGCTAAATTAAATGCTGGAGCTGGTGCAAGAGGGTGAGTTTTCCCGTTCTTAATAGGGGAGGGTGGAGCACGACGATTCTCCTGGGGCACAACGGCCCCCCTACAAAATTTTGTAAAAAAAAAATTTTTTTGGATTCTTATTAAATTATCATAAATTTCACGTATTAACCCATTTTTAAGCCGATCCGCGATACCTGGGGCATAATGGACCACTCTAAAAAATTAGGTCAGAATTTTTTGTTTTCTTCAAATTATGATTAATTTGATGTATTCATCCATTTTTAGGCCGAGGTCCGGGATAAAATCAGCTATAAAAAAAAATAGGAAAAAATTCAATCTTAACAAAATCGAAAAATTTTCAACAGAAAACAAAATCATCGATTATCTCAAAAATGAAACATAAAATTTTTTGGATTAAAAAAAAATAATAGTTGAGAAATATATAAGGTATTTATTATTCAACGAATTTTTAATTAATCTATATAGTTTTTCATGTTAAACACATAAACAATAACATTGATTATGATTTATGAATTTATGATCATTATTTAAAAACGGAACAAAAATAAAAATTTAAAATGATACATCAACTTACGAGAAGAATGTAATAAATTACTTTTTACAATAATCGCAAATGTATTCGTTGGAATAATCTTTGTCTATACCTGCACCGGAATCATGAGACCATTATCCCTTACAATTTTTACACTGAATCCATGATTCCTTAGATTTCGAGTAAAGTCTATTACAATAAAGATAATAACAATCATTATTTTCAATTTTTGAACAATGTATTTTTTATTTTTTTATGTGATGAATTTTTAAATTCTTGTGTGTGATAAAACAAAAAATTTCATCATTTTTTAGAGAGGCCGTAGTGCGACAGAATTTTTTTTTTTCGAAGTTTCGGCAAAATGTCGATGACTTTGTTCAAGATAGAACAAAAGTAAACTGATTTGATGGTTGCAAGCCACAAAAAGTATTAACCGGCTTACAGGGGTCGTCGTGCCCCAGCCTCTCCTATTGCTCGTCGATTCATCGATTCAGAGCGTGCCAACGAATTCCATGAACCTATATACACTATTTTCAACTGCGAGGACAACTCTTTCTCCCACCGCTATTTTCTTGAAGTTGTATTTTGCTTCTTGATAAGGGTAGTTTCATTTTAATAACTTTTTTTTCAATTCACGTTCAATAATTTTTTCAATTCTTTTTAAATTTTCTCAATAAATATATTACGTCACTAGGTCAGATTGTCAGAAGGAAGGGTTTAGATTAAAGTAAGAAAAAAAATCCTTAAGAGGTTTAGTTTGTGGAAAATTAAAAAAAAAAAAAATCTCAAAAACTCTCCAACTTTGAGCATTTTGTGATCAATACATTTAATTCTTATTAGACAGATAAACTTCCTGATCGGAATCGTTGGCATTGATTTAAGAACGAATTACTTGAGATTTCAATTTAGAATTTCAACAAATTAAAATTTAATAAAAATTTTTATTACAAATTTTTTTTCGTAACCAAAAATTGCATGAATATAATATAAACATAAATTCTCAGGAATTTTTAGATTTTGCAAAAATCTCTATGCGTAAAAATCTAACATAGAAAAAATAGACCTTTATTAATTCACCCCTATTGTCAACCCTCACTCCATCGTTTTATCGTCCTTTATTTAGTCGAGATACGAACCCGATCGCGACAGATAATATCACTCGCTTTTATCACAGTTCTCGAGAAGGAGTTTCACGCTTTTGTCGTTGGATGGCGCAAGCATCGACGCCACCCTCATCTTGCCTCTCACCTTGTTTTTCTTCAAACACACATTTTTACGGTCTCTTTCTCGTGTTCGTAAACATCTCTTTGTTATTTTATATTTTTATTTCACTCGTCCTGTTCGGTCTGCTTTTTATAGCTTAGAAAACTAGGATTTGCCGACACAGCGTGAACACACATACCACGAGGGGATGAAATATTTTCACATTGCTAGAAATGTCCAGCACCGAGCAAATTCTTTTTTTGTCTTCAATTTCTTATTTCATCCTCTTTTCGAAACATTCGCGTAACATGAAATCTTTTTGAACGAAAGCAAGAGAGGCTTTGTAATTTTTTTTACCCTGCTCCTGTCATTCATATTTATTTTTATTTCTTCCACCCTCCGGCCTTTTTTTCACCCTCATTCGTATTTTTCATTACGCGAGGACGTGAACACCGGGTCTCGTCACGCATCACAAAGTGTTGCCTCTTCGCTCTCTTGCCAATGGAAATTCTCTGGCTGTTTTTAAGAAATTTTTTAGTACGCACGAATGATGGAGAATGTAGGGCCACGAGAGTGAGAATGGGGGTGAAAGAAAAAGGCACATCATATATTCATGCACATGTTTGGGGTTTTTAGGCAAAATATTTTCGATCTATGACGAACCAGAGCTGGGCAAAGTACCGGAGAGTTCTTCAAGTCCAAAGTACAAAGTACCGTAAGTACTTGAAGTACTACGTACTTATTATTTTGAGTACTTAAGATATAAAGTACTTGAGGTACAAGTACGCGAAAAATCAAGTACCAAATATCAAGTACTTTTCATGTTATAAGGTATATCTCGCAAGTTCTAGTACTTGAATTTGGTTTTTTATTCTCACTTGATTTTTATTCGAGTACTTTTTGTATCAAAACATACTTTCACCTTCTGCAATACACTGAGATTAGGTAGAGGCGGATTGGAACAGAAGTATTTCAACAAACAATTAAAAATAATTCAAAAATAGCATTGATGCACCGAGAAAAAGGTTTGGTAAAGTAAATAAAATTTGGCTCGAATTAACTAAACCGGGCAGTTACGGGTGGCGAACGAAATGTATAATTCAGTTAACTCAAAACGTGTATCAAAATGGAAACAAAAATTGCATTCCCATAAATACATATATCCTTGACCTAACAGAGTAGAGAATCCGTTCAATTGAAAATTACATTGTTTTGATTCTATATTTGGTAAAATGCACTCAATTTGCGATTGCATAACCAAATGGTTTAGTTGAACGAACAGTTTATATTTGCTATGCAATCCAGATGTTGTTCACCGGAAAAAAAATGCATTCAATATAAAGCTAGAAAGTTTCAATTGAATTAACATAACATTTGATGATATTGCAATATTTGTTTAAGCTACGAGGGCTTTTACTTAACCAAGTAATCGTGAGATTAATCTGTTAAGTGAAAATTTAACTTATTTATCCTTGCGCCCATAAAGAGCACGAGTGCCACTAAAGTGCAATGGTGATCTCATTCAAATATGTAGTCTTCAGTCCATAGAACTGAGCGACCACAGAGCGCGGGTAATGTTCCATCAATTTAAAGTTAATCGAGGACCCTGATGCTGGTAATACACTGGTACTTATCGGTGCTCAGTGGCAGTCTCACTGGCGCGTGAGCGCGCGCCGCTCGTCGCCACCTTACGGACCTCGGGCGAAGTGCCGAGATCGTGTTGGTTAGTATACGTACTATCGACTAAATGTGTTGTGGTCGCATTGAAATATTTAGTCAAATTCATCAATCTGTTTGATCAACTTGAAAGCATTTATTATTCTTTTTAACTGGATGAATAGCTCAAATTAAAACTAGATTTTGTTGATGAGACGAAACATACAGTTAAAACAATTTTATTCACTTTCAATAAATGACTAAATATTCGATTGAATGAGAAAACAAGTTATTGAATCAATCGAGTTCGAAATCATTTTGATCCAATGTTGTAATTGCGGTGAATGCAGTACACATTCGAGTCAACGACACCAGTTTTATTATTTCAACAACGGGGCAATAAAATCAAATATGTGACAATTGATTCAAACGAATTTTCCGTGATAGCAGCTGGATAGTTGATATTACTAAACCTTTTGTTCGGTGTGATTGTAATTACGATTTATTTTGATACAGGTTTGAGAAAAAATAAATAAAGAATAGAATACATGAATTCCTAAAACTACTTCAACTTTGTGTTCGTCTTCTGAAAACTGTCGTAGACGACAATTGAGTCACAGTATGTTCATACCACACGAAATATTAATTTCAATTACCTATTAAAAGACTTTATTCGTGCAACCATCAGCAAGACACATTTAAAAGTACTTGATACTTGTACTTGAAAAAGTACTTGAAGTGCAGAAAAGCATTTGAAATTTTGAGTGGAATATTTGAACTACAAACCACGTACTTGAAAATTTAAGTATGCAATACTTGAAGTACTTTTTAAATACTTCAAGTACGTCACAAGTACTAGGTACTTCAAGTACTGCTCAGCTCTGTAATGAACATTGTTCTGCAATTCTCACGTTTACAATCTCGAATGGAATTTTCAAGAAATTTTGTGAGCAAACAAAGGTGAGATGTCCGGCCAAATTCAGATGGTAAAAAAAATTTGATATCCGACCCATATATTTTTGACCCATTTTTTGTTTCGACAATTCAAAAAGTGGCCGGTAACTATAATAAAAACCTAAAAAAAATGTGCCACACTTAAGCAGTCCGGAAACGTATTACGAAGAAAATTAGCCGTCGTAGGATAAGATCCGTCAAACGGTTTAATGAGAATCATGCACAGCGCAGTGAAACTACAAAATTAATTTATGTGAGAACCGCTGCACTTCAAGAATTCCAACTAGTGGCAAAAATTTCTACATTTGATACGTCAAATGATGGATCATTGGCCAGATTTACACGTATTCAACGAACATTTATATTTATGTCAAAAAATCGGGGTTCGACGCTGGCCCGGTCCCCTTAACATTTGCATAATTACTACGCGTGTAAAAAACTACTATGCTACGATTTTGGATTACTGTGTGAAAAAGTTAACAATACAACAACCTTGAAAGAAGCTAGGAAGTCCTCGTGGAAAAGCTTTGTGAGAGTGTCGATCCATCTTGAGCCATAAATACAATCACAAAACGAGCTTGATGGCCAATTAAAGATTCTCAACTCTGTTCCTCCGTATAAACTATATTTTTCAAGTATAACTTCGTTCCATCTTATTGAAGCAAAAAAAAACTATCTGAAAAAATGAGCTTTGTCAGTGAATAGCGACACGGACTTTCTCAAGGAGATTCTATCGTTTGTCATGCGTTAGTTAAATTCCAAGTTTAATTATTTAAAATTCGTATGAACCTTCTTAAGGGGGTCGAGTCAGCGTCAAAACGGCGATTTTCAATAATAATTTATAATTTTTGTAGAATGCTCACAAATATGATGTATCGTCCACCATTTGAGGTACCAAATGAACAATTTTTTGGGACTAGTTAAAACCCTTGAGGTGCACTGGTGTCCTGAAAAACCTAGTTTTGAGTTTTTACACTCTGCGCATGATTCAGAAAGAACTGCTAGACGGACTTTGTTCTACGACATCTCATTTCCTTCGTAACGCTTCTTCCCACGGGATGAACGCAGCACATTTTGATTCAAGTCAAAATTGTGATCAGGACAATGCCTGGAAAGTTCAAAATAGGCTACCAATTTCAAAACTGGCCTGCAACTCTGAAATGAAGGGCAAAAAACGAGATGTGCCGCGTTCATCCCGTGGGAAACAGTGTTACGAAAGAAATGAGACGCCGTAGAACAAAATCCGTCCAGCGGTTTATTCTGAATCATGCGCAGAGTGTAAAAACTCAAAACTAGGCTTTTTAGGACACCAGTGCACCTTAAGGGTTCTAACTAGTCCCAAAAAATTGTTCATTTGGTACCTCAAATCGTGGACATAACATCATATTTGTAAGTATTCTACAAAAATTATAATTTATTATTAAAAATCGCCGTTTTGACGCTGACTCGACCCCCTTAACAATCATACTCAACTGTGGGTAAAATTTGAGAAGGTTTGAATGTCTAGAAATCGAGTTATTTGTTGTAAAATATCGTCTTTTTCGTAACTTCCCATAAGACCTTATGTTGAAGTTGCGATTTTAAACACTGAATATCTCGATTACCAGACAATGAAACCTTCTCAAACTTTTTACACATTATAATACGACCCTCAAGAAGATTAACGCAGAACTTCAAAATATTATCTTGGAAAAATGGTATCTGATGATTTTGCCATTACGTTGCATATACTATCATGATTATGGCGATAGAACCTCCTTAACTTCCGGCTGTTTTCCAGATCTTGCGGTTCCCTCGAGCAGATATCCATCATAAACTTACCAAATCAGTTCTATCAATCGTTTTCTTTTTTTTTCTTTCCATTTCTCCTTGACTCTCTCGCGCAAAATCGATTTCCCTAGACCCCTATCCCACCAATTCCAGTGGCCTCGGCGAACGTTTTCTCTCTGTGAGCGCTTTCACGGATCTCCAACGAGGCGTCCCCGGAGTCAAATTATGTTCATGGATTTCCGGAGTTTTCTTTGACGTCGTCATTAGTAATGGTTTTAATTTGTGCGAAAAACTTTGCGATTACAAAAAGCGTCTCGCCATCAATCGCTGCAATAACCGTAATTCACCGCGAAAATTCGTCGGTCTGCAATTTTCTCCTCAAACATTTTTGCCCGTGTTAGTTTCTACATTTTTCTCGCTGACATAATTAACTATGCAAGGCAATTTTGTTCTCATTATTAGAATTCAATTAATTAATGAGTAATTAAAATTCAATAAAACTTGGAAAACAGTTTAATTAATCTGTGCATTATTCATTTCAAGCAGTTCAATATTGTTCTCCGATTCAAAAGGTCACCACATATTCTATTTATTTAATCCTTACTTGACACACTTCTGCAGAATAACGTACTTGACATATTGGGGTCGTTTGTACCCCAGCGATAAAAATTCTTTTACGAAATGTGCCATTTAATATTTTAATATTGCAAATTTTTGTAGAACTTCTTAAGAGGTTGCTTCCCAACATTATACAGGATTCATAGTAAAATATCAAAGTTAAATATGATGAAAAAATTTGAATATCCAAAAAGAACTGAAAAAATGGCAACTTTTACGAAGAAAATGATAACTTTTTTATTTTCCGGCAAAAATTGTTGAAAATTTTACTGAGTTTGCTGAATTTATAGCAAATATATAAAACTGGAAACTTTGCTAATTTATTAATTTGTCAACTTCCCATTAAATCTAATTCGCGCTATTGGTCCACGAAAATCGGTTGTGTTTTTACGACTGTAGCGTCAAAAAAATGGCCAAAAGTAAGTTTTTGACCAATTTTACGATATCCTATTCCTCGATGGGTATTACTTCAGAGTTATTGCGCTATTTTTTGTAATGTGCATGGGCTCTTCAAGTTTCACGGCATGATTTTGTTTTTTTGGTTTCGTCACGTATTTGACGGTTGAGAATTATTATTCGGAACGAAGCACGTTTTTTTGCACCTAGGAGAGTTGTGACAAGCTATTTTGATTTTTTCTTGCAATAATATTTTGCAGTGTGACTTTGCTCATTCATTTGATATTTATTTTTTTCAGAATTTTCAGAATTTCCAGAATTTTTTAGAATTTAGAATTTAAGGTTGTTATGGTTTGCCAAAAATGATAAAAGCAATATAATTAGTGCCAAAATAAAAAGTTATTGTTGATCATAATTACATACCAAAGGTTGAATAATGCAATAAAATTTAAATGATATATATTATTAATATAAAAATTCATTTTTATTCACCAATAGTGGCATTTGAATTCAATTTCTTTTGTTATAACTATCAAAACATGGCTGTCACAACTTACCTCAGTACCTACTAGGAGAGTTGTGACATGGGAAATTGTTTCAGTTTTCATGAATTTTTGCATGGACCCTCATTACTTTTATTTATTTTTACATCTGTTTCACATCGTGCATAAAGCTATATGAAGATGCAGAGTTCATAGATGTAAGACGTTTTTTGACTGAGATATGCTCGTTAAAGTAAAGATTTTCACAACTCTCCTCGGTCTCCCCTACTTAAAATTAAGGAAATTTAGACCTAGGCTCTTTTGTACCCCAGTGTATCAAGTAAGGGTTAAGCTTCTCTCAACTTCATTTTACATCTGCAATGTTCATTAGATTTTACGACGATCTTGAGGAAGTCGTACTTTTGTTATTTATTTTCAGACATTTTATAGTCGAAAAATCAGTCAGAGAAATAAATTGTATTTTTTCCCACAAATATAATAAACATAAGAACTTTCCTCGAGTGAAATTTTTTTAAATTCTTAACCTTTGTTCATACCAGATTCACCCTCACCAGCATCATACTTTGAAAAAGGTGTTCAAGTGCTTTCTACCTCGAGGATATGAAAAAAATGTATATTCTACGTATGAAAATTTCTAATGGCTAATACAAAAGCTTCAGTGACGTATATAAATTTTTTACTTGCACATGCACTCAGATCTCTATAAATAGGTATATATGAACAATCATGATTGTGAAGAGACCTGCGGGTAGGTTGTCAACATTTTACCACCACTTTATCTTCGGATAATCCCTTTGCAGCCGCCATAGACGAGGGAAAAAAAACTCTTCCATGATCGTCCCTCTCTAATCTCCTGACCTGTCTCCCTCGAGATATTTACACATTTTTCTAAATGTCCACATTTTCACTTTGTCCCTCAACGTGATGTTTACAACCCCTTTTGACGTGCCACGTTATATTCATCATTCAGTCTTCGTTGATGCAAAATACTCTTCCCTGAATTCATTTAAAGCTGGCGAGGAAAAAGCCCAAAAAGAAGAAAACGAAAAAGGGATTTGCCAGCTTTGAGCTTCCGCGAGTGAATGAAAAATTTTTACGATATGCGGGTGACCACTCGCTGTTGGCAATCATACATAATATATACATATATATTTATATATATATGTATATATATATACATATATATGAATAAATCCGCCCTCTGAGCGCTTTTTCACCCTTATATCTCTATACTCCCCCAGCTCTTCTGCCATTCCCTCCACTTTTTCGTAGCTATCAACCTTTATCATTCTTCCCCATCCCTTACCCTTCCTTTCTTACCCTTTTCGCCCTCTGTATTTTTTTCCCTCCCTCCTTCGCTTCATACCCATCCCTTACACCATCATCACAGGTCCTCTCATTCTTTCTGGTCGCGGTGTGATACGCCATGAGTTATTACGACCTAGGCGTAATCCACGAGCCGCAATCTGCGACCAGGAATTCGAACCTTTGCAGCCTCCGACGAGTGAGAGAAAGAGATGGAACAAGAGAAAAGAGTGATTTACGTTTTTCTTTAGCTCTTTCGGTCTTTCTCTTTGCGACTTTTTGTTTCCTTTCTCTCCAAACCCCTGCCAATCCTTTTTGGATACTTGCGATTTTCTACCCTTCCTCGCGGTTACGTTGGAGCAGCGTATTAAATCGTGACGTGTTTTCTATGACGATTTTTTTTTGTTAAAAAGATACCTTCGTATCTATATATTAATGTTTCGAAGGATTATGTACGTGAATAATCCATAAGTACCCGATCTTCGTATTCTAGTGCAACCCTTCCTCATCCGCAGCGAGCTTTCAACAAAGTTTAAAAGCGTTTATCTCAGAACTACATTTTTCAAGTCGGTCGAACTCATAACTCAAACAAATTTCAGCGGGTTTCTTTGAAATTTCAACTGTGCATTCTAAATCACGTTCTCTAAAGCGATTTTTCATTATATTGCATACCCGTGCGTGAAAATTCTAGGGAAGTCCTGACTTAAGTCGGGACCTTGTCAGGCTTGAACGTGGATGCTCTGTCAGGAATTGCCCTTACACCATCAGGTTGGGCCCCGACAGGGCAATGCCAAGGCTGCTAAGCCTATCATATTTACAATATGGCTGACCTAAGGCAACCAATTGAGGACCTTGTCGGGCTTAAACGTGGATGCCCTATCATGAATTGCCATAACACCGCCAGGTTGGGCCCCGACATGCCAGTGCCTAGGTTTCCAGGCTTACTTGCAATGTGGCTGACTTAAGGCAACCCGTTGAGGACCTTGTCGGGCTTAAATGTGGATACCCTGTCATGAATTAACATAACATCGCCTGGTCCCCCACGGAAATTTATATATTTTTAATATACGCAAAATATATGTGGATATATTTCGAATATATGTACATATATTTTTAATCCAAACATATATGTTGCAAATATATTAGCATACATTCTTAATATATGCTGATATATATGCAACATATATGAGAGATAGGTGTGATTCACATATATCTCTCATATATTCTGCATATATTCTTAATATATGCTGATATATTTGCAACGTATATGAGAGATAGGTGTGACTCACATGTATCTCGCATATATTCTACATATAATCTTAATATATGCTACCATATATGCAACATATATGGCAGCATAACTAACTAACAAACATAATATTATTTAATTATTTAAGTTTATTGTATTCACACTTTTCATTATTATTTACATTATAATGTTTATCCCGCGAGAACAAGCGATCGGGCGCCTGCCACATGTTCGTAACGTATAGGCAGCGTCGTCGCGATTGTTTCCAGACTCGCCGCGAGATGTCGCAGAGCGGCAACCGCTGAACCCCCATACGGAGGATGCGACGAGTATGCTTATAAAGGCGGGCGCGAGAATGGAATATTAACAGAAGTCCGGCGTAAATGAAGCCATATAAGGAGTTCTTGCCGGCTTCTCAGGAACTCGTACTTTTGTATTTGATTCTCCTAGAGAGTTTCCGATGTTTAGGAAATTTCTACACGGGTATCGCATATTCAACCCATATTCGGGATGTATGCAGCCCACTTTTCAACTATATTTGAAATACATGCAACATATATTTAATCTATATTTCAGATGTATGCACCATATATATAAAATATATATATTGTATGTATGTGTCGTACATTTTACATATATCTAAAATATATTTTAAATATATTTTAGATATATATAAAATATATTTTAAATACATTTAACATATACGTACATATGCGAAAAGCGGCAAAATCTATCCAAATAAATATATTACACATCTATAAAAAATATATTTTAAATATATTCATTTATATACGGTAATTATATTTTGAATATATTTAGTACGCAATTTTGCATATATTTTGAATATATAAATTTCTGTGTGGGGTTGGACCGTGACAGGGCAATGCCAAGGATGCCAGGCTTAATTACAATATGGCTGGCCTCAGGCAACCCGTTGAGAGCCTTGTCGGGCTTCGATCGGGCAACCGATATTTAAAGAAGTCGGTATAATTACAACAGAACCAAATCGGACCCAAATAGGGCGAAAGTATCGGAGCCCCAATTATTTCAAACATGACACTGACGAGGCAACCCTTTGAGGGCCTAATCGGGCTTCACGGGGTGTTAGTTCCAAGACTCGCCATGGGATATCGCATACGGCGTGCGTTCTCTCGCATACGAAATATGCAAATAGTATGCTTATATAGCCGAAGTGGGAGCACAGGTCGTATTCGACACCGCAGAGTCAGGCCTCTCAGAAAGTCATGCCTCGAGGGTAGTCATACCCGCAAGATTTCTACATAGAAATCCTCTGCTTTATACTATTTTTTTTTGTAAAGATTCTCATGGAGAATTATTAATAATATTTTATTAATAATAATTAATAATAATGTATTATTATAATATATAATAATAATTATTAATAATAATGTATTATTCTAATATATAATAATAATTATTAATGATAATAATAATATTGTTATTATTATTGAAATAATTCAATTTTACAATCTACACGTATGGCGATTCTACGTACGTACTAGGGCTCTGATAGGGCTTGGCCAGGGGCTTGTCGTGGATTCGACATGCGAGACGTGAGGCGGTTGTAAAGGCCTTCATTTGGCAACCTTCTAAGGCCCTTGTCGATAAAACGTGACCATCCATTAAGGGGCCCTATTGGGCTTCCAGTCAAGGGCCCGAAAAAAGTTAGGGAAAACCGATCGGGGCCTAGTCGGGGCCTCAATCAAATTCACGCACGGGTAGTTCCTTTTTTATAAACAATTGCCTGACGATTTTCTCGTGGCATTTTATACTTTTTGATGTAGAAATGCGCCATCTTGACAAAAAAAAACATTTTTAAAAAATCCCACGTACTTCCATAGCTATTCTTACCTATAATCGAAGAAACTGCCTAATCATAATTCAAAAATTATAGGAGCTATTGGTTCGGCCGTCAACCTTCCAGGCATAAAGACATTATCGAAAAAACGATGCACAGTCGCCATTTTGACATATATCGCCATGAAAAAATAATTTTGTATTGCCGATTGAATACATAATATACAACACCCTTATCCGTTTTTCCGATTTTAAATCCGATTTTCTTTATGGTTTCGATTTAAAAAAATCACGAAATATGCCCTTTTTTATCTGTGGAGTGTAGAGTTTATCTAATCCCCTAATATTTTGACGATAAACAAAAAAATTATCAAGAAAAAAAAATGAAAATTGAATTAATTGTAAGCTGTTAAGCTGTATAGGAGCGATAGAGTTATATATTGAAGATTGGTAAAAAATTTAAAGTAAATCGGTGGCGTAGAACTCGAAATATCATTTCAGCCGTGTTGAGAAAAGTAGTTTTGACAAAAACGTCTACAGTAGTTGCTGCATTACCAAAATAGCTGTAATTCCGTAAATTATTGGAACTTAAAAAATTCCTTTTGAGGCTATATTCTTAAAGATTTAAGCTTTAAGAATATGCAAAAAAATGATTTTTTTAAATTTCCTTCCGAGGATATATTTTAAAAAGTTTAAACTTCAAGAATTAAAAGAAAATGATTTTTTCAAAATTCTAGACCAGAATACGCCCTCAAGGTGATTGTGTCGTTACATCAAAATAATGTTAGAAATATGAAACTATTGGTAACAAGTCCCCTAATAATATGATGTTTCGTTGAAATTACGATTTTTTAATAATCCAGCTTTCTAATCGTCTTGAAATGTTTAGTGGTTATTCCCACCCCGAATATCTCTCAATGGTTGCATATTTTAAACATGATTTTGGTATAGCAACTTGACTTTTTAAACACTACAACTACCGAGACGAGTCAAATGACCCTTTTTGAATTATTTTTTTGTTGTGAATTTTTTTAAAACTGATAAAGCGAAATTACGATTTTATTTTACCACTTACATAAAAATATAGTTTTGAATTGATCCTTAACATTGCCTCATCTTCGGACTACTTTTTTTCTGCGAAAATCACATGAAAAATAAAGGCATAAAAAATATCGGTACGTTAAGTGTTAAACTTTCAGTATAAAAAATCAAACACAAACGTTCAAAAAATAAGATATTCCTGGTCCACTTCTGAATATATATATTTTTTCAATTCGGAAAATTATTTGTTATGAAAATAGTTGGGACACTCGAATATCCTTGAACTTCAATCATGTAATACGTTGATTTTTTCTGAGGAAGAAATTATCAATCATGAATGAAAAGTTTTCAAAATATTTTTTTCATTTTTCCTAATGTTCATATGAGTCATGAGTGAAAAGTTTATAAAATCTCTCGTGTATGATGTCACATTTATCCTCGTTATATTAGCTACATATTGGCTCGTGCGAGCTTGACCGATAACTACTGATAAATTTGCAGGTGTTCGTGACTGCGATAAGATTGAATGCTATTGTAATCAAACAATTTTGCGAAACCTACGAGCGTTATTTTGTTTCTTCGTCGTTTTAACACGTACGGTAAAGGAAATGTACGCGATATTTCATCGATGAGACTTTCCGCTAATTACTTAACGAGCTTTGTGGATTTCAGCTAAAAAAAATTATTCCAAAATCGTGAACGAGCAAGTTGAATACTTTTTTCTGCTTTAAAGCTACTAAGGATGCTGAGTCCCAAATCGCAAATGATGAGAAAATTCCGAAAATTTGGTATGTTTTTGGATGAATTATTTAAGAGGTCGTGTAAAAATTTCACGACGATTAGGAAGCTCGTTATCGAACAATTAGCATTAACAAATTAAATTAAATTAAATGTAGTCTTATGGAAACTGATATAACTTTGCGATAAGTTTTTTTTTGACCGCTCAATTTTTTGACCTCTCAGTTTATTGATAAATATATTTTTTATTTGTTTAAAAAATGGTTCTTAAAAAAATGTTAATATTTTAATAACGAGCTTCCTAATTGTCGTAAAATTTTTACACGACCTCTTAAATACTTTATAAAAAAACATAACAAATTTTCATAATTTTCTCATTATTTTTCAATTTAACCCTTAAGGAGGTTGAAGCAATGATGATAGAATTCTAAAAATTCAATATGTTTTTACATGAAGTATTCAGGAGGTCGTGTAAAAATTTCACGACGATTGTGAAGCTATTTATTGAACAATTAACATTGAAAGGTTTCATAGGGACTCAACATCCTTAAGCTAGTTTGACATTGATAAGCATTTTTTACGAAATAATTTTTTACGAAGTTTGCAAAATCCGAGTAAGTTGTCTGCAAAACTATTACATCATTTCAGAAATTATAAAAACTTTTTCGCATGTACAAAATAAAATCAAAATTAAAAATTTAATATTCAATCAAAGTCCATCTTTTCCGATGTATATCTTTTATTCCAGTAATGACAGTTGTACATATTGTAAAAATAAAGCCTCTTACTTTGAAAATCTGCCATTTTTTTTTTTTTCAAATTCCACAGATCTCGATAATTCCTTCGATCAATCAAAGGATAAACTAATATAATAATGAAAATGCTTGTCGCAAATCGGATGTAACTGCGTTATAACCATACATTTTTACACAGAAAAATTACAGACTGTTTTTGAGATGATTTTTTTTACATTTCCAAAGTTTCCTTAAAATATACAATGTCAATTTTACGAAAAAAAACTCGCTAAATAACGCCTTTTTCACCCGCCTGAACTCATCTTCCTACAAAGAACAATTCTCATATTCCGTATTTCGTGATTTACATCAGTAATGAAATATTCTCTTAAACAGAATCCCACAAATTAAAAAAAAAAATTCTAAATAATAAATAACAACAAAAAATAATTAAAGAATTTCTATCATCAATTAAAGGACTGAAATTCATTGATAAATAATGTTTAGCTTAATATTTTAATCATATACTAGAAATGAAATTTACACCGAAAATTATTCGAATGATTCATTTTTTACAGAATTCGTTCAGTAATTTCACCGCGTATACCAACATTTGTTATGATAAGTATTTCTCGTGGTTTTAAAAGTTACCGCTACCGAGGGGTAATAAAGCGAATATAAAAATGAAAAAAAATATTTTTATAAATATTGCGATCCATGCTCTTGTCGTGCATTATGCATTCTGAAAATATTTGCCGGTTCACGAATCCGCGAGAGGACCTCAATGAACAAAAAAATGACCATCAGAGATGGGCCTTGCATATGTCTGTATATGTGCGTGTGCGTGTGTGTGAGTGTCTGTGTGTGTCACGGAACTGTGGTTTCAACGTACTCGCGTTTATTCCGGTCAACACACGTATATAAATTCGTCGTCATATTTTGCGGCACGGCTCGTGTTTAGCCAGTCGCCATACTGTTGGACGGCCACAGAGTTCGCATATGGGAAGAGAGAAGCATTAGAGCAAAGTGCATCATATTCCGTGTGCTGACCGCTCCCTTCACTCCATAGCACTCCGACGACCATTTTGTTCATTCTCTGTACGTACCATTACAAAATGTACACTTCACCGTATATAAACTCCCTCACCATGGTCACGATGTTCTCCGCCGATGCGTTCAACAAATGTGTTCATCATCCACATATAAAATCGCAGTTTTGTTTTTCCCTTCTCTCGTTTCCTTTTATCGGGGCTCATGCTAACGCGATTATACTCCGACTATATAATACCTTTTTTCCTCATCTTTCTCTGTCAAGGTATTCAACGCTAGGAGGAAACCGTAGAGCGAAACCTACGCCAATTAATTTGATTCGGCAAACAACGAAAATTAATACCCACGATTTGATTGCAAAAAGCTTTTTTTCCTTCCGCAAATAAAACGAATGATTCGAGGTATCACCCTACCAGAACAGAACGGAGAACATATTGTCGCTCGATAATTATATTGTTTCTGATACAATTTTTTTACGGTACATAGGAAAAAAACCTCGATAAAGTTTTTTTTTTAGATGAATTTTGTAGATGGATTAAGGCAGCATTCAAGTCTGGAGACATAAATTTTGTGCGTTTTGTCGAGCTTGATACAAAAAAAAACCAAAAAAATTTTTTACTATTTTTTTTACAACATATTTATAAAAAATTGCAATGTGTTATTTTATACTCATTAACATTTTTAAGTTCTTTTATAATGTAAAGCTTATGATTATTTTTTTTTAAATAAAAAATATTACAACATCCCGAGCGGAAATTTGATTCCGGCTGGGATCAGGGTCACCTCAGGCTGGCCTTACGACAACATCCGGCCCTGATCAGGCTACATATCAGGTCCTGATGAGACTATATATCAGGCTACATGTCAGGAGAATACATGACAGGCTGGGATCAGGCTCCTCATCCGGTCCTGATCGCGCACGTTTCCTAGCCTGATCAGCCGCCTTATGTGGTCCTGATCGAGCACGGTTCTTGCCTGATCAGGCGCCCTATCCGGTCCTGATCACGGACGGTTTCTAGCCTGATCAGGCGCCTTATCGCTTATTTATTTTATTCCACAAGAATTTTATGTGCTTATGGAGTATAGGTACTGTACGAGGAAGTCAGCAAAGGACTTTTCGTAATGGAACTTCCCATGAGGTTTTATTCCTCGCGGTAGAGAAGTAAAATTTCATGCTCGCGGTCGCATATATAAGCATACTATTCACATCATCCGTATGGGAGCGAGCGTCTGCCATACTACGACATCTCGCGGTGAGTCTCGGAACTAACACTCCTGCTACGTCCCGGATCAGGGAAATATCAGGCTAGCCATATTATTCGGACCGAAGTTTTTTTTGCTGGTCTTTAGCACCACCTGATCTGTCCCTGACATGGATAATGTAAAGCTAGCCTGGCAATCTATGTCATACCAAAATATGATCCAGCTGGGATCTGTGCGTGATCAGGCTATCCTGATCAGGCTATCCTTTCTGATGCCTGATCAGGTCCTTATCCGTTATGAGGCTAGCCGGATCAAATTTCTGCTCGGGAAATCATTACTTAAAAAATAAGTTTTTTTTCCTCAAATTTCTCCCTTCATTTTTCAGAATAAAGATCTTTTTTTGAAAGCCTACCAGGATACTATTTTTGTTTTTGCAGTCCTATATATTAAAAACACTCAGTCAAATTTTTAACCATTTTTGTCGGAAAATAAGAAAGTTATGATTTTTTTCGTAAAAGTTGACATTTTTTCAGTTTTTTTGGATATTTCAATTTTTTTATCATATTTAACTTTGATATTTTACTATAAATCCTGTATAACTTTGGAACGTAAGCAAAATAATTTCCGTGAAAAAAGCGGTATAAGCTGGTGAAGTTGGGGCTAAAAAAGGGATGTGCTGGCTGACCTGATTTCCACCTTTCTATTGATCCGATGCGAAATTAGAAAAAAGATTCTCAATTAGTAAGAATGTCGTTGTAGCACCTACCACAGAGAAAACGGAGAAAAACAATTTCACAAAATGGCGGCTGTCTGAACAAAAAGGCCTCTTTCGAATCTTTTTTTCATGGCATTTTTTTTTTTACAACAGTAAAAACAATACTTTCGGTACAAAAGTGGTAGGGGTGATAGAGAGTCACACAATGAAGATTGGCAAAAAGTTAGAAGTAAATCGGGCAAGTAGAACTTGAGATATCATGTTAGCCGTATTGAAAAAAGTAGTTTTGAGAAAACGTCTACAGTCCGTCATCAAAATAGCTATAATTTCGTGAAAAATTGTAAATTAAAACTGTTCTTTCGAGGAAATATCCTTAAAGTATTTAAACTTTGAGAATATGTGAAACAAAATTGATTTTTTTTAATTCTAGGCCAAAATACTGTCTTAGGATGTTTTATCGACGATCCCTCGCAGAGTCTGCCTCTCGGATTTTATGCGATATTTTTTGGCATTTTGGAAAAAAGTTTTTTTACAGAATTTTTTGATTTTTTCTGTCTAAAAGTTCGCCAGTGATTATGAATAATTACAGTTTCATTCAAAAATCGTGAAAATTTGACATTTGCACGTGGCTTCTTTTTTATTTTCCTTCATTTGTTGAGTTATTACTGAGAGCCAGTCATTTGAATTACTTTACGATAATTATTTCCAATCAATTACAGCTTCCGTATAAGAGAAGCTTAATCAACAAGGAAAATAATGTCGTCAATAATGTAAAAATTACCAATTTGTACGAATTCGTCATCATTTTTCGGACGGAGCTTCTTTTAAGAGGAGGCTAAATACCGACACTAACACCTCGAAATTGCCATCCAAACTTGCTCTTATACAAATGGATGGAATTGAATTAAATTTTAACAACATCATCAGAAGAATGGCAGGAATGGATCCTCACTAAATTTTTTCCGAAAAAAAAAAAATTACAGAATCATTTACCACCAAGAAACTGTAATTGAAAAACTTAAATTATTAAACTTTTACTACATTTCGGGTAAAACCAAGAGTGAGGCTCCATGAAGAACGCCACGATACAAATATCGAGACGTTTTCGACATTATTTTATCAAAATGACACGCCGTAAGTTTGGATGGCGCATCAAGAGATAAATATCGATAAATTGTAGTTTTATTGAAAAACGACATGGCGAAATGTAGTTCACAGACGTGCGAGTGAGGGCAGCACCATGGATTCTGACGAGTAACCTATAATATTTAGGGGGCTCGAATGAGTTCGTTGGCATTTGTTGTAACGCTTTTCAGCCTCTCAATTGATAATTAATTGTTGATTAATTTATCCCCCTCTTAATTGTCAAAATGTAATTAATTTTCATCCACCGTTGTCGGTGAAAGCCTGGACGACGATGATACGTCGATAATGTAGGGATTGATTAAAAATGGTATTTAGCCTCCTCTTAAGGGCAAGTTAAGTTACAGCAAAGACAAGAAATCGATTAGCGCTCAAATGGATCATTGAAGTGATCAATATTCGTTGAGATAATTGATTAAATTGATTTTGACGTATAGAGAAGATCCTGAGAAATATTAAAAACGCTTTCAATGAAATTCAGACGTGATGTGCATTTGAAAGAAGAGCCTTATACACGTACGAAATTCTTTCACCATTTATGAGGGTCAATGATACGTTATCCGCATCTGTCGGAGAGGTTGATTCGCCAAGATAAATCATAAAGATCTGGGCACCGATTCGTCGTGAATCGTCGACAAAAAGGGTCTGAGGAGGGCAAAAAAAATCGCGCTGTGAGCGAGCTTTTGCTCGTATATTCTTCGCTCCTTCTTCGCATTTTCTCACACGCGAAGAGAAACATTCGTCTCTATTCGGATTGTCGGATAACGATGTCGTAATTCGTTTCGTTGGCGAAAGAAGCGTTAAAGAGCTCATAGCGCTAACGTTAGTGGCAATATTATCTCTTGCGTACTTCGCTATCGATTTTCATCCCTCCCTTTCTTGTTCTTGCTCTACTTCGGGATATTACAAAAGCGTGATGCGTTTTCCTCACTTCAATGGCGATAACGACCGATAATTTGACGCGAAACTTCAAGTGCGTGTCTAGTTTCAAGAGCTGGATGGCGTTGGGTGCAACTTATTTTCAAGAGAATTTTCTTCGAGTTCCACACGATGTGCTCAAGTACAATTACCGTCAAAGCTGGCTATACGCAGACGTTAACGTTGACGACGGTTCTGTACACGAGATATTTTAGATATACACACAAATAGGGGATGGTGGGGCACGACGGCCCCCCTAAGCCGGTTACTACTTTTCGTGGCTTCCAACTATCAAATCAGTTTATGTACATCTGTTCTATCTTAAACGAATTCACCAACATTTTTCTGAAATGAAAAAAAAACTGGGGCACCAGTCTTCCCTCTGAAAGATGATGAAAGTTTTTTTTAGATCTTAAAAAATTGTTTTCAATGTTGAAAAGGTTTTTCTTTTAGATGGTCCATTTGACCCTTGATGTACTGCATCAGCCTTGAAATTTGACGAATACATCAACGTCATCATAATTATTTGAAGAAAAACAAACATTTTCTAACTTAATTTTTTAGGGTGGTCCATTATGCCCCAGGTATCGCGGATCGGCCTAAAAATGAGTCAATACATGAAAATTAATGATAATTTGACAAGAAACCAAAAAATTGTTTTGACCGCATTTTTTAGGGAGGCCGTCGTGCCCCACCTTGCCTTATATATATATTATAACTTGAGGGCCTCTCCCACTGCATCGCCGTCACGGTCTCCAAAAGCAGTACATATTTTTCTGATCTCGTTAAAGCGGTATATCAAAAATAACGAGGCGAAGGAGTCCCCATTGTGTATGTGCTGAAGAATAAGCGAGGAAACAACCCTCAGTTCCCACAGTGGACGTCGACGAAAATTACAACCCGAGAGTTAGAAAGACACGAATGAAATGTAAAAAAATTGGTAGCTTTATCCCGTTGAATTTTGTAGAATTGTGTTGTTTTTGTTGAACATTTATGTGGATTTAACGATTTGAGAAGATGGACCATACTCCGTGTAGAGATTTTAGTCGGCAAGAATTTCTGCGCCAGACTTTCCTACCCTAACTTGTATAAGGTAGTGATCAGGCCATTCTGAAAGGGTCTGTTATGCTATCTGACGCCAGTCTGACCATTTTATGATCTGGCGATCATAAGCGGGCCGCTATCATATCATCCTCAAGTCCTGAAATGGTTCCTGATCATGATTTCTTAGTGAACATTTATTATAAATATAACATATCGATTGCAAAATACTTTAATATGCATAGTTTGCCGGTTTTATAGCTCTTAGGCCCGAATTTTAAGTTCTCAAGAGCTATCTTAAGATCGAACTTTCCATTGAACTTAAGTTGGAACTCAAGATCGACCTAAAGTTCCAATTTAAGATGAAACTTATTACAAGTGCATACTTAAGTTCAAACTCCGGTACGAATTTCTGATCGATCTTAAATTCAAAGTTAAACTTGGTTTAAAGTTTGATCTTAATGATCCATCTTGAGCTTGAACTTAAGTTCAATCATTGAAGTTCGATAAAACTTCTTTCATCGCCTCCCTCGACCTTGTTCTTTGACATTAGTTGTCAAAATAATTGAGTTTGATCGAACTTAAGTTTAAGCTGAAGAGAAATCTTAAGTTCAAACTTCAAACCAAATTTAAGTTTGAACTTAAGATTGATCTGAAGTTCGCATTAAAGTTTGAACTAAAGTATGAACTTATAATGACACTTAAGTTCAAATTTAAGATTCATCATAAATTAGAACTTAAGTTTGATCTTAAGTTCCAACTTGAGTTCAATGGAAAATTTCATCTTAAGTTTGATCTTAAGATAGATCTTAAAATCTTAAAATTCAGGCCTTAGAAGATTTTCATTGGGGAAAAAATTTTTTACCGCATTTCCTATCTAGTTTTTTTGTTCCATTACCGGGATTGACCCTAGCTGTGACCCTATCTATCTTACGTAACTTAACACCCCACTAATTACGCTATTGGCTCCTTGAAAATTTCATACATTTAGATGAAATGTAAATGTAGATATTGCTAAAAAAAAAATTGACTTGCATTCGATTGTGAGATAGAGGAATTTTTAAATAATTCTCTGATCGACAAGAGTCGATTTGAAAATAAACACCTCCAATGCAGGACAAAAAAAAATAGTGGCTTTCCTTCTCGATTTTCTTAAGAAGAATGAACTTTAATTAAAGCAGCTTTCTAAATCTAGTCGAAAGAAAACAAATATTTTTGCCCCTCCGTTTCAAGCCGTTGGAATCAGCAAAAGTTAATTTTAATTCCATGAAATTCTGGTTTCATTAACCGCATGTTCGCATTAACTTAATGATCAATTATTTTACAGTTTGTGCGTGTATAATCAAAGTAATCGTCATGACAATGCTTTAACAAGAAAATCGTACCCAGCAACGAACATAATGCTGAATAAGGAACGTATACTATCCTGGATGACAATTGAGCCGAACATAAATGCATTTTGTACATTTAGAGACGCATAATCGTTTTCCCGCCACTAGACTATCGAAATCATTGAATTTTCATTAAAATAATTGTTGCGCTATTGAGTGAAAATTGTTGAATAAAGGATCCGGGATAATGGGAGGAAGTCATCGGTACGATAATAGGTCATTACAGTGCAATTACTCTGGAAACATAGTGATTTTCCTAATGCATCGAGACTGCCAACACCGAGATCTACGAAGATTTCTCTGCTTTGCATCCATTTCACATTGTCTGAAATTGCAGCTGCTGATTTTCACACATATGTCTGTGTGTACAAAAGAGAGAGTGCGTTCGAAGAGGTTAACGTCTTGACGCTCGATTGCAAACTCTGTTTACGTAATAAAGTACAATGCCTCGTTCTTCCCCATCTAAATAATGTCTATGGTGTGTGCTTCCCCATCCAAATAATGTTTATGATGTGTGCTTTCCCATCCAAATAATGTCTATGATGTCTGCTAAACGAGCTCAAAATGACTTCACTTGATTTAAAAGCAATCAATATTCGATACATCATTGCAATATTCATTTAGTTTCTTCATGGCATTTTTTTAATCTTCCATAAATCAGGGTTCAATAAACATTAGCGGATAAAGCTGATAATAAAAAAATTTCGAAAAAAGCTCTACGAATTTTGCTCTAGATTCAAAATTTTATAAATAATTATACATCCCTGCAAAGTGTGCTGCTTAAAACAATTTTTTAAAGTCCGTATTAACAATAATTCGAAATGATCTCTAGCAATTATTCGCAGTCTTGGGTGATTACATAAAATTATTTCTAGCTTTTAAAATCATTTTTTGAAGCTTCAGGTTTTTTGGCTATTTGTAATTTCAAAATAGTTCAGCTGCCAAAAAAAGTGCATTTGAGAGTAGACTTTGTGATCATAAAAATGCGTTACGACAAAATTTCGTAAAAACATTTGCTTTACCAGCAGCGATATGCATAGAAGGAAATTTGACAATATGACCATTTTTTCATAATAGCTCTTTCAGAATGCTAACTTTTTGCTGGCAGTATTACATAAAGTTTATTCAGCCAAAATCTGGAAATAAGAATATTTTTAATCAAGTCGATTTCGTATATATGTGTATCCTTTTCAATAATCGATCGAATATGACCAAAAAGGTTTTCGGCACTTTTAAGCATGATCCGTAAGAATTTGTTCTTTGCAGATTCTTGTTCCCCAGAATTCCAGATGGCATATTCCTGTTCCTCGGGAAATTTCCGATTCCATGCACACGCTATGAACCTCTGAACGACGAAAAAAATGGACCATCTGCCGAGGCCAAAGTCGATTTGCAAATGGACAGGCCTTACATGAGGGCCAACATAATGATTTTCTTTCTGTTCATCATTATGAACATCTCAAGGGCTTTATCAACGGGATATCGATCGCTGTTCACGAATATGCAATAAAAAGAATAAAATTTTCATGAGAAATAGGAAAAAAACTGTTCCTATGCAACTGTAGACTTAGACTAAGAAAATGAGAGGCCGTAGAGAGCAAAATAAAATTGCATTGTCTTTACTATATCGTCAAGATCTAATCTCAATTGTGACCCGCAATTAATTGTCGGTATGTTTTAATTCACAAAGGCCCCATAAACATATTCGATCAAAAAAAGAAATTTGGTTTCTTCGCAAGTTCTCATAAATTTGATGTATTCACTCATTTTTGGGCTAATTTGCGATACCTGGGGCATAATGGACCATCCTGGAGAAGTAAGTCAGAACATTTTTGTTTTCCGTCAAATTATGATGAATTTGATATATTCATCCATTTTATGGCTGGTGCACTGAATCCGGGGCAAAATGATCGATCAAAAAGAAAAACATTTTTAACGATGGAAATAAGTTTTCATGATTAAAAAAAAAATGTATCCTATTTTTCAGGGAGAGACCGTCGCACCCCACCCACCCTTAGACAAAATTCTTAGGTGCGTTTCAAATTGTAACCACTCGTAATACACTTCCTCGGGTGTTTGTGAATTGAAAATTGGTCAAATTGATTATGTGTAATCCCTTTGGTGACATAAACCGTGCGATCTGAAGTGAGTTAACGGGTGGCAGGTTAAGTTTCCTTTCGATTAACCATACGGTCAGGAAAGCTCGTCTTTTTCCTGTGTCAGGACGCACGAACGCAAGAGAGAAAGAGAGAGAGAGAGAGAGAGAGAGAGAGAGAGAGAGAGAGAGAGAGAGAGAGAGAGAGAGAGAGAGAGAGAGAGAGAGAGAGAGAGAGGATGATTAATGGTTTTCCCGCCACTTGGCTGAAAAGCACGATTATCACATATAACGAAGACATTCTCATTCGTTTGCTATATACTCAGACACATATATTCCAAATTAGATCTATCTCGTTTTCTCTCAAGCACGTTCGACCGATTATTGTGAAAAATAGTCGTGGATAAATGAGTTTTAAAAAAGTCGAAAAGTGCATCGCAGTTAATATTTTTCGTGGATAGATGAAATTTCGAATAATAACTAATCTACGAACGTGCAACGATTTCGAAAATCAGTGACGCTCATTTCTTCTGCGGAATTACGTCTTTCGAAAATATATAAGAGCGCTCCCGTGAACATTTTTTCTTATTATTTCACTTGTTGTGAGTGGCACAAACATAGAAAATCCTCGAGTGACAAAAAAGTGCCAAAAAATTTTGTGAAAATGTTTCACTGGCGTATCTCTCTCTATATTCTTCTTATCGGCATCTTCTTCAGTGTGAGTAAAATTTTCGTTTAATAAATAACTAAAGGATTTTCCGAGCAATTAAAATTTTTCCGATTTTTTCTTCTCTATGTAAAATGGGTTTACAGTCTGAAATTTTTTTCGAATTATTGAAAAGGTTTGTATGACTTGCATTGATCGATGCAGCGATAAATTTTCTTTCTGCATAACTATAAATATTTATCTACCAAATATCAATAATGAGTTGCGTTTTTCACAGCAGTATCCATTTGTAATCATTATGAAAAACAAAAATTTTGCAATGGACTTTTAGAAATATCGACGATTTTATCGCAATTCCAGCGGGATATTTTTCGTTCAGTGTTTTTCGAGAATAATCTAATTTTTTTTTGTTCATTTCGGCCATTTACGATTCAATTTATTTGCTTAAAAGATCATTTATCATTGAAAACGTTTATGTTTATTTATTCTAGACCAAAATAAATAAACGGCCTTAAAGTTACGCTCTGATGTGAAGGGCGTAGTTGCTGCGTCACTAAAGTAGCGATAACTCCGTAAATCATTGGAACTCAAAAATTTTCTTTCGAGGATATCTTTGTAGAGGGCCGAACTTTCAGAATATGTAAAAAAAAATTGATTTTCTCAAAATTCTGGACTAGAATACCGCCTTAAGGAGAGGTTACCGTTCATGACGATGAAAAATTCGATTTGCTTTTTTTTTTTTTACATAATTTGCCTCCTTAAAGTGTTTAGAATACGTGGGTAAAAGGGCATGTTCATATTTAAAGTACATTTTCAAAGATTTTTTATAATGTTAAACTAAAATATGCGTTTTTCTGGAAATAACATTTTTTATTGCGCGGGGCGCTCTGCAGCTTCAACCGAAGAACCGATTCACATAAATCTCTGCTCATTTGAAAAGAAATTCAATTTGCGGGTCTATATACGGAAGTGATTTTTGTAAAAAATTGATTTAGAAATATTTTTTTCGTCCGTTGAAGCAAAAAAAAATGAAACAAAATAAGGGCAAAATAATTGGGTTTTTTTTGAACAGCTAGGATTTCGATATTCAGAGGTTTTTTTGAAAACCAAAATGGTATGGTCCTCCAAATTTATTCACGTTGTGCACGGCTTCATTTGACGAGAGCTGGAGCTGCCATTTTGGATTTTTCAAAAATATAAATAAAATTGGGTTTTACCCTCCATTGATAAATGAATGACATACGTTAAACCCATTTCGAAAAGTATTTTATAACCCCCAAAAACACCAAAAATGGTGTGCAAAAATTGGAGACAAGTACATTTACGAAAGTATCTCCAGTTTAGTCTTCTTACAAAAAGTTGTGAAATAAATAGACATGAAACTCACAGCACGCATTACCAAGCACATGCAGTTTCCCAATGTAACCTTGACTTGGCAATCAAGATTTTTGGGGTGAAGTTGGAATAAAAAGATTCGAAAAAATCTCAACGGTAAAAATTTAAAAAATAGTGAAATCAAGTGAAAATGGTCAACAAAGAGAAATGATCAATAAAAAAAAAGAATCAAAAAATAAAAAGTACTTGGCGAGTTTGTTTTTAACGGATGATAAGTTAAAACAGTTTTTCAGTCGAAAAGTGAACACCCGAATTTCAGTGTATGCTCAGTAAGAAAACTCGCCAAGTACTTTTGAGTTTTTTGATTCTTTTTTTTTATTGATAATTTCTCACACCAAATCATACATCGCTAAGAGAAAAAATTATTAACTTGAATATGGATAGAATTTTATTATTCTAGTTATAAATTTATAATTTTGCTCGTCCAATGGACTGCACAAATTATATTTTAGAAATCAAATCATCCATCGATAAGAAAAAGAATCATCAACTTTTATATGGATAGAATTTTCTTATTCAAATTATAAATTTATAATTGTGCTTGTCCGATGCTCTGCACAAATTATATTTTAGATACCAAATCATCCATCGAAGAGAAAAAGAATCATAAACTTTAATATGGATGAAATTTTCTTATTCTAATTATAAATTCATAATTGTGCTTGTCCGATGAACGGCACAAATTATATTTTAGACCAAATCATCCATCGATAAGAAAATAAAGAATCATTAACTTTAATATGGATAGCATTTTCTTATTGTAATTATGAATTCGTAATTTTGCTTGTCCGATGGACTGCAGAAAATATATTTTAGACACCAAATCGTCCATCAATAAGAGAAAGAATCATAAACTTTAATACGGATAGAATTTTCTTATTCTAATTATAAATTTATAATTTTGCTTGTACACTGGACTGCATAACCTATATTATAGACGCCAAATTATCCATCGATAACAGCAAGAATCATAAACGTTGATATGAATAAAATTTCCTTCATTCTGCAGTGGACATAATGCTATAAGGTCAGCCGATTCACCCTATAATCGATTTAAATAATTGTTATAATAATAATATTTGATAATAATACATACACAAATTCATTAATTCATTATTCAACGGCATGCACCATGGATATATATTTATCACTTGCTCATTACAGATTTCAGATATTGCTGTTACTTAATTTTTGTGGTATAAATTAACAATATAAGTGAATATCTAAAATATAATTCTTTACTTTCTTGATTTATAATAATCACCTGAAATGCGATTGGAATTCGTTGTCATTAACGAAGTCATTAATCAATTAGGTATAACCTCTTCAACATAATTTTGGACTCTTGGCATTAAAAGTTCTCTTTTCACAGAATATTAAAATCCATTTTGTCATCACTTTGTTCATTCATATCTAATAAATCTTGATCACTTTCATTCGAATCCTTATAGGTATTGTTTGAAACGAATGATCGATTAGTTGGAAAATAATAATGACATTTTTCTTATTATTCGCCAAACTGACTGAAAAACAGTCGGCATTTCATGGGCAGTGAGTAGCAGCAGCAGTTTAGTAACTTACTAGGAAATGACTGGAAAGTTCTGTTAATCAAGAGACGCGGTAGCGTCTCTTGATTAACAGAAAGTTCCCAAAGCTCATGCATTTTTCATGCTTCTCGACGGTAACCTTCCCTTAAGGTGTAGATAAAAATACGTATTGAAACATTAACAATATACAATTAATGATTTTCGAAATTATTTTTCAAAATTAAAATTGGTTTGGCCCTGGCCACAGTTTTAACGTGAGTGCCAATTATTCAATTCTCGGGGACCATTAATTTCATCATTCAGACAAACATTCTCACAAAATAGTGTATCAAAAATGTCTCATAATTTTCAGGATAATCATTGTTGATTTAAAAAAATTAATTGAATTCGACAGACGATTCGAGGCCAACCGATTGATGATTCTTCGCTAGTGCCGAGTTTGGAGGCTATTGGTACAACTCATTTACCTGCGGACGTCGCCAGAAGTGTCCCGGAACTCATCTCCGTGGCTGTATCCGAAGGAGCAACCGTACCCACTGTACCTTCTCTTGAAAACTTCACGGAAGATGTTGGAAAATTTCTTCCTGAGGATGTCGCAGAAGCAGTCACACCTTCTAGTGGACCTTCTTCTACGGACTCAATCGACAAAATTCTAAATCATGTTAACGAATCCCAGCCTGACATAGCCGCACTTTCCAATAATCCTACATTTGCGGAACTTGCCGAACCTACTAAGATAATTCCCCAGGACAATAATTTCCCTGGAGTCAACGTCGAGTCAGCCCTTCTCAATGTACCTTCTCAGGTGAATTTCAGCTCACTTCGTCCTGAGGAACAGGCGCAAATTCTTGAAAAATGTATTAAGGATACCATTTTCAACAAAAGGGTACTATTCAATCTATCTTCTCCTTTGAATACTGTCCCAATTCTCCAGAGAGTTCTCGTCTGTATCGTTGCGGATCTTTCGAAAAATAGTTCAATACCTCCAATAGCCCTTCCCGATGCATCTCCTCCCACGATCATTGACCGAAATGTATCGATCAATTTTCCTCCATCAACCGAGGAATCCCTATTACCTGTTTCATTAGACAGGATCGTTCCTCAAAATGTGCAAAAAGGTTTTTCTGGATTTGTTCCTCCCAGTTCTTTTCAATAAGTAATTCAACAGCTTCCCACTTCGACGTCATAAAATATATTCCATCGTCTTATTTAACTTATCCCAAAAGTGAATAGAAACAATTATTTTACGATAATAAATTTGACAATGGGTAATATAACCGGGCACAGATACTTTGCTTGCGATAAATAAGCAATTGAATAAACAAAATGTAAATCCTCGAGTAGACTATGTATATCACGGAATTCTTATAAAACATTTATATAATGAGAACCACTGAAACACCGGTTCCGAGACGCTCGCAGATGGTTTAAGTTTTATGTGCAATATAAATAAAATCTGTGAAACATATTTTGTATCATTGACTCGGTTACATCGAAACATTGAATACCAAATATCCAACTATTAAATATTTCGAATAATCAAGTATGAAGCTGCGACGCTAATTAACGTGTTTCACGGAAATTTAAATCCCTATGAGTATGGAAAAGAACATTCCTATAGGATCTCGTCAGATCTTCGATTTAAGAGATTTTTCCATCTAAATATTATTACCACCTATTACTCGAAATTCTTCAGTACATAATTGCTCAAGTGATTGCTTGTAGAACTCGTCGGTTGGACCCAAAAGCATTGAACATTTTTTGGATGTATAGTTGTCGGCTTAAACAACAAGATTTGGGGTCACGAGAGTGCCACAAATTTCCGTGGCTTCTAAGGCCGTGAAATTTTATCTACGTTGCGGGGATGAAGACATGAGAAAAGTTTTCCAACGTCGCAACACCCCGCGTCGAGCCTTTTCCTCTCTCAAACTAAGCATCTTTTATACTATGTACATTAGACTGGTCGTTAAAAATTAAAGATTTTGCGACGCCCCCTAAAAAGCTTCCATTTGATGAAAAAACGCGGGGTAAATTTTTTTTTTCTAATTAAAAATAACACGTGCCGCAAGACCATCTACGACACGTCACAAAGGTATATAAAGGCTATTTTTAGAAAAATAATAGCTCATAATCTTCATAATAACACATAAAAACAGCTAATTTTTTCGGAAATTATTATTTTTTCTCCAGGATAACATTCTGGCACAATTATGGAAATGATTTTTTTTTTGTGTTTTACTATCCCATTTATTGTCTCCAAATTTCAAATTGATCGAAGAGGTACTTCATATTTAAAAAAAAAATGAAAACCCATTTTTAATATAAATTTTTTTTTTTCGTTTTAAATATGAAGTACCTCTCCGATCAATTTGAAATTTGGAGACATTATATGGGATACTAAAACACACAAAAAAAAAATTATTTTCATAATTGTGCTAGAACGTTATCCTGAAGAAAAAAAAATAATTATCGAAAAAATTAACTGTTTTTACTAGTTATTATGAAGATTATGAGCTGTTATTTTTTATAAAAATGGCCTTTATATACCTTTGTAACGTGTCAAAATTTCATTCAAATCAGTGCAGCCGTTTGTAAAGAAAAATTGTTCTTCGATGAAAATCAACTTAAATCGTCTCGCGGCACGTGTTATTTTTAATAAAAAAAAAAATTACCTCGTGTTTTTTCATCAAACGGAAGCTTTTAAGGGGGCGTCGCGAAAAATTTAATTTTCAACGACTAGTCTAATGTTCTCCCGAATGTTAATGATTCTCCCGAAATACTTATTTTCGAGAGTACACTAAATTTTTTCCGTAAAATAATCATTTAGACTTCTAAAAGTGTTGATGACCTTAGTATAAAATATTTAAACGTCATTACTACCTGAACAAGCTCATCTTTCTATTTTGCGGGATTCGTCGTACTTTGAAGAAATTATAATGTGAGAGGAATAAATGCGGAGGCAGAGAAATGATGCAAACCTTTTGCTATGACGTTTATTTATTAATTTATTTCAGCATTTTCAGTTTTATTAGAATATTTAATATTGCAACACTTATAGGCGGTTATAATAAAAAATTAAACGCAAATACGAACTGATTATCTTTCTTCCTGGCACAAACACATCAAATGACGTGACTTTTGCTTATAACGCTTTACAATGGCATGGCAATAGCCTGGAGCAGTTATTTTTATTCAAACCCATACATAAAACCCCAGCGTAAGTGTTTCTTCTGGCAGATTCGTCATCCAGAGGATTGATGCCAGAAAAATGACGATTTTAATGGATTTCAAGTCGTAATTTGAGATGCGAATTTTTTTATAATTTTAAAACGTCCTGATAAAGGTCTGCTCAATAGTTTGCATTAAAATCATCATAGATTAAGATTTATTTTAGTCGAAAATATGTATTTGGCACTTGACAGAGAAATGACGCTCCAGCTTGTGACATCGACTTAAGCCACACTGTTTTCAGAAAAAAAGTCACAACCGTCAAAA
The DNA here is from genome assembly GCA_946863875.1 of Alloplasta piceator. NCBI lineage: Eukaryota > Metazoa > Arthropoda > Insecta > Hymenoptera > Ichneumonidae > Alloplasta > Alloplasta piceator. Next base: position 43,048,320 of record OX333074.1, read on the forward strand.
ATGAAACTTTGAGAATTGCCAGCTTGGTTAATTAGATCTGAGAGACACTGCAGCTCTAGAACTGCGGAGGACCTTGAGGGTTTGACTTTGTGCCGAGAGAAAGCTTTGAAGAGCGTACAAGAATATAACCTATTGTTTATATGTATTTATACGCAAAGCTGGCAAAAAGATCTTTCAGTTTTGCCACTGCAATTTCTCAATGGACTCGACGCCCTTAATTATACCTCTAATATTCTTCAACGTCGAAAGAAAAATAATGTAGCCAGCAAAGATTCTCAATATAGAGCGAAAAAAAAAAAAATTTCGCTTAGTCGTCATTGGAGCAACAGAAATTTTTACGCACATAGAATATGAGTAAAATAATTTGACTTATATCTCGAATATTCTTCAACGACGAAGGAAAAAAAATGTAGCCTGCTGAAAATCTCGATATATGTAGAGCGAAAAACAAATACTTGACGCAGAGTCGTCTTTTGAGCCAAATCAATTTTTCCGCTCATAAAATATAAGTAAAATATATTCACCTCTATATCTAATATTTTTGAACGTCGAAAAAAAATGTAGCTAACAGATATCCTCGATATATGTAGAGCAAAAAAAAACTTTTCGTGGATTCTTCTTTTGCGCGACAAAAACTTTTCTGCGCATGGAATGTGAGTGTAATACATTCAATTATATCTCTAATATTCATCAAGGTCGGAAAGTAAATAATGTAGCTATAATTCTCAATGTAGAGCAAAAAAAATACATGTCACGGAGTCGTCTTTTGAGCGACAGAAATTATTCCGCACATAGAATATCAGTAAAATACATTTAGATATAACTCTAAATATTCTTTGACGTAATACATTCAATTATATCTCTAATATTCTTCAACGTCGAAAAAAATGCAGCTGGTAGAAATTCACGATATAGAGCGAAAAAAAATACTTGTCGCGGAGTCGTCTTCCAAGCGACGAATATTTGGTCAGAAAAGGAATATGAGTGTAATACATTTAATTACATCTTTAATATTTTTCAACGTAGAAAAATTAAAAATGTAGCTAGCAGAGATTCTTAATATAGAGCGGGAAACACTACTTGTCGCGGAGTCGTCTTTTGAGCGACAGAAATTTATCTGCACATAGAATATCAGTAAAATACGTTTAATTATTACTCTAATATTCTTTAACGTCCAAAAATATCCCGCATAAATTTTCCCGCAGATAGAATATAAATAATAGTATTTTGTGCATCTAGGGCCAGAGATAAGTCTTTTCGTCGAGCCCGAAGTTTGCCGCAACGAGCGAAGCGAGGGCCGCAACCACGCAAGACAAAAGACGTGTCTCTGGCCCGTGTTGCAGACGATCTTTTTTTTTCCTCATGGGTGATTTGAGTGTGTTTTCGCTATACGCGGGGATGGCCAAAAAGAGACTTTTGTGACAGCTAAGAGTGAAAATAGACGAGTACCGTTATTTTTTCCCCAGAGGAAATTTTTTTATATTTGTATGTTTTTTTTCATGTATATTTCGATTTTATTTGAATTTATGATATAAGGGATTCGGCATTTTTTAAAATATTCGTTATATGTGTTCTTAGCAATATATGTTCTAAATATCATCTATTTATTTCCCAACTTTTTTTAAGACTATAGATACTTTTTGAAATGTACTTGTCTGCAATTTTTGTACAACATTTTTGGTGTTTTTGTGGGGTACATATTAACTCGATGCATGTTTCATAAACAAATCAATAAAACCAAAACTGCAATTTGTAAATAAAAAGTTACATAAGGAGACAATTGCATCGATATTTATTTTATAGGTTATGCATGACGATGCGTAGCGCTCATAGCGCTCAAAGCGTCCAAGACGTATGCGGAAATCGTAGAACACTGACCACGAGCCAATCGCTGACTGAGTTTCCGTGTCTTTCCGTTCGAAATTTATGAGTGATTGGCCGTGGTCACTTGGATGAATAATGTCGATGAGACTATGCTGTGAAGTTAGTCTAATCGTGCGAAAAGTTTGTGCGAAGAGCGTGTTCACAACTATCTCTAGTATTCATCATAATGTAGCTATCAGAGATTCTCAGTATAAAGCGAAAAAAATACATGTCGCAAGACGTCTTTTGAGCGACAGAAATTTTTCCGTACAAGGAATATCAGTAAAATACGTTTAATTATATCTCTAAATATTTGTTTACGTAATACATTTACTTATACCTCTGATATTGTTCAACGTCGAAAAAATGCAGCTTGTAGAGATTCTCGATATAGAGCGAAAAAAATACTTGTCGCGGAGTCGGATTTTGAACGACGAAAATTCTTCCGCAGATGGAATATGAGCGAAATTCATTTTTTTATATCTCTAATATTGGGGAGTATAGAAAAAAAATGCAACCGGCAAAGATCCTTGATATAGAGCGAAAAAAACATATCGTGGAGTCGTCTTTTGAGCGATATGAATTTTCCCGCACATGGAATATGAGTGTAGTACATTTAGCTATATCTCTAATGTTCTTCAACGTCAATAAAGAAATAATGCAGCTAGCAGAGATTCTCAATATAGAGCGAAAAAAAATATTTGTCGTGGAGTCGTCGCTTGAGCGACATAAATTTTTCCGCACATAGAATATAAGTAATATAAATTGACTAATGTCTCTAATATTCTTCAACGTCGAAAAAAAAATAATGTAGCTAGCTGGGATTTTCGATATAGAGCGAAAAAAATTACTTGCTGCGGACTCGTTTTTTGAGCGACAGAGATTTTTCCGCTGATGAAATATGAGCAAAATTTATTTTTTCATATGTCTCACATAAGTGAGCATAGAATTTTTTTTCTACTGGCAGAGATCCTCGATATAGAGTGAAAAAAAACATATGGTGGAGTCGTCTCTTGAGCGACATAAATTTTACGGTACATAGAATATTAGTTAAATACATTCACTGTTATCTCTTATATTCTTCAACATCGAAAAAACAGTTGTTGCGGAGTCGTCTTTTGAGCGACAAATTTTTTTCCGCTCATAGAATATAAGTAAAATACATTCATTGTTATCTCTAATATTCTTCATGGTTGAAAAAAAAGATTGTAGCGAGCAAAGATTCTTGATATAGAACGAACAAAAAAATACTTGTTGTGGAGTCGTCTTGTGAGCGACATGAATTTTTCCGCACATAGAATATAATACTTACATGCACAGTTATCTCTAATATTCTTCAACGTCGAAAAAAATACGTATCGCGGAGTCGTCTTTTGAGCAGCATAAATTTTTCCGTATATGGAATATAAGTGTAATACATTCATTTATATCTCTCACATACTTTAACGTCGAAAAAAAATATTTCAACTTGCAGAGATCCTCGGCATAGAAAGAAAGAAATTACTTGTCGCTTTTGTTGCTAACTTTCATGCCATTCGACAAGGGGCTGGGATTATCTCGAAAAAAAACAAAAGTCCTAATCACTCCTAACGGTATAAAACATAATGTTTTGAGTTTAGAAAAATCACTGTTTCAAAATTAAACATCTTTTTTAGTAGACGATAAATCGTTTTGAAATTTCTCTACAAGTTCAATATTGCGTTGAATTTCGTGCTCACAAAATTGTATGTGGCTACATTGGAAAATAATTTCCACACGAGAAAAGTTAGAACCTCCTTAATGGTTCTCTCGCCACTCAGCTGAAAAACACGATTATCACATAAAACGAAGACATTCTCATCGGTTCATAGTTTTTCTGAAGAAATGAAACTTTGAATACTAAATAATCTACGAACGTACAACGATATCGAAAATTCGTGACGCTCATTCCTTTTGCGGAATTACGTCTTTCGAAAATATATAAGAGCGTTCGCGTGAAAATTTTTTCTCATTATTCCACTTGTGGTGAGAGGCACAAACATCAAGAGGTCGTCAGTGACAAGAAAAGATCCAAAATATTTCGTGAAAATGTTTCACCGGCGTGTTAATCTCTGCATTCTTCTTATCAGCATCTTTTTCAATGTAAGTGCAATTTTTGTTCAATGAACCACTAAAATATTATCCCTATGTAAAATGATTTTATAGTCTGAATTTTTTTTCGAATTATTGAGAAGGTTGGTATGACTTGCACTGGTCCATTCAGCGGTAAATTTTCTTAATACGTTTCTGTGAAAATTTATCTACCGAATATCAATAATATTTTGTATATTGCACTGCAGTATGCCAGTATCCATTCGCAATAATTAGAAGAAACACAAATTTTGCGATAAAATTTCAGAAACATCGACCGAGGGGCTGCTCACTCGCTAATTCTGTGGTTCGTGAAATCGTGATTTTAGATTTTCGAAAGCACGTGATTTCTTTATGATTCGCGCAATTTCTAGTGACTTTCAGGGATTGCCTCTCTGATTTCTGATAAAATGGTTCATGATTTTCCTAAATGAGCAGCCCCTCAACATCAATGCAATTTTATTCCAGCGGGATGAATTTTCGTTCAACCCAAATAATAATAATTTAATAATAATTTAATAATAATAATAATTTTTCGAGAATAATCTGTTTTTCCGTTTGATTTTGATCATTCACAGTTCATTTTATTTGGGTTTCAAAGGTCACCGATCATTTGGCGCGTTTTCTCAATAGGGATTATAATTAATCAAATATTATGTAGTTTGTGTATCCAGCGGAAAAAGTGAAAAAGTTAGAATTCTCGATTGATAATTATTAACAATCATTTTAAACTGTCACTCGACGGAGACCGTTCTCAAGAGTTGAATTATTGAAAACGAACGGAAATTATGAATGGTTTTCGCGAAAAAATTGAATAGATTTCTACCACGTTGGAAATTGCAGTAAAACATTGGGTATCATGGCAAAATAATCGCAATTATTGTTCTAATTCTAGATAGTGGATTAACAAAAACATGTAACAATGCAAATCTCATTTTTCTTATTGATGATTCATGTGCAATGTTTATAGGAACAATTGATAAAATTCAGCGCTGAGCTGGGGAGTGCGAATCGCTCCTGATGAGTAAAGGCGAAATGTTTCATGCAGATATACGAAGTATGTTTTTACTTACATTCTGTCGACCAAAAAGAATTTGATGCGCAGATAGCGGTTGAACTGCAGCCCATATTTTAAATGCATTTTTTTCGAAACTTAGTTCCAGCGCAGACAATATATCCCATGAGTCGCAAAGTCCTATTTTTGGTTCACGGATAAATACATTGATTTTTCTTTTATTGAGACACTATCGATCACAAGAATGTCAATTTTTTACATGCAAATGCAAAGAGCTTTCGTGAACCAATACAATGTGTTTAAAACAAATAATTGTTCGGATCAAAATTATTGGTTTAATAGTACGTCATTATCTGGCTGCGCATGGAAGACAATATCGAATGTAACATTACATAAGTGAATGAAAAATGAATATTTTTCCGCAAAAGTTCATACTCATATCCATTAAGGCAGTGTTCTGATCTAGAGACATACATTTTGAGCGTTTTGTCGAGCTTGATAAAAAATATATATATTCTTACCATTCTTTTTTTTGAACATCTTTATTATATGTTGACAATAATAAAAAAAAATTTGAGAAAGAAAAAATGAAAATTGAATATATTAGAAGGTGGAAAAGTTGGAACTAAAAAAAGGAGTGTGCTGACTGACATTATTGTAACCTTTCTAGTCATCCGATACAAAATTTAAAAAAAGATTCGCAATTAGTACCTCAGAGAAAACCGAAACAAAATCGCAAAATTGCGGCTGTCGGAAAAAGGCTTTTTTCGACTTTTTTTTCATAGTTTTTGATTTTTTTACAATAGTAACGAAAAATAACTTTTACGCGAAAGTGGTAAGGGCGATACAGAGTTACACATTGAAGATTGGTAAAAAATTTGAAGTAAATCGGTCGAGTAGAACTTGAGATATAATGGCAGCAGTATTAAGAAAACTAGTTTTGAAAAAAACCTCTATAGTTCGACTTGCTCCGACGTGACGGGCGTAGTTGCTGCGTCACTAAAATAGCTATAACTTCGTAAATTATTCGAATTGAAACATTTTCTTTCGAGGAAGTCTAAACTTTAAGAATGTGTACAAAAAATTGATTTTTTAAACATTCTATATAAAAATACGTTTTGAAAGTGTAACAAAATAACATCTGTGGTTTTCGGAATTATGTTCCGAAATTGAAATCGTTTTGGCGTTGTCGACAGTAGGATAACTCTTTCAACGCAAGAGTGCCAATTATTCAATTCTCGGGGACCATCAATTTTGTAATTGAAACAGATGTTTTTAAAGAATATTATATCAGGAATTCCTCATAATTTTCATGATATTTATAGTTATATTAAAGAAAAAATTTAAATTTGACAGATTTGGGGCCAACCGATTGCTGATTATTCGCTAGCTCCGCGTTTGGAGGGTATTGGTACAACCCATTTACCGGTGGACATCGACAGCACCAATGTATCAGTGGACATCGACAGAACCAATATATCGGTGGATTCCAGGAACCCACCGATTTCCACGAGGGCATCGATTTCCACGAGGCCACCGATTTCCACGAGCCCATTGATTTCCACGATTCTACCGACTTCCACGAGGTCACGGATTTCCACGAGCCTACCAATTTCCACGAGCCCACCGATTTTCACGAATCCACTGATTTCTACGAACCCACCGATTTCCCCGAGGGCATCGATTCCCACGAGGCCACCGATTTCCACGAGCCCATTGATTTTCACGATTCTACCGACTTCCACGAGGTCACGGATTTCCACGAGCCTACCAATTTCCACGAGCCCACCGATTTTCACGAATCCACTGATTTCTACGAACCCACCGATTTCCCCGAGGGCATCGATTCCCACGAGGCCACCGATTTCCACGAGCCCATTGATTTCCACGATTCTACCGACTTCCACGAGGTCACGGATTTCCACGAGCCTACCAATTTCCACGAGCCCACCGATTTTCACGAATCCACTGATTTCTACGAACCCACCGATTTCCCCGAGGGCATCGATTCCCACGAGGCCACCGATTTCCACGAGACCATTGATTTCCACGATTCTACCGACTTCCACGAGGCCACGGATTTCCACGAGCCTACCAATTTCCACGAGCCCACCGATTTTCACGAATCCACTGATTTCTACGAACCCACCGATTTCCCCGAGGGCATCGATTCCCACGAGGCCACCGATTTCCACGAGCCCATTGATTTCCACGATTCTACCGACTTCCACGAGGTCACGGATTTCCACGAGCCTACCAATTTTCACGAGCCCACCGATTTTCACGAATCCACTGATTTCTACGAACCCACCGATTTCCCCGAGGGCATCGATTCCCACGAGGCCACCGATTTCCACGAGCCCATTGATTTCCACGATTCTACCGACTTCCACGAGGTCACGGATTTCCACGAGCCTACCAATTTCCACGAGCCCACCGATTTTCACGAATCCACTGATTTCTACGAACCCACCGATTTCCCCGAGGGCATCGATTCCCACGAGGCCACCGATTTCCACGAGACCATTGATTTCCACGATTCTACCGACTTCCACGAGGCCACGGATTTCCACGAGCCTACCAATTTCCACGAGCCCACCGATTTTCACGAATCCACTGATTTCTACGAACCCACCGATTTCCCCGAGGGCATCGATTCCCACGAGGCCACCGATTTCCACGAGCCCATTGATTTCCACGATTCTACCGACTTCCACGAGGTCACGGATTTCCACGAGCCTACCAATTTTCACGAGCCCACCGATTTTCACGAATCCACTGATTTCTACGAACCCACCGATTTCCCCGAGGGCATCGATTCCCACGAGGCCACCGATTTCCACGAGCCCATTGATTTCCACGATTCTACCGACTTCCACGAGGTCACGGATTTCCACGAGCCTACCAATTTCCACGAGCCCACCGATTTTCACGAATCCACTGATTTCTACGAACCCACCGATTTCCCCGAGGGCATCGATTCCCACGAGGCCACCGATTTCCACGAGACCATTGATTTCCACGATTCTACCGACTTCCACGAGGCCACGGATTTCCACGAGCCTACCAATTTCCACGAGCCCACCGATTTTCACGAATCCACTGATTTCTACGAACCCACCGATTTCCCCGAGGGCATCGATTCCCACGAGGCCACCGATTTCCACGAGCCCATTGATTTCCACGAGCCCACCGATTTCCACGATTTCACCAGTTTCCACGAGGCCACCGATTTCTACGAGCCCACCGATTTCCACGAACTCACGGATTTCCGCGATGCCACCGATTTCCACGATGCCACCAATTTCCACGATTTTACCGATTCATTAACTTCTCACTTCGACATCACAAAATATATTCCATCGTTTTATTCAACTTATCCCGAAAGTGAATAAAAACAATTTTTGTGCGATAATGAATTTGACATAAGGCAATATAACTTGGCACAGACACTTTGCTTGCGATAAATAAATGATTGAATAAACAAAATGTAAAACGTTAAGTAGACTAGTTATATCTCAAAATCTTTCTAAAACATTTATATAAAGAAAACCATTCAAACACGATTTCCGAGACGCTCGCAGATGATTTAAGTTTAACGTGCAGCATAATAAAACCTTCGAAACAAATTTTGTATCGTTGACTCTGTTACATCGAAAAATGTAATACCAAATATCCGACTGTTGAATGTTTCGAATAATCAACTGTGAAGCTACGATTCTGACGTGTTTCGCGAAAATTCGAATCCCTGCGAGGATGTAAAGGACATTCCTATCAGATCTTCGATTTCAGAGATCTTTCTATCTAAATATTTATTACCTCTCAATTAATCGAGATTCTTCAGTACATGGCTGCTCGAGTAAATGTCTGTAGAAATCGTCCGTTGACCCCAAAAGCGTTCAACTTTTTTTGAGTGTATAGTTGTCGGCTTAAACAGCAAGATTTGGCGTCACGCGAGCGCGCAAATTTCCATGGTTTATAAAGCCGAGAAGTTTTCTTTACACTGCGGGGATAAAGACACGAGAAAAGTTTTCCAACGTCGTGACACACGTCGAGCCTTTTTCTTCCCCGAACTAGGTATCTCGTACATTTATATACACGATCCAGCTCTTAACCTTCTTGCAGCGAAAATCGCGAAAAGTTTTCACGGCACGAAACGTATAAATATATCCAAATGTGGGAGGTGGATGAGCGTGCGTGTGCGAGAAATATAAAGTTTTACATCTTGAGGCTGAACATGGGCTGCTCACAACCTTGTGCTTCGCTCTATGCGCGTACATGTACTTTTTTAAATCGTTGTAGTACACTGTAACATTTGTATAGAGGATTCCTAACCAAACATATCAATGTCCAACCCTTGTCAATCGATTTTAACTTTGATGCATTAAATATTTTTCGACTATTGCTTAAGGGGGTCGAGTCAGCGTCGACACGTCGATTTTTGAACATCAATACAGATGTTCGGTGAATACGTGTGAAATCTGACCAATAGTCCATCATTTGATGTACCGGATGAAGAAATTTTTGACGCTAGTTGGAACCCTTAAGGTACATCTATTCTCTCATAAATTAATTTTTTGATCAACCCTGATCAAACCGCTTGACCGATCTTATCCTACGACGTCTCATTTTCTTCGTAACACTTCCGTACTGTTTTAGTATGGCATTTTTTTTAGGTACTTATTATGGCGAAACAGGCCACTTTATAATAAGGACTTGAAAGAATTCTGCCGCATTCAAGCCGTCCGGAAAAGTATTACGAAGAAAATGAGATATCGTAGGATAAGATCCTTCAATCGGTTTGTTCAGGGTCGTGCGCAGCGCATTGAAAATCAAAAATTGATTTATGAGAGAACCACTGCACCTCAAGGGTTCCAATTAGCGTAAAATATTTCTCCATTTGATACGTCAAATGATGGACCATTGATCACGTTTACACGTATGGAATAAAATTTTTTATTTATGTTAAAAACCGGCGTTTTGACGCTGACGCGGTTCCCTTGAAAAAATAAATTTTCGATGTTTATCTTTAGATTCTTCTGAGGCGCCAGTATTTTCCTCATTTACCTTTTTTTCATCTAGAAAATTTGAATTCAACTGTTCGAAACTCACCGACATTGATGATGATTAGAAAATACCTGATAATGAATTGCCTAAGATTTTACGCGAATAATCGAAAAATATTATAATTAACTTTAGAAATAGACTTAAGGACAGATTTAGTTCGAAATACATCCAGATTTTTACTAAGTCGTACGAATTATGGACTTGAAAATCCGTACTCGTGGGTTTTCGAGGTCGCTGATTATGAATCTGAACTCAAAATTTAGAAATTCAAGACGGCGGATCCAATATGGCGGACCAACAATGCACGAAATCATTTGTCGAGAGCGAATGTTGGTACTCGGGGGTTTTCGACGTCCCTGATTACGAATCTGAATTCAAAATTTCAAAATGGCGGATCCCAAATGGCCGACGAAAACTGCAAAAAGTCGTTCGATGTGAGCGAAAATTGGTGCTCGGGGGTTTTCGAGGTCCCTGATTACGAATCTGCACTCATTTAGAAATTGAATACATATTTATTACTCACCTCCAGCCTTAGTTAGCTCGTCAAATGACTTTTTGCATTTTTCGTCCGCCATCTTGAATTTCTAAATTTGGAGTGCAGATTCGTAATCAGCGACCCCAAAAACCTTGGAGTACCAAATTTCAAGTTGATAGAAAGAAAAAAATTGTCTACCAGTGAAGGGGTTAAGGCGGTATTCGATTTAGAGACATCCATTTTTTAGCATTCTTCTTTTAGCATTACATTTACTATACATTTTTTAGCATTCTTTTTTTTACAATATATTTCTTAATATTTTGACAATAAGCAAAAAAAAATTCGAGAAAAAAAAGAAAATGAAATAAGTTAAAAGCTGTTATAGTAGGAGCTAAAAAAAAGGGGTCGTGCTGACTGACACGATTGTAACCTTTCTAGTTATTCGATACAACATTTAACTAAAGGTTCTTAATTAGTAAGAATGTCGTGACAGCTCCTACCTCAGAGAAAATGGAAAAAAACTTACAAATTGGCGGCTGTCTGAACAAAAAAGGCATTTTTCGACTCCTTTTTCATGGTTTTTAATTTTTTACAATGGTAAAAAGAAAATACTACTTCAAATAGGAATCCTTCATACGTATGTCTATGTATGTGGTTAGCCACATATCCAGAATCGCAAGATGCACTCGGCCGCTATATTTTTACTCGCCTTGCTTAACGGAGTCAACGTCACCAAGAGTGGTGTTAGAGTATTACGAACATAAATCCGCGGTAGTCGTGGTAAAAGTTGCTCGGGATAAACCACCCGTCCATTTGTTTCCTACGCCACGAGGAGCTAAAGTGAGGTTCACGAATTTGTTGCGCCAACTGTAGCGCTGCCAGTGTTATAACGTGATCGTCCTTCTCACCCTGCAATTCCATACCATTCTCGTTTGTACCTATAAACTTTAATAGGGCTATCCACTTTTGCGTGCTAGCGAAAAACCATCCAAGCCAAAATAATGCTCTATATAGATATTGGCAAGTGAGTACACGTGAATAATTCCAAATAAATACATAAATACTGATTATTCGAGGTCTGGTGTAATCTTGCGAAAAGGGTTTACCGTTGAAACTGGCAGCAGAACTTTCAACTCAATGATCCTGATATGGAATAGTATTCAATCTTCATTGGGTGCTCAAATAACAAAAATTTTATAGCAAATACGTAGAGTCTTTGTAACGTTAAAGCTGAAACCAGCTGAATCAATCAAATCACCGAGACCCGAACTTATTACGAATAATCAATGTTACACCAACTCAGTTCTATACCGACGCCCTTGCTCGTTAATTTTCCTATCTTACCGCGAAGCTGGATATATGCGCACGCCTCATGCCTGATAAATAAAGGCCATAAGATGGCGCGAATGTGGCAAAACGAACTGGTACAATGTCACGCTTTCTCGAATAACGACATTCCAGAGTGGATAAGCTGCTTGTACCATGACGCTCATTGCTAGACTCACACGTGTTTATAATGTTCGATAGGCACATTTACATCGCGAGTCAACCAATGAAGAACTCTTCAAAAATGCAAAGCTACCAATAAATCTGTACAGTTCGTTACTGTCCCAAATAACACATCCACCCAATATGAAGAAATACCTTTACTCGAATAACTCTACCAACAACCCTGCTATATGGTACCTTATTGAACGAGTGTGTTTGGTATAATTTTTTAGGAGAAACATCTCCACCGCATCATTGGGTTTTAAGAACAAGTCTACTGAGAAACAAATCCTCCAAAAATACTTGGGCAATGATGTACCGGTGGGATATATTTCAGTGTAATTGTTTGAGAGCAGAGCTTCAACTGGTAGGGATGTAAATGTGTCATGCAATACCTCCCCATGAATCGGGTGAGGGTCGTTGAGAACGTGTATCGCACACACACATATGTACATACGTCGTTAATTCTCGATATTTAAGCCAACGATATTTCCCTCTATGGCTCTTCCGTGTTCTCTGCTCCCACGGTTCAGTGCGTATCCCACAGGATTACGAGACATTGCACGGGAATCCCAAGGCTGAAATTGAGATCCAACTATATATCCTCGCAAAGTTAACAATTTATTCGTGTTGGGTATCGCTGGTAAGCGCTATTCAAAATTTAGCATTCATCATGTTTCGCGCGTATGTCTTCTCTTATTTTCCTCCTGATGTTACGATAGTTCCGGAAGGTCTGGAAACGATAGTAGGCGAAGCTATCGCAACATTGCTCACTGTTGGTCCTGAAACCGCTATCTTGGGGACACTAGATGGTGCGACAATCGCAGCTTGCGGTGGTGCGACGAGTTTGACCTCCGATTGATTCACGACTATCGCGTTGTCAAGGATCCCTTGTGAAATGACTGGGCAAGCAGCAGTTCCTTGTATCGAAGTTGGCCCCGAAGTGGCGCCTGAAACGTGACACAAATGGCATGATATGACAGAGTTTATGTTTTTGAATGTTCTTTTGCAATGGTCTCATGACAAATACAAGTGTACCTTTGACGAGAACCGAACCTCCTGAACTGCCGATGACACCGAGGATGGTATCTGATATTCTAAGAACGCCGGGAACAGGCACAACCGCAGGAATTGTTGCGGTTGATGCGGTATTTGGACCTGCTACAACGATTGGTCCGGTTGATGGTCCAGCCACCGCTGTTGAGATTACCAAGCCGTGAAGTCCTTCAACAACGATGAGTGAACCATCAGATGGACTTTGTACTTTTACGGATCCTTGAGATAGTCCTGCAATGGTTGTATAGAAACGTTGGGTGCATTAAGTAATCGCAAAGTAGTCGGACTATCAGATCACGATCAAAGTTATTCGAAGTCGTTCGAAAGCGCATTGTTCATGGACATAAGCTCGGTAATGTACCTTGGCCAGCAGCGAGAACAGGCACGACAGCTGAAGCGGCTGATCCTCCCCTCATAGTGACGGGTCCAGTGACAGCTCCTTTGATGACAGTAGAGCCGGAATTTGGACCGGTGACAATCGTACCTGTCACTGTCGTCAAACTAATTGCCAGGGGTGCTGGCTGCACGATTGAAGCGACCGCAGGAACGGCAGTGATAATAGCACCTGTTGCTGGTACTACCGGATTCAACGATCCATGATATGGCAACGCACTCCCATAGGCGCTTGATGCCAGAAAAATCGATCCCAACAACTACAGTTTTGCCAAAACAATAAATGTTACGGATGATTAATGGGAAGGTTCTCATTCCAAACATTGAATCCATTGGCGTATGAAAACTTCTGTCAAAGAATCGCAACTCTTTGGATTTCTGACTATATTGTAACGTGAATTTAATCTCAGACTTTTAATATCTACTACAAATAATAGAGGAATTCCAGGAGAGTTTAGAGTATTTTTCTCAATAGAGCGTCCATTTTGCGGGGTCTCATATTCATTAGAGACCTCTGAGAGCTTAGAAAAGATGTAATCAACTGCAAATTACCCCGGCAGTTGTTGTATAACCAATGAATCATTAAGACTGTGGCTTCAATTTAATATTTAGGTTATGAACAGATTTTGAAAAAGGCGCTCTCATGATCGATTTGCCATGGAAAAAGAAGGGCTGCAACTTGCCTGTGTTTACTACATGGATACAAATCCACTTTGTTGAAGAAAGTAATGGAAGTACATAAACCATCAGAATTCCTTAATACCAAAGGAACTGTTCCATTTAAGATGCTTTCGAAAAATTAAAATGGAGAAACAGGGTTTAAGGCTTGAAGCTTAACAGGTAAATTGGCTGTCTTCTACACTGTGTAACATATCAACCGAGAGTGGTCTGAAAGAAGCAAGCGCTGTTATAAAATATCGTTTTCTAGGATATTGCTACGCTATAGATTTAAGTAGAGAGATCCTGGAGTATCGATAATAAGCGCTCTGAGATTTTATGACTAACCCAGCCGTATACCTTATAACCTCTCGCAATATTGTGTAGCCATGGATATTTCATCAGAGTTCATGGGTCGACTTTGAAAGACGCAAAACTCTTCAACTTTCGAGACCTATTGTGATCCAAAATTTGCCTCGAGAGGTAAATTTCTCGCAGGAAGGTAAGGCTACATGATATGCTCGATCCTTATCGGCGAGTTGCCTTAACGAGCCAAATTAGTGCATGGATATAGTTCACGGTTTTGAAACTTCGGAATACAATACCGTGGCGAGTGAATATCTGTAATCTTGTCAGTTTCGAACATACTAGCTTATCATTATTACCCGACCATGTCGCATCCCCAAATTGGTATTGTGTCGTAAATAATTGGAATTCTCATTTCTCTACATTTCTTGAATAATGGGTATTTTTATTCCCTGTATTCTCTACGGTATTTTTCAGAATATTGGATTGTCGAAATTTAAAGCCAATTAATTTCACCAACGTTTTATTATGAAACCTGTTTTTTCAATTCAGGAAACTACCGAATACACTGGATGTCTTGATCATGAATTTGGGAGGTTAGGCACGATGGCCCCCTTAACCCGGTGAATACAGAAGGGCCGCCGTGCCCCAATTTCCCCTATAGCATTCATAGAGACAGTCCTGTGGCCATTTGTATTGAAATTTACGTTGCTATGTAGGTGTTGCTGCACCCTCGTCATAATCACACCCATTACGTTTACATGAAAATAATTGAATCTGACGAGCGACAGGTAACTCCGGGATTTAACAGTTGAATGAGCTAATACGCTTTTGCACCGGTAATATACCGGCTATGTATGTTCTATATATATATATATATATATATATATATATATATATATATATATATATATATTTGGGTGGTCCTTATTTAGAGTTCGGACGAATTTTTTATCAGACGCCCCCTAAATTGACTCCAAATAATTCAAAAACAATACCCTAATTTTTTAAGATTTTTATTTTGACTCTAAACCCTTCCACCAAGAGGGTAGATTTCCCCGTTTAAAATACAAATTATCCTCTTGGTGGGAGGGGTTAGAGTCTAGATAAAAATCTGAAAAAATTAGGGTACTATTTTTAAATTATTTGGAGTCGATTTGGGAGGCGGCTGACAAAAAGTTCGACCGAGCCCTAAATAAGGACCGCCGTATTATATAAGTGAAGGTATAATAAGGATTAGTTCCAGTTGTGTCGGATTTCTGATTCCATAACTTCGAGCATCATGTTGAGTTAACCTCGCATGAGTACGTATGTCTGTCATTTTCTCTCTACATGTCGTGCAAACTCGCAAAATGAACTACTCTTCGTCCGAATTCCCAACTCAATTTAACATTTAGTAGTTTGCGTAACTCTGATAACAAGCGTTTTGTCATTTCCGTTCATCAGGTTTCACTATCCTATCATATATTGGACGGCAGAAAAAAATTCAGTACAATCATTTCAAAACAAGCCTACGTGCTTCTGCTTCATACGATCATAGCGAATGATCTAACCATATTTTCCGAGCGTACGCATATTTATCATCATTTTACAATTCCTCGATAATATATATTTTATTCAAAGATACTCATCAAGCCCAAACGTGATTTATATTTTGGTTGTATTTTCTTATCGATTGATGAAGATTTCATTTTTTTTTACGAAAATTTGTTTATACTTATTTTTGCTTTCCTACGGTGAAAATTTTGTTTTTGGATAAATACGTTTCTTTCAGATTTTAAATTCTATAAATTCAGAAAGACTTGACTGATCAAACCAATATTCGGCAAGAGAGTAGATCACTCATCAATATCATATGCCTAATATAATTTAGATAAAATTTGATTATTCCTTCAAATTCCATACACACTTTTATTTTTCAAATATGTTTCTTAATGTTCTTGTATTTGAAACTTTCGAATGATCGACTTACATGAAATATATTTACTATTAATTTTGAAATAAAATATTTACGGTGATATTCTGGTCTAGAATTTTGAAAAAAATAATTTTTTTCATATTCTTAAAGTTTAGATCTTTAAGAATATATCCTCGAAAGGAAATTTTCTAATTCCGATAATGTACGGAGTTCCAACTATTTTAGTGATGCAGCAAGTGCGTCAGTCACATCGAGGTAAATTGGAGTATAGAGGTTTTTCTCAAAACTACTCTGCTAAACACGGCTGACAAGATTCAAGTTCTACCCAACCGATTGACTTCAAATTTTTCACCAATCTTCAATACAGAACTCTCTATCGTTCCTACCACGTTTGTATCGATTTTTTTTTACTATTGTAAAAAAATTAAAAATTATGAAAAAAAGAGTCGAAAAACGCCTTTTTGTTCAGACAGCCACCACCATTTTGCGAAAATTTCGTTTTCAGTTTTCTTTGAGGTAAGGGCTATAACGACATTCTTACTAATTAAGAATCTTTTTTGAATTGTCTATCGGATAACTAGAAAGGTTGCAATCGCGTCAGCCAGCAGATTCGTTTTTACCCCCAACTTTACCAGCTTATAACTTATTTAATTTTAATTTCTTCCGCAAATTTTTTTTGTTCAATGTTTAAATATTTATAAATATGTTATAAAAACATGAATGGTGAGAATAGATTTTTTTTATCGAGCTCGACAAAACGCTCGAAATGTATGTCTCTATAGACCAGAATACCGCATTAAATGTTTTCCTGCCAATTTCCAATTATCATGTAATATACTTACTATCAATTTTGAAAGAAAATATTTAAGTCGTCTCATAATGTGGAACGAATATTATTTGAAAAATATAAGAGCAGAAGAGCCCTGGTGCGTAGTTTTTGGTGTACCTTTGTATCTGTGTGTTAAGTTAGATGAAGAAATATCAATGTACTGAATATAAAAAAATATGAGAAGGCATTATGAGAAGGCATTTTATCTTTCTCGATTTTGTTTAGTCAATCCTGAATTAAAAAATAATAATTTGCTTCATTATTCATAAAGTCTCGTTTTTATGCGAAAAAATTGACACCAACATGATTCAAGAGGTTCTTCGAAATTTCTTTGTGTTAATTATTGATTCCACGTGTACGAATTTTGAAAATTCTATCTTATAATTTTATTTATCTCTTTATGAATTTTATCATATATTCATGGTCCACGTGTTTTCGGTCTCGACGGCGAAGATTACCGGAAACGAAGGAAATTCCATATTTTCCTTACCATTAGAGTGTAGCTGTGGAGGAATGCTATCGTACGGGAAACATCAACGAAAGCATATGGCAGTACGTATAAATGTGCAAGACGAAACTGTATAGATATAGCGTATCGTGAGGAAAGTACTCTACGCGAAAGTCTTCAGGATGGTTATGGTTGTCTCGTTTTCGTTGGTGGCACACATACACACACTCTCACTCGCAAGCACCCGTTGTGAACGACGTCTGAAGAGTTCTCAGTGCAGATGCTTCGCGATGCTTTTGAAATGAAAATGGTAAAATGAAGAGTGAAGTAGGAGGAGGGAGAAGGAAAATCAAATGGAAGGAGGAAAAACAGAAGAAAACTAAAGCGCCAATATTCCGCACAAGCTTTGATCTCTCAAGCGGTACGAAATTCCATAAACGAAGTTGCGTGCCCGAAGCTGGTGAACTTCACATTCGCTTCGTTTTTTTTCGCATCCGCCATGCCTGAGGATGCTTTTGAGTTTTCCACGCCTTCTATACACACAAACACGGGCAAACACACATACCACAGGTTTTCTTCAACCTTTCGGGTTCTTTTTCCTCGTGTTACGGAGCAGAATCTCGTGTGTTCTCTCGTGTGTTCTCGGGGTTAACTTTTACGGAAAACGAAAACTATAACGGTTCGTCAGTTCCGGATGTTGGCTAAAAATTGCGCTCCGTTCTTCCCTCAGGGAGAATAAGAGAAACAGTGTGGGAGGAGATTGTTGTGCGGAGGAACGAGATCTTCTTTGTTTTGGAAAATGCGGCGATAGATTAAATTCCAATGCCCGATAATTCCGAATAATCGTTTAGGGAAGCGGGGGGCTTGTTGTAACAGTGGTAAGTAGTAACACTCAATTTTAACCGGGAATTTAAACCATTTTGATTTTAATTTTAAGCTGGAAATCCTTTTTATAACTCAAGGCATAACGTAAGCACCACCAGTGCCCCTCCAGACATCGAACCCAAAGTATGTGCACATGAGCTCCGTTTCAACCAGGTATCGTAAAAAAAATAGCGACGAAAATTTTGATTCAGACCATTAAAATTAAATTAATTGTTCGTTGTGTTTTCATTGTTATTATGTAAATTTAACTGGCTTTGATTTTTTTTATTTTAATATTCTTCTACAGTTTGTAGTTTTGGAGATATTTCATTAAGAGGAGGCTAAATACCGACACTAACACCTCGAAATTGCCATCCAAACGTGCTCTTATACAAATGGATGGAATTGAATAAAATTTTAACAACATCATCAGAACAATGGCAGGAATTGAGCCTCACTAAAAATTTTTTGAAAAACAAAAAAAAAAATTACAGATTCATTTACCACCAAGAAACTGTAATTGAAAAACTTAAATTATTAAACTTTCACTGCAGTTCGGGTAAAGCCAAGAGTGAGGCTCCATGAAGAACGCCACGATACAAATATCGAGACGTTTTCAACATTATTTTATCAAAATGACACGCCGTAAGTTTGGATGGCGCATCAAGAGATAAATATCGATAAATTGTAGTTTTATTGAAAAACGAAATGGCGAAATGTAGTTCACAGACGTGCGAGTGAGGGCAGCACCATGGATTCTGACGAGTAACCTATAATATTTAGGGGGCTCGAATGAGTTCGTTGGCATTTGTTGTAACGCTTTTTAGCCTCTCAATTGATAATTAATTGTTGATTAATTTATCCCCCTCTTAATTATCAAAATGTAATTAATTTTTATCCATGGTTGTCGGATGTAGGAATTGATTAAAAATGGTATTTAGCCTCCTCTTAAGTAGACATAACGAGCCCATAGTATAAGATGTAACAAAAAGCAGGGGCATGTTGTAACATGCTACAACTTGCCCCGTGTGCGTGTATTGTTTTCTGCTCTCTAATAAGTGTGCATGTATTTGGATATATATACAATGTTATTACAAATAGTAATGTAGTGATTACATAGTATTAAAAATTATTTGCGGCTTCTTGTGCATTTTTTTATTCTTCTTTACCCCAATATTGTTCAGAAGAAAACGCTAAGTGATTGTATTGTATTTTTTTTTTAGAATGAGAGACTACAAGAGAAAATCCGAGAGAGGATTAAAAACCCAGGATGTATATGAGTCGACAGCGACTGAAATTTTGGAAAAAAGGGTCAGCATTCGAAAAGCAGCCAAAAATTTCGACTTCTGCCATATCTCACGTTCTAGATTTTTAAAAAAGAAGACAAATGAAGTTACCTTAATCTGCGTTGCCTAAACTGTCACTCAGACGAAGACTGATTAAGCTAAGAGAAAAGACAAAAGAATCATGTTTTTTTTTTTAAGTAGAACGTTGTGATAAAAAATAAGTATTTATGATATTTATAATAAGTGTCATGTTGATCATTTATAGTCAAAGATTATGATCATCATAAGAATGAACCATGATGTGGATGTTTCATGGATAATATAAGACTGATAACCAATAAAAATGTGTTCTTTTTTATAAATATTGCCAGTCTTTTCATTGTTACTACTTGCCCCGAGCCTGTTACAACTAGCCCCAAACATCGGGTAAGTTGTAACAACTCCCATTTTTTTAAAAAGTGTCTGGTGTAAAAGATGGGTAAAGATTTTAAATTATTTTTTAATTGGAATTAGTGCTCAAATATATACTTCCCAAAACCTCTTACTCACAATCATAAAAGTATACATATTTTAGACAATACAGGCCTTTTTCGAAAAATAGTTACAACAAGCCTCCCGCTCTCCCACTTGGAAAATATAAATAGGTAGAAGGAATTTAAGACAAATCATTTTGATGTCGTAGTTTTCACAGAGTGTAGCTTTGAAGCTTCCCGCGATAAAACAACCATTCTTTAACTGGACTACGCGGCTGTGAATCGTCGAGATTTATATGTAATCTTTGGCCTGGAATATCTATCGGATTTTCTCCCGCATTAAATATTCTTGAACTTGAATCATTAATAAGGAAAAGAAAATCCTGAAAAGGTCACACTTGCGTCGACCTTTCGTGAGCTCCTGTTCTCGATTCGAATTGTCATTTGGAAGTTTAACAGAGCTGTATTCCTTGAATAGAATTTCCCTCTCCTCAGAGAATAATGAAGTGTCTCTGGCGAACGAGCGGGCGTGTCTTATCAATTTTTCTATTCGAACCTTCCAGATGCAAATTGAACGAACAGTCAAGTGCATATAATTTTTTCCGGATTCATCGTCGAGCTGAGATATGCAATGGATTTATCTCCCGTGTCCACTTAAATGCAATGGTACTTTTGTTACACTACATCCTCATTACCATACGATTGACATGCACTTTCTGATACAACTCGAACACTCAACCTGATAATGACTTTATAATGCAGAGTCAATCGTAATCCAGTTTCTTGATTTGTCGATCAAGACATCCCAAGTTCGACCACACCTCGACGACGCATATTCTAATTTATCACAAAGCACCGTTAATTGAGCGTAATTTTTCTAATCGACATTGAGGTAAACTCGTTCAAACGGTGAGCGTGAGAATAAAGGTAGGGGAGAAATGAGTCGTTTCTTCTTTCATCGAAAAGCATAAATGTCGTACACGACCAGAGAGTTGACATCAGTTCCTCATCGTCGTCAATCCAACGACTTACGGAAAACTTATTCAACATGAAAGTCCTGGTAAAAATTTATTCGATCAAGTGTTTTGCATGAGCTTAAAGCCTTAAAAGCAGATCATTTTTTTATAACTTTTTTATTTTTTAAATAAAAAATACTGCTAAACAATTAAGTCAAGTAGAAACGAAACTAAATTTCTGACAAAAAAACTTGGATCAATTGTTATTGATACATGTACGAACTAATAAAAAAAAAGAAGCCGGTCATTCTGTAGAAAATATTGGAAACAATGATAAACAATTTTTGGAATTTTTAGAAATCGTTGTTGGTGATTAATGTTAAAATCTTCGACTATTAAGCTATGCTATTAACAAACCAAATATCTAAAGTTTCAAGCTTCACAGACCCTCAAAAGGGAAGCCAATCTTGCTTTTTTATAAATTAAATCAACTTTCAATGGTCACTCGTTAATTGGATTGTTGATAAATTGTTTTGTCTGTCTTCAGTTTGTCCTTCTCGTTGTGGCTGTTATTGCTGTGGTTGCTCATCCTAATAGGGTGCGTCGCAGCGTTTGGGGTGTTCCACTTGTGGCACCTGCCACCACTCTGTTAGGGCCAGCCCTTGGAGGTACAGTTCTCACTACACATGGGCATGGTGAGTTCAAAATATTTTTAGAAAAGTAAGAATTGGTTAATTTTTTATTCTTGTCACAAGAAAATTAAGGTGGAATTCTGGTCTAGAGAGCGTAGAGCTTTGTCGACCTGGATAAAAAAAAATACATTTTTCCCATTATTTTATTCCACAACATATTTATTAATATATTGACGATAAACAACAAAATTTTCGAGAAAACAAATGAAAATTAATAAACCATAAGCTGGTAAAGTTGGGACTAAAAAAAAAGCTGTGCTGGCTGACACGATAGCAACACGATAGCATCTAGTCATCCGATACAAATTTCCAAAAAAGATTCTTTTCGTTTATGATCAAAATATTGACAATGAACAAAACAATTTTCGAGGAAAAAAATGAAAATGAGGTAAATTATAAGCTGGTAAGGCTGGGGCTAAAGAAAAAGGGCTTTGCTGACTGACACGATTGCAACCTTTCTAGTCATCCGATACAAAATTCAAAAAAAGATTATTAATTAGTAAAAATGTCGTCATAGCCCCTACCTCGGAGAAAAAGGAAACAAAAAAAGGCGTTTTCGACTGCTTTTTCAAAGTCTTCAAGTTTTTTACAATAGTAAAAAAAATTTTGATTCAAAAGTGGTAAGGTCAATAGAGAGTTATATATTGAAGATGGATAACAAAAGTTTAAGGCAAATCGGTTGAGTAGAACTTGAGATATCATGTCAGCCTTGTCGAGAAAAGTAGTTTTGAGAAAAACGTCTATAGTCCGATTCGTTCCGACGGCGACGTGACGGGCGTAGTTGCTGCGTCACTGAAATAGCTGTAAATCCGTAAATTATTGGAATTTAACATTTTTTTTCGTGGATATATTCTTAAACCTTACTTGTCACTTTTCTGCAGACTAAAGTACTTGATACACTGGGGTCGTTTCTACCCCAGCAATAAAAATTCTTATAAGCAATATATCATTCAACATTTTAAGCTGCATTTTTTTTAGAACTTTTTAAGAGGTGATCGCTCAAAGTTATACTGGATTTATAGTAAAATATCAAAATTAAACATGGTAAAAAAAATTGAATATCCAAAAAAACTGAAAAAATTACAACTTTTACGAAAAAAATCATAACGCTGCTATTTTTCGAAAAAAAAGGTTAGAAATTGAACTGAGTATACCTAACATATAATACTGAAAGAAAAAAATAGTAGTAGTAAAATCATGTGACAGGAAAAAAATTCGAACAAAATTTTCGCACTCGACCTTGACACACTGGGGTACAGGTGAGACCACTTGACTTTGGACGGCTACTAGATAAACATTTATTGTACCAGAGTGACGCCATAAGCTTGAAGGAGTAGTGGCATCCTCGAACTAATGACAGATGACGGATAGATCCCATTTTTTTAAATTTAGGTACTGAAAATTACGGAAATGTAGGCCTGGGGTGTTTTGTACTCCAGTGTGTCAAGTAAGGGTTGAAGGTCTAAACTTGAAGGATATAAAAGAGATGGATTTTTTCAAAATTCTCGATCAGAGAACCGCCTTAATTGACTTATCGAACAATCAAATCATTTATTCTACAGGAGCCACTGTCGTCACTGCTGTACATCATCCACTGGGTCACGCGCTTGTCGCTCCCGGACTCTGGGGCTGGTGATGCCGCGAAAACTGCTCTCCATTCATTTAAATAAATGACCGACTGGACCTTAGGCAATGCCACATGATTTTTTGTGATTTTTTCAATGCGCTTTTGACATAGCTTAGGCACAAAAGAATGCCTCGAGAATTTAGTCGATGCCATGTATACTTATCAGGTTGTTCGCAAAGCCCTTGTACTCGAATCGTAAACTAAACTGTACAAAATAAACAATAAAACGCAATACAATCATTTAGTCGTTGGAGGTAATCCACAGTCATTTGAACAACTTCACCATATCATTACAACGATTATTGTTCACAATTATACGGTATAATATACAATTATATCTTATTATACTGTAATAATTGGAGAATCGCGACCACTAAAGTGATTTTTAATTCCGAACGGCAGAATTTTTCGCTGCTTCTTACGATGTGCGAGGATTTCTATTCAAGGTATTTCGTTACATAATAACTACGGATTAGGTATTTCGAAAGAATTTTCACTCAATATATCGAGAACTCATAAATCTATAAGAATTCAACGACTCGTAGCCTCATAAGGTACTAGTCTACTTTAGAAGGCCGAAAAAGCAAATTTTTGGATTTTTGTTTTTATCGTCAGCTCCTTTATCAGATATAGCTATAAAACTATTTTCACAACATTGTTTCATCCTTCGAAAATACAAAAAAAAATTTTTTTTATTTTTTAAATAATTCATAGAAAATGCTAAAGTCGCGTCTTCGAAAATGTCTTGTCCCATGGCCGACAGTTAATCTCAGGATTGACAAGTCTGAAACAAAAAAATTAAAAGGCATTTGAAAGAGGAAGGTTTTTTATACAACAACTTGCCACCCTTAAAGAAAAATCGATTGAGAAAAAAAATTGCGGATATTTGAAATAAATTGTGAAAAATTCCAGTATTCATTTTCATTTCAAACATCTGTCATTTTTTGAAAATCGATTTTTTATTAACGGTGGCAAGTTGTTGTGTGAGAAACCTTCCTTTTTAAAATGCTTTTTTAATTTTTTGTTTCAAGTCTTGCCAATCCGGAGATTAACTGTCGGCCATGGGACAAGACATTTTCGACTTTCGCGCCTTCTATAAATTATTCAAAAGATCAAAATAAAAAATAAATTTTTCTTTTGTATTTTCGAAGGATGAAGCACTGTTGTAAAAACAGTATTGTAGCCATATTTGATAAAGGAGCTGAGAAAAAGCATCTTTAAAATCTGCTTTTTTACCTTCTAAAGGAGACTAGTACCTTAAAAGCCAGTTTCCAATATTCGGGACAATCAATACCGGAATGTTCGCTTATAGATACTTGCTACAGGAATAAATGTTACAGACAAAAGTTATCAGCTCCAACATTGGCGAAGCGGGTCACATCGATATAAGCTCGTAAGCAGAAAGGAATAACCCAAATCACTAGACTTGTATACTATTTGGCTCCTTGACCGTCGATATAGCGTTCATTATGCTTTAGAACGTTTTTTCTTCTTCTCATTTAATTCGTGTCGACGATTTTCACTCAGCTCGTTCGAGTGTATCGTTCGGGGTAGTGCAAAAAAAAAGGTATAGCACGAATCGAAGAACGAGATCGAAATGTACTTTCAGTTCGATGGGTTCATACCCATCGAATTCCATCGGAACGGAAAACTTTCAGTTGGTGGTGAAGTTATTTCGCTCTAAGAGGTCAATTGGAGCTGCACATACATATTAAATATTTATATATATATATATATATATATATATATATATATATTAAATATCTACTGGCAGAAGGCCATATAAACTCAACATTTACACGGTCGATGAGTCTTTTTTGACCCAGCGCCATCAATAGACAGTATCAGCTGCGTCGAGTGGTGATCGATCGTTCAAACACAATGTGTATTATTATAGAGGGCCATTATAACTTTTGAATGAAGAGCCAAGAAGGCTGAAATATTCTATGATTTCCACGAGGAAGGAGAACGAGAAATTGGATGTAGATATTGCGTTTGAATGTATACTTTTGATTTTAAGATTATTATATTTGCAGAATTGGTCGCTTGGCAGTGCTTACATAATTTTTCGTTGGAATAGTGTTTGATATTAGGAATAGTTTCGTGAGTATTTAAGAATCCGGATGTTCAGTCGATCATCATCGATTGTGAAGCTCGAAATTGGTTTTCAACTGTTTGCATTGGGGTGCCTTGATGATCGTTGTATTTGGGCAATGGATTCACCAAATTCCATGAGCACCCAGAAGTCCTCCAGCAGTGATGATCGAACCGTGTCCAGCGAGTCCTTTTGCGACGATTGTACCAGATGGTCCAGAAACAAGGGTGTATCCTGCGAAATATGTCATCACAGTTGAGTTCCTCACGGAAAGTCATCGTGGCTCATAAAAATTTCTATCTAACAGGCTAGCAAAATAAATAGGAGTTGAAGGTACGTAAGAGGAAGAAGTTGAGCATTGAATTTCGATGAGTGACTTACCGGCAGCTGGTCCAACTACCCCGGCGGCGCCAGCATTAGGACCAATTACCGCGGTACTTGGAGCCGCAGGTCCGAGAACAGCGACTGATGGTGCAGCTGGCCCGATCACAGCGGTCGCAGGCGTAAGTCCCGCAAGTCCAAGACCACCGAGAACAACCGCCCCGTTGTGACCCAATCCTCCCCAACCCAAACCGAGAGAACGGCGTTCACGTTGGGGGCTTGCGGAAGCCACTACCGCTACCAGAACGAGGATGAACTGTAGGCATAAACCGAGCCAATCCTTCAATATTCAAAATGGATAACAGTTGGGGGAGCACGGATAAAAACGACTTAGTTGGTTGAAACAAACAGCTTAGTGCTCGGAGCACCAGACGAGAAATTGGTTGGATCAACTACATCGATAATCATGGTTGGGTCAATTAACCAACTTTATTCCTTAGTGACCACAACTAAGTCTTCTAAAACGATTGGTTGTGGTAACTAAGAAATAGGGTTGGTCGAACCAATTTCTTGTCTGGCGCTTAGAGCACTAAGCTGTTTGGTTGAACCAACTACGTCATTTTTTCCGCGAGGAAAATGTTCAAGTTCTATGTAGTATGAAGTATGCTGAATGAAAGTCAACATTGCTTTTTCGGAAATTTTGGGCGATCACAAATCTTCGCTATAAGCAAATGCATTACGCCATTTTGAGTTCCCTAAAGAGGAAGTTTATTTGAATGCTTGAGAGGTCTGCGTGAGCTTCAAATCTCAAAAAATCGTTTTGGTTGCATCGTTTGGTGGCATAGTATATGCATTCAAGATTTTCAGGGAATTCCAAAAGTTTACCGAATTCCAAAGATTTTGAGTGAGGATCGGAACACGCACTGTGTTATGGTGAACTGCCTTGAGAATCGACATTTTCTTCTGCTGCTTTATTCAAGTAATACTAACTTTTCTTTTCACAATACTTTTCGATACAAAAAATGCATTTGGTGTAGCTTAATTCAGTATTTGGTATTTATTGATTGTAGATCGAAAATCCGGTCTTATCATCATAAACTCTTATCAGGAAATTATATTCAAAATTAACCTGTTTTCCACATACATAGTTCACGTGGATCCCTTAGAAATTATAACAAAACAAAATGTACTAATGTTTTATTTGCACGATTTTTCTTTCACTACTCAATTATTTCCGTTACAAATTGCATCTTAATATTGCAAAGTTTGTGTAAGTTGTAAGAATATATCAATTAAAAACATATGAAAATCCAGATTTTGCAATATGTAAATATCTTAAGTGGTTCTCGAGAATTTAAATACCAAATACTTTATGCTCTGAAATATTAGTTTAGGAAACAGCACAAAATTGAGAATAAACTTGAAAATTCTAATGAAATTGAAGAATTCAATTCTTTGAAAAAACATTGGCTACTTCATTGATTTTTTTTTCATCGCGGTACTCTTTACGAATAAAGAACATGAACGTGACTCCCGTATGTAATGGTTTGATGGTCGGGTATATCGAGGGTAAAATTTGCCCACCGTTTTGATCGTCTCGACTTACCAAGACCTTCATGGTTGGGGATCCGTTGATGCTTTCTCGGTTAGTCGAGCTGAGTGCTGTTGTTCGTTGTCGAAGTTGACTGATGCTCAACCCTCCTGACGCCTCGGCTTTTATACGATATTCACTGCATACAAAAACCGTTATGAATCACGGAAAAATATATGACGGAGCCTTTATCATCGTGTTGATTTAACCCCGCACGCATTAACTCGTGATCGAGGAGGTAGAGATTTCTTCTTTAATGTCTCTGGTACTGGGTGTGGTCGACTGTACGACATTTGATCAGAATTTGAATATAACGAGAAAAAAAAGCCGGAAGCACGTGTATCGCGATAATTTTTCATCTCCCCTCATCACTCCGAGCTGTTACATGAACGTTACGTATGCACCCAGAAAAAAGATCTAGTTATAGGGGCTAAATCGGCTATTTGATCATTTTTGCTTCCTCATGAAGCCCAGCAAACACACTTGGATGATTTACGAAACATTTACGTATAATTGAAATGTAATAACTACGTCATATAATGTTCATCACAAATTCGTAAATTTTTCATAACGCACGTAAACGAGATGTATATAATACGTCCTGACGATATGTAGTAAGGATGTCAATGAAAGATGTAGGAATTACGAAAAACTATAGACATCACAAATACGTAACATTGATACGTCAAGATCTCGTCACTCTTATACGAGATATTTACATGTACTGTAAACTTGTAAAACTGTTACGAGTCGATGCTGTAACAATTATAGAACATTAGTGATATTATAATCTCGTAGTATAGGCTACGTAGCAAATATGTCACACTGTGACATAAATGTTATAAGACATTTCTTGTAACAAATCCGTAACAATTATAGAACATTGCTGTAACAATTATAGATATTGGTGATATTATAATCTCGTAGTATAGGCTACGTAGCGATTATGTATAATGTGTGACATAAATGTCACAAGTCATTTCTTGTAACAAATCCGCAACATATACGTATCATATATTACGAGAAATGTCCTCACATTTTAAGGTTATGTCGATTAAGGAACGTAAACAATATGTGAGTGTAAAGTACAAGGAGGTGATATCGAATAATCCAGCGTAATACAGAATAAACCAGAATAATACAGCATACATTGCAAGAGGTAAGTTTAATGTGATCCCTTTATTTAAAAGAAAAAAATAAGTTATATGGGTATTTGCCGTGATGGAAAAACACCCAGGAATTTCCCTTACTCGGTTTATAACCTTATTCGCGTTGCACGTTCGCTTAATTTCTCTTTGCCCTTTCTTTCTGTGTTGCAGGCCTGTTTTGAAATTGATAGCCTATTTTTAATTTTCCAGGCATTGTCCTGGTCACAATTTTGACTTTAATCAAAATTTGCCGCGCTCATCCCATAATAAAAAGTGTTACGAAGGAAATGAGACGTCGTAGAACAAAATCTATCTAGCAATTCTTTCTGAATCATGCGCAGAGTGTAAGAACCCAGTTTTGAGTTTTTACACTCTGTGTAAAAACCTAACTTTGAGTTTTTACACTCTGCGGCTGATTCAGAAATAATTGATAGATAGATTTTGTTCTACGACGTCTCATTTCCTTCGTAACTCATTTTCCCATGGGATGAGCACGGCACATTTTTTTTGCTCTTTATTTCAGAATTGCAGGCCTGCTTTGAAATTGTTAGCCTATTTTGAACTTTCTAGGCATTGTCCTGGTCACAATTTTGACTTCAATCAAAATGTGCCACGTTCATCCCATAGGAAAAAGTGTTACGAAGGAAATGAGACGTCAAAGAAGAAAATCTATCTAGCAATTCTTTCGGAATCATGCGCAGAGTGTAAGAACCCAGTTTTGAGTTTTTACACTGTGTAAAAACCTAGCTTTGAGTTTTTACACTCTACGCATGATTCAGAAAGAATTGATAGACAGATTTTGTTCTACGACGTCTCATTTCCTTCGTAACTCGTTTTCCTATGAGATGAGCACAGCATATGTTTTTTGCTCTTTATTTCAGAGTTTCAGGCCCGCTTTGAAATTGTTAGCCTATTTTGAACTTTCCCGACTTTGTCCTGGTTACAATTTTGACTTTAATCAAAATGTGCCGCGCTCATCCCATAGGAAAAAGTGTTACATAGGAAATGAGACGTCGTAGAACAAAATCTATCCAGCAATTCTTTCGGCATCATGCGCAGAGTGTAAGAACCCAGTTTTGAGTTTTTACACTC
This sequence comes from Alloplasta piceator, assembly GCA_946863875.1. Classification (NCBI taxonomy): domain Eukaryota; kingdom Metazoa; phylum Arthropoda; class Insecta; order Hymenoptera; family Ichneumonidae; genus Alloplasta; species Alloplasta piceator. Next base: position 43,078,089 of record OX333074.1, read on the forward strand.
TGTGTAAAAACCTAGCTTTGAGTTTTTATACTCTGCGCATGATTCAGAAAGAATTGATAGACAGATTTTGTTCTACGACGTCTCATTTCCTTCGTAACTCACTTTCCCATGAGATGAGCATGACACATGTTTTCTGCTCTTTATTTCAGAGTTGCAGGCCTGCTTTGAAATTGTTAGCCTATTTTGAACTTTCCAGGCATTGTCCTGGCCACAATTTTGACTTTAATCAAAATGTGCCACGCTCATCCCATGGGAAAAAGTTTACAAAGGAAATGAGACGTCGCCAGCAGTTTATCAGCGTAGAGTATAAAAACTCAAAACTAGGCTTTTCAGGACACCGGTGCACCTTGAGGGTTCTAACTAGTCCCAAAAAATTGTTCATTTGGTACCTCAAATGGTGGACGATACATCATATTTGTAGGTATTCTACAAAAATTATAAATCATAATTAAAATGTACTTTTCAAATGTTAAAATAAAAATAAAATTCCAACCCAATATATAGGTTGGGAATACATAAATTTCTTGTAATTTGTTGATAAAATATGTATATACCTAAATTACCTGTAACCACGAAATCACATTGACATCATTGTTACGAGTATTATATATGCACCAGGGTTACGTTTCGTTTCGAAGGAGTTACATCAATGAGCTGAGTTTGTTACAACTATGATCTGAGTTTGTTACATCTATTATCTGAGTTTGTTATGGCTATGTGATGAGTTTGTTACATCTATGAGCTGAATATGTTACATCTTGGGTATGAGTTTATTTCATTATTATTCCTCGTAGATGTTTCGTATCTGTGACTTGTTTATAGGATGACATATTTGAGAACAAACTCTGCTTCATTCACGGAGTTTGTGACATAAATGTTATGTCCAATGTAACACACGTTACGTAACATTTTCGTAACTATTTCGGAACTGTGTTTGCTGGGAGGAAGCTTTGTTTTCGCGAAAAAATTTTTTTTCGCAATTTTCATGTCAGTATGTTCAAAATGTCCCAAAACGTCGAGAAATCACATTTAGAAAAAATGTCTGGACGTATGTGTGTGTGTGTGTGTGTGTGTGTGGGTGGGCGTACGCTTTGTGCATTCTTTAAAATGAATATGTCTGGAGAACGCTTTGACCGATCAACTCGAAATTTGGTATACAAGTGGACTACGTATGTCCCTGTTCTAAGTGAAATTGCAAAATAATTGTCTATTTGGCTGGATTTCGTATTTTCTGTAAATTGCTTGTTAGTTGTCTAACTTTCGTAATTTTGCAATTACCACCCTGAAATTTTATGTGCAGTTACACTTTATAATAAGGACGGTTGGGATTGAATTTGGGAAAAATCGCTCAAGAGGTTTGGTTAGAAATTTTTTTTTTATTTTTCGCAAAAAATTTGTAAGTTCTCTAACTTTTGTCATTTTGCATTTATCGAGCTGATTTTTTTTTATGACGATACACTCAATGACAGTGAAAAATAATACCAAATTTCATAAAAATCGCCCGAGGGGTTCGGTTAAAATTTTTTTTTTTTGAAATTTCCATCAAAATTTTGTTAACGCTCCAAGATCCGCATTTTTAGAAGTATCGAGCTAAAACTTTTTGCACGAATACACTAGATGATAAGAATAGTTAGGGTTGAATTTGGTGAAAAACGCTCAAGATGTTCGTTCGCAAATTTTTTTTGAAATTTTCGAAAAATACTTGTTAACACTAAGTTTCCTAAATTAACAGCTTTGGAGTTCACTTCTCTAGCACCAATACACTGGACGACAAAAACAATTAATAATGCAATTGAACGGAATTTCTAAAAAATCATGCAAATTAGAAATTTGCACATAGCTTTTTCATTTGTTTCCGTCGTTCGTGAAGCTTCCTTTATGAGGAAGCCATGATAATAAACATACATGTCATAGAGGTGGTCAAGGAGATCCTCATAAAGGAGGGTTGACGAACAACGGAAAAAAATGAGGAAGCTATGTGCAAATTTCTAATTTGCATGATTTTTTAGTTAATTGGAAGAAAATCTCTTTTCCATCAACTATATTTGTATTTGATCCAAGTTTGGGGAATATTTACTTCCAATATATTTATTCATTTGAATTGACTGTCATCCGGAAATAGGCGTTCATAAAAAATTCTATTTGTTGTTACTAAATACCTATTCACCCGTAATAAAGATCTAGTTGAACGTACTAAACTCGCTTGTTCAATGTTTTTAATTAGAATCAACTATATCTTTTGTTCAATGAAAAATATGTCTGTTTCAAATATAATTATGCATTTGTCCTTAACAGATGTAATTTATTAAAAGCTACGTCAATTCGATACCACTTGCAGTGAATAAATCATATCCATATTTTTTGTTCGCCCAAAAAAAAACATAGTTGAATCAAATAAATTATTGTGTTGAATGCTCATACGATCATAACTGCAGATTTATCAGTGCCCCAAAAATCCGCGACGTGGCTCCCAGGCGAATGCTCTCGCACCAATGAACTTTCCTCTCGACGCTGATGAGCTTTCCAAGTTTGTCTGTGTTTGATATCCTTTTTTTTTAGTATGGAAATTTAACACTTTGTGCCAAAACGCAAGATGGCCGATTAGAGACGTTTCATTCTTTGGAAAAAAATCGATTCTCCAATCGATTCTGAATCGAATCAACAAAACAATTTTCATAAAAAATCGAATCCAAAGAATCGATTTCGTAAGAATCGATTTTTAAAAATCGTAAAAAAAGTAATTGCTAAATAAAGCTTACGTAAGTGTTTATTAAGTTTGTGCTATAGAAAATGATGAAATCAGATTAATTTATTTTTAATCGAAAATGATGAATACAAAATAACAAATATAAAGTAGTTTTCATTCTGGCTAAACATAGTTTGATTATTTTACACATTTGTATTTTTTGATATATTCTCTAAAATATTATGAATATATTTAACAAATCAGACTTTTTTTTCTCTATTGCATAAGTTTTTATTATTTTACAATATTTTGTATATTTTTACTTTCGATTATTTTTTTCGTTGGATCATGTTTCCAATATTTTAACTTTTTATTTTTGTTACTCTTTTTCTCGCATTTTCACATGTTCGCATACTTTCTTTTCTTTTAACCTTGACGTTGATGTTTCATGAACTTTTGTCGATCTTTATTTAATTGCCAATCTATAATAGATAATGAATTTAATAAAAAGTCGAATTTTCGATTTTTAAGGTCTAGAATAGATTCACCTAAGGATCGAAAAGGAAAGAATCGATTCAAAAGATCGATTTTTTGAACAAAATAATCAATCTTTTATAGAATCGTATTGGAATCGAACATCCCTAGGTCGAATCCGAGGATTCCCATAAAAGAAGGGTTTTTTTTCTTTTACCTTCTCATGAAGAAAAGACGAAGCTTTACGAAATTTTAAACATCATATGTGTACCGATGTTCAGATGAAATGTTATTTTACATTCAATTTTTACATTTCTATTTATTTACAGATTGAAATGTTCAAAAATATTGTGTAGTTATAAAAAAAAATATTTGATTCAAATACAAATTAGCTCTGCATGAAAAAAAATAAAATCATATTAAATAAAAATCGATTAGATCGCAATGTATTTCCTACTAGGAAAATAAAAATTAAAAAAAATATTTATTGTCGAAATTAATAGTCGTATTAGGCCGCCATCCAACTAAAAAAAATTATTTGGCTTGACTAGAATTTAGTTCAATGATATAGATCTTTTTTCTGGGTGTAGCTTCAACTACGTCTGGTATTGTTGGCCATTTCCACGAGCTTTTTTTGCCAACCTTTTTGGTCAATGAAATCACCCAACGAAAAAAATGGCCCCACACGAAAAATAATTTGTCATTACGAAATATTACGTCTGATCGGACAGAAGCTGAACAATTACTCTTTTTTCCTTTTCGCGAATGATTCATGGGAGGTTTGGTTCGGGCAATTTTTTTCTTTTGTTTATCACAGTGAACGAATAATTTAAGATCTTTTCATCGGTTAATAATGCAATTGCTTCCTTGGTTGTAACGTCAAAACTGCGAGTATAATATTTCGGAAAATTCTCGCTCCGTTTTGCAATTAATTATCTATGCGTGCCACATGGGATCTCGCATTGTGCATCTCTGCAGCGTGTGAAATTTGCTAGTCATTCGTAATTCGACGAATCAAAAATAACGCTAAACGATCGTCATTTTGAGCGACAGGAATGAATGATCCTGCAATTTTTTGTCTACGTATACAGCGAATTTTTAGTCTATTTCAAAATCCAAATTTCTTCACAAAATTTTGTATGATATGTGAGTAAAAATTTCAAAAATTCCAAGTCAATTTCATAAGGGTCTGACAACCATCCCTTTCAATATCATAATGTGTTTCAGAAAATGTTTTTCAGATTACAAATATCGTTACGAAATTTTCCGCAGATTTTTCCCAGCTCTCACTAGTTTTGAGGGAAAGGTGTGAACTTTAGACTAATTGAACAACGGGTCTGGCCGATATTTGGGTTTTGTAAGTCTCCTTGCCTCCTGATTATATTCAACTGACTGTGGCTGGAGGCTGAGACAAAAACAAAAAAACTGACTCATCTTTTTGATGCATGAAATACAATAACAAAAAATTGACCATGAAAAATTGAAATTTTTCAAATAAAAATAATGTTAAATGCTGATTGTAATTTTTTATCACTATTATGATTCTATAAAAAGTTTCTTCGTTTTTTATCTGCAAGCCCTTGCAATTTTTTACATTCTTTTGTTGAATGGTACTGAGCCTTTTTTGGAACACCTGATTGTTACGCTAAAAGTTGGATAATAAGTTTATTTTGAAATTGTAATGGGATGGTGAAAATTTTAACGAACGTTATTTATCAATAATTATGATTTTTTTATGAAAATTTAAATTACGTATATTTTATTTCTATATTCCCTGTGAATCTAGTAAATTTATATAAAATACGTAAATATTTATATTTAAAAAATTAATATAAAATTATACAACTTACATAAAAATTATTGAATCGAATTCCCTGAAATGGTGGATTTTTCAACCACAAATGAAATAATGTCTATGTTCGTGAATACTTAGAAATATTTTGATCAAAATAATTATAGTTGTGAGAGAGGTGGAGTTTTTCCGGTTGTAGCGGTCGTGTAAAGCTAGGTATTCCGGAGATTGGTGACGGGGGCATGAAGCAAGGGCAATGCATTGAACAATACGAAACAAACGGACCCTACAAATTCGCTCCCGGGTTCCCTCTCGGTTGCTCGAACCTTCAGTTGGAACACCGCTGGAGCACCCTATATATATGTCGATCGGTGGGGCGTGATTAAACGCAATTCTCGGTCGGCCGGGAACATTTTCCGTGTCAGTGATGGGACACAGACCTATATACAGCCCCGTTCAAAAGTTTGGATACACCTGTCGAATATTTTTTGCCGCACTATAAGTTGCATAACTCGGTTAAAAAAAAGATAATCTATTTTTTGAAAAAGATTTTGACGAGAAGGAATTCAGCTTCGTTATTCATTTTTTAAATATTTTTTATGATTTTTTTTCAACCCGGTATGCATTTTTTTAACGTGACCAGTTTTTGGCATTTTTTCGACCATCACAAATTGGGCGCATAACTTAAGGACATTCTTTTTGTTTTTTTTTAAACAACCTTATATTTTAAAGGGTTAGCGGACGCTCCATTTTCATTTTTTTTTAATTTTCGTACGATTTTTTCTCGCAAAGTTTTACGCACTTTTGGCTAAAAAAGACAAATTTTGAAAGATGCCACGTTACTCAAAAACTATAAAATTTAAGAGGAAATGTCGAGTATGAAAAAAGGAGCGTAGATGTACACGGAAACGTCTGGAATTATTTCAGAATTTTTCCATGAAATTTTGTTTTTTACTATTTTTGCTCGGAACTCTGATGATGACGTCCCAGCGAAAAATGTCATCTGATTGAAATTTCCGTACTTCGTCATACAATAAAAATCTGAAAAAATCAGCAACATTTGGCATGCTATAAACAACAATGATCAATAATAATTATTGATCATTAATTACCATTATCGATTAAAAATGATGAACAGTGTTCATCATTGGTTAATAAATTATTCAAACAATTGTCTCCTCTAAAACGCCGCCTGTTGAATTGAAATATCTTCATTTTTCAAAGAGCTGCGAAACTTTTTGTTCGCCGCGGAATCGAGGCGAGTATTTTCAAACTTTTGAGCGGCAGTGTATATAAAATTCAGTACAGCTCTGGTCAAATTCTTACAGCCAGTATCCTAAATATTTTGTTTCAAAAATTGTTGCCAGTTTGCAATACCAATCAAGACGACATGAAGGAATAGATTATGTTCAAGTATTTCAAAATAAAAGATGCGATGATTTTTCCGACGTTCCAACGAAATTACACTGAGAATTTCACGAGATTTCTACGGGGATTTTACAATAGTCAACAAAGTTTAACAAAGTGAGGCAATTTTGAAACAATTGTTAATTTGAAAAAATTTTAATCTGATATTCGTGACCAGAAACTGGCAAAATATGAAAAATGTTTGAGCGATCGAAGAAAAAAGTGTCCGAATTCGTGGAGAATGTCTCGTATGCTGCATCGTTGAATGTACTCTGCTTCACTTTCATTTCAACCGGTAGTGAAAACATTTTTGATTTATCGCGTCAATGGGTAATATGATGCACGGCTATTTTTTAATTTACATCAAATATTATAAATGTACTCGTCGATTGATTTTCATAAACAAATTCAAGAGATTTTCATGATCATTGGGCTACATTATTCACATTGTAAAACTAATTTAATTATTGATGAAAATTTCTGTCTGAAAATTGATGCATTATGGGGAATCGTTTATGTGATTTTGTTCAAGATTCATTATTTTCTTATAAGGATCTTGGAAATTGCCAAGGACCTTGCTTTTGGTGCGGCAAAGGCAATCAGTAAAAAATAAAAGGAAAAATTATTAATATTCACAACGGTATTAAAGTCTGAATTTATATGCACAATTCTGCAAATTTATAATTATCACCCAAACGATCTAGTCGCTCATATTCCTCGGCGTAATGAGCATTCGTCCTTTTTTCATGCTGCTCTGGTATCTAAATACATAGCATGAAACATTCACAGCTCTCAGTATTGGTGCGCAGGACAATATGATTGCTCGATCGAGATCGGTCTCGTTATCAATTATATGCTTCAGTGGATCATACCGTTGTTCGTCCTTCATCGTGCTCGTTAGCGAATTATATGGTCCAACGAGGTACGTGCACAGCCAGCGGCAGTCTTTAACAAAAGTAAATCAACTGCAGGACGAAAGCCAAACGCAAGGAAAGAAAAATAAAAAACCAGTTATCATGCGTTCAGGAGTTTTATAGAGACTACTATGGCGACATGTATCATGTTATTCTGAAGTTCACAAGTAGGATGAATCAGAATAGAAGATACGAATCACAATCAATTGTTGAATGTGCAAGAGGACGTCTGGATGGCTTACAATAAAAAATAGTACTTCATAAATTCGTAAAATGCTCAATTTATTTTCCTACAGTGGTTAGGATTTACAGACATTTTTTTCAGGAGTTGGGAAGAGTATTGCATATCCTTTGACAGCGGCTAGAATTTGATCCCGTAGATTTGCTTCTCATTTCAGATCGAGTGATGGACTTGACTACCATATACCGTGACCATGAGTGAGAATGGCTCCGTGTCCAGATCCGTGCGTGGAAATCAATTCACCACCAGGTCCAGCTACGAGAACGGAACCGGCATCGGGACCTACAACTGCAGCTGCACCTGCAAGAGGTCCTGCGACGAGGGCTCCATGTCCCCAAGCTCCATGACCTGCCCAGCCTCCTGTGAAGGTAAATTATATCAGTACCATATTCTTAGACCAGAAATGACTTTGATAGATCTGGTGAACTTTGGAACGTCAAAGGTGATTAAGCGAAATCATTTCAACGTTTGACTGCCATGATTGTAAGAATCACTTAAACTGATGCTACCATCAACGATGGACAATCCTAGAGATGGTTCGGAGATGAGTGTTGGCCCGGCGATGGAATCGATTACGGCTGACGGTCCAGCGATGGCTCCTCTGACGAGAGTTGGTCCAGCGACTGGACCGGAGACCAATGAGCCACCGGTGACAGGTCCGACAACGGTAGCTGCGCCCACGTGAGGTCCAGCAAGGGCGGCACCACCGATTACCGCACCAGGCCAACCAGCAAGACCGTGCAAATCAAGAATTCCACTGGGGGCTGCTGAAGCCACAGCCATCGCTGCTACGAAAACGATCTACCAGGCAAATAATATTCAATCATCGATCAATGATTCACTGACTTCGACAAGGATCTTTCTTTCCATCAAAATTGAGCCAACTATTTACCAGGAATCTCATCTTTGATACTGCTTGCTCGTCTTTCGGTATAATATCGAAAACTGTTGCTGGAAGACTGTGTCGATCTACCCTCAGTCATGAGCTTTTATACTGCCCCACTAACCTCGATCGTGTGCCACTTTTTACATTTTCTTCAAAGTTCCGTTAGACTCTATCAGGAAAGGTCATGTCCGTTGTACGAAGACGTGGTTTATCCACGATAATTTTATTCGTCATGATCGTTTGACCTATGAAATCCAGTTTACCCCTGAATGGAATTCGTCGCCTCCTCTCATTTTTACATTATTCTTACGGAGAACTCGATTACTGTTGTTTATGGTGGTTAGTCAGTATGTCTTTGACACTTGGCAGAGTAACATACATTATAGTGCAACAGTGAAGATCAGTCGGTTAAGACGCGGGGGATCTTATTTTCTTTGATCACAAGATATTGGTATGCATACTAAAGTGTAGTCATTGTATAACTGGGAACGTTCGAGCTTAAACCAAACCATTAAGTTATTTTTTGACGGTTTTTTTGCAGGAAGATTTATTCTGCATGGCATTCAGATGGCCCTTCAGAAATTGGTTGCGTGGTATTTTAAAAATCAGAATATTTGATAGTAATGTAGAAAAATAGTAGACCGAAAAAGTCATTTGATTGAAAGGCTTTTTCTTTGAAAAAACGAATGCTAATAATACTTCCAAAACATTAGTATGGGTGCCGGAAATTCTGTTGCCGTTGTTTTTGATCCCACAGTAATATTTCCAAGATACGGAAGCACTTTTAGTTTTGACTTAAATTTTCTAAATACAGTTTTAAATCATAAAGAAGCCCTAGATTTTAGTTTTAATGAACCTTCAATACTCTTAAGGCACCAGACCATCGTGCACGCGCGGTACGAGGGTGTATTTTTGATCATTTTTTCGAGCAAACGATGAATGTTTTTTTTTTAAATTGCTATTCAATGTATACACATCGAAGACACTACACAATTTTTTCTATTGGAATCATAAGAATAGTTTGCAGTGTACGCCGCTTCCAAAAAAGCACTTCGACGAAGTTGCTCCTTGGTGGTTGACAGAAATCAAGCCATACGGTTCAGCTGAAAAATGCAAAAAAAAATACATATTTATAAACTCGATATATAGGCTTATGGCACCACGTGGGGAAATTCCTATATGTAAAAAAAAAAATAATGGCGGCCCAGCGAATTTTTTTTCCCATTTTTACAGAAAATTTTCATCGTTTAAGAAAAACAAAAATAGAAGGGGGCCCTTTATAAAAAAATTCCTACGTGGTGCCATAGAGACTGGATTTTCGAACATTTTAAGGCTTGGTACATACAAATCGGATGAATAGTTTTTTCAATATGCTGTCAACCAGGTTGAGAAACGTAGTTTCGAGAAAAACGCGTTCAAAGTTTTGCTGAAGGATAATTCGACATACAAACTAAATTGTATATCTGTATTTTTTTTTTGTTTCTTACCATCAATCAGCTACCCCTGGACCATAGAACAGCTCCTCAGCATCCAGAGACTCATTTTTTTCTCGAATGCGTGCAAAACGTGTTTTGCACGTAGTCGACCCTCATGCGTGTATTTTTCGGCTTCGTGCTCGGTTTTCACGGTTCCACATAAAATGCTCTATCTCCGTCAATTTTACGGATTTCTTTGGAAAATTTGGTGAGAGCATTCTTAACGAATGAATCTTTCAGAAAATAAAAATGAATGGAATTTTTTTTTACCGTGATCTGGTGCCTTAAAGTAATGCTGTAACGGGTTATACGCAGTCAGGAGGCAAAAAAAAAGATTTTTTAAGATTTTTTTCTGGAAATACATGTTAGTTTATTTAATGTAAAAACCTGGAACCCGGGAGGTCCTCTAAAAAAAGGCATCTCGCGGTGAGCACGAGATATCTAGATTGAATCATCCACAACGAAAAAATGAAAAATATTTCATTAATATAAGGTATTATCTACTATTAAATCGAAGGAATGAGCCAAATATTCATTTTTAACAAAATGGTGGCTTGTTAAAAAAAATCGATTATTGATGAAAATTTTCGCCTTAAATTGTTTATAAAATGGAAAATACTTATCTGTAAAAAAAACCTTCGATTAATTACTAAAAAATATATTTATGAAGCTTGTGTAAAATTTGAGATTGATCAGTTATGCCGTGATTGAGAAATCTTGCTAACTGACTTAAAAACCACCGTTTTGATAAAAACGCATTAAAAGTGTCAGAAGCACTTTACACACAGTAATTACGGGTTTACAAATACGCCTATAACTTCAAAAATATTTGTCGAAATGACATGCAATTTTCTGTGTACATACTTAAATATATGTACTAAGAAAATGAAATTTAAAAAAACGTTTTTTATTTAAATCCCGACTGCGTACAACTCCTTAAATAAACTCTTTAATTGTCAATTTGGGAAGAATCACTTAAGGAGTTTGAATTCGATAAATTTTGAAATTTTCAAAAAATATCTATTAATATCCGTTTTCTAAATATTGACGCTTTCGATTTCATTTTTTTTTCATAAATGCACCGAGTGTCGAGAATGATCAGTACTGAATTTGGGAAGAATCGGTTAAATAATTGAGTTTCAAAGAAAATTTAAAATTATCGAAAACACTTGCACACGCTTTGATTTTTTTAAATTCGCGGTTATTATATTCATCTCATATTTATTGCCTCAATGACAATAACAATTCGAATTAAATTTGAATCACTTGAGAAGTTTGTAGTTGGTAAAATTTCAAAGTTGTTAAAAAATGATTGAAAAATCGCGTAGATTAGAAATTCGTACACAGCTTCCTAATTCTCAACTGTCACTTATTGAGCTTTCTTTATGAGAAAGCCATAATTGGACTACTCATCATAGAAAAGCTTGCAGAGCTGCTGATAAAAAAGCCATGCCAAACAATTTAATAAAAATAAGGAAACTTCAGTTTGAAAATGCTCAATACCCGCGCTGCGTCTCCGATGGCGGTCTTCGGGGTGATGGAAAATAGAGATTGGAGCAACCGAAAAGTCGACCGCGAATACGTATTGAAATAATAATAAAAATAATAATAACAATAATAATAAAAATAGAAACTTCCACATAGCGTACAAAAAGAGGGAAGGAAAGCCCACCAGAGATGATGGAAGCCAGGACTTGGTTCGTCAGTTGACAAAGAAAACGGAAAAGCTCGTCGATATATCATCGTCGCCTGTATATACCATATAGATATATTGTATATTGGTTTGAGGCTGCACATCCTATCACCACATACCCTCGGAGAGCTTCATCGACGTCGACGTCGTCATCGTCGTCGTTGTCGTCGTATCTCTTCCGTTTTCCTTCTCATCCCTTCGCGTTACACAGAGAATACTCGACTGATTGGACTGGCGTTAAAGCAATTTCCGACAATTACTGCAGACTCCCGGTATCGTCTCGCTATACCAGTCCCTTTTCCCTTCACGCCCCATGGCCTCGTATTGTCGATACAATAGACCTCGAAATAGAGGTCACACTCGATACCTCCACCATTGAATGGCGCGATATCTATGTATATATTAGGGTGATTTTTTTTCAACTTATTTATTTTCTTTTACTCCCCACCCGAAATTTTGTTCTATATGTCTGAAAGAAAATTCCCTGAAAGTGACAGGTCTTAATATTAATATTAAGTACTTTCCCTTCGCGAGATAAGTTTTCCCATCTCTAAAAGACACGTAAATGAAAAACTTTTTTCGTCAATATTTTACCACTCCGCGGTTTTTTATGCTATCACACTGATTTTGATCGCAATTTAAGTAGAATCGAACGGTCTTTAAAAGTGTCTTAAACAGCGTAAGTGTAACTGAAACTGGTCAGATGGTACGGATCCCTAAAGTTGATTTTTACCGAAAATTCTCGATTTTTTGCTGTTATCTCCGAAATGATTAACTTCACTGAAAAATTGTAGCAGGAAATTCTGTAGGAAATTGAATTCTCTACAAAAAAGGTCTTCTAGACCTAACTGCTTAAATTAATATTTATCGAGATATTGAACCTTAACTTATTTACGGTATAAAATTTGTATAGTTTTTTGAACCAAAAGTTTTAAATTGTTGATATTCCATGACATATTACCATATCACATATCATATCACCAGTGGTTATATGATATGAAATATCAACAATTTGAAACGTTTGGTTCGATAATCCATAAAAATGTTCATATTATTTATTATTATTCATTATTAATTATTATTATTTATTATTATTTATTATTATTTTCATATAAGTTAAGGTTCAATATCTCAAGAAATATTAATTATAGCATTAAGGTCTAATTGACCTTTTTTGTAGGAAATTAGATTTCCAAAAAAAATGTTCCCCACATTTGTTTGATAAACTTAATAACGGAGATAACAGCGAAAAAACGAGAATTCTGGGTAAAAATCAACTTTAGTGGCCTCGTACCATCTCACCAGTGTTAGTTACACTTACGCTGTGGTAAAACTTTGAAGAAAAAACTTTTTGATTTACATGTATTTTAGATGGAAAAACTCACCACGCGAAGGGAAAGTACTTAATATTAATATCAAGGGCTGTAACTTTCAGGGAATTTTCTTTCAGATATATGCAATAAAATTTCGGGTGGGGAGTGAACGAAATAAAAAAAAGGCGAAAAAAATCGCCCTAATACGTGTATATATGTAACATAATATCAATGTAGAATACAGAAGTATGAAAGATATACTCATTGTATTCGAAGGGTTCATGCTGGTGGGTGATGCTGGTATTGGCACATATATTACGTACCATCTTATCAAAATCTATATATCCTCACATATATATCGTTATACAACTGTATGAATAGCGTCAAAGAAGGTATTATCCGCAAGGGTAAGGCACAAGGGTGGAGAATACTGGTGGGATTGTCGCCTTAAATCCCTGCAAAACCTCGAGACTCTCGTTCAGTTTCCATTACTGCGCGATTTTACGCCATCCTGCTTTCAATCGATAGTCGATAGTTGCAGGGACGTGAATGAGGATGGATTTTTTGTCAAACTCTCGCACAGATATCGTCCAAAGACTCCCATAGCAGTAGCGGTAGCTCATCGCATTTCGACGATGAGAATGTTCAGTAGTACATTGTTGACTTTGTCTCTTTGCGATTTTTACTTTCATCATTACCGTGGTTCCGCCTGTGCGAAGAAGCAGTGAATCACCGATTCGCTGCTGAATTATCAAACATTTTTTACAAAGGAATCCCATATTTAGTCGATAGAGGTGTATTGATTTTTCAAGTGATACGCATTTTATTATTGTAAGAGGGATTACATTCATGTGGTATAGTATGTATGCAACATTTTGGATACGAACACACAAAACAAACGACGCATAGACTGTGAATGCTTATCGTGAGGTACTATAGCGGTATTATTGTATACGTGAACGAGATCATGAGGGATTTCATTTTGCGTGCTTGCTGAGGTCCATTAGGTCATTTAATTGGCTGTGGTATCGGATATTTTTGGATTCCAGCGATAATTGTAGAGCGGATTACCAATATCCGCCGACCAATCCACGAGCGACACCACCGTGACCACCGTAACCAGATACGATGCTACCAGAAGGTCCAGCTACGACTGAGGGGGCTGAAATGGGGCCGGCAATGGCTGCAGGTCCAGCGGCGGGTCCGGCTAGGACAGCACCATATCCTGGTGACAATTAAAAATTCATTACGATATCATAACGGACCAAATAGGACTAGTAGCCGAAAAAGTCAAAAAAATCTGTCATAACTTACCATGACCCCAAGCGGGTGCAGCCAAACCGTGGCCTCCCCAAGCAGGTGCAGCCAAACCGTGACCTCCCCAAGCGGGTGCAGCCAAACCATGGCCTCCCCAAGCTCCACCCCAGCCTAGACCAGCGTGTCCGAGTACGGCAGTTCCATCGACAACACTTCCGGAAACGACAGACGGTCCGGCCACGGAACCAGTGACGACAGCACCACCGTCAACTGCTCCAGAAATTCTGGCAGGACCCGCAACTGGTCCTGCCAGTGACGCTGGACCGACTCCGGGTCCGGCTAGGGAAGACGGTCCCAAAACAGGTCCTGCGAGAGCAGCACCATGACCCCAGAGACCGGAAGGTGCTGCCGAAATGGCCGCAACACTGGCTACCAACAATATCGCTAGTGTGCTACACATTTTCGTACTAAGTGAGATTAGTTCGTTTTTAGTTTGCGAATAGATCTGTTGCCTCGTTGACGGATGCCGATGATGTGCTGTTGAGTACTCGGATTGCACTAGCTTTTATAGTAGAACCCTATTGTCGGTTTTCGCCGTGTCTATGATATGAACGCCGCACGAGGCAGAAACTTGGTGGTGCTGAGCGGCTTGGGCGGGGCAAGGCGACACGCCAAACATTCTCGCCTCTCGTATGTCTCGTACGATCTTATTGCTTGGGCCTGTCTGTGGGTCGTGAACAGCGCAACGAAGGTCTCTTATCACAGCATTAAATTCAATAATACCCCTCGTATAATATACGGACATAACTGTGTTGGTGGAACTCCTGGTTACCACTTGCAGCGCCAACTTCCTTGCAGTGTCCTTTTTTTCTCGCTCCCTCCCTACGGACTCCGCGAACAGAACGTCCGGGTGATGAAGCTGATCGTTGCTCGCACATTCCTCCGTCGATTTTCCCAAGGAAACGCCGTAAATAGTGGATTAATGTCCACGTAGACATTGCGCTTGGTCAGTGCCGCTGCTTTTTTTGGCATCGTGAAATCAATCGACGCTTCCTTCATGAGTGCATGACCGTTTGGTCAAACAGCAACAATATCACCAATCTCTTCTTACGACATCATTCATCGATGGATGATTTGTTGAAATTAATTCATATGAACAAAACGATTCTGCCATTTGATGGGGCCAATTTGAATATCCCAAAGCGCTAACTATTACACCTAACGACTAAAAATTGTACTTTCTAAAAATCGAGTTTTACATATTTCGAATTTATATCTGAGACATCACATGACAAGATTTTTGTAGGTGTTTTGTATCATACTCTAACCAATTTTTCTAAATAATATATTTTACGAAATTACAGCTGAGCCTTCGGTAATTTTTCTCTGCAAGAATGTATGATAATAACAGAGCTGATATTTGAGATGCCCTCATCTAAAAGATATCTTGCTTTGAGCAATGCCATTTGGAGCCTTATCAAAAATGAAGAATCAATCCAATATCGTTGGTATATTAGTTTATTCTAAAATTAATCGAAAAAATTTGTTACGTAATAAGTTTAAACAAAATGGCGAATAGTCAAAGTAAAATTTCTGACTTTAGTGAAAGAGTTGGCATTTTTCTTTTTTCATATTGAAAATGTACATTGTGAAGAACATCCTTAAATAAGATATTGGGTGTTCATTTCTGGAAAAAGCTTAGATAATTTTATAGAGTTGTCACGCAATTTTCGAAAAAACTCTCACCAATTTTGAAAATGTGGTTTCGAGAAAAGTGCTTTTAAAGTTTCATAAATGTATTGAATGTAGCTACGGACTGTGAAAATTACCTATTACTCTGTGACAATTTTCCTAATTATCGTACAATTTTTAAAAAATATTCATCAAATGATGTATTGCTAAAAAACATCATTTTAAGAGATTACACTACACAGGAATTTTTTTCTTCAATTTTTTTTCATGACTCATATGATGCATGAACTTTTCAAAAATGATATTTAAAAGCTGTTTTGGGCCAAGCAAGCTAATACAAATTTTTATAGCTTACTTTCTCAGACGCTTCTCATTGGTAAATACGTTTTGAAACTTTAACCGCGTTTTTCTCAAAACTATCTTTTCCGAATTTGCGTACAGCGTAGCTCGCTCAAGTTTCCTCAGATTTATGTGAAATATTAACTGCAGCTTCTTAGATAGATTATCTATGAAAGTAGACACGATTTTTACAATTGATCAATAATTAAATTTGCAATAAACAATCTAAGGTCGATTTTTTACCATAAAAGAGATAGAGATGAAAATTGATGCTAATTTGTGAATTTTCAAAATAAAATAAAAATCTTTGATAATTTCCGGGAAAATCTGAAATAGATTGAGATCAAATTTTTTTTTTTCTAGGTGGTGTACGAAGACTGCAGCTGCCGTATACGTCATTTTCCTCAAAATAAAATAAATGTATATATATCACAGTTACCTACTGTGACAACGACATTTTGTACCTTAAATATAAATTTTAAAAAACATTTTCGTACACCTTAATACATATAGAATAAATAAAAAATCAAGAAAAAAAATGAAAAACAAATAAGTTATAAGCTGGTAAAGTCGAGGCTAAAAAAGAAGGATGTGCTAGCTGACACGATTGCAACCCTTTTAATCATCGAATTCAAAATTAAAAAAAAGATTCTTAATTAGTAAGAATGTCGTTATAGCCCCTACATGAGAGAAAACGAAAAAAAAAATCGCAAAATGGCGGATGTCCGAACAAAAAAAGGCGTTTCACGAATCTGTTTTTTCATAATTTTGATTTTGTTTACAATAGTAAAGAAAATTATTGTGATACAAAAATAGAAGGGGCGGTAGAGAGTTATACAATGAGAATTGGTGAAAAATTTGAAGTAAATCTGTTGAGTAAAACTTGAGATATGCTGCGTCACTAAAATAGCTGTAACTCCGCAAATTATTGGAATTCAGACATTTCCTTCCAAGGATATATTGTTAAAGGTCTAAACTTCAAAAATATACAAAAAAAAATTATTTTTTCAAAATTCTAAACCAGAATAGTACCTTAAAGTTACGCTGCAACGTAAAGGGCATAGTTGCTACCTCACTAAAATAGCTATAACTCGGTAAATTTTTGTAATTTGAAAAAAATCCTTTCGAGGATATATATTTAAAGATTAATACTTTAAAAATTTGAAAAAAAAAATGATTTTTTCAAAATTCTAAACCAGAATACCGCCTTAATTCGTACTTCGTTCATCAGCAACGCCATACCGATTCTTTCATAAGAAAGAAAGGCTATCGAAGGACATCATTGGAGACAGTCCCGGTGTGGATTGATGCGTCTCGAGTCATCGGACCGGGACGCGCGACCTTGTGAGGAAATTGTCGAGTCATCGCGGCGAGCTTGCGAAAAAAAGTATCATAATGGTTACAAGATAGGAGTAGAATAGACGCATAGTTATGTGATATAAGTGAGGCGTGGGCAACGGGTCACGCTAATCTCATGGGCGTCGTCGACGTCGTGGTCGTTGGATACTTTTTTTCTCCACACAGTGCATCCGTTTAGGAAAGGCATTGCCCACGCAGCGAGAGATCGAGATCGTCGAGAAAATCTCATACTCCATTGTCTGTGTCGATTGTTACGACTCTCCGGCACCAATTTTATTTTCCCCTCGTCAACTGGCTTTGATCGTTACGGTTCATTCGCGATTCTGCCACGTATCAAACATCAGTAACCGCACAACTTTCGATGCGTAGTTGATCAAATAAAAGCGTTTACCAATAATACCATTTCAATTATCGAGTGGATGGAGGTAATGAAGCTTTAAACCTTTTCCCGACAACCATTACGTCGAAAAAACAACGGATCAAATGCCAAATGCAACATTTATTTTATAACGAGCGGATTTCGTTGTAAAATGAAAATTTCAGTATTGTTGTGATGAATCCACTCTCATTGTTATTGAAGTAGAACGAGAGATTCGTGGTTTCATGGTTAGCATATAGGCAATACTTGATCGATTTGCGAGAGAGCTTTTAAATGAATTTAGCTATCTACCCAATGCTACTGTATAATGGATACCTGGAGGGTTGTTATTCAAGCTTCCCAAATATACAACAAGAATTACAATTGATTCAGGTTTAATGAAGCTCTTTGCAGCCCAGATATTCGTTTATATGCGCATAAATGCGTTTATTCATCGAATAGGAAAAAAAGACCAATGTTGATACGTTTGCGATATGATGCACAGAAGAGAGTGGAGCTTTGCAAATTATTCGCAAACTTCCAGCATCATATTCGGATTCCCATTCAATTACTTTCGTGATTTGTGTAAAATATTATACCTTCATGTCTGTCATCGAGAATTGTGATAAAAAGTCATTAAAATTGTCCACTGGTCCCAATTAGGGAACCTACCCGTATGCCATCACCCTTTTCCTTTCTGTGTACGATAATCTGAAAATATATTATGATACCTCTGGTACAAATTAGAGCTGTCACTGTTCCACTTTTTTGTTTCCAAATGGACAAAAAAATATTTCCATAAATTTGGGAGGTATACCTCCGCTCAAAAGTTCGAATACACCAGTCGATAGTTCTTGCCGCACTGGAAGTTGCATAACTCCGTAAAAAATCCATAGTTCACATAGCTTTCTTTAACACACGGTATGGCCATCAAATTTGGCGTCCTCATAAAGGAAGCTTTGTTAACTATTGAAAAATATTAGTAATCAATGTGCAAATTCGATCAATTTTCGCCAAATTTGATAGCGAACAAACCTTGATAGCTATACAAGTATTGTACAAAGTTTCTGTTAAATATATTGAAAACTGTGTACGATAAAGTGCTTGCGCTATTTTTCAAAAAATTCAAAATTTCATAAAATTTTAATCCCTCGATGGATTTTTTCCAAATTTAATAGCGAACAACCTTGATAGCTATACAAGTTCTGTACAAAGTTTCGGTGAAATATATTGAAAATTGTGTAAGTTAAAGCGCTTGCGCTATTTTTCAAAAAAATCAAAATTTCATTCAATTTTAATCCCTCGATAGATTTTTGCCAAATTTAATAGCGAACAACCCTCACAGCTATATTACCTCTGTGCGAAGTTTCAGTACAATATCTTAAAAATTGCGCAAGCTAGAGCGTTTAGGCGATTTTTCAAAAAATTCAAAATTTCATAAAATTTTAATCCCTGGATGGATTTTCGCCAAATTTAATACCAAACAACCTTAATAGCTATACTAATTCTGTACAAAGTTTGAGTGCAATATCTTGAAAATTGCAGAGGCTAGAGCGTTTACGCCATTCTGGCAAAAATAAAAAAAGTCGATAAAATCTGAACACCCGTTATAATTAAAAAAAAAAAAATTCATAACGAAGAGCAATTCGTGCTCGACAAGTGTGCCAAATTTTAGCTTGATATCTCCAAGCGTTTTCGAGTTACTAATCATTTACATCTGATACTCAGGATACATACATACACACACACACACACACACACACATCGATCCGGACATTTTTTCTAAATATGATTTCTCGATGTTTTAGGACATTTTGAACAAATTGGCATAAAAATCGCGAAAATTTTTTTTTTCACGAATTATGAGGAAGCAAAAAGATAATCAAATTTTTAAAGGAGCGTTGTGACGGGAAGGAATTTAGCTTCGTTTCGCTATTTTTAAAAATATTTTTTATGATTTTTTTTCAACCCGATATGCATTTTTGTACGTGACCGTTTTTTGGCCTTTTTTCGACCATTGCAAATTAGGCGCACAGCTTGAGAACATTTTTTTTCATCTTTCCTATCTATGATACATTTGAAAGGGTTAGCAGATGCTCCTTTTTTGTTTTTTAAAAAAGACAAATTTTGAAAGATGCAATGTAACTCAACAACTATAGAGTTGAAGAGAAAATGTCAGGTATGAAAAAAGTAGTGTACGTATACACGTAATTGCCTGGAATTATTTCAGAATTTTCCTATGAAATTTTTTTTTTACTGTTTTCGCTTGAAGCTCTGATGATGACGTCCCAGTGAAAAATTGATTCTGTTTGAAATTTCCATACCTCGTGATACAATAAAAATCTGAAAAAATTTAGCAACATCGGGCATGCTATGAACAACAATTATCAATAATAATTATTGATCATTGTTCATGAATAGTAATATTACCCAAAAGTCATTAACAAATTGTTCAAGCAATTCTTTAAACAATGTATTCATCTTTCGGGCAATATAAATATTGATTATTGTTGTTTTCAACTTTTGTATGTTTGTTCATCGAATGATTGCGACGGATAACAATAATGACAGCATCAAGTCTGAGACTGGAGACTTTCCGAACGACTCGATTCGAAGGCATTTCTATCAAGAGATTATCTTTCGCAATTTCGTTTCGACAATTAAACTTTTCAACGATTGCATAGATATCACGGAAATCCTTTGAAGACATTGCTGGCATACGGCTGACTGAAATTTATGTATTTGTCTATGCATACGACCACGCCTTGAACTTCCATCGTTGTATATCATTCAGCGACTCTCGTTGTTGAATTATAACGCGTATCTCGTTAAGACGATTGTGTCGCAAAGAGCGATATATCGTTGTTTAATTTATCTGTAACATGGTCTTTGTGGCAGACACGGCCAAAGCATCCTACGGGGGTATATTGTGACCCGTAGGAAAGCCTTGTGTGAGGAAAATACGGACCCAGAACCAGGATACGCGCTCGAGGGTCAACCGACATTCCAGCGAGAAATTCCTTTTCGTCTATACATTTGTATGTTCCCACCCAACGCACGATATTTTTGCAGAGCCATCTATTTCGAAGTGTCTTATTGATGCCGATACGCCCCATTCGGCGTATCCTCGCGCCCCATTTTTGATTGTTTGAACCAGAGCTGGGTAAAGTACCGGAACGTACTTCAAGTACAAAGTGCGAAGTACCGTAAGTACTTGAAGTACTACGTACTTATTTTGATTGTGCGGCCGCGTGTAATGAATGTGTTGGAAAGAAAACGGCTACGGTTCGGCCAATGATTCCGATGATGATGGAATGATTTGTTATTATCTCCTTTTTACGTTTCGATCCAGGTTCGGATCCTCTTCAAAATTTATCGATCGATCGATCGATCTGAGATCGTACACAACAAAATGTAGACAATTAGAAGTTTCTAATTTCTATATGAGGTATTCCACACCAAGCCGACCAATCCGTGGACCCGACCATGAATGATTTTGTTGAAAACTTTATATTTTTTTGTACGTACTAAAAGTGGTCTCTCAGAATTTTTTTAGATTTTTGTCTCATCCCAACTAACCGCAATAAATTGTTCGAAATTTTACATATTTTTTTTCAAATGCTCATAACTTTTTAAAAACCGGAGATATTAAAATAAAACAAAAGATCTTTTTTGTCCGTAAAATATTTTTTTTTCAACTTGGACCCTTTTTATTTTTTTGAAAAAATTCACCACTTTTTAAGAGACATTTTTACAGATACTAAAAAATTGGTAGATTGTGCTTCTCATAACTTGTATTTTTTTTCTATTTTTTACCGCGTGTGAACTAAGGAATCGTGTTTCCTCCTTGAATTAAAAAATAGGAAGAAATACAAGCAATGAAAAAAAGTAATAAAAAAAAAAATGTTGTGCTTAAAACTTCAAAAAACATATGAAAATAAATATCGATATTTTTGTTGTATTTTGTTTATAAATCTGCAGCTCAAGACAGAAAAAAAGGATCTTCTGTATTATTTTGATATCTCCGGTTTTAAGAAAGTTATGAACATTTAAAAAAAAATTGTGTCAAATTTCGAACAATTTATTATGGTTAATTGGGTTGAGACAAAAATCTAAAATAATTCTGAGAGACTGCTAAGAGACGTACAAAAAAATAGAAAATTTTCAACAAAATCACAAATGGTCGGGTCCCTGGATTGGTCGGCTTGATATGGAATACCTCGTATGCATCCTGGAAGATATCAACAACGAATTCTATTGATCGCACAAAAACGATCATTTCACAATACAACAACGAAATTGACACATCGAATCAATAAAATAAATGTATTGATACAATCGATAAATAAAAAAAAGGATCATCATCCAGGATACATAAAAAGAAAAATTAGAAATCAATCTCGAAACTCAGAGTAAATAAATTCTGAAGAGGATCCGAACCTGGATCGAAACGTAAAAAGGAGATAATACAAATCATTCCATCATCATCGGAATCATTAGCCGAACCGTAGCCGTTTTCTTTTCAACATACTACGTACGTATTCCTTGAGGTATTTGAAGTTGAAAGTACTTGAAGTACAAGTACTTGAAAAATCAAGTGTCAAGTACTTTTCAAGTTTTCAGGTATATCTCGTAAGTTCCAGTACTTACATTTCATTAGTTATTCTCATTTGATTTTTATTCGAGTACTTCTTATATCAAAACATATTTTCACCTTGTGACATGCACTGAAATTCGGTTAGACAGATTGGAACAAAATTATTTAAACAAAGAATTAAAAATAATTCAAAAATAGCATTGACGACTGTAATTACGATTTATTTTGATACAGGTTTGAAAAAGACGAAACAACAAATATAATACATGAATTGTTAAAACTACTCCAATTTCGTGTTCGTATTAAGAAAACTGTCGTAGGCGACAGTTGAGGGACAGTATGTCCATACGTCACGAAATATTATTTTCAAATACATATCCAAAAGCTTTGTACATGGAACCAGCAAGACACATTCGAAAGTACTTGATACTTGTACTTGAAAGAGTACTTGAAGCACAGGAAAGTATTTGAAATTTTAAGTACAATAATTGAAATACTTTTTTATTAAAATGTAAGTACAACACTTCAAGTAATTTCTAAGCACTTCAAGTACGTTGCAAGTACCAGGTACTTCAAGTACTGCCCATCTCTGGTTTGAACTATAATACCAACATTCATGTATATTTTTCCAATTTAAAATTCCAGGATTGTTAAGACACTCGTCGTTGGGGTCTTAGATACTTCTGGGGGCGCCAAAAATGTGATTCTGGAATGAATTTATTTAGAGTATAACAATAGAAATAAGTAAAAATGAGCCACATCGTTTATGGATACTTTAAGGTTATAGAACAATTTTTATTTCGCGCAATACTTATAATAATTACTGGTAGGAAATGACATTGATTCGCAGCATTGAAAAAAATGTGGCTCCACATTCGGCATAAAATATTTAGTAAATGTAAATTAATTCCAAAAATTCTGTAAGATTCTCGTAATATAAACTTGTCGTTATAGTCTATCGAGCCAAATTTTTCAATTGCAAAAAATCGCACGGTTTATGGCAGTTTGAAAAAAATCCATGCGTTTTGCGTCAAAAATTCTACAATTGAATTTTTTTCAAAAAACGTTTTTTTCAAAATATCTAAAATATCGCTCGATAAACAATAGGGATAATGATTTCAAATATTTTGAAAGATAAGCGCATAAAAAAATATTGTCTACTCTATGAAATATCGTGCGGACTGTGCTAAACAAACGCACTCGAAGAATCACTTGCTATTTCCTCAAAGTTGCGCAGAACTGAAATATTCCATTCCAGCTTCGCATTGTACGCTTTTTTTTCTGTTATTAAACATTTTTCTTATAAAATATTAAATATTTTTTCTAAAAAATATTGAATATTTTTTCTAAAAAATATTTCACCATTTTTTAAAGAATAAAAAATAAATGTTCCGTCGTACCCGACATTCCAGCACTTCTGGGATTATCCTTCAGACCACAACTATGTATTAAACAGCTCTCGGCACGTGGCAATAAATGTCACCTATACGTATAATATGCGTGGCATTGCGCGATCCTATCGGCATTTTTTTTTAAACGTATAATCCGACGGATCGCATTTCCCCCCTGGTCATTTTTACGCCAAGGACCATTGATATAGGCGTGGATATCCCCGAATATCGAACCGGCGCAGCGACCCGCAACTCGCCATGTAAAATCTCGTAGCATGCGCCGTTTTGCTTGTCAGAAATGAAATGACAATGTCGTATGAAGAAAAAAGCGTATCGTCAACAATGCCGAAGGTGCCCCACGCTTTTTCCCCACGAGATATCGCTCTCGTAGAGCAAGTTCACCGACCCACACAGACGCGTATGTGACGTACAGATACGCTACAAAGTCGACAGCCCCATATAATGGTCGTGGATCGCACTTATAAAGCCCCTATTTCTATCGACTCGGATGTCAATGTCTGCTTGGATTCTGCGGTTCGACAATTGACGAAACGCGGTGAGTCGTGCGAAAAAATAACACCATAAGCAAAACCAACCAAACGAAGAAAAAAAGCAATTCAACAATGATTTCCAATTCACAATTGTTCACTGTTTTCTCCATCATACAAAAAAAAACCGTACTGTTTTGCAGTTCTGGATAGCGCACTATTTTCTCGTACAAAATTGAATATCATGCACCAAACCACCTCGACGAGTATTGAAATACAATGAAAACAGAGAGAGAGAGAGAGACGACGACTTTTTGATTGTACAGTCGAACCTCGCTAACTCGAACCTCTATAACTCAAAAATCTTCATAGGTCTGCGATTCAGTTTGCTCTCTTGCAAAAGCCTCTGTAAGGTGAGTGTACCGAATATTGGGCTAGTACCGAATACTGTTCATCCAGTCTATTTCTTATTAGAATAAATTCAGTTCACGTTCAATAAATGTAATGTATTTTTTTGAATACTCTTCATTTAACGTATTGTCACTCGAAATGAATATCGAGTACGAGTGAATTGTATTCAATTCATATTTCCCAGAATTCATGCTACCGAACGGGGTAAAAAAACGGTCGTTTCCTTATCGATTTGGTTAAGGAAGTTGGCTTGCGAAAAAGCGTAGTTCATAATAAAAAAAGCATCGAATCAGTCGAAATAAGTTTCAATGTATCATAAACGAGTCATTGAAGTAGTAGAGTGCGGAAATAGACGAGAAAGTTAAATATTTGGCCGAAAATACATACCCCATAATTCGGTACATAGTGAGAATCGTGTGCACCGAATACTGCGGCCCATGTATAACCTCCCTTCGGACGTCAAACGAGTACAACAATATTCCGGGCATGCATACGCCAGTAATAGGGCCGTTTGTTTTACGAATGACAAACGAATGTCAAACGCATGTTAAAGTGTACAACAGTATTTGGGCCATGCATACCCCAGTAATAGGGACATCTGTCAAAAGTGTAGAACAGTATTCGGGACATTTGCACATGTACGCATTTTCAAAATTACGATCAAGTAATATAAATAATCACAAAAATAAGGTGGGCATTCGTTAGCTGAGATTCCACGGTTTCCAATAATACCAATACTTTTTACCCTGAGATAATTTTAAATAAAGATTTTCCTCTGTTAATGGCGAGCGAAACTTAGGTCCCCAGTATTCGGGACACTTACTTTAATTCGAAGAAAAAACAAAGAATAACTCTCCGAACATATCAAGGACCACTAGTTGGCCTCTGTAACTCGAGTTTGAAGGTACTCGACCTCTATAAATCGAAGGCTACCTCCTATAAATCGAATTTTCAATACCCTGACCTCTACAACTCGAAGGGCTTAATGCAATGGTCGATTTAGGTGGAGAATTTTTACAAAAATACGTTACATTTTGGATAACTTGGATTTGTGTATTTTGTATAACTTGTATGTACGTATGTAGGGTTACCATTTCGAAATTTAAAAAGTCCTGACTTAAAGCCGGACTTTTGAAAAAGAGTCCGGACATTTTAGTCAAGTCAAAAAGTTCTCTGATTTATAAAAAAAGATTATTATTTTATGTTTGAGCTGGTAAAGTTGATCGATATAAAAAAGTTATTAATTTATGTTTGTACTGGTTAAGTTGATTGATTATAAAATTATAAATTTGCCCATAGCTTCCTCATTTTTTTCCGTCGTTCGTCAACCCTCATTTATGAAAATCTTCTCGACCATCTTTATGACATGTATGTTTATTATCATGGCTTCCTTATAAAGGAAGCTTCATGAACGACGGAAATAAATGAAGAAGCTATGTGCAATTTCTAATTTGCATGATTTTTGAGCAATTCTGTTCAATTATATTATTAATTGTTTTTGTCGTCCAATGTATTGTTGCTAGAGAAGTGAACTCGATAGCTGCTAAATTAGGAAATTTAGTGTTAACAAGTATTTTTCGAAAATTACAAATTTTTTTTGCGAACGAACATCTTGAGCGTGCTTCACCAAATTCAGCCCTAACCATTCTTATCATCAAGTGTGTCTGTGCAAAAAGTTTTAGCTCGATACTTCTAAAAATGCGGATGTTGGAGTGTTAACAAAATTTTTATGGAAATTTCAACAATTTTTTTTAACCGTACCTCTCACGAGATTTTTATGAAATTCAGTATTATTTTTCATTGTTATTGACTGTATCGTCACAAAAAAATTGAGCTCGATAGATTCACAATTACAAAAGTTAGAGAACTTACAAATTTTTTGCGAAAAATTGAAATCTTTTTTTTAAACCGAACCTCTTGAGCGATTTTTCCCAAATTCAATCCCAACCGTCCTTATTATAAAGTGTATATGCACATAAAATTTTAGTGTGGTAACTGCAAAATTACGAAAGTAAGACGTCTAACAAACAATTTACAGAAAATACAAAATCCAGCCAAATTGACAATTATTTTGCAATGTAAAAAAAATTGCGCTTAAAACAGGGATATACGTAGTCTACTTGTATACCAAATTTCAAGTAGATCGCTTAAAGCGTTCTCCAGATATATTCATTTTAAGGAAAGCACAAAGCGCGGACATTTTTTATGAATGCGATTTCTCGACGTTTCGAGACATTTTTAACATACTGACATGAAAATTGCGAAAAAAAATTTTTTCGCGAAAACAACGCCTCCTTTATGAGGAAGCGAAAAGATTGTTATTTTATATTTGAACTAGTAAAGTTGATTGACAAAAAAGATTATTATTTATGTTTAGACTAGTCAAGTCGATTGATAAAAAAAAGATCATTATTCTATGTTTGGACTAGTCAAGTTGATTGATGAAAAAAAATTATTATTTTATGGTTGAACTAGTAACGTTGATTGTCAAGAGAAGATTAATACGTTATGTTCGAACTCGAAGTTGATTATTCTAAGTTGAGTTGAGACTGATTAACTAGATAAACTAATTGTATGTAGTTGACTAAAGATTGAAGACTGATTTAATACCTGTGTTTTACATTCAAGTAATTCAATGTAAAAGTTGAATATTCATTCAAAAATTTTTATCCACATCAAAAATCCAGACAAATCAAAAAGCCGGACAAAATCCGGACGAAAGGCCGAAAGTCCGGACATGTCCGAACAAACCCGGACGGATATAGTAATAACCCTATATGTATGTACGTCCTAAAATAATGGATATCTGCACTATATTTGGCGAATTTTTTCGAGCTTCTATAAGTCGAATATTGTTTTGGTCACCCTCTATAACTCGAAAACTTCGATAAGACGAAACCTCTCTTATTCGAAGAAATTAGCTGTGCCCCTGAGATTCGAGTTAGCAAGGTTCGACTGTATTTCAAGTTATCAGCAGTGATCACCCGAAGGGGCGAGCTCATTCAGCCGCAAAAATAATTTTCGTAATTGATCATTTCGGATGGAGTCCTTGGTTGAAATTTCGCGAGGAACAAATCAATTATCGTTAGCCTCCGGGATATTCCGGTCACCCGAATAACCATCCGCAAAACATTCGTTCCCAACTCATAGTGAATGTCGTAGCCGCGTTTATCGCGCACATTTTCCGGTTCCGGCTCGGCAAGGCTGGCTGGTCTTCCACACAGACTCGCCAGTTTGCTCTCGACCATCGTCGTGCACAAGCTTGCCGATCTCAAACGATCGATATAATTCGATCGACCTTGTCTCTCGATCCTTTGCTGATAGCCATGTGTGTGTGTGTGTGTGTGTGTGTGTGTGGGTGTGCGTGCGTGCGTGCGTGTGTGTGTGTGTGTGTGTGTGTGTGTGTGTGTGTGTGTGTGTGACCCGCGACATTTTATTCATTAAAGAGCAAGAGTCAATAATCATCTTAAAATGGTGTCTGTCTACGTGTGAGTCTATTGCTCGAAGTCAAGAGGGCGTATCCTCTCGATTTTTTCCCTCACGATAGACCTTTTAATAATCAAAAACAATCAATACATGAGACTTATCTCTCGCTGCAGATCGACCACACCTTTCGAGACGTACAGTGTCGATTCTCACTGGAATAACACCGCAGACCTCACCCGATAAACTTCCAATTACCACCGTGCCGTGGAATAATGGCAGAAAAAAATTTTAATGCAAAAGAAACTTTTGTATCCACGTGGTGGCGATAAAGACGCTGGCAAAGACGATGAATATACGACATTCGCATAGATTTTAATCGAGTCCTGCAGATCTATGATTAAATCCTCTAAAGGTTGGGACGAGGGAGGTTAGTTTAATTAATATGTAGGGACTTTGAGGTGGCCTTTATCTAATTGTAAAATAGCAGATTGGTATGACTTCATGATCGTAGGAAAAGGATTTCAATTTCAGACTGGAAAGACTGTAATGAGCGTTGAGAAAAATTGTCCGTAGGGGAGGCTGGGGCCTCCCCTACGTGCAATTTTAGATTATAATAAAATAAATATATGGATTAATTGAAAATTGGTTAAATAATAAATAATTTCTATATTTTTGAACTTTTATTTTTTTTTACCGAAAAAAAAAATTTCGACCAAATTTTTGAGGAGGGTCCTTGTGCCCCAGAGGGGCCGTTGCGCCCTACCCTCCCCTATTAACTATTTAGTTTTCATCGGTAGATATAGTCTTTTATAAACAAGTATTTTCAAGGTAACCATCCGCTGGTAATAAAATCTAACTATTGAAGGGGTCAGGTCACTCTAGGATTTTCAAAAAATCGATTTTTGTTTGTTTGTTAAAAAGGTAGCTTAGTATGTATAGAATTATGTTCCAAAAGGTTATGTGCGTGAAAAATTCCCAAGTACTCGATTTTCGAATTCTAGTGCAACCCCTCTTCATCCGCAGCGAGCTTTCCCCAAACTTTAAACGCGTTTATCTCAGAATTACATTTTTCAAGTCAGCCAAACTCATAACTCGAACAAATTTTAACCGATTCATTAAAAACGTTAACTGTACATTCAACACAACGTTCTCTAAAGCACAACGTAGGATTTTTTCATTATATCGCATAGATCCTTTTTTATAAACAATTTCCTGACCATTTCCTCATAGCATTTTATACTTTTCTATTTAGCAATGCGCTATTTCTACAAAAAACATCATATCAAAAAAAATATTACGTACTTTTATAGCTATTGATATGCATAATCAAATTGAAAAAACTTTGGTGCCTCATCGTAACTCAAAAATTATAAGAGCTGTTGGTTCGGCCGTCGACCTTCCAAGCGTCATCGAAAAAATGCTGCACAGTCGCCATTTTGACATAAATTGCAACGAAAAAATAATGTTGTATTCCCAATTACATGTATAATAAAACACCCTATTTATAAATCCAATTTATTTTATGGTATCGCCGAAGAAAACCACGAAATATGTTCTTTTTTGGTCAGTAAAGTGGCCTAACCCCTCAATTAAAATTTTCTTTGTCGAGTCCTTCGAGAACTTCGAGACTAAAGAAAATTAATTGCGTCGATGATTTAATCATTCTTTCATCATTTTGCAATCCCACAACTCCAGTGGCAAGGACTTGACCTCAAGCATGAAATATACTCGTAATTAAATTCTCATATTGCAATATACTTAGATATATATATATATGTATGGGACATTCCACCAATTCTTGACTAAAGTTGTGCCGGGGGGTCTGAATTCTGGATAACGAAAAATTTTTATTGAAAAGTACATTACAAAGAGAGCTTTCATGATTTTTTTCAATTTTTTTCGTCCAACCCTTTCGAAGATACAGTAGATCGAAAATTGCAAGATTTGCAATTATTGACTTTAGATATTAAAAATATCAATCCCTTGTAAAATTTCTAAAAATATATTAAATATTGGTTTTTGTGTAGAAAAAATTCAGCTTTCTGAAAAATTTTTTTTTAATTTTCTCCAGTATCAGGAAAACCCCAAAAAATGAGGTCAAAAAGTAAAATACGCTTTTTCGACCAATGTATCATTTTTAATATTTTTTTAAATATTTTTTTTTTAAAGCTGAGACGTTTTTACATGGGAAAGGTATGTTTTGATTTTGGGAATATTTAAAAATAAACCACAGCAAAATAAAGTTGAAACTTTTGTGATGAATTGCCGATAAGTATTGTGCTGCCGTCACGGTCGATACACGAACTATCGAATCAAGTTTAATAGCAATAGCAAAAATATTGATTTCACTTTCATTTCAAATGAGAAATACGAAGTACGCGCAGCACAGCTAAAGTCCAGATTTGCTAATGCTGTGGCTGTAAAAAAAGACGCAATCTATGCATTGTATTATCCCTGATGCCGAGAATCATGCTTCTGCTATTGTAAGAAATGTTTCTCTGTCAACAGTGACAAGAATAATACAAACAATAAAAATTTGATCCTTGACATATCGCTTTTGTATAATAATTTTAATTTCTTACCCTTTTCACACTTTGAACATATATATTCACTACATAATCGCTGAATATAATGCTATGTACAAAAATTTTCAAACTTGATTCGGTAGTTCGTGTATCGACCGTGACGACAGCACAATACTTATCGGCAATTCATCACAAAAGTTTCAACTTTATTTTGCTATGGTTTATTTTTGAATATTCCCAGAATCAAAACATACCTTCCCCATGTAAAAAAGTCTCAGCTTTTCGAAAAAAATATTTTAAAAAATATCAAAAATGATACATTGGTCGAAAAAGCGTATTTTACTTTTTGACCTCATTTTTCGGGATTTTCCTGATACTGGAGGAAATTGAAAATATTTTTTTCAGAAAGCTGAGGTTTTCTTACACAAAAACCGATATTTAATATATTTTTAGAAATTTTACAAGGGATTTATATTTTTAATATCTAAAGTCAATAATTGCAAATCTTGCAATTTTCGATCTCCTGTATCTTCGAAAGGGTTGGACGAAAAAAATTGAAAAAAATCATGGAAACTCTCTTTGTTATTTACTTTTCAATAAAAATTTTTGTTACCCAGAATTCAGACCCCCCGGCACAACTTTAGTCAAGAATTGGTGGAATGACCCCTATATATGCACATTTGACCGATTGGCGGTGACCCGCTCGATAGATCGTAAAGTCTTGGGCGCAATCAGGTATGCAAGATTGATTTACCGCGTGCGACATTGAGCGCACAATCGTACATGTACCTTTATATATATATAAATATATAATAAAAGCATAACCTCATGCTCGCGGTACAAGTATATCGCGATTGAATCTCAGAGCCCCGACCTTCGACTTGTCACGTTTCTCGTAACTGCAAGTGCGCCAATGGCCCTCGGCACGTTCGCGTTCATTCTTGCAATCGTTAGATATATAATTTTTTTTCAACGAAGAGTCTTTTTCAGAAAGTTGTTTTTTTCAAAATAAAGAATTTTGGTAAGATTTTTTCTTTTTTACCTCCAAGTTAAGTAAAGTCAACCAGTCACATAATTTTCACTACTCGAAATTACAAAATTACATGAATGCTTAACTTTACTTAACTTAGAGGTCAACAAAATTTTTTTTTTACCAAAATTCAAAAATTCATATTTTTGATACAAAAAAAAACGTTTTTGAAAATTTCGGGATATTTTAAGACCAATACAAGGTATTGTGTAAAAAAAATTGAACAAAAAATTTCATGTTGATCGTGGATATTCACGACTTTTAAAAATTCCAATCCATTATTTTTCAAAACAAATTTTCGGAGTATTTTTTTGTAGCCTCAAGTATACTCTTTAAAAAGAACTCAGAATGTTTTTTTCGTAACTATAATAGTTTTTGAAATAGTTAAAAAATAAACTTGAAAAATTGAAAAAATTGTGAATTTTTGAATTTTGCATAACTTTCGAAGAAAAATGTTTTAATTTTTTTCCTTTGGTAGAAAACTTCGTATTATGATGAAAGAAAACTTCTAACCAAATTTCATCGTCATTAAAAGGGTTCGATTCCCTCTATTGGTCGATTTGACATGGAATGACCCATGTACATTACGAAAATGAAATTAAAAAAATCGATTTTTGGAAAATCCTGACTGCTCATAATCCCTTAACGAACAGTACTGCTGCAACGAGTCCAGTGGTGATGATCCTAATGGTTGTTTGGAATTTCGAAACAATGTGACTTTTATCTTGTGAAAAATTTCAATCGCGGTACGCTCACGAGTTGTACCTTTTTGCTCGCTGATTTTCGATTATCGGATAAAAATGTGAAATAGATGGACCATACCCATGGAAGAGGAAAATTTAAATCAGAGAGTAAACTCCGAGGCTCACGCATGAATGTTTTCGATACGATACCTCTTTGCAATGGAATACAAATAAAGGTCCGGCACAGAGAACACACGAATTCGCAAATGTTTGTCATCATTCTACGCACCTGCGTAAGAGTATATATGTATGTGGCATTGTTTCACTGTCCACACTCTACGGATAACACGTGTACAATAAATAGATACAATAACCAGATAAATAAAGGGACAATAGATTGGTGAATCTACACGCACAAGCTAGAGTTCATCGTCAGATGTGATTGCGGACGAGTGTCCTGGACAGAATTCTGGTATTCAAAAAGTACCAGAATTCGTTCCACGTCCAATGGTAACCCTATTAGAATTAATCGCATGTCACAGTACAGTTAAACTTTTCTCAACAACTTGTGGGAAATAAGAATTATTTCTACCGTGAGAATCCCGGAAATTAAAATTTTGCACGCCTCCCTATCAAATATCCTTCTCTTTTTGCATCGTAAAAGCCCTCCGGCGTGAGAAAATTCAAAAATCAATTTTTGACTCATAAGGATCACAAAGGAAGCCTCGTGAACCATGCAAAAATATACGGATCAATTTTCAAATTTTTATCATTGACAGTGTTTCAAACATTATTAATTGTGACGTGACTTGTGCAACGCATTATATACTAATCATCATAAAGTGACATTTTTATTCAATCCCTACATTATCGACGTATCATCGTCGTCCAGTCATTCTCCGCACGGAAAAAAAGGAACAGTTAATATAACAGGGGGGCCCTGTTCGCATTGGACTCGAGGACATCAAATGATGACTTTTACAGTGTACACTGGCTTTTTTTCTGTATATACTGAGACTTTTACAGGATTTACTGTACTTTTTACAGTATTTACTGTAAATATCACCGTGTGCACAAGAAAAATCTCGGTATATACAGGAAAAGAGCCAGTGTACACTGTAAAAGTCATCACTTCTGTCCTCGAATCCAACGCGAACCGGGCCCCCCTGTTATATTAACTGTTCCTTTTTTTCCGTGCGACGACCGTGAATGAAAATTAATTACATTCTGACAATTAAGAGGGGGATAAATTAATTAACAATTAATTTTCAATTGAGAGGCTAAAATGCGTTACAGTTAATGCCAACAAACTCATTCGAGCCCCCTAAATATTATAGGTTACTCGTCAGAATCCATGGTGCTGCCCTCACTCGCACGTCTGTGAACTACATTTCGCCATTTCGTTTTTCAATAAAACTACAATTTATCGATATTTATCTCTCCATGCGCCATTCAAACTTATGGCGTGTCATTTTCATAAAATAATGTCGAACCGTCTCGATATTTGTATCATGGCGTTCTTCATGGAGCCTCACTCTTGATTTCACCCAAAATGCAGTAAAAGTTTAATAATTTAAGTTTTTCAATTACAGTTTCTCGGTGGTAAATGAATCTGTATTTTTTTTTGTTTTTCGAAAAAAATTTAGTGAGGCTCCATTCCTGCCATTGTTCTGATGATGTTGTTAAAATTTTATTCAATTCCATCCATTTGTATGAGAGCAAGTTTGGATGGCAATTTCGAGGTGTTAGTGTTGGTATTTAGCCTCCTCTTAAGAGGAGGCTAAATACCATTTTGATTCAATCCCTCCATTATCGACGTATCATCGTCGTCCAGTCTTTCTCCGACAACCGTGGATGAAAATTAATTACTTTTTGAAATTAAGAGGGGGATGAATTAATCAACAATTAATTATCAGTGGAGAGGCTGAAAAGCGTTACAACAAATGCCAACGAACTCATTCGAGCCCCCTAAATATTATAGGTTACTCGTCGGAATCCATGGTGCTGCCCTCACTCGCACGTTTGTGAACTACATTTCGCCATTTCGTTTTTCAATCAAACTACAATTTATCGATATTTATCTCTTGATGCGCCATCCAAACTTACGGCGTGTCATTTTGATAAAATAATGTCGAAAACGTCTCAATATTTGTATCGTGGCGTTCTTCATGGAGCCCCACTCTTGGTTTTACCCGAAATGCAGTAAAAGTTTAATAATTTAAGTTTTTCAATTACAGTTTCTTGGTGGTAAGTGAATCTGTAATTTTTTTTTTGTTTTTCGAAAAAATTTTAGTGAGGCTCCATTCCTGCTATTCTTCTGATGATGTTAAAATTTTATTCAATTCCATCCATTTGTAGAAGAGCAAGTTTGGATGGCAATTTCGAGGTGTTAGTGTCGGCATTTAGCCTCCTCTTAAGAAGGAGGAGTCAGCGTTAAAACGCCGATTTTTTAACATTATAAATGTCCATTCAATACGTGTACACCTGACCAATGGTCCATCATTTGACGGATCAAATGAAGAAATTTTTGACACTAGTTGGAACCCTTAAGGTGCAGCGGTTCTCTCAGAAATCAATGTGTGAGTTTCACTACGCTGTGCACGATCCTGAACAAAGCGCTCAAAGGATCTTATCCTGCAACGTCTTATTTGCTTCGTAACACTTTTCTGGACTGCTTAAGTGCGGCACATTTTTTTAAGTCCTTATTATGAAATTATGGGCCACTATTCGAGTTCTTGACCCATTTTTGGTTTTGAAATTTCAAAAGTTGCCTGTAACTCCATGATAAGGACCTAAAAAAATGTGCTCATCATGTTTGAGACTTTTTTCACAGACATAACTAATTATTAAAGGACCGGGTTATTGTTATTTTATTAACTATATTTCCTAGTTATTTCATCACAAAGTTATCTTGAAAAATGTCAAAAATTAACAGGAATGTCAATATTATCTTAATGGTAAAAGAAATTTCTCTCCCACTGACAATGAGAAAACAATATATTTCTATGTACCAGGATTTGTTAACTGTTAACCCAATACAAAGTTGGATATGGCTAAATAAATATTTTTCAACCGCTAATAAATTCACGAATATTTTCTAATGACTAACAAATTTTGTAACAGTTAAGGCATCTTTAAATAAAAGTACCAAATAAATATATTTCTTTACTATAAATAAACTACTTTCTCAGTGCACTGGCCCATTGATATATTGGTGAAGCGCAGCGCATTTTTTCGATTAGTTACAAAATAACTGAGAATGGAATATTTTTTTTATTTTTAACCCTTACTTGAAACACATCTGCAGAAAAACGTACTTCACTCACTGAGATTGGTTGTACCACAGCGACAAAAATTCTTATCAATAGTATATCATTTACTATTTCAACTTGCAAGTTTTGGTAGACCTTCTCAAGAAGTTACTTCTCAAAGTTATACAGGATTTATAGTAAAATATTAAAGTTAACCCTTCGAGTGCACACCTCCGCGGCCAACCTATAAGTGCACATTGGGTCAATCTGACCCAAGGCGATTTTCAAATCATTGTATTCCGATAAATATGCATTTTTTGTTTTTTTTTTGTAGAGACGTTTTTTGTAGTAAATCATCCATATTTCATGGCCCTGAATTCATTTTTTGACGAAAACAAAAATTAAATGCCAAAACATTCGTTCAAAGTGGGGCATACGTTGAAAAATACGTCCTTACACGAAAAAAATCGAATTTTTTTTCTTTGATTAAAAAAAAAACCCTTCGGAATTTTCAAAGTGGAAGGTTTATAGATGCGAAACAAAAATACAGTGTAGACCAACTTTCCAAAAAGTATATTTATTCGGAGGTTTGAATTTAAGCATTTCATTTAAGAATTGAAGCAACGTCCTTTGTCCAATCAATAACAATCAATAACATGAAATTTATAGGGCCAAAACGACCCAGTATGCACTCAAAGGGTTAAATATGATAAGAAAATTAAATACCTAAAAAACTGAAAAAATGACAACATTTTACGAAAATATCATAACTTTTTTATTTTCCTCCAAAAATGGTTGAAAATTTAGCTGAGTTCGCTTAATATATAGCACTACAAGAAGAAGAACAGTAGTAGTAAAATAATGTAAGAGGAAAAAAATTTGCACAGAATTTTCGCATATCACCTTACTTGACGCCCTGTGGCTATGGCTACTGCACAAAAACTCATTGACTGAGAGTGATGCTATAATAAGTTTGAAGGAATAGTGGCATTCTCGAACTTAAAATTAAGGAAATTCAGGCCTGGGGTGTGTTGTACCCCAGTGTGTCAAGTAAGGGTCAAGACTCTTTTTAGGCACTCACTCATTTATGACAGAAAGTGCCTATTCCAATCGCCTCGAAATCTGTGTCGGATGTCCGTCCAGACCCAGATCTCAGAAACCGGTGTACGGAATTCAATTTCCTTTGGAGGGTAGTTGCGTATGGTTGTCATCTCTATGCCCAAGGAATTTAAATCCAAACGGATACTACAAAACAAAGATTTTTGAAAAAAAATAGACATTTTTAAGCAAAAAAAGACGTTTTATGACCATATGTAGTTGAAACTTAGAATTTCGCGAACGAATTTTTTTCTTACTCACGCAAAGTGTGTATATGGATGTAAACCAATGTCTGACGAAGTATGAATCCAATCAGACACCATTAAGTTTGCAATTTTTGCAAAAAACACCATTTCAACCAAAAAATGCTATTTCTATCTATATGCACTTGGATCTCCGAAGTTCACGGACGAATTTTTCTTTCACTCACACAATATCTGTATAGGATTGTAAACAAATGCACCACGAAGTATGAATCCAATCGAACACCATTGAGCTTACAATTTTTGCAAAGAAAACTCAATTTTTAACGAAAAAACAGCTATTTCTGTCCATATGAACTTGGATCTCCGAAGTTCACGGACGAATTTTTTTCTAACTCACACAATGTCTGTATGTGAATATAAACAAATGTTCAACGAAAAATTAATCCGATCAGATACCATTAAGTTTACCATCAGATACCATTTTGCAAAAAAAAAACACAATTTTTAACGAAAAACTGCTATTTCTGTCCATGTACACTTGGAACTCGAAAGTCCACGAACGAATATTTTTCTAACTTACAGAATTTCTGTATATGATTATGAACAAATGTCCCATGAAGTTTCAATCCAGTTAGACACTGCTAAGTGAATAACTTTCACACGAAAATAATATTTTTAACAAAAAAGACTATTTTCCTCACTGACAGAATTTCTATATGACTGTAAACAAGCACATCTGCACATATCACTTTCACGTAAAGCATAGACCTGCGTACGCGACGTCGCTATACGTAGTACGTAGTCGCCACAGAGTAAAAGAGGAACTAAAAACGGCCTGAGCGCGCCAAATTCAAAACCCATATTTCTCTTATAAAAATTACATGGTTCTTTCGTGTGCTTGCGCTCCGTTGGCAATATGGCGATCACCCGCGCGTTTCAAACGTGAAAAAACAGAATCTGAGCATTGATTTATAACCTAAAGGTTTTTTACTAATTATAAATGAACTAATAATCATTAAATGATTAAAGTGTTATGTTTTTTTTTCAATGGCTTCATCGTTGGTAAGTTTTTTCGGTATCAAATCCTCCCACGAGAGAAAAGCTTGATTCAAGTGAGAAATCGCTTAGTCCATCAGAAGTTTGACTGCAGCGTTAACTCTGCGG
Source organism: Alloplasta piceator (assembly GCA_946863875.1). Classification (NCBI taxonomy): domain Eukaryota; kingdom Metazoa; phylum Arthropoda; class Insecta; order Hymenoptera; family Ichneumonidae; genus Alloplasta; species Alloplasta piceator. Next base: position 43,116,245 of record OX333074.1, read on the forward strand.
TATTGTGTCCATCCATACAGCAGAGAGCATGGCCGATGGAACGGTGAATCGTGAGATCGATACCACCTATAACGCCGGGATCGTTCGATAGCCGCCGGTTACATCGGCGATATTCATCCAAAAGCGATGAGAACGCGATCGAGAGAGAGAGATTCTCGTTCGACCATCGACGCGCGTTCGATTTCATAAATTCAAAGATTTCCGTTCCCCTTTTACAAATTCCATTGTGAGCGTTTATTTAGTGCAAAAGGAGATAAATACGAGGGCGAAGTCACTTTTGTGTCGATGATCACACGGCTCCCAATGACCAAGTAGGCGTTCATCCGATCGCAAGTGGGTGACCTTTTGGAATTTGTGGAGGTTCGACGGGAACCAAAGCGAGTTTAGCTTTCTCACAATGCAAGATCGGTGCTGCTCTGATGTGCATGTTCGTTGGCAACAGAAGGTTCAGAGCCCACCTTAGAGAGTCCTCCTGTGTATCGTGAAACGTGTGGCGCAACATGATGAAACTGCATCGAGATTATGCAGAAGGAATCGCGAATAAATACATCGCTTTCTGGCATGCAAAAGGGCGTCAATAGTAACTTTTCATTGTAAAATCATGCGAGCCTGTAACCTTTTTCTTGTCAACAGATACTCGCATGTACAGAGTAATATTATCGTGCTGTTTACGTGCGTTAATGCAAAAATTTCATGACTCGACAAAGAACCCGAGGTGCATCGTTCTTGAGATCTGGCAGCACAAGTCATAGAGCATCATTTTCCCATGGACAATCCTCTCTTCCGCTTGCCACATGCATATTTGGATATATGTTCAATGCAATTGCGCTGGTACGTTTTCTCCATATCGTTTGTATCGTATATAACTGATAACTCCTTCTCGTTCAACACTGTAAAAAATTATTGTATTAAATTTAATTTAAAAAAAATGAACTTTTTATGCACATACAATATATTAATTTTAATACACGTTCGTATAGAAAAATTCCAATATAAGTATATGAAAAATCAAATAACTTCTTTCAATTTTAATGTACGTTCGTATATTAAAATTCCAATACATAGTATGATTTTTAAAGCAGAATCATGAAAAAAGATATGAAAATTAATATTCTTTTGTAAATTCAAATTCAAAAAGTTATTTGATTTTTCATATACTTATATTGTAATATTACTGTACACATTATATATGAAATTTAGTATCCTGTATATGCATAAAAACTTCATATTTTTTTAATTGAATTTAATACAAAAATTTCTTACAGTGCAACGAAAATTGTACGCCCGAGATATCCACATTAGGGATATTCGCAAGGGTCAGCTCGACCGAAAAGTGCAATAGAAGAGCTTCGCCCTGGAGGAACCGCCTTAATTATCACGGTATAACCTCTGCGCCAGGTAAGTATATTGTGCACGCTGGCCGTCCGGTATATAACACCGTCATACGCCTATTTCGCTTGGGCACAGAGGTCCGAGCGCATGCGACGCATAGTGGTGGATGCGTCAACTAGCACGGCCGCTGACATTGATTGTAATTTTGGAAAAAAAGTGTATTAATTTTCAATAACGTATCTTAAAAATGTGAAAAAGCATATAGAAACCATTTTAATATACGGGGATTTGAATTTTCAACGTTCATCTTTTAATTTTAATATCCAAATAGTAAATTTAAGATGAAATTGTTAATTTTCCAATACCATGTATATTAATTTCGAGTTCGTATACTTGTTATTGAAATTCCCTATACTGTATATTAAATTTCATTACAATATTGAAAAAAAATTTCAATGGTTGATTGCAATTTTAAGAAATAAGTGTTTTAATTTTCAATAATGTATTTGAAAATTGCGAAAAAGTATACAAAAACTATTTTCATATACGGGTATATTAATTTTCAATGTTCACTCTTTTAATTTTAATATACAAATATTAAATTTGAGATGAAATTGTTAATTTTCCGATACCCTGTATATTAATTTCGGTTTTATATACTTGTTTTTGAAATTTAATATACTTTTGAATATTAAATTTAATAACATTTTTTACAGTGAAGGGCAGGGTAAGGTTTTAAAAGCGACAAAAGGCACATTTTTATGATTTTTTTGCGCCGATATGAGTAATATTGTCTTATTCATTTTATATATATATTATAGTATAACTTCTGAAGTATATTAAAAAAAAATGTTCAATACAAAATATTGATAAATATGCCCATGACAGCGAATCTCCCGAGGCGCCTTGGTAAAAAGTTGTTTTGCGGTGAACATGATAACTCGTTACCCGATCATCTGAAACAAAAAATCGATATGCGTTTTAAAGGTGATACGTTTCCCCAGGTAATCAGGGGGATTTTTTTAAATTTTTATTTTATTTTTTGCAGCATTTGGAAGTGAAAGACGCGATTTTAGCTAAAGAAATCTCGGTGAATTTGTTGTTAAAAAATAGAAAAAAATAATTTTAAAAAAACTCGCCCCGATTACCCGGGGAAACACATCACCTTTAAAACGCGTATCGATTTTTTTGTTTCAGATGATCCGGTAACAAGTTGTCATTATCACCGCAAAACAACTTTTTTTTAAGGCGCCTCCGGAGTTTCGCTGTCACGGGCATAATTATCAATATTATTTATTGAAATTGTTTTCTAATATACTTCAGAAGTTATACTATAATATATATATATATAAAATGAGTGAAACAATATTACTCATATCGGCGCAAAAAAATCATGAAAATGTGCCTTTTAGCAATTGTGTTGAGTAGCACAAGTGATTAATTGCTGTCAACATTTTTCTTACACTAGACAATTATGCTGCTTTTTGTCAAAATCAAATTTGAAACTGAATTTATTTCCGCCACCAAAACTGTCATCCGCGTGTGAAGGTTATATTAGTCTACTTTAGAAAGCAAAAAGTAAGGGCATTTTTAAGATTTTTTTGTCAGCTCCTTTACCAAATATGGCTATAAAACTGTTTTTACAACATTGTTTCATCCTTCGGAAATACAAATAAAAATTCATTTTTGCATTGATTCTTTAAATATTTTATAGAACGCGCCGAAGTCGAAAATGTATTGTCCCATGACCGACCAATAATCTCAGGATTGACAAGTATGAAACAAAAAAATAAAAAAGCATATTTAAGAGGAAGATTTCTTACACAACAATTTACCACCGTTAATGAAGAATCGATTTAAAAAAATGGCGGATACTCGAAATGAAAATGACAAATTGAATTTTTCACAATTTATTCCAAACATCCGCCATTTTTTGTTTTAAAATTGATTTTTCATTAACGGTGGTGAATTGTTGTGTAAGAAACCTTCCTCCTAAAAATGCTTTTCGATTTTTGTGTTTCAGACTTGCCAATCCCAAGATGAACTGTCGGCCATGGGACAAGTCATTTTCGAAGACTCGACTTTGGCGCCTTCTATAAATTATTCAAAGAATCAAAATAAAAATAAAAAAATTTTTTTTGGATTTTCGAAGGATGAAAAAATGTTGTAAAAACAACTTTATTGGCATATCTGATAAAGAAGCTGAGAAACAAAATCTTGAAAATTTACTTTCTCTTGGCCTTCTAAAGTAGTCTCGAACCTGAACAGGGTGAAATGATGAAAAATCTTTTGATTGCATTATGAGAAAAAATGTTTTCTGGATTTCCCAAGATTTCGCTCATTTTGGATGCGTTCTTTCATATTATTTCCTTGGATAAACGAGATTCTAATGTAATATTGTACGTCATGTACAAACCCGTTATAAAAACATCTAAACAAATTAAAACGTGCAAATTAGTTTCACCAAACTTTGCAATATTAACATTTCCTTTGTTCTTCCTTGATGCTTCGTCTATTGGGAAACTAAAATCGATGCAGAAGTAGAAGCAGAAGTAGAAATAGAACAGTAAAAGGCGTTTTCATAAGGGAAATTCATCTTAATTGACAAAACATCCTGAAGAGTAACATATATGATTCAATTGGAAGTATTTGTTGACTTGACCGAAACATGTCATTCGATTTCTGAGACAAAGAATTTTGTTACCCATTACATAATATTCAAAGAATTCTTTAAAAAAAATTTGGTCGAATTGGTCTGGCTAAAATAATAAAAGTGTGATCAACAACGAGACTTCCAGAAAGTCTGGCATTGAAGAGTTCAAGAAGATTTTCTTTTGTTTGAACATTGGGCACGTGAAAAATTAAAATTACATCCACAATATGAAAGGGTTTAATTGTTTAAAGAAATAATAACTTTACTGTCAAAGAGAACTTTGTGTGAAAGGCTTTAATTGCAATTTGATTAACAGAAAATGCAGCTCCTCTAATTTAAATCCAATTACGATTTTCCGGAAGGGACAAAAATATTAATCACTATTTTATGCCGCTAATTAATTAGTCCCATGATTACAATGACGCACTGTGTTACGGAATATCACGTCCCAGTGTTAATCTTTGGCTAATTGCTGCTCCTTTGTGTCTAACTACTTTGTACTTCGGGTAATTACAACTTCACGAATTTTTCATTTATAATTTACTGTTCCTATAACAGGGCCATATCCATCCCCCATTCTGTGGTTGAACAGTAGGGAAATCATGTATTATGAGCGTCGAAAGGAATTCGATTGGTATGAATATATTGGTTGATAATGAAGCGCTTTATTATAGAGGCTTTATAGGCTTGACTTTTTATGTACATGAACAGAATGTTGACGAAAGTTTCTCCTCATTATCGATACGTTGTATATTCATAAAATGTATTATCCTGGCAATAACTAATTATGGGAAATGCAAAAATTAAACAATAAATACATTTTCACTTTTTAATGCTTACCAAGGCGTAAAACTTTTGTCGTACTCCAATTTTGATGGATTGTTTGAGGTTTCCGCGAATCGTTGAGTCTTGTTAACAAATTTATAAAAAGGGGGGAAAGAACGCGGTTTTTTTTCTTTTGTAAATTTAATAATGATGACCATGCGCGGCATAACCGTGACCGGCGTAACCAGTATGAATGCCCGCTCCGTGTCCAGCACCGTGAGCCGTAATTTTTCCCGATGGTCCGGCAATTACGACGGAACCGGCGTCGGGACCGGAAACAGCGGCGCCACCTGCATGAGGACCTGCGACAACTGCCCCGTGACTCGATGGACCCGCGAGAACGGCACCGTGAGACGCGGGACCTGCGAGAACAGCGCCGTGAGAGGCCGGTCCGGCTATTACGACACCGTGACCACCGTGACCAGCGTGACCATAACCTGCGAACAATGAGCATTTTTTCTTTAATGCCCAAAAGGCAATGGACACACCTTCGCGGTGAATGTTCCATCGCGAGTCATCGTTAGATTCTTGTGGACAAAGGCTCAAGCTATGATACGCCATCTTCTTGTCCATTCTTCGAGAGTCGATGACGCGATTCAATGCTGTTCTAATGAAAAAATTTGTTTCCAACATCTTGCTACAACTTCGTTCACTGTAAAAAATGTTATCAAATTTAATGTACAAAAGTATATTAAATTTCATAAACAAGTATACGAAATCGAAATTAATATACAAGGTATTGGAAAATTAACAATTTCATCTTAAATTTAATATTCGTATATTAAAATTCAAAGAGCGAGCATTGAAAATTAATATACCCGTATATGAAAACAGTTTTTGTATACTGTTTCGCAATTTTCATATACATTATTGAAAATTAATACACTTCTTTCTTAAAATTGCAATCAACCATTGAAATTTTTTTTCAATATTATAATGAAATTTATTATACCATATATGAAATTTCGATAGGGAGTATACGAAATCGAAATTAATATACATGGTATTGGAAAATTAACTATTTCATCTTAAATTTAATACTTGTATATTAAAATTAAAAGATGAACGCTGAAAATTCAAATCCCCGTATATTAAAATGGTTTCTATATGCTTTTTCGCATTTTTAAGATACGTTATTGGAAATAAATACACTTATTTTGCAAAATTACAATCAATGTCAGCGGCCGTGCTAGTTGACGCATCCACCGTTATGCGTCGCATGCACTCGACCCTCTGCGCCCAAGCGAAATAGGCATATGGCGGTGTTATATGCTGGACAACCAGCGTGCCCAATATACTTACCTGGCGCAGAGGTTATACCGTCATTCTTAAGGCGGTTCCTCCAAGGCGAAGCTCTTCCATTGCACTTTCGGTCGAGCTGACCCTTGCGAATATCCTTAATGTGGATATCTCGGGCGTACAACTTTAGTTGCACTGCAACAAATTTTTGTATTAAATTTAATTAAAAAATATGAAATTTTTATGCATATACAGTATACCAAATTTCATATACAATGTGTACAGTAATATTCCAATAGAAGTATATGAAAAATCAAATAACTTCTTTTAATTTTAATATACAAAAGAATATTAATTTTCATATCTTTTTTCATGATTCTGCTTTAAAAATCATACTATGTATTGGAATTTGAATATACGAACTTATATCAACATTAAAAGAAGTTATTTGATTTTTCATATACTTGTGTTGAATCATTACTATACACATGTATATGAAAATTAATATATTGAATATGCATAAAAACTTCATATTTTTTTAAATTAAATTTAATACAAAATTTTTTTACAGTGAATTATCTCCCCGATCACAAAGGTGAACTCTGAGATTTTATACAAACTTCTGTATTACTATGAGCGCGGATTTGAAAGTCCAGTAAGCTTTTTAAATTTATGAAACGATCTTGTGCAATTTCCCAATATTTCTTGATCAGCTCTGCAAATTATTCATGCGCAATTTTAGAGCCTCGAATCTTTGAAGAATGGCTTCTTATTAGTGCTGAACAGAGCTGGGCAAAGTACCGGAAAGTACTACAAGTACAAAGTACCTAAAGAGCTTCAAGTATCAAGTACCGTCAGTACTTGAAGTACTATGTACTTATTACTTCAAATACTTAAGATTAAAAGTACTTGAAGTACAAGTGCTTGAAAAATCCAGTACCAAGTATCAAGTACTTTTCAAGTTTTCAGGTATATCTCGTGAGTTCCAGTACTTACATTCGATTTCTTATTTCCATTCGATTTTTATTCGAGTACTTTTTGCATCAAAACATATTTTCACCTTGTGCAATGCGCACCGAGATTGGATTAAGCAGAATGAAACTGAAGTATTTCAACAAGGAATTGAAAAATAATCCAAAACAAGTATTGACGATTGTGATTACGATTTATTTTGATGCAGGTTTGAAAAAGAAGAAATTAAGAATATATGGATTGTTAGGACTACTCCAACTTCGTGTTCATCTTCAAAAAACTGTCGTAGGCGACAATTGAAGGATAGTATGCGCGCAAAAAGAGGGTCTTTTTATTGGTTGGGTGCTTGGCAGCCAATAAAATAGTCGCGGTAACTACGAAAATGGTTGCTCCAACCAACTAATTACTAAGAGCATATATCTTACACACCAGTTAGTTGCCACAAGAACCAACTCGTTTTTTTCATGTGTCGTTCCGTCACGAAATATTATTTTTAATTACATATTTTAAGGCTTTTTGTACATGCAACCATCAGCAAGACACATTCAAAAGTACTCGATACTTGTATTTGAAAAAGTACTTGAAGTACAGAAAAGTATTTGAAATTTTAAGTACAATTATTGAAGTACACGCCAAGTACTTGAAATTTTAAGTAAAATCCTCGAAGTACTTTGTAAGTATTTCTAGTACGTCGTAAGTACCGGGTACTTCAAGTACTGCCCAGCTCTGGTGCTGAACAAAAGCATTTATTAGCGATTTCGAAGAATTCTTCAAATGAATATGAACCAGAATGTCCGGACATTTATATTTTCAATGATTTTTTGTTTTTGAAATTATACATTAATATTATTGAAAAAATTGACAATGTTCTGTCAAATTGAATGTCAATGATAGGTTAGCCTTGGACTATTCGTAGAAAAAATATCAGCTCGATTGCTGCAAATAATGAAAACAAAGACGTTCAGAAACATTTTTGCAAAATTGTTCAAAAATGATGTTTCTAAACGCTTTTGCATCTCTTATAGTTTTGCCGCTATCAAGGTTAAATTTTTTGGACGAATATACCGACGATGAGTGACAAGGATGGTTAGTATTAAATTTCATATGAATTCCTTGAACGATTTGATAAAATGTTAAAGAATGTTGGTGGACGCTCTTTTTTTTCAAATTTACCGCCAACAAGCCTGATTTTTTCTACAAGCATACTAAGCCATGCTAAATTTACTGATAAATTTAGAAAGATTTGCTGCAAGAGTTCCGATTTAACAGAAACACGAAATTAAAAAAAAAATTATGCTCATGAACGCTCTAACGCGGATAATGTTACGGAGACCAACCTCAAAGTTTATGCATTAATATAATGGATGACAAGAATAGTTAGTATTCAAGAGGTCCAGGTTAAATTAAATTGTTACAATTTAAAATAATCTCACAACTGAGAATTTCGTAATTTCGCAGCTCTATAATTTTACTATTTGACAAAAAGGTAACCAAGCTAAAATCGTTAAACATCAACTCAGAAGAAGAAAAATCGTAAGAAATAGAATCGCAAACAGTCTCGTCATAATTCATTACTATTCCTAAAGCATTAAGGGAGAGCTAAAAATTAAGAACTTGCCCATAAAGAGAATTTGAGAATGTAAAAAAAAAAAACATAAATGTGGGGATTTTTTTAATTCTCAACGTCGACTCACCACCAAGGTAAGATGCTCCGGCATAACCTCCGTGTCCTGCATAACTTCCGTGTCCTGCATAAGCTCCGTAACCAGCACCATAAGCTCCGTCGTAATGGCCGCCATCATAATGGCCACCGTCGTAGCCTTCAACGTGCGCGGGTCCTGCCACGGATCCCGTAACGACAGCTGGTCCAGCGACGGCGCCGGAAACGTGCACCGGTCCGGCAACCGATCCTGACAAGTGTGATGGTCCTAAAACCGGACCGGCAAGTGACGATGCACCAACGTGAGGTCCTGCGAGACTAGCAGGTCCAAGAACAGGACCAGCGAGTGCGACACCGTGCGCGCCATAAGCTCCGTGGCCAAGTCCGTAAGCTCCATGATCGGCGAAACCGTAAGCCCCATGACCACCGTAAGCTCCGTAAGCTCCATGGCCTGAGTAACCCGCACCCCAAACAGCACCGCGACGCTCACGGTTTGGCAAGGCAGCCACTACACCGAATACAGCCAATGCTACGATCTGTGAACACACATTCCAGATCATGTTTTCCCTGTTACCATCAATTTGACCTTTATGTTGGTTTATTAATCTTACGGAGTCACTTTGTACCAGAATTCAAGAACAATTATTTTTGGAAGTCTTAAAAGTATGATTGCTAGAATTAAATTAGTCCATTATATGAAACATATACAGATTGTGACATAAAGGTGCTTAGAAGTTATACTTCATTTGGGAAGTCTGTACAAGCCCATATTTTCAAAGTTTAGACCTTCACGAATGTATCCTCGAAAGGAAATTTTGAAATCCCAATAATTGACGGAGTTATAGCTACTTCAGTGATGCACTAACTACGCCGATCACGTCGGAGCAAATCGGACTGTTATAGACGCTGTTCTCACAACTAGTATTCTCGACACGGCTGACATGAAATTTCATGTTCTAATCAACCGATTTACTTGAAAATGTTCACTAATCTTCAATATACAACAATCTATCGCCCGTACCACGATTGTGTCAAAATTATTTCTTTTTTAGTATTGTAAAAAACTTAAAAACTATGAAAAAAAGAGTCGGAAATTTTGTAACATTTTTTTTTCCATATTCTCTGAGGTAGAGGCTTCGACGACATTATCATTAATTAAGAATCGTTTTTAAAATTTTGTATCGGATTACTAGAAGGGTTGCAATCATGTCAGCTAACACACCCCTTTTTTTATGCCGAACTTTACTCGTTTATAACTCATTCAATTTCCATTCGTTACTTTTTTTTGTTTATTGTCAAAATATTAATAAATATGTTGTAAAAGGAGAAATGGTGAAAATATTTTTTGTTTTTTTTATCGTTTTCGAAAAAACGCTCAAAAAGTATGTCACTAGACCAGAACACCGCATTAAGTTTGAATTGCAACAAAAATCTTGTAGGAATTCCAAGAGATGATTGAATATCCGTTTGAAAGTGATTGTTAGCGTCGAAAGGAAGGGTACCACGAAAAAAGTTTGGAATTACAGAAATTCGATGAGGTTCTGAAATTTTATAATCACTGAAAATCGGACAGAGAATAGTTTATAATATTTCCTATCGCATCGCCAGTTGATTTTTGTAGCTATTTATCCATTTGTTTATTTTAATTTTTTTTACTATTTTTTTTTTCTTTTAGAAATTGAACTTTTTTTTTTACGGCTTGTCATTTTTATAATTATCAAAACTTTGAAAAAATCGTTCAAAAGTTTTATCATCATACGAAAAGCGTGCAAAGTATTTCAAAGGTATTTAGGTAATGATAACTCCATTGTTTATCAATATTTTTCAATGAAGAAAACTTAAACCCAGCACAACCACATGTTAATCGTGTGTAAAATTAGCTTCTCCCCTTCCCAATACTCTCATCAGAAAGGACATTGAAAATTCTCCTAATTCTCGGATTCCAAGTTTATGAAAAATGACATTCACGAAATAATATTTGTTCATTCAAAATAATGGAATTCAGAGGATTTCTCTTTACATTTTGTAAAAATCTTTTTTTTTCTGCAGCATGACAAATCTTTAAACAGTCGCTATTTAGACTGGATGTCATAAAATAGTTTGTTTGGCAAGTTAAAAAATAACATAGGGCACCGAGGAAAAAAACTCGGTTAAAAAAAAAAAATTCGATTCATTTCGAATAAACTTGATTAAATTAAATTTAATGATTTTAAATAATTTCTCTCGATGATCTCCTGATAACGATCAAATTTCAAATCGTACAGAATCCTACTTTTCGATGCTTTGACTATAGTTTTGCCCATCATTATGAATCTTGCCATTGGGATAGTAATTTTCAAGCTTGAAGCCAACCCGAAGTCATGAGACACAAATGCTAGGTTCGGAGGATCAAAGATACCCTCTAGTTTTTTATCAGTAACACAATTGATTGCTGAACGATCGATATCATTTGTTCAGTGCTTTTCCGGTCGGTCGCTTAACGAGGCACTTTCGTTGCACTTTTTCCGTGGTACCGAGAGTTAACTCTCCGCGTTATCAACGAGAATCCTTATCGTAAAAATTCTCCTCTACATCTGTCGCACACTTCGTTGCTTTTGATCATTTGGCACGAAGTTTACCGATATTCCCTATCAACAAATTTCTTTACTTACAAAAGTCCTCATCTCGCTGGCTGTCTTGTCGCTGAGTGTATCAACTAACTCGACAGTACGACCTTATATACCTTGGAAATCTCAGTGAATCGGGACCGCGCCTCCTCGCGCGCGCACTCGCGGATTAATCCCTTCAAATCATATCCGCTGATGGGAGAGCTCTCCTTTGCTTTTGTTCACCCATTGCGCAAGAAGGTCACTGACGCCACGCCCTGGCGTCGTTTGCGGTCCCATAACGTCATCATCGCAATTTCCCATTTACCCTTCAGCCCCCCTCGTGCTTCTGCATCAGCAATGCATTTTCTCCGTGACTTAGTTTCGCGTCCTTCGGCTTCGGAGGGACCACGGAATTTCCTTTAAACACATATTTGTACGCGTGTTTCTACCTCTTCGCAATTATTCCCCATGTATTATCTGTAATACGCGATTCTGGAACTGCAACCGGACTCTCCGATGCACTTAGGGAACGTACCCATACTACGTGACCCATTTTTTACCATTATTACCCCCCCCCCCCTGGTGACCACCCGTAGTATATGCAAAGACCCCCCCCCCTTTCCTGTAGTTGAATGGTTTGAAACCATTTTTTGCAAACAGAAAGTTAAAAACAAATTAATTTGGCTCATATTTGTCTTTAAATCTTAATACGGCGCTTGCCGCGTGACGCCAAGAGTGCGTGCATACCTACACTCACAATCAGTCAAAAAATTAAGGGAACAAAAAAATTTGCGAGATTGTTCAGCGATTTTCCAAAGGCTGTAACTTTATTAATTTTGGTCGAAATTTAAAAAAAAAAAACATTTTAAAGCTTGAATCTACTAGTTTCGGAATATTGAGCCAAAAACAATTTTTGGGCCTCACCCTCGACGTAGTCGAAAGAAATATCATGGCAAAAATCTTCTCGAAATTTTTGCTTTTTTCAAAACAGTCGTTCGCTCCAAATTTTTTTTTCGAGCTCAACCAATCTATGGATCGTTTAGTTGGGTTCTTTGGCTTCAATTTGCTTTTTTTAAATTTTTGTTTCACGATCATTTTTCGCTGAGATATCGGCGATTGAACAAAAATTCGTTTTTTTTTTATAATTTCAATATCTCTAAAATCAATGATCGCGCAGCGAGTAAACGGTGGGTTTCGGAAACTTAAATCTACCCTCTATAAGTGCCTGTTAGTGTCATAAACAAAAAAACAAATTTCGATGCTTAATTCCGACTTGGAAAAGTAAAAAAAAAATAGCTTTTTTTCTTGTTGTAGAAATCTGGCACAACTTTGCAGATATAGCGAAAAATATCAATGTTTTCAGGTTTTTTTTTAGCTCAATATATATATACCTTAAAAACATGCCAATTCTTAAAACAATCGGTCGAGCCGTTTTTCATAACCGAATCATCGAACTTTTAAAAAAATTAAAGGAACACGTTTATTGATCTTTAAAGACCAATTAATGGTGTTAAAAATGAAAAAAAAGTTTTTCCTTTTTTGTCTCTCAAATTTGCATTTATTTAATGAGCGTAAAAACTAAAAAAAAATCTAAATTTGGAAAAAAAAATTTGTTTGGAGCCCAACGACTGTTTTGAAAAAAGCAAAAATTTCAAAAAAATTTTTGCCGTGATATTTCTTTCCACTGCATCGAGGGTGGTGCCCAAAAAATTTTATTGCCTGGAGATTCCGAAACTTGAAGATTCAAGCTTGAAAATGCTTTTTTTTTTTTAATTTTCGATAAAAAATAACAAAGTTACAGCCTTTGTAAAATCGCTGAAAAATCTTACAAATTTTTCTGTTCCTTTAATTTTTTGACTGAGTTTATATGACCTTGAAAAAGTGCGAGATTTCCCTAGAGGATATTGACTACGTGACAAGAACCTAAGCCCCCCCCCCCCGCCCCTGTGACCAAGCGTGGTATTTTGAAGATCCCCCCCCCCCCCTCAACAGGTCACACAGTATGGGTACGTTCCCTTAAACGTGCGCCCATTTGCTCGATCGTTGCAATCAAAAGGGTTGAACAAGTTGGGGATACAGTCTGACTCCTTGAAAGTCATATTTTCTATTTTTCCTCATCGTTTCTTGTCATCCATTTTAATATTCTTCCGCAGCTTCTTTGATCGCGTTTCTTGACAATGAAACATTTGTGAGCGATGTACAATGATGAGGAATATCAACACGCCATTTTTAATTTGCAATTATGAACAGCTGTTCATAATTCATTTGTAAAGAACGGAACCTTCGATATGGATTCAGAAAATTGAGCTCAATAACTATAAAAATTAGGAAATTGGAGCCTTAAGGTATCATTCTGGTTTAGATGTTAAATAAAGGGTTATTTTTGTAAATTTTTCAAGCACGTATTATTATAAATATTGATATGAAATTTGTTAAGCTTAATAAATATATTCTCGAAGTACATAAAACAATTTTTATTGGTATTATTTTAAACACTTTTTGTACACAAAAATAACAGGCAAACGTAACTCCTCGAAAAGTAGATATGTCGCTGGTAGCCTTGATATCTAGATAACGGCTCATCTAAAACGATAAACTAAACTAGACTGTGGCTCTTGCGCATTTTATGGATATTAATATTTATTGATAAATAATAAAATGGCGGAGATTTTACAACAGCAAAAAAACGAAAAATGAAGTTTGTTTTCACTGCTTTTGGCAAAAAAACAAAAATTGAAATTTTGATACGGTTATAGAATGCGTTGACGCTATTGATGCATAGAATATGTGGTTAAAATTTCATAAGGACCGGTTTAGTGGTTCCGGAGAAATCACCGCCGCAGACGGAAAAACCGTTATTTTGAAAAAAACGCGTTTCAAGTTTATCCGAGCACGTTTGGGTAGTGAAGCTGGCAACGCAAAAGTTACAGAATAACATATGGAGTTACAGTGCTCCGATCATTCTAAATTTTGTACCCAATACTTTTAGATACATATGGAGCATTCCAGCTATAACCTCGACATTTTTTTTTGTGGCGCCGATTTTTTTCAGTTACTCTTCAACAAAAAAAAACACGTATTTCTCAAAAAAAATTATTTTTCATCCTTTTCCGTTTTAACACCATTCAAAGTACAATTTTTTTTCGACAAGAGTGTATCCTCCGATTTTTTTCAAATATATTGACAAAAAAGTACACTCAACACAGTATCTCTTGATCGTTATCCCATCATGGAGAAATTATTTTTCGATTCTTTCAATGTCCATGAAACTTTGAAAAATGTGTTTTTATTCGTAATTCATTCAAAATTCATTCATTCATTCATTTATTAAAAATTCGTAATTTCTGGGCTTTTGCTTCAATCCGTTTTTTAGCTTTTTGACAAAAAATAATGAAAAAAATAAGAAGCAGAGGTCAATTGACTATAAAATTATAAATTATGCCCAGGCATTATGAATATTACACCAACATTTTTTATATCTGACATTGCATTTTTGGGCATTTTTTCAGATTTTTCGATCACGGCCATCAAGGTGTTCAACAAAAAAATTCAAAAATTCATGTCGCGCTCAAATTTATTTTGAAAAATCTGAAAAAATTGTAATTGCTTGATAGAGTATGAGTAATGATAGGAAAAATCGGGAACCAGATTTGAGGGGTCGAAGGTCGGACCCAGGTCGAATTGGTATGGAATGCCCCGTATACATAAAATTGCCTAGAATTATTTTGGAATTTTTCTATGAAGTTTTTTTTTTGCTATTTTCGCTTGATAAACTGATGATATAACGTCACAGCGAAAAATTGTATCTGATTGAAATTTCCGTTTTTCGTGATACAATAAAAACATTTGCCGTGCTATAAACAACAATTGTCAATAATTATTAACCCAAAAGTCATTAATAATTTTTTATTAGCAATTGTTTAAACAATTTATTAATAACTTTTAGGCAATATTATTATTGATAATTGTTGTTTACAGCAAAAAATGCATAGGAACATTCTGAAATAATTCCAGGTGATTTCGTGTATATGTACGATACTTTTTTCATACTTGACATTTCCTCTTAATCTCAATCATCTTAATCATCTTTCATAATTTATCTTTTATTGCCAAAAGTGAAATAACTTTGCGAGATCGACTCGGTAGAGTCGAAAAAAATCATAAAAAATAATTTTGAAAAAGCAAAATAAAGCTGATTTTTTCCCCGTTAAAACGCTTTTTAAAAAATTTGATTATCTTTTTTTTTTGACGGAGTTATGCAACTTTTAGTGCGGCAAGAATTTTCGACTGGTGTATCCAAACTTTTGAGCAGGGGTGTAATTGTGGAAAAGTTTGTAACCGATAGCTGCGAAATTCAGATCATTAGAACGTTCACAAGCTTTTTCGAAAAATTTATATATTTATGTAAAACTGAACTTTTCGTTAAATTCCTTCAAAATCCACTGTCAATCGAGATTATCATCTGGTGTATCTGGGCAAAAAAATACAGTTTCATAGCTCAAAAATTACCAAAGTACCTTTCAAAATTTTTGTTCCAAATATTATTGATCAATATTTTGAAATACTTGTTCCAACCACCTTCGTTAAAAAAAAAAAAATTCATGAAAATACAGTAAAGGCACAAGTCCACATTTTGAAAATATTCTTCAGTCAGGTAAAAATAGATATTGGATGTGAGTAACAAAAATGTATGAGACATTCTACTGTAAAAGCGATAAAAATGATCGAAAGATCGTGCTAATGTATGAAATATATTCCATACTTAAATATTGTTCATGTCTTCGTCATTCTCCGTAGGCGTTATGAGAACTCTCGCAATATCTAGGCTAGAGGTAATAATCATTGTAATTTATTTAGAGGCTCTGCCGCAAATTTTTCACACGATATTCACATGACTCTCGCACATTCAAAATATCACCATGATAAATTTAGCTCACGAGATTTAGAGAAACAGAGTTCAAAGTTTAAGGTTCTCGTTGCAGACAGCATAAATGGCGTTGCATATATGGGGCATTCCATACGAAACCGACCAATCCGTAGAAAGTGGTATTTCAGAATTTTTTCAAGATTGTTGTCTCAACCCTTTCAGCCACAATAAATTTTTCAAAATTGCTCACATTTTTTTTTTCAAATGCGCAGAACTTAAAAAAAACGGACTCATCAAAATAATACAGAAGAACATTTTTTTTCGACTTGAATTGTAGTGTCATGAAAATATTACAAAACAAAATATTGAAATTAATTTTCATACGTTTTTTTTAAAATTGTACATTAACTGAAAATCAACGAATAAGAAATTTTTTTTTGAATCAGCTTGAAATTCGAACAAAAATGTGTAAGTTTATTTATACGAGGTAGAATCTAAAGAAACTCAATTTGCCGATCAAAAACTCTTGCATACTTTGCACAATTGTGATTTCCTCATCTTACCAGTATATTGTTTATATTTCCAAGTACTTTTTTTTCTTCGAATGATTAAAAAAATAAAAATTATGCATTCTGCTCCGTAGAAAAATGGCCGATGATAGATTATTTCCAGTTGTTGAAAGTCGCAGGAGCGAGCCCTCGAAAAATCTGCAGCTGATTGAGAATAAGTGTTCCAATTTTGCTCGAATTACTTCCCGCGTATACAGCACAGTTGGCCGATGAATATGTCATAAAAACTTGTGTTTATATCGGTGAAAAAGTGAGAAAGAGTGCAAGGGAATAGTATTAGCGAAACCAGGGCGCGGGCTTCACGATCGCACTTTGCAACGACCGTTTCCTTTGCTCTGCAATTAAGTGCGAGTGGTATCGTAGAGCTGGTGAGATGATACGGTGCACTCTCGTCTGTCTTGAGCTCGAGAGAAGTCGCGAACTCGACCTTTAAGCCATCGAACCACGTTACGAAAGTCTATCGAGATTGGCCATAAGACAAATAGGCGTAAGTCACGTCATTCCGTACTTTGAATTGTGCGGGCGACGTTTCTATCTGCCAATCTGTGGCGATTGACCTATATAAGAATCCGTATAAAATGTCCGTAAAGCTCTTCGTCGATCGGGATTCTGTTTTCAATACGATGGCTCAACGATAAAGGAAACTTTCAACCATACTTTTGAGTAGGCAAAGCCATAAGCAAAATAATTTATCAATTTTATGTGAACGAATATTCGTTTTCCGCTCACACATGAAAACCTTGAATCATTTGCAAATAATAATTGGAGCATCGAGTGAACGAACGATTTATCTCTCCTTTTTCATCACACCCCGTGCGTGAAAATTCTAGGGAAGTCCTGGCTTTAGTCAGGGCCTTGTCAGGCTTGAACGTAGATGCCCTATTAGGAATTGTCTTTACACCACCAGGTTGGGCCCCAACAGGGCGATGCCAAGGTTGCCAGGCTTACTTACAATATGGCTGACCCAAGGCAACCCGTTGAGGACCTTGTCGAGCTTAAACGTGGATGCCCTGTCATAAATTGCCATGATACCGTCAGGGTGGGCCCCGACATGGCAGTGCCAAGGTTGCCAGGCATACTTACAATATGGCTGACCTGAGGCAACCCGTTGAGGACCTTGTCGGACTTTAATGTGGATGCCCCGTCATGGATTGGCATAACACCGCCAGGTTGGGCCCTGACAGGGCAATGCCAAAGTTGCCAAGCTTACTTACAATATGGCTGACCTAAGGCAACCCGTTGAGGACCTTGTCGGGGTTAAATGTGGATGCCCCGTCATGGATTGCCATAACACCGCCAGGTTGGGCCCTGACAGGGCAATGCCAAAGTTGTTAAGCTTACTTACAATATGGCTGACCTAAGGCAACCCGTTGAGGACCTTGTCGGGCTTCGATCGGGCAACCCATATTCAAAGAAGTCGGTATAATTACAACAGAACCAAATCGGGACCGAATAGGGCGAAAGTACCAAAGCCCTAATTATTTCAAACATGGCACTGATGAGGCCACCCTTCGAGGGCCTCATCGGGCTACAAGGGGAGTTAGTTCCGAGTCTGGCCGCGAGATGTCGCAATCCGGCGTGCGTTCTCTCCCATACGAAATATGCAAATGGTATGCTTATATATAGCCGAAGTGGGAGCGTGGGTTGTATTCGATACTGCAGAGTCAGGTCTCTCAAGAAGTCATGCTTCGAGGGAAGCCATACCCGCAAGATTTTTGTATAGAAATCCTCCGCTTTAAACTATTTTTTCATAAAAATTCTCTTAGAGAATTTTCGACTGACACTGTCGTCATCCTCCTTGAGGGTACAGTGACTCAAACTTGTTCAAAATTATTTTAATTTCTTTCTCGTAGATCGTGACGAATAAATTATTATTATAATTATTAAAATTATTCAATTTTCTATTCAATTCCTTAATTCAATAATTCAATTCTACAATGTGTATGAATAAAAGGACAATAAAGTTAAATGATATAGAGAATAATTCAATAGTTCCGTTAACTCGCCATAATGTCCAAATTGCTAAATTATTGTTCGTATAGCGATACTCGAATGTCGTAAGGACCATAAAAATGTCGTTGTCACTTTTTTTACCGTACATTTTTCTTAGTGAACTCGTCAAGTAAGTCTTTTGATCATTATTTTTAAATACTCATATTTTTTAATTCTCCCAAATCATTCATTTTCACATGATGGCATTACATTTTCATTTATTTTTTCAGTGTTGTCTATTTATGAACTAACTTTTCGTGACAATTAACAAAGGATATTTTAATACCTGTCTCCAATGTTGTCTACCATTTTTGGTATTTTTGACTCGAATATGCACGTACCATTTCCATCTTCTCTTAATTTTATCAAATATTCAGCAAGAATTTATTCTTTATTATACATCCTTATTTGAAGCGTTACCCTAGTCTAGACTTCTGAAGAAAACAATTTTTTGTTTTTTGCATATTCAAGCAAAATTGCATATTCGAGCAAATCGGACTATAGACGTTCTTCTCAAAACTACTTTTCTCAACATGGCTGACATGATATCTCAGTTTCTACATAACCGATTTACTTTATATTTTTTACCAATATTGAACGTATAGCTCCCTATCACCTCTACCACGTTTGTGTGAAAATTATTTTCTTTTACTATTGTAAAAAAATTTTAAGATTTGAAAACTATGGGTCGAACAACGCATTTTTTTGTTCAGACAGCCGCCATTCTGCGATTTTTTTTTTTTCGTTTTCTCTGGGGTAGGGGTTATAACGATATTCTTACTAATTAAGAATCTTTTTTTGAATTTTCTATCGGGTGGCTAGAAAGGTTGCAATAGTGTCAGCCAACACACCCCCTTTTTTTAGCCCCAACTTTATCAGCTTATAACTTATTTAATTTTCATTTTTTTTCTTTATTCATTGTTTATTTTTTTGTTTATTGTCAAAATATTAATAAATATGTTTTTAAGAAAATAGTAACAATTTTTTTTTAATTTTTTTAATCGAGCTCGACAAGCCGCTCAAAATTTATGTCTCTAGACCAGAATATCACCTTAAATGTGTTGGAAGAGTAATTTCAATAATTGTCACAGTGACAGATGTAGAAAATTAAATCATTCTATTTAAAGTTGAGCTGATCTCAAAATGGTGGTCAGGCTGTTCTTCAATATGAGGGAGTAGCTAGAATTACGTAATACGAAGTTTTACGTCTAACCATTGAAAGACAAAGATCTCGATGCTTTTCGATTGATAAAATATTATGTAAAAATGAATGACTGCTGAAAACTGTCAGCTGGCACTTTTTCCCTACGACAAAGTATTCAGAATGATTTTGATTGATTTATACTGGAACAACGCATTCCCAGTTTCGATTATTCAAAAGTGACCATTGCCAGGAATGGACTATGCATTGACATATCTAATATTGGAATAATTTGAAATCAAGCCCAAGAAAAATCACGCAATGCCGCGCGAGATAATTCAAGGAGGCAGAAGGCAAAACGAATTTGTCTACGGGTTAGACAAAACGACGGTGAAATTTACGTGAGATATATCGAAGCTAAGACCGCGAAGAATCGAGAGGTGGATGGGGTCGTTCCATCGAACGTGATCTCAGCTAATGGTGAGACTGACATTTCAATTCATTGTTTGCAACCGTTGTTGCAGATGCAATTTACCATCGGCTATGGTGGTGACGTGAAACTGCTCGGGCGTAGTACGAGAGCAGACGCCGTCAGAAAGATAGAGATAGAGAGGGGGGGGGGGAGAGAGAGCGAGAGCGAGATCTGTCGATAAATAAAGTAGAGCCAGATTGCAACCGATCCAATACTTGAGATTTCAAAATACAATAGGGTGATTAAATGAGATAATCGTAATTTTCTGGATGCGTTCCTCATCAACATTTTTCAAACTTCTCCCAGAAAAAGAAATTTTGCATAATCCAATTTTCTGGGCAATTTTTTTTTTTTTACTACTGCTGCATCAATGTTAAAATCAGGCAAAAGGGGCGTTTTCGCCAATTCCAGAAATAAGAAGTCATAAACTTCTTTCACATCTGATAATGAATTCAATAATTAATGTTGAATATACAATATCAATATCGATATATTTATTTTATATTTAATAATAAATGGGTCATTCCATGTCAAATGAACCAAGTCAATCGACCCCTTTCAATTTCGATGAAATTTGGTCAGAAGTTTTCGTTATTAACAAAACGAAGTTCGACCAAAGGGAAAAAGTTTAAACATTTTTTTTCTAAAGTTATCCAAAATTGACAATTTCACAATTTTTCAAATCTTTTGAGTTTATTTTTTAAATATCTCGGAAAATATTATAGTTACGAAAAATTGTTCTGAATACGTTTTAAAGAGTATACTTGGGGCTATGAAAAAAAATGTAAAAAAAAAAAAATTTCAAATGATGAATTTGGAGAATTCTGAATTTTCAAAAATCGTGAAAATCCAACTTGTACATTAAATTTTTGGTTCATTTTTTTATATAATACCTTATACTGATCTTAAAAGATCCTGAAATTTTCAGAGAGGTGTTTTTTTTTGCTTCAAAAATATAAATTTTTGAATTTGAATTGCACAAAAAAAATTTTTTTTTACAAGTATTCAAAAATTTATATTTTTGAAATAAAACAACACCATCCTGAAAAATTCAGGATCTTTGAAAATCAGTCCAAGGTATGCTATAAAAAAATCTGAACAAAAAATTTAATGATGACCGTGAATTTACACGATTTAAAAAATTCATATTTTTGAAAAAACAAAAAATACCTCTCTGAAAATTTTAGGATCTTTGAAGATCAGTTCAAAGTATTATATAAATAAAATTGAACCAAAAATTTAATGGACAACTTGGATTTTCACGATTTTTAAAAATTCAAAATTCTCCAAATTAATATTTTTTTAAATTTTGTTTCGAAATATTTTTCTTTTAATAGCCCCAAGTATACTCTTTCAGACGAATTCAGAATAAAATAACTATAATAGTTTTCGAGATACTTGAAAAATAAACTTGAAAGATTTGCAAAATTGTGAAATTGTAAATTTTGGATAACTTTCGAAAATAAATTTTTAAATTTTTCTACTTCGGTAGAACATCGTTTTGTTAATAACGAAAACTTCTGACAAAATTTCATTGAAATTCAAAGGTTCCAACTCTTGGTCGATTTGACATGGAATGACCCAAATACAATTTGTTTTCAATCCTTCACGTTTTTTTTTATATTAAGGCTGTTAAAAAAATATATTATATAATATATTCATTATATTAGAGTTCGGTGTAACTTTTTATTCATCGTCCAAGCAACAATTATTACAGATCTTGTATCTTCGGCATCGATTAACTCCATTTTTGCATTGTCGGGCACGTGGGTGTCGATCGAATGCACTTGAGAGCGTAATTTCACACAGTAGTGAGCGACCTTGGCCCCAAAACCTGTAGCATTAATCTTCTCCAAGTGTACAGACGAAAAGACAAGACAATCTTCATGAAACTCTGGGGAACTTACACAATGATTCATGCCCTTATGCGTCATAGTTTGAACGAATATGCATCATATGAACTAAGAAAATAAATAATTGATGTGACATATTATGCTTTACAACCCGACCTACTAAATTGCATAATCTTACGTTTAAGGGAGTATTTTGGTCTCGAATTTTCAAAAAAATCAATTTTTTTGCATATTCTTAGAGTTTAGACTTTTAAGAATACATCCTCGAAAGGAAATTTTGAGATTCGAATAATTTACGAAGTTATAGCTATTTCAGTGACGCAGCAACTATGCCCATCACATCAGAGGGTAACTTTAAGGTGGAAGTCTGGTCTAGAATTATTGAAAAATCCTTTTTTTGCATATTCTTAAAGTTAAGACCTTTAAGAATATATCGTGGAAAATAAATTTTCAAATTCCAATAATTTACGGGGTTATAGCTATTTTGGTGGGGTAGCAACTATGTCCATCACGTCGTAGTGAATTGGACTATAGATGGTTTTTCTCAAAACTACTTTTCTCAACACGGCTGACATGATATCTCAAGTTGTACTCAAGCGATTCACTTCAAAATTTTGACTAATCTTCAATGTATAGCTCTCTATCACCCATAACATTTTTGGATCGGAATTATTGTTTTTACTATTGTAAAAAAATTAAAAACTATGAAATAGAGAGTCGAAAAACACTTTTTTTGTACAGACAGCGGACATTTTGTGAATTTTTTTGTTCCGTTTTTTCTGAGGTGGGGGCTATAACAACACTCTTACTAATTAAGAATCTTTTTTGAAATATTGTATCGGATGACAAGAAAGGTTGTAATCGTGTCAGTTAGCACACCCCTTTTTAGCCCCAACTTTACTTTCTTATAAATTATTTAATTTTCATTTGTTTCTCAAAATTTTTTTCGTTCCTTGGCAAACTTTTCATAAATATTGTGTAAAAAAAAAGATAGTAAAAATATATTTTTTTTTAATCGAGCTCGACCAAACGCTCAAGATATATGTCTCTAGACCAGAATACCACCTAAATTCGTGCCAACATTTTACTAAGGACACTAAACGAAGTGGTTTGCTATATTTTCCAACTTTAAGAAATTGCCATCTTATAGCAACCTTTACTAAATATGTGATGACTTCAACTTACAAATGATTTAATCAATAAGACAATTTTTTGGTAATTACTGTTTTAATTAAAGTTACCAAATTTCCAACTTGGTTCAAAGTTGAAAATTTGGTTCAAGGTTCCAGTGGTACCTCAATTCTGATTGCCTAATGATTTATTTCAGTTTACCCCTGATCGTTGAATCCCGAATCTTATTCACGTATCGAACTTCCAAAGATTCCATTTCAACGATACAGCTGAACGTCTCCAATCTGTCAAGTATCCTCCTCGATCAACAGGACTTTGGAAATTTTATCCAGAGCTTCATTCCAATTAAATTGATTCAACGATGATGGTACAATCAACCTCTAACGATTTAGGCACTCAACGGGGCAAGCTTATGGCTTCATTGCAACGAAGAGTCAATTACTTCGGACCATTCAAACTATTAATTACTGGTTAGGATATATATAGCGACCCCCTTGGGCTGACAATCAACCATACAGTCAGCTGGAGATGAAGTCTGGACCGCGAATGAGCGAGGAGGCTTTGCGATGTCTATAGACGTCGCATGAATAGCAGAAACGTGACATTTAGCCACACGCTGTGAACGCAATGTCGGTAATGCAAGCGTTATATCCTTTCGTTCAGAGTGAGAGTCCTTATTCGAGCGACTGACGACAATTATGGCGCCAATTTCGACACTTTCGTTGGAACCAAATGATCGCGAATTCACGCAAGTTCGATCGGCAACTACCGGACGTACCGGTACCGGTTGTCCGGTCGTTTACTTCGTTCGAGTCTGCTCGACCAATGTGAGGACACCGGGGTCTCGTTGGAAATTCTCTGTTCTTGGACCAGACCCGAAGCATTCATCGATGGGACGTCATGTGGCGTTTGTTCTACGCTACAAAGCCCAAAACGAGAAGTGTTCTATCCAACTAGATGGCCATAATTGCTGCAAAATGTATTAGGCACGGAACGTTGAATGACCAACGAACTATCGAAGTGGCTCGATTGAACACCGCACTCTGTCCTCGAATATGGCTCTTGTATAACTAAAATCGTTGATGCAAAATGGTAATAGTAGCTATTATCGCAATGGTCTTTCAAATCCCTTCCGAATCTGTTGTTCAACGGTTTCAAATTTAATTACCGGAGGGATTAATCCGTTCGTGCCGAGAATCATAATTACATTGTACACTGAATTATACGCTCGACGAAATCAGTCATTAATGTGTACCGGGGGTGTAAATTACACATAAATGCGTTGTGCACGTTGATGTTTCGAATTATGAAGTTCGGATGAAAAAATTGTCCATTATGGTTATACGGATTAAGTAAAACACTTAAGCAATTTATTTCTCGGTGGTTTCATAACAGGGAAGGTTTTTTCATAAAAGTGTGAATAAACCAGTATATTTGCGTGATGTTTTCCATGAAGCTGTCTTTCTGTGTGCCCAGAGGTGCGATAATGCTTCGCACAGTCCAGAAAACGACGCTAAACCCATTAAACCAACGGGCATTCATGCACACGCGAAATTCCCTTGATGCTCATGAGGCGAAAGGCTTAATCCTCTCATGGTGGGTGGAGATGCTCCACTCATCCCCTGCTTGAAAATTACAAGAGTATATATTCGATATGTATGAACACATCTAATTTTTCGATTTACTTCATCTATCAGAACTCTTTTCTGCACGTCTCGCGAAATTTTCTATAATGTTATGGTTAGAGGTGATCAGTAGGGTTCAATTGAGGGGTTATATGCAATCAGAATTTTTTTGAAGTCGATTTTTTTTACATTCCATTTTCGTAATTGTACATATGAGGTATTCCAGCCTAAGTGTTTAAGCCCGTCATCCTGACCCACTCGAATTTATTTGATTTTTTTTTTCATATGATCGCATTGAGTCTGAAATACACCCGCATAATTTTTTTAGATTTTTCCAAACATCACTTATTTCAAGAAAATTTTTTTTTTTTAAACTTCATTTTATTTAAATCTTAAAAAATTCTGAAAACACCATGATAATATATAAAAAATTTCAAGCTATCACCCGTAGTGAGCAGATTTTTTTTCTGTATTTTTCGTATAGTATTTGACAAAATTTTTTTTTTTAAAAAAACCGACATTTTTTTTTAATCTAAAAAAATTCTGAAAAAACCGTGATAATATAAAAAAAATTCAAGATATCACCTGTAGCGGACAGATTTTTTTTCTGTGTTTTACAAGCTATTAACGTTCTCAAAATTTCAAAAAATTCTCAAGTAGCGCACCTTGAGCAGATACTGAATCATTTTGGTACTCAAATTAATTTCGTTGATGATTTTCGAATAATGCAGTACGAATTATAAACTTCGAGATTTTCGAATGATGCAATACGAATTATAAACACTACGAGTGATAGCTCGAAATTTTTTATATATTATCACGGTTTTTTCAGAATATTTTTAGATTTTTAAAAAATTGCGTTTTTTTCTGATTTTTTTTTTTTTCAAATAAGGGATGTTTCTAAAAATCTGAAAAAGATTATACCTTATCTTAACGAAATCTTTTTTATTTTTTTATTTTGGATGATCCAATCCAAAGATATCGTGCTTATCACTACAAAACGTTTTTTTAGAGGACCTTCCGGAAATCGGGTACAGCAGCTTCAAAAATCATTCTTTATAAAAAGAAAAAATTCAAAATAAAGTTAAAAGTTACAAAAATATGTATATTAGGGTGATTCGTTTCAGGACAACTTTTTTTTTGACCCATCGTGCCCGAAAACCTTTAGTTGGTGCCCAAAAACGAAGTTTCGTGAAAGGGGGGTATTGTCAAAAAATATTTAAAGGTCGCGAATCAAGATTGAAGGTTTCCCATTTGATGAACGTTGAAAAAAAAAAAATCTCATTGTATTACCATTCCGGGAATTTTGATATCGCGATATATTCCAAGTGAGTTTTCATAGGAAATTTGAAACGATTTCACGAAACTTCTTTTTTGAGTACCAACTAAAGGTTTTTGGGCACGATGGGTAAAAAAAAAAGTTGCCCTGAAACGAATCACCCTAATGTATATACATTTTTACGTTAACAAATTAAAATGTCCTTCCAAAAAAGATTCTTGAAAAATGGTTTTTTTCAGCCTCCTGACTGCGTATAAGCACTTAATCAATTATAGAATTATGTAATTGGACCCTATTTATTGGCATCGTTTACGAAATTTGATTATATTGATCAATCGGTCGATTTATCCCAATCATCAGATAGTGGAATGTTGAGCAAAATGGGCACCACAGGAAGGAAACCTAGGACGCTACTTATAATTTAAACTAATTGATTTTAATCTAAAAATAATGTTTTCATTTATTGTATTAGGTATATGTGGGAAATAAAAAATTATCGAAGGCAAAATGGGTGCTACCCTAAATGATTTTTCCGAAAATCAAGTCAACGATGGAAAACGAATCGAGTTTGGGTTCCAGGCTTTTCACATCACCTTAATATTCTCATTTCATTCCCATTTTCTAATTCTCTAGATTTTTAAATTTTCAATGTTTTTCGATAATTTTAGGGGTGCCCGTTTTGCCCCGAGGGGCCCATTTTCCCCTACATTTGCCTGTATTTATAAATAAAAAATGTATTCTGAAGATCTCTTTCAAAACCTTAAAATCTGACTTTAGGCATCCTTGTATGTGATGAACGCCAAAAATGACTCAATTTTTTCGTGCAAAAGATAGTTTTTTTTTATTAAAAAAATTGTTTTGTAAAATCTCATAACTTTATAAATGATTTTAATTTATTCCATTACATCTAGCTTTGGAAGGCAAGAAATCCAGATTTGATTCCAATGTGAAGAAATGTATCATAAAATCAGATTCCTTATAGAAACTGGAAATGTCATTCCACATCAATCTAAAGTAGAAGGATAAAATTTTGTTTCCATCCTGCAAAAAACAATTGCTTGCTAACTTTATGGACTTTCACTGCCTTAGTTTTCGAACCTTAACATATTTTAAGTAAAGTTGCATGCGCCTTCATAATTTAATGCCAATTTTAAACGGCGCATTAATGATCATTAGTTCAACATATTTTATTGAATTATTTCGGATTATTGCGAAGCAAAAGCTCCATACGTAATAACTATCTTTATCTCCAAAATTTGTGACACGACTTCAATACTTATTAAGAGGAGGCTAAATACCGACACTAACACCTCGAAATTGCCATCCAAACTTGCTCTTATACAAATAGATAAAATTGAATAAAATTTTAACAACATCATCAGAACAATGGCACGAATAAAGCCTCACTAAAATATTTACGAAAAACAAAAAAAAAATTACAGATTCATTTACCACCAAGAAACTGTAATTGAAAAACTTAAATTATTAAACTTTTACTGCATTTCGGGTAAAATCAAGAGTGAGGCTCCATGAAGAACGCCACGATACAAATATCGAGACGTTTTCGACATTATTTTATCAAAATGACACGCCGTAAGTTTGGATGGCGCATCAAGAGATGAATATCGATAAATTGTAGTTTTATTGAAAAACGAAATGGCGAAATGTAGTTCACAGACGTGCGAGTGAGGGCAGCACCATGGATTCTGACGAGTAACCTATAATATTTAGGGGGCTCGAATGAGTTTGTTGGCATTAGCTGTAACGCATTTTAGCCTCTCAATTGACAATTAATTGTTAATTAATTTATCCCCCTCTTAATTGTCAAAATGTAATTCATTTTCATTCACGGTTGTCGGGGAATGACTGGACGACGATGATACGTCGATAATGTAGGGATTGAATAAAAATGGTATTTAGCATCCTCTTAATAGAAACCTACACATTTGCCTTGAAATTTGACCTCTTGATTTAATTGTCAAACTGGCTAAGTGTCCTTTCCGCCATCTTGAAGGAATAAATCCCATGCCTTCTACTCCTTGAACAATTTTCCGAAGTATGATAGAAATCGATCAAGTTCTGCGTTCTGGTGTTGACAGAATCGATCACCTGTAAATATTATGAAATAAATGTTAAACTTTTTATATACTTGAAGTAATGATGTAAATTTTGTTTTTCTCACATTATTGAGTTCACCCTTTTCTATTAATTTACGCATGGCAACACTGACACTTTATAATGTTTCTTCATGGTTCACGGATTTTACATACATATCTCACCCACTATATAAGAATTGCAGTTAAATAACTAAATACACTGCCGTCCAAAAGTTTGGAAACACTCACCCCGATTCCGCGCCGCACAAAAAATTTCACTGCTCTTTTGAAAATGAAGATATTTCAATTCAACGAACGCCGTTTCGAAGGGGACATATTCAGCTTTATTTCGCTTACTCCAAAAAAATTTCTGTATTTTTTTTTTTTAACCCGGTTCGCTTTTTGAAAAATGGTCGTTTTTTGGATTTTTTTTTAGCTTTGATATTTTGGTGCACGATCCATGACAGTTTTTTAAAATTGTTTTTCGCGCGAAAAAACTTGTAGGGGGAGTATAAGCATCCATTTTGTTTTTTGAGAAGTTGTGTACGATTTTTTTTTGCAAAATTATTCAATTTTTTGTCAAAAACGACCATATTTATAAAATGTAGTGTAACTCTAAAACTACTGGATTTTTGTGAAACAATTAGGATGGTAAAAAGTTGGATAAAAGTTTATTTCAAACAATCGGATCTTTTACCTCATCTATACGGCTTTTTGATCGAAAAACCATATCTTCTGGGCTTTTTCATCGAAAACCCGTGTAGATGACGTAAGAGACCTGATTGTTTAAGATTGTATAAGACTGATTGTTTAAGATTGTATAAAAAATATCTCCTTGACAGGAAATATTTTCGAAAAAAATTGGGAAATAAATTTTTTTTAAATGTCATTGTATCCAGAACAATTACGTGCAACTTTTTACCCTCTTAGTAATTTCATGAAAACCTAGTAGTTTCAGAATTACGTTACATTTTGGTAATATGGTCGTTTCTTGCGAAAAATTGAATATTTTTGGGAAAAAAAGATCGTACGAAATTTAAAAAAAAAAACAATATTGAAGCTTATACTTCCTCCAACAAATTTTTCATGCGAAAAACAATAAACAAAAATTTCACGCGTCGTGCGTCATAATTTCATCGCCAAAAAATGCCGAAAAATGACCGCGTTTCAAAGGGGGTACCTGGTTAAAAAAAATCGGAGAATTGTTTTGGGAAAACTAATATAAAGCTGAATATTTTCCTTCCGAAACGCCGCTTGGTGAATTGAAATATCTTCATTTTTTAATGAGCAGTGAAACTTTCTGCGCGGCGCGGAATCGGGTTGAGATGGGTTGGGATGAGTCAAGTTGGGCATTTCCCTAGAGATTCACCGTATCGGTACTCGTGCAATGATAAGAGAGTAGATGTTTCAATAGAGAGACGAAATACGTAGAATCGATTAGAATCTGGTCCACAGCCAATTACCTTCGAATTTATAGAGTATGTGAAGAGATTGGTCCATTGAGCAATGATTAACGCCAGTGTAGGTAACAGAGAATTATGAGCAGCGTACGTTATCGACCGGTTGACCTGAAACCGAAGCTTGTGGAGTTAATAATTTCGAGGGTTGGGACTGTCAGCGACGAGAGCTTTCTAACTCATAGCTGAAACCTCACACCGACAATTAAGGTTAAAGTCCTTGGATCTCGTATTGTGCAGAATTAAACATGAAATTGGGGGTTTCAACTGATCAAAGCTTACCAACTCTCTGCTTAACCCATTAGGCAATTCATTTTTCATTATCAGGTTGATCCACCGTTATTTTCCAATCTCACGTGACTTCATATTACTCCAGCCGTGATACTCTTCAATATTATTTTGACAATGACATTTTTTTTCTTCCAGGTATGCGGCAGTGACAGCCAACGTGGTTATAGTTGATCAAGACGTGGATGAAACTGAAAATTATAAAAAAGTTTCAGTTACACGGGAATAACACAATAAATACAATTTTGTGACATTAATTATTGGAGGGTTGCGAAGATAAAAACAAGGCTTACATTTACGTGAGCCACGTTGGAAAAAAATATTTGATACGTTGAATTCTTTTCATTTTTCTGACTTGAACAAATTTCCTGAAACTAGAATTTAATACTTTCGAGGTCGAATGAACAAATTTGATTCTTCTAAAAATTGCTACGTAGGAAGAAAGAGAGCAATGTATTTTTAGTGTTAAATTCGTTTCGTCTTTATTGAAAAAGAAAGAAATATGTTATTGAATTTCATACCAAAATCGGTACGAATATTTTACACTTACATGGAGTCGTTGATCTCCGGGCCATTTTCATCGGGGATTATAACTCCCAGGAAATCTTGTAGGTATTGTTATTGTTCTGTTCTTTTTCCCTTTGAACACAAACTCAAAAATGACCTGATCAAAATTGTCCGTCCATCAGCTGGTTCTGAAATGCCATAAGTTCATAATTACTTCAATTTTCATGAAACATTTCAAGCCATAACGTCTGATACAAATTATATCAAATTACCTTTTGGTCTTCTATTGATGGGGAATAGTTGTGAGAAACTCCAGAGCTTTGACGAAGCGGAATAACTAGTTGTCGTTTAAGCGATATTAATTAGAGAATGGAGTGAACATGGTAATTGTGGTAAAAACAAACTTTACACAACCGCAATAAACCGTACTAAAACATTGAAAACAGATATTAAAAGTTTATTAAAAATAGAACGGCAATGTGCTCTGTTATACAAAATGATAAAGTAAAATTTATATATGTGATATTTTTCGCCTCACCGTTGAAAATGAGACGATATTAAGAAAGTTTAAATTTTAATTCCTACACCACTGACCATTTTGATTTTATTGGAAGCCCACAAAAAAGTATGAATTACGAATTTTATTAAGCTTTTTTGCCTCAGTAACGAAAATTTAAATATTCATAATCAAAGAATTTTCAATTTATCAATTAATAGAAAGATTTGAACGAAACAAAATTTGTACACGCACACACGTGACGATGACTTTAGAGAAAAAAAAACATAATTCTTTTAACAACAGCCAGACCCTGATTACACAAAGTTGTGGGATTGAATCCAATCTGATCACAATTTTCGATTGTTTTTGTTCAACTATTCAAAGAACCGTTTTATACCGAACGGATTTATCCCTCAAAAGAACAATGGGATTGTACTGCACGGATTTTAAAAGCATAAAATTCCATTGAAAAGCTATTTCACAGCGTTGGAATAAGTGATAAAGAAAATACCCATTATTGTGCAATCGAAGAATTGAAAAGCTTGTATTTGCCATTTGCTTATTGCATTTTATATATATATATATATAATTCTGAAATAATTGGTGAAGCTGCAATTGTCTCGTTGTTCGGTAATAAAAGTACAAAGGGTTGGTAAAGAAAGGTAGAGCCGATATGATTTTGAGTTTTAAATACTGATGCTTTATTTTATATAAAGTATTGTATAAATGTATAAACGCTATAAATACGTGGTATCTATCTATGGTGGTGGTGGGGTGCTAGTAGTGATCGCATAGAAAGGGTATGACGAGGGCGGGCGGGGTCGGGGGCCGGCGGCGGCGCGCCTTCTATGTACATTCATTCACTCACGGGAACGGCTGACCTACCATAATCTACCGGTCTCCTTCACTAACATAACACGGGTACTTGTATGTATATGCATGTATATATATACATATATACGTCAGTACGGCAGACGCACATTGTCGGAGTTGAAAATGTGCGTATTCCGTACACAGTATATACATATGTGTGAAGAAGTAGTAGGTATAGTAATAGTGTATATATATGTATAGATATATATATAAAGAGAGAGAGAAGACATATGCATGGACGAGTATGTAATAATAATATGTATGCTTGGGTGCGGCAGTGAGTATAACAACTGTGAGAAAGCTTGCGCTTCCTCAATATGGTGATAGTATGTGTGAGTGAGAGCCTCGGCCTATGAAAGATGGAAGAGTTGTAAAGAGTAGCAGCGAAGCCGAGAATTCAAAACAAACCGATTATTCATAAAACAGAATAATCAGCTATGCTTCTTTCTCAATCCTCGCATGGAAGCTCTCGATGTCCTCTGACTTGGGCTCATGGCGGAGCTGCCGATCCCAAAAAAATGATGGGCGCGACGGTCACGTTGGTCTCAAACCTCGATTTCATGTGTGTCTTTCTCTGCCGTGGCTGTTGTTGCTGTTGTTGATTCTCGATGTTTCTGAGATCCCGCTTTGCGATCGACGAGATTCGCGTACAGTCCAATGACGCATCGAGCCGTAATAGCACTGTCCCAATGCACGATTATTCGCGTTCGATGTTCCCCAATACGATGAAATTCGTAAATTTTCGCTAAATTTTCCCACGCAAGCGTTGTCACACTTACAAAGGGTGTGAGGCACGATCGACTTAATCGAGGATCGAATCAGGCTGACCGAAATGTATTGGTCCAAACGTTGTGTCTCATTGTGTCTCTCTCTCGGCGGTTGTCATCGTGATGGTGATGATGATGTTGTTGTTGTTATCGCTGATGTTACTTGATTAATTCGACTCGCGGCGAAGTTGTATATCTCACGGCGTGGATTACTTTACCGGACTTGACTCACTACTTGACTGACTGTCCGACTCGACTACTCCGTGGCTGCCATTGCTCCGAAGATTGTTATACGAAGCTTTCGAGGAAGAAGACGCTGTTGAGGATCGTGTTTCGACCGGTATGACCGTGTTGTGTGTGGATTGGGGTTTTGCCGCCGTCGCCGAGCCGAGATCGCTGGGGTCTTAGACCGTCTTACCACTTGTGGATTGGGGCGGGGATGATGGCTCCGTGGGAACCGAGACCGGCGTGGATGGCGCCAGATGGTCCGTTGATCACAGCAACTCCGGCGTCGTGACCGCCAATTCCTCCGGCGATACCGGGACCACCACCGATGACAGCGATGGCACCAGCACCACCGAATCCACCACCAAGACCACCGCCAAGTCCTGATAGAGAAAGAGAAGGAACCAAGTTTTTAGAGTCACCGAGGTTGTTGACTCCCGTGACAATTCATTGTACCGAAAGTACTATGTAATTGTATTAAAAATAGTAATGACGAATGTATACCTCCAAAACCACCTCCGGGAGCAGCAGCAGCGGCGGAGCCAGAGCTACCGTCGTCACCATTGATTCCACCGGATCCGGCGTAGAAAGCGACTCCACCGTAGCTGGGTCCAACGAGGTTAGCGGTAGCCTGGGATGGTCCTACGAGGGTAGCAGTTCCCTGGGATGGTCCTACGAGGGTGGATGGGCCAGCAGCGGGTCCAACAAGACTGGATGGTCCGGTACGGGGTCCTCCAACAGACTTGGCTCCTTCCTGGGGTCCTACGAGGTCAGATGGGCCGGACTGGGGTCCTACGTTGGCCTTGGGTCCCTCCGCGGGTCCAATGTCGGACCTTCCACCGGTCACTCCTAAAATTCAATCATTTCGTTTCAGCTAACTTCGTTCCCCCGATTGGTTACCTCTTCATCTTATCAATCGTCGACTGATCGCTCATTGTACTGACCACCAGAGACAATCTGTTGTACTCCTGCGGCACCAGCAGCGGCAGCAGCACCAGCAGCGTAGCTGGCACCAAGACCACCGGATCCCAAACTAGCGGCACCACCCTGAAGGGAGGCTGCGGTACCAGCACCAGCGGCGAGACCACCACTGAGACCGGCTCCACCGTGTCCACCATAACCACCTCCGTATCCGCCTCCGTAACCACCACCGTAACCACCACCGTATCCACCACCGTAGTGACCACCGTGGGCGACACCAGCGCGCACCGTCGCTACGGCCAGACAAGCGAATACGATCTGAAACGAAAAACGAAAAACGAGTTAATCAGTGTTCCAAATTTTCGTCCTTGCTGTTTCAGCTGCATTTGCCGTGTTGTATTTGCGAGTCGTTATGTAAAGCATGCACGCATTTTTGCTGGCATCGTGTTAGGCATAAGGCATAAGTGAATTGAATTACGGAAGCTGGTACTCGAAGTCACGAAACGATCATCATCAAGACAAGCAATGTGCATATACGTTGGTACTGCGTGCTAACAGTGTAGAAGCGAAGTAGCTAACACCGATTACCGACCAGGAGAGTGCGAGCGCGAACGATCGCAGACCCCAGGAAGTATAACCGTGTTGGCTTTCACTTTCGATGGTAGCTGCTTGTTGCACGCGGTATAATCAAGTATATACCATCGATGCCAGTAGACAAGCGGCAGGAAGAAACTCGCACTCTCGAATGTGCAAAAGGCGAAATTGCCGGTATATTCCTGGACGGTGTCTATTACAAACTGCACGAGGAACATTATGTACGTTTAGTATGAGTAAAAACACGCAAAAAATTATATTGCTGATTAACGTACTCGCGAAATTAGTTATAATTATCGAATGCCAGTCGAATGCACGCGCTCTCACAAAATTCCGCACTGGATTGCGAGA
This sequence comes from Alloplasta piceator, assembly GCA_946863875.1. Taxonomy (NCBI): domain Eukaryota; kingdom Metazoa; phylum Arthropoda; class Insecta; order Hymenoptera; family Ichneumonidae; genus Alloplasta; species Alloplasta piceator. The sequence goes on from OX333074.1 coordinate 43,151,021, forward strand.
CAGTTTCTGGAAATTTTAAATTCCGGTCAACTTGCCGCATTATGTCATGAAAAACGAGTTTAAAGATCGGTAGAAAAACGGCAAAGCTCGCGGTAACGTTGTTTAAGGGGCGGTGATACTGCGCTATTGGAAAAGTAGACGAAGATATGTATGCCGTAATGTTTCGTAATTGGATCGATAGGCCCGCGGTCGATTGCGTTTCTCGCATAGTTAACGAGACTTTTCCTCGGTTTGTCGTGGCTCAAGATGCCATATTTGGCGGAGAGGAAAATAAAAATCGCGCAACACAGCCTGGTACAGGCTTTAATGATCGACTACGCTAGAACCCGAGAACCTACAACTGGTGAATTTATGCGCGTTTGTCAGGGACTTTATCGAAGTGAGACAAAAAAACAAGTGGTCGAAATAGGCGCGTCAGCGTAATAGTGGATTAGCCAAGTATCAGAGCACACCCCGTAATTAATTGAGCTACACAATATCTCTTCGTTTCTTACGAATAATTTCTTTTCCGCGATTACTTTTTCAAATGTTACGCAAAGATCGAAACTACCGGTTTCATTGTACTCGAGTGATCGTGTTTATTTTTTCTCTTTCGCCCCAATACTTTTGTACTTTACGACCCGTTGGGACTCTAATTTTTTTGCAGCGAACAATTTGCAGTCGATGCATTTGCCCATGTCCCGGTATTCCAATAATCAACTGCCAGTTGAGACCCGCGGGATAGGTTGTTAAAACTCGCGGACGTTTAGAAAGGAAGTTTTCGAGCTGGCAATTCACGATCGTAAGGCAAACGGTAAATTAGATTTATCTGGGTCCCGCAATTGCGCGACAAGAGATATATCGGAGATGCCGAGTTGCAACTTTGCGCTCGGAATAATGCACACGTGTCCCTGTGTGATACCGAACTCGAATACTTTGAGCCTTGAAATAAGAAGAGACGATAAAACCGCCTTGTCACGCCCGACTAGAGAATTTGCAATCGCGTGGCTTGCATGCTAGGACGTTCTTGTTTTCAAGGCGGAAATTATTAATACCCATGTATGTGTGTTTGTAGTCTTTTTTCTCAATATTAATCTTGAGCTGTTGCCATCAGCTTTCACGAGAATAGTCGATATGTACTTTTCAAGAAAGTTGATATCTCGTGATTTATACAGGCGATAGAATTAAAACCAGGACGAATCAAAGACCGAAAAAGTTTTGCTTGAGACTTTCGAATTTGAGGAAAATTTTGAGACTCTGGCGTTACTGTGTATGAAAATTTGCATGCTAAACCCCAAAATGAATACCGATCAATTGGCGATATATTTGGAGATAAATTTCAAGAATGTTCCGATGTTACGGTGAATGAAAATTCGATCGAGGACGACCAGTCTGATGCGGAAGGATGACTCGATGGTTAATGATTCTAGATACTATATAACTGCAACCGGTTTGCAATATTCTCGTTCTCATATTTCTCTCCCTCTCACTGCCGTGTTCTCTTTCTCGATCTTGAGATCTCGAGGAGGCACGGCTTTTATGAATGAAGAATCGTAAAAAAGAAACAGTGATGTTTGTAAGAGCAAACGTGAGCTCAAGAGCTCGTTATCCAGAATTCTATGATCGATGACATTGAACGAAGACAACTTTTGGATAAGATCACTGGTTTGATGCTCAAGATGGAAGGGATCAATTCGCAATATCAGAAGTTGAAAGAGTGAAGGAAATTTTCGTCAGAATGAGAAAACGTTGTATCAATGCAAATTTTCAGTCAAAATCAGTGAAATTGGCAAACTATTGAAATATTGGACCAAGAGAATTTACATGATAAAATTTTTTGAATAAAATTCGATGGAACAAGACCAAAATATCGAGCAAGTTCGAAGTCCGATGTGAGTCGAAAATTTTCAATAATTAAAAAAAAATAATGAATTGATCGGCACAGAGAAAATTAAGTTGAGAGATGGTGAAGCGAAAATGTTGAATATTCACGATAGAAAAAAACGAAAGGACCGCGGATTAATTCGAGGACGAGAAGCTAGTCCCAATTGGGACTGACCCACGACCAACCCCGATAATACTCACAAAGGCCTTCATGGTTGTTGTGTGTATGGTGGGTTGGTAGTCCAGTGAATGACTGACTTGGGCTGGGTCGGCAGGCCTTATATACGCCCAAGTCTCTATGGCTGCACCGCTCCACAATCACCATCCTTTCGAAAGCCGTGCTCTCCTCCACCCTCTCCTACTCCCCCAGAAAAAAACTATAATCCTCCGCGGTTGCACTGAAACGGTGGTCGTTCCAACTTACGACGAGCGTTGGATAGAGACAGGCAAAGAGAGGACAGAGAGTGTGACAGTGGGCAAGAGGAGGGTCGCGGACGAACGGGGTAGTGGCTCTCGTAGGTAGCATACAAACGGCCAAGGAGTTGGGTGGTAGGCATGGTACATAGTACATGGTTGAAGCATGTTTGCTATATACATATCGAAGTGGCAAAAGCGAAAAGGCCTTAGCTATAGGATACGCCCGCCGCCCGGCCACAGACATCGTCTCGGCAAAGTCTTTCGATATCTCTTTCTATCGCTCTCTGCATCTTTGATTTCTCACTATTTCTCACTCTCACGCGCATATATGAAATTCAGTGAGTATAGAACTGCTCCAGGGATAGTCGGTACCAAGTGCACCAGGTACCTGGTTACCTCGTCACCTACGATAATATCGCGGGCGTGGTGCGTTGCCTGCGTCGAAACAGCTAGATTTTGCGTGACCATATGCACCACCGCATCAACTGATACGAAACATCGATGTTGCAATGTCCTAAGAGCTCACAAGCACAATTATTCTGTGTTGAAACATTTTGATAAGGTGTTTGAGTTTAGGCATTATCAAAAATACATTATCGTCACCAACATTTCGGGGGTATTTTCGAGTTTTCGCAGTCTCAGACTTATGTGGTGAATGAATTTTCATTGGCTCCACCAGTTACAGAGATCCCAACGTCTCTTAATTGTCAGGCACTGCCAAAAGTGCATGACTTTGCTGAAGATTTTAGGGTATTCTCGTTGCGCTTCAGTTAGAGACTTAAATTGTCATTGAATTTCCTCCTCATGCGTGATTAGTGGAGATGCCAGGGTGACTTTATGGTTGCGCTCAATTAATAGTGCATCACTGATATTCTTGCGTCCCGGTATTTTAGTTTATCTCCTGGTTTCAGCGTTAAGATCATGTCCTCGCTTGATTTTTGTTGGGAACACTGGTCAAAGAGTAGCCATAACAAATATACCTTGAGACATCAACGAAAAGGCCGTAACCCTGATTATCATTTCCGAGAATTTTAGGTTTTTGCCGTCTTAATCTCTAAATTGAGATGTTATAAGATTTTGATGGGATGTATCAGTTGTTGAATCCATAGAATCCCTTTACCACTGAATGTTAGGAAAAATACTTATTTTGGAGTATTTTCGTTTTTTACTCGTATATCGATCGCAAGAATTCCGATTTTATTATATTTGCATTAGGTGAACCATTCACCATAATTGCATTGACCTGATGAATTGCCCTGATGCATTGATCTGATGCATCGACCTGATGCATTGACCTGGGTGAACCAGTGACCATAATTGCATTGGCCTGATGCGCATTTCAAGATATTTCGGATTCTTTCGTCCAGTTTCAATTTCAAAATAGCACTGTTATTCAATTTCCGTTAGAATCCAACATACAGATGCCAAAATTATTTAATTATTACGTTCGACAAATGTGCTCTGCATTGAATTTTGATTTTTTACTAGATTTCGTTTCATACGGTCTTTACAGTCAGATTTTTGCTGAAGTCACCAATTGCAGTAATGCAAAAATTCATCATTTTCATCGAGTTTCAGTCTCAGAATCTCGTTTTTGGGTTTTTATTAAAAATCATCCGTTATAAAGATCCCAAAATCATTTTATCCAGGACCTGAACGATGCAGGAAGTTCAATGACATCGTAACTCTGGCTAATGAACTCGCATGGATCGGAAATTATTAATTGAGATCAAAATTTCCTGAATCATATCCTTTGACAAAGAAACGTACCCCTAAAAATGAATGTAACGGATGATAGTGCCCCATCCGACTTTGTTCGTATTGGATCTTAGCTCATCAAATGTATTCATCGCCCAAATTTTGGGACAATTTCGTTTGGCTGAGGAAAAAAGTCGTAAACGGACAAAAAGAACGTATACGATTGGAACGAGTTACAGAAAATATACGATCGACAACGTTTCTTGCCGTATGGGTTGACGTCTAGAATTGGAGCGATCGACATCTGAGCTGACGACATTTAGTCAGGCATTGCTCTCTCTCTCTCTCTCGCAAGTTGAGCTCAGAACTGCACGCGTTTTTCGCGTGACATATAAGTCGAGGGAATATTATTACTAGCTTTGCGTCACCACTGCGAGTATGCAAATCACAATTCAGTAGAGACCCTTAAGGTTTCAAGATTATTAAACCTCGCTGGTCACCGCGGGTCAAATTGACCCGAGCTCTTATACCTTTTTCGGAATGCATCTGAAGTATTTTTTTTTCAAAGTAAAATATATTGAGAGTATCCTGTAGAAATGTTGCCAAAAAATCTTCGAAACTAAAAGAGTTACAGTTTGTTCAAGTAAAAAACCGGATTTTCGAAAGTCTTTTTTTCATGCAAATATTAAAAAAAAACTTTTTCATATACTGAAATGTTCAAAGATAATTCCTATATTTTTTTGAGTCAATCGGACAGGTACTTATTTTTGGCAAACATCCAAAAAGTCAGTCGGGTCAATTTGACCCGACCAACTTGGAATTATTTTGAGGTGTGACCAGCGTGGGATAAAAGGTCTAGAAATTTGCGAAATTCTAAGAAACAAGAAAAAAAGCATTTGAATGGGCAATGATAGTCACCTGAAATTTGTAAAAGTCTGGGAAGCCTGAAATGTCTGGATGTGCAATCATGTGGACATGACATTGTTACAGTGAATCGCGTGAAAATTCTCGGCGTTATCACGCGGATAATTTATGAGCCATAATCTCTCTGATGGGATAACTCCTCGATTGAGACATATATATATATATATATGTGTGTGTGTGTGTGTGTCTACATAACATACAACGCATAACGAAGTTTGAGGGAAACGCGCAGAACAAAGTCCCACGATCCGCAAGAGCTACTTTGAAACTCGAGACCTCTCTCACTCTTGTTCTCTGTCTCGGCACATCCACGAGATTCTTGGTTCTCCGTTGTTGATCCACTATACACAGCTCGATCTATCGTCCACCTCTACGCATCAGAGGCTAGATGGCAAACTTGCAATTTGGGATTATAGAGGTTCGCTCCTCGTATTTCAGATTTGGTGGTTAACACCGAGTGAGTTTGAAGCGGGGCGAAGAGCCAGAGTTTCAAAACTTTGGCCTCTAATTATCAGGCCAAAAACAACCAAATCGGGGGACCTTTTCCGTCGACGCTTCGCGTTTCTTCGCCCCTCCACTCGTTATTCGCGGAATGTGTTTGCCAATCAATGAAAACGTCTACCCCTTGGCTATTAACAAAATTGGAACGGAGACAATAAAAAAAAATATATGTAAGCAAAAAAACACCCTCGCAAACAAAGTATAAGGCTTGTCGCAGTGCGAGGTCTCTTTTTATTTCTTTTCATTTTTTTGTCGTTAATATCGTCGATAATCGTTGGCCAAGACAGAAAGACAGCGAGAGAGAGTGAAACGGGGAATAGCAAATACTTGACGCAAATGGGGCATTCCACACCGATTTGACCTGGGTTTGACCCTTCACCTCTCTAATTGTGTCTGCAATTTTTTGTAGTTTTCTAGAACCTCTGAAGAACACTCAGGATTTGTTTCAGATTTTTTTAAAACACTTTGACGTGACTATAATTTTACAAACAAAGTATTTTTAGCCCAAAATTTAAAAATCGGAAAAAAACCACAATGATCACATTTTCGAAAGAAAAAAATTGTTTCAATAGAAGGAGGAATCTGAATTGAGTGGGCCAATATCCAAACATTTTTGTATGAATTGAAGGTGTTTAGTTTAGACTTCTCTTTCTGTTTTTATGAATTTTTTTTTTCGAAAAGGCTTGTTATAAGCCGAAGGAAAACTCTGCCCACTTTGGCTTAACGTTTAAAATTTTTCATATAAACAAAGGGATTTTTGTGATTTTTTCCCGATTTAACGAAAATTTAAATTAAAAAAAAAATATTTTCATGAGAAAGAGAAACCTGAATCGAGAAAACCATACAAAAATGTTTAGATAACGGCCCACTCAAGTCAGCTTCTTCCTTTTATTTAAAAAGAAAAAAATCCAAATAAGCTTGTTGTAAAGAGAAGGAAAGCCCTGTCCACTTTAGCTGAACGCTTGAAATTTTTCATATAAAAAAGGGGATTTTTGTGATTTTTTTCAGATTTTAAACCCTTAACGGTCCCACCGAGGTCTATTGGATTCCAGCGATTTTCAAATGTCTATAACTCAGTCAAAATAGAGAATTTCACGATCTTTTTTTTATATTAATATTTTTATGTTCGTTAAATAAACAATTAGCCCTATTTTAAATGTTTTTGGCGTCTACTAGTATTTTTTTTAAATTCAAATATTAGTGTTAGGATTTGAATTGTAGATCATTTTTCTCTCGTGGGGTCTAACGGACCCCATGGGACCGTTATATAATTCCTAGACAGTGGGACCCTTAAGGGTTAAATTTAGGCTAAAAAGAATTTGATTATAAAATTATAGTCAAGTCAAATCACTCCAAAAAAATTTGAAAAAAATCCTGAGTTTTTTAGAGGTTCTACACAACCATAAAAAATGGCAGACAAAATCGGCGAGATGAAGGGTTAGGTCGAATCGGTGTGGAATGACCCTAATATATAGTACGCGAGTTATGCTGTAGGCTATATCGCCAAATGGCCTCAAGAAACTTAAAATTCTCTTTTCAACACACAGATTGCCTGACCAGTTACTATTCGACGTTATAGCTTTAGTATACGCTTTGCAACGCTGATCGTTACCGATTACCTCAACCTACTAATTTTAGCAAATCTTGGTATACAACGATTCAGCACGAGGTGGTTTATACACTATGTAGATATTTGTACATGTACACGTGTATGTCTATGAAAATGTTTAAATGTATATAGCCCAGAGGGGTTGTTATCCCTCGCGGGTCAAACGAGAGAGTTCCTATTTCCCGTTTATCGCTTTGTCTTCGTCAAGAATTTCGTTTGACATTTGATCTTCGATGAACAACGAACTATATTTTTTATTTTCCATGCAATTTGGTCGATCACACACATTTAAAATCATTTGGCTTCTTCATAAAGGAAACTTTCTTGAATTTTTTTTCCAAGCCTTTTGTAAAAGTATTTTGAAAATTTCCCAAAACTTTGAAAAATTACATTCAGAAAAAATGGCTGGATGTATGAGTCTATTTGCTGGTATAAAAAATTGCTTCATTTGATTTTATTAATTTATTAAAAAAAATAATAATCAAAAATTGGCCTTCCCTGGCTAATATTAATTTTTGTATCGTTATGTTATGGAATATAATAAAAAAAAAAAAATTGGAATGCGTCTTTCCGATGAGTCGCACTTTCCAATAATTATCGGAATTGAATAAGAAGAACTCCATTATTCACTGTAAATTTTATTGAAAAGTGTTTGTTGGTGCGCTAATTTTCGTAATTTCGTAGTCTTCAAGCTTTATTTTTTTATGGAAATGCACTCGATAATCGGAACACTTGGAAGTAATTTTGAACGAATTTTCTCGGCGGATTTGAGTGTGAAAAAATATTGAATTTTCAAAAAATGCTTATGAGTAGTATAACTTTCATCATTTTTTAATTATCGGTCCCATTTTTTTTTCTCCATCAATGCCATGTGAAAATAAATTTTGGATAAATGTACTACACGATTGGAAAAATAAATTTAAAAAAAATCGCCTGTGAGTTCGTAATTTGTAAAATTTGAACAATTTTGAGAAACGTTAGAGGAATCATGTACATTTGAGATTTTCACAAAACTTCCTGATTTCTTTCCGTTGATCGTTAATCTTCTTTTAAAAAGAAGCCACAATCAGGCTTTATAGAGAAGTTCAAAATTAACAAAGTTACAGCATCTGGAAAACCGCTGAAAAACCTCGAAAAGTTTTGCTGTTCCTTTAATTTTTTGACTGACTGTATATTGTTTTTACCATAGTTCTTACCATTTTTCTCGCTAAAAAATTATTTTACATAAAATTCAGCGATTCGATCCCATCTGTTTTGTGACCATTACAAGAGGTACAGCTCATATTTAAAACATAAATATTTCTCCATATAACCTAAACCTTATATATATTCAGATTTATATAATAAATAAGCATATTTCGAAAATAACTTAATTGCATCTCCAATGGCTGCAAAATATCTATATTACCTAGTTTTGTTGAACCTCCTCTAATTTGAATGTACCCAAATATTTTTCGTTCTATTAATGTTAAAGAAGCAATTGAAATTAATATCAACATTATTACTAAAATAAATATAATTATTATGAATATAAAATAATGATAAATTTGTTTTATATATTATCCAAAACATTTTTTTTACATAATTAAATTGTAAATAACGATGAATTCTGAATCACAATGAATTCTAAATAACAATAAAAATTGAATGGAATAAAAAATGTATTTTGCATATTGTCATTCCAGGATTAAGCGTTTAGACGTTCGATCATTATCGAGGAAATCCTGATCACTTCGTCCGCATGTGGGAGTTGAAATTGTGTGTTTCAACTTTTCTTTTTTTCGCCGCAAAATTTTGCGCTTTAAACATTTATCGTTATATGTGAACTTGCATTTTTTTTCTCCCTGTTTGCATCTATGCAGAACCGTAGAAAGTGAAAGCCATTATTTCGCTCGTTGGTTTATGTGCGTATGGGTCTGTGTGTATGTGTGCGTTTATACAGGGGGTCGTGTGAAAAATTCCTCCCACCGTTAATCGTCCAATCGGGGGCTCCCTCGAGAATATTTTTCATCCCGGCTACGACTGGTTTGGGTATAAGATACGTCGTCGTACGGGCTCGAGTCTCTCATTTGCCTTCACCCCGATGAGAGCAAGTACCGATAGAGAGGCTTTGCGAGCTCGGGCACTACACACACGCACAGACACGCGCGCGCGCGCACACACACACACACACACGCACACACACACACACACGCACACGCACGAACACACACACGCACGCACTCACACACACACACGCGCGCGCACACGCACGCACGCACACGCACGCGCACACACACATACAAGCAAACAAGCACGCACACATTTCCATACATTCGTTTGATGTACCGTTCTACGCTCCCTTATTATACTTATATATCTATATATTTTTTATATATCTATATGTGTGGGGGAACAGCTGATACAGGAATATATGTATATAGTTTATAGAAAGTAATCAATATACCGTGCATTTCTAATTAAATGAACACCAATTAAATGTCGTTATCGAAGCGTCAGGTCATGTAAAAAAAAATAAACGTTAATGAGATTCGTACTTGCCAAGTACTAAGAGGTGTATCAACCGAATGGAATCCGCAATTAATCGAGGAATCGGTAGAACTACCCGATTTGAAAAAGTGTTAACAGCGATACGTGACGTGTTTAATTTGAAAATTAATTTAACTTCGACAAAAGTCAAATTTCTCCTTTTTTGGTCCATTAAATATTGAGTGCACTGAAGTTTATTCCAAGGACTGTTAACCAAATTCGATCCAGTGAGTTTTAATTCTTGAAAAATTGCGTATGGTTATCTGTCGATGATAAATTAAAACGGTATTCTGGTCCAGAATTTTGAAAAAATCAATTTTTGTTTGCATATTCTTAAAGTTGAGATCTTCAAGAATATATCCTCGAAAGGTTTTTTTTCAATTCCAAAAATTTTCCGAGTTATAGCTATTTTAGTGACGCAACAACTACGCCCGTTACGTCAAAGCGTAACTTTGAGGGACTGTTCTGGATTAGAATTTTGAAAAAATCATTTTCCCCACATTCTTGAAGTTTAGACCTTCAAAAATGTATCCTCGAAAGGGAATTTTTTAATTCCAGTTTTTTCATTACAGGATATTCTTTAATTCCAATCATTTACCGAGTTATAGCTATTTTAGTAACGCAACATCTGCGCCCGTCACGGCGGGGCGTAACTTGAAAGGAGTATTCTAGTACAAAATTTTGAAAAAATCATTCTTTTACCTATTCTTAAAGTTTGGATCTCTAAGGACCTATAGTCGTACGGAAATTTTTTAATTCCAATAATTTACGGAGTTACAGCTATTTTAGTGATGCAGCAACTACACTCGTTACATCGGATCGTAACTGTAAGGGAGTATTCTGGTCTAGAATTTTTTACATATCCTTTAAGTTTTGAACTTGAAGAATGTATCCTCGATGGGAAATTCTTTAATTCCAATACTTTACGGAGTTTTAGCTATTTTAGTGACACAGGAACTACGCCGTTCACATCGGAGCAAATCTGACTACAGACGTTTCCCTTAAAACTGCTATTCTCTACGCTGCTGACATCATATCTCAAGTTCTGCTAATTGATTTACTTTGAATTTTTCACCAATCTTCAATGTATAACTCTCTATCGCCCCTACCACTTTCATATTAAAATTATGTTGTTTATTATTGTGAAAAAATTAAGAACTATGAAAAAAAGGCGAAAAACGCCTTTTTTGTTTAAATGGTCGCCATTTTGCGAAATTTTTTCCTTCCGTTTTCTTTGAGGTAGGGGATATAACGACATTCTTACTAATTAAGAATCTCATTTTGAATTTTGTATATCGGATGACTAGAAGGGTTGCAATCGTATCAGCCAGCACACTCTTTTTTTTGCTCCAACTTTCTAGATTTCTATAATTGAAAAAAAGAAAGGCGATGCAAAAAAGAAACAAGTACGCTTCGCGTACTCGATGGGGGGCTTCGTCCCCCAACCCCCCCCCCCCCCCCGTGCTTCGCGCGCCGTTGTCGCCGCGCTCCGAATTTTTCATCATTGTCTTAACTTATTCGGTATAAAAATACTATATTGAGTCACATATTTTAGTCTTTATAGGGGCAAATGTTCATAAAGTTGGTGATCGAATTTCAAGGACTATATTAGTAGGCACTCACAACTTTAGAATGTAAGGATCATACATTTTGTTTTTGTGATATATTTTGAATGTTGATTAACATGTCCTTTAGAGACGTTTTAATAGGCACTCACACTGTAATTTAAACTCTTTAATTAATTCATTGTGAACATCAAGCCGTCTGATAAATTCGATTAATCATTATTAAAAAGACAGATTTGAATATAATTAATATGATGTGAGTATCTAAACAATTATATCATTTAAATGCTTTAATATATTATATTCGCAGAATTGTTAAAATATTAAGCAGTAAAGAAGAATATTAGTGACATTTGAGATGGAAATATTCATCATAACATTTCAATCAGTTAATGATTATTAGTACATTTATAATAAGTAAAAGAAGCTTTTGATCATAAATCAATGCTCAGTTTCTGTTTTTTCACGTTGAAACGCGCGGGTGCAAGCACACGAGAGTAAAGAACCATTCACTATTTATAAGAGAAATACACTGGAACACCGATTTAGTTCCGGGCTCGGGGGAGCCGGCACTAAATCGGATATACGTATATAAGACGAAACTCGAGCGCTGGTAACATAGTGCTGTAACAATTTGGGGGACAGGCCCTAAAATAAAAATGGAAATGTTTTGTTTCGGCGTGCGGAAGCGTAGGCCCGAGAGATGGAAATGTTTTGTCTCGGTGTGCGCAAGCGCATCCGAGAGATGCCTCCCTCCCCCCACCGATACTACCCGGTGTATCCTTTGCCGGCACACTGGTTTCTCTCTCACTCTCTCGCTCGGTCGTCTTCGTATACACTTGAGTATACATATCAACACACGGATAGTCCGCGGTGGTCTTTAGCCGTTTGTTGACATGCATACTCAAGTGTCTGCGCGGCTTCATATGGCATTTACTAAGTCTCATTTCTGAAGGTACCAGAGTTGATGGGCACGGCCCTGCATGGCTCGGAGCGCGAGGTCAAAGGATCACATAATCAGATAAATCTGGCACTAAATCGGTTCGCACTAAATCGGTGTTCCAGTATGAGTTTTGAATTTGGCGCACTCAGGCCGGCTGTTACGCATTCTATTCGGTTTTTAGTTCCGGTTTTACTCTGTACGTGGCGTCCGTGATGTACGTGGCGTCCTCGCCTACGCAGTTCTATGCTTTACGTGAAAGTGTTATCTGCATGTTTACAGTCATATGGAAATTCTGTCAGTGAAGAAAATAGTATTTTTGTTGTTGAAAATATTGTTATTGTGCCAAAGTTATTCACTTAGCAGTGTCTAATTGGATTGAAACTTCATGGGACATTTGCTTACAATCATACACAGACATTATATGAGTTAGAAACAAATTCGTTCGTAAACTTTCGACTTCCAAGTGTACCTGCACAGAAATAGCTGTTTTTTTTGTTAGAAATCCATGATTGCTCGAAAAGCATTTTGGGGTCAAAATTTTGATTCCTTTGCCATTCTCACATCTTATTATATGTTATAAGAATTGACGATTCACCAAATTACAGCCTCTTTACTCTAGAGGTTTTCGAGAAAAAAAATATTAGGTATTTCCATGTTTAGAAAAATTAACTTTGTTACTTCTTTACTCGCTCCTTACGGACAATTGAAAAAAATTAATAAAAAATGTTATCCTACGTGAAGAAGTCAAAATTTTCCGAAAAAAATATGTTTCACCCTGAGGCTAGTATCTACCCCATAAAAGCGTGTTTAAATTAAAAAATCTGTGTTCTGAAGGCGAGCACCATACAAAAAAATCTTTTTTATTTTTTCTTCGGAAAGTTTATGCTATTTTCCACAAATGAAAAAATTAACAGAGTGGGATGAGCAGAGGATCATCATCGAATAAATTATTTAATTTTTTTTCGATTTTTTCTCAAACGTATATTTTTTTTCTAAAACTACATCCAATTCAACGTAAGAAAAGTTCCACAGCTATATTTGCTACTACTAATATGTTCCGAGATATGATTTTTTAAATATTGGACATTTCATGCATGAATAAAATTCGTATCTCGGAAACGACCAGTTGTAGCCAGCATTATTATGGGACCTTTTCTATGTGAAATTGGCTCATACTTCCGAAAAAAATACTACAATTGAAAAAACGATGATTCGCTCGTGTCATTGTCATCAACAATTTATTTTTTTCAAGAATTATATTTTTTTTTCATACCTTAAGCTAGTCAGACGTGAGAAAAATCTAAATGTAGTTTGAGTTATTACTCCTACACTCCGAAATATGAATTTTTGTCATTGAATAAAAAAAAAAAATTTGTTGTAGTTTTCTCAAATTTTCAACTAATCTGACGTAAGAAAAGTTTTGATTTAAATCCAACTACTGTCTAAAGATTCCAAGATATAGATTTTTGGAATATTCGTCATTTTTTAGCTATGAAGCAGAAACGGGCTACTGCGCAGTATTGAAGCAGTAGCCGCGCTACTGCATCATAGCTAGCACTGAGTGCCTGTTATATTGAATTAATTTAAAAAGTAATTTGTAGTTTAAATTAAAGTTTAGATTTTTCTCACATCTAATTAGCTTAAAATACGAAAAAAAAATATAACTCTTGAAAAAAATTAATTGGTGATGACAATGACAAGAGCGAATCATCGTTTTATCAACTGTAGTAATTTTTTCAGAAGTATGAGCCAATTTCAAATAGGAAAGGTCCTATAATAATACTGGCTACAACCGGTAGTTTTTCCGAGATACGAATTTTATTCATGCGAAAAATGTCCAATATTAAAAAAATCATATCTCGGAACGTATTAGTAGTAGCTGAAATAGCTATAGAACTTTTCTTACGTTGAATTGGATGTAGTTTTAGAAAAAAAATATACGTTCGTGAAAAAATCGAAAAAAAATTAAATAATTTATTTGACTATGTTCCTCAGCTCATCCCACTCTGTTGATTTTTTCATTTGTGGAAAATGGCATAAATTTTCCGAAGAAAAAATAAAAAAGATTTTTTTGTACGGTGCTCGCCTTCAAAACACAGATTTTCTAATTTAAACACGTTTCTATGGGGTAGATACTACTCTCAGGGTGAAACTGATATTTTTTTCGGAAAATTTGGACTTTTTCACGTGGGATAATATGTTTTATTAATTTTTTTCAATTGTCCGTAAGGAGCGAGCAAGCAAGTAACAAAGTTAACTTTCCTAAACATGGAAATACCCAATGATTTTTTTCTCGAAAACCTCCAGAGTACAGAGGCTGTAATTTGGTGAATCGTCACTTCTTATAACATGTAATAAGATGTGAGAATGGCAAAGGAATCAAAATTTTGACCCCAAAATGCTCTTCGAGCAATCATGGATCCAGCCATGTATAGATGCAAAACGTGAAAAACTTTGTAACTTATGGTTGATCGATAAAGCTTGGAAACTCAATCGTTCCAGATTTAAAAAAATATAGATATATCTGCATATAGGATCGCCCCTTTTGCGTGAGCGCGCCGTGCAATATGTACCGCGTGATTTCGATAAAATAACTTTCTAGGTGAAAATTATAACTGGTTTTCTCGGCTGGAACACATATACGTACGTTTTGCAGTTATCACGACAATCTATGACACGAATATAACGCTATAATTTTCGAGATAAAGCCGTTTGCTAACTAGTGTGGAGCCGTTTGTGCGGTGATTTCAATATATCTATATAAATGCCAACACAGTGCTGGAAGTTGACCGCGCGCAGTAAAAACTCCGGCGGTCTTGACAACCCTTTTTTTCATATCGCACAATCGTTATTTAATTGTCAACGCCTTATTATTCGCACAATATCACTGGGATCGCCTTGTTGAACACGAGATCTGCGAACGAGACCGCAGCAACTCAATATGGTTGCATTTACACGTATACTGGGTGCCCCACGAATGAAGGTAATCCTCGTGAGGGTAGATTCGTGACGTAATATCGAGTAGAAAAATCCTTTGCCATTTTTTGATATTTCAAACCCCAAAATTGGTTGTTATTTAATTAATTATTAACGTAATTTAGAGTAGAAAAGCGCTTTGCCTTTTTTTGATATTTTAAATCTCTGAATTGTTATTGGTTTAATTAATTATTAACGTAATATTGAGTAAAAAAGTCCTCTGCCATTTTTTAAAAATATTTTCAACCACTAAATTATTATTAATTCAATTAATTAATAACAATGCAGGAGTTACAAATATCGAAAAATGGCAAAGAACTTTTCTACTCAATATTACGTCACGAATCTACCCTCACGAGGATTACCTTCATTGGGTGGGGGTCGAAGAGTCGACTAACCAATATTTTGAACAGCCGAATTTCACGATTACGAGCGTTCGAATAACGAAGCGCCGTAATGCCGAACGCCAGAAAAGCGAAAGCGGAGACAGCCGCCCCATGCGTAAGAGAGAGAGAGATGCGCCTCCTCTCTCTCTTACGCATGGGGCGGCTCTCTCGACTTTCTCTTTTCTGGCGATCGGGATTTCGGCGCTTCGTTATTCTAACG
Organism: Alloplasta piceator; assembly: GCA_946863875.1. Classification (NCBI taxonomy): domain Eukaryota; kingdom Metazoa; phylum Arthropoda; class Insecta; order Hymenoptera; family Ichneumonidae; genus Alloplasta; species Alloplasta piceator. The sequence goes on from OX333074.1 coordinate 43,166,652, forward strand.
CTCGTTATCGGAAAATTCGGCATTTCAGCCGTTCGAAATATTGGTTAGTCGACTCTACGACCCCCACCCCAAAATTTTTCGATTTTCTTTTTAGATCGGTACGTTTTTTTGGCGTTGAAATGTTAGCGCACGACCCATGCAAATTTTGTTTAACCATCTTTCGCATGAAAAACTTGCAGGGGGGAATATAAGCTTCAATTTCGTTTTTAAAAAAGTTTAATATGATTTTTTTTCGCAAAAATATTTAATTTTTTGCAAATGACAACCAAATTTATAAAAGGTAGCGTAACTCTAAAACCACTGGGTTTTCGTGAAATCACTAGGTAAGTAAAAAGTTGCATACAGTTATTTTCGATTCAATGAAATTTTTTGAGAATTAAAAAAAAAACAAATTTTGAAAATTTTTCCTGTCCACGAGATTTTTTTAATCTTAAACAATCGGGTCTCTTACCTCATCTATACGGGTTTCTCGATGAAAAAGCCATGTAGATAAGGTTTTTTCGGACCAAATTTGCATACAATCATTTTGGATTAAGTGAAATTTATTCAGAATTTGAAATTTTCGAAAAATTCCTGTAGACACTTCAACTTTCGTAATTTCGCAGTTGTCGAGCTAATCGTAAAATTCCGTACACAAATATCTATAGAAGTCAATTTTTAATTTGGTAAGTACCACGTTTGGGATTCAGAATCAATGAAAATCTCGAGTTCTGAAAATTAATGTTCGAACTCCCGAAACGTGATGAAAAAATCATGCAAATTGGAAATTTGCATATTAGCCAATGATTTAATTCTAAATAAGAACGCCACAATTGAGCGACTTACAATAACGAAGCTTGAGGAAGAAAAATCTCAGTCATAAAGAAAGCTTGACGAATGATGGAAAAAAAATGAGGAAAACATGGGCAAATTCTCGAATTTGTACAATTTGTCAAAGATGCTTGAACCAAATAGAATATTGAAAAAAAGTTCAATAACTGCGTCGATTATCTTCAAATAAAAACAAACAAAAAAATATTCACATAGGTAAGTCGAAATTCTGGTAAAAATTCTCAGGATTTGCTGAAACAAACAAGAGCTGAAATTTTTGAAATTAATATTTTAATTAAGAATCTTGATAATGAAATTTTGTAATTTATTTTTGAATTTTAATATTTTGAAATTTAATATTTCAATTAAGAATCTTGATAATGAAATTTTGTCTAAATAAATATAAAACACGTACTTTATAAAATATTGTGAAAATATTGGTATGATGAATTGAATGAAATTTTGTTTCAAAGCCAGCTTCCTCTCGATTGCGCTCCGACGTGGTTATTTTTTTCTCGCCCTCGATTGATTATGCACAGGATCACTGATAAGGCTCTGCTGATCATGCCTGAGATCGGTGCTTCTATAATGCTTATTGTACCGGAAATGCTCGCGAAACTGTAACCTAAATGCGCCTGCAGAGTCGAAAGAGAAAGAGAGCGAGAAAGAAAGAGATAAATAATCTCCGATTGTGTAGGCGACGAGAGATCTCTTCGTGACTGTGATCATAGGAGTGTGGACTGAGGGAAAAGTCTAATATATTCCGGTGCGTATCAATTACAAATTCAAGCCAGTTTATCGCCTGATAACTGTGCTCGTATTCATCACAGGAGACTCTGCAAAATCTGCATATGGGGCATTCCTTACCAAGTCGACCTGAGTGTGACCCTCGACCTGCCTGATTTCGTTTACGATTTTTCATATGATTCTTCCAACTCAGAGTAGGATTCGGAATTTTTTTTAGATTTTTGAAATCCAATTTGAGTACGTCATGATTTTTTGAACATTTTTTTTTAAACCTTGAGGGCCGTAATTTAAAAATCTGAACAAATCCTCAATAATCCGGTGTCAAAAAGGAAAATTTTTGACCCAAAATTCATGATGCCCAGGATTTCCTTTCCACCTCGATTTTAGGATTTTATGAAGAAAATGTAAAAAAAAAAATGCAGAAATTGATCTACCGTGAAAAGTGGCTTGAATATTTTTATCGTGAACCAACAATTTCCAAAAATAGTTGGTCAATTTCTGCATCTATTTTTTTTTGCGTTTTCTTCATACAAACCTAAAATCGAGGTCGAAGCAAAAGCCTGGACATCATGAATTTTGCGTAAAAAAATTTCATTTTTGAGAGTTTTTTTCAGATTTTGAAATTACGGCCCTCAAGGTTTTCGAAAAAAATGTTCATAAAATCATAACGTACTCAAATTTGGTTTAAAAAATCTGAAAAAAATCGCGAATACTATTTTGAATTGGAAGAATCATATAAAAAATCGTAAACGAAATCAGCGTGGTCGAGGGTCACACTCAGGTCGACATGGTATGGAATGCCCCATATATAATCCGCGAGACTCCATTTTTTATTCCCTTTATCTTTTCGCACCAGGAAAAATATATACACCTCTGTTCATTTTGTTTTTTCAATAAACATGATGAAATTCTTCAAATTGCACTGAGAAAATATTTTTTTTTACCATTTATCGAAGTGAATATTTTCATGGTTTACAAAAAATGCAAGAAATTTCTTTGCTTAAAAATTAACAAAAATTTTAGACATTGTAGGAAATGAAATAATCGGGGCGGGGTCGAAGGGTCGACTGACCAATATTTCGAACGGCCGAAGTCCCGAATTTTACGATTACGAGCGTTAGAATAACGAAGCGCCGAAATCCCGATCGCCAGAAAAAAGAAAGTCGAGAGAGCCGCCCCATGTGTAAGAAAGAGAGGAGGCGCATCTCTCTCTCTCTTACGCATGGGGCGGCTCTCTCCGCTGTCGCTTTTCTGGCGTTCAGGATTTCGGCGCTTCGTTATTCGAACGCTCGTAATCGTGAAATTCGGGATTTAGGCCGTTCGAAATATTGGTTAGTCGACTCTTCGACCCCGCCCCAAATAATCGATACTAATGAATTGAATTAAATTTTAAATGCTTTCAACTTCCTCGAGTCTTGAAACACTGATCAAACAAATTTTTTTAATGGTTTCTTACAGTCATCAATAGATTCAAGCGAAAATATTTCTCCATATTAATAATAATAAATTTTATAATTACAAAAACTTGTTTATTAATTAAAGAAATTGTTTTTTTTTTGCGATTGTAATAGTTTTTATTATTTCTTTGCACTGTTATTATTTTAATTGTTAATATTTTTATTAATATTACTTTTGCTGTGGTTTTTTTCTTCGAAGGCTTTCACAGAGTCTAGTATAACTAGTAAAATGTTAACACTCTAGATGCACAGTATATATATGTACTGTGAAGATGAAGACGCAGTATGAACTCACACATGGCTGTGGATTCACACATGCAACGCATATAACGACGCACATACGCGCTGCTGTTCTATATATACATACTAAACACGATACGCGGGCATGCTGTTGATGGCCTATCGCTCTCACTCGCTCACCTATCACTCTTTCTCTCTCTTATTCCATTCCTCCATTCTCTTGTCCGGTTTGCGGACACTTTCCGTCTTCACGAATTCCTCCATTCTCTTGTCCGGGTTGCGGGCAGGCGCGATTGACGCAGACGCTGTCGTTTGTCGCATAAGAAGTATTCACTTCGAAAACCGTGCTTTGTTTCGAATATTAAGAGGAGGCTAAATACCGACACTAACACCTCGAAATTGCCATCCAAACTTGCTCTTATACAAATGGATGGAATTGAATAAAATTTTAACAACATCATCAGAACAATGGCAGGAATGGAGCCTCACTAAAAATTTTTCGAAAAACAAAAAAAAAATTACGGATTCATTTACCACCAAGAAACTGTAATTGAAAAACTTAAATTATTAAACTTTCACTGCATTTCGGTTAAAATCAAGAGTGAGGCTTCATGAAGAACGCCACGATACAAATATCGAGACGTTTTCGACATTATTTTATCAAAATGACAAGCCGTAAGTTTGAATGGCGCATCAAGAGATAAATATCGATAAATTGTAGTTTTATTGAAAAACGAAATGGCGAAATGTAGTTCACAGACGTGCGAGTGAGGGCAGCACCATGGATTCTGACGAGTAACCTATAATATTTAGGGGGCTCGAATGAGTTTGTTGGCATTAGCTGTAACGCATTTTAGCCTCTCAATTGACAATTAATTGTTAATTAATTTATCCCCCTCTTAATTGTCAAAATGTAATTAATTTTCATTCACGGTTGTCGGAGAATGACTGGACGACGATGATACGTCGATAATGTAGGGATTGAATAAAAATGGTATTTAGCCTCCTCTTAATTCTCAACCGTCAAATACGTGATGAAACTAAAAAAACAAAATTATGCAATGAAACTTGAAGAGTCTATGCACATTGGAAAAAATATCGCAATAACTTTAACGTAATACCCATCGAAACCCAAAAACTTACTTTTGGCCATTTTTTTTGACGCTACCGTCGTAAAAACGAAACCGACTTTCGTGGACAATTAGCAAAGTTTCCAGTTTTTGACGGTTGCAGGGGCCTAGAAATCGGCTTTGTCACAATTCTCCTCGGTCACAACCCCGCCGCGGTCCCCCCTACGCCACAAAATTAAATTTATAAATAGTGATAGATGAATTGAAAAAATCAATATTAAGAAATTTCAAATCCTATTAAGATTCAAATTCATGAATACTAAGAAGATTAATTAAATGTTAGATGCTTAGAACTCTGAAAAATTTCTCGATCGCTCAAACATTATATCAAATAAAGATTTTCTACTTTTTCCTTACGTTCGGCAGTACCTGGGTCATTCCATGTCAAATCGACCAATAGTTGGAATCGACTCTTTTAAATTTCGATGTAATTTGGTCAGAAGTTTTCTTTTATCATAAAACGAGGTTCTAGCAAAGGAACGAGTTGAAAAAATGTATTCGAAAGTTATGCAACATTCAAAATTTCACCATTTTTTCCTATTTTTTAAGTGTATTTTTTTAATATCTCGAAAACTATTATAGTTACGAAAAAATTGTTCTGGGTTCATGGGTTCATCTTAAAGAGTATGCTTGGGGCGATAAACAAAAAAATATACTGATTTTTTTTTTTTAATGATAAATTTGGAGAATTTCGAATTGTTAAGAATCGTAAAAAACTACCATCATCATTACATTTTTTATTCAATTGTTTTCATAGAATACCTTGGACTCATCTTAAAAGAGCTTGACGTTTTTAGAATTGCGTTTTTTATTTTAAAAAAAAAATGAATTTTTGTAAAAAAAAAATTTTTTTTTTACTTCTAACAATTTTACTTAACTTTGAGATGAAAAAAAAATCTTTTATTCTTACCAAAATTCAAAAATTCATATATTTTCGAAAAACAAAAAAGGCAATTCTAAAAAGTTCAGTATCTTTTAATATCACTACAAGTTATTACATCTAAAAAATAAAATCGAAAATTCAATGTTGATGTTGGATTTGTAACTTTTCTGAACATTCAAATTTCTCAAAATTCATCGGTTTTCAAAATTGTTTTTTCGGAACATTTTTAGCCCTAAGTATACTCTTCAAGATAAATTCAGAACGATTTTTCCATAACTATCATAGTTTTCGAGATATTTAACAAATAAACTTGAAAAATTGAAAAAATGGTGAAGTTTTGAATTTTGTATAACTATATCGGAAAAAAAAATTTAATTTTTTTCCTCTGATAGAACTTTGTTTCATGATAAAAAAAGACTTCTGAACAAATTTCATCGAAATTGAAAGGGGTTGATTCCAACGACTGGTGGATTTAATATGGAACGACCCACCTTCAATCCCAAATCCCCTTATCAATATTTATAAATGAAAATATTAATTTTTGTAGATCACAAAGAATGCCTGAGTTTTCTTTGCCTAAATATCACCATTTATAAATTTACAAGCTGTTGAAAATTTATTAAAAATGACAAATTTAATGAAACCTTTGATTTTCTCAAATTTTGAAGTTTCTCTCGATCACTCGAACACTGGTCAATGGAATTTTTCTCATTTTCCTCGCATTTCGCAACACGTTCGGACTACTTTTCACGTTCGGAATGTATATGAATCTATACTCCATACACACTGAACATACGCTCATTAATCCGTGAAGCGAAAATAGGATAAAAAAAATCTCCTATAAGGTTATGTATTCACTTTCCAGTCTCCTTAAACGGCTCGCAAGGATAGCCGGAGTCTAGGAAACGCGAGCCGGAGGAATTGGACTATGGAGAACGATAGATAGATGGAGATAGAGCCGAAGAGAGATAGAAGCAGGTAAAAAAAAACGAACTATTCTCTATAGAAAGTTTTCCACTCGGCATGTCATTTTTTTGCTTCAATTTTAATAGCACGTTCGAGACGCATATATATTTTATAGTCTAAATGTACGAATTAAGAGAATTTATGATAAGCGGAAGGAGACGTTATTTTACCATGCTTAATGATATGTGAGGACGCTTTTATACGTAAGAATATGGTACGTGTAGGAAGCGATGGAGAGGGAACGGTTCGACAAGCCCGCAAGTGGAGACATTCCGTCTGTAGTCAGACGACTGTGATCTTCCGTCTGGGTCAGGTGTGCCGCTTCGTTGTGGTTGCAGTCTCTCGGGCTCGCGCGGGCGGTCAAGGCTGAATCCTCATCACTCTCACGGGAGTGATATCTGCAAAGCGCTCGCTCGTTACATTTACATGCGCTCGTGAAATTTATCGATAAACTGTGAATGCATCCCTCTCGCAATTTTCGCACATAAAACACGCGCATATGTCTGCGTGTATGTTTTATACACAAATATTTATATTGGACCAACGCAAAAAAAACGAGTGTTTTTTTTTGCGAAACCCCCTGTTTGATACTTTCGGGGAGGTGAAAAAATATCCTGGTTAAATGCTCTTAATATTAATATATAGTGGTTTCTCATCACATACTTCTATTTCCCATGTAAATACCGTAAAACAGGGCTACTTTTAATAGTCGGGGCTACTTTGCTTTCTTGAGTTTAAGCGTAACAGGGTGCCAAAATACTCCCCCCCCCCACCCCCACCCCCTCTCGCCGAACAAGGTCTCGCGGAGTTGCTACTCACACGTTTATGGCGTCTTTGGGCGCTCTGTTGAAGTAGCTCCAGTCGTTCCAAGCCGTACAAAGTAGCCCCAAAAAAGGCCAACCCCGTTTTACGGTAACACAGGAAACAAAATTTTCAAACTTTGAAATCTTATACCTCAGCTTCAAGTCAATGTACTGAAATGAGCGATACGTATTCTTGTAGGGAATTGAATGCTCTACAGGAAACGACTCTTAGGATTTTTCGATAAACTCACTCCTTCAAAAGTAATTCACGGTCTAATATATATGAGGCATTCCATGCCGATTCGACCTGGGTCTGGACCGTCACCTCTCCGATTAGACCCACGATTTTTTATATTATTGTACTATCTCTGAAAGGCACTCGAGAATTTTTCCAGATTTTTTTGGAACGATTTGACTTCACAATATTTTTTATAACCAAAAAATTAAAGCCCAAATTTAAAAATCTGAAAAAAATCACAAAAATCATGTGTCACATATCAAACACTGTGAGCATTTAGAAAAAGTGGGAGCGCGTTTCGTTTGGCCTACAATGCGCTTTTTTTTTAGAAAAAAAATTGAATTTTGGACAAAAATTCTGAAAAAAAATCTGAACAAATTCTGGTTAATTCTGCATGATGTCATGTAATTTTTTTTCCTCTTCAAGAACTGAGTGGGCTATTGATTTTATTTTGTTTTTAACTTTTTTTTCGAAAAAAGCGCATTGTAGGCCAAACGAAACGCGCGCCCACTTTTTCTAAACGCTCACAAAAATCCTGTGTTCCATATCAAACACTGTGAGCGTTCAGAAAAAGTGGGCGCGCGTTTCGTTTGGCCTACAATGCGCTTTTTTCGAAATTTTTTTTTTTTTTTAATTAAAATCAATAGCCCATTCAGTTCTTGAAGAGCAAAAAAAGTTACATGACATCATGTAGAAATAACCAGAATTTTTTCAGATTTTTTTTCAGAATTTTTGTCCAAGATTCGATTTTTTTTTTCAAAAAAAGCGCATTGTAGGCCAAACGAAACGCGCGCTCACTTTTTCTAAATGCTCACAGTGTTTGATATGTGACACATGATTTTTGTGATTTTTTTCGAATTTTTAAATTTGGGCTTTAATTTTTTGTTCATAAAAAATATTGTGAAGTCAAATCGTTCCAAAAAAATCTGAAAAAATTCTGAAGTGCCTTTCAGAGATAGTACAATAACATAAAAAATCGTGGGTCAAATCGGAGTGGTGACGGGTCAGACCCAGGTCGAATCGGCATGGAATGCCCCATATGTATATTTGATTGTGAATATTTGTGAACTACTGTTGATCATTTTTTTAAAAACTAGATAATTTATGTTAATGCAACTGAAACTTTTTTTTCAATCAAGATTTTACGATATTTGGTAATAAGCTTTTACATTTTGCCGAAAACTAAAAAAAAAAACTTAAATTTCCTTTGAATTTAACTTTAACCCTGAATAACTTTTGAAGGAGTGAATTTTTCGAAAAATCATGACATCTTCTTTCTAGAGCGTTCAATTCCCTACAAGAATATGTATCGCACATCTCGGTACATTGATTTGGAGCTGAGGTATAAAATTTCAAAGTTTGATTTTTTTTTGTTATTTAAATGGGAAATAGAAATATGCAACGGGAGACCGCGAAATACTAATATTAAGAGCTCTGCTTTTAACAGGGATCTTTTTTCACCTCCCTGAAAGTATTTAATAAGGGATTAAAAAAAAAAAATAGTCACTTTTTTAAATTAGTCTAAGGTATATTCATATAAGGGGATAAATGTTCAAGAAACCGGGCAAATTCATTTTAATTAGTAGTTATCTGAAATATGATTGGACAAAAAAAACCAGTTTCACTCTGTAAATTTTCCACAATTCAAGGCAGCATTCTGGTCTAGAGACATATATTTTGAGCGCTTTTTCGTACTCGATAAAAAAATATATATTTTTAACATTATTTTTTTTACAAAATATTTATTAATATTTTGCCAATAAACTAAAAAAACTTTTCAAGAAAAAAAATGAGAATTCAATAAGTTGTAAGCTGGTAAAGTTGGGGCTAAAAAAAGGGTTTGCTGGCTGGTACGATTGCAACCTTTCTATGGTCCTCCGATACAAATTTTTAAAAAAGATTCTTAATTAGTGGCATTGGTTAAATTACAACAGAATCAAATCGGGCCCAAATAGGGTGAAAGTATCAGAGCCCTAATTATTTCAAACATGGCACTGACGAGGCAACCCTTCGAGGGCCTAATCGGGCTCCACGGGGAATTAGTTCCGAGACTCGCCATAAGATGTCGCATACGGCGTGTGCTCTCTCGCATACGGGATATGCAAATAGTATGCTTTTATAGCCGAAGTGGGATCATGAGTTGTATCCCGTAGTAAAAAACTCCATTCGTCGCCATTGAAAAATCCCCATTCATTCCCCATTGCCAAAATAACCAATGGAGATGAATGCCGAATTGCCTAAGGGGATTTTCGCCATTGAATTCCCCATTTGAAACGGAATGGGGATTCAATGGAGACAATCCCCTTAGGCAATTCGGCATTCACCCCCATTGGTTATTTTGGTAATGGGGAATGAATGGGGATTTTTCAATGGCGATGAATGGAGTTTTTACTATACGAAAGAATCTCCATTGCTGTTCGCCGCTCATTCCCCATTGCCCACAAAACCAATGGATATGAATGCCGAATTTTCTAAGGACATTTTCGCCATTGAATTTCCCATTTGAAACAAAATGGGGATTATCCCATGGGGATTCAATGGAGACAATCTCCCTAGTTAATTCGCCATTCACCTCCATTGGTTTTTGTGGGCAATGGGGAATAAATAGGATCATCAATGGAGATTCTTTCATATGATTGCTATATATACATGGAATTACGCATTAAATAATCAAATGATGTAAGTTATCAGTAAGTAAGGTTAATCATAATGCTAGTATTAGCATAACGACCAATAATTATATACGCATCATATATATTATTACATTTAATAGAAATTATTGAAGCTCATAATTGAGAAAATAGATTGTAAGTGTATTCAGATGACGATTGACAATGAAAGTATATACGTTTCTCCTCTCACAAATCGGGTTGTGAAAGACTGATAAAATTATGTGTATATGTTAAAAATAAACGGTTTTAAAAATCATTTATCCCAAACGTACGCGTACTTGATGAGCAGTTTATAATATATTTTTTTAAAATTACTTTCGAATAATTTCCGAGCTTATGCTAATATTAATTGTCCATCCATATAATCATCAGCATTTATTACAATTGAAGAAAATATTTGGTTCATATATGAGAATCAGCGACATCTACTCTTACTTAATTTTATTAATTCACCGCCGTTTGAGGAATATCGCATTCGGAAAAATTCTCATGGATCGATGGGTTCAATTGTTCAGCATTGAACCTCGAATATGGATTGCAACATCGTTAACGAATGCTGCTCATCATTCGATCAGTCATCAATGAAGTGACATTATTGATAAATGTTGATCATTGTATAATTCGTAGTTACTTATTATTCAATGGGCATCCTTGGTAAATGCTGATCATTTCAACATTAGCCGCATTTGGGTTCCAATGAACATCTGTGGGAAATGCTGATCTTTCAGTTCATCCGCATTGACTTTTCAATGGACATCATTGGGTAAAGCGGATCATTTCGTTCATCAGCATTTACCTTCCCATGGACACCATTGGGCAATGCTGATCGCTCGATACATCCGCATTGGCTTTCCAATGAGCATCATTGAGTAATGATGATCGTTCGATTCATCCGCATTGGCTTTCCAATGAGCATCATTGAGTAATGATGATCATTCGATTCATCCGCATTTGATGTTCAATAGATACCCTTTCACTGATCAATGGTCAGCCCTGTACGCCATTGACAAATGCGGAAATGTCAATGGGTCCCCATTCATTGTCCAATGGAGTCGTATGAGGATCATTGGTTGCCATTGGCGATTCAATGGAGTTTTTTACTACGGGATTCGACACCGCAGAGTCAGGCCTCTCAGGAAGTCATGCCTCGAGGGAAGTCATACCCGCAAGATTTCTACATAGAAATCTTCTGCTTTATACTATTTTTTTGGTAAAAATTCACTTGGAGAATTATTAATTATATATTATTATTGATAATTATTAATAATAATGTATTATTATATATAATAATAATTGATAATAATAGTAATGATAATAATAATAATAATAATAATAATAATAATAATAATATTGTTATTATTGAAACAATTCAATTTTACAATCTACACGTATAGCGATACTACGTACGTACTAGGGCCCTGATAGGGCTTGATCATGGGCTTGTCGTGGATTCGACATGGCAGACGTGAGGAGGTTGTAAAGGCCCTCACTTGGCAACCTTCTAAGACCCTTGTCGAAAAAGCGTGACATTCAGGAGCCCTATTGGGCTTCCAGTCGAGGGCCCGAAGTAAGTTAGGAAAAACCGATCGGTTCCTCGTCAGGGCCTCAATCAAATTCACGCACGGGTTGGCAGAGTTTTGTTAGGTAGTACCTCGAACACGGCGAGCGCTGCTTGTAACGGTGTGCACGAACACATCACTACATTACCAAGCAGCTTGGTGATATGATGTGTATTCGCGGACACCGTTACAAGCAGCGCTCGTCGTGGTTGAGGTACTAACTAACAAAACTCTGTCAAGCGCTCCCATAAGGCCTCCGCTTTCATGTACCTCTATGGTCGTTGGTTTGGGCGATCACGTTTCATCACGTATTTCATACTTTAAAAATTTACAACTCAGGAACTTTGTAGTAAAATAGGACAATTTTTTTTCCAAAATCATCGCCGAATTCCCCTTTATCCTTGCGTAAGTTTTTTTATTGTTTTTTGTCTCGTCATTTTTTAATTATCAATCAAAATGTGTGCGTACCTTATGCAAAGCGTGTCGAAAACGCCAATTTTAATTGCAAATATCTCGAGAACGGGATGATCAATATATTCGAAATTTTACAAGCGCGTTCTGAATGTCTTGAATAATATTAGTTTCAAATTACAACCTTTTCTGTCCCAAAGCGATTTTGGGATGTACTACCTTAAGCTGTGCGCCCTATTTGCGATTGTCGAAAAAAGGCCAAAAAACTGTCGCGTCCAAAAGTGCATACCGGATGGTAAAAAAATCGTAAAAAATATTCCAAAAAGCGAAACAAAGCTGAATTTATTCCCGTCAAAACGCTTTTAACAAAATTTGATTATCTTTTTTCGACGAAGTTATGCAATTTCTAGTGCGACAAGAAATGTCGACTCGTGTCTCTAAAATTTTGAGCGGAGGTGTACATTACAAAAGTGAAATTTTAAAAAAATCGATTTTTTGAAAATCATGACTCCTTACAATTTGCTTAATTACAAGGAATAGGATGATTTGGTTGTCTTGGATAACGCAGAGCCTCGGTTGATCGAAATTTCGGAAAGCCAGTTTCTACTGAACAGGTCAACGTAATGAATACCCCAGCTGATTTCTCGATCGAGGAAACTCGAATACCAAAAGAAAAGAAGAAAAAAAATTTTTCCGTGTGCAATTGGTACAAACAGTAGAAATATAGAAACGTAATAAGTAAAACATGACTCTAATATACCTGCTGCTCTGGCACGTAAAGAAGGGAAGGAAGAAGGAAGCGATTCGCAAACCGAGGCCGGACGTGCTTCAAGGTTACGTAATCCATATGTATTTATGTGTGTATGTGTGTAGAGTATGTACCGTTTATGTACATAGTATAAGCCCAGGGTTCATGCGGTTGCCATGTGCTTTAGGTACATATACAGGGTGTCCCATGAATGAAGGGCAATACCGTGAGGGTAGCTTCGTGACGTAATATCGAGTAGAAAAATCCTTTGACATTTTTGTGATATTTCGAACCCCTTAATTCTTATTAATTAATTTAATTAATACAATTCAGGGCTTGAAAATATAAAAAATCGCAAAGGACTTTTCTACTCAATATTACGGTAATAATTAATTAAATTAATAACAATTACAGGGGTTCAAAATATGAAAAAATGGCAAAGGACTTTTCTACTCAATATTGCGTCACGAATTTACCCTCACGGTATTGCCCTTTATTCCTGGGACACCCTGTATATGTACATCTGTGTGAAACGTCGATGCTAGCCTCCTTCATGAGCTCTCTCGTTTATCCACCTTCTTGATGGTACAAGGAGGCTTTTCATCATGCAACGTAACGGTACACACCGTATAATCTGGTTGCAACAGTCGGTCAATCAGCCAGCAAAACCAGAATCGTAGAGAGAGAGAGAGAGAGAGAGAGAAAGAGAGAGAGAGAGAGAGAGAGAGAGAGAGAGAGAGGTCAACATTTAAAACTTGCTGGCATATAGGAACTGTTGAAGCGTTGAAGTAGCGCCAATAGACTCAGCCAAAAAGGATATATTTGCATGCGAGCCAGCCTTTTTTTCCACTCTTCAGGACGAATGCATCGAGGAAGTGCGTACGGAATAAATGAAGGAGAAATATAGGAACGTTTCGTTGAGCCATATTTTCAAAATTCGTTGTAAATAGTTTTTGCAAGCATGTATTTATAAATCATCGATAATAAAATGTAGTTTGTACTATAACATTTGTTTGTCCTTCGAAGCTACTATCAGCCGTTTTACGACATTTTATGATGAGGTTATATTTTTGTTTTGTTTATTCCAATAATAATTGACATTTTTTGTTGTATTCCAGTCATTCCCCGTGTGGAAAATAGTTAGTGAAGCCCTGATAATAATCGGGGCCCGGGTTGGCTTAAATGTGGAAACCCTAATATGATAATATTCATTATTATTTAATAGTAATAAATATTAATACTAATGAATATACTTAAAAATATTAATAATTATATGTACTATTATTATTTAATATCATTATTATTATTATTATTATTATTATTATTATTATTATTATTACTCATCTGATTCAATATTTGATTTTTATTAATTTAGTTTAAAGACAAGTTGAATAAATTCCTAATACTATTTTGGTACGTATTTATTTCTCGGCCTGTGTTCCATAAATATAATATTTACATCAGTATATCATAAGTAGTCGGTGGTGTAGTGGTCAGCGTCCCAGTCTTAGATCGGTAGTTTAGGATCGATAGGTAGGTAGGTTTCAAATCCCAGTCTGGTCTTGTCCATAATTCTAGGGTCCGCGAATATGCAAGACAACTAAATCAGTCATAAAAATTCATGAACTTTCAAATTATCTATATTTTTTTAAATTTAATTCATGTTGAATTTGAGGATTTGCGTAAAAACGAGGGTCGCGAGTTCAAACCCCACTAAGGGCAAATTTTTTTTTTCTTTAAATTTTTTTTTTCGTTTCTTGATCTTTAGAAACTATCAATTGTGAATATAGAATTGAATTTCATCGTAATAAATGATAAATATATGGAAAAAATAAATAATTCTCTCTTGAGGGCCCCGATACGGAATCTTTTAAGGGCCCCGATACGGCATCTTTTAAGGGCCCCGATTCAGCAACTTTAAGGGTCCGGCTTAATAAAGTGGGACAATCCCTAACGGGACCTGAACGGGTTTCCTTGTCGGGCCCCTGTATTTATTCGGGAAAGTTAATCGGGGCCCTATGAATCCCCTAACAAAATTTCCACAAGGGTCTTGACTGACCATTCCGATTATTAATAACAATTGTCATTGGAAATCATAAACTTTTAATTTATTTCGCTCGATAAACAAATGGCTGTAATTATTTGATGATAATCAGTGATAGAAATAAACGCAGTAAATCCATAGAGGATATTTTGACGACATAATGAGTCCTGAACAATCAAAATTGGACAAAAACTACAGATCATTCTTGGGATTCGTCGCAACATTGTAAACATTATATGAATTAATGAAAATGTCAAACGATTTTCAAAATCTAGCACTCATTCAACTAGTACAAAGCGATTAAACCTCCTTAAAGGGGTGAGCTGTAAGGAATGAAAAGTTTGTTAATTTCTGAGCTTTTTTTCCCACTGTCATAACTATAATTACTGATAAATCGAGTTATTGTTATTTTAGTAAGTGAATATTCACCTTATATAATCGCAATTTGTATTTGAAAAATCTTTAAAATTATCAGAGTTATAGATAGTATTTTAGCGGCAATAAATTTCCCCCTGTATTGTCCCATTTATATCTTACGATTAGTGAAGAATTATCTGATAATTCGGGGAAAAAATGAAAAATATGTCAACATCTATACGAATGTAGCTATCGTAATGCGTATCTATTTTTTTCCTTGACTATTTAGAATATGGCGATGAATTGAATTTTTTTTCCATTTCTATAGCTTTTTTTTTATTCAAGCAGGTTTAAAAAATAGTAATAATCAACATTTACAGAATCAGCTGGGTAAAGATTCAGTCATTGCGATCACAAATCCAAAAAAGTCATTTCGAGAAAAATGCTGAAAATTGAAATTATCATTGAGTTTTTCTTGACATAAAATTACGAATTCTCTAAAATATTGATACTTATTTTAAGCTAATTAAAAAATGACTGTAACTCGATCAACTTTCAGAATTAGAACTTAAGACTTTACTGATGTGCTTCTGAAAATCTGTACTTTAAATAAATGCAATGAAAATTTTTTTTTTTTGTTTTTACAATGGTATTCCTCTCAAAAGTACCGAGGGAGTACATAATAATTTTCAGCACTTTGGCAACGATGAAGGAGAATTCGCTTGCTTTTAACAAATTTTGTTGCTTATGAACAAATTTTACTCAAATTGAAGTAAAAATTGTCAAGTTGATCAAAAAAATGTTGTCCTTCATCGAAATTAATTGCAGACGTGGATAAACAAAATTAATCCAAATACCAAATAAAAATTTTTAGTGTCATGGCAGCTGGGTCGATATTTTGATGTGAGGATCGTCGAACGATCTTCATCATGATCTTTTCGTAATTTAAAAAACACGCCACCGCAATTTTTTTTAGCCTTATTGACTTTTCTCTTACGCACCTTTTTCCTCGCTCACATGTATCTCTCTGACGGTATTTTTTTTGTTTGTTCATTCTCTGCACGACACGTTGAAGCAAAAACGGTGAAAATTTATTCATGAAGTGCTCCACGAAGAGCTTATTCGTCGCTCGGAAACTCGCAGTAAGGAGCATGTAGAAGCGAGGATGTGGAAAAAAATACAAAAATCAAGAGCTTTTTTCTGCAAGCTCGTAATATGTAAAGGTTGTCGTGTGTCATAGTGAATACATGTATGAAGATGAAGCGAAAAGTCCATAAAACAATGGGAATTTCTTTTCTCGGTGAGTAACAAAAATGGAAAGGAAATTTATTCATCGATGCATCGAATCTTTGTACAAAAAAAACAGTCTTTAAAATTTTGACTCATTAAGGGGGAATATTCACCTGGAAACGGAAAAAAGTTAATTTTCGAGAATTTGCTCCAGGGAAACTATTGAAATGATCAGAACGGGATTTTTCCCAGTTAAAAATATACACTTCCAAAAATGTTTTCAATTTTTTTAAATCTAAAAATGTTGCGAATTCACGAAGTACTTAAGGTAGTCCCCTGTGATGACCGAAATTTCGACGTTTTTTCATTAATTTTTAAAAATAACAAAATTAAATGCGATCGTTTTGAAATTTGTAGATGTTATTATTTGTATCTTGAGGAGTACAACAAAAAATTTGTTTACTTAATTCTACATGAATTTGTTTATGATTTTGTACGTCAAAGTGGAGTCCTTGAAAAAAAGGTGACTTGTTTCGGGGAAGCACACAGGCTTCCGTAGTCATTTGAAACAAAAAATCTAAAGAGATTATTGTTTTATAGGCTCAATTCTAATGAACTAACCCACAATATGCACATTAAAAAAAAAAACGAAATGGCAGACTTGTGAACAAAAAGGTCTTCGAAATCAATTTTTTTAGTCAGTGCTTCCCTGAAATTTCAAAAACGTGGTTTCGAGGAAAATGCGCTTAAAGTTTAGACAACATATTTTGTATACAAAAATTATACTTACATCAATAAGTTATGACTTGTGCATAGAGCAATCCTTCCGTTTCCTCAAAATTATCTCAATGCTTTCGTTTCTTCGAGAGATTTACAGTTTCTGGTGATTGCCAAACCGTAGTAATTAATCATTTTTAACATTAACTTATTAGTTAATTGCCCACTTTTTATGCTATAACTCTAAATATGATACGATAAACCCTAGTAATTAATCATTTTTAACATTAACTTATTAGTTAATTGCTCTCTTTTTTGGCTATAACTTTAAATTCTTTCAATTTCAGTCTGAATTCTTAAAGTATATTTTTAAGATGTTTTTCTTGCAATAAATGTAAAAAAAAAAATCGAATTTTTGAACCCGTCACACCGGGCTACTACCTTTATGGAACTTGCTCTGAACTTGCTCCTTACTTAAAATCTGCAGGCAGCCTTAAAACATTTTACAACCTTTTGCTTGTCACTGAAATTTTATATTGCCAAAAGTAATATTAAAATTCGGCTTCTTGACTAAAATATTGCCTTAACGTGAAATAGTCCATGATCCACTGTATCAATATTTGGTTTTTTCATTTGCTTTGTGAGCTTCAATATTTTAGACTTAAGAAGATCCTCATTGTGTTCTTCTTTTAATAAATCATACAAATTTACTTTTTTTCTAGTGTCTTAATTTTGGAGAAATTAAAAAAATCATAAAAAATGTTTAGCAATTGAAAGTCAAGTGGTATAGCCCTGATTAGATCCAGAAAGCATGTAAAAACTCTCCAAGTTGATAGTGAAACTTTCAATCGATATTCCGTTCACGGTATTACTAATTTACTATAAAAATAGTAATTTTATTAAATATACAATTTTTTTTTTTTTAATCGAAGCAACCTTGAAAAATTGTTAATTAGAGGTTGTGGTAACGACTAAAAAAGTGAGGAATAGAAGGGAAACCTCAATGGCATAAAGATTGTTACTCAGAGAGTTTCATATACTTCGGCTGTTTGACGAAGAGGAAAGACGACGTTCCGGAGACAGAGATAGTGGACCAGTAGAAACAGCGATTACGTGGACGGACATTGAGTAGTTCACGGTTTTCAGACGACTTGTTCGCCTCGTTGGGCAGTGGAAAAGCTCTCTCATCGTCAGTGAAACGCTGCTGTCTGTCTCAGTCTACTTCAGAATAATTCCAGGAGAAATGAGATACTTCAAGAATAATGGTGATGGGGCCTTAATATCTATTTGCCAAATTACACAATTGGGGATTTTTTTGGGGATCTTGTTATTATTTCAATGGTAAATTATGTAGCAATGTATACATTTTGATTTTTTTTTTTTAATGCAGAAAGTTTTTAATTGTGGACGCTCAAAATTTTCATCCCAAACTCATTATAAACTCTAACCAATTTTGAAAAAAAGCCCAACAAACCTTAATTTTCATACCTAATTCAGGTATCCAAAAGAAACCATCAGTTACCGAATGTCAAAGAATACAAATAAGAATAACGTTCATTTTGCCTTGGTATTATGAAATAATGACAAACTCCTTCAATAATTTTCTCCTATTTAGTTTTTAAGTTCATTATAAATTTGTTATCTTGTAACCAAAAATGATCGTTTTTGATAATGTTTTGAACTGTCGCATCTTATTTTTACCTGACCTATCTGTCTCGAAAAAAAGTCAAATTTGCAATTTTAATTAGATCTGAACAAGTGAGACGTCATTTCGTTTTCTTAGATATAATATGAGAATTCACTGAATAGTAATATTCATTATTTGCGAATAAGAAATGAATAAATAAATAAATTTCAAAACAGAAAATGGTTCTACCTCTGTCTCTCTTTCATGAAGATTAAACTCAAATTAAAAATTTAAGTTTTTAAAAGCAGTGTAAGAATAGGTATGTCGATTCACTAACTTAAGCACAGTTATTTATCAGTTTAGTCATTAATCTAATTTTTTTTCTGTATCGAATGGAAATTCAGCATCTTGTTTCACACTATTTTCTCCCCTTAAATGCGTACGCAAATTATTCAAAATCTCAGTACTTCATCGGATTGAATACCGCAATAGGGACTACACCAAAGTCCGAAAAAATTAGCAAAATCGATTTGCAGTTTAAGGTTGCAAAAAATAATAAAGCATTTTGAAGAGGAAGGTTTCTTATATGACAATCAACCACCGTTAATGGAAAAATGAATTTAAAAAAAATGGTGCATGTTTGAAATAATTTTTGGAAAATTAAATTTTTATTGTTATTTCAAACATCCACCATTTTTTTAAAATCGATTTTTCATTAACGGTGGTTGCTTTTGATGTAATAAATCTTCCTCTTAAAAATGCTTTTTTATTTTTTTGTTTCAGACTTGCCAATTCTGATATTAACTGTCGGCCATGGGTCAAGACATTTTCGACTTTGGTGCCTTCTATAAATTATTCTAAGAATCCAAATAAAAAATAAATTTTTATTTTGTACTTTCGAAGGATATAACAATGTTGTAATAACAGTTTCATAGTCAAACCTGATAGAGGAGCTGAGAAAAAAATCTTAAAAATTTGCTGTTTTTGACTTTCTAAAGTAGACTACTACTTTAAACAAAAAAGTATCCCAACTCTTCTGGAATTATCTTGTACTGTTGTACTATATACATGTATGAATATAGGCCAGAGAAAGCTCTTATTTATAATACGAGAAGTTCATCCTACATCTAGGACTTTTAGAGGTCTCCTTTACTTTCGTCTCTCTCAGTCTCGCCTTTTGTTTGCTCCTTATCCTGATTTTCTCCTTCCTATCTTTCTCACTCTCTCTTTATATATACAGGGTGTCCCAGGAATGCAGGGCAATACCGTGAGGGTAGATTCATGACGTAATATCGAGTAGTAAAGTCCTTTGCAATTTTTTAATATTTCGAACCACTGAATTGGTATTAATTCATTAAATTAATAACAATTCAGGGGTTTGAAATATCAAAAAGTGGCAAAAGACTTTTCTACTCAATATAACGTTAATAATTAATTAGATTAATAACAATTCAGGGGTTTAAAATATCCAAAAATTGCAAAGGACTACTCCATATTACGATAATAATTATTGAAGTTAATAACAATTTCGGGGGATGAAAATATCAAAAAAATGGCAGAGGATAAAATTTTTTACTCGATATTACGTCACGAATCTACCATCACGCCCTTCATTCCTGGGACACCCAGGGTGTTAAGTAACTAGATAACCTGACTAGGTTCACCGTATAGAGCGCGCGGAGACGAAAAATTACCTTTTTTTTAAATCGTTATACGACAAAAATTGGCATACTTATTAATGTATTAAGCTGACCAATGACGGCTAGAATCTAGGAGCAATGCTCTTGATGAGTCGCGTGGTGGGGGTAACGTTAGGCGTGGCGTAAAAACCCCCACCAACGGCACTTTTCTTAGATTCTTGCTGTCATTGGTCAACTTTAAAAACATTGATAACTCAGCCAACTTTTATCGTACAAGATTTTTAAAAAAAGCCAATTTTTCGTCTTGATGCGCTCTACACGGCGAACCTAGTCAGGTTATCAGAATTGCTTAATATCCTGTATATACACACGAGCGGCATATATAAAGTCTGAAAAGATCTGTACAAGACAGGAGAGGCTGAGGCGAACGATGCAAATAAGTTGCATCCCTCGCAACGAGACAGTATATACATATATGTATGAAAAAAGGACATGCAAAATGGGGAAAGGAGACAAGAAAAAGAGGAGAAAATAAAAAGGATATCTAGAGAGCACATAGACGAAACCGGAGAAGAGAGCGTGCAGCGTAGCGCGTTCAACGGGCCAAACTGCAAATCCGTGCGACGTGCCGTAAACGATCCTATCCCGCTGCCGTTACACTGGCACGTTTTCCAACCAAATCAGCTGAGAGTGAGATAGAAGGAGGTTGAGAGGCACGACATCTTCAGACGTTTTTTCTCCTTCCCCGCTCTCTTTTTTCCTCGTGAGAATCGTCCTCCTCAGTTTTCCCTTTTTCCTCCGGTACCTCTCGCCTCCTTGTGCAAAATCTATTCACATGTATATACGTATACATGTAACAAATCGCATATAAAACCACCGGTGAACATCCAACCAAGCGCGCGGACGGTCGCATCGTCGAAAAAATGGCGCGAGTGTGCGGTTTCAACCGCTTTTCTCCTGACGATCTTTTTTATTCCACTCCTTTTTTTCTCTCTTTCCCGTTGGCCAGGGTTTTCTATCGAGAGTGCCCACGAGAGAGTGTCCTGTG
Source organism: Alloplasta piceator (assembly GCA_946863875.1). Classification (NCBI taxonomy): domain Eukaryota; kingdom Metazoa; phylum Arthropoda; class Insecta; order Hymenoptera; family Ichneumonidae; genus Alloplasta; species Alloplasta piceator. The sequence continues at coordinate 43,187,979 of OX333074.1, forward strand.
GGCCGGAAACTCTTGAACGCTCCCGCGATCCTTTTTTCATTTTGCTTTTTTATAGATATACACGCCGGTATGAATCGTTTCAGGTGAAATAACAAATTATTCTTGGTGAAACAAAATTTTGGAACCCCTTAAGGTAATATATGGGTTTTGAAGGTTAAAAATAGATATTTTCTCTACTTTGTTTATGTAATAGATAAATTATGTTATTCAAAATTTTGAGTATAAAAAATAGAAAATTTAAACAATATTTTTTCAAAATTTCAATGAAAAATTTGACAAATTCAGCTGGTGGGACCTAGTTTCCAAAGACCCACAGAAAAAGTGTCCCTTCAGTGGTCAAAATAGCTCATGATATCTTTATCTGAAATCTCAAAACCAGATTTTATTTATTAGTTGATAATTATAGCTCGTGAATGAACCAAGAATCTAAAAAAAGGTTTGAATTATAATGTTTGGCAGAGTCTTATTATTATGCTAGGAATCTAGCTGGATTCCCGTAATCCATCTTAGTCAGGGATCAGGATCCTTCTGGTGATTGGACCAGATTACATGACCGGAATGAAACATTTGTAAAATGGAATCCAGCAGGGACTCCCAAATCGATTCATGTCTGTGTCCAGGGTGGGTCTTATTCGATGCTTAAGGGGGTCTAATCAGCGTGAAAATGGCGGCTCTTAATAATAATTTATAATTGTTGTAGAATGCTCACAAATGTTATGTATCGTCCACCATTTGAGGTACCAGAAAAACAATTTTTTGGGACCAGTTAGACCAATTACGGTGCACTGGATTCCTGAGAAACCTCGTTTTGAGTTTTTACACTCTGCGCGTGATTCAGAATAAACCGCTCGACGGATTTGTTCTACAACGTCTCATTTTCTTCGTAATGCTTTTTCCCATGGGATGGACGTGGCACATTTTGATTCAAGTCAAAATTGTGACCGGGACAATGGCTGGAAAGTTCAAAATAGGCTAACATTTTCAAAACAGGCCTGCAACTCCGGAATAAAGGGCTCAAATAATCTGCCGTGTGTTAATCCTATGGGGAAAACTGTCATGAAGAAAACAAAACGTCGTAGAATAAAATCCCCCGAGCGGTTTATTCTGAATCACGCGCAGAGTGTAAAACTCAAAGCTTGGTTTTTCAGGAAACCAGTGCACCTTAAGGTTCTAACTAGTTCCAAAAAATTGACTTGACCGGCTTAGATGAACCATGACGGATTATTGAGGAATTATATAGGATCGTCAAATAAATTGTATTTATTAAAATGGGCACTTTTCAGGAAGGAACCTGAATTACCAACATTGTCTTTATTAATGACTAAAAGATTGTATGAACGTGTGTTTGCTAAGAGACTTGCTAAAGTGCGCCCTATAAATAGTCACAATTAACGTAATCACTAAGAATAGTAAATAAAAAATATATGGTTTTATCGTTATAATAAGGAATCAACGTGGGGCCAACCAGGGATCCCGCAAGGACTCCCTTATTATAGATATCCCTGAGAAATCTCGATCGAGATTTAAGGGAAACTGGAAGATTCCAGCAAATTTTCGCACAGGACTTCTCATTTCGGGGTTGCCCCAACAAATCCTGATCGAGATTTAATCGAAATATGAGTTTTTAGATTGCCGGTTAGTGTTAATAAGGACAACACTGGGGACCCACCAGGGATCTAGCAAGGATCTTCCCTTTGAGGGCATCCCTAAAAAATCTCGATCAGGATTTTGCTGGAAACTGAGAAATATCTGCACGGAAGATGTATACAAAACAGTACAATTTCCGGTACAGTTTAAACTACCTTTAGCCTTGTAAAATTAGTTGTAATCGGAAAAGAATAACTTTCGCTTAATTACTAGTCAATCTAATTTTGCAGGAGTGTGTAAAATTTCAATAAGAAACGCGCATTCGTTTTCGAAAAATCGTATCCACCGACTTCAAAAATAATGTTTCTAAAAGAAAAAAGCGATTAAAGTTTCCGGCTCCTGGTCGGTCTAGCTAAATGAGGGGAATTCTCGAAGGCTCTTCCTAGACTCTCACTCACATATTGTGCTATTAGATAAATAAATAAAATTGTATTCCTTAAAATTTTCAAACTTGTGTAGCCCTTTGATGAAAGCTGCAGATTTGGGGAGTGAAGGGTAGAATAGGTTAACTGCAATTCACTTGAAAAGTTGATGTGTTGTTTCTTCTGGCTTGAATTCACAAATTATATTAGGATCACATTTTTGGATCCATGAGCCTTTTAATTTAAGCGAAATGCTCCATATATTCTTTATAGTTACCTGTACATATAACGTATATTTTTTTTTGTATGGAGATTGCTAACTCTTTCGCTCTTATGTGTATGTACCTTAATGCACCCACAGCTCAAAATAGCTATATGTATTCCCCTTAGGTTGATGCTCTGTCGCTCCTCTGAATCGTCCCTCGCCACTTGACACCGTTCCAAAAGCCACCATTCACCTCTCCCCAACCTATACGATTTACGTTTTTTACCACGATTTTTTTTTCTTCTTTTATCGACATAAAGCTCAAGGGTATTTCAGCACTGTGGTGAATTTTTCAGAAATATAGATTGCAGGATACAAAGTAGAGCAGGAGTAGCCTTCACAGTGAAACGTTCTGCAATTAATCGAAAAAAGGACAAGGAAAAAAGTAGGGGTTCTGATAAATTAAGGTAGTAGTCTAGAAGTGGATTTAAATATAGTAGATATATTAATTCTAATAGTAGTAGTAGTCTAGCTATGTCTAGTACTTAGCCTTCTCTAAGCTTTACCTACGCCTTGTCTAGGCTTACCTTGTCTATAGTAGTAGTAGTCGTAGTCTAGTCTAGTAGTAGTGCGACGAATTAGGAAATCTTTCTTTTAAGGGGTTATACGGAGTCAAAATTTTCAAAAAATCAATTTCCTTTAAGGGGGTCTTGTCAGCGTAAAATCGGAAAAAAATCGTATTTTTTAAATTTTTTTTTCACGTTTCACAAACGCTTTTGCACTTATTTACCCACTCATAGACCCGAATGTTGGAAAATGGCAAAGTTAGAAGCGAATCTGTAAAAAAAAAATTTTGAAAATTGAGAAATCCATTTTCAAAATTCTGCATTTTTTTCCACAGATTCTGGATCATAAATAAGTAATCTGGATCATGATGAGAAAGTGGTATGCGGCTGCCTTATATTTTTTTTTATTATTTTTTTTTCTAAAATAAAAATAAAAAATTCGAATATTCCTTATGAAAGTGAAAAAAAATATATATAAAAATAAAACATGTCTTGGAAAATTTCGATATTTTGCATATTTTCCAAAGTAAGTGAGAAAAATCTTTTACTGAAAAAAAATATTCTCCTTTATTTTGAAAAATATGCGAAATATTAAAAATTTTCAGGACATGTTTGATTTTCATTTTATTTTTTACTTCTATAAGGAATATTCAGAATCAATTTTTTTATTTTATTTTAGAAACTAAAAATAAAAAAATTATTTTAAGAAATATGAGGCAGCTGCATCTCACTTCCTAATCATGATAGATATTACTTAATTATAACTCAGAATCTGTGGAAAAAATTGCAGACTTATAAAAATGGTGTTTTTTCAGTTATTCCGTTTTTACACACAAACGATCGTCTTGCCACTTGAAGGATGATGAAATAATTTTGTAAAAAATTAGGCTGTTTTTAAAGTGGAATCAATACGAAAACAGATCTGATTACCTAAGGGAAATGACTCCTCGATTTCACTTGGAACGCTCCATATATATATATATATATATACAATTGATTATTCATTCAGATTCCTGTAGAGTTGGTAAACAAATAATTATTCTACTATTGAATCGAAATTTGAATATCGCGCGATTGCGCGCTTACAACTCTGCGGACCAATCAAAACGCTTGAAAGAAGTGACTGCGGGCCAATCAAAGAAATTGTCGCACGTGTTCAGAAAGTCTCTCGTAAATATACTAGTAAATTTTTCTAGTAAATTTTTGTTACTAGCAAATGCTAAACTGTTGCTGCTGCAACAGAAAACAAACGTTCGCGCTTGGTTTATCATTTTTTTTTATTGTATTCACTTATTTCTATCGAGTGTTTATTTATTTGTTCAAAAGAAATATAAAATATCTAAAACGATCTTGACAAACGACACGAGCAGTTTTACAGGGGTTAGTGATGCGTCAGTTCATATGTTTATTATATTCAATCATTTGTAAAGACAATGGTATTCGTCGTCTTCACTAAATAATCGAATTGATTCTCATATTTATTTACACTTTTTCCAGTAAGTGAATTTAATTCCGTGCCTTATATGTACAATATAACCTCCAAACTGTCAACGGATTGGAGGTTCTATTATAATAAATTTATATCATTTTTGGTGTAAAAATATTTGTAAATATTAAAAATAATTACAAAAATAAACATGAACAAACCATGAAAAGCGTGTTAAAAAAAATTTCCTGCATGCAATAACCATGAAATAGTATTTTGTGCATCTAGGGCCAGAGATAAGTCTTTTTGTCGAGCGTGTAGTTTGCCGCAACGAGCGAACCGAGGGCTGCAACCATACGAGTCAAAAGACGAATCTCTGGCCCGTGTTGCACACGATCTTTTTTTCCCCATGGGAGATTTGAGTGTATTTTCGCTATATGCGTGGATAGCCAAAAAGTGTCACTTTTCGGCTATCCATGCATATGGTGAAAAGCACGAAAATCTTGCATGGGTGAAAAAAAAATATTGTTTCTTATGCAGGTGCAGTAATCGGTGGAGCGAAGGACTAAGAAAACGTTTTTCCACACCTTCAACTTCGGAGGCTGTTTCCCGAAACCTGGTTCTTCAAAAACTCTGCGCGCAATCCTGACCAAACCGCTTCATGGATTTTATCCTACGACGTCTCATTCTCTTTGTAATACTTTTACGCACTGCTTGAGCACGGCACATTTTTATTATAATCAATATTGTTTTGTGTGCAGTGCTTTAAAAACCAAAAATGGGTCAACGATTCAAAAAGTGGCCTGTAATTCCAAAATGAGGATCTAAATAAAATGTGCCACGCTGAAGCGGTCCGCAAAAGTTTTACAAAGAAAATGAGACGTCGTGGGATAAGATCCATCAAGCAGTTTGGTCAAAACTGCGCGCAACGTGTGAAAATAAAAAATTGATATATGAGAGAACCGCTGCACCTTAAGGGTTCTAACTAGCGTCAAAAGTTGCTACATTTGATACATCAAATTGGGGACTATCTGTGAAATTTCCACAAATGCCATGAACATTTATATTGATGTTCAAAAATCGGTATTTTGACGCTGTCAGTCTCCCCTTAATTTCATTTTTTTCCATTTTTTTTCAACAAAATTTGAAATCCTTCATCCACGCCCTAGCTATTATCATAATAAATAAGTTGTACAAATTTAGTGGGGTCGGATTGATAGTTTTTTAGTAATCGTGTCCTCAGCAAAGGTGTTTTTCAAAAAAGACGATTCTGAGATGACCGCGTTTAAAGATTCAAGTAGGTCGTACGGTTGAAATACCCATAACTACGAATCTGATGCTCCGATCTTTATAAAATTTGGTGAGAGTATTCTTGAGATATTGTGTACTTAAAGAATATGCAATACATTTTTTTCCCGACCATCACAAGTGTCTTAAGGGCCTTAAGAGCGCAATTTGAAGAAAATTAATTTTTTCGAACTGCCCTGGTATATATTTATATACATATGGGGCATTCCACGTCAATTCACGCGGTCATCGGCCTGACCCCCTCGAATTTTGATGTCCAATGAATTGTGGGTTTCGTTTGGCCCAAAATATGACCTCAAATTTTTATATATTTTTATTTAATTTTTCAGGAGTAGCCCGAACTAAAAAATCATTAAATTGAGGGAAAACATAATGAGGGGCCTTTTTTTAATTAATAAAAAAATTTCACTGGAACTAGAGCTCGAAACAGATATTTTCGTCATAGTTCGATAAAGGGCAAAAAATAATTACTTGTATATTAATTTTTTAATTGATTTTTTGTATATTAATTTTTTTTAAAATAATTTCTTAATTTAATTGTTGCTTGTAGTGAGAATAACAACAAAGATATTTTTCTAGTGAAACTCGACATTTTTTTCTTGATTTACGAGTGAACCGACAACATTTTTCGAAAATTTATTAACCTCGACGACCCGAAATGAAACGGATGATTTAAACACAATTAAAAAATTTAAATAAAATTATAACCTCAATTATTTTTGGCCTATTATCGAACTATGCCGAAAATATCTGTTTTGGGCCCTATGTTTCTGTAAAAAATTTCATTAATTCAAAAAAACCGGTCTTTATGTTTTCCCTCAATTCAATGATTTTTTAGCTCGGGCCACCCGTATGAAAATGAAATAAAAATTTCTTAAAATTTGAGGTCATATTTTGGGCAAAACGAAACCCAAAATTCATTGGACATCAAAATCCGTGGCCGATGACCACGTGATTTGACGCGGAATGCCCCATATATATTCATGCATAGACATATAAAAACCATGTTATGCATCTGTATAACATTAATAGCGATGTAGGCTGCTGGACTGATGGCTAATAGTGGCGGTGTGTTCTACTGGACAGCAAGAGCTCTCCATTGCTCGCCCATCATTTCCGTGTTCCGAGAGCCGTGCAAAGTTACCTCTCGTGCCGATGCTGACCGGGCACTAAATTCACGCTACGATACACTGATATACAATCTCACATTCACGCATCATATCAGACATAGTGTGTACATGAAACGTTCGGTGCCAATCCGAATCTGATCTCAACCATCTCAGATGACCATCCACAATTGATTTCACTATTCTCATGCTCATTAAGAGGTTATGCGCAATCAGGAGGTCGAAATTGCGATTTTTCAAGAATTTTTCCAGAAAGAGATTTTAATTTATTAACGTAAAAATGTATATACATATTTTTGTAACTTTTAATTAAATTTTGAAATTTTTCTTTTTAAAAAATAATTATTCTTGAAGCCACTGTAATGAAAAAATAAAAAAAATTTCGTTAATATCAGATATAATCTAGTATTTGATCGAAAGAATAAGCAAAATATTTATTTCTAACAAAATGACAGTTTCTAAAAAAAAAATCGATTTTTTATCAAATTCTTTGCCTTAAATTGTTTATAAAATGCAAAATATTTATCGGTAAGAAAAAGCCTTCGAATAATTAGTAAAAAATATATTTATGAAGCTTGTGTATGCATTTTTGAGACTGATCGGTTATGTCGTTTATGAGAAATCTTGCTCACTGACTCTAAAAACACAGTTTTTAGAAAAGCGCGTTTAAAGTTTCAAAGAATCTTGATTTAAAAAAATCCAAATAAAGTGCAAAGACAGGAGAAAAAGTTAAACATCCAAACGATGGATCGAAGTTGACCTCGCACTAAGTACACACTGAGAAAGAAATTTGTTGAAAATGCAAAAATTTGTTTGACTCAACTAAATATTTGTTTCCGGACGTTCAATGAGACCGTTTTAGTAATTCAACAAAGATACAGTGGAAGTCTTAGTTAAATCGGTTAAATCGTTGCTTGAATGGGCAAAGTTTCAGTTCAATCAAATAAATATCTTTGTACCAAATAAATTGTGTGATTGAAAATATGAATTGTTTTTTTGTTACAGCTAAATTTATTTAGTTCAAATATACTAGAAATCAAGGCAATATTTCTATACAGCAAATCAGTAACATGTAAATTCGACTAAACTGTATCTTGAAATTGACCAAATAATTTCGTTCACCTCATATCTTATGGTTAACCAAATCCATTTGTTGAATTAATTATAGTTTCATTATTTCAAACAAATTAATATTGAATCAACTAAATTTTTTTCAACTAAATAGATTTAGTTGTTTTAACTGAACTTTTTTCTCAGTGCAGGGTTTAATACGTAGCACGTGTCAGAATGGCAGGTAAGAAAAACCGTTAAATTATGAATAATTGATGTATCGTGCGAGAATGTGAGAGAGGAATTAATTTGTAAGTTTTATGTGTGCGAAACGTTCATTTTTCAAACTGATTACAATCGGAAGGCCTTATGTCCAATTATTCAACTTCTCAAATTCATTTTCGATACTATATTTTGCTTCTTAACACTCAACATTTACTCGGATATGAATGTGCATATTTCTTGGTTATATTACATTTTATAAAGGGATATTATTTATGCTGTTGGAAGAAAATCGTTAGATGCACGCAGTGCACATTGCGATACGAATATTATATGATTTGCCATAAACAGTTGTATAATAATGGCACATTGTCGTAATGGCAACGCCTCATTATATGTATATTAGGGTGATTCATTTCAGGGCAACTATTTTTTTTTACCCATCGTGCCCGAAAATCTTTAGGTGGTACCCAAAAACGAAGTTTCGTAAAAGGGGGGTGTTGTCAAAAAATATTCAGAGGTCGCGAACTAGAATTGAAGGTTTCCCATTTGATTAACACTGAAAAAAAAAAATTCTCATAATTCGTGTTACTATTCCACAAATTTTGATACCACGATATTTTTCAAGTAGGTACTTATAGGAAATATGATACTCTACAATAAAGTTCATTGAGCCGTATCCTTAAATTCAACCGTTTCAGCGGTATCATTATTTCAAGTGAACAGTGTATTAACTTTGTAGAGAAAGTAATTTGCTAGAAAAAAGTCTCATAAGCCGAGCCCGTAAATTCAACTTTTTTTCAGGTATAGGTGTATAAAGTAAAATAGTTAAATATTTTTTTGTTTCATTCAATCAAACGAATTCCATTTTCTACGAGATAGCATGTAAAAAATCATCAGAAAAACCATTCAACAAATGTCACAAAGACTTCCCTATGCAAATAAATCAATAAAACAAAAAACAAAAAATCTATTTATTTTACTTCATCCACCTATAGCTGAGAAAGAGTTGAATGCACGGGCTCGGCTTTTGAGACTTTTTTCTAGCAAATTACTTTCTTTACAAAGTTCTCATTTGAATTTTTTCGATATATCTAATAGCTTAGGCGTTACAGCCATTTGAATAGATATTTCCATACACTGTTCACTTGAAATAATGATACCGCTGAAACGGTTGAGTTTACGGACATGGCTCAAAAAACTTTATTGTAGAGTATCATATTTCCTATAAGTACCCACTTGGAAAATATCGCGGTATCAAAATTCGTGGAATGATAACATTAATAATGAGAAATTTTTTTTTAGTGTTAATCAAATGGGAAACCTTTAATTTGGATTCGCGACCTCTGAATATTTTTTGATAACACCCCCCTTTCACGAAACTTCGTTTTTGGGCACCAACTAAAGGTTATTGGGCACGATGGGTAAAAAAAAATAGTTGCCCCGAAACGAATCACCCTAATGTATGTATATATATATATATATATATATATATATATGTATACGCGGCTATTAATACGTACGTGGGAACGCGGACGATTAAACGGAATTTCCATCAGGCGCGTCTCGATAACTGGTGAAACATGTTCGTTGTTGAAGGTGTATCTGTAATGCACTATTACGTGCTATATCTAGTACATAGAAGCACCGTATGAAAGCGAGAGCGCGGTCGAGGCCAAATTATAGAAACCATTGCTGAAGATCTACTTGAAGATATTACACGAATCGACTCGGAGAGAATTTGTGCAATTTATCTATTGAAGGGACCAAGTCAGCATAAAAAAACCGGCTTTTAATAATAAATTATAATTTTCGTAGCGTGCCTAGAAATATAATGTATCGTCCACCATTTAGGTACCGAATGAACCATTTTTTGGAACTAGTTAGAACCCTTAAGGTACACCGGTTCCCTGAAAAACCTAGTTTTCAGTTTTTACTCTCTGTGCGTGATTCAGAATGACCCACACGACGGATTTTACACGACATCTCATTTTCTTCTTGACACTTTTCTCCATAGGATGAACGCGGAACCTTTTGTTTCAGCCCTTTATTTGCCAACCTGAATTTTGTCCACTCGTAGTGACGGTTCAAGGGCAGTTGAGGCCTTGCATTTTGGGTGTCAAGTCCCTCTCCTATGTAAGTTTTTTAAGGTGAGGGTCGTGGTCCCCATCACTCACTCGTTCGGAAGTAATTGGCAGAAACAATTTTGGGTAGGACAAAACTGACCCAGGTTTACAGACGAAGAGCTAGGTATCGTTTTTGGTGTCAATCCATGATGAATTCCAAAAGGCAATGATAAATAACGTTCGGATAGTTGAAAAAGCGTGAATTCGAAAGCGTATCACACAAAAGTAGTTGTAAGGAAAACTTTAAATAGACGTAGCCTGCCTACAATGTATTTCCAAGATCTTCCGCCTATTTCTGAATTAATTATAGAACAACATTAGCCACGACCGCTTATGCACCAATTTTTTTTTACATTGTAGAACCAATTCAACGTATCATTTATTGCCTCGTGTGTGTTTGCATTCACGATAAATGTCGTACAATTTTTATTGATCCAGCAAGATCGATCGAGCGCTACGTGGCGCTATTTTTCGATTCCGATATAAGTGAGCGATATTTAGTATTTAATAATAGTGACAAAATCGAGCACGCCGAGTACACACACAACGAAAACTCAAAATGCGTTCTTTTTTCAACATGACTTTTTCGAAACCTGCTTGAATATAAAAAAAAGACCTTAAACTAAACAAAATTCTATCGATCACCAGTTTATAAATAATCAGAGAAAAAAACCATCCATTCGTATGGATATTGATATTTTATTTTTTAGGCAACCCTTTACCAATATATCAATGGGACATTGGAAGGAAATTCATTTTTTGTCATCAAGATAGATATCTATATTTCTGTGATTTTATATAGGATATTTTAATAAAAATTGCGATGAGATAAGTTGAAGAAATGGCCATCGAGAGAATTTTATAACGATCCCGCAATATTTTTCCTTGAAAATTGAAAATAAGTTGGCGCAAGTAAAAGCACGTTATATTGAACTTCAACATTATTGGACTGCTAACACTCGAACAAAGTCTTCTATAATATATTTGATCTGGCAACGTCCGTAATGAAGTATGTTTTATATCTTTCATTTAATGCAAACGAGGAAAATTCGACCGAATGTTTGAACCTTCAAAGAATTTTTGAAAAAAGTGTAAGTTCAAAGGCGTAAACTTCGCCGCGACTCTATATGAACCCCCAAAAACACCAAAAACGGTGTACGAAAATTGGAGACAAGTACATTTACGAAAGTATCTGCTTTAGCTTAGTTTTCTTACAGAAAGTTGTGAAAAAAATAGACATAAAACTCACAACACGCATTGCCATGCACATGTAGTTTCTTAATGTAACGTTAACTTTGCAATCACGATTTTAAAGGGTGGAGCCTAAATAAAAAAATTATAAAAATTTTAAAAAATGGATTTTCGGCCCACCCTATTGCATAGGTTCACACTGGGGTAGCTAGAATTTCGTTTGCATTTTTTCCGGAATTTTTTTTTGTCTGTCAAGGTACCCGATCTTAACCGGAAACCCGAAATGATCCGGGTATCCGGAACGATCTGGCTACCCGAATGTATCCGGATATCCGGATACTCGGATAAGTTCAAGCTCTGGTTTCAATGGCGTTACAACGTTTCCAATGAAAATCGATGGCCTAGTTAAGTAAAAGCCTTCGTAGCTGTGCGTCTGGGCGAGGATAAATAGCGATTTATTGCAATATCCGTCGGTCCAGTACTCGAACTGAAACCTCTCACAAAAGACAAAAGGTGCTCGAAATTTCTAGAATAGACGTTTGAATTTGATCAAATTTCGAAATGTTTCAATGGCGTTTATAACGTTTCCAATGGAAAATTGATTAACTAGTTAATTGAAAGCCCTCGTATATGAGCCTTAGCGTGGATAAATAACGGTCTATTGCTTCGGCAGTCGGTCCAGTACGCGAACTGACACCTCTCGCAAGAGGGAAGAGGAACTCGAAATTCCTAGATTGGATATTTGAATTTGACCAAATATTGAAAGGTTTCAATGGCGTTACTACGTTTCCAATAAAAAATCAATTAACTAGTTAAGTGAAAGCCCTCGTAGCTATGAGCCTGGGCAGGGATAAAAAACGATTTATTGCAATATCAGTCGGTGCAGTACCTGAATTGATACCTCACGCAAGAGAGAAGAGGAATTCGAAACTCCTCGATTCGTCACGCTGGACTCTCGGTCCACTGCCTCCCCGTGTAACAGGCAAATCTCGCAGTCTAGGGCTTCGTTCGGAGAGAAACTCAAGAGCGTACACGTGTTTTTTATATTGCATGTAACGCGTAGTTCAAGTATCGAAACCTTTCGATGGCGTTGCAACGTTTCAAGTGAATACAGTACCTCCTCTCTTCAAGAGCATTTCCCCTCCGTTCCGCTTGAGCAAGTCTTATTGCTTCCCCCACTCTACCCATGTACGCCGTGCGAGCTCTTATAGCGAGTTCTAGTGATAAAGCATTTTCTATTCTGGTTCACAATAGAAAATGCTTCATTACCCAAATTTTAGAATTTCGAAAATGGATTTGATTAAATGTGAAACACATGGATTCATTCGATTTTGACAGATTCAATTCGAATAAATTTCATTTTGTTCAATGGTGGAAGATTTTCTACGATGAAGACTACTTTTTTTGTTTAATTACAATTGATGTCAAACTTCCTCCGAATCAAATAGCAGATCCTCCCGTAGTCAAAAACTCCATTCGTTGCCATTGAAAAATCGCCATTCATTTCCCATTGCAAAAATAACCAATGAAGATGAATGGCGAATTTCCTAAGGATATTTTTGCCATTGAATTCCCCAGATGAAATCGAATGGGAATTTTCCAATGAGGATTGACTTCCCCATTTGAAACGAAATGAGGATTATCCATTAGAGATTCAATGGAGGAAATCTCCCTAGGCAATTTGCCATTCATCTCCATTGGTTTTTGTGGGCAATGGGGAATGAATGGCGATCATCAATGGAGATTTTTGATCAATTAGATCTTACGAGATACCGCTTTTTCGATGTAAACATTTTATTTCGAGACTACCCTTTCTTGGGTTAACACTCCTTTCAGCAATCCTCGACGAGAACATTAGTCCTCAAGTGAACGGAAATTCTCTACGAGAATTAAATAAATAAGTACAATTACATCAGCCGCCAAGAACTCCTTGCATGGATTTTTTCGACACCGACTTCTGCTAATATTCCGTCCGTTGCTCACACCCGTCTAGATAAGCATACTCTCCGCATAATTCGTATAGGAGTTCAGCGGTTACCGTCTGCGACATCTTGCGCCAAGTCCCGGAACTAACGCGACGCGGTCGGTGGTGATAATAATAATAATCCTCTGCCTACGTTACTAACATATGAAAGGCGCACGATCGCTTGTTCTCGCGGGATGAATGTGGTAATATAAAGCATAATTAAATAATAAATAATAATAATGATAAATAATGATAATAATTGAATAATGAATAAAAATAATAAACGACGCAATGATTGTTAATTTATGGTTATTGTTATTACCATCATTGTATCGTTATTTCATTTACTACTGAAGTGACATTATTGATAAATGTTGACCATTGTATAATTTGTTACTTATTATTCAATGGGCATCATTGAGTAATGGTGATCATTCGGTTCATCCGCATTTGCTGTCCAGTGGACGTCATTGGGCAATGGTGACTTTTCAATGGATATCCACTCACTGATCGATGGTCATTCCTATACGCTATTGACAAATGCGGGAATCGCAATGGGTCCCCAATCATTATCCAATGGAGTCTTGTGAGGACCATTGGTTGCCATTGGCGATTCAATGGAGTTTTTTTTACTACGGGTTAAAATCACGAAAATCGTGTCCACCGAGCGTTCGGCAAATTCCATCATATTGCTTCAAGTATAAAATTTCATAAGGACTCACAACAAAGTTAACTTCAATGGATTTCATTTTTTTAAATAGCAGCACATTTTCCGGCCACAATCAAGATGCTCACTAGGTCTCTTACTAACTGTGTAATAACATCAATTACAATCAATGTTAAATATGCTTCGAATTGAATAACAAATATAAAACTCGCCAACAAATAGTTCACCGAGCATTTTCCAAACTTTCTATTTTCATCCTATTGTTTATCGTACTGACGTCCATAGGTATACTCTATTGAAGGATACGGTGACAAAATCTATGCACATATCAACATTCCGTTCTATTCGTCTATTTAAATTTTCTCAACCCATAACCTGTGCACACCCGTAGTAAAAAAAACTCCATTGAATCGCCAATGGCAACCAATGCTCCTCATACGACTCCATTGGACAATGAATGGGGACCCATTGAGATTTCCGCATTTTTCAATGGCGTATAGGAATGACCATTGATCAGTGAATGGATATCCATTGAAAAGTCACCATTGCCCAATGACGTCCATTGGACAGCAAATGCGGATGAACCGAATGATCACCATTACTCAATGATGCCCATTGGAAAGCAAATGCTGATGGACCGTACCATCAGCATTGCCCAATGGTGTCCATTGGAAGGTAAATGCTGATGAACGAAATGATCAGCTTTACCCAATGATGTCCATGGGGAAGTAAATGCGGATGAACTGAATGATCAGAATTACCCAAAGATGTCCATTGGAAACCGCGTCGCGTTAGTTCCGAGACTTGGCGCGAGATGTTGCAGGATGGCAACCAGCTAAACTCCCATGCGGATTATGCGAAGAGTATGCTTATCTAGACGAGTGTGAGCACGGAATATTAGCAGAAGTCGGTGTCCAAAAAATCCATGTAAGGAGTTCTTGCCGACTGATGCCCATGGGATAATCCCTATTCCGTTTGAAATGGGGAAGTCAATCCTCACTGGAAAATCCCTATTCGATTTCAAATGGGGAATTCAATGGCGAAAATGTCCTTGGGCAATTCGGCATTCATCTCCATTGGTTATTTTGGCAATGGGGAATGTATGGCGACTTTTCAATGGTGATGAATGCAGTTTTTTACTATATGAAAGAATCTCCATTGATCATCGCCATTCATTCTCCATTGCCTACGAAAACCAATGGAGATGAATACTGAATTGCCTATGGGGTTTTTCTTCATTGAATCCCCATAGGATAATCCCCATTCCGTTTCAAATGGGGAAGTCAATCCTCATTGGAAAATCCTCATTCGATTTCAAATGGGGAATTCAATGGCGAAAATCCCCTTTGGCAATTCGGCATTCATCTCCGTTGGTTATTTTGGCAATGGGGAATGAATGGGGATTTTTCAATGGTGACGAATGGAGTTTTTTACTACAGGCATACTGAATGAATTTTGCACTGTTTGCTTTTCCGTCCTTTTTCCTCTTGGAACAATTTGCAGTTGGCAGGAGTCTGCGGGTGTGCAGGTGAACGTTTCGCTTCTACGTTCTCCGCTAAAACTCGCTGAACACTGACGACTTTCTGCGTGATCGTACGAAGGTAAGTGGTAGACATAGTCAATCGTGTATCCGGACAGATGGTATATATATCGCTGCGCAATACTGCACCGAGCTCCATTGCTAGTTCGAAGTCACGAGAGCTTGCTTAAAGCCACCCGACAGAGGTATTACACAAATACAATCGACTCTAGTTTCGACGAACGTGCCATGTGGAATTTTGCGACCACACAAATCTTACTTCTCTCAGCATGATTTTTTAAATTTCGCTGAATATTTCGCTATTCCATTAAGGCGGTACTCTAGTCTAAAAGATATATATTTCGAGCATTTTGTGGAGCTCGAAAAAAAACCAAAAAATATTTTTACCATTCTTTTTTACAACATATTTATTAATACTTTGATAATAAACAAAAAAAAACAAGAAAAAAATGAAAAATAAATAAACTATAAGCTGATAAAATTAAGGGCTAAAAAAGGGAGGTGTGCTGGCTGACACGATTGCAACTTTTTTAGTCATCAGATACAAAATTTAAAAAAGGTCCTCAGTAACAATGTCGTTATAGTCCCTATCTCAGGAAAAACGGTGAAAAAATTCCCAAAATGGCGGCTGTCTGGACAAAAAAAAAGATGTTTTTCGACTTTTTTTATAGTTTTAAATTTTTTTACAATAGTGAAAAGAAATGGATACAAAAGTGGTAGGGGCGATGACGTTCGAGTGAAAAATTGTATCTGATTGAAATTTCCGTACTTCATGCTAAAATAAAAATCTGAAAAAAATCAGCAACATTTAATAATAATTATTATTGATAATTGTTGTTTGCAGCACGTCAAATGTTGCTCATTTTTTTCAGATTTTTATTTCATCACGAAGTACGGAAATTCAAATCGGATACATTTTTTAGCTGGGACGTCATCATAAGTTTCGAGCAAAAATAGTAAAAAAAAAATGTCATAGCAAGATTCTAAAATAATTCCAGGCAAATCCATGTATATGTACGCTACTTTTTTCATACTTTTCATTTTTTCTTAAACTTTATAATTTTTGAGTTACGTTGCATCTTGCAAAATTTGCTTTTTTAGCCAAAAGTGAAATAACTTTGCAAAAAAAGATCATACGGAAATTTGAAAGAAACGGAAGTGGAGATTCTGCGAACCCTTTCAAATGTACCGTTCATAAAAAAGACAAAACAAAACGTCCTCAAGCTGTGCATCCAATTCGCGATGGTCGAAAAAGGCCAAAAAACGGTCACGCACAAAAGTGCATACCGGGTTAAAAAAAAATTACAAAAAATATTTCAAACAGCAAAACAAAACTGAATTCCTTTGGGTCAAAACTCTACTAAAGCTACTTTATCCACATTCCTTCACTTACGCTGAGTTAAGGGGGTCAAGTCAGCGTCAAAACGGCGATTTTTAATTATAATTTATAATTTTTGTAGAATGTCTACAAATATTATGTATCGTCCACCATTTGAGGTACCAAATGAACAATTTTTTGGGACTAGTTAGAACCCTTAAGGTGTACCAGTTTTCTGAAAAATCTAGTTTTTAGGCACTCACTCATTCATGAAAGAAAGTGCCTATTGCAATCGCCTCGAATTCTGCGTCGGATGTCCGTCCAGACCCAGATCTCAAAAACCTGTGTACGGAATTCAATCTCCTTTTGAGTGTAGTTGCGTATGGTTGTAATCTCTATGCCCAAGAAGTTTAAATCCAAACAAATACTGTAAAACAAAGATTTTTGAAAAAAATAACCATTTTTATGCAAAAAAAAAGATATTTTATGACCATATATGTAGTTGAAACTTGGAATTTCACGATGGAATTTTTCTCTAACTCACACAATGTGCGTATATGATTGTAAACAAATGTCTCACGAAGTATGAATCCAATCAGACACCATTAAGTTTGCAATTTTTGCAAAGAACACCATTTTAACCAAAAAATGCTGATTCTGTCTATGTGCACTTGGAACTTGGAAGTTCACGAACGAATTTTTCTCTAACTCACACAATGTCTGTATATGATTGTAAACAAACGTCCCACGAAGTATAAATCCAATCAGACACCATTAAGTTTACAATTTTTGCACAGAAAACACAATTTTTAACGAAAAAAAGCAATTTCTGTCCATATGCACTTGGATCTCGAGAGTTCACGGACGAATTTTTCTCTAACTCACACAATGTCAGTTTATGATTACAAACAAATGTCCCATAAAGTATGAATTCAACCAGACACTGCTAAGTAAATAACTTTTACAAAATAATACAATTTTTCTCACTGGCAGAATTTCTACATGACCGTAAACAAGTACATATCACTTTCACGTAAACCATAGACCTGCGTACACGACGTCGCTACGTACGTCACGAAGGCCGCTACACCACGTACTGAGTAAAAAAGGAACGAATGAATCAAAAAA
Source organism: Alloplasta piceator (assembly GCA_946863875.1). NCBI lineage: Eukaryota > Metazoa > Arthropoda > Insecta > Hymenoptera > Ichneumonidae > Alloplasta > Alloplasta piceator. The sequence goes on from OX333074.1 coordinate 43,205,828, forward strand.
AATCAAGCAGCCGGCCTGAGCGCGCCAAATTCAAAACCCATAAGTATTTCTCTTATGAAAAGTACATGGTTCTCTACTCTCGCGTGCTTGCGCTCTGTTGGCATTATGGCGATCACCCGCGCGTTTCAAACGTGAAAAAACAGAAACTGAGCATTGATTTATAACCGAAAGCTTCTTTTACTAATCATAAATGTACTAATAATCATTAAATGATAACAATTTTATGATAAATATGCCCATGTCAAATGTCACTAATATTCGGCATTACTGCCTAATAATCTATCAAAGCACTTAAATTTATTGATTGTTTAGATACTTTTATATCATATTGCTAATATTCAAATCTGTCTTTTTATTAATCATTAATAGAATTTATCCGACTACTCGCGGTTCACAATGAATCAAAGAGTTCAAATTACGGTGTGGGTGCCTATTAAAACGTTCCTAAGGGACATGTTAACCAACATTCAAAATATATCACAAAAAAATTTATGATCCTTATATTCTCACGTTGTGAGTGCCTACTGACCTAATCGTTGCAATTCGATCACCAACTTTATGAACAGTTGCCCCTATCAAGAATGAAGCATGTGACTCAATATTATCAAAAACAATGTACATCAGTAATATGAAAGAATATAGTATTTCCATACCGAATAAATCAAGACAATGATTAAGAATACGGAGCGCAAAGCGCGACGACAAGAGCGCGCGAAGCACGGGGGGGTTTGGGGGGCTAAACCCCCCCGACGAGTACGCGAAGCATACTTGTTAGTTTTTACACTTGTTGCGTGATTCAGAAAGAACCGCTGGACCGATTTCGTTCTACAACATCTCATTTATTTCGTAACGCTTTTTTCTACGGGATGAACGTGGCACACTTTTTGATTAAAGTCAAACATGTGACCAGGACAATGTCTGTAAAGTTCAAAATAGCTAAATAAAATGTGCTACGTTCATCCAATGGGGAAAAGTGTCACGAAGAAAATGAGACGTTGTAGAGTAAAATCCGTCAAGCGGTTTATTCTGAATCACGGGCAGAGTGTTAAAACTCAAGACTAGGTTTTTCAGGAAACCGGTGCACCTTAAGGGTTCTAGCTAGTCTGACAAAAATGTTCAGTTGGTACCTCAAGTGGTGGATGGTGCATCATATTTGTGGGCATTCTATAAAAATTATAAATTATAATTAAAAATCGCCGTTTTGACGCTGACTCGACCACCTTAACCTTATCCATCCTCTATTCGAAATCGTTCGAGGTATTTTGCAATGAAAATTATCTCAAGATGAAGCTGACGAATGCTTATAACATTTCAGACAAACGCGTTTATGTGTGGGTATCAAATGGTAAAAATGTCAGGAACACTAAAAGTATATGTTAGACATGTTTACAATTATAACTATAGACCCCAATTAAACGGCATTAATATAGTGAAATTTTGAGAAATGGAGTATGGAAGTGAAGTATCGTAGAAGCGTTTTTTATATATATCTCAGTCCATAAACGCGGGAAATGTACGCAACAGTGCGAGACAAGTAATTACCATCGTATAACTATGTCCCTGTGTACCACTGCCGGTATAAAAGCTGTAAGTGGTCTTCAGAACCGTGTACGAGTAATAAAGCACGAGCAATTAACGTTTAATGTCGAGTTGGCTGAGACAGTTTTGCTAAAAAATTGTGCCTAGAGATTTCGTATCGTTGGATCTCTCTCTCTCTCTCTCCCTCTCTCTCTCTCTCTCTCTCTCTCTCTCTCTCCCTCTCTCCCTCGCTCTTTCCCTCTCTCTTTCAAAAATTATAAGAACTCGACGTACAACTTCGCGATTATTATAACACGTTATACATATATGTATACATGCTACGTAGCATTAGGCCTTTTACTCGCATACCTCGCGAGAAAACGTTCTCGATAATTCGCAAATAAACGCGCATTATCCCGAAGGACGCAAGTTCCGAGCGCAATACATAAAAATTCATCGAAATTATATGTGAAATTATATGTGAAGATCAGATTATTGTGCTCATGAGGCTTGATCAATCCAGCTTGTTTTTTTGACAGGTTGTTTCTTTTTAATGGAGAAATCGAAAAAGATTATCAACGAGAGAAAATAATAAAAAATGCTTGTAAAATTCTACTGGTTGAAGGTCGTCATGACAAATGCGAAAGTTAAAACTGTTGCTTTCTCATGAAAAATGAACCGTAGGAATTAGAAAATTGTACATAGTTCATTTATACTTAAAAATTTCTTACCTACATCTTGATGTTCTTTCTTTTATCCATTGGGCTTCTTTTTTTTTCGAGAAAGTCTAAAATCGAAGAATTTGTCGTAGAGACCCTGAACTCCTTATATTTTTTAGTATTAATTTGTATTAAGCGTAATGCAGTGTTATTACTTTCCAGCCGGTGAAAAGTACGAAATGTATTGATACAATATATTAAAATAAAAAATATTAAATGTGATTATATTTAATATTTTTCGACAGCGATTTTATGTCATAAAATGAAACAAGGCAGTTAACAATAAAACAAAGCATAATTTATTATATTGTGGCACACTCTGATAAATAAATAATACAATGATATAAGAACCGCACGGGGCATTCAAATCGTGCATTGATATTATATCGCGCTGTGAATTTGTTTCGTTAGGAGACACTCGCGGTTTCATCGATGACTCAATAACTGGGTCAGTTGTGAATTTATTTCGTGCTGCGTTGCTAGTATAAGGTACCTGCGGGTAATAAGGCCTAGCTAAGGGAGATTTGTAATAAAATGAAAAATATACAATTTAATCATTAAGTTTTAATGATAATCATTATTCAAGTACATTTTCTATAAAATATAAACGAAAAATGTTAATTTTTACCATAAACAAAAACGGAATAAAACTTTCAAAAAAACCTTGTCAGTAGGCCTTATTTTACTATAGGAGGGTAATAAGTGTTAAGGTTGTATGCGGCCGTGTAGATAAATATGAGTTGTTTTTGAATCGGCTTCGATACGGCCAGTGAGTAATTCCAGGTGTCGATGGAATAAATTTCGTTGATTTTTACGTTTCGATCCTTGGTTCGGATCTTCCTCAGATTTTTATTTACTCTATAATTTATATTACAATAGTTGTATGGAAGTTTCATATATGAAGTATAAAGTATGATAAGTGTAACGCGTGTGATAATATAGATATATATATAGAAAATGGTATGTTTAAATTTTGTGCTATTCCTTCAATTTTTAGGTTATGCGGTATGATCGTGACTGACCTGGGTTTTGTTGATTTTTCTAGGTTCATGCTTGTGTAGTTGGAAGATGATAGTACAGTATTTATTGATGAAAAAGCAATAAAGTAGTCGAGAAGAGTAAAATGGCTGATTTTCAATTGATTGAAAGAGGGATCGTTTTTTGGTGATCTCTGTCATCTGTGAAATTTGTGTGTATCATGAATTTCTTAATTTTGTGTATTTGAATGAGTGTAATATTTTATTAACGTCATATTTACCTATTGAAATTAATAATTTTATATCTTCCAAGTGCACATAACAGAAAAACTAGAGTTTTTTAATTGTTCTACATATTAAAATGTGAACTCTCTGAATGTTCGAGAAGAACTGAGTGACGTCAGAAGTTTCTTGAGCGCGGGAGGTGTTTAGGATCATTTGGGCAGTGCCGTGTCAAGAGTATTAATATAATGTATTAGGGGCGGTTTTTTTGGGTTTTGATTTCAGATATGGAGATTTATGTAACTCGGTCGGTAAAAATTATTTGTCTATCGGTAATAAGTTATGGAGGTGTGATATATGAGGTATTTAATATAAGTGTATATATGAGAGTTTAAGGGTCATTTAATTAAAATTAGTGTGTAAAATAGGTATGTTAAGGCCTACGGCTTTAACATACTTAAATAATTAAGGGGTCTGCCCCAATTAGACACGCAAAAAAATGCCTGTTTTCACGATTTTTTTTCATTGTTTTAAATTAGAAATATTAATATGACAATTATGAGGCTTGATATATAATCTTGAAATGCATGAAAAAAAAAATTTTCATTTATTTTTCGGTTTTTTATTATATGAAAATGCAGGCCAAAAAAATATCCAAAAAAAAGATGAGTGCGCCCTGTTGACGGAATCTCCGGAGTGGATTATCTAAAAAAAAAAATAAAAAAGGTTTTAGATTCAGTAAGGTCATGACTATGTCGCATATCATACGATTTTTGATTTTTTTAAAATTGACCAAATGGCGGCCATATATCAAAAAGTAAAGAAAAATAACCTTTTTTTATCAGTTTTTTTTTATTTAAACCAAGTTAAACTCAAAATTTCAAAAATCGTATGATATGCGACATGGCTGTCGATATAAACAATATGTGGTAAAAATTTGGTAAGGATTGATGCAGTAGTTTCCGAGATTTTTTCAACAGCCGTACAAAAATATCATTTCGAGAAAAACGCGATCAAACTCCGAACGGTCACTATTAGCGCGCTCAGGTAACTAAGTAAAAGTCCCTCAAAAGTACACTTAGACTGCTCGGATCTTTACGAAAATTTAATATGATACTTTCAAATATCTATACTTTCGAAAAATGGAATAAAAAAAATCGATTTTTTTAAAATTGCAATTAGGGTAGACCCCTTAAGCTATGCTCAATACATTTGGTATTTGTGATCAATAATCATATCAATGCCTCTCTGTAGCTTTATAAGAACTTAAAATTCTTCTTTCCACCGCTCTGACAGCTGATACCAGGTCGTTTTCTGACCACAACGCTGGTTTAGGAGGCATCGGGATCGAGTCACTGAAATCAATCATCAATTAATAATGAATAAAATTAGGTGGAGGATACACTCCCCTATAATGTAAAAACAACATAATTTTTAAAAAAATGTCGACACGTTTTTTCTCATGGTTAAATTTAGTAGGCCTTATTTACCGCCGACCACATTTTTCAGAAAAACAACAAATGACAAATATTTGGACCATGATACGTTATTTATATCGTTAAGATAATCGAAGTAGATATTCATAAAGATGAAGACGATGATTTTAGATCGTTAAGTGCAATATTATCAAAAATACTTACAATTTACGTGGACCGTTTTTTTAGTATTCCTGCTGCGCGGCCGCGTCATATGATAGATGATGCAGCACTGGAGACGGAGAACGGGGTATCGCGTTTCCGCGAACTTGTAGCGACATTTTTATGCATTATGCTTAAGTCAATGTGGCTTTGCACGAAAGCGGTCATTGTAAATATGATTTTTGTCGACTAGGCCTTATTACCCGACAGGCCTTATTACCCGCTGGCACCTTAGCTGCAATTGAATGAGTTTCCCTAAAGCTCGGATATTCACCGAATAAATTCGCAACAATTTCATCTACAGCTTTTATTATTTTTTTTTCTAACCCACACGTCGATCAATAAAGTGACTCGAGTCATAAAAGTTGATGGTTAACTGAGCAATCCCGGCCTTCTGACGATTTTCGAATGATACATCAGCGCCTCAATCTTTCCCTTATCTTACCTCCTTTAGCCACACTTTGATCGAAAACAAGTTTAAGAAAAGTTAACGAATAATAATCAAAAATCAAATTTTTGAACATTTGTATTCCTTATTGCGAAATATTTATAAATGCCCACCATTTATAATTTTGCACATAACGAGCCTTATTTTCCAATTGTCTATAATTAATAATAATAATAATAAGAAAGAAAAAACAGAACAAAACGTTCAAATTAAAATATGCACGATTTTTAAAAAATCACATTTTTCAAGTACAGTAAAACCCCGTTTATCCGAGGTAATATGGAGAGAAGGTACCTTGAATAAAGGGAAACTAGGATAACACGGAAGAAATGAAAATTAGAAAATTTTAATCATTTTCTATATATTTGAAATGGTAGAATAAAATTTAATCATCAAAGTATACAAAACGTTAATTAATCTTTGTGGTAACCCGACTTAAGAGAATCGGTAATAGAGCTCTGTTTCAATCTGCTCAATCGTTTTTTAGCTGCAATATCTCGCACTCGTTGATTGAAAATTAAATGTTTTTAAAAGTCGAGAATATTCGATGGTGTTATATTCCGCCATGATGGTTCCAAAAAATCTAATAAAATTTGAGAGATGTTTTCCCGTAGTAAAAAACTCCATTCGTCGCCATTGAAAAATCCCCATTCATTCCCCATTGCCAAAATAACCAATGGAGATGAATGCCGAATTGCCTAAGGGGATTTTCGCCATTGAATTCCCCATTTGAAACGGAATGGGGATTATCTAATGGGGATTCAATGGAGACAATCCCCTTAGGCAATTCGGCATTCATCCCCATTGGTTATTTTGGCAATGGGGAATAAATGGGATCATCAATGGAGATTCTTTCATATGATTGCTATATATACATGGAATTACGCATTAAATAATCAAGTAAGTTATCAGTAAGTAAGGTTAATCATAATGCTAATATTAGCATAGCGACCAATAATTATATCATATATCATATATAGCAATCATATAGCAATCATATATATATATATATATATATATATATATATATATGTATATATATATATTACATTTAATAGAAATTATTGAAGCTCAGAATTGAGAAAATAGATTGTAAGTGTATTCAGATGACGATTGATAATGAAAGTATTTACGTTTCTCCTCTCACAAATCGAGTTGAGAGGGACTGATAAAATTATGTGTATATGTTAAAAATAAACGGTTTTAAAAATCATTTATCCCAAACGTACGCGCACTTGATGAGCAGTATATAATATATTTTTTTAAAATATATATTATATTTTATTTTAAACTATTATATTATATTTTAAACTGATTGGCCATCGATATAATCATCAGCATTTATTACAATTGAAGAAAATATTTGGTTCATATATGAGAATCAGCGACATCTACTCTTACTTAATTTTATTAATTCACTGCCGTTTGAGAAATATCGCATTCGGAAAAATTCTCATCGATCGATGGGTTCAATTGTTCTGCATTGAACCTCGAATATGGATTGCAGCATCGTTAACGAATGCTGCTCATCATTCGATCAGTCGTCAATGAAGTGACATTATTGATAAATGTTGATCATTGTATAATTCGTAGTTACTTATTATTCAATGGGTATCCTTGGTAAATGCTGATCATTTCATCGTTAGCCGCATTTGGGTTCCAATGAACATCTGTGGGAAATGCTGATCTTTCAGTTCATCCGCATTGACTTTTCAATGGACATCATTGGGTAAAGCGGATCATTTCGTTCATCAGCATTTACCTTCCCATGGACACCATCGGGCAATGCTGATCGCTCGATACATCCGCATTGGCTTTCCAATGAGCATCATTGAGTAATGATGATCATTCGATTCATCCGCATTGGCTTTCCAATGAGCATCATTGAGTAATGATGATCATTCGATTCATCCGCATTTGATGTTCAATGGATACCCATTCACTGATCAATGGTCAGCCCTGTACGCCATTGACAAATGCGGAAATCTCAATGGGTCCCCATTCATTGTCCAATGGAGTCGTATGAGGACCATTGGTTGCCATTGGCGATTCAATGGAGTTTTTTACTACGGGTTTGGGATCATATGATGAAATAAGCGAAGTTTCGGCCAAACAAAAAATGTTTAGATTAACGAGATGTAATAATGACCGGTTTTCCCCCATATGTATGGTGGGGTGGGGCAAGACGGCCCCCTATGGCACAACGCCCCCCCCCCCCCCCAGAAATTAGGTCACAAAGTTTGCGTTTGTCTTCAAATTATGATGAATGTGGATGAATGTGTGTGCATCTATTTTAAGGTCGATGCAATACATCAGGCGTAAAATGGACCATCAAAAAGAAAAACATTTTTAACGTTAAAAACAATTTTTTAAGATTGAAAAGAAAAAATTATCAATTCTTAAAGGGGGGCCTCAGATATATATATATTTTTTTTAGTTTCGACAAAATGTCACTGAATTCATTGAAGATAGAGCAAAAGTAAACTGAATTCATGGTTGAAAGCCACAAAAATTAGTATTAACCGGCTTAGGGGGGCCGTCGTGCCCCATCCTCCCCTATCGTCATTTTCATTCACACAAAAGCGAATCGACTATCTATAACGAAGGGCGGTCGCACGTGATTTTCGTCGATGTCGCTGACAAATGAAAAATCGCGTCAAACACACGTTTCTCTGAGTGCGATAGGGCGATGCAGTTTTTAGTTCATCGATTGTCTCAGAATGGAAACGGAAAAAAAAATTTAACCCCCTCGGGCTCTCATCACCGCATCGAACTGTACATTTTTTTTTTTTTAAAGTTCACTCCATTTCCACATTCACGTATGTGTGTCAGCAGAAATTTTCTCGTTTCGTCGAACAAAACCGTTCAACTTCTCGTACAACAATGGAAGAATTTTCCGGGCTCACTAGTCGATTTTTTTTTCATTTATTCTTTAGCCATCGCAAAATTCCTTTTATCATTCAATGCTATCGAAATGTTGAATATCTGATTATTATTCTCAACGAAAATACTTCCATTTCTACCAGTTTTTAATTCGCTCATATTTTATAGCTTGAGAGAAACAATTGTAAAATTATGCAGCATAATAAGTGTAGAAATTGTGCCACATGAAAAAAATGATTCGTTTGTTTTAAATAAAGTTCAAATAAAGTCAAATAAATTTCAATTCAAATATTGACCTAATAAACCATTTATTGGACCTACATGCTAATAAAGCATTAACATTTATTTAAATCAAATAAATCCTGTTTATAAATAAATTTATTTATTTAAAATAGTGTAATTTTCATTTGAAATTATTTAATATTTATTTAAAATAGTTTGAAATAAATTTATTCAAATCAAATGAATGAAAAAACTGAGTGCAAAGATGTTAATCCTTTTATATTAATTCTCTTTATATAGCTTCAAGTCGTTTGCATATATGGTAAGTATCTTTATGATGTTATATGTCAATTGCAAGAATAGTGGAAAGAAGGAAATGGAGAGGGATCGATGAAGAGAGAAAGAGAGAGAGAGAGAACAGAATGGAAAGACAGAGAGAAATTGTTCGAATCTTCGAGCAAGGATTGTCTGCAAAGTGCAGCCAAAAATAGAGGATACGGCGGTTGGAGAGTGCCACAAGTTTGTCGGTAAAGTCCGGGCCAGAGAGCTAGTGGTTGCAAGTCCACCACAGCTGAAACGGATTCGGTCTTGATTTTGACCCCTCGAAGAGTTCCGCAAGATATGGTCCATTTTATTCTCCCCTCTCTCTCTCTCTTCCTCTCTTTCCCTTTCTAACACTTTTGTAGAGTCTTTCTTACCCACTGGACCAGATTTACTTTGTACATACGGGCTACTCTGTTTCAGTTGTCTCCATGACAATTTTCCCCTTAATGCCCACAATTTATCAAACCTTTATCCCACTTCAAAGTATCTCCTTTGTATCTCTCCTCAGCTGAAGAAAAGTGTTTTATTGCTATTAAGACTCCGAGCTTTGAAAAATACGATTTTCTACGATCATCTTAATGGGTTACATGGGTGGCAAAAGTTAAAAAAACATATTTGATCTATTTTGTGAAATATAAGAAATAAATGATTTCATTTTTTAATTTATATAAAAGAGCAGCATTGAAACAATATATTATACAATTTTCATTTCGAAATTTTGAAAATTCAGCAGGTGGAATTTGGTTTCCGGAGACCCCGCAAAAAAGTGTCCTTGTGGTTGTCAGGATGATTCACGTTAACGAAATTGAAAAACCAAATTGTATTGGGTTGAAACTTTGGAAAAATATTCTCGACATATTATACCATCAGATAAAGAGATTAACATTTTTTTCAAAATCTTCAAACCCAGTTTCAAACCCCTTAACTAATTAATAACATAATAAGAGCGAGCTGATTGTAAATAAATTTCATGGTGCCAAAAACTTCACAGATTGAATGTTGGTCTCATTAACATCAAATAGGCCATACATTGTTATATGTTTGTATATTGAACCTTGAATATAAATATATAATGAATATTTGTTTATTTTACATTTGTATATATTATATTTAAGGCGGTATTTTGATCTAGAGACATAAATTTTGAGCTTTTTGTCGAGCTCGATGAAAAAAAAAAAAACAACAAATGTTTTTACCATTATATCTATACAACGTATTTATTAATATTTTGATAAAAAAACAAAAAAAAAATCGAGAAAAAAAAGAAAATAGTTGCTGCGTCACTCAAATATCTATAACTCCGTAAATTATTGTAATTTAAAAATTTTCTTTCGAATATATATTCTTAAAGATCTAAACCTCAAGAATATACAGAAAAAATGGATTCTTTCAAAATTCTAGTCCAGAATATTCCCTTAAAGTTACGCTCTGACGTAATGGCCGTAGTTCTGCGTGATTAACATAGCTATAAATCCGTAAATTATTGGAATTTAAAAACTTCCTTTCGAATAGATATACTTAAAGATCTAAACTTTAAGAATATACAGAAAAAATGGATTCTTTCAAAATTCTAGACCAGTTACGCTCTGACGTAACGGCCGTAGTTGCTGCGTCACTAAAATAGCTATAACTCCGTAAATTATTGGAATTCAAAAATTTCGTTTCGAGGATATATTCTTAAAGATCTAAACTTTGAGAATATGTAACAAATAATGGATTTTTTCAAAATTCTATAGACCAGAATACTCTCTGAATGTTACGCTCTGAAATGACAGGCGTAGCTGCTGCGTCACTAAAATAGCTACAACTCCGTAAATTATTGGAATTCAAAACTTTCCTTTTGAGGATATATTCTTAAAGATCTGGAATTCGAGAATCTGCAAAAAATAAATGATTATTTCAAAATTCGAGACCAGAATACCCCTTTAAAGGTACGCTCCGACGTGACGGGCGTAGCTGCTGCGTCACTAAAATAGCTATAACTCCGCAAATTATTGGAATTTAAAAATTTCCTTTCAAGGATATATTTCAAGGATTATATTCTTAAAACTTAGGTTTTTATCAAAACTTTAAGAATATGTAGACAAAAATTGATTTTTTCAAAATTCTAGACTAGAATACTACCCTAAATGGATATATAGCTGCCAGGATGTGGTCAAGCTCGGGATGAACTTTTACCGATAAGTCCTTGTTCAACATATGCCCGAAAAGATTAAGGTGTTTCTAGCTTTGACCGTAAAGCTCGAGGCAGCCAAGCCGACGCTTTTCAAGCGATTTTGATGCTTTTCCATTGAGAATGAAAGGGGATGAGCTGTGCATACTGTGAGACAGTCGACTTTCGGCGATCCATTTTTCGGAATAGAAACCTCGAGAAAAGCTTCAGGTATATACTCGAGACGGAACTGAAGGATCCTCTTGGCATATTCGATGAGTGCGCAGAGCGAATAAAGAAAGAGTGAAAGAGAGTGAGAGTTAAGAGAGCGATAGCGAAGGCCACAAGAGAGCTCTAGTAAGTTTTTCAAATGGCCCTTTTCACTTGTCCTCAACTTCGTACGTACATTATAATAGAAATCGTCGCGTCGTCGAAAAACTCCAGACCCAATTCTCCACTTGTACTAAATATATTGAATCGAATCAATTTACCAACATTTGGCAAGAGCTTTTATGATCTACGAAGCCACTCATATATGTATATTTATGAATAAACGTGATTACTTAGAAGGAAGATCGTTTATTCACGAGAAAAAAAACCGCATTCGGGTCACGAGATCCTCTTCTGGCCTTCTTTTATGAAAATCTTTCGGCGAGAATTTTTTTCTTATTATATTGGTCAGTTCAAAGGCTCTGCATAATCTTGGAGACCAAAAAACGAGTCGACTTTCAGTATTTTTTCTGATGACAATATTGGGTTGACAAAGTCAAGATTTTGGACATAATTATTACGTAGTCCTGCCAAAGTTTGATTTTTTTTTATTGGAAGATATTGATAAATATTCAAGTCACTATTATTTAAACGAATTTCCGTGTCCGCCACGTGGCCAATTCGTAGGTATGATAATAGAAGTAATCGAAATGAAAAAAAGAATTTACTTTTATTATTTTAATAAAACTTTTATCAAGTATCAGACGTTGAAAAAAAAAGATGAGAATGGCAAATCGTGAAACAAACAAAAATCGATTTTCAATGAAAATACATTAATTATTAATCATTAATATGGGTCATTCCATGTCAAATCGTCCAATAGTGGTCGGAATCGATCCCTTTCAACTTCGATGAAATTTGGTCAGAAGTTTTCTTTCATCATGGAACTAAGTTCTACCGATCAACGAAAAAAATTAAATTTTTTTTTCGACAGTTATGCAAAATTTAAAATTTTACAATTTTTTGAATTTTTCAAGTTTATTTTTTGGATATCTCGATAATTATTACAGTTACGAAAAAATCGTTCTGACTCCGACTGAGTATACTTGGGGCCACGAACAAAGAAAAATATTTCGAAATTTTTTTTTGAAAAATTATGAATTTAAAAAATTTTAAATTTTTTTAATATCATACCTTGTACTGATCTTGAAAGATCCTAAAATTTTAGGAAAGGTTTATTTTCTCAAAAATATAAATTTCTGAATTTTTGTAGAAAAAAAATCATATTTTTGAAAAAAAGACACCGTTCTGAAAAATTCAGAATCTTTTAAGATCAGTACAAGGTATTATATAAAAAAAATTGAACAAAAAATTTCATGTTGATCGTGAATTTTCACGATTATTTAAAATTCATAATCGTCCAAATTTATCATTTTTCAAATTTTATTTTCGGATTTTTTTTTTTTTTCTGTAGCTTCAAGTATACTCTTTCGGACGAACTCAGAATGGTTTTTTTGTAACTATAACAGTTATCGAGATATTTAAAAAATAAACTTGAAAAATTGAAAAAATGGTGAAATTTTGAATTTTGCATAACTTTCGAAAAAACTGTTTTAATTTTTTTCATTTCGTAGAACTTCGTTTTATGATAACTTCTGAACAAATTTCATCTCAATTGAAAGAGTTCGTATACAACTATTAGTCGATTTGACATGGAATGACCCATATATAGTTGACGTTTCAGTAAATTGGACAAATAGATTTAGAGATACGACATACACAATTTCATTAACAAGTTTTTTGGAAAACTTGTCAATGAAATCTGTAATAAGATCTCCTAGCTTCACAATTATTGTGTTAGCTCGGGCAATTTTTCAAATTTTCACAAAATATTCGTTGTAAATTATACATAAGACCCTCGACTATGAAACTATAAGATAAAAAATCTATTAATTAAAATTCCAAACTAATGCAGACTTCTTAATTCTTAAACATTTGATAGCAGTCTGCCATTTCTAAAAATAAAACATTTCTATTTTATTTAGATCAATATTCGATCAATATTTAGTCCTAAAAGTGATCTGACCTCTCCCCTGTAACTTGGCTTTAATTTAATTCGAACCATGCTGCATCTATTGCGTTCATTTGACATTAAAATTATAAAAATATTTAAAAAAAGCCGATCTGATTCATCAATTCGTCAACAGCATTCAAAACGGTTTGTTTGGAGGTTCTTTCTCTCCTGGATTTATAAGACTTCTAATAAATAAATAATAAATAAATGATAGTAAATAATAATAAATAATAATAAAAAATAATAAATAATGAATAATAAATGATAAATAATAAATAATTCTTTTTGTATAAGACTAAATTAATTCCTCCTCAGTGTAAGAATATTTTTTTAGAAAGAAATGTAAAATACCTTTGCGAATAACATTTTAATTCCCTATCGAGATTTCATTTCGATATAGAATGTGAACGAGTTTGTAAGCTTTCGGCTCGGCAGCGAGCAGTGAGGGGTGAAATATTTAAACAGCATATTCATGAAACAGGGCATTGATACATATTATCTACTATATACTATCTATATTGCATATTACATGTTACAATAGAAATCCTATTATATGAGCGTTAAACCGATATTATCAAATTAAATTACGTGACTGATGAAATTGATAACGAGGGCATAATTGGATGTTCAACAAAAAGCGATTTTACGATTTGGGTGGGGCTGAATTGTACTTTCCAATTGTACCGCAGAGATTCGGTTCTATTGAAGTGCCATCACATTTTTTTTCCTCCCGTAAACAATCACGCAAAATTCCAAGCGGGTTTCTAAGCCTAAACTTCATCGGATAATCTCTTATTCTACGGTTTCAATCCTGTTAACTATACCGATCGAAATCCTTTTCTTACACCATTTCACAATTAATGATGATTCGATTTAACTCTCTAAATCATGAGTCTTTTTTAAATTAAATGCACGATTGGGATAATTACTTCTCCGACGTTTTTTCATTCTAAAATTGGGGTTACAGAGTTGAAGGACCTTGATAGTTCATAAACTTCTCCGGTTTAGAACAAAGAAGAGCATAGTATGGGATAACTTTCATTTTATCCAAGTTTAATTGGCGAAAAACCGATTTGAAACCCAAACGGAGACTATTATAAGACACCCTGCAAATTGAAAATTGCACATTGCTTGCTCATCTTTATCCATAGTTCACATAGCTTCCTTTAACACACGGTATGGCGACCAAATTTGGCTTCCTCATAAAGGAAGCTTTGTTAACTATTGAAAAATATTAGTAATCAATGTGCAAATTCGATCAATTTTCGCCAAATTTGATCGCAAACAAACCTTGATAGCTATACAAGTATTGTACAAAGTTTCTGTGAAATATATTGAAAATTGTGTAAGTTAGAGTGCTTGCGCTATTTTTCAAAAAATTCAAAATTTCATAAAATTTTAATCCCTCGATGGATTTTTTCCAAATTTAATAGCGAACAACCTTGATAGCTATACAAGTTCTGTACGAAGTTTCAGTGAAATATATTGAAAATTGTGCAACTTAGAGCGCTTGCGCTATTTTTCAAAAAAATCAAAATTTCATAAAATTTTAATCCCTCGATAGATTTTTGCCAAATTTAATAGCGAACAACCTTCACAGCTATATTACCTCTGTGCAAAGTTTCAGTACAATATCTTAAAAATTGCGCAAGTTAGAGCGTTTAGGCGATTTTTCAAAAAATTCAAAATTTCATAAAATTTTAATCCCTCGATGGATTTTCGTCAAATTCAATACCAAACAACCTTAATAGTTATACTAATTCTGTGCAAAGTTTGAATGCAATATCTTGAAAATTGCACAAGTTAGAGCGTTTACGCCATTTTTGCAAAAACGAAAAAAGTCAATAAAATCTAAACACCCGTTAGAAGTGAATCAATTTTTTCTTCAAAATGAAAAGCAATTCGTGCTCTACAAGTGTGCTAAATTTTAGCTCGATATCACGAAGCGTTCTCGAGTTATTAATAATTTACATCAGAAACTCAGGATACATACATACACACGCACACACACACACACACACACACACACACACACACACACACACATCCATCCGGACATTTTTTCTAAATATGATTTCTCGATGTTTTAGGACATTTTGAACACATTTACATAAAAATCTCGAAAAAAA
The DNA here is from genome assembly GCA_946863875.1 of Alloplasta piceator. NCBI lineage: Eukaryota > Metazoa > Arthropoda > Insecta > Hymenoptera > Ichneumonidae > Alloplasta > Alloplasta piceator. The sequence continues at coordinate 43,221,343 of OX333074.1, forward strand.
ATTTTTTCACGAAAACAAAGCTTCCTTTATGAGGAAGCAAAAATTATCGAATTTGAATTTGCATTTTCACCTGCAAACGACCAATTTCCAAAATAATCATAGCATTTCGAATATGACAGATTTGACTATTAGAGAATTTATTTATTATATTTATATTGTATTTATTTATTATATTTGTATTCAGATAGAATTGATTTATTTACGACCTTGAACATAAACCAAATTTGCAATTGGGAGGTGTTGGAGTAGTACTATACTTTTTCTCCATTTCTTCATTTTTTTAACTTGAATAAAATCACAGGTTTGTTATAAGCGTGCACATTTCTGTTGCTCAATGAAATTTTTGTTTGTTATACTTGAGAAGATGTTATTAAATTAAATCGAATGAGTAGAATATTCATGTAAAACCTATAGCTCTGATTTATAAATGGCATCATGTTGCCAACAAAAAAAAATGAAAATCGCTCAATTATTCTACGTGGTACAATTCTTTCAATATTATAATTTATAAAACTGTTTGATTTCTTTTATTTCAAATCATAAAGTTGGCAACAATCTCGTCGAAAAAACTTTTTGCGGATGTCTTCTTACACCGGCCCCAAAACAGGAACTTTCTCTCTACTAATTTGCTATTCTTAAAAGTCTTTGCTATACTTTAAAGTCTCGCCCAAAGCCGATACATATTTTATAATAATAATGAACCTGGATTCTCCCAGCTGATTTGTTTACCAAAAAAAACTTTTGATTATTCCGCACTTTTTTCTCCCTCTATTTTCATACCTGCTATTATGAATGAATACACATCCTTAAGGAAGTATTGTGATCTAGAATTCTGGAAAAATAATTTTTTTTGCGTATTCTGAAGGTTTAGACCTTTAAGAATACATCCTTGAAAGGAAATTGTTTAATTCCAATAATTTACGGAGTTAAAGTAAACGGCCCAGTTAGTGACACTTTTAGAGCCATGGTGTCGGATTTCTGCTATTTATTCATGCATGATATGGCTAAACCGAAAACTAAAGGTTTCAACATATGCCCCAAAGGCCCCCGAACGAGATTCACCTATTGTAAAAGTGAAAAAATCAAAATTTATTAATAAAATCATTGTTTTAATAGCGCTTTTCTACTGTCGGGGTATCTGACACTGAAGCCACGCCCATGTCCTAGTTTGTGACCCCTGCGTTATACCAATTTATGACACTCGTGGCGCAGCTTATGACACCTGCGCGTCTCCAGTTACTGACACTAACCTTCAAAAATTTTCACAAATTATAATGGTTTCATTATTGTATTTTTTTCGGTTTATTCCGTTCATAATAGTATCGTACGAAATTTTATTGTACGAGTGCGCAAAGTGCCAGTTTGAACACGCGCAGCGTGCGCAAAGTGCCACTTTGCGCACGGAGTGCAATAAAAACTAATATTCTTTTCTTTAAATTTTTTTTTCATAGTAAATTAGAATAAATGAGCAAAGAAAATTGTTTGATGCAACAGGCGACAAATCGAGGCTCAACAACAGGGACACAACCTCAATTATATGACCCAGTTATTGACACCACGAATTTAAATAAATACCTAACCAAAAGTAAAAACATTTCTTATCTCGTCGATAGTCCGGTTCCTGCTGAACATGTCGATACCATTTTTATGTCGTTTTATTCTTGCATGACGAACAAAATTCACAATATGTCGCTTGTCGTAGCTTGTGGGTTTCGTCTAGGACTGCCGCTGTGGAGCCACTGAGACGCGTGTCGTGCTATTCACTAGTCCATTTCCATTTTAAAGGTGCATCTCTCCAATAATTAAAAATGACAAATTCTGTTCACTTAGCGGGTAATTGGATTATTATTCGACAAAAACTGTATTTATGGCAATCAAAATTGAGACGTCTTTGTCACAATCTGGGACAGTGTCAGTAACTGGGCCGTTTACTTTGTAGCTATTTTAGTGACGCAGCAACTACGCCTGTCACGTCGGAACGTAACTTTCAGGAGGTATTCTGGTCTAGAATTTCGATAAAGTCATTTTATTCGCATATTCTCGAAGTTTGGACCTCTGAGAATATATATCCTCAAAAGGAATTTTTTTAATTCCAGCAATTTACAGAGTTATTGCTATTCATGTCACGTCGGAGCAAATCGAACTATAGACATTTTTCTCAAAACGACGTTTCTCAACACGTACAGCTGACTTGACATCTCAAGTTTTACTCAACCGATTTACTTCAAATTTTTTACCAATCTTCAATATAGGACACTACCGCCCCGATCACTTTTGCATCAAAACTTTTATTTTTACTGTAGTAAAAAAATGGAAATTAACTATGAAAGAATGAGTCGAAAAATGCCTTTTTTGCTGAAGCAGCCGCCATTTTGCGAGTTTTTCCATTTTCTATGAGGTGGGAGCAATAACGACATTCTTACTAATTAAGAAACTTATTTTAAATTTTGTATCGGATGACTAGAAAGGTTGAAATCTTGTCAGCCAGCACAGCCCTTTTTTGAGCCCCAATTTTATCAGCTGATAACTTATTTACTCTTCATTTTTATTCTCGGAAATTTATCTGTTTATTGTCAAATGATTTATAAGTATGTTGTAAAAATAAGAATGGTAAACATATTATTTGTTTTTTGTTTTATCTAGCTCGACAAAACGCTCAAAATATATGCCTCTGGGCCTGAATACCGTCTTAATGGGATTACATTCAGGGTTCAGCAACGTTAGTAACGCTGAATTGAAAAAAAACTTTTTTTTTCACTTTTTTTTTAATTTACTGCAATTGTTGTCGTGACTGTGATGGCGTGCGAGCAAACGGTGGAATTAACAACGATAACTTTCTACGGAATTCGTTCTAAGGACGAAATGCGCACTTCGCTAACATAAATCGAGCAATCCGAATGCGTTTTACTGTGTGGCCAAAGGCGCGCAACGTGCACAGCTTGATTGCGCGAAATATGTGTACTTTCGATATATTCCAATCTCGTAATCCAGAGCAGTTTTCATTTATTTTATTTTTACATGTCTCCTGTGTGGCAAGGGGACGCGTTTTTTTTCTACACTCTATCGAAGTTTCACAAAAAGGATTTGCACACCGATTTGCGTGCATTATTTGCATACCGAGTAACGACGTATTTCAATGAAAATTTCAATTTCAGCTAATAATAATAATAATAATAATAATAATAATAATAATAATAATAATAATAATAATAATAATAATAATAATAATAATAATAATAATAATAATAATAATAAGTACTAAGAACATTTCCAAAGAAAATCCAAATTTCCATTAAATTTCTGTCTATCCATTATCATTTTTATGCGTACTCATCGAATTTTTAAATTTTTTAGTCAATGTAGCATGAGATTAAACAATCAATCTATTGAACTTCCATGAAAAATTTATGGAAATATGGATAAAATTTATTTTCATTAATGTAATTTTTTCCTCTGCATGCTGAGAATAATGGGAAAGGAATAAAAAATTTACCAGAGCGAGAATCAAAGAAAATTTGTTCCGTCGAACAAGTTTTTTTTTTAACTGAACAGGGAGAATGATTGAAGAATAATTTTTTTCAAAAAGAGTGCAGTGTACATACGGGTCTCTGCAATCGACATCGCGCGTTGAGTTTCCTGCAGCTACAATCAGCGGAATTATGTAAATGTAACGCGACTCGGTGGTTCGTGGGTCCGGTCAGTCGGGACTGCATTTCGCATACATAGGCTTCATGCACGTAGATACTCATGGACATGTAATATATGCTTTGACCACTCGCGAGCTCAAGTGACCGGCATATATATGTACGTATGTATATATATATTGGACTGATTCAAAAAAAGCGACTATTTTTTTTTTTTCGACGAAACGCATTAAATACTTTCGGGAAGGTGAAAAAAGATGCCTGTTAAAATTAGAGCTCTTAATAAAAATATTTAGAGGTCCCTCATCGCATATTTTTATTTCCTATTTAAATAACACGGGGGAAAAAAAATTCAAACTTTGACATTTTATATCTCGGCTTCAAGTCAAGGCACCAAAATGAACGACACATATTCTTGTGGAGAATTTAACGCTCTACAAAAAAGATCTCTTATGATTTTTCGATAAACTCACTTCTTCAAAAGTTATTCAAGGTTAAATTTAAATATAGAGTAAATTTCACTTTTTGTTTTAGTTTCTGGCAAAATGTTGAAACTTATTAATAAATATCGTAAAATCTTTCCCGAAACAAAAGTTTAAATTGCATTAACATAAATTTATTATTTTTTAAAGAAACATAAGTTCAGCCATATTCACAGTTTAATATACATATATATTAGAACGTGAATAACTTTTGAAGGAGTGAGTTTATCGAAAAATCATAAGAGATCTTTTTTGTAGAGCGTTAAATTCTTCACAAGAATATGTGTCGTTCATTTTGGTGCATTGACTTGAAGCTGAGATATAAAATGTCAAAGTTTGAAATTTTTTTTTCCCATGTTATTTAAATGGGAAATAAAAATATGCGAAGAGGGACCTCTAAATATTTTTATTAAGAGCTCTAATTTTAACAGGCATCTTTTTTCATCTTCCCGAAAGTATTTAATGCGTTTCTTCGAAAAACAAAAAATAGTCGCTTTTTTTGAATCAGTCTAATATATATTTACATGTATCTATGAAACTTTGTTCGTAATACATGTTGACTGTGTCTCGTATGTCATATACAAAATCGTTACTTCGCGAAATATCAATAATTATGTCGGGATTGAGCGCACGGAGAGTTGCACTCGACGACTTTTGCGATATTCGTAGCTCACCGCATTCGCGAATGCGAGAGATGAAAGGAAAAATATCATGAGAATAAAAAAGAAAAATAATGCATTCGTAACTTGGTAATATATTGAGGCTGGTGAAGAAAAAAATTAATTCTTCATTGTCACGATTATCGAGGGACTTTTGACTTATCACAAAATGAAAGTTGTCGTTAAGGCCTTGCGATAATATTTATGGTTTATGATTTTATTTTGAGAAATCGTGTGCACGGCCCGATTTATGATTTAATTTTTAAATCCGTGCAATTTCCTTCTTGTAAAATGTTCAGATGTTGCTGATTATCATGTACTTTCTATCTTTTCAATTGACAAAACTTATCGCGAAATCTGAGATGCGTGACATAAATTACTTGAAGACTTTCCTGAAATTCGAAAAGTGTTAAAAGTGTCGAAAAAGCCTATCAAGGTACCTAAATGGCCCAGTTAGTGACATTGTTTATTTATGCGTGATAATAACGAAACCGAAAACCTTTAGTTTTCTTTGTTTAAATATTTCTGTTCCAATCTGCTTAATCTAAGTGTGTTGCACAAGGTGAAGCTATGTTTTGGTACAAAAAGTACTCGAATAAAAATCAAATGAGAATCAGAAATGAAATGTAAGTACTGGAACTTGCGAGATATACCTGAAAAAATGAAAAGTTCTTGATACTTGGTACTTGATTTTTCAAGTACTTGTACTTCAAGTACTTCAGGTCTTAAGTACTTCAAGTAGTAAGTACGTACGACTTCAACTACTGCCGGTACTTGATACTTCATGTACTGCCGGTACTTGATACTTCAAGTACTTACGGTACTTTGTACTTGAAGTACTTTCCGGTACTTTGCCAAGCTCTGCTCCGTAATGCCGGCGTTTCGCTGCAAGCGATGTTTCCCGTGTGGAAGCTGAATATATCGAGAGAACCGTGCACAAACTCGCGTGTTATATATGGATAGACGAAAAAAAAAATAGAAACTGGTATAACTCTCGTTCGCTTCGAATTACGCAAGAACCACGCTTAATGGCGCACAGAAATGCTCAACGCTCCAGCTCGAAACGTTACATCGTGTGGCTAAACTCTCGTTGATGTTTCTGCTCTGCTATAAGATTTATACAGATATATAGACGCGTACGCGTGTAACGAGCATATATGAGGGATTCTCTGTCAATTCAGCCACTTTTATTTCGACCATCCCAGATGTGCCCCATAATTGGTTATATCAAAGTGCTACTGAAAGGCATTCTATGTGAATTTTTTTAGATTTTTCAATTAAAAATTTTAGAAATCGCCGTTTTTTTCCAAATGAATATATCTCGGAAACTTGAAGTAACTGAAAAAAACTCTCGATACATAAAAGTTGTAGTTTCATGTTAGCATTCGAGCGGAATATTTGAAATAATTTTTACGTTCCGGTAACGCTGATTTTTTACTATAAAAGGGGATAATTATTTTTTTATTCAAAAAAAGCCATTTTTTTTTGCTGAACAAATTACAGAGTCTTTCAGTGTACCTGACGATATCGCGAGAAAATCGCTAGAGTAGCACGGATGGAGGTTCTAGGGTAAATAAATGAAACCACACAAATTAATTTTTTTTCTACCGGAACCCCGTTAACATATCTCGGAAACTTGAAGTTACTAAAAAAAGATGTCTGCACATAAAAGTTGTAGTTTTGTGTTAGCTTTCGAGCGGAATATTTGAAATAAATTTTACGTTCCGGTAACGCTAATTTTTTACCAAAAAAGGGGGAAATTATTTTTTTATTCAAAAAAAGCCCTTTTTACTTGGCTGAAAAAATTACAGAGTCTTCCTGTATATCTGACGATAGCGTAAAAAAAATCGCCAGAGTGGCACGGATCGGGGTTCTAGGGTAAACAAAATGAAACCACACAAATTTTTTTTTTTCTACCGGAACCTCGATTCGTGCCACTCTGGCGATTTTTTTGCGATATCGTCAGACATACTGAAAAACTCTATAATTTTTTCAGACAAATAAAAAGAGCCGTTTTTGAATAAAAAATAATTTTCCCCTTTTTTGGTAAAAAATCAGCGTTACCGGAACGTAAAAATTATTTCAAATATTTCACTCAAATGCTAACATGAAACTACAACTTTTATGTATCGACATTTTTTTTCACTTACTTCAAGTTCCCGAGATATATTCATTTGGAAAAAAACCGCGATTTCTAAAATTTTGAATTAAAAAATCTAAAAAAATTCACATAGAATGCCTTTTAGTAGCACTTCGATATAATCATTTATGGGGCACATCTGAGATGGTCGAAAAAAAAGTGGTTGAATTGACAGAGAATCCCTCATATATGTGTCATTCCCTGTCAATTCAACGGCGTTTTGTCGGTGACCCCTTAGATTTTTGTTGATTTTTTAATATATTATTATACATGCAAAGAGAAGTATCCATGTACATTTTTAGCTCTCTATCTTAACCCATACCGAAGTTATTGAGTTTTGAAAAAATATTTTAAAAATAATCATAACTTCTTATTTAAGAAAAATTCTGTCGATTTTTTTTTGTAATTTTGATATTTTTTTCTTCTATGACCACAATAGTTGATTCCAATAATGTTAAAATTAATAATTTAACTTCTCTCATATATTTCCCTTGTAAATTATAATTATTAACATTAAGCATTACAATTCAAGTATGTTTTGCACTTGATTCAATTTTTTTACATAAAAACTGTAATTCTTCGTGTTAATTATTATTATTTACTAAGGAAATATGTGCGAAAAGTTGAATGATTCATTTTAACATATTTGAAATGTGGTCATAGAAAAAAAAGACCAAAATTGCGAAAAAAAAACGAAGAAATTTTTTGTTATAAGAAGTTATTTGATTCCCTTCTTCAGTAAAATCTCGAAAATTGTGTTTTTTAACGGAGAATTTTATAATTTTTGTTGAAAAAATCGAAGGGGTCGCATTCAAAGAGACTACAATTTTTTAGCTTAATTTATTTTAAAACAGCTGAAAAAACATTTAAAAACAAATTTTCTTAATATTCGATATTTTTTTTCAAAAAGTACATTGAAAAACAAAAAAAATGTCCTCCTAACAAATTAGAATATTTTGATTATTGTAGAGGTTATGATTATCTTAAGAACATTTTTTCAAAAATCAATAACTTCCGTATGGGAACTTCTCTATCCGTAAGATAGAGAACTAAAAATTTACATGGATACTTTCTTTTGCATGTCTAATAACATATTAAAAAATGAAAAAAACCGAAGGGCTCGTTGACAAAACGTTATTGAATTGATAGGGAATGACACACATATATGTGTCATTCCATATCATTTCGACCTGGGTCTCACCTCTCGAATTTGGCTCGCGATTTTTTATATGATTGTTTTCACTTTGAAAGGCACCCAGTTTTTTTGTAAATTTTCCAGATTCAATTTGAATCTTCAACAATTTTTTAAACGATTTTATTGATCGACACAATTTAAAAATCTGAGAAAATTCTGAAAAATCGTGTGTCAGATATCAATATTTTTAACCTTAGAGCCGGAGTGGGAAGATTTTTCCTTCTAACTATTTTTAAGCTTTTTCCGAAAATAAAAGGTTGACAAAAATAGAAGGAGGAGTTATTTTACTATGAATGGTTGTTGAAACATTTTCATATGTAATATCGGATTTTTGAAAAAAAATTCAGATTTTTTGCAAGAGATTTTTTATTTTTTAATTTTGCTAATATAAATGGTTCCAAAAAATCTTACATCTTTTTCAAGAATCCGATATGACATATGAAAATGTTTCAGCAATCATTCATAGTAAAATCATTCTCGATTTTAATTTTCCTAGCTATAAGCTTTAGAGTCGGTATGGGGAGATTACTATTTTCAGGCTTTTTCCGAAAAAAAAACGTTAAAAAAATTAGAAGCGGGAGTCATTTTACTATCGAAGTTTGCTGAAACATTTTTATATGTTATATCGGATTTTTGAAAAAAATTTCCGATTTTTCGGAACTATTTATTAGCAAAATAAAGAAAAAAAAATCTCTTGCAAAAAATCTGAAAAAATTTTCAAAAATCCGATATGACATATGAAAACGTTTCAGCAACTGTCCATAGTAAAATGGCTGCCGCTTCTAATTTTTTTTACGTTTTTTTTCGGAGAAAAGCATGAAAATAGTAAGAACTCCGGTTCTAAGCTTAAAACTTTTGATATCTGATACACGATGTTTCAAAATTTGTTCAGATTTTTAAATTGTGTCGATCAATAAAATCATTTAAAAAATTGTAGAAGATTCAAATTGAATCTAAAAAACCTACAAAAAAAATTGGGTTCCTTTGAAAGTAAGAAAAATCATATAAAAAATCGCGAGCTAAATCCGAGAGGTCAAGGGTCAGACCCAGGTCGAAATGGTATGAAATGACACATATACACATGGTGGAATATCCAATACAAGTGCCTCGACCATTTCCACCGTTACGGCGTAACCCGTCGAGTTTATTGCTGTATTATTACGTGGCTGCGACGGGAGAGTGCAAAGATTTTACCACGTCAATCATCGCTGGAACCCGTATATCTATCGTATCCAGTCACGAGAATATATCGAAAGCGAGAGTGCCAATGAGAGAGAATCCGCGCACAATCCGGCAGATTTTCTTTTTTCCTCGCAACGAATGAAAATTAAAATATTACGGAAAATGTCACGGTAATAATATCGATGAATGGACAAAGACTTATGACTAACTTTTTATGAACACCGCCAATTGTGAATAGTTATTAATAATTATAAGTAATTAATAATATTAATTCAATAATATTAATAATATCAATATGATAGTATTAAATTATTAATGATAATTAATAATGATTTTTTTCTTTAATTTTCTCTTGAAAATAATCGTCCATGGACATAATCGTTGCAACATTTTATTTTTGCACATCTCTACCGGTTTTTACATTTTTTTGGCGGACTTCTGTACCCAAATACAGTTATGCCAGAACATCTTTACATTTAACTACTCATCTTGTTATGTATAAATAAACAAATTTCGTGGAAAACAATTCTCCGGAAACAACTGTACCGAGAACAAGCCTACTTTCTCTTCGACACATCTCTACGAGGGAAAGCAATAGGTGCGAATAATTGCTACTGAATAATGAGTTTCTCGGTGCAGAATTACATTTGCATCTATCGCTTCGAAATATTCACTGACATTGTAATGACCTCGTAGCTAACTCTACATTGGCATTGCCAAATGATAGCTTCATTAATTTACACAGTTTTCTAATAAAGGAAGCTTTGTAAATTATCAAAAATTATTACTATTTACTGAAGTCATTTCGAAGACTTCCATTTTTAAAGTGCCCTTTACTTTACTCGTACAGTTGTTCCTCGTGGCTTCTTTCAGAAGAGCTGTCATTTCAGCACTTTTACAGCTCTACCATTTATTTCTCTACCAGAAATGAATCTACCACAATGAAACGCTACCTTAATACTATTACCAATTAAGAAGCATTACCGCATAACATCTCTGCCAAATAGAAGCGTTTCAATAACCCCACCGAATAACAAGCCTACTAAAATAAACCTCCACTAACCCGCGTAGAAATTTGTTGGGGTATCCCAATTTCTGGTTAAATCCAGATCGGGATTTTTTAGGGACACTCTAAAAGGAGAGTCCCTTCTAGACCCCTGGTGGGCCCCCAGTGGCGGCCTTATTAACGCTAACCGGCAATCTAGGAATTCATATTTCGATAACATCTCAATCAGGATTTGTTGGGTTCTCCCCGAAATGAGTATTCCTGTGTAAAAATTTGCTGGGATCTATCAGTTTCCTGTAAAATCTCGAACGAGATTACTTAGGGACACCCCAATAAGGGAGTCTTTGCTGGATCCCTGGTTGGCCCTAGGTTTGTTCCTCATTATAACGCTAAAACCATATATTTTTGATTCCATATGTTTTGTGATTACATTAATTGCAACTAATTATAGGGCGTGCTTCAGCAAGTCATTTGGGCAACACACGTTCACACAATGTTTTAGTCATTAATAAAGACAATGTGTGTAGCTCAGGCACCTTCCTGAAAAGTGCCCAATTTAATAAATATAATTCATTCAACGATCCTATAGGATTCTTCAATAACCTATGCTATGGATCATTCAAGCATCAAATAAGATCCACCCTGGACACAGTCACAGATCCATTCGTGAGTCTCTGCTGAATTCCATTTCACAAACGTTTCATTCCGGTCATGGAATCTGGCCCGATCTCCAGAAGGATCTTGATCCGTGACCAGGATGAATTACAGGAATCCAACTGGATCCCTAACACCATTTCTGCTCGAGAAATAATAATTCCCTCAAATATTATTTACCACAAAACAATTAAGTCTCTCAGTAAACAGCTCTGTGTTAACATCTCTACCACAGAATCTCTCTACCACTTAACAGCTCTTACGTTTTCCAAGTTTACCTGATTACGAGTCTCCGGTTTGTCTATTCGACCGGTAACTTATCGACATTTGAGCCCGCCCCAATGGAAAAATATAGTCGCCCTGTGGTCGGTAAGTAGGATATCGCGGGATTAAAGATTCAGAGGCTTGAAAAATGGGAGTCAAGTAGTAGCGATGTTACTTTTATTATTTACTGGAATACTACTTCTGTGGTAGAGATGTTATTTGAGATAATTATTATTTGCAGGAGATACTCTGGTAGAGATGCTCTTCTGGTAGAGAAACAAATGTTAGAGCTGTAATTGTGCCGTTCTTTGCTACATTCGGTAGAATCGTAATTGGTTTAGATTTACCGCTAGGTTGTTATTCTGGTAGACATGAACTTCGGTAGAGTTTTAATCGGTACAGATGTGGATGTCTTTACAATCGTTGAGAGATTAGAATGGTCTCAAAGTTTCCATCAAAACAACGAATTCTACATCTGTCATGTACACAAGATTTAGTACAAAGTCGTGTCCATCATTCTCTTTGGTACGTCGATGATTGGGGCAAAATTGAGCGCAATTACGAGCCAAGTTGGCTATCATGCGCAGAAACGTTGAATTAACACGGCAAAGCCATATCACAAACACAGGTGCTTGTATATGCAAAACCTCAGAGAGATGTTGGCTTCTGGCTAGTCTGCGCGAGACAAAGCGGATAAGGGAAAGAATTCTTGCATGTCGAAGTTGTGAATGGTACAGTAGACCACAGAGCCTACTAACCACGGTGATTACGTGGTTCACTTGATTGCTCGTAATCGAACATCGTTCAACAAAATTTCCGTCTATTCAACATGTCTCTCCTCACCTCTGTTGGAAGTTCATACTCAACCGATTATCTTCTTTCCGTGTCTATTATCAATTCATCGATCGCGACGAATCGCCGATTATCCGTGATTATATCGTAAAAAAATCTACCGTACATAACGATTCGTGCAATGAAATTCCTAAACGTTATATCAGCTGATGCAAATTTAACGATCACTGCTTACGAAACCGACGGAATAGAATTTCATATGTTGCCCAAGTCAATGTCTGCACATCGTATCTTTTCCATCGACATTAAAGTTTATGAGTTGTTTTTTAATTATTTGCCTGTGTTATGACTAATTGTCAGCAATTCCAAATGTTTCCTGAAAGCTACGAGTGATTTTTAGTAATGAAGAAAGTCGCTGAGCGATCTTTGAGGTCTTTGATCCTGATCCGTGACTAGGATGAATCACAGGAATACAACTAGATTCCTATACCACAATTTTTGCACAGGGAGTATTAACTTTTTTCTCATGAATTTTCCATGTTCAGAGAGGGTAGATATCGTGCAGCGATTTTTGTCATCCAAGCGTTATAAAAGTTATACGGAGCCGAAAAGAGAACGTCGTTTGAAGTGCATCATTAAAGAACACTCCACGGAAATCCAGGCGAACACTCTTTAGTATTGGTTTTTCTTTTCGCCTCGTTGAGCCTGTCGATGTGCTTTGCCACAACTGCTGCTGCTGCTGCTGATGATGATACCGTTGCTACCGATACTCCAATAATCAGCGGGAGCCGCGGAGAGCGAGCCAGAAAAATCGAGAATCGAGGATAATCTCATGGGAAAGGAAAATCATGTATCCATGAGCCAAGAATTCAGTTCAGCAATTTCAAGCGTATATCTGAAGTTTATAGAATTATATTTGCAATCAAACATAATTTTTCCATTTCCCTACTCTCAATGGTTGAACAAATCTTGGTCAAATTTTTCATATAAATAAATATATACTTATTTTAAGTTTAGTTTGTAATAAGAAAATTATCTTTCTGAAATATTACTAATCTCTGCTGAATTGGTCAATTAATTTTTACTATAGCTAATGACCGTAAAGTGTCCCAGTGCATAAATTTACTTTCAAAGATATATTTCACAATCAAATAATTATTAAATAATTATTTAATTGTGAAAACTGGAATTTATTCATAATTACCCCTTTTTTTCCATCGTTCACCCTCTTTTTTTGGTAGCAGTTTCATGCGCTCTTCTATAAGTAGTTTAAGGGGATCGAGTCAGCGTCAAAATGCCGATTTCTGAACATAAATATAAATGTTCGTTGAATACGTGTAAACCTGACCAATGGCCCATCATTGGACGTATAGAATGAAGACATTTTTTACGCTTATTGGAACCCTTAAGGTGCACCGATTCTCTCATAAATCAATTTTGGAGTTTCACTGCGCTGTGTACGATCCTGACCAAAGCGTTTGATGGATCTTATCCTTCGCGACGTCTCATTTCCTTCGTAACACTTTTCCGGACCGCTTAAGGTGGTCGAGTCAGTTGATGACTTGCAGTTGCAAAACTGCAAGATCTTTTTTCGAACTCTGCGTAGAAATATAACCGATAGATTATATTCTTCTACGTTCTTCAAGCTTTCTTTCAGCTCAAAAGAAAACCCTTAAGTTCCACCATCACCCTGATGCGCAGTGTTTGAAGTTTTTTCAGTCTGCGCGTGATTTAGAAAAGACCGGTTGAAGGATTGCAGTCTAACTAGCCTCATTTTCTTCGCAACGAATCCCCATCGGGGATGAGTGCGGCACATTTTTTTTAAGGCCTCCATTTCAAAGGGACGGAGCAGTTTTATAATTATTCAGTTAAGTTTGCTCCTCCGCTGAAAGTCAGCCTTAAAAGTCACACTTCAATTGACCTAAAAAAAAAAATGCGCCGCACTCATCCCCGATGGGAATTCGTTGCGAAGAAAATGAGACTAGTTAGACTGCGATCCGTTGACCGGTCTTTTCTGAATCACGCGCAGACTGAAAAAACTTCAAACACTGCGCATCAGGGTGATGGTGGATCTTAAGGGTTTTCTTTTGAGCTGAAAGAAAGCTTGAAGAACGTAGAAGAATATAATCTATCGGTTGTATTTCCACGCAGAGTTCGAAAAAAGATCTTGCAGTTTTGCAACTGCAAGTTCTCAACTGACTCGACCCCCTTAAGTGCAGCACATTTTTTTAGGTCCTTATTATATAGTTGCAGGCCATTTTTTGAACTGTTGAAACAAAAAACGGCTCAAAAATTCAAAAAGTGGCCTGTAACTCCATATTAAGGACCTAAAAAAAGTGCCACACTTGACCCTTCGTCTGTAAACGTTATTCTGGCACCGGTCGTCTGTTAATCTGGGTTGTTCGCGTCCGGCCGTTTTTTCGTTGAGTTAATGAACTCGAAAAAAATTTAATACACTTCACACTACTGTTCAAAACCTTCAACTTAATGTACCAACCATCAAGTTTGTGAAAAGTTTAATAGATTTGTTATTTAAAAAATGGAGCAATTCCGTAAAAATCAGTAGCTTACTTGAAAAATCATAAATTTTCGAAAAATTGAGATATTTTAATGTACTTTACGGCAAATTAAGCTGAATCATGCACCTTTGAGGAAAATAATATTAGATTTTACTCGTGTAATATTAAATGCCTAAGTTCGGTGGGTAAAATGGGCAATTAATCATGTATTGATATGAACGCATTTTATTATCGAAAAACATTTTTTTCCTTATAAACTGTATTATTAATTTTATTGTTATAAATAAAATTGCACATTTTTTAATGAAATTATTATTCCCGTACAGGTACTACCCGTTCAGCTGACGATGTTCCATTTTGAACTGATACTAAGAAAAATATCGGTAATTTAGAAAAAAATGTTGTACTCCTATAACTTCATCCCGCGAAAAAACACGTAAAAATAAAAATAAAAACATTTTCGCTTCCTTGCGATTTTTGACAAACGCCGTCTCTAAACGTGGGTCATTTATGTCCAACCCAAATTTTGTCCGCTCGCTGTGACGGTTCAAGAGCAGCTGAGGCCTTGCATTTTGGATGTCAAGTCCCTCTCCTATGTAAGTCTTTTTAGGTGGGGGTAGTGGTCCGCATCGCTCGCTCGTTTGGAAGTAATCGGCGTAAGTAATTTTGGGTAGGCCAAAAATGACCCAGGCTTACAGGCGAAGGGTTAAGCAGTCTGGAAAAGTGTTAAGAAGGACATTCATATTTATGTTCGAAAATCGGTGTTTTGCCGCTGCCTTGGTCCCCTTAATTATGGCGCGCTTATAAATTAATCCTAACGAATAGCGCAAACGAATGAAAAAGCTTTGTGCAAATTTCCGGTTTTTACAATTCTTTCATCACGTTTTGTCAATTTCGACATTTTTCCAAACTCTATCCTAAAAATGGTTGCTTTCAAATTCCTAGAGACATAATAAATTTGCAAAAAAATTGACCTTGACTGAAATAACGAGAGTAGAAGCCTTTACAAAAAGAGGTCAAAAAAAAATCGTTTCATATCTGTACATTTTTTTTATTGCACTCAGGTCGAATTTACTGCGTTGATATATTTTTACATCTAATTTGTGGATTGAAACTAATTTTACCTCTTGTTTGAAGTAACGTAATCAATGCCTGCAAACCATGTTATTAAAAATGTTACAAAGATCTGCATCACTTCTTTCATGAAAAAATAAAGCTTTTGCAATCACAGAGAGTAAAAAAATCATTTCGAACGGATTCACACTAGAATTATTTTCATCCCTGATGATATTGAGCTCCATTTCTTTCCAATGATTACTGAAATCACACACTCTGGAATCGCCATTGGCAAAATTCGTTCGACGATGATATATACACATCTTGTATCCAGTTCGTGGCAGCGTTGGAACAAGAATAATACCGGATGAAAATCCCAACGGATTCTCTGGTTTGGTACGTGTGTATGAGTGTGTGTAGGTTTTGTCATATCCGGGCTCAAGAGACAGAAAATCACCCCAAGGCTGATCATCTGCGCATTCCCGTTTGTATTTCTCGTGTGATAGACACCAGCGCCATCTGTCGAACGCCCTCTCAAATGTGCGTCATCCAACGACGAATTTCCTGTTATCGCGACTTTTGTAATCAAGCTCCCATGTATTCCCGATTTTCGTGGCAACGTTTTGTTTGGCTTGATTAGAAAATAAGAAAGGCTGCCTTATTGATATGTCCGTTGTTAAATAGAAGTTGTACTAGCCAAGTTCTTATCATTGTCATTCCGTTTCTTTCGTCCTCTCAATATTGCTAACACATCTTTTTAAAAAATTGCAAGGTGTTCTTTCATACCGATTAACAATTTTAGGTTCTTTTATAATGTAAAGCTTCTAAATATTTGGTTTATGAAAAGTATTATATTTCTTTACTTGAAAAAAAAAAAATTTTCGTTAAATTTATCCCTTAATTTTCCAGAATACATACCTTTTTTTAAAAGCCTACCAGGCTACTATTTTTTTTTTGTAGTGCTACATTTAAAGCACACTCAGTAAAAATTTTAGCCATTTTTGTCAAAAAATAAAAGATAACGATGAAGCCGTGATGCTCATTTCTAATTTTCACGATTGTCCCAATTGGAAATCTCAAAATTTGGTAATTAAGTTGCTATCCAATGTTCATGTCCACTGTAATTTCTTCCCATATTATGACAAGATTACAAAAATAATGGCTCAACGGATAAGATGAAATGGGAGCAAGGCGTCGTGATCTTTCGTAACTAACTATAAAAGCGATGTTTGGTCGGTCGTCGCGATTTCACGATGGAAACTCAAGTACACAGAAATATAATCCCTATCACATATCAAATGTTCCATTTTACTATATACTGGGTGTCCCAGGAATGAAGGACAATACCGTGAGGGTAAATTCGTGTCGTAATATCGAGTAGAAAAGTCCTTTGCCATTTTTTGATATTTTGAACCCCTGAATTGTAATTAATTAATTAAATTAATAACGATTCAGAGGTTAAAAATATGAAAAAACGGCAAAGGACTTGTCTGCACAATATTTCGTCAATAATTAATTAAACTAATAACAATTCAGGGGTTTGAAATATCAAAAAATGGCAAAAGACTTTTATACTCAATATTACGTCAATAATTAATTAGGTTAATAACAATTTCGGGGGATCAAAATATCAAAAAATAGCAAAAAACTTTTCTACACGATATTACATCACGAACCTACCCTCACTGTATTGCCGTTCATTCACTCTGTTATATATATCTCGATTAGTTTTACTTTGGTAATATTAGTTAGAAGCTCTTAAGGTGATACGCATGGTTTTCAGAGCAATCGTTATCAATAATAATTCCACAATGTTCAGAAAAAGTAAAATCAATCCATGTGAAAACAGCTCAATTATTTTATTAATAACCAAGAAAATGCAGAGCGATGGAAGAAAAACATTATTTCTAGTAAATATTCTTTTGTCGCTGAGACTTTAAATACTCGGGTCTATACGACGTAACGGTTTATTCAATCGTATTGAGACTGACGTTTTTCCACTTTTTCAAGCATTTTCCGCTTCTTCCATGCCTCCAGATCCATAAGGAGCCACATTTCAATGCAATCATTCCCGATTATTATATCCTTCCGTTCTGTACTTTTTCACAGAGAAAAGCATTGCCATCATCTCACGATATGACACTGAAGAGCAATACATAACCTCAAAGCTGACAAGTAAAAATAGCAAAAAAAAAAAGGAACGTCAACGATAATAAACTTTTACCCGCATAGTCGTTATACATATAATATGCTCGAATGTTGGGTTACGTGATCGTAACGTTGCCGTATAGTACCGCGTTAACTATAGTCTATCATTCCATAAAGAGCATGCACATAATTTATATACTCGACCCACACATATACAATAGGGTGATGAAAAAAAAATCGATTTTTTGATTTTTTTACTGCTCCATCGAAAAACGTTAAGGTAAATGTCCCAATACCCGACCATCTAAGAGGCGACGAAAAAGTTGACTTGTTTTTCGCGTTCAAAAATAAACCATTTTCTATAACAACTATGACTATTGGAAAGCTTGAAGTCTCTAGTTTCTAAAACACAGGGTATAGTTGTTGCTATAATTAGTTGTTTATTCAGAATAACCAAAAATACTGAGAAATGTAAATGTACCGGTACCCGACCACCCGTTTTTCTATATGACCCAATATCCGACCACACATTATGACCCTATAACCGACCACTCATCTCTATGGTGGGGGGAAAGGAGGGGATGAATTGAGAAAAATGCGTTGCTGCTCGAAGAATGTGTCACCGAAATTTTGGGGTTATGCACGAATGATATACATGTCAGCGGTTGTCCGGTAACTGGGACTGAATATAGTCGCGAGCAAGTACCGATATCCGGACACCTGGTCGGTTATCGGTACAAGATACATTTCGTATGTACCAATAACCGGACATGAAAATTAAGTACTTAAAATGCATTTTTGGCTAATCGAGACAACATGATCAAATTAGTGGTATCTTTCCGAATAAAAACAGCTAGGCTCAGTTCGAAAACAATAAAAACCACTTCGAAATAGCTTCAATAAGATATCGCGATTCCTTAGTACTTCAGCTTAGATAATGGCTTCCGTGCCCCGAATAGTACGCGTGCTGTCATATTTATCCAAAATTAAATTACAGACGATTCTTGAACTATTAAGAGTAGTGTCGTATACGTAGATTATGAATCCTGGATATTAAATCAATTCACAGTTTAAGATTTCTCTTAAGTGAACGCTTAACTTGCTGATATATTGGTTCAAGTGGTCGGGTACTGGGACGTGGTCGGGTATTGGGACATTTACCTTAGTACATTAAAAAAAAAAAATTTCCCAAAATTTAAGATAAAAAAAAATTTTTTAGATAGTGCTCGAGCGGCTTTTCGGTCTTTTTTTAGATTCAATTTTTTTTTCTCTAAAAAAGCGGTGTAATTGTTTTTAAAAAATTACATTTTTCGCTCCAATATTTTATGTTTCAACAAAACCAAAAAAAAATAGTTTAAATGGTTAGTTCTTATTTTTCTGTATTTTTAACTACAGATTATCACAAAAAAGATAGAGAACAGAATGAACAGAATAAGTGGGATGTTACTTGGAAAATCCGGCTGAACAATAATTTCTTTTGGTGCTAGACGGATACATTTTCCTGTGTTCCTCAACAATTTGCAAAAGATATTGTTTTTGGTCTTCATTTTTTGTGATGAGACCGTTAAAATCTTTCATCAAAGATACTGCACGCTCGGCCGTATCATTCACAACTTGCATATTTTTGAACGTTGTCAAACAGATATTAAAATCCTGGTTATTCTCCCAAATTGCAGGATTAACGTCCAAGAAACTGCACGGGAGCTCAAAACTCTTAAATAAATTCAACGATTTCGATGTGACGAAATCAATCGAGTCTTTTGAACCAAGCAATTGTAGTTTGTCGATTTTAACTGCAACTCGTTCTACGAACGCCATCGACGAACTACAATTGATTGGTTCAAAAGACTTGAGTGATTTCGTCACATCGAAATCGTTGAATTTATGTCAGAGTTTTGAGCTTCCGTGCAGTTTCTTGGACGTTAATCCTGCAATTTGGGAGAATAACCAGGATTATAATACCTGTTTGACAACGTTTAAAAATATGCAAGTTGTGAATAATACGGCTGAGCGTGCAGTATCTTTGATGAAAGATTTTAACAGTCTCATCACAAAAAATGAAGACCAAAAACAATATCTTCTGCAAATTGTTGAGGACCACAGGAAAATGTATCCGTCTAGCACCAAAAGAAATTATTGTTCAGCCGGATCTTCAAAGTAACATACCACTTATTCTGTTCATTCTGTTCTCTATCTTTTTTGTGATAATCTGTAGTTAAAAATACAGAAAAATAAGAACTAATCCTTTAAACTGTTTTTTTTTGTTTTGCTGAAACATAAGATTTTGGAGCGAAAAATGTGATTTTTTTAAAAACAATTACACGCAACAAAAGCCGCTCAAGCACTATCTAAAAAAAATTTTTTTTATCTCAAATTTTAGGAATTTTTTTTTTCTTATGTACTAACGTTTTTCGATGGAGCTGTAAAAAAATAAAAAAATCGATTTTTTTTGCATCACCCTAATATACAATATATACATACATATAACTGGAGAGACTTTAATGCATTTTTCTTTTAACCCCTTGGATTAGTACTTATATAGACATATAAATATATAGATTATGGTCTAAGTGGGCGCGAGTCGGTCGAGTGAATCGAAAGTGGCGCTCGCTCTCGATCTCGTTATCGGCCAGTTCGAAAAAGTAGCGGGAATGTGAGAACTTCCGTCAGTGTGCAATATTATTCTTAAGGCGGTATTCTAGTCTAGAGACATATATTTTGAGCCATTCATCGAGCTCGATAAAATCAATACAAAAAATCTTTACATCATTTTTTTTTACAACATATATATTAATATTTAGAAAATAAGCTAACAAAATTTTGAGAAAAACAAAGAAAATTAAATAAGCTATAAACTGGTAAGGTTGGGACTAAACAAAAGGGCGTGCTGGCTGACATGATTGTAATCTTGCTAGTCATCCAATACAATATTTCAAAAAAGATTCTTAATTGGTAAGAATCCCACACAGCACAAAAGTCAGAAATACTTCCTCGCGAACTCTTTTTTAAGACTACTTCTAGAGCAACACGTATGATATCTCGCAGACGTTAGTCTGAAGAAGTCTGAAATAAGAATAACTTAAGAGATCTTCGGAATGAAATCAACTGTCAGATATCCTTAGAAGATATCTTCAAGATATTCCGTAAAAGACATCCAATAAAAAGCCAGAAATACTTCCTCGCGAACTCTTTTTTAAGACTACTTCTAGAGCAACACGTATGATATCTCGCAGACGTTAGTCCGAAGAAGTCTGAAATAAGACCTACTCAAGAAGAGTGTAAGAAGGTCAACATAACCTCAAAAATTTCTTGACGCATTTTTATCGGAGTTGGCTTGATGAAATGAAAAAAGATAATGTGGGGTCGCCTGCGTAATTAATGTGTACAGGTCATGGCCCCACTATATTCTTTTTTTATTCCATCAAGTCATCTCCGCGAAAAATGTGTTAAACGTTTTAGCTCTATCTCTCTCGCACTCACGAGAGCGGAAAGGTGGGGGAGGGGGTTGAACCTCCCCTTAAGAGATCTTCGGAATGAATATTAAAAAGTTATTAGAAATCGCATATTCAGATAGACTACGTGATAATATTTGTTCGGATACATATCGGAACCGATTAAATTCTTGGATTTCACCACTGACATATCATATAAGTAAATAGAATTCATAAGTAGTCGGTAGCGTAATAGGTAGCGTGATAGGTTCTCAAGTAGGATAGATAGGCAGGTCGCAGGTTCAAATCCCCGTGGAGGCAGATGAAATTGAAATGATGAAATCGAGTTTTTTTCTAATTTTTTTTTAATACAGTCGGTCCAGTAACTATGTAAATAAATAAAAATACGTATTAAAAAATTTTGCAAACGATAGAAATAAGAAAAAAATTAATTTTTGATAATTTTAAAGGAACCCTGAAAAAGTTATCTTGACGATGTCATGTGAAGAAATCTCGAAATAGTAGTCTTTACGATATCTTTTTTGAGAAGTCTGAAAAAGTTATCTTCAAGACAACTTTTCACAGATATCAAAATCATCCCTCAAAGTGACGCATAAGACTACTTTCGGAACTCATTAAGATGTCTTTCGGAAAATGTATTCGGATGTCCAAATCTTACATAAGAAATCTACAGCGATTCTTTCAGACGTCATATTGCTGTGTGGGATGTCCCCAGCAAACAAAGTTTCAGAATAGTTACGAAAATGTTCTGTAACAGACGTTATATTGGATGTGACATTAATGTCACAAGCACCGTAAATGAAGCAGTACTTGTTCAGAAATTTGTCGTCCCATTGGAACGTTATCGTTATGGAAAATTTACAAATAATATTTATGGAAAATACTCAACACATAGATGTAACTATTATGTAACAAACTCAGCGCAAAGATGTAACACACTTAGCTCACATAGATGTAACACACTCAGCACAATGACGTAACAGACTCATCTCATAGTCACAAGGGTCAACATAACCTCAAAATTTTTTGAACACATTTTTCTCGAAGATAGCTTGATAGAATAAAAACAGAAAAGTGGATCGACCTGCGTAATTAATTTGAACAGGTGGCCTCACTATTCTTTTTTCATTCTATTAAGCCGTTTTTGAGAAATGAGTGTTAAAAGTTTTAGCTCTATCTCTCTCGATCTCACGAGAGCGGAAAGGCCCGAATGAAATATTAACTCGACTACATGAACGAAGACATTAAGCCAAAAGATCGTCCCTCGGATGGAATAACACAAAAACCAAGGCAAATCTTCGGATCCACTTGCTCCAATTTTTTTTTCATGTGGAAAGTAGACCACGATGTCACTTTGATGGTGAACAAATCACCTTATTCTTACATATTCGTCTACTTATGAATCATAACGTTCATTTCCCATCCTTTTTTTTTTGAATTTTGCAATTTTATCGGTGGCGTTGAGAACGATCGAATAAGTTACCAATGCGATTTTTGTAAAATATAAATAAAATAATCATTAATTACAATTTGTACATTGATTTTTACTTTCAGTCTTCGAAACTGGAAGTTTTTTCAAAAAAAAAATTTTTTTTGAATTTTACAATTTTTTAGTTTCAGAGCGTGCCCGTTTTGCCCCGGAATTCGAAATTTTTGGAGTGCCCGTTTCGCCCCGGGTGCCCGTTTTGCCCCGTGTTCCCCTATATATGTATGTATTACGGATATGTTACAAGAAATTTCTTGTAACATTTATGTAACACATCATACGTATTTGCTACGTAGCCTATACTATGAAATTATAATGTCATCAATGTTCTGTAATTGTTACGGATTTGTTACAAGAAATGTCTTGTTACATTTATGTAACACATTATACGTATTTGTTACGTAGCCCATACTACAAGATTATAATATCACCAATGTTCTATAATTGTTACAGCAAATGTTCTATAATTGTTACAGCAATGTTCTGTAATTGTTACGGATTTGTTACAAGAAATGTCTTGTAACAAGTCTTTACATGTAACATGTCTTTATGTAACACATTATACGTATTTGTTACGTAGCCTATACTACGAGATTATAATATCACCAATGTGCTATAATTCTTACAGCATCGACTCATAACAATTTTACAGGTTTACAGTATACGTAAATATCTCATAGCAGTAACGAGATCTTGACGTATCAGTATTACATATTTGTGATATCTATAGTTTTTCGTAATTCCTTCATCTTTCATTGACGTCCTCGCTACATATTGTCATAACGTATTATATACATCTCGTTTACGTCATTATGAAAAAGTTTCGAATTTGTGATGAACATTATATGACGTATTTATTACATTTCAATTATACGCAAATGTTTCGTCAATTATCCAGGTGTGTTTGCTGGGTCGTTATAACCCCTATCTCAGAGATAATGGAAAAGAAAAAAATTCGCAAAATGGCGGCTGTTTGAACAAATAAGCGCATTTTGACTCTTTTTTACCACGTTCTTATTAATTCGCTTTCTTGTATGTCCGGGTGGAATTTTGTATTTGATTTTCAACTAACTTCCCGATGAGCTAGAGAGTTGAAATTTTAAACGTAGCTCAGAATTGGATGACAATGCGAGAAAATGTTTTTAAAAAGTCGTAATGTTTTAATGTTTTAAAAAAGTTATAAATTGTGATTATAATTTTTTAAAAATAATTTTATAATTTTCTCAATAAAAATGATGACAGGAACGGTTACCATAGGAACGGTTTGGGTTTTTGTTTTTGCTATATTTTCTTGAATATAAGCCACATCTGGCTGACGGATGAACAGAATAAACCCATTCTTCAATTCTCTGTAATAAAATCATTAAATAATCGAGTGCAAAGTCTCTCATGGTCTCTATAGTGTAAAGTCTATTATGGTAGAGGAGATAGCCAACCAACGCAAGCGACGCTTAGAAAAAAAGGCAAAAGCGGTTTGTTGTGACGCTCCAAGAGGAATCGGAAGCAGATCGGTTTAAGCTCATCAAAGTATGTATTGAAAGTAAATTTCAAAATTCCACTTAAACAATACTAAAAATAAGAAAATAAATTTAACAAATAAAAAAAAGTTTTTAATATACCACGTTTTCAAAACGGACTAAAAAGTATAAAATAATTTCTCTAAGCTTCAAGCAGAATAAAACAACATACAAATTTCTAACCTTTTACAGATTATCCTGAAAATTCGTCATTGTAGATTTTTAATAGCTATTAAAATGCTTGTGAGATTTGAAACGAAAAACGTGGGGTGCATGCAGTACATAACTATACGAAGTGAAGAGAGTAGCTATCAATGAGAGAACTTATTTATATCAGTTTACATAATTTGCGGTGCAATACAATTAATAGCTGAACTATTAGGGCATCAATTATCTTTTGCATACGCCCCACGTTTTTTGTTTCAAATCTGACAAGTATTTTAATAACTATTTAAAATGTACAATATGCCAAATTTCCATGATAATCTGTAAGAGGTTAGAAATATGAATGTTATTTTGTTCTGCATGAAGCTTACAGAAATTATTTTATACTTTTTAGTCCGTTTTAGAAAAGTGGTATATTAAAAACTTTTTTTGAATTTATTTTTTAATAGTTTTCAATTTACAAGACGCTGCATTGCATGAAAAACTAAGGCATTTTTTTAACGAATTGAAGTGGAACTTTGATTGAATGATTCATGTTAAGCCGAAAACTTCGTTTGTTGGAATAAAAAATCATTTTAATTATTTTATTTTTGGATTATGTCATGATTTTTATTTTTATTCACTTATGTACTTATTTTAACGAATGAAAAAATTACATTGATCGATTACAAATAAGAAAAAAGTTACCTCATACAAAGAAAGTCAAACTTCATAAATTTTTTTTAAAGTCCAAATGGTGTTTCTAAGAAATAAATATCATAATTCAATTTTGGTGATGAATTTAATATTTGCATAAGTTTTACAAACTAAAGACTGAAGAACTGTCGAGTCGAATCAAAGTAGAATTTTGAAACTTGATTTCTTGTTCTTCTTGACAAAATTTGAGCTAAGAAATCATTATTATTTAATGAAGTTTCCCTTATATTTTAAAAAATTCTTCTTTTATATATCTGTAATTTTTGTAATATTGCCTTTGTAATTACTTAATATCTTAATAATACTTAATATTACTTAATATCTCAATATTACTATCTTTATAATGACTTAATCTTAGAACAGAATTACCTTTTCTGTTAGATGCGTCAAAAAAAAAAAAAATTAAAAAAGTTGGAGCTCTACTGTCATTTCATCCCCAAATATATTTATCTTTCATGGTATGTGTAATTTTTTTCCACAAATTTGAAAAATGGCTTATAACTTTTGAATTTTTCGAACTTTGTAAGTGTAATCAAAAAAAGTGGGAATGAGACTGGAAAAAGCTTGCAAATATTTTACAACGTTATTGGGATTGAAAAACCATATTCAAGATCAGACATGCAAGGAAGGGAGAACATTGTAAATTCGAAGGGAGTGACCTTGGTCGATTGGACCTAAAATTTCCCATATATCTCTGTGTTAAGTTGATAAAGCGTGTCTTACGTGTGGTCAGCCGCACACGCGATAAATAGTTTTCTATCGTGCAAAAGGTCGTAACTCGTGTGACTTTAGTTGTTATATTCGATGTATCAGGAAATTCTGCTTCCACAGTCGATATTCAGATAGGTCATTCCATGTCTAATCGACCAATAATCGGAATCGACCCCTTTCAATTTCGATGAAATTTGGTCAAGAGTGTTCTTTTATCATAAAACGAAGTTCTACCGAAAGTAATAAATTTAAATTTTTTTTTTCGAAAGTTATGCAAAATTCAAAATTTTACCATTTTGCAATTTTTGAAATTTTTTTTTCAAATATCTCGAAAACTATTATAGTTCCGAAAAAATCGCCTACCTTCGTCTCAAAGAGTATACTTGGAGCTACGAAAAAAAATATTCCGAAGTTTTTTTGAAAAATGATGAATTTGGAGAATTCTGAATTTTTGAAAATCGTAAAAACCCACGATCCATATCAAATTTCTGTTTTAATTTTTTTAATATAATACCTTGTACTATTCTTAAAATATCCTGAAATTTTCAGAAAGGTGTTTTTTTTTCAAAAATATGAATTTTTGAATTTTGATAAAAAAACTTTTTTTTTTACCTCTAAATTAAGTAAAATTGAGCAATCACGTAATTTTGTGATTTTGAGCAGGAAAAATTACATGATCACTCAACTTCACTTAACTTAGAGGTAAAAAAAAATGCATTTACCAAAATTCAAAAATTTATATTTAAAAAAAAAACGACCACCTTTCTGAAAATGTCAGGATCTTCTAAGATCAGTACAAGATCACGATTCTTAAAAATTAAAAACTCCCCAGATTCAGCATTTTTTAAACAAAAATTTCGGAATTTCTAGAACGATTTTTTCGTAACTATAATAGTGTTGGAGACATTTAAAACAAAAACTTCAATAATTTTCAAAATTTTGAAAATAAAAAAAAAAAAAAATGTTTTCTTTGGTAGAACTTTGTTCTATGATAAAAGAAAAAATTCTGACCAAATTTCATCGAAATTGAAAGGGGTCGATTCCAACTATTTGTCGATTTGACTTGGAAAGACCCAGATGCATATTTAAATCCTACTATATCGCGGGACACCGCGGCCAGTCATAGAGCAAAAACCGCAAGACTGTTTTTCTTTCGTCACAACCATAAAAATAACCACGGACTAACTTAATTCGCACGTTTCTCGTTTTCGTTGACGTACACAGACGTGGATAAGAAAAAGAACAAGAGAAAGTAATGGTGCATATTGAATTGTATAATTTGCCATGGTCTATGGAGTCAATGAATATTTTTCTTGCAGAGTTGCTACTTGAATATGTTATGCTCTAAATACTTTGCTCGAAAAAGTGCCTGCTCACAATGAAATGCATGTTTTTCCGCTCAACATATTTCGAAGACATTTTTTTCGGTCATTCATCGACAGTATCGAGTCTACGAAACTTTTTTAGCCATGAATCCGAAATTTGTAACTGTGTGAGCATCGATTCAGAAAATTTTGAATCTGTTAGTAGCAATTACCAAAATTATAATCTCTTTTGTTAAATTTATTCGAAATCAAAATTATTCGGTTGCTTATGAACCGAGGTCACTCCATTCCATACCATAGAAGGAAAAAATGGAATCCTTTTAAGGCCCGAATTTTAAGTCAAAAGTCCTTAACCGTACCTGGTCACAATGAGTCAAAACGACCCCACGATTACTTTTCTTTTTTCTTCATTATGGATTTTTTTGAATATATAGTCATATGACTTTTTATAAACTAATTTTTAATACCTGAACTGGAATGTTGGAAGGATGTTCTGTAATTTTTTGCGATTTTTTCGACCAATAGTTTGGTCACAATACTTGTTCAAAAATGGACAAGGTCAAATCGACCCACATATGTGTGACCATCAGTGACCACGGAGGGATAAGATCGATATTAAGATCAAACTTTCCATCGAGCTAAAGCTGGAACTTAAGTTCGAACGTGAGTTCCAATTTAAGATGAATTTTAAGTTTAAACTCAAGTTCATACTTAAGTTCAAACTTTAGTGCAGATCGATCTTAAGTTCGAACTTAAATTTGTTTTGAAGTTTGATCTTAAGTTTAAACTCAAATTTGGTTTGAAGTTTGATTGTAAGATCCATCTTGAGCTTGAACTTAAGTTCGATCGAACTTCTTTCATCGCCTCCCTTGAACTTGTTTCGTTTCTGCACTCACACATTGATATAAAGTTTTCCTGCCTTCCTGTTATCCTGCATTTCAACCGACACCCTTTAATGTTTGCCGACCATTAATCGTACGACTAAATGGATTAAAAATTTTAGGGGACATGCGCAATTGTTGTATCTGTGGTCATGTTAATGATCGAACTAACTTATAGGTTCAAGAAAATAATTAAGAAATAAACAAACTAAAGAGTGTATCAAGTAACCACAGTCTTTATCGACCCCAACATTTATAGTGGCTATGCTAAGCGCACGTATTTGCCGTTAGCTCAAGTTAATTAATGGCCAGGTTCAATCCCATAATTAAGTAATCATGAGGTCTTCAATAAAGACATTTTCTAAGTCGGCAGGAATAATCACGATTTGTTTTAACAATCGCTGTTTCTTTTATCGCGATTTATTCAGTCATTAGTTAATTGGAACTTCTACAGACTACTCGATCACTCACACTAGACAAGGATGCTGAAAGTGATAGTCCACATTAGCACTTCCAACTTTTTCTTCCAGCTCTTTCTGTAGGGGGTAAAACTAGCAGTTATTCTAGGAACAACTTCAGTAGCCGTATACGATTACTGAGTTTGATGAATCATGACGAGGCATGTCGTGATTGTACTTCTGCAACGCAGCACTTTTGGCATGTTTACACCTCTATCATTAATTTCTCTACCAGAAATGCATCTCTACCACGATAAAACACTACCGTAATTTCACTACCAATTAACAAATCTGTCGTAAAACATCTGTCCCAAATAAAGGCGTTTCAATAACCCCACTAAATAACAATTGTACCGGAATAAATCCCCATCAAATAATAATTTTCTCAAATACTATCTCTACTAGAAAACAAGTCTCCGAATAAACAGCTCCGGTAATATTTTTACCGCAAAATCTCTCTACGACTTGACAGCTGTAACATTTTCCAAGTCTACCAGATTACAAGTCTCCGGCTTGTCAATTCGACCGCTCACTTATCGATGTTGGAGCCCGCCCGAATGGAAAAACACAGTCGCCCCGTAGTTGGTAAGTAAGGAATCGCAGGATTAAAGATTCAGAGACTTGTAATCTGGTAGCATTGTAAAATGGGAGAGTTGTCAAGTGTTAGAGATTTTACACGGAAAAAACGACTTAGTTAGTCTAACGAAACACTCTAGCGCCAGAAGATAAATTGGTTGGATCAACTAGATAGTTGGTTGGATCAATTAGATAGTTGGTTAGATCAACTAGATAGTTGGTTGGATCAACTAGATTATTGTCTACCAGAACTAGGTCAACTAAGTAATTGGCTGATCCAACCAACTATCTAGTTGATCCAACCAATTTCTCCTCTGGCGCTCAGAGCACTAAGTGTTTGATTGGAGCAACCAAGTCGTTTTTCCGTGTACCGGAGAGCTGTTTACTGGAAGACTTTTTTTGTGGTAGCGATATTATTTGAGGGAATTATTATTTTCTGGAGCTTTACTCTGGTAGGGATGCATTTCTTGTTGAGAAACAAATGGTAGATCTGTAAATGTGCCGTTCCTTATTACATTCCTTAGAATCGTAATTGGTTGAGATTTACGGGTAGGTCGGTATTCTGGTAGAGATGAACTTTGCTAGAGTTATAATCGGTGCAGATGTTACTTGTCACAGAGTTATGACCGGTACAGATGGTAGCCACCACATTACAAGTTTCCGGCTTGTCAATCTGGCCGGACGCTTATCGACATTGGAGCCTGCTCCAATGACTAAACACAGTCGCCCCACAGTCGGTAAGTAAGGAATCGCAGGATTGAATACCCAGAGACTTGTAATCTGGTAGCAACAGTGAAAAGTACTCAACCAGTCCAGTAATGTTGGAGTTTTTGCTCGATCCTCTCCCACATTACTGGACAATCCAGTACTTTCGGGTTCACTTCAGTATATATCACTGCCCATGAATTGTTACTGACTTTTTTTCATGCGGAGCGAAGGGATTATCTGTCATTTAATCAGAGAATAATTTTCAAGAGTCTTGAGCCAGGGATTAGCAAGGCTAGATTTGAAAATAAACACTTCCATACAACTGTATGATCTCTATTAGTTGGTAAAAGATCTTAATTTCGAGACAGTGTCTTCAGTAGCAAGTCACAATACCTAAAAAAAGGTGAAGCTTATGACCATCACTGTTCATATTTTTCTTTCACTGATTGCGCATTTCAGTTTTAGATAATTGATTCCAGTACTTCAGGCTTTGTCTCGATTCGCCTTATAAAGAGGAAAATTTTCATAGTCAGTCCACGCTAATAAGCATAATCTGTAAACAAATCTACATATTTATTTTTATTTGGTGGATTCCATGATGAACTTTTAGGAAAAAAAGTCGCAGAATTTGCACTGACACATCGCTTCGGTGCGAGTTATATCGTTGGCAGCCATTTCAAAAGAAGTCACAATTTTTTACCACAATTTTATTTAACGCCAGATGAAAATTCCGTGTCTGATTTCCACCAAATTCAGAAGCCTACATCCTAGGATACTTAATCCTTACAAATGGTCCATATTTACCAAAAATTTGCGTGATATCACAAAAAGTGTTTAAGGTACTACACTCTTATAGAAAATTTGAGGAACAATTAAAATCAAAAAAATTCAGCACATCTCTAAAATTGCGCGAATTACATTGACAGACATTAAGAAAAAAATCAAAAACTCGATAAAACATTCATCGATCTGTTATTGAATAACTGCAATTTCATTCAACGATACCACCCACACTTATTCGTCCGACTATTTTGTCTGAACATCATTTTTTGACTTTTCGCAACATGTTGAAGCAACTTGACATGGAAAACAGAAATATATTCCTCATCATTATAAAGCTTCCTCTGTGAAGAAGCAAGAATGCCAATATTCATTTAATATTACGATGGCAGCATAAAACCTCGGTAATCTTGAAAACGGCTACCGACAATAAGGAAATGACTCGAGTATAGTATTGCGAAAATAATTTTTTTGTGCAAATCGACCAGCTCATTCCTCAGAAACGATCGAAATCAGCGTCACGCGAGGTGATTATGGTTGTAAAAATGAATTTTCGTTTCGCAACGAAAATTAATTGCGAAAAGAAAAAATATTCTTTTTTTTTTCTACGAAAGAAACTCGATGGTACGTGATCATAATTACTCGTCTTGAAATTCTAACCGAGTTATATCGACGATATAAAGAACGATACAATCATAGCGAGTGCAGAAAGAGATTTGCGGCTCACCGAGAGTGTGAAAAAAATAATTGACGCATCTATACATATACAGGGTGTCCCAGGAATAAAGGACAATACCGCGAGGGTAGATTCGTAACGTAGTATCGAGTAGAAAAGTCCTTTGCCATTTTTTTATATTTTGAACCCCTGAATTGTCATTAATTAATTAATAATAATTCAGGGGTTAAAAATATCAAGGAATAGCAAAGGGCTTTTTTTCTCAATATTCCGTTAATAATTAATTAAATTAATAACAATTCAAGGATTGAAAATATCAAC
This sequence comes from Alloplasta piceator, assembly GCA_946863875.1. Lineage (NCBI taxonomy): Eukaryota > Metazoa > Arthropoda > Insecta > Hymenoptera > Ichneumonidae > Alloplasta > Alloplasta piceator. The sequence goes on from OX333074.1 coordinate 43,252,836, forward strand.
AAATGGCAAAGGACTTTTCCACTGAATATTACATTAATAATTAATGAAATTAATAATAATTCAGGGGTTTAAAATATCAAAAAATGGCAAAAGACTTTTCTACTCGATATTACGTCACGAATCTACCCTCACGTTATTGCCTTCCATTCCTGAGACACTCTGTATACACCTGCATCGGGGATACCAGAGTAGAGCTTGTGTTCACCGCACTGACTTTGGCTTCTGTAATCAACAATAATTCTTCTTGCTGTATAATTTCTCGGCTCTAACTGTCTTTCTCACTTTATTTCTCTTTCTCACTTTGTTTCTCTCTCTCTCTCTCTCTCTCTCTCTCTCTCTCACTCGCTCTCTTTAAAGTTAGCTATTGTTATGTCCTGATGTGAAAATTCTCAACTTTACTTTCTATAAGCAGAAAATCTTGTGTTAGCGATGCTGTCCGTTATATACGAACTCGTACATAGATTTATTCATACCCCACGCTTATGTAATTTCTTTAATAACAACTTCGCAGTTATAATAATTCATCCAGTTGAATCAACGTACGAAGGAATTGTAATTAATGAGCAATCAAGATTACAGAAAAACAAACTTTTCATTTTTTTTTATAAACAGAGTTTATCTAATTATTATTATTATTATTCCCGAAGAAACAAATGTGTGATAGAAATTTTTTTTCCGGCTCGGAAACAATGTGGATCAATTTCCCAATTAATTCAATGCCGCTTGATCTCTATCGAGGCGTTACATTTGCCTCGTACGGTCGAGATATTTTGCAATTAACCTGAATAGTGCTTCCTACGAATATTGCGTAGACTCCAAATGTAATATACATCCATGGCGAATTCCAGATTATTTTGAATAGGGTCCGATCTTCGAACTCTTCGATTTACGAACAATTTTATGCAGATAATGCTCTGAATTGAAAAAAAACCATTATCAATTTTTTTAGTCACTCTTAATCCGACCTTATAAAATGTTAACTCTTTTAATGTAATGTAATAATAAAATGCATATCTCATTAACCTAGAATGCCCCATATAAAGTCACTACGGAGAGAGTTGATTATATGTAAATGTACGATGGTGATTGAAAAATTCGATGTCGACAGACTTTTCATCGTAACAGGAAGTATGAGGTAAAATTGCAATTCGATTCTGCCTCGAAAATATCACGTCTATATACTGCGATGATATATTTTCATATTGCAAATCAACAATATTCCCTATTGAAAAAAAAATCATGGATGTTTAAATATTCGTCAAGCTCTCTACGCAATTGAAATCTGTAAATGAAAAATAAAACCGTGCCACTAGAGACTCGAAATTCGTTTGCCGATACGATAATTTTTAATCAAAGTACGAAAAAGTGAGCAAGTATTGTAAACTGATAAACAAGCAATCATTGGAAGGGTTTAAGTAAAATTTCGACTTTTCAAACATGGGGATAATTTTTTCAATATCTTTTATTTTCTGAGACCCAAAAAATCCATTTTTTGGCCTGAGATGATAGAACTTTTGGTCGGAATGAAAATCATCGTTTTTTCATCGTTCTCAAATTCTCTAGTTTATTGATGGTCTTGATTTCTCGCCTGATATTATTTCCGTCGAAATAAAATTTAAGTCGTTGTTGTCGAAAAATATTAAAGATAGCCAAATTTCGAATCAATCCACTTTTTGTTCATCCCGGATATTAATCATGCAAAGCGTCATAGTCTAGATCTTACATTTTTAATTCATTTTTTATTATATATTAAGTATTGTATCAATAAGAAATTGATTTAGCAAATATTTTAATACTTATGTTTTATTGAGAAGTTTTACATGTGTTTGAAAAAAATCCATTTTCTCATCTGATTGTAAAATATGTCTAAAATATTGTCCCAAAGTTTCAAGTCAACCAAAGTCAAAGTGTAGAAGAAAGAAAGCCTTTGGAAATTTCCCTCATTAGGCCAGATCGATTCCTCAAAAGAGTTATTATTTGGTGGAGATTTATTCTGAAAAGCTTGTTATTTGGTACAGTTACTGAAACAAGATTCTTTAGTAAAACTGTTATACGGTAAAAAAACGAGTTGGTTGTGGCAACCAATTGGTTTGTAAGATATGCTCTTAGTGATTTGTTGGTAGGGGCAACCATTGTCGTGGTGAGTTGCCACAACCAACTCGTTTTTTCCGTGCAGACTTTTTAATTGGTAGCGATATTACGGTAATGTTTTATTGTGGTAGACATGTATTTCCGGTAAATAAATAAATGGTAGAGCCGTAGGGTAAAAGCCGGATAGTTGCCCCACTTAAGGAAAAGCTCTATTACTTAAAAATTAAGTATCTATGGACAAAATGCTTCGTGTATATTAAAACATTTGTCTTTAATCTTCCATTGTAGACTATTTTTGTAAACCCAATTAGTATCGTTTTTGAGTAAATACCGTTTTATTTGACCTCTGGAAGAGGGATAGTTGCCCAAAGTGGCGGATAGTCGCCTTACGTCGAAAATACTTTGAGCGAGTTCATAATTAATATTAAGTTACAGATTATTTTATTTTATTATATTTTTTGATTTTATTTTTTTGCATTGATATTTTATTATTCATTTTATTATTATTCATTTCATTACTTTTTTAAATATACCTTGAGTTAACAGTTTTTTTTCTAGTTCTTCAAACGCTAGTGCTAAACTAACTTCGATCCAGCATATGTACAGGCGCAGGACTACGCTTAGGTTTTACTCATATTGCCGTTAGAGCGACTAACCGGAGAAGAATATGGGGCGACTATCCTTTTCGATACGTATACTCACCCTTTTTATTTAAAAAATAAATAAAAGTTATTAAATAATATACCGTATCACACCGTGTAGTTGAAACTCCAGTGCATGCGAGGAAACAAATAGTCGACTGAATCCTCAACCGTAACATTAGTTGTTCAATAAAAATTACTCACTAATATTAGTACGACGCTCGTCGAGGTTTTACCGCGAAAGATTTTCGCTCACACAGACGAAAGTTGTGGGCCCTGTCCTATGGCTTTTGGGCACTGAGACCTGCGAGGTGAATACTTCTAATTACAGAAAAGTGCTAATGCCAGGGACGTCTCTAGCGTAGTGTATTAAAAACCGGGGAAACTATCCCCCCGAGGTAACTATCCGGCTTTTACCCTGATTGTGCCGAAGCATGTATACCATTTGTTGAATATCCCACGATTTCATAAAATTTCGCTCCATAAATCGATTTTCGTAACATTTAATATCGAAATTTCAATTGAATTGAATGGAATATCGAATTTTCTATGGAATCCTCCGCTCAGAGTATACAATAACATATAATGCGTGTGTCAACTGTCAACCCTCAGACGAGCGACATACCGGAATTTCCGCTACATAACAATGTTAAGACCCACCGTTAGACATAAGAGAAAACTTGGTTATGACGTTGCAAAACGATGAATATGGATACCGTGAATATAAACGCGATTGCTCCGTCGTTATTACATTATATGTCCTATCGTTCAATTAAGTCGAAATCTGTTTACTGCTATCGACCCGCACAATGCTTTTAGAAGCACGTCCATGCTTTTAGAAAATGGTGCACTTCACACTGTAAAAAATTTTTGTATTAAATTTAATTTAAAAAAAATGAAGTTTTTATGCATATACAATGTATTAATTTTAATATACGTTCGAATATAAAAATTCCAATATAAGTATATGAAAAATCAAATAACTTCTTTTAATTTTAATGTACGTTCGTATATTAAAATTCCAATACATAGTATGATTTTTAAAGCAGAATCATGAAAAAGATATGAAAATTAATATTCTTTTGTAAATTCAAATTAAAAGAAGTTATTTGATTTTTCATATACTTATATTGGATTATTACTGTACACATTGTATATGAAATTTAGTATCCTGTATATGCATAAAAACTTCATATTTTTTTAATTAAATTTAATACAAAAATGTCTTACAGTGCAACGAAAATTGTACGCCCGAGATATCCACATTAGGGATATTCGCAAGGGTCAGCTCGACCGAAAAGTGCAATGGAAGAGCTTCGCCCTGGAGGGACCGCCGTAATCATCACGGTATAACCTCTGCGCCAGGTCAGTGTTGTCAGATCGTCCGAAGGCTTTTTCCCTTTCAGAGTGCCAGAATTTCCCTTTTCGATCAAAAAATTCCCACGTCCTAATTTTGGCTCTAAATTGCGAGTTGGCAGTAACGGCGGGGCGCTCAAAGCGCTCAAAGCATCCAAGACGAATGCAACCCTCAGTATTTTCACATTAATAGGCTTAAGGGGAGGCTCGACCCCCTCCTCCGCCTTTCTGCTCTCGTCAAAGCGAGAGAGATAAAGCTAAATAAAAAATTTTAACACGGCATTTTCCTCGGAGATGAATTTATAGAATAACAAACAAATAGTGGGGCCATTATAAAATAGTGGGGACCTGTACATTAATTACGTAGACCCACTCTCTTTTTTTTTATTCCATCAGTTATCTCGGAGAAAAATGATTCAAAAAAATGTTGCGGTTATGTTGACCTTTTGACTCCCCTTAAGCCGCATACGTCGTGGACGCTTACGCGCTTCCAGGACATATGTATAAGCAGCATTCGCTTGCACGCTTACACGCTTTCAGTACGTGTGTACTATGTATAGACATACATTGGCATAAAAAATGCTACAGGACGTGGCGCTCAAAGCGTCCAAGACGAATATATCTATAATTGGTCAATAAAAATCATTATTGAAGCACTTGTTTCGCCGATCCTGTCAAGAATATTGGGAGAGTGTACATCTTTTATTGACAATTTTCAAGTTGAACCGGTTTTTTTATGCCCCGTGTGACTTTTTTCTAAAATTTCCCATATTTTGCTGGTTTTGGGACGTTTTTCCCTTTTTCCCTTTCTCTCAAAAAAATAGTGAAAATTCCCATGGCGAGGGAAATTTCCCACGATCTGGCAACACTGCGCCAGGTAAGTATATTAGGCACGCTGGCCGTCCGGTATATAACACCGTCATACGCCTATTTCGCTTGGGCACAGAGGTCCGAGCGCGTGCGACGCATAGTGGTGGATGCGTCAACTAGCACGGCCGCTGACGTTGATTGTAATTCTGGAAAATAAGTGTATTAATTTCCAATAACGTATCTTAAAAATGCGGAAAAGCATATAGAAACCATTTTAATATACGGGGATTTGAATTTTCAACGTTCATCTTTTAATTTTAATATCCAAATATTAAATTTAAGATGAAATTGTTAATTTTCCAATACCATGTATATTAATTTCGAGTTCGTATACTTGTTATTGAAATTCCCTATACTGTATATTAAATTTAATTGCAATATTGAAAAAAAAATTCAATGGTTGATTGCAATTTTAAGAAATAAGTGTTTTAATTTTCAATAATGTATTTGAAAATTGCGAAAAAGTATACAAAAACTATTTTCATATACGGGTATATTAATTTTCAATGCTCACTCTTTTAATTTTAATATACAAATATTAAATTTAAGATGAAATTGTTAATTTTCCGATACCTTGTATATTAATTTCGGTTTCATATACTTGTTTTTGAAATTTAATATACTTTTGTATATTAAATTTAATAACATTTTTTACAGTGCAGTTATGCGAAAAACAACAATTATCGATTTTCCAACGTTCGTTAAGAGTCCACCAGTAAATGCACAATTAAGGGATTGCTGTCTAATAAATGGATTTAAAATCGTTATATGATAAAATGCTTTGTGCGAACGCGTCCATTTATCGAGGACGATAAAACAGTGCACTGAAGGAGGGTTGTCACGTAACTCGAACAGTGATGGGCCAGAAGGAAAAATATATTCCTTATACTGCGCTCGTTAGGCTTCTCCGTCTCAGTGCGTCAACTTATAGTTGAGCCTGCGGTTAGGTCCCGACCGGTTCCTGAACTTACTTAGAGGGCCCTAGTCTGGAAGCCCAATCGAGCCTCTCAATGGGCGGTCGCGCTTTGTCGACTAGGACCTTGGAAGGTTATAAAATTAGGGCCTTTGCAACGGCCTCACGTCTGCCATGTCGAATTCACGACAATCCCATGATCAAGCTCTATCAGGGCCCAAGTATGTACATAGTATCGCTATATCGTCATGAATCGTCATGAACGGTATCCTTTCCTTAAGTGGAGGTTACTGTTCACGACGATAAAAAATTCTATGTATTTTTTTTGCACATAATTTGAATCCTTAAAGTATTTAGAACACGTGAGTAAAAGGATATTTACATATATCTTAAGTAAATTGTCAAAGATTTTTTACAACGTTAAACTTTAATGCGTTTTTCTGACAATGAGAATAACACTTTTCAGCGTGCGAGACGCTCTACACCTTCAACAGATGAACCGATTGAATTGCAATTGAAGAAAAAACAAGTACGCTTCGCGTACTCGTTGGGGGGCTCCGCCCCCCAAGCCCCCCCGCGCTCCGCGCTACTCAACATTGTCGCGCTTCGCGCGACAATGTTGCGTCGCGCGGAGCGCTCACGTTTTATTGGGGGGCTCCGCCCCCCAAACCCCCCTTAACGTTTTGTTGGGGGGCTTTGCGCTCCGTATTCTTGACCATTATCTTAATTTATTCGGTATGTAAATATTATATTGTTTTTATGTTATTGAACATTGTTTTTGATAATATTGAGTCACATTTTTCATTCTCAATGGGGGCAATGATTCATAAAGGTAATGACCGAATTTTAAGAATTATATTAGTAGGCACTCACAATCTCATAATATTATAATCATATATTTTGTTTTTGTGATATATTTTGAATGTTGGTTAACATGTCCCTTAGGGACGTTTTAATAGGCACTCACACCGTTATTTAAACTCTTTGATTCATTGTGAACATCGAGTAGTCGTATAAATTCTATTAATTATAATTAAAAAGACAGATTTGAATATAATCAATATGATATAAAAGTATCTAGACAATCATATTATTTAAATGTTTTGATAGATTATATTCACAGAATTGTTACAATATTAGGCAGTAATGAAGAATATTAGTGACATTTGAGATGGGCTTATTTATCATAACACTTTAATCATTTAATGATTATTAGTCCATTTATAATAAGTAAAAAAAGCTTTCGGTTATTAATCAATGCTCAGATTCTGTTTTTTCACGTTTAAAACGCGTGGGTGATCGCCATATTGCCAATAGAGCGTAAGCACACAAAAGAACCATGTACTTTTTATAAGAGCGAAATATGGGTTTTGAATTTGGCGCGCTCAGGTCGTGTTTAGTTCCTCTTTTCTCTGTACGTGGCGTAGCGGCGTCGTGACGTACGTGGCGACGTCGCGTGCGCCGGTCTATGCTTTACGTGAAAACGTGAGAGTGTTAATGTGCTTGTTTACAGTCATATAGAAATTCTGTCAGTGAGAAAAGTAGTATTTTTTTTGTTAAAAATATTGTTTTTGTGTAAAAGTTATTCACTTAGCAGTGTCTAATTGGATTGAAACTTCATGGGACATTTGTTCATAATCATATACAGAAATTCTGTAAGTTAGAAAAAAATTCGTCCGTGAACTTCGGAGATCCAAGTGCGAATGAACAGAAATTGCCTTTTTTCGTTAAAAATTGTGTTTTCTTTGCAAAAATTGTAAACATAATGGTCTCCGATCGGATTAATACTCCGTGGGACATTTGTTTACAATCATATACAGACATCGTGTGAGTTAGAGAAAAATTCGTCCGTGAACTTCGGAGATCCATGTGCATATGGACAGAAATAGCTGTTTTCTCGTTAAAAATTGTGTTTTCTTTGCAAAAATAGTAAACTTAATGGTCTCTGATTGGATTAATACTTCGTGGGACATTTGTTTACAATCATATACAGACATCGTGTGAGTTAGAGAAAAATTCGTCCGTGAACTTCGGAGATCCATGTGCATATGGACAGAAATAGCTGTTTTTTCGTTAAAAATTGTGTTTTCTTTGCAAAAATTATAAACTTAATGGTCTCTGATCGGATTAATACTTCGTGGGACATTTGTTTACAATTATATACAGACATCGTGTGAGTTAGAGAAAAATTCGTCCGTGAACTTCGGAGATCCAAGTGCATATAGATAGAAATAGCATTTTTTGGTTAAAATCATGTTTTTTGCCAAATTGCAACCTTAATAGTGTCTGATTGGATTCATACTTCGTCAGACATTTGTTTACAATCATATAGACACATTCTGTGGGTTAGAGAACAATTCGTTAGAGAAATTCCAAGTTTCAACTACATATGATCATAAAACGTCTTTTTTTGCTCAAAAATGGCAATTTTTTTCAAAAATCTTTGTTTTACAATATCCGTTTGGATTTAAACTCCTTGGGCATAGAGATTACAACCATACACAACTACCCTCCAAAGGAAATTGAATTCCGTACACCGGTTTCTGAGATCTGGGTCTGGACGGACATCCGACACAGATTTCGAGGCGATTGCAATAGGCACTTTCTGTCATAAATGAGTGAGTGCCTAAAAATTCAATTTGCGGGCCGTCAGGAAGCGATTTTTGTCAAAAAATGATTTTAAAAAAGATTTTTGGTTCGTTGAAACCAAAAAAAAAGAATAAAACAGGGCAAAAAAGTGAGTTCTTTTTTAAACGACTGGCATTTCGTTATTCAAAAGTTTTTTTGTAAACGAAAATCGACAAGGCTGCCCAAATTTAATCTAGTTTGGTAATTTTTAACCGGTTTTTGATTCAGGTAAACCCGCAGAGCTGTGGAGCGCCCCGCGCAGACCAAAACGGCTTTATTTGACGGGAGCCGGAGCCGCCATTTTGGATCTTTCTTTACAAATAAAATTGGAATCCACTCTCCATTGATAGAAGAATAAAATACGTTAAAACCCATTTCGAAAAGTATTTATTTTATATGTAAACAAAATTCCCAACCTTCATGCATTGTTCATGCTTCTTGACAGTAACCTCGACTTAAGACAGTATTCTGGTCTAGAATTCAGAAAAAAAAAAACAATTTCTCGTTGCATGTTCTTAAAGTTCAGACCTTCAAGAATAAATCCTCGGAACAGAATGTTTAATTTTCAATAATTTATTGAGTTATAGCTATTTTAGTGACGCAGCAACTACGCCCGCCACGTCGAAGCGTAATTTTTAGGGGGTATTCTGATCTCGAATCTTGGAAAAATCAATTTTGAGTGTGCATATTCTTAAAGTTTATACCTTTAAGAATAGTGTAACTTTGAAAGAACATTTTTAAATTCCAATAATTTACGGAGTTATAACTATTTTAGTGATGCAGCAACTCAGCCCATCATGTCCGAGCGTAAATTTAAGGGGTTGAGTCTAGAATTTTGAAAAAATATTTTTTTTTGTGCATATTCTTAAATTTTACGGTAACACGGCTGAAATGATAACTCAAGTTCTACCCAACCGATTTGTTTCTAATTTTTTACCAATCTTCAATGTATAACCCTCTATCGCCCTCATCACTTTTGTATCAAGATTATTTTTTTTACTATTGTAAAAAACTTATAAACTATTAAGGAAAGAGTTGAAAAACGCTTTTTTTGTTCAGGCAGCCGCCATTTTGCGAATTTTTTCCCCCCGTTTTCTCTTAGGTAGGGGCTATAACGACATTCTTAATTATTAAGAATCTTTTTTTAAATTTTGTATCGGATGACTGGAAGGGTCGCAATCGTGTCAGCCAGCACATCGCCCTTTTTTAGCTCGAACTTTACAGACTTGTTACTTATTTGGGTTTATTTTGGTTAACGGATGACGGATGACTGGAAGGGTCGCAATTGTGTCAGCCAGCACATCCCCCTTTTTTAGCTCGAACCTCACTACTTGTAACTTATTTAATTTTCTTCTCAACATTTTTTGTTTATTGTCAAAGTATCAATAAATATGTTGTGAAAGAAGAATGGCAAAAATATTGTTTTGTTTTATTGAGCTCAGCCAAACGCTCAAAATGTATGTCTCTAGACCCGAATACCACCTTAAGCGGAGGCTAAATACCGACACTAACACCTCGAAATTGCCATCCAAACTTGCTCTTATACAAATGGATGGAATTGAATAAAATTTTAACAACATCATCAGAAGAATGGCAGGTATGGAGCCTCACTAAAATTTTTTCGAAAAACAAAAAAAAATTTACAGATTCATTTACCACCAAGAAACTGTAATTGAAAAACTTAAATTATTAAACTTTTACTGCATTTCGGGTACAACCAAGAGTGAGGCTCCATGAAGAACGTCACGATACAAATAGCGAGACGTTTTCGACATTATTTTATCAAAATGACACGCCGTAAGTTTGGATGGCGCATCAAGAGATAAATATCGATAAATTGTAGTTTTATTGAAAAACGAAATGGCGAAATGTAGTTCACAGACGTGCGAGTGAGGGCGGCACCATGGATTCTGACGAGTAACCTATAATATTTAAGGGGCTCGAGTGAGTTCGTTAGGATTAGCTGTAACGCATTTTAGCCTCTCCATTGACAATTAATTGTTAATTAATTTATCCCCCTCTTAATTGTCAAAATGTAATTAATTTTCATTCACGATTGTCGGAGAATGACTGGACGACGATGATACATCGATAATGTAGGGATTGAATAAAAAATGGTATTTAGCCTCCTCTTAAGGCCAGCGACATGCATGATGAGAAAGTCACGAGTCAGCAGCATCCCATTGGACCATTTTTTTTGTTTCTTGCCCGTTGAAGGCTTCAAAGCGTGATCGTTAATTGCACCAGGATGAAAATTTTGGTCTCCGGAGAGCAGATCAAAGCTGTATCCGCGTCCATTCGCTTGGTCAACGGTCGTTCTTGTTCAACCACACCTAATTTATGTATCGACACCGAGTTTAAAAAAAGGGCGCACATTCTGCAACACTTTACGTATTGAATCATGTTGATAACGCCATTTTCTTTGCCAGCCAATGATGTACATATTGTAAGCGCTGTATATTTATAGTGTCCTTAACGTCCTTAAAGGTGAAAATACCAAACCAAGCGATGGGTGAGTGTGTTTGTCCGCGTGTCCAATCGCTCGTAAGAGTTGAATTAGTTTCGCAAGCTTGTCGCGCTCTGTTTCTGTTTCGCGATGTTTTAAATTGCCGCTAGCCATACGCAATTTTCCAATTAGGTTACGGCGGTGAGCGCGCGAGAACGGGAATGCGCACCTTGCTTTGCCGGTATCTATCGGAAAAAGGTAGGTAGGGGCAGGATGAATCACACGTCAAACAATTCGGCAACATTGTGAAAAACATTTGGAATGTGCTTCCAAGTGGACTGGGAACTTCCTTCGGAATTTTGGATTTAGATTTTGGGGTCTAGTCCAGAAATCCACGCTGAAGGTGTCACCCATCGGCATTTCGTTTTAGCAATGAATGGGTTACGGTATTACGTTTCTTGTTTTGGAGGAATGTGCAGTGTGAAATACGTCAAACAATTCGGCATTATTGTGAAAAACATTTGGAATGTGCTTCCAAGTCGATTAGGCACTTCCTCCAGAATTTCGGACTCATATTTTGGGGCCTAGTCGAGAAATATTCAATCCATGCTGAAGGTGTAACACATCAGCATTTCGTTTTAGCGACGAATGGGTTACGGTATTTTCGTTTCTTGTTTTGGAGGAATGTGTTTTTTTTTCAATGGCTTCCAGCTTTGTGACTTCACAGATGGTTTGAAAAAATATGACTTGGTAGCAATCACATAATAATGGAAGAAATTGTGATGTTTCTTTTAGATTGACCCACCTTTCCTTCCAGAATTTTAGACTATTATTTCTTGGCGTCTAGTCCAAATATATTTACTTCCTGCAAGAAATGTCACCCATTGGCATCCAGATGGGTCACAACTTGGTTTCTTTTCCGCAAAAAAGAGTTTTTTTTTGTTGGCTCTGTAACTTTGTGACTTCAAAATTGATTTGAAGATATATGGCTCATTGATGGAGATAAAGGAACGAATTTCGGGTTTTTAAATTTTTTTCATGAACGCTGTATTAATTTAAAAAGAACATCGTCATTTGGATTAGGTTAACTTTTTCAATTTCTTTTTAGACATGATTCCATACATGTTGTACAATTTTGTATGGTTGTTTTGATGTTTCTGACGAAATTTCCGATTCCAGACTCATCCAATCAATCCCTGAAAGACGAAAAAAGTTTAACCCAATTAAATCTCGTGTATGGCGGATATCGAGCAGACGAACAGGCAAATTGAGAAGACATTTAAAATCTATCATTTATCACCGCTCTTTTGCTCCATATGTGGAAGTGCATTGGATTATTCTCATCAAAATCAGATACTGTCGAAAAATTCCTTGAGTACAAGCTTAACTAATTAAATAATAAATTCCATACCTTCAAATTTATAATTCCTCAAGAGCTTAAGAATGCTGTTAGATTTTCTTATTATCAGCAGTATCTAGCGCCGCTTCATATTTCGTAAAATCTCATTTCATTATGTGACTCTAATCCTTATTTCATTACTCAAGAGACTTATCACAAGGCATATCTCATTTACATGGGTATCCTTGGCTCTTTCTTAGAAGAAAGTTTATAATAAATTTGTTCCGGCTTCACATTATGCATCGTAATGTGAATACTGGCAGAAGACTCTCTGTAATATGCGGTGAGTAATAATAATACTAATCATACTAGTAATTTCGAGAAAAATTTTATTCGAATACTTGATAATTTAGCCTTTCTTTCATTTTTTTGTACCATTTCTTAAGATAGAAAGAACAAAGTACATGAAAACACATTCTTATCCGTAAATAGCATACAATGACAGGTATTTCGTCTCAATCAATTTTTGAAAAAAGTGAAAAATCTCTCTGCGAAGGTCCATAATTCTGTTTATATTGAGACGATCGAGGAATGCTTTTTCTTTCGTTTGGTACAATTTGCAAACACTTAAAAAACAGCGTTGAATTTGTCTCAATATCCTAAATAGTGTCTTCATTAAAAATCTTTGAAATTAACGAAAAAATTGTTCCTGAAGGAAGTTACCGAAATTTTGGGTTTTATTTTCTAATTTCAATGTAAAATGCGAACTTGATTCTTGAAATCTCAAGGATTTTCCAGTGAAAGAACCAACAAATTTATGCAAAAGTTCCGAATTATAATCACAACTGCAAATAATTCGAACCCACACAGCAAAATTGTCAAGATAGTACAGTGCTGTTCATTAATGCCTGTAAATCTTTGAAAGAATCTTTTCCAGATTCTTTCAAAGATTCTTTCAAAGATTCTTCAGAAGAATCTGAAAGAGAATCTTGAACTGAATCTGAAAGAGAACCTTGAAATGAATCTTAGAATTTTAGGAAGATTCTTAGAATCTTGGAAAGATTATTTTCAAGATTTTTTCAAAGATTTCCAGGCATTAATGAACAGCAGTGTACGTCTCATGAACGTCTATGGGATGTACCAGTAAGATATTGTTCTACCCGGGATTAACATAGGATATCCTGTCGCAACCGTAATTAGACCATCCCAACGCACTCTCTTATAGATGTCTCCGGGATGTATAAGACATTGTTCTACTCGAGATTAATATACGATGTCTTGAGGATATCCTGCAGTCACTGGGTGTAGACGATCGTACTGCTCTGTCTTGTAGATGTCTATGGGATGTACTAGAAGGAAATTGGTATAGTCGAGATCAATGTAGGATCTCTTGAGGATATCCTGTCGTAACCGTGCTTTGACAATCCCATCGAACTCTCTTGTAGACGTCTCTAGGAGATACCCGTAAGACATTGTTCTGCTCGAGATTAATATAGGATGTCTTGAGGATATCCTGTCGTGACCGTGTTTGGACGATTCCAGCGCGCTCTCCTAGATGTCTCTCGGAGGTACCGGTAAGACGACATTGTTCTACGCGAGATTAATATAGGATGTCTTGGGGATATCCTGCCGTAGCCGTGTGTAAACGATCCCAGCGGACTCTCTTAGAGATGTTTCTAGGGGGTCAGCTATTGCACGGCGTTATTTCCAAGACTCAATGCGAGATGGCAAACGCTTACTCACATATGGATTATGCGAAAAGTATGCTTATATAGACGAGCGTGAACACGGATATTTGACACCGAAAGGAGTCAGACCTCAAAAGAGGCCATATTACAAGGAGTACTTGCTGACGCCCTCTGTACTGTACCCATTATATTGAAATTCAATTAATTAATTAACATTAAATCGAAATAAAATATTATTATTCACTGCTGTGTTGGCAGTCCAAGAGACGTCCCGAAGACATCCCAAAGACATCCCGAGACGGCAGTGGGACCATCCCATTGCGGTAATCACTGCGGACATTTCAGAGCCCATGGGAATTCCATGGGACCATCACTTTACCATCACGGGACAATTGACGTGATGTTCGAAAGACGTACTTGGGACGTATTATTTCTGTCTCTAATAATTCTGCAATATCTTGATGACGTCTGTAAGAAGTATTGATATTATCTTATCAATATCTCCACTCTGCTGTGTTTGCAGTCCAAGAAACGTCCCGAAAACATCCCGGGATGACAATGGAACGATCCCATTCCGGTAATCGCTGCGGACACTTTAGAACATATGGGAATCCCATGGGATCATCCCATTACCATCACGTGATGTCCAAAAGACGTACTTGGGACGCATTATTGTTGTGTGGGAAATGCTTGAATTGTTCAATTCGATACGATCATTATTCCCACACTCCTTGTGCAAAGATACAATATCAACAAATTCATCAATATTTGGCTATAAGCAACAATTATCAATAATAATATTGCCCATAAGTGATTAACGAATTGTTTAAGCGATCGTTAATGACAATTTTTTTATGACTTTTGGGCAATATTATTATTGATAAACTATGATCAATAATTATTCTTGATAATTGTTGTTTATAGCATGCCAAATGTTGCTAAATTTTTTCAAATTTGTATCGTATCACGAAGTACGGAAGTTTCAATCAGATACAATTTTCCGCAGGGAAATCATCACCAGAGTTTCGAGGGAAAATATTTTTAAAAAATCTATAGGAAAATTCTGAAATAATCCCAAACGATTTCATGTGTACGTATGCTACTATTTTCAGACTTGCCATTTTATCTTAAACTTTATAGTTTTTGAGTTACGTTGCATCTTTCAAAATTTGTATTTTTTAGTCAACATTGAAATAACTTTGCGAGAAAAAAACGTACGAAAATTTGTTTAAAAACGAAAATGGAGCGTCTGCTAACCCTTTCAATTGTACCGCAGATAAAAAAGACGAAAAAAAATGTTCTCAAGCTATATGCCCAATTCGCGATGGTCGAAAAAATGCCAAAAAACGGTCACGTACAAAAGTGCATACCGGGTCGAAAAAAAATAATAAAAAATGGATTAAAGAAGCGAAACAAGGCTGAATTCCTTCACGTCGGAACGCTTTTTCAAAAAATTTATTATCTCTTCTTTTGACGGAGTTATGCAACTTCTAGTGGGGCAGAATATATCTACTGGTGTATTCCAAGTTTTGAGCGGGGATGTACCTTCATTCTCTCGTGAATATCATCAGATCTTTACGAAGTAGCAAGCATCGGGTGCATTTGTGGCGAACGATCTCCACGAAGTAACGTTAAGGGGTTATACGCAGTCAGGATTTTCAAAAAATCGATTTTTTTAGATTTCATTTTTGTAATATACATATATTTAAGTATATGTACAGAAAATTTAATCTCAATCAAGAGTTTTAGAAATTTCAAACGCGTTTTTCTCAAAACTGTGTTTTTCAAAGCCGGTGAACAAGTTTTTTCAGCAACAGCATAACCGATCAGTCTGAACCCACACGGAAATTTATATATTTAAAATATATGCAAAATTGCGTACTGAATATATTCAAAATATAATTACCGTATATAAATGAATATATTTAAAATATATTTTTTATAGATGTGTAATATATTTATTTGGATAGATTTTGCCACTTATCGCATATGCACGTATATGTTAAATGTATTCAAAATTTATTTTAGATATGTATAAAATATATTTAAAATATATTTTAGATATATGTAAAATGTACGACACATAAATACAATATATATATTTTATATATATGGTGCATACATCTGAAATATAGATTAAATATATGTTGCATGTATTCCAAATATAGTTGAAAAGTGGGCTGCATACATCCCGAATATGGGTTGAACATGCGATACCCGTGTAGAAATTTCCGAAAAATCGGAAATTCTCTAGGAGAATCAAATACAAAAGTACGAGTTCATGAGAAGCCGGCAAGAACTCTTTATATGGCTTCATTTACGCCGGACTTCTGTTAATATTCCGTTCTCGCGCCCGCCTTTATAAGCATACTCGTCGCATCCTCCGTATGGGGGTTCAGCGGTTGCCGCTCTGCGACATCTCGCGGCAAGTCTGGAAACAATCGCCACGACGCTGCCTATACGTTACGAACATGTGGCAGGCGCCCGATCGCTTGTTCTCGCAGGATAAACATTATAATGTAAATAATAATGAAAAGTGTGAATACAATAAACTTAAATAATTAAATAAATATTATGTTTGTTAGTTAGTTATGCTACCATATATGTTGCATATATGGTAGCATATATTGAGATTATATGTAGAATATATGCGAGATACATGTGAGTCACACCGATCTCTTATATACGTTGCAAATATATCAGCATATATTAAGAATATATGTAGAATATATGAGAGATATATGTGAATCACACCTATCTCTCATAAATGTTGCATATATATCAGCATATATTAAGAATGTATGCTAATATATATGCAACATATATGTGTGGATTAAAAATATATGTACATATATTCGAAATATATCCACATATATTTTGCGTATATTAAAAATATATATATTTCCGAGGGGGGAATTTTTACACAAGCTTCATAAATATATTTTTTATTAATTCATCGAAGGTTTTTTTTACCGATAAATATTTTCCATTTTATAAACAAGTAAAGGCAAACATTTTCATAAAAAATTGAATTTTATTTTGGAGAAGCCGCCATTCCGTTCAAAATTCATATTTTGCTTATTCTTTCGATTAAATACTAGATTATACCTTATATTAACGAAATCTGTTTTAATTTTTAATTTTTGATTTATATGATTGAATTATTTAAGAGAAAGAAATCAAAATTGAGTTACAAGTTACAAAAATATGTGTACAAATTTTTACGTTAATAAATTAAAATGCCTTTCTACAAAAAATTCTTGAAAAATCGCTTTTTTCGGCTTCCTGACTGCGTACAACCCGTCAATCACGCACTGGGGTGATAATAAAATTGCGAGCACATTTGAAAGCGCCTGCAGACGTCAAAAAAACGCTCTAGCGGTGTCTCTCCTTATCGACGTCCAACCGATTGGCACGCGCATAAAACAGGAGAGAGAGCTTACATAAAGAGGAAAAAAAGTACATCTGCTTGCACGTCGTGTTATCGTGACCATGTAAACGTGCATTTACATACATGTATGCAGATATATAGAGAGAATCTTTAGTTTGATCTACGAGAGAATAGTCGAGATCGACGATAGTCGTTCAACTCCGGTTTCTCGCTTCGATTGAACCAAAAGACAGACTTCCGCAATTTACCATTACCGCACCTTGATAAATCGAGCCCAATAATCCAATTTTTCCACCGGTTTCGCGGAGACCGCAATTCTCGCAGGCGACAGATCAAACGATTCTGTATCTCGGAGAACTAAACGAGCAGACGAAAATAAACGAGACGAATAATCCAATTTAATTGAAATTCGAGAATGCAGCGGGGTAAAAGTATTGTCAAGTGGCTCATTCTCTTTGAAGTGAAATTATACATTCTCGACTGGAAAATGTATCCTTTGGTTCATGTTTTCGTGTGTAAAAGAAAAATTCATTTCAGAGTTCAAATTTGATATTTTTTTAGGTTGCAGTACTTTTTAACTTTTTTTCTAAACATTTTTCCACTCGTTTATCGCTTTCCTTCATTTTGAAATTTTATGGAAATATTTTGATATTCTGTAAAATATATCAAAAAATTGCGACAACAAACATTTTTGGAGCAAATTACAAATTTGATAAATATTTCGCTTTTGGTTAGAATTTTACTAAAATCAAAATTTTGTTAACTCTTTGTCTGAATAATATTTTCACTTGTATCGTGATATTGAAGGAATTATGATCGAAATATTTCAATGTTCTCAAATTACTTTCATATAATTTCAACAATTTTTAATAACTTATTTCCACTCGATTATCGCTTTTCTGTATATTGACAGAAATTTAATGAAAATGGCAACTATCTGACTTTTACCCTATTTATCGATTCATTAGTCCAAGGGGCCATTCATTAATTACGTAAGGGTTCCGAGGGGAAGGGGGGGTTTGAAAAATCTCTACATGAACTTACCTGGAGGGGGGGGGGGGGGTTAAAGCCATTCTTACGTAAGATTTTACGATAAGACTGAATTTGCGTTTTGCAATGTAGAGTCATGGACATTTGAGAGCAAAGCGTTAGGCAAAGCATCGATGGGATCTATTTCATTATTTTTAATGTACAATTTCATTTACATATTCTTATGTTGAAAATTTCTATAGTTTATTAAGTTTTGAAAATCCTAAACGTATTGACGTACACACATTTCGAAGCTTGTAAATGAAAATTATAGTACATTTTGTTGTATATTGATCTTACTGAAATTATTTGAAAAAATTCCTTTCGCTCTCAGAGTGTTTTTCGAATTTACAAAGCTTCCTCTTTAAGGAGGCCAAAACTGTGAAAGCTATTTGCTTATCATAGAGGAAGATTTGTAAATGCGAAAAAACTACTGAGGAAGCGATGTGCAAATTAACGATTTACAATTTTTTTTTTCTACGAAAAATACGATGTTCCTACGTTGTCACTTTTTTCACAAATCCGAATGGTTTGTCAGGGAAATTTTCGAAAATGTCAGGAAAATTTCAGGGAAATGTCAGGGAATTTTTTTCGTCCGATTTACTGGCCACCCTGTTATATCATTTAATGATTTTAAAAAATTCAATTCAAACGGTCACAGCACCATTATAATTCAGCCCGGCCTACGATTGATGATCTGAAATGAACTGACTTTCACTCTTTGACTTATTTCGCTTAAGATTGTTTCAAATTTAGTCACCCATTATTTACACAAAGTATTATTCGTTTGTAGTGATTTGACTGATTTGGCCTTCACTTTAAGATTGTTCAAAATCTTATCTTTAAATATCATATGCATTCCAATCAATTATATTCCAATTAACTATAATATGTATTCCAAAGGCTAAATAATTATTTTTTTAAAAATATTTTTGTGTCAAATAATAACATGTTTTAGTGTAACTGACCCTTTTCGAACGACATTTAATTATGTTGAATGCGTTTTAGGAAAACTAGGTAAGATCTTACGTAAGAAGGTGAGGGGGAGGGGTCCAACAAATCTTATGTGTCCTTACATGGGGGTAGGGGGGGTCGAAAATGGCCGAAATTATCCTTACGTAATTAATGAATGGCCCCGAACGTCCAGCAAAAATTTTCGGCTGTTCCAAATTCTAGTCACCTATCCCATGTAGGTGGTCTAGCACTGTCCATAGATTGTGTATCGTAAGTCGACAGGGAGCGTTTTGCATAAACGGGGCTTCTTTCGTCACAGATCGCGTGCATGTATATGTGTACTTGCGCGAGACGTGAGAATGACGTTGACGGTGAAAGAGAAGGAGAGAGAAAGAGAGAGAGAGAGAGAGAGAGAGAGAGAGAGAGAGAGAGAGAGAGAGAGAGAGAGAGAGAGAGAGAGAGAGAGAGAGAGAGAGAGAGAGAGAGAGAGAGAGAGAGAGAGAGAGAGAGAGAGAGAGAGAGAGAGAGAGAGAGAGAGAGAGAGAGAGAGAGAGAGAGAGAGAGAGAGAGAGAGAGAGAAGAGAGAGAGAGAGAGAGAGAGAGAGAGAGAGAGAGAGAGAGAGAGAGAGAGTATTTCAAGCTTTACGATCGATAAATGCACTTTTCAAGATGGTACCAGCGTTAGCCCTCGTGACTCAACAGTCTGTGCATCCATGTACATGAATGTGACTGTGTATGTGTGTGTGTTCAGCTCTGACGAGGTTCGGAAAGTAAAGCTCATGTGTATGGGAGGGGTTAGGACAACGGGTGAAAATAAAGGGGTCGTAAAAGCTGTGTTATAAAGCAGCGAGGAGAGGGCGAGGGAAAAGGGAAAGGAGAAAAGAGAGGAGGAAGAAAGTGGGGGAAAGCATAAACGGAGTATACTGTCAAGCAGTGATGAAAATGCATGCATCATTGAGGTGGGTTTTGCCGATTTTACTTGCGAGGTCAAGAACGACCTCATCTGGCATCTCTCGGCCTGTCTCTCAATTCTCTCTATCCTTCGCTCCCTTTTAACCTTTTTCCTCTCTCTTTCTCGCTCTTTCTCTCCCTCCCTCTCTGTATCTCCTATACATACACATTTATTATTCTGTATAGACGAATTTATTCGCATATCGACTTTCAATTAGCAAAAAGACCCAAGTCCCAAGATTTTACATAGCAAATCATGTAATTTGTGCCCTTTTGTTCACGAACTTTTAAGCTATTAATGTACAGGGTGTCCTATTTTAATTTTGCAGCTGATTTATCTCGAAAAATACTGCTCCTATCAAAAATTGAATAAGATGAAACTTTTAGAGTTCAAAGACATGAATAATCGAATCGAAGTCAATAATAATAATAGTCAAAAGTGGTGTTCTAGTATGGACTGTTTAAAAAAAAATTCCTATAAAAGTTGTTAGTTTTGACCTGATAAATTTTTTGGTGAAAAAAATCATGTTTCCATTTTTCAAAAACCATTTCTGCCATCTTAACATCGCCATTTTGAATTTTGTACCGAATAACGTTTCTTTTTAACGTCCCCCTTTGAGTTCTAAACATTTCATTGTACAAAATTTTTGATCAAAGCAGTATTTTTCGAGATAAATCAGTTGCAAAATGAGATACCCTGTATATACGTATATCTACGAAATTATTACCACCACACAATTCCATACATAGATGGGATATTCCAGGTTGGTTCAACCAGTATCTTTGGACTTTTGACCCTTCCAATTTCGTAATACAGTAATTCGTAATTACAGGTAATGTTTTTGTGGGTTCGAAAACACGTTCACGAATTTTTCTAAATTTTTTCTCAATCCTTCATTTTTCTTGAACGGATAATATGCACGCTCCATCAAGAATATAAATTTTTTGGCTGTTTTTTGAATCCATGAAAAATATATATATGTACATTCGACACTGAAAACTGAGATGGTTTTTTAGAAAATTGAAATGAGTATTATTAGTTTTCCGATGATTAATTTTTTGTTTCAATTGAAAACTCCATTTTTCGGGACTAAGATCATGAGATTTTTTTAAGTAAATTTTGAAAAATCAAAGAAATTTGTTCATAGAATCAATGTGGAACCTTGATGCTTAATGGCTTTTTTTCAGAGAAAAAAAATGCCACGATGCCAATTTTTTATTTAAATAGCTGAATTTGATGCTTTGTATTTAAAAAACAAAGAATTATAGAATCAAAATGAAATACCGATAATTTAGCTTCGGTTTTTAGAAGCAACATTTTTGCTTGAAAGAAAAAATCAATCAGCGAAGTTTAGCTTTGATTTTCTGAACAATCATTTTCTTTTGATTTCATGTCAAATTTTTGTAATTTGTTTCCTTAATTCATAAAAATCGGCATCACATGACCGTTCGCTCCCAGAATAGAATTTTCGCACTCGAAAAAAATATAGCATTATAATTTTACGAACCAAAATTCCAGTTTCTCATGTAAAATATAATTCGACGAAGAAAAATCTTAATTTTTTATGCAAAATTATTATGAAGTAAAATTTCCAAAACATTAATGAAAAAATATAAACATTCTCAGATTCACGGCAATTTGATGACAAATGTCCCAGTTTTTTATCAAAAATTGTTCAGAAGAACAATTCGAGAAAATTGAACGAAAAATATTAGCATTCTCCTTACATATGATGAAAAAATATTTCATTTTTTAAACCCGAATGTATGTAATTTTTTTTCATTCAAATAAATGTCTCAGAATTCAATGTACTTGACTCTACAGATTATAACTTCAGCTGAAGAAACGATATTCGTAAAAGAAACATTTGATAAAAATGAATAAAAATTTTAAAGCTTTTTTTTTCACCTGCAAACTATTCTCTGGAAAACATTCGAAACTCGAAGGAATCGATGATAAGAAATGAGTCAAATCGTCGTTGCATCCCCTATATTTATGCATGTATATATACTTCGGAATATACCGTATATATCCGTATAGGAAACGACGTCGACGACGACCACGTTCGGTCGCGCGAACCATTTGTCTGCTGTCGAGAGCTCGCCAGGTGCATATGGATAGCTGCTGCTGTTGCACTAGATTCTCCCGTCGACGCGCTTTACAATGTGGTTACTCCGCTATGCTCTTACTACTGAGGGTACCCTCCCCCCCCTCCTCCTAGACTCGTAGATCTTTTTGAAAAAAAATCGAGCATTGAAAAATAACTTCGTTACTTTGGATGTTTTCTATTTGCTTTATACTCTACAGTACACATTTATATTTAGGGGCGGGTGGGGCACGACGGCCCCCCTGGGGCACAACGGCCCCCTTGAAAAATTCGGAAAAAAGTTTTGGTTCCTTGTCAAATTATGATGAATTTGATGAATTGACTCATTTTTAGGCCGATTCGCGATACCCGGGGCATAATAGACGACCCTGAAAAATTAGGTCAGAAAACTTTTGTTGTTTGGCCCTAGGCCCTGAAAGTTTCAGATCCCTAACTCAATTGGTTATTGAGACAAAGTAAACATGTAAAAATATGATGATAAAATATAAATAAATATGAAAAAGTAAATATGTAAAAAACAGAAAAAAAAAATTTCCGAGATTGACTGGACCGAATGATTTAAATTTTTTATATGTTTTGGGGGCTGATAATAGCTCCGAGAAAAAGAAATAAGAGCTTCATAGCTCCATAAGATCCTTGAAACAAAAATTGTTTTTCTTTTCATTTCAATTTTTAACTATGATACAATTTTGGCACAATAACGAAACTATTTTATTTCCGAACCTTCTATATTTCACTATAACACTATGAATTTTTAAAAATTTAAAAAACGGTACGCTATAGTAGAAAAAAAAACACTTTTTCGCCGAAATGATGAATTTCTTCATCTGTTTTGAGGTTTAATTTTTGTATTTTAACGCATACTTACATAATTTATATTCATTGAAAATAATATTACACATTCAAAACAACAACAAAGATTTTTTAGCCACAGTCAAAAATTGAACCAGGTAAATGTCAATAATCAATTTTATAGTATTTTAACAAATATTATTAGGAACGACATTTTATTATAAAACTCTATTATTTGTATATTTTTATAGACTGGAGACATAGATATAATAACCAAAAATGATCGAATTGATGAAAGACAAAAAAAAAAATTTCTGAACGAATCTAAAATTTCAAACAAATCTAATTTTCATTTCATTAATTTATTATTGATATTTAATTAATAAATTCAACAATTTACACTAATAAAATAATTTTTTTAAGATTGATAGATAAACTGTAAAATACAACTATAACATAAAAAAAAGTTTTTAATAAATAAATAATAAAAAGGAAAATAAATATCAAGAAGATGTATTTTTTAAAAATATTGCAGAATCACATTTCATGTCTTGGTCAGTCTCTTATTCAATTGCAGGTGAAACATTGTCTTTTATCAGATAATTTGCTCAATATTTCATCCGGCCTTGGAATTTTCGACAAATATCTCCCGTGTGACAAATAATAAATAATCGCAGCAACATGGAAGCAATATTCAATACTTCCAAAACCATTTGCACACTCACAGCTGAAATGTGATTCTGCGATATTTTTGAAAAATATATTTTTTACATATTTGTTTCCCTTTTTATTATTTATTTATAAAAAACTGTTTACTCATTAGTACCTACTTATGCTCTAATGTAAGTATGATTTAAAAATCTATAGGGGTCAGATTCAGTATACTTATAAGGTAGACCGCCCGTAGTGAAAAACTCCATTGAATCGCCAATGGCAACCAATGGTCCTCATACGACTCCATTGGACAATGAATGGGGACCCATCGAGATTTCCGCATTTTTCAATGGCGTATAGGAACGACCATTGATCAGTGAATGGATATCCATTGAAAAGTCACCATTGCCCAATGACGTCCATTGGACAGCAAATGCGGATGAACCGAATGATCACCATTACTCAATGATGCCCATTGGAAAGCAAATGCTGATGGACCGAGCCATCAGCATTGCCCAATGGTGTCTATTGGAAGGCAAATGCTGATGAACGAAATGATCAGCTTTACCCAATGATGTCCATTGAGAAGTAAATGCGGATGAACTGAATGATCAGCATTACCCAAAGATGTCCATTGGAAACCGCGTCGCGTTAGTTCCGAGACTTGGCGCGAGATGTCGCAGGACGGCAACCCGCTAAACTCCCATACGGATTATGCGAAGAGTATGCTTATCTAGACGATTGTGAGCACGGAATATTAGTAGAAGTCGGTGTCTACAGAATCCATGCAAGGAGTTCTTGCCGACTGATGCCCATGGGATAATGCCTATTCCGTTTGAAATGGGGAAGTCAATCCTCATTGGAAAATCCCTATTCGATTTCAAATGGGGAATTCAATGGCGAAAATGTCCTTCGGCAATTGGACATTCATCTCCATTGGTTATTTTAGCAATGGGGAATGAATGGCGATTTTTCAATGGTGACGAATGGAGTTTTTTACTATATGAAAGAATCTCAATTGATTATCGCCATTCATTCCCCATTGCCTCTAAAAACCAATGGAGATGAATGCCGAATTGCCTATGGGGATTTTCTTCATTGAATCCCCATAGAATACTCCCCATTCCGTTTCAAATGGGGCAGTCAATCCTCATTGGAAAATCCTCATTCGATTTCAAATGGGGAATTCAATGGCGAAAATCCCCTTAGACAATTCGGCATTCATCTCCGTTGGTTATTTTGGCAGTGGGGAATGAATGGGGATTTTTCAATGGCGACGAATGGAGTTTTTTTACGACGGGTGGGTACAGTTGTGACAATTTTCATTTGATCGCCAATAATTTTGTTAGTAAGCCAGTTAGCTGGACGAAAACTGTTCTTTCTAGTGAAGTGTACATTTGTCTACATATAAATACCAAAATGTTGTCCCTAAGTACAATAGTTAACTCATATGAGCAAATTATAAAAAAAGGAAAAAGTGTCACAACCGACCACACCCCAGGGGCGGTTGTGACAGTGCTTGGGGTCGGTAGTGACAGGTTAAAAAATACACCAAAACGGTCTAAAATCACTTTTATTGCAAGTCATATATAACATAACGCGCCATAATCTTTTTCTGGAAAAAGTTAACATTTACAAAACAAAAGAAATAAAATTTGAGAACACTTTAATCGGTTGTAACTAATGAGCCACTATAGAATCTATACTTATTATATAACAGCCTTCATATTAAAATCTAATCCTTTATAATGACTAAGGCCCTGTACGAATAAGTTATTATAACAGTCTTCATATTATTATTTCATATATCATCATCATATATCAAATATCATACATAATATATCCAGTCATATAATCACTCAAAACTTCATTCCTTCCTCATAAGCGATTTCATATTTTCTTACGTCACACTGCCCTCTTTCCGTCTTTCTTAAGCGTTTTTTTTTGACATCTAAAAGCAAAAACAAAAATTTACTTGTGTCACAATCGTACCCAGGAAATATGTCACAACCGTACCCAACGCACTCCTTCGCAAAAAAAAATCGCCATGACAATAAAAAATAATCTACATAAAAAGTGATCATTGGTATTTAACTACTAATGTTTAACTTATAACGAGGAAAAACAACTCATTCCGTTATCTGTACAGATATAACAACAATTATTAAAAGAAATCGAATAAAAATACTTACTTTTGACTGGTGAAAAGCAATGTAGGCCTCTGCTGGTGTTAATGTCGCGCGATGGCGAACGCAACACTGTGAAACATGTTCAGTCGGACATGCCGCTCCTCTCTCCCCTTGCACCCCCTCCCCCGGTATTCCTTATAGCTTCGCTAATATGGCGACTGTCACAACCGTACCCTGGCACAACCGTACCCAGTCTACTCTACCCCTAGGGCCTTATGATGAATTTGATGTATTCATCTATTTTAAGACCAATGCACTGCATCAGGGGTAAAATGGACCATCAAAAAGAAACACAATTTTAACGTTGAAAACAATTTTTTAAGATTAAACAAAAAAAAAATGATGTCATTCTTTAGACGGGGGGCCGTCATGCCCCACCCTCCCCTCTTGAGCTGGTGGAAAAGAATGCGTTATTTCGGTTCACACTCCTCATCTGGATTTTTGTAGCGTCTTCCTAAAAGATTGATCCCTCTTAAGTGGAGATCTGCACGATTCTGTTTACAACTGCCTCATCCAAAAACAGTACGAAAGTGTTTGTGAAATCCAGAGCCTGCGCTTTTTTTGAACGAATTAATTATCGGTGTTTAAATGTTGACAATTTTTTATTTTTAAAGTATTTGTGTCGTTATACTGAAATTATGTTAAAAATATACAATTGTGGGTAACAAGAGATATTCATTGTCAAAATACTTCGTACAAAATTCTCGTTACTGAAAAATCTTATTTTCGAAATTTCGAAATAATATGTAATCTTGTGGGACGTAAAGTGATTTTTAAATTTTGAAATGAAGATGTTTGCATGATAACGATGAGCTTTCTAATTGTTTTAAAATATCTACGGAATTCTTTAACAATGAATATCACTTGTTACTAATCATTTCATATTTCTTTTTTTTTTGTTATGACACATATAAATTTTTAAATTTTTGAAAAAAAAAATTTATATTTTTGGTACAATACAAGACCATCCTGTAACTTTTAGGATCTTTTAAGATCAGTCCAAGGTATTATATAAAAAAAATTTAACCAAAAATTCAATGTTGATCGTGGATTTACGCAATTTTGAAAAATTCAAAAATTCGTCATATTTTTGAAAAAACAAAATACACCTTGATAACGATGATAACGATGAGCTTTCTAATTGTTTTGAAATATCTACGGAATTCTTTAACAATGAATATCACTTGTTACTAATCATTTCATATTTCTTTTTTTTTTGTTATGACACATATAAATTTTTAAATTTTTGAAAAAAAAAATTTATATTTTTGGAACAATACAAGACCATCCTGTAACTTTTAGGATCTTTTAAGATCAGTCCAAGGTATTATATAAAAAAAATTTAACCAAAAATTCAATGTTGATCGTGGATTTACGCAATTTTGAAAAATTCAAAAATTCGTCATATTTTTGAAAAAACAAAATACACCTTTCTGCGAATTTCAGAATCTTTTAAGATTAGTATAAGGTGTTATATAAAAAAAATTCAACCAAAAATGTAATGTGCAGCTTGGATTTTTACGGTTTTTCAAAATTCAAAATTCTAAAAATTCATCAGTTTTCAAATTTTTTTTTCGGATCATTTTTTTTTTCATAGTCCCAAGTATACCCTTCAAGACGAATTCAGAATGACTTTCAGTAACTAAAATAGTTTCTGAGATATTTAAAAAATAAACTTAAAAGGTTTGAAAAATTGTGAAAGTTTGAATTTTGGATAACTTTCGAGAAAAAAAAATTTAATTTCTTTTTCTTTGGCAGAACTTCGTTTTGTTAAAAACGAAAACTTCTGACCAAATTTCATCGAAATTGAAAAGGGTCGATTCCAACTCTTGGTTGATTTGACATAGAATGACCTGTATATTAATATATACGAACTAAGAGCCACTCAGAAGGCGTTGGCCCGTTATACTCGAGTGATTTTCACTATAACGCGGGGGTGCGACACGTTTTTTGCGCCGCAGAAACTCGCAACGCTCACTCGCGCGGATAAAACGGAGGAAAAAGTTGGGTGCAGGAGAAAAATGCTGAATCGATGAAATTGAGAGAAGTATATTATTAATAATGAATAATATTAAATATTTCCAGTTGATATTAAAAATAATAAATAAAAATAAATAAATGATAAACTGATAATAAAATAACTATTATTGGCAAACGTAAAAAAAGCATTCCAGAATTGAAATTTACTTAACGAGTTATACGCAGTCAGAAGGGCGAAAAAAACAATTTTTCAAGAATTTTTTCTAGAGAGACATTTTTATTTATTAACGTAAAAATTTATATACCTATTGTTGTAACTTTCAACTTTATTTTGAAATTTTTATTTGTCGAAATGTGGATTTTATTTTAGCAAATGCAAATGCAATTTTTCTCAAATGCAAATTTGAGAGAAAAACAAGAAAAACTTTTTAATTTATTTTTTACACCATTAATTAATTGGTCATTAAGGATCAATAAACGTGTTCCTTCAATTTTTCCAAAAGTTTGATGACTCGGTCACAAAAAACGGTTCAACCGATTGTTTTGAAAATTGGCATGGTTTTCGGGTATGTATTGAGCTAAAAAAGGACCTTAAAACATTGGTATTTTTCGCAATATCTGCAAAGTTATGGTAGATTTTCTAAAAAAAGAAAAAAAACTAATTTTTTGGACTTTTTCAAGTCAAAATTAAGCATGGAAACAATTTTTTTTGTTTATGACAATAACGGACACTTATAAAGAGTAGATTCAAGTTTCCAAAACTCACCGTTTACTCGCTGCACGATTATTAGTTCCAGAGATATCGAAGATTAAAAAAAAAAGACGAATTTTTGTTCAATCGCCGATATCTCAGCAAAAAATGGTCGTAGAACAAAAATAAAAAAAGCAAATTCAAGCCAAAAAATTCAGCTAAACGATCCATAGATTGGTTAAGCTCGGAAATTTTTTTTGGAGCCCATCAACTGTTTTGAAAAAAGCAAAAATTCTGAAAAAATTTTCACCGTGATATTTCTTTCGACTGCGTCGAGGGTGATACCCATAAAAAAATTTTGCCTCAAGATTCCAAAAGTAGAAAATTCAAGCTTCAAAATGCTTTTTTTGAAAAATTTTTACGACCAAAATTAACAAAGTTACAGCCTTTGGAAAATCGCTGAAAAATCTCGAAAATTTTGCTGTTCCTTTAATTTTTTGACTGGGCATTACGAAAATGAAATTTGAAAAATTGATTTTTTGAAAATCTTGACTGCGTATAACCCCTTAAATGCATTAGAGCTGATGAGTAATATAAAAATCGAAACGAAGCTGCAAATATTGAAGGACAATTTTAAGAATGAAAAAATAGGGTTACAATTTCAAAGGAGTCAATGATCAGACTCGGTTCAAATTGAACTGGAATCGACCCATACACGTCACTATATTGCTGTATGTATTTCTGTATTTAGCTATGAAACTGCGGGAGAAGGTATGCACGGTATAGATAAACTTCGATCTATTCGGCAATGTGAATCGTGAAGGAATTCAGGCGCGGCTTTCCTCAACAAACAGTTATACACGCACAGAAACCGTCGCAACTGTTCCCCATACTCGTGGAAAAAAGTAAAGCATACAAGACTTCAAACGATTTTTTCGCATTCAGCATGGTCTACACTTTTATGAGAGACAAGCAAATTCGTTCGATTCGATTTTAACGTCAGAGCAATGTGTGGGTTGTGTACGTGAGACTAGACGATTCGTTTTTCACAGCACAAAGTGCATCGGATGCAATGCAATGCAATGCATGCCTTGCACTCGTGTAGCATTAAGAATTGCACATGAACTCTCTCGGCTTGGATCGAATTAATAGCACATTTGCGTTTTTTACGTCTGTTGTAGCGATCGATCTATGAACATTTGTGAAAAAAGAAGTAACAAAAAACCAGCGAAAATGTCTGAACTGGCGAATGGTAATTTGAAAAAAAAAACGGAAAAATTACAAAAGCAATTGTCTCAAATAACGAGAAAAAGCACAGAGTATAAGCAACAAAGAGGTATTATTTTTGAATTACAAAATATATTTACAGAAGAAATAGTGGATCCAGGGTTGCAAATAATGCTCTATTTTTTTTAATGCAATTGCATTTTCATTAACCATTAAATTTTAATGGTTAGTGAAAATAATTTCCAATAACCATTAAATTTTAATGGTTGATGAAAATAATTTCCATTAATCATTAAATTTGAATGGTCAATGAAAATAATTTCCATTAACCATTAAATTTTAATTGTGAATGAAAATAATTTCTATTAACCATTAAATTTTAATGGTTAATGAAAATAATTTCCATTTACCATTAAATTTTAATGGTCAATGAAAGTAATTTCCATTAACCATTAAATTTTAATGGTTAGTGAAAATCATTTCCATTAACCATTAGATCTTAATGGTTAATAAAAATAGTTTCCATTAACCATTAAAAATTTCGCAACCCTGGGTGGATCTTAGACCTGAAGAAAGATAACAAGATTCAGAAAAACCAAGACTTATGCGCATTTTAAGTGAGATATTAACCCTTACTTGACACACTTCTGCAGAACGTGTTTCACCAACTGGGGTCGTTTTTACCCCAGCGACAAAAATTCTTATAAAAAATATACGATTTAATATTTTAACTTTCAAGTTTTATTCAAAAAGCTGAGTAAGTTTTACATAACATATGTCATCATCGAGATGGGTTCTAAATAAACATACGAGAAATGAATTAATAAACACGTTTTAATTAATTTTCTCGTATGTTTCTCGTATGTTTGGCTCGAGGTGGAAGATATCGTGGTGGAAGATGGCGAGCCAAAATGAATTAAAACAGAGTACCCCACATAATAACTGCGAAAGTTAGAGGTCAAAAAATCTGAAGTCTGTTTTTCGGTGAGGACTTTCAGCTAAAAAAATTGCGAAAAGATCTGAGGGGTTGAGGCCGGATCCGACGTCCATAATTGGCTTTTTGGCCGATTTATATATTTTTTGCCAAGTAGTAAATCTCATTTTTATTACTGCATTATGGAGGACCGCTGTCGTATTACGCCGCCTGTTAACCCCGATAATAGGTGCGTGTGCGTTCTTCGCGACGTACATTGACAAACGCGAAGATCGATCGACTGGTTTCAACTGGTTGATCAGCAGAGAGAGACACATACACGCATTCTCTATATACGGAGATCCCATATCAAATCTCGGTCATAGTTAACCGTAATTAAGGTAGTACATGCCTAAACCGCTCTGGGACAGAGAAGGTTGTAATTTGAAACTAATATTATTCAGGACATTCAGAATGCGCTTGTAAAATTTCAAATCTATTGACCATTCGGTTCTCGAGATATTTACAATTGAAATCTGCGTTTTCAACACACTTTGCATAGGGTACGTACTACAATATATCACATTTCGATTAATAATAAAAGAATTACGGGACAAAAGACGATAAAAAAACTTAAGCAAAGATAAAGGGGTATTTGGTGATGATTTTGAAAAAAAAATTGTCCCATTTTACCACAAAGTTCCTGAGTTATGAATGTTCAATGTATGACGAACGTGTCTGTGTGCGTTCATTCGTATTCACGAAAGTCTGTGTGCGTCATTCATATACACGACCTTTCCAAGTGTTGGTGTACGCAGTGGATAGGTAGTGGCAAAAGTTTTCAGCTTCAGCCATGGGGGCTCTCCCTTATTCGTACATCATAAGCTATGCTTACTTTTGAATTGGATGGTCAGGCATGTACTACCTTAACCAGTAAGGAGGGAAAAATGAAGAACAAAGTATGTCAAACGATTTCACTGGAACGACCTATGCTATACTTCATATCGACGGCAGTATGGAAGAACGTGCTATCTCAAATTGTGCTAGAAGAACGTGCTATCTTAAATTGTGCTAGAAAAACGTGCTATCTCAAAATATGCTAGAAGAACGTGCTATCTCAAATTGTGGTAGAAGAACGTGCTATCTCAAATTATGAGAGAAGAAGGTGGTATCTCCAAATGTGATCAATTTGATGTGTTTGTGCAAGGAAGTAAGATAGTTTTGTATTTGCATTTCATTTTTTATTATAAGCGTCTATAAGTTCGAATATTAAATATTCTAATGTTCCAATATTAAATACTTAAATAAACCAATAAAAAACGTTCTAGCAAAACGTTTGCATAATTTCTCTGCCTTCGCATTTACTCCTCTCGCACTACAATTTCTTTAAAGTACAATAAATCCTGCAAAATAGAAAGACCAGCTTGTCCAAGTGATAATGACATTTAAATATCTTATACTAAGGTCATCAATACTTTTAGAAGGCAAAATGATTATTTAAAAAAAAAATGTTGTACCGTCGAAAATGAGTTTTTCGGGAGAATCACCCATATGCATCTATAAAGTGAGAATTGGCGAGATTCGTGCTGATCCCCAAGGGACGTGGGCTCAAGCTTGGCCGATTTTTTTCTTCTATCAATTCCTTCATCCCTCTTGTTTTTGGCATCCTAATTAACGAGCGTGCTAATGGCGCGCGCGAGCGCCAAGAAGACGAAGGTGCCGCTCCGTTTAATATCCCTCGTCCACCGAGTTCGGTCAAACTCTCGGCTCATCGTCTGTCCCCGAGCATCACCATTTTCCCCCTCTATATACTAAAATATACATACCAACGAATATACTATATATATACACTGCCGTCCAAAAGTTTGGAAACCCCCGCCCCGATTCCGCGCCGCCCAACAAGTTTTACTGCTTTTTCAAAAATGTAGATATTCCAATTCCGCAAGCGAAGTTTTAAAGGGGACATATCGAGCTTCATTTCGCTTTAAAAAAAAAAATTCGATTTTTTTTTAACCCGGTACGAGTTTTAAAACATTGTCATTTTTTGACTTTTATTTTGGCGTTGAAATTTTGGCGCACGGTCCATAAATTTTTTTACTTGACTGTTTTTCGCATGAAAAACTTGTGGGGGAGAGTACAAACTTCAATTTCGTTATTAAAAAGTTTCGTACGACTTTTTTTCGCAAAAATATTCAGATTTTCGCAAAAAACGACCATATTTATCAAATGTAGCATAACCCTAAAACTACTCGGTTTTTGTTAAATCAGTAAGAGGGTGAAAAGTTGCACACAATTATTCCGGATTTAATAACATTTTTTCAGAATTTTTGAAAACAAAAATTTTTTCGACAATTTTTGTTGTCATATTTTTCTATTTTAAACAATTAGGTCTTTTACCTTATCTACACGGTTTTTTAAAATCGAAAAACCTCATCTGCATAGCTTTTTCATTGGAAAATCCATGTAGATGAGGTAAGAGGCCGATTGTTTAAGATAAAAAAATATCTCGTTGAAGGAAAAATTGAAACAAAAATTTTGAAAAAAAATCTCAAAAAATTGCATTGACTCCAGAATAATTAAATGCAGCATTTTATCATCCTCGTGATTTCACGAAAACCCAGTAGTTTTAGAGTTATGCGACATTTCATAAATAAGGTAATTTTTTACGGAAAATCGAATATTTTTGAGAAAAAAAATCATGCGAAACTTTGAAAAAAAAAAACGAAATTGAAGCTCATACTCCCACATACAATTTTTACATGCGAGAAATAGTTTTCAAAAAATTGCATGGGTCGTGCGTTAAAATTGCACCAGGAAAAAAAAACTAAAAAATAACCATGCATCAAAGAACGTACCGGGTTCAAAAAAAAATTGAAATTTTTTTTTTGAAAAAGTGAAATAGAGCTGAATATGTCCCCTTTGGAACGCCGCTTGTTGAATTGAAATATTTTTATTTTTAAAAGAGCAGTGAAACTTTTTGTGCGGCGCGGAATTGGGGCGAGTGTTTCCAAACTTTTTGACGGCAATGTATATCGTAACTGTTATAGATAACAGTCCCTCACACCGGAAAGCAAAGCTTTAATCACGGAAACTGGCGCACACCGTGAACTCGCCCTCCACTGGCAACATCACCAGACAAGTATATATATTGCACGTTTCCTTTCATAGGAACTCGACGTTCCTGTTTCGTCTCCTCTCGTCTTTGCCAGAACTTGGTGCTTTTCCCAAGGGATCGAGGGAATTCGTCGCACGGAAGTATAAAAGGTCACCAACTGAATCCTTTCGTGTGTTTCGCCTTGCTATGGAAAGAGTGAGACAGGGGAAAAGTAAGCGAGAGAACTTCATTTTCTCTCTACCGATCGAGTTTCACCTTTTGATTAAATTCACACCCATTAATATTACCTATTTAATTACATTATACATAACTTACTTTACGTAACCAATTAGGCAAGATCGTCAATGAAAATTACGGTTTCCCTTCTCGCAGTTAAGAGGGCTAATAAATGTTACGGTTACACGTGTGCATTTATTTTGGAGGTTGGGGGGCTTCACTCGGGTGAACTCAGTGGTAATTAAAAAATCATCTTTAAAAAGCCCTGTAAATCAATGGCCAAAAACGATACATAGTTCTTGTTGCAATATCCGACCTTAATTCAGAGAAATCATAGGAGCAATAAAGTCGTAAAAGCGGCTACAAAAATCAGCATCAGCCACCGCAAAAATGCGGTAAAATCATTTTTATTTTTTAATTTACTATTTTCCAATAAATATTAGGTGTTTGAAATGCCATAATGATCTGTAATTGACTAAAAAACTCGAAAAATATTCAAGTGTCTTAAAGTTTCAATGGCTACTCGCAAAAATGCGGTAACAGTATCGTACGAAATTTTATTGTACGAGTGCGCAAAGTGCCAGTTTGAGCACGCGCAGCGTGCGTAAAGTGGTACTTTGCGCACGGAGTGTAATAAATCGTGTTTATTCGTTAATCAACTATTTTTCTAGTAGAGATTTGGCTTTCAAAATGCCATAATCATTGGAAAATTTTCGAATGAACTCCATCAAACTCTGTCGAATGACCAGAATGTACCAAGTCTCGTTTTACTGATCAATCACAGGACTTTCGTATTTGTTAAAATCCTCTTGACTCAAAAAAAAAAATTATCGACATTATCGAAGCCATTTAAAAAAGAATGAAACGTCGAATTTCACCAAACAGTAAAACATTTGCAATTCCGCGTTAAAATGAAAAAAAAACCTTTTCTGATTTTGCAACAATCGTAATGAATGCATGCTCGCACGAAGCGATATACTTGAATTCGATTTAACCAAACAAGTGCCTCAGCACTGGCTTTACGAACTATGTGGGTTTATCAAGGGTGCATAATACTCGTCTCGCCGCACCCTATTCCCACGCGCAGTTGTTGGCTCAAATCATTAACTATGTGTATGAACTGCTTATAAACAAAAGGGCTTAATTGAGATACCTCTACGTGCGTCAAAGTTCTGCTGTTTCTGCCCTTTTGCACGTAATCGGTATATGCGTAGTGGAAAGTCGTTGAAGCGTCGGCCTCAGTGAGTGGAAACAGCCAGTGAGGCGACCTACCCCAACCTATATTCCTACTGAAACGATTTGGCAACGATCCAAAGACTCGAAATCGATATGTATATATTAGGGTGGTTCAGAAAACATGTTCTTAACCAATGAGATTTTTTTGAAGAGATTTTTGTTCAAAAAAAAAATCGTGCACCATCGAGGACCTGTATGTTCATTTGTATTACCCTCGCGTTAACTTTGATATTTGGCAAAAGTGAACTTTTTGGAATTTTCAGATTCAAATGGGAATTGAATCTTATGGGAATTCAGATATCGTAAGATCCTTCAATGTGTCAATTGTCTGTCAAGACAAGTTTTTGATAAGCCTAAATTATGTAGTAACATGTTATTATTTTTCTTCTATTAGAAGGAGTGATGACAGATCGGCAAAGTTGTTTTACACTCCATGAAACTACATATTATTTTGAATTATAGATTTTTCAATAACGAGCTTCTCGATAGTCTTCAACTGTTTCCACAATATTTTGGCAAGGAATATCTTTAGTTACCATTAGTTTTCATACTTTTTACATCACTTTGGGATTTAAATGCAACTAACTTAATATGTAGGAAGAAAATAAGCAAAATCAAGAAAAAAATTTGTCAAGCCTGAATCTTTTACAATTTTTTCGAACGAGTTATCGGTCTCAAAACTTTTGGAGTCGCTATTAAAAATTTTGTAGTAATATTTTATTATTTTTCTTCTATTGGAAGGAGTGATGACAGATCGGCGAAGTTGTTTTACACCCCAATGAAACTACCTATTATTTTTAATTGAAGATTTTTCAATAACGATTTTCTTAATAGTCTTCAAATGTTTCCAAAATATGTTGACAAGGAATACATATCTTTAGTTGCCAATATATTTCATACCTTTTACATCACTTTGAGATTTAAATTCAACTAACTTAATAGGAAGACAAAATAGAAGAATGGAAGCATAGAAGATAACTCGTTCGAAAAAAATCGCCCATTTCGTCTCAAATAATTTATCCTCCACAGTACTCTTGATATTTCAATTTCAAAAATTCCAAAAATGACATTTCTTCCAAATTTCAACAGGGATGCACGAGTATAGGGAAAACAAAATAATGCAGGCCTCTTTTTGCAAGACATCTATTTTTTCAAGAAGGACGTGGAAGTCAATCCTAATAAAATTTCCTCTTGAACCGCCCTAATATATTTATACATCTGAATACAAACTTATAGCTACACCGCGTGGACTTTATGAACAATGGACTGAAATATCACGGCGTGAACATCGAGAGGGTCCTAGAGAGAGATTTTCGAGGTTTCGTGCTATACATCGGATTAATTGTTGTTGAAGGATACATATATATATATGCGTATATAAGCGAACAATGTATCCTAAGCTCGATCTTTACGTTAAATGACTTTGTTTCCCATGCTGTTCCGTATTATCTCTGTCGATTTGAAGGCTCGAGGATCACATGAATTATACGAGGGTAGAGAAGTATATAAATCCTCTTGTCACAAGAAAATTATACCGTTTCAATCCTCATTGAAGCTTTCATCGCGACGTCTGAGAACACTATTGCATTCAATTGTATAATTCATAAGAGACCTATGCAATGAACGGGAAAGCTTTCGACAAACTTCGTGGGAAAGTTCGCTTTGAAAATTAATTATTAACTCCAAAGGTAAGTGAGAAAATAATTTATGATAAAATATGATTCTAAGCTGACGAATTAAATTAGAGACTTCAAATATGTATTGAGAGGCTACATTATAATGTAGTTAAGTAAATTTTATTATAGTTCCAAGACTTGGAAATTTATCCATAAATTAAGGGAGTTGTGGGAATTAATCACCTCTTAATCGTAAAAGGAAGTTTAAATTATTCTTCTCGACTCAACCATTTTGATGTTAGATTTTTGATATTTTTTCTAAGCTTGTCAACTCGTCTTCAGTGGCGTAAATGATACATTTTGGAAATGGGAACAGCAACTCCACCTTCTCCGCCGAACATACGCAGTGGATGAAAATTCCTCTCGAATCCTGTTGGGATCGAAACTAAAAAGCAAAGCACTCCACTGGGTCCACTTAAAACTGGAACACGTTGAGATGAGTCCGGAACAGTTATTAACATCCATGCGTCAAATGTTCGATCACCGACCGAGGAACCTCGCCCTTCATAAGCAGTTCAAAAGCAGAAATTGGCGCGCAAACGAGACTTTTAGTGACTATCGTCACAATAATGTAACTTTGGCAGGTCGTGTGCCAATAGTCGTTGAAGAGACCGTCGACTACATCATCGAAGGGATACCAAATGTTCATTTACAGAACCAAGTTCGTTTCCGGAATTTCGCCTCAACCACAGAAATGATTGAGAGCTTCAACAATGTGACCTTGCGAAACGAGACTCGGCACTGCGACAAACCCCCATCATTCGGCAAATCGGAAAATGTCGCCTCAAAGCCAATTGAGAAGTCTGAGCAGCAGCTAAGGAAATGTGGTAATTATTGCGAATCAGGGCTCCAGCTGGAAATCGCTTGATTTTTTTTTGATAGTCAATATCGATCTAGGGAATGTGTAATTACCGATTTCAAGTGGGGGGTGGGGCAGGAAGAGGGGTAAAAATTTGTTTTTTCAAAATTTCCAAAAAATTTATTGCGAATCGTGGGGTCTTTTCCCTCGTCATTTTTGTGTAAAAAAGGGATAACTGAAAAAACACCATTTTTAAAATACTGCAATTTTTTCCACAGATTTTGGGTAAAAAATAAGTAATTTCTATCATAATCAGAAAGTGAGCTACGGCTGCCTCATATTTTTTTGAATAATTTTTTTTTCAGTTTCTAAAATTAAATAAAAAAATAATTCTTAATACCTCTTACATAAGTAAAAAAATAAAAATACAATATATTTTGGCAAATTTTGATATTTTGAATATTTTTCCAAATAAATGAGAAAAATCTTTTTTTTCCAATAAAATACTTCAATAAAAAGGGATAACTGAAAAAATACCAATTTTTAAATTCTGCAATTTTTTCTACAGATTCTGGGTCATAAATAAGTAATATCTATCATGATTAGAAAGTGGGATGCGGCTACCGTATATTTTTTTTATAATTCACTTTTTTTCAGTTTTTAAAATAAAATGAAAAAATTGATTCCTAATACCCCTTGAGTAAACAAATAAAATAAAAATAAAACATGTCTTGGAAAATATGCTAAATATCAAAATTTGCCAAGATATGTTTTATTTTTATTCATCTTTAAAAAAATTAGGATGTTTTTGAAGTGGAATCAATGCGAAAAAAAAGTTATGCAAGGATCTGATGATCCGAGGGAAATGAACCCACGGTTTCACTTGGAATGCCCCATATACACGTACATATATATACACATTCTTTAAGTCGAGATTGACCAGTAAAAAAAATTCAAACGTCGAGAGAAAGACATTTTTTTACCACCCCCTGCCCTCCCCCTCCCTCTGCCCCTCCCCCCACTTGAAATCAGTCATTACACATTCTCTAAGTCGACATTTACCAGCAACAAAAAATCAAGCGTCGAGAGAAAGAAAATTTTTGTACTCCCCCTCCCCGCCCCTCCCCTACCTTGAAATTAGTAACTACATATTCTCCAAGTCGACATTGACCAGTAAAAAAAATTCAAGCGATTTCCAGCTGGAGCCCTGATTCGCAATAATTACCGGAAATGTTTTCATTGCCATAAAGAAGAACACATAAGACCGGACTGTGCGAAATTAAAAAATTGCTATTATTAGTGTGGCGAAGTGGGCCATTTCGCAACAAGCTGCACCTAAAACATCAAACAGGAAATAAAAAACGTGGAAGCCTCCGACGAAAAAGACTTTTTGCGGGACGTCGCTTGCACTATGTATACTGAAAGTGACGTATATAAGACAATTATCTAGAAACGCTCTTAGATACCGGCAGTGCTGATGTAAGTTTTGTCAAGGCTAAATTTGTTCCCGGCGACCGTATCGAAACAGACGATAATCCCCGCACGCGATTTCATGGAATTAATAACAGCAATCTCGTAGTACTCGGAACGGTTCGCGTTGACGTTTCATCCGACGATAGAGAGCAAGCGAACTTAGAGCTGCTCGTAGTGCCAGACTCGACAATGGTTGCCCGAGCGGAAATTTGGTCCGGATAGCCTTATAAGGGATCAGGCTTTGGTCAGGCGTCAGTAAAGATAGCCTGATCCGGATAGCTTGATCACGCCCAGATCCAAATGGGATCATATTTTAATAGGCTTTGATCAGGCATCAGTAAGGGTAGCTTGATCACGCCCGGATCCAAACAGGGTCATATATTAGTAGATCCGGCTACCCTTACATTATCGATGTCAGGGACGCATCAGGTGCTGCTAAGGTTTATCAGGCAAATTGTGACGAATTTTTTTTTATTATAAATCTCGCTAGCCTGTTATTTCCTTGATCCAAAATGGAGCAGAAATCAGTATACACGGCGGTAAAAAAATAATATAAATATACAATTATAAAACTACACATTTATTTTTCTTCTCATATTACATTTTATTATATTTATAATTTAGAACAAGACTATTCTAAATCATATGAGCAAATTTAAGAAACTGTATTGCATACCTTTTATACTAATGAATAGACCAGGGAATTGAATACTCTATTAAAGCGTGAAATCGTTGATTTTCATAAATTATTAAACTATTAGGCTATAAAAGCTGTACCTGCACACATTTTGATGCAATAATAATAATAAACAGAAATAATGATAACTTAATATGAATTTTAATATTATTAATATATTATTCTAGATCAAATAAATGTGATCAGGCTAGGACTCGTGGGCGATCAGGACTGGATAAGGCGTCTGATCCGGCTAGGATCAGAGTCGTGATCGCGGCTGGAACGAAAGTAGCGTGACGATCCTGATCTTTTCTTGATCCGTATCCTGATCCAGGTCGGATGTCATTTTAAGGCTAGCCTGATGTAGCCCTGATCCTAGCCGAATCAAATTTCCGCTCGGGTGCTCCCGTAGTCCTCGGTAAGGACATACTA
Organism: Alloplasta piceator; assembly: GCA_946863875.1. Taxonomy (NCBI): domain Eukaryota; kingdom Metazoa; phylum Arthropoda; class Insecta; order Hymenoptera; family Ichneumonidae; genus Alloplasta; species Alloplasta piceator. The sequence continues at coordinate 43,293,310 of OX333074.1, forward strand.
ATGTAATTTAAGGTCAAATTTGTACCAGGTCCGTCGGCGGACACAGACAAGGGTGCCGAAATAATGAATATCGAGATATTACAACAAGATCGCGATATTGTAAATTCGTTGAGAATAAATACAATTCTTGTCAAAGAAAAGAATCGCCATACAAGAGTCCGAGAATTAGAAGACAAATCCGAGAAACGGGACCATGATAGGTTCGTGGTGCGAAACGGACTCGTATATCCTAAATCCGGCAATGGTCTCTTATTTTACCTACCTAAGGGCATGATTTCTCACGAGTTGCGTAAATATTACGATGAAATGAGCCATCTCTTTGTCATGAAAGCATGTGAAGCCATAAAAGCTTATTACTGGTTCCCGAGAATGCGGGATAAACCAAACGATTACATTGAAGATCGTTTGAAATGCATTGCTTTCAGTCTAACGACTGAAAAATCAGAGGGTTTCCTCCATAGTATTCCCAAGGACAACGTTCCTACGATCTTTTGACTTCAAGGGTAAAAGAAGCGCAAAAGTATGAAGTCAAGAAATTATGTAACGTTAAGAAACTTTGAGAGTACGCCAGAGGTCGCACGAAAACTAATACCGCGTTTTAAAGAACCACTTAAGGTGACGGAAGTTTTGTCTAATGACTATTATGATTTGGGTTGAAGCGGCAAACGTAAAACGTAAAATAGTGAAGGAAGAATCGGCTGCGATTCGGCCAGTGAGTCCAAATGACAGTGGACAATTTTTTTGGTATAACGTTTCGATCCTCATTCGGATTCTCTTCAGATTTATTATTTCTAAAATTACATTCATTATTGTCTTATTTTGTATAATATATTTTACATTATGAGCTCAAGTGTTATGTGTCATGACTGACCTGAATTTGTATGGGTAATTTTTGATCATTTGGTGAATCTTGGATAATATTCATTGTGAATTTATTGTATCTAGACGGGTCGTTTTTTTGTGATCCTTGGTGTCTGCGAGAGGGAGGATTTTGATATTTTAATGCTTAGTTAATGTTTTTTTGTGAGACCTTTGTGTACGTGCGACCTTTGTGTACGTACGATACAACGAGAAATTCGTTTAAATAAAGTAAGACAAGTAATATAAATTTGTTTTTCTTTCTCGTTTTATTTTACAACTTTTCAAATTTTGACCAAAAAAATGTGGCAAAAAAAGTTTGAAAACATTATAAAAGGCTAAAATGTTCAAATAAGAAGATTTTCTCGCGTGATAATTGAGCCCAAACTCAATAATCTACGAGTTTGAGCCACTTGAATTATTAGAGGCTCGACCCAAAATAGTGAAAAAAAAATTACGAAGGGAAACTTTGAAAAAATGCTAGTCGATTCACCATGATTGTACACAACTTTTTTTCCTCTTGACAATTTTATTTAAATCTCAAAGTTTTTTATTTGCGCTGCCTTTTTTGAAAATGGTCGTTTTTAGGTAAGAACTATCAAAACTCTCTAAAAAAAAAAATCGCACGAAATTTTCTAAAGAATGAAATTGAAGCTATTGGTTACCGTTTTAAGGATATTCAAAAAAAATGACGAACAAAATTTTTAGAAGCTGTCCAACCGATTGAAAACCGCAAAAACAAGTCAAAAAACGGCCATTTTCAAACCAGTGGACCAGGCTGAAAAAAAATCGCAAAAAATATTCTAAAACAGCAAAATGAAGCCTAACAGGTCCTTTTTAAAATGTCGCTTTGAAAATTTGATTATCTTTTTATACACTAAGTTATCGAACTTTTAGTGCGGCTCGGAATTTCGTAGGATGTACCCAAACTTTTGGCCTGGGGTGTATATAATACAAGAGCCCACGACACTAGATATACCTCGAACGGGAGGCTGTTTGAAAAAAAAAATTATATAAAAAAACACATTGAAATACATTATCCCAAATTTTTTCAGAATTTTATAACCACGCGTTTTTTGGTTTTTTTTCGAAATAAAGGACCACTCTGTAAAATCTGAAAAACTTCAGAAAAATCTAATAAAACATTACAAAATTTTTTGGGTTCGTTCCAAAAATTTTGTTATATTTTATTAGATTATTCTGAGTTTTATCAGATTTTACTAAGTGTTCCTTTTTTTCGGAAAAACAAATAAAATCCAAAAAACGCGCGGCCAAAAAATTCTGAAAAAATTTGGAATAATGTATTTCAATGTGTTTTTTTATATAAAAAATTTAGGGGGAAATCGTAATCATCCAGGCAAGATGTTGATCGAAATGGCGTGGACTGCCTCGTGTATATGTTTATCCCCAATAAAATACGGCATGTTTGAGTAATAAAAAACCGAGCTATTTCCTAAAGAAAGTTTTGTTTCTCGTTGAAAGTTTTGGAAATGAAATTTAAAAAAAAAACATTTTTATAGAAGGAAACGGCTCGAAATTCATGTACGGACATTTCTGGCAGTGGTACATTTAATAATCATGCTATATTTAAAATGAAATGATTTTTTGCTTAAAAAAAAACGCTGGGTTCATTTTGTCACGAGCGGCGCGACAGAAAAACAGTCGGAGCTAGGGGTAGGTTTCTATATGGCTGTACCGAGGGTTAGGGTCAATAGGAGAACCGGCATAGTCGTTTTTTTTGTTAAAGGCTAATCTCAATCTGCAACTTTTGAAAAGATTTTCTTGATTTCTGCGAAACGGTAATATAACTTTTTTTTTCGCTTCCCTTCGAATTAACTGTGCCGGGGTTAGTGACAGCTTTGGGCGTGGCACAGTTTTTATTCCCGACAGTTTTCGATGCAAACAATAATCTGAAAAAGGATTTTTGTGGCCGCCTTTTAGTGGTAGATATTACAAAAACAAAACACAAGTTGTCATTAAGGTAGATGTCCCAATACCCGACCATCTAAGAGGCGACGTAAAAAATAACTTGTTTTTCGCGTTCAAAAATAAACTATTTTTTATAACGACTATGACTATTGGAAAGCTTGAAGTCTCTAGTTTCCAAAACTCAGAGCATAGTTATTGCTACAATTAGTTGTTTATTCGTAATAATCGAATCTACTGAGAAATGTAAATGTACCAGTACCCGACCACCCATTTTTCTATACGACCCAATATCCGACCACACATTATGACCCCATAACCGATCACTCATTCCATGGTGGGGGAAAGGAAGGGGGTGAATTGAGAGAAATGCGTCACTGCTGGGAGAATGTGTCACCGAAGTTTTGAGGATATGCGCGAATAAAATACATGTTAGCAGATGTCCGGTTACTGGGACTGAACTTAGTCGCGGGCAAGTACCAATATCCGGACACATGGTTGGTTATCGGTACAAGATACATTTCGTATGTACCAATAACCGGACATGAAAATTAAGTACTAAAAACGCATTTTTGGCTAATTGAGACAACATGATCAAATTAGTGGTATTCTCCGAATAAAAACAGCTAGGCTCGGTTTGAAAACGGTCAAAGCCACTTCGAAATAGCTTCAATAAGATATCGCGATTCCTTAGTACTTAAGCTTAGATAATGGCTTCCGTGCCCCGAATAGTACGCGCGCTGTCATATTCATCCAAAATTAAATTACAGACGATTCTTGAACTATTAAAAGTAGTGTCGTATACGTAGATTATGAATCCTGGATATTAAATCAATTCACAGTTTAAGATTTCTCTTAAGTGAACGCTTAACTTGCTGATATACTGGCACAAGTGGTCGGGTACTGGGACGTGGTCGGGTATTGGGACGTTTACCTTAATTACGGATATTAGTGTCAGGATTCGACCCAGCACAGCGTCGATTCTACGTTGCATGGGTCACTCCGAATCACGTTACATTTCTTTCTTCTTCTTCTTTTTTTATTTGGTTGGCGACGATTGTGCACTGCATGTGCGCGGCTCATTTTGCCGTCTCCGTTATCCAGTATAGGGAACTGCAGTTTTGAATGGGGGAGGTAGGTATGAGGTATATAGTGATATTCCGTGTAGAAAGTGTAGGTACAATCCACGGTGAGCATTGATAAAGAGAGGCTAGGGGGTGCACACAAGCGTAGGGTTAAATTTGTAAGTTGCAAGCCATTAAAAAAGCATATATAATGCGAAGCGTGCTAATTGAAGCTGAAGCGAGGAGCGGGAAAATAGAATAGGGCGGATAAATATTTTTTTTAAGGAGGCATTTATAGAGAGTGTTTCGTTGCACTGTGATACATTTCTTTCAAATGGCCTCATGTTCGAGGTATACCTAGTGTCGTGGGCTCTCAGACTAATATTTACTTTGCCAAGTTGTAAATCTTGTTTTTATTATTGCATTATGGTGAACCGCTGGTGTATTACACCGCTGGTTAACCCCGATAATAGGTGCGTGTACGTTCGTCGCGACATACATAGAGAACCGGGAAGATCGATCGACTGGTTTCAACTGGTTGATCAGCAGAGTGAGTCATATACACGCATTCTCTATATACGGAGAGAACTCTCTCATATTAAAGCTCGGTTATAGTTAACCGTAATTAACCAGTGAGGAGGGAAGAACAAAGAACAAAGTATGTTAAGCAAATTGAAATTTCACTGGAACGACCTACCATATTTCACTTGTTCATTCTGCATAATCAACGAGCTTTGACGAGGCGTAAGTTGAAGGTATTGGAAAATGGAGAAATAATCTGGGGGCGTTGAAAAATTCATCAAACAGATCCCATGTCTTTAATGGCTTTTAAAAGCCACAAAAGTACCTTCAAATATGCATCATCATATAAACTCGATACGAAGAGAACCGTACGCTCATTTTAAAACCCTATACTTAAACGAAAAAAAAGGTTTCGCATATGTAAATTTTACGCAAAAACAAGGTCGAAATAAAAACGTATAGTCAAATTTTTTTAATCTCAGCAGCATTATTGGCATTGACACCTTCCAGAGCTTTTGTGAATTACGTTTTAAATAGAACACGAGAAATAAAATACTCATATTGAAAAATGGATAAATGCAAAACTTTTGTCCTAAGAACATTGAAACATGTATAGAAGGTTCTCAATTTTCTTTTACTCCAGAAATTATGGACTGAAAACATGTCACACACTTTCAACGCATATTTTTAAAACAAAAAAATCTTCCGTGGAGTTACCAATTTATTTGCACGTCCATTTGTGCTTCATACAATGTTCAATGTAATGTTTTGTGAAGATTTTGCGTTCGTTTAAATACGAATATATCTGAGTGCAAAACTGTTTTTTGAAAATTGAGTCCTCAAACACACTTTGTAATCCAAACGAAAGTACTCTTCGAATGTTTACTGTTAAATAGGGAGTATTGTCGATTCTACAACATTGTACCCTTTAATTTTTCCGATGCTTTGTGTCTTGGAACCTTGATGGACTGAATCTGGTCCCAAAAGTTTTCGTATCTTTCTGCTTAGCTCCAGATATTTAAGTTAATTCATGCGGAATTAAACTCGGGGGAAAGGCTGAAATATACAGTTTAATGTGTGTGGGTGTATAAGGTGGGCTCTAAAGTCAGGATCTCTCTTGAGTATATTTAAGCGCTAAGCTTTCCCAAACGAGTCGCGTTCCGTTCAGAAGCTCGATGAATTTATTTTTCTAAATACATTTTTCTTCAAGTTTTCTCATTATAAAAAAAACGTTGAAAAAATAGGTTCTAAATAATGGTTTGAATAAAGGTATGTGCGAAAAAAATGTGTATCATTCTAAAAAATGTAATCAGCTATTTCTCGAAAACAGCTTAAGGAAAATTCCACCCACTTCAGTTCGAGAGGCATTCTTTCCGTAATTGATCGAAGTTTTTTTTGAGTAAAGAAAAAAAAAGTGACATCTCCGAGAAAACAATGATTTTTCTCGAAAGAGTAAAAAATTTCATAGATTTTAATATCTTACAATTTTTTTGTATTTTTTCCGGAAAGTACGTTCAAAAACAAAAATAAAAATAAAAACGTCCTGATTAGTCAATTTTTGAAGAAGTTATAGCTATTTAAAAAAACAAAAGCCTTTTTTTAAATAATTCATAACTTTTTTTGGGTTGGGTAAAAAAATCAGAAAATTTTCTGAAATTTTTTTTTTAATGGGGTAGAAAAGAAACGAATTTTTTCAACCAAATCGAAAGAGGTTGGGTTCAAAAATGGTCGATTTAACATGGATTGTCCTATATGTAAAGGATATTCCGTGTGAGTTCAATCAATGCCTTTTTCATTTTGAGATGATTTGCAGCGTTTTTTTGGCTCAAATTTTTGCACTTTTTCAAGAGAAAGATTTCAGAATAAAAAACTATATATTAGTTTATTAGTTTTTAAGTAGAATTCATGTTATTATTTTCATGCATTGCCAAAATGACTCAATGGCCTTTTGTTATAGGGACTACGTGCCTAATGTCAGCTGAAAGGTAGTGAGAGGCTAAAAAACTGTAAAAAATTGCAGACTATTATATGACAACGGGAGAACATTCGCTGGCAAGGGTTTCAAAATTGGGGGGGGGGGGGCGGGGGGGTGTGAGGCTACCCCCGGGTGAATCGATGCTAAACAATAATTTATTAGCTGGAGCTTATGGTGGTATTCTGGTCTAGAGACATCGATTTCGAGCCTTTTGTCAAGCGCGAGAAAAAAAATATTCTAAAAATTCTTTCTTTTACAACACATTTACTAATTTAATATTTATTATATAATATTTATATATTTATTATTTAACAATAAAAAAAAATGTCAAGAGAACAAAAAGAAAATTGAATTAATTATAAGCTGGTTAAGTTTGGGCTAAAAAAGGGGGTGTTTTGGCTGACACGATTGCAACCCTTCTAGTCATCCGATACGAAATTTGAAAAAAACATTCTTAAGGGAAGATATACACCTAGCATGGTCGAAAAACCCCGATTTTTTGTATTTTGGTCAATGCAAGTCAATATCTCGATGAATAACGAAGTTACAGCCGAAACAGTAAAACGTCTCCGAGAGCGCCCGTGCTGCCGCGGCCGCATGATTAATTCATTCCCAAATTTTCAACCTCTTCGTTTCAAAACCACCTTTTTGAAATCGGTACCAGAAATTTCTCGAAAACCAACGAACCGATTGTCTTGAATTTTTTTGTGTTTATTCTATACATCATTACCTAGTACTTGTCATAACCCGTGCGTGAAAATTCTAGGGAAGCCCTGACTTAAGTCGGGACCTCGTCGGGCTTGGACGTGGATGCCCTGTCATGAATTGCCATAACACCGCCAGGTTGGGCCCCGACATAGCAGTACCAAGGTTTCCAGGTTTACTTACAATATGGCTGACTTAAGACAACCCGTTGAGGACCTTGTCGGGCTTAAATCTGGATGCCCTATCATGAGTTGCCATAACACCGCCAGGTTGGGCCGTGACAGGGCAATGCCAAGGTTGCCAGGCTTACATACAATATGGCTGACCTAAGGCAACCCGTTGAGGACCTTGTCGGGCTTCGATCGGGCAACCCATATTGAAAGAAGTCGGTATAATTACAACAGAATCAAATCGGGCCCAAATAGGGCAAAAGTATCAGAGCCCTAATTATTTCAAACATGGCACTAATGAGGCAACCCTTTGAGGGCCTAATCGGGCTTCACGGAGAGTGTTCCGAAACTCACCATGAGATGTCGCATACGGCGTGCGCTCTCTCCCATACGGAATATGCAAATGGTATGCTTATAAAGCCGAAGTAGGAGCACGGGTTGTATTCGAGACTGCAGAGTCAGACCTCTCAGGAAGTCATGCCTCGAGGGAAGTCATACCCCCCAGATTTCTACATAGAAATCCTCTGCTTTATACTATTTTTTTGTAAAAATTCTCTTGGAGAATTATTAATAATATATTATTATTAATAATTATTAATAATAATGTATGTCATTTAAAGTAAATCAGTTGAATTAGACTTGAGATATTATGTCAGTCGTGTTGAGAAAAGTAGTTTTGAGATAAACGTTTATAGTGCGGATTGCTCGGACGTAACGGGTGTAGTTGCTGCGTCACTGGAATAACTATAACTCCGTAAATGATTAGATTTTCAAAATTTCCTCTCGAGGATATATTCCTAAAGGTCTAATAACTTTACGAATATGCAAAAAAAATGACATTTTCAAAATTCTAGACCAGAAGTCTCCCCTAAAGTTACGCTCGAACGTGACGAGCATAGTTGCTGCGTCACTAAAATAGCTATAACTCCGTAAATTATTGGATTTGAAAAATTTCCTTTCGGGGATATATTCTTATAGGTTCAAACTTTAAGAATATGCAAAAAAATAATTTTTTCAAAATTCTCGATCAGAATATCGCAATAAAGGGAGCCTGGAAAAAATAGCTAAAGTTGGAGAACTGAAGAGGTCAAGAGTCAGACACGGGTCGATTTTATTCGCAATGCCTCATACACGCATGTCTCAACGTAGAGGCTCCCACGTGGGTATTTTCATGGAAATCTCGTCACCGTAACTCCGTGCTCAAAGGATGTAGGTAAGATCCTCTGGTTGTAAGAAAATCCATCGGGGGATGTTGCCGGGATGGAAAACGTTGCAGTATATATAGTCAAGGATGATCCGGCCTCCTTCGCAACCGTTGAAATTAATTGCGGCTACGTACACGGGTAGCCTCCAGGGGGCGCAATCCGTGAGGGTATAGTATACGGTATAGTAGTGTTCCTCACTGGTAGGGGATGATAACGACCTTGAAGCCAAGTATACTGGAGCAAAGAAGAGAGAGAGAGAGAGAGAGAGAGAGAAAAGCGAGCACATCCTCGTCATCACGGTTCGAGACACGTCGACACTACCTTTCTCCTCGTCTATCACCATCCCTCCGTGCCTCTGTTACTCCATCCCCTCTCTCTCTCTCTCTCTCTCCCCCTCCCTCCCTCTCTCTCTCTCTCTCTCTCTCCCTCCCTCCCTGTCTCTCTCTCTCTCTCTCTCTCTCTCTCTCTCTCTCTCTCTCTCTCTCTCTCTCCCTCCCTCTCTCTCGCTCTCTCTCTCTCCGTCGCCCTTCAGTGGCTGTGTAATCAGTAATTTCCACGCGGACGTTGGTAGAACAACGAAAGACGCAAAGAGAGGGACAGAGTAACCCCTCATCTACCCGAAATGATATTTAACGATTCTCTTTTTTCATACTCTTTGTCTTCATCTTTTTTCATTCCCATGAGAGACGCGAATGAGAGAGTGAGAGAGACTTGCAATTTATGCCCTCAATTATTCAAATGACCTTGGATCATTCTGGGATATAAAAGTTATTAGGTTATTAAGAGAAATGAGACTGCCAGTGAACGCGCTTGGGATTGAAATGATAGTGATGAAAAAATAAATCATTCTTTCGGATCGGTATCAAAGGAAAGCGGCGTGAGCTTGACGTAATGGGGATCATGAAATAATGATCATGAAACAATAAACATTTTAGAATTGTTTTTATCTAATTAGTAATTATGGTATTGGATTTTGTTTAAATTGATTGGAAATAAATCATCGCAATGAAAAAAGGGAGATGCGGGACTGAATGTCACTACAATAAAAAAAAGTCCTGTGTAAATACCATACCACTTGTTTTTATTATGTAGAGATAAATTGTAATTCAGTGATTGATAAAAAATAATAACATTTTTAATGTACAAACACTCTACCGAATAAAAGCGTTTCATTGTCCCCATCAATTTATAATCCTAGACCAGAGTTAATCTCTACAAAAAAAAAATCACCTCACCAAACAATAATCTGTACGAAATACGAACCCTAACAAATAATAACCCCATCAAATCAATACTTTTTTCCCTACAAGTGTGTCAAGATATTCGTTGAACACTATTTACTAGAAAGCCATATGCAGAAAGGATGTGATTTAGTCAGGTCATTATATACTAAAGTTTGATACTGAAACACTGAAAAAGGATTTACTATTTATCAATAGTCGTTTAAGAAAGCCCTACACTTTATAGTAACCCTAACTTATCATATTACGACCGCAACTATAACAAATATACCACTAATCAACTAATTATGCGGTAACCAGATTGTCAGGTTCGTTATAATTTTAATAGCTGTCGTTACTGTGTTTTTCAGTATAGTTACTAAAAAATGCAGGCATTCCGATGTACGGTAACTTATGCCTGAATCGTGAACAACATTATGTTATGGTCATCCATAATTTCTTAAAGTAGAAGATTGATATTCGGTAGTGACATTGAAAGGCTCATATTAGACAAACATGTTTTGTTTTCTCTACTATTCAAAAATAGTAGTCTAAGGAAGCCTAAGGAAGCCCTACACTTCATGGTACCTCTAACTAATGATATTATGACAGCAACTCTAAAAATTATACCTCTAACCAACTAATTATGCGGTAACCAATTAGGTTGAGTTATAATTTCAATGTCTGTGGTTACTGTGTTTTTCAGCAAAGTAATCGCAAAATGCAGGCATTCCAATGTACGGTAACTTATGCCTGAATCGTAAATGCCATTATGTTATGGTTAACCATAATTTCTTCCTGTGGAAGATTGATATTCGGTAGAAACGCTCATAATAGGTAAACATATTTCGTACGGTGAAGTTGTTACGTACAAATATTACATCCAAACTTTAACGCGGTTGGGATAAACCCGTGTTGATGAAACAACTGGTTGGACTGTGTCTTTTTATCGGCAAGACCAGGCTTCGTCTATTGACCGGAGGTCGAATGTCGCCGGTCATCATGATGTTTTCACTAACCTAGATACACAAAAAGGAGCTTGAATCAAGCGAGAAAGCGCTTGCGCGATCTGTCACATGTAGTATAACGTAAGCATTATTCTACTTTGGCATCGGTCGATTTGGTTCATCGCGTCACAAAAAAAGAGAGAGAAAGAGAGGAAGTTGAGTTTAAAGGGAACTCACCCTGCCATTTAGCGGGAGATGGACAATTTGCGATCGTCGTGGAAATTGCGCCCGCGCGATCGTTTTACATCTCTCTCGCTCTCTCCTGCGCTCTCTCTCTCTCTCTCTCCATCTCTCATTCGAGAGGGTGCCAACCCCCGTCGAGCATCCCTCCCGACATTGAGTTCGCGCGCGCACGTCTCCTAGTTCGTAAGTTCGGCGAGTCAGTGCACGCGCGTCTTCCGCGATCGTTGGATCCTCCACGATTTTGAAATTTTGAAACTTTAGCTCGTCCTCGCGTGTGTGCGTGCTAGAAAAATTTTATTAGCATTAATACTAATATTAATAATAATAATAATAATAATAATCAGCGGGAAAAAAATAAAACCTTGGAGTCAAAGAAAAATAAGGGGGATGATGAAATAAAATTGATGAATAATCGGGTAAATTTCGTGTCGATTGAAAATAAAAAATTGATATCAATCATGTACAGAGTGATTACGAATCGATAGGTGAAACGACGTACGAGGGGAATATTTATGAAGGTTTTGGCTTGTGATTTTATTGGCTTGTGGTCAAATCGTTCGGGAAAATTTATCGAATAATCGCTTATCGAGGTTCGTACCGATATCGCCGTGAGTCATTGTGAGAAAACAAAATGTCTAAAACGTTCCTCAGATATCCACACTGAGAAAAAAAATGGTTGAATATGCAAAATCGTTAGTTGAATACGGGCAACTAAATATTTATTTGGTCTAACTAAATAATTAGTTTCTTGAATAATTCCGCGTTTCGGTTGACCAAAATATTGTTCAGGCAACAAAAATTTGGATTGTACAACTAAATATTTAGTTGCACGTATTCAACTAAACGATTTTGCATATTCAACCATTTTTTTTTCTCAGTGTAATGTCAATGTTGAACGTTGAAGTGATTATTGTTAATTGGAATTTATTGAGAATGAAAAATGACAGATGAACAAATGAATTGAGAAGAAAAATCGTGATCGGAGTGCACAGGAAATATTTTCTTGAATTTCACACAATCGATTGTACGCTTTGTTAGTCGCATATTTGAAAAAAATCATGCAAGCTATTGGATCAACAGGATATAGATGAAAGAGCGAAGAGGTGGAGAGAGAGAGAGAGAGAGAGAGAGAGAGGGACGAAGCTTTGCGATAAAACGAGAACGGGATTATGGAGTGGTTCCTTTCGTTTGCCGTGAAAGTAGATAGTAAATAAGGGAAAAAGTTGAAAAATCTTTCGAGATCTCGTGAGAGGCAAACCACATCGTTCAGGGGAGAGTCGAACGGAAAACCGATTGTGCACTCCGGAAGTTCCTCGTTTGCTCTGAAAGCCCTACATGTATGTAAGAGCGCACCTTTTCGACTTTGTCGAGTGAGAACTTTTCACATTTCACTCACCTACTTGTACGCCCTCATCTACATATGTATAGGGGAGTGTGGGGCACGACGGCCCCTTAAGATGGTTAATAATTTTTGTGACTTTCAACCATTTTGCCGGAATTAAAAAAAAAAAAAAAATTCTGGGGCACAACGACTCTCTCTAAAAAATGATAAAGACATTTTTTTTTATCACACACATCAATTTAAAAATGTATCGCACAAAGGAATAAAAAAAAAATTTCAAAAGTTGAAAATAATGATTGCCTTTATTTTACTGGACTCGACTCGGAATCTAAGGAATCATCGATTCACTGTATGAATTGTGAAGGATAGTCTCATGATTCATGTGCAGGACTAGACAAAAATTATTCAAACGAATATATTTGTGATTATTGTTCAAAGTAATTTATTACGTTCACGTAATTTAATGTTTCATTGAAAAAATTTATTTTCGTTACGTTTTTAACCAATTATTATAAATCATAATTACTGTTATTATTTATTTGCTTAACATAAAAAAATATATAGATTAATTAAAAATTCGTTACATAATAAATAACTTCTAAATTTTTCAACTATTATTTTTTTCAATCCGAGACAAATTTTCATTGATCTTTCAGATGATCGATAATTTTGTTTTCCTTTGAAAATTTCTGAATTTTGTTATAAATAAACTATTTTGAATTTATTTGGTTCGTTCATTGTGTCCTGGATGTAATGCATCCACCTAAAAATTTACGAATACATCAAATTCATCATAATTCGAACAAAAAACAAACAAAAACAATCTGACCTAATTTTTTAGAGTCCATTATGCCCCAGGTATCGCGGATCTGTCTAAAAATGAGACAATATATCAAATTTATGATAATTTGACAAGAAATCATTTTTTTTACTGAATTTTTTAGGGGGGCCATCGTGCCTCATCCTTCCCTACGTGTGTATGTGTGTGGGCATGAGTGAGGTAATTTGATTTGATCTATCATTCATGTTGAATTCATGATAATTTTGAACAATAATTTATAAACACTAAATAATTTCAAACCAAATTGTCAAATATATTGTGAAAACAATGTACCAGGATGTGTGAACTGTTAACAAATGTAAAGTTGAACATGGTGAAATCAATTATCTTTTAACAGTATTAAACAATAAATTATTTCGACACAAATAAAATATTTCTTGAAAACTAACAAATTTTGTAAAAGTCAAGGAATATTGAAGTAAAAGTGCCAACTAAATATATCTCTTTACTACAAATAAACTGTTTTCTCAGTGTACCAATTAACAATGTATGTATGATTAATAATTTAATCAAACTTTTTGGTAGAATTTTCCATTCTTTTTCTACTGTTCGATGAGTTTGACTCATTATCGAGTTTTTTTCATGTCTGATGTTTTCCATTTCTGATGTCTACACTTTCACTTTTCCAAATTTCTATGGCACATCGTTCAGTGTTATAAAGCCTCTTGTCGAGACTTCTGGAAAGTTAGAAGGGGTAACGTGAATCCATAGAAAATCTAGGAAATTGTCGCGGAATTCAATGAGCCGAGAAAAAGGAGAAAAAGATATGGCGCGACAGCAAGTTTCCGATGATTCTACGCGTCACATTCTCGGTGGAAGGTGAACGCTAGAACTTTCATAGTCTTTGCGGTGCAACTGTTTATATATGAATATATTAGGGTGGTCCTTAATTAGAGCTCGGATGAATTTTTTATCAGACGCCCTCCAAATGGACTCCAAATAATTCAAAAACAACACCCTAATTTTTTCAAATTGTTATCTAGACTTCTAACCCTTCCCGACAAGAGGGTAGATTGCCCCATTTGAAATACACGTTTTTCGGCCATATTCTCAGGAAATATTTTATAATAAGTGTAATAATTTTTTTTTAAATCTCTAATTGCAAGATCTTAGTGTTCATTGGTGCTACTAATTGTGGAAAAATGCACATTATCATACGGGTCAATCTAGAAGCATTGCAATTCGTCCAAAATTCTAATATGGGTGAATCTTGACGAATTGCAATTCGTTTAGATTGACCCGTATGATGTGATTTTTTTCTAGAATAGTAGCACCAACGAATACTAAAATTTTGCGGTTACATATTTTTTAAAAAATTATGACACTTCGAATAAAATATATCCTGAGAATATGGCCGAAACACGTATATTTCAAATGGGGTAATCTACCCCCTCTTCGGGAGGGGTTAGAGTCTAGAAAAAACTCTGAAAAAATTAGGGTATTATTTTTGCGTTATTTGGAGTTAATTTGGGGGGCGTCTGATTAAAAATTCGTCCGAGCTCTAAATAAGGACCACCTTAATATCTGTATAGAAAGGTTTGGACGGTTAGGTTAAGGGTAACGATGGTTGTTCACATCCAAGATAGTGTTCCGCCACGTTGCCGTTAATAGGGGTAGATGGTGTACGCCAGATTCCACTCTATCTCAAACCCTTGCCCCATCGACCCCCTTAACCATATCATCGTTCTCCTTTGGAGCGTTGCTCAGGCGATAATAATAATTACATTTGACGTTTGCCATTCGATAAGTTTGCCGGTTATTCCTGATACGTATTCTCGCTTCCAACTTTCCAATGATCCCTTAAAATCTCTTCCTCCTTCACTCCTTTTGCATAGCACCAACGAGAAATTGAAACACTTCGTTGTATTAATTAATTCCGTCAACGAGCAAAATCTCGCATAAACATTCTCCTCGCTCTAAACCTATGGGGGAAGCTCTTTAATTATTGTCAATTTATGGGGGAATTTTTATCAATATTTAATATATTTGGTGCAGAAAAATCGTGTGTTTTGTGCTACGATAAAAATGTGTTACTTTGCGTAATTACATCGTGTCAAGTTGGGCAGCATGAGCAAATTCAAAGCATCGTCATAAATTAGCCCTCTCCAATTAAGTCAGGTAAGAATTTCAGTTACTTATCAAAATTTTTTTGATGCTTCCCACACGGAAATATGATATACCGGAAAATATATTTTTCGATATGCGTAAAAATATATTAAAAATATATTTGAAGTGTAAATTATATATTCTAAATACATTTTAGATGTATCTAAAATGTATATCAGATATATCTTGAATATATAATATGTATATACCATATAAGGAATATACTCAAAAATATATTCGTGATAAGTACATTTTCGGCAGAAAATATTTCTTTGAAATATATATTAAATATATTTTAGATTTATGATTATTGTGCATAAAAATATATTTTTTGATATATGTAAAAACATATATTGTGTATGTGTAAGCATATATTAAAATTATATCGAAAATCTATAAAACGTACACTCAATATATATGTTTGATGCATTTAGTATATATCTTAAATATATTTTTTACATATATATTGTGTATATTTAAACACCAATTAAAAATGTATCTAAAATATATAGAACATGCACTCAATATATATGTTTGATATATTTAGTATATATCTTCAATACATTTTTTATATTTATATTGTAATATTTTTAAATAGACTAAAAATATACCTAAAATCATATTTGTAATACATACATTTTCGGACAAAATATACTTAATATATCCAAAAATATATTTTCCGTAATATTTGCCGACATATTTTATTTCCATGTGGGTTTGCAGTAAGATTATTAGAATTTTGAAATTAAATTCATTTATGCTGCTCCGTCATAACTAGAACTTTGTTTTTAGGGGTGTGTGAATATTAGAATTTATACGAATAATTCGAGATGAATCGAATAGTTCGAATAACTTGAATAGTTCAAATTACTCGATTCGTTTCGTTTCCAATAATTCGTGAATTCGAATACTCACACACCCCTAAATACTAGTAATAAATAAGAGACTATGTTATTGCAATGGCTGCTTATGATGAAAACCTAAATAAAAAATTGCATTGTCGAAATTATTGAATAAATTAATGTCCGTAGCTGAAAATAAAGCCAGATTTCAGAACGAGGAAGAAAAACAGTCATCGATCATAGCAATAAAAAATAATTTCTTATTTACCATTCAATAATTGTTAAGACTCAGAAAGAGAAACTAAAGATAAAAAAATGATCTTTTTCGAATAAAAAAAAAAATTGTCCCCTTTTTTGGTAAAAAATCAGCGTTACCGGAACGTAAAAATTATTTCAAATATTCTGCTCGAATGCTTACACGAAACTACAACTTTTAGGTATCGACATTTTTTTTCAGATATTTCAAGTTTTCGACATATATTCGTTTGAAAAAAAACGGCGATTTCTAAAATTTTGAATTAAAAAATCTGAAAAAATTCACATAGAATACCTTTTAGTAGCACTTTGATATAATCAATTATGGGGCACATCTGAGATGGTCGAAATAAAAGTGGCTGAATTGGCAGAGAATCCTTCATATATAATATATAGACTACATAACAAAAGTAGTTCGTATTGTATTTTAGAAAAAATCATTTAAGACTTGGTTAAATTTTAGAATTTTTGACAAATGCTAATGGCGTTCTAGTTTCCGTAATTAAGCAGTTATCGAGATTTAATTTTCTTTAAAATTACGCTGATGTGAGTGATAATAATGAAGTGCATTGAATGTGGGACTAATTACGTGAGGGGAACAATAATGGTCAATTCAACCTCAAAATGTTATCAACACATTTTTATCGAAGATGGCTTGATGGAATTAAAAAGGACTAGTGAGACCATCTGTGTAATTAATGTGTGTAATCTGTGTAATGAATGTGTAACTCTCCTTTTTTATTCCATTGAATCTCTTTGGAGGAAAATGCTCTTGAAATTCTAGCTCTATCTCGATCTCTCCGGTGTAAAAAGTCGAGATGAAAGGAAAGGCTTAACGTAAGCCTCAACTCAAGGGTTTATCCTTTAATTGAGGATGGAAGTATTAACTTTAAATTTTACGAAAAGTAAAAACTTCAAAAAAATATTTCAGCACACTAACTTATGCAACTTTGTAGCTGTAAAGCTAACATTTTTAGCACAAGTGCACTAGGTGACGAAAATAGTTTATATTTAATTTAAAATGAATTGTTCAAAAAGCTTGAAATTTGTAAAACATTGAAAATCGAAATTATGAAAAAACCATGTGAATTAAGATTCCACACATATTTTTTCCGATAACCTTTCTTTGTGAAGAAACCAATGAAGATGTTAATATTTACTTCCTCATGTGAGCGAGGCTTGACAAACGGTAGGATAAATGAGGAAGTTATTGGCTTATTTATATTTTCCACATTTTTGAAAATTACTATCAGTGGACAAATAATCGTACGATTGAACTTGGTTGCATTATTTTTATATGGGCACCCTCAAAAGTGGGTTGATGGGACTCGGAGTTGGCGAAATACATATATGGGGCATTCCATACCAAACCGACCAATCCGTGACCGCAACCATTTTTGATTTTGTTAAGAATTTCCTATTTTCTTGTACGTACCAAACGCAGTCTTTCAGATTTTTTTTAGATTTTTGTCTCAACTCTTCTTACCACAATAAATTTTTCAAATATTCACACAATTTTTTTTCAATGCTCGTAACTTGTTTAAAAAACGGAGATGTCAAAACAAGACAGCAGATCATTTTTTTCACGCTGAGTTGTTTCATGAAAAAAATATTAAAAAATATCGAAATTAAGTTTCATGTTTATTTTTCAGCTTTGAATCGAAAATATACCCGTGTAGACATTTTGGTAGGGAAAAACTTCTGCCCCTGACTTGCCCTCCCTAACTAATGTAGGAAAATGATCCGCTCATCCTAACAGGCCCTGTTATGCCATGTAACACCTGGCTGGCCATTTTCGGATCCGGCGGTCATGATCAGGCCCCTATGATGATATGATCCGGCCCTAGCAGATCCTGATCAGGCCCCTAAGATTCTTAGAATCATGCCCCTAAAGGCCCTGATCCCGGTCACGATCATACACCGAAGCGCTTTTTGAACAATTCGTTTTTACGAGGTACTCCTTTTTCAATGTATGCATCTTATTATTTATTTCGAGGCAACCCTTTCTTAGGGTATACTTTTCTTTTGGCAATCCTCGAAGAGAATATTAGATTCCGAGTGAACGGAAATTCTCTACGAGAATTAAATAAATAAGTACAATTACATAAGACGGCAGGAACTCCTTGTATGGATTCTTCCGACACAGACTTCTGCTGACATCCGTGCTCGCACCCGTCTATATAAGCATACTGAACACATTATCCGTATGGGAGTTCAACGGTTGCTGTCCTGCGACATCTCGCGCCAAGCCTCGGAACTAACGCGATGCGGTTCGTGGTGATAATATTAATAATCCTCTGCCTACGTAACGAACTTGTAACAGGCGCACAATTGCTTGTTATTCTCGCGGGATAAGAGTGATAATGTAAATAATGATTAAATAATAATAATAATAATAATAATAAACGAGGCAATGATTGTTAATTTATTATTATTGTTATTACTATTATTATTATTATTATTATTATTATTATTATTATTATTATTATTATTATTATTATTATTATTATTATTATTATTATTATACTACTGAAAGCCGATATACAAATAATTTTATTTTAATAAATACTCAGGGCAATCCAATAGTTTTCACATCAGAGCCCTGCCAGGGTAATGAAATAAAAATATGTTTTGCTTAAAAGTGTAAAAATAACATCGTCGGAAACTGTTCATATTTTGATCATGCAGGGCACTGGTAATGAGTGATTATTTCAATGTAATAACTAGGAACCAGGTCGTTAAGTTCCATGTCAGGGCCCTGCCAGGAAAATCGGATCAGGCAGGGCGGATCAGGGGCAAGAATCAACTAATGGTTGCCCTATCACATTTCTACACGGGTATATTTTTTTTTAACTTGAACCACTATGATTTTTTTGAAAAAATTCACCGCCTTTTTAGAGATATTTTCCAAAGTACTAAAAAATGTGCAGCTTGTGATATTCATAATCTGTATTTTTTAATCTATTTTTGAAGTTATAAGAAACACTCAAAAAGTAAATGCCCAATGAAATGCTCAATAACAAAATTGCAATTCCAGTAACGTCTGACTGAAAAAAAAAATTATCTTCTCTACAACCATTTCAAACATTTCAATGGAATGGATTCGGGACCTGGGGGGGGGGGGATTAAAGAGACCCGTTTCATCACTCTCGACGATAACGAGGAAACTTCGCTCTGGAGGGTGTTTACGAGTACGGAAGTGAATTATTCCATTCCCTGGGTGACTCTCCGTCTCATTTATTAAATACTTCCTCAAAAGTTTTACGAACGCGTCGACAACCGACGAAATATTGCAGAGATTTTTGAGAAAAAAAAACCCTTTAATTCCCCATCGAGATGTCAATAGCGAAAGCAGAGACTTTTAAAGTGCGATTAAAAAATCGATCAATCATAACTTTTCCCGTTCACTCGCTGAAGGTTTCATTTATTGTTTTCCTGTTTTGTAGTTTATCCCCTCGATCTTCCGATCAACGTGACAATTGATAAAGCGCCACGCTGCTGAATTGAAAGTGGACAGAATGGAGATTAACAGAATCGAAGTTTGAATATTTTGTTGTCTCTCTGGTTTCTATTCCTCCCCCAACAAAGTTTAACTTTTGAACTCGTTGTGGATTATGCGATCCCCTCGTTTGAGGGGATGGAAAACTTTACAGATTAAAGTCAATAGCATCAAAGTTTAGTTTTTTTAAATTAAAAAGATGTATATTTTTTCAGTTCCTAGATAATGCGTGCATCATTATCTCAGATAATCTATGCTAAAAAAAAGTTTCCCCCAATATTCAATTATGCTCATATGAAATAAGGAATGAATTTGTAATCATCAAAGATCCTAACCCTTCGTCTGTAACGTTCGCGTCCGTCCGTTTTTTTGTTGGGTTAATAAACTCGGAAAAATTTAATAAAATTTGTGCGACTGTTCGAAACCTTCAACTTAATGTACCAACCATAAAATTTGTGAAAAGTTTATTTTTATATATGTTTTTTATTTAAAAAATGGAGCAATTCCACAAGAAATCAGTAGCTCACTGGAAAAATCATAACTGTCCGAAAAATTGAGATATTTTAATGTAATTTACGGCAAATTGAAGCTGAATCATGCATCTTCGAGGTAAAAAATATCGGATTCCATAAGTGTGATATTAAATGCTCAAGTTCGGTAGGTAAATTGGGCAATAAATCATGTATTGATGTGATCGCATTTTATTATCAGAAAACATTTTTTTTCTTATAAACTGTATTATTTTCAACTTATAATTGTTAATTCTACTATTAAAACCCGTAGTAAAAAACTCAATTCGTCGCCATTGAAAAATCCCCATTCATTCCCCATTGCCAAAATAACCAACGGAGATGAATGCTGAATTGCCTAAGGGGATTTTCGCCATTGAAATCCCCATTTGAAATCGAATGAGGATTTTCCAATGAGGATTGACTTCCCCATTTGAAACGGAATGGGGATTATCCTATGGGGATTCAATGAAGAAAATCCCCATAGGCAATTCGGCATTCATCTCCATTGGTTTTTGTAGGCAATGGGGAATGAATGGCGATAATCAATTGAGATTCTTTCATATGGTAAAAAACTCCATTCGTCACCATTGAAAAATCGCCATTCATTCCCCATTACCAAAATAACCAATGGAGATGAATGCCGAATTGCCCAAGGACATTTTCTCTATTGAATTCCACATTTGAAATCGAATAAGGATTTTCCAATGAGGATTGACTTCCCCATTTCAAACGGAATAGGGATTATCCCATGGGCATCAGTCGGCAAGAACTCCTTGCATGGATTTTTTGGACATACCGACTTCTGCTAATATTCCGTGCTCACAATCGTCTAGATAAGCATACTCTTCGCATAATTCGTATGGGAGTTTAGCGGGTTGCCGTCCTGCGACATCTCGCGCCAAGTCTCGGAACTAACGCGACGCGGTTTCCAATGGACATCTTTGGGTAATGCTGATCATTCAGTTCATCCGCATTTACTTCCCAATGGACATCATTGGGTAAAGCTGATCATTTCGTTCATCAGCATTTGCCTTCCAATGGACACCATTGGGCAATGCTGATGGCTTGGTCCATCAGCATTTGCTTTCCAATGGGCATCATTGAGTAATGGTGATCATTCGGTTCATCCTCATTTGCTGTCCAATGGACGTCATTGGTCAATGGCGGCTTTTCAATAGATATCCATTCACTGATCAATGGTCGTTCCTATACGCCATTGAAAAATGCGGAAATCTCAATGGGTCCCCATTCATTGTCCAATCGAGTCGTATGAGGACCATTGATTGCCATTGCCGATTCAATGCAGTTTTTTACTACGGGAAACAAAATTGTCTGTTTTTGAATGAAATTATTATTCCTGTATACGTACTAACCACTCAGCTGACGATGCTCCATTTTATACTGATAAAAAGAAAAATATGCGTAATTTAGAAAAAAAAATTACGCAAAAAAACACGTTAAAATGAAAAAAACATTTTTGCTTACCTACGATTTATGACAAACGCCGTCTGTAAACGTGGGTCATTTATGTCCCAGCCCGAATTTTGCCCCCTTGCTGTGACGGTTCAAGGGCAGCCGAGACCTTCAATTATTGGGGGTCAAGTCCCTCTTTTATGTAAGTTTTTTTAGGTGGGGGTAGTGGTCTCCATCGCACGCTCGTTTGGAAG
This sequence comes from Alloplasta piceator, assembly GCA_946863875.1. NCBI lineage: Eukaryota > Metazoa > Arthropoda > Insecta > Hymenoptera > Ichneumonidae > Alloplasta > Alloplasta piceator. Next base: position 43,315,209 of record OX333074.1, read on the forward strand.
TAATCGGCGGAAATAATTTTGGGTAGGACAATAATGACCCAGGTTTACAGGTTTACATGAGTCTCATAATTTACTAAAAAAATTTCACAACATTTTTTTAAAATTGCTTTCTAAAACAGAGGTGCAATTTTACCGAGGGAATAAAACAATTGATAAGTAATTTTTTAATTTCGATTGATGAAATAAATTACCGGATAACATACATGAACGATATACGACAACCTCGTTAATATTATCTTATCTTATGTTACATATCACAGGGGTGCTAATTACTAACCCGCATATGTATATCTCTATATTTTGATCATTACCTCAGCCCTTTACTGCTCGCTGTTAATGATACGTGTATCAAAATGTTCGCGAATGACATAATTTCTCGTGGTAAATCGTGGCTCATGTGTTGTAATGAATATACATATACACTATTGGCGGAAAGTTTCCGGACAAAACTTGAAAAAAGGTCTCGAACGTTTTTTGATGCAATTTCGTCGGAAATCAACGTAATCCGATTCAACAAGTGGCACTTTAAAGGGGACAAAATCGGCTTCATTTTCTGTATTTTTAATTATTTTTACAGTTTGTTTTTCGATTTGGACTCAATTTTGAAAACAACTTTTTTTCGTCTTTTTTCCCTTCACTTCAGGTGCGCGCATTTTCTAGAGGAAATTTTTTATTTATATTTTTAGGATCGGATTCATAAAGGGGAAAGCTTGAGCTTCAATTTGCTTTTTTTAAAAACTTTGAGTGATTTTTTTTTCCAAAGTTACTCCGTTCTTTTGTGAAAAAAGAGGAAATTTGTAAAATCCCGTATAACACGAAAACAAACAGGATTCATGAAAAACTTCAGTTTAGCAAAAAGTTGCGACTGTTTTTCTTGAGTTCAGAGGAATTTTTTCAGATTTTTTGTTAAAAAAATTTTTTTTTTCTTATTTTCTGGGTCGGAGCTCAGATCATTCAATTACCATAACTCGAGAACTTTGGGATTATCGATAAAACTTAAAGAGGAAAAAACACTTTACCATTAAAAATACTTTACCAAAATATCTTACCATTTTTAACACATTGGAATTTTTTTTCAATTTTTTTCCCAGTTTTTTTTTTGCATTCTCGGTCGCAACGCCGACTGATTAAATTTGGGAAAAAAATTTAAAGAAAATTCCAATATGTAGAAAATGGTAAAATGAAGTATTTTCTTCTCCTGAAGTTTTATCAATAATCTCATAATTCTCGAGTTACGGTAATTGAATGTCTGAGCTCCGACCCAGAAAATGAGAAAAAAAATGTTAGATAAGAAAATCTAAAAAAATTCCTCTGAACTCATAAAAAACAGACGCAACTTTTTGCTATCCTGAAGTTTTTCATAAATCCTGTTTGTTTTCGTGTTATACGGGATTTTCCAAATTTCCTCTTTTTTCACAAAAAAACGGAATAACTTTGGGGAAAAAAATCGCTTAAGGTTTTTTAAAAACGTAAATTGAAACTCAAGCTTTCCCTTTTATGAAACCAATCTTAAAAATATATAAAAAAAAATTCTCTAGAAAATGCGCGCACCTGAAGAGAGGGGAAAAAAAGACGAAAAAAAGTTGTTTTCAAAATGTAGTCCAAATCGAAAAACGAATTGTAAAAATAATTAAAAATACAGAAAATGAAGCCGAATTCGTCCCCTTCAAAATGCCGCTTGTTGAATTAGATTACGTTGACTTCCGACCAAATAGCATCAAAAAAACGTTCGAGACTTTTTCACATGAAACTTCTGTTTTTTTGGGAAATTACAGAAATTAATGTCTGCTTTTGCATTAATCGATGTGAACGCAAAACTTATTTTCCAAGCACCGTTTTTATGAAAAAAAAATTGGAATCTTTACAAATGTTTAGAAACCCAAGTTCTTAATTTGCAATAACTACGAATTGATAATAAAATTTATTTTCAGATTGCTTTTTCATACAAAAAATTGCTAGTTATGTTGGTACACTGAGAAAAATGTATGGCGACGTCAACCATATTTCAATTATAAAATATGTTTCCCTGACGCAACGTCTATAATTTATGGTTAACCTAATATGAAAAAACATTGTAAAATAAACCATATTTTCGTAATCACACCGATCATCTCCGTACGGCAATTGCAACAATTTGTCTCCTTACCATGCATGAAGTGCTAGAAACTATTAAAAGCATTGCATTCTCATTACTTGCATGGTTATACTTTCTATCATGCATCAAATTCTGAATCGTTTTGCATATTAGCGACAGAAAGCAATGATTCTCATTTTATTTAAAGCATATAGTTTTACTCAGTAATAGTGTATAAGATAATCATTACTGTTGTATAGTTGACGGTAATATATGAAATATAAATTAGCGGTTAGTTAATAGTTGACGTTGAGCACTGATGTCCCAACTTCGTTTCACTGGGAAAGAATCATATTGTTGAAATTCCATACAGACACGCGTCAATGCCAGTTTCTATGCTGCACGGAAAAAACGAGTTGGTTGTGGCAACCATATGGTGTGTAACATGTGCTTCAAGTAACTAGTTGGTTGGGGCAACCATTCTCGTGGTTCCCACAACCAACTTTTTATTGGTTGGGTATTTCGCAACCAAAAGTATAGTTACGGTAACCAAGAAAATGGTTGCCCCAACCAACTAGTTGCTTGAAGTATATCTTACAAACTAGTTGGTTGCCACTGGCCACACCAACTCTTTTTTCTGTGCGAGTCGTTTTTTCCGTGTAAAAGAAAAAAGACTCTTTTGATGGGAATCCTTTTCGGATTCGACCATCTTGCGTTTTGCCGCAAAGTATTAAATATCCATACATAAGTAAGAATATCAAACATAGACGAACTTGGAGACTTTATAGACGTCGAGGGGAAAGTTCGTTTGTGCGAGAGGAAGCCACCAACCGGACTTTTGGTGAATTGACAAATCTGCAAATGAGATCGTATGAGATTATGGGTGAATAGGTATTTCAGCAACCTGAGTGCAGAATGTAGCCGCTTTTATAGTGTACCGATAACCATTAACTGATTTTGTCACACACATCTCCTATGCTCATTTTAATTTACCACAGCAATATGTTGTTTAGTTTTTATAAACATGTAACATGTTTCTGTAACGCGACGTCTATATTTTATAGTGCAATGCATTCAAAAATAACAGTAGACAAAGAACTACAATTGTCCTCGCCAATTCAGGCCATGCCTGCATTTAACATACATTTTGGCGGCTAAAATTGTTGAACTCAACCTTACCGCTGTGGTAAAGTTGAATGAACAAGAATTAGAAGTGACTATAAGAATAGTAGCGTCACGAAACAAGATTAAGAAGGTTTCCACGAAACAAATAATAATAAATGCGACGATTGTTATATATTATTAACAATTAAATGAATGTGTTCAATGAATTATGTACTTATCTTTGCGGGTTTAACAATAATAATTGTAGCCTCGCGCATATTAGATATTTATACACACCTTCAAAATTGCATGTTTGATGTTATTTCGCGCTTATAGTAAACTCAACCATATTATGGCTAATCTAACCATGGAATATGTTCTCTGTTATTATAATCGGTTTTACCATAGTCGTTTGTAGTAATTACCACGGGTTTTTCTCTCAGTGTAGTGGTTGAAAATCAACACAAAATCAATTTTCAAAACTCTGTGCTTATGAAAAAACAATATTTGTAATTTTGATTAGGGTTCAAAAACGCAAGTTTTTTAACATGAAACAATTGTCGATAAGACAAATAACATAGTTGATATCTGCTTTTGTGTTAATTGAAACGAACATAAAATTTCTTTTCCACGCGCTTTTTCAATGCAAAAAATCATTTGCCATCTTGATAGTAGTTTAAAATCGCTGTATTTTTTACCTTGAATTTTTATTGATACGAAAAATAACAAAGTGAATGTTTTGTAGTCGTTGAAAAAATGATCTTGAAAAAATGTGAACGGTCATGATCAAAGAACAAAATTGTTTGATTTTGGATTGCCAAGAATAAAATGCGAGCTTCTGTAAAATATTTAGAAATAACTGTAAAATCGGTGATTTCGATATCTATCTATAGCTAGAATAGCAACGGTCGTATGCGATAATCAATTGTCTGGTTCGCTCCAAAGCTATATAGCGAACTGCACCTCAACTTCATCGTCGACATGTATATATATATATACATTAGGGTGCCTAAAAAAAGCCTTTATTTTTTCACGATCTCCTACTCCATGAAACCATAGTTTATAACATAATATTAAACCACGTGAAAGGAAATTCCCGTGCGATTTTTCTAAGCGGTGTCGCATTGAGTTTTTGTGTTCGCCATTTGATTAACACGGAAGACATCCAATTCTAATGGTTGAAGGGAGATAATAATTTTTCTCCACAATGAATGGTACTTTGTATGATAGAGATTGACAACTTATATTTTTTCCCCGAATTGACGCGCTGTAGAAAATTTTTAAAATAAATTCTTTCTTACGTGTTAATCAAGTGGCGAATACAAAAGCTCAATGCGTCTCTGCTTAAAAAAATCGCACGGCGATTTCCTTCCACGAGATTCAATATTATGTTATAAACTATGGTTTTGTAAAGTGGGAGATGGAAAAAAAAATAGAGGTTTTTTGGAGGCATTCTAGTATATATTATATATATATATGATATGCATTCCCACGCTGAATGGATTTTCCCTGTAATATCCACGGTATTTTCCATCGATTGATAGACATATTTTTTCACATACTCTGAAATTGATTTCCCTGCATATTACTCGACTTAACCAGACTAAACGGACAGATTTTCCTTCTGTGGTTTCCGTATTTTTGGCATTTCAAGCATTTCCATATACCCGATCGTTGATTGCTCCAGAGCTTCTATTTCAACGTGTATTTATCATGGGCAAAGTTTGACGCCTTCGTTTAATCGAAAATGTCATCCCTGTTTTATTACATTCCGGAAAGCAGAGCCATTGCATTGCAGTAAAGGTAATGAATAAATATGAGGTATTCCATACCAACCCGGCCAATCCGTGGACCCGACCATTTTTGATTTTGTTGAAAATTTTCGATTTTTTTGTACGTACTGAAAGCAGTCTCTCACAATTTTTTTAGATTTTTGTCTCAGTCCAACTAACCACAATAATTTTTTCAAAATTTGACACAATTTTTTTTCAAATGCTCATAACTTTATAAAAACTGGAGATATCAAAATAAAACAAATGATCGTTTTGTTCCGTCTTGAGTTGCAGTTTCATAAAAAAAATACAAAAAAAATATCGATATTTATTTTCATATGTTTTTTGATGTTTTAAACACCAAATTTTTTTTTCAACTTGAACCCTTTTTATTTTTTCGAAAAAATTCACCATTTTTTAAAAGACATTTTTGCAGATACTGAAAAATTAGCAGCTTGTGATATTCATAACTTGTATTTTTTTTCTATTTTTTAATTCATCGAGGAAATAGTTCACACCCGGTAAAAAGTAGAGAAAAAATACAAAATATGAGAAGCACAAACTGCCAATTTTTTAGTATCTGTAAAAATGTCTCTTAGAAAGGAGTGAATTTAAAAAAAAATAAAAAGGGTCGAAGTTGAAAAAAAAAAATTTTGTGTTCAAAACTTGAAAAAACATGAAAATGAATATCGATATTTTTTTTGTATTTTTTTTGTGAAACTGCAACTCAAGACGGAAAAAAATGATTTCCGGTTTTTTTTTATATCACCGGTTTTTAAAAAGTTATGAGCACTTGAAAAAAAATTATGTCAAATTTTGAAAAATGTATTGTGGGTAGTTGGGTTGAGACAAAACTCTAAAAAAATTCTCAGAGACTGCATCTAGTACGTACAAGAAAATAGAAAATTTTCAACAAAATCGAAAATGATTGAATATGATGAATTAATACAATGGATACAAAAAATTAAGCAATGAATAATAAATATGTGTTTCAATGTAGAATTACATTATAGTAATTGGGTTGAGATTGAAATGTCCATTGATCAATACGTAGAAGAATATAATTGATATTGGAGATTTTTAAAAAGGTTCTTCGAAATTGTTGCAATCAGCCGAGTAATTCATTATTGAGAGATCGACAGGTTTTAAAAAATGCTTCATCGAAAAATATTTATATACTATGAATAAAATAATCTTTTACTGCATTATTACTTGTCCATTATGATTCCTGTGTTCAGACAAAATTGCTTAAGAGATCTAGATTGTATTAAATTTTCAAATAATGTTTGAAAAATTGGTTGAAATTCGGCCGAAGGATCTGATGGTAAAGGATCAAGCGATATCGCTCGATTTTGACCTAATCGTAGATTTTTTGTAATTTAAAAAATGTTCTACTGCCGCCAAAAATTAAAATATCGAGATAAATCTTGTACCATTTTTGAAGACATCACGCACTCTAAAGATTAAAAAAATAATTGTTCTCGACAAAATATCGGTTTTCAAAATATCAGTTTTTCAATATTGTTTGAAATTTCGTCAAATCTGAGCAAAATTATTTTTGATATTTTCCAGCATGATCCGACAAAAAATATTGCTATTACCCGAAGATTTATACATTTGCTTATGAATTTAAAAAAACCTGATACTAAATAAACTAGAATAAAGCATAACCAGATAACTCTGAAATGAATATTGAATAAGTGTACAATTCGAGAGGATTTTTCTTATGAATTCCTAGCAATTGACAACGTAAAAAAAATAACTTTTGAGCTTTAATAAATATTGATTCACATTATACAAAGATTTAGGAGTCCGGATTTTTTAAAGATTTTTTGGAGCAGTTTAACCTGTTGAAATTGCATGCGGACACAGAAGACCCAGTGCGACCGTGGAAGCATAAAAATTATATTGCGACCTCAGAAGGTTATTATACTTGAGATTCTTATGAAGAAATAAATTGGATAAATCAATTTTATTTCAAATGCGACGGAATTAGTGATATTGAATGATAAAAATTTATCCCACATGATAATGTAGTTTGCTATGCTGCCACATTGTGACTGTTATTATCCAAGCAGTAATTACGTTTATCACGTTGAGAGAGTAAATTAAACATTCGTTTCAGTAATATTACTGTAGTTACTTTTAAAAACAATTTCACAAAGCCGCCATATTATTTTATTTACTGGTTTAATTACTGGTCGATTTTTTGCGCAAACCGTGCGAATTGTTTGCAACAAAAAGCAAAATACGCTTCTTGATGAACGTCATACCCCCTTTTCCCCCTTATATCGGTGGTTAAATCACCATATATGTCGAAAAGCCACACACGCCCCGATTCACATTCCATCGACGGTATTCCCCGTGTAGAAATGTGATAGGGCAACCATTAGTTGATTCTTGCCCCTGATCCGCCCTGCCTGATCCGATTTTCCTGGCAGGGCCCTGACATGGAACTTAACGACCTGGTCCCTAGTTATTACATTGAAATAATCACTTATTACCAGTGCCCTGCATGATCAGAATATGAACAGTTTCCGACGATGTTATTTTTACACTTTAAAAAAAAACATATTTTTGTTTTATTACCCTGGCAGGGCTCTGATGTGAAAACTATTGGATTCCCCTAAGTATTTGTTAAAATAAAATTATTTGTATATCGGCTTTCAGTAGTATAATAATAATAATAATAATAATAATAATAATAATAATAATAAATAACAATAATAGCAATAACAATAATAATAAATTAACAATCATTGCCTCGTTTATTATTATTATTATTACTATTATTATTGTTATTATTATTATTTAATTATTATTAACATTATCACTTTTATTCCCGAGAATAACAAGCAATTGTGCGCCTGTCACAAGTTCGTTACGTAGGCAGAGGATTATTATTATTATCACGACGAACCGCATCGCGTTCGTTCCGAGACTTGGCGCGAGATGTCGCAGGACAGCAACCGTTGAACTCGCATACGGATAATGTGTTCAGTATGCTTATATAGACGGGTGCGAGCACGGATGTTAGCAGAAGTCGGTGTCGGAAGAATCCATACAAGGAGTTCCTGCCGTCTTATGTAATTGTACTTATTTATTTAATTCTCGTAGAGAATTTCCGTTCACTCGGAATCTAATATTCTCTTCGAGGATTGCCAAAAGAAAAGTGTACCCTAAGAAAGGGTTGCCTCGAAATAAATAATAAGATGCATACATTGAAAAAGGAGTACCTCGTAAAAACGAATTGTTTAAAAAGCGCTTCGGTGTATGATCGCGACCGTGATCAGGGCCTTTAAGGGCATGATTCTAAAAATCTTAGGGGCCTGATCAGGATCTGCTAGGGCCGGATCATATCGTCATAGGGGCCTGATCATGATCGCCGGATCCGAAAATGGCCAGCCAGGTGTTACATGGCTAAACAGGGCCTGTTAGGATGAGCGGATCATTTCCCTACATTAGTTAGGGAGGGCAAGTCAGGGGCAGAAGTTTTTCCCTACCAAAATTTCTACACGGGTCGTTGCTGATGCAATTCAGAGTGCTGTTCCGCTATTGCCAAAATTCGCCGCACCATCACTATCAGTATTTTTTACAAATGCGTACATTTACGACTTTCCCATTAAATGTCGAACATTCCCGAGTGGAAATTTGATTCCGGCTGGGATCAGGACCACCTCAGGTTGGCCTTACAACAACATCCGGCCCTGATCAGGCTACATATCAGGCTACATGTCAGGAGAATAACGCTATTACTGGACAGGCTAGGATCAGGCTCCTCATCCGGTCCTGATCGCGCACGGTTCCTAGCCAGATCAGGTGCCTTATCTGGTCCTGATCGCGCATGGTTCCTGCCTGATCAGGCGCCTTATCCGGTCCTGATCGCAGACGGTTTCTAGCTTGATCAGGCGCCTTATCGCTTATTCATTTTATTCCACAAGAATGTTATGTGTTTATTTAGTACAGGTACAGTACGAGGAAGTCAGCAAAGGACTTTTCGTAATAGGGCTTCTCGCAAGGTTTTATTCCTCGCGGTAGAGAAGTAAATTTTCATGCCCGCGGTCGCATATATAAGCATACTATTCGCATCATCCGTATGGGAGCGAGCGTCCGCCGTACTGCGATATCTCGCGGCGAGTCTCGGAACTAACACTCCTGCTCCGTCCCGAATCAGGGAAATATTAGGCTAGCCACATTATTTGGACCGAAGTTTTTTTTTGCCGGTCCTTAGCATCACCTGATCTGTCCCTGACATGGATAATGTAAGGCTAGCCTGACCTATATCATACCGAAATATGATCCGGCTGGGATCTGTGCGTGATCAGGCTTTTCTGATCAGGCTATCCTTACCGATGCCTGATCAGGTCCTTATCCGTTATTAGGCGAGCCGGATCAAATTTCTGCTCGGGATTGATGAGAATGTAAATTACAAAATATTAATTCGAAATATTTATCAACAAATTACACTGTAAACAAAATAAGATGCGTAATTACTTGCAGCTCTTTTTTTAACAGTATATAATCTTTCACAAAGAAATATTAAGATTTATTTTTTATTTAGATTAAAAGTAAAAACAAAAATAATGGTAAGCTCATCACGATAGAATTTATTAAATTAGAACAAATTTTTGCATTCATTCGAATATCAGCTGAATAAATTGGCTGCATTTTCTGTCTTCAAATTGTTTTTGTTAATTGGTTCGTTGCTTTGGTTTTGCTTTTAAGAAGGACACTTGTGACATAAAAACATATCGCTAACGAATTGGTTACATTTGAAAATTCACTTCGATTTGCCTTGACTTCACATTGACACGTCTTAAATCTGATTTTGATTTGCTTCGGTTTTCGGTCCGTTGCTTTTGTTCTATTTTTAAGACAAATATTGTACACAAATTGACTAGGTTTTATGACTTTGATTTGCTTCTGTCACTCTGTACGTTGCTGTATTAAGTTAGTTACGAATTGGCTAAGTATTTTAGACTCCGATTTGCTTCAGTTTTAAGATTTGTTATTTTAGTTTATTTACTCTTGATGTTAAATGCCAATCCAAAACCCAAACCCACAGTCCACACAGATATAGTCATGGATAAAAGCTAGTAATTAAATCAAATAATTTTATTCCAATTGAATAAACAATTTTTATTCAACACAAAATTCCACCTCCTCCTTATTGTATACGTAAAAAACTGTGAAACTTTATAAGATATCTAAAGTTTTTCATTTTTGACAAATTGAGTTTTACGTTTCTCGAAGAGAAATAATGGCAATGCAGATAAAGATTGGGCGTTGGATCTGTTCCTTACATTCCATTCTTATCAGGATATATAGGCCATAAAAACACCTGCAATATATAAATATATATGTATAGTATACACATATAGGCCCACGACGGTATATCCTTTTTATCCTGGGTTATAGTTAAGAAAAGGGATAAAGAAAAAAAGGGTCAACTTTCATTCTCCGGGCTTGAGCGTCGCGGAAGATCAGCGTTCTACGGGCTTATTTTTACCTTTCGCCATTTTGTTCGTCTCCTGTTTTTCTCCATTTTCCTCGTCCTTATTCCATTCCCTCTCGCTTTTCCTAGGGGTGCCGTTGGCGAAACGATCTTCGCGTCCCTTCGTACGTACATCCCCGAGGGCGTCTCTCCTCATAGATGGCTTCTGGCGATTCGAAGAGAAGAAAAAATACAAAAAAAAAGAAAAAGAAAAAATAAATTCGATGTTTCCGTTCCGTGTGCCTGACGCGCGTTGATCGGCCAAAGTGCTTGAGCTCCTGGAGCTTTTTTCTCCAGTCCCGAGGGCTGATTCGCGCTATGACACAAGTTTTATTTCATCGGACTTGTACAAATACACTCTGATATATGGGTGATTCTCCCGAAATACTTATTTTCAAGGGTACAAAATTTTTTTTTTTATAATCGTTTTGACTTCCAAATGTGTTGATGATCTTGGTATGAGATATTTAAACGTCATTACCACCTGGACAAGCTGGTCTTTCTATTTTGCAGAAATGATGCAAACCTTTTGCTATAACGTTTTTCTATGAGTTTTCAGTATTTCCAGTTTTATTAGAATTTTTAATATTGGAACTCATAGGGGCTTTCCGTGCGTAAATTTGATTGAGGCCCCGACTAGGCCCCGATCGGTTTTCCCTAACTCACATCGGGCCCGTGACTGGAAGCCCAATAGGGCCCCTGAATGGACGGTCACGCTTTTTCGACAAGGGCCTTGGAAGGTTGCCAAATAAGGGCCTTTACAACCGCCTCACGTCCGCCATGTCAAATCCACGACAAGCCCATGGTCAAGCCCTATCAGGGCCCTAGTACGTTCGTAGTATCGTTCTGCGTGTAGATTGTAAAATTAAATTATTCTAATAATAATAATATAATTTTTATTAATAATTAATTATTAATAATGATTATTAATAATTTTCCAAAAGAATTTTTACGAAAAAATAGTATAAAGCAGAGGATTTCTATGTAGAAATCTTGCGGGTACGACTTCCCTCGAGGCATCACTTCCTGAGAGGCCTGACTCTGCGATGTCGAATACAACCCGTGCTCTTACTTCGGCTATATAAGCATACTAATAATAATAAGCGTCTTCAACGGGTTGCCTTAGGTCAGCCATATTGTAAGTAAGCCTGGCATCCTTGGCATTGCCTTGTCATGGCCCAACCTGGCGATGTTATGATGGCAATTCATGACAGGGCATCCACATTTAAGCCCGACAAGGTCCTCAATGGGTTGCCTTAAGTTAGCCATATTGTAGGTAAGCCCGGAAACCTTGGCACTGCTATGTTGGGGCCCAACCTGGTGGTGTTATGGCAATTCCTGATAGGGCATCCACGTTTAAGCCCGACAAGGTCCTCAACGGGTTGCCTTGAGGCAGCCATATTGTAAATAGGCCTAGCAGCCTTGGCATTGCCCTGTCGGGGCCCAACCTGGCGGCGCAAGGGCAATTCTTGACCAGGCATCCAAGTTCAAGCCCGACAAGTTCCCGACTTAAGTCAGGGCTTCCCTAGAATTTTCACGCACGGATTATAATTAAAAATGAAACGCAAGTACAAACTTACTATCTTACTTTCTTGCACAAACACGTCAAATGACGCAAAATTTGGTTATAACGTTTTACAATGGCATGGCAATGACCTGGAGGAATTATTTTCATTCGAACCCATTTTTATTCGTCACTCAAATCCGGTTTGAGTGATTCCTCTGGAAGATTCGACATTTCTCTGGATCTGATCCAGAGGAATGATGCAAAAAAAAATAAGGCCAGAGGAATGACGATTTTGATGGTTCTTAGGTCGTAATGTGACATGCAAGTTGTTTTTAACTTCAAAACGAAACAATGAACTTGTGCTCGATAGTTTGCATAAAAAAAAACAAACCAAGATTTATTTTAGCCGAAAATATGTAATTGGCACTTGCCAGAGGAATGACGCTCCAGCTCGTTAAGCCACATTGTTTCGAGAAAGAAAATCACAAACATCGAAAATGAAACTTTGACAAATTGTCAGCTTGATTGATTAGATCTGAGAGAGACTGCTCTCGATCACCCGAACAACTACCGCTCTCTATTGCAATAACATCGACTTTTTCCATCGGCTCAGCGGAATGACGTTAAAGCAGGTTACAAGATTGTCGATTTTTATTGAGATACATCTGTGCTCATTTTTTTTTCCAAATTCAGGAAGAGGTTATAACCAGCGTTGAGTTTCGGAAAACATTTCTTATTTGCAGTTTTCTAAACTTCAAGTATTTTTTTTAGATCGTTATAATGTGGGAAGATGCAAAAGTTACATGCCAGAGGAATGATTTTTAGGGGTCAAACACGAAGAAAAACGATTAAAATAATTTTTTTTTTAATGTTCCGACTCCCTGTTTCAAAACATATTCAAACAATATTCTGATAAAAAAAAATCTGAGAAATCAGAGTGATTAGTGAAAATCAACCAGGTTACAGCGAAAATGAGCATTTTGGGAGAATCGCCCATATACATATCTCTCTGTGTCTATCACAGTTCATTCCCATCTCCTCGGAAAAACGTTCGTCTTCCAAGGCCGGCGTCGAATTAAACTTTCGTCTGTGTGCGTATTACTCCAGCGTAAAACTTGTTTTTTTGGGGTGGGAGTTGGTCGAAAAGGAAAGAAGAAAAAAGGAAAAAATTACTTCGATAAGAATCGTCGAAATGAAAGACGAGTTGGTCCGCGGAAGATTGAGAGAGTGCGTCGGAGCTTTTCTTCACATTCCCGCGATAGTCTTTGACAACTTTCCTTTTTTTTTTCTTCTGTCGATCGTACGACCGGAATACCGAATGAAGAAACATACCCTCCGTCATTTCGACGAGCAATTGCCTCGTCTCGAATAGAAAAGAGCGAGAGAGAGAGAGAGAGAGAGAGATCATAAAAGTTGTTCTTCTTCGAGTCTGTTTTTTCTTCTCTTCCTGGTTTTTCCAGATTCTCATATAAAATGGGCCAATGACGTTGTAAAAGTAGGCCATCAATACAGACTTTCATTATCCCCTCTTAGACTGTATGTCCTGTCAACGGACAACTAACATAAGGGCTCGGATGAACGCTGCTAGTCGTGTGGATTACGCTATTTTATTTTCCTTCTCACCAAATCGAGATACACACATGTCTGTATACACGACTCAACTTCTTCCCAGATAGTTTCCACTGGGAGTCACAAAATACAAATAGCCGGAATAAAGCTGGGTCGTATGTATTTATATGGCTGAAGTGCCACGATGGTATAAAGATGGGGTATTCTGTGTTATTTTAATCAACAACGAAAAAAAAAATGATCCAGATGGATCATGATTTTTCTTCTTCAACAATTTCCCTAAAAAATACTCTCATTTTTTATTATTTTTTCGATTTGTTCGTATGAAAACGAAATTTTCCAAACAATTAAAAGCCTCAAATATTTTTTGAAGCCTACAATTTCCTATTTAACATTTTTACTTAATGAATGATTTAAAAAATTTTTTTACAATGTTCAAATTCGATCTAGTCGAAAAATTAACAATATTTGATATTATGCAATTCTGAGAATTTCGTATGAATATAATTGCAACTGATTGACATAAAAGAGATAATTAATATGCGAGTGAACTTTATGAATTTTTCTCCTTCAACAATTTGCTCAAAAAACACTCTTATTTATTTATTATTTTCTCTATTTGTTCGTATACAAACAAAATCTTCCAAATAATTAGAATCTGAAACATTTTTTTCGAGCCCACAATTTTCTGTTACATTTTTCATTTAATGAATGACATTTCAAAATTTTTTTACAATGTTCATATTGGAAAAAATTATAAATTCAACATATATTGGATATTATGCAATTCCGAGAATTTCGATGCGTAATTGGAACTGATTGAAATAAAATCGATTATTAATATGTGAGTAAACTTTATGAATTTTCCAATATAATTATCGTTATTTGTACGAAAATCTGTTTAGCTGAATGACCCTCCGAAATTTGATTGATCTTGTGATTAAAAATTATAATCCTTTTGCCTTGATAATTTCTCCTGCGAAATTTGTTGACAGTGGATAAATCGGTCACTTATTAAGTATTTACGAGTTGCCGAAATTGTGAAAACTTTAAAAATAAGATCCACGTACCGGAAACTAAATTTTTATTCATAATTAGCTGGCTTCTAACGTTATTTCATATTTTTTTCAATTTACACAGTCAAGATATATATGTAATTTTTTTATTCCTATTTTTTAAACGGCAATGATAGTTATTACTTCCAGTTATTAATCCTGTGAAACTTTTCATGATTTTGTTAAAAACAAAATTCAAGTACATCTGCATACAATGAGCTCTCATTATTCTCTAATTTTTCAAACATGAAACGTGATTGCATTGAAAATGCGTGAAATTCATGAGAAGAAAATCTCTCTAAAAATCTGAGCAAAAATTTTAATTTTGTAGACTGTTCTAAAAAATCTTAAGAATATTCGAGTGCTTACTAGTCTTTGTACGTTTGTAGAAAAAATCACGAGTGAAATCCAAGAGGGTGAAATTGGTTGAGTTGACATGGAATACCCCATATGTGCAGCGTAAAAGTTTTATTAGTATTTAGTGTAATTTTATTAATCGTAAAGCGTTTCGTTCGTTCAATTACAATTTTATATGATAGGATATCTCAGCGGGTAAATCGGTGCTAGTAAAATTCGAAAATAAACTGGGAAAACATAATTTAGTCTCGGAAGAGCGGTCTGATTACAATCAAATAAACGGTATAACAAATTTCATTACTAGGGAATGAAAAAAGAGTTTGAGTAGAGAATTAACGATTCTCATTTGCAATCTACTCTGCATACTTTTGAAACATTTTAAATTGAGTTGAGTAAATTTCATCAAATGCCTTATTCTCTAAAAACATAAATATATTTACGGGCGGAATCAGAATTAGGACGTATCAAAAAGTAGAATTTTCGTTATTTTTTTTCTCACCGTCAGTATGAAAAATCTTTTCGAAACTTCTAATGGGTTTAATTACTTTTGTTTACATTGTAACGAATGTATTTGTACAAAAATAACCTGATAAATTTACAACATCTCAACGCTGAAATTGTTCATCTGCTTACAATGTGATATGTGCAATTTTTTCTGAAACAAGTTAAATAACAGAGAATTTCTTAACCTCAAAATTCAAATCTATTAAATTCATATTTCCAAAATATTCAATAATTAATGAAATAAAAATAATTTAATTTTTCAAATTTTTCTGATGGAAATTAAATAATAAATGAAAAACTCTCGTGGCATCTCAAACAATCTAACCTATGTTGCTTTTGAAAATTCTTGTATTAACTTTTTTTATTTTTCGACAAAAATGGTCCAAAATTTAACTGCGTCTGCGTAATATATAGCACTACAAGAAAAAAAAATAGTAGTAAAGTCGACTTTGGACTTTGGTCCCATTTTTTAAAATTCAGGTACTTAAAATTAAGGAAATTAAGGTGTTTTGCACCCCAGCGTATCAAATAAGGGTTGAAACGAACACTTTACATTATCAGATGTGAACAAAAACACTCCAAAAGCTCAATAAATATTCGATTTACTAGGGCCAAGTAAGAAAATCGCAGAGGTAGACTTTTTCAAATCGTTCCAATTGAGATTACCCTCCTAAGCACAACGTTAATTGAGCCAATAAAAAAGATTTCACGATTCAAAAGAAAGATTTGATTCGATCAGCAATTACGATAATTTTACGATTCAAGGGGAACATTGATTGGGAAGTTAGGAAAATATGGGTGAAATTTTTTTATTTTTCCGGTATATCGAAGGGTCAATAAACGAAAAATCAGGATAAAACGCAGTGGGACACATACGTAAATGTTTGTTCGTGTCACAAATTGAAGAGTTATAGCGTGGTGTCCGAGAGGGAGAGATAGAGAAAA
Organism: Alloplasta piceator; assembly: GCA_946863875.1. Classification (NCBI taxonomy): domain Eukaryota; kingdom Metazoa; phylum Arthropoda; class Insecta; order Hymenoptera; family Ichneumonidae; genus Alloplasta; species Alloplasta piceator. The sequence goes on from OX333074.1 coordinate 43,331,590, forward strand.
CGCACCCCTCGACGAGCCGATGCGAGACAGGGTTGCAGAGCTCGCTGGGCCGCATGCCACTCACGCTCCCGCCATTAGAGTTACCCTAAAGGGATTTGCGCTAACCTAATTTAGGAACGGGTAACTTTGTCTCCCCCGTAGTGTTTGTTTGCTGGTCTCTCTCTCTCTCTCTCTCTCTCTCTCTCTCACTCTCTCTCCCTCTCTCTCTCTCTCTCTCTCTCTCTCTCTCTCTCCCTCTCACGCTCTCTCTCTCTCACTGACTCTTTCTCACTTTTTCTCCATCTTGCTTGCACCCCAGCTAGTTTAAGCGTTTCGCCTGATTACATACCCGAGCTCATACGTATATCCAGACGGATTGCAACGAGGACGTTTCCTTTCCTCTCAATGTAGACATACCCATAAACGCACACATGTATTACCTACAGTACAGTACTTTATCACGATCTATCCATGGAGTACTGTGTACGCGATAAAAGTCTGCGCAATTCTCACGGTTTTCTTCGATTCTTCTTTCCGTTCTCCTTTCGCCACGATTTTTGCTTCCATTCCCTCTTGTTTAAGCCCTTGGGGCAAATTTCCAATGCCCCTCAAACCATGCTATTCCCCTCTTTCCATTCGTAATTCTCAATCGTTCGCTACTTAATTTGAGCTGAAGTTTATAGTCCTTCTTACTGTTAAATTGTAAATAGTTCCTGGATACATTGATAGTTCGTAAACATATCATTATTATGGGTTGCCCTTTTTGAAGGGCAACTTTTTTAATTTCACACCATTTTATGAATTTCGGCATTCTATATTCGATGTTAAGGTACCAATTAGAATTTTTCAGACTTATATTATAATCTTAATTCAAACATATGATTCATTGATTTTACAGGGCAGAGACGTTTTTTTATTATTATTTAATCATCTTAAATTCAATCATATTTTGTTATTTATAGTGAACTACTCGCATTAGCTAGAGATAAATATGTATCATAGCACTGAGAATTCTATGACAACTTACTCAATGTTTAATGGTAATTTTCTAAATTGTTCAGATTTAAGGAAAAGATTAGTAGAATCTGTAGAATCCTCATGCTATAATTGGTTCATGATCATTTCTATGATTCTACAGAGGCAATTTGAAATTTTTCCACATTCCTTTTCCGAAGAAAATAGTTTGAGAAAATTTTCAAGTCATGAGCTCTAGTTAGAAATTTCTAACTTTGACCACTTTTTTATGGCCCTGTCCTATTACGACCTGCCCACGAGAATTCAACCCTGTCACAATGTCGAAGAGTGCAAGTAGTCCCAGATCTCCCATCTTTGATCTTCTCGCTGATGTCAGAATATGCGCCGAGCTTTCTTGTATGAAATGTTCTTCATCGACTAGGTCACCTTTTTAACCCTCCATCGGTCACCCACCCTAATCTTAACATGGTGGTCACACATGGGTCATTGTGACCCCAGTCATCTTTGAGCGCTTGCCACGTCCAGAGAGTTATTCAAAATGACTTCAAAAAAATCGGGGTGATACTTTCAATCATCCTCAACATGCACCTTGAATTATTATTTTTTACTTTTATAAGATGGTGAAAAAAATCACGGCATGTAAATACGCGAAAAAAAACGAAACGAAACGAAACGAAACGAAAAAAATCATAACTTTTTCAATTTTTTTTTTTTTTTCATAAAATTTTAGCATAACACTCTGGAGATATGGCACCATTAAGAAAAAAATAGCTCCATAGTGGGCGTTTCAAAAAAGCTATTTATTTGGACATTTGAAGAGGGGCTTAGGCAACTCAATTTCGGAGTAAAAAAAAATACAATTAGTACCTAAAATACTTCATTTATTTTAAAATTTTCGTATATAAAAATGAAAAAATAGTGTGTCCTTAGAGACTTAGACTGTTATTTGGGAAATATTTGAAGACTCCAAAAGCCGTAAAATTTCCGCAATTTAAATATTTGGAGTTTCGCATTAAATTTTAATAGTTAATTTAAAAAACTCGACTTTCATGATGTTATTTACCTTGTATGTTGATGTTCAACAAAGAAAAAAAAATCTAAATTTCCTGCACAAAATTATACAATAGTCACACTGGTGGTCAAACTGACCCCAGCTGACCAGAGCTCTTGGTCGCCAAGAACAGATTGAAATTTTGTCTTAAAGCTGCAATGGGGTTATTGTGACCCCCGGTGACCACGGAGGGTTGAAAAAACCTGAATTGAGCGGGCCCTTATCCAAACATTTTTTTTAAGCACCTTCAATTCGTACATAAATGTTTGGATAACCGCCCACTCAATTGAGGATACTCCTATTTAAAAAAACGAATTTTTTCGAAAAAGCTCATTGTAAACAGAAGGAAAATAGCGAAGAACCCGTGTAGAAATGTGATAGGGCAACCATTAGTTGATTCTTGCCCCTGATCCGCCCTGCCTGATCCGATTTTCCTGGCAGGGCCCTGACATGGAACTTAACGACCTGGTCCCTAGTTATTACATTGAAATAATCACTTATTACCAGTGCCCTGCATGATCAGAATATGAACAGTTTCCGACGATGTTATTTTTACACTTTTAAGCAAAACATATTTTTGTTTCATTACCCTGGCAGGGCTCTGATGTGAAAACTATTGGATTGCCCTGAGTATTTATTAAAATAAAATTATTTGTATATCGGCTTTCAGTATAATAATAATAATAATAATAATAATAATAATAATAATAATAATAATAATAAATAACAATAATAGTAATAACAATAATAATAAATTAACAATCATTGCCTCGTTTATTATTATTATTATTATTATTATTATTATTATTTAATTATTATTTACATTATCACTTTTATTCCGCGAGAATAACAAGCAATTGTGCGCCTGTCACAAGTTCGTTACGTAGGCAGAGGATTATTATTATTATCACGACGAACCGCATCGCGTTAGTTCCGAGACTTGGCGCGAGATGTCGCAGGACAGCAACCGTCGAACTCCCATACGGATAATGTGTTCAGTATGCTTATATAGACGGGTGCGAGCACGGATGTCAGCAGAAGTCGGTGTCGGAAGAATCCATACAAGGAGTTCCTGCCGTCTTATGTAATTGTACTTATTTATTGAATTCCGTTCACTCGGAATCTAAAATTCTCTTCGAGGATTGCCAAAAGGAAGTGTACCCTAAGAAAGGGTTGCCTCGAAATAAATAATAATAAGATGCATACATTGAAAAAAGAGTACCTCGTAAAAACGAATTGTTCAAAAAGCACTTCGGTGTATGATCGTGACCGTGATCGGGGCCTTTAAGGGCATGATTCTAAAAATCTTAGGGGCCTGATCAGGATCTGCTAGGGCCGGATCATATCGTCATAGGGGCCTGATCATGACCGCTGGATCCGAAAATGGCCAGCCAGGTGTTACATGGCATAACAGGGCCTGTTAGGATGAGCGGATCATTTTCCTACATTAGTTAGGGAGGGCAAGTCAGGGGCAGAAGTTTTTCCCTACCAAAATTTCTACACGGGAATAGTCTTTTTTCAAACTCCAAAACTTATGCGACCACTTAAAACATTCTAAACATCGGATTCGGATTGTCGTTGACTGATTTCATTCCATATAGCAACGTGCTAAAATTACTTATTCCAAAAGTAAAAAATTTCGAAAGACACAAAACCACTACCAATAATATAACAACCACTATAATCGCCCATGTAGGAAATGACAACAGGCCCATTATTGGGCCAGCGTTGGCGGACAAACGTGCAGTAATGTAGTGTAAAGTAGTGTACGCAGTAGTACATTGGCCTAGTGTTGGTTCGATAATGGTATTTATACAAAAATAATAGCAATGGCGACCAATACTCAATGGTCCAGATATGGCGAGTTACGCTTGGCCAATTGTCAATAAATGTATATTGGCCAAGACTTGGGCAAGTGACGTTTGGCCAATTGTCAATAAACGTCGATTGGCCAAGACTTGGGCGAGTTATGCTTGGACAATTGTCAATAAACGTATATTGGCCAAGACTTGGACGAGTTACGCTTGGCCAATTGTCAATAAACGTATATTGGCCAAGACTTGGGCGAGTTACGCTTGGCCAATTGTCAATAAACGTATATTGGCCAAGACTTGGGTGAGTTACGCTTGGCCAATTATCAATAAACTTATACTGGCCAAGACTTGGGCGAGTTACGCTTGGCCAATTGTCAATAAACGTATATTGGCCAAGACTTGGGCGAGTTACGGTTAGCCAATTGTCAGTAAACGTATACTGGCCAAGACTTGGGCCTGTCGTCAGTCTTGGCAATTCCTACTTGGGCGGTTCAATATCTTTTTGACGGAACTTACGAGCAGCATGAACAATATAAGAAGGGATTGATAAAAATCGTTGTCTCACTTGGCTGAAAATCCTTCATATTTATAAATAGTCTCATTCATTTTTATACAGATTTTGGTAGCAAACGCCACTTTTACCAATGTCGCGTCACTCTTTAGCAATCCTCGCAATAAGATGAAACGATGGGACTTTTATTGCCAATGAAATGTGATGGTAGTTCGACCCTGGGGCGGCACGTATCCATTATAATAAAATTTTACAGTCCTGTGTTTTATATGTAAGAATGTATGTCAGCGTGCATCATGACTAACGCCCACAAGTTGCTTAACTTTTACTGTTCGGGTATGAGTTTCGTTGAGTGCCTTTTGTTCGATTTCCAGTTGTAACATTGATCTTTAATCTTACTTCAAGATCAAACTTTGGATGAATATGTACACTGGATTTATGTTCGAACTCAATATCGAAACCGGTTCTGAGATGGAGCTCAGTTTTGAATTGAAGTTTTGTCGTAGTTCACCGCTTCGGGAAATTGAAGCGCTTCATACTAGTCAAATCGGTGCTAAATTTTTAAAATGTTCTCTGCAAACATCTGTACATTAATCATCAATAGGAAAGCTATTTATTTAATTAACTATATTGATTTACTGACTATTTATCGCCATTATTTTACGAGGTGCATTGACATTCAGTTCTTTTTTTGTTTTGATAATCCTCTGTTTCGGCCTGATGTCAGTGATGCTGAAGTCATTTTATTTTTTGAAAGATTTTCTGTCGACTGATTATTAACATTATTGTTTATAATTATGCTGAAAAAAATTAGAATCCTTTGACTTGATTCTTTGGACAAACATATGGATGCCTTGCTCCATTGACAATCACTGATGAAAAAATACTTTGTGAATTGATACAGACTATGTAAAACGATAGAATAGGCTATCGATTATCGAAACCCAACAATAAATTTATATTATTCTTGCAAAAAATGAAAAAAGACACTTTACTATCAGTCGTGAATTTAATATTCTTCATTATTAAGGAAGCGGGGTGTAATGCATCATACGGTTTATTATTGGCGATTAATTAATTAATTAACGTAGTTCAATTCCAAAAATAAATTTTTGCGTCTCTATCTACTGCTTATAATAAGAATAATGATTTACTGTATGTATTTATAGCAATTTGTAGAGTACCTTAATTCTATAGTAACTCCCAATATGCACATAACTATAAAAGTGATAACTCCAACTAAGTTATTACCTAGTAGCTACTTTCTTCAGTTCAAGTTGTAACATTTATAATCAACGTTACCATATTTTTTATGTTTCGGTTACAATAAAATGTAGGGATTCCAAGATACCATAGTTGGTGATAAATTTATCATTTAAATAGTATTTAAATAGTACTAGTCATTATGGTTATCCATAATCTTTTCAGTGAATTGTTTTTTCTCTTAAGGCGGTATTCTGGTCTATAGACATTTATTTTCAGCGTCTTTTTCGTGCTCGATAAAAAAAAACAAAAAATATTGTTACCATTTACAAGAAAAAAAATTGCAAAAAATTTGCAAGAAAAAAATGATAACTCAATAAGTTAAGAGCTGGTAAAGTTGGGGGTAAAAAAAAGTCATGTGCTGGTTGACACTTTTGAGCGGGAGGGTATGTCGAAAATCGAGGATGAAAAATCTGATAAAATACTACAAATATACCTTATACTATGAGCAATATATGTGCCAAGTTTAAAATGTTTAAATCAATATTAACTAAGTTGAAAAAATGTTAAAATCATTGACTTTATAAAATACACGTATTTTCCCTTTAAAACTTCGACTGCCGTGGGGACCAGTTCAAAATTGAGATATCGAGCTGAAATTTGGTATGAATTTTTATTTATTTATTTAAAGGCGATTTAGGACTATCTACAAAAGATAAAACAACATACCCCAAATAAGAACCACCCTAATATATATATTCTTATTCTTAAACGTCTTGAATATGTATTCTTAAAGATCTAAGCTCTAAGAATATGCAAAAAAAATTGATTTTTTCAATATTCCATACCAAAATACTCCCTTAAAGTTACATCTGACGTGACGGACATAGTTGCTGCGTCACTAAAATAACTATAACTCCGTAAACTATTGGAATTTAAAAATTTACTTTCGAGGATTTATTCTTGAAGGTCTAAACTTTGAAAATATGAAAAAATAATAATTTTTTCAAAATTCTAGACCAGAATACCACCTTTAGTTTAATGTGAGGTTGGAGCTTTAGATCAAGCTGAGTGTCCGAGGTATAAGTATCCACTATAAGTATCCATAAGTGGTTAAGATTGTCAATGGACCAGGACTGATAACGATACTTTTTTTTCAGTATAATAGCAAGCTTCACGTAGTTACCATTAAAGAGAAGCTTTAATAAGCTCGTAGGAGAAAAAATGAAAATGCAACGAAGCGGAAAACACCGAGGACAAAAAAGTTAATGGAAAAGCGTGTAACACACTAAAAAGAGAGAATCCGTGAAACACGCACCGCATTCCACTGCACAACATGTACACTGATGATTTACAAGGGAAATTCGAAATCCGACCTCCCTCCTGCTTTTTCTCTCTCTCTCTCTTTGCTCTCGTGTCTAGCCTTCGTATGCTCGGCCAAGACCTGCACGGGTCATGGTACTACGTTACCTGTGCTACTCGTGTATCCATCCAGTACTGCTACACATTATATATATGGGGCATTTCATGACAACTTTCGTCAGTGGAAAAGGCAATTTGAATTCTCATGAATTTTCGACATGGTGGAAAAACGAGATTATCACAAATCAGAATCCCTCCGATTGTCCATTATCCAGACACACTTTTTCCAACATTTCGTTGAATACGATCTCCAAAATAAAAAATTTCTGTTCTTTAAACATTGAATTTTTTAAATCCTCGTGGAAGTCAACTTCGTGATGATTTATCTGAAAATTATCGATATCTGCGATTTATGGTTCTATAGATATTTCAATTGTTCCCATTTTATAGCCTTCGAAATTTTATGAGTTAATTTATTCTTTTTTAGTCGAATTCTTGGATAATTTTTTTCTTCGTGGAGGGAGCTTCGCTTGAAGAAAATTGTCCAACAATTTTCATTTCAATTTTTGGTGGCATCCTTCATTTTCCTTAAAAGGCTTGTAGCTTATGTAACAATATTAATTCTGTATATTTATCAAGCTCAAGGTTTATGTAAAGATACACTCGATGATGAGTACAGTTGGAATTGGATTTGGAAAAAATCGGTCCGGTGGTAAACGATTTTTGAAAAAAAAACCCATGAACCCTTTAGCATTAGTAATATTGCAACCATTAATATCTCAAGTTTTTATGAAAAAAGACTAATTAACAGGAATAATTAGTGTTACATTTTTCAAAAAATGCTTGAGGGGTTAGTTTAAAAATAAAAAATTATGAGATTCAAAGAAACAATTGTAGTCGCCCTAACTTTTGTAAGCCCATAACTATTATTCCATAACTATTAATTTTTTCAGTATCAGAGTACCAAATAATAGGGAGAGTTAATATTGAATTCTAAAAAGGATACTTGTGGACTTCGGAATTTATAAAATTATCAAAAAGTTACAACAAAATCGGGCATCTTTGACAGACCGTGACAAAAAAAACTAAAAAGATCGTTGGTAGAGTTGTTTTTTAAATTGGCTACTCTGCTAACTTGGTTAAAAGGTAAATATGAAAGACACGAAATAAATTTGAAAAAAAAAGTTAAAATTGGAGCCTGGATAATCCGGGACGAAATTGCCCGTAGCTGCTACGCTTGAGCTTTTTCCAGCTGATATATAGGGGAGGGTGGGGCACGATGACCCCCCTGAGCCAGTTAATAATTTTTGAGGCTTCAAACCATCAAATCAGTTTACTTTTGGTCTACCTTGAACGAATTCATCAACATTTTGCCGAAACTTAGAAAAAAAAATCCTGGGTCCGATGGCTCCTCTCTACGAAATGATATATATAAATATTTTTTAATCTTAAAAAATTGTTTTCAACGTTGAAAATGTTTTTTTTTGACGGTCCATTTTACCCCTGATGTACTGCATCGGTCTTAAAATAGATGAATACATCAAATTCATCATAATATGAAAAAAATTGTCTCACCTAAATTTTAGGGTGGCCCATTACGCCCTAAATAAATTATGCCTTATCAAATTTATGATAATTTGATAAGAAACCAAAGATTTTTTTACGGATTTTTTAAGGGGGCCATCGTGCCCCACCCTCCCCTAATCACTAGCCTCTCCCCCCCCCCCTCTCTCTCTCTCTCTTTCTTTCTCTTCCTCTCTTACTGTATACCAAGCTTGGCAGTACTGACACGCGCAAATTAAATGAGAAATAGAGGAAGAACGAAGCCCCAAAAAAAGAACGAAGAAAGTGGTATAACGGGGGTAGGGGAGAGAAGGGTGAAGAATTTACATGCAGTGCGTCCAGCTAAATGAAATTGGATTTGCATCCATACGCGCAGAAGCGACGGCAGACCGCCGTCGCGGCTCTCTCGGACAAGTTGACAGAAGAGTGATTCCAAGAGTGAGGGCATACACCCCCAAGTATTTAGGCTTTGAAAGGGAGAAAGGGAAATAAAAAATTCGCAATTCTTATCCAGATTGGCGCACTTTTCGTTTTACAATCGATACAACTATACGAAACTCATTTATCGCACGAGAGTGAAGGGAACGAGAATAAATGAAATTTGCCGATACAACGTTTATGCACACGTGACATTTTAATTTTACAAGCTTATGCAAATATAAAATAATAAAAATACACGAATTTTAACGCTGCGCTCACCGATCGTGGAAACATCAGATGGTTATTAATGTCATTTGGATGCAGACACGTCGGTCGGTTGTATAAATTCAAAAATATGACAAACCCTTTTGCTTTAAATATGCATGGAACGTTTTTTTTTCAACCCCTCTTCATTATGCTAATTATGGAATTCGTTGGTGTTCAATAAAATATTCCGAATATCTTCAATATCGGAAGAACGATTATACGCAATTTTGCGATGCATTGCTCGATTATTTAACATTCTACGAATAAAAATAGAAACATAAAACGTGAAATTTAATAATTGCATGCAGAATGTTTTTCAGGAACGTTAACGTTTAAATACAACGCATTCGCACTGTCGTTTCTACTTTAATTAAGTAGGGAAATATGAATTCATTTTGGTCATGGAGAAGAAAGGTCGTGTAATACAGAATGTTAAAAAAAAATTTAATGAAATTGCTTGCTACACAAATATTGATAAATATACTAATTACGAGGGAGCATTTCAACGGCAATATGGAAGAACGTGCTATCTCAAATTGTGCTAGAAACACGTGCTATCTCAAATTATGAGAGAAGAAGGTGGTATCTCCAATTGATCACAATTGGAGATACAATCTTCTTCTCACTTTATTTGAGATAGCACGTTCTTCTAGCACAATTTGAGATAGCACGTTCTTCTAGCACAATTTGAGATAGCACGTTCTTCCATACTGCCGTCGATTTTTAGTGGAAATTTTCATTTCTTGTTAATAATCATGTTAATTCGTGGAATACTCAAAATGAAAGACGACTTTGTATAATAAATAAATTAATATTGAGTTAAATTGAATGAATTCTAAGCGACACAATTTGAGGAATATTAAACGTGTATTTTCAGCGAAATTACTAACGAGGTCTTCAGAAACTCTACGAAGAGGCTGTCCAAAGAGGCACGATTCAAGCGTTGTAAATTTTTTCATTTGGCATGACATGAACAACCATTATCAATTATAATATTGCCCAAAAGTTATTAATAAATTGTTTAAACAAATAATTATTCAACAATTTTTGGGTAAGTTATTTTTTTTAAACAAATCCAATGCGTTAATTTTTCTGAACGCATTTTTTTTCTGAACGTTTTTTCAGAATTTTCTCTTTATTTTGAAATTCACGTTTTTAAATTTTTAGAGTATATAGCCTTATTGATGTATTTTTTGGCCTAGTGTCTTTGGAACTTTTCGGGTAGGTATATATTTTACTGGCGTATATTTCATAAATATGACATACACATCCGAATATTATAAGTTGTCGATGGTGTAGTGGTTAGCGTGTCAGTATTAGGTCACTAGGTAGGCTCGATAGGTAGGTAGGTTTCAAATCCCAGCCTAGGCTCGTAAATACTCTTTGGTCCGCGTGTATACAAGGAAAATTAATTAGTCAAAAAAATGGATTTATTTCCAAAAGATCTTTTTTTTAATATTTAATTAATGTTCAATTCAAAGATACGCGTAAAAGAGGAGGGTCGAGGGTTCGATTCCGGTGGCGATGCCTTTAATTTTTTTTTTATTCCCCGATATTATGTAATGTTTGAAAATGATCGAACATTAGCAAAAAAACGTGATTTTATTAAAATTATAAGGAAATATGTCTTAGAAATAAAATTAACGTCCAGCGAATACTGGGAGACAAGAGGCCGACTTTAACCCCGAACATAGGCTCAATCGTACCAAATATTTTATTTCAACATTGGCCCAATAATCGCCCAGAGATCGGCCAAGTATAATACATGACGAATTGTAGCAGCCAGCGTTTATCGGTCGCAAGACCCTGCCTACTGTTCCAGTATTGGAAAGCCGTTGGGCCAATTGCACAACCGAGCGTCGCGCTACTGGCGAATTTGGTTGGCGATGAAACCGTTATGAATTTTTTCTTGGGTGGACCAAGTTTCATCGACAACTCCCTGTTAATTCTCTTACGTAGAGAACCTCCTCAAGTCTCCGTTATTCGCCGAGAATTGACCAGGATGAGAATCGAGAAAGTGTATTTTCAAATTCATTAGACAGTCTGAAATTTTAAAGTTTGTTATTATAGTTGCCACAATGTTTTTGTAATTAGCATCTTTCATATTACCCAAAAATTTAGTGTACACTTCTTTAAAACTTAACCATGATGCCTTAGCTTGGTCATTCATGGCTAAAACGAATTCTGCATCTTTGAATAACTTTCGGATTTCCGGTCCATCGAAGATGTTTTTTTTTTGTTAAGCATCAGAATTGTGCTCAAATACAACGAAATGTTGACCGAACGAATCACTCTATACATCCCGTTGAAAGGCAGTTTTCGTCGCAGTCCAAACACTTTGTGGTAGCAGATTTCGGCCGGTCCTTGTACCAAGCTTGTCCTAAAACCAAAGATAAAAAATTTATTTTATCTTCGTGTGACCTAGATGAGACACAATGGGATGTGAGTTAACATGTTTGCGAAGTACTGTTGGGTATTACAGAGAGAAACAAACAAAAACCGCATGATAATAATATCATACGGAAAAGATGACATGGATCATGATTTTTATCAGATTTTATGGATTTTCTCGAGAATTTGCTCATCGATGCCAAATTATCACTTCAGATTCGTGTTCAGCGGGAAAAAATACGTAGGAAAGATATGGTGGGACACCCAGCACACACAACTTTTTTTTTTGTGGGCCTGTGTATTTTGCAATTGCTACACATTATTTTCTACAGCCAGTGGAAACGCTTCACCCAAGCTTATTTTAGTTAGCCTGAGGTCTTCCTTGAGAACCTGTATAAAAAAATTTTCAGTTCCTATCGACCCACACGGAAATATAATATACCGGAAAATATATTTTTCGATATACGTAAAAATATATTTAAAATATATTTGAAGTGTACATTATATATTCTAAATACATTTTAGATGTATCTAAAATATATATCAGATATATATTAAACATATAATATGTATATTCCATATAAGAAATATACTCAAAAATATATTCGTGTTAAGTACATTTTTGGCAGAAAATATTTCTTCGAAAAATATATTAAATATATTTTAGATATATGATTATTGCGCATAAAAATATATTTTTTGATATATGTAAAAACATATATTGTGTATATTTAAACAGCAATTAAAAATGTATCTCAAATATATAGAACATGCACTCAATATATATGTTTGATATATTTAGTATATATCTTCAATACATTTTTTATATTTATATTGTAATATTTTTAAATAGGTTAAAAATATACCTAAAATCATATTTGTAATTCATACATTTTCGGACAAAATATACTTAATATATCAAAAAATATATTTTCCGTAATATTTGCCGATATATTTTATTTCCATTTGGGGATGGTACATCGAAAACCACGTTAATTAATTAATACAGAAATTCTATCAAATATAAAGATAAAAAAATGAGTTATGAAAATGAGTTAAGAGTCGATTATTGATGTGGAAAAAAACGATTTAATCCTAATGAAAATCCATATTAATCTCCCCTCAACCAAGCTCATTCACATCCACAATCCACAATTTGTAACCGAAAAATTTCACTAATCGATGAATAATGATTCCTCTGCATTTTTTGTTGCAGAACAAGGATCGTGCTGAGAGCCAAACGATGTTCAAACACTGAGGATTATCGGGGAAGGTGTAGATTAAAGTGTCACGGACGCTAGCGAGCGATAATGTGCAGTTTTGTGTCATAGTGTTGGTGACGCCAATTGTTCAATTAAATATATAAACACACACATACAAATTATAAATCTATAAAACGAGCCAAATGAATGAAAAATCTATCCTCGTTTGGCTTCGATATTATTATCAATTGAAGCTACCATTTTGAGTGTTTCGAGCGCTGATAATAAGCGCACACCCGAGAACAATGCTGTAGTCGCGTGTGCCTGTGATTTATCTACGTGTGTGCAAAGTGAAATATTGACACACACGCACACACGCACAGATACACACCCACGCACACACACACAGAAACAGACAAACACACATACACACACAGACGCAGACACGAAGACATACACGAAAGTACACAGGCACAAACAAACCACACGGACACAAACATAAATGCAGAGGGAGCAACACGATGGCACTTTTGTACGCCCTCATCGTAATTCTCGTTACAACGGCCATGTCTCTGCCACCGGTCATCAGAATCGGTGAGTGCATTTTCCGGTGTTACATGTATACCTGTTTTTTAATGATGATTGTCGTCAATCATTCTTGAAAAAATAAATTCACCATTTTAAAAAGGGGGAAAAAACCTCTTTACACAAGGATTTGTTAGCACTTGAAATTTATACAAAGTTGACGTTGAATTAATTATTAGAAGGAATGGAAAAAACTAGTTAATGGAAAAAACAATTAAATACTAAACTAACTAAAAACTAAAATTGATGGTAAAATGGCGATAAAATGATTTTAATTTAAAGTTCATGATTCTAAAATCAAAATTAAGCGAATGATAATCTTCAAAGCGAGGTTTATGATTAGAAATTGATGAAGCATGCTAATGATCATTAAGTGTAAGGCAAGGTATTGCATAACTTTGGAGAGATAAATCATAGTTTGAAATGTTCTTAAATCTGTTGCAAATTTAGAACAGATTGTTTAAAAAAATGTTTTACTAAAGTGAAAGTTATAAAGTTGAAATTTTGCTTCAATGGAGAGGACCATAAAATATCCTTCATTAAACTCAGCGCGGATGAAGTTGCCGGCAAAAGCTAGTTCCTGATGATCTGCTTTTCAAACTTTAATCTCGTTTTCCTCGAAATTATGATTTCAAAGCTTCTGAAAAATTACTTTACGAATGGTCTTGAATTTCTTTGGACTTTTTATGAATGTAAGTATCTACTTTTTGATCGATGGATCAATGGATCCATCGAATGAATGAATGAATATGCAATCGGCATTTTTTTCACTTCAATTAATGATTGATTTCAATAATTTGTATTCATGGATCTTGATTAATAAATAATAGCATAATTGAAAACTTTCCCATGAAGATTGATCATTGCTGAAATAATCCAATTTTTTAAAATTCTAATTGACAATTAACAAAGTAATCGCTAAATTTCTATATTCAATTCCTATTCACGGAATAATTAAGAAAAGTATAAATATGATTGCCAGTTGCTAGAATAATTGGTTAATCGGCCTTTCTGATTCAATCAATAATCGTTGAATGATGATTGATCATTAACCAAAAAATTGGGCTTTATAAAGACGAATTACCGATTACTTGAGTAATTATCAATGAATTATTCAGATTACTAAATCTATAATTAATCACGGAATTCTTCCCTGGAATTATGAATTGATCATGTAATTGAATAATCATAATTTCAAATTATAATTTTGCCGATCCCTGTTTCAGAGTTACACTACCTTTTATAAATATGGTCTTGTTTGCGAAAAATGGAATGTTTTTGCAACGAAAAATCGTACGAAACTTTAAAAAAAATGAAATTAAAACCTATACCCCCCCCCCCCCCCCCCAAAAGTTGTTAACCTGAAAGAAGGTTTACAAAAGATTTCATGGGTCGTGCACCAAAATTTCAACGCAAAAAAGCCAAAAATGACCATGTTTCAAAAGACGTACCGGATTAAGAGAAAATCGAAATTTTGTCTTGGAAAAAGCAAAATAAAGCTGAATCTATCCCCTTTGAAACGCTGCTTGTTTAACTGAAATATCTGCATTTTTTAAAAAGCAGTGAAACTTTTTGTGGGGCACGGAATCAGGGCTAGTGTTTCCAAACTTTTGGACAGCAGTGTATATCTCATAATGAAACACTACCATAATCTCACAACCAATTAACAAGCACAACGTCTACCGTATAACGTCTCTGCCAAATAGAAACGTTTCGATAATCCTACCAAATAATAAGTCTATCAAAATAAATATCTACCGAATAATAACCCTCTGAAATAATATCTACCACAAAACAAGTCTTCCAGTAAATAGCTCTCCAGTGGCATCTCTACTACTTATTAGCTCTCTCACATTACGAACCTACCAGATTACAAGTCTCCCTTTCGTCAATCCGGTCGGACACTTATCGACGTTGGAGCTCGCCCCAATGAAAAAATCAGCCCCCCTGCGGTTGGTATACTTACTGCGTTGGTGGAGAATCGCAGAAATAAAGACCCGGGGACTTGATTTCTCGTAAGCTTGTAAAACGGGAGAGCTGTCAAGTGGTAGAGAAATTTTGTAGTAGAGATGTTACAAGAAAGCTGTTTACTAAGCGACTTGTTTTGTAGAAGAGATATCATTTGAGTGTTATTATTTGGTGAAGATTTATTCTGGTAGGTTTTTTATTTGGTCTCGTTATTATTTGGTGAAGATTCATTCTGGTAAGTTTGTTACTTAGTAGCGTTATTGAAACGTTCCTGTTTGGCAGAGATGTTGACGGTGGACGTGTTGATTTATAGTGATATTGCAGCGGTATTTATTGTGGTGGAGATGATTACGTAAATGGAACGTATACCCCTGCATAGAGCATTTAATGGTCGACAAAATGGTTCTATGTTGAAGTCTGTAACTAGAATAGGAAAAAGTATGGCCCTTTATAAAAAGTGTAAGAAATTGTTACAACCGACCCCTACTCCGTGGTGATTGTAACAGTCGATGGGGACAGTTGTAACCTAAGATTTTAACACAAAATTATATCTTCTATTGTGACGAATATTATATAAGATTATTACAACATCAAACATTATTACAGAGATGTATATTACGGTCACAATGATAAAATCTTAGCATATGGAAATAGTCGTATCGAATTGTTAATAATCATGAAGTAATAGAATAAAGTCTCAGACACACCAAACTTGTCGAAGAAACATGACATAACCCAAAGTTACGTGCCACGGTTGAATGTCTAGATTTTCAATTTTTGATCTCTTTATACGTTTTTTCGTACGTTGACAGGTCGGGACATGCTCGTTTCGTGATTCTTTCGCGTTGCGGAGGCATTTTTGCACACAGAAACTTAAAGAAAGTTCTGTTCGACGTTGAATTCAATGTTTAGATGTGAAGTTCTCATGACAACTGAGAGAGACCCCGGAAAGATTATTACAATTGACCACAGATGGTTTTTTCTACTTCAAAATTAGAATTTGGATAATTGTCTCAAGCTGAAGATTTTAAAGACCACGAAAGCTGACCCAAAAATGCGAAGCTTATCAAAAAAGAATTTTGACTATATCTAGCACAGAAATCGAGATATTCATGTTTATTGAAAGCCGCAAAAGTTGACTTAGGGCCTGAGAATACCAATACACCTCTCTAGCCTAGTAATCAAATGTGAGAAACTGTTAGACCTACCACATAGTTGGGGAGATATTCGCCATGTTACAATTGACCCTAGTTACAAACCTCACGGAAATTTATATATTTAAAATATATGCAAAATTGAGAACGAAATTTATTCAAAATATAATTACCTTATATAAATGAATGTATTTGAAATCTATTTTAGATATATGTAAAATGTATTTAAAATATATTTTAGATATATGTAAAATGTATTTAAAATATATTTTAGATATATGTAAAATGTATTTAAAATATATTTTTCATACATGTAAAATTAACGACACATGTATACAATATATATATATGAAGCATACATCTGAAATATAGATAAAATATTTGTTGCATGTATTGCAAATATAGTTGAAATATAGGCTGCATACATCCCGAATATGGGTTGAATGTGCGATACCCGTGTAGAAATCGGAAATTCTCTAGGAGAATCAAATATAAAAGTACGAGTGCATGAGAAGCTATGGCTCCATTTGCGACGGACTTCTGTTAATATTCCGTTCTCGCGCTCGACTTTATAAGCATACTCCTCGCATCCTCCGTATGGGGGTTCAGCGGTTGCCGTTCTGCGACGTCTCGCGGCGAGTCTGGAAACTAACAGGACGCTACCGACGTTACGAACATGTGGCAGGCGCCCGATCGCTTGTTCTCGCGGGATAAAAATAATAATGTAAATAATAATTAAAAGTGTGAAGACAATAAATAAACTTGAATAATTAAATAAATATTATGTTAATTTGTACATGCATCAATGTTTTCACGTTTTTTTTCTTTCCGTTTTAATTGCAGGAATAAGAAAAAGGTTTCGAGGTATATCAGGCGAGCGTTGCCGCACTTCTTGTACGTGAATATAGATATTAAAAGAAATATGCATAAGTTTCATAAGTTTTTTCAGCTTTTTGAAAAAAACATGAAAAAAAATTTCAAAATTTAGGCAACGGCTAAAAAACAGCTTTTCGGATTAAAAGCTCAATTTTGAGAGCTTTTACCAAGCATTATCGGAAAAGCAATATTTTATTTGCAAAGCGGAGAAATTTTCACTCAAAAAACCTATTTTTTCAAAAAAATTTGTTGTGCCGGCAGACCGCAAAAAATCGAATGAAATCAATTTTTGTTCATTTATTCATTTCTCGTATGTCTATGGAGAACCCATCTTGAAAATTACACATTTCAAGTAAAATTTTTTCAGCTTTTCGAAAAAGAGATTGAAAAAAAATTCAAAATTTTGTCAATGGCCAAAAAACAGCTTTTGAGATTCAAAACTCCATTTTAAGAGCTTTTCAAGTGCATGAACAAAAAAACAATATTTTTTTCGGAAAACTGAGACTTTTTCACGCGAAAAACTTTTTTTTTTAATTTTTTTATTGTGGTGGGAAGCCGGCAAAACAAAATGAATAAAACAAAAATCGTAAAACGAGCTGAAATACCCCATACAATAAGTGCGAAAGTTAGCGGGGAGAAGAATGGGAAAAAATTTGGGATTCTGTTTTCCGATGAAGACTTTCAGCTAAAAGAATTGAGAAAAGATCTGAGGGGGTATAAGGCCGGTTCCGACGTCTATAATTGGTGGAATATGGCTCATATATTTTATGCATAATTATATAGCATACACCGTATAATTTACGTGAACAATTCTAAAAAATACTATTTTCATAAGTTCACAAAACATGTTCAGGACCTGCTCATTTTCCGACCATGCGGTATGGAACTTCAAATTTGAAAAGATGGCGCTATGATCACAAAATGTATATGTGACTACATAGATCTACTTGTATGTAGCGTACGTAATTTATGTGTGCGTGAAATAAATTCAGGAGATGTGTTGATAAGCTTATGATAAAATATACTGCGCATATATCTGATATATGTTCTTAGAGAGAATAAAATCACATCACTTCCACACATATATGTTGCATATATGGTAGCATATATATTAAGAATATATGTAGAATATATGAGAGATATATGTGAATCACACCTATCTCTCATATATGTTGCATATATATCAGCATATATTCTATGTATATTCTTAATATATGCTAATATATATGCAACATATATGTGTGGATTTAAAATATATGTAAATGATCGAAATATATCCACATATATTTTGCGTATATTAAAATCATATAAATAAGAGGAGTGTAATTAAAAATTTCAGAGCACCTTTTTTTTGTTGTTAATATTGTGAAGAAAAAAAAACAATGTCGTCATATGTAGTGCGTCAAAGGTTTTCCGTATCAGAAAGTAATCCGATAAGATGGAAGGAGAATCCACGATGTCTGTTGAATTATATAGACCATGGCGTGTGCAAGGACCAACTTGTGTCTATAGCTACACGATATAGCTATATGCGCTATCCATGTATAGCGTATGCAGTATGCCACCTGTTAACGGTGTGCCACTGGGACTTGGGGAAAAGGCTCAACGGAGCGACTTGGTTATAGGGTGAGGCTGAAAGGGGTGGAGGTTTCGGGATTGAGAAAGGGAGGTTAAGGAAACGAGAAACAGTGACGCCACCTGGGCTTAAACTCGAACCGAATTGAACGATGAAAGTTTACGGCACAAAAGTACATATCGAAGCTTTGCTTCCTTCAGCCTTCTATCTCTCCCCTTTTTTTCTCTTCAACCCTCCTCCTTCTCTTTATGGAATCGTATAAGCCCCGCGAATTTCCCTTGGATTTAAGCCCCGCGCTTTTGCTGATAGCAACGCGTAATACAGTCGCCGGAATTTACCTCCACAATTTCATTGTCAGAACGAAGGAAAACTCATGACTTTTGTGAGGATTTTTTTTTTGTACTGTCTGTGTGCCCGTGTTCGTATATATCGGTAGGAAAAGACGCCGAGTTCCAAACGTCGAAGGATATATTTCATATACACGTATGGGGCGTTTTATCCCAACTCAACCAGCGTCGACTGGAAGTTGGTCCACAATTTTTTCGATGACTTCTCTCAGGCACAAAAAGACAGTTATGTCTATTTTTTAAATAAAATCTTGTTTTCCAAAAAACATTTCGATTTAGAAATTTTTAATCCTCGCTAGTCACACCTCAAAATAATTCCAAGCTGGTCACACTGGGTCAGTTTGACCCAACCGACTTTTTGGATGGTTGTAAAAAAAAAGAATTTATACGATTGACTGAGAATAAATATAGGAATTATCTTTGAACATTTCAGTATTTGAAACAATTGTTTTTTTTTAAATATCTTTTTATGGAAAAAATCATGGAAAAAAGACTTTCAAAAATCCCGTTTTTTACTTGAAAAAATTTAACTCTTTCAGTTTTAAAGATTTTTTTGACAAATTTCTACACGATAATCTCAATATATGGTACTTTCCAAGATTCCTGTTATTAAATTTTTTAGTATATGCTTAAAATGAGGTACATTTTTCTGTGTTTTTTTTTAAGTAACCGTTTCAAAGACGCTTATGGTCGAAGGTAATAGAATATAATCACTATAGTTTATAGTTTTCAAATTTTGAATTAAAGTTTTAGAGGGTTAACATTTTTTTTAGATTTTCAAAATAGGACATTTTTTCAATTGCCAAAATAAAGCAATTATTAATGGCTGTCAAAAAATAGAAAAAAAATCGAATTGCTGAGTACGATCACCGAAAAAATCATAAATCAAGTTTGAGATGGTAAAAGTAAGAAAAAAGTTGAGTGCACTTGGAGCGCCCCATGTATAGTAGAGAGGGAATAAAAGCAGCGAGAAATAGCACAAGAGAATCGCCAAAGTTTCGATCCTCGTAAAAGCTTGCGATAAAATATAGTATCAACGAAATTTCGACGATATGGTGCATATACTTCAATGTACATATACGTATATAGATATACATATGAAGCATTCCATACCAACTGGGCCACTAAAATATCGTGTGATCTCGAAATATTATGAAACATTTTTTTAAAGGTTATTTGAGTGCCAAAAGCAAGCAGGATTTTTTTCAGATTTTTGAATCTGATTTTACACCCCCAATTTGTATACGAATGTTGTTATTGATTTTTTTTCGATTCATTTTACATGCAAAACGATCCATTGCACACAAAAAAATCACCTTTATATAAAATTTAGGTTTTCCAAGATACTTTATAATTTTTTCTTTTTCAAGCTTCTTCATATATAGGAAAGCGAAGAAAAGAATCATTTTTTTCCAGTTGCATTCTCAACGATTCTTTTAAATTTTTGGCAAAATCAGCAACAATCTATTGGTGTGTACATTTTTTGTGTCAAAAAATTGTCAAATCTTTGATCATTTCTTTTCAAACGGATTATGGCTGTCGAAATTTTTGCAAACTCAATCTTTTTATTTATTGATAATTTTTCTGTTATTATATTGTTTCTCTTTATTGAACGACAACGAAAAATTTGTTTAAGGGGGAATATACACCTGGAAACGGAAGAAAAGGTAATTTTCGAGAATTTTGTCCGGGGAAACTATTGGAATGATCAGAACAGGGTTTTTCCTAGTAAAAAATGTACACTTCCAAGAATGTTTTCAATTTTTTTTATTTAAAAATGTTGTGAATTCACGGAGTACTTAAGTCATCTACGGAATGTGCCGTAAAAAAATCTGCCATAGTGGTACCCAAAATATCTCAAAAACCACTGAACCGATAAAATTCAAATTTTTGTGGTTATTGTATACATAATTATCTACTCTTTGTCAGTGGATTTTTCTTTTGATTTTTGGTTTTTGTTTATTGGTCAAAATACGAAGGTATTTTTTCTTGAAAATAACTACGTTGAGTTCACGCGTCCACCATTTCGTCAAAAATCGATATTTTTTAAATTGGCTATGACAAAGACAGGATAATATTATCTATTTAAGTGTCCTGTTCTGGTTTTCTCTTTCACATGATTTTTGACAAACCACCACTGGGTACTGCTATGGCAGATTTTTTTTTACGCCTCTCCGTAGACGACTTAAGTACTCCGTGATTTTGCAACATTTGTAAATAAAAAAATTTGAAAACATTCTTGAAAGTGTATATTTTTAACTAGGAAAAACCCCGTTCTGATCATTCCAATAGTTTTCCCGAATTTTTTTTTCGAAAACTACCTTTTTTTCCGTTTCCAGGTATATATTCCCCCTTAACTGTTTTTTGGATGCAAAACTTATTGAGGGGAATATAAGGTTCAATTTCGTTTTTTAAAAAATTTCATACGAATTTTTTTCGCAAAAATATTCAATTTCTCGCAAAAAACGACCATATTTTTAAAATGTTGCATATCTAAACCAAACTAAACTAAACTTCTGAGTTTTAGTGAATCACTAAAAGGGCAAAAAGTTGCATACAATCATTCTGGGTTCAATGAAAGTTTTCAGCATTTTTTTTTTTTCTATTTTCCAACTTTTTTCCTGTCAACGAGATCTTTTTTTATCTTCTATCTTTTATCCATGTTGGCGGCCTTTTTCCCGGAATTGATTAGAGTATTTTTTGAGTGAAAAAAAAATTAAAAAGGGCGAACTTCGAGAGAGAGATGATTTTTCTCGAAAAAGTGAAAAGTTTTATACATTTATCTTAAAATGTTGTTGTATTTTTTTCGGAAAGTACATGTAAAGACGAAAATTTTGAAAAAAAACGTCCCAATTAGTCAATTTTTGTAGAAGTTATAGCTATTTGAAAGAAAGCCTTTTTTTTTGTTTGGGTAAAAAAATTCGAAAATGTCCTGAACATTTTTTTTAATGGGGTAGGAAAGGGAAAAAAAAATCAGCCAAATCGAAAAGGGTCGGGTTCAAAAGTGATCGATTTGACATGGAATGACCCATATATATAAACACATAAAGTGATGCTGTGGTGAGGCTCGAAATGCGAAAGATCATGCACGAAAGAGGATGCAGTCCAACTTCGGATTAATTAAATTGCACGTATTTCAATACGTGTATACATAGCAAAGGAAGATCAGAGCGACTAACCAGAGCGAGTTAAATAGCGTCAAAGTAAAGGCCCGGAGATCGAGTCGGGTGCGCCTGAAAGTCGACGGCAATTTAGCGGAGCCAACACCCAGCTTGATACAGGATTTGTCGAGGATGAGCAAATGAGAAAAAGACAAAACCGTTCAACATGGAGGGGAATAAATCCTATGAAGAAGTATAAAGACCAAAATTCAAGACTTTTCAGGCTGTTGTACCGATGTTTGTGATATCAATAATCCTCCGTTAATTCACGAATTACGTAAATCTTCAACCTCATTGGCAATTCATAATTTGTATCGATATTTAATTATTGTGACATTCCACGTCAAGTCGGCCACCCCATTTCTTGAAATCGCCAAAGCTCGCATACAATTTTTTAGAAAGTAATTCTAACTATAAAAAAAATTCGTGATTTTTTTCAGATTTTTAAATTACATATTTTAGCCGGAAAAAAATACAAAAATTTTGTTTGTCCTATTTTGTAACTCGAAAATTATTTATCGTACGAAAAAAAAAATACGACATAAAATTTAGGATTTTCAACGTGCTTTTCACTAACATTTTTTACAAACTCCTCCGAAAGCTCTATATGCCATTTTCGGAGCAAATTCTATTTTGATATTTTTTTTCTCAAAATTGACATCTTATTTGATTCAGTTTTAACAGTTTTTTACTTGATATATTTACAGACTAAAAAAATTGGCTTAGTGGACAACCCATTTCTTCGCATGCAGCTGCTTTATTGATACAATGTATCATTATAGAGTGATTTAACGAAATAGTGTAGATATTGATATCTTATCATTATTAATCGTAGACAGAGAAAAATAATAAGTCGGAAAAGACCCTAAAATGGTTTCAGCTACCCACTTTCTCCCAAAGGGTAAAAACATCGCTAGTCAGCAGCTTCCACTCACCAGCGCGTGAGGGCGCTTCGTTTATACGAATGGGCTACAGCAAATCTGCCTGGCACTAACGTGTTTTTCACCTCGAAGGAAACCCACGAAACAACGAAATTGTGGCTAAAGTCTCGTTTTGATACTGCGAAGACGATTCCAGGAACAAAGCAGTATCATTGCTTCATTCCCAAAAATCATGGTCAAATCGAACTAAAAAAGTATTCATTGGCCATAGAAACGTCGGTGTATCCAAAGAGGGTAAATTAATTCTCTTTTGCAATCGAGAGACGTGACTAGCGTTTGACTTTAATTTGAATAGACTTTAGTAGTGTACAGGGGTCCATTGATAAATAAGTTTATTAAAATGTACAAAAAGGTATTTAAACAAATAAAAATGAAAAAAGTTTAAAAAATTGAAAAAGTACATAAAATAAATAAAAATGCGGGCTGTAGAAAAATATCTATGAATAGTCTCAATCCTGTTAATGTTCAAGAGGAATTTGTTTATTCGATTGGGATGAAAAACGCATGCGAAGGAATGGGTTGTCCACTGAGCCATTTTTTTTTATAAACTTTAAATATATCAAGTAAAAAACTGTTAGAACTATAGACATATCGAAGATGTTAATTCTGAAAAAAAAATATCAAAACATTATTTGCTCCGAAAATGGCATGTAGAGCTTTCGGAGGAGTTTGTAAAAAACTTCAGTGAAAAGTACGTTAAAAATCCTAAATTTCATCTTGTACTTTTTTTTTCGTACGATAAATAATTTTCGAGATACAAAATGAAACAAGTAATTTTCTTGTATTTTTTTCCGGCTAAAGTATGTAATTTACAAATCTGAAAAAAATCAGGAATATTCTTGACAGTTGGAGCTACTTTAAAAAAATTTGTATGTGATTTTTGGTGATTCCAAAAAATGGGGTGGCCGACTTGACGTGGAATGACTCTATTATAAATTATATAATAATTATCAATCCATCATTCATATCAATATTCAATTATTATAAATTACATAATAACTATCAATTCATCATTATTGATCATTCATGTACTCCACTTTCAATTATTTTTTATTTTTCAAATTTTTTCGAATATTATGATAATTATGAGAATACGCCTTTGAAAATTAGTTCGTTTAAGGACGTTCATCTGGTACCGAGTGAGTCAAAAGAAAAATGGCAATGCTTAACCTCAAAATAAGCGGTGACTAGCGTAGTCATTGACAATGCTTAACCTTAAAATAATCAGCATTTTCGAGACTAATTAATTCATTATTAATCTCACAAGTACCTAATCGATTTTATGAAGCTCTAAAAATATTCCTTAGATACTTTTTCATAATTTCTTAAATTTCCGTCAAAATCTGTATTGTAATGATTGTGAATTTAATATTTATAGACTGAATCCCATAAGAGCCCACCTTATTTAGGAATTACATTTCTATTTATTTCTCACGAACAACGTATCCTCGGGTCTTGAAATTTTAACAGATGACTTTTTAGATACTAATAACTATATTCTGATTCTTTTTTATCAACATCTGTATTAAAAATCGTGTACCAGATGAACCTCCTTAAGAGGAGGCTAAATACCATTTTTATTCAATCCCTACATTATCGACGTATCATCGTCGTCCAGTCATTCTCCGACAACCATGGATGAAAATTAATTACATTTTGACAATTAAGAGGGGGATAAATTAATTAACAATTAATTGTCAATTGAGAGGCTAAAATGCGTTACAGCTAATGCCAACGAACTCATTCGAGCCCCCTAAATATTATAGGTTACTCGTCAGAATCCATGGTGCTGCCCTCATTCGCACGCCTGTGAACTACATTTTGCCATTTCGTTTTTCAATAAAACTGCAATTTATCGATGTTTATCTCTTGATGCGCCATCCAAACTTACGGCGTGTCATTTTGATAAAATAATGTCGAAAACGTCTCGATATTTGTATCGTGGCGTTCTTCATGGAGCCTCACTCGTGATTTTACCCGAAATGCAGTAAAAGTTTAATAATTTCAGTTTTTCAATTACGGTTTCTTGATGGTAAATGAATCTGTAAATTTTTTTTTTGTTTTTCGAAAAAATTTTAGTGGGGCTCCATTCCTGCCATTGTTCTGATGATGTTGTTAAAATTTTATTCAATTCCATCCAAACTTGCTCTTATACAAATGGATGGCGCATGAAGAGATAAACATCGATAAATTGTAGTTTTATTGAAAAACGAAATGGCGAAATGTAGTTCACAGACGTGCGAGTGAGGGCAGCACCATGGATTCTGACGAGTAACCTATAATATTTAGGGGGCTCAAATGAGTTCGTGGGCATTAGCTGTAACGCATTCTAGCCTCTCAATTGATAATTAATTGTTAATTAATTTATCCCCCACTTAATTGTCGAAATGTAATTAATTTTCATTCACGCTTGTCGAAGAATGACTGGACGACGATGATACGTCGAGAACGTAGGGATTGAATAAAAATGGTATTTAGCCTCCTCTTGAGAACTATTGTCAACTTTTCTGCCAACAAAGAAAACGGAAAACTCACATTTATTTAGAAACTTTTGAAAAAATGGACCCACATGAAAATGTCCCTCAAAACGATGGTCGCAAGATAAAATAAGAAAATTTGAGTCTTTTATTTACGCAATCGAGTTAAACAAAGTTCATCTCGGACTTCGTAGGAGCAAAAAATAAAAATAAAAAAGAATAATGGTCAAGATCGAAAATATGGTCAGGGTCGGTTGTTGCGGTCGAATTGGCACGAAAATTCGCATATATATATATATACGTACTTATATGGTTCTGCGGATCTCTATATCTGCGTTAAATCGTCGACCCTGGCTAAGCGCCATTGCATTTACATTTCCGCGAGACTCAAAGCATTGTTTCACGCTTTATGGGGTCACACACGAGTATCTCCCTTCATTTCACCCTCGCCATATATCCCCCCTTTTCCCTCGATATAAGAATCGTGAAAATACGGCTGCACTTATAAAAATATGCCATATATATTAAGCGTCGTTTATAAACCAATTGAGCTGGGACTATCCTCAGTTGGCCACGCGTGTCCGGATATACATTACTGCATCTTTCAGATCGGCTTGGCCTTATCGTAAATCGGTCTCACGAATAACAAACACGCCCTCGCAAGCACGAGGTTCCATTTCTCTTCGCGAAAACGCTTTTCCGCGCCATTATTTGTGCGAATGTGGAGCCTCTGAAGGATTAAGCGGTGAGCCGAAAACTTCCCAAACATCCCCAAAAATCTTGCTTCACCCCTTCTGCGTTTGCGCTGACACGTTTATCGACGGTATTTGTGTGGATTGGAGGATTTTCGCCAGCGTTTCTGGCAAAGAAACTTTGTCACAGCCGGAGTTTAATTAACTAAAACCGCTCGTGTGCGCTATACGCCCTCGTTATGTAAATGTAAAGCGCGTTAATAATGTTAGAAAAATCGGTCAAAGTTGGTCCTGTACTGAAAATTTCAACCCTTTGTCCACAGTGGGTCGATTGTGGCCGTTCGGCCAATGACGGTCTGACTTTTGTAAAAAGAGCCTGCGGTGTTTTATTCACCACATTTTACACATCAACATTTCATAATATTGAGGCAGAGTATATTAAAAGTAACTCAATATTTTTGTATGAAACCCTGAATAAATTGAAAATTCTCTCATTGCTTCCTCATTATATTCACCTACAGACACTGAGAAATCAATATATTTCCATGTAGGATTTGTTAACTGTTAACAAATGTAAAGTTGGATATAGTGGAATAAATATTTTTTGACAGTGAACAAATTATTTTAACGCAAATAAAATTTTGTCACGAAAAAACGAATATCTCTTAACGACTAACAAATTTTGTAACAGTTAAAGAATATTTAAATGAAAGTGCCAATTGAATATATATTTTTTACTATAAACTTCTTTCGCAGTGCCCAAATCCTTTTTTGTGAGAAAGTCACATTGTGAAAAAGATGTGTGATAATAATTAATCATTTTCATTGTATAATAAATACTGAATTACAGCTTTTGGAAATGCGCATACTGCATCCTTGTATAAATAAATAAATTTGCAGTAATTTGCATTAAGCTGCAATAAATACATTCTTTTCAAGGTATGATAGAAGTGCCATTGATCTGGGACGTGTGACCATACGAAGTGCACGGTGTTGGGTTGAAACGCTCGTGGCTATTTTACGCTCTAATGATATTATGGATTTTATATATAAGTAAAGGTCTATGCTCGCCGAAGAGCAAAAAAAAAGAAAAAGAAGAAGAGAGAGAGGGCGAGAGACAGCACAGGGTGTTGTTAAGAATTTTAATATGCTTAGAAGCTCTATGAAAGTGTGGCTGCTTCTCTCATTTACCATCGCGAGCCAATGATGTTTTATGTTTATGAATAGATTATGAGACCATTACATGTAACTACAGTTATATGCAGTTATTTCATCCTCAAATACGGAAAGCACCTTCAAACCCTCAAAATTGAAGCGCGATAGTCCAATCTACAATTTCGTCACAAATGGTGCTGTTCCGAGGTTATCTAGCATTGTTTCCCACACGGAAATATAATACACCGGAAAATATATTTTTTGATATACGTAAAAATATATTTAAAATATATTTGAAGTGTACATTATATATTCTAAATACATTTTAGGTGTATCTAAAATGTATATCAGATATATATTAAATATATAATATGTATATTCCATATAAGAAATATACTCAAAAATATATTCGTGATAAGTACATTTTCGGCAGAAAATATTTCTTTGAAATATATATTAAATACATTTTAGATATATGATTATTGTGCATAAAAATATTTTTTTTTGATATATGTAAAAACATATATTGTGTATATGTAAACATATATTAAAATTATATCGAAAATATATAAAACGTACACTCAATATATATGTTTGATGCATTTACTATATATCTTAAATATTTTTTTTACATATATATTGTGTATATTTAAACACCAATTAAAAATGTATGTAAAATATATAGAACATGCACTCAATATATATGTTTGATATATTTAGTATATATCTTCAATACATTTTTTATATTTATATTGTAATATTTTTAAATAGATCAAAAATATACCTAAAATCGTATTCGTAATACATACATTTTCGGACAAAATATACTTAATATATCCAAAAATATATTTTCCGTAATATTTGCCGATATATTTTATTTCCATGTGGGTTACTAAGAAAAAGGAACATTTCTCAAGATTGTAAAAAAGTTATTAGCTCGAGAGTGAATGGAGAAGAGGAACGTAAAATATTGTGACAATAAACAAAAAAAATTGGATTAAAAAAAATAATTAACGAATAAGCTGAAACAGTTGGGGATAAAAAAGGGGTGTGCTGGCCGTCACGATTACAACCCTTCTAGACATCCGATACAAAATTTGAAAAAAGATTCTTAATTGGTAAGAACCCCATTATGGACCCTTTACCTCAGAAAAAACGGGAAAACAAAATTTTGCATAGTAGCGGTGTGAACAAAAAAGGCGTTTTTTGACTCTTTTTTTTTATAGCTTATAATTTGTTTGCAATAGTAGAAACAAATTTCGATACAAAAGTGATAGCAGCGATACATTGAAGATTAGTGAAAAATTTGAAGTAAATAGGTTGAGTAGAACTTGAGATATCATGTCAGCCGTGTTGAGAAAGGTAGTTTTGAGATAAACGTTTGCAGTACGATTTGCTCGAACGTGATGGGCATAGTTGCTGCGTCACTAAAATAGCTATAAATCCGTAAATCACGGAAAAAAATGGTTGGTTGGGACAATCAACTGATCATTAGTTGGGTATATGCTGGCTACCGTAACCATCTGTTTCGTTTCAATAACCACCTGGCATTAGTTCCATCTACTATTCATAGTTAGTTGACGCGACTAGTCAATACAACTGACTTGATAAGTCAGTGTGACTAATAAAATAGAATTCGAGACGGTAAGGGATGGACAAGTAATTTTATAAGCACTGTGGCCAACTAAACAATCATATCTGCAGATTTGTCAATACCCCAAAAATCCGCGAGGTGATTTCCTCTCACACAAACAAACTTTCCCCAAGAAACTTATAACCTTTCCAAGCTCATCTACGATTGATATCTTTTTTTTTTAGTATGGATATTTAATACTTTGCAGCAAAACGCAAGATGGTAGAATCCGAAATGCATTTCCATTAGAAATAAGTATTTTTTCTTTTACCTTCTTTTAAACAAAACACGAAGCTTTAGGAAAATGTAAACTTCATATATGCAGTAACGTTTCAAAGATTGAAATGTTTAAAAATATTGTATAGATATAAAAAAAAATTATAATAAACAACAGGCAAAACAATTGACACAACCATTTCACTCGTTGTTGGCCAAATTAAAAAGTTAGATAGCAAAAAAGTTAGCAACGTTGCTGCAACGAAAACATTGACATAATTTGAGATAATTTTGACATAATTTGACATACTTTGAGATAATTTTCCTTACAATTGGAATGCAGAAAATCTTCGGTCGTCGAAAAAGCGTACGAGGGTTTATTCTTTCGCTCTCTTTAAGGGATCTCTACTAGCGGACATTTTTTTGTTTCGACGTTAAAAAATATTGAAGATATTGTTAAATTAATTGAACTCATATTCTGCGTGCGAAAAAATTTCGGTCGCTCAAAAGGCGACTCCGCGAAAAGTATTTTTTTTTTCGCTCTACTATATTGTCAAAAAATCGAATCGTTACACTGAGACCTTCATTTCAACGATATCTTTGATTTTTGAGGGTAGCCAACGGTTTAAAAAAATTTCGATTCACCCTAATGTATATATATGTAACATTAAAGATGTGCGTCGTGATATTCTTTTCCTCGTTGCCTCGAGGATCATTCCGTGACTGCGATGTCGGTCGTGACTCGGGAGATAAAGTTGAGAGGACGCGGTGGATATATACCTGGGCGTCAATGATATAGTAAAGCACA
Source organism: Alloplasta piceator (assembly GCA_946863875.1). Taxonomy (NCBI): domain Eukaryota; kingdom Metazoa; phylum Arthropoda; class Insecta; order Hymenoptera; family Ichneumonidae; genus Alloplasta; species Alloplasta piceator. The sequence goes on from OX333074.1 coordinate 43,361,917, forward strand.
CATACTAAAAATCCACCTTCCATCCTAACTCGGTGCCTTCTTCGCGCAGTATGCGTTTCTTATCTATCTCAGGAGTTTTCTCGAACCTCGGATACGTTTCTCGCCCCCTCTCTTCTTCCCCAGCACTGTTATTTCACCTATATGTATAACTAAAGTATGTAATGCAGCAACGCGATCCGCAGCCAGACGGAAAACCCAAAGGCAATTCAGCCAGGAGGAGGTATAAGGCTAGACAAGCCTTCCGTGCTCCATGACACCCCGGTGGTACCTGTTATACATTATATATATCTATGTATATTAGACTGATTCAAAAAAAGCGACTTTTTTTTGTTTTCCAAAGAAACGCATTAAATACTTTCACGAAGGTGAAAAAAGATGCCTGTTAAAATTAGAGCTCTTAATAAAAATATTTAGAGGTCCCCTTTCGCATATTTTTATTTCCCATTCAAATAACACGGGAAAAGAAAATTTCAAACTTTGACATTTTATATCTCAGCTTCAAGTCAATGCACCAAAATAAACGACACATAATCTTGTAGAGAATTGAATGCTCTACAAAAAAGATCTCTTATGATTTTTCGATAAACTCACTCCTTCAAAAGTTATTCACGTTTTAATATATATGTATATCAGATTGTGAATATGGGTGAACTTATGTTGTTAATTTCTTTAAAAAATAAGAAATTTATGTTAATGCAATTTAAACTTTTGTTTCAGGAAAGATTTTACGATATTTAGTAATAAGTTTCAACATTTTGCCGGAAACTAAAACAAAAAGTGAAATTTACTCTATTTTTAAATTTAACCTTGAATAAATTTTGAAGGAGTGAGTTTATCGAAAAATCATAAGAGATCTTTTTTGTAGAGCGTTCAATTCCCTACAACAATATGTGTCGTTCATTTTGGTGTATTGACTTCAAGCCGAGATGTAAAATGTAAAAATTTGAAACTTTTTTTCCCGTGTTATTTAAATGGGAAATAAAAATATGCGATGAGGGACCTCTAAATATTTTTATTAAGAGCTCTAATTTTAACAGGCATCTTTTTTCACCTTCCCGAAAGTATTTAATGCGTTTTTTCGAAAAACAAAAAATAGTCGCTTTTTTGAATCAGTCTAATGTATATATAAACGTATATTTGCCATATGCATTATGGTACACCGATTCACTCGTATTTGGAGCACGATCTAGACACGCTTGAGGAATTTATACCGAATACCGTGGATTCGTTGGGAACCAGAAGATCTCCTTCTTGGTATCCCATGTCTATCGCCAAGCGTGTTCTTACGTAAAGCTCTCGCGTGTTACATACGAAAATACTGGCTACTGTATTCCAGTGCAATATATACAGGATCCATGGCATTTATAAAAACATCAGTGAGCTTTATTCCGGGTGCCTGCTGATTTTTTACGATACTAAACGATTTGCCCACTCAGAGCCAAAAGTGTTCTTCCCTCACGGAAATAAAGTATATGTAATAATATATTTTTCTATATATAAAAAATAGATAAATAGATAATAAATATATTTGAAATATATGCTACATATTCTGCATATGAAAAAAATATATGCAGCGTATACGAGAAATATATAAAAAATATCCAATTTTTGGAACAAAAAATATATTTTAGAAATGTATACAAAATGTACGTGAGATACATATTACGTGTATGCGAAATGTAGGCATAGATGTAAACCAAATATATAATTTTATACAGTCGAAATATATTTACGCGTACATTTTGCTTCCTCATAAAGGAAGCTTTGTTTTCGTGAAAAAAAAAATTTTCGCGATTTTTATGCCAATATGTTCAAAATGTCCTAAAACATCGAGAAATCATGTTTAGAAAAAATGTCCGGAAGGATGTGTGTGTGTGTGTGTGTGTGTGTATGTGTATCCTCAGTTTCAGATGTAAATGATTAATAACTCGAAAACGCTTCGAGATATCAAGCTAAAATTTGGCACACTTGTCGAGCACGAATTGCTCTTCGTTATGAAATTTTTTTTTTTTGTAATTATACCGGGTGTTCAGATTTTATCGACTTTTTTCATTTTTGCCAGAATGGCGTAAACGCTCTAGCCTCTGCAATTTTCAAGATATTGCACTCAAACTTTGTACAGAATTAGTATAGCTATTAAGGTTGTTTGGTATTGAATTTGGCAACAATCCATCGAGGGATTAAAATTTTATGAAATTTTGAATTTTTTGAAAAATCGCCTAAACGCTCTAACTTGCGTAATTTTTAAGATATTGTACTGAAACTTTGCACAGAGGTAATATAGCTGTGAAGGTTGTTTGCTATTAAATTTGGCAAAAATCGATCGAGGGATTCAAATTTTATGAAATTTTGATTTTTTTGAAAAATAGCGCAAGCGCTCTAACTTGCACAATTTTCAATATATTTCACTGAAACTTTGTACAGAACTTGTGTAGCTATCAAGGTTGTTCGCTATTAAATTTGGAAAAAATCCATCGAGGGATTAAAATTTTATGAAATTTTGAATTTTTTGAAAAACAGCGCAAGCACTCTAACTTACACAATTTTCAATATATTTCACAGAAACTTTGTACAATACTTGTATAGCTATCAAGGTTTGTTCACGATTAAATTTGGCGAAAATTGATCGAATTTGCACATTGATTACTAATATTTTTCAATAGTTAACAAAGCTTCCTTTATGAGGAAGCCAAATTTGATCGCCATACCGTGTGTTAAGGGAAGCTATGTGAACTATGGATAAAGATGAGGAAGCAATGTGCAAATTTCAATTTGCAGGGTGTTACATACAGAATAGATGTAAACCAAATATATAATTTTATGCAGTCGAAATATATTTACGCGTACATTTTACATATAAAATAAAATGTACGATAAATGTATTTCTTAACTACAAAGTTTAATTTGTTTTATTATATCGTTACTAGCGTATAGACCCGCGAGGCTCTGTTTTAATAATCCTTCCCTTTGTTCCCTATAAAGGCAGGATCGCAGCAGAAACACTTGGAAAAATATTTTTCAGCGGTGTCGCCTCGGGGATCGAACCCGGGTCCGCGGGTTACGAGACTTTTTTTACCTCAATACGATCACTTTTCACTGAAATACAGCATTGAAAAAAACCACTAAAAATTTGGACAATTTTTTTGATTCCTCAATTTTTTCCACTGGTATATTATAAATTGTCTCGGAATTTATTCTCAACGTGTTGTAAATAGTATAAATTTACGATCTTATTCTTTCTCAACTTTACAACGTCAAAAGTCTGTATAAAGGGGCTATTTATTTATTTACCGACCTGAACATGCTTATAGTAAATAAATGTTAAAATATAGCAAAAGTTGCATTATATGCATTTTTTCACCTAGAAACTTCAAACTTTTGATTATTATTATTATTATTATTGATCTATAATATATATAATTGTTAATATTAAGATATAATTAATATTATTATTATTAATATATAACTACTATTATCTTTTACGAAAGATAATAATTTGTGCTTAAGAATTCAGATTGAATTTCAATGTAGTCCTATAGATATTCTGTCAGTTGTGAGTTAACCTCTAACCTCTTCAATTAACCAAATAAATTTCATTGGCAAAGGATATTCCATATATTCCGCATAGTAGATGGAATATCCAACGATGTATGTATATTGTATGTAAATCTATACATACATAAAGACACCCTCACCCACAAAATTAAATACTCGAACACTTCATGAATATTTGATTTCCCCATTCGTCTCTCCGACCAAAATTGCTTAATCTAATGCAATACTTTTTATGCAAATGAGGTTTTAAGACGATAACTCTGTATATATATATATACATAGGGAAAGGTCGCTCTATCAAGAGCCATGGCGCTGCTGCTAGTGAAGAGAACCGAGAACTTTCCGTGATCCAGCGGCATCCAATCTTGCTAAATAGTTTGTCAAACATGCATTCGTCTGACTACCCTGATAAAACCAGAGGACAGAACGCGAGCGAGTTCGAAATGAGGTGACATTTTTGTATGAACTTTGCATATAAGCATATTCAACTCGATTAATGACAAACAAAATGGCGCTAGTGGACGCAAATCAACACGCAGGGTTAGGGAACTTGCGCCTTTCTGATTGTCATCAAGAGTTGGATCTCTTGCTACGCCTCGCAAAAAATAGGGCGCATGTTGCATAACCATAGGTACCAATTCGGATTAATCCTGACCTTCTGCTTGTAAGGACTCGATAAATCCACACATATGTACATAACATAAGTATGTTTGTGTGAGTGCATCTGGGCTAAAAACTACCCTCTCTTCGGTCTCTTCCTTTTCTCTTTGTCACGTATTCCCAGCGGCTAAGAAACGAGCTCTTTTGAGCTATCGTTGCTCAAAGTCGATCCCAATATGTACACTCCCGCTCAAAAGTTTGGAAACACCAGTCAATGTCTCTTGCTGCAGTAGAAATTGCGTAACTCCGTCAAAAAAAAGATAACCAAATTGTTAAAAAGCATTTCGACAGAAAGGAATTCAGCTTTATTTTGCTTTCTTAAAATATTTTTTATAATTTTTTTTCGACCCGGTAAACACTTTTGTACGTGATTGTTTGTTTGCCTTTTTTTGACCATCGCAAATTGGGCGCACAGATTGAGGAAATTATTTTTGTCTTTTTTTATCTACGGTACATTTGTAAGGGTTAGCAGATGCTCCATTTTCTCTTTTTTTAAATTTTCGTACGATTTTATCTCGCAAATTTATTTTACTTTTGGCTAAAAAAGAAAAATTTTGAAAGATGCATCGTAACTAAAATACTATAAAGTTTAAGAGGATGTGAAATCAGCTGACGAACTCGGATGACGCTGGTATAGTAGTGAGAATTTTCGCGACGCGTGCCACCGCTAGATGGCAGGGCATGAAAATCCGGGCCTGTTATCCATTTACTGATATATCTATATATGCTCATAGCTATATGTCTATTCACATGAATATAGCTCTATTTATCGGCATTAACCATAAAATTTTCGAACAAATGCCATTTCCGCAATTTGTCACGTACAGCAATTTTCAAGTACCCAGTATCTGCGTTTTTCTTTGCTGTAGAGCCTGAAACTGAGAATTTTTGCAATCGACCAATGTAAACATCGGAAAATCCATTTCTGCATTACAGATTATACCTGGTAATAAAACTAATTTTTTTTGCGCTATCGCAATTTTCTGAGTTTTAGGCCCTAGAATATTATTACCGTAATGACATCCCAAAATTTCAGCCTATTTGGTTGAATAATTTGGAAATGGCATTCGTCCGAACATTCGTGTTTGAAACGAGTCTGCTACGATGGTAAAACAGGTTATAACCGTGGATGAAAATTAATTATATTTTGACAATTAAGAGGGGGATAAATTAATTAACAATGAATTGTCAATTGAGAGGCTAAAATGCGTTACAGCTAATGCCAACGAACTCATTTGAGCCCCCTAAATATTATAGGTTACTCGTCAGAATCCATGGTGCTGCCCTCACTCGCACGTCTGTGAACTACATTTCACCATTTCGTTTTTCAATAAAACTACAATTTATCGATATTTATCTCTTGATGCGCAATCCAAACTTACGGCGTGTCATTTTGATAAAATAATGTCGAAAACGTCTCGAAATTTGTATCGTGGCGTTCTTCATGGAGCCTCACTCTTGATTTTACCCGAAATGCAGTAAAAGTTTAATAATTTAAGTTTTTCAATTACAGTTTCTTGGTGGTAAATGAATCTGTAATTTTTTTTTTGTTTTTCGAAAATTTTTTAGTGAGGCTCCATTCCTGCCATTCTTTTGATGATGTTTATAAAATTGTATTCAATTCCATCCATTTGTATAAGAGCAAGTTTGGATGGCAATTTCGAGGTGTTAGTGTCGGTATTTAGCCTCCTCTTAAGAGTAAATGTCAAGTATGAAAAAAGCAGCGTACGTATACACGGAATCGCCTGGAATTATCTCAGAATTTTTCTATGAAATTTTTTTCTTACTATTTGTGCTCGAAACTGTGATGATGACGTCCCAGCGAAAAATTGAATCTGATTGAAATTTCCGTACTTCGTGATACAATTAAAATCAGAAACAATTCAGCAACATTTGGCATGTTATAAACAACAATTATGAATAAGATAGGTAATTGCCCAAAAGTTATTAACAAATTGTTTAAACAATCGTTTAAACAATGTCATCAACAAATTGTTTAAACAATCGTTTAAACAATTTGTTGATGACTTTTGGGCAATATTATTATTGATGAACAATGATCAATAATTATTATCGATCATTGATGCTTATAGCATTTCAAATTTTACCGAATTTTTTCAGATTTTTATTGTACCACGATTGTATCACGGAAATTTTAACCAGATACAATTTTTTGCTGGCACGTCATCATCAGAGTTTCGAGTGAAAATAGTAAAAAAAAAAAAATCATAGAACAATTCTGAAATTACTCCAGGCGATTCCGTGTATACGTACGCTCGAAAAAATCAACATTTATTGACACTTTGTCATAATAATACGTTATTACAAGATCGTTGAATTAATTAAAAATATAGCTTGTTATTTTAATAGCATGCTGAAAAACGCAGTCATCAACTTCTGTGAATATTGTTTAGATATTTTAACACTTTGGCAGGATGAACTCACGTCAGCTAATCTATTTTTTAAATATTTTTTAACGTGACCGCATAAAAAAGCGTCCAATCGTGATGTAAATAGAATTTCTTGGCGATGGCTCATATTTTATGACTCTTGATGATAAAGTTCAGTTTTTTTTAGACTCATCAAATTGCAATAAAGCTAGTCTGCTTGGTGAACAAAAATAATAATAAACAGCAGCTGATGGAAGCAATCTCAGATCCATAAAATTCTTTAACCTCAGTTAACTCGTTGAGAAAATCAGGAAAAGGAAATTCGAAAGGTTAAGGGTCGAAGACGTTGCTCGAGTCGACTTGGAATATCCATATGTATATTAGGCTAAATGCATATGTGTATCACTTACATTATGGTATCGATGTGCGTCTTCATCTTGCTTCAGACCCAACATATATTTTATGTAGGTAGATGTATATAGTATACATTCATAGACATGCCTATTGAATATATATGAGGCATTCCATACCAATTAAACCGACCAATACGTGGACCCGACCATTTTTAATTTTGTTGACAATTTCCTACTTTTTTTACGTACTGAAAGCAGTCTTTCAGAATTTTTTTAGATTTTTGTCTCAACTCTTCTTACCACAATACATTTTCAAAATTTCACACATTTTTTTTTGAAATGCTCGTTATTTTCTGAAAACCGGAGATATCAAAATAAGATAGGGAATTATTATTTTTTCCATCTTAAGTTGTCGTTTCATGAAAAAAAATAGCGAAATTCAGTTTCATATGTTTTTTTTTTCAGAATTAAACTCAAAATATTTTTTTCGTTTAACTTGGACCATTTTGATTTTTCTGCATAAATTTTCCACTTCTTAAGAGAAATTTTTACAAGTGCTAAAAAATTGGCAGTTTGTCATATTCAGAAAACCATGGATTGGTCGGTTTGGTATGGAATACCCCATATATATATGTGGATATATATACGGTCTCTGATACGGCGTTTAACTACCGAGAAGGAGCAAAACGCCGAGTTGCAATATCGGAATTCCTAGTAGGTAAGTACACCAACTCAGGCCTTGATCCAGATTGCATCGAGGAGGGATAAAGGTGTATAGCAGCGACAACCTTCGATCCTTTTGTGTGTGTGTATGTGTTTCTCGTTTCTAATAGATATATGCGAGTAAAATACCAATTTACTTGGCAATTAAATGTTGCTAACTGGTGAACAAAGGTAACACTAGTAACGACGATACGTTCTATTGATTATAAAATTAATAATCACCGATTAAGGGAGTATTCTAGTCTAGAATTAAAAAATAATAATTATTTTTTAACATCTTCTTAAACTACAGACCTGTAAGAACATATTCTCGAAAGGAAATTTTTTAATTCCAATAATTTACGGAGTTATAGCTACTTTAGTGATGCTGCAACTATGCCCGTCACGTTGCAGTAAATCGGACTACAAACGTTTTTCTCAAAACTACTATTTTCGACATGGCTGATATGATATATCAAGTCGTACTCAACCGATTTACTCCACATTTTTTACCAATCTTTAAAGTATAACTTTCTATCCCTCCTAACACTTTTGTGTCGAAATTATTATTTTTTTTTACTATTGTAAAAAAATTATAAACTCATTGGAAAAAAGTCGAAAAACGTCTCGTTTTTTTCAGACAGCCGCCATTTTGCGAATTTTTTTTTTCCATTTTCTTTGAGGTAGAGGCTCTAACGACATTTATAGTATTTAAGACTCTGTTTTTAAATTTTGTATCGGATGACTAGAAAGGCTGCAATCGTATCAGCCAGCACACCCCTTTTTTGGTCTTTTTTTTCGACCATCGCGAATTAGGCGCATAACTGAAAGACATTTTTTTTTGTCTTTTTTATCTATGGTACATTTGAAAGGGTTTGCAGATGCTCCATTTTCGTCTTCCAGAAAATTTTCGTACGATTTTTTCTCTCAAAGTAATTTCTCTTTTGGCTAAAAAAGACAAATTTTGAAAGATGCAACGTAACTGAAAAACTATAGAGTTTAAGAGAAAGTGCCAAGTATGAAAAAAGTAGCGCACGCATACATGGAATAACCTCGAGTTATTTCAGAACTTTTGTATGGAATTTTTTTTGTTTACTATTTTTTATCGAATTTCAGATAATGAAGTCCCAGCGAAAAATTGTATCTCATTGAAATTTCCGTACTTCGTGATACACTAAAAATCTAAAAAAATTCAACACCACTTGGCATGCTATAAACAACAATGATCAATAATAATTATTGATCATTGTTCATCATTGCTCAATAAATTGTTTAAACAATGGTTTAAACAATTTGTTAATGACTTTCGGGCAATATTATTATTGTTAATTTTTGTTCGTAGCATGCCAAATGTTGCTGCGTTTGTTCAGATTTATATTATATGACGAAGTACGGAAATGTCAATCAGATACAATTTTTCGCTGGGACGTCGTCATCAGAGATTCGAGCGAGGATAGCAAGAAAAAATGTCACAGGAAAATTCTGAAATAATTCCAGGCGATTGCGTGTACGCGTATGTTACTTTTTTTATACTTAACATTTTCTCTTAAACTCTATAGTTTTTGAGTTACGTTGCATCTTTCAAAATTTGTCTTTTTTGGCCAAAAGTGAAATAACTTTGCGAGGAAAAATCATACGAAAATTTCAAAAAAACGAAAATCGAGGGTATGCTTACCCTTTCAAACGTACCACAGATAAAAAATGCAAAAAGAAATGTCCTTAAGCTATGCGCAGAATTCGCGATGGTCAAAAAAAAGCCAAAAAACAATCACGAACAAAAATGTTTAAGGGGTCGAAAAAAAATCATAAAAAATATTTTAAAAGAGCAAAATAAAGCTGAATTCCTTCTCGTCGAAACGCTATTTTGAAAATTCGAATATCTTTTTTTTTGACGGAGTTATGCAACTTCTAGTGCGGCATAAAATATTGACTGGTGTTTCCAAACTTTTGAGCGGGAGTGTACATACATGGGTCTCATAGTCATTTTTCAATTAGATACTATACACGGATTATTATTATGCACCCCTTCTCCCTCAACTTTATGATGTAATTTTCCCTGTTACTGCAAATAGAAAATCAAAAAAAGTGCAAAGGGGAATATTTTTTTCTGCAATTTAATAAAAATGTCATTTTTTGATGATTCTTGTCAATTATAAAATAATAATGATATCAAATAAAAATTATGAATATCTAGGTGAGAAATCAGAGGAATGAAGAGAGATGGAGAGAAAAGAGAAGGGAGAAGCTACTGAAAGCTCGTTAGAGTCTATAGTATGCGTTATTCTTAGCACAACCAGCCGGTGTCTATTCCTACGGACATAACCACCTTACAAAACGTTTTGGGACTTGCTTATTATTTATATATTTTGTTATAGCTATATGAGAAAAAAATTAGAGCTGAACTTCATGCAAATCATCGAATTCTTGAGGTCTCTTGGGGCATATATAATCGTTGAATTCGTTATCTCTCCTGTAGAAGGAATTAATACGAGATCAGTGGAGAGAAACTACCCTGCGAGAGAGTTCGGGCTTTCAATATAGGAAATTCTTTACTTTGGAACTAGCGGCACTATCGCTATCGCCGTAGTTCTCGTTTTACAGCAAAAGCGCTTTCTCGAGCTTATCGCGCTGATGATTTTTGCACTCACCGAAGCCCTCCTCCTTTGGAACGTGAGATTCCTCAAATAGTTATCGTCGACCATTAACGACTCTTGTCCCTCTTTCTCTTTCTCTTGCCCTCTTTCTATTTTTCTCAGTCTCTCTATTTTTTCTTTTTTTTTTATATGTATGTTATGCACTTTTTTGTGAGTTATATTGAAAATCGACTTCATTTTTTCCGAATTATTTTACTCGTGTAATTGAATACAGTTCATTCCATGTGAAATCGACCAATGTTCAGAATCGACCCCTTTTAATTTAGATAAAATTTTGTCCGAGCTTTCTTTTAAGGGTACCCAGTCAGCGTCAAAACGCCGACTTTCGAACATAAATATAAATGTTCGTAGGATTGGCGTAAACTTCATCAATGATCTATCATTTGACGTATCAATTGTAGAAATTGTTGGCCCTAATTAGAACCCTTAAGGTGCAGTGATTCACTCATAAATAAATTTTTGAGTTTCACACGCTGCGCGCAATCCTGACCAAACCGCTTGATGGATCTTATCCTGCGACGTCTCATTCTCTTTGTAACACTTTTCCGGACCGCTTGTATGTGACGCATTTTTTTTCAGGTTCTCTCTATAGAGTTACAGCCACTTTTTGAATTTTTGAACCATTTTTGGTTTTTAGAGCATCGCACACGATACAATTTTGATTTTAATGAAAATGTGTCGCATACAAGCGGTCCGGACAAGTCTTACGAAGACGTCCCAGGATAAAATCCATCCAGCGGTTTGGCCAGGACTGCGCACAGCGTGTTCGAAGATCCAGGTTTTGGGAAACAGCCTCCGAAGTGAAATGTGTGGCAAGAAGCTTCCGAAGTCCTTCGCTCCACTGATTCATATATCTGCATAAAAAACAATATTTTCCAAGGTTATTACAAGAAGAAAAACACATTTTTTACCGCTTGTCACGGTTTTTCATTTTTTATGTTTTTTATTATTTTTAATAATAAGAATTTTTACCAAAAAATTGCTCAGAATTTAAAAATAACTGGAAACTCTTCCGTTGACAGTTTAGAGGTTATAATCTGTATACAAGGCACAAAATCAAATTCACTCACTGAAATTTTTTTAGATAAGTATGAAAATTAATTTGATTATTTCGCAAACACAGCAAACACCATTGTTTATAAAAATTAGTGATCATAATAAACATATGAACATGTGAACATTTGAAGTGACACTAACCACTGTGAAACTGCTTGTGTCGTTTGTCGAGATCGAAAAAGCACTTGCACGTAATTTCTCGATTGATTAGTGTAAATCTCTAATATTACATTTGAAAAAAAAAATAAACAACTGATAAAAATAATTGAATACAAAAAAAAAATAAACCACGAGCGAACATGTGTTTTGCAGCTCACTGATAATTTGCTGGTAACAAAAATTTAGTAACTAGGAAAACTTACTAGAAAATTTTCGAGGCACTTTCTGATCACTTTCGACAATTTTGATAATTGGCCCGTAGAATTGTATGGACCAATTACTTCTTTCGAGCGTTTTGATTGGTCTGCAGAGTTGTAAGGGCCAATCACGTCTTTTGAGCGTTTTAATTGGTCCATACATGTATCATATAAAAAATTTCAATATTTTGCATATCTTTCAAAATAAATGAGAATACTTTTTTTTCAATAAAAGGTTTTTCTCATTTACTTTGGAGAATATGCAAAATATCAAAATTTTCCAAGACATGTTTCATTTTTATTTTATTTTTTCACTTCTATAAAAAATATTGTAAATTATTATTATTTTTTTTTAATTTTAGAAACTAAAAGAAAAAAAAATTCTAAAAAAGGAATGAGGAAGCCGCATCCCACTTTCTAATCATGATATATATTATTTATTTATGACCCAGAATCTGGGAAAAAAATTGCAGAATTTTAAAAATAGATTTCGAAATTTTTGAAATTCTACTTTTACAGATTCGTCTGTAACTTTGCCAATAGGAAAAAAGAATAAGAAAGCGAAGTGCATATTTTTTTATCACCATTTTCAATTAGTTTATTGTAAAAAGATCGAGACTACAGATTCTAAAAAATTGGTGGCCGAATGAAAAAAGGGTTATTACAGATGTAAAAAAGTGTTTAATATGGTTTTAAACATAACAAAATACTCAATAAAATATTTGCAAAAATTACATCTCCGAGTTGAGTAAAACTGAACGAAAATGCCTGCAACTGATTACTAGAAACTTTTTTCATAATTTTTATAGTTCTTACGATCTTGTCAAATTTTATCCACAAATATTAATGGGGCACATTATTAACATTTATCATAAATATACTATGCATGTATATTTATAAATCGTGATTTACAGATCTGGACATTCTTAAGGGGTTATACGCAGTCAGGATTTTCCAAAAAATGTTTTTTTTTCAACATTTCTTTTTCGTAAAATGTACATATATTCAAAAGGTTTTTTTTTTTTTGATAAATATTTTTCATTTTATGAACAATTTAAGGCAAACGTTTTCATAAAAAAATTGTTTTTGAGAAGCCGCTATTTCATTGAAAATAAATATTTGGCTTTTCCGTCGATTAAATATTAGATCATACCTTATATTAATGCAATCGTTTTTCTTTTTTTTCTTTTGGATGATCCAATCCAGAGATATCGCGCTCACCGCAAGACGCCTTTTTTTAGAGGACCTTCGGGAGATCGGCTACAGCGGCTTCAAGAATCATTATTTTTTTAAAAGAAAAATTTCAAAATAAAGTTTAAAGTTACAAAAATATGTATTTAAATTTTTTACGTTGATAAATTAAAATGTATTTCCAGAAAAAATTCTTGAGAAATCGTTTTTTTCGGCCTACTGACTGCGTTATAACCCCTTAAGTCTAAATGTAAGGATTCCGAGGCACCATCATTTATGTTGCAATCATATATATCTCATTATGGTATGGTTAATTGTCATTTTGTTCCATTTATTTGTTCCATTTATATCTTCGTTGAATTAAGGATGTTGAGTCCCTATGAAATTTTTTAATGTTAATTGTTCAATAAATAGCTTCTTAATCGTCGTGAAATTTTTACACGACCTCCTGAATACTTCATGTGAGAACATATTAAATTTTCAGAATTCTATCATCATTACTTCAACCTCCTTAAGGGTTAAAATGAAAAATGATGAGAAAATTCTGAAAATTTGGTATGTTTTTGTATGAAGTAGTTAAGAGGTGGTGTAAAAATTTCACGACGATTAGGAAGCTCGTTATTAAAATATTAACATTTTGTTAAGAACAATTTTTTAAACAAATAAAAAAAACCTTTATTAATAAACTTCGTTTTGTTTCCGTTGCTTTTAAAATAGTGTAGATATTAAAAAATTGAGCGGTCGAAAAAAAATGTTAGCGCAAAGTTAGATCTGTTTCAATAAGACTACATTTAATTTAATTTAATTTGTTAATGTTAATTGTTCGATAACGAGCTTCCTAATCGTCATGAAATTTTTACACAACCTCTTAAATAATTCATCCAAAAACATACAAAATTTTCGGAATTTTCTCATCATTTGCGATTTGGGACTCAACATCCTTAAGAGGAAGCTAAATACCATTTTTATTCAATCCCTACATTATCGACGTATCGTCGTCGTCCAGTCATTCTCCGACAACCGTGAATGAAAATTAATTACATTTTGACAATTAAAGGGGGATAAATTAATTAACAATTAATTGTCAATTGAGAGGCTAAAATGCGTTACAGCTAATGCCAACGAACTCATTCGAGCCCCTTAAATATTATAGGTTACTCGTCAGAATCCATGGTGCTGCCCTCACTCGCACGTGTGTGAACTACATTTCGCCATTTCGTTTTACAATAAAACTACAATTTATCGATATTTATCTCTTGATGTGCCATCCAAACTTACGGGGTGTCATTTTGATAAAATAATGTCGAAAACGTCTCGACATTTGTATCGTGGCGTTCTTCATGGAGCCTCACTCTTGATTTTACCCGAAATGCAGTAAAAGTTTAATAATTTAAGTTTTTCAATTACAGTTTCTTGGTGGTAAATGAATCTGTAATTTTTTTTTTGCTTTTTGAAAATTTTTTAGTGAGGCTCCATTCCTGCCATTGTTCTGATGATGTTGTTAAAATTTTATTCAATTCCATCTATTTGTATAAGAGCAAGTTTGGATGGCAATTTCAAGGTGTTAGTGTCGGTATTTAGCCTCCTCTTAATGCAAAAAATCGATTTTTTCATTTGGATGCTGGAACTCATTCTCAGGATTTTCTTATGATTTTCGATTTGACGAAAAATTCGTGATCTTTCTGGTAATTGCTATTCAAAGGAAAATCCTTGTATTTCGAGCTCGAGTTCAATGACTCGTTCGATCGACCTCGAGTGGATTGCCAATAGCAAAGCGGAGAGCATCAAGCTGCTCGAAGCTACTCTTCCACGTCCTCCCTCTCTCCCTCTTCCTTGGTCTATTTCTCTCTCACGGGTACTTTGCTCCTGTGGACTGCTCCGACCTAAGAGGATTTCATTGACGAGGAAGGTCCTGCAACGAGCAACCCTGGGGGGGTCATCGTAATCACCGAGGGACCTGTCGTTACTTTGCCTCCTGGGAAATCTCTCTCTCCCTTTCCTCTTCGATTGGCAAATTCTCTCAAGCTGTTTGACAAACTAAATTTGGGACCGAGAATCTGTTTGCCGTGGCCTAAACGAAATTTGTCTCGATTTAGAGAGCGCCGGAAGGAGTACTGAACCTTTATCCAACAAAGTGTATCATTTGATTCGACGAGAAAATGTGATTATGATAATTGGATAAAATCACTCGACCAACTTTGACAATCCATTATTCATGGTCGCGAAACTGTGGGGAAAAAAATATTTTCCTTGTCGATGAACTTTCTTCCACAGGATCGAGAAGGAAAATGAGATTCGATGCAACGCGCTACAAAGGACGATAAAACTGTTCCTCAATATCCAACAGAAATTCATATTGCTCCTTCAAGCAAATCCCATTATTGTTGGATTCACCACGATAAATATTCCTTAATGGAGCGAACACTTTCAACCGGAAGCCACAATTAGTCGTTCTATAATAATCTTCTCAACCAATGAATCATCCTACGGTCGAAGAAAAACGTCCTCCAGAGGAAAACATTTTTTTACCAACTGCATCATGAAGCCAGGACTGTCGAGCTTGTTCGGTGGGGAGGATTTTTTTTTTATATTTGGCAGAGGAAACGAAGAC
Source organism: Alloplasta piceator (assembly GCA_946863875.1). Classification (NCBI taxonomy): domain Eukaryota; kingdom Metazoa; phylum Arthropoda; class Insecta; order Hymenoptera; family Ichneumonidae; genus Alloplasta; species Alloplasta piceator. The sequence continues at coordinate 43,377,445 of OX333074.1, forward strand.
GCACTGGATAAAGAATAGAAGAGATTCCTTTCTTCGTTTGAGCCAGGATAGAAATCGACTTTTATAACGGAGAGAAAACTGCTCGGAATTTCTTGGCCCATTGTCCAAGGAGACTGGTTCATTCACCTATACATATATGATATAAATATATATTAGGGTGGTTCTCATTTAGGGGTCGGGCGAATTTTTTATCAGACGCCCCCCAAACCGACTCCAAATAATTCAAAAACTGTACCCTAATTTTTTCAGATTTTTAACTAGACTCTAACTCCGAGATTTTAGTGTTCATCGATGCTTCTATTTGAGAAAAAATTGACATTCCCAGCAAACACAGTTCCGAAATGGTTACGAAAATGTTACGTAACGTGTGTTACATTGGACATAACATTTATGTCACAAACTCCGTGAATGAAGCAGAGTTTGTTCTCAAATATGTCATCCTATAAGCAAGTCACAGATACGAAACATCTACGAGAAATAATAATGAAATAAACTCATACCCAAGATGTAACATATTCAGCTCATAGATGTAACAAACTCATCACATAGCCATAACAAACTCAGATAATAGATGTAACAAACTCAGATCATAGTTGTAACAAACTCAGCTCATTGATGTAACTCCTACGAAACGAAGCGTAACCCTGGTAACGCATAATACTCGTAACAATGATGTCAATGTGATTTCGTGGTTACAGATAATTTACGTATATACATATTTTATGAACAAATTACAAGAAATTTATGTATTTCCAACCTACATATTAGGTTGGAGTTTTATTTTTATTTTAACATTTGAAAAGTACATTTTAATTATAATTTATAATTTTTGTAGAATACCTACAAATATGATGTATCGTCCACCATTTGAGGTACCAAATGAACAATTTTTTGGGACTAGTTAGAACCCTCACGGTGCACCGGTGTCCTGAAAAGCCTAGTTTTGAGTTTTTATACTCTACGCTAATAAACTGGTGGCGACGTCTCATTTCCTTTGTAAACTTTTTCCCACGGGATGAGCGTGGCACATTTTGATGAAAGTCAAAATTGTGACCAGGGCAATGCCTGGAAAGTTCAAAATAGGCTAACAATTTCAAAGCAGGCCTGCAACTCTGAAATAAAGAGCAGAAAACATGTGTCACGCTCATCTCATGGGAAAATGAGTTACGAAGGAAATGAGACGTCGTAGAACAAAATCTGTCTATCAATTCTTTCTGAATCATGCGCAGAGTATAAAAACTCAAAGCTAGGTTTTTACACAGAGTGTAAAAACTCAAAACTGGGTTCTTACACTCTGTGCATGATGCCGAAAGAATTGCTAGATAGATTTTGTTCTACGACGTCTCATTTCCTTCGTAACACTTTTTCCTATGGGATGAGCGCGGCACATTTTGATTAAAGTCAAAATTGTGACCAGGACAATGTCTGGAAAGTTCAAAATAGGCTAACAATTTTAAAGCAGGCCTGCAACTCTGAAATAAAGAGCAAAAAACATATGCCGTGCTCATCTCATGGGAAAACGAGTTACGAACGAAATGAGACGTCGTAGAACAAAATCTGTCTATCAATTCTTTCTGAATCATGCGCAGAGTGTAAAAACTCAAAGCTAGGTTTTTACACAGAGTGTAAAAACTCAAAACTGGGTTCTTACACTCTGTGCATGATTCCGAAAGAATTGTTAGATAGATTTTGTTCTACGACGTCTCATTTCCTTCGTAATACTTTTTCCTATGGGATGAGCGTGGCACATTTTGATTAAAGTCAAAATTTCGACCAGGACAATGCCTGGAAAGTTCAAAATAGGCTAACAATTTCAAAGCAGGCCGGCAACTCTGAAATAAAGAGCAAAAAACATGTGTCATGCTCATCCCATGGGAAAACGAGTTACGAAGGAAATGAGACGTCGTAGAACAAAATCTGTCTATCAATTCTTTCTGAATCAGCGGCAGAGTGTAAAAACTCAAAGCTAGGTTTTTACACAGAGTGTAAAAACTCAAAACTGGGTTCTTACACTCTGCGCATGATTCAGAAAGAATTGCTAGATAGATTTTGTTCTACGACGTCTCATTTCCTTCGTAAGACTTTTTATTATGGGATGAGCGCAGCAAATTTTGATTAAAGTCAAAATTGTGACCAGGACAATGCCTGGAAAATTGAAAATAGGCTATCAATTTGAAAATAGGCCTGCAACACAGAAAGAAAGGGCAAAGAGAAATTAAGCGAACGTGCAACGCGAATAAGGTTATAAACCGAGTAAGGGAAATTCCTGGGTGTTTTTCCATCACGGCAAATACCCATATAACTTATTTTTTTCTTTTAAATAAAGGGATTACATTAAACTTACCTCTTGCAATGCATGCTATATTATTCTGGTTTATTCTGTATTACGCTGGATTATTCGATATCACCTCCTTGTACTTTACACTCACATATTGTTTACGTTCCTTAATCGACATAACCTTAAAATGATTGAAGACATTTCTCGTAATATATGATACGTATATGTTCCGGATTTATTACAAGAAATGACTTGTGACATTTATGTCACACATTATACATATTTGCTACGTAGCCTATACTACGAGATTATAATATCACCAATGTTCTATAATTGTTACAGCAATGTTCTATAATTGTTACGGATTTGTTACAAGAAATGTCTTATAACATTTATGTGACAGTGTGACATCTTTGCTACGTAGCCTATACTACGAGATTATAATATCACCAATGTTCTATAATTGTTACAGCATCGACTCGTAACAGTTTGACAAGTTTACAGTACATGTAAATATCTCGTATAAGAGTGACGAGATCTTGACGTATCAATGTTACGTATTTGTGATGTCTATAGTTTTTCGTAATTCCTACATCTTTCATTGACATCCTTACTACATATCGTCAGGACGTATTATATACATCTCGTTTACGTGCGTTATGAAAAAGTTACGAATTTGTGATGAACATTATATGACGTAGTTATTACATTTCAATTATACGTAAATGTTTCGTAAATCATCCAAGTGTGTTTGCTGGGTTGTCATGCGGGTCAATCTAGAGGAATTGCACACCCTTTGATCTGATTTTTTTTTAATTTAACAAAATATGGTTTCTATATGTAAAAATGATGAATGTTTCATAATTTTCCTCTTCTCAAGGTCACACAGGATTGTAAGGTAGGGCATTCCATACCAAGTCGACCTGAGTGTAACCCTTGACCTCACTGATTTTGTTTACGATTTTTGATATGATTCTTCCAACTCAAAATAGCATTCACAATTTTTTCAGATTTTTTAAACCAAATATGAGTACGATATGATTTTTTGAATTTTTTTTTTCGAAAACGTCGAGGGCCGTAATTTAAAAATCTGAAAAAATTCTCAAAAATCCGGTGTTTGATCCAAAATTCATGATGTCTAGGATTTCCTTTCTACCTCGATTTACAATTTTTTCAGATTTTTGAAACCAAATATGAGTACGATATGATTTTTTGAAATTTTTTTTCGAAAACCTCGAGGGCCGTAATTCGAAAATCTGAACAAATTCTCAAAAATCCGGGGTTTGACCCAAAATTCATGATGCCTAGGATTTCCCTTCTACCTCGATTTTAGGTTTTTATGAAGAAAACGTTATGAAGAATACGTTGAAACGATTTTTTCGTAACCATGATAGTTTTCGAGATATTTAAAAAATAACCTAGAAAAATTGAAACAAATTTGAATTTTGCATAACTTTCGAAAAAATTTATTTTTATTTTTTTCCTCTGGTGAAACTTCGTTTTATGATAAAAGAAAACTTCTGACCAAATTTTATCCACCAAAATCTGAACAAATTCTCAAAAATCCGGGGTTTGACCCAAAATTCATGATGCCTAGGATTTCCCTTCTACCTCGATTTTAGGTTTTTATGAAGAAAACGTTATGAAGAATACGTTGAAACGATTTTTTCGTAACCATGATAGTTTTCGAGATATTTAAAAAATAACCTAGAAAAATTGAAACAAATTTGAATTTTGCATAACTTTCGAAAAAATTTATTTTTATTTTTTTCCTCTGGTGAAACTTCGTTTTATGATAAAAGAAAACTTCTGACCAAATTTTATCGAAATTGAATGAGGTCGATTCCAACTATTGATCGATTTAAAATGACCCATATATAAATGTAATATGGTGCGTGTGTTTGTACATATATTGTGCACAACGACTCCCAACCTTCACCGTCCTACTTTGAAGTTTGATACTCTATTATTAAACTTTTGAATGAAGTTCATTAACTTTCATCTCGATGAAGTCCTCTGCATCCATCTATATCTTTTACTTTTTTTCCATCGCATCGGAATACTTCGACAAGAACGATTGGAAAAGTTTATTAACCTCAAAATATTAAAAATTCTTTGATTAACTGATTTGTTCAGAATACTTATCAATGAAAAACTTGAGATAATTATAATCATTTATGGAAAAATATTTTGAATTGGCATTTATAAAAAATATGATTTTGAAATTTTTAAAAATTTGACTAAGTTGGTCAGAAAGATTTTTCAAGATTTTTATTTCATGCATGGAAAAAGGTCCTAAAGTAATAATTCATAATAATAATCCATGAATAATCACTGGACTTCTTTTCTCTGTGGTCCCGATTACGCTAACGATTAAGCTTTAGTTACTCCAAAAGCTTCCATCGAATAAAAGTAATGAATCGGAATATTCAAATGGCAACTGGAATAAAAAGGACCCAGCCGAAAGTTAGCACTTTTTTCCTTCGACATTTTTACGTATTTTCGAATTATTTTATATGCGCAAGTGACTTTCCAAAATTTGGCTTTGTCTCGTGGATGAGTACCTTTGTGAATGAGTAACAATGCTGAAAAAGCAACGATCGCAAATATTGCAGTCCAAATATTGAATTCACACGATTCTTTCATTACTCTACATTTCAATAAATTAAGTCGGTGAATCATGACTTATCTTTCACAGAAATAGTAACATAATAGTGATTTCTTCAAAAAACTACTGGTAGATTCGTGTTCACGGGGGCAAAATAGATAGATATGAAGTTTTGAAAAATTTTTTTTTTTTGCATTTTGGCAAAAATTGGAACTGTCCACTAAAATAGGTGTAATTTTTTTTCTACTAAAACTATTGGCTCCATACTGCGCCCATTCTCTTCATAATCGTTGAAGGTTCAAAACCCCGCTTTGTTCATCAGATTCTGATGAATTTTCGAAATTTGTCCCCTATTTTAACAGGCAACTCTATTCTAACCACTTCTGAACTCTGAAATAGTGGCAATACCTGTGCGTGAATTTGATTGAGGCCCCGACTACGCCCCGATCGGTTTTCCCTAACTTACTTCGGGCCCTTGACTGAAAGCCCAATAGGGCCCCTGAATGGACGGCCACGCTTTTTCGACAAGAGCTTTAGAAGGTTGCCAAATGAGGGCCTTTACAACCGCCTCACGTCTGCCATGTCAAATCCACGACAAGCCCATGGTCAAGCCCTATCAGGGCCCTAGTACGTACGTAACATCGCCATACGCGTAAATTGTAAAATTGAATTCTTTCAATAATAATAACAATATTATTATTATGATTATTAATTATTATTATATATTATTATAATAATACATTATTATTAATAATAATAATTATTATATATTATAGTAATACATTATTATTAATAATTATTAATAATAATATGTTATTAATAATTCTCCAAGAGAATTTTTACAAAAAAATCGTATAAAGCAGAGGATTTCTATGTAGACATCTTGCGGGTATGACTTCCCTCGAGGCATGACTTCCTGAGAGGCCTGACTCTGCGGTGTCGAATACAATCCGTGCTCCCACTTCGGCTATATAAGCATACTATTTACATATTCCGTATGCGAGAGAGCGCACGCCGTATGCGACATCTCATGTCGAGTCTCGGAACTAACTCCCTGTGAAGCACAATTAGGCCCTCAAAGGGTTGCCTCGTCAGTGCCATGTTTGAAATAATTAGGGCTCCGATACTTTCGCCCTATTTGAGCCCAATTCGGTTCTGTTGTAATTATACCGACTTCTTTAAATAAAGGTTGCCCGGTCAAAGCCCGACAAGGTCCTCAACGGGTTGCCTTGGGTCAGTCATATTGTAAGTGAGCCTGGCAACCTTGGCATTGCCATGTCGGGGCCCAACCTGGCGGTGTTATGGCAATTCATGACAGGGCCTCCACGTTTAAGCCCGACAAGGTTCTCAACGGGTTGCCTTAGGTCAGCCATATTGTAAAAAGGCCTGGCAACCTTGGCATTGCCCTGTTGGGGCCCAACCTGGCGGTGTAAGGGCAATTCCTGACAGGGCATCCACGTCCAAGCCCAACGAGGTCCCGACTTAAGTCAGGGCTTCCCTAGAATTTTCACGCACGGGTAGTGACAACATTTTGAAAATAATGAGGAAAGTGATACGATTTTAAAATAGTGACCAATAGTGACGATAGTGACTCACTGGCAACCCTGCACATTATTATTAATATTTTTTATCGATATCGCACATAATTATCCAATGATGCTAATTGATAAATCAAGTCTGTATGACTTTATCGAGGAAAATTTTGAAATTTCTGATCAACCGTAAAATACAAAAAAGTTGTTCCAATCGCGTGAGGAAGTCATCATGAGGAAATATGAAGAGGAGAAAATTATGAGTTCGCCGACAAGGGCAGGGTTAGCAGGCTGATATTGTCGGGCGGGGTGTGAAAGAACATCAATCATTTCGGCGATGAGATCAGCCTGTCGAACCCGGCGCCGTATCTATCGGATCTTCCCTGAAGTTTATATCCACAGGCACATTAAACGTGCATCAATTTCCTCGTCAATTTACCTCATTGTCGCGATTCCCAATCTCTTCTCTTATAACAATCGAAATGTATTGTTGAAAAAAAAAAATTTCTTTTCCTAATAAAAGCATCTTTCTCGGTGAAGAAGCTATTCTACACATGACATATTGTACACAAATTATTCTACACAGTAAAAATGGCAAGAAATGTTATTCTACACAAGAGAAGTTGCAAGAAATATATTATTCTACACAAAATTATTCTACGTTGGTTTCTACACATATTATTCTACACATGAAAAGTGGTAAGAGATATTACTCTACAAAGTTATTCTACACATGGCACTTTCTACATAAAAGTTTCCACATACAACACATTCTACACAAGAAAAGGTGGCAGAAAATAATATTTTCTTCTGCATATTATTGTCTTACACCTTACGGTCTTTAGCAGAATTTACGACTGGAATGGATAATGGCGTTACAGAGTTTCTGTCGTTTTTTTTGGGTTGGATAAAAAAACATCGCATGCTGAGTCTTGCTACAGGCTTTAATGTGTAGGAAAATAATGTGTAGAATAATAATATGTAGAATAGAATATTATTTCCTGCCACCTTCTCTTGTGTAGAATGATGTGTGTAGAAACTTTTGTGTAGAAAGTGTCATGTGTGGAATAATAATGTGTAATGTGTAATGTGTGGAATAGAGGACTCATGGGCACTTTCCACCTGCGTAGAATAACCCGGTGGTGAATATTGTTTGTGTAGAATAATATTCCCCGCCAAGTCTCGTGTGTAGGATAACGTGTATAAAAACCAGTGTGGAACAATTTTGTATAGAATAATATTCCTTGCCACTTCCCGTGTGTAGGATAATGTGTGTAGGAATCGGTGTGGAATAATGTCGTGTAAAATAATATTTCTTGCAACTTCTCTTGTGTAGAATAACATTCCTTTTCACTTTTCTTGTGTAAAATAATTTGTATAGAAAATGTCATGTGTAGAATAAAAATCTTTCTCACCATCATGCTCACTGGAAAAATGGTCAAAAGCTACCGTGGAAACGCGAATCTTGATCGCACTTCCTCTTCTGTTTTCTTTTCCCTGTCCTCTTTTCACATGATTTCGTTTTTCTCAATTCAAAATCAGACCCTCGAGCATGTACGACGTGTCCCATGCACAATCCACTTTCAACACGAAGTGACAACATTGACTCTTTTCAACGCGTCCCTCGCCTCAACGTTTAAGGGGGTCGCGTGAAATGTTTTTACTACTTTGGCGAACGACGTGCGCGCATAACTTTGTACGTCACCATATCGTGAAAAATATTCGTAGACCGAAAACACAGTCGTCGGTAAAAAGACGTTTGACATCGCGAGCAATGGACATTCATATAAAGGTGGAGCTTACACTGAGAAAACAGTTTTTTTGTAGTAAAGAAGTATATTTAGTTGGCACTTTTACTTAAATATTCCTTAACTGTTACAACATTTGTTAGTCGTTAAGAAATATTTTAATTGTGTCAAAATATAATTCATCAACTGTTAAAAAAATATTTATGAAATTTATTGACTGTTAAAAAATATGTATTTAATTTATTAACTGCTAAAAAATAATTGATTTCACCATATTCAACTTTACGTTTGTTAACAGTTAACAAATCATGGTACATTGTTTTCTCAGTGTATTTCGGGTGTAACAAATAAAATGCTCCTCTCAAGAAGTCTTTAAAAAAGATGATTTCGAAGATTGGCTTTGTCGCCGCCATTTTGTATCAAAATGATTTTTTAAAAAATGCTGACTACTTCAATATGTGTTAAATGGACTGTTCAAAAGAAAATTTTGTTCCTCTGTCCATACTTCCAAAATAAATTGTCAAAGTTAGGTCCTTTTTCGACCAAATTCGATGTAACCAAAAGTGAATAATATTAGACTAAATCTCGTAGAATTTTGCATTCTTAGACACATGTTCAATAAATTTAATTGAACGAAATATTTTTCAGCATGTAGCAGAAAAAATTATCTCGAAAAATATTGGAAACCCTATGTTATTTAAGGGAAAAACAAACGGTGCTGTTACAAACAATTGTTGTCCAAGAACAACATAGTAATAATTTTGTAGATTTTATCTTCTATTTTGTTTTTAAACCAACTTGGCGAGCGTTATATTCAAACTCGCTGGAACCCTAAATAAGGTCGCCCCTAATGTATATATACGACCCTTCTGTATATTTCTGACGGAGTTTGAAAGTTGTCCCACTTGTTAGAGTTGAAAGTTTTTGCGAAGGAGAAATCCTGACTTGATTTTTACTGATAAATCGAAACGCTTCGTTTTAACACTCTTCTATCCTATATTATAAAGCGTAGATATTGAGAAAAGGGATTTAAAAAAAATGCAAATAAATGGTTCTAATCTACTCAAATAAATTCTAATAAATAATTAAGAAGCGCAAATAAAGTTTGATTGACTTCAGATAAATACAGTCAAACTAAATAAACAATTTCTGGAGGGTCCTTAGACAGGCCGTATATCCATTGAAAAAAAGGGTTTTCATTAAATTCGATGATAAATTCACCGATATCGAGTAATTAGAGGATTCCCGTGCGTGAATTTTATTTAGGCCCTGACTAGGCCCCGATCGGCTTTCCCTAACCTACTTCGGGCCCTTGACTGGAAGCCCAATAGGGCCCCTGAATGGACGGTTACGCTTTTTCGACAAGGGCCTTAGAAGGTTGCCAAATGAGGGCCTTTACAACCGCCTCACGTCTGCCATGTCGAATCCACGACAAGCCCATGGCGAAGCCCTATCAGGGCCCTAGAACGTACGTAGTGTCGGTATGCGTGTATAGGTTGTAAAATTGAATTATTTTAATAATAATAATAATAATAATAATCATAATAATAATATTATTGTTATTGATAATTAATTATTAATAATCTATTATTAATCATAATGATTATATATTATAGATAATATAATATATAAATAATAATAATATATTATTAATAATTCTCCAAGAGAATTTTTACGAAAAAATAGTATAAAGCATAGGATTTCTATGTAGAAATCTTGCGGGTATGACTTCCCGAGAGACCCGACTTTGCGGTGTCGAATACAACCCGTACTCTCACTTCAGCTATATAAGCATACTATTTGCATATTTCGTATGGGAGAGAGCGCACGCCGTATGCGACATCTCATGGTGAGTCTCGGAACTAACTCCCAGTGAAGCCCGATTAGGCCCTCAAAGGGTCGCCTCGTCAGTTCCACGTTTGAAATAATTGGGGTTCCGATACTTTCACCCTATTTGGGCCCGATTTGGTTCTGTTGTAATTATAGCAACTTCTATAAGTATGGGTTGCCCGATCGGAGCCCGACAAGGTCCTCAACGGGTTGCCTTAGGTCAGCCATATTTTAAGTAAGCCTGGAAACCTTGACCTTGCCCTGTCACGGCCCAACCTGGCGGTGTCATGGCAATTCATGACAGGGTATCCATATTTAAGCCCGACAAGGTCCTCAACGTGTTGCCTTAAGTCAGCTATATTGTAAGTAAGTCTGGCAACCTTGGCATTGCCCTGTCGGGGCCCAACCTGGCGGTGTAAGGGCAATTCATGAAAGTGCATCCACGTTTTAGCCCGACGAGGTCCTCAACGGGTTGCCTTAGGTCAGCCATATTGTAAATAGACCTGGCAACCTTGGCATTGCCCTGTCAGGGCCCAACCTAGCGGTATAAGGGCAATCCCTGACAAGGCATCCACGTTCAAGCCCGACAATGTCCCGATTTAAGTCAGGGCTTCCCTAGAATTTTCACGCACGGGTTCTTTTAAATTTTATTAGAAAAAAATCATTTTTTAACTATTAATAGTTACGAAGGAGTCATTATAATTTTTGCTGATTCTGATTTTTTAATCATTCGATTCCAACCAGTTTTTCACCTAAGGATAATCAATTAAATTATTTCGATAAGGCTTCGCTGTCGCCAATATCGGCAATTTTCTAAATTTGGGTCAAGCATTTATTGCACATCGGTGCTCATTTGATAAATTATTAGTTATTGAATTGATGGATTGATTGACTGAGCAATTCGAATGGACGATGAAGAAAGAAGATGTTTTCCGTGGACGAAAAGGTCGGAAAATGAGAAATTTGCCAGGCAAATATCTCTCGTTAAAATTGACTGATCTCTGACGAGGGATGCACATCGTTTAACGTTAATTAAACGTTTTAGATCGTGTGAAAGTGCCGTTATCACGCGTACTTTCTTTTTCCTCTCTCGTGCGAAATTTTTTTCCCCCTTATTCTCGTCGGTAGATTCATTTTATTTCTTTCTCGTTCGATTATTTTTTTTTCATCCAACCAACTAATGAGTTGCGAGAAATTGCTGCCGACTCATTAAACCTTCGGCTTTTCCCCGCGAATGAGATGAGACCATTTTGAGCCCAATTAGGGAGCCATCAATTCGTTTACTCGCTTCGTAATTCCCTTACTTTTTTATATTATTTCTGGCGATCGAAAAATTGAGGACATGCCACGAGACTGAAAATTGTCAGTGATTATGTCGTTGAGCACAAAATTAAAATTTACGACTTAACCTCCTCCAATATCTCACTTTCTGTAAAATAAAATCAATTATAGAACAGATAATTAATCTGGAGAGAAAAAAAAGACGTAATCATGCAATTCTTTAAAAATTATATATAATTATGTATTTCAAAAAATATATAATAATTATATATTTTTGTAGCAGTTAGTTATTTTAAAAGGTAAAATCTGAAGAGTGCCCGAAAATATTTGCACGATCAATGCAGTTTATGCAATGCAGTTATTTTGTCTGTCGACATTAAGTCATATTTTTGAAAAAAAAATACAAATAAGTCACAAAAACAAATAACGCGATAATTATCACTCTGTCTATTACTCTGGAAATTTTTGTTTGATCAGACCAGAATTAATCTTACCTCGAAATTTGCAGTAAACATTTATAGAAGATTGTCAAAAAATATTGCAAAAAATAGAGTCATCTTTCGTCTTTTAGGATTAGACATTTTCCCTTAAAAATATTTTAATAGAAAGAGTATACATGAAAAATAATTGGTTCGTCATTAACAAGATTTTTTTAATAACTGTGTTAAAAAAAAGATAATTTAAATGAAATTTTTTAAGTGAATTATGAATAATCAACTCTCCTTAAAAATTTCACGACCCATGGATATTGATTAAATAAATTATTCCCGATGGAATAATTGACCTCTTCCCACGTGTGAACATTTTTTCCTATCGCGTGTTTTCACCAGACAACCGGGATGCTACAAAATTCGATATAGCCGCAATTTCCGGTTAAACCGACGGAAAGTGGGACTCGCGAAAGCGATCAATCGAATTTCTTCTTCCTGCGGCTCATCCGTTTTGGCATTGGTGTTCTCCTTTGCGCGGAATTCTTCCTTCCGGTCGACAAGAAAAACGAAGGGTCTGAGAGATAAAAAAAAATAGAGCCAGAAAAACGGAGTTGGTATTTTATCGACGAAGCGATAATAACGAGGATTATATTCTCGGCGTCTCACTTTCTTCAGCCAGAACTGAATAAATACTTTATTTCCGTCGATTTAATATTGAATGAAAACTGATCATTTGAGAAAGCTATTAAGAATGAGAAAACTGTATTTTCTAACTTTTCTTTATTGTTTTACAATTAGATTTTTTTTTTGAGCCGTAAAAATATCAGAGATATTGTAATATTTTATTTTTAAAGGAGGCAGTGATATTGAGAATCCATTGAATTAAAAACTGAATACGTATTATTGATTACATAATTAGCATAAATATTATCGATAATTTATCTTTGGAGGAATTTATTGAACTCTGGATTGGGTCTTATGAGAATTCGAAAAGCCCATCGCTCCTCTAACAATTAATATTGCAGTGTTTCTAATGTTTCCATTCATATATGAGGCTTTCCACGTCAAGTTGGCCACCCCCTTTTTTTAAATCACCAAAAATCGCATAAAAATTTTTATGAAGTAGTTCTAACTGTCAAGAAAATTCGTGATTTTTTTCAGATTCTTATGTTACATATTTGAGCCCGAAAAAAATACAAAAAAATTTCTTGTTCCATTTCGTTATTCGAGAATTATTCATCGTAAGAAAAACAAAGTACAACATGAAATTTAAGATTTTCAACGTACTTTTCACTGAATTTTTTTACGAACTTAGTGGAGAATCCTAAATTTTTTACGAACTTCTTCAAAAGCTCTATATGCCATTTTTGGAGCAAATAATGTTTCGATCTTTTTTTTCTCAGAGTTGACATCTTCGATTTGTCTGTAGTTTTTACAGTTTTTTACTTGATATATTAACAGACTATAAAAAAATTGGCTTAGTTGAAAATCCTAAATTCTATGTTCTACGTTTTGCTTCCTCATAAAGGAAGCTTTTTTTTTGTACGATGAATAATTTCCGAATTACAAAATGAGGCAATCGAATTTTTTGTACTTTTTTCCGGCTGAAAAATGAAATTTAAAAATCTGAAAAAAATCTCAAATTTTCTTGATATAGTTGGAACTACTTTCTAAAATTTGTATGCGATTTTTGGCGATTTAAAAAAAATGGGTGGCTGACTTGACGTGGAATGCCTCATATACTTACATTCACTCACAAAAATATTTCAATGAGAGAATAATTTTTTTTTACTTTTCCAACGATTTTTTATTATTTTTTTCGAATAAATATCAAGGTAACGAAAAAATGAATAAAATAATCAATTCATTGAGGTATGCAACTGATTGGGCCTCCTTTAAGAGGCTTTCAGAGGTTAAAAAAGCTTTCTTTCTATTTTGATAATATAATAAATAAATTATTTAATCAAAATTTCAAGTTTATAAAAGAACGATGCTGAGATAATATTTGATAAACTTTTAATCGAAAAGCTTTCCGTTGACCTCTAAAAAAGTACCCTGGTGGTCAGGATAGCTCATAATGACATTATGTGAAATTGAAAAACCAAATCTTGTCTTTCAGCAGATAAGTATAGCTCGTGATTAAACAAAGGATTTAGAAAATAATAGAAAGTTTAATTTTTTTCGGAGTTGAATGCAAAACAGTAGGGGGAAGACCCCCCAGTACCGGACACTTAAGGTTATTCATTAATAAAACTATTATATATATATGAACTTCGATTTTTTATATTTTTTTCACAAACTTTGGAGTATTCTTTGGTGTGTTAATGATAGAACAGATTTTAAAAAAGCGTAAAACTAAGAAAAATATATTTTTGAATTTAATAGTTAAAATGGTCGAGTCCGAAAAGTGGCACCCAGTACCGGACACTATGAATATTATTTGAAAAAATGGATTAAAAATGGTTAAATTTTGCAATGATCGCAAATATATTCATCAAAACACTCCGGAATATCTGCGCACGCCTTATGATCCCATTGCTTACAATTGCCGCATTGGATCCAGTCCTTAGTGTCATCGAGGCTTTTTTCATATTTTCCTCAGGCCATTTTCCTTTCGTCATTATTTTACACTGATTTGTCATAGTGAAATACCACCACAACAAAAACAACATGTTTTACATAAATATTTCAATAACGAAAAAAAAATGGCGGTACTGGAGAAAAATCGAGTGTCCGGTATCAGGGACTCAACATGCAAGATGAAATAACAAAATGCGTTGCCATTTCACAAACATTTTGAAATTTAACCTTCATTATTTGAAAGAATACTTACCAAAAAGCATCCCAAGCTAAAAAACGGAGCCGCAAAACCCCTATTTTTGAAACAATGAATGTGTGAAAATTACGGCTGACACGAAATATTAATCGGCTCCAACGAAAATTAACTCTCGACAACGCGCGCATGCGCACCGCGGCGAGCTCTCTAGCGCAACCGTTACCACTGTGGCCACTGTTCGAACTACGCACGAGAACTATTGTCGTTGCTCTCTAGTTTGGCTTATATCAACAGTGTCCGGGACTAGGTGCCGTCCGGCATTAGGGAACTTCATCCTACGATTTTTGGTATAATTTACACTACGTACAGCCTTGTAGAATAAGTCGTAATCAAAAATAAAAAACCTTCGCTCAATCACTAGGCCATCCTATTTTAAAGTGTGCAGAATTTCAATAGGATCGGTGCATTAGTTTTTGAAAAATCGTATCTACCGACTTCAAAAGCAGCATTTTTAGGAATTTCCAAAAGCTCTATCCTAGACCTTTACTCCAATTGACTTGAAACTCTATAAAAGTATTCTAGTAACATTGTACTATCGGATACAAAATTGGAAAATTATTTCTTTTGAAATTTTCATACCTATGTAACCCCTTTATTTAGGCGGGAAAAAGCGTGCATTTTCTGCGGTTTTGACGAGAAGAATATGAAAGGAAAACAACAACGAGGTCCGGCGTCATTATTCAAGTTCCCAAAAGCTTTTAGCATTCGTCGTTTCTTTACCAGACGTTTTTGACGCGCGAGCTTGCACATTCCCGAGTGAAATTTTTCTGTCACCGTACTTTATGAGGTGCACGGATCGCGCAAGAATTATTCTGAAGTCTTTGTCATGGAAAGTTGCTGTGCACTCGCACGTACCAGTTTGGATATTCATTATCCGACACTAAATGGTCGTATAAACGACGTTAATGTAGAGGCGATACGCCCTTATGGAATAACCCTATAAATGGGTGAAATTTCGCATTTTCCTCGGGTATGTTCCTGTAGGAAAAAATGATTTTCTTTGTAAATTTGACGCGCACCTACGACTTGTTTGTCTCGAGTTGATACGCTTGATACGCGAAATTTATCCCATATCATACTCCTATCGTTCGTAATTAAGGGACGCAGCTTGACATCGTGTAATTTAATAAACAGAAGAAACGCTTCGGCGACTTCATTCTGCTAACTCCAATGAAAACCGTTTCCTCGTCATTTCAGCTGTATTGGCTCAAAAATTTGATAACTTAAAATTTACTGATTACCTCGTACTGATCACCGTGGATCAAATTCACCAGGACTTTTTTTTTGGTTAATCTAATATTGAAAGGAGGAAATTTTTTATAAACTATTTTTTTCATCTATGTAATATAACTCAAGAGTATAGGTGTAGAATTTTTACAAAAAAATATTGAAAATTGAAAAAGTTATGAATGTTCAAGTAGAAAACCATATTTTTCTAGACACTGTTTCTCGAGAATTTTGTTCAGTAAGTACTGAAATTGTATTTTATTTTTATTTTCAAGTAGAAAGTTTCATCGCTGAGAGCATATTTTTCCATGTTTAAACTATGTGTCCGAATTATTATACGGAAATATAATGCGTTGTCTTGTTTTAGTAATCGCTCAATGTTGGCTCGGATCAAATTGACCCAGTGTGACTATTATGATACATATATTCTGGGTAAGTGTGATCCTTACGGGTTAAGTGATTAATAGTTAAGTAAGTATGTAACTAAGAGGAGCTTCAAATATTTTTTTGAAAAATGAAAATTCTCGTCTTATTCAAAACTTCTTCATCAATTTTTATAAAAATTAGACACAGCAAAATCTATTCAAATTTTCCAAAAAATAAATGTAAAAATACTAGAGTGAAAGTTTATATTTTTATTTCGAGGGAATCAAAGCTTCATGTATAAAGAGCCAAGAATAATAATAATAATAATAATAATAATAATAATAATAATAATAATAATAATAATAATAATAATAATAATAATAATAATAATAATAATAATAATAATAATAATAATAATAATAATAATAATAATAATAATAATAATAATAATAATAATAATAATAATAATAATAATAATAATAATAATAATAATAATAATAATAATAATAATAATAATAATAATAATAATAATAATAATAATAATAATAATAATAATAATAATAATAATAATAATAATAATAATAATAATAATAATAATGATGATGATGATGATGATGATGATGATGATGATGATGATGATGATGATGATGATGATGATGATGATAATAATAATTCACCAGTAATGCAGTTTTCCCTTCGGAGACTCCTAACAAAAATTATGGTTTTTAATTGCACCGAGACTAAAAGACAAAATTTCGATATTCCGAGAATTCTGCATGCATCTCATCGCTATTCCAGTTATGTGATGGTGCATTTTTCTCATCCCAAAAGTAAATATTTCCGTTCGCGTGTAGTGGCCATCCACGTGATGTGCGATGTACCTTTTTTATTTTTACTTTTTCGTGGCAATCGCATCCAACTCGCCACTGCCAGCGAGAGGTGAGAGAGAGCATCACGCTGACGTCTCTCCTCGATACTTTTTAATTACAACTCCAGCGATGTACTCGGCGATATCGAAATTGGAACCTGCGGAACGACCTTTTCAAAAGCTCTCGCACGTTCTTGCGTATCCAGGCAATTCCGAGCGAAGAGCTTGCAAACTAATGGGAAAAAATGCGCCCACACTCTGGCGAGCTTCACATGACAAAAAATATAAAAAATTTGGTTAAAAAAATCATCTCGCAAAATACGAAAAATTGATTTTAAAAAAATGTTTCTCGATCGATCGAGTGACATTCTGGGCCTTTTTCCCGGGTGAATTCTGCGGACCGGATTCTCTCAAAACGTGAAGTACGTACTGCACGGATGTGATGACGAACCAAAACCGTGCAAATTGGATATTTGCACGTGGTTTCCGCATTTTTCTTAAGGGGGTCGAGTTAGCGTCGAGACGGTTATTTTTTAACATAAATACAGATGTTCGTTGAATACGTGTAAGCCTGACCAATGGTCCATCATTTGACGTATCGAATGAAGAAATTTTTGACGCTAGCTAAAACCCTTAAGGTGCAGTGGTCCCCTTATAAATCGATTTTTGAGTTTCACTGCGCTGTGCACAATCCTGATCAAACCGCTTGACGGATCTTATCCCACGACGTCTCATTTTCTTCGTCACACTTTTCCGGACTGCTTAAGCGCGCCACATTTTTTTCAGGTCCTTATTATGGGATTATGAGCCACTTTTTGAATTTTTGACCCATTTTTTTGTTTAAAAAATTCAAAAAGTGGTCCGTATCTCTATAATAAGAACCTTTAAAAAAATCGGCAAGCTTAAGGAGTCCGGGAAAGTGTTACGAAGAAAATAAGACGTCGTATGATAAGATCCGTCAAGCGGTTTAATCAGGATCGTGCACAGCGTAGGATAGACCGGGGTCAATTGTAATAATCTTTAGTTGTAAAATGGCGAATATCTTCCAAACTATCCCGCACGGAAATAAAGTATAGGTAAAATACATTCAAAAATATATACAAAATATACGTTTTATATTTTCTTCCAAAAATTAGATATTTTTTATATATTTTTCAATATATTTACGAGTATCTGCAATGTATAGCGATGAATATACTGCAAAATATATTTTTCATATAAGCAGCATGTATGCTTGATGTATTGTACAATATATTCTAATTTACATACAGATGTATATTACAAAATATACGCAAAATACATATTTGATACAGGTAGAATGTATTAGTATTTTGAAGCTGAAATAGTATTTTATTGCACTCCGTGCGTAAAGTGCCCATTTTACGCACTCTCCGCACTCGTGCAATAAAATTTTGTACGAAACTCGTGCGAGAAACATTTTTCTGACTCGTGTGCAAACTCACACTCGTGAGACAAATTTTCAACGCACTCGTATCGTAATGTACTATTGTGCATCTAGGGCCAGAGATAAGTCTTTTTGTCGAACGTGAAGTTTGCCGCAACGAGCGAAGCGAGGGCCGCAACCACGCGAGACAAAAGACGAATCTCTGGCCCGTGTTGCGCACGATCTTTTTTTTCCCCATGGGAGATTTGAATGTCTTTTCGCTATATGCGTGGATAGCCAAAAAGAGTCACTTTTCGACTATCCACGCATATGGTGAAAAGCACGAAAATCTTGCATGGGTGAAAAAAAAAGATTTTTTTAAGTGTTTCTGCTGCGATCCTGCCTTGATACGGAAGAAAGGGAAGGATTAGTTAAAAAAGAGCCTCGCGGTCTATACGCTAGTAACGATATAAAAAAACAAATTAAACTTTGTAATTAAAAAATACATTTATCGTGCATTTTATTTTATATGTAAAATGTACGCGTAAATATATTTCGACTGTATAAAATTATATATTTGGTTTACATCTGTGCCTGCATTTCGCATACATGTAATATGTATCTGACGTACATTTTTTATACATTTCTAATAGTACATTACGATACGAGTTGAGAAAAAGTTTCTCGCACGAGTATCGTACAAAATTTTATCGCACGAGTGCGTAAAGTGCCTGCTTTTCGCACGCGCAGCGAAGCGAAGCGTGCGAGAAGTGGTCACTTTACGCACAGAGTGCAATAAAATATATTTGTTGTTTCAAAAATTGGATATTTTTAATATATTTCTCGTATACGTATACGGTATACGTTCCATTTACGTAAGCATTATACTTCGGGCCCAGGAAAATCCAAAAGACGAATTGTTACAATTGTCCCCGGTCTACCCCCTAATGAAATTAAAAAATTTATTTATAAGAGAACTGCTGCACCTTAAGGGTTCCAACTAGCGTCAAAAATTTCTTCATTTGATTTGTCAAATGATAGACCATTGTTCAGGTTTACACGTATTCAACGAACATTTATATTTATGTTTAAAAAAAGGCATTTTGACGCTGACTCAACCCCCTTAACGATAGAAGAAATATTTCTCAAAAGCGAACACTCTGGCTCGCATGAAAATTCAAGATGAGTGAGAAGCAAGACGTAATTAGTCGCTTTGAACCGAGAAGAGAAGAGTCAATTATGAACGCTGATGTCGAGAGTTCTGAACAACTTTTTCCGAGGAAATTTTCAGCCCTCAAAGACTTGAGGCTTAAGAAATGTATACAATAAGGTACCTTGTTTTTTTTTAAATTTTCATATTCCTGTTACTACATAAAAAATGGTGACAAATACTGATAAAAGTTGCCGTATAATTTTTATGCGTTAGAGAGAGTTCGCTAATGAGAATTGACGTTTTTTTGGTTTATAAAATGTGTTGAGAAATTATACTGACAAATCGATAGCATGTCATTCTCGCGATACCTAATTGATCATTACAATCAAGATTTTAACAAATGAGGTGTCATTGAGGTCGAATTATAATGTCGTAAATGTAATTAATTTAAATTTCAAATAAATGTTCTTCAATTAAGTGTCAAGAAGTTTTAAAGTTGTCACATGAGCAAGATTTTTGTTTCGATTTGTTTATTTTCAAAAATAGTAGATATTGAATATATAACAAAAAACCAATATTTTCGTTAATTATGGAAATGTTATCCAAATTCTTTGTAGAACGTCAGAGGATATTCGAAAGTAAAATATTCACTTACATCCATTCCATACAATGATATCTAAGAATGCCAAATACCCTGAAATGTTTGTCCTGGATTTTCTAGCGAAAAAACCTGAGACAATATATAAAGACTCAAAGACCTATTTCATTTTTTCTATTTTATTTTGATACTTTTAAATGTTTCCTTGGCTGTGATTTATTTTTATGTAATTCATAAATGACCATAATTCATAAATCATAATCCATCTTTTTCTAAATTGCATATTGAAAATTTACTATTTATTATCAGTCACTATGGCTGAAGTAAATATTACGTCATAAACTAGCGTTTTTTCCAAAAATATATGGGTCAAAACGCCAATTATGGACGTCGGATCCGGCCTCGACCCCTCAGATCTTTTCGCATTTTTTTTTAGCTGAAAGTCCTCATCAAAAAACACATTCCCAAATTTTTTCAGATTCATTCCCCTTCAACTTTCGCAGTTATTACATGAGGTATTCCGTCTAGTTTTACAATTTTCGTATTATTCATTATGACCTGCCATCTTTCACCACAATAGAAACAATTTTCAAAAAATCGGTTTTTTGCGTGAAAGAGTCTCAGCTTAAAAAAAAAATTGTTTTTTTGTTTATGCACTTGGAAAGCTCTTAAAATTGAACTTAAAGTCTAAAAACCTGTTTTTTAGCCGTTGCCCAAATTAAAAAAAAATTTCAATATTTTGTTCGAAAAGCTGAGACAATTTTACCTGGAATATGTATTTTTCGAGATGGGTTCTCCATAATCATACGAGAAATGAATGAATGAACAAAAATTGATTTTATTCATTTTTTTTGCCATCTTCCGTTACTATAATTTTTTTTTGAAAAAATACGTTTTTTGAGTAAAAAAGTCTCAGCTTTCCAAAAAAAAATATTGCTTTTCCGATAATGCCTGTGAAAAGCTATCAGAACCGAGTTTTAAATCTAAAAAGCAGTCTTTTAGTCATGGCCCATATTCTGACATTTTTTTCCATGATTTTTTCGAAAAGCTGAGAAAATTTTACCTAATATATGTCATTTTCAAAGTGGGTTCTAAATAAACACACGAGGAATGAATTAATAAACACTTTTTAAATAATCTTCTCGTATGTTTTTCGTATGTTTATTTAGAACCGACTTTGTAAATGACATATTGTTATGTAAAATTTTCTCAGCTTTTCGAAAAAAACATGGAAAAAAATTTCAAAATACGGGCAATGGCTAAAAAACAGCTTTTTAGATGTAAAACTCGATTTTGAGGGCTTTTGACAGGCATTATGGGAAAAGAAATATTTTTTTTTTTGGAAAGCTTAGACTTTTCTACTCAAAAAACGTATTTTTTCAAAAAAAAATTTATTGTAACGGAAGATGGCAAAAACAAATGAATAAAATCAATTTTTGTTCATTCATTCATTTCTCGTATGTTCATCTCGGAAAATACATATTCCATGTAAAATTGTCTCAGCTTTTCGAAAAAAATATTGAAAAAATTTTCAAAATTGGGGCAACGACCAAAAAACAGCTTTTTAGACTTTAAGCTCATTTTTAAGAGTTTTCCAAGTGCATAAATAAGAAAACAATTTTTTTTTTTAAGCTGAGACTTTTTCACGCAAAAAACCTATTTTTTGAATTTTTTTTTATTGTGGTGGAAGATGGCAAGTCATAATGAATAAAACGAAAATGGTAAAACTAGACGGAATGCCCCATGTAATAACTGCGAAAGTTAGAGGGGAAAATGAGGACTTTCAGCTAAAAAAAATGCGAAAAGATCTGAGGGGGTGAGGCCGGATCCGACGTCCATAATTGGCGTTTTGACCCATATACAAGTCGATGTACATATTTTTGCATTTTTTTAAACTTCGTTTCACCTGATATGTCCGTTGGGTACGTGGAAAAATATAGTGTAATGCGTATAAGAAGAAACCTAGTAGCGTGAGTTTGTTAACCGGAAAGAGAGCTTTTCGTAAAAGTGGGCAAAAGTTTTGGAAAAAGCGTACACCAGAACGAGGAATTCCGAGAGCTTGCAACAGAAAGTGTAGGTACTTTTGAAGTTGGCTGCTGTGTCCGGTTGTCGTTTTCATCGTTCGAGGCTTGGCGACGATCCCAAAAGTAGGATTTTACAGGACGGCTAGCTTTCAATTCCGTTCGGTTGCCGAACGTTCAGCGCTTCATATTTTATATATGCCTACTAAATATACTTTCGACAAGATCTGTCGATGGAGTTTCGATTTTTCCTCGACTCCATCCTAGCGAGATTGTCGTAATTGTAACTGAGATAGTTGTTAATGTAGTAATGCAATTTATTATTAAAAATTCATTACTCATTGCAATAATTGATAAAATAATAATTGAATATGGAGAAGGCATATTGTAATTGTAACTGAGATAGTTGTCAATGGAGTGATGCAATTTATTATTAAAAATTCATGACTCATAGCAATAATCTAGAAAATAATAAAAAATAAAATAATAATTTAATCTGATGAAGGAATATTGTAATTGTAACTGGGATAATTGTTAATGGAGTAATGCAATCCATTATAAAAAATTCATTACTCATTGCAATAATCGATCAAATAATAAATAAATCAATAACTGAAAATGGAGAAGGAAAGAATATGAATCCTCCCCCAGGATTTATCCTCGAAAATCTGGATAGGAAGCTTCCTCAATCGGGAATAAAGAGATGCTGTCATGTCCAGTCAAAATTACAAGCTCTAAGATTTTAGCTGACCTCGAGGGGAAGTAAAATTTTTGGATTCAGCTTCTTTGAAATTGCAAAAGTTTTTTTAATAAAAAAAATCATCAGGAATTACAAGAAATGTCATAGTTTTTATTTTGATTTTCGGGAGAAATTGGTAAGAGACATAAACCATTAAAAATCCTATGTTTCTGATTTTTTATGACTTCAGTGAATGTTTTTGGATTATTGTATCAAAAGTGAAAAACAGCCATATTTGATCGAGTTCTAAAAAACATAAAAAACGATAATTTGAGGGTCCATAACTCATAAGATCATAAGTGAAAGTTTCATCCCGATATTTCATAAGTTTTAGGCAGTAGCAAAAATTTTACAAATCACTAATAATCTAAAGAGTCCGCCAAAAATTTCGCAAAACTTTGTTAACTTTTCTCATGTCTTACACCGAGAAAACAGTTTGGTAAAGTGAAAAAAACTTGGCTTGAATTAACTAAACCCAGCGGTCACGGGTGGCAAACGAAATGTGTAATTCAGTTGACTCAAAACGTGTATCAAAATGGAAACAAGAATTGCATTCCTATAAATACATATATCCTTGACTTAACAGAGTAGAGAATCCGTCCAATTGAAAATTACATTGTTTCGATTCTATATGTGGTAAAACCCTCACAGCAAAATTGATCCCGGGACCATCCTGAGACAGTCTCATTCGTGTCCTGCCAAGATAGTACGTCTTATGAATGTCTATGGGAAGGTACCAGTAAGATATTGTTCTACCCGGGATTAATATAGGATATCTTGAGGATATCCTGTCGCAACCGTGATTAGACGATCCCAACGGTTCCTCTTATAGACATCTATGGGAGGTACTAGTAAGACATTGGTCTACTCGAGATTAATATAAGATATCTCAAGGATATCCTGTTGCAACCGTGATTAGACGATCCCAAAGCACTCTCTTATAGACGTCTGTGGGAGGTACTAGTAAGACATTGGTCTGCTCGATATTAATATGGAACGTCTTGGGGATATCCTGTCGCGACCGTGATTAGATGATCCCAACGCACTTTCTTATAGACGTCTGCGGAAGGTACTAGGAAGACATTGGTCTGCTCGATATAATATAGGACGTCTTGAGGATATCCTGTCGCGACCGTGATGAGACGATCCCAAAGCACTCTCTTATAGACGTCTCTGGAAGATCCTAGTAAGACATTGGTCTGCGCGATATTAGTATAGGACGTCTTGAGGATATCCTGTCGCGACCGTGATGAGACGATCCCAAAGCACTCTCTTATGGACGTCTCTGGGAGATCCTAGTAAGATATTGGTCTGCTTGAGATTAATATAGGACGTCTCGAGGATATCCCGTCGCGACCGTGATTGGACGATCCCAACGCACTCTCTTATAGACGTCTATGGGAGATATTAGTAATACATTGGTCTTCCCGAGATTAATATAGGATGTCTTGAGGATATCCTGTCGTGACCGTGCTAAGACGATCCTAACGCACTCTCTTATAGACGTCTGTAAGAGGTACTAGTAAGACATTGGTCTGCTCGAGATTAATATAGGATGTCTTGAGGATATCCCGCGGTAACCATGACAGAAGTTAGACCTCGAAAGAGGCTATATTACAAATACAAGGAGTCCTTGCTGACTCCCTCTGTACCGTACACATTTTGTTAACATTTAATTAATTGAAATTAATTAAAATTAAATCGAAACAAGAATTATTATCGACTCCTGCATTGGCAGTCCAGGAGACGTCCCGAAGATATCCTGAAGACATCCTGGGATGGCCGTGGGACCGTCCCATTCCGGTAAACACAGCGGACACTTTAGAGCCCATGGGTATCCCATGGGATCATCCAAAAGACGTACTTGGGACGTATTATTTTGTGACTAATAAGTCTGGAATATCTCGGTGACGTCTTATAGGAGTCTCGACAATATCTTACCGATATCTCCAGTCTGCTGTGTTTGCAGTCTCAGAGACGTCCCGAGGATATCCCGGGATGCCAATGGGACCATCCCATTCCGGTAAACACAGCAGACACTTTAGAGCCCATGGGTATCCCATGGGACGATTCCATTACCGTCACGGGACAATTGGTGTGATGTCCAAAATACGTACTTGGGACGTATTATTGTTGTGTGGGAATGCACTCAATATGCGATTGCATAACCACATGGTTTAGTTGAATGAACAGTTTATATTTTCTATGCAATTCAGATGTTGTTCACCGGAAAAAATGCATTCAATAAAAAGCTAGAAAATTTCAATTGAATTAACAAATCATTTGATGATATGCATTATTTGTTTAAGCTACGAGGGCTTTTACTTAACCAATTAATCGTGAGATTAAACAGTTAAGTGAAAATTTAACTTATTTATCGTTGCGCCCATAAAGAGCATGAGCACCACCAAAATGCAATGGTGGTCTCATTCAAATACGTAGTCTTCAGTCCATAGAACTGCGCGACCACAGAGCGCGGGTAATATTCCATCAATTTAAAGTTAATTGAGGACTCCGATGCTGGTAATACACTGGTACTTATCGGTGCTCGGTGGCTGTCTCGCCGGCGCGAGAGCGCGTGCCATTCGTCTCCACCTGGCGGATCTCGGGTGAAGTGCCGAGATCGTGGTAGTTACTATACGTACTATCGACTAAATGTGTTGTGGCCGCATTGAAATATTTAGTGAAATTTATCAAACAATTTGATCGACGTGAAAGCATTTACTATCCTTTTTAACTGGATGAATAGCTCAAATTAAAACTAGATTTTGTTGATGAGACGAAACATAGAGTTAAAAGAATTTTATTTACTTCCAGTAAATGACTAAATATTCGATTGAATGAGAAAACAAGTTGTTGAATCAATTTCGTTTGAAATCATTTTGATCCAATGTTGTAATTGCGGTGAATGCAGTACACATTCGAAACAACGGCACCAGTTTTATTATTTCAACAACGGGGCAATCAAATCAAATATGTGACGATTGATTCAAACGAATTTTCTGCGATCGCAGCTGGGTAGTTGATATTACTAAGCCTTTTTCTCGGTGTATCTGCAATACCCGAACAATGCACAATACGATCATTTATATCAACTATTCGAACGAAATATCAAGACATCAAGAAAGATATTTGAATTTGTAACAAAACAAAGTTTTCCAAAATGGTTGTGGTTTTGATATCTTTAGAATAAACGTCACACAATTATTTCATCGCCAGTTAAAAATTTATCTGCTATATCGCGATAAGTACACTGAAAAATTTAGCGACCAAAGCTCGAAAATATATTACATCTCATACGGCCGATTAAAGAGGAATGAATTTTATCGGCGTCGGATTACAGAGGGATCTTACTACTTACGCCGAGACGTTATTCAACGCTGTGAGAGAGTAAAAGCAGAAGGGAGAGGTTATACAGAATGGGCAGTAGTGGTCAGATAGACTATACTTTCTCGGTTGGAACTATCTAGAGGATCAGAGGGGCTCTCCAGACTTCTCCAATCCTTCTATTCCCGCACACGCGAGTGGTAATCCAACGAGGACCAAAAAGACCGAGACAACCCCGTGTAGAAATGTGATAGGGCAACCATTAGTTGATTCTTGCCCCTGATCCGCCCTGCCTGATCCGATTTTCCTGGCAGGGCCCTGACATGGAACTTAACGACCTGGTCCCTAGTTATTACATTGAAATAATCACTCATTACCAGTGCCCTGCATGATCAAAATATGAACAGTTTCCGACGATGTTATTTTTACACTTTTAAGCAAAACATATTTTTATTTTATTACCCTGGCAGGGCTCTGATGTGAAAGCTATTGGATTGCCCTGAGTATTTATTAAAATAAAATTATTTGTATATCGGCTTTCAGTAGTATAATAATAATGATAATAATAATAATAATAATAATAATAATAATAATAATAATAATAATAATAATAATAATAATAGTAATAACAATAATAATAAATTAACAATCATTGCCTCGTTTATTATTATTATTATTATTATTATTATTATTATTATTTAATCAATATTTACATTATCACTCTTATCCCGCGAGAATAACAAGCAATTGTGCGCCTGTTACAAGTTCGTTACGTAGGCAGAGGATTAGTAATATTATCACCACGAACCGCATCGCGTTAGTTCCGAGGCTTGGCGCGAGATGTCGCAGGACAGCAACCGTTGAACTCCCATACGGATAATGTGTTCAGTATGCTTATATAGACGGGTGCGAGCACGGATGTCAGCAGAAGTCTGTGTCGGAAGAATCCATACAAGGAGTTCCTGCCGTCTTATGTAATTGTACTTATTTATTTAATTCTCGTAGAGAATTTCCGTTCACTCGGAATCTAATATTCTCTTCGAGGATTGCCAAAAGAAAAGTGTACCCTAAGAAGGGTTGCCTCGAAATAAATAATAGGATGCATACATTGAAAAAGGAGTACCTCGTAAAAACGAATTGTTCAAAAAGCGCTTCGGTGTATGATCGTGACCGGGATCAGGGCCTTTAAGGGCATGATTCTAAAAATCTTAGGGGCCTGATCAGGATCTGCTAGGGCCGGATCATATCATCATAGGGGCCTGATCATGACCGCCGGATCCGAAAATGGCCAGCCAGGTGTTACATGGCATAACAGGGCCTGTTAGGATGAGCGGATCATTTTCCTACATTAGTTAGGGAGGGCAAGTCAGGGGCAGAAGTTTTTCCCTACCAAAATTTCTACACGGGACGAGAGAAAATTGGAGAGAGTGAGTGAGAGAGCGGAACTTTGCGATACCCCACAAGAGATAGGTAAAGCCATGGCCATTTAGATAAAAGGGAATGGTTATATTAAATTTACACCCCTTCCGGGAGCCTCAAAGTCCGGACGTTTTCGAGAGATAATATCTGGAATAAAAGTGTGCCATACAGAGAGGTAGCAAAGTTGCCATAAGGAAATCGTAATTTTCTCAATTCTGGTGGACTCTCAACTATACTTTATTTTTCTTGCACCGTAAAACCTTGTGTTTTTAGATATAAGACAATCGGTGAACCAAATCTGATTCGAACAAATAGTGAAAGTGATTCATTTGCCCACGGATTCGAAGGTAGCTAGAAATGACGTTGAAAAGATTATACACAGTCCGGATTTTCGAAATTCTTTTTTTGTAACTTTATTTCCGTAATGTCCGCTCAAAAGTTTGGATACACTAGTCGATATTTTTTGCCACACTAGAAGTTGCATAACTCCGTCAAAAAAAAAGATAATCGAATTTTCAAAAAAGCGTTTTTGAGGGAAGGAATTCAGCTTTGTTTGGCTTTTTTGAAATAATTTTTATGATTTTTTTTTTACCCGGTATGCACTTTTGTACGTGACTGTTTTTTTGGCTTTTTCTCGACCATAGCGAAAAGACAAATTTTGAAAGATGCAACGTAACACAAAAACCCTAGAGTTTCAAAGAAAATTGCAAGTATGAAGAAAGTAGCGTGCATATGGGCGAAACCGCCTGGAATTATTTCAGAATTTTTCTATGAAATTTTTTTTTTTACTATTTTTGCTCAAAACTTCTGATGATGACGTGTCCCAGCGAAAAATCGTATCTGATTGAAATTTCCGTACTTCGTGATACGAAAAAAATCTGAAAAAATTCAGCAACGTTTGGAGCACTACGAACAACAATTATCAATAATAATATTACTTAAAAGTTATTAATAAATTGTTGAAACAATTGTTTATGACATTTTGTTGATGACTTTTGGGCAATATTATTATTTATTAATAATTATCAATAATTATTATCGATAATCGTTGTGAAACGTGAAAAATCGCTTACCGTTAAGCATCTAGAGGTGAGTATAGCTCGAACGAAAGTATGAAATAATTAATTAATGCTACTTAATTAATTACGGCAGTGACTTACGCAGATTAGCTCATTACATATGAAGTCTTTTATGAAGATTAAACGAATACCTGATTTTCATCTCTTCCAATTAAGTTTATAATTTTTTCAACAACTTTTATCACGCCAGCAGCGTTGGTATTCCCTTTTTCACATTTTCTGTATCAGCTCTTACGTTTATTTTTTACTTGCAGCAACGACGAGAACATAATTGAACGTCCGAATAAATGTATAAAATTCTACAATCCCGTGTGGCAATTATTGTCATTGAGCTCAGTTTTGGATTGTAGGAAAATGGCGTGATTCATATCCCATGGGTCAAAGTTCTCTGAGGTAACGTCAAAAGGTCCGTGAAGTTACGACATACATTTTTTTATTCTCCCGAGACGAGACTGTTTTTACAACGGCACTATGAATGCTTTATATTATTTTTAAGAATAGAGAGCGGAAAATCTGTTGGATAAATAGAGTCTCGGAGGGGAAAAAACCCCAGAGATATACACATATATTAGGGTCATTCGATGTCAAAGCGACCAATAGTTGGAATCGACCCCTTTCAATTTTGATGAAATTTGGTCAGAAGTTTTCTTTTATCATAAATCGAAATTTTACCAAAGGAAAATTTTTTTTTTTCAAAAATTCAAGGTTTCACAATTTTTTCAATTTTTCAAATTTATTTTTTAAATATCTCGAAAATTATTATAGTTAGGAAGGAATCATTCTGGGTTCTTCTCAAAGAGTATACTTGCGGCTATGAAAAAAAAAATATTCGAAAGAAAAATTTGGAAAAATGATGAATTTGGAGAATTTTGAAATTTCAAAAATCGTGCAAATCCACGATCAACATTAAATTTTTAGTTCAATTTTTTTTATATAGTACCTTGTACTAATCTTGAAAGATTTTAAAATTTTCAGAATAGCGTTTTTTTTCAAATATGAATTTTTGAATTTTGGTAAAAACTTTTTTTTTATCCCTAAGTTAAGTGAAGTTGAACAATCATGTAATTTTTACTGCTCAAAATTACAAAATGGCATGATTCTCGACTTTACTTGACTTAGAGGTAAAAAAACAAAATTTCGTTTAACAAAATTCAAAAATTCATATTTTTGAAAAAAAAACGCAATTCTGAAAATTTCAGGATCTTTTAAGATCAGTACGAGGTATTATATAACAAAATTTAATCAAAAATTTAAAGTTGATCGTGGATTTTCACGTTTTTGGAAAATTCAAAATTCTCAAAATTCATCATTTTTCAAAAAAAAAATTCGGAATATTTTTTTGCTCGTAGCCCCAAGTATACTCTTCAAAATGAACCCAGAACAATTTTTTCGTAACTATAATAGTTTTCGCGATATTTAAAAAATAAACTTGAAAAATTAAAAATATGCTGAAATTTCGATTTTTGCATAACTTTCGTAAAAAAATTTTTTAATTTTTTTTCTTTAGTAGAACTTCGTTTTATGAGAAATGAAAACTTCTGACCAAATTTCATCGAAGTTAAAAGGGATCGATTCCAACTATTGGTCGATTTGACATGGAATGACCCATTAACAAAAGCTTTACGACGAGCGACGTGGCGGATACGAATATTTTTTCAATATCACAACTTCTTTTTTACTTCTCACTTTTTCGCTCTCTTCTCGGTCTCTCAAAATATCACACCTCTCTTGCGATCTGTATTTTTCGAAGTTGGATAAATTTCAATGCGAATAAAAGACTATTTCGTGGAATTTATTCAAGTTGTTCTGACTCTCGGTCCGACCTATTTTTATTGTTCCAGTGACAGGCTTTTATCGCTTGATTGGCAAAAAACTCGTTTGAGGGTACAGATATCAATGAAAAATGTCCAAAATAATGTGGGAACGAATCATCATCAGAGGATCTCTGTATAATTTTGGGCATTATGATTTAACGTAAATTCCTAAAAAATCAATCTTTTATAAATTTACTTGCCAGGTTAAAAATTAATAATTACATTTTTTGGTTATAAAACTTATCGCTGCAGCCAAATCTTGATTGTTTGATCGCAAAAACTGGCATTTTAACCCAACAGTGCTAAAAAAATGACTTGTTAAAAAATGTAACACCTCTCTCATTTAATAATGCATTTTGTATTTGCACTCGGCATTCTTTATAAATTTTGAATCATTGTGTCTCGGGATATAAATAGTAAAAAAATTGTTATAAAATTTTAGTCATTCTTAAGAACGTATAAATTTGAGTACTTCAATATTAATTGAAGATATTTTATTCGATTAATGATCCCAAAATTGAAAAAAAATTCTTTCAACTAATTGAAAACATGTGAACCACCCTCGGCGTTTTAAATTACAGTTTTTTTTTTACATTCGATTCTTTAAATTAAAAAATCTTCTGATTTTTATTTTGTATATTTTTTTTTATTTTGGGGTCAACTTTATTTTATTTTACTTTAATTTTGGCGTTTCAAATTACAGATTCTTTTTACATTCGGTTCTTCAAAATTAAAAATGTACCGATTTTTTGTAATTTTTATTTTTATTTTGAAAAACTTTGTAGTTTAGGTACCGACCTATTACCTCTTCGTCTTTTTCCGTGAACAAAATCCTCCCATATTATGACTAAGTACGGAGATCAATTTAAGCTCCGTCATATAAAAGGAGCTTTTGGAACTATAAAGGAAGATGGAGCAATGTGTAAGTTTCTTACTTTCAGGTTTTCATTCTTCGATTCGTGTCGTGCGAGTTAAAAGATTTTCTATGATTTACGAATTGTTACTATTATGCACAAAATGCACAAGATACAGTTAAAAATAAAACTTCATATAAAAAGTTCATGATACGCTGTTTTTCGTGAACTCCCACCGATAAAAATTAATATTTTTTCAATTAAATCAAAATTTAAATGAAAAATCGACTGTTTTTTTAAAATTGGAAATTAAAAAAATTACAACTCTTCTAACGATTTCTGCAAAATGCAATAGAAAACAATCTTAATCTTAACCTTAACCTTACAATCTTAACCTTATTTTAGTGCGATATATCAAAAATAACTGGAGCGTTTACATTAGAAAAAAATTTCAAAATATCATATTTTTTCACTCTTTGACGTTATGAAACATTCTGAACTCATTTGCATTCGAAATATCGAAGACGATGTTCACAAAAACGAAGCTTCCTCTATGAGGCCAGCAAAATGAAAAG
Organism: Alloplasta piceator; assembly: GCA_946863875.1. Lineage (NCBI taxonomy): Eukaryota > Metazoa > Arthropoda > Insecta > Hymenoptera > Ichneumonidae > Alloplasta > Alloplasta piceator. The sequence continues at coordinate 43,409,413 of OX333074.1, forward strand.
CAAAACAAAACTAAACAAACCAGTTTGTATTAGGGGAGAGTGGGGCACGACGACCGCCGTAAAAAATTCGGTAAAAAAAAAATTTATTGGTTTCTCGTCAAGTTATCATAAATTTGATGTACTGACTCATTTTCAGGTCGATCAGCGATACCTGAGGCAAAATGGACCATTCTAAAAAATTGGGCCAGAAAATTGTTTTTTTCCTCAAATTATGATGATTTTGATGTATTCCTTCATTTTTAGGCACATGCACTACATCAGGGGTAAAATGGACCATTAAAAAAAAAAATTTAACGTTGAAAACAATAATTTAAAATAAATAAAAAAATTTATAATTTCTAAGAGGAGTCTGTCGTGCCCCAGAAATGTTTTTTTTTTAGTTTCGGCAAAATGTCGGTGAATTTATTCAAAATAGAAGAAAAGTAAACTGATTTGATGGTGGAAAGCCACAAAAAGTATTAACCGGCTTAGGTTAATACTTTTCTGGGAGGCTGTCGTGCCCCAACCTCCCCCATTCGAGTAAAAACTCGTTTACAATCTGTTTTCTCGGTCCATTTCAAGGTTCAATTTCTCCAGGATTCATGAATCTGATTTTTCGCGATTTTTCGTCCTCATAGAGCCGTAAATACTCTGTAAGGGAGGTCCTTCCCTCCTGTCTTTCTCTCTCCCTCTGCCCTGCTCTCGCTTGTTCGTGCTCTCGATACAAGTGATAGTAGAAATAGATAGGTATACTATAATGTACGCAGGATACTAGACTTACAGGTGGCTTCATAATTTATACTTTATGGTCCTTGTTCAACGTTACACCAGTCTTCCGGTCGCTGTATGACCAACCTCCATTCTCCCTGACCGCTTCCACAAATTTCCTCTTCTCCCACCTTCTCTTCCTCTCTTTCTCCCCCTCGATCATTCCCTCACTCGCTATAATCCCCTCCCCTTTACCCTCCACCCAACGGCATCGGCCGTCGAGCTTTTGCCATCCCTTCGTCGGCAGGTCATAAAATTCCTCCAACGATCCCGAGGGTATACGCTAGCCGGTCAAAATAAAATATTAACGTACGCGCTCGTTTCGACGTGGTATCGAGTATCCGGTAGCGGGGTAGATTTCCGGAAGCCCCCCACCCCCGTGTATACGGGGCATTCCGCGTCAAATCACGCGGTCATCGGCCTGACCCCCTCGGATTTTGATGTCCAATGAATCGTGGGTTTCGTTTGGCCCAAAATATGACCTCAAATTTTGAGAAATTTTTATTTCATTTTTTAGAAGTTGCCTGAGCTAAAAAATCATTAAATTACTGGAAAGCATAAAGAGGGGCCTTTTTCAAATTGATGAACTTTTTTCACAGAAACTAGGGCCGAAAAAAGATATTTTCGTCATAGTTCGATAATAGGCAAAAAATAATTACTATTTATTTTTGTATTTTTATTCGTTTTTTTATAATTTCTAATTTTGATTGATCCTGGTAGTGAGAATAACAACAACAATAATATTTTTCTAGTAAAACTTGATTTTTTCTCTTGGTTTAAGAGTGAAACAACAACATTTTTCGAAAATTTATTAGCCTTGACGACCTGAAATAAAACGGATGATTCGAACACAATTAAAAATTAAAAAAAAAGTAATTATTTATGGCCCATTATCGAACTATAACGAAAATATCTATTTTGGCCCTAGTTTCTGTGCAAAAAATTTCATCAACTTTAAAAAGGCCCCTCTTCATCTTTTCCCTCAATTTAATGATTTTTTTGAGCTCGTGAAACCCCTAAAAAGTGAAATAAAATTTTCTAAAAATTTGAGGTCATATTTTGGGCCAAACGAAACCCACAATTCATTGGACATCAAAATCCGAGGCGGTCAGGCCGATGACCGCGTGATTTGACGTGGAATATCTCATATAGATATATGTGGCTGAAATTGACAATGGAAGGGGGTTCGGTTGAAAACCCTTCGAACCTCTGCGAGCACCAAAAGCTTGTGATGACCTCACTTGTGCCGCTCGTTGTTTATACATGTAGGTATTTATTTATTTGTGTATTCACGCTGACCATTCGGCACAACAGATAGCACAAGGCCTGACAGATTCAATTTTTATGTTCGCAAACAAAAACAAAACAAAAAAGGAAAAACCACCAGAAGACATAAGTACAATCCCGCGGGACCGTCCAGCACAATACATTCACAATAAATACGACCGACGTTAATTCTTTTTGCGGGACCGACGAAAAAACTCCACTGTCGCTTTTGCTTCAATCTTTTTTCGAGTTTCCCTCTCTCCTCTCCAGTGGCGCTCGTTTCTCTCGTATTTCATTTATTTACCGGCCCGGAACGCGGCTTTATTTTTTCAGCTGCCACTCCGTCTCCTGTCAAATCTGCTCCGACGACTGACGAAAATTTGCCCCCAGTGAATTTTGTAGCGCCGATTTTTTCCAATGTTTCTGGCATAAATAAACAAATTTGGGCAAAATTACAAACTTTTACATCGATGCCGAGGGGTCCTCCTGCTAAAAAAAGTGTTTTTTCGATTTTTGCAGTTTTTAAGGCAGCACCCGTGTAGAAGTTTCGGTAGGGAAATCTTCTGCCCTTGGCTTGCCCCTCCCTAACTAATGTAGGGAGGGGCCCATCCTAACTGGCCCTGTTATGCCGTGTAACACCTGGCTGGCCATTTTCGGATCCGATGGTTATGAGCAGGCCCCTATGACGATATGATCCGGCCCTTGCAGATCCTGATCAGGTCCCTTAGATCTTTAGAATCATGCCCTTGAAGGCCCTGTACACGGCCATGAAGTTCCCAATCATACACCGAAGCGCTTTTTGATCAATTAGTTTTTACGAGGTAGTCCTTTTTCGATGTATGCATCTTATTATTTATTTCGAGGCAACCCCTTTTCAGGGTACACTTCTCGTTTGGCAATCCTCGAAGAGAATATTAGTTTCCGAGTGAACGGAAATTCTCTACGAGAATTAAATAAATAAGTACAATTACATAAGACGGCAAGAACTCCTTGTATGGGTTCTTTCGATACCGACTTCTGCTAATATCTGTGCTCGCACCCGTCTATATAAGCATACTCTTTAAATTATCCGTATGGGAGTTTAACGGTTGCAGTCCTGCGACATCTCACGCCAAGTCTCGGAACTAACGCGACGTGGTTCGTGGTGATAATAATTATAATCCTTTGCTTCCTTTACGAACATGTGACAAGCGCACGATTACTTGTTCTTGCGGGAAAAAAATGATAATGTAAATCTATATATAATAATAATAATAATAATAATAATAATAATAATAATAATAATAATAAACGAGGCAATGATGGTTAATTTATTATTATTATTGTTATTACTATTATTGTATCGTATTTTCATATTACGAAAATACGATTTTTATAAGTTCACAAAATATGTTCAGGATCTGCCCATTTTTCGGCCATGCGATGCATGAACTGAAAGCCGATATAGAAATAATTTTATTTTAATAAATACTTTATTGCACTCCGTGCGCAAAGTGCCACTTTGCGCACACTGCGCATGCTCAAACTGGCACTTTGCGCACTCGTACAATAAAATTTCGTACGATTCTAGTGCAACAAACTTTTTCTCAACTCGTGTGATTGCAACATTCGCCTTCGGCTCATGCTGCAAACTCACACTCTTCTAAAAAAGTTTCATCGCACTAGTATCGTAATATACTATAGTGGAATCCAATAGTTTCCACATCAGAGCCCTATCAGGGTAATAACAAAAATATGTTGCTTAAAAGTGTAAAAACAACCCATGCAGAAATTTCGATAGGGATCCGGTGGGATTCTGGCGCGCATCCCGGCCTCCCCATCGGGATCTAATGCGACGTCAGATTGGATTCCAATCGTGATTGTAACATCCGCCCATTAGATTCGAATGGGGATACGCAAACGGGATCCTGTAGGGATACCCAACCGGGATCCTGTAGGGATACCAAACGGTATCCTGTAGGGATACCGAACCGAATCAATTTTTATTAGAATTTATATTAATTTTTTTATTTTGTTAAAGTCTGTGAAAGGTTTTACAAAGCTCCCAATCTCAAGTATTTATTTTTAATGAATAATAAATATTTATTAACTATTATAATCGTTATCAAAACGGTGGAAAACTTGTATTGTTCCTAACCTGGAATTGAAGCACGTGCTTCGGCATGGCGTTGCAGTTCGAGATTAATTTCCCGACGTATTTTCCGACATCGTTGTACGCGAATGCGAGTTTTCTCACGCTCATTCATTTCGTTGTTCATCAATAATAGAATCAGATCACCAAATATATTGAAAACACAAAATAAACACACGACATAACCTCACTGGCATCGCACAGGTAATAATACTAAATCCCGCACGGCTCACGAGTACGCCATCTATATGATCCAGACCTACGACCGTCATACTCGATCCACATAGGAATCTTATGGGGACATGGTAAATGGGAGTGACGCCATATGGCGATGCAACCTGGATTTTAATAGGGAGTCCCGATTTGGGGAATCCACAGCAAATCCCGATAGGAGCGCCCATAGGGACGCCCGTATTCGGGAATCCATAACAAATCCTAATAAGAACGCCCATAGGGACGCCCGTTTTGGGGAATCCATAGTAAATCCTAGATAGAGACCCCCATAGGGACGCCCGTTTTGGGGAATCTATAGCAAATCCCGATAGGGATCCCCATAGGGACGCCCGTTTTGGGGAGTCCATGCCGAATCCCGACAGGGATTTGATGGGACGTAGGGTGTCCCTATCGAAATTTCTGCATGGGAACATCGTCGGAAACTGTTCATATTGTGATCATGCAGGGCACTGTTAAATGAGTGATTATTTCAATGTAATAACTAGGGGCCACGTCGTTAAGTTCCATGTCAGGGCCCTGGCAGGAAAATCGGCTCAGGCAGGGGGCGGATCAGGGGCAAGAATCAACTAATGGTTGCCCTATCACATTTCTACATGGGTAGTTTAGTAGCTTAGTTTGGAGAAATTGACTTTTTTAAAAATATTAATAAGAAGATATTGTAAAAATTCTAGAATGAAATTCGAAGTATTGACGAAGTTATAGCACCTATGAGTGACCGCCTCGCAGTAGCTTGTGCTGAGCCGCTAAAAATTTGAACGCGTCTTTCTCGAAACTACGTTTTTACAGTCGGCCCGGGTAATACAAAATTTTCTATCCAACCGATTGAACTAAAATTTGGATATGATATTCTACTCATTAATAGCTCTGGCAGGACCAAAGATCTTTTTTTTGTCCCTAACTTTCTATTTTATAACCCGATTTCCACTAACAAAAAATTCACTTTATTTCGAAGTCCACCATTTTGTTATTTTTCAACAAAATTATATAATCCTAGTTCCAACCAGAGTGACAAGCTTAAAAAACAATAATCTTTTCGATTTTTTTGTTTCTGATGTCCTCAAGCGGCAAAATCACCGGGGCCAGCCACCTACCTTTTTTTTTGAGAACCCCACTACAAGACTATAACAAAAAATTTGAAAAAAAAATTTGTTCACTCTTAGATATCATTAATAATATATTAAAAAATCCAACTGATTGAATTTTATTTTCCCCTAAAACAAATTCCCGAAAAAAGCATTAAAAAACGTGCAAGTTACCAGACTACTCTACTTTAAATACCAAGAGGTGACCGAAAAATCTTAAAAAATTCCGAATAATCAGTTACATGTCAATATTGATGGAAAAAATTACTTCTTTTTTTTAATGCTGAACTTCATTTTTAATCACCGATTTTCCTTTAAAAACATTATTTTGTAGCGAAGATATTTTTCTACCATTATGAGCAAAAAATAAACAGGATTCTACTCTTCATTCCTTACATTTCAAAAAAACAAGTCTTAAAATCTGACCTGCAACACATTGAAAAAAAAATAAAAACTAAAAAATTTCTTATTTTTTATTGCAGATTCATACGTAAATGATTCTTTGGGCTTAATTAATGGGTGATCATGGTTGGAGTAGTTGTGAGACAACAAATAGACATGAGTACCCATGTCAAAAAACCCATAAAACCGAAAGAATGATTTATATATGGACTTTCAATAAAAAATAAGAATTTCTGTCGTTTTTATTTTATTTTCAATGTGTTGCAGGTCGAATTTTGGGACTTTAAAAAAAAAAGTCCCTACATTTAAAAAATGTTGGGAGTAAAAAGTGAAAGTATGTCAATTTGTGTCATAATAGTAGAAAAATCGCTTTGCTACAAAATAATGTTTTTGAAGGAAGATTCGATTATTAAAAATCGAGCTAAGCATTAAAAAAAAGAAAAAAATCCATAAACATTGACACGTTTCTGATTTTTCAGAATATTTTTAGATTTTTCGGTCACCGCTTGGTATTTAAAAAATGCAAAAATCGAAAATATACTTTTTTTCACTCATCGGCATCGATGTAGAAAGCTGTAAATTTGGACAAAATTGATTTTTTGGGCTACGGACTTTGGAAAAAATCGGCGTCACAAAATGCGCTGGGGGCCGATGGCGATGTAACATTTTTATCCGGCCAAACCCTTGAAAGCAAAATTTTCTGTAACCCTTGCAGATTAAGGGAGTTCATTTTTCTTCCGCATTTGTCTCGAGTATATGCGCAGTCGGACGTAAAAAAAAATTACTGTGTACGAAAAAGAAATTTTTTCTTCGTTATGGAAGAAAATAAAAGAGAGAAGGTTTGCGAGTAATGGCAAGGTAAAAAATAACGAGTACGGTAAGGCCAAGGGTTGGTAAGGGAGAGAGCTAACTCGTGCCTGCGGCGCCAATTCTTCAAATGTTCAGACGCTCAGCGCCTCCTTCTCTCTTATATATATGGGGCATTCCATACCAAGTCGACCTGAGTGTGACCCTCGACCTCGCTGATTTCGTTTACGATTTTTTATATGATTCTTCCAACTCAAAATAGCATTCAGAATTTTTTTCAGATTTTAAAAACCAAATTTGAGTACGTTATGATTTTTCGAACATTTTTTTCGAAAACCTCGAGGGCCGTAATTTAAAAATCTTTAAAAATTCTTAAAAATCCGATGTCAAGAATGAAAATTTTTTACCCAAAATTCATGATGTCCAGGATTTCCCTTCCACCTCGATTTTAAGTTTTTATGAAGAAAACGTAAAAAAAAAATAGATGCAGAAATTGATCTACCGCGAAAAGTGGCTTGAACATTTTTATCGTTAACCAACAATTTCCAAAAATAGTTGGTTAATTTCTGCTTCTATTTCTTTTACGTTTTCTTCATAATAACCTAAAATCGAGATGGAAGCAAAAGCCTGGACATAATGAATTTTGGGTTAAAAATTTTCATTTTTGATTTTTGAGAATTTTTTCAGATTTTTAAATTACGGCCCTCGAGGTTTTCGAAAAAAATGTTCAAAAAATCATAACGTACTCAAATTTGGTTTTTAAAAATATGAAAATAATTCTGAATGCTATTTTGAGTTGAAAGAATCATACAAAACATTGTAAACGAAATCAGCGAGGTCGAGGGTCACACTCAGGTCGACTTGGTATGGACTGCTCCATATATATGTGTGTGTGCTTTTATTCTAATCCAAAAAGCAAGTTCGAGCTCGCTATCTTTTTTTCTTTCTCTACCAGGATCCGGAATAAGGTCTGACTCCTGCGCACGATAGCCGAGGGATAAAGGCGCCTTAGCGGGGTGCGGTGGTATATTCAAGACTCACCCTTCTTTTTTTCCTCACTTCCGGCCACGAGGAAGCTTTATACCGGCTCTTCAAGCAGTCTCAAGTCTCGCTGTGATAACCCCTCTTGGGATTTACAGCTTTCACCTTGCCCCTCTGTCTCTCTTTTGTTATTACGCACTTTGTAATTTACTCTCCAGCCTCTCATCATTTTATTCATCGATCTCGAACGAATATGTAATTTATGAGACTCTTACTGTGATGAGATCGAGGCGAGAAGCTTATAGGAAGAAGAATTTTCCGCCAAGTGGGTCATATTTTATTTCTTCGATCACTCCGGCGATTTTTTATCGGACTAGATCTATTTAATAGTAATCATCAGAAGAATCATTAAAATTATGTTAATAAACTTATGGTATAAGGATAATCTGGGTTAATAAGGAAAACTTGACTTTTAACTATTGAATGAAATATTTGTCCAATATTCACATAGACTACCGCTCAAAAGTTTGGGAATACTCGCCCCGATTTCGCGCTGCAAACAAATTTTCGGTCCTTTTTTAAAAATAAAGATATTTCAATTCAATAACCGGCGTTTTTAAGGGGACATATTCAGCTTTGTTTTGCTTTTTCCAAAAAAATATTTCGATTTTTTTTAACCCGCTACGCCCTCTGAAACATGGTCGATTTTGTTTTTTTCTTGGCAATGAAATTTTGGCGCACGACTCATGACAATTTTTTTCAACTGTTTTTCGCATCGAAAACTTGTTACGGGGAGTATAAGCTTTAATTTCGTCTTTTAAAAAGTTTCGTACGATTTTTTGTTGCAAAAATATTCAATTTTTCGCAAAAAACGACACCATATTTAGTAAAATGTAGCGTAACTCTGAAACTACTGGGTTTTCGTAAAATCATTGAGGAGGTAAAAAGTTGCATACAATCATTTTAGGTTCCATACAAAATTTTCATAATTTTTTTTTCAAGCAATTTGTTTCAAAATTTGTCCTGTCGACGAGATATTTCTTCATCTTAATCAATCGGGTCTTTTACCTCGCATCTACACGGCTTTTTCATCGAAAAACCTTATCTACACAGGTTTTTCGATAAGAAAGCCGTGGAGAAGAGACCCGATTGTTTAACCCACACGGAAATATAATATACCGGAAAATATATTTTTCGATATACGTAAAAATATATTTAAAATATATTTGCAGTGTACATTATATATTCTAAATACATTTTAGATGTATCTAAAATATATATCAGATATATATTAAATATATAATATGTATATTCCATATAAGAAATATACTCAAAAATATATTCGTGACAAGTACATTTTCGGCAGAAAATATTTCTTTGAATTATATATTAAATGTATTTTAGATATATGATTATTGTGCATAAAAATACATTTTTTGATGTATGTAAAAACATATATTGTGTATATGTAAACATATATTAAAATTATATCGAAAATATATAAAACGTACACTCAATATATATATGTTTGATGCATTTAGTATATATCTTAAATATATTTTTTACATATATATTGTATATATTTAAACATCAATTAAAATTGTATCTAAAATATATAGAACATGCACTCAATATATATGTTTGATGTATTTAGTATATATCTTCAATACATTTTTTATATTTATATTGTGATATTTTTAAATAGATTAAAAATATACCTAAAATCATATTTGTAATACATACATTTTCGGACAAAATATACTTACTATATCCAAAAATATATTTTCCGTAATATTTGCCGATATATTTTATTTCCATGTGGGAAAATAAAAAAATATCTCGTGGACAGGAAATAATTTCGGAAAAAAATGTTAAACAAAAATTCTGAAAATTTCTCATTGAATCCAGAATGATTGTATGCAACTTTTGCCCCGAAATACATCATCTACAGCTTTTTCATCGGAAAACCCGCGTAGATGAGGTAAGCGATCCGATTGTTTAGGATTTAAAAAAATCTCGTTGACAGGAAAAATTTTCGAAAGAAAAATTCTGAAAAAATTTCGATGAATCCAAAATAATTCTAGGCAACTCTTTACTCCCTTAGTAATTTCACGAAAACCAAGTAGCTTTGAAGTTACACTACATCTTATAAATATGGTCATTTTTTGCGAAAAATTGAATATTTTTGCGAAAAAAAATCTCACGAAACTTAAAAAAAAACGAAATTGAAGCTAATACTCGCCGTAACCAGTTATTCGTGCGTAAAATAGTAAAAAAAAATGTCGTGAGTCGTGCCCCAAAATTTCAGCAAAAAAAAAGCCGACAAACGACGAAAACGACTAAAAAAATCGAAATTTTTTTTTTTAAAAAAACGAAATGAAGCTGAATATGTCCCCTTTGAATCTCCGCTCGTTGAATTGAAATGTCTTCATTTTTAAGAGAGCAGTGAAACTTTTTAATCGGCGCGGAATCGGGGCGAGTGTTTCCAAACTATTGAGCGGTAGTATAATATGTCAGTACAAATATACAAATATACATCTGGCTATCCAAATATATTGTCTTTCCAATTTCGCTGCAGGCATTGCAGCGGTGGATCTATGTTTTTTAGTTTAGGATTCCAATCCCATTGAACTCTCCGTACTATCATATTGAAATGCACACCTACACGTGCACATTAATTGGAGCACCTGGCTCAAAGATTTCATAGTGCGGTGCTTGGTTCTCCGATTTAATTTACAGATCGTACGATCTCTGTGAAATTTCTCGGATGAAATCTCGCAGATTATTCGGTAGAATCCTCGTTTCCTTACCTATTAAATCGGAGCTATTTAAACCGCCATAAAATAGTATAATAAATGAAAGAATAGAGACCATCGCTTAAGTGAACGTAATAAATAATTGTCACGAAGAGAATCGTCAGAGTAGAAATTGTAAACTCTGTTTAGCATTCAAGAAAGAGTACATTCTTACCGTCGAAAAATTCTTTTCCCATGACTATATAATTGAATTAATTGACACAATGAGAGAAAAAATTACTGAATTTGAGAATATGAATTTATTTATTAAATGAAAGTATTGATTCGATTATTTATTTGTTGAACCAAGAAAATCACTCTTCGTTTAAAAAAATATTTTCACGAATCTATTACTCCATTATATTAAACTCGCTTATTTAATAGTAACAATTAAATGCATGATAGATTTGATTAAATTTGTATTCATTGGATTAATTATATTGATCGCATCATAAACATGAGATTATTTGAATCTAAAAAACGAATTCAATACAAAATTATTTTTTTCGAAAAAATTATTTTCTTGCAATAAAGTCATTATTATTTTACTTCAAAAAATATTTCTATTCAAATAGATTTGATTGAATTTGTATTCCTTAGATTAATTACATTTATCGCATCACAAACATTAGATTATTTGAATCTAAAAAACGACTTCAATGCGAAATTATTTTTTTTAAAGGAAATTATTTATGGCATCATAAACATGAGATTATTTGGATCTAAAAAATGACTTCAATACGAAATTATTTTTTTCGAACAAAATTATTTCTTTGCAATAAATTCATCATTATTTTACTTCTAAAAATATCTTTATTTAAATAGATTTTAATAAATTTGCATTCATTGGATTAATTGGATTTCTTGCATCATAAACATGAGGTTATTTGAATCTGAAAAACGACATCAATATTAAATTATTTTATTTATAAAAATATTTCTGTAGTATTTTCAATATTTATTAGATATTAAATTGATTGTGATTATTTGAAAAGAAGTTGTAGTAAAATAAATAACACATTATTTTATTCCAATAGAATATTTGTTTGGAATGATGAAATTTTTATTTCCTTCAAGCACAGAACTATCATTTCTATGGTATACTTTAATAGTATACATAAGTTGTTAAAAATGAAAAAACTGGTTTTTTAAATGTTTTCTTATATTCGAATCTTTATAACTTCTAACTTTTTTCAAGTGCATAGTAGTAGTCGATAGCGTAATAGGTAGCGTGTTAGGTAGTTAGGTAGGATAGGTATGATAGTAGGTAGGGTGGAGGGTTCCAATCTCGGTCGGACAGAGAAATTAGATCGAAGAATTGGCGCAGATTTGTCTTTTTTTTCTATTTATATTTTTTTGGGGTCACTAAACTATGCATATTAAATTATTTGGCAAGGGCTATATATTTTTTATAAAATGTTTAGCAACAATTAATAAACACGCATTTGATTGAATCAATCATTTTTCCAGTTGATTGGACTAATTAATTTGTTGATTCGACCATTTTTTTTTCTCAGTGCTTCCTGTATTAAAAGACATGCATGTTTTGCATGATAAAATGTGTTCTTGATTCAAACAACATATTATATATAATTGATAACATATTGCTAGATTCAAGTAAATTCGTTTTTTGAAACAGAAATTTATGGAATTTACTGAAAAAAATGAACCAAGTAAATATATAAGGAAACCAACCTAATATGTTTTGGCAAATGATGAAAAAAATGATTATTTGCCTTCAAAACTTTATTCTATGGTTCTAGTAATTTTTTTCTCTCAGCGCAGTTTACGTTCAAATGAATATTTAAAATAATTCTTTCTTTCAATCTTCATATAATATAAATATATGATATCTGTCATATCATATATATTCATCATTCACAAATTCATTTGCATCATTTCCAATAATTCGATAACAACAGAAACCCCCGCTGATCGGCTTACGATATAATCGTATTACATCGAATCAGGTCTATTCTCGCATTTTGCTCTTAATGTTTTCATGATAGATTTTAGTTTGATGCAGCTTGACGGAATGGCGTTACTATAATGGACGGAAATGTTGAACGACAATAATGAAGAAAAAAAAATTAAGCTGCTTATTTTGGGAATCCCCGTCCGGGCCAATGCATTTATTCGTAACAAAAGAATTAAATTGACTTCACCAAATCGTGGGACAAAGTATGACTACTTTATTACAATCTGCACTGATCAGCTCGAACGTTAACAATGCTACTCTTATTTTGCTTTATTATATTAATTTTAATGCGATCGGAAAAATATCATTTTCTGCTTCACTTATTATGACATGTGCATGATGGAACAACCATAAACAACGAAACTCTCATTGTTTATGACTTATTGAAAGCTTTGTGAAATCACTGTCCAACAATATTCATCGAATATCAAAACGAGTTAACGTTCATATAAACACATTTTCGCGATAATTACTCATCAGGGAGGACATTCATGATCGAAAAACTAAACCATAGCTAACGAATCACTCTTTCCACGATATCAATTAATGGCAGGTCAGTGATGTAAATAAATGATGATCCCCTATATTCATGTCGTCATGTTTCATGCGTAACAGAAATTGAGAGTTTCATCGAAATCGACCTTATTCACAATAAAGTTCTTTTTACTTTCTGGTCACACAAGCAGTATAAAAGTTAGTATTTCAAAATGAGGTTTGGAAAATCAAGTTTGTATCGTAACCCGAAGAAAATGGACTGCCAGATAATTGTGGCAGTTCTTATCGTAAGAAACCTGGAATAAAAGAGGATAACAATAACTTTTGAAAAAGTTGCGGTTCAGGACCAAATTTGTCACACGATTTGCAATAGAAATACTTAGTGCTGGTATCAATATATATTTCAGTGTAATTATCCATTTACATCTGATAATTTATCTGCAAAGTTCAAAAAAATGGTGGATGGAAAAATAAATTTTACTTCCTACAATAAGCTCTCGACTTTTCCCGATTTATAATTCTTAACCCTTATTTGACACACTGGGGTCGTTTGCACCCCAGCGACCAAATTTCTCATAAAAACTATTTCATTTAATATTTTTACTTGTAAATTTTTTTAGAACTTTTTAAGAGGTTACTTCTCGAAGTTGTATAGAATTTATAGCGAAATATCAAAGTCAAATATGATAAAAAAATCGAAATATAAAAAAAAATTAAAAAACTACAACTATTACGAAAAAAATCATAACTTTTTTATTTTTCGACAAAAATGGCTGAAAATTTAACTGAACGTGCTCAATATATAGCACTGCAGGAAAAAAAATAGTAGCCAGGTTGACTTATAAAAAAGGTATTGATTCTGGAAAATTAAGGACAAATTTGTCGAAAGGCAAACTTTTTTTGAAGTAAAGATATGCTGTAATATTTTTATTTAAATTAAGCAAAATTAAGCAAATATATCTCTGGATTCTCTGTGATTGCCACTTTGTCTGCTCTTCTTCTCTCTCTCTCTCTCTCTATTTTGAATTCAGTTCTGATTGGAGAGTAATAAACATACAAGCACTTTGAACATTCGCAACAAAAATAAATGTTCGAAAAAATCCGAAAATCTCGAAAGAGTTGTAAACCACAAAATTTCGACCAGTTGTTGGGCATACATGGAATTGAATGATACATTTGAATCTCATTAATTAGAAAAATTTGGGAAAATAAAGTGGTGGCTAAAGTAATACGCAAATGATGTCTCACACGTATTCGTCTCGTGCTGTTGAAACCGCTGCCACTGACGGTTTGCAGTTATAAACTTTCTCGCAATGTCGTTTCTTCGTCGAGGTATGAACTACGAGAAGCTTGACGTCACCAACTGTAGAATAATATTGCATCGAAGTTGGTAACTCTGATGCCATTTTGCCGAAGTGTCTGAGATAGAATTGTGAGAAGCCACTTGGATTTCTGAATCTCGAATTAACTCTCCGATGGTCACGCCCCAGTTAACAACATCAAACTTCATAGTGAAATTACTCAGAGTCAAGACCAATGAAAATGGCGATATTTGTCCACTCATGCATATCAATTGTTAGGTCTTGGATGAGACCAGAGATGGGCAATACTTAATGGAATAAAATTCAATTACAAATTATCGCGCCAATGTGCAATTGCAACTTTCTCTCAACTCGATTTGATCCCCAGATATTTCAAGCACTAAATTACAAATTTGCTTGAATTACAAATGTAATTTAATCAAAAATATAATTTAATTTTAAATGTAATTAAACTAAATTACAAATATAATTTAATTATAAGTGTAATTAAATTTGGTGTAAGGTAATTGAATCATTTTCAGTGCGAAATGCTTGAAATCATTTGTAATTAAATGGATCTCCATTACAAAATGCCGAAATGATTTGTAATCGAATAAATTATAATTAACACTGCTCTAAATAATGCATAACTTAATGCCATCAAATTTCGAATACTTCGAATAATTAGTAATTTAACGTGTAATTTAATTATAAAAGTATTTACTACCGCTCAACATAAATATAATTTAAGGTTAGCTTCATAACCTATGAAATACGAAAACGTGAAATAGCTCGACCCGGGGACGAAATTCTTCTCGGGCAGGTCATAAAGATTTTTCTTGATTTTTCGTAAATTGTTTGCACGCTACACTATCAAATATTGACCATTAATATTTTACAGCACCATAGATTTATCGTGATTGTGCAAAAATATTATTTAACTCTTCAGGTCTGGTTGGCACAGTGAATAGGAAATACACCACGATAATCGTCTCATTTCACGCGGCCATTTCGACGGCAGTATGGAAGAACGTGCTATCTCAAATTGTGCTAGAAGAACGTGCTATCTCAAATTGTGCTAGAAAAACGTGCTATCTCAAATTATGCTAGAGGAACGTACTATCTCAAATTGTGGTAGAAAAACGTGCTATCTCAAATTATGCTAGAAGAACGTGCTATGTCAAATTGCGGTAGAAAAACGTGCTATCTCAAATTATGAGAGAAGAAGGTGGTATCTCCAATTGATCACATTTGGAGATACCACCTTCTTCTCTCATAATTTGAGATAGCACGTTTTTCTAGCACAATTTGAGATAGTACGTTCTTCTAGCACAATTTGAGATAGCACGTACTTCCATACTGCCGTCGATTTGAACTGTGTACAAACACCGAATTCTTTTTGCCCCGAAACCTATCTTGGACTTCCGGTCATGGTTGTTAGTTCAATCGAAAATTCATGATATTTAATTCAAGATTACGGTCCGTCTGTCGGATACCCAATCACGATGCTCTTCCGCAAATGGAACCGCTCTTCATCTTGGCGGTTCCATTAGCAAAATTTCACTCGTGAAATTTCCATGATGGTTCATCCTCTTCATTTCCATACGAGTTTTGGGACTCCATTCACAAGAAGCTCGAATATTACCATCGTTAGATAACATGCAGGGTCTTTAGACTCTCCTTATGAGCACTTTCACGACGTCGAATATCATCCGTCAACCTTGCTCCATTATAGATATCTGCTTTCTCTGGATTTTATCAAGTTCGTTGTCTCGTTAGAGGCGGGGTAAAGTTAATTCGGCGAAAACAAGGCATGTTTATAAGATTTTTTTTTGGCGTAACGGATAGTGTTCGTTTATTGAAAAATTTACATATGATAAAGTAACATTTAAACAACATTCTCCTAAATTTGCATTGCAAAATATTCAAAATTGAGCGAGTGAAAATTAAACCCCGGAGGCGCCTCGAAAAAAAGTTGGTTTGCTGTGTACACCATAACTCGCAACAGCATCATCTGAAACAAAAAAATCAAAATGCATTTGTTGAAAGAGATGTTTCTCGAGGTAATGACGGGAGGATTTTTTTTTTCGATTTTTCGATTTTTCGTAGCACTTGGGAGCCAAAAACCCGATTTTCGCTAAAAAAAATGGGCTAGTTTGTTGTTAAAAAATTAGTAATTATTAAAAAAACAAAAAAGCTCTCGACAATACCTGGTGAATTATGTGAAAAAGTACTGTGCAAAATTTCAAAGCGATTTGTTCAGTAGATTTTGAGTTATCGTGTACACGGACTTCAAATATGACAAGTCTCAGAAGAACGGTTTGAAAAACGCAGAAGAGTTTGGTCGCTTAGCGCTCATTGCACATAAGTTTGAGAACACTTCTCGATTGCATAAAAATCTGAGAAAATTCATGCATATTAAAGGTACTCAAAAGATTAATTTTGCATAATAATAATTCCAAAATATTATTAACAAAATGATGAAAAAACAATAGCGCGCCGCGCAGCTGCCGCCTAGGTATAAAACCCGGCATGGAGCAATAGACGCGCAAATACTCATAACTTTGTCAATTTTACTCCGATCGACTTGAAATCTTAACACAATATTCATGAGATATTATGCATTCATTTAAAAAATGAAAAATTTTTTTTTAATACTTCAACCCGCCCTTTAGTCGAAAATTTCTTGACACTAATCATCACTAATATATGGATACTTGAAACTTCTGTAACCAACAACCTAGTGCATTCTGCATTGGTACAATACAAGCTTGTTTCAACGCCACCGCATTCAATGAAAAAAAATTTCTTAATTTAATATTAAGTTCAAATATGGATAATTGTAATTACACTATAGAAATTTTAATATTTGTATTGGAAATTTAATATTTTAATAATCATTAAATTAATAATAATTAAAAATTAATGCAATAATATCACCCTAATTTACGAATTTCATGATGTCAGACTTTTATTTTTATTATGGCAAACAACGGTGCTCAATCAAATTATTAATAGCAATCAGGTCTTAAAGCAGATTTTATGCCTATGATTTCATGCAGAGATGGGAGTAACTAGTTACTTTTGTAACTAGTTGCAACAAAGTTACACGATACTTTTGTATCGAGTAACTAAAATTTTGTAACGAGTATCGAAAAATTTTTCGTTACTCGATACTTTTGTAACGAGTAACTAAAAAATTTTGGTTACTCGATACTTTTGTAACGAGTAGCGAAACGAAAAATTTTTCGATACACGAAACTTTTGTAACGAGTACCGAAAAAATTTGAGTTACTCGATACATTTGTAACGAGTGTCAAAATTTTTTAAATTACTCGATACTTTTGTATCGAGTTTCGAAAATTTCTCAGTTATTCGATACTTTTGTAACGAGTAACGAAAAAATTCTAGTTACTCGATACTTTTGTAACGACTAACGAAAAAATCTGAGTTACTCGATACATTTGTAACGAGTATCGAAAAGTTTTTCGAATTTCAATTTTTTTCGTTACTCGTTATAAATGTATTTGACTAACGAAAAATTTTTCGATACTCGTTACAAATGTTTCGAGTAACTCAAATTTTTCGTTACTCGTTACAAAAGTATCGAGTAAATCAAATCTTTTCGTTACTCATTACAAAAGTATCGAGTAACTCAAATTTTTTCGTTACTCGTTACAAAAGTATCGAGTAACTTAGGAATTTTCGTTACTCGTTACAAGAGTATCGAGTAACTTAGGAATTTTCGTTACTCGTTACAAAACTATCGAGTAACCATAGTTACTCGATAAAATTTTAACTAAAAATTTTAGTAACTCGATACAAAAGTATCGAGTATCGAGTAACGACTATAGTTACAAATTTGAACATCTCTGATTTCATGCCTACAGAAAATTGATAACAAAATATTTCCAACTGCATACAATCCTTGCAATCTAGTACCGTTTTTTTCTTGAAGTCTCAAATATGGAAAGAGGCTTTGAATTTTCTGGTCATATTATATATTCGCGGAAAAATTGTTGTAGCTCAGAAAGCGTTGGAATGAGCATTCAATTTCCATATTTACTTTGTGGTGGATGGTTTTTAACTAAAGTATACATTTCAATTTTCAACGCGAAGTATCTTTGCTAGCCCAAAAACGATTAGAACAATTTCTGTAACATTTTGATCAATCGACCTAAAGCTTGGTAGGCAAAGTACACAATTTAAATCTCCATTTGTGCGAGCAACAATGTTTGAAAATAAATATATTGGAGAATCTTTTCGAATCTTACTTTTACTCGATATTACTTTTTTAAATTTAGTTTTCCTTTTTTGTCAAAATTTTTTCATAGCAATCCATGTGAAGCAATAAAATAGAAAAATAAAATAACAAAATTATGGTATTATTATAAATATTTCAAATATTTTGTTAATTTTCAAATTATCCTTTAATACAGTCACACCTCCAAAAAATAACGTAAAAGTAATTGAGGGGTGAAATTGACCCCAATCATTTTGCAGTGTGATAAAATATCGAAGAATTAAAAAAAAACGTACTTTCAACTCTTTTCTACACGACCGTACCGATAATTTTCGACAAGTGTGCTTTTAGATATGCAAAGAAAAATCCTTTTTCCCCGAATTTTGTGGAAGGTATTCCAGGTCAAAAAACGGCTGGGGTATATTTCCCCCGGTGTGACTATTAAGGCTTATGCACAATTTTTTTGTTCTCATTATTACAAACTTCGATTAGACGGTTTTCCATCGGAATAAATCCAAGGTCCTTGTGTGACAAACAAAAACGGAATTCGTAGCAATATTTCAAACCCTAGACGAGGATCCATTAAGCTCGAGATTCTCCTTGTTAATTAATTGCTTTCGAATGAGGTTTTTATCGATAAGCGAATGAGATATAGTCTTTTTTTGGTCTCAAGAACAAGCGTTAATTTTCCCAAACCCTCGCTAGAGTCCGAAGCATACCACGAGGAACTTTGTGAAATTGTCTCGAAATCGTTCGGCGATCGCAACCAGGATTTCTGATTGTCTTCTTGCTCACAGTTTTTCTCTCTTTGTCTGACTCGAAAAGCTTTCTCACATATACGTGTGCACACAGCCAGCGATTTTCCCAAGTACAGTGCGTGTATGTGCCGTTCGCAAACTCGACCGAATCCTCTCGCAATCTCCCAGCAATGAGCTGACTCGACTTTTTTAACGTCATGTGTGTGTGTGTGTTCCTCGCTCTCTCCGCTACGGTCGCTCTATCTCCCGTACTATTCATCTGAGAATCTACCAGCAACGAAACCATCGTGTCTCTTTCGAACTCAAGAGCTCAGCATGAACTTCTTCGACCATTCGAAATGGACCATTTCACTCACAAGCACCGCAAGATTTTACCCTCATCATACGGAAAAAAGCGGCTTAAAACGATTTTCCACCTTTCCTCGCAGCTTCATTAGTTGAACATCATTCCAAGGTATTCCGCCGCCTTAAGATTTTTATACTGTACAGATTCAATCAAATTGACATCCGTTTGGGACTATTTTATGGCGAAGGTTCTTATATTTGTGAAATTATTCGTTCGTAGAGAGATTCATTTTTTGTTGCAACAATTTTCGATTAAGAACTCAATTATAAAATCAAAATGTTTCAGATTAAATTAAATTGACATCAGTTTGGGACTATTTTATAGCGAAGTTTCTTACATTTGTGAAATTATTCGTTCGTGGAGAGATTCATTTTTTGTTGCAACAATTTTTGATCAATCAACTCAATTATAAAATTAAAATATTCCATACGCAATAATTATCATCGATTTATATATTGGAAAGTATCCTTTTCAATTCAAGCGCTATCAGCCTCTCAGCTTTCGATGGAGCTTTCGAAATAATCGTAGGGATTTTATTTTATTTTACTCTTTTCACATCAACATTGGGGTTTATCTAAAAAGGCATTTTGGGGATTAAGAAATTCACATCTCCCAAAATCCTTCCATATATGTATATTGTTTATGAGAAATAGAAAGTTTTGGGCAACTTTGTGCTCCCAATTTTTTTCGAACTGGAAATCAAAGAGCGTCTTGTAATGTGTAACTATCTTAAAGTCGAGGTGCAGATTTTGTTTACAAAAAAAAATAATTTCAAGAAGTCCTGAATGCTTTTTGTTTTGCAAAAAAACTAATTAGTAAAGGAATAAATGAAGTAAGTAAATGTCATTATAAATGAATAATTGCTTTTGCAAAAATGTTTGCACCGATGACTCGAAGGAAAATAAAGCCGAAGTTCAGGTTTTAGAAAACCTTATTTATCGTCACGAATAATTAAAACATCCAAGAATTTCGTGACACCTGAATTTTCATCTGGGTGGGCTTTATCGTCTTTTAAAATAAATATTTTTATCTAATATCGGAATCCGCTCATATTTTGACATACGTTTGTACATTCGTCAGTAAAATTGAAAACTTGAAAATTGCGCAATTAAAGAATGATGATTATTGCACGCGATTAAATTTCAACATGTGAATGCAATCCAAATCTTATCAATATTAATATTCTTATATTATTTATAATAATATGAATAATATTATTATGTAAAGTTATAAATATTATAATTATTAATAATAATATTATGATTGTTACTATAATAGTATTCGACTTTTATTTGGTCTTCCTTCAAAGATGCGCCAGCATATAATGTTATCATTCATCATCTGACTGTCAAAATAATTTACATTCTACTCATTATTCGAGATCCGTCCATCTGAAAAGAAAACTTGAGAAATTTTCGTGATTCAATTTTCCTTTCGTTTTGCAAAAAGTGTACATAAGTGTACATAATTTCGTTTCTTGTCAAGTTATCATAAATTAGATGTATTGACTCATTTTTAGGCTGATCCGCGATACCTGGAGCATAATAGACCACCCTCAAAAATTAAGTCGAAACATTTTTGTTTTTCTTCAAATTATGATGAATTTGATGTATTTCCGTTCCTCTATCCACTTTAAGACCGATAAGCTACATCAGGGGTAAAATGGATTATAACAAAAAAACATTTTCAACGTTGAAGAGAATTTTTGAAGATTAAAAAAAATATCATTTTTAGGGGATTCCGTCATGCCATAGAATTTTTTTTTTTAGTTTTGGCAAAATGTCGGTGAATTCGTTGAAGATAGAATAAAAGTAAACTGATTTGGTGGTTGAAAGCGACAAAAAGTATGAACCGGCTTAGGGGGGGGGGGGGGGCGTCGTGCCCCGCATTGTGCACGATGATAAATTTAAAAAATAACATCCATTGCAGCACAACAATCTGAAACCATTAACGCTCAACTAAAGGGAATCCCCTGGGAAATTGCTGCCGTCCTGGAAATTAATACTTCCTTCGTGTAATCCGGTAGTTCAAGGCAGCGAGAGATTTATCAAGTTTGAGGTACGTCACACGTTAGTCGTTGGCCGTGAAAGCAGCAATTAAGGTAGCATATGGATATAAATATCGTCTCGGGAAAAGAAAAATATCTCAATCATTCGTGGCGTGGGAAGGGCACAAACACAGTGTCCGTTTGCGTGAATGGTGTAGGTTCTCTGTAAGATGGAAGAGAAGGAAAAGCGAGACCGCGCAATTTTTCCACCTTAACGATCGTGTTGAAGCGCGAGACGAAGAAAAAAGTAGTGTAGACACTCCGTTCTCGCTTTCACACAACCCGCAAAAGAGGAAAGGAGGAAGAGAGAGAAAGAGAGAGAGAGGGAGAGAGAGAGAGAGAGAGAGAGAGAGAGAGAGAGAGAGAGAGAGGGAGAGAGAGAGAGAGGGAGAGAGAGAGAGAGAGAGAGAGAGAGAAAGAGAGAGAGAGAGAGAGAGAGAGAGAGAGAGAGAGAGAGAGGAGAGAGAGAGAGAGAGAGATAGAGAGAGAGAGAGGGAGGGAGGGAGGGAGGGAGAGAGCGATGTCTTGGATGATAGTGTAAGGTTGAGGTTCCCTAAGAAAAACACTGCAACCAGACGCCACCGGATAAACACACCGAGGGCGCGAGCCGAGATCTAACTTTACGTACCATAATACATCAGTGCCGGGAACAACAATAATTACACTTGAACAAGAAAACTCGAAGGAGAGACTTGTTTCCCCGGTTATAACGCCCTTTAAATGGGCACTGCTTCTCTACTAGCTTCCTGCTGCTTCTTCGGAAAAGCGAAGAAAAACTCATAAAACTAGACGAAGAAAATGTTGCTCGACAATGACCTGGATGATCTATTCTTTATTCTCGAAAATTGCCACAAGAAAAAATTACGGGGTTGAACGAACTATGTCCTGAGAGAGATCGGAAAGGACCGATTTTCCATGCAAGAAACATCAGATGATCCATGTTATAATTTGGTAAAAAATAGTTTTTCATAAAGTCCATATTTCACAACAGTCGATTTTTTTTGCCGCACTAGAAGTTGCACAAGTCTGCCAAAAAAAAGATAATCGAATTTTAAAAAAAGCGTTTTGACGGGAAGGAATTATGCTTTGTTTGGCTTTTTTTGAAACTATTTTTTATGATTTTTTTTCGACCCAGTATGCACTTTTGTACGTGACCGTTTTTTGGCCATTTTTCGACCATTGCGTATAGGAACATTTTTATGAGGACATTTTTTATCTACGGTACACTTTAAAAAGTCAGCAGACGCTCCATTTTCATTTTTTTGAAATTTTCGTATAATTTTTTCTCTCAAAGTTATTTCACTTTTGGATAAAAAAAAGACAAATTTTGTTTTTCATTGTTGTTTATAGGATGCCAAATGTTGCTGAATTTTTTCAGATTTTTATTGTATAACGAAATACAGATAGTTCAATCAGATACAATTCTTCGCCGGGACGTCATCATCAGAGTTTTGGGCGAAAATGGTAAAAAAAAAAAACAAAATTCGTAGGAAAATTCTGAAACAATTCCAGGCGATTCCCCGTATATGTACGCTATTTTTTTCATGCCTGGAATTTTCTCTTAAACTTTATAGTTTTTGAGTTACGTTGCATCTTTCAAAATTTGTCTTTTTTGGCCAAAAGTGAAATACACTATAAACAGAGACCTCAATACGAACTGAGCAAGGGTAAAGTTTATCTTCCGGTACGATTTTAATGAGAGATTGTACCCCTTATATCTTCGTCGAAAACCTTCGAAATAATAAAAATTGGTTTTGAAAAAAAAGAATTACGTGGAAAAAAATGAGAATCTTCAACAAATTTCACAAAAACTGAATAATCGTAAGAAAAAAAATTGTTTTCAAAATATTAGCCGTGAGTTTACGCAATATATGCGGAAGAAAAACTTTTTTTCTTGCAATTACTTTACAGAGGTACATTCATTGTTTTAACGAGCCGCGGAATGAAGGCGAGAGAAGAGATTCCTCGGGCGAATGCGATTTTCCCGTAACAAAAGGGATTTGCCGGTGTAAAATCCTCGAGAAGGAGAAAGAGAGAAAGAGAAAGAGAGTAAATAACGCTACGATAACGCATTTACACCGAGCGGGCAGGCTGCTTGGGATTTTCCAACAAGTGTAATTGCAGAGATGCACGAACGGTGAGTCGGGTAGACGAAAGTAAGTACGAGCAAGAGTAAGAGGGATAGAAGAAATACTTGCTCATTCGCTAAGGGCTGTATAAGGATTTAAACTCCCGTTGTGTACGTTTTCAAGGTGTCTTTGCACCTCTGGGAAAGCTATCAACCCTTCGTTTGCATTCAACGAGAAACTTGTTAACGAAATCATAAGGATTATGCGGTATTGAATTAAGGAATATTGCTCGTCCCGTCTCTCGTCTGATATTTACTCAAAGCATTTCGTTCAAGGAAAAATTAAAGAAGAAACGTTTTTACACCTTCAACACTTATTTGCCACGCTTCTGCAGGATAACGTACTTGACACACTGAGCTCATTTGTACAATTGTACCCCAGCGATAAAAGTTCTTATGAAAAATATACCACTTAATCTTTTAACTTGCAAATTTTGTTCGAACTTCTTAAGAGGTTACTTCTCAAAGTAATACAGAATTCATAGTAAAATCAAAGTTAAATATGAGGAAAAAATTTGAATATTAAAAAAACACTGATAAAATGACACCTTTTACTAAAAAAAATCTCGACTTTTTTAATTTCCGACAAAAGGGGGTGGAAATTTAACTGAGTTTGCTTAATATATAACATTAGAGCCATGGGACGTCCAATATTCATACACGGTGGATGAAAACTCCATCCCAAGAACGTCCTTGAATATCCCTCAAATTTCTAACTCAAGTGCGAAACGGCACCTGTTCTATGTACTGGGAATATCTCTTATACGTACCCTGAGACGGTTTTTAGACGCACTAGACCCTAAAAAGTGACGTGTGACTTACGTATTTAGGACGAATAAACCAGTGACCCAAAAGATGTCCAATGATCATCCATTATATGTCCTTTCATTCAAATAATTCAATCGTTATGAATTAGATACTATTAATTAATTATAAACTTCATTACTGATTATATAATATTCGGGGCCTACAAGATATCCATATTTTACAGAAAAAAGGGAAAAAAATAGTTTTCGATTTTTCACAGTGTGGTCACCCATCCAAGTATTGGATTCAAGGAATGCTGCTTAACTCTTCTGATCTCCTACCTACCTACCTATCTACACTAACTTGACTTATGATACATTTTTGCGTGTAAAAACCTTGTACGATGTAGTTTGCTGATATACTTATATATCTTTGTCTCACAGGCCTTGAATAATGTATAATCAGTAATGAAATTTATAATTAATGAATAGTGGTTCTTACCAGTCGTTGGAGCTTGGAACGGAGTTAGTGGTTTAAGGATGTTCATGGTCTTTACTATCCACTTTGGATGGCTACTATGTAAAAACTTATTGTCTCAGAGTGATGCTATAAGCTCAAAGGAGTAGTGGAATTTTCTACCGGAACGGTCGAAAATTGGAACGGAGTTAGTGGTTAAACCACTAACTCCGTTAGTGGTTTAAGGATGTTCATGGTCTTTACTATCAACTTTGGATGGCTACTATGTAAAAACTTATTGTCTCAGAGTGATGCTATAAGCTCGAAGGAGTGGTGGAATTTTCGAACTAATGGCAGATGTCGCTGTAGGCTGTTGGCCTGGGGTGTTCTGTACCTCAGTGTATCAAGTAAGGGTTAATACGAGCTACCGTGAAATGTACCTCGCAGAATCTTCGATATTCTTGAATTTAGCGTTCAAACAAAATGACAGAGCGAGCAAAACTTCTTGGCCCCATTTGCAAAATAATCGTTATAGCTCAGATTGTATCGATGGCTCGGTCTCATTCGATTTGTCATGAGGACACTTGTTATCGGTAATCGTCCCAAGCCAAAGTGTCTCCGATAGTGACTTCACACAGACCCTTTTACATGCATCCCGGAGATAAGAAGTTTGCACGTGTAACCCGAGCAAAGTGTGCCTCAAAAATAAGTAGAGCGGTGTTAGTGTGTACGTCAAGTATGGAGAAAGGCCATTGGATCGTAGCCAGGTCGATGAAAAACGGGCCAGGGGTACTGAGCCAGGGGTACAAACGTTAAATTCATACAACAGAGAGAGGATTCACGCGTCGTTGTACACACCAGATATCTCTCCTTATATCCTTATATACATATTCGGGCTCGCCGGCGCTGTTGATGTTGCAACGAGTTATTTCGAACGAACGAGAAATGGTATTATTCATGATAACCAACCCCCGGCGTCTTATCTCGCACTACGGCGCCACCGCCCGTAATCCTCACGCGAAATTATGTGCCAGCAAAAAATTTACGGTGTCAAAAAAAGTGTGGCACGTTTACTTCTACGTCATAACGTAACATGGTGAGGTGTAACACATTTTTTTCTCCCCGTCCAATGATGAAATCAAGCGACCTTCATAAACCTGGGGCCCAAAAAAGGGTCAATTTTTTTCCCACGAGAACGTAACAATGATGCAGTTGAGATTTCTTGTAAAATTAATTTATAGTGTTGTACAATTTTTTTTTGCTTTTTTTAAAAAGTATTTATACTCAATGAAGTTTTCATCACATAAATAAAGTTCCCTTATCACTTCATTCGAATGAAGCGATGGTGGAATTTTGTTTTTTAATTTTTTATCAACGAATTAATAAACATATCGATGAATAATCTGGTCATGGAACAGAAAATGTTATAAATTATGCCCTGAAAAAATCTAAAGAGAATCAGATGAATGGATTTATGCTTGACTTTCATTGTTTTACAGAATTGTGATTTGGACGAAGAAGTAAAATAAAAAAGGGTACTAAAATCCACATTGTCTTGGTGTATATTGTAACCGGTATCGCAAAGGGCTCCACAAAAATCGTTATAACTCGAACAATATTTTGAATTTTGAGAAAATCTTTGTTGCCCGTAAAATTTAAGAACCTGCGCTATCAAAATATGCAATTGAAAACAAGAAACATCGGAGAGCCAATTAACCCAGTGGAAAACTACATCCTCTCTAAAAACTCATTTCATACTGAGTTTTTATTGGGTCTACAGTTCATAAATTTCCTTGTAAAAGCATGGATTCTATCGCCGAAAATGACGAGAAATTTTTTTTTTTTCGTGTAGAAAAGATTTTGTCAGACCCAACATGAACTAACAATAGAATAATACATTTCTTTTTGGAGTCAGCGCAATTATAAATAATTTTATTTAGGATGAATTATTTTAAATACATTACTCAAGACTCAAGTTTCTTGGATTCGACAATCGATTATCTAAATTGTAGGCAATTAAATCGTAGGTACTATACTAGACTGATTAATAAAAATGACTATTTGTTTTTTTTTCAGAACCCCCTTTTAAACACTCTGAAGAAGCTGAAAGAAGATGCCTATTAAAATCAGAGCTCTTAATATTATTGTTTAGCGGCGTCTCATCGCATATTTCTATTTTCCATTTAAATAACACAGGAAATTTTTTTTTCAAACTTTGAAATTTTGTACCTCGGCTTTAAGTCAATTTACCAAAATGAGCAATACATATTTTCGTAGATCATTGAACGCTCTACAGTAAACGTTTCTTATGATTTTTCGATAAACTCATTCCTTCAAAAGTCATTCACGTTCTAATCATATGTATATTAGACTGTGAATGTGTGCGAACTACTGGTAACTTCTTTGAAAATTAGGTAATTTATGTTAATGCAATTTAAACTTTTTTTTTTCAAGAAAGATTTCACGATATTTAGTATCAAGTTTCAACAAATAAAAAAAAAAATTAGCGTAAATTCAGAGTGAATTTCACTTTTTTTTTAGTCTTCGGCAAAATGTTAAAACTTGTTACTTAATATCGTGAAATATTTCTTTAAAAAAAAGTTTAAATTGCATTAACATAAATAACTTTAATCTTGAATAACTTTTGAAGGACTGAGTTTTTCAAAAAATCATAAGAGACCTTTTTTGTAGAGCGAAGAAGACAAACATTGATTTTTATTAAATCGATTTTTCAGTTTCTGCTTATTCTATGAACAATCCGTTTGTGGTTTATCTAAATCAATCATTGAGATTTATCATATTCTCAATCAATCCGGCCTGCCTACTTGGAAAGTAGATGTTTTTTCACCAATTTTGTTCCTCCACGAAACCAAAGTTCACTAAGGTCCTTTAACCCTTTGTGCCATGGTGGCACTCTGAGGGTGCCGCCTATTTGTGGCTGAAGTAAAAATGTGTGACACAAAGGGTTAAGCAAGGTTGGCAATCTGGAATTTGGAAATTTTCCCAGTCCCGAGTTGTGAGGTCAGACAGTGCGTAGTCGAATGGTTCAGTAAAATGTGAAAAATTGATAATGAAAGTCTGACAACGCTTTGATCTGGTAATTACGTGATGTGGAGACACGAAGTAGAGCGCTATGGCACCCTGATCTCCACAATTAGCTCATCGGCCCATGAATATCGTCGATCCCATCCCTCTCTCTTTCGTAACCCATCTCTATATATAACGATCATGTGAGGATGCGTAAACCGCAACATCGCCTTTGGTCGACGCTCGACTTGGTACTTGACAAACGGCATCGACGGGCCCGTTAGGATCCCCCAAAGCGAATAACCTCCGCTCTCTCCATGGCTGTTCCGGTAAGGCAACATACATTGTTGCATTGCTACTACCTGTACCGATATACCTAGTTGCCTACCTAATACCATACGTGACTATACGCCAGCTGGTTCTGGTTCCTTAAGCTTGCTCTCTCATTGCTACCACCATCTCGCCTTGCAGTCCCATAAGGCCATCCGAGCGATGCCAGCTACACATTGTGTTGCATGAGGTCCAATTTCGTATGGGATAAGGACTAATGTACGGAACTCGATGAATGAACGGGAGGATTTCGCACAAAGCGGAAACTATGGACAGCCGAATACGTGCGGAATTTGAAGGGGTGCTTGGACCATCCTCTGTGCACGATAAACGGGAGTCTGGGGTCGGCAAAATGATCGTTTTGGATTGGGATCTGAAAATGTTCCTGTGCAAAACAGAGTGGCTCCCCAACTGAACATCTTGCGGAGCATTGATTATTGGCAATTTATAAATTTTTATTCTATTCTTTTACTTTATCAATTTATGATGTAGACGGGTCATCAATCGAAAGAGGTCGATTCCAACTATTGGTTTATTTGAGATGGAATGACCCAGATAGATCGATGTAATCGAGGTTATCTTTGATTCTGAGTGAAACTGCTTTTGGGATCCAGTCCAAGATAAGACAAATTTCGGTCACCTACGTCACGGATCAACAAGCGTCAATTCGAGAATAGACATTATTCACATGGTTTTTGTTGGTTATAACCATAATCCGTTCTTTCATCGTACAAAACACTTTCATCATCATGATGCAAAATTTTCTATTGCCGTGATAGTACAGGTCAAGAAAGAGTATAAAGCATATTCTGGCCGTTGATGATGGGATAGAGCAAATGATAGAGAGAAGAGATGTTAAAGAGAGAAAAAAAATAGGGCGGCATTCGTCGAGAGAATGACCGCGGGCTGCGAGATAGATCAAAGCCGGGCCAGGAAGAGAGCATCAGGCGAAAAGTTTGATTTTTTTTAATCTCGCTCAGGCACTCTCTACTGCTAGTTTAGCCCCTGCCATTAACGTTCTGACTGCCCTCGTAGCCGCGCTCTCAAACGAATGAGAATGAAAGGGCACAAAAAGTATCGTGAAAAAAGACATGCGAAATGGAAATAGTAGGAATAGAAGGGCGAATTAACTCCTAGCGTGCGTTGGTGCTAGCCAACCAAGCGAACTCCGTGAAGCGCAGTAGGTAATGCATCAGAAAGAAAACAAAGGACATGTGAAAAAAAGAATGAACTAAGTTTTTAAAAAATTATAGCCACCAAAATTGTGGCTGAAAATCTCGAGGATTAGCGTGTGCTAGAAGGCGAAAATCGAAAAAAGTTAGTCTCATGTCGAGAAACTATGAAGCCTGATAAGGAAAGTCCTTCCGTTGTCATCCTTCAATGTTGATGAAAATTAAATACTGTATACTACATAAATATCTAAGAGGCACCTACTTTTTTTCTGAAAGTAGGTGTCTCTTAGATTTTTGTCCCAACCAACCATTTTTTTCTGTGCCTTGATGATAAATGATGAATTATCGATTTGCGTGCATTAGATTGCCTCGAGTGGAAATTGGTGAGAGGTCTCAGCTTTAGGAAGAAATTTTCACTCCTTAGAAAGTGTATGGGGTAAGGCCACTCTCCAGACCAAAAAAGGGCATATTTCGTAATTTTTTTTCAGCAAAACCATAAATTAAATTGGATATACAAGAAAAGGTGTTCTATTATACAACTAATTGACAATACAACATTATTTTTTCACGGCGATATATGCCAAAATAGCGATTGTGCAGCATTTTTCCGATGACGCCTTTATTTCTGGAAGGTCGAACGCCGAACCAACCGCTCCTATAATTTTTTAGTTACGATGAAGCTCTTAAATTTTTTCGATCGTACATAAAAGTAGCTATGGAAGTACGTAGGATGTTTTTGACGTGTTGTTTTTTGAAAAGATGGCGCGTTTGTAAATCAAAATGTATAAAATTCTCTGAGGAAATCGTCTCTAAGATTTTTATGTAGAAAAAGTAGGTGCCTCTTAGATTTTCATGTGGGAAACATATTTAATCGTTTCTAAGGGGTGAAACTTTCCTCCTAAAGTTGGGACCTCTCACCAATTTCCACTTGATGTAATCAAATGCACGCAAATGGATAATTCATCATTTATCATCAAGTGACGGAAAAAATGGTTGGTTGGGATACCAACTGATTATTCGTTAGGTATATTACGGCTACCGTAATCATCTACTTCGTTACAATAATCACCTAGGACTAGTTCCATCTACTATTCATAATTAGTTAACGTGACTAGTCAACACAACTGACTTAATCAGTCAGCCTAACTAATAAAAATAGTATTCAAGAGGATAAATGATGGAGGCCGAATTTTATAGGCACTGTATCCAATTATATGATCATATCTGCAGATTTGTCAGTACCCCAAAAATCTGCCAGGTGGCTTCCTCTCGCACAAACAAACTTTCCCCTCGACGCTTATAACATTTCCAAGTTCGTCTATGTTTGATTTCCTTATTTAATACTTTACGGAAAAACGCAAGATGGTCGAATCCGAAATAGATTCCCATAAAAAAGAGTATTTTTTCTTTTACCTTCTCTTACAGAATAGACGAAGCTTCACGAAATTGTAAACTTAATCTGTATCGCGACATTCAAAGATTGAAATGTTAAAAAATATCGTGTAGATGTGAAAAAAAATTATAATAAACCACGAGCAAAGTAGTTGACGCAACTATTTCACTCGTGGTTAGCCGAACTAAAAAATTAGTTGGTCTGCGATTCAAAAACCAACCATATAAAAATCGTTGATCCAAGCAACTTCTCGTCTGGCGCTCAGAGCACCGAGATAGTTGGTTGAGTCAACTAACTTTTTTGTTACCACAGCTAAGTCGTTTTTTTCCGTGAGTAATTATCCATTTGGGTGCATTCGATTATCTCAAGTGGAAACAAGTGAAACCTAAAAAGTATCTGTCGAAGGTCCCAACTTTAGGGGGTCTCTTAGATTTTGGTGTAGAATAACTGTATAAATTTCATCAAAATCGGAGGATGACACCAGAAAGACGTTTCTCGTGAGCCGATCCAAGGAATAATGCCTTCTGTCCTGACGATACCACATTATTGCTCCCTTTTGCTCTCTATGCGAACCAGTCGGCGAGACAGAATTTCTGTGGAAGCGTGAGAGAGCTTCAATGTCGACCTGAATCGCCAGCTCGTGAAATTACCCGACTGCTAATCCGACGTCTCCTCCCATGGGGAGAGCGGAGAGTAACATAGAACCAGGGGCGAAAGAGAGAGCAAGAGACGGGACAATGAAAAGATCCTTCGAGTCCCTCAGATAAAAGCAGCCCCATTGCCTCGTTGCCGGGGACATTAAGTAATTGAATGCAATCGCGAATACATCCCTCCTTCCCACTTAGTTCCACCCCACAACGTTACTGTTCTCTTCACTCCTCTCTGTTTCACGTCGTTTCACGACTTGGCAATGCTTGAGTCAGTTCCCGCCAGTCAATTTCGAAGGCACCGGCAGTAGCAGCAGAATCCAACACCCTCCATCCAGTCTGTAGTTCACCTCCTTCAAACATTGCGCCCTTTCATTTCTCGCACTGCCATCTATGTGTCCCTCCAATGTTAACGAGACTCTTACTGAGAGATCCACTAGGCTTTTATTCTCAGCTCGTTCCAGTTCACGAACGAATGAACCCTATCTTCTCGTGCCCTCCTCCTCGCTTGACGATGATCACTCCTTGTCAATTGAGCAGCCCAGGGTACATTTGGTAGTCAGTACCTAAAGTCAATTCGACTTATTTCCCAATCTACGTTTCTCTCGTTATTCTCCATAAGCGACGGTAGATTATGTATGCGATGTTCGTTAACGAAATTAGCTTTGTGTCTACTTCATAGTGATCGATAAGAATTAGTGAAAAAGTGTCTGAGACGAACACAATGTTTATGGTTTAAATGAATTATACGCGATGCTGTCGTAGACTCCATGTGATGGGAGAATTCGTCGTTCAGTTCTGTTTCTTCATTTCTTTTTTATCTGGCGTTGATAGTTGTATTATACGGCCATTCCATGTCAAATCGATCAATAGTTTGAATCAACCCATTTTGATTTCGATGAAATTTGGTCAGAAGTGTTTTTGTATCATAAAACGAAGTTCTACCGAAGGAAAAAAATTATTATTTTTTTTCGAAAGTTATGCAACATTCAAAATTTCAAGATTTTTTGAATGTTTAAAGTTTATGTTTCAAATATCTCGAAAACTATTATAGTTACAAAAGAATCGGTCTAGGTTCGTCTTGAAGAGCTATACTTGGGGCTACGAATGAAAAAGTATTTCCAAATTTGAAAAAAATGATGAATTTGGGGAATTTTGAATTTTGAATAATCGTGAAAATCCACAATCAATATTGACCCAATCAGCGTAGGGCTTTTTTTTTTTTGCACCACATCAGTCTGGGGGGGGGGAGAGTCCGAATCGGCCTCATGCTTAAAAAAAATCGAAAACGTGTTCTTAAAAATCTGAAAAAATTCCTAATACACTCTTAAGTCTTCTACTTTATGATAAAATTTTGCAATACAGATTTTTTCAAATTGTTTATTATATAAATAACAATGAACATATAAACTCGTGAAAAAAATAGTTTTATTCAAAAATTCATAACTCAGCGACAAATTAATAAAATGGAACGGGTAAAAAAGCAAATTAAAGCGGAAGAGTGTGCCTTTCAATAAAAAAATATTGCAAATTTTTTTTATGAAATTCAAACCCTTATTTTTCTATATGAACGCATAGATTTTTTTAGGTGTAAGTGTGGGAGGTTTTGGCAGGAAATATACAAATATTTTCTATGTAAAACCACTTATTCGGTAATATATCTATTAATTATGGTTATCTTATTGAATATAATTCAACATATTCACGTGGATGAATTGTGCTCGAGCCACATCGACCCCAGAGCGTCTTGCCATTTTTCATCTAAATACGTACACACAGGGACATGGTTTTTTTTTTGAATAATATTAAGTGAAATTGTACTCTCACTAGTACAAAAAGAGAGAAAAATAATAAATTCACCTAAAATATTGCTTGTCACAATATATACGTAAAGTGTGTGTGGGGGGGGGGGGGGGGGGGTAGGTCGAATCTACCCAAGCCGAAATTTGACTGCTGGCTACGGCGGACTGAAGAAGGCTCGGGACTCGAGACTCTGCATAAGATTTCTACCTGAGAGTACAATTTTTTAGGTCGGAGTAAGTGCCCGTTCCCTTGCTTCGTTCGACAATCGCAGAGGTTTGAAATTTCGGCCTGGGTCGAATCGACCCCCCCCCCCTCCCCCCAATACTGATTAGGTTAAATTTGTGCTCCAATTTTTTTGATATAATACTTGTACGAATCTTGAAAGATCCTGAAATTTTTAGAATTGCATTTATTTTCAAAAACATTAATTTTTGAATTTTGGTCAATTTTTTTTTTACCTCTAAGTTAAGTAAAGTTGAGCAATCGTGTAATTTTATAATTTTGACTAGGAAAAATTACAATAAATGACATAAGAATATAAAAACATTTGGTAAAGTCTTTTAAACGTAAACTTAAGGGCAGGCTAAACACCCTCCCCCTGGCCTTCCCGCTCTTGTGAGTGCAAGAGATAGCACCTATAGGGGTCCTGTGAGAGTGAGAGGGAGGGTCTTTAGCCTACCCTTAATATACATGAATGAGTAATATGCATGTATAATACTTCTTATTTATGTATCTATTTTTACATTCTTATGTCATTGATTGAAACTTTTACTACTCAAAATTACAATATGACATGATTGCTAAACTTTAATTGACTTAAAAGTAAAAAAAAAATGTTTAACAAAATTAAAAAATTAAAATGTTTTGAAAAAACAACGCATTTCGGAAAATTTAAGGATCTTTAAAGATCAGTACAAGGTATTATATTAAAAAAAATAGAACCATAAATTTAATTTTGATCGTGAATTTTGACGATTTTAAAAAATTCAAAATTCTTCTAATGCATCATTTTTCAAAATTTAGTTTCGAAAATTTTTTTTTTTGTAGCCCCAAGTATACTTTTTAAGACGAACTCAGACCGATTTTTTCGTAACTATAATAGTTTTCGGGATATTTAAAAAATAAACTTAAAAATGGTGAAATTTTGAATTTTGCATAACTTTCGAGAAAAAAATGTTTAATTTGTTTCCTTTTGGTAGAACTTCGTTTTATGATAAAAGAAAACTTCTGGCCAAATTTCATCAAAATTGAAAGGGGTTGATTCCAACGAAGTATTGGATGATTTGAAACGAAATGACCCATACGAGTAAGGACTCAGCTTGCTAAATTCATTAACCAATTACCAATGGCTCTGATGCCTACTCAGTGTTTGTACTCGAGTGAAAATTTCACGGTATCCAGCGAGATTGAGTGAGAATCCGCTTCCTCCTCAACTACCAACTCTTCCAACTACCGATGCTGTGATAATTTATCAACGCTTTCGAGAGTCGAGTCAAAGACTACTTCAGCCAATCATCGTCGCATTAGAGCTTACCAAGGAGAAGTGACAGGAGAAAGAATAAGTCTGATACGATCTCTTGACCTTGCGTTTGGAAAAGTGCCAGTCTTAATGATGGAAGAGAGTTAGAGGTTGAGAGTGATAAGGGAGTTTTGGTTGCTCGATGAGAAAGGGTGCTATGGAATAGCATAGTAGAATAGAAAGGGCCAGGGAGACGTTTACGAAAGGGTCGACATAGCTGTGAGTGAACTCGACGTGAAACGAGCGAACCGGAAAATCTGCACTATCCTTTTTCGTCTCGTGCTAAACATATATACATTTGTTGTACTTAGCCATGTCCCGTACAAACCCGAAGCTCGGAAAAAGCGTTTTGAGATATAGCGGACTGCCGGAAACGTTTCTGTCGGCTCGAAAGACGCATCGACCGATCTCTCTCCCCCTCCTCGTGCCCTGACGCTGCTCTCGATATCTCCACACGGCCAAATGGCTTTTGTGCTAATGGGTCTATTGATGGGCGACTTTTATTTGGTGAAAGAACGATGGTCAAAAGGCTTCGACAGTCCCTGGACTCTGCAAAAGAGGGTAAGATAAAGCGGCACGACCAATGAGGGTGTAAGAATTCGGCATCCATTCAGAAATTCTATAGGGGGCTATCCACAAGAAGAAGATAACTCCTTTTTGATGTAACCTTTTTCTTCACACCGACATTTACTTTTTAACAAATATGAGGTATCTTATCGTGGTCCCTACAGTCAATTCAGTTGTTGTAAGGTTCTGTGGTATTTTTTCTCTATGAACCATTGGATTGAACAGTGAATTGGTCTTTTGCAACCAAAAACCTACATTCACTAAACATTTTTCTCTATTACTCCATCGCTGCGTCTCGTTATCTGTTTGAGAATTCACATCAGGTTGAAGGAACGGCGATTCTCATTTTCCCTGAGGATTCTAAAGTATAAACTTAGCGAAGAATTATAGAAAATTATAGAAACATAAAGCGGTTTTCCACGAAACGTATTAGCTAACTGAAGAAGGAAAATTCGAGTGATCAAGTCGCCACAGAATTTTAGATAACAAGCTTTCTTGTTTGCCTAATTATTCAATTTCACCGGGAAATTGTCGCCAGTAGGTCTTCAGCTTGAGCATTTTGTCAAATCCTGATGGGTAGCGATTTAGTTAAAGGGTGTATAAATATTTTCTTACGCATGAGTCTTTCCATGTCAAATCGACCAATAGTTGGAATCTACTGCTTTCAATATCGATTAAATTTGGTCAGAAGTTTTCTTTTATCATAAAACAAAGTTCCACCAGAGGAAAAAAGTTGAATTTTTTTTTCGAAAGTTAGGCAAAATTCAATTTTTCACAATTTTTTCCATTTTTCAAGTTCATTTTTTAAATATCTCGAAAACTTTTATAGTTACGAAAATCGTAACTTAATCTTAAAGAGTATTCCTGGGACTACGAAGAAAAAAATGTTTCGAATTTTTGTTTTCAAATGATGAATTTGGCGAGTTTTGAACTGAAATCGTGAAAATCCGCGATCAACATTAAATTTTTTGTTCCATTTTTTTTTTATATAACACCTTGTACTGATCTTGGAAGATCCCGAATTTTCAGAATTGCGTTTTTCTCAAAAATATAAATTTTTGAATTTTAGTAAAAGAATTTTTTGAAATTAATTAATTAATTAAAAGTTTCATATTCTTATGTTATTCATTGGAATTTTTACTGTACAAAATTACCAAATTACATGATCGCTGAACCTTACTTAGAAATGAAAAAAAATATAAAAAACTTTTTTATACAAAAATTATAAAATTCATATTTTCGAAAAAAATAACGCAATTTTGAAAATTTCAGGATCTTCTTAGATCAGTACAAGATATTACATTTTAAAAAAATGTCCTAAAAATTGAATGTCTATCATAGATTCTCACGATTTGAAAAAATTAAAAATTCTCCAAATTCATCATTTTTCAAACAAAATTTTCAGAATTAATTTTTTTTCGTAGCCCCAAGTATACTCTTTGAGCCAAACCTAGAATGATTTTCGTAACCATAATAGTTTTTGAGATATTTTAAAAATAAACTTGAAAAATTCAAAAAATATTGAAGTTTTGAATTTTGTCTAACTGTCGTAAAAAAGAAAAATAATTTTTCCCTTTGGTAGAACTTCGTTTTTTGATAAAAGGAAACTCTGACCAAATTTCATCGAAATTAAAAGGGGTCGATTCCAACTATTGGTCGATTTGACATGGAATGACCTACATGCATTTGCATGTAGATCATTCCATGTAATATAGGCCCCCGTAATGCAAAGAAGGTAATGTAGTGTTAAAAAATGATGAGTTCTGGTTTATCTTTCATCTTTATTTTGTAATCGTCCAGATTAGTTATAGCCTTTCTTTCGTGCCTATGAATTTCCTTTTAGAACATTTCCAAGTTTTTGCATACTCTCGTAGCCCGTGAAGCTACATTACGAGCTTAACGTTTTCCCAGAATATACTGGTTTTTCTTGCCAGTTCGCACCATCATTAGCTTGTTTTCAAGTATGATGGAGCATAAGTTTTAATCTTGCGAACAGGCAAGCAGCGATGCTTCGTTAGCCGTAGCGCGGAGATGAAAAAGTTGCACTAACACACGGTGCTTCATCAAAGTTTTTGGGGAATTTTCATGTTCCGCATGAATTGTCAAGTACGTCAGTATTCTTCTTGCTTGGGTTCATAATCCGTGTTCTACGCATAATAACATTAATAACATAAGGTGGCCGTGTCATGAATGTATGCGTGTGTTTCTGTATATGAAAATTCACTTCATTACTATGCGAATTGACATTGAACAAACGATGACTTGCACTTGCAGCACCAGCAACAACCTTACAACTATAAAAGCGACACATGCACCCATTCTACGTTCTAAAATAGGTATGTTAATTGCCAAGTAAGCCACAATATAGCTCGTTCAATACTGGTAAGCAGGAAGTATGTGACTCCTTGCCACCAACCCTGTACCCAACTTCCAGGCTGTACCTGATACACGATTGCACTACTATGAAACTGGTCGCGCCTAAACCAGTAAATAGGAAGGGAGAGAGAGTTGGAGAGCTCTAGTGTTACCTCTTGTTTAGTTGATATACGCCAGTTCATTATCACTCTACGGGGAACCGAACCTAGAGCATGCAACCAGCTATCACACAGAGCGCGGCAACAGCAATGAAGTAGTAGTACCATGGCCTGTTGTAGAGGTATTAGCGGGCAGGTTACAGAGTATAGAGACCCTACAGGTATTACTCGCGTGCACCATTCCAAAGAACGTGTCGCTACTCGAACGAAAATGTACGATACATCCACCGTTCAACGAGAATTCACCCATGGTATATGTATTACAGTTCACCGGACTCCCCAGTTCTGCTCCAGTCCTGCCATGGTCGAGTAGAATGCCGATCACGTATCTAGCAATTGGTGGTCCATTGGTCAAAGTGCCGAAGTGTATGCTTTATATGCTGCTCTCCTTACGGTGGGGACAACGACCATACCTCCAATTCCCTGATCAACTGATGGTGCTTCGGTCCCTTCGAAATTCTCAGCATTGCCAAGAGCACAACGCCGAGAGTCGATCGATTCTTCGTTCGCAATGGACGTTGTCAACCATTGTCCAACATCATCCATTTCATCCATACACGTGATGGTTTTTCATCACGTAGGGTTTTGAACAAGGCTTTAAACAACATAGCGTGACATAATGTAGCGTTAAATCGTAGGACAAAGGTTTCGAAGGACTTTCCACTTCCCAATAAATTTATATGAAGACGTGGCGCAATGTGGAGTTGTGCACGAAAGACATTGGTCATGTACATACATCATGTACATACATTTTCGCATAGGGACTCGCTCCAACGAATCCGCAGCAGTCACTTCCATTACGGACAAGTCCCAACCAGAAAAGCTCTTACGTTCCATTAACGGGGACGATGGCTCCTCGCTCTTGGCTCTCTCTTTCTGTCTCTAGGTATCCTTGAATACACTCCATTTGCGATGCTTCTATACACGCCGTGCGGGTGAAGCATGACCGATCGCAAGAAACTCATGCAAATTTGCCGGTTTGAATACTCAGAGTTGTACTTCGCTATTGCACATAGTCGATGAAAGAAACAGAACCACTCCGACTAAACTTTTTACGCTTTTAAGAATTTTGTGATCACCAGAATGACAATATCTCTAAGAGTTATACAATATGTACACTACCGTCCAAAAGTTTGGAAACACTCGCCCCGATTCCGCGCCGCACAAAAATCTTCACTGCTCTTTTAAAGATAAAGGTATTTCAATTCAACAAGCGGCGTTTCGAAAGGTACATATTCAGCTTCGTTTTGTTTTATCCAAAAAAAATTCCATCTGGTTTTCTAACGGCGTACTGTGTTAAAGAAAATCGATTTTTTTTTTGAAAAAGCTAAAGGAAGCTGAATATGTCGCTTTCTAAACGCCGCTCATTGAATTGAAATATCTCAATTTTTAAAAGAGCTGTGAACATTGTTGTGCGGCGCGAAATCGCGACGAGTGTTTCCAAACTTTTGGACGGCAGAAGACACAGAAGTGTAGATGGGAATTTGAACTTAATTGATGCAGTTTCTTTGAGTAAGTGTGAAAGCGAGGATATCGTCATTGCTGATAGGACGTGAAAGTTGTTGTTGGTTAGAGTATAACCGCGTGAGCAGCTTAAAGGGAAAATCATGAAACCGCAGTCAGATGCTCTCAAGGGTAGAATGTATACAGCGCATGTTTGAAGGAACACTCTGGGTATTCCTGGAGCATCGCACAGCAGCGATGTCCGAAGTGTGCGAGTCCTTGCTGGCAAACGAAAGCTCTGTTCATGAATAATGCACGCGGACCTAATACGCTCTTCCTGCGCTTTCGGCCCGATGACGTTGAGCTTATAGAACGTGCGGCACGCACCACATGCAAGACCCATTCCTCGACTAGCCGGTTACACAGGAGCAAGGTGCGACAAATGCCTCCGATTTGCCGGCTCATCGTTGACCTTTGAAACACATAAGCAATCTGCAAAAGATTTTCTTAGATGGGTTGGGGTATGGGAATGGTATTTCCCATCTTTCTCATTAATCGTCATTCTGTCGGTTGGCTGGGTGGAATTTTATTGAACAAAGTGACTTGGAAGAAATGGTGGACTAATTGTGATAAAACTTCAACATGGTACAATCGATCGGTGAAATCCGATTGAACGAGACGCGTCGCCAATCGAGATTAGGTGTCCTACAGAAAGGACAATCGTTCGCAATCAAGAGAAAGCTTTAAATCGAGTGAAAGGGCACGACAGTCCCGACTGTCTAACTATAGAAAGAAGAGTTTGGAAGTCGCTCTTGCGAAGCCTGGCGAAAGTTTCAGCGATGCTGAAACTTTAAAGGGCGTTTGTCAAGCTTGGGACTCGGGATCGCGGATACTCAAATACTCATTGGCGAAAAGTAGAGAGAATCCCAGAGCCATTCTCCTTCATGGCTTGTCCGACATGCTGGCGATAGATAATTATATACAGTACAACATAGAACTGTGTTGTATTTTTTGTGATGCTGCAGCACTGTTACCCTCCCGACCTCTTTACTCTAAATGACATCCAAAGCTTCAAATTATCTATTTTATGGCATATTTTGGCAGCATTACTTCATACAAGTGTTACAGAGTTCTTCTAGTTGTCTCGTTACTGACAAGGAAGCGTTGCGAGGTGTCTTGCTCTGATTATCTTATCTCTGAAATATGATATAGTCATCTCAAAAAATAAGGACACGTATATTAATGGATAATCCAGTAGTCCAGCATTCCAAGCTGCAAATCCAGTAATTTTGCATATGGAGCTGTCACGAAAGATTACTAGAGTATTTCATGCATTTTAAACGGGAAATGACGTGTGGTTGAACAGCCAGTAACAATTTACTCTGCCAGACCAGTAAATAATTCTAAGCAGCATTATATAACTAGACAATCACAATATATTTTTGACCACTTGCAATGGTCTACTTTGGGACTATGAAAAAAAAAATACCACGCAACGTTTCCTTGTGAGTCGTCAGAGTTTGATCGTGAGCCTCAAAACGATCATTGAGTACGTCTATAGTCGCGTGCTTTCGAGTTTATATTTAACGTTCAGGCAAAACTCCTCGAGGTACATTATCATTTGGCAAACCTCTCGGAGTCTGAAAAATTACATTAAAATAGCCTTCTACAAATGCGCCAAAAACAAACTTGGCTTTGGAGAATCAATATAACCCCATATAATAATAAGGCTTTCGGCCAGCGAAGTTTTTCTAACCCAGTATCAGAGCTAGGCAGTACTTGAAGTACCCGGTAATTGCGACGTACTTGAAATACTTAAAAAGTGCTTCAAGTACTGTACTCAACTTTTCAAGTACTTGAAAACCACTTCAAGTACTGCACTTAAATTTTCAAATACTTGGCCTGTACTTCAAGTATTGTTCTTGGAATTTCAAATTTGTTCTTAAACTTTGAATACTTGTTTAAGTACAAGTATTAAGTACTTTTGAATGTGTCTTGCTTGCATGTACGAAGTCTTTAAATATGTAATTGAAAATAATATTTCGTGACGTATGGACATACTGTACCTCAACTGTCGTCGACGACAGTTTTTTTTAAGACGAACATGAAATTGGAGTAGTTCTAACAATCCATGTATTATATTCTTTATTTTTTCTTTTTGAAACCTGTATGAAAATAACTCATATTTACAATTGTCAATGCTATTTTTGAATAATTTTTATTCTTCGTTTAAATACTTCCGTTCCAATTTGCTCAATCTAGTCTCAGTCTATATTACGCAAGGTGGAAATATGTTTTGATACAAAAAATACTCGAATAAAAATCGAATGAGAATAGGAAATCAAATGTCAATACTAGAACTTACGAGACATACCTAAAAACTTGAAAAGTACTTGATGTTTGGTACTTGATTTTTCAAGTACTTGTACTTCAATTACTTTGAATCTTAAGTACGTCAAGTAATAAGTATGTAGCACTTTAAGTACTGCCGGTACTTGATACTTCAAGTACTTACGGTACTTTGTACTCGAAGTACTAGCAGTACTTTGCCCAGCTCTGCCCAGTATTATAGATGGTATTGTATTCTATTATTAAAGCAGTTTTATACATTATTCAGCGTGGATTATAATTGATAAGCCATAAGGAGAGAAAAAATTACGTGTTCTCGGCCAATTAAAGATTCCAAACGATCACGAACAATAAAACGGCGTTACAGTATGTAATCATGATTATAACTTTGGGAATTACTGCTTGATAATATGCTCAAGAATAAAATGGCAAGAACGTTCAAAATTTACGGCTATCTATTTGCTGTAACATTGTGGAGATTTGACGAGGGTCTCTATGCATATGTTCGACAAATGTCTGTCAAAGGCCGTAAAAGATAAAAATATAAATTGAAATTGATGACGCTCTGAGGTTGAGCAAATTTGCCAAGAGTCCTTGTCTTCATTTCCAGTACGTGTGGTACTAAACAGGCCTCAGAGTCACGCCCACATTGTGAATTCAATTGTGGACAATGAAGTCCCTGCAGAACACGAGGTGTAACCTCTTTGCCCAAGTGGATGGTCCTCGTTCACCAAATACCCGAGGGCCAGAAGCAGCAAGAGCGAGGCTAACGAGGTTTCCGTTTAATGACTCTCTCTGCTCGACCTAGACGAGGGTAAATACCGAACGATGAAAATGAGAGGTTACCTGTCTTGACGAGCTTTTGGTTTATGCGCATGATTCATCGTTGCTGCGGACTTTAACAGCTCGTACCAAGCGTGCTTTAGTCTTGCACCAACGTTGCATGAAACAATAAACGCGCAACTATAAACATCCTTATTTTCGTTGTAAGGTAAATGTCCCAATACCCGACCACGTCCCAGTACCCGACCACTTGAACCAATATATCAGCAAGTTAAGCGTTCACTTAAAAGAAATCTTAAACTGTGAATTGATTTAATATCCAGAATTCATAATCTACGTATCCGACACTACTTTTAATAGTTCAAGAATCGTCTGTAATTTAATTTTGGATAAATATGACAGTACGCGAACTATTCGGGGCACGGAAGCCATTATCTAAGCTGAAGTACTAGGGAACCGCGATATCTTATTGGAGCTATTTCGAAGTGGTTTTTATTGTTTTCGAACTGAGCCTTAGCTGTTTTTATTCGGAAAGATACCACTAATTTGATCATGTTGTCTCAATTAGCCAAAAATGCATTTTAAGTACTTAATTTTCATGTCCGATTATTGGTACATACAAAATGTATCTTGTACCGATAACCGACCATGTGTCCGGATATCGGTACTTGCTCGCGACTATGTTCAGTCCCAGTAACCGGACATCTGCTGACATGTATATCATTCGCGCATAACCCCAAAATTTCGGTGACACATTCTCCGAGCAGCGACGCATTTTTCTCAATCCACCCGCTCCTTTCCCCCCACCATAGAGATCAGTGGTTGGTTATAGGGTCATAATGTGTGGTCGAATATTGGGTCATATAGAAAAACGGTTGGTCGGGTACTGGTACATTTACATTTCTCAGTATTTTTGGTTATTCTGAATAAGCAACTAATTATAGCAACAACAATACCCTGTGTTTTGGGAACTAGAGACTTCAAGCTTTCCAATAGTCATAGTTGTTATAGAAAATAGTTTATTTTTGAACGCGAAAAACAAGTTAACTTTTCCGTCGCCTCTTAGATGGTCGGGTATTGGGACATCTACCTTAAGCCATGATTGAAATGTTCGTTCGAGCATTGGTGGCGTCGAAACAAATAGTCGACAGTGCATAACGTAAATTTTTGCACCATAAGGGTGCCACGTGACTAAAGTGACAAAATCAAATTGGATTGGAACTGGATCCCCTGCAAGAACTCATTTGCTTAGTTACGATCAGGCCTTCGTCACTAAAATTCAGCAAAGTTTCACTCGAGTCAAACATGGTTCTGATTCGAAAATCTTGAACCTAAAAATGTAGTGAATCTCTTATTCCTACGGCTGCAAAACTTTCCTTGTCATCACAACTCTGAATTATATCAGTATGCTTATAACACTTTCTAGTCAGGTTGAGTGGATGAGTGGTGATAACGGAACGTACGTGTTCAAGCGACAAAACAGTTGAAATAAAATTCCAACCTCAGCGAGAGGGTTAAGACCTCACCTCTTCTCTCCTTCCTCACATTACCATATATACATGTGATTCTAGACAAGAGCTACTGGCAAAATGCATATAGTGCGCGC
Organism: Alloplasta piceator; assembly: GCA_946863875.1. Classification (NCBI taxonomy): domain Eukaryota; kingdom Metazoa; phylum Arthropoda; class Insecta; order Hymenoptera; family Ichneumonidae; genus Alloplasta; species Alloplasta piceator. Next base: position 43,453,530 of record OX333074.1, read on the forward strand.
ATGTGCCATATGGACACAAGGGTTAAAGTATGAAAGCGAAATTGCGTCAGAGACAAAAGAGAATGAGAAAGCAAGAAGAAGATGACCGCACACGATGGTGTGTGACTATGTGGTAATCCCATAAGTCAACCGAAAGACATGGTACTTGGGACATCTCCGGGGTATGGAGTTAACTATTGTCTACGACCTACGTGATCGGCATGTCGTAGAGGAGTCTTTAGCGTAACCCACTTCGTCGAGTCACTGTTGTGTTTGAGTTTGTGCGCTGGGACATCTGGGCAGACTCTCTTCTGTCCCCTATCCTCTTCCAGGACATTCATGGTTAAGTTCACCATTTTTAACGTCCCCCGTGAATCTCACGTCGAGGCAAGAATCTTTTTCTTCGATTCGACAAGTCTGGTCTATTGACTTACGTGGCCCGAGTTTGTATGAATGCGAATATGTATGTTGTTCCGAATGGGTTGGTGTTCGTGGGTAGTTGGTTTTCATCCTCGGGAGAGTCGAGGCGACCAGTTTGTGGAAGGAGGGTATATGGCGTTGCCATTTGGATTTTCGCGACGTGCAAGAGGCTGTAGATGCAGATGAAGATGAAGTTAGACTCACGACTGAATCTAAAACAGCAATAACATACATTCGTGTGAATGTTGTAAATTGTCGAGAACGGAGGGATAACGCATATGAGGCTCTTGACGACTATTATCCCATTTCAACGCTTCACCAATTCCCATTAAGCATGAGTACATGCATGAATACACATCGCTGAGTTTTGACACTCCACTCGGAGGATCTCATTACTTCATTTCGACACTTTCGCTTGCCAAAGTATTTCATTACTTCGTACCTCCATCCAGCATCCCAAAAAATAAGTACCCGCGTGATTTTAGTCATGAATCAATGTATCAGCTATTGATGATGATTTTAAGAAATGTTCTTTTACTCAGACTACATTGAACTTGCACATTATTTTTCTGGGGTGGTTTAGAAGATTAACTGTTTTTCCTATGCAAGTAGTTGCTACCAACGGAGGTCAGTAGCAACTTTTTCGGCCGTGGTCTTTCAACCAGCGAGATCGGTGACGGCTTGATTCTACGTTCGAGTGAATCATGCACGTCGTTGGTTGAGCTTTGGACATCTCTGTATTTATGTTTACTGCCGTCCAAAAGTTTAAAAACACTTGCCCCGATTCTGCGCCGCACAAAAAGTTTCACTGCTCTTTCAAAATCAAAGATATTTGAATCCAACGAGCGGCGTTTTATAGGGGCCATATTAGGCTTTATTTAGCTTTTTCCAAAAAATGTTTCCGATTTTTCTTGAACCCGGTACGTCCTTTGAAAGTTGGTCATGTTTTTTTGCTTTTTTTTAATGTTGAAATCTTGATGCTCAATACATGATATTTTTTTAACCGTTCTTCCTGTGAAAAAATTGTGGGGGTGAGTATAAGCTTCAATTTCGTTTTCTAAAAAGTTTCGTACGATTTTTTCCGTAAGAATATTCAATTTTTCCCAAAAAAAAGACCATACTCATAAAACGTAGCGTAACTCTGGGTTTTCGTAAAATCACTAACACGGTAAAAAGTTGTATACAATTGTTTGGATTCAATGCAATTTTTTTAGAATTTTTTGTTTGAAAATTTTGCCTGCTAACGAGATACTTTTCAATCTTAAACAATCTACATGGCTTTTTTATCGAAAAACTTCATCTACACGGCTTCTTTATCGGAAAACCCATGTAGATAAGGTAAGAGATCCGATTGTTTAAGATGAAAGAATATCTCTCTGACAGGAAAAATTTTCGGAAAGTCATTGAAGCCAGAATAATTATATGCAACTTCTTACATTTCTAGTGATTTCACAAAAACCCAGTATTTTCAGAGTTACGATACATTTTACAAATATGGTAGTTTTTTGCAAAAATTGAATATTTTTGCGGAAAAACATCGTACGAAACTTTTTAAATAACAAAAGTAAAGCTTATACCCCACCTCACAAGTTTTTCATGGGAAAAGTAGTTTAAAAAAATTGTCATGGGTCGTGCATCAAAATTTTAACGACAAAAAAAAGCCGAGAGATGACCATGTTCCAAAGGGCGTACTGGGTTAAAAAAAAACAAATTTTTTTTTTTTTGGAAAAATAGGAATGAAGCTGGATATGTCCTCTTTGAAACGTCCCTTGTTGGATTTAAATACATTCATTCTTGAAAGAGCAGCGAAACTTTTTGTGCGGCGCGGAATCAGCGCAAGTGTTTCCAAACTTTTAAATGGCAGTGTATACACAAATATATATTAGACTGGTCGTTAAAAATTAATTTTTTTTGCGACGCCCCCTAAAAAGCTTTCGTTTGATGAAAAAACGCGACATAATTTTTTTTTCTTAATTAAAAATAACACGTGCCGCAAGACGATCTAAGTTCATTTTTATCGAAGAACAATTTTTTTTTACAAACGGCTAGACCGATTTGAATGAAAACTGCACACGTTATAAAGGTATATAAAGGCTATTTTAAGAAAAAATAACAACTCACAATCTTCATAATAACTAATGAAAACAGTTAATTTTTTCGGTAATTATTATTTTGTCTCCAGGATAACGTTCTGGCACAATTATGAAAATATTTTTGTTTTTTGTGTTTTACTATCCCAAATGTCTCCAAATTTCAAATTGATTGCAGAGGTACTTCATATTTGAAAAAATAAAGAAAAATTTAAATTAAAAAAATGAGTTTTTTTTTTTTTAATTTGAAGTACCTCTTCGAACAATTCAAAATTTAGAGACATTATATCGGACAGTAAAACACAAAAAAAAATTATTTTCATAATTAAGCCAGAACGTTATCTTGGAGAAAAAAAAAATTACTGGAAAAATTAACTGTATTTATTCGTTATTATGAAGATTATGAGCTGTTATTTTTTCTACAAATAGCCAATATATTCCTTTGTAACGTGTCCAAATTTCATTCAAACCGGTCTACCCGTTTGTAAAAAAAAATTGTTCTCCGATGAAAATCAACTTAGATCGTCTTGCGGCACGTGTTATTTTTAATTTAGAAAAAAAAAATTTACCTCGTGTTTTTTCATCAAACGGAAGCTTTTTAGGGGGTGTCGCAAAAAATTTAATTTTTAACGACCAGTCTAATATATATACATATGTATATAAGTATGGGGTCAAAGCGAGGGTGTCGAGACCAGCAAAAACACCACGATAGAGCGAGAGGCAAGGGGTTTCATATATAATTGCGATACGGCCAAAGCGTTGGGTATATTATGCCTCGTGGTTGCTTTCGTGCCAATGGAAATATCGTGTGCACTGGACTACGTGAGCGTGGAAAATGCTGGAGGACTCAAGAGTTAGTAGCATGTACGGTCAGACGATGAGTGAAGCCGGGGAAGCCCCGCATTGGCATGCTTGGTTAAGTCAACTTTTTCCTATGTATGTATGTATATTAAGGTGGTCCTTATTTAGATCTCAGACGAATTTTTTATCAGACGCTTTTCAAATCTGCTCCAAATAATTAAAAAAGAATACCATAATCTTTTCCGATTTTTATCCAGACTCTAATCCATCCCAAAAAGTGATACATTTCCCTATTTGAAATACACGTATTTCGGCCACATTCTCAGGATATATTTTATTCCAAGTGTAATAATTTTTAAAAAAATCTGTAAGTGCAAGATTTTAGAGTTCATTGGTGCTACTGTTTTAGGAAAAATTCACATTATCGTACGAGTCAATCTAGATGAATTGCTATTCGTCTAGATTAACCCGTATTAGAATTTTAGACGAATTGCAATTCATCTAGATTGACCCGTATGATAATGTGAATTTTTCATCAAATAGTAGCACCAATGAACACTCAAATCTTGCGGTTACAGATTTTTGTAAAAATTATTACACTTAGAATAAAATATATCCTGAAAATATGGGCGAAACACGTTTATTTTGAATGGTGAAATATACCTCTTTTCGAGAGGGACTAGAGTCTAGATAAAAATCTGAAACAATTAGGCTATTATTTTTGAATTATTTGGAGTCGATTTGGGCAGCGTCTAATGAAAAATTCGTTCAAGCCTTAAATAAGGACCACACTAATGTGTATGCTAGTACCTGTAGGATATAAATATTCATCGTTGTATGAGTAACTCTGAAGCAGTTCGCAGTTTCGCTAGTGAAACGAAAGAAATGAATTTCTGTGATACAATAAATGTTGGAGTTTGAAAATTTCCAATTTTTGAGCTTTCGTTCTGTAAAAATTTGCTTTTCCAAATACACACTCATTTGCGATATTTATGAAGGTGTCGAACGAATCTTCACAGGATGCAATAATTATTCGATGCAATAAGGATTTTATGGTTATTTGATGGTAATAAAATCATCAATTATAATATATCAATAATTCAGACTGTATATACACTGACCAAAAAAAGGTAATGTGAGTTTGAAATGAATCTGTTGGAGATTCATAAAAATGCGTCAAGATTTTGTTTTCACTGAGTGAAACAAATCAGTGTCTTTATAAAACTTGCTAGTCAGGTTGAGTGTCTTGAGAAAATGTCTATTGCTCTAATTCGAAGTAACACAGTCTTATTTTTTCGATTTCCATGCTGCATCTATAGTTATTAATTACAAAAGTATCGATTCGAGCCGAAGGCGAATGTTGCAATCACACGAGTTCAGAAAAAGTTTCTCGCACTAGTATCCAACGAAATTTTATTGTACGAGTGCGTAAAGTGCCAGTTTGAGCACGCGCAGCGTGCGCAAAGTGGCACTTTGCGCACGGAGTGCAATAAAATATTTTCACGAATCTATTACTACATTATATTAAACTCTTATTTGATAGTAACAATTAAATTTGTATTCATTGGATTAATAATATTGATCGCATCATAAACATGAGATTATTTGGATCTCAAAAACGAATTCAATACGATGATATTTTTTTCGAAAAAATTATTTTCTTGCAATAAAGTAATTATTATTTTACTTCAAAAAATATTTTTATTTAAATAGATTTGATTGAATTTGTATTCATTAGATTAATTACATTTATCGCATCATGAACATTAGATTATTTGAATCTAAAAAATGACTTCAATACGAAATTATTTTTTTTGAAGAAAATTATTTATGGCATCATAAACATGAGATTATTTGGATCTAAAAAATGACTTCAATTCGAAATTATTTATTTCGAACAAAATTATTTCTTTGCAATAAATGGATGGTAGGCAGGGCGAGGGTTCAAATCTCGGTCAGATAGAGAAATTAGATCGGAGAATTGGCGCAGATTTGTCTTTCTTTCTATTTATCTCTATTTGGGGTCACTAAACTATGCATATTAAATTATTTGGCAAGGGCTATATATTTTTTATAAAATATTCAGCAACAATTAATAAACACGCATTTGATTGAATCAATCATTTTTCCTGTTGATTGGACTAATTAATTTGTTGATTCAACAAATTTTTTTTCTCAGTGCTTCCTGTATTGGAAGACATGCATGTTTTGAATGATAAAATGTGTTCTTGATTCAAACAACATATTACATATAATTGATAACATATTGTTAGATTCAAGTAAATTCGTTTATTGAAACAGAAATTTATGGAATTGTCTGAAAAAAATGACCCAAGTAAATATATAAGGGAACCAATCTAATATGTTTTGCCAAATAATGAAAAAAATTATTTTTCGCCTTCAAAACTTTATTTCATTGGTTCTAGTAATTTTTTTCTCTCAGTGTAGTTACTCCCTATCGTCCCTGAAATCGCCGTTCAAATTTCTTCAGATCTCGGTAAAATCTTTCTTCTTGCTCTTCACTAAAGTCTCCGTTATTCGCCGGGAATTTATCAAGATGAGAATCAAGAAAATCCATTTTAAAATTCATTAGACAACCTGAATTTGCAAAGTTTTTTATCATAGTTACTACAATGTTTTCGAAATCAGCATCTTTCATATAACTCAAAAATTTAGTGCACACTTCTTTAAAACTCAACCATGATGCATTCTCTTGGTCATTTATATAGCCAAAACGGATTCTGTGTCTTTGAATAACTTTCGGATTTCTGGTCCATCGAAGATACCTTTTTTTGGGTGGGGTACGAAAATTCGACGGACAAATATTTCGAAGGTCCGAAAGTTCGAATTTCACGATTGCGAACGTTCGAATAGCGAAGGACCGAAAGTTCGAACGCCAGAAAAGCGAAAGGCGAGAGAGCCGCTGACGCGGGCCCCATGCGTAAGAGAGAGAGAGAGCGATGCGCCTCCTCTGATGCGTAAGAGAGAGAGAGCGATGCGCCTCCTCTCTCTCTCTTACGCATGGGGCCCGCGTGAGCGGATCTCTCGCCTTTCGCTTTTCTTGCGTTCGAACTTTCGGCCCTTCGCTATTCGAACGTTCGTAATCGTGAAATTCTAACTTTCGGACCTTCGAAATATTTGTCCATCGAATTTTTGTACCCCACCCTCAAAGGGCAGTTATCGTCGCAGTGCAAACATTCCGTGGTGGCAAGTTTCTGCCGATACTTGTACCAAACTTGTCAAAAAACGAAAAATACAAAATTCATTTCATCTTTGCGTCGCCCAGAGGAGACACAATAGGATGTGAGTTAACATTTTTGCGAAGTACTGTTGGGTATTACAGAGAGAAACAAACAAAAACCGCATGATAATAATATCATACAGAAAATATTACTAGATCATAATTTTTATCAGTTTTGATGAATTTTTTCGAGAATTTGCCTATCGACCCCCAGTTCTGACTTCAGATTCGCGTTCAGCGGGAAAAGATACGTAGGAAAATACGGTGGGACACCCAGCACATACAACTTTTTTTTTGTGGGCCTGTGTCATTATTCTGTCATTTTATGTTCGGAATAAGCTTGGTTCAATTGTTGCGGAACAAAATTATTAATTAAAAATAACAATAATAATCAGAACGTTCAAAGTTTGTCATGTAACTCAATCTTCTCTGCTTCATTGATAAATGGGTTTCATAAAATCTCTGAATCATAGATAAAAGTAACATTTTTTATTTAAACTTGGCAGTCATCAATTTATATATCGTACGCACAAAAAATCATTGTCATAGTACGGCTGGACCATTAATGATCGAGCAAGAAAAAAAAATCTTGATCAAAATATATTAAATGAAGTGAAAACGACTATCTACAGAATTGGCATCACGTTATTCTGAGTATGAGATTGAATCGCAGGTATCTGTATATAAGTACACAAGAGATGAATTCACTGCGGCTATTCATAAGGGTTGCGGGATGTATTCATAGCTCAGATTCGGTTGAGAGAATTCAACCGAAGGATCGTCGAGATTGAAGGTGAAGAAAAAGTAACAGGGAGAAGGATATGAAGAGAGTGAAAAAAAACTATGATCGTCACAATTCAAATCGGTCTTTCACGCGCAAGGGTAACCGGACATCCAACACTCAGTGAATCGACCGCGTGAAAGGAATAATTCATGAGGGACTGAATATAAATACGAATATAAAGGGCTTAACCTGTGTTATTCGACACACGTTCTGTTTCGCGAATCAAGTCCTTACGTCTTTTAGAAATTTCCGTATGAATATATTCACATTGGTGTATATTTGTCCATTATTCACAATAGTTTTTATCTTCATTGTTGACAGGACCACACAGAATGTCCCGAAACTAACGCAGAAAAGTCAATTGTTTTCCTAAAGTCTATTTGTCCGTTCGTTATCTTTATTCAATTCGTAGGTGTCCGTACAGAAATTATGGTACACTGAGAGAAAAAATTACTAGAACCAATGAAATAAAGTTTTGAAGGCGAAACATAATTTTTGTCATTATTTGCCAGAACATATTAGATTGGTTCCCTTATATGTTTACTTGGTTCATTTTTTTCAGTCAATTCCATAAATTTCTGTTTCAATAAACGAATTTACTTGAATCTAACAATATGTTATCAATTAAATGTAAAATGTTGTTTGAATCAAGAACACATTTTATCATTCAAAACATGCATGTCTTTTAATGCAGGAAGCACTGAGAAAAAAAATTTGTTGAATCAACAAATTAATTAGTCCAATCAATAGGAAAAATGATTGATTCAATCAAATGCGTGTTTATTAATTGTTGCTAAATATTTTATAAAAAATATATAGCCCTTGCCAAATAATTTAATATGCATAGTTTAGTGACCCCAAAAAGAGATAAATAGAAAAAAAGACAACTCTGCGCCAATTCTCCAATCTAATTTCTCTGTCCGACCGAGATTCAAACCCTTGACCCTATCTACCATCGTACCTATCCTACCTAACTACCTAACACGCTACCTATTACGCTATCGACTACTACTATGCACTTGAAAAAAGTTAGGAGTTATGAAGATTCGAATATAAGAAAACATTTAAAAAACCAATTTTTTAATTTTTAACAACTTATGTATACTATTAAAGTATACTACAGAAATGATAGTTCTTTGCTTGAAGGAAATAAAAATTTCATCATTCCAAACAAATATTCTATTGGAATAAAATAATGTGTTATTTATTTTACTACAGCTTCTTTTCAAATAATCACAATCAATTTTATATCTAATAAATATTGAAAATACTACAGAATTATTTTTAGAAGTAAAATAATGATGAATTTATTACAAAGAAATAATTTCATATTGAAGTCATTTTTTAGATTCAAATAATCATCATTTTAGATTCAAATAATCTAATGTTTATGATGCGATAAATGTAATTAATCTAATGAATACAAATTCAATCAAATCTATTTAAATAAAAATATTTTTTGAAGTAAAATAATAATGACTTTATTGCAAGAAAATAATTTTTTCGAAAAAAATAATTTTGTATTGAATTCATTTTTTAGATTCAAATAATGTGATCAATGTAATTAATCCAATGAATACAAATTTAATCAAATCTATCATGCATTCAATTGTAACTATTAAATAAGAGTTAATATAATGAAGTAATAGATACGTGAAAATATTTTTTTAAATGAAGTGTGATTTTCTTGGTTCAACAAATAAGTAATCGAATTAATACTTTCATTCAATAAATAAATTCATGTTCTCAAATTCAGTAATTTTTTCTCTCAGTGTAGGGATCCAGCTGGATTCCCGTAATTCAACCTAGTCACGGATCGGGATCTTTTTGGAGATCTGACCAGATTTCATGACCAGAATGAAACGTTTGTAAAATGGAATCTAGCAAGGACTCTTGGAATGGATCCGTGACTAGGTCCAGGGCGGATCTTATTTGATGCTCGAATGATCCATAGCGGATTATTGAAGTATCCTGTAGGATCGTTGAATAAATAGTATTTATTAAAATGGGCACTTTTTATGAAGGCACCTGAACTACACACATTGTCTTTATTAATGACTGAAACATTGTGTGAATGTGTGTCGCCCACATGATTTTTTGAAAAATCGTCTGCAAGGTCACGATGTCCTCTGGAATTTTTTATCGCAGATTGCTCGCTGAATGGAGGATTTCTGCTTTCGAACACTCGTTATAATTCGGAGAATTAGCGTCGCGAGGCTCAAAATATTTCTGGGATTTTTTGGAGGTTAGGGTGAGTGAAATATGCTGGGAAAAAAGGATCAATTTGGCGAATCTTTCAAGGGTAAAAAGGGCGTTTTTCGGTGAGCCTGAATTCTTGCACTAAGTACGCGATTAATTACAATATTTTCGGTTTTGCTTCAGGTGTGGCGAATTCCGAGACCACCGTAGTATATTTTTGTGACGTCTCGTCACAGCATATACAATTGAATCTGACGAATACTCCAACATCGTGAGATTTAGCAAACTGGTCCTTTTCGGAGTTAAACTCGTTTCAGTGTCGATGACTCACGTTTGAATGCTTTTATGAGCATTTTTGTATAGGCGAAGAAAAATACTGAAATGAAAAATACGTGAAACTTTTTCTTTATTTAAACAGGTTATGTATCGCTGTTAAATCTTTATAATTAGTTATTTTTCTGTTCGCTACTGTTGAGCATACTTTAAGAGTTTTCAATAATGTTTGAAGTATTGACTGTAAATTGATCAATAAGGGTCTGGTGATAAAGATCAAGTTATGGTAAAAAAGAGATGTATTTAATTTAACCTTTCCATCCTGGTAGAGGTCATCATTAGATGATTTACTTTGATCTACATGAAAAAAATGTTATAAGAATAAATCAACAATAATTCCAATTCAAATGTTGTAATAAAAATAAATAATCAATGATTATAATGTGATGGTTTGATTGACGATGAAAAAATCTTAATTGTAATCATTGTATAGGTTGGTAGATAAATTTTTGTATTGATGAAAATACATCTTCCGAGGATGATCCTAATCAGTATCGAAACGTAAAAATTAGTACATAACTAATTTATGAACACTTATTGAATATTGCGTTAGAGAAGCACGTTATTACACACGTTATTGATCATATTGGTTGTTTACAGCATAGAAAACTTTAATTATCTATGAAAGCAAAGGATAAAGCTAAATAAATACCTTCCTCTCCTTTCAGACCTCCAAGATTTGGGCTTACTTTCACGACACAATCCTGGCTGTGTTTATCTGTTATATTTGAGAAAGATAGAAATTCGTTAGATCTAATTAGTTTTATAATCAATGTATAAATGACCATGGATTAATCCGGTGCATATTCACACCTCGTTGGTGTAGTTAATAAAATAGAGTAAATCGCAATGACATATGTCGTTTAGTTTATTTATTGTTTGTTTAAGGGGGCATAATAGACATAATTGTACACTACTGGAAAAAATTAAAGGAACAAAAAAATTTCCTCAATTTTTAGTGGTTTTCAACAATGCTGTATCACAGTCAAAAATGGTCGTATCGAGATCTAAAAAACAGCATTTTAAAGTTTTGAGTTTCTAGTTTTTAGATCTTTCAGCAACAAAATTTTCAAAACTACAGGTTTCACGCAATCCTGAGAAATACCGAGAAAAAAAGATTTAGCAAATTTGTATCACTTTTATATTGGCTGTAATTACTTGGAAAAACATTTTCCAGCTAAACCATCACATGGACCAGATAGTTTGTTTATTTAGCTTTAATTTGCTTTTTTTTTAGATCTCGCTGCGACGATTTTTCGCTAAGATATCGGAGTTTTAATGAAAAATGATCCTTTTGTGTTTGACCATTGATATCTCAGCAACCAATGATCGCACAGAAATCAAAAGGGGCGTTTCACAAACTTGAATTAATGCTCTACAAGGATTGATGATAGTTTTTTAAATAATTTTTTTTTTTCCATCCTTACCATGACTTTAAAAAAACAGGAGAAAAAGGGCTATTTATAGTTTTTTTTAGAAAATCAACGGCTCAATTAAAAATATTGACAAAACGACTAATGTTGAGCGTGACTTTTACAGCTCTATATACCCACAAACTCCCTGTAAATTTCATCTATCGAACGGTTTTTCTGTTTCAAGCAACCAAATTTTTGAAAAAAAAATGAAGGATCATTTTTTACTGATAAGGGGAAGCGTAATTTGCTCTGCTGTACCCCATTCACATTAAGCAGCAGTATTGTGCACCTTTATAGATCATTATTGATAGTTTATTATATGACTTTGTAACGGTTAACGGATCTATTGAAATATTCGAAATATTCGAAATATTCGAAATTACTGTTGAGAAATTCTCTTCATAAATATCGCATGAAAGGCCCTTCAATATACATTCTCGTCTCATTTTACCGTGTAAATTCTACACTGAGTGCAACTACACATTTATATAAATGCATTGGTGCTTGCGGTGAATGCATCTTTAATGACGTAGGCATAATGGTCATGGGTCTGGAATTTACGTGCTTATGACAAAAACGATTTTCTGTAAAGATTAAAGTTTCTGATATTTAGGGGAGGCTGGGGCAGGATGTCCCCCTTAAAAATTTGGTCAAAAAGAAATTCTTGGTTTGTCAAATTATCATCAATTTGATGTATCGATTCATTTTTAGGCCAATGGACCACCCTCAAAAATTAGGTCGGAATTTTTTTAAATTTTTATTCCAATTATGATAAATTTAATGTATTCATCATCTTTTTCAGGCCAATGCACTACATCCGGGGTAAAATGGACCGAAAAAAAAGTTTAAACAAAAATGATTTTTAACAAAATTAACAAATATTCATAAGAATACATAATTATCTATTATTTAAAGAATTAAAAAAAAATTGTTGGATTAAAAAATAATAGTTGTAAAATATAGAAGTTATTTATGGTTTAACAAATTTTTAATCAATCTATATATTTTTTTATGTTAACAAACAACAAGGGATTCTTGCAATAAGCAAGACATTTTTGTGATTTTTCAAAGCGAAGATCTTAGTTATTGTAAAAAATAATGAGCAGTTTTTATTTAACAAATCGAAAGTATACCGGAAAAAAAAATTCATCAAACACTAGATTTTTACACTCAAAAGAAACTCAATAATTTATCGATTTCTTTACAGCAAACTAAGGGAATTCGCGACAAGATCTTTTGCAGCATTCTGTATTTATTTTTTAACGCTTATCGCAGGCGAATTGAAATAAAACAACAGGGTACGTAAAATATTTATTGAAGCAGTCTGCCTCTTTTAAATTTAAATGAAAAAAAAATCCGAATGGTACGACCGAACAAAGGATGCTTTTCCCATCGGGAACTGGAATAATTTTTTTTTAAATTTCGATCTCAGGAAAATTTTATTCGAAGTTTTTGTTCGTGGCTTGGTATTGGGCGCTATGAAGGCGTTAAACGGCAGGAAAAATACCGCCCCTATACGTATATATACATGACTACGTGCACTTTATGGTTGGACTACGTGCTTCTATGTATTATGCAATATATGCATATATGTAGATGTGAGTATGCCTTGGGTATATCTCATGTGCTGGGAAGCGCCACGAGGGAACATGCATGCATCAATAGCTGCAGTACGATAATTCGACATGATTCGACGTTGGCGTTGATGCAGAATACATTGAACGAGAGGGAGGAAAAACGCATTGGAGCTTACGACGAACGCTTCGCATTGGACAAAAGCTAGATATGCGCGTTTCTCTGTAATGACATTTAATCAAAACAATTATATTATATGTGACCAATGGCAGAATGAAATTAGAATTTAAAAGAATATGAATTATCATTATCATTATATAAATATGAATTATTACGTTCAAATATGGAAAATATAAAAAATTTTAATTTATTAGTTTTTTCCCCCAGAAGCACCGGGGCTTTCACCTTTAGCCAAACCCCTCTCTCCTATCTTCCACTTCTTCCACTTCCACTTTCCAATCTTCCACTTCCAATATCCCCCACCTCGCTCCTCCCCCCCCCCTCCTCGAGTTGGGCTTGAGTTTGTCTTCCGATGCCAGAGCTACGTCACGCCTCGACGAGAAATTGTAAACATGAACTACAGCTATATACATGTGACTCACACCTGTACGAGACTTGGGTATGCCACATATATATATCTGGAGCTTGTCACGCCCATATTTTTATTTCTCGACGAGACTACGGCACAGGAAATCGAACCCATGACCTACCGATGCTCTGGTTTAGAGGCAAGCACGCTAGCCACTACTCCAGAGAACCGGTTTAAAAAAAATAAAATAAAATAAAAATAATTTATTAGTTATTAAAGTATAAATTACTTCATATCACTGTAATCAATATTTCAAAAATATCAGAAATATATAAATTATAAATTGACTAATAATTTAAATAATCCTGTCGTCCTCATGCCTTTTGTTTTTCGATTCCAAATCCTCGCGGAACAGTTTTCATCAATGATCCACGACTCTGGATAATTTTAAAAAATCCAATTCGATATCTGGAGTACATAATAGTAATGATAATAGAATAATGATAGAAATAATCAAGAGTCGCGGTAGCGACTCGAGACAAGTACATTTCCGACCTTACCGACATGTCGAGAGTCGCACCAAGATTCTCTTACGCCAACAACCTTGCTTATACATGGGAGTATATCTATAGCGAAAAATTCATTTTTCCTAATAACTCATTATACAGAGTTTTTGAGAAAATTTGAGATGTACGTTTTGTCCGCAGATTTTTTCTCTTTCGATTGGTACCTAAAAGAAAGCTGTAGCTGGTCGCGTATGGGCAACACGTATTTTTATGGGTTAATTTTTCTCAATGAATATTCCATTGTCGGCCATTTTCGTCGCATATTTTTCGGCACATATTTTTCGCACACACCATGAAGCTAGCGAGTTAGCGATAAAACAGTACGTGGTGTGTTTCAGAGCGGTCAAAATATCGACAATGATCACATGAGTGTGTGAGAGAGAGCACTATAGGGATCGCGTTAGAGTGAGAGAGAGCAATATATTAACTTTGCAAAAAGTGGACAAATCACCCCCAAAAACACCAAAAATGGTGTACAAAAACTGGAGACAAGTACATTTCAAGAGTATCCCTAGTTTAGTCTACCTACAAAAAGTTGTAAAATCACTAGACATTAACCCTGAATACGTATTTACAAGCACATGTAGTATCCTAGTTCGACTTTTATTTACAAGCATATAATTATTATTACAGTATGCGGAAGTGAAATTTATAAAATATGAAAACATCTTTACGTTTAAAAATAAAAAATAAATCCATTACTAAAAATAAATAATAAATCGATGGAACAAAATTGATCACAAAAATAAAAAGTACTTGGCGAGTTTTTTCACCTGAAGCAACCTCATCAGCCATGTATCACTGAAACATCTTTTGCAAATATTGCCTAACTCGATAAGTACTTTTTATTTTTGTGATCAATTTTGTTCCATCGATTTATTATTTATTTTTAGTAATGGATTTATTTTTTATTTTTAAACGTAAGGATGCTTGCATATTTTATAAATTTCACTTCCGCATACTGTAATAATAATTATATGCTTGTAAATAAAAGTCGAACTAGGATACTATATGTGCTTGTAAATACGTATTCAGGGTTAATGTCTAGTGATTTTACAACTTTTTGTAGGTAGACTAAACTAGGGATACTATTGAAATGTACTTGTCTCCAGTTTTCGTACACCATTTTTGGTGTTTTTGGGGGTAGAATATACCGTAGAAACAGATAAATATAAAAAATTGTAGCAAAAAATAGTAGAAAAATAATTAAGAATCTGTACAAGAGTCATACAACTTATTCGCAAAATTACAACAAACTATTGTAGGAAAATGTGTTTATTATCATTTTTCGACGCACAATTGAATATTTTCTCTGATTCCTATAAAAGTTCATGTTAATTGGGACGTTGATAATCTTCTTACTTCTTACTGTTCGGAATACAATATGGACTGATTTTGCCGAGGGACATATTTTTTATTAACATGAACAGTGATATTCACGCAGGGGAGTTCAGAAAAATTGGGTCATTCCATTGGTTTGCAAAACAAAGATAAGAAAAAAGTTTAATGCCAAAAAAACTCGCTTTTTTCGTCTTCTAAAACAGACTAGTTCCTTAAGGAATTTTGCAGGAAGTATTTCCTGAATACAGTCGAAGTCCCCATTTCTTGACCTGACGAATGCAGGTCATTCCCACATCTTGACTTCTCCTACAGTCCCCACTTTCGATACGACGCCATATTGTACGCCGCAAGCGCGCATGCTCGTGTGAGCACGCGCATGCTCGTGGGAGCGCGCACGCGCAGCTCTGATCTCGGCACACTTGCGCACGTGTCTACAAACTACTGGGTTATAAAGTGGTGCAACCATCAATAGGAGAAGTCAAGATGTGGGAATGGTTGCCATGGTAACCCAGTCAAGATGTGGGAACGGTCGAGAAATGGGGGGCTAAGAAATGGACACTTCGACTGTATTTAATTCTACAGAGAGTGCAAGAATTTATATCCACATACATTTCTTATACACAAATTAATGAATTTTGTCAATAGAATAATTTTTTCGAGCGAATATTTTTTCTTTGACAAACGAAATATTTATCAAAAACTATTTCACTTTTTGTGGAGTACTATTTGCTATGTCTTCCATTATACTTCTCGTATCTATCGCGTGAGGAAATTCACGCTTCGGACACGTGAACTTCGAGCATTGAAACGATATATATGTAGTATATATAGACGCACATAGTTATCGACTTCCATATCGAAAAATGGTTTGGCGTGCTCTGCAAAGCCGGGGATTTTCCTCGGGTTTTAATAAAGGAGCGACTGTGAGGCGCGTGGTTTTCTCCCTCACGCTACGTTTTCGCGCATTGGTAGCCCGGAGCCAGAAAATCTGGAATAAACCCCGACGACGACAACAACGGAGACGATCGTTATATCCCAGTTGCCGGAAGAAATGCGGAAAACGGCTAAATGATTCGATATCGCGAATCCGATAAAATTGATAGGGACGATCGAATCGGTCTCGTATTTATAGCGATCACTAACGCCAGTATATATATGGGGCATTCCACGTAAAATCATGTGGTCATCAGCCTGACCCCCTCGCATTTTGATGTCCAATGAATTGTGGGTTTCGTTTGTCCCAAAATATGAGCTTAAATTTTTAGAAATTTTTATTTCATTTTTTAGGGGTTGCCCCAGCTAAAAAATCATTAGAGGGAAAACATAAAGCGGGGGTTTTTCAAATTAATAAAAAATTTCTTACAGAAACTAGGGCCCAAAAAGAATATTTTCGTCATCATTCGATAATGGGCCAAAAGTAATTAATTTTTGTTTTTTAATTTTAATTTTTCAATTGTGTTTCTATCATCCGTTTTATTTCAGGTCGGCGAGGCTAATAAATTTTCGAAAAATGTTGTCGTTTCACTCCTAACCCAAGAAAAAAAATCAAGTTTCACTGGAAAAATATTTTTATTGTTGTTATTCTCGCTAGAAGAAATAATCAAAATAAAAAATTATAAAAAAATAATTAAAATCCGAAAAAAATAGTAATTATTTTTGGCCCGTTATCGAACTATGACGAAAATATCTGTTTTGGGTCCTAGTTTCTGTGAAAAAATTAAATCAATTCAAAAAAAGCCCCTCTTTATATTTTCCCTCAATTTGGTGATTTTTCAGCTCGGGCAACCGCTAAAAAATGAAATGAATTTTTTTTAAAATTTAAGGTCATATTTTGGGCCAAACGAAACCCATAATTCATCCAAGGGGGTCAGGCCGATGATCGCGTGATTTGACATGAAATGCCCCATATGCACATATAACGTGCGTGTGTCTGCAGTGAAATACAAATTGTATTATACAATGGAACTCGAATATAATAAAAGTCGTTGCATTTTTTACGCGTGAAATTATCGCTCGTCGATTGTAACTCGCCCCGTTATAAAAGCACAATATACATTGTATTTACGACAATATATCCGAGGGCTTTGACTCGGGACATCTGGGATTTATCCAGCGCATTTGCAGGGCAAACGCGAAAAGATGTTGGACAAAAGACTATTCCCAATGTATCTGGTTGACAATGGCATTGTAACGGAAGTCAAACCCTCATCGACGAAGAATTTTTCTAGCAATCACATATTTTCGTGGATTTTTTATCATCAAGGGACTGTTGACACTGGCTTCCGTCGATCGTCATAAAAGAAAGATCCATAAACGAATTCGTAAAGTTTTCAGAAAAATCTAATGAAAAAAAACCTTTTGTGGAATTTGTTACAATCGAATCGAGCCATGAATTGAAGGTCCCGATCATTCGAACAATGAATTGTGTCAATGACAATGAGGATACCCCATTCTTTTCTCTTGATACCGAGAAAGTTTCCCTTTAGCACAGCAGACTGTTCCAAGCTTACAGTGCCAATGTTTAAGGATGTTGGAAAAATGTTGTTACAAAGAGGAACCTGATGCATATGTGTACGAATTCAACGACGAATATCGGAGGGAAATTTTTTCTTTTTTTTTTATGAAAGAAAATCGCTTTTCTGCTTTAGAGCCTCAACCGTGTTCTTTCTCAGGGTTTTTACTTTTAAATAGCAAAAAATGTTTTTCTAAAACTGTCATTTCCCCGGTGTTTAAATCGACGGCAGTATGGAAGAACGTGCTATCTCAAATTGTGCTAGAAGAACGTGCTATCTCAAATTGTGCTAGAAAAACGTGCTATCTCAAATTGTGCTAGAAGAACATGCTATCTCAAATTGTGCTAGAAGAATGTGATATCTCAAATTGTGCTAGAAGAACATGCTATCTCAAATTATGAGAAGAAGGTGGTATCTCAAATTATGAGAGAAGAAGGTGGTATCTCCAGTTGTGATCAATTGGAGATACCACCTTCTTCTCTCATCATTTGAGATAGCACGTTCTTCTAGCACAATTTGAGATAGCACGTACTTTTACCACAATTTGAGATAGCACGTTCTTCTAGCACAATTTGAGATAGCATGTTCTTCTAGCACAATTTGAGATAGCACATTCTTCCATACTGCCGTCGAAATGTTCATCGTTTGTTTTCAGAGGTTATAGCATTTATTCGCTGTTGTCAATACGTTTTCATCAAAAGCTTCAGAAAATGATCCTAATCAGGACCGAAATGTAAAGTACAAATTGAACTTATTTGATCCTTTACCACCGAATCTTTTGGCCGATCCGCAGCCGATTCTCCAAACATTATTATTATGCGTACATCCTCGCTCAAACGTTTGAATACACCAGTCGCTATTTCTTGTCGCACTAGAAAATGCACGACTCCGTCAAAAAAAAGATAATCGAATTTTAAAAAAAGCGTTTTGACGGGAAAGAAATTAGCTTCGTTTTGCTTTTTCAAAGTATTTTTTATGATTTTCTTTCGACTCGGTATGCTTTTTTGTACGTGACCGTTTTTTGGCCTTTTTTCGACCATCGCGAATTGGACGCACAGCTTCAGGACATTTTTTGTGTCTTTTCAATTTACGGTACATTTGAAAGGATTAGCAGACGCTCACTTTTCGTTTTTTTTAATTTTAATTTTAATAATTATTAATCCCAAAAAGACAAATTTCGAAAGATGCAACGTAACTCAAGAAATATAGAGTTTGAGAGAAAATTTCAGGTATGAAAAAAGTAGTGTACGTACACACGGAATTGCCTGGAATTATTTTATAATTTTCCAATAAAATTTTTTTTTTACTATTTTCGCTCGAAACTTTGATGATGACGTACAGGCGAAAAATTGTATCTTATTAAAATTTCTGGAATGCGTGACACAATGAAAATCTGAAAAAATTCAGCAATATTTGGTATGCCATAAACGACAATGATCAATAATAATTATTAATCATTGTTCATCAATAATAATAGTCATCAAAGTCATTAACAAATTGTCATTAACAATTGTTTAAACAATTTATTGATA
Organism: Alloplasta piceator; assembly: GCA_946863875.1. NCBI lineage: Eukaryota > Metazoa > Arthropoda > Insecta > Hymenoptera > Ichneumonidae > Alloplasta > Alloplasta piceator. Next base: position 43,472,848 of record OX333074.1, read on the forward strand.
ACTTTTGGGCATTTATAACATTTTTTTATAGCATGCCAAATATTGCTGAATTTTTTCAGATTCTTATTCTATTCGAGCGAAAATGGTAAAAAAAAATTGCATAGAAGAATTCTGAAAAAATTCCAGGCAATTCCGTGTATACGTACGCTATTATTTTCATACTTGACATTTTCTCTCAAACTATAGTTTTTGAGTTACGTTGCAAAAAAATTTGTCTTTTTTAACCAAAAAGCAAATAACTTTGCGAGAAAAAATCGTACGAAACTTTAAACAAAACGAAAATGGGGCTAAGCCTTTCAAATATACCTCAGATAAAAAAGACAACAAAAATGTCCTCAAGTTAAGAGCCCAATTCGACATGGTCGAAGAAGGTCAAAAAAACGGTTACGTATACAAAAGTCCATACCGGGTCGAAAAAAAATCGTAAAAAATATCTAAAAAAAGCGAAACAAGGCTGAATTCCTTCCCGTCAAAACACCGCTTTTGAAACTCGATTATCTATTTTTTTTGACGAAATTAGGGTAAAAGCCGGATAGTTGCCACACTTAAGGAAAAAGCTCTATTACTTAAAAATTAAGTATCTACTGACAATATGCTTTGTGTATATTAAAACATTGTTAGTTAATGTTGCATTGTGCACTATTTCTGTAAACCCAATTAATATTGTTTTTGAGTAAATCTCATTTCATTTGATCTCTTCAAAGAGGGATAGTTGCCCAACGTGGCAGAGAGTTGTCTCACGTCGAAAATACTTCAAAGGAGATTATAATTAATATTAAGTTACAGATTATTTTATTTTATTATATTTTTTTTATTTAGATATTTTATTATCAATTTTATTATTTTAAAATTAATAATTTCATTATTTTTTTAAATACCTTTAATTAACAGTTTTTCTTTCTTATCTAGTTCTTTAACCCTCTCAGACCAAGACCTATTTCCTGTTGAATGAATTTCGATTTTTTGTTGGGGAATACGAATTTTTAAATGTTGCTTGTGTGCGAAACCAGGCACTTGGGGGGTAAAATCAGGAAAATTTACGAATAATAATCGAATGAACAATCGTAAAGACACCATATCAGCTTTCATTTGAAAGGATATAACGTTTGGAATATGAAAAACAAATGTTTACTTAGTTTTTTTGCGATAACTAAAGCACAACACGCCATTCGTGAACTCGCCACGAGACGCTCTCGCCGTATTGATATTTCAATGGGTAAAAGCAGTTTACCTCGGGGTTTAGGAGTATCTATAGCGTCATCTGACCTAGCTTGATGGAACTATGCACTTAGAACCTTGACCTTGCCATCGATGACAATTTTATGGGTCCTCGAAGTGCGTGTTGCGTAGAAGCAACATACGGTCCGAAAGGGTTAAACGCTAGTGCTAAACTAACTTCGGTCCAGCAAGGACCACGCCTGGGTTTTTGTCATATTACCATTAGGGCAACCAACCGGAAAAGAATATGGGGCGACTATCCTTTTCGATACGGATACTTGCCCTTTTTATTGAAAAAATAAATAAAAGCTATTTAACAATATACCGTATCAGACCGTGTAGTTGAAACTCTAATGCATGCAAGGAAACAAATAGTTGACTGAATCCTCAACCATAACATTATTTATTCAATAAACACCCTGCAAATTGAAATTTGCACATTGCTTCCTCATCTTTATCCATAGTTCACATAGCTTCCTTTAACACACGGTATGGCGATCAAACTTGGCTTCCTCATAAAGGAAGCTTTGTTAACTATTGAAAAATATTAGTAATCAATGTGCGACTTCGATCAATTTTCGCCAAATTTGATCGTGAACAAACCTTGATAGCTATACAAGTATTGCACAAAGTTTCTGTGAAATATTTTGAAAATTGTGTAAGTTAGAGTGCTTGCGCTATTTTTCAAAAAATTCAAAATTTCATACAATTTTAATCCCTCGATGGATTTTTTCCAAATTTAATAGCGAACAACCTTGATAGCTATACAAGTTCTGTACAAAGTTTCAGTGAAATATATTGAAAATTGTGCAAGTTAGAGCGCTTGCCCTATTTTTCAAAAAAATCAAAATTTCATAAAATTTTAATCCCTCGATAGATTTTCGCCAAATTTAATAGCGAACAACCTTCATAGCTATATTACCTCTGTGCGAAGTTTCAGTACAATATCTTGAAAATTGCGCAAGTTAGAGCCTTTAGGCCATTTTTCAAAAAATTCAAAATTTCATAAAATTTTAATCCCTCGATGGATTTTCGCCAAATTCAATACCAAACAACCTTAATGGCTATACTAATCCTGTACAAAGTTTGAGTGCAATATCTTGAAAATTGCAGAGGCTAGAGCGTTTACGCCATTCTGGCAAAAGCGAAAATAGTCGATAAAATCTGAACACCCGTTATAATTTAAACAAAAAAAAATTTCATAACGAAGAGCAATTCGTGCTCGACAAGTGTGCCAAATTTTAGCTTGATATCTCGAAGCGTTTTCGAGTTATTAATCATTTACATCTGAAACTCAGGATACATACATACACACACACACACACACACACACACACACACACACATCCATCCGGACATTTTTTCTAAATATGATTTCTCGATGTTTTAGGACATTTTAAACATATTGGCATAAAAATCGCGAAAAAGATTTTTTTGACGAAAACAAAGCTTCCTTTATGAGGAAGCAAAATTAGTCACCAATATTAGTACAACGCTCGTCGAGGTCTCACCGCGGAAGATTTTCGCTCACACAGACAAAACTTGTGGGCCCTGTCCTATGTCTTTTGGGCCTGCGCGGGCATATTAATAATTACAGAAAAGCTTTAACGCTAGGAACATCTCTAACATAGTGTATTAAAAACCGGGGCAACTATCCCTCCGGGGCAACTATCCCTCCGGAGCAACTATCCGGCTTTTACCCAATACATTTTCTAGTGCGGCAAGAAATATCGATTGGCGTATCCAAACTTTTGAGCTGTAGTGTACGACCTTGTCGTGTGTCAAGTGGAGGCTAAAGTATTACCCGCGGCTGCTGCTTCTTCACCGCTGAGCACACCGGGACACGCAAAGCTGAGTCAGCCATCGAGCCGAGAGCTTCGCTGCTACTCCGGAAAGAGTAGAGTGAAATAAACTCATCGTCCTCTATCGCGTATCCCATCCTCCTGCATTCTTGCTTTCACTCCACATTTTTTCGGGCTCTCGCATTCTCATTCCTTCGCTTCTACATCTGCCCTGTCTCTCGCCTAACACATTTTCTAACTCCCTTTGCTCTCGCTCTCTATCTCTCGGACTCTGGCGTTCACCAAGAAAGAGTCGAGGAGCAATCGGTGAATTAGTGGCTTCTTGTTCGTGAAATCCCCGGCCATGCTTATGGTCTTATTCCCTTAGAATCCCCAAGCTTTTACAGCTCATCTCTCTCTTTCCCTCTTGCCTTCAATCCATTGCCACTGGTCTTTCAGCTCCCATCGTCATGTTCGCGTTTGTCTTTCCTCTTCAATGTGTTCTCTTCACTCAGTCTTCACTGATTTTTCGTCCACTTTTTCGGCCTTCCAGATTTTCATTGCACTCCCATCAAACCCTCAGTTATACAGTTTCCGGTAATCCGAAAACCCTCGTCACTCTCGTTATTCTGGAGATGGAAGATTCTCTAGCTTCTACTTTTTTCCCGTCACTCGGGTTTTCAATCGAGGATAACGAGGTCAGTGATGTGCGCTGGGTTATTCGTGGAGAAGAAAGAAAAGAGCATCACCGCTGCTGTATACATTTACACATTAGAGCGAATGAAAAAAAAAAAATTTCTCGGAAATAAGCTAAAAAGTTTCATGTAGGTATAAACGAAGGCCTGTTAAAATAATAGCTCTTAATGTTAAAATTAACATTGTCCGAAACAGTTAATATTAGTATTAACTGTTTCGATTTTCCATAAGAATAACATGGGAAAAATTATTCTTACGTCTTCTAATTTTTGTAATTAGCGAACGATTTATCATACGGAAAATATACAGACACATTTTTGTAGAGAATTGAATACTGTACAAAGAAGGTTGCGAGTCACTGTTAGACTAGTCCACTCGTTCAAAAGTTCTTCAATGTCAAAATTTAATTTATGGTAAATTTAGCCGATTTTTGGATATTGCACCGGAACTATTAATTTTATCGGTGAAATATGGATGAAATTTCATGTGAAACATGAATTACACTTTCGAGAAATGTTAACCAACAGTTCTCACTATAATAATAAAAAAAAATCGCTCTAAGAAACTTGTGCAACAGAATATAGCTTTAAAATTTGGGTTTTTTCTTTTTTTTGAATTCAAAAATAAAATCGAATAAAAATATACTGTTAAACTTCAATGAATGTCATTGTTTTAATAAACAAACAAATTTAAGCTAACTTCTGCTCCACAATTTTCTTAAGGGGTTAGGCCACTCTAGGTTTTTTGAAAAATTGATTTCTTTTGTCAAGAAGGTACCTTAGTATCTATAGATTTATATTTCAAAAGATTATGTGCATGAATAATCTCCAAGTACTCGATTTTCGTATTCAAGTGCAATCCCTCTTCATCCGCACCGAGCTTTCTACAAACTTTGAACGCATTTATCTCAATGACTCTGAAGAAATCTGCATCTGCGAAATGTCATCTTTGAACAGCCATATCTCCCGTGTTTTTAATCGTACAGACTTCGTTCAGGCATCATTTTTTTCGTTTTCAAATTTTCTAGATGCACTTTTTTTATTTTTTTTTTCGCAACCCTTAAAGGGTTGCGCATAAACGAAATTTTTGAACAACCATAACTCCCGTGTTTTTGATCGCACGAACTTTGTTCAGGCGTCATTTTTTTGTTTTCATATTTTCTAGAAGCGCTTTTTTTAGTTTTTTTTTTCGCAACCCTTAAGGAGGTTTAATTCTATTTTTTTTAAATATAATTAAGCCCGGTTTCTAAAAAAATAATAACAATTTCGAAAAACAAAAGAGCAAATTAGTTAGTTTAATTTATGTCATTTCATCCACATTTTGACGATGAAACTAATGGTTACGGTGTAATATCCGAAAATCGGCAAAATTTACGAAAAATCGAACTTTGACGTTGAATAACTTTCGAACGACTGGACTGATCTCAAAAAGTAACTTCGAACCTTTTTTGTAGAGCGTTCAATTCTCTACAAATTATTTCGATAGATTGCCCGAATTATAGATAGTTGGCTAGTTATAAAAATTAGAAGACGTAAATAGTATATTACGATACGAGTGCGATGAAACTTTTTCTGATGTGATTGCAACATTCGCCTTCGGCTCATGCTGCAATCACACGAGTTGATAAAAAGTTTTTCGCACTAGTATCGTACGAAATTTTATTGTACGAGTGCGCAAAGTGGCACTTTGCGCACGGAGTGCAATAAAATAATTTTTCCTATATGATCAACTACTAGATCTTATGGAAAAACGAAAAGTGCGGTGCGGACGATGTTAATTTTACTATTAAGAGCTCATATTTTAACAGCTTTTTTTTAAATACCTAAATGAAACTTTGGAGCTTGTTTCCGAGAAACAAAATGTTTTTTTTTCTAATCGCCCTAATACATATAGGCCGTTATTAGAATGGTTTGGGCACGAAGAGATCCTTGGCTTAAGCAACGGATTAAGGATTCACCGATGCGACTAACTCGATCGGCAATCTCGTATTCCTGACTCGAAAGTTTTCACTGAATTACGAGAGTTGGACGCTCGACCCTCCGCAAGACTATATCCCTGCACACACCTTTTCATTCTCTGCCTCCTTCTGATGCTCCTCCACCCAATCCTCAAGTCCTAGCCCTTAGATCCGAGACAATCGTAGATGCATTGATCCCTCCTCCTGAATCCATTGACTATTCATATTCGCCACGAATGCCCTGAGAGAAAGAAAGTTACTCCTTGGAGCGAATAGGAGAAAATGCGAGAGGGAGTGGGAACACTGCTGAAGAAAAGTAATTTAGTTTCTCGGGTTGCCTCGAATGTTCTAGCTTCTCTCTATCTCGCAAAAACTTCTTATCCGTACCGTGAGTCTTTTCCATCTTATTTCCCGATCGTTTTATGGATTAAGCTTGTGCATTGCATTTTATGTGAAAATCGTGAAAAAATGATGAACTAATCATAGTGAGCGATTTTTGGGAAGAGGCTGCTGGATTCCGACAAAACTTCAGATCAGAGATAGGTCAGACAATGGGGATGTAGGGTAAAAGCCGGATAGTTGTCCCGGGGGAATAGTAGCCCCGGTTTTTAATACACTATGTTAGACATGTCCGCGGTATTAGTGCTTTTCTGTAATTAGTAGTATGCCCTCCCAGGCCTCAGTGCCCAAAAGACATGGGACAGGGCCCACAAGTTTCGTCTGTGTGAGCGAAAATCTTCCGCAGTGAGACCTCGACAAGTGCCGTACTAATATTGGTGACTAATTTTTATTGAATAACTAATGTTATGGTTGAGGATTCAGTCAGCTATTTGTTTCCTGGCATGCACTGAAGTTTCAACTACACGGTCTGATACGGTATATTGTTAAACAGCTTTTATTTTATTTTTTAATAAAAAGGGCAAGTATCCGTATCGAAAAGGATAGTCGCCCCATATTCTTTTCCAGTTACTTGCCCTAACGCCAAAATGACAAAAACCCAGGCGTGGTCCCTGCTCGACCGAAGTTAGCTTAACACTAGCCTTTGAAGAACTAGATAAGAAAGAAAAACTGTTAACTAAAGGTATTTAAACAAATCATGAGATTATTAATTATAAGATAATAAAATTACTAATAAAATATCATAATAAAAAAATTAAACTAAAAAAATATAATAAAATAAAATAATCTGTAACTCAATGTTAATGATAAACTCCTTTGAAGTATTTTCGACCTGAGGCGACTATCCGCCACGTTGACCAACTATCCCTCTTTGGAGAGATCGAATAAAACGGGATTTACTCAAAAACAATATTAATTAGGTTTACTCAAATAGTGTACAATATCTTAATATACACGAAGCATATTGTCAGCAGCAGGGTTGCGAAATTTTTAATGAATAAGTAATGCATTAACCATTACTTTTTTAATGGCTAATGAAATTTAATGGTTAATGGACACTATTTTCATTAACCATTAAAATTTAATGGTGAATGGAAATGATTTTCATTTACCATTAAAATGTAATGATTAATGGTTAATGAAAATTATTTTCATTGACCATTAAAATTTAATGGTTAATGGAAATTATTCTCATTGACCATTGAAATAATTTTCATTAACCATTAAAATTATTTCCATTAACCATCAAATGTTAATGGTTAATGAAAATGGAATTGCATCAGAAAAAAGTAATGCATTATTTGCAACCCTGCCCATAACAATGTAGTGTATAATAGAAAAAACCTTCATTACCTATTGCAATGTAATGTGTTATGGACAAAACTTTGATCGCAAATTTGGGAATGGAAAAATATAGATGAATAAATGATTGCAATTTTGCATTACATTTTATTGACTTAGGACTTAGATTTTCAGGTACCTTAAATTCTCAAAAGCATCTATATTATCATTATAAAAAGCATCTATATTATTATTGCAATGTAATGTGTAATGGGCAAAACTTTGATTGCAATTTTGGGAATGAAAAAATATAGATTAATAAATTATTGCAATTTTGCATTACATTTTATTGATTTAGCACTTAGATTTTCACCTTAAGTTCTAAAAAGCATTTATGCTATAATTTTAAAAATCTAAGTCCTAAGTAAATAAAATGTAATACAAAACTGCAATAATTTATTCATCTATATTTTTCCATTCCCAAAATTGCAATCAAAGTTTTGTTCATTACACATTACATGGCAATGGGTAATGGAAATTTTTTCTATTACACACTACATTGTAATGGGCAGGGTTGCAAATAATGCATTACTTTTTTTAATGCAATTGCATTTTCATTAACCATTAACATCTAACGGTTAATGGAAATAATTTTCATTAACCATTAACCATTAACCGTTGAATTTTAATGGTTAATCTTTAATTAAAATAATTGCCATTAACCATTAACCATTACATTTTAATGGTTCATGAAAATAATTTCCAGAAACCATTAAATTTTAATGGTTAATGATAATTATTTCCAATAACCATTAAACGTTAATGGTTAATGAAAATGCAAATGCATTAAAAAAAAGTAATGCATTATTTGCAACCCTGGTCAGCAGATACTTAATTTTTAAATAATAGAGCTTTTTCCTTAAGTGGAGCAAGTATCCGGCTTTTACCCTATGCGCAGAGTATTACTCGAGAATTCGAACTGGAACACAACGTGCGAAAGTAGACTATGAACCGTGAATCGCCGAAGGCTTTTCAACCAATTTGCGAGCTAAGTCAAAGTTAGCAGAATTATATCGCAACATCCTAACAAAGAGCTGACGAAAGTATAGAAGAGAGGATTGGCTCCTCTTTTGGGTATATTCACCGTGGTCTCTATTGTAAAACTTGATACCGTACATTGTAAGTGAATTGGGAGTATGTGAAAATTCTCCAAAGGAACGAGGCAAATTGAATCGTCGACAAAGCTCGATGTATGTGGAATGTACTTTTTTTTCAATAAGAACTACTTTTTGCCTTTGTCGCCGCGGCTTCCTTCGGTGTAGACGGGATGAGAACACCGATCCGAAATGTTAACACACTGGAGAATCTTCTATGACTCACATCAGCCAACTTATTCCAACGCTAACCTCTGATCGTAGGTATCGGTGTATGGGTCATTCCATGTCAAATCGATCAATAGTTGGAATCGATCCCTTTCAATTTCGATGAAATTTGGTCGGAAGTTTTCTTTGACCATAAAACAATGTTCTACCGAAGGAAAAAGATTGACATTTTTTTTTGTTCAATTCAATATTCCACCATTTTTTCAATTTTTCAAGTTTATTTTTTGAATATCTTGAAAATTTTTGTAGTCACGAAAAAATAGTTCGGGGTTTGTCTTGAAGAGTATACTTGGACCTTGGGGCTACCAAAAGAAAAACATTCCGAAGAAAATTTTGAAAAATGATGAATTTGGAGAATGTTTAATCTTTGAAAATCATGGAAATCCACGATCAAAATTCAATTTTATTTATGTAATACCTTGTATTGGTCTGAGAAGATTCTGAAATTTTCAAATAGGTGTTTTTTTTCAAAAATATGAATTTCTGATTTTTTGTAAAAAAAAACTTCATTTTTTTACCTCCAAGTTAAGTAAAATTAAGCAATTATGTAATTTTGACTGCTCAAAATTAGAAAATTACTTGATTGCTCAACTTTACTTTGCGTAGAGGTAAAAAAAAAAAATTTTATTGATTCATATTTAAAAGAAACATCTTCTGAAAATTTCAGGATCTTGTAAGATCAGAACAAGGTCTTATATAAAAAAAATTGAACCGAAAATTTATTGTTGATCGTGGATTTTCGGGATTTTAAAAAATTCAAAATTCTCCAAATTCATCAATTTTCAATTTTTTTTTTTTTTATATTTCTTTTTTCGTAGCCCCAAGTATACTCTTCAAGACGAACTCAGAACGATTTTTTCATTACTATAATAGTTTTCGAGATATTTAAAAAATGAACTTGAAAACTTGAAAAATCGGTAAAATTTTAAATTTTGCATAACTTTCAAAAAAAATTTTTTTAATTTTTTTCCTTCGAAAGAACTTTGTTTAATGATAAAAGAAAACTTCTGACCAAATTCAATCGAAATTGAAAGGCTATTCCAACTATTGGTCGATTCGACGTTGAATGACCCATATATTTATTGATATATCGATTTATGGCTTTCTGCTCTGTCGACTTTAGGGACCTTTAGTGTCTCTGACGTCTACCTTTTACTCCATTCATCTGATGCGTACCCTGGGGTGTCCGTGACGGAAAATCGCGAATCCTTCGCGCAAAAGATTCCTTTGGTGTTTAAATATCGATTACTTATATCGATATATGGTGAACTATGGTAAAATATTCGAAAAAAAATTGTAAGGATAAAATTTGATGTAGACCGATAGTCCCATGAGCCTCTGGCTAGGAATTGATTTCTCGAGAGTATCGAAGCCTCGCTGAAAGCTCGATTGCTGCTTCACTATTTCATGAGAAATGCGAGTTATTTTTTGAAGGGTGAACTGGGGAATATGAAACATCGCAATTAATTTTGGAAATTGTCTTCGGCAATGGTGAACGGTTTTTTTATATTTTGAGATTTTAAGAATCACAGAAAATAAGATTTTCGCGACTATTGCGGGGTCACATGCGTTTCAAAGGTTAATAAAAGTATAGTTTCTCTATTTTTTATTTATATAATAAATAAATCATTTTATTCAAAATTTTAAGCATTTGAAAGAACAACACTGAAACAAGCTTTTGTAAAATTTTCATTGAAAAATTTGAAAAATTCGGTCAAGCCTAATGAGAGGAATTTCCAAAGGCTCTCTCTCTCTCTCTCTTTCTTCTAAATTTTTACTTCTGAGTTGACTTTGACTTGAAACTTTGGGAAAACATTCTAGAAATATTGTACTATTAAAAGAAAAAATGAAAAAAAAAGTATCTCTCGAAATTTTCAAACCAATATGTAACTCCTTAAATAAAAACGTTCGACGTTTCGTGTTGCATGAGAACATGTTGATCATATAAAAAAATATAATAATTAAAAAATGTTCAATGTCCTTTCACAACTTCTTCACTTTTGAAATATTAAACGCGTTTTTCTTGACACTTTCAAAGCTGGTAGGCACGTTATCTTGAAAACTAGTCTGTGGAATTTTCTAAAATTTTAGGAAATTATTCTAGATATTATAAGAATCTAATATTTAAGCGGAGAACTTATTTCCAGCCAATATTTTCGAATTACGAGTATGAAATGTGAAATTGAGACTCGCTTCAAACATCAGCCATTATCTTTTGATTTCATATTTAAGAAATTATTTTGACTAATCATACATTATTAATTATTAACCCTCGCTGGTCACACCTCAAAATAATTCCAATCTGGTCACACTGGGTCAATTTGACCCGACCAACTTCTTGGATGGATATTAAAAAAAAGTACCTATCCGATTGACTAAAAAAAAATATAGAAATTATCTTTGAACATTTCAGTATTGTATTGTATTTTTTTACATACTTACATGGAACAAAAATCATGAAAAAAAACTTTAAAAAATCCGGTTTTTTACTTTAAAAAAAGTAACTCTTTCAATTTTGAAGATTTTTTGGAAAAATTTCTACGCGATACTCTCAGTACATAATACTTTGAGAAAAAAAAACGATAATTCGAATGCATGTCTTCCAAAAAAGGTATTTATTCCGCTATGTGAAAATATCGAAAATCTATTATGGCTACCTATAATAAATACTTTAAACTTCCACCAGAGGGCTAGGAAAGACCCACTAGGACCCGGATAGTTAGAGATATTTGAGCTCGAAGTGAGAGCTCGGGTCAATTTGACCCGTGGTGACCAGCGACGGTCAAATAAAACTGTTAATTCCCCAATTTCAAAGAAATTTAAAAGTAATAACCGTTTGTATACGAGACAACGATTTATATCGCATAATCCCTCACGAGGAATGGTGGGTAATTTTTTTTTCAATTTTTGTAAAATCTTCACTCGCACGAGAAAGATAATTTTTTTTTCTTCAATCTCGTCCCTTCGTATATCCATCGACCCTGCATCCGCGTTTTCAATGCATATATATGATTGAATATGTTATGTACATATATATACTTTATACGTCGATTCGCATCGTAAATTTAACCACGACATTTATGCTGGATCGGGAGAAAATATTATTGGAAAGAATGAGACGAGCTTCGCGTATACGAGCTTTGCAAGTTGCTCGGGCGTTACCGGCTCGTCTTGGTATCTCGATGTCGCGTGACTCGCGACTTCGAGAGGGTTATATAAAGTCGATTCTCGTTGGAGGAGGTATGTATATGGGGCATTCCAAGTGAAAACGTGGGGTCATTTCCCTCGGGTCATCAGATCCTTGCATAACTTTTTTTTCGCACTGTTTCCACTTCAAAAAACAGAATAATGTTTAAAAAGATTTTTCTGGCCACTCCTTCAGGTGGCGCGACGATCATTTTTACGTAAAAAAGGGGTAACCCAAAAACACCATTTTTAAAATTCTGCTATTTTTTCCACAGATTCTGGGTCAAAAATAAGTAATTTCTATCATAATTAGAAAGTGAGCCGCGGCTGCCTCATATTTTTTTTTTATAATTTTTTTTTTCAGTTTATAAAATAAAATAAAAAAATTAATTCCTAATATCTCTTACATGAGTAAAAAAATAAAATAAAAATAAAACATATCTTGGCAAATTTTGATATTTTGTAAAACATGCAAATTATCAAAATTTTCCAAGATATGTTTTATTTTTATTCTATTTTTTTACTCATGTGAGGGGTATTAGGAATCAATTTTTTTATTTTATTTTGAAAACTGAAAAAAAGTTAATTATAAAAAAAAATATGAGGCAGCCGCATCCCACTTTCTAATCATGATAGATATTACTTATTTATGACCCAGAATCTGTAGAAAAAATTGCAGATTTTTAAAATTCGTATTTTTTCACTCATCCCTTTTTATTGAAGTATTTTATTTAAAAAAAAAGATTTTTCTCAGTTATTTGAAAAAATATGCAAAATATCAAAATTTGCCAAGATATGTTTTATTTTTATTTTATTTTTCTACTCATGTAAGATGTATTAGGAATTAATTTTTTTATTTCATTTTATAAACTGAAAAAAAGAAAATGACTTAAAAAAATATGAGGCAGCCGCGGCCCACTTTCTAATTATGATAGAAATTACTTATTTTTGACCCAGAATCAGTGGCAAAAATTGCAGAATTTAAAAAATTGTGTTTTTTCAGTTATCCCTTTTTTACACAAAAATTATCGTCGTGCCACCTGAAGGAGTGGCCAGAAAAATCTTTAAAAACATTAGGCTGTTTTTGAAGTGGAGTCATTGCGAAAAAAAAAGTTATGGAAGGATCTGATGACCCGAGGGAAGTGACCCCACGTTTTCACTTGGAATGCCCCATATATGTATTATATATGTAACGTGAAATCGAATTTTCACCGCGAAATGCTAGTTAATTTATTCGATCCAATGCTGCATGGCAGAAAAGTACACGAAGGAAGAGCGAGGGTTTGGGAAAATCAGGCAGACGGAAGAGGATGAGAAAGAAGCTTCCGTGCGATATTCTATGAATTTCAAAACCTCAATATAAAGTGAGAGAGAGAGCGAAAGTGAATGCACGACTGAGAGTGAAAAATGACGTTCTCTAGCAGTAAAGAATTTTCGCTCCTATCATTACTATCGTAGATTCGAAGATGTGACAAAAAAAAACTCGTTCATCTTCTCGCTTCGTTTTCCCAAAGACAAAAAGCTTGCGAAAATAAGAAATGACCCAAGCATACACTTTTCAGCTTTATATGTTTCAATTTTTTTTCAATCTTACGATTTAATTGAGGATTTTTTTTCTAAAATTTTAGGATCTTATTGTAGATATTATAAAAATGTAATATTTAAGAGGAGGCTAAATACCATTTTTATTCAATCCCTACATTATCGACGTATCATCGTCGTCCAGTCATTCTCCGACAACCGTGGATGAAAATTAATTACATTTTGACAATTTGAGAGGGGGATAAATTAATTAACAATTAATTGTCAATTGAGAGGCTAAAATGCGTTACAGCTAATGCCAACGAACTCATTCGAGCCCCCTAAATATTATAGGTTACTCGTCAGAATCCATGGTGCTGCCCTCACTCGCACGTCTGTGAACTACATTTTGCCATTTCGTTTTTCAATAAAACTACAATTTATCGAAATTTATCTCTTGATGCGCCATCCAAACTTACGGCGTGTCATTTTGATAAAATAATGTCGAAAACGTCTCGAAATTTGTATCGTGGCGTTCTTCATGGAGCCTCACTCTTGATTTTACCCGAAATGCAGTAAAAGTTTAATAATTTAAGTTTTTCAATTACAGTTTCTTGGTGGTAAATGAATCTGTAAATTTTTTTTTGTTTTTCGAAAATTTTTTAGTGAGGCTCCATTCCTGCCATTCTTTTGATGATGTTGTTAAAATTTTATTCAATTCCATCCATTTGTATAAGAGCAAGTTTGGATGGCAATTTCGAGGTGTTAGTGTCGGTATTTAGCCTCCTCTTAAGAGAACTTATTATACAGTCCCAGCCAAAAATTGTATTTGGTTGAAGTTTCCGTACTTCGTGATTCAATAGAAGTCTGACAAAATTAAGCAACATTTTATTTGCCACAAACAACAATTATCAATGATAATATTGCTCAAAAGTTATTAATAAATTGTTTAAACAAATAATTATTTATCTAATAATTAGTCATCTGTTGAAATTTTAAGACCCGAGGATACGTTGTTCTTGAGAAATAAATGGAAATGTAATTCCTAAATAACATGGGATCTTATGGGATTCCGTCTATAAATATTAAATTCACAATCATTACAATACAGATTTTGACGGAAATTTAAGAAATTATGAAAAAGCATCTAAGGAATATTTTTAGAGCTTCATAAAATCGATTAGGTACTTGTGAGATTAGTAATAAATTAATTAGTCTCGAAAATGCTGATTATTTTGAGGTTAAGCATTGTCAATGAATACGCTAGTCACCGCTTTATTATTTTGAGGTTAAGCATTGCCATTTTTCTTTTGACTCACTCGGTACCAGATGAACCTCCTTAAGTTCCCACAAAATTATGAAAAAATTAAGCAAAAAGTTTGCCAATTCTCACCGAGTTCCGAGTAGAGCAAACGACTTTTGCCGAGTTTCCGAATGTTTTCAGATGCGATTATTGCGGATCATTTAACGCGTGCGACGCTGTCGGCGTGCTGTTTCCTCCAGGATACAAAATACCCATCTTCAGACTCCTCCGTAACGCATCGAGCATATAATACGTCGTTAAACCATTCGTTGAAACGGCGGGCAGCTGTTGCAAGCTAGTTGCAAGCTGGTTGAAATGTTTCCCCGAGACTTTGCCCAACCTCTATGAATGGCTCTCACGTGCCATTCGGCACCAGAGAATCTCGCATATATCTCTACATGTATATATATATATATATTACCCGTTTGATAAATTACGTATTCACGTAAGGGCACACCGCAGTCCGAATCCCACGCGAGCTAACCGAGAGCTGCTTCCTACATCTCGATGCTCTGAGAATTTAGCAGACGTGTCTATGCCATCGTATATACTGATTTCAGATTCAAAGCCTTTCTGGGATTACCAGAGCTCACTCATGGAGAATTTCCACGATGTGTTTTCGCCTCGCTTTCCATTCGTTCAAGTGTAACATTGCTTTGTCGCATTATTCGCCTTAGTTTTCGCTTTTAAGTCATGATCCACTTTGACGTTAGCTGACCTTGCACAATTCATTATTGCAAATCTTGGATTTGAAGATATTAAACACGAAAAAATGCTTTGTCCAATCATGATTCTTTTTTGGATTTGAGAGAAAGCATTGTGCAAAGCTGATGAAAATTTGGCGTAATCGTCTTGCATTGTTTCAATTATTTGATGAGATACTCTGACGATGGGAAATGAGGGTGTATGCACGAATTTAGAAAAGCCTGCGACACGTGGAAAAAACGACTTAGCTGTGGTAGCAAAAAAATTAGTTGACTCAACCAACTATCTCAGTGCTCTGAGCGTCAGACGAGAAATTGGTTGGATCAATGATTTTTATATTGCTGGTTTATAAATGGCAGACCAACCAATTTTACTGACAAATCTGCAGATATGATCATATAGTTGGCTATGCAGTGTCTATAAAATTCGTTGTCCATCCTTTACCCTCTTGAATACTATTTTATTAGTTAGACTGACGAATCAAATCAATTGTGTTGACTAGTCGCGTCAACTAACTATATGAACAGTAGATGGAACTAATAGTAGGTAGTTGTTGTAACGAAGCAGATGGTTACGGTAACCGAAATATTTCCAACTAATAATCTGCTGGTTGTCCCAACCAAACATTTTTTTTCGTGCACGAAAGAAAAAATTCAGTACTAATTCATGGACGAGACAGAAATAATTAATGGAGTGCCCAGTAATATATTACAGTAATTACAGAAGTTCTGCAGTAATATATTACAGTAACATTTCAATATTACTGAACTGGTTGCAGTACTTTTTAATGTTGCCCGAAAAATTACGGTCCGATGAAAATTACTGAAGTGCTACAATAATTATTACTATTCAGGCCATGATAGTCAATGATACCGTACCCGTGATTATTACTTGACTGGTACGGTCAATTTTCCTGCTTGTATGCGTATATAACGGTTAGCAGACGCTCCATTTTCATTTTTTCTAAATTTTCGTACAATTTTTTTCGCAACATTATTTCACTTTTGGTTAAAAAAGACAAATTTTGAAATCTGCAACGTAACTCAAAAAGAATAGAAAATATAATTTAAAAGAAAATGTCTAGCATGAAAAAAGTAGCGTACGTATACACAGAATCGCCTGAAGTTATTTTTAAATTTTCATATGACATTGTTTTCAAACCATTTTTGTTTGAAACTCCGATGATGACGTTACAACGAAGAATTGTATCTGATTGAAATTTCCGTACTTCGTGATACAATAAAAATCAGAAAAAATTCAGCAACATTTGGCATTCTCTAAGCAACAATTATCAATAATAATATTGCCAAAAAGTTATTAATAAATTGTTTACACAATTGTCTTAACTATTTGTTAATGACTTTTGGGCAATATTATTATTGATGAGAAATGATCAATAATTATTATTGATCACTGTTGTTTATAGCATGCCAATCGTTGCTGAATTTTTACAAATTTTTATTGTCTTACGAAGTACGGAAATTTCAATTAGGTACAATTTTTCGGTGACCGTCGTCATCAGAGTTTCCAGCAAAGATAGTAAAAAAAAAAATTCATAGAAAAATTCTGCAATAATTCCAGGCAATTTGGTGTATACGTACGCAACTTTTTTTTATACTTGTTATTTTCTCTCCAACTCTATAGTTTTTGAGTAACGTTGCATCTTTCAAAATTTGTCTTTTTTACCCAAAAGTGAAATCACTTTGCGAGAAAAAATCTGGGCGAGGGTGCTCAAAAGGTGCTCTCACTTTTAGTGCAATTATTCAATGACGTTAAGATAAATCAATAACCTACTTGTGGCCGATTAGTACTTGACGGAAGACACGCGCTGATTACATCAACTTACTGATAAACATTTCGACCCGTGATCAAATTTATGGAAAATCATCCTCATAAATGTCAGCGATTACTTTATCGATGACGTGAAAATCTTTCGCCCATTCCGCTTTTCCTGCACAATGTTGAATGAGTCTACCATACGAATGTGATTAAGATCTTCTTCAATGCAAACTTGTGGCCAAAGTTTCCCGCTCTGAGAAGAACTCTTCCGGTTGACGAAATGAACGATGATTGGCCGAGAGTTTTTTTAAAGAGGCGGAAAAGGTCCCTCAACAAAGATTATTATGCACGGTCTCATCTTTCAGGGGGCAAAAAAAGATTCACCGGCTTCGAGCTGTGCAGATTTGCATGTTGCCACAGCGGATCCCGGTTGCATAGTTATGGAAACGAAAAACGATGGAATTATGAGAACGGTTACAAGTTCCTGTAGTAATTGGAGAAGCAATTCCCGGAAAGAAAACGTCCGCTGTAAAAATGCCTCGGGGAGATTCTTCGAAACATGAAAATACCACAATGAAACGCTGACAATGAGGGGACGGAAGGGTAGAGAGGCAGCTAATTGGATTCGCTCTCATGTGGAGAACAAAAAAATGAATGCAAAAAATGTCTATAGAAGTAGTTGTGCGGTGTCGAATACAAAATATCGCATGAAAAATAAACACCACGAAACGCTGAGACAATGAAGAAACAGAGTCCGGTGAAATATAAGGGAGTAAAAGTACCTTTTTTAAAATAAAAAAAAAGGATGTAAATGCAACTAGGCGAGCACTGGATTTTCAATTTCAGAGTAGCCTGAGGCAAAGCGCGAACAAATGAAAAAAAAACACGAAAGCCTTTTTTTCTACCACATCAGTATAGCAGTGGCACGAGAAAAATACACATTGTTTAATTGTGCTCAACGACCACTAAAAAAGATTTACAATAAACGGGTTGTTCCCAACATCCCCATTTATTCTCGGGACTGAGAGCTATACGATGTGAATTCTCTCATTGACTAAGGTAAATGACCCAGTTTTTGACACTTTTAGAGCGACAGTGTCGGATTTCTGCTATTTATTCATGCGTGATATAGCCAAACCGAAAAATAAAGGTTTCAACATGTGCATTAAAGCCCCCCTGAACGAGATTCACTTATTATAAAATTGAAACAATCAAGATTTATTAATAAAATCATTGTTTCAATAGCGTTTCTCTGCTACCGGGTTTTAGACACTGGAGACCCGCCCGTGTTCTAGTTTTAGACACCTGCGTGTACTGATTTTAGACACTCGTGGCGCAGTTTGTCACTCGCGCATGCGGA
The DNA here is from genome assembly GCA_946863875.1 of Alloplasta piceator. Taxonomy (NCBI): domain Eukaryota; kingdom Metazoa; phylum Arthropoda; class Insecta; order Hymenoptera; family Ichneumonidae; genus Alloplasta; species Alloplasta piceator. Next base: position 43,491,416 of record OX333074.1, read on the forward strand.
TGACATAACCTGCGAATACACATTGGATACAAACGGCGAACTATGTTTAATTGGTGCACGAATTCTTTATTTTCTTTACATATCTATTAGCACTGGAAATAACAAATGAAAAATATTTATCGAAGATTACTTTTTTTTCTGTAGTTTCCATCACTCTTCGATGCTATCTTTCAAAACAGTTTTTTATGCCTAAAATACATAGAGTAAAGCACGCAATAATAAATATTTTAATCTTCTTATACAAAATGCCATTCGTAGTGTGAAAAAATAGTATCGTACGAAATTTTATTGTACGAGTGCGCTAAATGCCAGTTTAAGCACGCGCAGCGTGCGCAAAGTGGCACTTTGCGCACGGAGTGCAATAAAAGTATTTTATATGCTTTCGTTGAAGCTTCCGATGAAATCAGTGGATCAGCTGCCTCCGCAGACTCCATTGACTTCTCAATTTTATTATTCGGAGAGGTACACCTAGAAATACATATTATAAAGAAGACAATAATAGATGTTAAAATTAATCCTATAGTCAAACTATCTGTATTATAGAAAAAAAGCATGTTTTACCTTGCGATAGTGTTCGATGCAACTCCGCAGCTACGTCTTTGAATTGCTGTCTCCGCAATCTCCCTTAACTCTTCAAAGGCCTTTCAGAGGGCAGACCATTTTTCTTTCTATCAACATTCACAATGAATTATTAAAATATGTACTATAAGTATATATACCATAAACATTAAACAATGAAAAAATATATCAGCAGCATTGAGTGAGAAAACGTTTTCAATATTAGATTTTCACAAATAATAGTTTCATCGTTGTAAATTTTTTTCCCCGTTTCTTCCGTCTATCAAAACTAATATTCTTTTCTATAATTTGTTTTTTCACAGCGAATTAGAATAAATAAGCAAAGCGAATTGTTCGATGCAACCGATGAAAAATCGACTGTCTAAAACACGGACATCATAATTAGGACCCAGTTCATAACACCGCGAATTTAAATAACTACCTAACTTAAAAGTTAAGTTATTTTTTATCTCATCGATATTCTGGTTCCTGCTGAAGATATTGACACCATTTTTATGTCGTTTTATACTTACATGACGAATAAAATTCACTATATGTCATTTGTCGTAACTAGTGGGTTTTGGTTAGCACTGCCGCTGCGGAGCCACTGAGACGCGTGTCGCACGATTCACTGGTCTATTGCTATTTTTAACATTTCATTTAAAAAGGTGTATCTCTCCGATAATTGAAAGGGAAAAATTCTCCTCAATTAGCCGGTAATTGAATTATTATCGTAACAAAGATTGCAAACATGTTTTTGAAATTTCGATAAATTTTTCGAGATTTAAAAATATGAATTATTCCGGCAATCATATTTTCCCCAATTTTATCTATCTCCTCAACCCGTAATGTACAGCATGGGTCAAATTGACCCGGAATTTTTTTTTCAAATGTAATATTGAATGTAGTAAACCAGCGAAAACCGGACTTATACTATCATCTAGGTGTGGCGGTGCCATATTTTTTTTTTAATTTTTTTTTTAAGAAAGTACTATAACTGAAGAGTATAATGCTAAATTTTCACGAAAAAAAAATGAAAATGGAAAAAGTAATGAATTTTTAGGTAGAAAACCATATCTTTCTAGACCCTTTTTTCAAGAAATGTCAGTACTAAAAAATACAAAATTTACAGTTTCATCGACGAGAGCATATTTTTCAATGTTCAAATTATGTCTCTGAAATTTCAGACGCAAATATATATTAATATATTAATTCCTTTAATTAATTTTCTAAATGCATTTTGTAGAGAAACTTCAATAGATAATTTGTCTCGAAAAAGTGAAAAATTTTATAGATTTTAATATCTTCAAGTTTTTTTGTATTTTTTTTCGGAAAGTACATTCAAAGACGAAAATTTTGAAAAAATAACGTGCCAATTAGTCAAATTTTGAAGAAATTACAGCTATTTGAAAAAAAATCGAAAGGGATCGGGTTTAATAGTGATTGATTTGACATGGAATGCCGCTTATATCTCAAGCCGTCAATAAGTGCCCAGAAACATTTTAAAGTTATACATAGTTGAATCTTTTGACGTTTACCAACACTTAATGGCGACTGCAGAAAACTAGAACCTCGTTAATTTTCGAAATTGAATGTTGAGAGTCTAGCGCAGAGTCTTCGTATATTGACGTCGAAAATTCTCGTGAAATCACGGCTGGTTATTGGCTAACGAGCCATTAAGGACTATTAAGGGCCGAGTGTCCTTCTCCCGCTCGCCTTCTCTCACTCACTCTCTCTCTCTAATTCTTAGTCTTTCTGGGTCTATCCGATGTTGCTAAAATCGGATGCTGGAAGTAACCTCACGAACCGCCGACTCACACCGACTCAGCGGATAACCACCGATAAGGAACTTCGAGAAGCCAAAAGTTATGTGATTTCACGTTCTCTCGAGCGCTCCTCACACTTTTCCATTTGTAATTATGATTCTCGTTTTCGATTAAAGCATACGATATAACGTTATTCACGTATATATATATATATTTCTGGCACTTTAAAGTGATTGTCACCATATAATATATGCGCTAAGATTAATTAGTCTGGCAATAACTTCTCGTCCAGCCATTGCGATGATATATACATATACTTGTATTGAATTCCATGCCATAAAGCTCTGATGATGAACGCCTAACGAGTCACATGATTCAGTAATCGCTCTTCCCTCAAACAACATTTATACATGGGGCATTCCATAGCAAATCGGCAAATCCGTGATCCCGACCATTTTTAATTTTGTTAAAAATTTTCTACTTTTTTGTACATACTGAAAGAAGGTCTTCAGATTTTTTTTAGATTTTTGTCTCGACTCTTCTTACCGCAGTAAACTTTTCAAAATTTTACACAATTTTTTTTCAAATGCTGGTAAATTTAAAAAAAAAACGGGGATATCAAAATAAGATAGAAGAACATTTTTTTTCGTCTTGACTTGTAGTTTCATAAAGAAAATACAAAAAAAAAATATCGAAATTTTCATATGTTTTTGTTGAGCCAAAGTGGGCAGGGGTTTTTATGAATTTATCCTTATTTATTAAAATTGGAACAGTTCCATTTCATCTTTGATTTTAATTTCATAAATAATGTCAACGCAAAAAGGTGTGTAATTTTATGAAGTTGATGAATAATTTCTGCTTCAACATTAATTATTTATAACTTAGAAAAATAACGTAAAAAATTAAGACTCGCACTCTGAACAACCACCAGTGTGTTTCATTGGGTGATCAATTTTTTCATCCCAAAACCCAGTCATCTACAATAACGACCCCTTTCGATTTGGCTGATTTTTTTTTTTCATTTCTACTCCATTAAAAACATTTTTCAGGAAATTCTCTGATTTTTTCGTCCAATCCAAAAAATAAGGCTTTTTTCAAACAGCTAAAACTTCTTCAAAAATTGACTAATTAGTACGTTTTTCCTCCTGTTTATAACAAGCTTTTTCGATTTTTTTTTTTTTGATAGAAAGAGGATCCCTGGTAGGAACCTGAATTGAGTGGGCCGTTATCTAAATATTTTTGTATGAATTGGAGGTGTTTAAAAAAATATTTGGATAAGGGCCCACTCAATTTAGGTTCCCCGTTCTATTTGAAAAAAAAATTATTTTTAATTTGAAAACAATCTGAAAAAAATCACAAAAATCCCGCTTTTTATATGAAAAATTTCAAGCGTTGAACCTAAGTGGGCAGAAGTTTCCTTCCATTTTTAACAAGCCTTTTCGATAAATAAAATTAATAACAAATAGAAAGAGAAACCTGAATTGAGTGGGCCCTTATCCAATCATTTTTTCAAATACCTTCAAATTAAAACAAACATGTTTAGATAATGACCGACTTAATTCAGGTTCCCTCCTTCTGTGTGAAAAAAAAAATTCGAAAAAGCTTATTATAAACAGAAGGAAACCCCTGCCCACTTTGGTTCAGCGTTTGAAATTTGTCATATAAAAAACGGGGTTTTTGTGATTTTTTTCAGATTTTTAAATATGGGCTATAAATAATTTGTTTGCAAAATTGTAGTTAAGTCAAATCGTTTCAAAAAAATCGGAAAAAAATTCCGAGCGCTTTTCAGTAGGTACTACAAAACCATAAAAAATCGCGGCCAAAATCGGAGAGGTGAAGGGTCAGACCCAGATCGAATCGGTGTGGAATGCCCCATATATCACTAGGTTCATGTACATTATATGGTGTCCATATGTATGCGTCTATGCGTCTATGCAAAGTTCAGCGATCAAATATATATCCGTGCGGCTCTCGTCGATAACCACACACGATCCGTTAACACAACGAGTTATTAGTCGTCGGGACGCGATAACTCGTCGATCGTCGAATGATAAATCCGCGGCGGTGGCGGTTTAATCGAGACAGATAGATATATAGACGATGAGACACGCAGTTTTGCGGCAACGATTCCCAACCGTTGCGGCCTCGTCGACGCTTTACTTCGCATATACGCGTTTCCCTAACTAATATACCGTAGTATCTACTGCTTAAGGGCGGGGTAAAGTTAATTCGGCGAAAAAAAGGCATATTTTTAAGATTTTTTTTTGGCGTAACGGATAGTGTTCGTTTATTGAAAAATTTACATATAATGAAGTAACATTTGAACAACATTCTCCTCAATTTGCATTGCAAAATATTCAAAATTGAGCGAGTGAAAATTAAACCCCGGAGGTGCCTCGAAAAAAAGTTGGTTTGCGGTGTACACCTTAATTCGCAACAGAATCATCTGAAACAAAAAAATCAAAATGCATTTGTTAAAGGAGATGTTTCTCGAGGTAATGACGGGAGGATTTTTTTTTTCGATTTTTCGATTTTTCGTAGCACTTGGGAGCCAAAAACCCGATTTTCGCTAAAAAAAATCGGCTAATTTGTTGTTGAAAAATGAGTAATTATTTAAAAAAAACAAAAAAGCTCTCGACAATACCTGGTGAATTATGTGAAGAAGTACTGTGCAAAATTTCAAAGCGATTGGTCCAGTAGATTTTGAGTTATCGTGCACACGGACTTAAAATATGACAAGTCTCAGAAAAACGGTTTGAAAGACGCAAAAGAGTTTGGTCGCTTAGGGCTCATTGCACATAAGTTTGAGAATACTTCTCGATTGCATAAAAATCTGAGAAAATTCATGCATATTAAAGGTACTCAAAAGATTAATTTTGCACAATAATAATTCCAAAATGTTATTAACAAAATGATGAAAAAAAAATTAGTCAACTAATTTCCCCGCAACCCAATTTTTTTTCGTGATTCGTTCATTTTTCTGAATACGTATGAAATTTTTCAGATTTTTCAATTATCTTTGAATTTTTAGAAATTCAAAATAAAACTCGATAATTTTCTTATACTCGCTCAAAGTCGTCGATGCCAGGTCCGTAGAGCAACTGCCGCGCAGCTGCCGCCCAAGTATAAAACCCGGCATGGAGCAATAGACACTCAAATACTCATAACTTCGTCAATTTTACTCCGATCGACTTGAAATTTGGACACAATATTCTTGAGATATTATGCATTCATTTAAAAAATTTTAAAAAAAGGAAAAAAAAAAATTAATACTTTACCCCGCCCTTAAAAGCCAAAGGACCCCAAGAGGGTACTTCATCGTCTAAAATAACGTGTTAGTTGAACTTGTTCGCAGTCAAGTCGCCGATTCCCGTACCTTTTATAAGGGAAATTGGGAATGTGGTCCGAGCGGTAAATTTACAGAAATTCTTGATAGTTTTACAATTAATTTGAGTTTGCTAGCTACAAATTTAGGATAGTTAGAGTACCCATAGCAATTTTTGGAGAAATTCAAAACCCCCAAAAATTCCAAAGATGGTGTACAAAACTTGGAGACAAGTACATTTCAAAAAGTATCTATAGTTTCACAAAAAGTTGGGATATAAATAGATGATACTTGGAAAACATATTGCCAAGAACAAGTAGGATAACACATATTTAAAAAATATATATAATCCCTCGTATCATAGATTTAAATAAAATTCGGAATATATATGAAAAAAATATATATATTTAAAAATATACAAAAATAATAATAAGTAATTGGCGAGTTTTCATTCATTTTACACGTTATGAAATTCTGTGTGAGCCTTGAGCTACATGTATACTGAAAATCATTTGCACTTATTTTTTCTGTTGGAAATAAACTCGCCAAGTACTTACTATTATTTTTGTATATTTTTAAATATATATTTTTTTCATATATATTTTGAATTTTATTCAAATCTATGATACGAGGGATTATGTATATTTTTTAAAAATGTGTTATCCTACTTGTTCTTGGTAATATGTTTCCCATCATCTATTTATTTCCCAACTTTTTGTAAAACCATAGATACTTTTTGAAATGTACTTGTCTTCAAGTTTTGTACACCATTTTTGGTGTTTTTGGGGATGATTTGTCCACTTTTTGCGAAGGGTTTCCATTCGGTTTTTTTATTTCACATAATTTGTCATTCCATTTAATTATCTAATTTATTATTATTTATAAATTCATGCAATTGTATAATTTTTGTACAATTTTTCAAAACTTCTTGTGTCCATATTCTGGGATAGGCTAAACTCGAAGGGGGAATTCTCCAAAGGTAAAAATCACGAAGGATACAGATCCCGAAAAAATATTACGTCAAATTTGGTGTCCGAAATGCCTGCATAGGAGCCAAATTCAAATAAAATCAGGGCTATTTGGGCCTGATTTTAATTTAAAGTTACGAGGTTCAAGACGAATTTTAATTAAGTGTAAAAAATGTGATTATATTAATTGCGATCAATTTTCCATAATCATCGCGACACCCTTTATTGCAGTGAATGTTTTATCCCTTCATGAACACCAAAACTTTGATAATCATTTTTTTGTATAACCTGAAGTTTGTCAAAAGGTGCGAAAAATTCGGCAAAGGAGGAGAAGGAAAAAAAACTATCATCTCAGCGATATCATAAGCAGTTCGACCATAATAGAAAAACCGCGATATCTTCCGTATTTGGATAGCTAGAGGATTCATTTCGGTGGCATTCGAAATAGGAATAAAATCCCGATACAACGTATTCCCCGAAATTCTCCAAAGCCTCATAATTTGGTAATTATTAAGAAAATGGTTTTATGTATATAGATATACTTCTGTGTATAAGCAAGTTGGCAGGCGTATAAGAGTCTTGGAGCTCCTCTCGCCATGTCGGGGCTAGGGAGGAAATGTACTTGTCTCGAGTCGCTACCGCGACTCTTGATCTTACCAGATTGAAAAGTGTTGAGGAGTTTGGACGAAGTTCTATCGACGATATTTTTTTTTGTAAATGCGTTTTTTTTAGATTTTAGAAATTTTCAAGCACTGCGGCATCCAAGTTTCAAGGAAAAGGTTTTTTAACAAGGCGAAGCTTTCTCTATGAGGCTACAAATGAATTGAAATGAAATGCAAAAACGAAATAGTCATTTTTTCAAGTTTAAAAGATGTTTGAAAGTCGTAAAAGACGAGTCAAATATCTTTCAGCTGCAAGATTTCACAGAATTGTCCAAGAAAAAAGACCCCTGATGAATTCGATATTCAATATGTACACCCTCGCTCAAAAGTTTGGAACGCCAGCCAATATTTCATAGAAGTTGCATAACACCTTTAAAAAAAAAGATAATCGAATTTTAAAAAATGCGTTTTGACGATAAGGAATTCAGCTTCATTTTGCTTTTTTTCTAAAAAATTTTTACGATTTCTTTTTCGATCCAGTACACACTTTTGTACGTGACCGTTTTTTGGCCTTTTTTCTCGAAACTCTGATGATGACGTCCCAGTAAAAAATTGTACCTGATTGAAATTTCCGTACTTCGTGATACAATAAACAACTGAAAAAATAGAGCAACATTTGACATGCTATAAACAACAGTTATCAATAATAACATTGCCCAAAAGCTATTAATAAATGGTTTAAACAATTGTTAATGACTTTTGGGCAATATTATTATTAATGAACAATGATTAATAATTATTAGGTAGTAGGTTCATATTTTCGTTGACTTTTACTGACATGATCTAAAGCACTTTCGGCGAGAGCAGCATCAACGCAAAGGTTCGTGTGTTTTCACGACTCTCCATTCCCACATTCTTCGCGAAAGCTCCTTAATTTTATTTTCCTACGAAGACAAAGACATTGAGAAACGACGCATGCGATTTGCGCAAAGTGACGACTCTTTTGCCGGGGGAGAAAAGAGTCAAATATATTGTGATAAATTTTTCATGCGAGTTTTCAGCAGGAAACCATTGGGATATCGCGAAGCATGTAACTCGAATCCACCCGAGGACAAATGAGAAAAATAAAATAAGGAATGAATTATAATCGGATTACTCGACGATTCCATTATCATTTCCGAAAAAATTCCACCCTGTCCTGGGTATATAATACCTATATAATATATCTGAGGATTTATGATCTGTAAGGAACGGACCCATAGGGGTTGGAAGGGGAGGGGAAGATAAGGATCCAAGAGAATGTGGAAGCCGAAGGGACGATGGGGCGAGAGCACACGTTGGGCATGCTACGAGAAGTCAGAGGGAGATAGAGTGACGCGGAAGGGATGAAAGATGATGGAAGCCACTTCGCCGGAAGATTAAAGGTCGTGTATCCATGTTTGGGTTCGCGGATGGTATGCGGAAGCTTTTGCTCTTCGGAAGACCCACGCACGTGGATAGAGAGACCCGTGGCATTATTACATGCAGCTCGGAGCGCATTATTCCTTAATAATGTGCACTTAAGTACACATCCAGCGAGAGATAAGGAGACACGGGCGTAGGTTTCATGAAAAGTCAAAGGATCCGATCTGGCTTCCGGTATATTATACATTCTGATGTATGGAACATGCACTGAGCTCAGGTACATCGTTTCCTCGCACAAAGACGATATTTCCAGCGAGCAAATTTAATCAAATTGCTCCCCAAGTCGGTTAACATGGTGAATAAAACGAGTAGCATGAGCCAAATTCTAAACGCACTAACATTCAGGATATGAGGGAAAACAACATGCCGTGGACGTTTGAGAACAATTGGGTATTCTCTTGTCCAGCATTCCCTCCTGAAATCATAGATTGAGCGGCTCAGCGTATATTTGAAAATAGGGGAAACACCCGTTCAGAGTTTGGGAATGTTGTGTCAGAACTTGCATGAACACTGTGGATGTTCTGGGCTTGAAGTCCTCTCATTAAAACAGACAGAGAATAACCGGGAGATAAGTGGGCTGGAGAAAAGATTGGGGAACTTTTGATGACGCACAACGAGTCGTAGAAAACTACCCTTTAGAACCTGGGAACCCCTTCCCACAAAATTTAATGTAGACATCATAAATCTAGAATAGGGTAGACCGGGGACAATTGTAACAAGGATCAGTTGTGACATGGCGAATATCTTCCAAACTATAGAAGGTACCACCGTGTCCCCCAGGCACATAATGCGTCTCACAGTTCCTCACATTTGGTTACTAGGCTAGGAAACATCCACACCAAGCAGACTTGACCAGAGAGGTGTATTGTTATTCTCAGGCCCAAAGTAAAGTTTTGCGGTTTTCGATAACCATGCATATCTCGATTTCTGTGCTACATATAGTCAATATTCTTTTTTCACAAGTTTTCTTGGATATTTTTGTGTCAGCTTTCGTGGTCTTTAAAGCCTACACCTTGAGACAATTGACTAAATTCTAACCTTGAAGTAGAAAAAACCATCTGGGATCAATTGCAACAATCTTTCCGGGGTTAGTTGTAAAAGTTTGTCGGCTGTCAGTTGTCATGAGAACTGCACATCTAAACATTGAATCTAACGTCAAACCGACTTTTTTTTAAGTTTCTGTGTGCAAAAATGCCTCTGCAACGCGTAAGAATCTCGCAACGAGCCTGTACCGACCTGTCAACGTACGAAAAAGCGTATGAAGACATACAGAATGGAAAATCTATACAGGCACGTAACCTTGGGTTATTTCATATTTCTTTGACAAGTTTGGTATGTGTCTGAGACTTTATTCCATTACTTTATGATTATCATCAATTTAATACGAATATTTCCATGTGCTAAGATTTTATCATTGATCCCTGTGGTAATGTTTGACGTTGTAATAATATTATATAACATTTTTTACAAAGGGCCATATTGTTTTTCTATTCTAGTTACAGACTTCAACATAAAACCGTTTTGTCGACCATTAAGGTTGTTTAGAAGCTATGAAACCTTTGAATGTTAATTGTTCAATAAATAGCTTCTTAATCGTAGTGAAATTTTTACACGACCTCTCAAATACTTCATTGAAAAACATACCAAATTTTCAGAATTTTCTCATTAAACGTGATTTGCTTCTGAATAACCTTAAATGCTCTATGCAGGAGTATACGTGCCATTTATGTAAGCATTATACTTTGGACCCAGGAAAAGCCGAAAGACGAATTGTTACAATTGTCCCCAGTCTACTCTACAAAAATATTCACCGTCGTATCTAGCTTGTATCAGCTGCCGTTTCGAAAATTGCATTCAAGATTATTATTAGACTCAAAGTACAGAAGTAGGGCACCCAGAAAACTGTTTTCAGTCCCTTCATGGACCTAACAAGAATTATCGAAGCCTGATGAAGCCTTATCAGGATATTCTACCCTTATGTATAGGTTCTTCATGGAAATACTACAATTTCAGCTAATTGTTGAAGTGTAATCTTTTAAAAAGAAACTTTAAAAAAACAGTGATTTTTTGTGTAAAATTATTTAGTTATAATAAAGCGACAGCCATTGTCTAGGAAGCACTTTTCGCAATTATATTTTGCAGTGGATAATACGGTTTGGACCAGGTAATCGAAATTTTAAAGAAACCAGACTAATTTTGTTACTATATGAGTTTATCCAGTGATGTATATTAAAGATTGCCAAAATATCAAATTAAAACAAAAGTAATGGTTGTTCGAAATAAGAATTTGGATGTTTGCAAAAAATGTGTAACGTTTATTCATCAAATAAAAAATATTTATTGCAAAAAAAAAGCATTCAATCAAATAGTAGATCTTTGTATTAAAAAAAGCTACTAAAATTTAAAAATCAAATCAATGTCGTGATGTTTCAGTTGAACTGTTAACCGATTCTGAAAACGTTGTTTCGAAATAAACTTTGTGACATTATGATCCAATCGTTATGAAATTTCGAGGGAACAGTCGTAACATGATGTACCGTCAAAAAATATTATTTTTATGAAAAAGTTATTATGACTTTTACGACGATGATGGCTGCTTAAATTGTTGACTTCCCTTACAAATTACTACGAATCAACGTAAATCTTCAATGTGCAAGAATCGCTCGAAAATTCAAAAGGTTCGAACATCCAAATGATATTCGGTGGAAATTTGAAGTCAAGATAACTCAAGATCTTTGGTGCATTTAAGCAAGAATATCAACCATCGAGAATATGTTTTTCCTTTATCAGAATAATCCCCATTTAAATAACGAGCTCGTTTGAATTACCGTGATCAGCCTCATTTAGATACGAGCTTAGGACCAATTTGCAGAAGGAATGAAGGAAGTCTTGCTCCAGGCAGGTGATGCAGAAACAGCAGGAAAATTGTTCATTACGAAATGCATGAAACGTTACGAGAAATGTGTACAGGAGTTAAGGCGGTATTTTGAGCGTTTTGTCGAGGTCGATTAAAATAAAAAAAACAAAAGTTATTTTTACCATTTTTTTTTTACAACATATTTATTAATATTTTGACAATAAACAAAGAAATTTCCGAGAAAAAACATGAAAATTCAATAAGTTATAAGCTGGTAAAGCTGGGACTAGAAAAAAGGGGTGTGCTGACTGGCACGATTGCAACCCTTCTAGTAATACGATTTAAAATTGAAAACCAAATTCTTAATTATCAAGAATGTTGTTATACCCCTACTTCCGAGAAAATAGGGGAAAAAATCACAAAATGGTGGCTGTTTGAACAAAAAAGACGTTCTGTGACTTCTTTTCGTAGTTTTCAATTTTTTGACAATAGTAAAAAAAAATTATTTTGATTCAAAAAGGAGTAGAGGCGATATATATTGAAGATTGGTGAAAAATTTGAAGTGAATCGGTAGTTTTCAGAAAAACGTCTATACACTGAAAAAAAAAGCCTTAGTAATATCAACTATCCAGCTGCGATCACGGAAAATTCGTTTGAATCAATCGTCACATATTTGATTTGATGAGCCCGTTGTTGAAATAATAAAACTGGTGTCGTTGTTTCGAATGTGTACTGCATTCACCGCAATTACAACATTGGATCAAAATGATTTCAAACGGGATTGATTCAACAACTTGTTTTCTCATTCAATCGAATATCTAGTCATTTACAAGTAAATAAAATTGTTTCAACTGTATGTTTCGTCCCATCAACAAAATCTAGTTTTCATTTGACCTATTCATCCAGTTAAAAAGAATAGTAAATGCTTTCGGGTCGATCAAATTGTTTGATAAATTTGACTAAATATTTAAATGCGGCCACAACACATTTAGTCGATAGTACGTATAGTAATTACCACGATCTCGGCACTTCGCCCGAGATCCGTAAGGTGGCGACGATCGGCGCGCGCTCTCGCGCCAGCGAGACAGCCACTGAGCACCGATAAGTACCAGTGTATTACCAGCATCGGAGTCCTCAATTAACTTTAAATTGATGGAACATTACCCGCGCTCTTTGGTCGCGCAGTTATATGGACTAAAGACTACACATTTAAATGAGACCGCCATTGCATTTTGGTGGCGCTCGTGCTCTTTATGGGCGCAAGGATAAATAAGTTAAATTTTTACTTTAATGTTTAATCTCACGATTGATTGGTTAAGTAAAAGCCCTCGTAGCTTGAACAAATGATGCATATCATCAAATGATTTGTTAATTCAATTGAAATTTTCTAGCTTTATATTGAATTTTTTTCCGGTGAATAACATCTGAATTGCATTGAAAATATAAAGTGTTCATTCAACTAAACCATTTGATTATGCAATCGCATATTGAGTGCACTTTACCAAATATAGAATCAAAACAATGTAATTTTCAATTGAATGGATTCTCTGCTCTGTGTTGGGTCAAGGATATATGTATTTATAGGAACGCAATTCTTGTTTCCATTCTTAAACACGTTTTGAGTTAACTGAATTGCACATTCCGTTCACCACCCGTAACCGCCGGGTTTAGTTAATTCAAGTCAAATTTTTTTCACTTTACCAAACCTTTTTCTCGGTTTAGTCTGATTTGCTCCGATGTGACGGGCGTAGTTGCTGCGTCACTAAAATAGCTGAAACTCTCTAAATTATTATAGAATTTAAAAATTTACTTTTGAGGATATATTCTTCAAGGTCGAAAATTCAATAATGGGCAAAGAATTGATTTCTTCTAAATTCTAAACCAGAATACGCCCATACAGTTACGCTCTGACGTGATGGGCTTAGTTGCTGCGGTACTAAAATAGCTATAACTCCGTAAATTGTTGGAATCTAGAAATTTCCTTTCGAGGATATATCCTTAAAGGTCTAAACTTTAAGAATATGTAAAAAAATTGATTTTTTTTTCAAAATTCTAGACCAGAATCCCGCCTTAACAAGGAGAGGCAAAAAAGCACAAACTCTGGTACGTGTAATCCACAGTAAATCGTAGGTGAAAAAAAAAATGTTTGATAGATTCAAGCGCATTCTCGAGCATTGTCAAAGGTTTTGACGTGTGCTGACTTTTGAACATGCACACGTTTCGTTGAAATGTTTCTGATATTGGCCGGGGAACACCTGTTCTTGCTCTGTGCGCGGATCTATATATGAGCAGTGATAAAAGTGCACAAGGTGACGAAAAATCGTTACTGCATCCTTTCACGAACCTGAGTTTTATATCGCGTTCCTCGTCATCGAAGTTAGCCGTCACAATGGAAAAAAAAACTGATAAAGAATGATTTCTCCCTCTTCTTCCTACGTTCTTTCACAAGATTCTACGAAGACTATCTCACCGCGGTATATGTACGAAAAAAGTCAGAGGTCAGAGACTTTATTCGTTAGGTACGTGGTTGGAATACTCACGATCAGGACGAAGAGAGAACTGTCTCGAGATAATAGAATGAAAAAATACCTACTGTGGAATTCGGGGCCCGTGGCGTCCCAAAATCTTTGCAGATTTCGTTATTAAGTTGATACTTTTGTCCTGGGATTTGGAATGGGCTTACATCTGAGAAGAGGAAATTGAAAAACAAAAAAAAATCCCTCATGGGACAACGCATTTTGAATTTTCATCAAAAATGTCCTTTAAGGGTTCAACTCAAGCGGTTTCCAAGTTATCGTGCTAAATTTTTTTTATGACCAAGAAATGTCTCTCAAGAATGGTTGCTAGTGAATTTAGCAGAGATCAAACAAAGAGTAAGAATTGCATAAAACTTTGAATTTGTTGTAGAAAGTCTGATGAGAGTGTAAATCGAACAATTTTTACAATATCGTCCATATTTTTTTTCAATGCGTACGCTACGACTTCCACTATTATTACTACTTCTGCTACAACTACTAATTATACTTTTTGTACTTCCTTTATGGGGGAAAAATCACTCAAAAAATGGAAGAAAAAAATTTTTAATTGAAAAATTTTTGGAGGGAAACTTGTGTATGAGTGTGGACACGTTTTAAAGAATTAAATTACAAATTCCCATTCGCAGGATTTTTACTATTGTGGGTAGCATATATTTTAGATCAGGCTAGAGCAAAATATAGAAATTTTCAACTACCAAAATTTATGTTTAAATGACGAATGCCGTTATTATCACTAAACTTCCGTGGTAACACTGGGTCAAAAATTACCCCACGACTACTCTTGCTTATGAATTTTTAGGAATATGAAGTCATTTGATTTTTTATAAACTAATTTTTGATACATCAACTCGAACATTTGAAGGATGTTCTGTAATTTTTTGTGATTTTTCCGACCGATAGTTTGGTCACGATACTTGTTCAAGAATGTACAAGGTCAAATTGACCCAGATAAGTGTGACCACGGAGGGGTGCACTGAGAGAAAAAATTATTGAATTTGAGAACATGAATTTATTTATTAAATGAAAGTATTAATTCGATTATTTTATTAAACTCTTATTAATAGTAACAATTAAATGCATGATAGATTTGATTAAATTTGTATTCATTGGATTAATTACATTGATCGCATCATAGACATGAGATTATTTGAATCTAAAAAACGGATTTAATACGATATTATTTTTTTCGAAAAAATTATTTTCTTGCAATAAAGTCATTATTATTTTACTTCAATAAATGTTTTTATTTAAATAGATTTGATTGAATTTGTATTCATAAGATTAATTACATTTATCGCATCATAAACAGTAGTTTATTTGAATCTAAAAAATGACTTCAATACGAAATTATTTTTTTTTTGAACAAAATTATTTCTTTGCAATAAATTCATCATTATTGTACTTCTAAAAATATGTTTATTTAAATAAATTTCAATAAATTTGCATTCATTGGATTAACTAGATTTATTGCATCATTAACATGAGATTATTTGAATCTGAAAAACGACATCAATATCAAATTATTTTTTTCGAACAAAATGATTTCTGTGCAATAAATTCATCATTATTTTACTTCTAAAAATATTTCTGTAGTATTTTCAATATTTATTAGATATAAATTTGATTGTGATTATTTTCAAAGAAGCTGTAGTAAAATAAGGGACACATTATTTTATTCCAATGGAATATTGGTTTGGAATGATTAAATTTTTATTTCCGTCAAGAAAAGAACTATCATTTCTATAGTATACTTTAATAGGATACATAAATTGTTAAAAATTAACAAACTGGTTTTTTAAATGTTTTCTTATATTCGAATCTTCATAACTCCTAACTTTTTTCAAGCGCATAGTAGTAGTCGATAGCGTAATAGGTAGCGTGTTAGGTAGTTAGGTAGGATAGGTATGATGGTAGGTAGGGTCGAGGATTCAAGTCTCGGTCGGACAGAGAAATAAGATCGGAGAATTAGCGCAGATTTGTCTTTTTTTTTTTATTTATCTTTTTTTGGGGTCACTAAACTGTGCATATTAAATTATTTGGCACGGGCTAGATATTTTTTATAAGATGTTTAGCAACAATTAATAAGCACGCATTTGATTGAATCAATCATTTTTCCAGTTGATTGGACTAGTTAGTTTGTTGATTCAACAAATTTTTTTTCTCAGTGTTTCCTGTATTCAAAGACGTGCATGTTTTGAATGATAAAATGTGTTCTTGATTCAAACAACATATCACATTCAAACAACATATCACATATAATTTATAACATATTGTTAGATTCACGTGAAATCGTTTCATGAAACAGAAATTAATGGAATTGACTGAAAAAAATGAACCAAGTAAATAGATAAGGGAACCAATCTAATATGTTTTGGCAAATAATGAAAAAAAATGATTTTTTGCCTCCAAAACTTTATTTCATTGGTTCTAGTAATTTTTTCTCTCAGTGTAATCATAATTTCTTTTAGTGTAAAGAGAATCAAAAAAATTGTCCAAAACCATTGAATTTGATAACGAATTTGATTGACTATAATGTCGATATGCATATATCTGACATATTGTTCTGCTATATTCGAGATTATTACGAACAAACTGAGAAATAGTAAAACACAGCAAGAAAAAAAATGCAGTGAAATGAGAATCGTCAATGTATTCGATGCCGCATGAAAGATTCTATATAATCCAATTCGCAAAGTATAGCATCCTTTCTACATGCGTCTAGTTTGTCCAATACGCAAATATATCTATAAAGGACACAAATGATGAGAGTGCATCAATCCAACTCCGAGAGGAAATCATATTATAGGAAACCAAATTGGATCACAATTGGGTTTATACGACCATAGTCTAAATTCGATTTATAGATCGAAATGTGGCAACCAGAAAGTCGTGATTGACAAGGCATTGGGATTTGACATGTGCCTTTTTGCCCTCACGAATTTGAATATCCTTGGATGAATATCTGTGGCTTGCCATCGGAACGAGTGAAGTTCACAAACAAGAATTTCGAGAAATAGCTGTTTCTATTTTGAAAGATTCGATTTTCAATAACACGTCAATACAGAATAAATAATCCAGAATTCAAAAATATCTGACCATAGAATCTATCACGTGAACAATGAATTGTTTATAATAATCGGATATTCACAATTTATTATAATTTAAACTTTTTTTTCGTTCCTCAACTTTTTTTCCAACGACGCAATTTTTTTTCACAAAAATTCAAACAACAAATTTTAACGTTTTTCTCTTGAAACATTGTTTCTTGCTGTTCTTGTTTGACATTTTTCATTTAGGATCGTTTTAAAACGTTTTTCGATCCCTTATAGGCAATTCGAAATCCATACTTGTGTTGAAAACAGCAAATTCGCTGATTACTATTTTATGATCCATTTGCAGTTTCATTCAATAACAAATTAATAAAACTATGAAAAATTAGTGAAACTACAACCATTGTTCAAATGGATGACTAATTATTAGGGGGAAGACCCCCAGTACCGGACACTTAAGGTTATTCATTAATAAAACTATTATATATAAAAGTACTTCGATTTTTTATATTTTTTTCACAAACTTTGGAGTATTCTTAGATGTGTTAATGATAGTACAGATTTTTAAAAAACGTAAAACTAAGAAAAATGATTTTTTTAATTTAATAGTTAAAATGGTCGAGTCCGAAAAGTGGCACCTAGTACCGGACACTATGAATATTATTTAAAAAAATGGATTAAAAATGGTTAAATTTTGCAATGATCGCAAATATATTCATCGGAATACTCCGGAATATCTGCGCCTTCATATTTATGGTTCATGTTATAGGTTCATATTTTCCTCGGGCCATTTTCCTTTCGCCATTATTTTTAACTGATTTGTCATAGTGAAATATCACCACAACAAAAACAACATGTTTTACATAAATGTTCCAATAACGAAAAAAGTGGCGTCCGGTACTAGAGAAAAATCGAGTGTCCGATACCAGAGACTCAACATGCAAGATTAAATAACAAAATGCGTTGCCATTTCACAAACATTTTGAAATTTAACCTTCATTATTTGAAAGAATACTTACCAAAAAGCATCCCAAGCTAAAAGACGGAGCAGCAAAACCCCTATTTTTTAAACAATGAATGTGTGAAAATTACGGCTGACACGAAATATTAATCGGCTCCAACGAAAATCAACTCTCGACAACGCGCGCATGCGCACTGCGGCTAGCTCTCTAGCGCCACACTGTGGGCAGAATCACAGAAAAATCGGCAAAACCCAAAAATTGAGTGTTCTCATTTCGTATTTCTATGTATGTCATTTCAAAGACCAGGTATTTGTACGCCCTATTGTAAAAGGACCGGTCCCTACCCTTCGCGGTACTCGACTTACGACAGTCTGAACTCGACCGTTCGAGAGTGAAGAACGTAGCGATTTTGTACGCTGAAATTTTCGATTCGCGCAAAGTGAAATATATTTTGTTCTACGCTACCGATTTCAAATCGGTAAAATGGGAGATAATCTTGAAGGTATGTAGAATATTATCATGTCAAATAGTTTTTTGAAATTTGAAATATTGTATGTATAAAAGAGTGTTCAATGTATGCATTTTAAGCAAGCTTGTAAATTCATTTTTCCAAAAGAAGTATAAAAATAGTTGTGATCCCAGGAGATCCCAGACTTTTGAACATTGTAGCCTATTGATAATGTTATTAAGATTAGAATTTATAAAAAAAATTCTGCAGATTGTTGCATATCTGGCTTTGGGAACCGGAATTCTCATGTCGCGCAACGCTTGGCTTCTTTGTTCAGGCTGGGCGCATAGTCCCCAGCAGGTAAACGTATACCTGCTGGGGACAATAGTCGGTCCTTGTGGAATATAAAATAATTTTCTACCCAGTGATCTATTCGTAAAGAGTCATGATTCATGTAACGGGTGTTCAAAATGTTACAATAATTTATTCTATCATTTACAATTAGATTAAAATTTTTCCCATGAACACATTCATTTTTAGTAAATGTTTATCATACTTGTTTTATTCTAGGTTCACGTGCCATGGATTACACGTGCACTTATCAGGATATTTTTGGAATGATTAAGGAGAAATTTAAATTGTGCCTGGATGAGCAACTTCAGATTTTTGAGGAAAAAATTACTCTTGAGTCATCCGAATCTTTCACGATTGACAACAATGAAAAGGATTCATTAAAAAAATTACTTTGTAATATCAAAAGTAGATGGCTCGAAGTGCACAGAAGCCACGATGCATTTTTAAAAAAAATGAAAAATGGTTGCAAACTTCAATAACTATTTTGGTAATTAATTTTATTGATGTTTCGAAAACTCGAGTTATGGGTCAAGATGTATAGTATAACGCTCGCGCTATTTTTTTCAGAATTGTACGAAACCAATTGGAGAGCCATCAACTTCAGGTGTATCTGGGCGACCTCGAAAATTGAGTTTCGAAGAGTCGAGTGAACGTACCAAGAAAAGAAGGGCTTTAGAAGTCAGTGAAAAGCATTGCGTGGAGGAATTAAGTTTGGCCACCAGGATGAGACTCAGTTCTGCAGGATTAAACGATGCTGCCACTATTTTAAAAAACATCACAACAAAATCTCCCTCAAGAGCTGCGAGATACCGAACAGCATATGAATCGTCGATAGATCCACGGCTAGTTGAGATGTCTGGAGATGAAGCACTGATAGATTTTGTAAATGCAAAACTAACAAAACAGCAATACATAGACATCAGGCGATCTTTGAGAATTAAAAAAGTTGCTATTTATCCATCGTACGCAAAAGTCGTTGCTGCTAAAAACCGTTGTTACCCTTCAGATATAACGGTAACTGAGACTTTAGCCGAAGTGAAATTACAGTCTTTGATTGATCACACTTGCGACAGAATTCTAAAGTTGCAAACTGACGTGATTAACTCTTTGCGCCCTGAAGAATCGAAGAATTTAAGACTAATTTGTAAATGGGGTTGTGATGGAAGCTCTGGGCACAGTGAATACAAACAAAAGTTTACGAATGCTGAGAGTTCTGATGCGAGTATATTTTTAACGTCTTTAGCTCCATTGCAAATTTTAGGATCGGATATCTCAAAAAAAGAATTCGTCCTTTGGAAAAATCCCAGGCCCTCATCTCCACGGTATTGTCGCCCTATTAGAATTCAATTTTTAAAAGAAACTGTGTCGTCAACGATTCAGGAACGGCAACACGTTGATAATCAGATCGAGTCTCTCACCCCTTTTACGACATTTATTGACGGGAAGGAAGTTACTGTTAAATACGAGCTGTATTTCACTATGATTGACGGCAAAGTTTGCAACTCCGTGACAAATACAAAATCCGCAATGCGTTGCTATATATGCAATCTCACATCATCGCAATTTAATGACATAGAGCTGATGAAAACTGTAGACGTTGACAGAACTCGACTCGAACTTGGATTATCAACGTTGCATGCGTGGATCCGTTTTTTTGAGTGCTTCTTGCACATCGGCTATAAAATCGGTGTTCACAAGTGGCAAACTCGAAAAGATAAAGAAAAAAAAGTAGTTGCTGAGCGAAAACGAGTTATTCAAGCCGCATTCAAGAAAGAGTTGCATCTTGATGTTGATAAACCGAGACAAGGGTTTGGTAGCAGTAACGACGGAAACACTGCGCGACGTTTTTTCGAAAATACTCAAATTTCATCAAGAATTTTGGGTTTGGACGAGAATATTATGAAAAGATTCCACATAATATTGCAAGTTCTTTCAAGTGGCTTTGCCGTAAATGTAACTGCTTTCAAACAATATAGTCTTGAAACCGCCGAAATGTTCGTAACTTTGTATTCTTGGTACTGCATGCCAACTACGGTTCACAAAGTTTTGATTCACGGTCCTTTGATAATTGAATGGTCCCCGCTTCCTATCGGGCAAATGTCAGAAGACGCACAGGAAGCCCGTAACAAGGATATTAAAAAATATCGCGAGTGTTTTGCTCGAAAACACTCGAGAACAGCGACCATGCAAGACGTTTTCAATCGACTCCTCTTAACTTTAGATCCGTACATATCAAGCATGGGCAAGCAGTATCCGAAAAAAGCAAAAAGTTTATCACCAGAAGCATTGCAACTTTTGCTCTGTACCGATAGTTCTCGCGATAAGTATGGTTTAGGTGAATTAATGGAATACACGAGTGACGAATCAGAATCCACCAATTCCTCTGACGACGGCGATCGCGATTCCGACGCTGACGATTATGATTAATATTGAAATCAGAAATAATTATTAATAATTAATATTATTATTATTATTATTAATTATTAATTATTCTATGTAACGCACGTGTTATTTTCGGTAAAATTTAATTCGTTAAGTGTCGATTGCTGTTTCAAATGTATTTAGCAATAAAATTCGTTAAAAATGATTTATAACTAATTTTCAGAAATTATTTGAAAACTTTCCCTCACTTCCAGACAATCGTTTTGTTTTCCCCAAATCTCATTCAAAATTTATAAAAAACAACCTTCAAAACACAAATATTGATTTCTGATAGCAAAAGTTGCTTATGAGTAAGATAAAAATATATTTTCGGTTCGCCATTTTGTTTTTTTTCGAAATTTTGATTCAGGATTTTCAATAAGTGACTTTTAAACCGCAAATTTACCGATCCCTACACAAATCGGATGCTTTTTAGTAATGCAGATAGTCACTTCCGGTCCGCCATTTTGTTTTTTCGAAATTTTGATTAGAGATTTTCAATAAGTGACTTTTAAACCGCAAATTTACCGACCCCTACTCAAATCGGATTCTTTTTAGTAACGTAGATAGTCACTTCCGGTCCGCCATTTTGTTTTTTCGAAATTTTGATTCAAGATTTTCAATAAGTGACTTTTAAACCGCAAATTTACCGATCCCTACTCAAATCGGATGCTTTTTAGTAACGCAGATAGTCACTTCCGGTCTGCCATTTTGTTTTTTTAAAATTTGGATTTGAGATTTTTAATCAGTGACTTTTAAACCGCTAATTTACCGATCCCTACTTAAATCGGATTCTTTTTAGTAACGCAGATAGTCACTTCCGGTCCGCCATTTTGTTTTTTCGAAATTTTGATTCCAGATTTGAAATCAGCGAGGTTAAAAACTTAAGAATCACCATTGCATTTTTCAGTGCGCACATCGGCCTAGTTTTGCCGATTTTTCTGTGAATCTACCCACAGTGCGCCACCGTTACCACTGTGGCCACTGTTCGAACTAGGCACCAGAACTATTGTCGTTGCTCTCTAGCTTGACTTATATCAACAGTGGCTTATATCAAATTACTTTTTTTTTTACTGCATTTCTGGAAAAAATCATTAAAACGCAATATAACGCACAAAAGTAAAGCTCCGTTACTTTATCTTGTTTATATCATTTGTTGTTTTTATTTTTTTTTTTCACTCACGCGTGTAAAAACGTAGTAATTTACGATGTGAAGTGCAGAGTTACTACATGAAGTTACAAATACTGTGGCCTATTTTAGTAAAATAGTTGTTTATTAACAAGTAATAAAGAACATAGAAAAAGAGCGCGTTTTCAAAAGTAACGAGGGTGGACCTCAGATTGATAAATTCCAATTTTATTTTTCGAAGGCATTCCCGCTCATTTTCATTCGATACTTACCGGAGATTGATTTTTTACCGCGATTTCGTGTGTTATAGCTATTTTAATGACGCAGCAACTAAACGTGAACGTTTTTCTCAAAACTACTTTTTTCAACACGGCTGACGTAATATCTCAAGTTCTACTCAACCGATTTACTTCAAATTTTCCACCAATCTCCACCTCTATCACCCCTACCACTTTTCTATCCAAATTATTCTTTTTACTATTATTCAAAAATTAGAAACTATGAAAAAAGCGTCGAAAAGCGCCTTTTTTGTTCCGCAGCTGCCATTTTGCGAAATTTTTGTTTCCCCATTTTCTCTGAGGTAGGGGCTATAACGCCATTCCTACTAATAAAGAATATTTTTTTCAAATTTCGTATCAGACGACTAAAAGGGGTCCGCGTCAGCCAGCGGACCCCTTTTTCAAGCCCCAAATTTACCGGGTTATAACTTATTTCATTTTAATTTTTTTTCTCAAACACTTTTTTGTTTATTGTTAAAATATTAATAAATATTTTGTGAAAAAAATAATGGTAAAAATATTTCATATTTTATTTTTTATCGAGCTCGACAAAACCCTCAAAATGTATATCACTTCATCAGAATACCGCCTCAAGGTAGTAGTCCACTGCGACGACCGAAATTTCAATGTTTTTTCATTAATTTTTTTAAAATAACAAAATAAAATGCGATCGTTTTGAAATTTTTGCATGTTGTTATTTGTATCTTGAAGGATACAAACAAATTTTTGTTTACTTAATTCTACTTGAATTTGTTTATGATTTTGTGCGTCAAAGTGGAGTCCTCGGTAAAAAGGTGACTCATTTCGGGGAAGCACACAGCGTTCCGTAGTCATCTGAAATCAAAAATCCAAAGAGATTATTGTTTTGTAGGCTTAATTCTAATGAACTAAGCTATAATATGCATATTTTAAGGGAAAACAAACGAAATAACGAACTTGTGAACAAAAAAGTTTTCGAAATCGAATTTGTTTTTTGATAAATTGTTTTAAAAAAAATTAATTATTATTAAAAAATTGAATGTTTTAAAATTTAGGTATCTAGATATGTATGTCTAAAATAACGGGTAAGATTTTTAGCCAAATCGGTTGTATAGTTTTTAGTCGGTGCTTCCCCGGAATTTCGAAAACGCAATTTCGAGAAAAACACGTTTCAAGTTTTGACGAGATATTTCGTATACAAAAATTATACTTACATTAAGGGGGTCGAGTCAGCGTCAAAACGGCAATTTTTAATAATAATTTATAATTTTTGTAGAATGCCTACAAATATGATGTATCGTCCACCATTTGAGGTACCAAATGAACAATTTTTTGGGACTAGTTAAAACCCTTGAGGTGCACCGGTGTCCTAAAAAATCTAGTTTTGAGTTTTTACACTCTGCGCATGATTCAGAAAGAACTGCTAGACGGATTTTGTTCTACGACATCACATTTCCTTCGTAACGCTTGTTCCCACGGGATGAACGCGGCACATTTTGATTCAAGTCAAAATTGTGACCAGGACAATGCCTGGAAAGTTCAAAATAGGCTATCAATTTCAAAACTGGCCTGCAACTCTGAAATAAAGGGCAAAAAACGAAATGTGCCGCATTCATCCCGTGGGAAACAGCGTTATGAAAGAAATGAGACGCCGTAGAACAAAATCCGTCCAGCGGTTCATTCTGAATCATGCGCAGAGTGTAAAAACTCAAAACTAGGCTTTTTAGGACACCGGTGCACCTTAAGGGTTCTAACTAGTCCCAAAAAATTATTCATTTGGTACCTCAAATGGTGGACATAACATCATATTTGTAAGTATTCTACAAAAATTATAATTTATTATTAAAATTCGCCGTTTTGACGCTGACTCGACCCCCTTAATCAGCTATGCCTGGTGCATAGAGCAATTCTTCTGTTTCCTCAAAGTTATCTCAAAGCTCTTTTTATTCTTCGAGAGATTTACAGTTTTTGGTGATTGCCAAACCGTTGTAATTAGTCGTTTTTAACAATAACTTATTAGTTAATTGCTCTCTTTATTTGGCTATAACTTTAATGATATTTCAAATTTCGGTCTGAAACTTTCAGAGTATATTTTTAAAATGTTTTTCTTCCGACAAACTGACCCGTGCTGCTTCCCCATAAGTAGAAAGCAGAAGTTTCGAATTTCATCGATGAAACTATGCGATATATCAAATTACGCGTTCGCGCAAGATATAAAATATTAAAACAAAATAAAATAAATAAATCGACGAGCATAGAAGGTAACCTAGTACAGTATTCCGCTTCACCGAATGTCTCGGTTGGATTTCCAATTTTTCGTGTGAGAGTAGGACAAACATATACTCGGGGGAGAGCATAGAACAAAATGAGGAAATAAGATACCGTCTCTTTCTCAACCACTCCTTTGGTATCTCAATATCTCTCCCTCTCTATTTCTTCTACTATCTTTATTTCTCTCCTTTGCACGCTCGAAGATCGCCAACGTTCGCAAAGTCTCTTATCTCGTGGGACTCCCTAGGATACGTTCGATTTCAATAACGTGCCTTCACGAAGGAACGAGCGAAAGGAGCTCCCATCCTCCTCTCCGTGATATCTATATGGCCAACCTGTATATGGGGCCTTCCATCCCAAATCGGAAAGTTTGAAAAACTTTTTTTTTTATTTCCTCAAATTTTTGTATATTTTTTAGTACCCATCAAAAGACCCTTCCTGTTGAATTTTGAAATTTTTTAAATTACCCGGCCAAAAGATATTAAATTAACAAAAAAACCGCTCGTTTCTTGGTATTTTGGTCATAACTTCTTTAATAATGGTCCAAATTAACAGTTTTTTTTTCGAAATTTATGTTTTTTATGGCCTTTTCAGAAAAAAATACAACAAAAATATTCGACGTGTTTTTGAATGAGTTTTTTGAGTTTTAAACTTTATATCGAGATCTTGGAAGTGAGTGTCATTTTTTATTTTTTTGTAAATTGTTTGTTTCAAACATCTATCTATTCAATAATTTTCAAGACTAGTCCGATCGTGGGATCTCAATAACTACTATTTATGTTCGATTTTTGAATAATAATTTTTTTTTTTTAATAAATTATTATGAATACCAATTTTTGTTACTGTATAGTATTTTTTCAATATAAGAATTTATTTTGACACTTTGTTATTGTTAAAAGGTTTTTAAAATTAATAATCAATATCGTTAAGTCTGTTTATGAACAATAATAGCAACAATTTTTATTTATTCACGTATTTTTTTAAAAACCTTACATATACGATCATTTCCTGAATTTGAATATTCCTTTGCCAATACGTTTCCGTTGCTCATTGGAATAATTGAATGAAATTTTTGTGTCCCCCTGTGATTGACTTCGCAATATCGTATCGCAAATAAAATCTTTCTTTTGCATCCAAATAATGTTTATCAGGTAAAAATTTCACAGCAATATTTGGCAGACTATATTTAGGTTCAATGCCCACTTATACAATTTTTGAACGGTTGTCATTTGCTCATCGATTAATAATTATTAATTTTAAAAATCTGTTAACAATGAAAAAGTGTCAAAATTAATTTACAATGATTTAAAAAAATAGTATACAGTAACAAAAATTGGTGTATATAATAATTAATTTCAAAAAAAAAAATTTAATTTTCAAAAATCGAAAAAAATAGTGATTATTGAGATCCCATGATTGTACTAGTCTTAGAAATTCTTGAAGATAGATGTTTAAAAAAAGAAAAATTTTAATTAAAAAATGACACTCACTTTCAAAAACGGTATTTAAAATTTAAAACTCAAAAAACTCATTCAAAAACACGTCGAATATTTTTTATGTATTTTTTCTGAAAAAACTATTAAAAAAAACAAAAAATGTTGAAAAAAAAACTTTCAATTTGGACCATTATTGAAGAAGTTATGACCAAATTACCAAAAAAAGAGCGGTTTTGTTGTTAATTCAATATCTTTCGAACGGATAATCAAAAAAACCTCAAAATTTAACAGGAAGGGTCTTTTGATGGGTACTAAAAAATATAAAAAAATTGAGGAAATGAAAAAAATAAAACGTTTTTCAAACTGTCCGATTTCGGATGGAACGCCCCATATATTACACGTGTTTGTAGATATACATATATGTATACATATCAAAGGACAATAGGGAAAACGCGAGAACCGCATCGAAGATGACTATATATGCAGAGACAGTGGAAGAGGTAAAATTCGTCGTTGAAAGAGGAACGTATAAAGAGGTCTGCGATCGGAGACGACGACGACGACGACGATGAAGAAGAAGTCTCCGTTGACGACTTCGTTGTCGTCGACTCTCGGCACTGCCAGTATCGGTATGCGACCGGTGGGAGCTTTTAGAGACGCACGACCGACCTCAATGCCCCCGTAGGATCGACTACGAATGCGAAAATGGCTTTGAAAATACCGAATCGCGCCCTGAAACCTCCCTCATGTCGCTCTCGAAAAATGCACACGCGTACGTATGACGTATTCCTGGCTCCATCGGCCCAAGTTCAACTCAAAAGCTTCTCGATTTTATTACCGATTTTTCGTATATGTTTCGTATCCTTCGAATGACCTCTGGATAAATTTCAAAATTTTTCTATTGAGCCAAAAATTTAATATTGAATATTTGTAAAAATTCTTGATATCAAATTAAGATTCAATATTCAACATTATTTTTTTATATAAAAAAATATATATGTGAGGCAATCCATACCAAACCGACCAATCCGTGGACCCGACTATTTTAAATTTTGTTGAAAATTTTCTTTTTTTTTGTACGTACTGAAAGCGGTCTTGCAGATTTTTTTTAGATTTTTGTCTCAACTCTTCTTACCACGATAAATTTTTCAAAATTTCTCACAATTTTTTTTTTTGCATTTCTCGTAACTTTTTAACGAACGAAGATATGTCAAGATAAGGTAAGAGATCATTTTTTTCGTCTTGAATTGTAGGTTCATGAAAAAAATACAAAAAAAATATGAAAATAATTTTCATGAAACTACAACTCAAGACAAATTATCTTCTATCTTATTTTGATATCTCCGTTTTTCAAAAAGTTACGAGTATTTAAGAAAAATATGTGTGAAATTTTGAAAAATTTATTGTGGTAAGAAGAGTTGAGACAAAAATCTGAAAAAAAATCTAAAAGACTACTTTCAGCACGGAAAAAGTGATTGCTTCAGAAAAGATGTTGTCGTGTTTGACATTATAAGGTATTTCTGGGATTTTTTTCTAAAACTTTTTCTTGCCTGTGGAATCACAATGGTTTTTTGGAGGGTTTTCAATTTTGATTGATAGGTATATGTTCTTATTATTCAATTCAATTCTGAATCGAATCAAGAAATCGATTTTCATGAAAAACCGAATCCAAAGAAACGATTTTGTAAGAATCGATTTTTAAAAATCGTAAAAAAAATATTTTCTAGTTAAAGCGTACGTAAGTGTTTATTGAGTTTTTTTGTATGGAAAATGATTAAATTGGATTAATTTATTTTTAATACAAAATGATGAATACAAAACAACAAATATAAAGTATTTTTCATTCTGGCTAAACATAGTTTGATTCTTTTACACATTTGCACTTTTTAATATATTCTTAAAAATATCATGAATATATTTAACAAAGCAGACTTTTTTCTATTACATGAGTTTCTATTGTTCTACGATATTTTGTATATTTTTACTTCCATTCTTTTTTTCTCATTGGATCATATTTTCAATATTTTAACTTTTAATTTTTTTAATCATTTTTCTCACGTTTTAACATTTTTGTATACTTTTTTTTTCTTTCAACCTTGACGTTGATGTTTCATAGACTTAAGTCAATCATTATTCAATTGACATTCTTAAATGGATGATGAATTTGAGAAAAAATCGAATTTTCGATTTTTAAGATCAAGAATCGATTCACCTAAAGATCGAGAAGAAAAGAATCGATTCAAAAAATTGAGTTTTTGTCCAAAACAATCGATCTTTTGAAGAATCCAATCGATCCCTATGTTCTTTACGATTCAATTCAGATCTTTTTACGATTTACCGATCTTCGATCGATCTCTTTTCCTTTCAAGAAGAGGCAAAGGAAGAGACAACTCCCTTCGTCGAAAGGATTTGAAAATTAACTGAGTTCCTGTTAGGTTTGAAAGTCTCATTGCGAATTCCGTCGAAACCATTGGAATTATTCCATATTACAGTTTCTAGCGTGATTCAATTTAATCAAGGAAGAGAGAGAGAGAGAGAGAGAGAGAGATTGGGTCTGATCATCACGCAGGTGGTGAAATCTTTCGTCCTTTCAATTTTCGTTCCGCTTTGAGAAATGTTAATCTGCTCCAGTCAAAGAGGATTTATTTCAATCAACTAAAATTTGTTTTTATTCAATGAACTTTTATTGTCCTTCACATTAATGCATTCCGAAATTCAGGACTGATAGATCATTCATTCGGCACGACTACATTTCATTTGATTGCAGTAAATAGACGGTTTTGGTGAATCCTTCCTCAATTCGAGTGGACTTTTGTTTGATCAAATCATTTTTGGGTAGTAGTTGTGTAGTAGGGGAGAGGGGTAGTAGTAATTTAATTAAATTAAATGTAGTCTTATGGAAACTGATATAACTTTGCGATAAGTTTTTTTTTGACCTCTCAATTTTTTAATATCTACACTATATTGAGAGCAACGGGAACAAAACGAAGTTTGTGGATGAATATTTTTTTTATTTTTTTCAAAAATTGTTCTTAACAAAATGTTAACATTTTAATAACGAGCTTGCTAATCGTCGTGAAATTTTTACATACAAAAACATACCAAATTTTCAGAATTTTCTCATCATTTTTCATTTTAACCCTTAGAGAGCTTGAAGTAAATTGATAGATTTCTGAAAATTTAATATGTTTTCACATAAAGTATTCAGAAGGTCGTGTAAAAATTTCACGACGATTAAGAAGCTATTTATTGAACAGTTAACATTAAGAGATTTCATAGGGACTCAAGATCCTTAAAAAAAATGTATTTCTATCTTAACATTTTTTTTCCATCAATCATAATTAATGTTATTTTTTATTTTTTTAACATAAACAAATATATAGATTAATTCAAAATTCCTTAAATTATAAATAACTTCTGAATTTTTCAACTTTTATTTTCTTAAACCCAAATAAATTTTTTTCCAATTTTTTAGATACTAGATCATTATGTTTTCTTATGAAAATTTTTTAGTTTCATTAAAAATAATTTCTTTTCATTTTTTTTATGGTCCATTTTAACCCGGACGCAGTGTATCACCAAAAAATTGATGAATACATTAAATTCATCATAATTCGAAGAAAAACAAAAAAAATTCTGACATAATTTTTTAGGGTGTTCTATTATGCCCAAGGTATTGCGGATCGGCCTCAAAATGAGTCAATACATGAAATTTATGATAATTTGACAAGAAACCAAAAAAATTTTTGTTCACCAAATTTTTGAGGGGGGCCTTCATGCCCCGCCTATATTGAACCTTAAAGCTTTCTCCTTGATGAAGCAAAATTATTTCTAAATGTGACACATTATTTCTAAACACATGTGACGTAAGAATAAACTAAGTGCACTAACTAAACTAACATTCACTTTACAGCAAAAAATCAGTTTGTTCTAATAAATTCGAGTTATCAATTCAACACAGTTTTGATGAAGTTAAAATTGTAATTTCAATTTAATCGTGACAATCGAAAGTTTATTTTAATTGTTTTAATACGTTTTACGATATCAATGAACAACATTTTTTTAGGTTCTCAATCAAAATAATTCATAATTATAATGTCATTAATTCATTATTCGTTATAGTAGTGTTAGTAGACTCAATATATCAAAGAACGCGAATAATTGAGTGAAAAAAAAAAATTATAAAATTAAAGATCTTTTTTGAGTAGCCAAATCATAGCCGCACTCTCAAATAATTCTTTAATTTAAAAAAAATATCCCCGAATGAAGAAAAAAAAATCGAACTTTTTTGAATCTGATATCCAACGTTAAAAAAAAAAAAAGAACATTTTCACCTCCTGGCTTATCGGTTGACGTGCTATAAAAGCACTGGCGTTCGATCGATAAGTCACGACAAATTTTTCATTATAATTACGCAGCGGCATGTGGCCGCTTGGAAATTACGAGTGAGGTTACCAAGGCTGCGCACCAGCGATTTTCTCTAGCCCAATTAATAAATCTGATTTAATTAAAAGTCAGGCCAAGAAAGGATTGATTGCGGTGAGGTTGCGGTGAGCGTATGAAAATTCGAAATTCACGGAACCGCGCCAATCAGAACAATCCAGAGTCTTTGTCTCGGCCACATCAAAAGATTTTCAACATCGAATTGAGCAAAAAAAAACCCGTTTGAAACACAAATTAAAATAAAACGTTATCCAGAAGAAATTATTAGCAATTTTATACTAATAATAATAAAGTCGATAATGATCGCTGAAAACAGAATTTTGAACCGCGTACAGAAATTTTCATAAATTCACGAATGTGCAATTACGAAAACTTTATTGAAACTGAAGTCGAGAGCGCTTTACAGAGGGATTAGTTCGAGGATCAAAGCACAGCGCTGATGATGACGAGCACTGTGCAGAGTAGACAAAGAAAAAGTATGTTCGTGAGCTTCTCATGCGAATTTGAAGGGCATTAATTGATATCAAAGGACCGTACGAAATCTATGGTTACATCGGCGAGTTCGTTACAAAAAGTTGTCGGTGTAAGCTGTCTCACCGAGTGAAATCATTAACAATTACCCAGACGCGCTTCAATAAGCCGATAAACTCAGTTATGCTCTTCAGGTCTTTCGTTCTATGAGGCAAATATATATGGGGCATTCCAAGTGAAATCGTGGGGTCATTTCCCTCGGGTCATCAGATCCTGGCATAACTTTTTTTTTCGCATTGATTCCACTTCAAAAACAGCCTAATTTTTTAAAAGATTTTTCTGGGCACTTCTTCTTCAGGTGGCGCGACGATCATTTTTGTGTAAAAAAGGGATAACTGAAAAAACGCTATTTTTAAAATTCTGCAATTTTTTTCACAGATTCTGGATAAAAAATAAGTAATTTCTAGCATGATTAGAAAGTGGGCCACGGCTGCCTCATCTTTTTTTAAAATAATTTTCTTTTTTTCAGTTTCTAAAATAAAATAAAAAAATGAATTTTTAATATCTCTTACATGAGTAAAAAAATAAAATAGAAATAAAACATATCTAAGCAAATTTTGATATTGTGCATATTTTTCCAGATAAAGGAGAAATTTTTTTTTTCAATAAAATACTTCAATGAAAAGGGATAACTGAAAAAATACCAATTTTAAAATTCTGCAATTTTTTTTACAGATTCTGGGTCATAAATAAGTAATATCTATCATGAGTAAAAAGTAGGATGCGGCTGCCTCATATTTTTTTTAATAATTAACTTCTTTTCAGTTTTTAAAATAAAATACAAAAATTGATTCCCAATACCCCTCACACGAGTAAAAAAATAAAATAAAAATAAAACATGTCTTGGAAAATTTTGATATTTTGCATATTTTACAAAATATCAAAATTTGCCAAGATATGTTTTTATTTTATTTTATTTTTTTACTCATGTATGAGCTATTAGGAATTAATTTTTTTTATTTCATTGTAGAAACTAAGAAAAAGAAAATTATGAAAAAAAAAAATGAGGCCACCGCGGCCAACTTTCTAATCATGATAGAAATTACTTATTTTTGACCCAGAATCTATGGAAAAAATTGCAGAATTTTAAAAATTGTGTTTTTTCAGTTATCCCTTTTTTACACAAAAATGATCGCGCGCCACCTGAAGGAGTGTCCAGAAGAATGTTTAAAAAAATTAGGCTGTTTTTGAAGTGAAATTAATGAGAAAAAAAAGTTATGCAAGGATCTGATGACCCGAGGGAAATGACCCCACATTTTCACTTGGAATGCCCCATATGCTGTAAAGCTTGTACTAAGGACTTAGGGAATAAAAAATAGGGAGAAGTTCGAGCATTGATGGCAGTGACCCTGGTTGCAAAAAAGAGGAACGCATCATTTTTTTAGAGGCAGTTGATACATTTATTTCGATCAACAGAATTTAAAGCTTTGAAAATTTTATAAACAAGCTTCGGCTCTACACAATCATGAAAATAAAGATTTATCGAGATCTCTACCTCATGATTTTCCAAAAAAAAAAACCATTTGAGTTATGTAGTAGTTCGATTATGGTTTTCTCATCAAAAAGCTTAACAATCGACGGAAAGAAATGGACTTTTTTAATGACGTTTTACAAATTTCCAAATTTTATAAATTCTAAAACCCACAAGTGGTTCTTTCGAACTTTCATACGAACCGTCCTTGTCTTGTGGAAAATTTGGGCACAACATTTCAACTCAAAAATGGCAAAATTACACAAATTAGAGCATTAACAAGCTTTCTTCTAGAAATTAACAAATGTTTTTGAAAGTTGTGTCCTCAAGTGATCATTTTGAAATTCAATACCAATCATTCCTGCCATTTAGTACATATATGTGTAAAAAATCAGACCAATAGGTGCAAAATTACAAAAAAGAAGAGTGTGTTCCAGAAGATTTTCTTTTTTAATAATTTTTCGTGAACCAAATCCCATTCCAAATTCAACCCCAATCGAGTTAATTATGGAGTGCTTGGCAACAAAAGTTGAGTCCTGCAAATGTGAAATTACGAAAGCAAGAGCACTAACGATCATAGTGCGAAAAATAAAAAATTCTAGCAATTTGGTATCCTGCAATTTAAACAAAATTTGCATTGAACGAAGGTATATAAATATTAGGCTACCAAATTTTGACTCGATAAAAAAGCTATTCTGCAGATACAATTACGTCCAAGCTTTTCTTCGAAAAATAATTTCTCGATGTTTTGAAATATTTTGATAATACTGAAAGGTCATTCCATGTCAAATCAATCAATAGTTGGAATCGACCACTTTAAATTTCGATGAAATTTGATCAGATGTTTTCTTTTATCTCAAGCCGAAGTTCCACCACAGGAAAAAAATTAAAAAAGTGTTTTCAAAAGTTATGCAAAATTCAAAATTTCACCATTTTTTTAATTTTTCAAGTTTATTTTTTATATATCTCGAAAACTATTATAGTTACGAAATAGTATATTGTGCAACTAGTGCGGCAAGTTGTCGATTGCCCACGAAAGCGAAGTTGAGCGCACGAGCGAAGCGAGTGCGCTCATCCGCTTGAGGGGGCCATCGACAACGCCGCACGAGCTGCACATACTATTTTTTATTGCGAATGCGGAATGAATCCCAATACAAAATTGCCTCTGTGGGGGGGCCGGGGGTGGAGCCGCGGTGGGGTCCAGGGGCGAAGCCCCGGTGGGGTCCTGGGGTGAAGCTCCGGCGGGGGGTTGGGGGGGGGGGGGGCGGACCCTCCCCACCGACCAAAAATAATAACTAAAAAGTTAAAAAATATACAGGAAACTTAGTTAAGGAACAATGGAAATAATTTTTTTTTGAACAAGAACAAGAACCGCATGAGTAACAAAATAGTATACGATCTGTCACGTCAACCTAAATTCGGCTTTAATATTTCGGTTGCGTTTTTGTTTTTGTTGAATTTCACCAACGTTATTCTTTTATTTTATTTCGGCACTGAATTTGCGTGCGCAAAGAATAATTATAATAACTTGCGTGCGCAAAGTAAACTTTGCGCACTCAAATTATTATTATTATTATTCCTTTCCGCACGCAAAGTTTACTTTGCGCACTCAATTTATAAAATGGGCAAAAAGCTAATTTTCAACCGTAACAGCGGGCGTAAAGATACCGCTTTTCCCGCATGAGTAATAAAAAAATCGTTTCAGGTTCATCTTAAAGAGTATACTTGGAGCTACGAAAAAAAAATATTCCGAAACAAAAATTTAAAAAATGATGAATTTCGAGGATTTTGAATTTTTTAAAATCGTGCAAATTCACTATGAACATCCAATTTTTTGTTCATTTTTTTATATAATACCTTTTACTGATCTTAAACAATCTTGAAATTTTCAGAATGGTGTTTTTCTTTTAAATACCAGTTTTTGAATTTTGGTAAACAATTTTTTTTTATCTTGTCATGGAATGACCCTGATGAAAAAAATCCCCTCGAAACAAACTTTTTTTCACGTAGGAGCAAAATCTCATCAATATTCACGTTTCTGATCGTTTTTTTCGCTTCTAATAGACAACATAAAATTATTATGAAAAGTTATGATTGGCAGATCGGTGAAATAAAAAAACTACATTTCAATATCCATAACATAACTATCAATGTGGCACGATCTACTTTGTGATCTTCTGCTTGGGTTACAATCTTTTGATTCGCGAACTTTTTTATATCCATTGTAAAATCAAGTGGTCCAGTAAGAAATACTGAACTTTCAGCGTGTCAAATTTATCGATTTCACCTGGAAAATACGCAAAAATAGCGATATTTTCGACATTCAATGTAGAATACTCCCTTTTAATGTGTATATAAAAATTTCGTGGCTCATGTTCGTTTCATAGCTGGAAGTTGACATAACGTTATCAATCCATTTCGACGAGTATAAAATATAAAAGTTGGCCGAGCATCTGGTCACCACGATCGATATAAAATTCATCGAGTCGTAAATCTCGTGCTAAAAGATCCAAGTTTGTGTCATTTTAACTTTTACGTGTCGATAGAGTGTCGAAGCATAATAATATATTATAGCTGCAAATGTTGAAATGTCATGTTGGTTGGGGGTCGAAGAGTCGACTAACCAATATTGCGAACGACCGAAATCTCGAATTTCACGATTACGAGCGTTCGAATAACGAAGCGCCGAAATCCCGAACGTCAGAATAGCGAAAGCGGAGAGAGCCGCCCCATGCGTAAGAGAGAGAGGAGGCGCATCTCTCTCTCTCTCTTACGCATGGGGCGGCTCTCCCCACTTTCGCTTTTCTGGCGTTCGGGATTTCATTTGATTTCTTATTTTCATTTGATTTTTATTTAACTACTTTTTATATCACGACATTTTTTCACCTTGTACAATATACTGAGATTAGGCTGACGAAGATTGGAACAGAAGTATTTAAACAAAGAATTAAAAACAATTCAAAAATTGACGATTGTAATTACGATTTAATTTGATACAGGTTTCAAAAAGAAGAAATGAAGAATATCATTTTTACATGGATTATAAAGACTACTCCAACTTCATGTTCGTCTTAAAAAAATGGTCGTAGACGACAATTGAGAGACGAATTATATTTTCAATTACATATTCAAAGGCTTTATATATGCAACCATCAGTAAGACATCTTCAAAAATACTTGATACTTGTATTTGAAAAATTGCTTGAAGTACAAAAAAGTATTTGAAATTTTAAGTAGAATACTTGAAGCACTTTGTAAGTACTTCAAGTACGTCGCAAGTACCAGGTACTTCAAGTACTACTCAGTTCTACTATAATCCAATACATTAAGGCGGTATTCTGGTCTAGAGATATACATTTCGAGCGTTTTGTCGAGCTAGATAAAAAAAAAACAAAAATATTTTTACCATTATTTTTTTTATAAAATATTTTTACCATTATTTTCTTTTGAAAAATATTTATTGATATTTTGACAATAAACAAAAAAAAATGTTAAGAAAAAAATGAAATCGAAATAAGTAACAAGTTTGGTAAATTATTTCGAGGCTAAAAAAAAGGTGTGCTGGGGGACACGATTGCTACCTTTCTAGTCATCCGATACGAAATTTTCAAAAAAGATTCTTAATTAGTAAGAATTTCGTTATACCTTGGAGAAAACGGAAGAAAAATTTTCCGCAAAATGTCGGCTGTCTGAATAAAAAAAGCATTTATGGACTCTTTTTTTCATGGTTTTTAATTTTTGTACAATAGTAGAAAAAAACATTTTGATACAAAAGTGGTAGGGACGATAAAGTATACATTTAAGATTGGTAAAAAATTTGAAATAAATCGGTCAAGTATAACTTGAGATATCATGTCAGCCGTGTTGAGAAAAGTCTTTTTGATAAAAATGTCTATTGTCCCATTTACTCCAAAGTGACGGACATAGTTGCCGCGTCACTGAAATATCTATAACTCTGTAAATTATTGGAATCAAAATATTTCCTTTCGTAGATATATTCTTATAGGTCCAAACTTTGAGAACATGCAAAAAAATTGATTTTTTCAAAATTCTCGATCAGAATACTCCCTTGAGAGGCACCATTAGTGTGACTGCCTTAAAAAAAGTTAATTTTTAGAAAGTATTGCATTGAATGTTTCGAAATTTCGGAAAATATTTGTTTGTAAATTATGTATACAGTCATTTTTTTGTATGAAAATATTTAATTTTTAGCGACTTATGCGCTGTCTCCCGAGTCTTGAAAAAAAAAGTTTTCCCACTGCTGCAGTGATTTTGGCCTTCAGAGTGCCTGAAGTAAAAAAATAAAATAAAAGTCCTCCAAACTATAAAGCATCGCTCGTACAATGTCGCAGGATTATGCTCCTTAATATATTTTAAGAATGATGAAAAAATAAATTGAATAATTGAACGAACGGGAAACAACTTATGTTCAGTGGACCCAGAAAAAAAATCTAGTCGTAGGTACTATAATCGTTTATTTGATTATTTTTTAGTTACTTTAAAGAAAATTTTCTTTCCATCCAATTTTGGGCGATATTTACTTCCACTATATTTATTTATTTGAATTCCCTGTCATTGAGAAACAGGCGTTGAAGAAAAATTCTATTCGTTGTTACTAAATACCTATTCACCCGTAATCTCATCCGATCATATCTGCAGATTTGTCAGTACCCCAAAAATCCGCCCGGTGGCTACCTCTCGCACAAGCGAACCTGCCTCTCGACGCCTATATCTTCTCCAAGCTCGTCTATGTTTGATATCCTTATTTTTCCGTATGGATATTTAATACATTGAACATTGCAACAAAACGCAAGATGGTCGAATCCCCGAAAAGGATTCTCATGAAAAAGGGTTTTTTTCTTTTCCCTTCTCTTAAAGAAAAGACCAAACTTTACGAAATTGTAGACTTCATATGTGTAGCTATACATTCAAAGATTGAGATGTTTGAAAATATATATTGTGCATATATAAAAAAAAATTATTTCATTTAAATACATATTTGTTCAGTTTGAAATAATATTTATTAATATTAAATAAAAATTTATTAGATCGCAATATATTTTCCTAGTAGGTCATTGAAAAAAAAAATTTCGTTGACATGAATAGAGTTGTATTAGGCCGGCCTACAACTAAAAAAATTTATTTGGCTTGACTAGGATTTAGTTAAATGTACTAGATCTTTTTTCTGGGTGTGACTAACCAAGAAAAAGTGATTAATCGCTCAATAAAAACGCTCGTGTTTCAGGTGCAATTTTTACCGATGATCAAAAGGACAGTCCTTCGGAAATGGCATTTAAGTACGCCGTCTACAGGATCAACAAGGACAAGAACCTGCTTCAGAACACGACACTCGTTTATGACATACAATACGTACCAAAGGACGATTCGTTTCGAACATCGAAGAAAGGTGAGCACAAATAGGATAACTTTCTGCGCTTACCAGACCGTTTCATGTAAGGCAGGAAATTAATTAACTTTGACAATTTTACTACGACGCATCGAAGAGTTTTTC
The DNA here is from genome assembly GCA_946863875.1 of Alloplasta piceator. Taxonomy (NCBI): domain Eukaryota; kingdom Metazoa; phylum Arthropoda; class Insecta; order Hymenoptera; family Ichneumonidae; genus Alloplasta; species Alloplasta piceator. The sequence goes on from OX333074.1 coordinate 43,529,777, forward strand.
AGTGAGTGATTGATCTTTGCCTCTTTGATCGTGGTGATCCTTTCGAGCTAATTAACATTAGGGCGAAGTCCCTCAGTACCGGACACTTAAGGTTTTTCATTAATAAAACTATTATATCTATAAGAACTTCGATTTTTTATATTTTTTTCACAAACTTTGAAGTATTCGTTGGTGTGTTAATGATGGTACAGATTTAAAAAAAACGTAAAACTAAGAAAAATATACTTTTGAATTTAATAGTTAAAATGGTCGAGCCCGAAAAGTGGCACCTAGTACCGGACACTATGAATATTATTTGAAAAAATGGATTAAAAATGGTTAAATTTTGCAATGATGGCAAATATATTCATTGAAACACTCCGGAATATCTGCGCATGCCTTATGAGCCCATTGCTTACAATTACCGCACTGGATCCAGTTATTAGTGTCATCGAGGCTTTTTTTATATTTTCCTCGGGCCATTTTCCTTTCGTCATTATTTTTAACTGATTTGTCATAGTGAAATACCACCAAAACAAAAACAACATGTTTTACATAAATATTTCAATAACGGAAAAAAAATGGCGTCCGGTACCGGAGAAAATCGAGTGTCCGGTACCAGAGACTCAACATGCAAGATTAAATAACAAAATGCGTTGCCATTTCACAAACATTTTGAAATTTAACCTTCATTATTTTGAAGAATACTTACCAAAATGTAGCCCGAGATAAAAAAACGGAGCCGTAAATCCCCTATTTTTTGAACAATGAATGTGTGAAAATTACGGCTGACACGAAATATTAATCGGCTCCAACGAAAATCAACTCTCGACAACGCGCGCATGCGCACTGCGGCCAGCTCTCTAGCGCCACCGTTACCACTGTGGCCACTGTTTGAACTACGCAAGAGAACTATTGTCGTTGCTCTCTAGTTTGGCTTGTGTCAACAGTGTTCGGTACTAGGTGCGGTCCGGCGTTAGGGAACTTCCCCCTATATTAGATCATTAAGAATTGATCTATTTATTTGTTCGAAGGAAAAAGTTTTATGAGCGATCGTCGATTAACGCGATTTTCCGTGATAATAAATAGACCGTCTGGATGTCGATAAGACACGTACCCAAAATCCGATAAGGCGGGAAAGGCTCGGTGCTTCGCTATCTACATCAGCATTTATCTCTTGACCCTTAATAAAATAAATTGGGTCAGAACGCGCATCCATTCGTCTCGCTCTTGTATACGTCTTGATAACATAATTGCATAAAATCCTCAGGAAAATAGGAAAAATAAGAGAACTCATGTTAGCGCGACAAAGAGAAGCCCTTAAGGAGTTAGGCCACTCTGCAAACCAAAACAGGGCATAGTCCGAAATTTTTTTTCAGCGAAACCAAAAAATAATTCGGATTTACAAAAAAGGTGTTTTATGACACATTCAATTGGCAATGCAAAATTATTTTTTCATGGCGATATACGTCGAAATGGCGACTGTGCAGCATTTTTCCGATGATGCCTTTATTTCTGGAAGGTCGATGGCCGAACCAACAACTCCTATAATTCTTGAGTTACGATGAGGCATCAAAGTTTTTTCGATTATTTATAAGAATTGTTATAGAAGTACGTAGGATTTTTTTAAAAATTGTGTTTTTTTGTAAAAATGGCGCATTTCTATATCAAAAAATATAAAATGCTATGAGAAAATTGTCAGGACATCGTTTATAAAAACAAACGAAATTTTTTTTTTTAAACAAGCTTTTATTAGAATTGTTAATAAAAATGTAATTAAAAACTAGAAAATAAAGCTTTTCCGATTCGAAATAAGTTTTCAAATAAAAGCGTGTTACAACCTCTTGTTTCTCTTGCTGTTAAAATGTAACACGCTTTTCTTTGAAAACTTATTTCCAATCGGAAAAGTTTTATTTTTAAGTTTTTAATTATTTTTTATTAACAACTAATAAAAGCTTGTTTTAAAAAATTTATTTTTTCGTTTGTTTATTTTTTACTTTTTAGTATTTATGATGTTAAATAGCTAGTTTAGTAATGTATATCTAGTTTCGCATAATTTTTTAGACAAAATTATTTCACATAATTAAGTTGCAACATATTTCTGCAAAATTTATGCAAAAAAATGTTTTCAGAAAATTTTTTGGAAAAAGACTGTTGCGCAAAATTTTCGTAGAGAAATGTTGCAAATCAATTGCTTAAAACCATTTTGTAAACAAAATTTAGCAAAACAATTTTTTTGCAAACAATTTTGCGAAACATTTTTTTTGCAAAAAATTATGCGAAACATTTTTTGTTCCAAAACAATTTTCAAGCAAATTTGTAATAAAAATTTTGCGAAACAATTTTTTTTGCAAAAAATTTGCAAATTTTTTGTGATAATATTGCATTGCCATCCGATTTACATATGCATGACAAATTTTAACTCAATCGGAAACCGGGAAGTGGGTCAAATTTAACTTGTAAGATTTTATTAGACAGACAGACACCGGGACAGGTGAAGCTAAATAAAAGCTTGTAAATAAAAAAAGGAACTATGCGATATAATAAAAAAAATCCTAGCTAGTGCTTTAGAGAATGTTATTGTCAATATAAGTTGAAATTTCAAATGAATCGGTTGAAATTTGTTTGAGTTATGGGTTCGGCTGACTTGAAAAGTGTAATTCTGAGATTTGAAGTTTGTACAAAGCAGAGTTGTGAAAATAGTAATGTAAAAGTAACGTATTACCCATTACTTTAAACAATGTTTATTGGATAAGTTTTCCATTACACATTACAAAAGTAACGTGCAATGAATGAATGTTCAATTACAATTGAAAATAGTAATGTGTAATGGATGCGTGTTCCATTACAAATAATCAAAGTAATATGTAATGGATGCATGCCCAATTACAATTTTAAAAAATCACGTGTAATGAATGAGTGCTCCATTACAAATTACAATTGAAAAAAACGTAATTTATAGTGGAGAATATTCCATTACAAATCAGTGTAATTCTACCACAATTTGGAGCAGGTATTATTTTGCTCAAAGGTAAGTCTATTAATTTTTCAATAAAAATAATTTGTGTACATCAAGTTTTTGTTAACTTTACTATCGTAGTGGTAAATGCATGAACAGTGATTTTTTGGAATAATTTTTAATCCCTTGTTGTGAAAATTACAATTCAAGAATGGAGTAAAAATTACTCAAATCATCACTGTTCATGCATTTACCACTGCGATAGTAAAGTTAACATAAACTTGATACACCCAAATTATTTTCATTGAAAAATGAATACTTACCTTTGAGCAAAATAGTACCCGCTCCAAATTGTCGTAGAAACACACTAATGCACATGGACAATCGCACACACAGAATTATTTTTATATCACTCAGTACAATAATGGACGCTTTGACGTCCGCAAGCGGACGTGAAAAACGTCCATATTGTACCTCGTGATATAATAGTATATTACGATACTAGTGTGATGAAACTTTTTCTGACGAGTGTGAGTTTGCAGCATGAGCCGAAGGCGAATGTTGCAATCACACGAGTTGAGAAAAAGTTTCTCGCACTAATATCATACGAAGTTTTATCGTACGAGTGCGCAAAGTCGCACTTTGCGCATGGAGTGCAATAAAATATCGTACATCATTCGGCGTAAGAACATTTTCTGACTCATGTGATTACAGGACGAGCTACTTCTTGATTTGTAATGGAACACGCATTCATTACACATTACATTTGTATTTTGTAATGGTTCACTTGTCCATTTCACATTATGCATTGTAATGGGTAATGAATACAGTAATGCATTATTTACAACTCTGGTAGAAAGGTCGCTACGGATGAAGAGTGATTGCACTAGAATATGAAAATCGAGTATTTAGACATTATTTATGCACACAATCTTTTGGAATATAAATCTACAGATACTCAGGTACTTTTTTAACAAAAAAAATAATCGAATTTTCGAAAAAACCAGAGTAGCCTAACCCCTTAACACGATAGAATCTTTTAGCTGTATTCGCTTCCTCAAAGCTTTATGACAATTTGACACATTTTTTTCGCATTACGTGAACATAATAAACGGTTCTTTTTTCGTCTGCATTTCCTTGTAAATGACGAATTCTTCAAAGCAAAGTTACTTCGTAAGCATTGTTAGCTATCTCTACATAAGAGCCTTCATAGCTGAACAGAGAGCGGAAGAATTTATCACGGAAAGCAGAAAAAGCAACTTTCAATTAAATCTGTCAAGACTCTCTTTTCTCGCAGTTTTGATATCTTTTAACGCGTTTTAGAACGTAAACTCGCGCACCATCGTAAAGTACTTTTCTACCGGAGTTTCTCGTATGTGCAATTGCCGGGAAGAAAAAAGATTGAACGCATTTCCGCGAAAAAGGTAAAACCACGATGACAGTTCTTGAAGGTAGCGAAGTTTCAACGAGTCATAAAATGCTTTTCATGTGATTTCTCGTTCGAAGAGGAATAATACGAATCCTTCCGCCAATTTAATGGCCCGTGGTTGTAAATACAAAAAAAAATAAAAAGGAACATGAACATATATTCTTGGTTTAACCTTGCTTTTTGGAATATCGATTAACCGAGGTTTGAACTGGCCAAACGACTCTTCCAAGCCCTTCGTAAGATCGAAATAAATCCTCGAGGAATGTCAGTCAAAAAATCTAATCTTCATAAGAAAATGGTTAAACAAAGAAGAAAACGATATCTAAGGATTTCCAAGACGTTTCATCAACGAATCTTTGAAATCTCAAACATCCAGAATCATTTCCGAGTTTCCGCGTCAATTTTCGATTAGACAAGCCCTTTAAATCACTTTGAAATTGAAAAGGAATATTTTTAAATTTGTGCAGCCATATTTCTTCAAATCGATTATTCGCATGCTTCAAAGTTCTTAGATATAGAAAATAATTGCAGTAACGAGATGAATTCAGCTGCATTTCTTAAGTCTATGGTTTGTTAAGGGGGGACGCCGCTATAAAATGTAAAATGTAAAATGTAAAATGTAAAATGTAAAATGTAAAATGTAAAATGTAAAATGTAAAATGTAAAATGTAAAATGTAAAATGTAAAATGTAAAATGTAAAATGTAAAATGTAAAATGTAAAATGTAAAATGTAAAATGTAAAATGTAAAATGTAAAATGTAAAATGTAAAATGTAAAATGTAAAATGTAAAATGTAAAATGTAAAATGTAAAATGTAAAATGTAAAATGTAAAATGTAAAATGTAAAATGTAAAATGTAAAATGTAAAATGTAAAATGTAAAATGTAAAATGTAAAATGTAAAATGTAAAATGTAAAATGTAAAATGTAAAATGTAAAATGTAAAATGTAAAATGTAAAATGTAAAATGTAAAATGTAAAATGTAAAATGTACAATGTACAATGTAAAATGTAAAATGTAAAATGTAAAATGTAAAATGTAAAATGAAAAAGCCAAATGTGAAATGTAAAATGTAAAATAATATATTCCGCATTATCCGAGTTAGCTCTGCGCATATTATCTTGGATAAAGGGGCTCCGGCACGATTTTTTAAATACATGAATAATGGCGAGTAAAAGTAAGCAAAAGAGCAGAAAGAGCAGAAAGCTGATAAAGCAAGTGCGCGTAGAGACAATTTCGCAGATGGTTTTTTATCGTGTCAGCTAAAATCATGGAGGAATCTTTGATACCCTTGAAAGTCCTCACATTATACCACAGATCCAAGAAATCTGCATCAACTTGGCAACTTCAATTCCACAAAAATCTTCTAACAGAACTTGGTGGTCGTCAACCACATCACAGATCATATTAGCATATTAAATAGCCCGAAGTTAAAAAGGGGGTATCGAACTCCCAAAAGTTCTGCTTATATGTCCTTCTGACGTTGGACCATCGACATCGTCCGAGCGTCGTTTGGAAGATCCAACAAACAACCCATCATCTCCTTTGAAGCCATTGTGCCATAAAATCATGTTAACAGTACTTGGTCGTCAAATTTCACCGAAATACTTCGAGGTCAATAAATTCTCCGTCGTGAGCGAGTGAGAATTCCTTTTCTCGATTATTACATCGATTTTGAAGGGTTGTAAAGCAAATATGAGATTAATTCGAAAAGTCTGCGACATATCTGACTACTGTTCGCCATATTTGTTCGAGTTTTTTATTGTTCGAGCGTAACATATTGAAACGTACGAATGTTTATGATTGAGAGAATGTCTACTGTGACGGTGCTTTAACCGCACATTGGAACTGTTCCATTTTTACCGATTGTGAATTTTTACTTTGAAAACCACATGACAGTGACATATATCATCCACAGACGACACTCCGAAGCGTTGAAGATGCATCACTGACTGCGACATTTGAGTTACTTTTGTTATATTTTCCCAATCGATAAGCGTAGGTTCACATATTGTGCAATATTCCAGCATACGCAAGAAAAATTTTCACAAATAAGTTTCGAGGTGATTGATAGCACCGCAGAATATAAAAAGAAACTATGCGGATAAGCGTGTAGAATTGATCTTCAGTTTTCGAAACATCTCGATCTTTAAGGTACTCGTCTACTTTAGAAGACCAAAATGAAGCGAATTTTTTGGATTTTTTTTCTCAGCTCCTTGGCAATACAACAACTCTACTCTCTACTTCTTTAATCGTAAATATCTCAACTCTAAATAATTCCATTCGTAAATATCTCTATTCATAAATATCTCGACTCTTAAATATCTATAGGGTAAGAAAAGCATGGAGAGAAAATTTTTTATTTTTTATTTTGATTCTTTGAATAATTCATAAGGTACCCGCGGGTAATAAGGTCTAGTCGCCAAAAATCATATTTACAATTACCGCTTTCGCGCAAGGCTACACTGACTGAAGCATAATGTATAAAAATGTCGCTACAAGTTCGCGGAAGCGTGCTACGCTGTTCTCCGTCTTCAGTGTTGCATCATCTATCATATGACGCGGCCTCGCAGCACGAATACTAAAAAAATGTCCCACGTAAATTGTAAGTATTTTTGATAATACTACACTTAACGATCTAAAATCGTAGTCTCTATCTTCATGAATATCTACTTCGATGATCTTGACGATATAAATAACGTATCTTGGTCCAAATATTTGTTATTTGTTGTTTTTCTAAAATATGTGGTTGTCGATTAATAAGGCCTACTGAATTTTACCATAAGAAAAACGTGTTGAAATTTTTTTTTTGTCATGTTTTTTACATTATAGGGAAGTGTATCCTCCACTTAATGTAATTTATTATTAATTGATGATTGATTTCAGGGACTCGATCGCGATGACTCCTAAACCAGCGTTGTGGTAAGAAAACGACCTGGTATCAGCTGTCAGAGCAGTGTAAAGAAGAATTTTAAGTTCTTATAAAGCTACAGAGAGGCATTAATATGATTATTGATCACAAATACCAAATGTATTAAGTATAGCTTAATTATTTAATCATGTTAAAGCCGTAGGCCTTATTACCCTCCTATAGTAAAATAAGGCCTACTGATAAGGTTTTTTTGAATGTTTAATTTCGTTTTTGTTTATGGTAAAAATTACCATTTTTTCGTTTAGATTTTATAGAAAATGTACTTGAATAATGATTATCATTAAAACTTATTGATTAAATTGTATATTTTTCATTTTATTACAAATCTCCCTTAGCTAGGCCTTATTACCTGCAGGTACCTTAGAAGGCGCCAAAGTCGAGTCTTCGAAAATGTCTTCTCTCACCACCGAAAGCCGACAGCTAATCTCAGAATTGGCAAGTCTGAAAAAATAAAAATAAAGAAGCATTTTACAGAGGAAGGTTTCTTACACAACAATTTATCACCATTAATGAAAAATCGATAAATGAAATGGCGGATGTTTGCAATAAATTGTGGAAAATTTATTTTTTCATTTTCATTTCAAACATACGCAATTTTTCTCCAATCGTTTTTTCATTAACAGTGGCAAATTGTTATGTAAGAAACGTCTCTCTTTATAATGCTTTTTTATTTTTCGTTTCAGACTTGCCAATCCTGGGATTAGCTGGCGGCCATTATTCAAAGAATCAAAATAAAAAATAATTTTTTCCTGTGTTTTCGAAGGATGACAAAATTAATGTTGTAATCACAGTTTTATAGCCATGTCCGACGAAAGAGCTGAGAAAAAATCTTAAAAACTTACTTTTTTGGCCTCCTAAAGTAGACTAGTTCCTTAAGGAGGTTCTATCGTTTCTCATGCGTTTGGTAAATTCCAAGTTTAATTGTTTAAAATTCGTATAAACCTTCTTAACAATCATACTCAACAGTGGGTAAAATTTGAGTAAGTTTGAACGTCTAGAAATTGAGTTATTTGTTGTAAAATATCGTCTTTTTTCGTAACTTTCCATAAGACCTTGTGTTGAAGTTGCGATTTTAAACACTGAATATCTCGATTACCAGACGATGAAACCTTCTCAAATTTTTTAGACATTTTAATACGACGCTCAAGAAGATTCACGCAAAATTTCAAAAAATGATCTTGGAAAAATTGTTTCTGATGATTTTACCGTTACTTTGTATATGGGGCATTCCACCCCAAATCGGATAGTTTGAAATTTTTTTTTTTATTTTCTCAATTTTTTTAAATATTTTTGAGTACCCATCAAAATACCCTTCCTATTAAATTTTGAAATTTTTTTGATTACCCGTTCAAAAGATATTAAATTAACAAAAAAAAACGCTCTTTTTTTGGTATTTTGGTCATAACTTCTTTAATAGTGGTCCAAATTAAAAGTTTTTTTTTCAAATTTTTTGTTTTTTATGGCCTTTTTAGAAAAAAATACAACAAAAATATTCGACGTGTTTTTGAATGAGTTTTTTGAGTTTTAAACGTTAAATCGCGTTTTTAAGAGTGAATGTCATTTTTGATTTTTTTTTTTAATTCTTTGTTTTAAACATCTATCTATTCAATTTTTAAGACTAGTCCGATATTTTTATTCGATTTTTATTTTTTTCGATTTTTGAAAATTAATAATTAATCGATGAGCCAATAACAACAGTTCAAGTATTGTATGAGTGGGCATTGAACCTAAATAGTCTACCGAATATTGCTGTCAAATTTTCACATGAGAAACATTATTCAGATGCATAAGAAAGATTTTATTTGCGATAAAATACTGCGAAGTCAATCACAGGGGGACACAAAAATTTCATTCAATTATTCCAATGAGCAACGGAAATGTATTGGCAAAGGAATAATCTAATTCAGGAAATAATCATATATGTAAGGTTTTCAAACAAAAATGTGAATAAATGAAAACTGATGTTATTATTGTTCATAAACAGACTTAACGTGTAATTATTAATTTTAAGAACGTTTAAACAATAAAAAAAAGTGTCAAAATAAATTCTAAATATTAAAAAAAATACTATACAGTAACAAAAAATTGGGTCAAAATAAATTCTAAATATTGAAAGAAATACTATACAGTAACAAAAATTGGTATTCATAATAATTTATTAAAAAAATTTTTTTTTTCAATTTTCAAAAATCGAAAAAAATAGTAGTCATTGAGTTCCCATGATCGGATTAGTCTTAAAAATTGTTGAATAGATAGATGTTTTGAACAAAAAAAAAATCAAAAATAAAAAATGACATTTACTTTTAAAAGCGCGATTTTACGTTTAAAACTAAAAAAACTCATTCAAAAACACGTCGAATATTTTGGTTGTATTTTTCCCTGATAAGGCCATAAAGAAACAAAAATTTTGAAAAAAAACTTTTAATTTGGACCATTATTAAAGAAGTTATGACCATAATACCAAAAAAAGAGCGGTTTTTTTGTTAATTTAATATCTTTTGAACGGGTAATCAAAGAATCTCAAAATTCAACAGAAAGGGTCTTTTGATGGGTACTCAAAAATATAAAAAAATTGAGGAAATAAAAAAAAAAAGTTTTTCAAACAGTCCGATTTGGGGTGGAATGCCCCATATACTATTATGATTATGGTGATAGACCCTCCTTAAGTTGTCTCAACATTTGTACCCAAACTAATGATCGAATGAGAATCATTGTTCTCCAGTTTCTTCGCCTTCTTCTATCTGAATCCAATAGAGCCAATCATTGATGATATGAATATATCTCACACGAATTTCTAGTTTATATTATCCTGAATTCTCACGTTTGACTCAAGCGTCATTCGTCATATTCATCGTCGTCGATTTCATCGTTCCCCTTCTCTCGGCTTCGCCCCTCGTCCGATGTCTTCATATTCGTCTCTTCCCTCGTGTTCTTGTCTTGAAACATGCAAATTTGCCGAGAATTTTCTGTCGTCGAGCTCGCTCGCGGGACCCTATACATTTGAATATTTCATTCGGAAAAGTTCGCTCAGAAAGAGGGGACGAGGGAGAGAAATAGAGCGTGACGAGGATTCCGCGGAAAAGGACCCTCTCGTATAATTCTATCTTTCTTCTTCCGCTTCTCCATCCATTTTTTCATTTTCGTTCTCAACGTTTTCCGCCATACTATTTCATCCTTATGCTACCGATCGGTATCATTACTCTTCACCCTCTTCGTTCATTCATCAGGAGCTCTCTCATTTTGGCATCTTATTATTATTATTGTTGTTATTATTTTTATTATTATTATTGTTATTATACATATACCTATCTCTAGCTCTTAGCGCGAAAGTTCTCTTATAAGCTGCTTGTATAAAATATGGGCAAAGATCTAATGGCCCGTGCGTGAATTTGATTGAGGCCCCGATCAGTTTTCCCTAACTTACTTCGGGCCATTGACTGGAAGCCCAATAGGGCCCCTAAATGGACGGTCACGACAAGTCCATGGTCCTATCATCAGGGCCCCAGTACGTACGTAGTATCGCTATACGTGTAGATTGTAAAATTGAATTATTTCAAGAATAATAACAATATTACTATTATTATAAATAATACTTATTATATATTATAATAATATATTATTAATCATTCTCCAAGGGAATTTTTACAAAAAATAGTATAAAGCAGAGGATTTCTATGTAGAAATCTTGCGGGTATGACTTCCCTGGAGGCATGACTTCCTGAGAGGCCTGACTCTGCGGTGTCGAATACAACTCATGATCCCACTTCGGCTATATAAGCAAACTATTTGCATATTCCGTATGCGAGAGAGCGCACGCCGTATGCGACATCTCATGGCAAGTCTCGGAACTAACTCCCCGTGAAGCCCAATTAGGCCCCCAAAGGGTTGCCTCGTCAGTGCCATATGTTTGAAATAATTAGGGCTCCGATACTTTCGCCCCATTTGGGCTCGATTTGGTTCTGTTGTAATTATACCGACTTCTTCAAATATGGGTTGCCCGATTGAAGCCCGACAAGGTCCTCAACGGGTTGCCTTGGGTCAGTAATATTGTAAGTAGGAAGCCTGGCAAACTTGGCATTGCCCTGTCACGGCCCAACCTGGCGGTTTTATGGCAATTCATGACAGGGCACCCAGATTTAAGCCCGACAAGGTCCTCAACGGGTTGCCGTTAGTCAGCCATATTGTAAGTAAGCCTGGAAACCTTGGCACTGCCATGTCGGGGCCCAACCTGGAGGTGTTATGGCAATTCATGACAGGGCATCCACGTCGAAGCCCAACGAGGTCCCGACTTGAATCAGGGCTTCCCTAGAATTTTCACGTACGGGGGACTAAAAGTCAATTACAAATTATCACGTCAATATGTCCTTAATTATTCATTACAATGATAATCTGCTGTTAAAAAACCAATTAATTGAGCATTACTACTGTAATGTGCAATTAAAGTATGACTTATATATGAGGCATTCCCTGCCATTTCGATCTGGATCCAACCCTTGACCTCTCGGATTAGGCCCGCGATTTTTTATATAATTGTTCTTACTTTGAAAGATACTCAGTTTTTTTAAAAGATTTTTCAGATTCAATTTGAATTTTTTACAATTTTTTGAAACGATTTTATTGATCAACACAATTAAAAAGTCTGAAAAAATTCTAAAAAATCGTGTCAGGTATCAAAATTTTTAAGCTTAAAGCCGGAGTGGGGAGATTTTTTCTTCCTACTATATTCAAGCTTTTTCCGAAAAAAAAGTTGAAAAAATTGGAAGTGGGAGTTATTTTACTATGAATGGTTGCTGATGAAACATTTTTATGCGTCACAGCAGATTTTTAAAAAATTTTAATATTTTTCTCTCAAGAGATTTATTTTTTTATTTTGCTAATAAATTTTCCGAAAAATCTGAAATTTTTTTCAACAATCCAATATGACATATGAAAATGTTTGAATATGAACACGTTAAAAAAATTAGAAGTGGGAGTTATTTTACTATGAATGGTCGCTGAAACATTTTTATGCGTCACAGCGGAATTTTTAAAAATTTAAATATTTTTCGCAAGAGATTTTTTTGTCTTTATTTTGCTAATAAATGTGCTGAAAAATATGAATTTTTTTCAAAAATTTGATATGACATATGAAAATGTTTTAGCAACCATCAATAGAAAAAGCTTGAAAACAGTAAGAGGGAAAAATCTCCCCGCTCCGGCGTTTAGCTTGAAAATTTTGATATCTAACACACGATTTTTAAGAAATTTTTCAGATCTTTAAATGATATCGATCAATAAAATAGTTTTAAAAAATTGTCGAAAATTCAAATCGAATCAAAACCGAGTGCCTTTCAAAGTCAGGACAATAAAATAAAAAATCGCGATCCCAATCTGAGAGTTTCAGGGTCAGACCCAGGTCAAAATGGCAGGAAATGTCTCATATACTCATTACCTGTGTAATCGATGATTGACTCCATTCGATTGAGAATTATTTCAAGTATTAAATTACAATTATTATTAAATTGCTAATGTAATTTTTGTATCAATTCAATTCAATTATAAATGTAATTAAATTCTGTCTCAAGTAATGAAATGATTTTAAGTATGAAATAATTCACAACATTTGTACTTGAATGAATCTTCATAAAAAAATGTTGAATTGCATGGACTACTAAGTTTTTTTATATCAATTCTGTAATGAATTGATTACCAGTATTATTTTATTTGCATAATCATTAAAATCAACCTTGTTTTAAAAAAACACTCATTGTTTACAATTTTTACAGAATCAAATTAAAAATTATAATTAAAATCATAATCATGAAACCAATCATCATTCTTCGTCAAGGTCGTTTACTTCATCAACAATTGTTTGACGATATTGCAGGATGGGACAAAGAATCCTCTTGTTTTTTGTCATTTAATTTTTTATTAACGAGATGATCAATTTTTTCCTTCTACTCAATGATCGAAGGAAAGTTCTACCTGAGCTTTCACTAAAAATTATGGTATCTGTGAGAGTAAATTCGATACTGCCTACGTATCCTCTAATAAGGTCCACCAGTAGAGTCCCGAAGGACCTCCTCTAACGTTTGCCTTATACTATACATTTTCTCCGGGCAACCGAACGGCTTTGGATTTTCTTTTTTCATTTTCCCAGAGCGAAATCTATACGAACGCGGGACGATCGAAGATTCTCTCTCTTTTTTCTTGAGTCCAACAATCTCTCGTGAATAATTCAAGACGCGTTGATCAAAACTGTGGACAGTGTAACGCCTCCTTTCCCGCGCACTTACATCGAGACGAACTTAGCATGCGACTGAGAAAAGCCTGAGCGAAAACTGAGAGGAAAAGGGCAAAACTGTAGAACCTACGAAAAAGGACCTACGGTCGAGTAAAAGAAAACCTAAAACCATAAGCCTCTCAACCATAGGCGAGCTTCCGGACCTCGAGGACAAACGTGGCGAGAATATTTAGTTTAGTAAAAAGTGCGAGTCGCTGTAAACGACGATGGAGGAACACTGCCCTGCCAAGTTTGCCAGCATATGACATAATTTAAGAAGGAGAAAATATTTCGTCCGGAACCCTCGTTCATATTTGTATGCGTAAAGCTGTTAGGCATATGAGACGTGTAAAAAATGGTCCAGCAGAGAGCAACATTGATGATATACTATATTCTGTGAAATTCTTCCCGGCAACGTTTCAATTTCCGGTTGATTTGGTCACCAATACATAATTTATTGTTCTCGCAACCCCTGCGGAATCCCGACTGCGGTTTTTCCCTTCTTGTTGGAATTCCTAACATGTATCATTCCCTCGAACGTTGAGTATTATGACGAATCACAAACTCTCCTAAATTGTTTGGCTTCCTAACGATGCATCAAAGCTGAGACAGCTGAAAGTATGAGATCACGTATGAGAATGAATGAAGCAACAAAGTTGCAAGCTTATTTGTTATTTAAGATGAAAGATCTGGGGGTGTAAAAGTTGTCACGTCGTTACTTAAAATCGCAGATTCATTGAGGCGGCGTCTGGTCCAAGGACATACATTTTGTGCGTTTTGTCGAGCTCGATGAAAAAAAAACAATAGTATATTACGATACTAGTGCGATAAGACATTTTGTGACGAGTGTGATTTTGCAGCATGAGCCGAAGGCGAATGTTGCAATCACACGAGTTAAGAAAAAGTTTCTCGCACTAGTGTACGAAATTTTATTGTACGAGTCCGCAAACTGGCACTTTTGCTTACTGTCATGCATCATGATAATTGAAATGCATTTCCTTACTTTTCTATTCCACGCATAAAACATAAGCGGATTGATAATTAAAATCACAATTCACTGAAATCTGGGTATTCCGGCGGAATCGCAGCCAACTCATCAAAACATTGATGAAAAAAAAGGTTCCAATTATTTTTCAGCGTGCAAGCAGCTTTCGAGATCGGTGCAAGGGATATTCGGACCATCGGATCCTCTGCTGGGGGCGCACATACAGAGCATCTGCGAGGCACTGGATGTCCCACATCTCGAGGCTCGTGTCGATTTTGAGCCAGCGTTCAAAGAGTTCAGCATCAATCTCTATCCCGCACAAGATCATCTGAATCGAGCTTTCAAGGATCTCATGTCCTTCCTAAACTGGACAAGGGTGGCGATAATCTACGAGGAAAACTACGGTAAGTCAATTCTTCGCGCTCGTTCTTCATTTCAAATCGTCTGTCACGCAAACCTAAACGGTTTCGAGACATTTCTTTGTGCTTTGGTCGCGAGTTTACGTGAACTACATGGGTGGGGGTCGAAGAATCGACTAACCAATATTTCAAACGGCCGAAATCCCGAATTTCACGATTACGAGCGTTTGAATAACGAAGCGCCGAAATCCCGAACGCCAGAAAAGCGAAAGTGGGGAGAGCCGCCCCATGCGTAAGAGAGAGAGAGAGATGCGCCTTCTCTCTCTCTCTTACGCATGAGGCGGCTCTCTCGACATTCTCTTTTCTGGCGATCGGGATTTCGGTGCTTCGTAATTCTAACGCTCGTAATCGTAAAATTCGAGATTTCGGCCGTTCGAAATATTGGTTAGTCGACTCTTCGACCCCCACCCAACTACATGCAGGAAAAAGACAAATATCACATTGTCTCGGAGGTTGTGGATTGCAAAGGCACCATCCTATTATATCCGGAAATACGATGTGCCCTGAGTGTGGAAACTGGTAGTAGATTCATCATCTCGGACAACGTAAAGTTTTTTCATTTCGTGCATGAGACCATATACACAGCTAGATCTATTTATTTATTTGCCTCTTCATCATTTCTCAATTTCTTCTGTCTCGTCTGTCACCCGCTTTGGTTCCACCCGTCTTGCTGCTCCCGTCCGTATCCGTTTTCTCGTCTCCTGTTCCCTAACTTGTTTTTATCGTTCGTCCAAGGAAATCCGCTTTACTCCGGCAACTTTGCTGAAACTTCTTGCGCCACGTATACACTTCCATGGGGATATAAAAGAGTCAAACGGCGTATAAGTCATCGTGGAAAATAAAGTCTTGATCGACAGTCCATAATCGTAAGACTAGGTCGAGGCATTTCGAAATATGGAAAATAAATGAGGACGTCGTTGGCCATGTCTCAGGATCAAGTCTTTACCTCATTAAAAAGTCATACATTTTTTTATTATGCTCTTTGGCATCCCATAAACTTTTCCTCTAAATTTTGAGGCGATTGGATCAAAATTAATGTAATTCGTGTAATTAATTGATTACACGTAATTCGAGATTTGAACTGTGAATACGGTTTTCTTGAAGCTATTGACTTTCAAAGTGGCATTTTAAAAACGAGTGGCATGAGCTTTCAGAAATTTTCAAAGGTTTTTATAGGAGTGAAAATTTAACATTCAACCACTGCAATTTCGTTTTAATCCGATATTTCGGAAATTGTTTCAGTCAATCCCAAGATAAACTGATATGTTCAAAAAAGTTTGATCTAACTGTCAGTCAATCACAAGAAAAGTTTTAACTAACTGTCAGTCAATCACAGGATAAACTGATGTACATAAAACAGTTTTCTTCAGACGTCACTTTTTGAAATACGAAAATTCTGTGAAAATATGTAACTACGATTTACCAAAAAAAATCTCAAAAATAGGTTTTTTTTTGTTATAACTTGGTCACACTGTTTTCCATGTCAAACTCTAACTGTAATAACAAGCCTGTGTAACTTGAAGTCCATCTGCGGTACCATGCAGAAAGTAAACTGCCAGCCAAAAGTTTAGAAACACTCGCCCCGATTCCACGCCGCATAAAAAGTTTCATTGCACTTTTAAAAATAAAGATATTTCAATTCAACAAGCGAGGTTTCGAAGCATGGTCGTTTTTCGAAATATAGTTGAAATTTTAAAATTTTGGCGCACGACCCATGAAAATTTTGTATACTGTTTTTCGCGTAAAAAACTTGTGTGGGGGGAGGGGGAGTATAAACTTTAATTTCGTTTTCTTTTAAGTTTCTTAAGATTTTTTTGTCGCAAAAATATTCAATTTTTCATAAAAACGACCATATTTATAAAATGTAGCGTAACTCTAAATTACTGAGTTTTCGTGAAACTACTAAAAGGATTAAAAGTTGCATACAATTATTCTGGATTCAATGAAATTTTTTCAGAATTTTTTTCTAAAATTTGATTCTCCGAAATTTTTTATGTCAACGAGGTTTTTTTTCATCTGAAACAATCGGATCTCTTATCTCATCTACACGGGTTTTTCCATGAAAAATCGGTGTAGATGAGGTTTTTCGGGGAAAAAGTTGCATACAATCATTCTGGTTTCGATGAAATTTTTTCAGAATTTTTTTTCAAATTTTTTCTTGACAACGAGATATTTTTTTATCTTAAGCGAGCTCTGTTACGTCATCTCTTACCTCATTTACATGGGTTTTCTGATGAAAAAGCCATGCAGATGAGGTAAGAGACCAGATTGTCTAAGATAAAAAAATATCTTGTTCACAGAAAAAGTTTCGAAAAAAATCTGAAAAAATTTCATTAAATCTAGAATAATTGTATGGAACTTTTTACTCTCCTAGCGATTTCACAAAAACCCAGTAGTCTTAGTCACGCTACATTTTATAAATATAGTCGTTTTTTGGAAAAATTAAATATTTTTGCGAACAAAAATCGTACGAACCTTTTTAAAAAACAAAATGGAAGTTTATACTCCCCCTAACAAGTTTTCCACGCGGAAACAAGTTTTTAAAAAATTCATGGGTCGTGCGCCAAAATTTCAAGGCCAAGAAAAAAATCGAAAAACGACCATATTTCGAAGGGCGTAGGGGATTTAAAAAAAGGAAACAAAAATTGGGAAAAGCGAAATGAAGCTTAATATGACCCCTGTAAAACGCTGCTTGTGAAATTGAAATATTTTCATTTTTCATAGAACAGTGAGACTTTTTGTGGGGCACAGAATCGGGTCGAGTGTTTCCAAACTTTTGGCTAGCAGTGTATTTATTATTTACCAGATATTTAAGTGGCCATTTTGCATTTATGTCTTTCAGGTAAAATATCAAAAATCTTTGTCCCATACATTCTCTTAGCTACTAAGCTTAATCTCGTCATCTTTGAGCTTCCCCATCGGTCTGAGTGCACCAGGTGTTGACGTCTTCGAGACGATCATCCTCACTGGCCTTTTGCCAATAGTAAAATCTCTTAAAGCCCCGATTATTCTACCATTAAGAATATCGGACTTAGTCTTATGTGTCATGCAATGTATGGCTTATATCCAGGAAATACTTGGCAGATAACTTTACCCACCGGTTTCTGAAGATGAGATAATCTACCCTCAGTTATTAAAATCGCATCACTGTCCTGCATCGTTGATAAATGACATTTAAAATGGATCTCAATTCAATTAAGCCCTTCTGCCAAGATCGTTCTTACCTCCAACGTTTGTCTCCCAGGAAAGCATTTGTTACCTGCCCTGAAAATGTCCAATCCATTATATCATAGTACCCATCACATGCTCGCTGATTCCTGATTGCTTGAAATATCTGATACGCCATGGCAATGTGAAGACGGATGTCATGATGCAGAAGGGGCGATCTGTGTCATAAATCATTTGGTTGTTCTACGAGAGACTAGCTCAAAGTTTTCTTCCAGTCGCATGGTCGAATCATATAAGCTCCTGACTTTTGTTACTAAAGCTATGGATTTCAAACCCACACAATGATGGTCTCCAAAGGCCCAATGCGAATTCTCTTTTTCCTAGGTTTGTGCAGGCGCCCCGGCGTTACTTCCCGGTCTTTTTCGTGCAAACGCGAAGCGTTGTTACTGTCTATACTATCATTTCTCTTTCTCCAATGTGCCACGTCGCAGACCAACGAAATTTCTCTCTTTTTTGTCACTGGTGTCCTCTTGCTTTCATACAATGGCAATGATTGGCTGCGGGTGTGAGTTTGTGGGTGTCCTTTCACGTACGTTTCAACGTTTGCACACATTCGGTGGTGCGATCGTTCATGAGCTCACCCTCTGCTCGGTATACCATGAGCCTTAACCCACCCCGAACCCAGAAATTAAGGACAACAGTCGCATGGTACATTGGACCCTCAAAGCCGCGGTAATTGAACGACCGCGGCCGTGCTAGCCTCAATTGCCATGAAAAACGTGGACTTTATTATTTTTCAATTGCCACGTTTTAAACCCTTCTCAGTCTTCCCGCCGTCTTGTAGTCCGTTCCATCTTTCTCCCAAAAATATATCTCTCAATGTTTGTAAAAATAACACTCCACGACCACGTTTACAATTTACGGCTACGCGATTTTGTCAGCTGATATTCATTGTCATTTTTTGTACTTTTAGGTCACAGAATGTTTACACTAAAATAATTTCGTACCTGATTTTATCGATTCTATGACACTGCTGTCCAAAAGTTTGGAAACACTCACTCCGTTTCTGCTCTGGACAAAAAAGACACTCCTCTTTTTCTGAAAGACAATCCTCTTTTTCTGAAAAACGATTTTGATTTTTTTTTTTAACCCCGCACGCCCTTTGAAACATGGTAGTTTTTTGGTTTTTGTTTTGGGAGATAAATTTTGGCGCACGACACCAGGGATGGGCATAAAGAACTTAAAAAAAAAATAAGTGATAAATCATTTTTGACTCGTGATTTAAACGGGCTCGGAGTATCAAGTACTTTCGGACTTGTGATTTAAACGGGCTTGGAGTATCAAGCCTTTTTTGACTTGGGATTTAAACGGGCTCGGAGTATCAAGTCTTTTTTGATTGGTGATTTGAACGGGCTCGGAGTATCGAGTACTTTTGGACTTGTGATTTAAACGGGCTTGGAGTATCAAGCCTTTTTTGACTTGGGATTTAAACGGGCTCGGAGTATCAAGTCTTTTTTGATTCGTGATTTGAACGGGCTCGGAGTATCAAGTACTTTTGGACCTGTGATTTAAACGGGCTTGGAGTATCAAGCCTTTTTTGATGTGGGATTTAAACGGGCTCGGAGTATCAAGTCTTTTTTGATTCGTGATTTGAACGGGCTCGGAGTATCAAGTACTTTTTTATTCGTCACTCCTTTCGATTAAGAGTGACAAATTCTTTTTAATTCTGAGTTTATTCAAGCTTTAAATTCATTTTAATTCCTTTTTTAATCGAATTAAACGACGAAATTCATATTAATTCCTGAATATTTTTTAATTGTACCATGGTCAAATCGATCCCGGTACAACAAATTATAACTCCGCATACGGAGAATAATAATTAGTGACAAATAAATAAATAAATAAATAAATAAATAAATAAATAGATAGATAAATCAATAAGTAAATAAATAAATAAATAAATAAATAAATAAATAAATAAATAAATAAATAAATAGATAGATAGATAAATAAATAAATAAATAATTAAATAATTTTTTTTTTTTTTTTTTTTTTTTTTTAATACGCGCGAGCATACTGGCCCGTATTAAAAAAAAAAAAAAAAAAAAAAAAATTAATTATTTATTTATTTATTTATTTATTTATTTATCTATCTATTTATTTATTTATTTATTTATTTATTTATTTATTTATTTGTCACTAATTATTATTCTCCGTATGCGGAGTTATAATTTGTTGTACCGGGATCGATTTGACCATGGTACAATTAAAAAATATTCAGGAATTAATATGAATTTCGTCGTTTAATTCGATTAAAAAAGGAATTAAAATAAATTTAAAGCTTGAATATACTCAGAATTAAAAAGAATTTGTCACTCTTAATCGAAAGGAGTGACGAGTAAAAAAGTATTTGATACTCCGAGCCCGTTCAAATCACGAATCAAAAAAGACTTGATACTCCGAGCCCGTTTAAATCCCACATCAAAAAAGGCTTGATACTCCAAGCCCGTTTAAATCACAGGTCCAAAAGTACTTGATACTCCGAGCCCGTTCAAATCACGAATCAAAAAAGACTTGATACTCCGAGCCCGTTTAAATCCCAAGTCAAAAAAGGCTTGATACTCCAAGCCCGTTTAAATCACAAGTCCAAAAGTACTTGATACTCCGAGCCCGTTCAAATCACCAATCAAAAAAGACTTGATACTCCGAGCCCGTTTAAATCCCAAGTCAAAAAAGGCTTGATACTCCAAGCCCGTTTAAATCACAAGTCCGAAAGTACTTGATACTCCGAGCCCGTTTAAATCACGAGTCAAAAATGATTTATCATTTAAAGCATGTATTTAAATACTTTTTGATTCGAGTCCGCCCATCCCTGCACGACACATGAAATTTTTTTTACTGTTTTTTGCGAGAAAAAGGACCATATTTATAACGTAGCGTAAATCTAAAACTACTAGTTTTTCGTGAAATCACCAAGACAGTAAAAAGTTGCATCCAATCGTTTTGGATTCAATTAAAACATGACAGAATTTTTTTTTTAAATTGTTTTGTCAAAAACTTTTCCTGTTAACGAGATATTTTTTTAATCTTAAGCAATCCAGTCTCTTATCTCATCTACACGGGTTTTCCGTTTAAAAAAAAACCATCTAGATGAGGTTTTTCGATGAAGAAGCCGTGTAGATGAGGTAAGAGACCCGATTATTTAAGATACAAAATATTTCGTTGACAGGGAAAATTAAAAAAAAAAAAATTTGAATAAAAATTCGAAAAAAAATTTGAATAACTGTATGCAACTTTTTACCCTTTTAATGATTTCACGAAAACCCAGTAATTTTAGAGTAACGCTACATTTTATAATATGGTAAATTGTTTGTCAAAATTTGAATATTTTTGCGAAAAAAAATCGAACGAAACTTTGAAAAAAATGAAATTGCAACTTATACTCCCTCGCATAAGTTTTTCACGCGAAAAACAGTTTTACAAAATTTGCATTGGTCGTGCACCAAAATTTTAACGCCAAATAAAAAAGCCAAAAAAGGGTTTTTAAAAAATCAGAAAAATTTGTTGGAAAAAACAAAATGAAGCTGAATATGTCCTCTTTGAAAAATTGCTTGTTGAATTGAAATATCTTTATTTTTTAGAGAGCAGTAAGACTTTTTGTGCGGCGCCGAATCGGGGCGAGTGTTCCCAAACTTTTGGACGGAACTCTATATAGGAAATTGAAATTAAAATTCAATCTATCATTGAAATTCAATTCTGTAATTGAAAAAATTGAATTGAATTGTAATTGAAGAAACTAAAGCAATTATGCAATTAAAGTAATTTTAATTGAAACAGATTTGATCAAAAAATTTTCCCCTTCCTCATTAAGGAAGTTTTATTTTATTAAAAATATCTGATTTTCTCGAGCCCTTCAAGCCGATGGTGTCAAATTAAAATTTAACAACACATTCCGAAGTCTTTTGATTGCCAAAAAGTCCAAGACTGTCCTTCATTTCAGAAAAAATTTAGAAAACTTTTCGCAAATGTTGCCCAATATTTGCTGACACTTATCGTCGACTTAAATGAGTTGAATGTAACGTTAAACGATCAATTTTTCATGATTTTTTATCACCGATTAACGGTATATTTTTTGCAATTACTCCATTGAGGTCCCTATATATGCCACTAACGTAAACATTACATGAATTTACTAGTTACCACGACCCATAGTGTTGTCGTGGTTATAGTCGCAAAGCAAGGGTATGACGATGAGTTTTCTTCTCGGGGGAAGGGAAAGGATATCCCGTAGGATATGTGGGAAACGCTCTCGCACAAGGTAGGAACGCGTAGGAAGATTGAACGGAAACGGAAGTGACAAGTTCCAACTTCACTTACTTGCAGTTTCGCTAAAACTCCTGTCGTATACCCTCACCCTCTCTCTATCTCTTCCTTTATCTCTTCCATCCCTTCTCGTTTTGAACTTCTCGCCAGCGACCCCGACCTTTTCCTTTACCGTTCCACAACGTAAAAGACGTTTAGAGAAGATCGGGCGGCACAATTAATAATCAACATTATCAACTTTTTTTTAGTTAAAAAAATATAAAATTAAAAAATTTTAACGTTGTTACTCATTCATTCTTCGAAATCGACTCATTTAACTCATACTCCGATCGATCGAAATAGAATGGTAAAAAATTGTCAAATTGAACGTTGCCCAGAGGACACAGTAATGTCGCAGCGATATAACGGCAATGTTACCGATTTTAACACATAATATTACATAGACGTTACATGTAAGTTACAATTTCCTATTCAGCAATATAACATTGTTGTATAACATGTTATAGACTCAGCATATAACAGTTATATTACAAAGTATGTAACAAGTCATAACATCTGTATAACTGCTATATAACAGTTATGTAACAGTTCTGTAACTATCATATAATAGTTATGTAGCTCCAATATTGCAGTTATACAACTGAAATATTGAAATTGTATTACTGCAATATTATTATTATATTACCGCAAAACTGCGGCTATTAATTTACTGCGGATCCTTGATTTAAAGACAAATAACGACAAGTACCGACAAGTGAATTCGTTAGACCCCATTAATGTTACATAAACACACATCGTTACAAGCATGTTACGTAATGGCTACAAAACTTTTTTACATTACTGTAATGTAACAAAGTTGTATACCAGTTATGTAACCTGTATATAACAAACGTTACATAACACGTTACTTGCACGTTATATAACAGCTATGTTACACAGAACGATTGTAACATTACATGTAACTTGCATGTTATATTACCGCAATATAACATATGTTACATTACTGTGATGTAACAAAGTTATATACCAGTTATGTAACCTGCGTATAACAAACGTTACATAACGTTACTTGCACGTTATATAACAGCTCCCACACGGAACATTAGGGCCATGGGACGTCCAATATCCATACATGGTGGATGAATAGTACGTGTCGTGGACATACAATATACGTCCTGTGTGATCCATTGCGTTTTGTCCAATCAAAAGTATACCATGGATGTTCAATGGATGTCTGCATTACGTCCATCGTGGATGTAGACGTGTTAAGGATCTATGGATGATAGATGGACGTCCAATGGACACTCGGTTCCGTGTGGGCTATTACATAGGAATACGATTGTAACAGCTGTTACATAGGAATACGATTGTAACATTACATGTAACTTTCATGTTATATTACCGCAATATAATATATGTTACATGACTGCGATGTCACTTCGTTACAAGCCTGTTATGTAACGGCTACAAAACTTTTTTACATTACGTTTTCAATTTTCAAGTTACAAGCATGTTCCATAAAGGTTACAAAACTTTTTCGCATTACTGTAATGTAACAAAGTTATATACCAGTCATATAACCTGCATACAACAAATGTTACATAACACGTTACTCGTACGTTATTATTAACAGTTATGTTACACAGGAATAACATTGTAACATAATTACATGCAACTTCCATGTTATATTGCTGCAATATAACGTGTTCACTGGGTGCTTTTAATTTTCGAATAAAGTTGGTGAGCTACGGGATACGAATGCACGGATATCGGATTGTGAAAAAGGACTATATCGAGAATTTTGCAAATTTTAAGTACGGAGCGCAACAATCGTTATTGCAGCAGAGAGCACTCAAGCGATTCGTCGAAACGATAAATTAATTAGTTACCTCACGATTGTATTTTCGAGCCCGAAAGTAACGAACGATCGGGCGATAGAGGGAGGTGAGCATCAGCGGCGAAGAGGTATCGGCACACCGTTGAACTTCGCGGGCAAAGTGAGAGAGGACACTCGAAAAGGGAAAAAGCTCTTTCTCTCTCTCTCTGTCTCTCTCTCTTTGTTTTGCTCTCTCTCTCTCTCTCTCTCTCTCTCTCTCTCTCTCTCTCTCTCTCTCTCTCTCTCTCTCTCTCTCTCTCTCTCTCTCCCTCTCTCTTTGTTTCGCTCTCTATTTCCCTTTGTTTTGCTCTCTCTCTTTCTCTCTCTCTTTGTTTCGCTCTCTCTCTTTCTCTCTCTCTTTGTTTCGCTCTCTCTCTCTTTCTCTCTCTCTTTGTTTCGCTCTCTCTCATCGCTGCTTCGGGCAATTTGTCGTCGAATTTACGATCGAAGATACGAATCACCAATCGGTTCGTGTTTTATCTCTCTTTTCCTCTCTCTCTCTCTCTCTCTCTCTCTCTCTCTCTCTCTCTCTCTCTCTCTCTCTCTCTCTCTCTCTCTCTCTCTCTCTCTCTCTCTCTCTCTCTCTCTCTCTCTCTCTCTCTCTCTCTCTCTCTCTCTCTCTCTCTCCTCTCTCTCTCTCTCTCACTCTCCCTTTCTCTCTCTCTCTCTCTCTTTCTCTCTATACACAGCAATCTTTTTTTCATCTCTATCTGTCTTTTGTTCTCTCTCCCTTTCTCTCTGTCTGTCTCCCTTTGCCTTTGCCTAGTTGACTCGTTACTATCAAGTGCAGTCGCGCGAACCCCACGTCCCTGGTATCGATTGAATTAGTACTCGAATTCTTTCCTAGCGGAAACCATTTCTCTGGATTCCTGGCAGTGTTAAACGCATGTATACCGCTCGATCTTTTTCACAGTCGGATATTCATCGTTTTTTTATTTTTTTCTTCTTTGATCGATTAATTCTCCGTAACCAATAACGATTACAGGAAGCTTAATAAAATCATAATAGAAATCGAATCCTCCTCTTGATTATTTCATATTTATTCACGGGAATTTTTACGCCTGCATCGGACAATTAAATAAAAATTTGGTAACACACTAGACTCTCGGTATAGTAGCTCTCAGTATAACGAACATACCCGGTTTTGATTTTGACGTGATTTTTGCTCATTCATTGAGAAAGCTTATTTTCATGAGAAATATTCAGTTTTGAAGATACTCTGATAATCGCGTTTGTTTCAGGGCTTTTCAAGCTTCAGGATCTTGTAAAAACGCCACCATCGTCAAAAACGGAAATGTACATACGTCAGGCGGGTCCTGGCTCGTATCGGCAAGTTTTGCGAGAAGTAAGGCACAAGGAGATTTACAAATTGATCATCGACACAGATCCAGCGAATATGCAACAATTCTTCAGAGCTGTAAGTAGAAAAATTTTAACGAACAAAGTTATTCACACTATATTATCAAAACAGAGTTAATCGTAGAGCTTTTGATTCAAAAAAAAAGTTCTGTTGTACGAATAAACATCATGTGTTCAAGGAAATCGGGACACTTCATACTATTCGAAGCAGTGCTAAATTTTGGAAATATATTTTCAAATATTTATTATATTTGTAGCCTTCTTGATTGCGGAAAATACTAATTATGAAAGATTTTTTTTTAATCAGCTGTTTTACGACACGTTCCAACCAAGTGTATTTTCATTTGGTATTTTTATTTTATTTTATTGGTTCTTCCACCTGGGGTCCTTCCCCTATAGCCGCTTCTTTCATCCCCCCCCCCCCTCCGTTGTGCGTCTGCAGCCGACTTATCCCCACTGTATCTCATTTGCCGAGGACGGAGGGAAACTGCAGAAAACCTCTCGTCGAAACAGCCGGTAACTTAAACCTAATTTCCCCCGATAGCAGTGCGAGCACGCTCAAGCACGACTATCGTTAGTCGGTTAGGCAGTTACCTCCCCACTTGTGACCGAGTGAGTCAGCCACTGCACGGTTAAGTGATTTGATCAACCGAGCGATGGGAACCGCCTCGGGACGCCCCACCAGAACCATACAGCAGCCACCAACCCCTCGCAATCGGGGGTTGGGACCGATTTTTATTTTAAAAGAGGCTAAATACCGACACTAACACCTCGAAATTGCCATCCAAACTTGCTCTTATACAAATGGATGGAATTGAATAAAATTTTAACAACATCATCAGAACAATGGCAGGAATGGAGCCTCACTAAAATTTTTTCGAAAAACAGAAAAAAAAATTTACAGATTCATTCACCACCAAAAAACTGTAATTGAAAAACTTAAACTATTGAACTTTTACTGCATTTCGGGTAAAATCAAGAGTGAGGCTCCATGAAGAACGCCACGATACAAATATCGAGACGTTTTCGACATTATTTTATCAAAATGACACGCCGTAAGTTTGGATGGTGCATCAAGAGATAAATATAGATAAATTGTAGTTTTATTGAAAAACGAAATGGCGAAATGTAGTTCACAGACGTGCGAGTGAGGGCAGCACCATGGATTCTGACGAGTAAGCTATAATATTTCTCTCAATTGACAATTAATTTTTAATTAATTTATCCCCCTCTTAATTGTCAAAATGTAATTAATTTTCATCCACGGTTGTCGGAGAATGACTGGACGACGATGATACGTCGATAATGTAGGGATTGAATAAAAATGGTATTTAGCCTCCTCTTAAGGTGGGGTCCAAATCCACCGGGCGAGCACCAGAAACACTTGAAAAAACCTTTTCAGCAGTGTCACCTCGTTTTCATTTAGTATTTTATCGAGAATAATCTTAAATTTCCGTTTTTCCTCGGTCATTCCGGACTCATTTTATTTTCCGAAAAATTGTCTAATCCACAGCCTAGATTTTCATTGATATAATATAATGATCGATGAAAAATTCCATCTGATTATTTATCCAGCGGAAAAAATTAATGACATGTTTCCTCAGTTATTTATGTCAATAATAATCTAAATTGTCAGTCGGTGGAGAATGTTCATCAATTAGAATATATTTTATTGAATGCAAATAAGTTGCCATTAGAATAAAACATTTCTGAAAGGTCATTTATTTCACGTAAATAAATTGAACGGATTTCATTGGTATCAGTAGATACGATTTTATATTTGTCGTGAGTATGACTAAATGGCATAATCAAAGAAAATCATTTTTAAAACAAACAAATATTTACTATTTTAAATAAAATAAAATAAAATAAAATAAAATAAATTTTTTTACATGCAATTTTTTTTAAAACTCGTAAGGTAAACGGCCCAGTTACTGACCCTGTCCCAGATAGTGACCCTAACGGCACCATTTTGATTGCCATAAATACAGTTTTTGTCGAATAATAATCCAATTACCGGCTAATTGAAGAGAATTTTTCACTTTTCATTATTGGAGAGAGGGACCTTTCTAAAGGAGATATTAAAAATAGAAATAGACCAGTGAATCGAAATCGGTACACGTAGTGTTCACAAACGAAAATGGGGCTTATGTACAGGGTCAGTAACCCGGACAGCAGAGAAGCATTATTAAAACAATGATTTTATTAATAAATCTTGATTATTTCACTTTCATAACCGGTGAATCTCCTTTGGGGGGCTTTAATGCACACGTTGAAACCATTAGTTTCCGGTTTGGCTATATCACACATGAATGAATAGTCGAAATCTGACGCTGCCGCGCTAGAAGGGTCAGTAACTGGGCCGTTTACCTTAGCTCTTTCTTCTGGGTGTAGATTCTTCAATAAAAAGTTGATTGCACGTTATACACTGCAGTCCAAAAGTTTGGAAACACTCGTCCCGATTCCGCACCGCATAAAAATATTCACCGCTCTTTTAAAAATGAAGATATTTCAATTCAAAAGGGAACATATTCAGTTTCATTTCGCTTTTTCCAAAAAATTTTCTTGAATTTTTTTGAACCCGGTAAGCCATTTGAAACATGGTCGATTTTTGATTTTTTTTTGGCGATGAAATTTTGGTGCACGATTCATGAAATTGTTTTTTAACTGTTTTTCGTGTGAAAAACTTTTGGTGGGCGGGGGAGGGATAAACTTCAATTTCGTCTTTTAAAAAGTTTCGTACGATTTTCTTTCGCAAAAATATCGTTTTTGTAAAAAATCACCATATGTATAGAATGTAACGTAACCCACACAGTAAAATTGATCCCGGGACCATCCTGAGACAGTCCCATTCGTGTCCTGCCAAGATAGTACGTCTTATGAATGTCTATGGGAGGTACCAGTAAGATATTGTTCTACCCGGGATTAATATAGGATGTCTTGAGGATATCCTGTCGCAACCGTGATTAGACGATCCCAAAGCACTCTCTTATAGACGTCTGTGGGAGGTACTAGTAAGACATTGGTCTGCTTGATATTAATATGGAACGTCTTGGGGATATCCTGTCGCGACCGTGATTAGATGAACCCAACGCACTTTCTTATAGACGTCTATGGGAGATATTAGTAATACATTGGTCTTCCCGAGATTAATATAGGATGTCTTAAGGATATCCTGTCGTGACCGTGATAAGACGATCCTAACGCACTCTCTTATAGACGTCTGTGGGAGATACTAGTAAGACATTGGTCTGCTCGAGATTAATATAGGATGTCTTGAGGATATCCCGTGGTAACCATGTTTGGACGATCCCAGCCAACTCTCTTGGGGATGTCTGTAGGAGGTCAGCCATCGTGCAGCATTAGTTCCAACCTTGCCGCGAGATGGCGAACGCTACTCACATGCGGATAATGTGAAGAGCATGCTTATATAGGCGAGCGCGAACACGGATATCAATTCGACACCGACAGAAGTCAGACCTCGAAAGAGGCTATATGACAAATACAAGGAGTCCTTGCTGACTCCCTCTGTACCGTACACATTTTGTTAACATTTAATTAATTAATTGAAATTAATTAAAATTAAATCGAAACAAGAATTATTATCGACTACTGTATTGGCAGTCCAGGAGACGTCCCGAAGATATCCTGAAGACATCCCGGGATGGCCGTGGGACCGTCCCATTCCGGTAAACACAGCGGACACTTTAGAGCCCATGGGTATCCCATGGGATCATCCAAAAGACGTACTTGGAACGTATTATTTTGTGACTAATAATTCTGGAATATCTCGGTGACGTCTTATAGGAGTCTCGACAATATCTTACCGATATCTCCAGTCTGCTGTGTTTGCAGTCTCAGAGACGTCCCGAGGATATCCCGGGATGCCAATGGGACCATCCCATTCCGGTAAACACAGCGGACATTTTAGAGCCAATGGGTATCCCATGGGACTATCCCATTACCGTCACGGGACAATTGGTGTGATGTCCAAAAGACGTAATTGGGACGTATTATTGTTGTGTGGGAAACTCTAAAACTACTGGGTATTCGGGAACTCACGTTTACCACGTGATATTTTTTTATTTTGAACAATCAGGTCTCTTACCTCATCGACGCGGCTTCATAATAAAAAAAATTAATTATAATTTTTATAATTTATGATAAACACACTACATGGATATAGTCATTATAACGAGTTTTCAAGATTACTACAGCGAGTAAATCCTGCCGAATAAGCCTTCGCGCGCCTCCGAGTCCGCGTGTATAATATCTCTCGTAAGAATCTTCGTGAAATTGGCCATAACTTTGTTCGTGAAGAGAAAAGAAAAATATACAAGTAGAGCAGTGTCCGGTGTAAGTGTCTTCATTCGCTCGACTCACCCTCTTCGCATTTCGCCTGCTTTACCATCATTTTTCTACACCCCCATTTACTCCCGACTGCTCTCGCTCTTGCGATCAAGAAAAGATGACCGTAGTCTTGAACAACGGACACCACTCACCCTCCGTCTTACTCTGGCGCACCTGAAAAAATTAAAAACTTTATATCCTCATTTCTACTCCGGCACGTTCGGACTTTTGGAAGACGAAACAATTTTCCCAACTTCTATATCACTTCTCTCTCTCTCTCTCTCTCTCTCTCTCTCTCTCCCTCTCTCTCTCTCCCTCTCTCTCCTTCTCTCTCTCTCTCTCTCTCTCTCTCTCGCTCTCTCTCTCTCTCTCTCTCTCTCTCTGAGGTACTTAAAAGCTCGACATCGTTCCACCATCAAGAGCACAATACTCATCCGTACTGCGAAGTACACCTGAGATTTTGTCCCCCATCTCATTAATTTCTCCGCTGTATCTCGAGTCTCTCCGGACGTGAAATGACAAAAATATACGTGTACGTGTAACCACGATGTCAGAATTTAAAATCTCTCTTCATCTCAGCCACTTCATCAGCATGAAATTGTCATGTGCCTCCTCCTCTCTGTTCTCTCTCATTGTTGTTTTGGGGAATCAAAATTATAAACATGGCAACATTTGTCGATGCACATAGTCAAAATTCGCGATAACTCAACACAGTGTGTAACGAACAGAGCACAATGGTACATGGTTCATTCCATGTCAAATCGACCAATAGTTGGAATCGACCCCTTTCAATTTTGATGAAATTTGGTCAGAAGTTTTCTTTTATCATAAAACGAAGTTCAACCAAACGAAAAAAAATAATTTTTTTTTTTTCGAAAATTAAAAATTGCACTATTTTTTCAATTCTTCACGTTTATTTTTCTATATCTCGAAAACTATTATTATAGTTACGGAAAAAACGTTCTGGGTCCGTCTCAGAAGGTATACTTGGCTACGAAAAGAAAAATATTTCGAAACAAATTTTTGAAAAATGATGAATTTGGAGAATTTTGAATTTTTAACAGTCGGGAAAATCCACGATCAACATTAAATTTTTGGTTCCATTTTTTAAATAGAATACCTTATACCGATCTTAGAAGATCCTGAAATTTTCAGAACGGTTTTTTTTTTTCAAAAATATGAATTTTTGAAATTGGATAAAACAAAAATTTGTGTGTACCTAAGCAAAGTTGAGCGATCATGTAATTTGTACTGCTCAAAATTACAAAATTGCATGATTGCTAGACTTTACTTAACTTTAAGGTAAAAAAAAAGTTTTTTACCAAAGTTAAAAAATTCATATTTAAAAAAAAACCCACGTTCCTGAAAATTTCAGAATCTTTGATGATCAGTACAAGGCATTATGAATATTAAAAGTTGAACAAAAATTTTAATGTTGATCGTGGATTTTCACGGTTATTAATAATCCAAAATTCTCCAACTTCATCATTTTTGAAATTTTTTCTCGCAATATTTTTTTTTTTGTAGCTCCAAATATACACTTTAAGGCAAACCCACAACGACTTTTTCGTAACTATAATAGCTTTCGAAATATTTAAGAAATGAACTTGAAAAATTGAAAAAATGGTGAAATTTTAAATTTTGCATAACTATCGAAAAAAAAAAAATTCCTTTGGTAGAACGTCGTTTCATGACAATAGAAAACTTCTGACAAAACTTCATCGAAATTGAACGGGGTCGATTCCACTTATTGGTCGATTTGACATGGAATGACCCATTCATAAAGTCACGATAAAAAAGAGGAATCTCTGTGCAAAACGCTGATACAAATGTTGCAAATGTCAAAGGAAAAGATAAAAGTTGCGTTTGTGGATCATTTTTTCTGTGAGCGATGAACCTGCATTATTCATGTCACGAAAGAAAAATAATAGGACTAGAAGCGATATTCTCCAAGTTGAGGAGAATGGTCGGAGGGTGTTATTAGCATGAAAACGAAGGAGGGACGAGGATCGTGGGGCCGAGAGGGCGAGTGAAAAGTCTTGAAGATTGATAGGATATATTGTTACCAGTGGGCTTTCTCTTTACCAAGGCAAACGCGATAAAAACGATATCGCAAGATGGAGATTGGCCGATGAAGATGAAAGCTGCTGCGAGAAAGAGCGAAAGAGAGGGAGAGAGAGAGAGAGAGAGAGAGGGAAATTGTAAGAAAAACGTAACCTGAGATGAAACTTAATCGAATTCCAATTATTAATCGTCTCAGTGGCGCTGTCGGTGCAGCTGCTGTGTAAACTCGGTTATAATACCCAACCCAATAATATCCGAAGAGGATAATCTTCCATGAAATATGAATATCCCCGTTGAGACTAGAAAATTGTATAAAAGATCGCAAATACAAATATTCCCCTCCGGTGGGTTATTACGCTGGTATTCTCGTGTTCCGCATGAAAAATAAATCTTGTTGATGGAAACGAAGGAAAGCAAGGTCTGCTGTATTTGAAAAGTTGGAATTTTTATTAACTTTTGCGATCAATTGTAAATACTACCTGGGAAAAAACCATGCAAATTGAAATTTGCACATTGCTTCCTCATCTTTATCCATAGTTCACGTAGCTTCCTTTAACACACGGTATGGCGATCAGATTTGGCTTCCTCATAAAGGAAGCTTTGTTAACTATTGAAAAATATTAGTAATCAATGTGCAAATTCGATCAATTTTCGCCAAATTTGATCGCGAACAAACTTTGATAGCTATACAAGTTCTGTACAGTGTTTCTGTGAAATATATTGAAAATTGTGCAAGTTAAAGTGCTTGCACTATTTTTCAAAAAATTCAAAATTTCATAAAATGTTAATTCCTCGATGGATTTTTTCCAAATTTAATAGCGAACAACCTTGATAGCTATACAAGTTCTGTACAAAGTACCAGTGAAATATATTGAAAATTGTGCAAGTTAGAGCGCTTGCACTATTTTTCAAAAAAATCAAAATTTCATAAAATTTTAATCCCTCGATAGATTTTTGCCAAATTTAATAGCGAATAACCTAAACAGCTATATTACCTCTGTGCAAAGTTTCAGTACAATATCTTGAAAATTGCACAAGTTAGAGCGTTTGGGCTATTTTTCAAAAAATTCAAAATTTCATAACATTTTAATCCCTTGATGGATTTTCGCCAAATTCAATACCAAACAACCTTAATAGCTGTACTAATTCTGTACAAAGTTTGAGTGCAATATCTTAAAAATTGCAGGGGCTAGAGCGTTTACGCCATTCTTGCAGAAACGAAAAAAGTCGATAAAATCTGAACACCCGTTATAATTAGAACAAATTTTTTTCACAATGAAGAGCAATTCATGCTCGACAAGTGTGCCAAATTTTAGCTTAATATCTCGAAACGTTTTCGAGTTATTAATCATTTACATCTGAAACTCAGGATACATACATACACACACACATACACACACACACACACACACACACACACACACACACACACCCATACACACACACACACACGCACACACATCCATCCAGACATTTTTTCTAAATATGATTTCTCGATGTTTTAGGACATTTTGAACATATTGACATTGAAACTATGACACCTCAGATTCAGGACGGAAACTATGACACCTCGAATTGAGAACAGAAACTATGACACGTCGGAATAAAGTTGAAAACCATGACACATCGCCCGCTCTTGAAGAAATATGACAACGCTGCATTTAACCATAATCAAAGATATGCATTAAAAGATAAGTGGTCAGTGACCGTTTGCAGTAACATCTGAAAATTTATTAACTGTTACATATTATTATCACCGAAAAGTATCTCGTTATATTATGAAGGCTTATTATTCATTCTAAGTTATTTATTCTAACTTTGGTTTGGTTCGTTGTTATCGCAGCAAGATATTTCGTTATGAAGCGTTAACTAAGTATCAGTATTGCTTACGATGCGAAAATTTCGAAAAAATAAATCTTTTTAAATATGAAAATTTCCAAAATAAATATTTATCTTTCAGTAATTTTCGCATTGTGAGCAATACTGATACTTATAGTTAAAGCTTCATAACGACATATTTTGCTGCGATAACAACGAGCCAAACGAAAGTTTGAATTCATTATTCGTTTTTAATTACTGTTGGTTACACCGACATTACAAAAGAACAGACGCCACCCGTCTAGTTTGTGCTGGAACACAATCTCGCAAAAATGAGTTTTCACAATCTTTATTTCGTTACTTTCACATATCTTTTAGTATTTCGTTTTTTGGGTTTTTTGGGTCATAAATATGTACACATTTGTAATAATACAAATTTTGTAGGGAATTAATGTAAAAAAAAACATGTATAAACGTTCATTTGATAAATTCATAATAAGTAAGATGACGTTAAAATAAAAAATGGTTTTCATACATTTCCCTTTAATTGATTTATAAGAATAAATAACTTAGAATATTTTACTACAATAACTTAGAACTTCATAATATAACGAGATACTTTTCGGTGATAATAATATATAACAGTTATTAAATTTTCAGATTTTACTGCAAACGGTCACTGACTACTGACCACTTATCTTCACTGACCACTTATCTTTTAATGCATTTCTTTGATTATGATTAAATGCAGCGTTGTCATATTTCTTCAAGAACGGGCGATATGCCATGGTTTCCAACTTTATTCCGTCATCTCATAGTTTCTGTTCTCAATTCGAGGTGTCATAGTTTCTGTCCTGAATCTGAGATGTCATAGTTTCTGGGCTGAATCTGAGGTATCATAGTTTCTGGGCTGAATCCGCGGTGTAATAGATTTGGACGGCAATCTGAGGTGTCATAGTTTTGGGCGTTAACTTGAGGTGTCATAGTTTCTGGCATTGATCTGAGGTGTAATACTTTTCCACTCACTTACCGATTTGGAACCAAAAAAATATTTTCTGCAACCCATTGTAAAATTGAAGTACCGAATTGACCGAGAATGCATTTTATCAGCCAAAAGGCCATGTGATTGTAAATGGGCCCTGTGAAAACTTGCAAAAAAAATTGGGGGTGGGTTTTTTGACAGAAAGAAAATTTCCTACGATCAATTCGAGAATCGATTGGTCTAAGAATCGGGCGCTGGACGAAATAACCCAGGATGCTGTGTACATATATTCGCGAAAATTGCGGTACTTGGATTGGTAACGGATGGATACTGGAAGCTTGGAAGCTATTGTCTTTTTCCACGGGAAAAAAGCTGCGTATAGAGGGACCGAGCCAGAACAGCAGTTTCAGCTTCGGCAGAGAAAGAGAGAAGGATTGAAAGAGTAAGAAAGACAGGGATAAAGAGAGACTTTGGATTATGGTTCATACGATGTACTAAAAGTCCCGTCTAAAAGTTTGGAAACACTCGCCTCGATTTCGCTCCACACAAAAAGTTTCACTGCTCTTTTAAAACTAAAAAATATTTCAATTCAACAAGCGGTGTTTCGAAGAAGATATAATCAGCTTTATTGGGCTCTTTCTTAAAAAATTGTTCGATTTTTTTAACCCGGTTCGCCATTTGAAACATAGGTCGTTTTTCGGCTTTCTTCGGCGCACCACCCATGAACATTTTTTAAAATTGTTTTTCGTATGAAAAACTTGTGGAAGAAAGTTTAAGTTTTAATTTCGTCCTTTGAAAAGTTTCGTACGATTTTTTTTCGCAAAAATATTCAATTTTTCGCAAAAAACGACTATATTTGAAAAACGTAGCGTAACTCTAGAACTACTGGATTTTTGTGAAATTATTAAAAGGGTACAAAGATGCATACAATTATTCCGGATTCAATGAAATTTTTTCAGAATTTTGTTCAAATTTTTTTTTTTTCGAGATTCTTTCTTGTCAACGAGATAATTTTTTGATCTTAAACAATAAGGCTTCTTATCTCATCTACGCGGTTTTTTCATCAAAAAACCTTATCTACATGGTTTTTTTAATCGGAAAACCCGTGTAGATGAGATAAGAGACCCAATTTTTTAAAATTCTAAAATATCTCGTTAACAGGAAAAGTTTTTGAAAAAAAAAAATGGAAAAAAAATTCCGACAAAATTTCATCGAATCCAAAATAATCGCATGCAACTTTTTACCCTGTTAGTGATTTCACAAAAACCCAGTAATTTTACAGTTACGCTACATTTGACAAACATCGTCGTTTTTTGCGAAAAATTGAATATTTTTGTGGAAAAAAATCGCACGAAACTCTTTAAAAAACGAAATTGAAGCTTATACTCCCCCTCACAAGATTTTCATGTGAAAA
Source organism: Alloplasta piceator (assembly GCA_946863875.1). Lineage (NCBI taxonomy): Eukaryota > Metazoa > Arthropoda > Insecta > Hymenoptera > Ichneumonidae > Alloplasta > Alloplasta piceator. Next base: position 43,566,097 of record OX333074.1, read on the forward strand.
ACGGTTTTTAAAAATTTGCATGAGTCGTGCGCTCAAATTTCAACGCCAAAAAAAAACAAAAAAACGATCATATTCCAAAGGACGTAACGGGTTCAAAAAAAATCGAAATTTTTTTTTTGAAAAAGCGAAATCAAGCTAAATGTATCTTTTTTGAAATGCTACTTGTTGATTTGAAATATTTTCATTTTTGAAGGAGCAGTGAAACTTTTTGTGCGGCGCGGAAGCGGGGCGAGTGTTTCCAAACTTTTGGAACTGACTGTAGCTCTAGAAACGACGTGAGCCACACAGCCACAGTTCATTTTCCTCGTGCCTGTTACGTGCTCTCGTATGTGCGTTATATTGTGCGGTTCGTGGCGTTATAGAGAGTTGGATCTCGTTCGCCACTGGCCGCTTATTCACCGCGAAACGAAACGAATCACCCCACATCCGTAACTGAAGTATACGACGAGAGAGAGAGAAGGAGGATTTATTGGCTTCGGAAAGAAAATACAAAGTCGCCACCAATCTCGGCGAAACGCCGGTTTTGTTGGATCACGAGCGATCTGTGTATTGCAACACGTTCGATCGACTATCGAGATTCTTGCCGAACAGCCGATGGCGCGCATAATGCAGTAGAATAACTGCGCACACTCATGTGTGTATAAGAAAGATTGGAATTTCCGGTTTACTTGGATTCGAACGAACTTGAGAAATTTCTTCATTCGTAATGTCCGCTGTATACGTGCCATTTCTCATAAGCTCATGCGTACTGAATCAAATCGGCCATTTCCAAAAGAGCTCCCTCGCATATGATTCGCTCCGAAGAGTCGCAAAAAAAGGATAATGGGCAATAAGAAAGAAGCGACGATGCGTATGATCGTGGAATCCCATCGTTGGTCTGTGATTCGAAATATTAATTTCTTGAAGGATGCACTTCTGAATCTGATGACATCGCATCTTGGGCATCGATTTGGTTGGGATTAATATTGACTTTACCGTTTATGGGCCTATAATATTCTATTATAGAGTTCTGGGATAATTGTCAAAAGAGAATAACAATACTGCTTTATTGAGTTTTTACAAGCTTTTATTTAGCTTCACCTGTCCTGGTGTCTGTAATCGAATCTTACAAGTTAAATTTGACCCACTTCCCGGTTTCCGATTGAGTTAAAATTTGTCATGCACATGTAAATCGGATGACAATGCAATATTATCACAAAAAATGTGCAAATTTTTTGCAACAAAAAATTATTTCGCAATATTTTTATTACAAATTTGCTTGAAAATTGTTTTGGAACAAAAAATGTTTGGCATAATTTTTTGCAAAAAAAATGTTTCGCAAAATAGTTTGCAAAAAAATTGTTTTGCTAAATTTTTTTTACAATATGGTTTTAAGCAATTGATATGCAACATTTCTCCATGAAAATTTTGCGCAACAGTCTTTTTCCGAAAAATTTTCTGAAAACATTTTTTTGCATAAATTTTGCAGAAAAATGTTGCAAATTAATTGTGTGAAATGATTTTGTCTAACAAATTTTGCAAAATAATTTGTGTACAAAAAATTTTGCGAAACATTTTTTTTGCAAAAAATTACGCGAAACTAGATATCCATTACTAAACTAGTTATTTAACATCATAAATACTAAAAAGTAAAAAAATAAACAAACGAAAAAAAAAAATTTTAAGCAAGCTTTCATTAGTTGTTAATAAAAAATAATTAAAAACTTAAAAATAAAGCTTTTCCGATTGGAAATAAGTTTTCAAATAAAAGCGTGTTACATTTTAACAGCAAGAGAAAAAAGAGGGTGTAACATGCTTTTATTTGAAAACTTATTTCCAATAGGAAAAGCTTTATTTTCAAGTTTTTAATTATTTCTTATTAACAACTAATAGAAGCTTGTTTAAAAAATTTTTTTTTGTTTGTTATGAATAAATTGAGTTGTTCGAAAAAAATCTTTGAAAATACATGCTTCTGCGTGAAAATATATGGGTCATTCCGTGCAAAAAAATATTCCGAAAAAAAATGAAAAATGATAAATTTGGAGAATTTTTGAAAATCGTGAAAATCAACGTTCAACATTAAATTTTTTGTACAATTTTTTTTACATAATGCCTTGTACTGATCTTAAAAGATTCTGAGATTTTCAGAAAGGTGTTTTTTTTCAAAAATATGAATTTTCGAGTTTTGGTAAAATTTTCTTTCTTTTAACCTTTAAGTTAAGTAAACCTGGGCAATCATGTTATTTTGTAATTTAAAACAGTAAAAATTACTTGATTACTCGACTTAAAGGTTTTCAAACAAAACTTTTTTGCCAAAACTAGGGAACGGAGACGCGCGCTCACGCGCGCGAGCGGCTGCCCGTCAGCGCTGCAGCGCTTCGACCTTGAACATGGTCTGAAATTTATTAATTGCTTAAATATTTAGGAATTGAAATACATATTTCTAAATGTTAAGCTCAGATCTGTAATGTGCGACTTTGAAAATCCCCGAGTGGCAACTTTCAAATTCATACCCGAGAAAAAATGCGTGCTTCGAAACCTAGCGGATTTGTCGACCGGAATTTTTCGGTCGTACTTGAAGCTAAGAACAGCCGAAATTCTAAATATTTCAATGAGTTCTTCAGCGTGTTCTCTTCCTCATGTACAACTGGCACAGTTTTTACTTGGAAACTATGAGTTTATTGATTTAAAAAAATTGTTTAGCTAAGAGAAGACGAAATTTTAAATATTTCGACGAGTCCCGTAGTAAAAAACTCCATTGAATCGCCAATGGCAACCAATGGTCCTCATACGACTCCATTGGACAATGAATGGGGACCCATTGAGATTTCCGCATTTTTCAATGGCGTATAGGAACGACCATTGATCAGTGAATGGATATCTATTGAAAAGCCACCATTGACCAATGATGTCCATTGGACAGCGAATGAGGATGAACCGAATGATCACCATTACTCAATGATGCCCATTGGAAAGCAAATGCTGATGGACCGAGCCATCAGCATTGCCCAATGGTGTCCATTGAAAGGCAAATGCTGATGAACGAAATGATCAGCTTTACCCAATGATGCCCATTGGGAAGTAAATGCGGATGAACTGAATGATCAGCATTACCCAAAGATGTCCATTGGAAACCGCGTCGCGTTAGTTCCGAGACTTGGCGCGAGATGTCGCAGGACGGCAACCCGCTAAACTCCCATACGGATTATGCGAAGAGTATGCTTATCTAGACGATTGTGAGCACGGAATATTAGCAGAAGTCGGTGTCCAAAAAATCCATGCAAGGAGTTCTTGCCGACTGATACCCATGGGATAATCTCTATTCCGTTTGAAATGGGAAAGTCAATCCTCATTGGAAAATCCCTATTCGATTTCAAATGGGGAATGAATGACAATTTTTCAATGGTGACGAATGGAGTTTTTTACTATATGAAAGAATCTCAATTGATTATCGCCATTCATTCCCCATTGCCTACAAAAACCAATAGAGATGAATGACGAATTGCCGATGGGGATTTTCTTGATTGAATCCCCATAGGATAATCCCCATTCCGTTTCAAATGGGGAAGCCAATCCTCATTGGAAAATCCTCATTCGATTTCAAATGGAGAATTCAATGGCGAAAATCCCCTTAGGCAATTCGGCATTCATCTCCGTTGGTTATTTTGGCAATGTGGAATGAATGGGGATTTTTCAATGGCGACGAATGGAGTTTTTTACTACGGGGTCCTTCAGCGTGTTTCTCTTCTTCATGTACAACTGACATATAGTTTTTACCTGGAAACTATGAATTTATCGATAAAAAAAAAATCATAATTTTCAGGTGAAAACAATGTCAGTTGTACATGAGGAAGAGAAGACGTTGGAGAACTCGTAGAACATTTAGAATTTCGTTTGTTCTTAGCTAAACAATTTTTTTTATCGATGCATTCATAGTTTCCAGGTAAAAACAGTGTCAGTTTTACATGAGGAAAAGAACACGCTGGAGAACTCGTCGAAACATTTAGAATTTCGTCTGTTCTTAGCTAAACAATTTTTTATATCCATAAATTCATAGTTTCGAGGTAAAAACGGTGTCAGTTGTTTCAAGGTTTCAAGGTTCAAAGCCTGTGTTTTGAAACGGAAATTCCATTCCATTCCATTCCACGAAAAAGTTTTTTTTCGTCATTTTAAGATTTGAAGCCTGTGTTTTGAATCGAAAATTCTATTCTATTCCAATATATTCCATTCCATTCCACGAAAAAGTTTTTTCTCGTCGTTTCAAGATTTGAAGTGTTTTGAATCGAGAATTCCATTCCATTCCATTCCACGAAAAAGTTTTTTTCGTCGTTTCAAGGTTTGAAGCGTGTGTTTTGAATCGAAAATTCTATTCCATTCCATTCCATTCCACGAAAAGCTTTTTTTCGTCGTTTTAAGATTTTAAGCATGGGTTTAATTCAATCGAAAATTTCATTCCATTCCAATCCATTCCATTTCATTCCACGAAAAAGTTTTTTCTCGTCGTTTCAAGATTTGAAGCCTGTGTTTTGAATAGAAAATTCCATTCTATTCCAATCCATTCCATTCCATTCCACGAAAAAGTTTTTTTTCGTCGTTTCAAGATTTGAAGCCCGTATTTTGAATCGAAAATTTCATTCCATTCCATTCCAATCCATTCCATTCCATTTCACGAGAAAGTTTTTTTTCGTCGTTTCAAGATTTGAAGCCTGTGTTTTGAATCGAAAATTCCATTCCATTCTACGAAAAAGTTTTTTTTCGTTGTTTTAAGGTTTGGAGCCTGTGTTTTGAACCGAAAATTCCATTCCATTCCACGAAATTTTTTTTTTCGTCATTTCAAGTTTTGAAGTCTGTGAATAGAAAACCATGGAGGCATCGATCTGGACATTAAAAATCTAGACGAATTCGACTTGAACTTTGATAACAGCAGCATCGTCGACCTGGATACTAAAATTTAAAGAAATTTATGAAAACCACGTCATCATGGACCCGTCGAGCTCCATACAAATCTATGCATACAAATAAAAACATGTCTGTTTTATTCCGACAGTAGCGTATAACCGCACGCGTACACGCGCTGTCAATACAACTGTCAAACTGATAGCGGAACTCGGATAATTCGGAATTATCCTGTATAAGAGCCTATTTCACAGCACGAATAAAGAGGCTTTAAAGATTTGATATTTCGATATATCGATCCCATAAACTTTTTATTAGATGATTCAAAAATTCATATTTTTGAAAAAAAATACCTTCCTCAAAATTTCAGGATCTTTCAAGATCATTACAAGGTATTATATAAAAAAATGGAACCAAACATTTAATGTTGATAATGAATTTTCACAACTTTAAAAAATTAAAAAAATTTCAAATTCATCATTTTTCGAAAAAAAATTCGAAATTTTTTTTAACCCTGAGGATACTCTTTAAGACGAACACAGAACGATTTTTTCGTAACTATAATAGTTTTCGAGATACTTAAAAAACAAACCTGAAATATTGTGAAATTCTGAATGTTCAAAAAAATATTTAATTTTTTTCCTTTGGTAGAGCTTCGTTTTATGATATTAGAAAACTTCTGACCAAATTTCATCAAAATTGAAAGCGGTCGATTCCAACTATTGGTCGATTTGACATGGAATGACCCATATTATTTCCGCAATTTTATCATTGCCTGACACAGTGATAAAAGTTTGCTATTATCAGCCAATCCATGTCAATGCTATTATCCAAAATGCATAATTATTTGAGAGGTTAAATTTGAGGCCCCTTGGTACCATTAGGGCAAGATTCTACTTAGGACGCTCGAAAAAAAGCTTTAATGAGATTAAACTTCAATGAGATAATGAATAAAGATATTGATGTAAGGTTTGTTAGGCTTAATAAATACACTATCGAAGTACACTAAAAAAAAAATTATTTTATATTTTATGCACTTTTAATCTACAAAAACACCATTTGAATACAATGCCTTGATTAGTAGGTTGGTCAGCGCTGGTGTTGAAATTTCAAAAATGGGCAATATAAAGCAGAAAAATTTGGAATTTTTAGATTCAACATATCAATAGCAACCGACTGAACTAGAACTTTTAATGTGCATGTAAAAATAAAAAAATGGCGGCGAAAGAAAAATGAAGAAAAATAATTGCATGTTTTTTCACTGCTTTTTGCAAAAAAAATGTAGTCAAAATCAACATCTTAAAATAATCTCAATTCAGCCGGTAGCTATAGGTGTCTAGATTATGTGGTTAAATTTTCATAACAATCGGTTCAGTAGTTACAGAAATTTTAGCACCGGTGTAAAAAAGTAGTTTTGAGATAAACGCGTTCAACGTTTTCGTAAAGGAAAAATCACGAAACAATTAACTTACGCTTAATCGGCGATGCCTGCACCGTGAAAAATACCTTGAAATGTAAAAAAAAAAATCGATTCTTTCAAATTCTCAAAGTAGAATCCTGCCTTAAAATCCAAGTCTGATTATGTACATTTTTTTAGGAATTTTAAAATCTCATTTTTGAAGCACCGACAAACTATAACTATTTTAAGTTGCCTACTTACTGTCTACTTACTTCTCGTTCCTGTCATCGGCACCAGACAAAAAAAATAATAGCCTCGTTTAAAAATATCCAAAATCGTGGTCTAAAGTTAAAATTATCTTTTTGAAATAATTGCAAATTGATCTATCCACCGAATACGATATAGGTACATACCTTCTAAAAAAATTTGACCTACCATATTTAGTAAATACTACTTACCATTAAACTCCGATTATTGGTAATTCTGCGTCTTGCTCTATTCTATGTTACAGATCCTACAATTGCAGATGAACGACTACCGCTATCACTACATGTTCACGACATTCGTAAGTACCTAAAATCACTATTAAGTACATCCGATGAAATTAAAGAAGCTCGCACCCTTCATCAAAGCTCAACCAACTCGCACTAAAAAAAAGTGTGTTATCAGTTATGTTCCCAATGTTCTCATCATAACACCATCAAGCATTAATAACTTGCTACCAAGCGCTTGTCAAATGCGTGAAACCCAATTGGCATCACACTCGATTTTCGGGGTGATGTCCTAATGACCCTCACCACTAGCAGCAATGTCCATTGATGACCACTATCGATTGACGTTCTACGTGTCATCCGTCTTTGACAATGCTCCAACGCTCCTTGGTCCTCAATGTAAACCATGTCTGGCGACAGACATGGTTGAGAGCGATTGGAATCAGTCCATAAAGGATATATTTGAGGGGATATCGCAGCATTGTTGTTATTGTCTCGAGTACTTAAACGGTTAGGGAAGGGATCGGTACAATGGATTGTCAAGGAGACTTGCTACTGGATCTCCTGGACGCAGGGAAACCACATTGCACGATAATATGCACAAGAACCGCAAGATGTTTACCCGTTGTCACGAGTGAGCCTCCAAGGAATCGGGACTAGAGGAGGCTGGAGACCAAGTCTCCTTTCTCAGTTTCCACGTAGATCCAGTCTGGGTTTCCAACCTCTCGCTATATGTGTAGATACAGCCCAGCTACACGACACCGTTTGAACAGCTGATGCAAACGCGTATCTCACCCCGAAGACGTCTTCCAACATTGGATGTCGTCGGATACTGTCTCTGAACGGATACAACACACACCATCCATGGATACATATGGATTTTTTATGCCACCGGCAGCAGTAAATATGGTAACCGATACAGCGATATGTAACATGTAAACAACCTCCGCAAAACCTCAGCAAACTTTGATATTCTCGGAAAATCTGGCCAAAACTCTGTTTAGCCCAGGGCTAATTCATGTGTATGAACTGCAACATGTTTACCGCCCAATTAAACGTACTCCGTGTCTACTGATCTTCTGGGAATCCATCTACGTTTTGATCAGCCTTACATGTGATATACGCGAAATATACCATCGCTTGATCGATTCCGTTTCAAAGCAATTCGTGAAGTAACTTTGCAGAGTCATCGTCTGTTTGGTTTGGTGATGCCCTCGCAGTTTCAAATACCGCCACGGAATAGCTGTGCAAAGTAATGTTGAAAGACACTTTGGTTGGTAAAATAGAGTTGGAGAAAAGTCATGAAAAATAAGAAACACGATCGAGTCCAGAAACGTCAACGACCTATTGTTGGACAAAGGAATTTGCGAGGATACTTGCAGAGAACTCACGTAGTTTTCTGCATATTCTTGTTTGTAATGTTTGTCTGACAGGGATATATGTGGAAGCGAGTTTTTTATACAGGTATATGCCGCTTTACAAAACTGTATATGCGAATATTCCGTTGCATTCCGGCATCTTATATGGGTCATTCCATGTCAAATCGACCAATAGTTGGATTTGACCCCTTTCAATTTCAATGAAATTTGGTGAGAAGTTTTCTTTTATCACAAAACGAAGTTCTACCGAAGGAATAAAATTGAAAATTTTTTTTTCGAAAGTTATGCAAAATTCAAAATTTCACTATTTTTTCAAGTTTTCAAGTTTATTCTTTAAATATTTCGAAAACTATTATAGTTATGAGTAAATCGTTCTGGGATTGTACTAAAGAGTGGGGGCAGTTAGGGCTGCGAACAAAAATATTCCGAAAAAAAATTTTGACAAATGATGAATTTGGAGAATTTCGAATTTTTATAAATCGTGAAAATCCACGATCAACGATAAATTTTTTGTCCATTTTTTTTATATAATACCTCGTACTAATCTTAAGAGGTCTTACAATTTTCAGAATGGTTTTCAAAAACATGAATTTTTAAATTTTTGTAAACAAAATTTTTGTTGACCTCACTGAGAAATAAAATTGTTGAATGAACTAAATCTTTAGTTGCATACGCACGACTAAATATTTATTGGGTCTAACTAAATAATTAGTTGCTTGAATAATTCTGCGTTTCAGTTGACCAAAATATGATTCAGGCCAAAAAATTTGGGTTTGTACAACTAAATATTTAGTCGTGCGTATGCGACTAAAGATTTAGTTCATTCAACCATTTTTTTTTTTCAGTGCTCTAAGTTGAGTAAAGTTGAGCAAACATGTAATTTTCTAATTCAAAAGTAAACAAAAATTCCAAAAAAATTTGAGCAGTAAAAATTTGAATTCATGACATAAGAATGTAAAAACAGAAACATGATTGAATTTGCGTTTTTGTTTATTTGGTAAAGCGTTTTAAGCATAAACTTAATATACATTGTATATTAAGTAAAAAAGCAAATTCTATTCTGTCTATTTTTACATTCTTATTTAATTGATTTGAGTTTTTACTGCTCATAATTACATGATTGCTTAACTTTACTTAACTTAAAGGTAACTAAAAAAATTTGCACAAAAATTCAAAAATTCATATTTTTGAAAAAAAAAACATCTTTCTGAAAATTTCAGGATCTTTTAAGATCCTGAAATCAGTACAAGGTATTATTTAAAACAAATTGAACAAAAAATTTAAAGTCGATCGTGGATTCTCACATTTTGAAAAAATTTAAAATTCTCCAAATTCATCATTTTTTAAAATTTGTTTCGGAAGATTTTTTTTCCGTAGATCCAAAGACACTCTTCATGACGAACCCGGAACAACTTTTTCGTAACCATAATAGTTTTGGAGATATATAAGAAATAAACTTGAAAAATCGAAAAAAATGGTGAAATGTGGGATTTCGCATAACTTTCGTAAAAAATTTTTGTAATTTTTTTCCTTCGATAGAACTTCGTTTTTTGATGAAAGAAAACTACTGACCAAATTTCATCGAAAGTGAAAGGGGTCGATGCTAACTATTGGTCGATTTGACATGAAATGACCCATATATCGATGAAGCACAGCGGAACTGTTGGACGCGGGTCGAGCGGAAGCTGGAACGCTATCGCGATTCTCGTTGGCGAGTACGTACTTCGCTGGTAGCAGAGAGAAGCTTCTTGAAAACGGAAGGCAGCTCTATCCGCCGGCTGAAAAGTTAGTAAGGGCCGAAGAGGAGATGGGACGGAACGGCTATCTATGGTACGATGAACTCACTTGGGGTTGTCGTCGTTATACGACATTGACCACAAAAGGCCGTTGACCCAGTCGAATCTGCGAAAATCGCGTTTGTACTTTAACGACCCGCGTCTGGCAATACATCACCGTATAATTATAAATCATGGATGATGAGAGATATACGGAAAGCGCGAGGGTCACCAATAACAGAGAGACACCTTCACAACAAAACGGCTTATGTACACGTGAAACGCGATCCGTGGACACTCTCTCGCTGTCCCTCTCTCGACCATCGGGAATTGTTGAAACCCAGGGGACGCATTCTCTGTGTTTGACCTCCCTTGACCCCTTCCATCGGTGATTACACGTCGGTTTGACTCATTTTTCACTTTTCGCGCGAATGAAACGTCGACGATTCGATCCTCGGTCATCTGTATTTGGCTATTCACTAGTTTTAATGGACTGCTAAACTTCAATGGACCGTTCGATAGAATATCGTAAATGCAGTCTCTATTGGGTTATATCAATGATTCGAATGTAACAATTGAAGTATTGTTACCCTTGGAATATACTTGACCTTCATTGTTCACAGGACATCGAAACGTTCGATCTTGAAGACTTCAAGTACAACAGCGTCAACATGACAGCTTTTCGGTTGGTCGACCTGGAGGAGTCCAAGGTCTCTGATATTCTGCGACAGATGGAACGATTTCAGCCGATTGGTCAGGCGATACTCAATAAAACAGGGGTCATCCAGGTTGGTATTAGTTGCGCCAGTTCTCATGAAATGTTGTCAATAGAATTATACCTCATCGTCAATTTAAACAGATCATTACAATTAGCGGAACTGCTGGGTCATTCCATGTCAAATTGACCAATAGTTGGAATTAACACCTTTCAATTTCGATGAAATTTGGTCAGAAGTTTTCTTTTATCATAAAACAAAGTTCTACCAATGGAAAAAAAATGCTTTTGAAAATTATGCAAAATGCAAAATTTCAGCATTTTTTCAATTTTTCAAGTTTATTTTTTAAATATTTCGAAAACTTTTATAGTTCCGAAAAAATCATTCTGGATTCGCTTAAAGAGTATATTGAAAAATATGTTAATAAAAATATAAATTTTTGAATTTTGGTAAAAAAAAAAATTTTTTTTTACCTCTAAGTTAAGTACAGTTGAGCAATCATGATTCAATTATGTTTCTGCTTTTACATTGTAAGTCATTAATGGAATTTTTCCTGCTCAAAATTATAAAATTACATGATTGCTCAACTTAACTTAACATGATTGACTTTGCGTTTTTACATTCTTGTCATTCATAAAAATCTTTACTTCTCCAAGTTACAAAATTACATGATTGCTCAACTTTACTTAGGTTAGAGGTAAGAACATTTTTTTTTTACGAAAATTCATATTTTAGAAAAAAAAACCATTCTGAAAATTTCAGGATCTTTTAAGATCAGTACAAGGTATTATATAAAAAAAATTAAACAACAAATTCAATGTTGATCGTGGATTTGCACGGTTTTTGAAAATTCAAAATTCTCCAAACTCATCATTTTCAAAAAAAAATTCGGAATATTTTTTTTTTCGTAACCCTGAGTATACTCTTCAAGATAATCCCAGAACGATGTTTTCGTAACGATAATAGTTTCCGAGATATTTGAAAAATACACTTGAGAAACTGCTGAAATTTTGAATTTTGCCTAACTTTCGAAAAAAATTTCTTCAATTTTTTTTCTTTTGTTAAAACTTCGTTTTATGATAAAAGAAAACTTCTGACCAATTTTAATCGCAATTGAAAGGGGTTGGTTCCAACTATTGGTTGATTTCACATGGAATGACCCTGAATGAACTAGTTTTTAAAACCGTAAACCTTTTAAGTCTGATAGGATAAATGTGAAAAATGGAAAAAGGTTGAAAGTAACATAAACCTTATTAGTGGAGTAGGCTTTTGCATGACTTACCAATTAATTCAAATATCCGATAATTTGTGCTACCGTTAAGACCAAGAGTTAGTTCTAATTGACTCAGTATGGTTCAAAAATCTGATCGAACGTTAGATAAAGGCCATTTATTATTGAATCATTCATTATCAAATGTTGAAGCCACATATACTTCGTCAGTTCCTCAGGACTGAAGCTTCTATAAACGGAAATGTTCAAATCCATTTAAACTTTTCATTGACAATCATCTTCTGGATAGTTTTGAAACTTTAACGGATAGATCTGACGTATGTTCCAGGCAGAACCGGCTTTGGTATACGACAGCGTACAGGTTTTTGCTCATGGCCTTGCTGCTCTCGATCGCAGTCACATTCTACGTCCTGCAAATCTTTCGTGCGAAAAAGAAGAGCCATGGGATGATGGGATGTCCCTCTACAATTACATCAACTCGGTATGTATTGACGTCTCTCAATTTGAGAATTCCATCTCTTTAAAAAAAATCTAATTATTTTCCGATATAGCGTCCTCATATCTCATTCATTTGATCGTTGTGCACAAACGTACTGGTAACGAGTGGCGTGTGATTAAACTTCAACTGGGAATTATGTTGATCAAGATCCTTTGCGACTGATTGAGAGCAGACGCTGACATTTTCATTATTGCAGCGGTGGAAACGTTTGAACAGAAAATCGTGTAATTCTCCTGACGTCTTAATTACACTTATCGAATATTGTTAATCATCGAACGAAGAGAACTGCTCGAGGTACATGTGTCCCAAGGAAAAACTAAAACAAAAGTATCGACCATGGATAATGCTGCGAGATGATAAATGCACTAGTAACGAAAACCGCGATTACCAGTCACCAATGCATCGTCGATACGTTCAGTCGTTTTATAAAATCTTGCCGATGATCCTCGTCGTCATCACGACAGGATCATTTGGTACTTCCACTAGTTTAAGATCGATGACAAAATTGGCCCTACATTCTCCGACAGCAGCGTCACGTTCCAACGAAAAATACTCACTGTCCCGACGGCGAAATGGTAACGTCCAATTCAATGTGTCCTTAATCATTAATCAATGAGATAACGATGAAGAAAATAATGATACGAATGTGAGACAAAATGATACAGACGAAGGACCGATGAGCCGCGACTATGTTCTCGGAACAGGGCTAGATCGCAACAGAAAGTCTTACTCCGTAGATGAAATTGATCGTGAAAATCGTGACGGGAATGTTGGAACGTTTCGGAAGAATTATGGCAATCTTGGTAAATACTTTCATAGGTACGTTGATTGTTTTAATCGAGCGATAAAGACCGTAACGGAAAGGTGACCCATTCATCGCGATATCGTGAATCGGAAAATCTTCCTCACTTACCCAATTCAAGTAGCGACGATCAAATGATGATTATCAACAGTTGGCAGCCCGATCCATTGAAAAGTAATCACCATCTCGGCGTGGTCGATAAAACGTCTGGGAGACGAGATGACTCGGCCTATCATCAATCGAATGGTCATGAAAATGTAAGTCCGCCTTTTGCCTTGGTGGCTCCAGATTCTCAACTTCCATACGATTGGAACGCGTTCAATCTGCCAATAAGGGTTCCCCATCTGAGGCCACTGAGAAGACAGGAAAACAATTACTATGATCACGATATGGTACGAAGTAATTCGGCAGATGAATGGTGACAGGCCTCAATGAATTTTATTGTGAAGACGTTGCATGATCAGTTGCAACGTGCGGTACAAGTTGCCGCGGACTATGCTGCTCAGGCGATCATGTTTATCACAATGATATGGAATATTATCAGGGGATAGATTACCATTATTGTCTCTGCATTAATATAGTCATATCAATACGTATATAAATATATATATCTATCAATGTATGTCTATGCGTGTGCGTTACGTTCACATTATCGTACCAGGCCGGATATGTCCCGCCGAAGAGGTCCGATCTGATGGAGGAGATCGACCGTATCAGGGGACATCTGTTTTATCTCAACAGCTACGTGAGTGCCCCTCGTGATATGGAGGACAAGGAACAATCTATTCCCGATCACAGTTCGATGCTGATGGAGGAACTTGGCGAGACGATTGAACAGCTCAAGTTACGATTGCGGGAACTTCTGGTATTAACCGAACAACGCGATTTATACGAGAGAAGAACGTCGGGAATACGGAGACATATGAACGATGAAGATTCCAATGGGCTGAAGAACATTGGGACTTTGATGGGCTTGGAAAGTCTGGCGAAAGCCGGTCCCACTGAGAGCACATTCTTGAAGAAGGTCTGGCACCTTTTGGGAGCGATTATCGTTCCGATAATCAAAAAGATAGCCGGCTGGTGTCGATTCATCGATCAACTGTATGCCATACCGAGCCTTGAAAACGAAATGGCTCTGATGTTGACTAAGGATCTTCCGAATATTTTCCATAAGGCTGCACTGACGGAAGTCAGCACCAAAGAGAATTAAGGATTTTCGGAGGAGAGTTTGGCGCGATGTCATTACTGCGGATTGGAACTTGAAATTTGTTCCTCGTCCTGCTAGTTTTCCCATGGAAGATCATCATCTCAGCGCTCTGATAATGAGTGCGCAGGACCCTTCTTGAATAAGAACGTGGAAACGTCGCAAAAAACTAGTACCTGTGATCAGTGTGTAGTCATAACCACTATAAACCATCGTCGTTCACGCCAATAAGTGACAAGTGTCTTGATTTTACTCTAACAAAATATTTCTTTCTTCAATCAACGTCACAAAACTTGAATGGAGTTGAGCGACTGTCAGATCTTACAAAGATTCTCCTTCCTAAAGTATTTTCGTCCCTACCTCATGGTCGTTCCACAATCTTTCTCTCGACCTCTTTCTACCCCTTGCTTTCGGAATCCCACGTCGCTCACCTTAATCTCCGCAAATAAATTTCCGACAACATTGTGCCCAGAGAATGTTTCAATGCGAGACTAGCATACTTCGGACTGTTTTCTTCTTGCGTCAGAAAAAAAAGTTTTTCTTTTCTCCCCGAACTACCTTGTGAGAAAATTGGCTCCTGGACGAATCGCCCGGAATACTTGAATAAATGGAGAGACTTTGCGTAGCTCTGCTTTCCTTGAAGATCTAGCATCTGGTAATGCCCAAGCCGAAGAAAAAGAACAAGTGGCAAGGATATAAACTTGGCCCGTATCGTATTTCACCTGGAAAAGTTTTTGAAAAGTTCATCGGGATAGAATGATCCAGGAGGCAATGGACGGATATCAAATAGCATCTCATTTCTTATCCGGAAATAAATTCAACTCAATTAGCTACTTCAATCTTAAGACGGGACTACTATTTTTTGGACAGGACTTCTATTTTTTAGACAGGACTCCTATTTTTTGGACAGGACTCCTGTTTTTTGGACAAGACTCCTATTTTTTTGGACAGGACTCCAATTTTTTGGCCAGGACTCCTATTTTTTGGACAGGGCTTCTATTTTTCGAACAGGACTCCTATTTTTTGTACCAGACTCTTATTTTTTGGACAGGACTCCTAATTTTTGGGACAGGACTCCTATTTTTTGGACAGAACTCCTATTTTTTGGACAGGACTCCACATTGTTATCAAGGTTCCTACCAAAATGTGCATACTTAGTTATATGTCACAACATTTACTCAACAATAGTCATCATAGTCGTATTGTTGATGTAGCTACATAAGACAAGTTTCGATTGGCGTTGAATCAATCTGATGTCATAAACTATCAAATCTCCAATGACATTCTGGCCATTCCATGCCGTATATGCCCGTCGGACGAAAAAAGCCATCTGCCAAACACATGTGTCGTATTTTGAAGCTCCAGTTTTTACGATTCTGTTCGCCTATCAGACGTGGTACTTCACGAGAGCTCGGCAGATGGAGAATTCGCGACTGAAAAAAAAAAAATACTCGAACCGATGTTGCAGTGTACGCACTCAGAAATACACTGTGAGGCCGTGGAGGCGCTTTCACTGTAAGCAAACCCAGACAGATTCGCTGGTGGAATGGAGATTTTCATCCGACGCTTTTTCTACTTCTCTCTATTTTCCTCTAAAAAGAGAGGTCTTTCTGTCGATCGGCAAACTCCACGAATCCCACCGAGCAGCAGAGTGCACCGGATAACTACCCCTACACCTACCCCTATACAGATATTATCGGGATGGGGTGGAAAGGGGTGCAATATAGGGATATGCAATATAGGGATATGCAGAGGGACGACGAATCGTTTCGGAACGAGCATATCCAGAATAGAAGTGGGAAAGAGGGAATAAGCGAGGAGAGGCGTCGCAAACGACACGATGCTCGCGTTCTGTAACTGAACGCTTGCAAATGGATTTATGTTCGCGGCCCCGTATATAATTCACTCTCCGGAATCGGTGTGTTCATGAACCGTTGAGATTGGTGAGAGGGATGAAAGGGGATTTCGAGTGCCCTGGTGAGACCAGCAAATTTGCCCTTCCTCCCTATATGTCCCCTCCTCTCCTCTCCTCTCTCGATAGTCCCAAAGGTAATTAACGCGCGAATCTGCCGCGGATGAATCCAGCGGAAAATGGTCCTCATTGTAACACATACGAGTTACATGTTACTCTAAGCGAACAACCATTCCATCCCCATTCCACATAAACAGACACTGTTCAATATCTTTAATACCTGGACTAGAGACCAATATCCATTATTGGGACTATATCTATGACAGAGATATAGATTCCAAATAATTTCCGTACGTACGGGCCGAAACTTTGGAACTACCAAGTTTCCTCGAGATTCGAAGTTGCGCAAACTGCCGCAAGACCATAATTGCCACATCATCTCCTATATATGTAGATCGAACCGTCTGGATCACCAATTAGTGACGGAAATCTGACGAGTACTTAGAGTCTAGCCATTGACAATTGCTTTCATGGATATTACATGGTGTGTAGCCGGAATACATGTGAATTTGTTTGTTACACAGGCTGGACTTCACGGACTCACGGGTCATATAGAGTTCAACGAGGGCAAGAGAAACAATTTCAAGCTCGACCTATTGAAGCTTAAGAAAGAAGAGTTGGTGAAGGTTGGTGAATGGAAACCCGGAAGTGGCATTAATATTACGGATGTCAGTGCGTTCTACGAGACAACGGCTGCCAACATTACTCTCGTCGTTATGACGAGAGAGGTAAGTCATTGACTTTCCAAGTGGAATTATATGGAAGAGTAGCTTATGAGGGGAAGGTGGGGCATGACGGCCCTCCTCTAAAAAATGGTAACAATTTTTTTTTTAATCTTAAAAAATTGTATTCAACGTCACAAGTGGTTTTCTTTTTGATGGTCCATTTTAGGCCTAATGTAGTGCATCGGCCTTACGATGGATGAATACATCAAATTCATTACAATTTGAAGAAAAACTCAAATTTGCTAACCTAATTTTGAAGGATGGTCCATTATGCCCCAGGTATCGCGGATCGGCCCAAAAATGAGTCAATACATCAAGTTTATGATACCTTAACAAGGAACCGATTTTTTTTACCGAATTTTTTAGAGGGGCCGTTGCGTGCCCCGACCCCTCCTATGTTGACGATTGCAATGTTTTCACTGCTCGTCTCATGTTTATGATCGATCAGGAAAAACCATACGTAATGGTAAGAGAGGACAAGAATCTGACCGGCAACGCGAGATTCGAGGGTTTTTGCATCGATCTTTTGAAATGGATTGCCGCACAAGTTGGATTTCAGTACGCGATTCGATTGGTGCCGGATCACATGTACGGGGTTTACGATCCTGAGACAAAAGAATGGAACGGAATTGTACGAGAACTCATGGAAAAGGTAATATCCATATAATTATCAAAAACATTAAGGGGTTACATCGGTTTCGAAGGTTAAAAAAAAACATATTTTCTCTATTTCTTAATTATATGATGAATGAATTACTTAATTCAAAATTTTAAGCATACAAAAGAGCAGCATTAAAGCAATATTGTATAAAATTTTTAACGAAAAATTTGAAAAATTCAGCCAGTGGGACCTAGTTTTTGGAGACCCCAAAAAAAGTTTCCCCATGGCGATCAGGATAATTCACAATAGCCCCTGCTGAAATTAAAAAACCAAATCTTATCTGTTAGTAGATAAGTATAGCTCGTGCATGAACGAAGGATTTAAAAAAAGATTGAAATTTCAATTCTTGGCAAAGTCGTAGGCAAAACAGTAAATTTTGGGAACAATTTATATTACATATTGCCTTGTAAAATTAATTGTTATTGAAAGTAAAAACCTTCGTTCAATCTCTAGTCAATACCATTTTAAAGAAGTATGCACCTTTCAATAAGGTAGTTTTTGAAAAAAAGTGTCCACCGAATTCAAAAATAGTCTTTAGAAAACCCTTAATAAGGGGAATTTCCAAAGAGTGTTTCTCTCTCCTAGACTTTTACGCTACTTAAAACTTTCGGAAAATATTCTACACATATTGTACTATTAGATAAAAAAATAAAAAATGGATTTTTTTATTTTTCAAAGCCGGGTAACTCTTAAGGTACTAGTCTACTTTAGAAGCCCAAAAAAAGCAAATTGTTTAGATGTTTTTCTCAGCTTCTTTATCACAAAACTGTTTTTTCAACATTGTTTTATCTTTCGGAAATATAAAAAAAAAATTATGTTTTATTTTTATTCTATGAATAATTTATAGAAGTCGCCACAGTCGAAAATGTCTTGTCCCATGGCCGACAGTTAATCTCAGGATTGGCAAGTCTTGAACAAAAAAAAAGCATTTTAAAGAGGAAGGTTTCTTACACAAAAATTTACCACCGATGATGAAAAATCGATAAAAAAGATGGCGGATGTTTGAAATTAAAATGAAAAAATTGAATTTTTCACAATTTATTTAAAACAACCGTTATTTGTTTTTATAGATTTTTCATTAACGGTAGAAAATTGTTGCGTAAGAAACCATCCTCTTTAAAATGCTTTTTGATTTTCTTGTTTCCGACTTGCCAATTCTCAGATTAACTGTCGGCAATTGGACAAGACATTCACGCTTTTAGCGCCTTCTATAAATAATTCAAAGAATCAGAATGAGAAATAAATTTTTGTTTTATACTTTTAAAGGACAAAACAATGTTGTAACAACAGTTTTATATTCATATCTAATAAAGGAGCTGAGAAAAATAATCTCAAGAATATGCTTTTTTGGCCTTCTAAAGTAGAGTCCTAAGGTAAATGTCCCGATACCCGACCACATCCCAGTACCCGACCACTTGAACCAATATATCAGCAAGTTAAGCGTTCACTTAAGAGAAATCTTAAACTGTGAATGGATTTAATATCTAGGATTCATAATCTACCTATACGACACTACTTTTAATAATTCAAGAATCGTCTGTAATTTAATTTTGGATAAATATGACAGCACGCGTACTATTCGGGGCACGGAAGCCATTATCTAAGCTGAAGTACTCAGGAATAGCGATATCTTATTGAAGCTATTTCGAAGTGGTTTTTATTGTTCTCGAACTGAGCCTTAGCTGTTTTTATTCGGAAAGATACCACTAATTTAATCATGTTGTCTCAATTAGCCAAAAATGCGTTTTAAGTACTTAATTTTCATGTCCGGTTATTGGTACATACGAAATGTATCTTGTACCGATAACCAACCATGTGTCCGGATACCGGTACTGGCTCGCGACTATGTTCAGTCCCAGTAACCGGACATCCGCTGACATGTATATTATTCGTGCATAACCTCAAAATTTCGTTGACACATTCTCCGAGCAGCGACGCATTTTTCTCAATTCACCCCCTCTCTTCCCCCCACCATAGAGACGAGCGGTCGGTTATAGGGTCATAATGGGTGGTCGGATATTGGGTCATATAGAAAAACGAGTGGTCGGGTACCGGTACATTTACATTTTCCAGTATTTTCGGTTATTATGAATAAACAACTAATTATAGCAACAACTCGACGATAGTATGGAGGAACGTGCTATCTCAAATTGTGCTAGAAGAACGTGCTATTCCAAATTGTGCTAGAAAAATATGCTATCTCAAATTGTGCTAGAAGAACGTGCTATCTCAAATTGTGCTAGAAGAACGTGCTATCTGAAATTATGAAAGAAGAAGGTGGTATCTGGAATTGACCACAATTGGAGATACCACCTTCTTGTCTCATAATCTGAGATAGCACGTTCTTCTAGCAAAAATTGAGGTAACACGTTCTTTTGGCACAATTTGAGATAGCACGTTCTTCTAGCACAATTTGAGATAGCACGTTCTTCTAGCACAATTTGAGATAGCACGTTCTTCTAGCGAAATTTGAGATAGCACGTTCTTCCATACTGCCGTCGAACTATACCCTGTGTTTTGGAAACTAGAGACTTCAAGCTTTCCAATAGTCATAGTTGTTATAGAAAATAGATGGTCGGGTATTGGGACATTTACCTTACTTTAAATATGAAAAAGTTGTAAATTAAATATTTTCTGGCTAGTGGATGAACGTTCGATTCGATTTTCCTTCTCGATTAAAGATTACCCGCGATTTATACGCCGCACAATTTCTCACAGATGTTACCATGGATCGGAACATCTTATTCGTTATATTACACACGACGTTTCTACGTCATTTGAATTTCAAAACCATTTTTTAATAATAAAAGAAAAAAAAGTCGTTCTGACGTGCCTCGAGGTACGACGAGAGAAGAGCTTTACGAAAATTTAATACAGCCGCGTATACTGCGCTTGGATAAAGGGAATAGATCGAAATTTTGCCAGATCACGCGGAACAGGAGGGGTCTAATTGAACAAAAACTTTGAGAATGTGAGTCCTCTCCTTATTTTATGGAGATAACAAAAAAAAGTTTTTCCATCGCTGGGGCTCTTCGTAAGGGGCGACGTCAATGGAGATGATAATTTTTTCTATCGACGAATCCATCTTCTGGCTTTATCGCCGATCCATCAAAAGCTTAACAGCGATGTATACCTACGCTCGAGGAACTTTCTTCGGTAAAGCCGTCATCGAGCACGAAACTAATAAATGTATGCGAGATAAAATTGATACTCCCGCAAGGTCTTGTGATCTTTGGTCTTAATTGCTCGAGCGAACCGCGAGACAAACTTTAAACCGCTCTGTGCCCGCCAGCCAAGGTGGAACGTGAATAAGCGGCATATCCAGCATTACTTGGTGTGTATTCGCGATAAGGGCTCTCGCAACGATGAACATGCATAAAGTCGAGAAACTTGGTTGCAGCCTCCGCGTTTCTACGTTCATAAACGCCCCATTGCATCGTTCACAGCCCTGCAAAGACCACTCGTCCTGTACTCAACGATTTGAGTTAACGACTCATGAGCATCGCGACTGTTGTGCAAACTTACAAGATATAACAACCTATCGCAGAGTTTTGCTGGATCTTGTATTCTCATTCGTGTGCATCGGCTTTTCTCATACGTATGAATTCTTAGTTTTGAAGATTGCAAATTTCAGATAGTTAGCTTTCAAACGTTGCAGTTTATTCACAGAACTATTACGCCATTGAAATATTACGCCACTCAACGATATTTTTTAACTAAACGTTGCTCGGATAGATGTCCAAGAAAGACAAGGAGCAAGAAAACGTATTGAATCGAAGGTGTGATTCCAGAGATGGTACAATGTTTGTTTTGCTTTAAGGCGAGGCTAAATACCGACATTATTTCTGAAGTCCTATATTACCGACTCAAAATCGCTGTCCAAACTTTTTCCGATACCGGTGGATGAATATCAATGAAATTTATGAATGAATGGATTGCAAAATGTAAATGCGAGACATAAATTAACGTTTTCGTCCATTGCCACTCACAACTCAGACAGTTTGGATAGAAGTCTGATGAGAATAATATTTATATTTCATATAAATTCCATGGTGCTGCCCTCTTTCGGATTTCTGTGAACTTGATTTCGCCATTTCGTTTTTCGATGAAACACTAAATTTATCAACATTTATCTCGTGATTTCGATTCCAAACTCACGTTGCGATTTGTTCATGAAATAATGTCCAAGACGTATCGATATTTTTACTTTGGTGTTCGTCATGGAGCCCCACTCTTGGTTTTAGCCGAAATGCAGTAGATTATAATTTATAATTTATTAAACATTATAATTTAATATTTTCAATTACAGATTCCTGATGATAATTAGATTGGTAATTTTTTTTTGTTCTCCGAAAAAATTTTAGTGGGGCTCCATTTGTGCCATAATTCTGATGATACTGGCAAAATTTTATCGATTTCCATGCATTCGTGCCAGAGCAAGTTTGGAATCCTTTTTCGAGGTGCTAATGTCGGTATTTAGCCTCCCCTTAAGAGAGAAATCCACTGTGAAGGGTGAATGAATTGTCGATGTTTGAGAATTTTTTTTCACAGACGTAATTAATTATCAAAGGACCGACTTATTGTTAGTTGATTAAGCATGTATCCAACTTATTTCATAGTCATTTTTATTGAGAAATCTTAAAAATTAACAGACGTTTAGATACTATCTTAACGATAAAAAAAAGTTCTCTTCATGGTCGCATTAAAATATTGGTGAAGAGTCATTTGGAAAAAAATTATCAATTTGTATATCGATAGAATCTAAATTCATAGAATAGCTATTGTTATGCGTAGTCGTTTTTTTATTATTCACAAAATGGCGACGAATTGAAATTGTTTTCGATTTTCAAGGTTCTTTTTTTATTCAAACGCGTTTGAAAAATTGTAACTATTGAAATTTTTGAAATTGGCTACGTATAGGCTGAGCCACCGCCATTACAAATATCGAAAAAAAACTTGAAAATCGGTTCATGAATTTTCGAGCCTTCATTGGGACAAGGTCGAAAAAAGTCGTTTGAGAAAAACTCGTTCAATATTTTCGTTACTACTCTTATTGAAGTGATTGTAACTCAGTCAATTGTCAGAATTTGAACCCAAAATTTTTCCCATATGTTTTTGAAAATGTAAAATAAAAATAAAAGCAAAGAAATTTTGTTTATCTTTACCGTGGCATTCCCCATTAAAGCAGTTTAGTCGTTAGACCGAAATGATGTTAAGAATATTTAATTATTGGTAAACAAAGATTTTATTCATCGTCAAAATACTTAGTAGGAATTTTAAGATGATTAAGAAGCTCTTATTGAAAACCTTAATTTTACAATTTCAAAATAACATGTAATTTGTATTTTGAAGATTAACGATTTTGACCATCTGTAATCGATTTATTTTTCGTCTTATCAGACCATATGTTCTTGTGAAATTAAGGGATCAGAATTGGAAAAATTTTTTTTTTTGTATATTCATAAAGTTTAAACCTTTAAGGAGTTATCGCTATTTTAGTGACGCAGCAACTTAGATGTTTTTCTCAAAACTAATTTTCTCAACACGGCTGACTTAATATCTCGAGATCTACTCAACCGATTTGCGACAAATTTTTACCAATCTTCAATATATAACTTTCTATCGCCTTTACCACTTCTGTATCGAAATTAGTTTTTTTACCATTCCAAAAAAATTAAAAACTATGAAAAAAATGGTCAAATACGCCTTTTTTGTTCAGACAGCCTTCATTTTGCGAACTTTTTTCCGTTTTCTCTGAGGTAGGGGCGAGAAGGACATTCTTACTAATTAAGAATCTTTTTCTTAATTTTGTATCGGATGACTAGAAAGGTTGCAATCGAGTCAGCCAGCACACCCTTTATCTCCAACTATACCAGCTTATAGCTTATTTAATTTACATTTTTTTTTTCGAAACATTTTTTGTTTATTGCCAAAAAATTGAGAATTATGTTGTAAAAAAAAAGAATATGAAAAATAAATATTTTTTTTATCGAGCTCGAAGAAACGCTTGAAATGTATGGCTAGACCAAAATACCCCCTTAAGATTCTCCAATAACGAGCTTTGCAAACGCCTTGAAGTTGTCACTGTGTCGTTTGGCAATATATATATCTCGTCAATAATATGTTAATATTTTCAACATAATTCTGGTATAACGACTCAACTACCTTAATTAAGATTGAGGCAGGCATTCGAACAAGGTAATAGGTCAGAAAACATAAAATATTGCACAATAACCACCTTCGAATAGAAAAAATATCAGTCTCTGAAAGAACTTCTAGGTTTTCACCAAGTTTCTCTATTGAGAAACCTATTATCATACCCATTGTTATACCTATTATTATAGGTATGATCTTCTATCAAGATAATGACGAAAAGTCTGAATCGTAAATAACAATATGGCTACGCATAGCTGCCATAAGACAGCTATTTTCAAATAATCACCCAAATTCCCTGTCAACAAAGACCTTCGGGGTACTAAAACTCGGATCATCCGCTTTTCAGCACACGTGCCGAGAAAGTCAACATAATTACCCTACAAAAATGCATCAAGTATGTTTAGACCTAATTCTTTGATAACTCCAAAATTTGGCAACATTTCCCCAATAATTTAATCATGGACGAAATTGGGTATATTTAGCGTAACTATCACAGAACATCGTTGATGCGTCGACGTTCACGGATCGATCGATTTTGATCTAAAAACAAAGTTCAAACCTCAGCGTATCTCAACGGAAACTCGAGGTAGATTAAAACCCACGTGCACACAAATCCGAAGGTCTAGCAATTCCTTCCGATGTATGCAATTCCTTCCTATGTATCCCTACGATGTATGCACTCCATAGGTAATTTAGTAGGTACGAAGTACCTTCTATGTGTTGAGTAACGTTCGCCTATCCACGCGATTCGCAGAATGTGTGCCCTCGGGTAACCGCGGATGCCCCTTCGTCACACTCTTCGAGAAAGAGCAAGATCTTTGCGGTTTCAGCAAACGTTTGCCTTGCAAAATAGCACACATGCATTTTTAATGGTGGACATGCCGACAAAAGTCTCTTCAGCATGTTTCACTGTGGCAACCTGCAGCGAGAGGTTTGCCCATGCCACTACCCTTTTCTCAATCCCTTCACAACTGCCACGGTATTAGTCTAGCAAAGCGGCAGCTAGTTCAATACTTTGCCTCTTGAGCTTGCATCAGCCGGTCTCTCGCACTCACTGGTTCACATCATGAATTCTTGGGGTTTCAAAGGTATAGCAATGCCACATTAGGGTGTCCGTTATTTCTCAAGTTGGGTTTTTTCTTGCTTGAGCTCCCTGAGTTTTTAGTTTTTGCTATCAAAAAATATCAAACAGAAATAAACGCTTAATTTTCATTATCAACTCGTGCCTAAATCATGATACATTTCCCATTTAAATAACAGGGCATTTTTGCACTTTTTGCATTTAATTTCTTTACTCTGAAACAAATGCAGCTACAATAATGAACGATGCATATTTTGATAGGAAATCGAACGCTCTACAAAAAAGGTATCTTATGTTTTTTTGATAAATTCATCCCTTCAAAAGTTATTCAAGGTTGAAGTTGTGTTCAATGTCAAAATCCTCGTATTTAAAATTTTGCCTACAGTTCTCATTCATTTAATTATTCAACGCATATAGTAATGTTTTTAAAGAAGTATTAAATAAGTTTGATTCAAAATAACGTAAACGATACATTTCAAATAATATTATGAAGAGGTTTGTTATTCTTGTGCTTTTTTCTACAATTTTTTTGATAAAAATTCTTTTTTATTACTCATGTGGGAAAAGCGGTATCTTTACGCCCGCTGTTACGGTTGAAAAGTAGATTTTTGCCTATTTTATAATTTGAGTGCGCAAAGTTTACTTTGCGCACGCAAATTATTATTATTATTCTTTGCGCACGCAAATTCAGTGCCGAAATTAAACAAAAGAATAACGTTGGTGAAATTCAACAAAAACAAAAACGCAACCGAAGTATTAAAACTGAATTGAGGTTGACGTGACAGATCGTATACTATTTTATTACTCATGCGGTTCTTGTTCTTGTTCAAAATAAAATTGTTTTCATTGTTCCTTAACTAAGTTTCCTGTATATTTCTTAACTTTTTAGCTCTTATTTTTGGTCTGTGGGGGGGCTTCGCCCCCCCAAACCCCTCACCGGGGCAATTTTATATTTAGATTTATTCCGCATTCGCAATAAAAACCTTTTAAGTAATCATCATATTGCTAGTCCACGTGTCAACATTCAATTCTAAAATTTTTTTTTTTATGTTGAACCTATTAAAAAATTTTAAAGAATCAGAATTGATGAAAATATCAATATCTTTTTTTTTTGTACATTTTTAATATCACCTTCGGTATTAATTATATAGTGTTTAGAAGAATCAAAAGACGATTCTTCAGAATTTTTTAACGCTTTAATCATTTTATGTTTCATGTTAAGAGATACATTTGGATCAAAAACCGAAAGCTTGTGTGCGCTTATACAGTACGTATGTGTGCGTCTGTGTCTGCGATCACCCCTACGAATATGAAGGTACTGCACTCCAGCTTCACCTTAACTCATACGAGCACCTTCAGGCGAGGCTAAACCCGACGGTATTTTTGAAGTCCTATATTATCGACCCAAAATCGTTGTCCAAACTTTTTCCGATACCGGTGGATGAATATCAATGAAATTTATGAATGAATGATGAATGGATTGCAAAATGTATAAATGCGAGACATGAATTAACGTTTTCGTTCATTGCCACTCACAGCTCAGACAGTTTGGATAGAAGCCTAATGAGAATAATATTTATATTTCATAAAAATTCCATGGTGCTGCCCTCTTTCACATTTCTGTGAACTTGATTTCACTATTTCGTTTTTCGATGAAACACTAAATTTATGAACATTTATCTCGTGATTGGGATTCCAAACTTACGTTACGATTTTTTCATGAAATAATGTCCAAGACGTATCGATATTTTTACTTTGGTGTTCGTCATGGAGCTCCACTCTTGGTTTTAGCCGAAATGCAGTAGAAACATAATAATTTAATATTTTCAATTACAGATTCCTGATGATAATTGGATCTGTAATTTTTTTTTTGTTCTCCGAAAAAATTTTAGTGGGGCTCCATTTGTGCCATAATTCTTATGATACTGTCAAAATTTTATTGATTCCCATCCGTTCGTGCCGGAGCAAGTTTGGCATCCATTTTCGAGGTGCTAATGTCGGTATTAAGGAGGTTCATCTGGTGCCGAGTGAGTCAAAAGAAAAATGTCAATGCTTAACCTCAAAATAAGCGGTGACTAGCGTAGTCATTGACAATGCTTAACCTCAAAATAATCAGCATTTTCGAGACTAATTAATTTATTATGAATCTCACAAGTACCTAATCGATTTTATGAAGCTCTAAAAATGTTCCTCAGATACTTTTTCATTAATTCTTAAATTTTCGTCAAAATCTGTATTGTAATGATTGTGCATTTAATATTTATAGACGGTATCCCATAAGAGCCCATGTTATTTAGGATTTACATTTTTATTTATTTCTCACGAACAACGTACCCTCGGGTCTTGAAATTTTAACAGATGACTTTTTAGATATTAATAACTATATTCTGATTTTTTTATCAACATCTGTATTGTAAATCGTGTACCAGATGAACCTCCTTAAGCCTCCTCTTAACTCATACGTGAGCCCACGCAAGCACAGGCGCTGCTAGCGACATCTTACTACTGGGGGGATAACTCGTCTGATCATCCCAACTTTTTGGCTTCAATCGGCCCGTCAAACTTCTATGGGACTTTATCTTCATTGTCCAAACCAAAATTCGATAAACAGGACTACAACTTGAAGTTCCAATAGATTGCACATAGATTGCGTTAGGGTACAAAACGAAAAAATAAATTTAAAATGTGATTTCATTCAACTTTTTCCGTTTACTTGCATTAATATACCGAGTGCATGGAAAAAAAAGTTTCAGTACTCAAATTTATACAGAAATATGTTGATTTTAAGCCAATCGCTTTTAATCAACAAATTTATAGCGGGAAAAAAAAATAAAAAACGATGAGTTTCACCGTGAACTCAACTTTAACCTTGAATAACTTTAGAAGGGATGAATTTTTTCAAAAAACATGAGAGACCTTTTTTGTAGATCATTCAATTTCCTATCGAAATATGCATCGTTCATTATTGTAGTTACATTTATTTTGGAGAAAAAGAATTAAACGCAAAAAGTGTAAAAATGCCATGTTATTTGAATGGAAAATGTATCATGATTTATGCACGGGTTAATATGAAAATAAAGCGTTTATTTCTGTTCGATATTTTTGTTGATACCAAAAACTAAAAACTTAGTGGGTGCAAACAAAAAAAAACCAACTTGGGAAATAACGGACACCCTAATGCCACATGTATAGTTCAGAATGGAGACCTGCTATCACCCGGAATATCGTTCTCACCGAACTAAGAATGATTGCTCTGAATATTTCATAAAGACTTTTGAACGTAGCTCTTGCTCACTCCCTCCCAAAACCAATACAAACGAGAGAATTGCAATAGCGCAAGAAAGTGTAGTTACCCCACTCGAAAACCGATTAATGCGAGTTTGTGGCATTTCATTCTCTATCCGATAAATATGTAACGGCTTGAGGAAATGGAAATCATCTCTAAGCATTGATGAATCAACTTGTTACACGACGCCTCAAGGGAGTATTCTGGTCTAGAATTTAAAAAAAATCATTTTTTTTGCATATTCTTTAAGTTTAGACCTTCAAGAATATATCCTTGAAAGGAAATTTTTAAATTCTAATAATTTACGGAGTTATTGCTATTTTAGTGACGCAGCAACTACGCCCGTTTCGTCGGAGCGTAACTTTAAGGGGGTATTCTGGTCTAGAATTACAAAAAAAATCAATTTTTTAGCATATTCCTAGAGTTAAGACCTTCAAGAATATATCTTTGGAAGGAAATTTTTTAATTCCAATAATTTACGAAGTTAGAACTATTTTAGTGACGCAGCAACAACGCCCGTCACGTCGGAGTGTTACTTTAAGGGGGTATTCTGATCTAGAATTTTGAAAAAACCATTTTTTGCATGCTTAAGAATTTTTTACCTTTAAGAATTTATCCCTGAAAAAAAAATTCTTAAATTCCAATAATTTATGGAAGTATAGCTATTTTAGTGACGCAGCAACTACGCCCGTCACGTCGAAGCGAATCGGACTAGAGACGTTTTTCTCTAAACTACTTTTTTCAACACAGCTGACATGATATCTCAAGTTTTACTCAACCGCAATTCGCTTTCTATTTTTCACCAATCTTCAATGTATAACTCTCTATCACCCCTATTTGTTTTGTATCAAAATTTTTTCTTTGACTATTGTAAAAAAGCTAAGAACTATGAAAAAAAGAATCGAAAAACGACTTTTTCGTTCAGACAGCCGCCATTTTGCGAAATTTTTTTTTCCCCGTTTTCTCTAAGATAGGGGCTATAACGACATTCTTACTATTTTTTTTCAGCCCTATCTTTACCAGCTTATAACTTATTTGATTTTCATTTTTTTCCTGGAAATTCGTTTATTTATTGTCAAAATACTTACAAATATTTTGTAAATAAAAAAATGGTAAAATATTTTTTTTTTATCTAGCTCGACAAAACGCTAAAAATGTATGTCTCTAGACCAAAATACCGCCTTAAAAGATTATCAAGAAGCTTTTTCTCATTGGAAACTGGGTAACGGTCGTTGACCGAAGGACACTAATAAATGTTGAAAGCGTCCTTGCGGTACTCGATGCATCAAGAGAAAAAAAAATTAAAAAGAATCAATAATTGGCAGTCGAACGTTATTGTCTTTTGTTCCGTTCTCGATGCATTGCAAAATATAATAGTTTCTCGTTGCAATACCTTTCACTTTTCAGCGAGCAGATCTGGCCGTTGCCTCGATGACGATAAACTACGCTCGGGAGAGCGTAATCGATTTCACGAAGCCGTTCATGAATCTCGGCATCGGGATACTTTTCAAGGTGAGTCCTAAGTGAGCATCGCTTTTCCATTAATGATTAACGTATCAATTAAGATGCTCCAGTAGCTGAATGCACGACAGGTGCAAGATAGAAAAAAAAATGATTTTCCGTGTATGTTTAATGACTGGAATCCTGTTCTCAAGGAGGCTGCATAAGTTTGGAGTCTCAAAGTCAAGTCAATGTTAAATATATTTTTTCTAAAAAAAGTATTGAGGCCAAGCCAACGAGATTTTAGTCACGATAAATAGAATATCTTACTACGGTAGAGTTTTTTTTTAATTGAAAAAAAATTTATAAAAACTATAATTATTATTATTTTAACATCGTCCTGGTATCCTGTTCTCGAGGAGTCTGCATAAGTTTGGAGTCTCAAAGTCAAGTCAATGTTAAATATATTTTTTCTAAAAAAAGTATTGAGGCCAAGCCAACGAGATTTTAGCCACGATAAATAGAATATCTTACTACGGTAGAGTTTTTTTTTAATTGAAAAAAAATTGATAAAAACTATAATTATTATTATTTTAACATCGTCCTGGTATCACTGTATTTCCAGGCAGTGTAGCTGATCCTGAAATCTACTTTCATCTTCAATAAAAATATCAAAAAGTCATTTTTAGAATAACAACCATTTTTTCGTACAACCAAAAAGTTAAAAAAATTTTTTTAAATACGAATAGCTATAAAAAAATTAATCTTCAATTAAAGAAACATTTCTATTCATTTGTTATTAATAAATGGATAACATATATGGAAAAATCATCTCATCATACGTAGAAAAATATTGTATTACTACGATCTATCCGAATTTAAAGTAAATCAGACAAAAAAATTTGAGATATAATTAAAACTATCTTATAAAACATAGTCTGAAGAAAAACTCAAGATTTTCCCCGTACACACTGCAACCCGTTTCACAGCGGAGTAGTTCTTGGTAGAGCGGTGGGCGATCCGACTCTTAAGAAAATCTCCATAACGCGTTTAATTTTTGGAATTTTTATAAATTTTTTGTTGCAAATTATAATTAACATCCTTGGCGATAAAATTTCAAGTATAAAATCGATATGATGAAATTTCAAGCTTATGTGGGGACCTGTGGAGTATCTGGTCATTGATTTGTTCAACTCAAATCCAGTATTCGTTACGACAATTAATCAGAGCTGTGCAGACTTGAAGTACTCAAAAAGTACTTTCAACGTACTTGAAGTACTAAAAAAGTGCTATCAATGTACTTGAAGTACTCAAAAAGTACTTTCAACGTTTTTGAAGTATTCAAAAAGTACTTTCAACGTTCTTGAAGTATTCAAAAAGTACTTTCAACATTCTTGAAGTACTCAAAAAGTACTTTCAACGTACATGAAGTCCTCAAAAAGTACTTTCAGCGTACTTTGAGTACTCAAAAAGTGCTTTCAACGTACTTGAAGTACTCAAAAAGTACTTTAAGTATTGTACTTAAATTTTCAAGTACTTAAAAGTACTTCAAGTATTGTAGTTAAATTTTCAAGTACTTTAAAAGTACTTCAAGTACCGAACTTAAATTTTCAAGTACATAGCCTATACTTCAAGTATTGTTCTTAAAATTTCAAATACTTTCTTTACTTCAAATACTTTTTCAAGTACAAGTATCAAGTACTTTTGAAGGTGTCTTGCTGATGGTTGCATGTACGAAATCTTTGAACATGTAATTGAAAAAAATATTTTGTGACGTATGGACATACTGTCCCTCAACTGTCGTCTACGACAGTTTTTTGAAGACGAACACGAAGTTGGAGTAGTTTCAACAATCCATGTATTATATTCTTTTCTTCTTCCTTTTTAAACCTGTACCAAAATAAATAGTAATCACAATCGTCAATGCTATTATTGAATTATTTTTAATTCTTCATTTGAATACTTCGGTCCCAATCTACCTCAGCCCAATCACAAAATATTGCACAAGATGAAAATATGTTTTGTTACAAAAAGTACTTGAATAAAAATCAAATGATAGTAAGAAATCAAACGTAAGTACTAGAACGTAGGAGATGTAGCTAAAAACTTAAAAAGTACTTGATACTTGGTACTTGATTTTTAAAGTACATCTTAAGTACTTCAAGTAATAAGTACGTAGTACTTCAAGTATTATCAATATTTGATACTTCAAATGCTACCAATACTTCATACTTCAAGTGCTACCAATACTTGATACTTCAAGTACTACTAATACTTGATACTTCAAGTACTACCCATACTTGATACTTCAAGTACTACCAATACTTGATATTTCAAGTACTACCAATACTTGATACTTCAAGTACTACCAATACATGATACTTCAAGTACTACCAATACTTGATACTTCAAGTACTTACGGTACGTTGTACTTGAAATACTTCAAGTACTGCCAATACTTGATACTTGCAATACTTCAAGTACTGCCAATACTTGATACTTGAAATACTTCAAGTACTTACGGTAATTTGTACTTGAAGTACTTACGGTAATTTGTACTTGAAGTACTTCAAGTACTGCCAATACTTGATACTTCAAGTACTTACGGTACTTTGTACTTGAAGTACTTCAAGTACTGCCAATACTTGATACTTCAAGTACTTACGGTACTTTGTACTTGAAGTACTCAAAGTACTTTCCGGTACTTTGCCCGGCTCTGCAATTAATTAATTGACGAATGAATTGATAATCACGAAATTAATTGACCAATCGTACTGAGTTCTGTAAAACCTCGACGCTGTAGAAATGTCAAGTGGAAATTTAGGTTTTTTCCAAGGTATTAACGAATGAGACGACATCGGGACGAACCTCCGATAGATTTAACATGAAGTAAAAGTTCACATCGAAATTCGGTATTTTTTGTTTAGCGAGGATTCGGCCACGAGGTCGTTTTTAATTAAAGTTGTAGCCTAACGTAATTTAGGTACCGTCCAGCCAACCGACGCGTCTGTTCTCCTTCATGAATCCCCTCGCCGTTGAGATATGGCTGTACGTATTGGCAGCCTACATGCTTGTCAGTTTCACCCTCTTCGTGATGGCACGCTTTAGCCCTTACGAGTGGAACAATCCGCATCCGTGTTTGGCCGAGAGCGAAGTTGTGGAGAATCAATTTAGCGTGAGCAACAGCTTCTGGTTCATCACCGGGACATTTCTACGACAGGGAAGCGGTCTCAATCCGAAGGTACATCTCGTCGTCATCGTCGACCACGCACGAGAAATACCGCAAATGAAATGATCTTTGTCCTTGTCTGTATGCACGTTTTCATGGGCATCGTCTTGTTTGCATTTTAATGTTTAATTATAGTTTTCCCAAGCAGTCACCGGATAAAGATGTTTCTCAATAGACACTATTGTCCAAAAGTTTGGAAACACTCCCAGAAATTGTACCGATTCCTTTGAATAGTGGCCTAATAAATATTAAGCCGGGATTTAAATAAAATTTTATTGATTTCAAATCAATTTATTTAAACCAAATACATTTTTTTCCTGGGTGCACTCACCCTGATTCCGCACCGCACAAAAAGTTGCACTGCTCTTTAAAAAATGAAGATCTTTCAATTCAACAAGCGGCGTTTCAAAGGGGACATATTCATATCCATTTCGCTTTGTATAAAAAAATTTTTTGACTTTTTTTGAACCCGGTACGCTCTTTGGAACATGGTCGTTTTTTGGCTTTTTGGCGTTGTAATTTTTGCGCATGACCTATGAACATTTTTTCAAACTGTTTTTAACATGAAAAACTTGTCGGGGGGGGGGGGGGAGTATAAGCTTTAATTTCGTTTTTAGAAAGTTTCGTAAGATTTTTTTTGCAGAAACATTCAGATTTTCGCAAAAAACGACCATATTTATAAAATGTAGGGTAATTCTAAAACGGCGTGGTTTTTGTGAAATCGCTCAGAGGGTAAAAAGTTGCATACGATTATTCTGGTTTCAATGAAATTTTTTTTCAACATTTTTTTTCAAAAATTTTTCTTTTTCACGAGATATTTTTAAATCTCAAAAAATTGGGTCTTTTACATGGGTTTTCGGATGAAAAAGTCATGTAGATGAGGTTTTTCGATGAAAAAGCCATGTAAATGAGGTAGGACATTGTTTAAGATTAAAAAATATCTCGTTGACAGGAAAAATTTTCGAAAAAAAAATGTTGAACGAAAATTCTGAAAAAATTTTGCACAAAAATTCTGAAAAAATTTAATTCAATCGAGAATAAATGTATGCAACTTTTCACTGTCCTAGTGATTTCACGAAAACTCAGTAGTTTTAGAGTTACGCTACATTTCATAAATATGGTGGTTTTACGCAAAAAACTGAATATTTTTGCGAAAAAAAAATCGTACGAAACTTTTAAAAACGAAATTATAGCTTATACTCCTTCTCACAAGTTTTTTACGTGAAAAACGGTTAAAAAAAATTTCATGGACCGTGCGCCAAAATTTCAACTTAAAAAAAAAAACCAAAAAAACGACCATGTTTCAAATAGTGTACGGGATTAAAACAAAAATCGAAAAAAATTTATTGGAAAAATCTAAACGATGCTGAATACGTCCCCTTTAAAACACCGCTTGTTGAATGTAAATATCTTCATTTTTAAAAGAGCAATGAAACTTTTCGTGCGGCGCAGAATCAGGGCGAGGGTTTCCAAACTTTTGGACCGCAGTGTAAATTATCTGTTGAAATCACAATAAAAAAGGATCAACCTTATTCTCAATAGGAGATTCAAATCTGGATCCCAAAGAATATCAAGAAACATCTTTACCTGCAGATCATTTTGTTTATATCATTTCTAATATTCCTAACACAACTACCCTCATCATCGACGATCCACTTTGTTTCTCATTCGTGCATTTTCTTCGATTGGGCAAAAATTCGAGCTGCAACGAAGCGCTAGAGAGATTTAGGAAAGAAGCGATGGAGAGCGAGACGGCGAGCCAATCTTTGCGGATTTTTATCTTAATCATGACGAAGAAATGAGGAAAAAAGGAAATGAAAGTGACCAAAGGATATAGAAAATTGAAAAAAAAAAACCAACTGAATGTGGATGCTTCAGGTTTCGGGTCGTGTGCCCTCTCGACTCTTCTCGTTCATGAATCCTCTAGCAGTGGAAATTTGGCTGTCCATGCTGGGTGCTTACGTGGTGGTTTCAATGACGATATGGATAGTGGCACGCTTCTCACCGTACGAGTGGGTTGAACCATCGCCATGTCCAAGCTGCAAATGTCCTTTGCAGGTAGGCTCCCGTCGAGCCGGTGTATTTAACAAAAACAATTGAAATAAGCAAAGTAATCGAAAAATTGAATGAAACTCGTCATTCTCGAATATCGAGACGGTTTTCGTGCCAAGATAGTATTTCACATAAATCATTCTGCGCACAGAGAGAAATAGATTTGTTAAGCCAGCAAATCAAGTGACAGCAAAAGTAATTTTTGCTGCGGTTACAAAAATCATTGGTTAGATCAGCAAATCAATGTGCACACAGAGCATAGGGGGGAAGTCCCCCAGTACCGGACACTTAAGGTTATTCATTAATAAAACTATTATATATTTAAGAACTTCGATTTTTTATATTTTTTTTTCGCAAACTTTAGAGTATTCTTTGGTGTGTTAATGATAATACAGATTTTTAAAAAACGTAAAACTAAGAAAAATATATTTTTGAATTTAATAGTTAAAATGGTCGGGTCCGAAAAGTGGCACCTAGTACCGGACACTATGAATATTATTTTAAAAAATGGATAAAAAATGGTTAAATTTTGCAATGATCGCAAATATATTCATCGGGACACTCCGCAATATCTGCGCACGCCTTATGAGCCCATTGCTTACAATTGCCGCACTGGATCCAGTCATTATTGTCATCGAAGCTTTTTTCATATTTTCCTCGGGCCATTTTTCTTTCGTCATTATTTTTAACTGATTTGTTACAGTGAAATACCACCACAACAAAAACAACATGTTTTACATAAATATTCCAATAACGGAAAAAAATGGCGTCCGGTACTGGAGAAAAATCGAGGGTCCGGTACCAGGGACTCAACATGCAAGATTAAATAACAAAATGCGTTGCCATTTCACAAACATTTTGAAATTTGACCTTCATTCTTTGAAAGAATACTTACCAAAAAGCATCCCAAGCTAAAAAACGGAGCCACAAAATCCCTATTTTTTAAACAATGAATGTGTGAAAATTACGGCTGACACGAAATATTAATCGGCTCCAACGAAAATCAACTCTCGACAACGCGCGCATGCGCACTGCGGCTAGCTCTCTAGCGTCACCGTTAGCACTGTGACCACTGTTCGAACTACGCGCGAGAACTATTGTCGTTCCTCTCTAGTTTGGCTTATATCAACAGTGTCCGGTACTAGGTGCCGTCCGGCGTTAGGGGACTTCCCCCTATGATTGCTAGAAGAGCAAATCAATTTGGTGACATAACAAATGATTTTTGTAACCGTAACAATTCTATTTCTCTCCGTGCGATCATGAACCCATTGTGTGAATTTCTGGAACATTGAATCTCGAGAATTTGTGATCCTAAGATCACCACCAGGGAAAGCAGACGACCCTTTTATCATGGACTCAAGGCAATGATGAAAAAAATTGATGCGTCGATCGGTCTGCGTCATAAAAGTGCTCAATTCATTTCGAATAACAGCAAAAGACAAACCCTGCAAATTGGACATTTGCACAATGCTTCCTCATCTTTATTCATGGTTCACACAGCTTCCTTTATCACAAAGTAAGGCGATCAAATTTGGCTTCCTCATAAATGAAGCTTTGTCAACTATCGAAAAACACGAGTAACCAGTGTGCAAATTTGCCAAATTCTTTCGAATTTACTTTTTGCCGAATTTCATTTTTACCAAATTCAGGAGCGAACAACCTCGATCACTATTTTGAATGTGTACAAAATTTCAGTACAATATTTCGCAAAAAGCCGAAGTTAGAGTACGCTATTTGTCAAAAAAAACAAAACTTGATAGAATTTTAATCCTTCGATTGATTTTCGCCAAATATAATGACGAACAACCTTGATAGCTATATTAGCTCTGAGCAAAGTTTCAGTGCAATGTCTTAAAAATGGCACAAGTTGCACATAAAATTTTAATCCTTTAATGGATTTTTGCCAAATTGAAGAGCAAATAACAGTTCTGTACAGAGTCTCAATGCAGTATCTTGAAAATTGTGCAAGTTAGAGCTTTTAAGCTATTTTTCAAAAAATTCAAAAACTCATAAAAGTTTAATGTTTCGATCGATTTTTGCCAAATTCAATACCAAACACCCTTAATAGTTATACTAATTATGTACAAAGTTTGAGTGCAATATAATGAAAATTGCAGAAGTTAGAGCGTTTACGCAGTTTTTTCAAAAATGAAAAAAGTCAATAAAATCTGAACACCCGTTAGAATTAAAACAAATTTTTATCGTAATGAAGAGCAATTCATGCTCGACAAGTGTGCCAAATTTCAGCCCGATATCTCAAAGCGATCTTGAGTTATTAATTATTTACATCTGAAACTCAGGATACATACACATTAGGGTGGTCCTTATTTAGAGCTTAGACGAATTTTTCATCAGACGCCTCCCAAATCGACTCCAAATACTCAAAAACAATACCCTAATTTTTTTAGATTTTTATCTAGACTCTAACTATTCCCGAAAAGAGGGTAGATTTTCCCATTTGAAATACACGTGATTCGGCCATATTCTCAGGATATATTTTATTCTAACTGTAATAATCTTTTAAAAAAATTGTAACTACAAGATTTTAGTGTTCATTAGTGCTACTATTTGAGAAAAAAGTCACATCATCATACGGGTCACTCTAGTCGAATTGCAATTCGTCTAGACATTTTTTCTAAATATGTTTTCTCGGTGTTTTGGAACATTTCGAAGATAATGACATGAAAATCTCGAAAAAACAATTTTTCACGAAAACAAAGCTCTCTTTATGAGGAATTTAAAAAAAAAGTCAACAGTGATTGGTCTGCAATTTTTTATATTTTGCTCGGGAATATCTCTCTCTCTCTCTCTCTCTCTCTCTCTCTCTCTCTCTCTCTCTCTCTCTCTCTCTCTCTCTCTCATTTCCTTACCTCCCTTTCGTAAATCTGGCAATTCAAGACTCACTCGTCGATTTTACCAATGGAGCCGACGAGGTATCAGACGATATCGTAAAATTCTCTAAATCAATTTTCGGTCCAAATAGAATTTTCCATTTCCCTTTTTATCTTTTTGCCCCGGGGCTTCTCCGAACGATCTCTTTCTCTTACGTTCCACGACGATTTTCAACGATACGGGAACATATCCTATTGTCGTTTCTTTTCATTTACTTTTCTCATTTTTCTTTTTATCTATTTTGATAACCGACACACCCGGTAAACAGTTTTGCTCGTCCAGTAGTCAGTCTCAACTAGAAAATCCACGAAGTTTCATCTGTATATATTCATATGATATATATTAGACTGATTCAAAAAAAGCGACTATTTTTTGTTTTTCGAAGAAACGCATTAAAAACTTTCGAGAAGGTGAAAAAAGATGCCTGTTAAAATTAGAGCTCTTAATAAAAAGATTTAGAGGTCCCTCATCGCATATTTTTATTTCCCATTTAAATAACACGGGGAAATTTTTTTTCAAACTTTGACATTTTATATCTCGGCTTCAACACAATGCGCCAAAATGAACGACACATGTTCTTGTAGAGAATTAAACGCTCTACAAAAAAGATCTCTTATGATTTTTCGATAAACTCACTCCTTCAAAAGTTATTCAAGGTTAAATTTAAATTTAGAGTAAGTTTAACTTTTTTTTTAGTTTCCGGCAAAATGTTGAAACTTATTACTAAATATCGTAAAATCTTTCCTGAAACAAAAGTTTAAATAGCATTAACATAAATTACGTACTTTTTAAAGAAATAACCAACATAAGTTCACCCATATTCACAGTCTAATATACATATATATTAGAACGTGAATAACTTTTGAAGGAGTGAGTTTATCGAAAAATCATAAGAGATCTTTTTTGTAGAGCGTTTAATTCTCTACAAGAATATGTATCGTTCATTTTGGTGCATTGGCCTGAAGCTGAGATATAAAAAGTCAAAGTTTGAAATTTTTCTTTACCGTGTTATTTAAATGGGAAATAAAAATATGCGAAGAGGAACCTCTAAATCTTTTTATTAAGAGCTCTAATTTTAGCAGGCATCTTTTTTCACCTTCCCGAAAGTATTTAATGCGTTTCGTCGAAAAACAAAAAATAGTCGCTTTTTTTAAATCAGTCTAATATATATGCATGTATGTCTGTACCGTAACCCCTCGAGCATTTCGCACACAGCGAGCCCCGCGCCTATTTCCATAAATTTCCATAAAAGTGTGATGAATGGGGGATGTGCACCCGTTTCCAGGATACAATGTCTCTCCTCCCATCTCACTTTCTCATGTCGCGTTGGTTTGCCGGAAAGCCGGGAGAGCTTCGAGCAATCCGCGATTCCGTCGGCATTTTGTTTTGTGCTTTTTTCTTCTTTTTTTTGTTGTACACATTCTCCGCTATTTTTATTTTTTTGCTCCTCTTTTTTGTCACTCATCCCGACAGATTCACTCTCACAATCGTGATTTTTTTGCACGGCTCGTTGCGCCACGAACAATGTACACGAGTGAGACGGTGATAACGATACCAGCAGAGTACTTTGACGCTTTTATAATCATCGAAAAAATTTAGAACTATCCAAGTAATTTAGGCCCGAATTTTGAATCATAAGTTCTATCCTAAGATCGATCTTAAAATGAAACTTAAGATCGAACTTTCCATCGAACTGAGGTAGAAATTTAAGTGTCATTATAATTTTATACTTGAGGTCAAACTTAAACTTGGTTTCAAGTTTCATCTTAAGATCCATCTTGAGATTAAACTTCAAACCAAGTTTAAATTTGAACTCAAGATCGATCTGAACTTGCACTTAAGTATGCACTTAGTTACACTGAAGTTTGAACTTAAGTATGAACTTATAATGACACTTGAGTTTAAACTTATTTCGAGCAGTAAAAATTTCAATTAATGGCATAAGAATGTAAAAACAGAAACATAATTGAATATCTGTTTTTATTTATTTGTTAAAGCGTTTTGAGCGTAACTGCACTGAGAAAAAAAAATGGTTGAATATGCAAAATCGTTCAGTTGAATACGTGCAACTAAATATTTAGTTGTACAATCCAAATTTTTGTTGTCTGAACAATATTTTGGTCAACCGAATCGCGGAATTATTCCAGAAACTAATTATTTAGTTAGACCAAATAAATATTTAGTTGCACGTATTCAACTAACGATTTTGCATATTCAACCATTTTTTGTTCTCAGTGTGTTGTTAGAATACTTGTATATTAAGTTTATGCTTAAAACGCTTTGTTTTTACTGCTAAAAATTACAAAATTACATGATTGCTCAACTTCGCTCAATTTAGAGGTAAAAAAAAAATTTGTTTACCAAAATTTTCCAAAAACACCATTCTGAAAATTTCAGCATTTTTCAAGATCAGTACAAGGTATAATATAAAAAGAATTGAAACCAAAATTTAACGGTGATCGTGGATTTTCACGACTTTTAAGAATTCTCTAAATTAATCATTTCATCATAAAAATGTCAAAATTTTCAATTTTGCATAACTTCGAAAACAAAAATTTTAATTTTGTTTTTTTGGTAAAACCTTGCTTTATGATAGAAGAAAACTTCTGACCAAATTTCATCGAAATTGAAAGGGGTCGATTCCAACTATTGGTCGATTTGACGTGGAATGACCCAAGTTTAAGTTCGCACTCAAGTTTGAACTTAAGATCGATCTGAAGTTCGCACTAAAGTTTGAACTTACGTATGAACTTATAATGACACTTAAGTTCAAACTTAAGATTCATCTTAAATTGGAACTTAAGTTCGATGTTTGGTTCCAACTTTAGTTCGATGGAAAGTTTGATCTTAAGTTTGATCTCAAGATCGATTTTAAGATAGAACTTATGACTTCAAATATGGGTCCAAGTAATACTTTCGAAATTCAATACCAACATCCTTGTTTTGTATATTTGTGCACAAAATTTGAATTGAACAGCCGCGAAATTACGGAATCGAAAATGTTTATGAGCTTTGATTGAAAATGTTGAACACCTTTTTAAACTCAACCCTTCGAATGATTTTTTCGAAAGTCAATACTTGCGATCTTTGTCAGCTCATGCATTTGAATTTTAAAAAAATCAACAACAGCTGGGGTTTTCCTAAAATTTTTTTGGAAGTTTCAAATTTTTTTTCAAAACCAAACCCTCGGAGCGATCCTTTCTAAATTAATTCCTAACCGTCCTTCCCATCAAGAACATTGGTAAGCAAAATTCAAGCTACACAATTATACGTGAGTTGAAGCCTCCACAGACATTTTCCAAAAATTTCAAGACTGTACAATATTGACGATTGGCAATTTTTTGGGAATTTCAAAATTTTATCAAAACTGAACTCTTAAGGCGATTATTTTCAAATTCATTCGTCCTTATTGTCAAACGTATGCGTACAAAAAATTAAAATGAGATAATTGGAAAACTATGAAAATTAGAGTATCCAAAATCTTCTTCTTTCCAAAATTAAAAATCCCCTAAAGTTGACAATTGTCTTAACATTTCTTATATATTTCGGAATAAATGAGGGAAATAAATTTCAATTTGATAGCTAAAAAAGAAAATTGTGATTTCTCGATACTTTTGGAAACTTCGACATTTTGCTGGAAAATCGGGAAAAAAGCTCTCAAAATAGCAAATATTTCCACGATTCACCTTGATACCGATCGACGCATCAGCCGTAAACCTCGATCTTCGAATTCTCGTGCATTCACTGACGAATAATGAAATTTGCAAAATATTGTTTCACACGCGAAACGTCCCTTGTATTCGTACAAAGAACACCCCGTGTAATTGTCATTATGATTATGCACCACTTGGCGGGGGCTATCAGGGCGGTCATGTCAGCTCCTTGGAACCGGAGAGCGACGACATCGAATTGCCGATAACGGTCAACGAGTTCACACTGGCCAACAGCTTCTGGTTTACCGTCGGAACTTTAATGCAACAGGGAAGCGACCTCAATCCCAAGGTAACAACTCGTGTAACAGAGTCGGCAGAGCCATAACCACCGAGCTTTTTTCAAGTATACGAGTATTATATGCATATCATATATGGGGTGTTCTTTTTCAACCGGGCCACATTTTTTTCACCCTTTCCAATTATTTTCAAAATCTGCCAGTTTGAAACATTATCTCAAAGGAACGTCTGTGATTTTTTTTAGATTTTTTTAGGCGTCCTTTCAAGATTTTCAATTTTTCATTACGAACACTGTATCTTAAAAAATATTCATCGAACAAAAAAAAACATGAGAATAAAAACTTATTCATTTTTTCCACTTTATCGAAAAAAATTAAAATAATAATTTTTCTGCATTGAGAAAATTGAAATTTGGCAATAAAATGAGAATAACATTTTTTTAAACCCAATAACACACTTTCGATTTCGGTACAAATTTTACAGAATATCCGTCATTTGGTGAGAAGTCTGCGAAAAAATTTTCAGAATGGCACCTGCAATGGTTACGATGAAAAAAAATAAAAACCTTGCGAAATCTCATAACCGCATAAAGATTT
The DNA here is from genome assembly GCA_946863875.1 of Alloplasta piceator. Taxonomy (NCBI): domain Eukaryota; kingdom Metazoa; phylum Arthropoda; class Insecta; order Hymenoptera; family Ichneumonidae; genus Alloplasta; species Alloplasta piceator. The sequence goes on from OX333074.1 coordinate 43,608,508, forward strand.
CGCAGGGTTTTTATTTTTTTCACGTCTGTCATTGGGTACAGAGTCTTCGAAAATAATTTCAGAATGGCACCTGCAATAGTTACGATGAAAAAAAAATCAAAACCCTGCGAAATCTCATAACCGTATATAGATTTCGCAGGGTTTTTATTTTTTTTTAATCGTAAACATTGCAGGTGCCATTCAGACATTTTTTTCGCAGACTCTTTACCCAGTGACAGATATCCTGTAAAATTTGAACCGAAATCGAAAGTGTGTTAATAGGTTTAAAACAATTGTATCCTCATTTTTTTGCCAAATTTCCATTTTTTCAATGCAGAAAAATTATGATTTTAATTTTTATCGATAAAGTGGATACAATAAAAAAGTTTTTATTCTTATGTTTTTTTTGTTTGATGAATATTTTTTGAGATACAGTGTTCGTAATGAAAAATTAAAAATCCTGAACGGACGTCTAAAAAAATCTAAAAAAAATCACAGACGTTTCTTTCGACTAATATTTCAAACTGGCAGATTTTGAAAAAAATTGGAGAGGGTAAAAAAAAGTGGCCCGATTGAAAAAGAACTCCTCATATATACTCATAATAAGGTAGTTTTAAGGAAACTTTCATATATATAATGGTAGTTTTGAAGACTTTTGGCAGTTTTGAGAACAGTCCTTAAAGTTTCTTGTAAGAATTCCTTTAGTAGTTTAAATAATTTCCTTACAGAAATTATTACGGGGAACCCGGTTTCCCTGTAGAAACCGGTTTTTACGCGTTTTGTTCAGGTTTGTTTTTTAAACTACTAAATAAACTACTATATAGTATATAGTATTATATGAACTACTAAATAATTTTCTTACGGAAATTATTTCCTTAAGGAAAGTGTCTTTAAAAGTACCTTAATATAAGTAAATATATACGTTATGTATATAATTATGTATAAAGTAGTATAAAAGCCACGACGTTGAAATACAGCAATTTTATCAGTGCATAATAGACAAAGGATCACTCATAAACATTTTATTTTCCAATGAAAAAATTATAAATTATGTCCTCGAACTTCACTCGTTTAAACTTCAAATTTGTTCTAATGGAGTAAAAGGGCGAAATCGCGGCAAAATTTATAAACTTTTCCAACTTGCGAAATCAAAATTTGTAATTTGGTACCATCATCCCATTTTGTATCCTTAGTAATTTCCTTTTTTAAGGAGTCACATGGGTTTCAAAGGTCAAAGAATGTATATTGTATCGACTTTTTAAAATATAATGATAAGTTTATTTTATCAAAAAATTTTAGTTTGTAAAAGAACAATAATTAAGCAATACTTTGTAAAATTGTTATTGCAAAATTTGAAAAATTCAGATGGTGGGACCTGGTTTCCGCAAATCCTTCAAAAAAATGTCCTCGTGAAAGTCAGGATAACTTATGATAGCTTTATCTAAAATAAAATTTAAAAATCAATTTTGATTTGTTCGTAGATGAGTATTAGGGTGGTCCTTATGTAGAGCTTGGACGATCTTTTTATCAGCCGCCCCCAAATCGACCGCACATAATTCAAAAACAATACCCTAATTTTTTCAGAATTTTATCTAAACTCTAACCCCTCCCGGGAAGAGGGTACATTCCCCCTTTTGAAATCACGTATTTTGGCCATATTCTCAGGATATATTTTATTCTAAGTGTAATAATTAAAAAAAAAAAATTGTAACCGCAAGGTTTTATTGTTCATTGATGCTACACTATCTAAGGAAAAATTCACATTATCATTCAATCTAGACGAATTGAAATTCGTCTAGATTGAATGATAATGTGAACGTCTAGATTGACCCGCATTAGAATTTTTAAGACGAATTCCAAATTGTCTAGAATGACCCGTATGATAATGCGATTTTTTCCTCAAATAGTAGCACCGACCAATATTAAAATCTTGCAGTTACAGATTTAAAAAAAAAACTATATTACACTTGAAATTATGTATAGCCTGAGAATATGGCCGAAACACGTGTATTTAATATGGGGAACCGGGAAATCTACCCTCTTTTAGGGAGGAGTTAGAGTCCAGATAAAAATTTAAAAAAATTACGGTATTGTTTTCGTATTATTTGGAGCCGATTTGGGTTCGTCTGATAAAAAATTCGTCCGAGCCTTAAATAAGGACCACCCTAATAAGCATAGGTGATGCATGATTGAACGAAGGATTTAAAAATATTGAAATTTGAATTTTTTGCAGAGTTCTATGCAAGACAATACAATTTCTTGTACAATTTAAAATTATAAAAAATTGTCTTACAATTTTAAATTATAGAAAATTGTATTACAATTTAAAATTATAAAAAATTGTATTACAAATTAAAATTAGTTGTAATCGAAAGTTCAATCACTAATCAATGCTATTTTGAAGAAGTGTGCAAAATGTTTATAAAATCGGTATATTGGTTTTTGAAAAATCGTGTCCAACTTCAAAAATTGTAAAAAAAGCGATATACCTGCGTCACTTCCGGCCGGTCTAACCTGATGCGAATAATTTCCAAAGGCTCAATTTCTCGTAGACTTTTACTTCCATTGACTTGAAACTCTAGAAAAATATTCTAGACGTATCGTACTATTGGATGAAAAAAAATTCAAATATTTTTTTGAAATTTTCAAATCCATGCAAACTCTTAACTTTGATGATGATGATGCACTTCTCGAATTCCGATATTTATACAATGGGATACTCGGCAGATATGACGATAATAATAGTGAAAATAGTAAGGGTAGTAGCCTAAGATAGGGTAAAGAGGTAATACGATGAGGGTTGCAGTTTTCCATAGTTATACTTCTCCAAATATGTAACGAGAGGTGGAGGCATTAAGACATGTACGAACATGTACGGTTGAGGCCATCCAAGCTCACTGAGATGTTCTTAGCCAACTGAAACGAGCTTTTCGTAGAATCTACGATCCGGTACAAGCTCTTCACGGTTTTGTACACAACCCTTCGTAAGCACAACATGCATCGTTATATTTTATATAACGATGCCAAATCTTGTCAACATTCGACATCCGTTCCAATCTTTCCATGATTTTTTATGTGCCATGTTTCCAAAATCACTCTGAAAAGTGCATAATTGTTTTTTATGAGCCAACATTTCTTCACGGTCTCCTTATCACCAACATTTTCTCGATGCTCTCCCCTTCCGATTTGTCGATGATTTTTATGTGCCATGTTTATGTCTCAAAAATATCCTGAAATTTTGAGATTTTTTGAAGAATGCTTGCATCTATATTAAAGTGCAATAAGATTTTTTCTTACAGTTTTTTTTTTTTACTTGGAAATCGTGTTAACGTCAAATATCAACATCAATGTTCAGAAAACTGAGAAATCGAACAAAAACTCACGTTTTTCTTTGTGTTAGCTCCGTGACCCATTCAAATGTATTCGAGCATTTATAAGCACAATTATTAAATTGTCAAGCATTCAGAAATTCACTTTTAAAAAATTTGCAAGTATTTTGTTATTCAACACCTTCGTATTTAAAAATGTTTCAAATTTATCTTATTGGAATATCATTTATTTACCGATAAAAAATAAAAAAATTGGCGGATTGAAAAAAAAAACAAATTTGGTGTACTTTTCATAGATGTATGTATGATCAATTATTATATGGGCGATTAATTAATATAAACGTTATCCACGGATAAAAAGATGAAGAAAAAATGATTTAATTTGCCACAGCTTTCCTTATCGACATCGGTTAAATTTTTAGTAAAAAAAAGGCCCTCGTACAAGCAAAGGCTCGTATTGATTTTTTTTATTATGGAGGAATACGTCTTACGCCGGTAAACTAGGCCATGTTTTTTTTATACGAATTCATTGTCTTGATGCCTTAATAAACTCAATATTGAATTTTAAGAGGGATAAAAAAAACCAGTGATTTTTTAGCTTTATTACTTCTGCTCGAGGAAAAAACTACTAAGATATTGATAATGTAATTTATAATCCGGGAAATCATAGTTGGATGAGGTCACGATATGATTTTTGAAGTTTGATATTGATTCTTTATTTTCTTGATTTGAGAAATAATTCTGTGGGGTTTCATCGAATCATTAATTAATATCAATAATTTACAAATAAATATAAATAAGCCTTGATATATGTCGAGGTTCAGATTTCTAACAAGCATGAATTTCCAAAATCAAAAATTATTTCTAGTAAAATCCAGAATATTCCGCATTTCTTACAGTTCTCCTTTTTTCAAAAATGTTTAATTAAAACTTTTCATGCAAGTAAAAAATGTGCAAAAACGTATTCCCATTTTTGTTAACATTTGTATACATATATATTCCCATTATACTTTGGAAGTATATAGAATATATATGAGTGATTCCACGCCAAACCAGCAAGTCGAAAAATTCGATGTCTCCGATGATACTCTCGATATTTTCCTATGTTCTCTATCATGAGAAAACATTGCTGTTAAATCGCTAGCCCAAAATAAAATTATTTGTACGAGTTATGATTTTTTGAAAATTGCGTACTTTTAGCAACTCGAAAAACAACTTTTTTGCTTTTGTGTATAACTCCGCCGGATTTTGGAATTCGAGAATTTCACTTCGAAAAATCAATACTGTATTCAAAACCCTTCAAAATGAGCACAAACTAACCTCATTTGGAGCATTTATGACGTCATTTATGACCTCATTTTTCAAAAAACTGAATAAATCATATTAAATTTTTGCGACAAAAATATATATAGATGACATCTATAAATTGAAATTAAATCTGTTTATTACCAGTGTACAGCATTGCTTTATACTAATCCCCCCCCCTGTTTCCTAGTAAGGCCGGGGCTGCAGCCCGCACCCTACACCTTTTCCATTCTGTATCGCAATTCTGCCGAGAGTGAAGGGAAAACTGCAAAAAAACCTTCACTGATACAGACGGTAAACTCTACCTAAGCGCCCGTCGGTAGCAATGCGAGCCCGCTCTAGCACGACTATCGTCGGTCGGTTAGGTAGTTACCTCCTCCATTGCGATCCAGTGAGCCAGTCGCTTGCACAGTTAGGTGAACCACCATCCGAGCGATAAGAACCGCGTCGGCAGGCCTCACCGAAACCGTTCAATTAACCGCCCACTCATCGCAATGAGGTCTTTGGGATTCCATTATTTTAAGGTGGGGTCCCAACCCACCGGGATCGCAGCTGATAAACACTTGAAAAATTTGAATATTTTTCAGCGGTGTCACCGGGGTTCGAACCCGGGTCCCGCGGATTACGAGACCCGCGCTCTAGCCACTTGGCCACTGCTCTCCCTTTAGATGACATCTATATTTTTGTGGAGTTTGAACTAGTTCTGACTAATAGATTTTGAATTATTAATCAATCATCTTTTAGAAATCAGTTTCAGCTATTTTGGGACATTCAGGTTTTGACTTTAGATTTTCTGAGAATTTCGTCAATAAAATCGATAGTCATTGTTTCAAAAAGTTATAAAATAATTTATTTACAATTCTTTGAGATCCATCTCCATCAAATGATGATAATATTTACGAACAATTGCTTTTTCTGTAATCTTAGGTCTACAGCTGCGATTGTTTAAATTGTAAAAAATTATAAAACAATATATTTACAATTCTTTGAGATCCGTCTCCATCAAATAATGATAATATTTACGAATAATTGCTTTTTTTTGCCACTTTAGATCTAAAGTTGCAGAAAAAGCAATTATTCGAAAACATTATCATTATTTGATGGAGATGGATCTCAAAAACTGTAAATAAATTATTTCATAATTTTTTGAAACAATGGCTATTGACGCAATTCTCAGAAAACCTAAAGTCAAAACCTGAATGTCCCAAAATAGCTGAAACTGATTTCTGAAAGATGAAATTGATGATTATTTCAAAATCTATTGGTCAGAACTAGTTCAAACTCCGCAGAAATATAGATTTTTTGTCGTAAAAATTTAATATGATTTTTTCAGATTAAAAAAAAAAAGGTTTTAAGCAAAAAAGTTGTTTTTCGAGTCGTTAAAAGTACGCAATTTTCAAAAAATCATAACTCGTACAAATAATTTTATTTTGGGCTAGCGATTTAACAGCAATGTTTTCCCATGATAGAGAATACAGGAAAAAATCGAGAATACGATCGAAGACATCGATTTTTTTGACCTGCCGATTTGACGTGGAATCACTCGTATGAAAAATATTTATTATGTCCATCACAAATATTTTATTCCCATAGAGAGATCATGATATTACAACAAAGTTTGTATAATGTTTTTGAGATGTAAAGAAGGGAACCATTTTTCATTTCCATTCATCCGTCACGATTCCGAGTTGAAATATAGATGTTTTGATGAGAGTCTCTCATACGGTGCTGTAATCGCTCGAACGAGCTATCGATTGCACCCTCGACGACACCTCTGGCGATTGATTGACATTTTTTGTCACAACTTTTTTTTCGCGTTGGTCATTCGTTAGCCGCTTCATATTTGACGTGGAACAACTGCGGGTCGAGTCTTGTCACTGTTTTTTCAATGAACAGCCGGATTTGTCAGAATTCTGTGACGTTTAAAAAATATTGCAAAAATTGTAAAAAAAATTTAAAAAAATAAAAAAAATGAGCCGGTATCTGACAATCTAGACGTTGACATAGAGGGAAAACAGAAAAATAACGAGTGTAGAAAATGGAAGGAAGGAAATTCGGTGTTTACAAAAGTCTATACACTGCGACCTCGATAATCGGAATTGTGCGGGACTGGCTCTTGCAAGGAGTGGGGATGCGCACATTGCTCAGAACCGTCTCTGCGCCGCTGGTGGCTGACGGCGGAGTGACGCGATTGGCTTGGCGCTTCTCCCACTACGCTGCAATTGCAAAGATCGAGGTACCGATAATCGAGGTCGCAGTGTAGTTTGCTTGGGAAAGAGCTACCTCATCCCGAAGGAGTCACATAGTAAAAGGCATCACATCCCTGCATGCATATACATATGATCACGCACTGCAGCCAAGCACCTAGCGATTTTTTTTCTTTCGTTCTTCGTGCAACGATCTCATAATTTTGAGTCATCTTTCGAAACCATAAATATGCAAAGTGCTAAATAATTCCTATGCATGCAATTTATAACTGTGCGCGAATCCATTATGTTGAATTATTAAAATGGTGTTCTAGTCTAGCAGGGCGAAAAGGTCACAAATTATGCAAGTTTATGTTATGAAAAATATGTTTGTAAGGATATTTAAAGCTTCGCAAAAAATCTAAACCCTTTACGAAGTTAGCACGGGTTTATAATTTACTTTTGCGCAGCCTTTCAAAAAGAAAAATTACACAATGCAAAATGAAATGGTCAAAATGACATTTTGATTTTTATTTTTTTTTTATTTCAGATTCCGATATAGCTAAACTTACATCAATTCGAAAACTCGTTCGTTTCGGTCATATGACATGATTATAACAGCTAAAATCATGGGAGCCAAACATGAATTTTTATTTTCATGACGTAATTTTCATCTATTCATATTTATTGGCTGTTAAAAAACGTTAAGGATGTTGAGCCCCTATAAAATCTTTTAATGTTCATTGTTCAATAAATGGCTTCTTAATCGTCGTGAAATCTTTACACGACCTTCTGAATATTTCATGTAAAAACATATTAAATTTTTAAAATTCTATCACCAATACTTCAACCTTCTTAAGGGTTAAAATGAAAAATGATGAGAAAATTCTGAAAATTTGGTATGTTTTTGTATGAAGTATTTAAGAGGTCCTGTAAAAATTTCACGACGATTGGGAAGCTCGTTATTAAAATATTAACATTTCGTTAAGAACCATTTTTTAAACAAATAAAAAATATATTTATCAATAAACTTCGTTTTGTTTCCGTTGCTTTCAATATCGTGTAGATGTTATAAAATTGAGAGGTCAAAAAAAAACTTATCGCAAAGTTATATCAGTTTCCATGAGACTACATTTAATTTAATTTTATTTGTTAATGTTAATTGTTCGATAACGAGCTTCCTAATCGTCGTGAAATTTTTACACGACCTCTTAAATAATTCATCCAAAAATATACCAAATTTTCAGAATTTTCTCATCATTTGCAATTTGGGACTTAACATCCTTAAAAATGTTCAAAAGCGTTAAGGCTGATACTTCCATAATCAGATATGAGAATAAGTTCGGGCATTTTTTTTCTTGCAAATCATTTTTCGAAATAAAAAATAAATAATATTAATATTTTGAAAGAATATGTTTCAGCGAACAGATGAATGAAATTTTCACTCTACTAAAGTTTGATAAATAATTATATATGTCAACAACGTTGTTCAAATGGAGGCATTGACAGCTGTAAATTCTTCAATGTTTGTTAAATCATTTAGATAAAAAAATATCTTGACAGGAAAAATTTTCGGAAAAGAAATTTTGAAAAAAAATTCGGCAAAAAAATTGCATTGAATCTAGAATGATTGTATGCAACTTTTCACTTTCTTAGTGATTTCACGAAAACCCAGTAATTTTAAAGTTACGCGACATTTTATAAATATGGTGGTTTTTTCCAAAAAATTGAATATTTTTGCGAAAAAAAATCGTAGGAAACTTTTTAAAAACCGAAATTGAAGCTTATACTTCTCTCCACAAGTTTTTCATGCATTCAGTTTTAAAAAAAAATCATAATTTCAATGCCAAAAGGAAGCCAAAAAACGACCATGTTTCAAAGTGCATACCGGGCAAAAAAAAAATCTAAAATTTTTTTTTGCAAAAGCGAAATGAAGCTGAATATGTCCCCTCTGAAATGCCGCTTGTTGAATTAAAATATCTTCATTTTTAAAAAAAGCAGTGAAACTTTTTTGACAACTCAAGTCGAAATATTGCAGCTGTTGATGATTGTGGGAAGCACGTTTCCTATTTCTATATGATGTCAAATTCAATCAACGAAAAAAAAAGTTTGAGAAAATAGAATGAGCTTTATTTGACCTCATACATTCGTGACATACATATGTTATTATTGTACATGTTAATCGATTCCGTTAACGAAACGAAAAAAAGTCCCATTGTCATAGCTTTTTCCATGTTGCTGGTGAACGTGGGACATTCGCTAACGCGATTAAACGTGACTGATTCGAATCGAAAGCATCCGCGCGATGTGTTTTGCCCATTGAAAAGCCAATAAACGTGCATGTATATCTTCGAGCACGTGCACTCCAACGAACGCGTCCGCTGATATGACTGTGCGTACGCGACCGCGCATTTCATTTGGCAGTATATAAGGGGCATTCCATTCTGAATCAACTCGACAATTAGCCTTGAGTCTAATAATAATTTTACAAAAAAAAAAAAAAATAATAACAAGACTTTGCTTTTCACGAAAATCGGATTCATATCAATTTTAAGCTGCTTGAAGCTTATGATGATTATACTTAATCATAAAAGCAAAGAAATCGTTGTTTTTTACAAAATATATTTTTTGACATGTTAATTAATTTCGGCTAAAATTTTCAAGATCAATGCATCAAGATCCTGCAGTTACAGAATGTTAAATTAACGCTCGTTAATTACGTTTGATTTTCATGCCAAACGCCATTATTTTCTAAATTACATTTTTTGAATTACTGAACTTACTTAATTGGTAAAATTACTAAATAGTTCTGGAATGTTTGAAGCTTTTTCTAGATGCAAAAATCTAGTATCTAATCGGAGGATTTCTTCATAATCTATTTTTTCGATTCAATTGATGAAAATATCCAGTTTGTCATAAAAATTAAGACTGTCTCTCAACATTAACGCGAAATTGATTCGATCAGTCACAGGATAAACTAAAAAAATAACGCAATTTGTGGTTTATTTTTATTTGAAATCAATTGATTTCAAATTAATTTTTAAATACTTTTTACCTATGTTACAATTACATACAAATTACATTTTACAATATTTGCAGAAGTACGGTTTTTTGGCCACTTAACTGGTTAACAAGACGTTCTTTTAAAAAAGTACAAAATTATTGGAAAAGTTCGTTAACAAATTCAGCCTTCCATGTTTATTTTTCTTAAAACTGCATTTTCCAAAATTTCCCCCGTCCATGTAAAAACCAAATTTTGTCTTAGTAAATCAGAACCCTAGAAAAGTATCGCGAAAACTAAATGTCGTAATTATAATAATTACATGTTGATCGTCAATGATTAATTATCAGTTTCATGCACGTTGTGTGCATTTCTGTTTGCTTTATTCGAAACGATTAATTAAAATATCACTCACTGTTTTAATAAATAACAATCCGATAAATAATCAATTTTAATAATAATAATAATAATAATAATAATAATAATAAATCGTTTTCATTTTGATAAATAAAAATAATTATAATAAATAATTTTAATCTTAATGAATGAAAATAAGTAAAAATTAGTTCTACCTGAATAATTTTTTTTTTTAATTTCAAGTACACGTGATTTGTTGTGACTATTTTTTTTTACTATCTTTTTAATAAAATTTGCTATATTTGATAATCATAATTTACAAAGATCGATTTAACAAAGATTGTCCAATATGCTTGTACAAAGAAGAATTGTGTAGTAGCCTGGTCGTCGTTGCATCGTGATTCGAAGTAACGAAGCGTGTCTGGTAATTCAATGGACCCACGGGATTGCCCAATCGCCCAAAACGTTAAAAATTCGTACAAGGAATTATATTATATAAGAGAGGGTTTATATAGCGATGGCGTTTTGGAATAAAACATTCGGAAATCCCTCTACAACCTTTGTTTTCATCCACAAATATACAGGGTGTTCCATATTAATCTCACAGCTGATTTATCTCGAAAAATTCTGCTCCGATCAAAAATTGAGTATACTCAAAATTAAGAGTACAAAGGGAGACGTAAAAAAATGTTTTTTGGTCCAAAATTCAAAATGGTGGAGTCAAGATTGCCGACATGTTTTTTTAAACATAAAAACATGATTTTTTACACAGAAAAATTTGTCAGGTAAAAACTAACAACTTTTGTAGAAACACTTTTTTGACACAGTCCATAATTAGATCATCATTTTTCACTATTTTAGCGCTATCCAGGATAATAACAAGGACGAGGAGGTGAAGTTTTCAACATCTGACTCCTCGTTTATCAACTGTATGAAAAAAAAGTTCGTACAAAAGTTGTTAGTTTTGACCTGATAAATTTTTTCGTGGAAAAAACCATGTTCCCATTTTTTTAAAAACATGTTGGCCATCTTAATGCCGCCATTTTGAAATTCGGACCAAAAAAGATTTTTTTTTAACGTCTCCCTTTGAACCCTAAGTGTTTCGTTGCACTCAATTATTGATGGATGCAGTATTTTCTGAGATAAATTAGCTGTAAGATTAAAATGGAACACCCTGTATATTTTGGCGCTAACGAAAAGGCCAATTTTCGTCCAGAGATTCACAATACACGTACAAATTCATGTAGGATAAATGTGTACACTAGGGTGGGTCAAATAAAATGACTAATTTTTTTTCCCTCGGTATAATAAAAAATTTATTGTTTGGCATCTCAAAAAAACCCTCTTTAAGTATAAGCCCTTCATATTTAAATTAAGAGGTCTCTCATCGCACATTTTGACTTCCCATTTAAATAGCATAGGAAATTTTTTTTTAACTTTGGTATTTTATTAGACTTTAACCGTTGAGGTTAGGAGAGTTTTTTTAGCACATTTTTGTAGAACATTTGATGCTCTATAAAAAAGCTCGTGTTTAATCGATAAAACTCGCCGTTCAAAAAATAAACGGTGACGATAAGTGATAATTATAACCGATTATTTTTTGAACGGTTAGTTTTATCGATTAGACACAAGAGAGCTTTTTTGTAAAGCATCAAACGTTCTACAAAAATGTGATAAAAAAAACTCTCCTAACCTCGACGGTTGAAGTCTAATAAAATTCCAAAGTTAAAAAAAAATCTCCTGTTATTTAAATGGGAAATAAAAATTTGCAATGAGGGACCTCTTAATTTAAATATGAAGGGCTAATACTTGCAGGGGGTTTTTTTGAGATGCGAAACAATACATTTTTCATTACATCGAGGAAAAAAAAATTAGTCATTTTATTTGACCCACCCTAGTGTACACACGCATCAGTAAAATTGCATGATCTACAGCTATAAACACGAGGATTTCATGCGGTACATTTCGATTTTGATTCTCTCCTGATAAAATGATTACCTGCAGCGATGCGTTAAAAGCGTCATCACATTTTGTTTCCAACGATAATATTACCTGTAATCAATTAACGACTCCATTTTCATCGAGAGAGGATGAAAACAAAAAATTCGAAATCACCCTTCAATTAAACAAATCAATAAATCCTAACCCACGATATATTCCATTTTGTTTGGATAAATATGTCAAATGTGTTTCGAAGCCCATGAATATTTTTTAGTGATTGTGGCGATTTAAATGTGAATTCTTAAAATGCTTGAAAATAATATTGCTATAGTTTACTTATCAAGCTTTCATCAATAGAGTAATTTTTTAACTATTGTCATAAAGAAATGTTTTTTTTTAAACGTTGATTTTTCAGTTCAAAACAGAAACTTACCATTTGAATAACTGTAAAATTTCGAATCTTCAATTTTGGTTAATTCATTTACTCATCGACTGTTTTTATAAGTGTCGCTATTTATAAAAATAATAGTTTATTATGGAAATACCAAAAGCCTGGAGCAATGGCGAAATTGACGATAGATGTCACATCGAGCTCTAATATAGGCCAATCAATTATTCGGCTACAGATTCAGAAACTAGGTCAATTTTACCCGGTGTGACTGCAATGGGTTAAAATCGTGGCATCGTATTTCTGGCATACGATATTCTCGATTGGTGCAAAATAGGATATTTCAAATTGCGAAAACCCATCGAAACGAATTTACGCTCCTCTTAATGGATTTTCGTTACTTTACAAAATAAAATGTCATGGAAATAAAATATTCACTTCGCCATCTTTGCACGATTATACTGTTGGAATATTGTATAAAGTGTCATTATTTTGTACTTTACATTGTTTATTTTTTAACTTTCAACTCTCAAGAATTTTATTCCCTCCACGTAATTAATGCTCACAAAGTATGTAGAATTGCCATTTTTTCAAGGTACTAGTCTACTTAAGATGGCCGAAAAAAGCAAATTTTTCAGATTTTTTTCTTAGCCCCTTTATCAAATATGGCGATAATAGTATTTTGTGCATCTAGGGCCAGAGATAAGTCTTTTTGTCGAGCGTGAAGTTTGCCGCAACAAGCGAAGCGAGGGCCGCAACCACACGAGACAAAAGACGAATCTCTGGCCCGTGTTGCGCACGATCTTTTTTTTCCCCATGGGAGATTTTCGTGCTTTTCAGTATATGCGTGGATAGTCAAAAAGGGGCTCTTTTTTGACAGCTAAGAGTGAAAAGAGTCACTTTTCGGCTGTCTACGCATATGGTGAAAAGCACGAAAATCTTGCATGGGTGAAAAAAAACTGTTTTTACAACCTTGTTTCATCCTTTGAAACTACGAGAAAAAAAATATTTTTATTTTGATTTTTTGAATAATTTATTGTCCCATGGCCGACAGTTAATCTAAGGATTGGTAAGTCTAAAATAAAAAAATGAAAAAGCATTTTAAAAAGGAAGGTTTCTTACACAACAATTTACCACCGTTCATGAAAAATCGATTGAAAAAAAAATCGAATTTCTCACCATTTATTTGAAACTTCCGCCATTTTTTTTCGATTTTTCATTAACTATAGTAAATTGTCGTGTGAGAAACCATCCTCTTTAAAATACTTTTTTTTTGTTTCTGACTTGCCAATCTTGAGATTAACTGTCGGCCATGGAACAAGATATTTTAAAAGACTCGACTTTGGCGCCTGCGCCTTCTCTAAATCATTTAAAGAATCAAAATAAAAATAAAATATTTTTTTTATATTTTCGAACGAGGAAACAATATTGTACACACAGTTTTATACACTGAGAAAAAAGTTCGGTTAAAACAACTAAATCCATTTATTTGAAAAAGATTTAGTTGATTCAATATAAATTTGTTTGAAATAATGAAACTGTAATTAATTTAACAAATGGATTTGGTTAACCATAAGATATGAGGTGATCGAAATTATTTGGTCAATTTCCAGATACGGTTTAGTCCAATTTACACGTTACTGAGTTGGTCTACAGAAATATTTCTTTGATTTCTAGTACATTTTAACTAAATAAATTTAGCTGTAACAAAAAAACAATTCGTATTTTCAATTACACAATTTATTTGGTACAAAGATATTTATTTGATTGAACTGAAACTTTGCCCATTCAAGCAACGATTTAACCGATTTAACTAAAACATCCACTGTATCTTTGTTGAATTACCAAAATGATCTCGTTGAACGTCCGGAAACAAATATTTGGTTGAGTCAAACAAATTTTTGCATTTTAAACACAAATTTTTTCTCAGTGTAGCCATATCTGATAAAGGAGCTGAGAAAAAAAATCTTAAAAATTTCTTTCTGATCTTAAGATCAAACTTAAAATCGAACTTAAGTTCCAATTAAAGATAAATCTTAAGTTTGAACTCAATTGTCATTATAAGTTCATACTTAAGTTCAAACATTAGTGCGAACCTCAGATCGATCTTAAATTCAAACTTGAATTTGGTTTGAAGTTTGAAGTTAAGATCTATCTTGAGCTTAAACTTAAGTTCGATCGAACTTAATTATTTTGACAACTAATGTCAAAAAACACGGTCGAGGCAAGCGATGAAAGAAGTTTGATCGAGCTCAAGTTCAAGCTCAAGATCTATCTTAACATCAAACTTCAAATTATGTTTAAGTTTGAACTTAAGATCGATTTGAAGTTTACATTGAGGTTTGAACTTAAGTACGAACTTACAATGACACTTAAGTTCGTACTTAAGATTTATCTTAAAATGGAACTTAAGTTCGATCTCAAGTTCCAACTTGAGTTCGATGGAAAGTTTGATCTTAAGATAGATCTTAAAATTTTTAAATTCGGGCCTACCATTGATTATTCAATAAACTTTTGTCTTTATCAGTAGTTTTATGAAGAAAAAAATCCTCTATAAACGATTCACAGTGAAATTTCAACAGTATCGATTGTTTTATTCCACTCATTAATACTCTCTTCTTCGGGGTATTATTTCCCAAAAATTTAACTCTCACTTTCGCGAAAAACTGCGGCGAAGTATTAATATTTTTATGAACAAGAGAAGCAACTATATGCTTCACGTAGATTTCAACCCCTATTTGTCCTATTCTTATTATTTCTCTTGCAACGTGTGCCCGAGTAATGTATGAAAATTTCACACTTGCCTTTTTTTTATTTCCTCTCCAGCATCTAGAAATTGCAAAACGCAGAATACATATGCGTATATAGATAAAATTTATGCGGAATAATTTTCTGCAAGGCGTTGACGATCGGAACAAAGACTTTGTTTCTCACTTGAATATCTTACCGAGCTTGCGAAGAGTCATTCTTTTCGCGTAATCAGGAGAGACCAGAATGCGTTTTTTCTCTTTAACCCTTTCTTTCTCCCTTTCTCCTTTTCTCTCCCTTATATTTTACCTCGAGCCCTTGTGTCCACGCGTGTATGTGTGTGCGTGTATATTTTTCTCACTGTTTTTTCGTTCAGCTCTTCTTTAGTTCCAACCCTCGTTCTTTCTCCGTCTTTTGATTCGCTCCGACTATCGTTGTCGTCCGTTTCATCCCTGACCCGATTTTCTTTCTCTCGATGAACGCAGAACAATATGCACGTAATATATATGAGGCATTCCGCGTCAAGTCGGCCACGCAATTTTTTTGAAATCGCCAAAAATCGCATACAATTTTTTAGAAAGTAGTTCTAACTATCGAGAAAATTCGTGATTTTTTTCAGTTTTTTAAATTACATATTTTAGCCGGTGAAAAATCCAAAAATTTTGTTTGTCCCATTTTGTAACTCGAAAATTATTCATCGTACGAAATAAAAAGTATGACATAAAATTTAGGATTTTCAGCGTGCTTTTCACTGATATTTTTTACAAACTCCTCCGAAAGCTCTGTATGCCATTTTCGGAGCAAATAATAATTTGATATTTTTTTTTCTCACAATTAACATCCTCGATTCGTCTGTAGTTTTAACAGTTCTTTACTTGATATATTTACAGACTATAAAAAAATTGGCTTAGTGGACAACCTATTCCTTCGCATGCATTTTTATTGCTACAATGTATCATTATAGAGTAATTTAGCGAATTAGTGTAGGTATTGATATCTTATCATTATCAATCGTAGACAGGGAAAAATAATAAAACAATCTCGTTTTGATACTGCGAAGACGATTCCAGGAACAAAGCAGTATCATTGCTTCATTCCCAAAAATCATGGCCACATCGAACTAAAAAAGTATTCATTGGCCATAGAAACGTCGGTGTATCCAAAGAGGGTAAATTAATTCTTTTTTGCAATAGAGAGACTTGGCTAGCCTTTGACTTTAATTTGAATGGACCTTCTCGGTGTACAGGGGTCCATTGATAAATAATTTTATTAAAATGTACAAAAAGATATTTAAACAAATAAAAATGGAAAAAGTTTAAAAAATTGAAAGAGTACAAAAAATAAATAAAAATGCGGGCTGTAGAAAATATCTATAAATAGTCTCAACCCTGTTAATGTTCAAGAGAAATTTGTGTATTCGTTTGGGATGAAAAACACATGCGAAAGAAAGGGTTGTCCACTAAGCCAATTTTTTTTTAGTCTGTAAATATATCAAGTAAAAAACTGTTAGAACTACAGACAAATCGAAAATGTTAATTCTGAGAAAAAAAATATCAAAACATTATTTGCTCCGAAAATGGCATATAGAGCTTTTGGAGGAGTTTGTAAAAAATTTCAGTGAAAAGTACGTTGAAAATCCTAAATTTAATGTTCTACTTTTTTTTTCGTACGATGAATAATTTTCGAGTTGCAAAATGGAACAAGGAATTTTTTTGTATTTTTTCCGGCTGAAGTATGTAATTTAAAAATTTGAAAAAAATCACGAATTTTCTTGACAGTTAGAACTACTCTATAAAAATTTGTGTGTGATTTTTGGTGATTCAAAAAATAGGGTGGCTGACTTGACGTGGAATGCCTCATATGTAGGTACAGTGTGCTTGGTAAGTTAACGATGCGAGATAAGCCGTGAAAAGGAAGAGAGCAAAAATGATATCCATTAAAAAAAATCGTCTCCAAGTGCCCTCGTCGATAATTCACTTTGAGCGAGGAATTTTTCTTCAACCCCTTAACGAGCAAAATTAATTCTTCAGAATTAAAGATGTTGAGTCCCAAATCGCAAATCATGAGAAAATTCTGAAAATTTGGTATGTTTTTGCATAAAGTATTTAAGAGGTCGTGTAAGAATTTCACGACGATTAGGAAGCTCGTTATCGAACAATTAACATCAACAAATCAAATTAAATTAAATGTAGTCTTATAGAAACTTATATAACTTTGCGATAAGTTTTTTTTTTGACCTCTCAATTTTTTTATATCTACAATCTATTGAAAGCAACGGAAACAAAACGAAATTTATTGATAAATTTTTTTTTTCTTGTTTGAAAAATCGTTCTTATCAAAATTTTAATATTTTAATAACGAGTTTCCTAATCGTCGTGAAATTTTTACACGACCTCTTAAATACTTCATACAAAAACATACCAAATTTTTAGAATTTTCTCATCATTTTTCATTTGAATCCTTAAGGAGGTTGAAGTAATGATGATAGAATTCTGAAAATTTGGTGTGTTTTTACATGAAGTATTCAGGACGACGATTAAGAAGCTATTTATTGAACAATTAACATTTAAAAATTTCATTGGGAGTCAACATCCGTAATAATTCATCACGAGTTCTTTGGAAGTTTTCGAACTAATTTTGTCAAAAGTAAACAAAAAAAGTAGCAAAAAAATATCAATCGATTTTCAGTAATTCATCGAACTAATCAATAAATTGAGTATTACTAAATAAATTGAGTTAATTTGATAATCGGAACCTCCCGAGTTGTTCTTCGATTATTCATACGCTGGAGTCTGCACTGAGATAACAATGTACCAGGATTTGTTAACTGTTAACAAATTTAAAGTTGAATATGGCGAAATCAATTATTCTTTAACAGTTAAAGACCCAGTGAACACGTTATATTGCTGCAATATAACATGGAAGTAACATGCAATGTTACAATGTTATTCTTGTGTATCATAGCCGTCATATAACGTGCAAGTAACGTGTCATGTTAAATTTGTTATATGCTGGTTACATAACTGGTATATAACTTTCTTACATTACAGTAATGTGAAAAAGTGTTATACCCGTTACGTAACATGCTTGTAACGAAGCAACATTCCAGTAATGTAACATATTTTATATTGCAGCAATAAAACTTAGAAGTTACATGTAATGTTACAATGTTATTCTTGTGATACATAACTGGTATATAACGTGGAAGTAACATGTTATGTACCATTTGTTATATGCAGATTACATAAATAATATATAACGTTTTTACATTACAATAATGTAGAAAAATTTTGTAGCCACTCCGTAACATGCTTGTAACGATGTGAGTGTAACTTTGGTTATATTCATGTAAGAATAATGAGGTGTAACGAAGTGATTTGTCATTATTTGTCCTCAAATTAAGGATCCTCAGTAAATTAATAGCCGCAGTATTGCGGTAATATAATAACAATATTGCAGTAATATAATTTCAATATTACAATGATATCACTGAAATATTGCTGTTATCTAAATCCAATATTACAGATACATTGATGTAACACTACATTACAATATTGCTTTTGGATAATTGTTATATAGCAGTTACATAGCTGTTGTGACTTGTTACATTACCTTGCAATATAAATATTATATACCGGGTGTGTAATATGTTATATAACAATGTTATATTACTGAGTAGGAAAATGTAACTAACATGTAACTCACATGTAACGTCTATGTAATATTACATGTTACAAACGGTAACATTGCCGTTACATTGCTGCAACATTACCTTGACCACTGGGAAATGATTTTGACACAAGTAAAATATTTCTTAACGAGTAACAAGTTTTGTATCAGTTACGGAATATTTAAGTAAAAGTGCCAACTAAATATATTTCTTTACTACAAATAAACTATGTTTTCTCTCGAATTTTAAGTTCCTAAGATCTATCTTAGAAACTTCAAATTCGGGCCTCAGTATGTTAAGAGGAGGCTAAATACAATTTTTATTCAATCCCTACATTATCAACGTATCATCGTCGTCCAGTCTTTCTCCGACAACCATGGATGAAAATTAATTACATTTTGACAATTAAAAGGGGGATAAATTAATCAACAATTAATTGTCAATTGAGAGGCTAAAATGCGTTACAGCTAATGCCAACGAACTCATTCGAGTTCCCTAAATATTATAGGTTACTCGTCAGAATCCATGATGCTGCCCTCACTCGCACGTCTGTGAACTACATTTCGCCATTTCGTTTTTCAATGAACTACAATTTATCGATATTTATCTCTTGATGCGCCATCCAAACTTACGGCGTGTCATTTTGATAAAATAATGTCGACAACGTCTCGATATTTGTATCATGGCGTTCTTCATGGAGCCTCACTCTTGGTTTTACCCGAAATGCAGTAAAAGTTTAATAATTTAAGTTTTTCAATTACAGTTTCTTGGTGGTAAGTGAATCTGGAAATTTTTTTTTTGTTTTTCGAAAAAATTTTAGTGAGGCTCCATTCCTGCCATTGTTCTGATGATGTTGTTAAAATTTTATTCAATTCCATCCATTTGTATAAGAGCAAGTTTGGATGGCTATTTCGAGGTGTTAGTGTCGGTATTTAGCCTCCTGTCAAGAAGTAGTTAATAATTTGTTTAAGGCTAGGGAAAGGATATGGTGCTTTGCCGACTCTGTGGGCATGTGTGTATACATGCGGGGATGACGTTGCTGCTTTTTCGGTCTTGATTGATATCGAATTTTTATCTCGAAAATGCCATGAACAAAAATTTCATTAAGTATACAAATTATTGATGCATGACAATCGACGGTGACCAACAGAGAAATTGATACGTCGCAAACAAACAATTTCGAACGATTAAAAGAGTAAAAATATTGTTATTTTTCTCTTCCACCTCTTTGGGCAATTTATTTTTATAGACATTTTTTTTTCTTGGGAAAACACGATGATTCCTTCGATCTTCCATAATCCCGCGTCCTTTTTCGTATTGCATGCTCGTTGTAACGTAGACAAATATTCATTTCCACGTGAAAATAAGAAATATATATATATTCTCCGATTGAAGATGCGACGGTATAAACGAAGGAAAGAGGCGCGATGAAGAAAGGAAAGGAGAAGAAAAAAGAGCAGAAAGTACGAAATCCCGATGCACGAACGAGCTTCTCTCATATTGCATTCTTTGAGTTCGACGAAGGGAGCGTTCAAGCTCGAGCATTTCCATTCCTACCCTCACACGATATATATATATATATTATATATGTCGATATACGGTTTTTTCCGTATGCTCTAGATCTTGTACTACGCGCCCGATTACAGATTCTGGAACGAGAAGGAAATCTAGATATATCTGTAATAGACCGCCCTAAAAAAAAAACCTCAATTTTTTGTATCTCCTATTTCATGAAACCATAGTTTATATTATAATATTGAACCCCGTGAAAGGGAATCACCGTGTGATTTTTTTATGTGGTGACTCATTGAGTTTTTGTGTTCGCCATTTGATTAATACGTACACCGAGAAAAAGGTTTGGTGAAGTGAAGAAAAATTTGGCTTGAATTAACTAAACCCGGTGGTTACAAGTGGCGAACGAAATGTGTAATTCAGTTAACTCAAAACGTGTATCAAAATGGAAACGAAAATTGCATTCCCATAAATACATATATCCTTGACCCAACAGAGTGGAGAATCCGTTCAATTGAAAATTACATTGCTGTGATTCTATATTTGGTAAAATGCACTCAATATGCGATTGCATAACCAAATGGTTTAGTTGAATGAACAGTTTATTTTTTCTATGCAATTCAGATGTTGTTCACCGGAAAAAATGCATTCAATATTAAGCTAGAAAATTTCAATTGAATTAACAAATCACTTGATGATATGCATTATTTGTTTAAGCTACGAGGGCTTTGACTTAACTAATTAATCGTGAGATCTAATACTTAAGTGAAAATTTAACTTATTTATCCTTGTGCCCATAAAGAGCATGAGCGCCACCAAAATGCATCGGTGGTCTCATTCAAATATGTAGTCTTCAGTCAATATAACTGCGCGACCACAGAGCGCGGGTAACGTTCCATCAATTTAAAGTTAATTGAGGACTCCGATGCTGGTAATACACTGGTACTTATCGGTGCTCAGTGGCTGTCTCGCTGGCGCGAGAGCGCGCGCCGATCGTCGCCACCTTACGGATCTCGGGCGAAGTGCCGAGATCGTGGTAGTTACTATACGTACTATCAACTAAATGTGTTGTGGCCGCATTGAAATATTTAGTCAAATTTATCAAACAATTTGATCGACGTGAAAGCATTTACTATTCTTTTTAACTGGATGAATAGCTCAAATTAAAACTAGATTTTGTTGATGACACGTAACATAGAGTTAAAACAATTTTTTTATAGTACTTCCAGTAAATGACTAAATATTCGATTGAATGAGAAAACAAGTTGTTGAATCAATCTCGTTTGAAATCATTTTGTTCCAATGTTGTAATTGCGGTGAATGCACTACACATTCGAAACAACGGCACCAGTTTTATTATTTCAACAACGGGGTAATCAAATCAAATATGTGACGATTGATTTAAACGAATTTTCCGTGATCGCAGCTGGGTAGTTGATATTACTAAGCCTTTTTTTCCGTGTACAAAATCCAATTCTAACGGTTGGAGGGACATAATAATTTTTCTATACAACGGACGATGCTCTGTATGATAACGTTTGACAACTTGTATGTTTTCCTCGAATCAGCGCATCACAGAAAATTTTTTAAGTCGTAGAAAAAGTTTCTATTACAATTTTTAAAAAATTTCTTTTCCCGATAGACAGACACATACAGTTCGGTTAAATTGAACGAATTTAATGTATTTCATGTATTTAACAGATTTTATTCAACATTTAACTGTGTCCCAGTCGAATAAAGTGGGCCTTTATCCTAGGCGCCCATTTTTCGAACAAATGATAATAACCTCGTTTTAAGCAATCTTGAATATCTCGCAGGTTCGTGACGCGCCGATTTGAAAAAAAAAAACATATAAGGTGTCAAACGCTGCCATGAAGAGTTCCTTTCGTTGTAGGGAAAACATATTATCTTCGTTCAACCGTTAGAATTGAATTTCTTACGTGTTGAATAACACAGGCCCACAAAAAAAAAATAAGTTGTGTGTGCTCGGTGTCCCAATACATTTTTCCTACGTAGTTTGTCCCGCTGAACACGAATCTGAAGTTAGAATTAGGGGTCGCACATTAAATGTTCGAGAAAATCCATAAAAACTGATAAAAATCATGATCTAGTGCACACAAAAAAAGTTGTGTATGCTGGGTGTCCCAATACGTTTTTCCTACTTATTTTGTCCCACTGAACACGAATATGAAGTTAGAATTAGGGGTCGATGAGGAAATGCTCGAGAAAATCCATAAAAACTAATAAGATATAATATTTTTATCAGTTTTTATGCATTTTCTCGAGCATTCCCTCATCGACCCTTGATTCTAACTTTAGATTCGTGTTCAACGGGACAAAATACATAGGGAAAACGTAATGGGACAGCCAGCATACACAACTTTTTTTTTTGCGAAAAGATTGCGTGATTTGCATGATTTTTATCAATTTTTATGGATTTTCTCGAGCATTTCATGTGCGACCCCAAATTCTAACTTCAGATTCGTGTTCAGCGAGACAATATACATAGGAAAAATGTAGTGGGACACCCAGCACACACAACTTTTTTTTTTGTAGGCCTGTGTAATCAATTGGCGAATACAAAAACTCAATGCGTCACCGCTTAAAAAAATCGCACGACGATTTTCTTCCACGAGGTTCAATATTATGTTACAAACTATGGTTTCATGAAGTAGGAGATCGCAAAAAAAAAATTACGGTTTTTTGGAGCAGCCTAATCTATAAAGTGAGGAAAAAGGCCGCGAGGTCTTCCTCGCGGTTTCCAGGCTCGAACATCGAATTCCACGTAGACATACCAAAATTCCAGAAATGCCTTAGGCCTCGCCGCATAACCTTCCGCGGTTTCCTAACATGAGAAAAATTTCGAGATCGAATTTTTTCATTCCTGCTATTTTATCACCCCACGTGATGATTATTGAATTGATTTAATTTTATTGACATTCCTCTTACTTTATTTTATTAATTGGCACGATACAGAACGAAGATGATTATCATATTAGCTTACTTGATTTATTCTATAAAATATACATCAAATGCTATTTTAATCAATGTCACCTTAATTAACGTCATATAAATTAGCGTTTGGCAATTTGATATTTATCTCATTATTTTTGGACCGCCGGCTCCGTCCTGGAAAATATTGTGGCTGCATATTTACTCAATTATTAATATTCAAAATTATCGATTGGGTGTAATTTGCAGAAATTATAAACTTGCATAAAGCTTCCTCATTAAGGATGCTTTGTCCCTACCGTCCCAGCCAAAATTTTTATCTGATTGAAATTTCCGTACTTCGTGATACAATAAAAATCTGGAAAAATGCAGCAACATTTGGCATTCCATAAATAACAATTATCAATAATAATATTGCCCAAAAGTTGTCAATTAATTGTCTAAACAAATAATCATTTAACAATTTTTCTATAATTTTTTTTTCTTAAACAAATCGAATATGTTATTTTTTCTGAACGCATATGAATTTTTTCAGAATTTTCTCTCTATTTTCAAATATTATAAAAACATTCTGAAATACAAACAAATAACTGCCAATTTTCTATATGTTTTTGCATACAGGTTTATCATCAGCTTTAAAAAGCTTCTAAGACAGTAGGCCAAGAAATACATAAATGCAGCCATTCTAGAAATTTAAAAACGGGAATTTCAAAACAAAGGGAGAATTCTAAAAAAATTAATATGCGCCCAGAAAAATTAACGTATTCGATTTGTTTGCGAAAAAAAGAACTTATGGAAAAATTACTTAGTAATGATTTGTTTACAATTTATTAATAACTTTAACGCAAGATCATTATTGTTAATTGTTGTTTATGGAATTCCAAATGTGGCTAAATTTTTTAAGATTTTTATTTTCAACTTATCCAAAAGTTTCACATTTTTTTCAAAACTGAATCACTGAAATAATTCCTTCCAAATGTAATTCCGAACGTCCTTATCATCAACCGTATCCACCCAAAAAATTTGCGTCTCATAATCGCTTAATTACAAGAGTTAGAGCAGCGAAAGTCATTTTGACGAAAAACGATCAGTCCCCGCGAGTTGAAAATTATTTGGCAATTTTGACGAAATTCACAGTGAGTGAGGGATGAAAAAGCTCGAGGGAGCAAAATATCGAATCATTTTTCTATTTTTTGTTAACCTCGTTTCGTGCATCGGTTTATTTTCACGTGGAATTATGAATATATCGATGGTTGTGGCGAAAAAAGAAGTTTCGAATATTGAGATTGGGACATTTGATTGCGATTCGACAGGCAACCAGCACAAGAATAGTCGGCGGTATATGGTGGTTTTTTACTCTTATCATCATATCATCTTACACGGCTAATCTCGCAGCTTTTCTCACTGTTGAGAGGATGATAACGCCGATCGAAAACGCCGCCGATCTTGCCGAACAAACGGAAATAGCTTATGGCACCCTCGAGGGTGGAAGCACCATGACGTTTTTCAGGGTAAGTCAGATCGAGAGAAAATTCGCATGGTTTAAACCAGAGCTAAGCAGTACTTGAAGTACCCAGTACTTGTGACGCACTTTAAGTACTTAAAAAGTACTTAAAAGTACTTTAAGTACGTAAAAGTAATTGAAGTACGTAAAAGTACTTCAAGCACGTAAAAATACTTCGAGCACGTAAAAATACTTCGAGCAGGTGAAAGTACTTGAAGTACGTAAAAGTACTTGAAGCGCGTAAAAGTACTTGAAGTTCGCAAAAGTACTTGAAGTACGTAAACGTGCTTGAAGTTCGCAAAAGTACTTGAATTACGTAAAAGTACTTGGGGTGCGCGAACGTACTTGAAGTGCGTAAAGGTACTTGAATTACGTAAACGTACTTGAAGTACGCAAAAGTGCTTGAAGTACCTGCACTACTTGAAGTACGTAAAAGTTCTTGAACTGCGCAAAACGTACTTGAAGTGCGCAAAGGTACTTGAAGTACGCAAAGTACTTGAAGTGCGTAAAAAGTACTTGCAGTGCGTAAAAAGTACTTGAAGTGCGCAAAAAGTACTTGAAGTACTTGGAAGGTATTTCAAGTATTGTACTCAAATTTTCAAGTACTTAAAAAGTTCATCAAGTATTGTACTTAAGTTTTCGAGTACTTGGCCTGCACTTCAAGTATTGTATTTAAAATTTCAAATACTATTCTGTACTTGAAGTACTACTTTAAGTACAAGTATCGAGTACTTTTGAATGTGTCTTTCTGATGGTTGTATGTACGAAGCCTTTGAATAGCCTGTATCAAAATAAATCGTAATTACAATCGTCAATGCTATTTTTAAATTATTTTTAATTCTTCATTCAAATACTTCTGTATCAATCTGCCTCAGCCTAATCTCAGTGTATTGCACAAGGTGAAAATATGTTTTGATGCAAAAAGTACTTGAATAAAAATAAAATGATAATAAGAATTAAAATGTAAGTACTAGAACTTACGAGATATATCTGAAAACTTGAAAAATACTTGAGACTTGGTACTTCATTTTTCAAGTACTTGTACTTCAAGTACTTTAATTCTTAAGTACATCGAGTAATAAGTACTTAGTACTTAAGGTAGTGCCGGTACTTGATACTTCAAGTACTCACGTTACTTTGTACTTGAAGTACTTTCCGATACTTTGCTCAGCTCTGGTTTAAACAATTTACCTTTTTAAATATTAAACATCACATATATAAGAAGCATCCGAGAGGAAACTGAAAAACTCTGCAAACTCTGCCTTCCAGATCGATGTGCTTTTTAACGTGTTATGAAATTTTCGAAAAATGTTTTAAGGATTGTTTAAAAAAAATTTAACTCTCAATGTTACATAGTATAAAATAAAATTAAGTTACAGGAAAATCTTACAGCCTATAAAAATGTAGAAGTATTGGAATTTTGTGTGTCGATAATTTATCCTGAATAGTGTCACACATGCTTCAGGTTTTTTAAGATTTACTACTGAATGTTGAGCAACATAAAAATAAGAATAAATTAACAAAAAAGTATTGGAAAATAATAGAATCAAAATCTCAAGAATGTTTACACCGATAACTGGTTCGGAAATAACGATTTGAAAAAAAAGTTTCGTTTTGTCATCAATAATTGACATATTCAATTCATTTGTGAAAGCAAAATTACCAAAAACGGTGTTTGCGCCGATTTTCAAGGCTGCTTCAGCAGGAAACGATAAAATCACACACTCCTTGAAATTGAAAATCGAAAAAAAACGTTATTTATTGAACCACACTGTTGAATATATTTAAAACTGTAAAAACACGTTTGAAATTTATCTTTTAAATATTGCATTCCTCACGGAAGAATTTATTTCTGTTCGATAAAAAAAAAAAGATTCTTCAATGCACATTTTTACGAATAGCACAAGAATATTATCTCCAAATAACAAAGAGAATTTGAGAAATTACCAAAAACCAAACTAATGAAAGTGTCTGAAACCTAAATATTGTTTTTAACAATTGCAGTTTACTTTTGTTTGCAATTGCAGTTTACATAAACTGCAATATTTTTTTTGCCCCCTTAAATATTTTCTAGACGCAGTTCGAGGTCAATTATGTGGTACAATTTTGGAATTGATCATGATTTTGTTTTCTCGCATTTAATTAATGCATCAAAAAGAGACTTTTTGCATGGTGAATATAGATAAATGCTAGAGAGGATGATGAATGTTAAAGAGGAAAACTTCAAACTTATTTTTTCGACTCTACACGATCTCGTCGGGAAAAACTATAAACACCAAAGTTTTTGAGGCTAATTATGCGTCAAACGAGCAAAAAATTTGCATTTCAATGGATGAAACGCTATGCGGCTTGGATGGAAAAAGGAATACTTGAAAAATGCAGCGGTAAAATCTGCATCTCATAAAGCTTTGACGAGGCTATACCAAAGTCCTAGTTCCGTGTGTTGTGAATAAAAAGTTATAAAAAACAGGAACCACAAATCTCCAAACCCTCAAAACGTAGATTCCCCAACATTGATCCTAAATAATTAGGAATAAATTGAAAAGAAAATTTTTCATAAACATTTTTTTTTGCTTTTTTTTTAAATGCCAATGTTTTATCTAAAAATAGTTCGGAATAGCATTTACTTCAGTAACATATTATTTCGCCACACGATAAAATGTTTCCCCCCTTTAAATGTCTCGTTGAATGTAGGAGAGGATGATCTTCAACGAATTTACTGAAATTGCGACGAAACCAAAAAAAAAAAAATCTGGGGCACGACGGCCCCCTTCCAAAAAATTGAAAAAAAAAATTTTATCTTAAGGTACTAGTCTACTTTAGAAGGCAAAAAAAACAAATTTTCAAGATTTTTTTCTCAGCTCCTTTATCAGATGTGAGTATAAAACTATTGTCACAACATTGTTTCATCCTTTGAAAGTATAAATAAAAAATTTATTATTCATTTCGATGCTTTGATTCATTTATAGAAGGTGCCAAAGACGAAAATGTCTTGTCCCATGGCTGACTGTTAATCTCAGGATTGGCAAGTCTGAAAAAAGCATTTTAAAGAGGAAGGTTTCTTACACAACAATTAACCACCGTTAATGAAAAATCGATTTTAAAAAAAATGGATGTTTGAAATAAATTGTGACAAATTAAATTTTTTTTTATTTCAAACAACCGCCATTTTTTTTAAAATCGATTTTTCATTAACGTTGGTTAATCGCTATGTAAGAAACCTTCCTCTTTAAATTGATTTTTTATTTTTTTGTTTCAGATTTCCCAATCCTGAGATTAACTGTCGGCGATGGAACAAGACATTTTTTACTTTAGCGCCTTCTATAAATTATTTAAAGAATTGAAATAAAAAATAAACTTTTGTTTTGTACTTTTGAAGGAAGAAACAATGTTGTAATAACAGTTTTATAGTCATGTCTAATAAAGGAGCTGAGAAAAAAAATCTTAAAAATTAACTTTTTTTGGCTTTTAAAGTAGACTAGTACCTTAAGTACCTTAAGTAGTCCAGTGTGATGACCGAAATTTTGACGTTTTTTGATTCTTTTTTTTTAAATAACAAAATTAAATGCAAAATAAAATGCAAAAATAAAATACATGTTATTAACGTTATTATTTGTATCTTAAAGAGTACAAACACTTTTTGTTTACTTAACTTTACATGAATTTCTTCATGATTTTGTACATCAAAGTAGAGTCCTCGAAAAAAAGGTGACTTGTTTCGGGGCCTTCCGTAGTCATCTGAAATCAAAAATCCAAAGAGATTATTGTTTTGTGGGCTCAATTCTCATGAACCAACCTATCATATGCATATTTTCAGAAGAAAAAAAATGAAATGGCGGACTTGTGAACAAAAAGGTCTTCGAAATCGAATTTTTTTAGATAAATTGTTTTAAAAAATTCATTTATTATTGAAAAATTGAATGTTTTAAAGGTTAGGTATTTAGCCATGTGTGTTTAAAATAACGTAGTAATTAGTTATTTTCAACAATAACTTATTAGTTAACTGCTCTCTTCTTTTGGCTATAACTTTAAAAACATTTTTAATTTCGGTCTGAAACTTTTAGAATATATTTATAAGATGTTTGTCTTGCGAAAAATGTTAAAAAAAAATCGATTTTTTGAACCCGTCACAGTGGGCTACTACCTTAAAAAATTGTTTTCAACGTTGAGAATGTTTTTCTTTTTGATGGTTCATTTTACCTCTGATGTAGTCCTTGGCCTTAAAATTGATGAATGCATCAAATTCATCGTAATTATTTGAAGGAAAACAAAAATTTTCTGACCTTATTTTTTAGGGTGGTCCATCATGCCCCAGGTATCGCGAATCGGCCTGAGAATGAGTCAATGCATCATATTTATAATAATTTGGCAAGAAACCAAAAATGTTTGTTTTGACCGAACTTTTTCGGGGTAGGGGGGGGTCGTTGCGCCCCACCCTCCCCTCATTGATTTATGAATCGATGGATCAATATATTATTTCTATTGAATAATTTACTTACGTTTGGCAATGCGGTACAATTTCGTAGGACTCGAAGATAGGAATTTATCAGAAAATGTGGAGATTCATGGATTCCAAACGATCAACGGTGTTCGTATCGACGTACGAGGAGGGCGTCAAGAGGGTGCTCGAGGGTGATTATGCGTTTCTAATGGAATCAACGATGCTTGATTATGCGGTACAGCGTGATTGCAATCTCACGCAAATCGGTGGTCTCCTTGATAGCAAAGGTTATGGAATTGCCACACCAAAAGGTATGATAAATAATTGTTACTCCGCTGTAGGGGGAAGTCCCCCAGTACCGGACACTTAAGGTTATTCATTAATAAAACTATTATATATATAAGAACTTCGATTTCTTATATTTTTTAAATAAACTTTGGAGTATTCTTTGGTGTGTTAATGATAGTACAGATTTTTAAAAAACGTAAAAATAAGAAAAATATATTTTTGAATTTAATATTCAAAATGGTCGAGTCCAAAAAGTGGCACCTAGTACCGGACACTATGAATATTATTTTCAAAAAAATGGATTAAAAATGGTTAAATTTTGCAATGATCGCAAATATATTCATCGGAACACTCCGGAATACCTGCGCACGCCTTATGAGCCCATTGCTTACAATTGCCGCACTGGATCCAGTCATTATTGTCATCGAGGTTTTTTTTTCATATTTTCCTCGGGCCATTTTCCTTTCGTCATTATTTTTAACTGGTTTGTCATAGTGAAATACCACCACAACAAAAGCAACATGTTTTACATAAATATTCCAATGACGAAAAAAAAATGGCGTCTGGTACTGGAGAAAAGGTTGATTTTCGCCTCCAGCGAAAATCAACTCTCGACAATGCGCGCATGCGCACTGCGGCTAGCTCTCTAGCGCCACCGTCACCACTGTGGCCACTGTTCGAACTACGCACGAGAACTATTGTCGTTGCTCTCTAGTTTGGCTTATATCAACAGTGTCCGGTACTAGGTGCCGTTCGGCGTTAGGGGACTTCCCCCTAATTACTAAATGTAATAATCATGGTTGATTAGCCCCAAAGTTCGTTAACGATCAGCTCTAAAAATTGACAAATTCACGATTAACATCAATGACCAACGGTCAATCGAATCGATTAAATCTCTCTGGATACAGAGAAATTATTTTGCCATAATTTCCACAATTTTATAAAAACCGACACAGACTAAATTTCCCTATTATACACGAGAATTGCCATTTTTCAATTTTTTTTTTTTTTCAAGAAAAAAATCTCCTTAATTTCCCGTCCACAACGTAACATTATTCTCATTTCCGCTTGTCCCCGCAGGCGAAGAGGGAAAAAGTATTTTTCTTTCATCCATCCCTCAAAGGAAACATTCCCTGATTCTGTTCGTTGCACTCATATAAAGTACACGAGACTTTTTTTTTCTCTCAGGCTCACCATGGCGAGATAAAATATCGCTTGCGATTCTGGAGCTGCAAGAGAAGGGCGTTATACAGATATTGTACGACAAGTGGTGGAAAAATACCGGTGACGTGTGCAACAGAGATGAAAAGAGCAAAGAGAGCAAAGCCAATGCTCTGGGAGTCGAGAACATAGGTGAGTAAAAAAAAAAAACCGGACGAGTGCGAGTCGGACTCGCCCACCGAGGGTTCCGTACAAATGATTGATTACGTACTTTAAGGTTGTTCAGAAATTCAAAAAAATCGTAATTACAACCGTCAATGCTATTTTTGAATTATTTTTAATTATTTGTTTAAATACTTCTGTTTCAATCTGCCTATAAGCGTAATCTCAGTGTCCCTCAACATGGTGAAACTTGGTCCCTGCAAATGGTGAAAATATGTTTTGATACCAAAAGTACTCGAATAAGAATCTAATCAAAATCAGAAATCGAATGTAAGTACTAAAACTTTCGAGATATACCTGAAAACTTGAAAAGTTCTTGATACTTGGTACTTGATTTTTCAAGTACTTTAAATCTTAAGTACTTTAAGTAATAAGTACGTAGTACTTCAAGTACTGCCTGTACTTGATACTTCAAGTACTTACGGTACTTTGCACTTGAAGTGCTTTCCGGTACTTTGCCTAGCTCTGGTCTACTGAAGCTCAGTTTATATTACTACTAGATTTAAGAAATCAAGCAAATAGGAAAATTGCACATAGCTTTTATTTTTTCAGTAATTCTCCAAAAATTTTGTGTGCTGTAAACTCCACGAATAATTATTTCCTGATTTAAGTGTCTGTCAGCTAATGTATTTTTGCAAGAATAATTTAAACTTCCTGTCTGCAAAATTATAAAACCGGAAGCATTTTCAACAATTTTGTGGATTTTTTTTTTTTTTTTTGGTGAAACATTTTGAGCAATTCATTGAAGATTAATGGGGATCGTTCTTGTCACATAAGGAAGTTGTGGAAAAAATTTGAGCTCGATAGTTGGGCAAGGACAAAAAATGAAGGGTTTACAATAATTTTGTTTACTCTCCTTCTGTACTACGAAATTTTTGTACTATGGATCCTAAAAGTCCTCCTGATATTGTTTCTAAGAAAAAAACGTCAAAAAAATTTGGAAAAATTCTGGAATACTTTTAGAATATCCTTTTTTATGATTCAATTATTTATTTAGCCATTTATAGTAACACAATTTTTTTATAACAATTAATGTACTTGTAATTTTTTTTAATTCGAGAATCTTGATTCGTTTTTTTTTTTTATCTGTAGACCATTCTGCAAGAATATAATAATATTTGGCGAGATTGATGAATGGAACTTTGTAATCGTATTTTGTGATTGATGAGTTTAGTAAACGAGGCAATCCATAAGTGTCTACTAGTATTATTGACATTTCGATTAATGTTAATATATATCGAAAAACAGTAATTCCGAGAAAATTTGTCTCTGGGCTAAACGTGAACGGATTTCATCCTTTCAACCCTCCATCTTATGTGGTGAGTCATCTCCGTAAATCGAACGAGTAGCCCGAATAAAGTTTAACGAGGAGTATAACATATTTATCTAAGGAACCCTTTTGGCAATTTCCGCAGCACCGTTATGAAGTATACATTATATATATGAGGGATTCTCTGTCAATTCAGCCACTTTTTTTCGACCATCTCAGATGTGCCCCAAAATTGCTTATATCAAAGTGCTACTAGAAGGCATTCTATGTGAATTTTTTCAGATTTTTTAATTCAAAATTTCAGAAATCGCCGTTTTTTTACCAAAAAAGGAGATAATTATTTTTTTTTTAAATGGCCATTTTTTTTGCTGAAAAAATTACAGAGTCTTTCAGTATATCTGACGATATCACAAAAAAGTCGCCAGAGTGGCACGGATCGAGGTTCTAGGGTAAAAAAATGAAACCACACAAATTAATTTTTTTTTCTATCGGAACCTCTTTAACATATCTCGGAAACTTGAAGTTACTGAAAAAAAATGTCTGCACATAAAAGTTGTAGTTTTATATTAGCTTTCGAGCGGAATATTTGAAATAATTTTTACGGTTCGGTAACGCTGATTTTTCACCTAAAAAGGGGGAAACTATTTTTTATTCAAAAACAGCCCTTTTCATGTGGCTGAAAAAATTATAGAGTCTTCCAGTATGCCTGAAGATATCGCAAAAAAATCGCCAGAGTGGCACGGATCGAGGTTCCGGTAGAAAAAAAAAAATTTGTCTGGGCTCATTTTTTTACCCTAGAACCTCGATCCGTGCCACTCTAGCGATATTTTCGCGATATCATCGAATATACAGGAAGACTCTATAATTTTTTCAGCCAAATAAAAATGGCTGTTTTTGAATAAGAAAATAATTTCCCCCTTTTTTGGTAAAAAATCAGCGTTACCGGAACGTAAAAATTATTTCAAATATTCCGCTCGAAGGCTAACACAAAACTACAACTTTTATGTACAGACATTTTTTTTCAGTAACTTCAAGTTTCCGAGATATGTTAACGAGGTTCCGGCAGAAAAAAAAATTAATTTGTGTGGTTTCATTTTTTTACCCTAGAACCTCGATGCGTGCCACTCTGGCGATTTTTTTGCGATATCGTCAGGTATACTGAAGGACTCTGTAATTTTTTCAGCCAAAAAATGGCCTTTTTTGAATAAAAAAATAATTATCCCCCTTTTTGGTAAAAAATCAGCGTTACCGGAACGTAAACATTATTTCAAATATTCCACTTGAATGCTAACACGAAACTACAACTTTTATGTATCGACATTTTTTTTCAGTTACTTCAAGTTTCCGAGATATATTCATTTGGAGAAAAAACGGCGATTTCTAAAATTTCGAATTAAAAAATCTGAAAAAATTCACATAGAATGCCTTTTAGTAGCACTTTGATATAACCAATTATGGGGCACATCTGAGAAGGTCGAAATAAAAGTGACTGAATTGACAGAGAATCCCTCATATATGGGGTATCCCACGTCAAATCACGCGGTCATCGGCCTGATTAAAATTAAAAAACAAAAATAGTAATTATTTTTGGCTCATTATCGAAGTATGACGAAAATATCTGTTTTGGGCCCCAGTTTCTGTGAAAAAATATCACTAATTTCAAAAAGGCCCTTCTTTATGTTTTGCCTCAATTTAATGATTTTTTAGCTCAGGCGATCCCTAAAAAAAAATCTCTAAAAATTGAAGGTCATATTTTGGGCCAAACGAAACCCACAATTCATTGGACATCGAAATCCAACGGGATCAGGCCGATGACCGCGTGATTTGACGTGGAATGCTCCATATAAATTTTCATATATAGATATATCAAAAGCTGAGTGGGAGGGTGAATTTTCTTTGCTACATAACTCTGAGGCTTCACACTTGCGAATATCATCCCGAAGTTTTATTTCTCGCTCTTCATCTCTCTTCTGACTCTTTAAACCCCAGAATTTCGTCTCGAAACGCACCTTTACGAAATTCATGAAAACCGCAACAAGTTTTTTTTTCGCTACCATTGAACGACCCACGGTACTTTTTTTTTTTGACTTCGTCTTCATCCATGAACTCTTCTGATGTGTGAGAACTCGAGAGAGCGTCTTCTAACCGCAGAGCTTTTCGCCATAGTTTCGCTTCGTTTAACCCTCTTTCTGCCTCTCTCACTTTTTATTCCCGTAACAGACACCCGTCTCGTTCTCCAGGCCTCGCACTCTATATATTTTATCTCTTCGTCCACCCCTTACCCCCCCCCCCCCTCCACAATATACCGCCACTTTTCCTCGCGACTTCTTTTTCTGCCGCTACTTGCTCCCTCGCTCACCCCTTATTCTTCTTACCTTTTCCACTGTGTAACTTTAGCACGAGTGGCCACTTTACCGCATACTGGCAAATGTACTCGACAGAACGTCGCTAGTAGCTTCTCTTTCCTGAAGTAAAAGACCCCAAGAACGCCGCAACTTCTATATAAGGGGCGTTCCATCCCAAATCGGAAAGTTTGATTTTTTTTTTATTTCTCTATTTTTTTGTATTTATTCGTATCCATCAATCCACTTTTCCGGTTAAATTTTGAGATTTTTTTTATTACCCGTTCAAAAGATATTAAATCAACAAAAAAAACCGCTCTTTTTTTTGGTATTTTGGTCATAACTTCTTTAATTAGGGTCCAAATTGAAAGTTTTTTTTCAAAATTTTTGTTTTTTAATGGTTTTTTCAGAAAAAAAATACAACAATATTCGACGTGTTTTCGAATGAGTTTTTTGACTTTTCAACTTTTAATCGCGTTTTTAAAAGTGAGTGTCATTTTTTTTTCTTTTATTTTTTGTCTTAAACAATCTATTCAACAATTTTTAAGACTAATCCGATCGTGGGATCTCAATAACTACTATTTTTTTTTTTTGAAAATTAAATTTTTTTTAAATTAATTATTATGAATACCAATTTTTGTTACTGTATAGTATTTTTTTAAATCATTTTGAAATAGTTTTGACACTTTTTCATTGTTAACAGATTTTTAAAATTAATAATTAATCGATGAGTAAATGACAACAGTTCCAGAATTGTATGAGTGGGCATTAAACCTAAATAGTCTACCGAATATTGCTGTGAAATTTTTACCTGAGAAACATTATTTTGATGCAAAAGAAAGATTTTATTTGCGATATAATATTGCGAAGTCGATCACAGGAGGACACAAAAGTTTCATTCAATTATTCCAATGAGCAACGGAAACGTATCGGCAAAGGAATATTCAAATTCAGGAAATAATCGTATATGTAAGGTTTTCGAAAAAAATACGTGAATAGATAAAAACTGTTGTTATTATTGTTCATAAACAAACTTAACGATCAATTATTAATTTTAAGAACCTGTTAACAATAAAAAAGTATCAAAATCAGTACTAACTATTGAAAAAAATACTATACAGTAACAAAAATTGGGTCAAAATAAATTCTAAATATTGAAAAAAATACTATGCAGTAACAAAAATTGGTATTCATAATAATTTATTTTTAAAAAAATTATTTTTTAAAAATCGAAAAAAATAGTAGCTATTGAGATCCCACGATCGGAATAGTCTTTAAAATTGTTGAATAGATGGATAAAAAAAAAAAAATTTTTTAAAAATCAAACATGACACTTTTGGAAACGCGATTTGAAGTTTAAAACTAAAAAAACTCATTCAAAAACACGTCGAATATTTTTGTTGTATTTTTTTCTGAAAAGGCCATAAAAAACAAAATTTTTGGAAAAACAAACTTTTAATTTGGACTATTATTAAAGAAGTTATGACCAAAATACCAAAAAAAGAGCGGTTTTTTTGTTAATTTAATATCTTTTGAACGGATAATGAAAAAATTTTCAAAATTCAAAAGGAAATGTCTTTTGATGGGTACCAAAAAAATAAAAAAAAATTGAGGAAATAAAAAAAAAGTTTTTCAAACTGTCCGATTTGGGATGGAACGCCCCATATATAATATGTGTGTGTGTGTGTGTGAGGGGTTGAGGAGTTTGTGTTATATATGCATCTAAAGAGGAAAGCCGGAAATGCAGTGACGGAGCCAGAAAACGGTACCGGAATATAGAGCAGCAACTTATCTCACCCTTCGTTTAATCACACTTTCCCGCGGTGACGTGCGATTATTTGCATGTTCCAGAGGAAAATATAATAGAGCATAAAACGAGGTCAAACGCAACGAATTTCTTCCTCAACGATTCTCACGCTTTTTTGACCATTAGAAATAATTGGAAAGACTTATTTGACTTATTCTTACAGTCGGACCTCGCTAATTCGAATTTCAGAGGCAGAGATAATTTCTTCGAGTAAAAGAGATTTCGACTTGTCGAAGTTTTCGATTTATAGAGGGTGACCAAAACAATATTCACCTTATAGAAGCTCGTAAAAAGTCGTCAAATATAATGAAGATATTCTTTATTTTAGGACGTATATATAGTTACCATCCATCCGGATTTGTTCGGGCATGTCCGGATTTTCGGCCTTCCGTTCGGGCTTTGCCCGGCTTCTTCATTTGTCCGGATTTTTGACTCAAATGAAAATTTTTGAATGATTATTTAATTTTTACATTAAATTACTTAAAAGTAAAATACAGGCATTAAATCAGTCTTCAATTTTTAGTGAACTACATACAACTAGTTCAAATAGTTAATCAGTCTCATCTCAACTTAAAACAATCATCTTCGAGTTCGAACACAAAATATTAATCTTCTTTTGACAGTCAAAATTACTAGTTAAAACATGAAATAGTAATATTTTTTTATCCATCAACTTGACTGGTTTGAACATAAAATAATAATCTTTTTTTATCAATCAATCAACTTCCTGACTTGACTAAAGTGCCCCGACTTTTTTTTTGAGTCCGGCTTTTTGTCAGGCCTTTCAAATTTCGACATGATGACCCTACGTACATACGAGTTATACAAAATACATAAATACAAGTTATACAAAACGTTACGTATTTTTGTAAGAATTCTCCACAAACAGGGGACCATTGTATAAAAGGCTTCGAGTCGTAAAGGTCAGGGTATAGGAACTTCGAGTTAAAAGAGGTAGCGTTTGACTTATAGAGGTCGGGCATCTTCAAACCTGAGTTACCGAAACAAAATAATGGTCCTTGATACGTTCGGAAAACTTCGAGTTATTCTCTGTTTTTTCTTCGAATTACAGAGGTTTTTACAAGGCAACAGACTGAATCTCAGACATATGGAGGTTTTCGAGTTTCGAATCTTTCACTCAGTGATGCTTTGAATACTTCAAGGATGAAATTAAACTTTTTTTTGAAAAAACATCAGTGATGAACCAAGAAATAACCTTCCTATTTTCTTCCTTTTATTCTTTCATCAAATTTAGACTCAAACCCAAACCCTACTGGAATAATGTTTGTTTTATTTATTTATACACAGTAGATCTAAAGTATTTGAATTTCGCAAACTTGAATCCAAACCTAAACATTTACGAAAATGGTATCCGGATTTTTCGGTGGGGGTCGAAGATTCGACTAACCAATATTTCGAACGGCTGAAATCCCGAATTTCACGATTACGAGCGTTCGAATAACGAAGCGCCGAAATCCCGAACGCCAGAAAAGCGATAGCGGAGAGAGCCGCCCCATGCGTAAGAGAGAGAGAGATGCGCCTCCTCTCTCTCTTACGCATGGGGCGGCTCTCTCGACTTTCTCTTTTCTGGCGATCGGGATTTCGGCGCTTCGTTATTCTAACGCTCGTAATCGTGAAGTTCGGGATTTCAGCCGTTCGAAATATTGGTTAGTCGAATCTTCGACCCCCACCCGCGGAAAAACTGTAGAAAACCGCTGTTTCAATGTGGCAGTACATACATGATTTGAAATAACGGTAGAGAACTTTCAAACTTTTATGTTTTTTGTTGAAATTGGCACACAATGTCCCATTTTCTCCTATTATAGTTTCTCAAGCTCCAAATTTTCAGGGAATAAGTCCATTTTAGTTATAACTTTTCAACGCAGCGTTATTGGCCCGTTTCACCCTCAAAAACAACTCCCAAATTAACCCTTCCTCGAACAAATTTTCTCTTCTCGGAAAAAAGAATATGACTTCGCATTCGCTGAGTCTCAAATCAAACTGTCTATTAAAAATGACAAGATTATCAGTAATTGATGAAATATCCGAGTATTTTCTCGACTATATACAGTTTCAAAAGGCTTCGTGAACTTTCAGCAAACGAGTTTCGTCTTTGCCTCTGGGAGTAGATCGCATCTTTCACGCTAACGAGTCAATACAAACTCGACAGATTTTTCTTTTTTTTCCCTGAAAGAAAATGAGGCTCTAGCGCTGAAGAACATTTCCAATTTGAGAGCGAATCGATCGTGAGTTTGCGAGAAGATGTATATAAACAGGAATGACGCACTCGTCTTTTCGCAGACGCAGAGTTTCGAGAGATTGCCCAAGTTTGTCTCGTTAATCACAGTTTTCTCCACTACATATATATATATAGGTAGACTTGGATTATTTGTACCATCAGTGTGACGTGGCATGAGAAACTGACTGTCGAGTGCGAAAGACGTATAAGTGAGCTGCCCCAAGAGTGAGACAAGACCAGAGATTCGTGGAGAAACAGCGAAAGAGGGAGAAATGCAAGGGGTTGCTGGACAAGCCCGGGGTGAAATGCACGTTTTCTCGTGACTTGCTGTTCAAGAGTTTTCGAGTTTTAAGGGTGACGACGTCGAAGGAATTCGACGACGACGAGGAAACGTGTAGGGAGGTCATGAAGCCCTCTCTGAGGCTCTTTTCTCGTTGATGGGGCAAACGTGTGTCTCGCATCTGTAGGAAAAAAAACTCGTTAACTTCAAAAACGTCCACCGGAACTTTTGGTCGAACCCTTCGAACCTTTTACAACTATGTTATTACGGATTGTTCATTTTAGGTTAGGCTCATATGTGCAACTCTGGGTAACTTTGCCTGAACATTTGTTAGCGATGGGAAAACAGTTTCACTTTCTTTGTCGTTTTTGATAAAGAATATTTCAATCATTATCTAAGAATTATCAGTGAATAGGAATTCATCAATCTCGTTCGATGAGACGTCCATTCAATCTGATGAAATTTATCGTGGAGAAACAATTTATTTTCCCAGAAAAAAGTCAGAGGGACTTAAGGGGATGCATTGGTTTCCAAGGTTTTTAATGGTTTCAAAGGTTTCAAGGGTTTTAAATATTTGCACTGCTCAAGCGATTTTTGCAAAACGACGGCAGTATGGAAGAACGTGCTATCTCAAATTGTGCTAGAAGAACGTGCTATTTCAAATTGTGCTAGAAAAAAGTGCTATCTTAAATTGTGCTAGAAGAACGTGCTATTTCGAATTGTGCTAGAAAAACGTGCTACCTCAAATTGTGCTGGAAGAACGTGCTATCTCAATTTGTGCTAGAAGAACGTGCTATCTCAGATTATGAGAGAAGAAGGTGGTATCTACAATTGAGACACTTGAGCTGTCTGGAAAAGTATTACGAAGAAAGTAAGATATTGTAGGATAAGATCCATCAAGTGGTTTGGTCAGGACCGTGCGCAGTAGGTTGACAGTTATTTGGGCTTTGGCGAAAAAAGTTCGGTGCCACCCCAAAAACATAATCAACGTGTATCAAAAAAAATCTGTGTGAAGTTTGGAGGCGCTCGGAAAATTGAAAAACGCGCCACCGAGCTATTGAAATTTTAAATGTTTTTTGGGCATCTCAACAGCGCTTGTCATTAACAAAATTATGAACGAAAAAAATTGAAAAAATTTGTTTTTGTACACCTTACTATGCACAATAAGTGTACCAAATTTTAAATTTTTCTTATTAATATTATACTCGGAAAAAAAACCATTGATGCGTGGGATAAATACATGTATATTTTACATTTAAAATTTCAATCACTCGGAGTATAATATTAATGAGAAAAATTTGAAACTTTGTACACTTATTGTGCATAGTATGGTATACAGAACCAAATTTTTTCAATTTTTTTCATTCACTATTTTGTGAATGATAAGCTGTGTAGAAATGCCCATATTTCGTTTTTTGGGCATCTTTACAGAGCTTGTCATTAACAAAATTATGAACGAAAAAAATTGAAAAAATTTGGTTTTTTACATGATACTATGCACAATAAGTGTACCAAGTTTCAAATTTCTTTCAGTACTATTATACTCGGAAAAAAAATCATTAATGCTTGGGATAAATACATGTATTTTACATTTAAAATTTCAATCGCTCGAAGAATAATATTAGTGAAAAAAATTTGAAACTTGTCACACTTATTGTGCATAGTATGGTGTACAAAACGGAAATTTTTCTATTTTTTTAATCCATAATTTTGTCGATGAAAAAAATTGAAAAAATTTGGTTTTGTACACCATACTATGTACAATAAGTGTGCCAAGTTTCAAATTTTTCTCATTAATATTATAGTCGGAAAAAAAATCATTGATGCGTGGGATAAATACATGTATTTTACATTTGAACTTTCAATCGCTCGGTGGCGCGTTTTTCAATTTTCCGAGCGTCTCCAAACTTTACACATATTTTTTTCATACACCTTCATAATGTTTTTGGGGTGGCGTCGAACTTTTTTCGCCAAAGCCCAAATAACTGTCACCCTAGTGCACAGCATAGTGAAACTCAAAAATTGATTTATGAGAGAACCACTGCACCTCAAGGGTTCCGACATAGCATACAAATTTCTTCATTCGATACGTTAAATGATGGACCAATGGTCAGCTTACACGTATTCAACGAACATCTATATTTATGTTCAAAAATCGGCGTTTCAACGCTGACTCGACCCCCTTAAGTACAACGCAGACCAATTGTGATGGGAATACAGTTTTTGAAGTTTGTTTCTGCAACCTCGAACAGAATCCACCCGATATATGTGATATATTTTCGAGGATAAACCATTTTGTCGTTTGTACGGTACATGCCGCTTTAATTGCTGCTGAGAAACACACAATAACATTCTCGCGTGAATTTTCGAAACTTTGAACAAGCACTCCGTTGCCAATGGATTCAACGTGAGATTCTGTTTCTC
This sequence comes from Alloplasta piceator, assembly GCA_946863875.1. Lineage (NCBI taxonomy): Eukaryota > Metazoa > Arthropoda > Insecta > Hymenoptera > Ichneumonidae > Alloplasta > Alloplasta piceator. Next base: position 43,649,854 of record OX333074.1, read on the forward strand.
TTCTTATCCCATTACGCCTTGATGAAGAGCTAAAACTTGCTGAGCATTGACAATAATTTCTGATACAGTGTATAGACCTCCCCCCCCTCCTCGCCCCCCTCCACTTTTACCCAAAGATAGGTATAATACAATTCCGGAACGCCAAATCCATTAACATGGTTCCACGAATTCGTGTTCAACAAGTATTATAACGTTCTATCTTGTATATCATGGATAACATAGTCACCGCAGGGGCCATCCAATAAAGTACAATATAACTTAACACGACCTCTCATTAATCCATACAGATAGAGCGAAAGTTTTGCGATTCGGAGAAAAAAGTTCATTTCCATCATTCAATTTTGTTTAATCAGAGTTTCAAATTCAATTTCGAATTATTTTTTCAATAGTTGCGAAATTACTTGATAAGCCGCTTTTTGCAGACTCTTTTTACTAATCACAAAATTTTTCGAATGACCGTAACGGTTTTTGTAGATCCTTTTCAGCAAAGCAAAGAAAATATCTATTTATATCATTCAATTTTGATTAATTGCAAAGTTCAAAAAGAAAGTTCTCGACGGACCGCTTTTTGGAGAGCCTAGCTTTTGCTAAAATTCACAACATTTCTCGACGGATCTTAACATTTTTTTGTACTTTTCAATTTATTTACAAAATTTCTCAAACAACCGTAACGCTTTTTGCGGGCCGTTTTCACTAACTCACAAAATTTCTCCGAATGACGTAACGCTTTTTAAGGACATTTTGTCTGCAAGAGTTCCGCTATGAATCTTTTCACGTGTAAAAAAATGGCACAGTCCTAAGCTCATACAGGATTCATACACTGAGAAAACGGTGTACCAGGATTAGTCAACTATTAACCAATGTAAAGTTGAATATGGCGAAATATGGCGAAATGTAAAGTTGAATATGGCGAATAGCTACAATATATGTAGCTAGGTATGACAAAATACGTGATACATGGCAATATATTAAGGGGTTATTCCCAGCCAGAACGGTGAAAAAGCGGTTTTTCAAGAATTTTTTCTGGAAAGACTAATTTATTAACTTAAAAATGTATATACATACTCTTCACTTAATTTTTTAACTTTTCTTTAAAAAAAATAATGATCCCTGAAGCCGCTGTAGGCGATCTTCGGGAGGTCCTCTAAAAAAAAGCGTCTTACGGTGAGCACTATATCTCTAGATTAGATGATCCAAGACGAAAAAATGGAAAATTTTTCGTGAATATAAGTTATAATCTAGTATTTAATCAAAGGAATATGCAAAATATCCATTTTTACCAAAATGGCGGCTTTAACAAAAAAAAATTATTTTTGATGAAAATTTTTGCCGAAAATTATTTCTAAAATGGAAAATATTTATTGGTAAGAAAAACCTTCGACTAATTACTAAAAACTATATTACTAAAGTTTGTGTAAAAATTTTAGACTGATCGGTTATACCTACCGTTTCCGAGAAATCTTGCTCACCAACTCAAAAACACACAGTTTTGAGAAAAACGCGTTCACAGTTTCAAAAACACTTTACGGGTTTACAAATATGTTTATAACTTTGAAAATATTTGTTGGATTGCCCTGAAATGTTCTGTGTATTTACTTAAATATACGTACATTACAAAAATAAAATTTAAAAAAAAATTGAAAATTCTGTCTCCGTATAACCCCTTAAATACCAAAGCGATGCAGGGAGATATTTGTATCTACTCCCATTTCTCATTTTTCCTTCCAACCCTTTTCTCTCTCTCTCTCTCTCTCTCATACACACACACACACACACACACACACACACACACACACACTCTGTCAGTTCATCCTTTCTACCAGGGGGTGTCCCGTTGAGTCGAAACTTTCGGCTTCCCGGTTGTCCCCGGACGTCACCTAAATCAGAGACTCCTGTAGGAATTATGCAAATCCCTGTGTGCGTCGTTGAGGATGTTCTTCTTCGCCCTTTCTCTCTCTCTCTCTCTCTCTCTCTCTCTCTCTCTCTCTATCTATCTATCTATCTCTCTCTCTCTCTCCCTCTCTCTCTCTCTCTCTCTCCCTCTCTCCCTCTCTCTCTTCTTCATTGCATAGGTTCTAGTATCAGACAGAGATGAATCCTGGGTGATGAAGGACGTTTCGTTCTCGGTGTCCTTCCGCACAGACTCGCCGACACAGCCGATAAGTGGAGAACTCTCGGCTTTCTGCGTCCTGCGCGTTCGCTTCATCATCCGCTCGTAAATCGTCCTGAATTAACTCTCAGTAAGCCCTCTCTCTCTCTTTCTCCCTAGGGCTTTCTGGCTCTCGTGATGTTAAATCAGTCGGTGCATCGGAAAATCGAGACATGCGGAAAGCCATGAGTCAATCGATCAATCGATCTGAGTTATTGAAAGAAAGGGGGTGTTGTCAATCGAAAAGTTAATTAAATTGAAATTTCATATCAAGTTTTAGGCACTTACTTATTTATATGACGAAAAATGCCCATTAAAATTAATCCTAAATCTACGTCGGATGTCCGTCCGGACCCAGGTGAGGGCTCAGAAACCTGTGCACGAAATTCAATCTTCTTTGTATGATAGTTGCATATGGTTGTAATCTCTATGCCCAAGAAGTTTAAATCCAAACGGATACTGTAAAACAAAGATTTTTGAAAAAATAGCAATTTTTAAACTAAAAAAGACTTTTCATGACCATATGTAGTTGAAACTTGGAAGTTTACGAACGAATGTTTTTCTAACTTACAGAATGTCTGTATATGATTGTAAACAAATATCCCATGAATTTTTAATCCAATCAGATACAATTGAGTTTGCAATTTTTGCAAAAAAAACACAATTTTCAACCAAAAAAGATGATTTCTATCTATATGCATTTGGAACTCGAAAGCTTACAAACGAATTTTTTTTTAACTCACTCAATGTCTGTATAGGATTGCAAACAAATGTCCCACGAAGTTTCAATCCAATCAGACACCATAAAGTTTGCGATTTTTGCAAATAAAACATCATTTTTAATTTAAAAAACCAGCTATTTCTGTCCATATGCACTTGAAACTCGGAAGTTTGCAAACGAATTTTTTTTATAACTTACAGAATTTCTGTATATGATTATAGACAAATGTTCCATGAAGTTTCAACCCAATTAGACACTGCTGAGTGATTTACTTTTGCACAAAAACAATATTTTTAACGAAAAGAGACTTTTCTCATTTTCAGAATTTCGTGAAATTACGTAAAACATAAACCAGAGTGCGTCCGCCACGACGCCACGTGTTATGATCTGACAATTATATACAGTCGAAGTCCCCATTTCTTGACCGGACGAACGTAGGTCATTCCCACATCTTGACTTCTTCTACAGTCCCCACTTTCGATACGACGCCATATTGTACGCCACAAGCGCGCATGCTCGTGTGAGCACGCGCATGCTCGTGGGAGCGCGCACGCGCTGTTCTGATCTCGGCACACTTGCGCGCGCGCCTACAAACTACTGGGTTATAGAGTGGTGCAACCATCAATAGGAGAAGTCAAGATGTGGGAATGGTTGCCATGGTAACCCGGTTAAGATGTGGGAACGGTCAAGAAATGGGGGGTTAAGAAATGGGGACATCGACTGTATGGGCAAACTGCGAGATAACGTGAGAGTCACGCGGGCTATTTTCCCGCGGACGTGTTTCTAGACCACCGAACGTATATTCGCTAAATAGTACCGGGAGATTCAAATTACTAAACTACAATAATTTGCTGTAATGCATCTTCTCCGTAGAATTAAAATAAATATTATGTACTTTCGTCTGCAGTTTATTCACACTTATATCTTTATAAATATATATGTGCATTAGACTGATTCAAAAACGCGACTATTTGTTGTATTTCAAAGAAACCCATTAAATACTTTTGGCAAGGTGAAAAAAGATGCCTGTTAAAATTGGAGCTCTTAATAAAAATATTTTGAGGTCCCTCATCGTATATTTTTATTTCCCATTTAAATAACACGGGAATTTTTTATTTCAAACTTTGACATTTTATCTTTCGGCTTCAAGTCAATGCATCAAAATGATCGACACATATTCTTGGATTCAATTCGAAACCGGTTCAAGACTCGTTACCACAATTCATCCGGCATGTAAAAATAATTAACGGCAACTTCCTCAACCATAACAAATACCCCCCACCCTTCAATACTCGATCCCACTGCCCTAACCTCCTCACTCGTCTCTAATACTCAGTCGTTACTAAGCTCTCGAAACATCTTGACCGTTTAACAACATCGTGTAATGAAAATTGTTAATTTTGATCAAAAATGAATCTTGAAAAATATCAAATACAAAAATCATAGATAAATAACATATACACACCTTCTCATAAAGAACATTAACTAAGCACTAAAATATCAAAACCCTCTCTCTCGCAGATATCAAAGATCGCAAAAAAACGACCCGTCTTAATACAATAAATTCATAATGAATATCATCCAAGATTCATCAAATGATCAAAAATTACCCATACAAATTCAGGTCAGTCATGACACACAACACATAAACTTATAATGTAAACCATGTCAAAACATATCTAAAATCTATTATACAAAATAAGGCTAAGATGAATGTAATTTTTAGAAATAATAAATCTAAAGAGTATCCGAATAAGGATCGAAACGTTATACAAAAATTGTCCAAATTTATTTGGAACCACTGGCCGAATCGCAGCTGATTCCTCCCTTCACTAATTCTCTACGCGCCCGCATATCCTAACCAACACTTGTATGATGCTCATATTCTAAAGTTGTGAGTGCCTACTAATATAATCCTTGAAATTCGATCACCAACTTTATGAACACTTGCCCCTATTAAGAATGAAAGATGTGACTCAATATAATCAAAAACAACGTGCATTAAGTACATAAAAATAATACAGTCTTTCCATATCGAATAAATCATGACAATGATCAAGAAAGAAGACAATTATCAAGACACCATTTATAAATTGATCATTGTCTTGATCGATACGCTTTGCGTACTTGTTTTCTTATAAATTAGATAAATAAGAATATCAATGAGTCACTCTATTGAGCAAAGGTCAAGAGATTTTATTGAATTCTCAGTTGGAATACTGCGTGAAATCAAAGTGAAATTGGCATTGAGAAAATTTGATTTGTGTCATTGAAAAAAAAGGTTAGATTCCTTTCATCGCTCCAGACACGTGATATCGAGTGTGTGGCCAATGATATGACTGGTTTGAGCACACGCAGTGCCGGACCCCTTGAAAATATATCTTTTTGTGGTTCGCAGACTTTTGTGAGAGAAAAAAATTCCAAACGTCTGTATTTGGAGAAAAAACGAGAAAGCTCTTCGACCCACTCGTTCCTCGGTTTCTCCTGACAATAAGCCTGCTCCTCTATCGATGGACCCTCGAGGTCTCGATCGTCTGAAAGGTCTTCAAGTACGTGTATCTATATATATATTTTATATATATACACAGAAAAGCTCTAATATAGATGGATATATATACAGGGCGAAAACTCGTCCTCTGGACGTCCAGACCGGAACTTTAATAACGAACGACCGCGACCTCCCCCCCCCCCCTTCGTTCCTCACATTGGTTTTTCGAGATCCTGAAAGAAGTCTGAAATACGTTCTTCATCGATAAAGTCTCCTCCATGCACCTCATTCTTTCGCGTTACTTTCAATTTTCATTGATTCTCTTTTTCTACCAATTTTTTCTCATTAAAGTGCGCAAGTGTACGTCTTCAAGGACTCTCAGACGAGTCCTGATGAATTTTCAACCACAGAAGCAGCGTAATTACGATCTTGTAATTATCTGAAAGAAAATCTTGCCACTTGATAATCTTACTTTACTTCCACGTTGCTTTTTACCTGCAAAAAATCTTTCTCCAAGAACAACCTTCACAATTTTTACTCTCTTGACAAAAACTTTGCAACTGATAAAGTGTCGAAGCAAATTCTTTTAAAATTGCTGTAATTTTGTATTCTTCCATAAGATATGATTTCTCTCATCAGCAAGCCATAGGTCGTTATGATGAAGATAATTATCCTATAACTGTAATGAATATTAAAAATTTAGTAATTATGTTTAATCATTAACAATTTTTAGTGCAATTCATAACGTATATTATTACATGAATATACTTTGGACTGTTTATAATAAGTCCATTTCTTTCTTGAAATTAAATCATACATGGGGATCACTTCATGTCAAATCGACCAATATAGTTGGCATCGACCCCAAAAGTTTTCTTTTATCATAAAACGAAGTTCTACCAATGGAAAAACATTTTTAAAAATTTTTTCGAAAGTTATTATGCAAAATTTAAAATTTCACAATTTTTCGATTTTTCAAGTTTATTTTTTAAATATCTCGAAAACTATCATAGTTACGAAACTAGTTCTGGGTTCGTCTTAAAGAGTATACTTGGGGCTACGAAAAAAAAAAATATTCCGAAAAAAATGTTGGAAAACATGAAGTTGAAGAATTTTTAATTTTCAAAAATCGTAAAAACCCTCTATCAATATTAAATTTTTTGTTCAATCTTTTTTATATAGTACCTTGTAGTGATCTTAAAAGATCCTGAAATTGTAAGAATTGCGGTTTTTTCTTCAAACATATAAATTTTGAATAAAAAAAAATTTGTTTACCTCTAAGTTAAGTAAAGTTGAGCAAAAATATAATTTTGTAATTTTGAGCAGTACAAATTTCAATGAATGACATAAGAATGTAAAAATAGGAACATAGTTGAAATTCTGTCATCAATTGAAATTTTCACTGCTTAAAATTACAAAATCACATGATTGCTCAACTTTACTTAACTTAGAGATTAAAAAAAAAAAATTACCAAAATTAAGAAATTCATATTTAAAAAAAAACGAAACGAAGAAAACGATCAGTACAAGGTATAATTAAAAAAAAAAATTGAACCGAAAATTTAATGTTAATCGTGGATTTGCACGATTTAAAAAAATTTAAAGTTCTCCAAATTCATCATTTTTCAACATTTTTTTTCGGAATTTTTTTTTTCGTAGCAACAAGTATACTTTTTGAGACGAACCCAGAACGATTTTCGTAACTATAATAGTCTTCGAGATATTTAAAAAATAAACTTGAACAATGAAAACAACGATGAAATTTTGAATGCTGCAAATAATAAATAATAAATTCTGACAAAATTTCATCGAAATTTAAAGGGGTCGTTTCCAACTATTGGTCGATTTGACATGGAATGTAAAATTAATAAATACTACAATAAAATAAAATTTATAATAAGTGTAATAAGTGCACTTATTTCTGAAAACTTTATTTATCACCAAGCAATTCTTTTCCAAAATAACAGGCTCAGAAAAAATTAGAAAAATGCGAGTCAATGAATCAGCTCGATGTGTAAAAAAATAATTCATAAGTGCAAAGATCTCTTATTAAGTACTTCGTCTCTCCTATCGCATCGACATCGCAAAATCTCTTCGCCCAATGGATATATATATGATACATTTATATAGAAGAGAATCCCAAGCTAGATGAATGGTGGAATTCTTTTTCACGAACATGCGAGGCACGAAACGGAAGAAAAGTAGTCCAGATAGTTTTCCCATGTGTATGTTTGTATATGTGCCAAGAGAGGGGTTGTTGCTGGCTTCACCAGCCTCTCGGTATAACCACTGAAATGTCTCACGAAAATCCCTCAACTAAAAGGCGAGCAAGAGGAGAGAGAGAGAGATCGAAGTTTCCTCCTTCTCTGACGGAGAGATGACCAAGTTTTGATAAAGTCTCGCGAACCAGCCGCTCCTATGAATACATAGTGGCGACTTCGTCGTTTTGTGGTTTCTCCTCTCTTTATACCAAGGAATTTCCTGAAACCCCGAGAGCCTCAGCCACTGGATTTTAGTGAGGAATATGAACGTCCCAGGATACAACAGGACAACAATAACAAAAAAACCCGTTAGCCCGATCAACGACGAGGACGAAAAATCATGTTTTACATAAGTTCTGGTATATGATGACATATATCTTGCTATAACCATTTTCAATTCTGAGAATCTTCATATTTTCATTCACCATTGGAAAAAAAAATCATTTTTTTTCACGACTCCAACTAAATTTTCAATGAATCTAAAATTTTCAGAAATTATAGTGGGATTGATTCGAAGTTGCCCCTAAAAATCGTAAAATAGATAAAAATGGTCAATTGATGATTAAGAAAAAGGCAATCAACAAATTCAATTTATTCCAATGCAAACTTGTATTTTATTCGAAACAATCAATCAATAAATACGCAAGTGATTTGAACGTATCGTACCATCAACCTGCATGACCTGGATTTAATCTTGAGTCTAAAATTAAGAATACTGATAAATTTAACAGCTGTCGTAGAAATTAGACAAGTCTCGCACTGTTTGCTTAATTGCCCAAAACATTCTCCTGATGCATTTGGTAAATTTTTCAAGACCACAACTTTACAAATGTGCTGAAATTTGTTGCAAAAGTATAATTTTGAGATTTTTTGGGAAATTTTGTCTCTATTGGCCAAGAAAACATGCGAATAAATTTCACTCGAACAAAGTTGTCCTTATAAAGGAGGAACATGAAAAAAGGGCAGAGAAATGGTCGATTCAATGAGCATAAACCCATGAGTGTATCTATTATAGCGTTTTATAAATTGCAAAAAGAGACAGATTAATCTCGTCCTCTAGGCGAGGCTTATACAGGGTGTCCCAGGGGTGAAGGTCAATACCGTGACGATAGATACGTGACGTGATATCGCGTAGAAAAGTCCTTTGCCATTTTTCGGTATTTTGAACCCCTGAATTGTTATTAATGTTTTTAATCAGCCAATGAGATGAACCCATCGAGATGAGCCGTGATCCCACCAAGCCTACCCTCGCACTCGCCGGTGGGAGTGGGGTAAATGGGCGCATCTCATTGGCTGATTGAAACAATTAATAACAATTCAGGGGTTTAAAATACGAAAAAATGGCGAAGGACTTTTCTACTCGATATTACCCCACGAATCTACTCTCACCGTACTAACCTTCACCCCTGGAACACCCTGTAGATTAAAGCACGCAGTTGGAATGGATCGTTTATCTCTTTCTCTCTCTCTCTCTCTCTTTGTTTTTTCCATATCATTATGTGGGAAACCAATGCACTTTGAATGCAACCGAGTATGCTTCTCTCCGTGTCCGTGACTCAAGACCCCGAGAATCACCGAGAGATCGGCCACAAAATCCGCGGAGAGAGTCGCACGGGACGCTCGTCGCGGTTGTTCCAACGCAAAGAGTCAATAAATATGCTCCTCGCTGAGTCTAAACTGGACAAAACCTTTTATTTTCTTCTGTATATCGTGGTTTTCCCATATATAGCACGTATAATGGAATTTGCATTTGGATAGGCCACTGAGACACAGAGAAAGTTTATTATTCTATGTCGTTTTGTTCTTGATTCTCCAAATGGACGGTCCAGAATCATGTAAGCTACACGTACGTGCATGAGAATCGCGGATTTTTCGATATCACGTGATATGCACTCGAAATATCCAATCTGCATTGTCATCTGTGAGAAAATTGAAATTTAACAATAAACAAAAATCTCGCACGAATTGTGACGCTACAGTTTTTTCAAGTTTTTTTTGTTGTTGATGAATAAGACATTAGAAGAAACCGAATTCATCAGGACCAATCTACCAGAAGTGAATAAGCGAAGCACCCTAATAGTTAACAACAATATCGCCACGTAAATAAAACATGGCCGAACATTTATTTTATCCGTCCCATTTTTTTAAATTTGTATATACATACAAAATATATTTCCAACATTTTTTATACAAGATATGTTTATATGTTTCCTACATATTTTGTATACATTTGTTGAGTACATACACTGTCATCCAAAAGTTTGGAAACACTCGCCCCGATTCCGCGCCGCACAAAAAATTTAACTGCTCTTTTAAAAATGAATATATTTCAATTCAACAAGCGGCGTTTCAAAAGGGGACATATTCAGCTTTATTTCGCTTTTTCCAACACATTTTTTCGATTTTTTTTTAACCCGGTACGCCCTTTGAAACATGGTCATTTTTGCCTTGAAATTTGGGTGTCCGATCCACGAAAATTTTTTCCAACTCTTTTTAGTGTCAAAAACTTATGGGGGGGAGTATAAGCTTCAATTTTGTTTTTTAAAAAGATTCGCACGATTTTTTTTCGCAAAAATATTCAATTTTTGGTAAAAAACGACCATATTTTTAAAATATAGTGTAACTCTAAAACTACTGAGTTTTCGTAAAATCACTAAAGAGGATAAGAAGTTGCATACAATTATTCTGGATGCAATGAAATTTTTGTTGTATTTTTGTTCAATTTTTTTTTCGAAAATTTTTCTTTTCAACGAACTATTTGTATCTTAAACAATAAGGTCTCTTACCTCATTTACAGGGCTTGTTCATCGAAAAACCTCATTCAAACAGCTTTTTCATCAAAAAATCCGTGTAGATGAAGTAAGAGACCCGATTGTTTAAGATAAGAAAATATCTCGTTGACAGAGAAAATTTTCGAACAAAAAAAAATTTTGAAAAAAAATTCTGAAAAAATTTCATCAAATGCAGAACAATTGTATACAACTTTTTACCATCTTAGTTATTTCCCAAAAACCCAGCAGTTTTAGAGTTACGCTACATTTGATAAATATGGTCGTTTTTTGCGAAAAAAATCATACATAACTTAAAAAAAAAAGAAATTGAAGCGTATACTCCCCCCTCCCCACAAGTTTTTACGCGAAAAACAGTTGGAATAGATTTTTAATTTTCTTGATTATAAGGTATTTTATGACTTTTGTAAAGCTTTATTGTTTTTAATACGAAATTGCGGATTCGATGGACGAAAAGTAAAGATTACAGAATGTTTGCCATCGTGATATAATCATTAATAAAATCATGGAGCATATTTAAGAGAACACCAGTAAAACGCGGATAATTTTATAGTAATAAAAAAAATTTATTTCCGTTTCATATTACATTATTAGAACGGACAACAAATTCACTTTGCCTCTTGCAACTGCAACATTTAATTAATTTTTGTTATTCCTGCATTAAAGATTTTTCTCCGTTTACCGTTTACGTGTCCAATATTTAAAAAAGCCCTGGTAATTATAACAAAGCATAAAATAGATAATTAATAATCTCTAATAATTACATTTTGTTATGGAAAAAATGTGGAGAGGAAATATTATTGAGAATCATAAAGGGTTAATCATTCGCAATTTAATTGGAAAGCTTAAAAGGAAGTCTCACCGGAGATGAAACGTGTATATACTATATACAGAGTTTCGTATACAGCATATACGAGGGACAAATATATGAGGCATTCCACGTCAAGTCAGGCACCCCATTTTTTGAAATCCCCAAAAATCGCATACAATTTTTTAGAAAGTAGTTCCAACTATCAAGAAAATTTGTTTTTTTTTCAGATTTTTAAATTACATTTTTTAGCCGGAAAAAAGTACAAAAAATTTGTTTGTCCCATTTTGTAACTCGAAAATTATTCATCGTACAAAAAAAAAGTATAACATAAAATTTAGGATTTTCAACGTGCTTTTCACTGAAATCTTTTACAAACTCCTCCGAAAGCTCTATATGCCATTTTCGGAGCAAATAATGTTTTGATATTTTTTTCTCAGAATTGACATCTTCGATTTGTCTTTCAGTTTCAATAGTTTTTTACTTGATATATTTACAGACTATACAAAAATTGGCGTAGTGGAGAATCCATTATTTCAAATGCATTTTTATCGATACAATCTATCATTATAGAGTGATTCAACGAAATAGTGTAGATATTGATATTTTATCATTATTAATCGTAGACAGGGAAAAATAATAAAATAGTCTCGTTTTGATACTGCGAAGACGATTCCAGAAGCAAAGCAGTATCATTGCTTCATTCCCAAAAATCATGCCCAAATCGAACTAAAAAAGTACTCATTGGCCATAGAAACGTCGGTGTATCCAAAGAGGGTAAATTAATTCTTTTTTGCAATCGAGAGACGTGAGTAGCCTTTGACTCAAATTTGAATAGACTTTATCGGTGTGCATGGGTCCATTGATGAAGTTTATTAAAATGTACAAAAAGATATTAAAAAAAATGAAAATGAAAAAAGTTTGAAAAATTGAAAAAGTACAAAAAATAAACACAAATGCGGGCTTTAGAAAATATCTATTGATAGCTTCAACCCTGTTAATGCACAGAGAAATTTGTGTATTCATTTGAGATGAAAAACGCATGGGAAGGAATGGATTCTCCACTAAGCCCATTTTTTTGTCGTCTGTAAATATATCAAGTAAGAAACTGTTAAAACTACAGGCAAATCGAAGATGTCAATTCTGATTTAAAAAAAAATATCAACACATTATTTGCTCCAAAAATGGCACATAGAGCTTTTGGAGGAGTTCGTAGAAAATTTCAGTGAAAAGTACGTTGAAAATCCTAAATTTCATGTTGCACTTTTTTTTCGTACGATGAATAATTTTCGAGTTACGAAATGGAACAAGAATTTTGTTTGTATCTTTTTCGGCTAAAATATGTAATGAAAAAATCTGAAAAAATCACGAATTTACTTGACAGTTAGAACTACTTTATAAAAATTTGTATGCGATTTTTGGTGATTTCAAAAAATGGATTGGCCGACTTGACGTGGAATGTCTCATATATAAGTGATCTCGCAAAAGATTTCTAACGCAGTCTCGAAGGATATTCCTTGGAAAAACTTTGGACGCCTTTGGGGTTCTCACCCACACGTATAGTTTTATATGTAAGCTCGATGCATTTTATCGTGAGCTTTTGCCCAGCAGAGCCCGCGGTCGTTAGATATTACGCTCACGATTTTCCGGCCTCAGGTTAGATCTCATCTCGATTTTTCTTCTTTCGCATCGAAGCAAACGCGCCCTGGGCTTCGGAAAAACTTTTTCTTCGCGGAGAATCGGTCGGAACTATACATCCTGCATTATCCCGATGGTACTGAAAACACTGCGATTTACTCACTCCACCAAATGTACACACAGACATAAACAGTTCGACCAAAGTTAAAAGTTGAATTGTTTCGTTGAGCAGTAAACTCAAATACGCTTTTTTCTTGAGGAAGCAAATAAATTTCTAATAAAAAGTCCAATCAAAATAATAACATTTCATCGGTTATACGATTTACACTGTCGAATTCGAGTTCAAGTCCACAATCTAGTTTGAATTTTCTTTCAATTAAAACATTTTGGAAAATTAGAAATTAGATAATGGCTTTCACATTTTATTGTATCGATTGTCAAGTTTATTTTACAAGTATTTCTTTGGGTTCACGAAGCTATGAATAGTTCTATTTTGCAATTGCATTTGCAGTTCTATTTTTCATGATTTTTTCATAACTTTTTAAAATATTCAAAATTTTATAATCTTCCCAATTCTTAAGTGATTCTCTTCAAATTGTATACCAATCATTATTGCCAAGTAGTAGTAAATTTGCAGTGCCAAACAAAAATGAGCTCAATGGCTGCGAAATCACGAAAGTTGGAGCGTTTATATAAGAATACCTTGAAAATTTCAAGATTTTTAAAGATATTAAAATTTTTAAAGATACCCACACGGAACCGAGTGTCCATTGGACGTCCATCTATCATCCATAGATCCTTAACACGTCTACATCCACGATGGACGTAATGCGGACATCCATTGAACATCCATGGTATACTTTTGATTGGACAAAACGCAATGGGTCACACAGGACGTATATTGTATGTCCACGACACGTACTATTTCTTGAGCTACAAATATACACAACACGGCCATCCATGGTATGTCCATAGGTAGACATTGAATAGCTTTTAATTCAGGATAGTAATTGAACATCCATTGGACGTTCCAGGTTCGTAAACGAAAATCACATTCGGAGGACGTCAATTGAACGTCTATCGGATGTTCCATGTAGGATTTCATATAGACGTGAAACTGGAACGTCCAATAGATGTCCAATTCCTATACTGAATTAAAAGCTATTGAATGTCCACCTATGGACATACCATAGATGGCCGTGTTGCATATATTTGTAGCTTAAGAAATAGTACGTGTTTGAACATACAATATACGTCCTGTGTGATCCATCGCGTGTTGTCCAATCAAAAGCATTCGTCCTTTAGATGTACATTTAAGTATTTCGGGCAGCTTTGATATGGGTACGCCGATTGTCCGTCGTATGTACGTACAAATTACGTCTATCGAAGGATAACGCGGAAGTTTATTCGACGTCCACGACACATATTTTTGCAGCTATAAATATATTCCGCGCGTAACTTAACAGCCAGGGGACGTCCAATAATCATTTAAGTTGGATGAAAATTTCATTCCGGGGAAGTCCATGGGACGTTCCTTAAACCACTAACGGAGATGCGAAACGGCAGCGATTCTATGTGCTGAAAACGTTTCGTATACGTACCCTTAGATATTTTTTAGAGGTACCTATAGACCACATAAAGTGACATTTAATGTACGTATTTAAGACGAATGCCAATATTGCAAGAGATATCTAATGATCATCTATTATACGTCCCTTAATTTAAACGCTATTAATTACATATTATCCATTAATTATAAATTTCATTACGATTATACATTATTCAAGGCCTGTGAGACAAAGATATATAAGTATATCAGCAAACTACATCGTATAAGGTTTTTACATGCATAAATTTCTCATAAGTCAAGTTAGTGTAGGTAGGTAGGTAGGTAGGTAGGTAGGAGATTAGAAAAGTTAAGCAGCACCCCTTGAATCCAATACTTGGATGGGTGACCGCAGTGTGAAAAATCGAAAACTATTTTTTTTTCTTTTTTTTATGTAAAATATGGATATCTCGTAGGTCCCGAATATTATATAATCAGTAACAAAGTTTATAATTAATTAATAATGTGTAGTTAATAACGATTAAATTATTTAAATAAAGGGATGTATAATAGATGATCATTGAACATCTTTCGGATCACTGGTTTATTCGTCTTAAATACGTAAATCAGACGTCATTTTTTGGGGTCTAGTCCGTCTAAAAACCATCTCAAGGTACGTATAAGAGATGTTCCCAGTATATAGAACAGGTGCCGTTTCACACTTCTTTTAGCAGTGATAGGGATACTCATAGACGTCCCTGGGATGGAGCATTCACCCACCATGTATGGATATTGGACGTCCCATGGCCCTAATGTTCCGTGTGGGATATCTATTATTATAGATATTGATAAAAAATTTGTTGCGCTTAATAAATCAACTCTCGAAAAAAATAAAACAATATTTATTTTTTTATTCTAAACACTTTTTATACACAAAAATAGCAGGCAAACGTAACTCCTCGAAAAATAGATATGTCGCTGGCGGCGTTGATATTTAGATAACGGCTGATCTAAAACGAAAAACAAAAAATATTTGAATTCAGTATGACTATATGGCTACAAAATTTATAGCTAAATAATTTTTTTCAAGTTTTAAGTTTTTTTTACTGTTTTTGGCAAAAAAAAAATACAAGTTCAAATTTTAATACGGTTATAGAATGCGCTGAACCTATTCATGTATAGAGTATGAGGTTAAACATTCATGAGGATCGGTTTAGTCGTTCCGGAGAAATCACCGCTGCCGACTGAAAAAACGTTGTTTTGAGAAAAACGCGTTTAATGTTTACCCGAGCGCGCTCAGGCAGTAAAGGTAACAACGTAAAAATCACAGAATAACGTATTCAGACTGCTCCAATCGTTCAAAACATTTTACACAATATTTTTAGATACATACGGGTCATTCCATGTCAAATCGACCAATAGTTCGAATCAATTTTCAATTTCGATGAAATTTGTCCGGAAGTTTTTTTTTATTATAAAACGAAATTAAAATAATAAAAAAATGTTCGAAAGTTATGCAAAATTCAAGATTTGACCATTTTTTTCAATTTTTCAAGTTCATTTTTTAAATATCTCGAAAACTATTATAGTTACGAAAAAGTCGTTTTGGGTTCATCTCAAAGAGTATACTTGAGGCTGCGAAAAAAAAAATTCCGAAAAAAAAATTTGAAAAATGATGAATTTGGAGAATTTTGAATTTTTAAAAATCGTGAAAATCCACAATTAACATTGAATTCTTGGTTCAACGTTTTTTTTATATATCACCTTATACTGATCTTAGAATATCCTGAAAGTTTCAGAATTGCGTTTTCTTATTTTTTCAGAAATACGATTTTTTTAATTGTTGTAAAAAAAAATTTTTACCGTCAAGTCAAGTAAAGTTGCGCAATCATGTCATTTTTATTGCTCAAAATTCAAAAAAATTTCTATTGCTCAACTTGACATAACTTGGAGGTTGAAAAAAAAATTTTTTTTTACCAAAATTCAAAAATTCATATTTTTAAAGGAAAAAAAACGCTATTCAGGATCTTTTGAGATCAGTACAAGGTATTATTTTTCAAAAATTTAATGTTGATTGTGGATTCTCGCGATTTTTGAAAATTCAAAATTCTCCAAATTCGTCATTTTTCAAAAAAAATGTCGGGATATTTTTTTGTCGTAGCCCCAAGTACTTATTCTCTTTAAGTCGAACCCAGAACGATTTTTTCGAAACCATAATAGTTTTCGAGATATTTAAAGAATAAACTTGAAAAATTGAAAAAATAGTGATGTTTTGAATGTTGCATAACGTTAAAAAAAAAAATAATAATAATTTTTCTCTTCGGTAAAACTTCGATTCATGATTAAAAAAAACCTCTGACCAGATTTTATTAAATCTGAAAGGAGTGAATTTGACATGGAATAACCCATGTACAATTAATAAATAGTACAATACAATAAAATTTTCAATAAGTGTATTAAGTGCACTTATTTCTGAAGACTTTATTTATCACTAAGCATACATACATACATACTTTCAAAAAATGTAAAAAAAAATCGATTTTTCGAAAAATATAACAAGAATGATGCCAACGCTCAAGTGTTTTTTCTGAAATTCAA
The DNA here is from genome assembly GCA_946863875.1 of Alloplasta piceator. Taxonomy (NCBI): domain Eukaryota; kingdom Metazoa; phylum Arthropoda; class Insecta; order Hymenoptera; family Ichneumonidae; genus Alloplasta; species Alloplasta piceator. The sequence continues at coordinate 43,666,852 of OX333074.1, forward strand.
TACTGAGTTCTTGTCGCTTAGGAAATTGTTGCAAAAATATCGAAGAGGTGCAATATATTACAAAAGCTAAATCATTGATGAGTATTTTCTAAATTATAAATTTCATTTACTATACGTTTTGTGCATATTGGAGAAAAAAAAGTGGAAAACAAACCATTCTTTGTGGGGAATCAAAATAGCTAATTTAATTTTGTTTATTGCACTCCGTGCGCAAAGTGCCACTTTGCGCACGCTGCGCGTGCTCAAACTGGCACTTTGCACACTCGTACAATAAAATTTCGTACGATACTATTTCAAATGATTACAATGTTTCTATACACAAAATCATTGCGGAGGTTTGTATTTTTTTTTTTTTTAACAGAAACTATTTGTTAACCGGAAAATTTTTTTAATTCCGAGAATAAGTTCATAATTTGTCGGGTGCTTGTTTCTATAACTCCAGCCAGGTCGTGACTATACGTGCACCTATAAAATTTTCTCGAGGGCAAACGCGTTGGAAGGAAATTATAAAGCTTATATACTCTCCGCTTTGCCCGCGAGAGATTTCGAAAGAAATTAAAAGAAGAGACACCATCCCCCACTGGGCACAAAACTAATGAGCCACTTCCGTCTTCGTTCATTTCTTTACTTCTCCCTTCGTCTTTTATTCATTTTTTTTCTCACTTTTTCTCTTGCTCTTTTCTCACGCTTACTCAGGAGGAGTCTTCGTCGTTCTGCTATGCGGACTCGCCCTCGCTATTCTCGTCGCCATACTCGAGTTCTGCTGGAACTCCAAGAGGAACGCCCAGTCGACCAGGGTGAGAATAAATCCTTATCCTTATATCTCACAGACACACGAAAAAAAAATGACACGCAAACAGACAAAATCGTATCATGGATACTAGGGTGGCGCAAAAAAACCGACTATTTTTTTTGTCGAGTCTCTTATGATGACATGTTAGTTTTTTATGTTTTGAGAACCCTCACAAAAAATGAGCTAAACAAAAAAATTTTTAAGGGTCACTCAAGATTCTTACAAATTTCAAAAATCGTCAAAAATCGAATTTTTATTATTATTTTTTTGCTCATTACGGTAGAATTTTATAGACGAAAAAAAAAAAATGTCCTCAAATTTTTAGCTCAAAATATTCACTTTTAAAGGTCGCTCATAATCGTTTTATATTTGTAAGTGCATTGCATTAGATGTTTTCGAGTGACCTTTAAATATTCATATTAAGATTCGATAAATTTTCTTCTTCAAATTAGTAAGATAATCGATAAAAAATACACCACGAGATGAATAAAAAATTAAACACAATACTGAAAATATAATTTTTTTAATAACTCGATGTTTTGCAAATTACAGTAATAATACGATTGGTTATTTTTTCTTCGAGTTCCCAATTTCTTTTAATTTTTTTTTTCTTTCGTCGTATCTTTCAACATTACGAGCATGTGAAAGATCTGTTTTATCGACGCTGCAGTAAAACAGAGTGTATGTTAATTTTTGCGACACAACCATTCTTTGACTATTGAACCGAATGATCTGAAATTTGACCAGGTGACAGGTGATTCTAGAGAGTTTTGTCTAGAACCTAATGGCCAGAAAATAGAGAAATTCAACATAGAAATGTACTTTTTTGGGTAAAATCTGACAGGTTTCAAACAGAAATGGATCCAATAATTTTTGCATAGCTTAATTTAAGAAAAAACACCACTATCGAGCTTTCTATAGAGCTCTGTAATTTGCACTGTAATTTGCAAAACATCGAGTTATTAAAAAATTATATTTTCAGTATTGTTTAATTTTTTATTCATCTCGTGGTGTATTTTGATCGATAATCTTACTAATTAGAAGGAAAAAATGTATCAAATCTTAATATGAATATTTAAAGGTCACTCGAAAACATCTAATGCAATGCACTTACAAATATAAAAAAATTATGAGCGACCTTTAAAAATGAATATTTTGAGCTAAAAATTTGAGAAACTTATTTTTTTTTTCGTCTATAAAATTCTACCGTAATGAGCAAAAAAAATTTAAAAAATAAAAATTTGATTTTTGACGATTTTTGAAATTTTTGAAAATCTTGAGTGACCTTTAAAAATTTTTTTTTTGAGCTCATTTTTGGTGAGGGTTCTTAAAACATAAGAAACTAACATATTATCACTCGAGACTCGAACAAAAAAAATAGTCGGTTTTTTTGCGCCACCCTAATGGATTCACGATATAAATTATTACCACGAGATTATTTTTCTCATTTCAATACTTCGGTTTTCTTACAAACATCGTGGAACTCGAGCTATGTTTTTTGCACGTCCGATATTAAGGATTCTCTGTGAATCCGTGCTCTTCAGATTTCTTTTCGCATATAATGTATCTTGAAAATTTAATTTACAGCTCGAAGTATACATAAACAAAAAGCCCGAAGTGAATGGGGGCTCCATTTATTACCGACAGGATTATAATTCAAGATGTGCGAATTACGATCTGATCAAATAGTAACATTCCATTGAAATATGAAATCAATTTTTTCGAGATATCTTTAATAATTCGATATTTTTTTTACCATATTTCGATTTTTTGTAAATTTTTCAGAGCTTTGCTTTTCAAAAGTTTGAAAAATCATTACATGAATTCAAGTTGACCAGTAAATTCATAAATCAAATTTTAAAAAGACTTTATTCTAGCGAAAACAATTTTCTCAACCAAAAATCCTCAACTTACATGCTAAAAATTCGTTGACTAGATTCCCAGGTTATCTGACTTACAATTTCACAATATTTTGTTCATAGAAAAAAATTAAAACTAATTGTCACTAATTATTATGAACTTTTGTTTAGTTTGGGACATATGAGAAAAATTATTATTATTTAGTGTTCAGCGGCAAATATAAAAAACGAAGGATCAAAATGAAATCTGTGATTCTAAGGCCCTAATTTTAAGGTCTTAAGATCTATCTTAATGTTGATCTTAAGATCAAACTTAAGATCAAACTTTCCGTCGAACTCAAGTTGAAACTGAAGATCGAACTTAAGTTCAATTTTAAGATGAATCTTAAGTTTGAGCCCAAGTGTCATCATAAGTTCAGAATTAAGTTCAAACTTTAGTGAGAGCTTCAGATCGATCTTAAGTTCAAACTTGAACTTGGTTTCAAATTTAATCTTAAGATCCATCTTGAGCTCAAACTTCAAACCAAGTTTAAGTTTGAACTTAAGATCGATCTGAAGTTCGCAATAAAGTTTGAACATAAGAATGAACTTATAATAGTACTTGAGTTAAAACATAAGATTCATCTTATATTGAAACTTAAATTCGATCTTATGTTCCGACTTAAGATAAATCTTGAGTTTGATCTTAAGATCTATTTTAGAATCAATCTTAAGATCAATCTAAGATCAAACTCTCCATCGAACTTAAGTTGAATCTTGAGATGAATCTTAAGTTTGAACTTAAGTGTCATTATAGGTTCATAATTAAGTTCAAACTTGAGTGCGAACTTTAGATCGATCTTAAGTTCAAACTTCAACTTGGTTTCCAATTTAATCTTTAGATCCATCTTGAACTTGAGCTCAAGTTCGATCGAACTTCTTTCATTGCCTCCCTTGACCATGTTCTGTATGACTCATGACGTATTCGGGAATGATTATTATATTCTGTCTTAATTGAAGGCGATGGAAAAAGTTCGATAAAACTTAAGTTCAAACTCAAGATAGATCTTAAGATCCAACTTCAAAGCAAATTTAAGTTTGAGTTTAAGATCGATTTGAAGTTCGCACTAAAGTTTGAACTTAGGTATAAACTTATAATGACACTTAAGTCCTAACTTAAGATTTAGTTCAAGATTCAACTTACGTTCAATCTCAAGTTCGAACTTGAGGTCGATGGAAAATTTGATTTTAAGTTTGATCTTAAGATAGATCTTAAGATCTTCAAATTTGGGCCTAAGCAAACCATTTGCCTGTAAAATTTTTCAAAAATTCGATAGAACAAAGGGAAAAAAGGAAAACTCGAATTATTCGATTATTTCATTCACTTCGAAATCTTCACCATTTTGAAACGTTCGCACATCCCTAATTATAATCTTTAAATGTCGAATATCGTAAAACATACGAAAGGCTGGAAGATGCATAATTATCGATGGGATCCCAATCCAAAATAGTATTAACAATTGTACCAAAGAATGGCCAAGCGTAAATTAACTTTACATGAACTAATGCCAAGGCAACTTCCGGAAGAGCCTTTCGATGTTTCCACATTAGCATGATACTAAAACTTGTGTTACACGTAATTATTAATGATATCGACGGCAGTATGGAAGAACGTGTTATCTCAAATTATGCTAGAAGAACGTGCCATCTCAAATGATGAGAGAAGAAGGTGCTATCTCAAATTGTGATAGAAGAACGTGCTATCTCAAATTGTGATAGAAGAACGTGCTATCTCAAATTGTGATAGTAGAACGTGCTATCTCAAATTGTGCTGGAAGAACGTGCTATCTCAAACTATGAAAGAAGAACGTGCTATCTCAAGTTGTGATAGAAGAACGTGCTATCCCGATTTGTGATAGAAGAACGTGCTATCTCGATCAGTGGACATATTTTCATTGATCCGGCACTGGAATTTGGGTACTTCGGTATACAGGGCACTTTTTCTGTTAGATTATTTAATTTTTTAAAGCGATTTAGCGTCATATGAGAAAAAAATAATAAAAAATTCAATAAAATTTTTTTTTTTAATTATCAATATATGTTATTTATATTGAATTTTTAGCACAAACAAATTTTTAAAACAAAAAAATATGTAAAGACATCTCAATGTGCAGGAAAGATATTTATCTTATTATACAGGATGAACCATTTTTCTGAGTGTCGAAAGAATGACCAAAACGCGTTTTGGAGTAAAAAAAGTCCGTACTTGTCTGCACATTGAAGATGTCTTTACATATTTTTTTACAAAATACCGCAGCTGTAGGTTCTAAAAATTCAAGATAAATAACATATATTGATAATTAAAAAATATGTTGTTTATTCAAACTTATTAAATTTTTTTCTATTATCGAGCTAAATCATTTAATAAATTAAATAAGTTAACAGAAAAAGTGCTCTGTATACTAAAGTACCCCAAATTCCAGTACCGTATCAATAAAAATATGTCCACTGATCGAGATAGCACGTTCTTCTACCACAAATTGAGATAGCACGTTCTTCTAGCACAACTTGAGATAGCACGTTCTTCTATCACAATTTGAGATAGCACGTTCTTCTTTCATAGTTTGAGATAGCACGTTCTTCTAGCACAACTTGAGATAGCACGTTCTTCTATCACAATTTGAGATAGCACCTTCTTCTCTCATCATTTGAGATGGCACGTTCTTCTAGCACAATTTGAGATAGCACGTTCTTCCATACTGCCGTCGAATATTGTCATTTTCGTGAGTGTTGTAAATCGTATGTTGTCTTTTATCTCTTATTTTTATATTTTGTTGTATATTTGTACTTGTTGTGCTGCTGCCCGTCCGCCAATTCGTCCGGCCGTCTCTGTATCTATCTGTGTGTCTCGTTCTCTGTTAAACTCTGCCGACGTCTCCAACATCATCATCATCATATATGATGACAAACGTAACGTTGCGTCTAAACTTGGTTTGTCAATGCCGTCACCCGGTTGCGTTAATTACCACCATCGCTTAATGAACTTGTTCGAATCCGTCGTCGTTGCCCTTCCGGTCTACTCGACCAAACCTTCCAAACGTCGAGTCATCCCTCTTGACGGCGTTGTGTGCAACCCTCTGTTTCCAACACATGTCCCCTTTCCGACCATTGCCCCTTACACCAATTCCGCCATTACGACGATGAAAACCACCATCGTGGTCACGCAACTTTCATCCCTCTTAACCCACCACTGATCCAATACTCTCCCCTCTCCTAACTCCGTTCTTGCCTTCACGGAATCTCCACGCGCATCAACCCATCAACCCATGATGTCATAAACCCTCTGACCACCAACGTGACCGTTATCGCAACTAACTTGCTCGCTTCGTCTCGCGTTATCTTTGCTACATGCCATTTCGTGATGAAATTCGGATCAAAATCATGATTAACACCTCGACAATGACTATTAAAACCGTCTGATCACTGATAATTGATAATTGATAAATGATCATTCATAACTATCAATTGATAACTGATAACATCATTGTTAACTAATGAATGCTGATTGATGAATTTTCACTGATAAACAATACTTGATATAAAATCATTGATAACCATCAATAACTTATGATCGATAAATCGAACACTCATGTTTGATGTCTCATTCATGATAACTAATTACCTTTAATGCCTGACCAATAATCATTGATAACTCGTGAATGATGATTTTTAAATAATGACTGATTATTGATAAACTATGAATGGTCATCGATAACTGATGACTAATCAACTATAACTAATAATTGATCATTGATGACTAATCGCTTCTAATTAATAACTAACGAATAAAATCATCGATTACATCCAAATAATCATTGATCATTGACAATCACGGACGATTGATCATGACTGTAAATTGACGACTGATGACGGACAAATGACAATGACAACGTTCATTGCTTGGTAAAATCGCAAACAGTCATTGTGCGCCGATATGGCATCAGAACTGCGTTTCGCTGTGCGTTGCGGTTCTCGGCAAAAACCATCGTCAAAAGCGCGATCGCGAACAACCCCGACAGCATGCAGTCGTTGCAGTCCCCACTCGTCGTTTCGACGCAGTCGTTACTGCAGCAGCAGCCAACACGAGGAGACAACTTACATACCGAGCATCGAGATACCTCGGCTAAATGGTGTAAGTCCTGTCCTGCATGACGAGTCCTTGAATCCGACAACGCGAAACGCTTTCGAGAATCAAATGACAAATATTGTCGCACTAGTTATAAAAATGTTATTATTTTGAGTATTGAGAGAGTCATCGATGCAAGTAATTTACTTTTTCGAATCGGTAATTAACTTCATGTATTTTTTAGTTTATTTCACACCCAGAAAAACGATCTAGTCGTAGGTACCATAATCATTTGTTTGATTATTTTTTAGTTACTTTCAAGAAAATTTTCTTTCCATCCAATTTTGGGCAATATTTACTTCCACTATATTTATTCATTTGAATGCTCTGTCATCGAGAAACAGGCGTTGAAGAAAAATTCTATTCGTTGCTACTAAATACCTAAAGTAAATGTCCCAATACCCGACCATCTAAGAGGCAACGAAAAAGTTGACTCGTTTTTCGCGTTCAAAAATAAACTATTTTCTATAACAACTATGACTATTGGAAAGCTTGAAGTCTCTAGTTTCCAAGACACAGTGTATAGTTGTTTCTATAATTAGTTGTTTATTCATAATAACCGAAAATACGGAGAAATGTAAATGTACCAGTACCTGACCACCCGTTTTTCTATATGACCCAATATCCGACCACACATTATGACCCTATAACCGACCACTCATCTCTATGGTGGGGGGAAGGGAGGGGGTGAATTGAGAAAAATGCGTCGTTGCTCGGAGAATGTGTCACCGAAACTTTGAGGTTATGCACGAATAATATACATGTCAGCGGATGTCCGGTTACTGGGACTGAACATAGTCGCGCGCAAGTAGCAAGTACCGATATCCGGACACATGGTCGATTATCGGTACAAGATACATTTCGTATGTACCAATATCCGGACATGAAAATTAAGTACTTGAGGGGGTCGAGTCAGCGTCAAAACGGCGATTTTTAATTATAATTTATAATTTTTGTAGAATGCCTACAAATATGATGTATCGTCCACCATTTGAGGTACCAAATGAACAATTTTTTGGGACTAGTTAAAACCCTTGAGGTGCACCGGTGTCCTGAAAAACCTAGTTCTGAGTTCTCTCACTCTGCGCATGATTCAGAAAGAGCTGCTAGACGGATTTTGTTCTACGACATCTCATTTCCTTCGTAACGCTTCTTCCCACGGGATGAACGCGGCACATTTTGATTCAAGTCAAAATTGTGACCAGGACAATGCCTGGAAAGTTCAAAATAGGCTACCAATTTCAAAACTGGCCTGCAACTCTGAAATAAAGGGCAAACAACGAAATGTGCCGCGTTCATCCCGTGGGAAACAGCGTTACGAAAGAAATGAGACGCCGTAGAACAAAATCCGTCCAGCGGTTCATTCTGAATCATGCGCAGAGTGTAAAAACTCAAAACTAGGATTTTTAGGACACCGGTGCACCTTAAGGGTTCTAACTAGTCCCAAAAAATTGTTCATTTGGTGCCTCAAATGGTGGATATAACATCATATTTGTAAGTATTCTACAAAAATTATAATTTATTATTAAAAATCGCCGTTTTGACGCTGACTCGACCCCCTTAAAACGCATTTTTGGCTAATTGAGACAACATGATCAAATTAGTGCTATCTTCCCGAATAGAAACAGCTAAGGCTCAGTTCGAAAACAATAAAAACCACTTCGAAATAGCTTCAATAAGATATCGCGATTCCTTAGTTCTTCAGCTTAGATAATGGCTTCCGTGCCCCGAATAGTACGCGTGCTGTCATATTTATCCAAAATTAAATTACAGACGATTCTTGAACTATTAAAAGTAGTGTCGTATACGTAGATTATGAATTCTGGATGTTAAATCAATTCACAGTTTAAGATTTCTCTGAAGTGAACGCTTAACTTGCTGATATATTGGTTCAAGTTGTCGGCACTGGGACGTGGTCGGGTATTGGGACATTAACCTTATTCACCCGTAATCTCATCCCGTCATATATCTACAGATTTGTCAGTACCCCAAAAATCCGCCAGGTGGCTACCTCTCGCACAAGCGAACCTGCCTCTCGACGCGTATATCGTTTCCATGCTCGTCCATGTTTGATATCCTTATTTTTCCATATGAATATTTAAGACATTGAACATTGCAGCAAAATGCAAGATGGTCGAATCCCCAAAAAGGATTCCCATAAAAAAGGGTCTTTTTCTTTTCCCTTCTGTTAAAGAATATACGAAGCTTTACGAAATTGTAGACTTCATATGTGTAGCTGTACATATTCAAAGATTGAAATGTTTAAAAATACATATTGTGTAAATATTCAAAAAAAATTATTTCATTTAAATACATATTTGTTCAGTTTGAAATAATATTTATTAATATTAAATAAAAGTTTATTAGATTTTTATATTTTTCTAGTAGGTCATTCAAAAAAAAAAATTCGTCGACATGAATATAGTTGTATGAGGCCGGCCTACAACTAAAAAATGTATTTGGCTCGACTAGGATTTAGTTAAATGTACTAGATCTTTTTTCTGGATGCAACGATATTTGATTCGACTTGTGATTATATTTTCTCGATAATCGGAGCTTTGCGATTATTGATTATTACTAGAAAAAAAATAGTCTCGTGTTTCACTTTGTTGGATTCCAAGATCGAACTTTTTTCGCACTGCATTTTATCTCTCTCTCTCTCTCAGACGTCAGTTGAGAATTCAATTATAACAATGCATTCGGTTGTTCATGTTTCCGTAGACGCCGCAGCAATGCATATATGTAAAATATCCGGTTGAAAAGCCAGAAACGACGATTCGTTGGCTCTGGACGCATGAATAGAATTTCGATAACGTATCGACGAGGGAGATAGCCGGTTTATATAAACACGAGAGATAGAGAGGAGAATCAGCCGCTACCAGAGTTCGGTCTCCAGGTGGCTCGATAATTTATTAGGCATTGATAGCAAAAGCTCGCTTCGGTAATTACCGGTTCAGGCAGAACCGAAATCTCTTCCACGTTGCTTTATATAATATATGGGTCATTCCATGTCAAATAGGTCAATAGTTGGAATCGAACCCTTTCAATTTCGACGCAATTCGGTCAGAAGTTTTCTTTTACCAGAAAACGAAGTTCTACCAAGGGAAAAAAATCAAAAAATTTTTTTTTCGAAAGATATGCGAAATTCAAAATATCACCATTTTTTTCATTTTTTCAAGTTTGTTTTTTAAATTAATAAATAAATTAAAAACTATTATAGTTACGAAAAAATCGTTCTGAGCCTATCTTAAAGAATATACTTGGGGCTACGAAAAAAAAATTCCGAAAAAAATGTTGAAAAATGATGAATTTAGAGAATTGAGAATTTTAAAAATCGTGAAAATCCACGATCAATATTAAATTTTTGGTTCAACTTTTGTATAACACCTTGTGGTGATCTTAAAAGATCCCGAAATTTTCAGAATTGCGTTTTGGTTTTCAAATAAAATATGCATTTTTGAATTATGGTAAAAAATATTTTTTTTCTACCCCTAAGTTAAGTTCAGTTGAGCAATCATGTAATTTTGTAATTTTGAGCAGTAAAAATTTCTATTGATGACATAAGATTTCAATTATGTTTTTGTTTTTATATTCTTATGTGATTAATTGAAATTTTTGCAGCTCAGAAATACAAAATTACATGATTGCTCAACTTTACTTAACTTAGAGGTAAAAAAATATTTTTTACCATAATTCAAAAATTCATATTAAATAAAAAACGTAATCCTTAAAATTTCAGAATTTTTTAAGATCAATCCAAATAAACTCGAAAAATTGAAAAAATAGTGTAACTCAATTTTGCATAACTTTCGAAAAAAATTAAATTTTTTTTTTTTCCTTTGGTAGAACTTCGTTTTATAATAAAAGAAAACGTCTGACCCAATTTCATCGAAATTGAAAGGAGTCGATTCCAATATTGGGCGATTTGATCTGGAATTACCCAAATATATATATTCAATAGCATTGTTGTTGCCGACGTTGTTTCCTCGATGATAATGATAATGATAACGAGTATCTTGGTGGAATAACGTTGAAGAGCTTAATGAATGGATTCTCGAGAAAATTCAGCTTTCAATCATTTTCAACTTGAGCAAATTTCTTTTAACTCAAGCTTATATGGATCTTCAGCCAGGGTTGCGAAATTTTTTATAAAAAAGTAATGCATTAACCATTACTTTTTTTATAGCTTATGAAAATAATGTCCATTAACCATTGAAATTAAATGGTTAATGAAAATAATTTCCATTAATCATATCTGGGAATTCTAAAATATTGATTTCTCTGATTCTTAAGGTCATAAACAATTGTATCAAATAATTCAAAAATTAATTTTCATTAGTTGCAAATGAGAACGATGCATTTTTCGTTTATTCTCGTTCTCTGTTTTCTGCAACCAACTCTTCATTGAGTCTAAGAAAATTGGTCCTCGAAGAGCTGCACTGGCTTTTGCAAAATTAGTGCCTTATTTTCGGCTTAATTCTAGACGAAGTATTAAAGACAATTTTGAAAATATAAAATAGGTAAAGAAATGATTTAAAAAATAAAAAACGTAAAAATGTGATTTTTTCCAAACAAAAAATTAATCTTTTTTTTGTCAATCAATCGATTTATAGAACGGAATCTAAGAACCGAGGAATTTAATCAATCACGCCATACCGTTCATGTCGAGACCAGTTTTCCGGTCGCCAATTTCCCGAGAGGCCCATTTTCCGGAGGTTGAATTTTCCGGTTACCATTCACTAAAGCTCCGAAATACGACCATTCAATATTTGTGTAATAAGAAAAACTTACTTTTCGTGCTAATATCGTTAACGTTTCATCGTAATCCGTCGTTACTTTCAAAACGAATAATTGCTAGCTCAAACTATCGTGTAAGTAATTTGCAAGCTGTAAAGTACAGTGATCGGTATATATTTTTTCAGTACAAAAACATTGCATGAATTATTACAATTGCCATATTTTGTTCATCAAGGCTGTTCGTATATTTTTTACTTCAAATTTTATATTTTAAGTGTCATGTTTGTAAGAATTGTTGAACACATTGTTGACTTTTCCTAACTGCGACTGGTAGAGGTAAGGTTGGAGAGTAAACATGTTAAAATTTAATATAAATAATATATTTCTGTTTTAATTACAAGACTTTGCATGAAGTTCTATCACATCGACAATTAGTGGCAATTGATAATTGAAAATAAAGCGTCAAACGTCAATGATTGAGTGAATAATGATGATCGGCAATAATCATTCAGCACATAGAAACGAAAGGCAAGATCATGTCACGAATGCAATTTTTTTTGTCCAATCACATTTCCGGTCCCGCGTCAATTACAGGAGACAAACCGAAGATCGATAAAGACGATTTTCATCGAATTTAATCGAAATCGTGATTCGGACGAATAATTTTAATGCCCGAACGTAAAAAAAAACGCATTCGCTCTTGAATTTCACTGTGATGGTAAAAATCGATAAAGTTCGTTTCCAATCCGGCGCAAACAAGTCGGAAATACATTTATAGCGTTGCCTACCCACACGGAAATGTAATATACCGGAAAATATATTTTTCGATATACGTAAAAATATATTTAAAATATATTTAAAGTGTACATTATATATTCTAAATACATTTTAGATGTATCTAAAATGTATATCAGATATATATTAAATATATAATACGTATATTCCATATAAGAAATATACTCAAAAATATATTCGTGATAAGTACATTTTCGGCAGAAAATATTTCTTTGAAATATATATTAAATATATTTTAGATATATGATTATTGTGCATAAAAATATATTTTTTGATATATGTAAAAACATATATTGTGTATATTGAAACACCAATTAAAAATGTATCTAAAATATATAGAACATGCACTCAATATATATGTTTGATATATTTAGTATATATCTTCAATACATTTTTTATATTTATATTGTAATATTTTTAAATAGATTAAAAATATACCTAAAATCATATTTGTAATACATACATTTTCGGACAAAATATACTTAATATATCCAAAAATATATTTTCCGTAATATTTGCCGATATATTTTATTTCTATGTGGATATGCGCGCTTGTCCCGCAGCATCGGATGAAAGATATTGACCCGCAGGGATCTATACAGGATGCCACAAAAGTAACGGGAAGAATATTTCCTCAGCTAAGATATTTTTCATAAAGGTCAATATCATTCTTGTAGAAAAGACGAGGAATTCAATGGTGACCTTAATTTTGCCCTTGATAACCGCGAAATAACCTTGATTATCTTAAAGGTTATTTCAAGGTCAATTTTCTTAAAATGGAAACCCCTTTTTCGACATTGGCAATGGATAGAGCGGAAAATGTTACGTTCAAGTATGTACTGAGATCATAGGTACATTTTGAACTTGATGGCTAAGGTCAATTAAACTCAAATACGGTGTGGATACCTCTTCGAATAGAAGCTTTTCAAATTCTTTCGTAACGAACAAAGTTTTTATTTTTAACAAGAGGCATTGAGGTAGTGACCTTGACGATGACCTTCAAGGTGATTTTAAGGTCAAGTTTTGTTTTTTTAATGGAATCCTGTTTATTTGAGTTCTGAAATCAATATAACAAACAGTTTTACATTAAAATTAAGAGATTTGGAAAAGATCAATCGGTTTTCGGAATAAGTTTGATTTCAGAACTCAAAAATACAGGTTTCCATTAAAAAAACGAAAGTTGACCTTGAAATCATCTTGAAGGTCATCGTCAAGATCACTACTAAATGCTCCTTGTTTAAATTAATAATTTTGCTCGCTGCGAAAGAATTGGAAAAGCTTCTATTTCCAGGGATATCCACACCTTGTTCAAGTTTGATTAACCTTAGAGGACCTTCAAGGTCAAAATGTACAGATGATCTAAATAAATATTTAAACGTAAAATTTTCCGCTCTATCGATTACCGATGTCAAAAAGGGGGTTTCCATTTGAAAAAAGCGTTGACCTTGAAATAACCTTGAGGGTAATTGTCAAGCTCAAAATTAAGGTTTAAATCCCTCGTCAAAAGTTACTACAAGAATGACCTTGACCTTCCAGTTACTTTTGTGACATCCTGTATAGTATATATGACTTTTTTCATTTTATATGTGACAAATTCTGCAATTTTCATTCCCGGTGGAAATCCCATTTCCTTCTCTTTGGAAAAACGTGTAATTTTAACCCAGCATCAAACGAATTGACTGACGTTAAAATTTTTTCCAGGTGAAATTTTTTTCAAAATTTCTTTAAATTTTTTTAATTCGTTCATAAAAGTCAAAGGCCAGTGACTGAAATTTAATGTCCTCGGGAATGAAACCATATTGCGCGATTTTTTTTTTAATGTGTTATTTTATAATTATATAATATTTTATAGCAAAATGGCTCTTCAAACGTCGCTACTTGATCAGCGTAATTCAATCTTTTCAATCGACCGACCGAAGCTCGACGAGAGCATTCTGCCAATTTAAATATTCTTTTATATACCAATTCGCGACTCGGAAACTCGGAACTTATTTCTCATACATTACGGATACGTGCCCGATGCCAAATTAGTTTCCGCAGTACCGGAGCCGGAAATTCGTATCGTACGACATGTGTATATATTAGGGTGGTTCTTATTTGGGGTATGTTGTTTTATCTTTTGTAGATAGTCCTAAATTAGTTTTAAATAAATAAATAAAAATGCATACCAAATTTCTGCTCGATACCTCAATTTTAACCTGACCCCCACGGCAGTCGAAGTTTTAAAGGGGAAATACGTGTGTTTTATACGGTCAATGATTTTAACATTTTTTCAACTTAGGTAATATTGATTTAAAAATTTGAAACTTGGCACATATATTGCTCATAGTAGAAGGTATATTTGTAGTATTTTATCAAATTTTTCATCCTCAATTTTCGACATACTTTCCCATTAAAATGTTTGGACACATTTGTTGAATTTCGGGCCACACTAAAAGTTCGATTGCGGAGTCAATAATGAAGATAGCTAAATTTTCCAAGCGGCGTTCGAAAGAGGACATATTTACCTTCATTTTGCTTCTTTAGAAATTTCTCTACGATTTTTTTTTAGCCCGGTACGCACTTTTGAACATAGTCATTGGTCCGGTACGCACTTTTGAACATGACCATCGGCCATGTTCAAAAAAGCTCACCGGGCTAAAAAAAAATCGTAGAGAAATTTCTAAAAAAGCAAAATGAAGGTCAATATGTCCTCTTTCAAACGCCGCTTGGAAAAGTTAGTTACCTTCATTATTGACTTCGCAATCGAACTTTTAGTGTGGTGCGAAATTTGGCAAATGTGTCCAAACTTTTGAGCGGGAGGGTATGTCGAAAATCAAGGATGAAAAATCTGATAAAATACTACAAATATACCTTATACTATGAGCAATATATGTGCCAAGTTTCAAATTTTTAAATCAATATTAACTAAGTTGAAAAAATGTTAAAATCATTGACCGTATAAAATACACGTACTTCCCCTTTAAAACTTCGACTGCCGTGGGGTTCAGGTTCAAATTGAGGTATCGAGCTGAAATTTGGTATGCATTTTTATTTATTCATTTAAAAGCGATTAAGGACTAACTACAAAAGATAAAACAACATGCCCCAAATAAGAACCACCCTAGTGTATATACGTAAAAACCACTACAATTTTCAGGCACCCTTAATACAGCATTCGTGCGAGCCAATTGGAAACGAGACAAAGCAAAAAAAAACAATACTGCAAATAGAAAATTTGCACACTGCTTTCCAATTTTTATTCATAATTCACAAAGCTTTTGCCATGAGGAAGAACGGAGATTAATTTCGGCTTCCCCGAAAAGGAAATTTTGCGATGCCAAAACATGCGGAACTAATGTACAAATTTTAACTTTTTAGGGTTTTGCATATTAATAAAGTTTCAGCTGTTTTTATTCAAAAAAGTTATTTTTTATTTTTTTATTTTATAATTTTGAATCCTTCGATCCATTCTTGAAGAATTCAGTGATAAAAAACCTTGATGACCATTCTCATTGTGCAAAAAATTTAAGAGCAGTATTTTGAATACTGAGAAAAATAACAAATGATACCATATTTTTTGGAAAAAAATTCAAATTAAATTTTACGTTAATCGTTGAATGGATCCTTAACAAATTCATCAGTGAAGAACCTTAAAACTATATTATCTCTGTAAAAATTTGTAGTACAATATTTTGAATTCTAATGTACACCGTGTTTTTCAAAAAATGCAACATTTTATACAATTTTGACCTTCTGATCGATTTTTACCAAATTCAACAGCGAATAATCTTGGTCACTATATTAACTACAAGTTAATATGTAAAGGACAATAATTTAAGATTTGTACAAATTGAACTGCCCTTTACTGTGAAAAAAATGCGAAAAAATCAATTAAAATTTGACACTCGTTAGAAGTAGGACTGAAATATTCTCAAACATAGAAATATTGGCGTTTGACCTTTTCAATATTTTAGCTTGATAACACAAAACGTTCTAAAGTTTTTTCTAAGTACAATTTCTTGACATTTTTACAAATTTTAAGCTCATGGCCATAAAGTCAAAAAAAATCATACATACTTGCTTTATTATGAAACAAAAAAAATGATAAAATCAATATCCAATAAACCTCACTTACGCCTACGTTTCAGGGTATGGTAAGAAAATCCAAAACCGATGAACTTTATCGATCAATTAGTTCGATTAATTTTTTCATTTGGAATTGACTCATGTGAGGGTCGTTCAAAACGAATAAAATACCTTTTTTCTGTCGGAAATTTCGATGTGGCTAACACGCGCGCGTGGAATGGATGAATTATATCAGCAGGAGGCTGGTGCGTTGCCGATGACGGAGATGAAGAAATCATTGAGCTTCGATCAAGCGGGTCCGTGCCGTGGCGGGAACACCTAGCACAGGCCTCCGGCTCAGCATCATCGTCAGCAGCAGCAACAGCAGCCGCAGCAGCCGCAGTTGCAGCAACCACCGCCGCCGCCGTCAACCTGTCGGATGACACCCACGCACACGCATCACACACACTGCCACTCCCATTCCCACAATCACAGTCACACGCACAAACATCAACCACCGCCGAGGACGAGACGGGGTTCTTCGGGCATCACTCTGGGTCAAGGTGAGTCGATTCTACAGTTAAGTTCATATAAAAAGTCAGATGACCCTGAAGAGCTGGGCATTACCACAAAAACATTACTGGAGTTAACAAGTCAGATGACCCTGAAGAGTTCAGGCATTAAGCTGGGTCCAGGTGAGTCGATCCCACAGTTAAGTTCAGTTGAGAAGTCAGATGACCCTAAAGAGTTAGACATTACTATAAAAGCATTACTGTACTCAAGAAGTCAGATGGCCCTGAAGAGTTGAAGCATTACGCTGGGTCAAGGTGAGTCGATCCCACAGTTAAGTTCAGTTAACAAGTCAAATGACCCTTAAGAGTTAGGCATTACTATAAGAGCATTACTATAGTCAACAAGTCAGATGAGCCTGAAGAGCTAGGCATTACTATAATAATATTACTATAGTTAACAAGTCAGATGACCCTAAAGAGTTAAGGCATTACGCTGGGTCAAGGTGCGTCGATCCCACATTTAAGTTCAGTTAACAAGTTAGATGATCCCAAAGAGTTAGGCATTACTAAAGAGCATTACTGTAGTCAACAAGTCAGATGACCTTGAAGAGTTAAAGCATTACGCTGGGTCAAGGTGAGTCGATCCCACAGTTAAGTTCATATAACAAGTCGGATGACTCTGAAGGGCTAGGCATTACTATAAAAACATTACTATAGTTAACAAGTCAGATGACCCTGAAGAGTTAAGAAATTATACTGGGTCGAGGTGAGTCGATCCCACAGTTCAGTTCAGTTAACAAGTCAGATGACCCTAAAGAGTTAGGCATTACTATAAGAGCATTACTATAGTCAAGAAGTCAGATGACCCTGAGGAGTTAAATCATTACGCTGGGTCAAGGTGAGTCGATCCCACAGTTAAGTTCATATAACAAGTCGGATGACCCTGAAGAGCTAGGCATTACTATAAGAGCATTAATATAGTCAAGAAGTCAGATGACCCTGAGGAGTTAAAGCATTACGCTGGGTCAAGGTGAATCGATCCCACAGTTAAGTTCATATAACAAATCGGATGACTCTGAAGAGCTAGGTATTTTTACAATAACATTACTATAGTTAACAAGTCAGATGACCTTGAAGAGTTAAGGCATTACGTTGGGTCAAGGTGAGTCGATCCCGCAGTTAAGTTCAGTTAACAAGTTAGATGACCCTGAAGAGTTAGGCATTACCATAATAACATTGCTATAGTTAACAAGTCAGATGACCTTGAAGAGTTGAGAACCAAAAAAAAAGAAAATTGCAAAACCATTGCGAAGTGTTTTTTGGTTGAATCAATGTGGTTGACCCAATTTTGAATCCCGTTAATCGTCATCGCGTCACGAGTAAGTTAGTCAATTTTCATAAATAAAGTATATTCAAAGAAACTCATAACTTCTACATATCGTAAGTCGTTCATATTAAGTAGAAAGTTCAGAATATTCAGAAGCCATTATATTATAGCTAGGAAATATTTTCGCTTATTAACTCAAGCAGATTAATAGGTTGCGCATGATAATAACTCAAATCTACTGAAATGTCTAAAGTCAAGTTAATTGTCAATAACTATGAAATCAATATACAAATATTTTTAAGTCACGTTGAAATATTTTTCAGCTTAATTACTTGAAAAACCTATTTTCGGGTCAAGAATAAACTCAGTCAAGTTGAGTTAAAAACTATATATATTTGCAACTTCTTAGTTTGAGTTATTCAATTTATGAATAGTAAAACCAACTGATTCACTTATTCGCTAACGATATTTCGAATCATCGAATCTCATGAGTCATCTTCATGTTGTATTATTAACTAATTAAGACATTCACTCACGATATCTGCATCAAATTAATCAATTATCTTCAGTCTTGCAGTTTTTATTTTCACTTCTGTTTTTACTGCTCAGCGTTGATAACTCTATAAACATAGAATTAAGTTACTAAATGATAAAGAAGGGTTGCAGCGATTAGGGGAAACCTAAAAATAATAGGGAATAGAAAATTGGTAAGGTTAATCAGGGCAATTACGGAGAATTTCTTGATTTTCCAGAAAAAATTGAAAAAATTTATCTTCTATAAAAAGAATCCCAAGTTTTATTTGACCAGCGAGCACAAGAATTCAAACCAAATATTTAGAAAAAGGGAGCTGGTTCCTTAATGAAAAAGGCTCCAAAATTAACTCCTTTACTTTAAAAAAATGTCTTCTCATCTAAAGCTGAAAAGAAGAAAAAGCTCTCTATATCTCTGGTGATGGTCAATTGCATTTAAATCAAATCCCACCTTATTCTCATTCTGGTTAAGAAAAATTGAGTATTTGGACCACTTGTTCAGGGAATGCAATTATTAACCCCAGAACTACAAACCCATTTCTTTTACCTTTAAACTACAAACCGGGGTAAATATTTACCCCACAGGTTTCTTGCTCGTAAAATCGTTTTGAAAGCAGTAATCAGACTCATAAGTATATGAATCTCTTTGTTTTTTCATGCCAAAGAGAATTATGAAGAGCAAATTCAATTTCATCAAGGTTTAGTTCGTGAAAAATCGATAAATACCTAAAAGTGCTGAAAAACGACAAAAATTCATAACTATATATCTAATCAATCTATAAAGAGGACACATGAGGCTTTTAGAAAATAAATGTTTTTTTATTTGGGACTCTGAAAATGCAAAAAATTGGGAAATCGTCTTGACTCCGTCACAGTAAACAAGGAACTGAGTGGTCTCGTGACCTCGCCCTACTGTTGGAACCTTGAACTGAATTACGATGCAGGTCCTGAGTCGATGATGTCACTGACTAACTTAGGAAAGTAGTTCAAAGTTCGCCTGGGGTAGATATCTACCCTGGTTTGTAGTTCTAGGATTAATTTTTTTGTCAATGATCGATATCCATGGAATTTCCTGAGTAAATGATAACACTCTTATCAGGAGGTGACCACCCTGAGAGCATATTATGGAGGTTCGATTGCGATCTCGCGGGTGAACCCGATGTGGTTATCTCGCCACCGCCGCCACCGCCACCGCCATCGGCAGCGGTTTCGAGAACCACGACACTTTGACCAATACTCGAGGAAGTTCCTACGGGTGTGCCCGATCAAAAGGAACTCCCAACACAGGCTAACATGATCGTCAATGTCGATCAGAAGGAAACGTGCTTATAGCACATGTGATCCCCGGTGCGAATCGACGATGCGAGTCATTGAAACAACGCGTGTGACAACCGCGGTCAAAATTATGCAACCAATGACTTTTGGGTTTTTTGACTGGGTTTTTCGACTTGGAGTTTTCTCTCGTTCGGCAAAAACCCCAAAATTCCTGGCCAAAGTAGATCAGACATTTTGGGGAGGAAAAAAAATGAACGAAGGAATACCAAATTTATCGTTGTTCGATTGCGAGTGATTATTTCGTGATTTATATGCTGTCTCTGTCGCGCAGATGCCCGATTTCCCGGACCAACATTTTTTCGAATTCGTCACTGCCATGAATTGCAAAAAAGAAAATTGAAAAAAAAATCCCAATGCGCGAATATGGAAAGAGAGAGAGAGAGAGAGAGAGGTTATAAAAATGTTCTCTCCCGAATGAAGACGATTAATAGTCGAGAGAATGAGAATGAAATTTTACTGGAATAGAAAAACGCGGTCCCCGAATCGAGCTTTGGCCATTGTAAATTTTGTAAATTCGTAGCAAATGTAGTCGAATATGAAAGAAAAGGGAGAGAAAGAGTTATGCATGTGGGATTAAAAGTACGAGCGCTGGGAATGGAAATTCGCCCGAAGCGAATTTAACGATTTATACATAAAATGTATCATATATATATATAAACACATATGTATATGGGTCCTTCCATGTCAAATCGATCAATAGTTTGAATTGCCCCCTTTCAATTTCGACGAACTTTGGTCAGAAGTCTTTTTTTATCATAAAACAAATAGTTCTACCAAAGGAAAGAAATCTATTTTTTTTTTCGCTAGTTATGCGAAATTCAAAACTTCACTATTTTTTCAATTTTTCACGTTTATTTTTCAAATATCTCGAAAACTATTATATTTACAAAAAAATAATTCTGGGTTTGTCTTGAAAAGTATACTTGGGGCTACGAATAAAAATATCCCGAAAAAAAAATTGAAAAATGATGAATTCGGAGAATTTCGAATTTTTTTAAATCGTGAAAATCCACTATCAACATTAAATTTTTTGTTCGATTTTTTTAATACAATACCTTGTGCTGATCTTGAGAGATTCTGAAATTTTTAGAATTGCGTTCTTTCCTTTCAGAAATATTAAGTTTTAAATTATGCCAAAAAAATTAAATTTTGCCCTAAGTTAAGTAAAGTTGAGCAATCATGAAATTTTGTAATTATGAGCAGTAAGAATCTGAACTAATGACATAAGAATGTAGAAACGCAAATTCAATTATGTTTCTATTTTTACATTCTTATGTCATTAATTAAATTTTTTACTGGTCAAAATTACAAAATCACATGATTGCTCAACTGTAATAAACTTGGAGATAATCAAAAAATTTGTTGACCAAAATTCAACATTTCATATTTTTAAAAATAAAAACGCGATTCTAAAGATTTAAGTATATTTTAGAACCAGTACAAGCTCTATATAGAAAAAATTGAACCAAAAATTTAATGTTGATCGTGAATTTTTACGATTCTTAAATATTCAAAATTCTCCAAATTCATCATTTTTCAAAATTTTTGTTCGAACTATTTTTTTTTTCTTAGTCTCAAGTATACTCCTTAAGACGAACGCAGAACGATTTTTCCGTAACTATAATAGTTTTCGAGATATTTAAAAAATAAAATTGAAAAATTGAAAAAATTCTGGAACTTTGAATTTTGCATAACTTTCGAAACAAATTTTTTTCCTCTGGTGGAATTTCTTTTGATGAAAAAAAAAACTCCTGGCCCAATTTCATCGAAATTGAAAGGGGTCGATTCCAACTATTGGTCGATTTGACATGGAATGACCCATATGTACATCTATAGCTCTCGAATCTGACCAGTTTGATGATTATCGCGAGTTTATACACACGAACGATTATTAAGACTAGATAGGTGAAAGATTTTTTATAATGAATGCGAAGTTAAAAAGAGTTAAAAAAAAAAACCCGGTACAAATTCACTCTTCGATCCTGACACGCGTACATCTATATTATATTGTTATAAACAGCGTAATGTGTATTGTTGTATGAACGTAAACAAGAAAATTGCAAATCGTATCACCTGTCCGACCAAGCTTTTTGTTTCCAGTAAACAATGTAATTCGCGATAACACCAGAGGAAAATGTGAACAATAGACTGATTCAAAAGAAGCGACTATTTTTTGTTTTTCGAAGAAACGCATTAAATACTTTCAGGGAGGTGAATAAAGGAGCCTGTTAAAATTAGAGCTCTTAATAAAAATATCTAGAGGTCCCTCTTCGCATATTTTTATTTCCCATTTAAATAACACGGGAAAAGAAAATTTCAAACTTTGACATTTTATATCTCAGCTTCAAGTCAATGCACCAAAATAAACGACACATATTCTTGTAGAGAATTGAACGCTCTACAAAAAAGATCTTTTATGATTTTTCGATAAACTCACTCCTTCAAAAGTTATTCACGTGTTAATATATATGTATATTAGACTGTGAATATGGGTGAATTTATGTTGTTCATTTCTTTAATAAATAAGAAATTTATGTTAATGCAATTTAAACTTTTGTTTCAGGAAAGATTTTACGATATTTAGTAAAAAGTTTCAACATTTTGCCGGAAACTATGAGAAAAAGTAAAATTTACTCTTTTTTTTAAATTTAACCTCGAATAACTTTTGAAGGAGTGAGTTTATCGAAAAATCATAAGAGATCTTTTTTGTAGAGCGTTCAATTTCCTACAACAATATGTGTCGTTCATTTTGGTGCATTGACTTCAAGCCGAGATATAAAATGTTAAAGTTTGAAACTTTTATCCCGCGTTATTCAAATGGGAAATAAAAATATGCGATGAGGGACCTCTAAATATTTTCATTAAGAGCTCTAATTTTAACAGGCATCTTTTTTCACCTTCCCGAAAGTATTTAATGCGTTTCTTCGAAAAACAAAAAATAGTCGCTTTTTTTAATCAGTCTAGTGAACAATTAGCTATATTTTCTCGGGGACCCTGCACCATTTTACTGCCAAACGAATTACTACAGCAGTCTGCGTTCTTATCTCTGGAAATCGATAACCGGATATCGGTGGTTCGACCAATATCGATACCGAAAAAAATTATTACGTTGCGGTCTGACCACTCGACAAAAAGATAAAATGCATTTCCTTTCATAAAATGAATCACGCGATGAGCCAAAGCTCAATGAAAAAAAAAATAACAAAATTACCATGATAACAGAATAACCGAATTATTGAGTGGGTCATTCCATGTCAAATCGACCGATAGTTCGAATCGACCCCTTTCAATTTCCATGAAATTTGGTCAGACGTTTTCTTTTATCATAAAACAAAGTTCTACTAAATGAAAAAAAAATTTGCACATAGCTTCCTCATTTTTTTTCCGTCGTTCGTCAATACTCCTTTATGAGGATCTCTTTGACCATCCTTATGACATGTATGTTTATTATCATGGCTTCCTCATGAAGGAAGCTTCACGAACGACGGAAACAAATGAAGAAGCCGTGTGCAAATTTCAAATTTGCATGATTTTTTAGCAATTCCGTTCGATTACATTATTCATTGTTTTTGTCGTCCAGTGTATTGGTGCTAGAGAAGTGAACTCGATAGCTGCTAAATTGGGAAACTTAGTGTTACCAAGTATTTGTCGAAAATTTCAAAATTTTTTTGCGAACGAACATCTTGAGCATTTTTCACCAAATTCAACCCTAACCATTTTTATCATCTAGTGTATTTGTGCAAAAAGTTTTAGCTCGATATTTCTGAAAATGCGGATGTTGGAGGGTTAACAAAATTTGGATGCAAATTTCAAAAAAAAAATTTCAACCGAACCTCTCACGCGATTTTTATGAAATTCAGTATTATTTTTCATTGTCATTGAGTGTATCGTCAAAAAAAAAATCAGCTCGATCGATACAAAATTACAAAAGTTAGAGAACTTACAATTTTTTTGCGAAAAATTAATTTTTTTTTTCAAACCGAACTTCTTGAGCGATTTTTTCCAAATTCAATCCCAACCTTCCTTATTATAAAGAGGATCTGCACATAAAATTTCAGAGTGGTAACTACAAAATTACGAAAGTTAGACGACTAACAAATAATTTACAGAAAATACAAAATCCAGCCAAATAGACAAATATTTTGCAATTAAAAAAAAATTGCACTTAGAACAGGGACATACGTAGTCTACTTGTATACCAAATTTCAAGTCGATCGCCCAAAGCGTTCTCCAGACATATTCATTTTAAGGAAAGCACAAAGCGTAGACACACACACACACACACACATACGCCCGGACATTTTTTCTAAATGTGATTCTCGACGTTTTGGGATATTTTGAACGTACTGACATGGAAATTGCGAAAAAAAAAAATTTCGCGAAAACAAAGCTTCCTTAATGAGGAAGCAAAAATTACCAATTTTTTTTTTCAAAAGTTATGTAAAATTTCACCATTTTTGCAGGTTTTCAAGTTTACTTTTTTAATATCTCAAAAACATACTCTTTGAGATGAACCCAGAACGATTTTTGTAACTATAATAGTTTTTGAGATATTTGAAAAATAAACTCGAAAAATTGAAAAAATGGTGAAATTGTGAATTCTGCATAACTTTCAAAAAAAAAAAAAAATTCCCTTTGGTAGAACTTTGTTTTATGATAAAAGAAAACTTCCGACCAAATTTCAACGAAATTGAAAGAGGTCGATTCCAAATATTGGTCGATTTGACATGAAATGAGCCAGGTGTTGAAGATTGAAACAAGAACGTTTGAATTGTCGATATAACGGCCTATGATGGAAATAAAAAAACTATTTATCGCGACGAATTTTAAAAAACTGCACGAGTAACGTTGCAAACAAGCAAGCTGATTGTTCACGAGAATCTACCGAAGTGAAAAAAAAAAACAAAAAAAAACAAAACACAAAAGTTACGATTGTCTGTAAATAATATACGAGAATGAATAGAAAATACGAGATCGAGTTAAGGATTATTGGTCCGTGAATTTCCAACTGAAAGAAATTTCGTAATGTTCACTTTCGAGAAGCAAATGTAAATGAAACTCATCCACGAAAACATATCCAAAATTCTCGACGTTTCATCGTACATTTAACTAAATGAAGTTTGAAAAAATTGTTCAAAAAAATTCAAATGTTTTGGATAAACGAATAAACTTAGGTTGTCAATATTTTTGCAATTTCGATTTTTGCACTTTTAAGGGTCGTTATTTTTTTCGTAATTCTTTTTCGACTTTCGATTTTATTTGCTTCTGGTAAACTCACACTCCATCTCAATCCTGAGGAATGTGGGTGAATATTTAGTGCAAGTTTTTTGGAATCAAAGTTTTGCACTTCAACTTTAAACTATTAAATGTTGGCAAACGTCTTACTAAAATTTTGGCAGAAATAGCATTTTCGAAATCCCAAAATCGCACAATTCTTCAGGACATTGATTATTCATGATGGAACAAAAGTTTTTGTTCTAATTAAAATCTGTGCGATTTTTCAAATAAGTTATCGTTCTCAGTATTTTAGGACTTGCAGGTTATTTTTGTTATTTTATTTTTATTTTTATTTTTTATTTTATTTTTATCTCCATTATACTCGCAATCAAACTTCTAATTCGAAATTGGGCGAAAACAGCATTTTTGAAATTCTAAAAAGACAAAACCAATATTTTGGAATTTCGGTTGTCGGATTTGAAATGGTCGATTTTTTTCTTCATTTTTATTCTATTTTTTTCTCATCTCCATTAAACTCGCACTGAAACTCAATCCTAAGGAATGTGCGAGAATATTTCGACGACAGTATGGAAGAACGTGCTATCTCAAATTGTGCTAGAAGAACGTGCTATCTCAAATTGTGCTAGAAAAACGTGCTATCTCAAATTGTGCTAGAAGAACGTGCTATCTCAAATTGTGCTAGAAGAACGTGCTATCTCAAATTGTGCTAGAAGAACGTGCTATCTCAAATTATGAGAGAAGAAGGTGGTATCTCAAATTATGAGAGAAGAAGGTGGTATCTTTAGTTGTGATCAATTGGAAATACCACCTTCTTCTCTCATCATTTGAGATAGCACGTTCTTCTAGCACAATTTGAGATAGCACGTTCTTTTACCACAATTTGAAATAGCACGTTCTTCTAGCACACTTTGACATAGCACGTTCTTCTAGCACAATTTGAGATAGCACGTTCTTCTAGCACAATTTGAGATAGCACGTTTTTCCATACTGCCGTCGATTTGAGCCAAGTTGCTTTGAAATCAAAGTTTTGACTTTGAACTATTAAATGTTAGCAAGCGTCTAATTAGAAATATGAGAAAATTAGCGTTGTCGAAAAAAAAATTATTTATGAAAATTGCAATATATCAGAAAAACGGATGAACTTCATTGTTCGCAATTGATTATTGACTTTTCGGCATAATTACTATTTTTAATTGATGTTTGTGGCCTTTAAAAAGCTGATAATTATTTTTTGAACGATTTTCTTCGTTGGCAATGGACGGGCTATATATATCCTTAAGGGTGCGCGTGTATGTACGTTGTATACATATGAAAAAAATTGATATAGTTAACGAATAACATTATGTATATGAACGTAGTAAATGTATGAGAGAGTCCCCGGTCATATTTTGACACACAAGGAAATGACGAGAATACTGTTGGCGAATATGTTATTACCATTATCATTGTTATCACCGAAACGGTATGAAATGAAAAAGGGAGAAAAATCCTGTTTTTTTTTAATTTTATTCGGAGCAACGAAAATTGAATGAGTTCGACATGAGATGATTTTTCATCAAAATAGAGACGAGATGGAGTGAAAAAAAAAATACATCGAAGTGACGAAACTGGAGAGTGGTTCGGGTTTTGACAATTCTTTATTTATTCCATCGAGGCTCGCTCTCGAAATGTCATTTTTACGTCGAAATTTGTTGACGAACAATAAATATACATTGATATATTTACGTCTATATTTCAACATGAACATAGACCTTATAAATATGGGGCATTCCAAGTGAAATCGTGGGGTCATTTCCCTCGGGTCATCAGATCCTTGCATAACTTTTTTTTCGCATTGATTCTACTTAAAAAACAGTTTAATTTTTTTCATTATTTTTCTCGGCTCTCCTTCAGGTGGCTCGACAATCATTTTTGTGTAAAAAAGGGATAACGGAAAAAATACAATTTTTGAAATTCTGCAATTTTTTCCACAGATTCTGGGTCAAGAATAAGTAATATCTATCATGATTAAAAAGTTTGCTGCGGGTGCCTCATATTTTTTTTATAATTTTCTTTTTTTCGGTTTCTAAAATAAAATAAAAAAATTGATTCCCAATACCCCTCACGTGAGGAAAAAAAAATAAAAATAAAACATATCTTCAAAAATGTTGATAGTTTGCATATTATCTAAAATAAATGAGAAAAATATTTTATTGAAAAAAAAAGATTTTTCTCATTTCTTTTGAAAAATATACAAAATATAAAAATTTTCCTGAACATGTTTTATTTTTATTTTATCTTCTTACTCATATAAGGGGTATTAGAAATCAATTTATTTTATTTTATTTTAGAAACTGAAAAAAAGAAAACTATGAAAAAAAATATGAGGCGCCCGCGGCCCACTTTCTAATCATGATAGATATTACTTATTTTTGACCTAGAATCCGTGAAAAAAATTGCAGAATTTTAAAAATGGTGTTTTTTCAGTCATCCCTTTTTTACACAAAAATGATCGTCGCGCCACCTGAAGAAGTGGCGAGAAAAATCGTTGAAAAAATTAGGCTGTTTTTGAAGTGAAATCAATGCGAAAAAAAAAGTTACGCGAGGATCTGATGACCCGAGGGAAATGACCCCACGATTCCACTTGGAATGTCCCATATATATATGTATATACACTCAGTCAAAAAATTAAAGGAACATCAAAATTTTCGAGATTTTTCAGCAATTTTCCAAAGGCTTTGTTAATTTTGGTCGTAAAAAATTTTCAAAAAAAGAATTTTGAAGCTTGAATCTTCTAGTTTTGGAAAATTTTGTGGGCATCACCCTCGACGCAGTCGAAATGTGGATTTTTTTTTAGTTTTCACGCTCATTAAATGCAAATTTGAGAGAAAAAAAAGAAAAACTTTTTAATTCATTTTTATCACCATTAATCAATTGGTCATTAAGGATCAATAAACGTGTTCCTTCAATTTTTCTAAAAGTTTGATGACTCGGTCACAAAAAACGGTTCAACCAATTGTTTTAAAAATTGACATGGGTTTTAGGTATGTATTGAGCTAAAAAAGGACCTCAAAACATTGGTATTTTTCGCAATATCTGCAAAGTTGTGGTAGATTTTCTAAAACAAGAAAAAAAGCAAATTTTTTTGACTTTTTAAAGTCAAAATTAAGCATGGAAACAATTTTTTTTCGTTTATGACAATAACAAGCACTTACAGAGGGTAGATTTAAGTTTCCAAAACCCACCGTTTACTCGCTGTACGATCATTGGTTCCAGAGATATCGAAGATTTAAAAAAAAAGACGAATTTTTGTTCAATCGCCGATATCTCAGCGAAAAATGGTCGTAGAACAAAAACAAAAATAGCAAATTGAAGCTAAAAAATTCAGCTAAACGATCCATACATTGGTTAAGCTCGGAAAATTTTTTTGGAGCCCATCGCTTATTTTGAAAAAAGCAAAAATTTCGAGAAAATTTTTACCGTGATATTTCTTTCGACTGCGTCGAGGGTAATGCCGACAACTTTTTTTTACTTAAGATTCCAAAACTAGAAGATTCAAGCTTCAAAATGCTTTTTTTTTTTAATTCTTACGACCAAAATTAACAAAGTTACAGCCTTTGTAAGATCGCTGAAAAAGTCTCGAAAATTTTGATGTTCCTTTAATTTTTCGACTGAGTGTATATTGAATGCATATATTATGTATGTGTATATAAATATATATATATTATATTAAATTTGTTACCTAGATCGTATTATGTCGTTCTGCGGATATATCGGAAGTGTTACTTGAGCCTTTTAATATTCGATGTTGTTGTGTTGATTTTCTTTTTTTTCTGGACGAACGAATGCATGTTTATTGTGCAAGAGTGCAATGTATTATAATTGTGAGAGAAAATAAAGTGAAATGTGAGAAGTCAGGGCAAAGATAAAGATTTCCCATTTGTGAATATTGTCAGAGTAATAAAAAGATAAAAAAAAAGGACAAGAGAAAATAATGGGAAAAAATTCGATCGAGCCAATTATTTCTTTATCCAAGATTGCAATAAAAAAATAATCCAGGAAATTTGTAAAATTAGGATTTTTGTCAATCAATGCACGAAGATTTTTTTTTAACATTTCGATGAGGCATCCGAATAGTTAATTGGCATTTGCGACCAAAAACTCTCAATGATATATATATTTTTTTTAATTAATATCATTATTTAAAATCGACGTTAGCGAGGCAAAAAGGAAAATGAAGCTTCAATTTTTTTGGTCACACGATTGCTATGTATATAAGCGTGTGTGTGTGTGTATGTGTGTGTGTGTGACAGTGTGTCGGAATAAAAATGTTCGCCGAATACAAAAACCCTGGATAATTGATATATGTCGATAAATTGGATGATGAGAAAAAAAAATAAATGAAAAAAAATCTGACAATGAGTTATTGCACGATTTATAATAAACATCGAAAAAGCAGCTTTAGCAATATTCTAGATGGGGATTAAATGGAAAAGAAAGGTAAGGTACAATCAATTTATTAATATAAGATATGAAGAATTTTATTTTTATTGATAAGCATTTCATAGTGGTTTTATATTGCATTTACTATATTTATTATATTTTAAAAAATAGTTATAGTTTGTATTGGATTTGTTTATATTTAGTATATTTATTTAATGTTAAATACACATTTTATACTTTTTATATTGATTAAGTATAAATAATAGAAAAATAAAACCTCAAAAATAACCAAACATGCCCAATCATAGTAACTTGAATCTTCAACAGAAGTTTTTTTTTTTTTTTTTTTTTTTTTTTTTTTTTTTTTTCTCTTTATTTTACAACTACAATCTGTTATTAATAATAACAATAAATAGTTTTGGGTATATTTACAATAGGAAAGAGGGGCAAATGGAGATCCATCGATTCTCCATTAGTTGCGGGTTGCATTAAATGCGGAGTTTTATTTTGTATTCAGTTAAATCAGTTTGAATCTCTGGAGTCTCGTTCTTCGGGAGTTGTTTACAACCAGGCTTGCGGCAAGCTGATTGGGGTGTTTTTCCAGACGACCCTGGTACTTCTTACTCCACTTTTCTATTTCCTCGTGGACGGTGTTAATTTTGAGATCGTTGTGTATTGAGGCGTTCTTGACATACCACGGCGCGTTCGCTATTAATCTCAGCGTTTTTGACTGGAACCTTTGAATAATTTCGAGGTTTGAACTGCTGGCTGTTCCCCAGAGTTGGATCCCGTATGTCCATATAGGCTTTAGTATGGCCTTGTATATAATAAGTTTGTTGTATAGCGAAAGTTGGGAGTTTCGTCCAATGAGCCAGTACATTTTCCTCAGTTTGAGGTCGAGCTCCTTCCTTTTGGTTTTAATGTGTTTGACCCAGGTGAGACGTCTGTCTAGGTGCATACCAAGATATTTAACTTCATTCACGACTGGGAGAGTTCAACAGAAGTAAAACCAGAGGACGAAATATAAATAATCAACCACATCCGGATCCTTGGCCGAACCAAAGCCGATAATCATTATCAATTCGTATGAAGATTTGCACATTTTAATTTGTTAATGGAATGCTCAATGCCTCTTTAATCAAGCTTGCTTTATGAGCTAATAAGTGATAAAGTCTCAATTGTAGTTTAAATTCACAAAAAAATGAATAATACCAGAGTTGGGCAAAGTACTTGAAAAAATCAAGTACCAGTATCAAGTACTTTCCAAGTTTTCGGGTACGTCTCGTAAATTCTGGTACTTAGGTCAAATTCCATGTCAAATCGACCACGTTCAATTTCGATGAAATTTAGTCAGAAATTTTGTTTTATCATAAAAGCAAGTTCTACCGAGGAACAAAAATTAAATTTTTTTTTCAAAAGTTATGCAAAATTCAAAATTTAACAATTTTTCAATTTTTTTTCTAAATATCTTGAAAACTATGATGGTTACGAAAAATCGCTTGTTTCGTCTTGAAAAAAAAAAATATTCCAACAACAAATTTTGAAAAATGATGAACTTAGAGAATTTCGAATTTTTTAAAATCGTGAAAATCCACAATTAACATCGAATTTTGTGTTCAATTTTTTAAATATAATACCTTGTACTGATTTGAAAAGATCCTGAAATTTTCAGAAAGGTGTTTTTTTTTTGTTTCAAAAATATGATTTTTTTCAAGTTAAGCAATCATGTAATTTCGTAATTTTGAGCAGTCAAAATTACATGATTGATCAAGTTCACTTAACTTAGAGGTAACAAAAAAAGTTTTACCAAAATTCAAAAATTCTTATTCTTGAAACAAAAAAAAATACATTTCTGAAAATTTCAGGATCTTTTAATATCAGTACAAGGTGTTGTATAAAAAAAATTAAACCACAAATTTAATGTTGATCGTGGATTTTCACGATTTTGAAAAATTCAAAAATCTCCTGATTCATCATTTTTCAAAAAATTGTTTCGGAATATTTTTTTTTTCGTAGCCCCAAGTATACTCTTCAACACGAACCCAGAACGATTTTTTCGTAACTATAATAGTTTTCGAAATATTTAAAAAATAAACTTGAAAAAATGGTGAAATTTTGAACTTTCGAAAAAAAAATTTAATTTTTTTCCTCTGTTAGAACTTTATTTTATGATAAAAGAAAACTTCTGACCAAATTTCATCAAAATTGAAAGGGGTCGATCCAAATATTGGTCGATTCGACATGGAATGACCCATATTCAAAGGCTTTGCACATACAACCATCAGCAAGACACATTCAAAAGAACTTGATACTTGTACTTGAAAAAAGTACTTCAAGTACAGAAAAGTACTTGAAATTTTTAAATACAGTACATCAAGTACAGAAAAGTACTTGACATTTTCAAATACAGTACTTCAAATACAGGAAGTACTTGCAAAATTTAAGTACAATACTTGAAATACTTTTTAAGTACTTTGTACTTGCAAGTACTATACTTCAAGTACCTGCAAGTACCGAGTACTTTCAAGTACCTGCAAGTACCGAGTACTTTCAAATACCTGCAAATACCGAGTACTTTCAAATACCTGCAAATACCGAGTACTTTTAAGTACCTGCAAGTACCGAGTACTTTCAAGTACTGCCCAGCTCTGAATAATACCCATTTGAAAAAATAAAAAAATGTCATTACAAAAATTTGACCTTCACTGGATGTTCAAACAACCCGAATTCCACAACCACAAAATATATGGGGCGTTCCATCCCAAATCGGACATGTTAACATTTTTTTTTCCTCAAATTTTTTATACTTCTTAGTATCCATTCAGAAGACCCTTCCTGGTAAATTTTGAAATTTTGTTGATTACCCGTTCACAAGATATTAAATTAAAAAAAAAAACTTTCTTTTTTTGGGTTTTTCATCGTAACTTCTTTAATAATGGTCCAAATTAAAGTTTTTTTTCAAAATTTTGGTTTTTTATGGCCTTTTCAGAAAAAAATATAAAAGAAATATTCGACTCTCTTTTGAATAATTTTTTTGAGTTTTAAACTTTTAATCGTGTTTCAAAGTGAGGGCATATTTTGATTTTTTTTTTTAATTTTTATTTTAAATTTTAATCTATTCAACAACTTTTAAGACTAATCCGTCTCTTTGCGCACGGAGTGCAATAAAATATTTGAGGAAATAAAAAGAAAATTTCAAACTGTCCGATTTGGGATGAAACGCCCCATATTTATATTTCGAAAAATTCGGTTTCGTCGGTATATCCAAATGGATTATACTTATCTAATCTTTCCAACAAAGACTTTCCAAAATAAAACATATGCGAGGAAAATTAAAATTTTATAATTCTTTTTCCTTCAAATGAGGTTTTCAATCGGCAGCAATCATTAGTGATCAACAATTATTAATCTCTCCATCAACAGAATATCAGAGAGTCATCTGTCATTATTAATTTCGACTTTTAGACGGAGAAACGTCGAAGGACAATCTAACGATTGAGGGTGAAATGTCACCTTTCTCTCTCGTTAATTCCCAATCTCCGATAAAACTCCATTAGCCCGGCAGCGACTCAGAGCCCCTCAAGTACAACTTGCCTATATATATATATATATATATATATATATATATAATGTGAAAGAGAAAGAAAAGAAGTAAGTGTTCTTCAACTCTCGATTTTCCGGAAGTCAGCCCTCATTTCCCTATTTTCCATTCTCCAAAGGGCGAGAAAAAAGAGATCTCTCAATGAAACCAGCGCCCTCTCATTCGACAATGAATCCGAGAGACCCCAGTGCTCAATTTTGTTTCAGCTCGTCGCTCCCATCAATGCTCTCTTTCCCTCTCTTTTTAACTCCATCCGAGTCTTTTTATTTTCTCGATTTTTCCCCTCTATCTCTTTGCCTCTTTCTGCCGGTCAGAATTCTATCATGAATTGAACAGAGAAAAGTCTTTCAAGACTGCTCGAGACAAAGCGAAAAACGGAGAGAGGAAGGGCGGAAAAAATCGAGGGAAATTGAATATCGACTTCCCTTCAGTTAAGGAGATATGAGATAATTATGATTCCTTTATGCTCAAGATTACGTGATAATTGTTATTCTAAAAATAATTTAATCCAGAGCCAATAAACACCGCCAAGAAAACGAATGTTTTCCATTTTGTTCCATTCGCCTTATTTTAAATAGTCTACTTTAGAAGGCAAAAAAACCGAAATTTTTAAGATTTTTTTCTCAGCTCCTTTATCAGATGTTTATGTTTTTAAACATTGTTTCATTCTTCGAAAATACAAAAAAAAATTTTTTTTTGCTTATTTGCTTTTTTTTTCCCTTCTGAAGTAGACCTTAAAGAAAAAAGTACCTGCGTCTGATAAAAAATTTTATCCACTCTTAACGACGTCCCTAAGCCGAGAAACCAAGGCATCGAATTAACATGTTGAATATATCTAAATGAAATTTACGTTATTTACACAGCGGACATCCTGGTTACGGGACGATTAATTTCCTCGAAACTTTGAATGCACAAAGTTAAAAGACTTGCCGAAAAAATGTGCAAGAATTTTAGAACCTTAATTCAAATTTGTCTCACTCTGCGGTAGCACTTTAAAGTAGTTCTTTTAGCATACATTTAGCTCAATGTAATACTAAGATTTCAAAAGTTATTCCCACGCATTCTACTGGGTGTACAAAAAAAACTATCGCTTGGTGCAGAGAAAAAACTTCCAACAACGAATTTACAGTCTAATAACCATAACCCGGCTTATACTCCAATAAATCCATGGGCATATTTTTTGAGCAGATTTTTAAGAAGTTCAATTTTTATTTTATCGATTCCGTAGTCAAAATTCAGTGGACATCATAGGTCTTTTTTTTTTAAAGAATTGCTTATTATTATGATTAAATTATTTTATAGTATTATTATCATTAAACAGCTACACAAAAATTTTAAAAAAAATTCGGCCTGGGGGTCTGGCTATGTATACTGTATGTTTTTGGGGTCGCTGAATCCGAATCCGAGATTTTAAAAATAACACTCCAAAATCAAGATTTTGCTTCCTCATAAAGGAAGCTTTGTTTTCGTGAATTTTTTTTTTAATATTTCGAGAACTATTATAGCTACGGAAAAATCGTTTTGGGTTCGTCTTGAAGATTATACTTGTGGCTACGAAAAAAAAAATATTCCGAAATTTTTTTTTTAGAAATGATGAATTTGGGGAATTTTGGATTTTTCAAAATCTTGCAAATCTACGATCAATATTACATTTTTGGTTCAATTTTTTATATATAATACCTTGTACTGATCTTAAAAGATCCTGAAATTTTGAGGATCTTCTAATTTTCGAAACAACAAAACACCATCCTGAAAATTTCAGGATAAGATCAGTCCAAGGTATGATATAATAAAAATTGAAGCAAAAATTTAATGTTGATCGTGGATTTACACGATTTTTTAAAATTAACTAATTCATGGTCTTGAAAAAACAAAAAACACCTTTCTGAAAATTTCAGGATCTTCTAAGATAAATACAAGGTAATATATAAAATTCAAAATTCTCCACATTTGTCATTTTTCAAAATTTCTTTTTCGGAATATTTTTTTTTAGTAGTCACAAGTATACTCATCAAGACGAACCCAGAACGATTTTTTCACAACTATAATAGTTTTCCAGATATTTGAAAAACAATAGAATTTTGGAGTGTTTTTTGAGGTTATAGCTAAACCCTGACGTGCTGGGGTTAAACCAACCTCGTATTCGGATTCGGCGACCTCAAAAACATACGACCCCCAAGCCGAAATTTTTTTTTTGTGTGGCTGTGTTATTATATTATAATATTATAATAATACTATGATTAAATTTATTATTATTTGTAAATGATGAATATTATCATAGACTTTTCCTGGCTAATTCATAGAAAATATCTATTTAAGCATAAAGTAGTTTCTGACTTATCTAGAAATAAAAAGACAAATTAAACTTCAGAAAAAATGTATAGAAAAAATACGCCCATAGATTTATTAGGGTTAACTGAATCGTTTTTGTGTACAGTTGAACATTTTTTTCTACATCAAGTAGAACTTCTAATCAAAATCCCTTGGCTCACAATATAGTTTCTGAACTGGACCATTCAAAAAAAAAATTTAACTTTCAGTTTTCGATTGTTTTGGCTTTAATGAAAGGCTTCCGTTAAGGCGGTATTCTGGTCTAGAGACATACATTTTGAGCGTTTTGTTGAGTTTGATAACAAAAAATATATTTTTAACATTATTTTTTTTACAACATATTTATTAATATTTTGACAATAGACAAAAAAAATTCGAAAAAAATGAATAAAATTAAATAAGTTATAAGCTGGTGAAGTTATCGAGGTAAAAAAAAAGAGGGTGTAAAATTTCGCAAAATGCAGGTCGTCTGAACAAAAAATGGCGTTTTTCGACTGTTTTTTTGATAGTTTTTAATCTTTTTACAACAGCGAAAGAAAATCATTTTGATACTAAAGTGGTAGGGGCGATAGAGAGTTATATACTAAAGATTGGTAAAAAATTGGCAGTAATTCGGTTGAGTAGAACTTTAGATATCACGTGAGCCGTGTTAGGAAAAGTAGTTTTGAGAAAAACGTCATAGTCCGATTTACTCCGACAAGCTTAGTTACTGCGTCACTAATTAGCTATAAATAGCTATAAATCTGTAAATTATCAGAATTGAAAAATTTCCTCCTGGGAATGTATTCTTAAGGGTTTAAACTTCAAGAATATGCAAAAAAAAATGATTTTTTCAAAATTATAGACCAGAATACTCCCTTGATAACTAATTTTTCCAAAGTTCTAGACCAGAATACTCCCTTAATAAGTAATTTTTGCTGTCTTCAGAAGAAATCTTTGTTTTGGTTGAATTCTTTTGGACTGTTTTATACCAGAAAGTTCAAAATAAACTGAAACGGCTTGAAATTAGTTTTTGAAAACTGAAATTTTATGCAAATTGCAAAAGAAGGGTGATTTTCAATTTTCAACAAATTGTCTGCGGGTGGTATCAATTTTTGGTAGCGTAGTTGCTGCGTCACTAAAATAGCTATAACTCTCCAAATTATTGGAATTAAGGTTGTTGAGTCCCTATGAAATCTTTTAATGCTAATTGTTCATTAAATAGCTTCTTAATCGTCGTGAAATTTTTACACGACCTCCTGAATACTTCGTGTCAAAACATACTAAATTTTCAGAATTCCATCATCATTACTTCAACCTCCTTAAGGATTGAAATGAAAAATGATGAAAAGATTCTGAAAATTTGGTATGTTTTTGTATGAAGTATTTAAGAGGTTGTGTAAAAATTTCACGACGATTAGGAAGCTCGTTATTAAAATATTAACAATAATATTAGAACAATAATATTAATATTAGAATATTAGATTATTATATGAGATTATATATTAGATTATATTATAATTATCTAATATTATTATATTAGATTATATTATATATTAGAATATTAATAATATTAGAACAATAATATTAATATTAGAACAATTTTTTAAATAAATAAAAAAAATATTTATCAATAAACTTCACTTTGTTTCCGTTGCTTTCAATATAGTGTAGATATTAAAAAATTGAGAGGTCAAAAAATAACTTATCGCAAAGTTATATCAGTTTCCATAAGGCTACATTTGATTTAATTTAACTTGTTAATGTTAATTGTTCGATAACGAGCTCCCTAATCGTCATGAAATTTTTACACGACCTCTTAAATAATTCATCCAAAAACATACCAAATTTTCAGAATTTTCTCATCATTTGTGATTTGGGACTCAACATCCTTAAAAAATTTCCTTTCAAGAAAATATTCTTAAAGGTCTAAACTTTATATTGGTGCGTATATTGATCTAACGTATATTGGTCTGGAATTCGAAAAAAAAAAATGATTTTTTTCAATTTCTAGACCAATATACCTTTTAAGTCACGAACCTTGAAGATACCGTCTAAGTTCTGTCGTACATTTTTTTTCCTTCTTTTGACCCGTTCTTCACGTGTTCTCAAAGGTAGGAAATAAGAACGAAAGGAAATCGAGGAGAAGAAATAAGACGGTAATGTTTTTTTTTTCCATCCTTGTTTGGAACGGGAGGAATAATCTTATTTTTCTCCTCGTACCGAGGGGTCGAGTAAATAGTCAATGACCGTTGAAGGCGTTGCGCGATTTTCCTTTTGTCATCAGATTGATTAATTCAGTTGGTCCGACGCTCGAATCTCACGAGTGAAAATATCCTGGCTGCATCCGTCTTTACAAGGATTCCTCGCCAATCGCGATTAAGTTTTTTACCTTACCTTTATCGATTTTTTTGTATTTTTTCCTTTTGCCTCTCTTTCTTGTTTTATCGTCTCGATTTTCACGGTGTCAGTTTTTCCCTGTTTTCCTTCTCGCAATATGGCAAAGGAAAAACATACAATTGCAGGTGCTTCTTATTTCTACGATTACATGAAAGGATTCGCCGATGGACAGAAGAAAATCGATCAATTAATGTCTGAGAAAAAAAATACAATGCTTTCGACTGCGGGCTTGAGAAAGCTTTATAGATGGGACATTCCATCCCAAATCGGACAGTTTGAAAAACTTTTTTTTTTTTATTTCCTCAATTTTTTTATATTTTTG
Organism: Alloplasta piceator; assembly: GCA_946863875.1. Lineage (NCBI taxonomy): Eukaryota > Metazoa > Arthropoda > Insecta > Hymenoptera > Ichneumonidae > Alloplasta > Alloplasta piceator. The sequence goes on from OX333074.1 coordinate 43,705,246, forward strand.
AGTACCCATCGAAAGACCCTTCCTGTTAAATTTTGAGATTTTTTTTATTGCCCGTTCTAAAGATATAAAATTAACAAAAAACCGCTCTTTTTTTGGTATTTTGGTCATAACTCCTTTAATAATGGTCCAAATTGAACGTTTTTTTCTTCAAAATTTTTGTTTTTTTATGGCCTTTTCAGAAAAAAATACAGCAAAAATATTCGACTTGTTTTTGAATGAGTTTTTTGAGTTTAAAACGTTAAATCGTGTTTTTAAAAGTGAATGTCATTTTTTATTTTTTTTATTTTTTGTTTCAAACATCGATCTATTCAACAATTTTTAAGACTAGTCCAATCGTGGGATCTCAATAACTACTATTTTTTCTCGATTTTTGAAAGTTAAAAAAAATTTTTTTTTAAATAAATTATTATGAATACCAATTTTTGTTACTGTATAGTATTTTTTTCAATATTTAGAATTTATTTTGACCCAATTTTTGTTACTGTATAGAATTTTTTTCAATATTTAGAATTTATTTTGACTCTTTTTTATTGTTAATAGGTTATTAAAATTAATAATTAATCATCAAGTCTGTTTATGAACAATACTAACAACAGTTTTTATTTATTCACGTACTTTTTTGAAAACGTTCTGAATCTTTCTTTTGCATCTGAATAATGTTTTTCATGTGAAAATATGACAGCAATATTCGGTAGACTATTTAGGTTCAATGCCCACTCATACAATTCTTGGACCGTTGTTATTTGCCCATCGATTAATTATTAATTTTAAAAATCTGTTAACAATAAAAAAGTGTCCAAATTTATTTTAAATGATTAAAAAAATACTATACAGTAACAAAAATTGGTATACATAATAATTTATCAAAAAAAAAAAATTGTTTTAATTTTCAAAAATCGAAAAAAAATGATAGTTATTGAGATCCCACGATCGGACTAGTCTTAAAAATTGTTGAATAGATAGATGTTCGCAACGAAAAATTAAAAAAAAAAATCAAAAATGACATTCACTTTTAAAAACGCGATTTAACGTTTAAAACTCAAAAAACTCATTCAAAAACACCTTGAATATTTTTGTTGTATTTTTTTCTGAAAAGGCCACGAAAAAAACAAAAATTTTGCAAAAAAAACTTTTAATTTGGACCATTATTAAAGAAGTTATGACCAAAATACCAAAAAAAGAGCGGTTTTTTGTTAATTTAATATCTTTTGAACGGGCAATTTAAAAAATCTCAAAATTCAATAGGAAGGGTCTTTTGATGGGTGCTCAAAAATATAAAAAAATTGAGGAAATCAAAAAAAAAAGTTTTTCAAACTGTCCGATTTGGGATGGAATGCCCCAGATATAGATTCTTCGAGCACGTTTCCGAGGGTATTTATTTCCGAGAGTAGATATTTTTGCGAACATTCCGTGATAAATTTAACAAAGTTTTTCCATCAATACAAATTCGTAGTTCTTATTTTATTGACGGGGCTGAAATATCAAGTGCAACAAAAAATAAGTAGAAAAGTTGCGAATAAAGTATGTGTTTATTCAATGTCTGTTTAATTGAGAATCAATTGATACAAAGTAGTGATTCCTCGTGATTTAATAAATGTCCATGTTTAATTTTTTTTCAATTATAGAAAAACCTTAATTGAAATTAATTTAAAGAACTTTGAAAATGATAAATTTGGACATTTTTTCTCATCTTTTTCCATAGTTAGCTAAACTTCTTTTATTAGAAATGATGATGTTTGGTAATTTTTGGTTTCTTTATAATGGCCGATTTGTAATTCGATTTTTACGATTTACGATTTCATTCGGTTTTGTTTTTCGTACTTTTTAATAACATTTTATTTAATTTCAACCTTTTTTTTGATTTTTACAAAATCCGTCAGTAAAAAAAACTTCAAAACTTTATTAACTTTTTGAAACCCGACATTTTGCCACATTTTACCAAATTGATCATGCAAAAATAGTAGAATAAGTGGAGAACGATGGCCCGGCAAAACGGCCTCCCTAAAAAATATCGGGGAAAAAAATGGTTCCTTGTCAAATTATCATAAATTTGATGTATCGACTTATTTTTAGGCCGATCCGCGATACCTGGGGCATTATGGACCACCCTAAAAAATTAGGTCAGAAAATTTTTGTTTTTTCTCAAATTATGATGAATTTGATGTATTCATCCGTATTAAGGCCGATGCATTACATCGGAGGTAAAATGGACAATTCAAAAGAAAAACATTTTTTACTTTGAAAACCATTTTTTACGATTAGAAATAAATTTTTTTCCATCATTTTTTAGAAAGATGCGGTCATGTCCCAGCATTTTTTTTATAGTTTCGGCAAAATATGGAGGAATTCATACAAGATAGAACAAGAGTAAGCTGAGTTTATGGTTGAAAGCCACAAAAAGTGTTACCGGCTTAGGGGGACCGCCGTGTCCCACCCTCCCCTAAATATGAGAACGATCGAAAATCCATCAATGACGTAACTAATTTTCCAATATCCCCGGAGCGAAGAATTCTAATATATTTGCTTCACACTCTCGACGCATTTTCACGGCATCGAGAAAACAGCCCATTTCATTAAGTTATTCATGCAAATTTAATTTTCATGTACTACCCTCGAGATTGGGTGTGACTCAAGTTTCGATCGATCGGATATATTAACGTTATCATTTTTCTGTATCATTCGAAATAAATGAGAAAATGAGCAATTTTTATGCATGCACAGCAATCTATTTGGGGCATTCCATCCCAAATCGGACAGTTTGAAAAACTTTTTTTTTTAATTTCCTCAATTTTTTTATATTTTTGAGTACCCATCAAAAGACCCTTTCTGTTAAATTTTGAGATTTTTTTGATTACCTGTTCAAAAGATATTAATTTAACAAAAAAAACCTCTTTTTTTTGGTATTTTGGTCATAACTTCTTTAATAATGGTCCAAATTAAAAGTTTTTTTTTCAAAATTTTTGTTTTTTTATGGCCTTCTCAGAAAAAAAATACAACGAAAATATTCGACGTGTTTTTGAATGAGTTTTTTGAGTTTTAAACGTAAAATCGCGTTTTTAAAAGTGAATGTCATTTTTTATTTTATTTTTTTGTTCCAAACATCTATCTATTTAACAATTTTTAAGACTAGTCCGATCGTGAGATCTCAATGACTACTATTTTTTTCGATTTTTGAAAGTTAAACAAATTTTTGTTTTAAATAAATTATTATGAATACCAATTTTTGTTACTGTATAGTACTTTTTTCAATATTTAGAATTTATTTTGACACTTTTTTATTGTTAACACGTTCTTAAAATTAATAATTAATCGTTAAGTCTGTTTATGAACAATAAGAACATCAGTTTTTATTTATTCACATATTTTTTTGAAAACCTTACATATACGATTATTTCCTGAATTGGAATATTCCTTTGCCAATACATTTCCGTTGCTCATTGGAATAATTGAATGAAATTTTTGTGTCCCCCTGTGATTGACTTCGCAGTATTTTATCGCAAATAAAAATTTTCTTATGCATCTGAATAATGTTTCTCATGTGAAAATTTGACAGCAATATTCGGTCGACTATTTAGGTTCAATGCCCACTCATGCATTTCTTGAACTGTTGTTATTTGCTCATCGATTAATAATTAATTTTAAAAATCTGTTAACAATGAAAAAGTATCCAAATTAATTCAAAACGATTAAAAAAATACTATACAGTAACAAAAATTGGTATTCATAATAATTTATAGAAAAAAACTTTTTTTTCAATTTTCAAAAATCGAAAAAAAATAGTACTCATTGAGATCCCACGATTGGACTAGTCTTAAAAATTGTTGAATAGATAGGTGTTTGAAACCAAAAATTCAAAAAAAAATCAAAAATGACATTCACTTTTAAAAGCGCGATTTAATGTTTAAAACCCAAAAAACTCATCCAAAAACACGTCGAATATTTTTGTTGTATTTTTTTCTGAAAAGGCCATAAGAAAACAAAAATTTTGAAAAAAAAACTTTTAATTTCGACCATTATTAAAGAAGTTATGACCAAAATACCAAAAAAAAACGGTTTTTTTGTTAATTTAATATCTTTTAAACGGTTAATCAAAAAAATCTCAAAATTTAACAGAAAGGGTCTTATGATGGGTACTTAAAAATATAAAAAAATTGGGGAAATAAAAAAAAAAGTTTTTCAAACTGTCCGGTTTGGGATGGAATGCCCCATTTACATCTTCATAGACAAACGACTTTTCGTTTTCAACGCAATTGACATACAGAGATTTATTTTTTAAAAACAAACGTAGATTCTTTTTTTAAGATTGGTAAGTTTTTTAACCTGCCAGTGATTTGAGACAAACGAGTATGTTTTCCAAAATTAAATCTTTCACAATATCAACAATAATTTTGAGCGATTTTGACCGACCTTTCAAGTATTCTCACAGAAAAAGTAATTAGATATCTGAGTAATTGGAGGAGCTTTCGATTCGATTCGAAAAAAGCCATCAATCGGTTTAAAAGAATCGAACGCTAACAAATTCGATTGTTTTAATTTTTTTTTTTAATTGGTCAAGTGTAGTAAAACATTTTCTTTTGATTTGACTGGTTTTTAAAGGACATTAAAAAAAAAAAATATTTTTAAAATTCACAGATCAAAATTGCTACAATTTTGTCTAAGCTCAACTTTGTTTTCTCAAAATTAACCCTTCGTCTGTAAACCTGGGTCATTTTTGTCCTACACAAATTTTTTTCCGCCGATTACTTCCGAACGAGCGAGCGGTGAGGACCACTACACCCACCTAAACAAACTTACATAGGATAGGGACTTGACCCCTAAAATGCAAGGCCTCAGCTACCCTTGACTTGAACCGTCACAATGAGTGGACAAAATTTGGGTTGGTCATAAATGACCCACGTTTAAAGACGGCGTTTGTCAAAAATCGCAGGTAAGCGAAAATGTTTTTTTGTATTCTAACGTGTTTTTTTGCGTGATGAAGCTACAGAATTAGAAAACTTTTTTTTTTCTAAATTACATATATTTTTCATAGTGTCGGTACAAAATGGAACATCGTCAGCTGTGCGGGTAATACGTGTACGGGAATAATTATTTAATTTAATAACATACAATTTTGTTTATAACTTTTGTTGAAAATAATACAGTTTACATTGTTTATAAGAAAAAAAATGTTTTTTTGTAATAAAATGCGTTCATATAAATACATGATTTATTGCCGATCTTACCCACCCAACCTAAGCATTTAATATTACATCAATGAAATCTAATATTTTTTTCCTCAAAGGTGCATGATTCAGCATCAATTTACCACAAAGTATATTGAAGTATCTCAATTTTTCTAAAAGTTATGATTTTTCAAGCAAACTACTGATTCTTTACGGAGTTGCTCCATTTTTTAAATAAAAAATATATGTAAGAATAAAGTTTTCCCAAATTTTATGGTTGGTATGTCAAGTTGAAAGTTTCGAACAGTAGCTGAAATTTTATTAAATTTTTCCGAGTTCATTAACCCCACATAAAAATGGGTGGACGCGAACGACCCAGGTCTACAGACAGCGAGTGCCAAGAAAACGTTCACAGACGAACTGTTAAAATTGACAGTGATCTAAAATTGGAAAATCCAACAAAAATATTCGATTTCAAATGTGCTGTCATTTCATTTGGTCTTTGTTTTTCGAATTAGCGTTGTAAGCTCGTATAAATCATTTGAGTGAATGTACGTTGCATTAAACCATTTTCTATTAAATTCTCTAGCATATCTTCGCATATTTGCGAATGAAATATATGCACGAATTTGTACAAACAAATATGTGTTTCGTTCTCGTATATAACGTGTACACAGAAAGGTTATATACTAAATATATATTTACACTTGAAAAGCGAATTTACTGAATTATTCGTCGTGGAAACTCGTCGCTTCAACGCCCTCGAGTCGCGTTTTCAGGCGAGTGTTGTTAGTACACCCTCAGCGATAAGTGACAGAGTTGACTACATGATTCGTTGGATGGTGCGAGAGAGAAGGATTTCCTTTTTTTTCGAGAGTAGATTCATGGTGCTCGAAAGACTCTCGCCTAACTACATTTTCCTCGTTCTTTTTCAAAGCCCTTTTGAGCAACGATGAAAATACCATTTTTCTTCTCACAATGGCTCGTGCGTTGTTATTAAATTTTTCGTTTACAAAAAAAAACTTTCCCCCCGTGACAATCTCAGGTTATTTGAGCGGATAATCTATTTCATGAAATTTTTATTGGCAATCCAACTAAAAACCATGCAAATGATTTTGGGTCTCTCACAGAGGAAGTCATGCAAATGAGAAAATAATATAAGGGTAGTTTTTTATTACCTCTATATTACTATCGTAACAAATTGTCGCTGAATATTGAATAATTTGCGTAAAAGCTAGAAGAATCACGAACTTTTTCAAGAAATTTATAATTCAAAATGTGTTTAATTATATTATAAAAATTATTTTAATTATAATTATTTATTCATAACGATTTGTAATTACATAATTAAAACTTAATATTAAAATAACTTTGTCCTCTATAGTGAGTGATCGTGAAATACGTTGGTCCAAAATGGCAAAACTTTATTCAAAAAAACTTGAGTCATACATTTTTAAAAATTCAAGGATACGAACAGTGCGAAGTATTCAGTGAGGTGTAATTTTTAAATGATATGTTTTTGTCAATTCTGAAACAATAATTTGGCATTTACGAGCGTTTTTCCGTACTGGTATGAAAATCTGGCAAAAATCGATCGAAATTCACACAAATTTATCCTACTAGAATTGTTTTTTTTAAATTATTATTACTGTTTTCGATCTTGTAGAGGAAACCACTTTTTTAAAAAAAATTACTGTCGTTATAACAACATTGCAATTCAAAACAAAACAGCGGCCTTGAAATTTTTAAATTCAGATATTGCAAAATCCTTTTATGTTTAAATTGTCGCAATAAATCACGAAAAATCTGAGAAACGGGTTGTAACATTTTTGGTTCAAATTCAAAGCGCGAAATTTCGTTTCCAAAACATGTAAGCTAAAAATTGCTGCACATTTCTAAAGTTTCACGTGAATTATCGTTCAATATGAAAAAATTAAATTTAAAAAACGTTAAGAAAAAATCTATCAATTGAAGAGAAAAGAAGTCGAGATTGCAAAATTTTTTACACTGATAATTTGCTTAAAAAACATTACACAAGGTCAAGGATTGATATAAACTTTGTTCCCATCACAACAAATGTATGCAATAATTTATTTTTTAATATTGGAATATTGAAATTCCCAAAACCGCTATTTTGCCAAATTTCAACATCAATGCAGCAATATTTAAAAAAATGTCGCAAGCCTCAATTTTCACGAGATCCAGTTTTCGTAGAAAAAATCCAACAAAACTTGCAGATTATCATAATGTCAAGACTTTTTATACATGTTTGAACATGATGTCAGTAAAAAGATTTCAAGTTTTCTTGTCTGTCGCTGCATCAATTTTTGTTCTTTTGTAGTCAGCAATTACGCAGCAAAAATCATTAATAACTGTCGAATTTACAATACGATTTATCACAATTTTATTAATGACGGTTGCTCTTTATCTGTTTCTCGATCTGCGTAGAATATACATCATGTTAACTTATTACCAACTGAGTAGCGTGAAAGTAGTCCCTCGACTCTCCGACAGATGGCGAGCAGTGCGCCAGGCGCCTCTCACAAGCAAATGCATCCACACCCACAACAAAAATTTATTAGAATCAAATAAATTCACATATTTGCGAAAATTTTATTTAGAATTAATAAGGATTTATTTGTATTGACGAAGATTTTATTTGATCATGCCATTTAGTCATACTTGAAACCAGTGATCGGCAAAAAAAAATCTATCTATTTTTATTATCCAATTTTTTCGAAAAATTAATAATTAGCAAAGAAATATTAGTATTTTTTGTTTAACATTAGTAATTAGCGGGAACATATTACTAATTTTTCTAAAAATTAGTAATTAGTGACATTACATTTTTAATTTTTCCAAAAAATTAGTACTCAACGATAAAATATTACTAATTTTTTCCAAGAATTAGTAATTAACGAGAAAGATATTGCTAAATAACCAAAAAAATCAATAATTTGTTAAGAAATGTTGTATTAATTTTGGAAAAAGTAATAAATAAAATAAAAATTACTAATGTATTTTTAGATAGGTACTGATTAAATATTCGTATTAATAATAACTTATGTGATATAGTATGACATTCGATACAATAAATACTAATGTGTGAAATATTCAAAAGATCTAGTTATTATAAAAAATAAAACAACTCTTTGAATAGAGTTGTTTGAGCTTATAACCATGACTCAATCCGTACACACAAGTACGTAAAAATACACAATACTTTTCTACAAATTACTGTTTTTTTTAAATTAACTAATAATATTATTTCGCTAAATACTAATTTTTTAGAAAAATTAGAAATATTTTGTCACTAATTACTAATTTTTTTTGAAAAAATTGGAAATATTTTATCACTAATTACTAATTTTTTCGAAAAGTTAGAAATATTTTCTCACTAATTACTATTTTTTTTGGGATAAATTAGAAGTATTTTCTTACTAACTACTAATTTTTTAGAAAAATTACTAATTTTTTTCCGCTAATTACGAATTTTTATAAAAAAATTAGTAATATTTTTTGACTAATTATTAATTTTTCGAAAAAATGATTAATAAAATCAATATCGTTGACGAAAAAATCGATACTGCCGATCACTGCTTGAAACAAATATATAAATTAATTTACTGGCGCCGAATAAATATCATATTTATATTGGTTCGTCGAAATAGCGATTTACTTACATCAAATAAATGATCTATTTAAAATATTAAATTTGAATAGCAATTTATTTATGTCAAATAAAATGTATTTAAATGATGTGCGCTGCGTCGTACTGCGCGCACAATATGGCGTCCGTCGCTCGCCAGCGTGACGACGCTCAGCAGTCCAGAGTTGGCATATTCACGTGTATGTACGTGTTTCCGTTTGTACGTGATTTTGTGATTTTAGTGAAATATTGTGATGTGGACGAGGAAACGCGAGATTTTCTTTGCAATTCGGGACTCGAAGAATATATCGACATCTCCAAAAGTCAATAGGTTGTTAACATGCATGATTCAGATGAGTGAGCAAACAACCAAGACCGATTGGCCAAAAAAGTTATTCACACCCAAAAATAGGATGATCTCGTTTATTCCCATATCAATCGAAATTCCCTAATTTCCCATATTATTCCCATATTCCCATATTAATCGTGAGTCCCAAATTTTTAGGTTATGGATGGTCATGGAACAAATGGTCATGACCAAATAAATTCTTTATTTGTAACAAATCAAAAATTATTAGTGGCAACTAATATAAATTCAACAAGAGAATTTTTAAATAAATTTGTTATTACTATCAAATAAATTCTTATTTGAAGCAAATAACTTATTTATTGCAGGCAAATAAACATTTCATTAGGGTCAAATAAAAGGAGCTAAGAAATAGCGAACTTGAATTTAAATAAATCCAAATATTCGATACTAATAAAACCGTATTAGGCCCATATTTAAATAAGAAATTTTATTTGTTTCGAGCAAATTTTATTTGTTTCAAATAAATCTTTTCTGTGGGTGCAGCCCGAGGCCGGGTGGGGGTCGAAGAGTCGACTAACCAATATTTTGAACGGCCGAAATCCCGAATTTCACGATTACGAGCGTTCGAATAACGAAGCGCCGAAATCCCGAACGCCAGAAAAGCGAAAGCGGAGAGAGCCGCCCCATGCGTAAGAGAGAGAGAGATGCGCCTCCTCTCTCTCTTACGCATGGGGCGGCTCCCTCGACTTTCTCTTTTCTGGCGATCGGGATTTCGGCGCTTCGTTATTCTAACGCTCGTAATCGTGAAATTCGGGATTTCGGCCGTTCGAAATATTGGTTAGTCGACTCTTCGACCCCCATTCGTATTGTGTAGTTTTAACTGACTCGCTAAGAGACCGAACTTTTCGTTACATCAAATACTTACGTGTCAAGAGGATTAAGCAAATTTCACTAGTATCATTTTTTTTCTGCAAATATATTTTTATTTCCCAATGCTTTAGTTTCAATCCAATCATATATGTGCACGGTATTACGAAAATATTGTAAAAGTTGTAAATTATCGAACCAAATGAAACGTTCAATTTTTTTAATCGGACGGAATAAAAATTTATTAAAATTGCGAGAAACGTCACGAATCGTGATAAACAAATAATTCGGACATTCCAGATATTTTGTGGGTGTCAAAAAGTTCGCATTTTCCATGTACCATTAATTAATAACATATCGAGCAACATACGGGAAAATTAATCAATTTTTCTCATAAGGGAAAAGCCTGAATTAGAACGGTGAGGCAAGCAAAATTTCCGCTGTTTCACAATTAATTATTCCTCACTAATTCGCTGATCTACGAAAATTACGATCACTGCTAAAGAATGATCGATTCGGTTGTCTCTTCACACAAAATTTGAAGCTTCATGCCGCAAGAAGCGTCGTTCCACTCCCGTTCGAATGACTTTTCTCGAATTTCCACGCAGTGTTCGTAATCTCCATTTCCATTCAAACTGCGAAAATAAATATAACAATGATTATCCGAAGTATCAGCATGATTTGCGACCGCTCGTCACAAGTTGACTGCTAAAGCGTTGACTTGAAAAAAAAAAGTATGCTTCAGTATTTTCACTCAAACTTAAGAACTGTAAGCAAAATCGACGATAAATTGGCATTTACGTACAAAATTCTTGGCTTTCAATATTAAAATGTCATCGATCTTGTGCAAATTCAAGAGAACAATGAAAAAAATTTTGAATATAAAAAAAATTATTTCTGGCCAACAGATTAAATACTATTTCTAAATTGAAATCAATATTGAATTGAAAAAGTTCCAGGCCGGGTTAATAATTTTTCATTGACTATTTGAGCATGTTTTGGGAAAAGTATAATTTCAATGGCACGTCAAAATGACAAATAAAAGCGCGGAAAATAATTATTTTTGTGTGAATGAATTCCACGGATAATCATGCAAAAGAGATAATTTTTTTTTGCAATCTAAACAATTAATTATTGTCCATTGAACCGATAATCGACGATAATAAATCATGGATGGCATTATTTAATCGTTTTTTTTAGAAACTATCGATTCTTATCGTCACGGTACAATACCTAATTATCATTTATCATTTCACTTACGGGTAGGTGCACCGTTTGTCATAATTTCTTGACAGTGAGAATTACTTTTATAGTTGCGGAAGGCGTCGTTCCAATTTCGTTCGAAATCGAAATTGGCGTTCGTCAACATCATGCACAACTCCACCCTCAGACCTTTGGCACTATCTGTAATAATTTTGATAATATTGATTATTTAAAGTAATAAAAAAAGCAGGCCATTGTCGGCCAAAAAGAAATTTCGAGTTGGCGAATCTCAAAATGCAAAATCTGAAGGTAGAAGAAAATTTTTCAAAATCTTGTTTCCAATATCGAAAGAGAAATCGCAGTTATCATAAATATACCACAAAAAATATTCCAGTAACATTTATTACTTGACACCTCTCCCATTTTACAAGCATACCAGATCACGAGTCTCCGGTTTGTCAGTTCAGCCGGTAACTTATCGACGTTGGAGCCCGCCTCAATATGAAAAAAAACAGTCACCCGCCGGTCGGTAAGTAAGGGATCTCAGGAATAAAGAGCCGGCGAGACTTGTATTCTGGTAATCTTGTTACAATGTTTCTGTTTGGCGAAGATGTTATTCGGTAGACTCGTCAATTGGTCATGCATATTTTGATAGTGTTTTATTGTGGTAGAGATGTATTTCCGGTAGAGAAGTAAGTGGCAGAGCTATAAATGTGCCGTCAATATTTACCTGACATTCTGAGGCCGAGAATCCACTGTTCCATCAATTCTTTCTTCCCACAGTGCGCCAAAAGGTCGAATCCGCTCTTCAAACATTTTTCAAACAACCAAAATAACAAATTAATCTATCATCGGATGAAATATGTTCTTAATCAAAATCTTTTCTGTGCTTGTTTCATTCAATACAGTTTTTACTCAATAAATATGCCTCACCAACGATGATTAAGAAAAGCTCAATCGTGAAAGCGCTTGAGGCACGAGTGTCGAAACATTTCAAAGCGATTCAGCAATATGGAATTCAATTTTTGTTGAATACAGTATACACGCTCACATAACTCAACTCCGCATAACTTAACTGCTCGCATAACTTGACTCGTTACCATGGCAACACATTCGCATATCTTAACTTCCCCTATGACCTCCCCATCACCTAAAACCTTCGACCGACCGCAAAACATCTATGAGCATGCGTATTGCCAACCTGCGTAGTTCGCATGCGCTTGGACACGTGAGTGGGAGAATGAGGGGAAAGTCAAGTTATATGAACGTTTCCGGTCCCGTCGAGTTAAGTTATGTGAGCGTCTACTGTAATTTGTCATAACACTCATAACATACTTGTTTATCGTCGTCGATAAGATTACACGTTTGACCGTCGCTCGTCGCGACGTCGGTCATCGCGACGTCGGTCATCGCGACGTCGGTCATTGAAGGATTCGCCGTGTCAGAGGCTAAATTGAACCATTAAGAAAATTGAAATTATTCTCGGGAAATTGCTAAAATTATTTCTCTCTATCGGAGTGGATAATTAATCACTTGAAGGCTTTTCAATTAAATTATTTTCTTTGATAACGCGAAAAAATCGCCATTATATTGCATTATTTTTTAGTGTCCTAATATTTTGATCTGACGTGAGATATTTTTTTTTGGATATTACATACACTCCTGCTTAAAAGTTTGGAATCGTTTACTATAATCGTTTATTTGATTATTTTGCTTCCTCATAAAGGAAGCTTTGTTTTCGCGAAAAAAATTTTTTTCACAATTTTCATGTCAGTATGTTCAAGATGTCCCAAAACGTCGAGAAATCACATTTAGAAAAAATGTCCAGACGTATGTGTGTGTGTGTGTGTGTGTGTGTGTGTACGCTTTGTGCTTTCCTTAAAATGAATATGTTTGGAGAACGCTTTGGCCGATCGACTCGAAATTTGGTATATAAGTAGACTACGTATGTCCCTGTTCTAAGTGCAATTTTTTTTGAAATTGCAAAATAATTGTCTATTTTGCTGGATTTCGTATTTTCTGTAAATTGCTTGTTAGTCGTCTAACTTTCGTAATTTTGCAATTACCACCCTGAAATTTTATGTGCAGATACACTTTATAATAAGGACGGTTGGGAATGAATTTGGGAAATATCGCTCAAGAGGTTCGGTTTCAAAAAAAATTCAATTTTTCGCAAAAAATTTGTAAGTTCTCTAACTTTTTGTAATTTTGCATTTATCGAGCTGATTTTTTTTGTGACGATACACTCAATGACAATGAAAAATAATACCGAATTTCATAAAAATCGCCCGAGGGGTTCGGTTAAATTTTTTTGAAATTTCCATCCAAATTTTGTTAACGCTCCAACATCCGCATTTTTAGAAGTATCGAGCTAAAACTTTTTGCACGAATATACTAGATGATAAGAATGGTTAGGGTTGAATTTGGTGAGAAACGCTCAAGTTGTTCGTTCGCAAATTTTTTTTGAAATTTTCGAAAAATACTTGTTAACACTAAGTTTCCTAATTTAGCAGCTATCGAGTTCACTTCTCTAGCAGCAATACGCTGGACAACAAAAACAATTAATAATGTAATTGAACGGAATTGCTTAAAAATAATGCAAATTAGAAATTTGCACATAGCTTCTTCATTTGTTTCCGTCGTTCGTTAAGCTTCCTTTATGAGGAAGCCATGATAATAAACATACATGTCATAAAGGTGGTCAAGGAGATCCTCATAAAGGAGGGTTGACGAACGAAAAAAATGAGGAAGCTATATGCAAATTTCTAATTTGCATGATTTTTTTAGTTACTTTAAAGAAAATTTTCTTTCCATCCAATTTTGGGCGAAATTTATTATTTACTTCCACTATATTTATTTATTTGAATTCCTTGTCATCGAGAAACAGGCGTTGAAGAAAAATTCTATTCATTGTTACTAAATACCTATTCACCCGTAATCTCATCCGATCATATCTGCAGATTTGCCAGTACCTCAAAAATCCGCTAGATGGCTACCTTTCGCACAAGCGAACCTGGCTCTTGACGCCTATATCCTTATCAAGCTCGTCTATGTTTGATATCCTTATTTTTCAGTATGGATCTTTAATACATTGAAAATTGCGGCAAAACGTAAGATGGTCGAATCTCCGAAAAGGATTTCCATAAAAAAGGGTCTTTTTTCTTTTCCCTTCTGTTAAAGAAAAGACGAAGCTTTACGAAATTGTAGAGTTCATATGTTTAGCTATGCATTCAAAGATTGAAATGTTTGAAAATATATATTGTGTAAATATTTAAAAAGAAATTATTTCATTTTAATACATATTTGTTCAGTTTGAAATAATATTTATTTATGTTAAATAAAAATTTATCAGATCGCAATATATTTTCCTGGTGGGTCATTGAAAAAAAAAAATGTCGTTGACATGAATAGAGTTGTATTAGGCCGGCCTACAACTAAAAAAATTTATTTGGCTTGACTAGGATCTAGTTAAATGTACTAGATCTTTTTTCTGGGTGAGGTGTCAATATTTCTTGCGGCACAAGAAGTTGCATAACTCCGGAAAAAAAAATATAATTAAATTTTCAAAAATACGTTTTGACGGAAAATAGTTCAGCTTTGATTTGCTCGTTTTTAATTTTTTTAATGATTTTTTTTCGATCCGGTACGCATTTTTGTACGTGACCGTTTTCCAGCTTTTCTTCGACCATCGCGAATTGGGCGCATAACTTGAGGACATTTTTTTTTTGTTTTTTTTTTATCTACCGTACATTTAAAAGGGTTAGCAGATTCTCCATTTTCGTTTTCTAAAAATATTTATACGATTTTTCCTCCCAAAGTTATTTCACTTTTGGTTAAAAAAGACAAATTTTGAAAGATGCAACGTAACTCAAAAACTTATTGAGTTTAAGAGAAAATGTCAGGTATAATAAAAAGTAGCGTACGTATACATGAAATTGCCTTGAATTATTTCAGAATTTTGCAATGAATTTTCTTTTTTACTTTTTTCGCTCGACACTCGATGACATCCCAGCGAAAAAAGGTATCTGATTGAAATTCCCGTACTTCGTCATACAATACAAATCTGAAAGAATTCAGCAACATTTGGCATACTATAAACAACAATTATCAATAATAATATCCCCCAAAAGTCATTAACAAATTGTTTAAACAATTTATTAAGCAATGGTAAACAATGATCCATAATTATTATTGATCATTGTTGTTTATAGCATACCAGATGTTGCTGATTCGTTTAAAAGATTTGTATTGTATCACGAAGTACGGAAAATTCAATCAGATACAATTTTCCGCTGGCAACTCATCAGAATTTCGAGCAAAAATAGTAAAAAAAAAAATGTATAGGAAAATTTTGAAATAATTCCAGGCGATTCCATGTATACGTGCGCTACTTTTTTCGTACTTGACATTTTCTCTTAAACTCTATAATTTTTTAGCAACGTTGCACCTTTCAAAATTTGTCTTTTTTAGCCAAAAGTGAAATCACTTTGCGAGAAAAAATCGTAAGGAAGTGTTCAGAAGACAAAAATGGAGCGTCTGTGAACCCTTTCAAATGTACCGTAGATAATAAAGACAACAAAAAATTTCCTTAAGTTATAAACCCAACTCGCAATGGTCGAAAAAAGGCCAAAAAACGGTCGCGTACAAAAATTCGTACAGGATCGAAAAAAATCATAAAAAATATTTTTAAAAAATAACAAAATGAAGATGAATTCCTTACCGTCAAAATACTTTTTTTTAGAAAATTTGATTATCTTTTTTTGACGGAGTTACGCAACTTATAGTGCGGCAAGAAATATTGACTGATGTTTCCAAACTTTTGAGCGGGAGTGTATATTTTATATTTTTTGGACAGTTCTGCCGAAATAGCTTCATCTCATTAACGGTATATTATTCAGTATTTATCACAAAAACAATTTTTGAAAAATCTCACGATTGCATTAAACCGTATAATTCTAAAAAGATTTATTTTCAATAACTTACCATCGTCACAGACTGACACTGCGATCATCGATCCAACGATGAACACGATCGGTACCCGAATATTCATCGTCGTTATTTTTAACTTACCGCTATAAATTGTCAATTGAAGAGTGGAAATGAATAAAAGATGAAACCTCTTAAAATTTTACAATTTTACAAATTGACGAAGATTGTGAGAAAAAGCCAAATGTAAAATTTTCTCAGCAAAATTATAAGTTCCATCGAGATTTGTCATTTTTTCACCCATGAAATATAAATTTTGAGCAAAGGTTGAACAAAAATTAATTAGATCTCCGTTATTGCTGAATATAATCATGGTTGGTCGAGCTTTTATTTTAATCGAAAAAAAAATCGATAAAACAATTATTATTCAAAATGAATATTCTTGCTTATATTGTACAACTGCAGCGTTAAAAAATAATGGAAATTTTATTAAATAAAATGAAGAACAAACAAAAAGTTGTTTGGCTGATTTCGAAAAATTACTTACTAAAACAAAATAAAAATCTATGATAAAGTGGACGTGGAACGATCTTGAAGAACACTCGAAAGCTCGTGGATTTCGGAGCGCGAGGCATCAGTTTTTATACCACTAGTCCCCACTTCTTCAGCGTTTTTTATTGGAAAAAAGCAGATAAGAAAAAAAAATTAAATAACTTGCAAGTGTTCACAATCGATCTAAAGTTCTAAGGGTTTCTTAAAAAAAATTATTTTTTGGTTAAATTTAAGTTAATCAAAACATCGTTTAGAAAAAAAATGAATTTTCCTTTAAAAAAAAAAGAAAAAATATTTTGAACGCACCATATGCGCTTATATTATTCGCAATAAACCCACAGAAAACCGTTACGGTATGTTTCAGCATGGCATCCAAGTTAGACACGTTGCTGCAACAAAAGCGTTGATAGCTGTCACCTTTTACGAACTTCTGCTACCGTAGCAACTGTTAGATAATTTTCCTCAGAATGCAGAAAATCTTTGGTCGTCGGTTAGAGATATAAGTAAATGAATTTTACTTGAATTCTATGTGCAAAAAAATTTCTGTCGCTCAAAAGGCGACTCCGCGAAAAGTATTTTCTTTCGCTCCATATCGAGAGTTTATGCTAGCTACATTATTTTTTTCGATTTTAAAGAATATTGGAGATATAAATCAAAGCTATTACACTTATATTCTATGTGCGCAAAAATTTATGTCTCTCAAAAGACGACTCCGCAACAAGTATTTTTTTCGCTATATATCGAAAATCCCTGCTAGCAACATTATTGATTTTTCGACGTTAATAAATATTAGAGATATTAGTAAATGCATTTTACTTATATTCTACACTGGTGGAAAAAATTAAAGGAACAAAAAAAGTTCCTAAATTTTTAGTGGTTTTTGACAATGCTGAATATCAGTAAAAAATGGTCGTATCAAGGTCTAAAAAAAAGCATGTTGAAGCTTCAAGTTTATAGTTTTAAGATCTTTCAGCAAAAAAATTTGCAAAGCTACAGGTTTCATGCAATCCTGAGAAATATCGAAAAAAAAAATTTGGCATATTTGTATCACCTTTATTTTTGCTGCAATTACTTGGATTTTTTTTTTCCAGAGCTAAACCATTACATGGACCGGATAGCTTGTTTATTTAGATTCGATTTGGTTTTTTGAAACCTCGCTGCGACCATTTTTCACTGAGATATCGGACTTTTAATGAAAAAAAGAACGTTTTGTGTTTAACCATTGATATCTTATCAGCAACCAATTATCGCACAGAAATCGGAAGGGGCGTTTCATAAACTTGAATAATGCTCTACAAGGATTGATAATAGGTTTTTGAAAAAAAAAAATTTCTATCATTGCCATGAATTTGAAAAAAAAAACAGGAGAAAAAGAGCTATTTGTGGTTTTTTAGAAAATCAACGGCCAAATTAAAAATATTAACAAAACGACTAATGATCAGAGTGACTTGTACAGCTTAATCTACCCACAAATTCCCTGTAAAGTTTCAATTTGATCTATTGAACGGTTTTTTTGTTTCAGGCAATCAAATTTTTGACAAAAATTAAAGGTTCATGTTTCTGCCCCTAAACGTCATAGTCATTATTATCTTGATATTATCTTGATAATTCGAGACCCTATCAAAAAACGCTTCAGACAAAACTTGTTCGTTATAAAACGAGTAAAACAATTGATATTTTTTTAAAAAATTGTAGGCACACGAAAGTTTGTTTTTACTTCATAAAACACAAAAAACCGATTTTTCAGAAAGTACGCCACCTCGAATTATAAAAAGAAAAAATTGTAAAAATTCTGTAGGAAATCACGAAACTTATAAGATCAGAATGAGGATGGCAAGATCCAAATCCGCAAAGCTACAGCGAATCCAAGTTTCGTCTTGACCTTATTTTCGAGCCAGAACATGCAGAACTATATGTTCTCGAAAAATGATATCCAGAAATACATTTGTATAGTTATTTAATTATACATACGTAGATTATTTCGTACTTGCGTATATTATTTCATACAAGTATAAATAAATATTTCGTATATTGCATATATTATTTCATACTTGTATGAAATAATCTACGTATGTATAATTAAATCAATATTCAAATGTATTTCTGTATATAATTTTTCGAGAACAAATAGTTCTGCATGATCTGGCTCGAAAATAAGGTCAAGACGAAACTTCGATTAGCTGTAGCATTTCGGATGTTGATCTTGCCATCCTCATTCTAGTCTTAGAAGTTTCGTGATTTCCTCCAGAATTTTTACAAATTTTTTCTTTTATAATTCGAGGTGGCGTACTCGCTGAAAAATCGTTTTTTTGTGTTTTATGAAGTAAAAACAAACTTTCGTGTGCCCACAATTAAAAAAAAAATATCAATTGTTTTACTCGTTTTATAACAAACAAGTTTTGTCCGAAGCGTTTTCCCGTAGTAAAAAACTCTATTGAATCGCCAATGGCAACCAATGGTCCTCATACGACTCCATTGGACAATGAATGGGGACCCATTGAGATTTCCGCATTTGTCAATGGCGTACAGGGCTGACCATTGATCAGTGAATGGGTATCCATTGAACATCAAATGCGGATGAATCGAATGATCATCATTACTCAATGATGCTCATTGGAAAGCCAATGCGGATGTATCGAGCGATCAGCATTGCCCAATGGTGTCCATGGGAAGGTAAATGCTGATGAACGAAATGATCCGCTTTACCCAATGATGTCCATTGGAAAGTCAATGCGGATGAACTGAAAGATCAGCATTTCCCACAGATGTTCATTGGAACCCAAATGCGGCTAACGATGAAATGATCAGCATTTACCAAGGATACCCATTGAATAATAAGTAACTACGAATTACACAATGATCGACATTTATCAATAATGTCACTTCATTGATGACTGATCGAATGATGAGCAGCATTCGTTAACGATGTTGCAATCCATATTCGAGGTTCAATGCTGAACAATTGAACCCATCGATCGATGAGAATTTTTCCGAATGCGATATTTCTCAAACGGCGGTGAATTAATAAAATTAAGTAAGAGTAGATGTGGCTGATTCTCATATATGAACCAAATATTTTCTTCAATTGTAATAAATGCTGATGATTATATCGATGGTCAATTAATATTAGTATAAGCTCGAAAATTATTCGAAAGTAATTTTAAAAAAATATATTATAAACTGCTCATCAAGTACGCGTACGTTTGGGATAAATGATTTTTAAAACCGTTTACTTTTAACATATACACATAATTTTATCAGTCCTTCTCAACTCGATTTGTGAGAGGAGAAACGTATATACTTTCATTATCAATCGTCATCTGAGTACACTTACAATCTATTTTTCAATTCTGAGTTTCAATAATTTCTATTAAATGTAATAATATATATAATGCGTATATAATTATTGGTCGTTATGCTAATATTAGCATTATGATTAACCTTACTTCCTGATAACTTACATCAGTTGATGATTTAATGCGTAATTCCATGTATCACATGAAAGAATCTCCATTGATGATCCCATTTATTCCCCATTGCCCACAAAAACCAATGGAGGTGAATGGCGAATTAACTAGGGAGATTGTCTCCATTGAATCCCCATGGGATAATCCCCATTCCGTTTAAAATGGGGAATTCAATGGCGAAAATGTCCTTAGAAAATTCGGCATTCATATCCATTGGTTTTGTGGGCAATGGGGAATGAGTGGCGAACAGCAATGGAGATTCTTTCGTATAGTAAAAACTCCATTCATCGCCATTGAAAAATCCCCATTCATTCCCCATTGCCAAAATAACCAATGGGGATGAATGCCGAATTGCCTAAGGGGATTGTCTCCATTGAATCCCCATTAGATAATCCCCATTCCGTTTCAAATGGGGAATTCAATGGCGAAAATCCCCTTAGGCAATTCGGCATTCATCTCCATTGGTTATTTTGGTAATGGGGAATAAATGGGGATTCTTCAATGGCGACGAATGGAGTTTTTTACTACGGGTTTCGATAGAATCTTGAATTATCAAGATACTACGTGTTTAGAATAGAGAATTAGTGAAAAATTTGGATTTTTTACTAAAATCGTGCGACGAAAAATATCGATTGTCGACCTTAACAAAAAAATACGTGTCTGATATTTTTCAGAATACTTTTCGGATTTTTTTTTTCATAATTATTTAAGAGGGTCCGGGTTCGAACATGAAAATTTCAGCGGGAATACCCCATATGTATAAATTTTTCCTCGGCCGAACTTGAGTCAGCTCGAGAACATTTTTGGCAACTTTTGGAATAGTGTTTTACGATTTTCGTCAAGTTCGCGTTACAAAAGGTAGAAGTGCTTCTCATTTGAATGCGCGTTCTTATAAAGAATGGTACATTTTTATATATTCATTGCAACTTATATTATTTTAAATGACAAGTTTGGACATGATCCTAGCAAAACTTCTAAAGAATCACTATCATATTCATTATATATAATTTCAATTCTCCAAGAGCAGAATAGCAATGTTTCCGAAAGTCATGTAGTAATTCTTACTTTTCAATGTTGATGATTTTACTTTGTTTGTCCCTAAATTGCTATATTTTATTGTACTTTTGGTTACGCGAAAAACCGAATAGTGTAATAAAATTTCTTTCAGTGCGGAGTCGCCTTTCGAGTGATATAAATTTTTCCGTACATAGAATATAAGTAGAATACATTCACTTATATCTCTAATATTTTTTTAAGTCGAAAAAAATGTAGCTTGCAGAGATTTTCGATATGGCTAGATAGAAAAAAAATATTTGTCGCGAAGTCATCTTTTGAGCAACAGAAATTTTTCCTCACATAGAATATCAGTGAAATACGTTCAATTATATCCTGATATTCTTTGACGTATTACATTTAATTTATATCTGCAATATTCTTCAACGTCGAAAAAAAATAATGTAGCTAACAGAAATTCTCGATATAGAGCGAAAAAAAATACTTGTCGCGGAATCGTCTTCTGAGCGACATAAATTTTTTCGCGCACAGAAAATAGATACAAGTACGATGAAATTTTCTCTGACGAGTGTGAGTTTGCAGCATGAGCCGAAGGCAAATGCTGCAATCACAAGAGTTGAGAAAAAGATTCTCGCTCGAGTTTCGTACGAAATTTTATCGCACGAGTGCGTAACGTGTCCACTATACGCACGCGCAGCGAAGCGAAGTGTGCGTAAAGTGGGCACTTTACCCAGGGAGTGAAATAAAATACATTCCCTTATATCTATAATATTTTTTAACGTCGAAAAAAATAATGTAGCTAGCAGAAACTCTCGCTATCGAGCGAAAAAAAAACTTGTCCCGGAGTCATCTTTTGAGCAGCAGAAATTTTTCCGCACATAGAATATCAGTAAAATACCTTCAATTACATCTCTGATATTCTTTGACGTATTACATTTAATTTTTATCTCCAAAATTCTTCAACATCGAAAAAAAAAATGTATAGCGAGCAGAAACTCTCGATATAAAACGAAAAAAAAAAATACTTGTCGCGGAGACGTCTTTTGAGCGACATAAACTTCTCTGCGCATAGAATATAGATGAAATACATTCCCTTATATCTCTCATATTTTTTAACGTCGAAAAAAAATGTAGCTTGCAGAGATTCTCGATATAGAGCGAAAAAAAAATACTTGTCGCGGAGTCGTCTTTTGAGCGACATAAACTTTTTTGCGCATAGAATATAGATAAAATATATTGCCTCATATCTCTAATATTTTTTAACGTCGAAAAAAAGAAATGTAGCTAGCAGAATGTCTCGCTATAGAACGAAAGAAAATACTTGTCGCGGAGTCGTCTTTGAAGCGACATAAACTTTTCTGCGCATAGAACATAGATAGAATACATTTCCTTATATCTCTGATACTTTTTAACGTCGAAAAAAAAAATGCAGCTTGCAGAGATTCTCGATATAGAACGAAAAAAAAATACTGGTCGCGGAACCATCTTTTGAGCGACAGAAATCTTTTCGCGCATAGAATATCGGTAAAATACGTTCAATTATATCTCGGATATTCGTTGACGTATTAAATTTAATTCTTATCTCCAATATTCTTCAACGTCGAAAAAATATAATGTATAGCTAGCAGAGACTCTCGATATTAGAACGAAAAAAAAAACTTGTCGCGGAGTCGTCTCTTGGGTGTCTCTGATATTTTTTAACGTCGAAGAAAAAATGGAGCTCGCAGAGGTTCTTGATATAAATAGCGAAAAAAAAACTTGTCGCGGAGTCGTTTTTGTAGCGACAGAAATTTTTCCGCACATAGAATATAGATAAAATACATACATTTCCTCATATCTCTTATATTTTTTAACATCGAAAAAAAATAATGTACCTAGCAGAAACTCTCGCTATAGAGCGAAAAAAAAATACTTGTCGCGGAGTCGTCTTTTGAGCGATATGAACTTTTCTGCGTATAGAATATAGATAAAATACATTCCCTCATATCTCTAATATTTTTTAACGTCGAAAATAAAAACGTAGCTTGCAGAGATTCTCGATATAGAGCAAAAAAAAACACTTGTCGCGGAGTCATCTTTTGAGCGACAGAAATTTTTCCGCACATAGAATATCAGTAAAATACGTTCAATTGTGTCTCTGATATTCTTTGACGTATTACATTTAATGTTCATCTTCAATATTCTTCAACGTCGAAAAAAAATAATGTATAGCTACCAGAAACTCTCGATATAGAACGAAAAAAAATACTTGTCGCGGAGCCGTCTTTTGAGCGACATAAACTTTTCTGCGCACAGAATATAGATAAAATACATTTTCTCATATCTCTCATATTTTTTAACGTCGAAAAAAATGTAGCTTGCAGAGATTTTCGATATAGAGCGAAAAAAAATACTTGTCGCGGAGTCATCTTTTGAGCGACAGAATTTTTTCTGCGCATAGAAAATCAGTAAAATATGTTCAATTATATCTCTGATATTCTTTGATACATTACATTCAATTTTTATCTCCAATATTCTTCAACGTCGAAAAAAAAATGTATAGCTACCAAAAACTCTCGACATAGACCGAAAAAAAATACTTGTCGCGGAGTCGTCTTTTGAGCGACAGAAATTTTACCGCACATAGAATATCAGTAAAATACGTTCAATTTTATCTCTCATATTCTTTGACATACTACTTTAATTTATATCTCCAATATTGTTCAATGTCAAAAAAAAACATAATGTTGCTAGCAGATACTCTCGATATAGAGCGAAAAAAAATAGGGTAACACCACCAGTGAATAACTGCCCCCCAGTAAATAACCGTTGACATGTAAATTATATCTATATATATAGCGATTTCAACTCGGTGATCATTCTCTGGTGGTATTTTTTAAGCGGTCATTCACTGCTGGCTTCACCCTACTTGTCACGGAATTTTTTTTTTTTTTTGGGCGACATAAATTTTTCCGCTCATAGAATATAAAAGTAGAATCCATTCACTTATATTTCTGATAATCATATACAGACATTCTGTAAGTTAAAAAAACATTCGTTCGTAAACTTCCAAGTTTTAACTTCATATGGTCATAAAAAGTATTTTTTTGCCTAAAAATGACCATTTGTTTTTCAAAAAACTTTGTTTCACAGTATCCGTTTGGATTTAAACTTTTTGGACATAGAAATTACAACCTTATGCAATACCTCATAAAAAAGATTCATTTTTGTGCACAGGTTTCTGAGGTCTGGGTCTGGACGGACATCTGACGTAGATATTTGGGCAATTTTAATAAGCACTTTTTGTCATAATTGAGTTGGTGCCTGAAAAGCCAAAAATCCTTTTTCTTTGCATTTTGTAATACTCCAATTTTCATATAGGACTTTCCATCATCAGCGAAACGTAATTTTCCCTCATATCTGTTTCGTAGATAAGAAAAGTACTTGCGGGACTCGATTATAGAACGTCACTTTTTTCGTAATTGCTCCTCTCGCCATGTAAAAAATTGCCTTTTTTTTGTTTCCATCTCGTTGCCAAAATGTTAGATAATTATGGCTCCGTATCTTGTTCTCTGTTTCGTGCGAGGATTGCCGATGATAGCGATGTAAAACTAGACTCCCATCTGGCTTTTAGATCGTCTCGTTGGAGTGCTATTCCTCTTTGTCCCTTTCCTTCTTTCTCTTCCACGATCGTTCTATTTTGCAAATTGCATTCGTTCGTGCAAGAAGGCTGCAAAGGTGGTACTGGCTTTTAAAATCTGCGTCATTTGTCCTCCCAAAGATAGTTAGTGGTGCGCTCAAGGGGAATGGAAAGTCGAACTATCGCGAATGGAAAAATGGCAACGATTTTGCGTCGAAACATTTTCCCTCCGATTTTACGGCTAATGAAGCCACACAGACCGACTGAAGTGCGAGAATAAAGTATGGAGCAATCGATAAGCACCGAGAAAAAATGTAAAATATGAAAAGTATGAATAAAACGTATCACACAAAAAGTCATTGAAAATTATTTTGCAAAATAATAATAAATAAAAATTACAGCAATGTTATTAAAAAAATATATCAATATTTATAATAATTAAAGGAACAAGAATATGGAAATATTATCCCAATCGAAT
This sequence comes from Alloplasta piceator, assembly GCA_946863875.1. Lineage (NCBI taxonomy): Eukaryota > Metazoa > Arthropoda > Insecta > Hymenoptera > Ichneumonidae > Alloplasta > Alloplasta piceator. Next base: position 43,730,493 of record OX333074.1, read on the forward strand.
AATCAATAATTTTTTGAAATTATTTTTTCTGGAGAATAACAATTGTTTTATTTCTTCGAAAATCATGGCTTCACTGAAAATTAAATATTATTTTTGCATTTCCATCTGGAGCTCGGTTAAATATAAGAAAACACGAGATTGTTAAAGGTATGTGTTTAAGTTTTTTGCATTCATCCTCAGTAAAAACAGTGATGTTTTTTTTTGCCTCGCTAACGATTTTAAAACTCAGCATTACGGTTTTTAAAAGAATTTTCTGAATCTCCGCTTTCTCTATGTAAAGTAATACGTACGTTTTGAGGGAACCACAAAAAGTGCCAGGTCAGAAAAAACTATGCTGCAAAATTGTTTGTCGCTGGATTTGGATTTAAAATAAGAATGGTTCATCCACACGGACCATCAAAATTCAACGAGAGCACACATACATATAAATTCGAAATGCATGTGGGCAAACGATAGAGAGTGGTCATCGTCGACTGACCACTTCCTATCTACATATTGATTGACAAACATCCAGAGCCCACAACACTTCTTCCTCCCATCATAGGAGACGAGCTTTGCGATTCAATTCGGTTATGTAAACTCTCATGGAAATATAATATACGTGTGACGTATATATGGGGCATTCCATACCAAGTCGACCTGAGTGTGACTCTCGACCTCACTGATTTCGATTACGATTTTTTAGGCACTCACTCATTTTTGACAGAAAGTGTCTATTGCAATCACCTCGAAATCTGTGTCGGATGTCCGTCCAGACCCAGATCCCAGAAACCGGTGTACGGAACTCAATTTCCTTTGGAGGGTAGTTGTGGATGGTTGTAATCTCTATGCCCAAGGAGTTTAAATCCAAACGGATATTGTAAAACAATGATTTTTGAAAAAAATAGCCATTGTTGCTCAAAAAAAGACGTTTTAGGACCATATGTAGTTGAAACTTGAAATTTCTCTAACGAATTTTTCTCTAACTCACAGAATGTATGTATATGATTGTAAACAAATGTCTGACGAAGTATGAATCCAATCAGACACCATGAAGGTTACAATTTTGGCAAAAAACACCATTTTAACCAAAAAATGCTATTTCTATCTATATGCACTCGGATCTCCGAAGTTCACGGACGAATTTTTCTCTAACTCACACAATGTCTGTATATGATTGTAAATAAATGTATCACGAAGTATGAATCCAATCAGACACCATTAAGCTTACAATTCTTGCAAAGAAAACAATTTTTAACGAAAAAACAGCTATTTCTGTCCATATGCATATGGATCTCCGAAGTTCACGGACGAATTTTTCTCTAACTCACACGATGTCTGTATATGATTGTTAACAAATGTCCCACGAAGTATTAATCCGATCAGAGACCATTAAGTTTACAATTTTTGCAACGAAAACACAATTTTTAACGAAAAAAAGCAATTTCTGTCCATATCCACTTGGATCTCCGAAGTTCACGGACGACTTTTTTTCTAACTTACAGAATTTCTGTATATGTTTATGAACAAATGTCCCATGAAGTTTCAATCCAATTAGACACTGCTAAGTGAATAACTTTTGCACAAAAACAATATTTTTTACAAAAAATGTCTATTTTTCTCACTGTCAGAATTTCTATATGACTGTAAACAAGCACATATCACTCTCACCGCTTTCACGTAAAGCATAGACCGGCGCACGCGACGTCGCCACGTGCGTCACGACACCGCTACGCCACGTACCGAGTAAAAGAGGAACTTAACACGGCCTGAGCGCGCCTAATTCAAAACCCATATTTCACTCTTATAAAAAGTACATGGTTCTTTTGTGTGCTTGCGCTCCATTGGCAATATGGCGATCACCCACGCGTTTCAAACGTGAAAAAACAGAATCTGAGCATTGATTTATAACCGAAAGCTTTTTTTACTTATTATAAATGGACTAATAATCATTAAATGATTAAAGTGTTATGATAAATATGCCCATCTCAAATGTCACTAATATTCTTCATTACTGCCTAATATTGTAACAATTCTGTGAATATAATCTATCAAAACATTTAAATGATATGATTGTTCAGATACTTTTATATCATACTGATTATATTCAAATCTGTCTTTTTAATTATGATTAATAGAATTTATACGACTACTTGATGTTCACAATGAATCAAAGAGTTTAAATAACGGTGTGAGTGCCTATTAAAACGTCCCTAAGGGACATGTTAACCAAAATTCAAAATATATCACAAAAACAAAATATATGGTCATTATATTATGAAATTGTGAGTGCCTAATAATATAATTCTTAAAATTCGGTCATTAACTTTATGAATCATTGCCCCTATTGAGAATGAAAAATGTGACTCAATATTATCAAAAACAATGTTCAATGACATAAAAACAATATAGTATTTACACACCGAATAAATTAAGATAATGGTCAAGAATACGGAGCGCAAAGCCCCCCAACAAAACGTTGAGGGGGGTTTGGGGGGTGGAGCCCCCCAACGAGTACGCGAAGCGTACTTGTTTAAATTTAGGTACTCAAAATTAAGGAAATTTAGGCCGGGGTGTTTTGTACCCCATTATATCAAGTAAGGGTTAATTCAATGTATCAATTCATCTGTGCATCATTGTTATGGAATAACTTAAAAAAATATCTGCTGTTGTCATACAATATTCTTTCAATATCAATATTATATACTATCACAATTATTTCATGATTATTTTGATATGGATTATTTGATATTTTTAATTAGTTTGAAAACCGTACACCGAGAAAAATGTATGGTGAAAAAAATGACAGAGATATATTTATGGTCTTTGCGACATTCGCGTCTGGTTATATTAGCAATTGGGACATTACGACTGGTCAACTGAACTTTTTAAATTGTTCTCCAGGTCATATAAAATATTTATTTCCTTATTCAACCATACATATTGTAAAAAAAAAATTCATGTAGCTGATGGTAATTCCAAATGTGCATAACATCGCTTGATCCTCGAACAATACTGCAAACCGTTGAGCATCCATTTCCATTTGTGAGACTAGCCCTAATCGAGACTAATATGCCTCCACGAACATCCACGTTTGCCATGTTACGATATGGTCGATCCAAACCGAGTTAATCGCCTGTACCGAATTTATGTATCACGTTAACCAGCTACACAAGCGTATATCTATATAATCCTATTCCACTGACACAGGCATTTCGGAACGCGTTAACTCCGGAACATCGAACCTTCGAAGATGGGACGTCATGAGGCGTTCAATTTAAGGGTTATCAGGACAGACATTGTGGATTGTGGATCTTTTCGGTAAATTGTAGTGAAATGAAGTTTGAAAAGATTTCTGTCGAAGTTATAAGAAGCGCGCGATAAAAAAGAGGGAAAAATAGCTAGATGCGTATGATAATCAATTGTTGATTTGGGTATGCGGCCGTATAGAGACAATAGTGAAGGAAGAATCGGCTGTGATTCGGCCAGTGGCACAGTAGGAGAAAAGCCCAAAAACCTGGCCAAAACCTCAAATGACCTTTGACGGGAATGAAAATTGGCTTACAGGGGTTTTCAAGGTCGCTGATTACGAATCTGAAAGCCAAATTATCGTAAACAAAATGGCCGATCCAATATGGCTGACATGAATGTTAAAAAGTTGCCAGATGTCGACAAAAATTGGTATATACGGGTTTTCAAGGTCGCTGATTACCAATCCGATATCTATTGTTTATAACTTGCAACAAAGAGCTTACAGCAAATTGTTATAAATTACAGTAAATTACCATAAATTCGATCAAGGAAGCGAATTTATCGGATAAATGCTCGCTGATTATCAGAAATACTTCTTTCCTTGTCAGCACCAATTCTTTGTAACCGGATCCTGTAATAAAGACATAAAATTGTAGAAAATTGGTGTTAAAGGAAAAGATAAAATTTTCGATTAATACAATAACTTGAACAATGTACATTATTTTACCAAATAAATAACCGCAATAATTGAAATAATTTTAAAAAAATTAGACAGAAAATATTGACATGGATTTGGTTAAAAGAAAGCTTTGCTTACTATATAATATATATATATATATATATATATATATATATATATATGCATACGTATATATCATAATTAAATCACAGAAAATTTATATATATATACACATACATATATATTAAAATAATTGATTTCAAGCGTATAACAGCCGTCTTGTCCGTTATGATGCTACTTCACCCATTCTCAGGTAGAGGCGCAGAGGCTGCTCAATAGTGCCGCGTGCGTGCACGCTCGGCTACCGCACGATGCGAAAAAAATCATAGCGGACAAGACGCACGTTTTCCGCAGGTAACTCTTGTAAATTTCGAAAGCTTATACATTAAACTAAAGGCCGAAACTAGGAGCTTTGCAAAATGTGACAAAATATATAACTTTTCGGACCGTTGAAAATATAAGTTTTCAAAATTATTCAATTTTATTTATGCCGAAGGCTATACTACATTTCAATCATTTATACATAAAGTTTAGATTCAACCGATGTAAAAATATGTTCTACATACCTCCAGAAGTCGTATCCATGTTGCAGAATTGAAATTAAACCCGTCACTTTAAAGTTATGGGTTTTTGAAGTCAGCGTTATTTAGGTCTGTTCAGCGCGTGACACGTACACTCTTTACGAACACTAACTGCCAACTGACGCTGCGGCGCAGGTATACACTTAAAGGGCTTTCCCTTCCACAATAGAATGCAGTTACTAGTCCTCTACCTGATCGACTACTCAACTGACCCTATTTCGAAAAATTATTTTTTGGGGTTTTGGCCAGGTTTTTGGGCTTTTCTCCTACTGTGAGTGGGTCCAAATGACAGTGAACAATTTTTTTTTTTTTATATAACGTTTCGATCCTTATTCGGATCCTCTTCAGATTTATTATTTCTAAAATTACATTCATTATTGTCTTATTTTGTATAATATATTTTACATTATAAGCTTAAGTGTTGTTATGTCGCTACTCAGCTCTCGAAACACCATGTAATGAAAATTGTTAATTTTGATCAAAAATGAATCTTGGAAAATATCAAACATAAAATTCATAGGTAAATAACACGTACACAAAGGTATCACAAAAAACATTAACTAAGCATTAAAATATTGAAATCCTCCCTCTCGCAGACACCAAGGATCACAAGAACACGACCCGTCTCGATACAATAATATCATAATGAATATTATCCAAGATTCACCAAATGATTAAAAATGACCCATACAAATTCAGGTCAGTCATGGCACATAACAACACTTAAGCTTATAATGTAAAATATATTATACAAAATAAGACAATAATGAATGTAATTTTAGAAATAATAAATCTGAAGAGGATCCGAATGAGGATCGAAACGTTATACAAAAAAAAAATTGTCCACTGTCATTTGGACCCACTGGCTGAATCGCAGCCGATTCTTCCTTCACTATGATAATCAATCCCTATTTATGAGGGATAGTACATATCTTTTGCGGACTCTCCGTCCAAATATATTGATTGGCGATTTATCATTGTACGCCGAATTGAAGAATATTAATTGCTTGCGGTACGGACTGTCAAGGACTTTCTCTCTTTTCCTCTCTTATTCGTATGATGCTCTCTCGTTTATTCACGATTATTCATCTCATCATCGCCGAACATCAAAAGAAAACGTCGCCGCTCCCGTTTTTTAAAGAATCTTTCGCTAAGAAGACGATCATCTTCCTTCCATCGGAAAATCGTCGTGGACTCAACGAATCATTCTTCGATTGAAGATTAGACGAGATGAGGAAAAAAAAATTAATTACAAAGAGAGTAAGAAAGACGTTGATTCAAAAGCTGAACGAGGAGGAATATTAATTTGTTAATAGAAAGAATAGTTTGGCATGTATAGATAAAACAAAAATACGTCTTTGAGTGACTGTAAACTTATTTATATAACTGACCAAATATAGGCTAAACTCCTTTAAAATGTCATCATACCTTATTTTATATCAATAAGAATTCCTGCAATCGTCTGGTTATTCTCGTTCGTTGTTCCAGTCAAGATTTATATATAGAGCAGAGTTCAGCAAAGTAGCGGAAAGTATTTCAAGTACAAAGTACAATGTACCGTGAGTACTTAAAATATCAAGCTCCGGTAGTACTTGAAGTACTTGAGATTTAAAGTACTTTAAGTACAAGGACTTGAAAAATCAAGTACCAAGTATCAAGTACTTTTGAAGTTTCTCGGTGTATCTCGTAAGTTCTAGTACTTACATTTGATTTCTTGTTCTCATTTGATTTTTATTCAAGTACTTTTTGTATCAAAACATACTGCAATAACCTTGTGCAAATGCACTGAGAGTAGGTTAGGCAGAATGAAACAGAAGTATTTAAACAAAGAATTAAAAATAATTCAAAAATAGCATTGAAGATTGTAATTATGATTGATTTTAATACAGGTTTGAAAAAGAAGAATTAAAGAATGTAATACATGGATTGTTAAAACTACACCAGCTTCGTGTTCGTCTTTAAAAAACTGTCGTACGCAACAATCGAGGGACAGTATGTCCATACGTTACGAAATATTATTTTCAATTACATATTCAAGGGCTTTGTACATGCAACTATCAGCAAGACACATTCAAAAGTACTCGATACTTGTACGTGATAAAGTACTTGTAGTAAAGAAAATTATTTGAAATTTTAAGTGCAATACTCAAAGTACTGGTCAAGTACTTATTGTACTTATTGTTATTATTGTACTTATTGTACTTTTGAAGTGCTTAAAAAGCATTTCAAGTACTAGTAAAGTACTAAAGTACTTCGATAAAAGCACTAAAGTACTTTGCTAAAAGCACTAAAGTACTTCACTAGAAGTACTAAAGTACTCCACTGAAAGTATTAAAGTACTTCAGTAGAAGTACTAAAGTACTTCACTAAAAGTACTAAAGTACTTCACTAAAGTACTAAAGTACTTCACTAAAGTACTAAAGTACTTCACTAAAAGTACTAAAGTACTTCACTAAAAGTACTGAAGTACTTCACTAAAAGTATTAAAGTACTTCACTAAAAGTACTAAAGTACTTCACTAAAAGTATTGAAGTACTTCACTAAAAGTACTCAAGTACTTCAACTACGTCGCAAGTACCAGGTACTTCAGGTACTATCCAGCTCTGATATAGAGCAATCCGTTTCATTTGTCATTTTTGTCCTTTTTAAAATTACCCCTCGCAATCAATAGTACAGATTTTGCGAAATTCTTTGTATTCTGCAGAGTCTTATAGAATATACTTCAGTCTGTATAAATTTAATTTAAAAAATCGATAGCCGGTATAAATAAAATAAAATATATAACCAAAAAAATTTTAGATCTAACAATAAATAAATTCATTATAAAATAATTTAATAACAAATAAATTCAAGATTTAAATTTAATTTAAATTTAAATTCAAGATTTAATAATAAATAAATTCATTATAAAATAATTTCTTCGTAGTAATTTAGATAAAAATTAAAATATTACTGCATCAGTGAAGATCTTTGAAAAAATAGTTTTTTATTAATTTTTCGACGCGACGCGACGGGCGGCAAAAAAACGACGAGGGAATATAACGCTAATTGAAATGCTCGGCAAACAACCGATCATGTATCGTCGATCTCTCTCTCTCTCTCTCTCTCTCTCTCTCTCTCTCTCTCATTGTCTTTCACTCACTGCGTGTATATAAAAGTGGTACGCATCGTTTATTTTTTACCATAGGGAATTTCAGTCATTTACGAGATGAAGCACGCTATCCCGAGAGATTCCATATTCCCTCAGTGGGATTGCAAATTGATCCAGTCGCTTCCGTTCGTATCTGAAAAAGTGGATTTTTGTATTTGGTTTTTTTACACCTCTCCTATTCGTTCAGAATTCAAATGTTATATATCTGAAGACGCCAGATTAGAGCGGTTAAAAAATAGGTTTTTCTATTTGTGCCTCTTCATTGAGATTTTGATTAGCTTCTGTACGAATTTATTTACCACTATCGTTTAGCTGGTATTTTGGTTAAAATTTGGCAAAAACAGCGTTTTCAAAATTTTCCCATATTACAAAATCTTTTAGTACGTAGATCTTTCATGACGAAACACTCTTTTTGTCATAATTACACTCTGTGCAATTTTTTCCAAAAGAGCATTGATGTCAATATTTTTGCAATTTCGATTTTTGGACTTTTGATTATCGATTTTTTTTTTTTTTAATTATCGTTCGTTTATTTTGTCTCCGTTAAACTCACAGAATGTGCAAGAATATTTAGTGCAATTTTTGGTCTCATCAAAGTTTCTCATGCTTCTGACTAGAATGCGGCAAATATAGCGTTTTAAAAATCACAAAATCACAAAATCTTTCAGTGCGGAGATTTTTTGTGACGGAACAAATTTTGTTGTTGTAATGAAACTCTGTGCAATTTTTCAAAATAAGTTATCGACGTCAATGTTTCGATCTTTGTACTTTACATTACCAATTTTTTATTTCATTTCTATATTATTATTTTTTTCGTCTCTAATTAAACTCATACTCAAAATCAATCCTGAAAAGTGTGAGAGAATATTTATCGTAAATTAAAAAAAAAAACATATATTCGCCCATTGACTTTAAACTATTAAATGTTAGCGGACTTCTCAGTTGAGACGAACTCCCTGCAATAATTCTATATAAACAGTCGACATTTATTGATTTCTAGTTAATATCTAGTTAATATCATAATCTAATAATGTCACAACTTAACCTCTCTTTAAGTGGAATTTTGCAAGTAGAATTAATTGATAGATCTATCGCAAAATGGTTTTGAAAGCCATGTGTAGCTTTACCACTTCCTTTACCGACTGAAGAGTATCATCATTACCATAATTTCTTTGCCAAGTGCTTTGCTAAATTATTCGCCAATTTTTAGAACAGTCGATAAGATAGATACTGCACAAAATGACTCCTGGGTTACCGACCGTCGATAACGTAGAAATCATGTTTCTCAACTTAGAAATCTTATTTACCCATTGATGATAATCTTGTAACTTCTTGGTCGTCCTTTCGCCAGTATTCTGTCCAAATGCTGATACAATCTCGCTACCGTATCGTCGGCGGAAACGTGTACGAGGAAAACTGTGCTACCATTCATCGATCTTATCTTCAGGCGTAACTCGCCTGGTCTTCCGGTTGACTCGTTTATTTCACGAATTATCGGCAGCTCGAAACAAGTCGATCAATGTTATTTTGTATCACACAAAACAATGATCACATTCCATGTGAATTTTATTTAAAAAATTAATTGAAAATTTTGTCATTAAAAAATTGAAAATGTAATTTTTATTTTAAGATTTATACTTCGTTCTTTCTATCCAAGGTTGCCGATCTCGTGACTCGTGGTTTGGTCGTTGTGCTGCTTGCTGTGTGATATAATTTTCTCGCTGTCCCATCATTATTTCCATTAGGCGATGAGAATCTCGAGCATGAACTACGAATCGGATAACGCTCGCTGTTTAGACTCGCCGATCTTGGACGCGATCTCAGTCGCATGGAAGATCTTTCCAATCGACTAGAAAGAGAACCCAAAGACAATGCTATTTGTGAATCAGATGGTCGTGATAAAAATTGCAGAATAATCGAAATTCAACTTCTTATCTGACCAAAGAGAGCATGAATAAAATCTACAAGTAAAAATGGCCTGTCAATTATTTGGTGAACCGAAAATTCTTTGTCAAGTCTTTGGGCAAAGAATTTCACAGTTGATGGTAGGATTTTATATTTACCTCATGACGAATGAGAATTAATTTTAAAAAATTTGATGATGAAATAATTGATCATTATAATTATCGATAATTGGAGTATTTGATATCTGGGTCATTCCATGTCAAATCGACCAGTAGTTGGGATCGACCCCTTTCAATTTCGATGAAATTTGGTCAGAAGTTTTACTTTATGATAAAACGAAGTTATACCAAAGGAAAAAAATTAAAAATTTTTGTTCGAAAGTTATGCACAATTCAAAATTTCACAATTTTTTCAATGTTTCATGTTTATTCTTTTAATATTTCGAAAACTATTATAGTCGTGAAAAAATCGTTCTGGATTCGACTTAAAGAGTATACGTGGGACTACGAAAAAATAAATGTTCCGAAATTTTTTTTTTTTTGAAATGATGAATTTGGAGAGTTTTGAACCTTTGAAAATGGTGCAAATCTTCGATCAATATTAAATTTTTGGTTCAATTTTTTTTATTTAATACCTTGTATTGATTTTGAAAGTTCCTGAAATTTTCAGAATGGTTTTTTTTTTAAGTATGATTTTTTGAAGTTGGTAAGAAATTTTTTTTACCTTCAAATTAAGTAACGTTTAGCCATCATGTAATTTTTTACTGCTCATAATTATAAAACTATATAATTGCTCACCTGTACTTAACTTAGAAATTAAAAAATAAAATTTTGCTAAATGCATAAATGTACATTTTTGAAAAAAAACCCATTCTGAAATTTCAGGATGTTTTGTGATCAGTACAAGGTATTATATAAAAAATTGAATCAAAAATTTAATGTTGATCGTGGCTCTGCACGATTTCTAAAAATTAAAAATTCTCCAGATTCATCATTTTTCAGAGTTTTTTTTTTAATTTTTTTTCGTACTCCCAAGTATACTGTTTAAGATTAACCCAAAACGATTTTTCCGTAACTATAATAGTTTTCGAGATATTTAAAAAATAATTTTGAAAAATTGGTAGAATTTTGAATTTAGCATAACTTTCGAAAAAAAAAATTAATTTTTTTCCTTTAGTAGTACTTCGTTTTATGATAAAAGAAAACTTCTGACCAAATTTCATCGAAGTTGAAAGGGGTCGATTCCAACTATTGGTCGATTCGACATGGAATGACCCAGATATCAATTCCAAATTAATTGGTCATTAGGATTATCAATTATTTTGTCAAATACTCGAATAATAATATAAATTGAAGGTACTGCTTCTTTTTTTAAGTAAGTGAGACATTATTTGAAATAATCACTTGCAAAACAGTAATTGATTAATAAAATAATTGACACATTTGTGAAAACAATTGTTCGTAACGATTTTTTCTCTTTAATGGTAAAATGATAATTGGGAATTGACCTAGATGATGATCCCAATCCTGATCTATCGGTGGATCCATTTTGACTCGTTTTGCTGCGTCTTCCCGATAAACAAATCGAGTCTGTGCGACTTCCTCTCGAACTCAGAGATCTCTCATTCAACGACATTTGGTATTCCGTAGTTTTGGTAGCGGGGATTCGTTTCTTTAACAAAATACAAATGAACATTAGAATTTAAGATGAAAAAGCATTAATTTTTTTAATTATCTTTGGAAAAATTATCTCACTCGCTCATTACGATTGCTAAGTCCAAGTTCGGCGTTTACATGAGACTGAAGATGCGAGTAAGAACAATTGTTGTTATGAGAAGCAAGAATATGCGATCGTAGATCGAGGAAATCTGCAGCTGTTGACGATGAACATATTCTTTGCTTCGAAGATCTGTCAAACATTTTTAATAATTAATAATTTTAAGGAATTAATAATTAATAACTTTAAGGAATTAATAATTAATAATTTTGAGGAATTAATAATTAATAATTTTAGGGAATTACTATGACACTAGAACACTAGAAATTATATGGAGCTCTAAAATTGTATGTTTTTATTCGTTGCGCATTTTGAAATTCTGAAAATTTTTGAAATTTTGAAAAATCCTATATTATCCTAGTTCTATGGACTAGAACAATATTTTGGGGCGCAAAATTCAATCTTGATTAAAATTACTAAAGTAAAAGGCACTTTCAAGGATTTCAGAATTATTTTGAAAAAAACTCCATGAGCAATTCTTCTAAAATTTAATAACATTCCTGTCGTTAAATCCATTTGTGAAAGAAAAATTTCAACGATGGTTAGAAATTTACAGAAAAAACAGAATAAATATATCTATTTTTTATTTTGATTCTTTGAATAATTTATAGAAGGCGCCAAAGACGAGTCTTCGAAAATGTTTTTTCCCATGACCGACAGTTACTCTGAGGAATGGCAAATCTGAAATAAAAAAATAAATAAATAAGCATTTTGAAGAGGAAGGTTTCTTACACAACAATTTACCACCGTTAACGAAAAATCGATTAAAAAAAGAAAATGGCGAATGTTTTAAATAAAATGTGATAAAATCAATTTTTAGTTTAATTGATTTTTCATTAAGGAGTCCCAAATCACAAATGATGAGAAAATTCTGAAAATTCGGTATGTTTTTGGATGAATTATTTAAGAGGTCGTGTAAAAATTTCACGACGATTAGGAAGCTCGTTATCGAACAATTAACATTAACAAATTAAATTAAATTAAATGTAGTCTCATGGAAACTGATGAAACTTTGCGATAAGTTTTTTTTTACCTCAATTTTTTAATATCTACACTATATTGAAAGCAAGGGAAAGAAAACAAAGTTTATTGATAATTTTTTTTTTCATTTGTTTCAAAAATTGTTCTTAACAAAATGTTAATATTTTAATAACGAGCTTCCTAATCGTCGTGAAATTTTTACACGCCCTCTCAAATACTTCATACAAAAACATACCAAATTTTCAGAATTCTCTCATCATTTTTCAATTTAACCCTTAAGGAGGTTGAAGTAAAGATGATAAAATTCTGACAATTTAATATGTTTTTACATAAAGTATTCAGGTCGTGTAAAAATTTCACGACGATTAAGAAGCTATTTATTGAACAATTAATATTAAAAGATTTCATAGGGACTTAACATCCTTAAGGGTGGTAAATTGTTGTGTAAGAAACCTTCCTCTTCAAAATGCTTTGTTTGCAAGTTTGGCGCCGTCTGAAAATTGTTCAAAGAATGAAGAAGAAGAAAAAGAAGAGCTGAGAAAAAAATCTCACTAATTTGTTTTTTTTTGCCTTCTAAAGTAGACTACTACCTTAAAATGTATAACTCTAGCCCACAATACTGCCTTAAAAAATTTGTTTGAATTGAAATATTCACTTCAGACCTTGCGCTCGAGGGAACCGAAGGCATTCCCGTTTTGAAGTTGTAACAACATTTCTTCTGACTTTCAGTGACAATTGGCGGTGATTTGGGAGATTGAACATTCCCCACAATCGCTGATTTCAGAGTCGTTGTCGTCGACACTCGAGAACCTATTAACTGCTGCTTTCCCAGACGATAACCGTGTCCGGGAAAGTCTAGACCAGCTGATAAGTAAGTTTCAGCTCTGTGATCTTCGACCTATAAAATGGCGAGAAGTCGACGAAAAAAGTAGCATACGTATGAATCGATTTCCAAGCTTAACATTCTTTCTCATAATCAAACAATGGAATTGACAGAAATCTTTGCGGACGAAACGAATTGAATTTGATTTTTCAATCGAATTGAATTTTGGAATTGAATTTTCAATTTGAAAGCCAACGATCTGCCATTTTCTTTGCGACTATTATTATCCCAAAATCCATGTTTTGGTTCAATTGACTTGACAAAAATTCTATAGACAGTGTAAAAATGGTGGAAGGTGAAAAATCTTCGACTCACTTTGAATGGGACGCCATTTGGATAAGACTTTTGCAATTCGGATGGAAAATAACCATCGAGAATATCTCTAATGAAGGAAACAGTGTGTGTATCGTTGTAAGATCGTAATTTTCCTTCCTCGATAACCATACCGTTTTTGTAAAATTTCAGACACATGCAGGAAGGGGTCTGAAAAATTTGAAATATGATATTTCAATTTTTTATTTAATTAATTGAAGTATTTTTCATTCGATTGAAAATTTACTTTGAACGAAGCACCGCCACCATTTTGATTACGTTGCACGTGAATCTCTCCTTTTCCCACTGACATATTGAGCTCCTCGATGTTCGCGGTTAATTGCGCGTAACAATTCTTAATCAGATCACTGAAACGTAACGACAACTAGGAAAGTTGACGTGAATCGATTGTACGAAGAAAAAAAAATTAAATGGCACCAATATACTGGAATTACTTGGAGCCAAGTTCCTGATGTTTGGTCGAGTCGTTTTTCGAATCTCCTATCCAAACTAGACCATAATCAGAGAGGAATTTCTAGAAAAAAAAAATACCCATTAGTGAGGCAGTCTGATTAGGCAGATAATTAAGGATGCTTTGCCCCTACAGTCCCGAGTTGTAAATAATGCATTACTTTGATAACGCATTACTCTATTTATTACCCATTACACTGCATAATGTGAAATGTGTAAGTGTACCATTACAAAATACAAAAGTAATGTGTGATGGATGCATGTGCCATTACAAATTAAAAAGTAATGTGTAATGGATGCGTGCTCCATTATAATTAAAAAAAGTAATGTGTAATGGATGCATGTCGCATTACAGATAAAAAAGTAATGTGTAATGGATGCATGTGCCATTACAAATAAAAAAGTAATGTGTAATGGATGCGTGCTACTTTACAATTAAAAAAAGTAATGTGTAATGGATGCATCTCGCATTACAATTAAAAAAGTAATGTGTAATGGATGCATGTGCCATTAGAAATAAAAAAGTAATGAGTAATGTATGCACGTTCCATTACAAATAAAAAAGTAATGTGTAATGGATGCATGTCCCAATACAAATAAAAGAAGTAATGTACAATGGAAGCGGGTTCCATTACAAATAAAAAAGTAATGTGTAACGTATGCACGTTTCGTTACAAATTACAATTTTTAAAAAAAGTCATTTGCAGTAGAGAATATTCCATTAGAAATAGAAAAATTGCCGTGCTCGTATTAGAAACTTGCACATTGCTGTCTCATTTTATTTCGTTCACTAAAAGTTCATCCACAATTATCACAAATGATCCATGAAGTTAAAAAATAGAAACAAAAAACAGACAGTTCATAGTTAAATATGAAGTACGAAAATGTACTCAACCCCAAAAATTATCCAACTTTATATTGAAACTAGCTTTTACACGCTGTTAGCCATAATTACGAGCAATCTAATAAAAATTACAAGTTACTGATACAAAATTTGTCGCTGTATTGAATCCCTAAATAATGTGCATGTTCGTTTTTTTTAAACTTTATGGATCATTTGTGATAATTGCGGATGAACTTTTAGTGAGCGAAATAAAATATTTAGACAGCAATGTGCAAGTTTCTAATACGAGCACGGTAATTTTTATATTTGTAATGGAATATTCTCCACTGCAAATAACTTTTTTTGGAATTGTAATTTGTAATGGAACACGTATCCATTACACATTACTTTTTTCATTTATAATGGAACACGTATCCATTACACATCACTTTTTTATTTGTAATGGCACATACATCCATTACACATTACTTTTATTTATTTTTAATGGAACATGCATCCATTACACATTATTTTTTTAATAGTAATGGAACACGCATCCATTACACATCACTATTTTCGTTTGTAATGGAACATGCATATATTACACATTACTTTTGTAATTTGTAATGGAAATCTTGTCCAATACACATTGTTTAAAGTAATGGGTAATGCATTACTTTTACATCACTATTTTCACAACTCTGCTACAGTCCCAGCCAAAAATTTTATTCGATTGAATTTTCCGTAATCTGTAATACAATAAAAGTCTAAAAAAATTCAGCAACATTTGGCATGCCATAAACAATAATTGTCAATAATAACATTGCCCAAAACTTATTAATAAATTGTTTAAATAAATAATTATTCAACAATTTTTCCGTAAGTTCTTTTTTTTAAACAAATCGATTGCGTTAATTTTTCTGGACGCAAATGAATTTTTTTTAAATTTTCCCTCTATTTTGAAATATTTTTAAAAATATTATGAAATAGAAACAAAAAATTGTCAATTTTGTACATGGGGCATTCCATGTCAAATCAACCACTTTTAAACCCGACTGCTTTCGATTTGGCTGAATTTTTTTTCCTTTTCGACCCCATTAAAAACATTTTTCAGGACATTTTCAAATTTTTTTACGCATCCCAAAAAAAAATCTTTTTTTCAAATAGCTATAACTTCTTAAAAAATTAACTAATTAGGATTAAATTCATATGAGTTCCGAAAAATTGATGCATTCAATTTGTTCAAGAAAAAAAAATAACATACCGAAAAATTGTTGAATAATTATTTGTTCAAACAATTTATTAATAACTTTGGGCAATATTATTATTGATAATTGTTGTTTATGGCATGCCGAATGTTGCTAATTTTTTTGACATTTTTATTATATCACGAAGGACAGAAATTTCACTCAGATAAAATTTTTGGCTGATGGGACATTGACTTAAGGATGTTGAGTCCCAAATCGCAAATTATGAGAAAATTCTGAAAATTTTGTATGTTTTTGGATGAATTATTTAAGAGTTCGTGTAAAAATTTCACGACGATTAGGAAGCTCGTTATCGAACAATTAACATTAACAAATTAAATGTAGTCTTATGGAAACTGATATAATTTTGCGATAAGTTTTTTTTATCTCTCAATTTTTTAATCTCTACACCATATTAAAAGCAACGGAAACAAAACGAAGTTTATTGATAAATATTTTTTTTAAATTTGTTTAAAAAATTGTTCTTAACAAAATGTTAATATTTTAATAACGAGCATCGTCGTGAAATTTTTACACGATCTCTTAAATACTTCATACAAAAACATACCAAATTTTCAGAATTTTCTCATCATTGTTCACTTTAACCCTTAAGAGGAGTCTAAATACCGACACTAACACCTCGAAATTGCCATCCAAACTTGCTCTTATACAAATGGATGGAATTGAATGAAATTTTAACAACATCATCGGAACAATGTCAGGAATGGAGCCTCACTAAAATTTTTTCGAAAAACAAAAAAAAAATTTACAGATTCATTTATCACCAAGAAACTGTAATTGAAAAACTTAAATTATTAAACTTTTACTGCATTTCGGGTAAAATCAAGAGTGAGGCTCCATGAAGAACGCCACGATACAAATTTCGAGACGTTTTCGACATTATTTTATCAAAATGACACGCCGTAAGTTTGGATGGCGCATCAAGAGATAAATATCGATAAATTGTAGTTTTAGTGAAAAACGAAATGGCGAAATGTAGTTCAAAGACGTGCGAGTGAGGGCAGCACCATGGATTCTGACGAGTAACCTATAATATTTAGGGGGCTCGAATGAGTTCGTTGGCATTAGCTGTAACGCATTTTAGCCTCTCAATTGACAATTAATTGTTAATTAATTTAATCTCCTTAATTAATCTCCTGATTAAAACCTCTTAATTGTCAAAATGTAATGAATTTTCATCCACGGTTGTCGGAGAATGACTGGACGACGATGATACGTCGATAATGTAGGGATTGAATAAAAATGGTATTTAGCCTCCTCTTAAGGAGGTTGAAAATTTAATATGTTTTTACATCAAGTATTCAGGAGGTCATGTAAAAATTTCAAGACGATTAAGAAGCTATTTATTGAACAATTGACATTAAAAGATTTCATAGGGACTCAACATCCTTAATTGATTTCAAAATCAAGGAGATATAATTTGGTGTTTAAAAAAATATCAATTGAACGTTGGAAATGTTTTCCAGCGTGAAAATTAGTGAAGTGATTTTTCGATCGTTTCGGGGTGATTATTGCGAGACCTCCATTTCAAAAATTTTGTGCTCGAGTCCCAAACATCTTTTGTAGAGATACGCTGAATTTTCAATCTCCGTTTTTTTCTTTAGCATCTCTTTCCTGTGAATCGAATCTTGATTCTTACTCTTGGCCTCCCAGTCTTTAACCTGCTCAAAAATTCACGCCAATAAACGTGAGAAAAAATTGGCAACTGATAAGACATTATTGATTATGGAAAATTTGATTTAAAAAAAACACGCTTTTCATCCTTAGTACCTTTTTTTTTAACCTCACAATCTCTTGATCCTTCATGCGTAGACGTTCCTCCGCTCTCTTCAATACCGATTGCATTTTTTGCATCTGATCCTCGGCCAGATAAATCTGCCTCGTTAACACAACGACGAGATCCTCGTCTGAAATACGAGAGGATTAAAAAAATCTTGCTGAAAAACTGGATCCTCACTGGATCACGTAACCGCAGGTTGGAAAACAAGACTAACGAGTCTAATTAAACGATAAGGTAAAAAAAACATTCGCATTTGAAACCGGAAGTTACGACGACGTGTTGATAGATCGACCGTTCGCATAGTGATAAACGATTCACGACTATTTGCCTATATAATTTATTGATTAACTGAAACATACGTAACGAGAGATCGAAGATAAAAAATCTTACATCTTAATCGTCGATTTTATAATTTTTTTTCTTGGAAAATCTGTTGCTGCTACTGAATTTTGTAACAATCGACTCTATGATTATTCGACGCTATTTGAGAATGGATTTGATGATAGCAAAGCGCTCTCATGATTCGATAAAAACGTACTGTCAATTGGAACATAATAATCGATTTGGTCAATAATCCTGCTCAGAACATTAGGTATGTATGGGGCATTCCATACCGAGTCGACCTGAGTGTGACCCTCGACCTCGCTGATTTCATTTACGATGGTTATATGATTCTTCCAACTCAAAATAGCATTCAAAATTTTTTTCAGATTTTTAAAACCAAATTTGAGTACGTTATGATTTTTTGAACATTTTTTTCGAAAACCTCGAGGACCGTAATTTACAAATCTGAAAAAATTCTCAAAAACCCGGTGTCAAAAATGAAAATTGTTGACCCAAAATTCATTATGTCTAGGCTTTCGCTTCCACCTCGATTATCGTGTCTTTATGTTGATATTCCAAAATAAAAAAAGGTTTTGAAAAAAGTGAACAAATTTCCAAAAATAGTTGGTCAACGATAAAAATATTCAAGCCACTTTTCGCCATAGATCAATTTCTGCATCTATTTTTTTTTTTTTTTTACTTTTTCTTCATAAAAACCTAACATCGAGGCGGAAGGGAAATCCTGGATATCATGAATTTTGGGTCAAAAATTTTCATTTTTGATGCCGGATTTTTGAGAATTTTTTCAGGTTTTTAAATTACGGCCCTCGAGGTTTTTGAAAAAAATGTTCAAAAAATCATAACGTGCTCAAATTTGGTTTTTAAAATCTAAAAAAAATGCTAAATTCTATTGAGAATTGAAAGAATTATATGAAAAACCGTAAACGAAATCAGCTGGGTCGAGGTCACACTCAGGTCGACTTGGTATGGAATGCCCCGTATAGATTCTGATAATTAGCATTTCTTATGTAGGCAAATCAGTCTTTCTTTCCTCGTAAAGAAAGCTTTATTTTCGTGAAAATTTTCCGTCGTAATTTTTATGCCACATGTTTAAAATGTCTCAAAACGTTGAGAAAAACCACTTTTACAAAAAATCTGTGGGTCACTCTATGTCAAATCGACCAATAGTTGGAATCGACCCCTTTCAATTTCGATGAAATTTGGTCAGAAGTTTTCATTTATCATAAAACGAAGTTTTACCAGAGAAAAAAAATGTAAACAAATTTTTTCGAAATCTATGCAAAATTCAAAATTTCACGATTTTTTCATTTTCAAGTTTTTTTTTTTAAATATCTTGAAAACTATTATAGTTACAGAAAAAACATTCTGGGTTCATCTTGAAAAGTATACTTAAAAAGTACTTAAAAAATACTTGAAAAGTATACAAGCTACGAAAAAAAAATATTCCGTAAAAAAATGTTGAAAAATAATTTGGAGAATTTTGATTTTGAAAAGAAATTTTTGTTTACTTCTAAGATAAGTACAGTTGAGCAATCATGTAATTTTGTCATTTTGAGCAGTAAAAATTTCAATTAATGACATAAGAATGTAAAAACAGAAACATAATTGAATTTGCGTTTTTATTTATGAAAAATATGTGTTGTTATCAAGAAAATCAAATGTATACAGGGGAAGGGGTGGCAAAAAGAACAGTCGTTCCTTCAGTGCAAATTTTACAATTGTCGATTCGCTTAGAGTCGAAATTAAAAAAAAAGTGAATTCTATGGGATTTTTTATTTTTCACCAAATATCTTCAAACTAGTTACTAAGTTCAATTTTTTTTTGTGAATACAATTTATGATAAGGGTAGTTATAGGATATTTCAAAAATTACCCTTTAAAGGTTTTATTCAAGAAAAAATTTTAAAGTATCAAAAAATGCTTGTAAATGTTCCACTTTTTGTAATTTTGCAACGAGAGATCTGAATTTTTTTCGCACAAATGCACCAGATAATAAAAAGGTTGGTCTTGAATTTCAATAAAATCGTTTGAATCAATTGAAAAGAAATTTAAAATTCAAAAAAAAATGCTTCTAAACGCTTTTATTTCTGTAATTTCGCAACTATTAAGAAATTTGTACAAAGCTTCCTGATTTTGGTCCGTCATTTGTTAAGATTTTTTTTTTGAGCCATAATTGAACCAGTTAAGTTTTTTTTATTGAGCATTTTATTAAGTTCCCTTACAAGACCTCAATAAAATGCCGAAGCTATGTACAAATTTCTAATGTTTATGATTTTTATTGTGCATAAAATTCGATGGAATAACTTTTTTAATTTTTTTCAGGAGGAATAATTTTTTGAATTTTCACCTTTCTGAATAACTTCCGGTCTTTCAGGAGACGATGATTTCTCCGGTAATTTCGTAGTCGGTGACTAAAACAAAAAATTCATTGTAATGAAAAAATAATTGAGCAACGAAATAATAGAGAATTTTTTGTTGATGAAAGAAAACATATTTTTCTTAATGTTGTTAAGATTTGATACATTTTTTCCGATTTCATGGAAGTACTCTTCTAAACTACCTGTGGATGATTTCCCTTCATTTCTGGTTGGCGCAAACTGGGATTTGAAGGTTCGGAAATTTTCGATTTGCTTGAGGATTCTGATTTTTGTTTATCCACAGATCGGTCCCTCTTTGCGGTATTCGACGGGTTGACAGGAACTTTTTTCATTCTGACAGGGCACGAAAAAAAAACTCATGCATATAAATTTTCCAAAATATTCATTCAATTGGAAACTATTTGCTCTTGATTAACCCTTACTTGACACTCTGGGGTACAAAACACCCCAAGCCTGAATTTCCTTAATTTTAAGTACCTAAATTTAAAAAAATGGGACCTATAGCGACATCTGCCATTAGTTTGAGGATGCCACTACTCATTTAAGCTTATAGCATCACTCTAAGACAATAAGTTTTTATGTAGAATCCGTCCGAAGTCGAGTTATCTCGCCTATCCCAGTGTGTCAAGTAAGGTTGAGTGCGAAAATTTCGTGCGAATTTTTTTCCCGGTATATTATTTTACTACTACTAATTTTTTTCTTTCAGTGCTATATTTTAAGCAAGCTCAGTTAAATTTTAAACCATTTTCGTGGAAAAATAAAAAAGTTATTATTTTTTTCGTAAAAGTTATCATTTTTTCAGTTATCTTGGATATTTACATTTTTTCAACATATTTAACTTTGATATTGTACTATAAATCCTGTATAACTTTGGGAAGCAACCTCTTAAGAAGTTTTTAAAAAATTTGCAAGTTAAAATATTAAATGGTATACTTTCATAAGAATTTTGCTTCCTCATAAAGAAAGCTTTGTTTTCGTGAAAAAAATTTTTTCGCAATTTTTATGCCAATATGTTCGAAATGTCCTAAAACATCGAGAAATCATATTTAGAAAAAAATTCGGGATGGATGTGTGTGTGTGTGTGTGTATGTATCCTGAGTTTCAGATGTAAATAATTAATAACTCGAAAACGCTTCGAGATATCAAGCTAAAATTTGGCACACTTGTCGAGCACGAATTGCTCTTCAGTATGCAAAAAAATTTGGTTTAATTATAACGGGTGTTCAGATTTTATCGACTTTTTTCGTTTTTGCAAGAATGGCGTAAACGCTCTAACCTCTGCAATTTTCAAGTTATTGCACTAAAACTTTGTACAGAATTAGTATAGCTATTAAGATCGTTTGGTATTGAATTTGGCGAAAATCCATCGAGGGATTAAAATTTTATGAAATTTTGAATTTTTTGCAAAATTTAACGCTCTAACTTGTGCAATTTTTAAGATATTGTACTGAAACGTTGCACAGAGCTAATACAGCTATCGAGGTTGTTCGCTATTGAATTTGGCAAAAATCCATCGAGGGATTAAAATTTTATGAAATTTTTAATTTTTTGAAAAATATAGCGTAAGCGCTCTGACTTGTGCAATTTTCGAGATATTGCACTGAAACATTACACAGAGCTAATATAGCTATCGAGGATGTTCGTTATTAAATCTGGCGAAAATCGATCGAATTTGCACATTGATTACTAATATTTTTCAATAGTTAAAGCTTCCTTTATGAGGAAGCTAAATTTGATCGTCATACTGTGTGTTAAAGGAAGCTATGTGAACTATGGATAAAGATGAGGAAGCAATGTGCAAATTTTGGGTGGGGGTCGAAGAGTCGACTAACCAATATTCCGAACGGCCGAAATCCCGAATTTTACGATTACGAGCGTTAGAATAACAAGGCGCTGAAATCCGGATCGCCAGAAAAGAGAAAGTCGAGAGCGCCGCCCCATGCGTAAGAGAGAGAGGAGGCGCATCTCTCTCTCTCTTACGCATGGGGCGGCTCTCTCCGCTTTCGGTTTTGTGGCGTTCGGGATTTCGGCGCTTCGTTATTCGAACGCTCGTAATCGTGAAATTCGGGCTTTTGGCCGTTCGAAATATTGGTTAGTCGACTCTTCGACCCCCACCCCAAATTTTTTTTCAATAGTTAACCAAGCTTCCTTTATGAGGAAGCCAAATTTGATCGCCATACTGTGTGTTAAAGGAAGCTATGTGAACTATGAATAAAGATGAGGAAGCAATGTGCAAATTTCAATTTGCAGGGTTTTTTATCACTGGGGTACAACCGACCCCAGTCTGTCAAGTCCGTTATTCTGCAGAAGTGTGTCAGGCGAGGGTTAATATAAATCGTTAAAAAATCGAAATGAATTGATCTTTTTAAGCTGCAATTAATTATAAACTCAATTCAAAGATTGATCGTGAAATGTAATCATTTTCATAACATTTTTTTAATAAAATCGAATTTTTAGTTGAGGATAAGAATGAATAAATTTTCAAGTTTACTTGTCAGTGCTGTTTGGCGATGATGGCAATGACGTTCGAGATTTTGGTACTTTTTTACGCGACGGTGATGTCGTACCTCGATGGCTCATCGTGGAATCAGTGAAATTTAACAACGAGTTTGACAACATTTACGCGACAATTTAACTTTTTTTTTTCTTCACATTATTTAGAATTTGACGGAGACATTTTTTCGTTACGCGTATCGTACGAGTGATTAATTCGTTGTGTGGGGTTAACACGATCGATCGAGGATTTTGCCGAAACTAATATGACAATCTAATATGACAGAATATTGACAGCATGTGTATGAGAATCGATATAATTTATTCGCTACGAACTTCAGACAAAGGATGGCCAAGGCAGAAGCAAAAGAAGCATTGAATTCCAACAAATAAAAATGAAATAGTTTCACTCCAATAATATTTAATTGTTTTCAATTATTTAAGTTGAAAAAACTATATCTCCAAGAAAACATAGTCTCGAAAAGAGTCTCGAAATTCCGTTGAATAAGATTTTTTTTAAAACCACCAAATTTGTATAACTACAGTAACCCTGACCCCTCATAACTTAATTTCGGGGCCCCTAACGCCTCATAAGTTATGTGGACTCTCAAAACTTTATTCCAGAATACCTAATCTCTCATAAGTGAAGTGAACCTTCATAATTCAATTTCAGAGCCCCTAACCCCTCATAAGTTATGTAAGCCCTCAAATCAGGTTTGAACAAAACCGTGGCCTCTCGTAAGTTAAGCGACCTCTCATAACTTAATTTCGGGGCCCCTGACCTCAATAAACCTCTCATAACTTAATTTCGGGGCCCCTGACCCCTCATAAGTTATGTGAACTCTCAAAACTTTATTCCAAAATACCTGACCCCTCATGACTTAAGGGACCCCTCATAACTTAAGTTATGAGAATGAACGGTTTCCACTATCGAGATTTTAGCGTTGTCAAGTTTAGACAAAACATCTAAAAGTTAATCCTCGCTTGTAAAAATATTGTGAAAACTTGATATAATACGTAAATAATAATTTGCGATCATTAATATGCACAATTGCGATACTTCTTTTCACATCAACGGTGTTACGATACGAATTGAAGTATCAATCATTCCCAATAAAATTCAGTAAAATGAAAAACTTTTGGACGGAACGGTACGGACTCAACATCCTTAAAGGTCTGAACTTCAAGAATATGCAAAAAAAATGATTTTTTCAAAATTCTAGACCAGAATACCATACCATCCGTTAACGATATTTTACAGTAGAATTCTCCTTTTTTTGTTCAAAATCAAGCATATTTCGCGAGATTCGTGAATGACAAAAAATCACAAAGAAAAATTGATCGACTTTTTTCCTAATATTCCTTGAAATATAATCTCCTTGATTGAGTCAAGGCTACTCAAACGGGAATTCCGGTAATTCCTGCAGAGAACAGAATCCCGCATGTCGACGAGAAAAAAAAAATGAAAAGTATAAGGCTTCATTGTCATCACAATGATTGATGCTAAAAGGACGTGCGAGAATTAGTTTAGATAAAAAAAAAAGTTAATCATGTCAAGCGTTCAGTGATAATTCAACATTTTCGCAGACACGTTGCGAGTGATTATCGCATCATTGCACTGAGAAAAAAGTTCACTTAAAACAACTAAATCCATTTAGTTGAAAAAAAAATTTGTTGATTCAATATTAATTTGTTTGAAATAATGAAACTATAATTAATTCAACAAATGGATTTGGTTAACCATAAGATATGAGGTGAACGAAATTATTTGGTCAATTTTCAGATACAGTTTAGTCCAATTTACACGTTACTGAGTTGCTGTACAGAAATATTTCGTTGATTTCTAGTATGTTTTAACTAAATAAATTTAGCTGTAACAAAAAAAACAAAATTCATATTTTCAATCACACATTTTATTTGGTACAAAGATATTTATTGGATTGAACCGAAACTTTGCCCATTCAAGCAACGATTTAACCGATTTAACCGATTTAACTAAAACTTCCACTGTATCTTTGTTGAATTACCAAAATGATCTCGTTGAAGGTCCGGAATCAAATATTTGGTTGAGTCAAACAAATATTTGCATTTTCAACAAAAAAATTTTCTCAGTGTGGATGTCGTCTTATTTTTGAAAACACACAAAAAACCGATAACAAACATTTGTGCAATCAGGGTTAAATGGTTCTAGATCATGTTTTTAAACGTCTTTGAGAATTTGAAAAAATGTAGAATGAGACTACACAATCGTCGATAAATTACACTGAAAGCTTGAAATACTTTTTTCCAAAATCTCAATTTTTTCTGGATATTATTGTTTATTATTATTTTTTAAAAACTATTGTTCAATCGCTGATTGAATATTTTGTTCATTCCACCTTAAGGGGTTTATTGCACTCAAGGATTTTCAAAAAATCAATTTTTTTTGTTTGTTAAAATGGTAGCTTGAGCTCGAATTTTAAGTTCTTAAGATCTATCTCAAGATCGATCTTAAGATCAAACTTTCCATCGAACTCAAGTTGGAACTTTTACGATCGAATTTAAGTTCCAATTTAAAATGAATCTTAAGTTTGAATTTAAATATCATTGTAAGTTCATACTTAAGTTCAAACTTTAGTGCGAACTTCAGATTTGTCCGAAAAGTTTCCAGACAAAACTTCAAAAAAGGTCTGGAACCTTGTTTTCTGCCATTTCGCCGGAAGTCAACGTAAACTAATTTAACAAACCGCATTTTAAAGAGGAAGAATTTGGCTTCAATTCCTATTTTAAAAATTATTTTTTAAATTTGTTTTTAGATTTTGACTCTATTTTGAAAACCACTGTTTTTCGCCTTTTTATTCCCTCTCTTCAGGTGCACCTATCTTCTAGAGGATTTTTTACATGCATTTTCACGAATCGATTCATAAAGGGGAAAGTTTAAACTTCAATTTACTTTTTTTAAAACTTTGAGCGATTTTTTTTCCAACGTTATTCTGTTTTTTGTGAAAAAAGATGAAACTTACAAAATCCCCAATAACACGAAAACAAAGAAGATTCATGAAGGACTTGAGAATAGCAAAAAGTTGCGTCTATTTTCGTTGAATTTAGAGGAATTTTTTCAGATTTTTTTTCCAAAATTTTTTTTCCGACCGAAAAACGAAGAAAAAAAAATTGGAAAAAATGTGATAAAAATTCCAATGAGTTGAAAATGGTAAAATAAAGTATTTTCCCCTCCTTAAACTTTATCAGTAATTCTATAGTTCTCAAGTTATGGTAATTGAATTATCTGAGCTCCGACCCAGAAAATGAGAAAAAAAATGGTGGAAAAAAAATCTGAAAAAATTTCTATTAACTCAACGAAAACAGACACAACTTTTTGCTACTTTAAAGTTTGTTATGAATCCTCTTTGTTTTCGTGTTATACGGGATTTTTCAAATTTTCTCTTTTTTCACAAAAAAACAGAATAACTTTTGAAAAAAAAATCGTTCAAAGTTTAAAAAAAAAAAGTAAATCGAGGCTCAAACTTTCCCCTTTATAAATCCAATCGTAAAAATGTATTTTAAAAATTCCTCTAGAAGTTGGGTACACCTGAAGAGAGGGGGAAAACGGCGAAAAACCGCTAGTTGATTTCAAAATAGAGTCCAAATCTAAAAACAAATTGTAAAAATAATTTAAAAAACAGGAAATGGAGCCGAACTCTTGTCCTTTAAAATGCTGTTTGTTAATAGTCAATAGTGTACATTGGACTGGTCGTTAAAAATTGAATTTTTTGTGACGCCCTCTAAAAAGCTTTCGTTTAATGAAAAAACGCGAGGTAAATTTTTTTTTTTAAATTAAAAATAACACTTGGCGCAAAACGATCTAAGTTCATTTTCATCGAAGAACAATTTTTTTTTTTTTGCAAACGGCTGGACCGATTTGAATGAAATGTGGATCCGTTACAAAGATATATAAAAGCTATTTTTAGAAAAAATAACAACTCATGATCTTCATAATAACTAAAGAAAACAGTTAATATTTTCGGTAATTATTTTTTTTTTCTCCAGGATAACGTTCTGGTACAATTATGAAAATAATTTTTATTGTGTGTTTCACTATCCCATATAATGTCTCTAAATTTTAAATTGATCAAAGACGTACTTCATATTTAAAAAAAATAAAAACCCATTTTTTAATATAATTTTTTTTTTCAATATGAAGTACCTCTTCGATCAATTTGAAATTTGGAGACATTATATGGGATAGTAAAACACACCAAAAAAATATTTTCACAATTGTGCCAGAACGTTATCCTGGAGAAAAAAAATTATTACCGAAGAAATTAACTGTTTTCATTAGTTATTATGAAGATTATGAGCTGTTATTTGTTCTAAAAATAGCCTTTATATACCTTTGTAACTTGTCCAAATTTCATTCAAATCGGTCAGGCCGTTTGTAAAAAAAAATTGTTCTTCGATGAAAATGAACTTAGATCGTCTTTACTTAATTGAAAAAAAAAATTACCTCGCGTTTGTTCATCAAACGGAAGCTTTTTAGAGGGAGTCGCAAATAATTTAATTTTTAACTAGTGTACATACTAAAAAAAGTTAACAATTTCCAAACTCTGAAACGAACCATCTGAATTTAACAAAAATCTTTAAAATTTATTGTTTTTCTATCTATGGTTACATATTTTCTTCCCATCATTAACAACATATCCCAATAACTAAAATTTCAAACCTAATAAAGTATAAATTCTAGATATAATTGAAACTTCATCGAAGTACGTGTAATCCCATGACTGCGTAGATAAAAGTTACATCATATTACAACTCGTAATTATAATGCCCACGACAGTCGTTAAGAGCAAAAGTAGGGAAAAAAATTTATCGTGGTCATCTGAAATAGAAAACCTTGGCAACTGCGTCTAATGTGTGACAATGACCCACAAAGTTAACCCATTAAAACGCAAAGACCTTACTTAATCCATAAACAAATATCTGATTGATTCCATGAGTAAATTAATTAGAAAAAATACTTCCTACAATCAAATGAGAAATACATTGATCCGACAGAAAAAAAACTTCATCATGCAAGCTGCAAATATTTATTTCCTGGGATTCTTATTAAGTAATCCCATTGATTGATGGATTGATTAATTATTCGTTATCTTATCATACTTTGGCATATTAATAAAGAAAAAAACTATCCGAGGCAATGCGGATATTTCGTTGGAAAGTCCAAAGCTCCGCGTCTCAGCAAAGCTCTAAAAATAATTTTCGTGGCACAGTGCGATCAGTCATGCTCGTGTCTCGCGTTCGTTCCGCGATTCTCGAAGAGTGCCTCAAAAAACCGTCCAAGAACACGCCAATCAAGTGTTTTCGAGTGACAGTAGAATTTGCTGAAACCTGCTTAATTTTATGCATCGTCATTAACAAAAAAAAAAAAAACAACAAAAAAACAATGGGAATTATCAAACGCGCCTGGGAGTTTATCCGCTGTGTCATCATTGTGAAGTCGAAGACAAACGTCACATTTACAACTCTACCAATTATTTCACTATCAAAATTGACAGAAATACATTCTCATGGACTAAAACTCTTTTATATCATCTCTACCGAAAAACAATTCCATCTTATGACACTCCTGCGAAAAACAAAAGTTTTCTTATCCCTACCAAGTAATAAGTAAGAATATTTTATCTCTACGAAGTAATGCGTCTTTATTACTTCGTAGAAATTAAAAAAAAAACTCTTACACTGAGAGAAAAAACTGCTGAATTTGAGAACATGAATTTATGAATTAAATGAATGTATTAATTCGATTATTTATTTGTTGAACCAAGAAAATCACTCTTTATCTAAAAAAATATTTTCACGAATTTATTACTCCATGATATTAAACTCTTATTTAATAGTAACAATTAAATGCATGATAGATTTGATTAAATTTGTATTCATTGGATTAATTACATTGATCGCATCATAAACATGAGATTATTTGAATCTAAAAAACGAATTCAATAAAAAATTACTTTTTTCGAAAAAGATATTTTCTTGCAATAAAGTCATTATTATTTTACTTCAAATTTTTTTTTTTATTTAAATAGATTTGATTGAATTCCTATTCATTAGATTAATTGCATTTATCGCATCATAAACATTATATTATTTGAATCTAGAATGATTTCTTTGCAATAAATTCATCATTATTTTACTTCTAAAAATATCTTTATATCACTCAGTACAATAATGGACGCTTTTACGTCCGCAAGCGGACGTCCATTTTGCACCTCGTGATATAAAATGTCATCATAATGTACTATTATTTAAATAGATTTTAATAAATTTGCATTCATTGGATTCATTAGATTTATTGCATCATAAACATGAGATTATTTGAATCTGAACAACGACATGAATATCAAATTATTTTTTTCGAACAAAATTATTTCTTTGCAATAAATTCATTATTATTTTACTTCTAAAAATATTTCCGTAGTATTTTCAATATTTATTAGATATAAAATTGATTGTGATTATTTGAAAAGAAGCTGTAGTCAAATAAATAACACATTATTTTATTCCAACAGAATATTTGTTTGGAATGATGACATTTTTATTTCCTCCAAGCAAAGATCTATCATTTCTATAGTATACTTTAATAGTACACATAAGTTGTTAAAAATGAAAAAACTGGTTTTTTAAATGTTTTCTTATATTCGAATCTTCATAACTCCTAACTTTTTTCAAGCGCATAGTAGTAGTCGATAGCGTAATAGGTAGCGTGTTAGGTAGTTAGGTAGGATAGGTATGATGGTAGGTAGGGTCGAGGATTCAAATCTCGGTCGGACAGAGAAATTAGATCGGAGAATTGGCGCAGATTTGTCTTTTTTTTCTATTTATCCCTTTTTGGGGTCACTAAACTATATGCATATTAAATTATTTGGCAAGGGCTATATATTTTTTATAAGATGTTTAGCAACAATTAATAAACACGCATTTGATTGAATCAATCATTTTTCCTGTTGATTGGACTAATTAATTTGTTGATTCAACAAATTTTATTCTCAGTGCTTCCTGTATTAAAAGACGTGCATATTTTGAATGATAAAATGTGTTCTTGATTCAAACAACATATTTCATATAATTATGATATGTTATTAATTGTGTATTAATTATGACATAATTGTGTGTGTATTAATTATGACATATAATTATGATATATTACATAACATATGATAACATATTGTTAGATTCAAGTAAATTCGTTTATTGAAACAGAAATTTATGGAATTGACTGAAAAAAATGAACCAAGTAAATATATGAGGGAACCAATCTAATATGTTTTGGCAAATAATGAAAAAAATGATTTTTTGCCTTTAAAACTCTATTTCATTGGTTCTAGTAATTTTTTCTCTCAGTGTACATACATACAAACATACATCCGGACATCTTTTTTAAATATGATTTCTCGATGTTTTAGGACATTTTGAACGTACTGACATGAAAATCTCGAGAAAAACAAAATTCACGAAAACAAAGCTTCCTCTAAGAGGAAGCAAAAAGAAATTTTCTTTTCCCAAATGAAATGAATTTTTTCTTGAATTCATTAGAATAATGGAAATAATTGGAAAAATTGTATCGGGAGATTCAAACGAGTTTGGATTTGCCGCTCTTGGCTCTGTGGGCGAGGAAAAAAAAGAAATCGCTCGTCCACACACGGAGAGAGTGACGATGGCAACGGCGTCGGCGCCGACCGACGGAAACTCCCGGATCACGTGACGCTAAATTCATGACGTCATACCGCATTGAACCCGCGAGGTCGAGGCTGCATCGAGCGACAACGACGTCGACGGCATTAAGCGGAGCAGGTTCTATCGCGAGCCCTGGCGTCGAATGCAGCACGTTTTTTCGCACACTCGACGCCCTTTCATCGGTCAAGCAAACGCGAAATTTCCATCCACGTTGCTCGGATTTTTGTGTTTTGAGGAAATTTTTTTCCCCCAAAATTCGTGCGATTCAAAAATCCACATTCGATTGTCATCGAGTGATTTTGGAAACACTAAGAGTCACGTTACGACGATATTTTTTGCACTACCGGCACATTTTTTCGGTTCTTTTTTCTCGTCGCTTGTGTTTCTGTGCGGCTTGCGATAAAAATGCGGAAATTTCGATGATCCATCGAGAGAAGAGTAATCTGTGATCACACAGATCGCAGATTCTGCACGAATTGCGGCACAAAAATGACGGAAGAAAAGCGAGAACCTGTCAGACATCATCGAATGCCGTTCAATAATCTCGGCGTCAAGGTGAGCGAGCCAACATTCACTTATTTTTTTTTTCCTTACCACTCTTTCCACTTTTAAAAGATAAGAAACATTGTTTTTGTACTCCGAAGTGCATTAGCATTGATAGGGAAATTTTTAAAAAATTAGAAATGCAAACACACATGTTTCTATCTATTTTTAAATTTCCCATCGCTCAAACTTTATTGTAAATCAATTATTCCCTGATTATGGTCCAATTATCCAGAACTTCCATGAAAAAAAACCAACCCAATATCTCATTTCAATTCATAAATAATTATAATTAATGTTAATTATAATAATATTAGTTAAGAATTATATTAATAAATAATTATTTTTCACAAAGTCTTTTTTTCGTATAAAAATCCATCAGAGTGACGTGAATTAATAACAATTTGCTTTGTAATTAAAAAAATGTACTTCGAAAAATTTGCTGCGACTATTTTATTGTTTTTGCACATTTTTCTGGAGGATTTCATCGTTTCACGCAAAATGATGAGTCCAGAGCGAGCATAAATCGTGAAATGATCTAACAGTTTTATAGCGTTTCGCTTATTATTGTTGTTGTTATTATTGTGCACATAAATATAGACATTTGTAGCATACGTCCGCTTACTATTATCTCTCAGGCGAACGCACGTAGCCAGTAGTTACGTGCATTCGTGAACAGACATTGCGATAGAAGTGAGTGGACTGCGTTGCAATTCTTTTGTTTCTCATTTTTCACCATGATTTTGATCATCCGGGTGATCGTCAATGGGTAAGCCATAAGAGGGTTTATCTGTAAATTTTTATAGTATTTAAGCATATAGTATTCATAGTGGCATTTCGTATTATTTAAGCTCATAGTTAAGCACGTGCGTTGATATAAATATACAGGGTGTCTCAGGGCTGAAGGTCAATACCGTGAGGGTAGATTTGTGACGTAATATGGGGTAGAAAAGTCCTTTGTCATTTTTTGGTATTTTGAAGCCCTGAATTGTTATTAATTTTCTTAATCAGCCAATGAACTGCGCCCATTTACCTTGCTCATACTGACGAGCGTGAAGGTAGGCATGGTGTGATCACCGCTCATCTCAATGGGCGCATCTCATTGGCTGATTAAAAAAATTATGATAACAATTCAGGGGTTCAAAATATTAAAAAATGGCAAAGGACTTTTCTACTCGATATTACGTCACGAATCTACCTTCACGGTATTGACCTTCACCCCTGAGACACCCTATATATATATATATATGCCTACAGTTTTGCGAAAGCCCACGAGAAAGACAATCCGTTTCCGGTTTTACCAAATGTGCAATGCAAAAAGTACACGCTGAAAAAAAGTAAAGAACGAAAGACGACAAACGAGTTGACTTTGCGAACCTCGTAAATAAATTAACGCGGAAAGGAACGGCACGTGGGTTTAATCAATGAAAATGTTGCACCTAAAAATGTGCCAGTGTCGATCCTCCCTTGAAATTCTATCTTTATTGATTATCGTTTTAGCCGGAAAATTCTCGATAAGGTTAACATTACCATTGGTTAGGCATACACCGGAGATTGGCTAGATGACGCAACTAGAAGGAGTTTTTCATTTTATGGCGCAAAAATTTCGCAAAAATTTCAGCCTTATTTATAAAAAAAATATTTTTGTCATTCCATGCCAAATGGACCAATAGTTGGAATCGACCCCTTTCAATTTTGATGAAATTTGGTCAGAAGTTTTCTTTGATCATAAATCAAAGTACTACCAAAGGAAATAAATTGAAAATTTTTGTTCGAAAGTTATGCAAAATTCAAAATTTAACCATTTTTTCAATTTTTCAATTATTATTTTTTTAAATATCTCGAGAACTATTATAGTTACCAAAAAATCGTTCTGGGTTCCTCTTAGTATACTTGGGGCTACGAAAAAAAAATATTCCGAATTTTTTTTTTTCAAATGATGAATTTGGAAAATTTTGAATTTTCAAAAATTGCTTAACTCCACGATTAACATTACATTTTTGATTCATGTTTTTTAAAAATATAATACCTTGTACTGATCTTAAAAGATCCTGAAATTTTCAGAATTGCGTTTTTTTGGAAACATAAATTTTTGAAATTTGGTAAAGAAAAATTTGTTTTTACCTGTAAGTTCAGTAAAGTTGAGCAATCATATAATTTTGTAATTTTTAGTAATGTTGATCGTGGATTTACACGATTTTCAAAAATTCAAAATTCTCCAAATTCATCATTGAAAAAAAAAAATTTCGTAATTTTTTTTTTTCGAGACGAACCCAGAACACTTTTTTCGAAACTATAATAGTTTTCGAGATATTAAAAAAATAAACTTGAAAAAGTGAAAAAATGGTGAAATTTTGAATTTTGCATAACATTCGAAAAAAAATTTTTAATTTTTTTCCTTTAGTAGAACTTTGTTTTATGAACTTCTTATAAAAGAAAACTTCTGACCAAATTTCATAGAAATTGAAAGAGGTCGATTACAACTATTGGTCGATTTGAGATTGAATGACCCATTTGTAAATTCAATTAAAGCTGCAAAAAATTCAACAATTAGAAATAGAACTTACCATAACTTGATTCAATTAAAAAATTTGAATTTAATTATTTTTAGTTTTGAATTTTTACGAAATGGAGTAAAAATGGAAAAAATTCTTGATGAATGTATGCATCATAGGGGGAAAGTTGCGAGTTAATATATTTTGCTTTTATACGTTATCGATTCCATTCTCGTGTCATGCTTATTTCAACGCCAAGGTCTTCTTATAGCAGCGCGCATGCATTTTTTTTCTTCGTTTCTTTGCAAGTTAATAAGTATATCGGCAGCTTCCCGTTGCCCCTATGTGTGGGTGTTTGCAAAGGCGCTTTCAACTATAATGCATGCTATCGCGTGTCCATTATGGTTGACTATCAAGTTCTCACGATTGCATATCTGATACGACTTTACATGCCCGTCAAAAACGGTCGGCAAACGATATCGATCAATTCTCCTTGAAAGAAGAAAGATCAATAAATTCCACGTGAAAAAATGCAACGGTCAAATGCGTCAAATGTATTGATCAGTTATTAAATAAATGAATCATGAAAATATCGAAATCTTCAATTTCTTATGGCGTAAGGTTTTACATTGCTAATAAGCTGGCGAAGAATAAAACTATTTTTATTTTACTTTTATTTTATTTTTATTTTATTTTTATTTTATTTTTATTTTATTTTTATTTTATTTTTATTTTATTTTTATTTTATTTTTATTTTATTTTTATTTTATTTTTATTTTATTTTTATTTTATTTTTATTTTATTTTTATTTTATTTTTATTTTATTTTTATTTTATTTTTATTTTATTTTTATTTTATTTTTATTTTATTTTTATTTTAATCTCCCGATAACGAAAACGACTATTGGGTACAAATATCAGTTGCGTCCGTAGCAAATCGTACAAAGGTCAAAAACTGATATCAAATTTAGTCTAATCGTATATTTCAAGGTATTCCGCAACTTTTGAAAAGTCGAAAGTTGATAAACTGTCCTGTGTTAAAAAACGAATATTCAATGGTCTTTTTACATGAGGGAGATGCGTCTCAATGAATATAAATGGAGGTCAAGTCT
The DNA here is from genome assembly GCA_946863875.1 of Alloplasta piceator. Lineage (NCBI taxonomy): Eukaryota > Metazoa > Arthropoda > Insecta > Hymenoptera > Ichneumonidae > Alloplasta > Alloplasta piceator. Next base: position 43,765,474 of record OX333074.1, read on the forward strand.
CAATGACTAGAAACCTTGAATGACTTTCCCCTGTGCACAAAAGCACAACTTTCCGAATTTAGGCTCCGGGATTACGAAGTGAATAGAGGAAACGAGCCAAAACCAAAAATGGAAAATTAGATTTTGAGTCCCAAAGCCAACCCTCTAAATTTTTTAGTGATCAATTAAGTAATTAACGAATATAATAATTAATTCATTAAATAATAATAATAATAATAATAATAATAATAATAATAATAAATATAATAATAAACAAATAGAATAATGAATAAATTAATTAATAGAATTATCCTGAAAGAGCCATTTCGAATTCATCGATCCGCCCACGAGACACAGAAATGTTCCCACGATATTTTTTTTTTATCACAAGAAGGAGTTTTCGCAGGGTTTTTCGTCCCTAGCTGCCCCATCTTGCCACATTGACGCTCACACAATGGAACAACGTGGCACATCAGTTGCTTCCTTTCTATCGATTTTACATTACGGTAATGGTTTGGTCACTTCGTTGTATGTTACAACCAACGAAGCGCCAAGGGGAAGAAAAATGCTGACTCACACAATTCTTTTTTTTTTAAATAACCTATTTTCCCCGTTTAAAAAAAATCATAATCAGCTGTTTATTTAAAAAAAATATCGTAGTGATTGAAATTCTTGTTATCGAATTTTAGGGTTGTTTAATTTAATCTCCACCTAAAACCTCAATTCAATTTCGAAAACATTCCTCTGATTTTTTTACTTCCTGCTCATGAGGAAGTCTCGTCAAAAATAATTAGCAATGGGCAGATTTTGAATGTGAAGTTTTTGCTCCATTTTTTGTAAGAAATTGCTGCTGAAAAAATAATTAATCAATTCTATTTTGCACATTTCATTTTTTTATACTGAATAATAAGGCTGATTAGTATTCAATTTTGAAAGAAGTTTTCAAGAGGGTCAGTTTAAAAAAAAATGAAATTTTCAAAAATTGGTTGTAGACGCCGTAATTTTTGTGATTTTGCAGCTATCGAACCCAAATTTCTTGCACAATTATCTTATACGATTAGAGTTAATAGTATAAATGGTATTGAGCCGAAAAGAACCGTTTGTAATACTTGAAGTTTATAAAATTTTGAATTTTCTAAAAAAACCCTGTACATTACAGAAATTTGCTCACAGCTTCCTGATTTATTTATGTCGCCCGTTGAGCTTACTTTATGAATACTTAAGCTACTTTTCGTATATTAAGCTACTTTCTACGATAAAATCAGAAAACTGCTCATAAACTGCTCATAATGATGAAATTAATAAAGCTACTTTGAATATTTAACAAACTTTTGAATATTTAAGCTACTTCATGAATATGCTACATTCCACGATGAAATAAATAAAAACTGCTCATAAACTGCGCATAATTATGAAATACATAAAAAACGTCATCTGTTAATTTCTAATTTGCACATTTTTTTACTCTAATTATTTCGATAAGCATTCTATGATTCACAGGTCAGAGATATTTTAACTTGGAATGTCTTTCACAAGTATTCGTTTTATTTGTAAGCTATTGTTGATGGCTCTATACAATACTACAGTATGCGCGAGAATCTAAACACGGAACAATGTAGATGGCCAAAAAGGTCCTCGAATCGATGTCCGCTCCTGCAGGCGTCGAAAGCCTCCCTTCCTCGTTGGAGTGGGGTTCGATCCTGCACATTTTTCGTCCTACACATGGGTAGCCCTACACAAAATATCCTACATATAATAATGTCCAGTGATTTTCATCCTACACATATTTCTATCCACCACCTTACATCCTACACATATTTTTCTACGCAATTATATTTTTGCTTCCTCCTAAAGGAAAGCTTTGTTTTCGAGAAAAAAATTTTTTCGCGATTTTTATGCCAATATGTTCAAAATGTCCTAAAACACCGAGAAATCATATTCAGAAAAAATGTGCGGATGGATGTGTGTGTGTGTGTGTGTGTGTGTGTGCGTGCGTGTGTGTGTGTGTGTGTGTGTGTGTGTGTGTGTGTGTGTGTGTGTGTGTATCCTAAGTTTCAGATGTAAATAATTAATAACTCGAAAACGCTTCGAGATATCAAGCTCAAATTTGGCACACTTGTCGAGTACGAATTGCTCTTCATTATGAAAAAAATTTTGTTTCAATTATAACGGGTGTTGCGATTTTATCGACTTATTTCGCTTTTGCAAGAATGGCGTAAACGCTCTAACCTTTGCAATTTTCAAGATATTGCACTCAAACTTTGTACAGAATTAATATAGCTATTAAGGTTGTTTGGTATTGAATTTGGCGAAAATCCATCGAGGGATTAAAATTTTATAAAATTTTGAATTTTTTGAAAAATAGCCTAAGCGCTCTAACTTGTGCAATTTTTAAGATATTGTACTGAAACTTTGCACAGAGCTAATATAGCTATTGAGGTTGTTCGCTATTAAATGTGGCAAAAATTCATCGAGGGATCAAAATTTTATGAAATTTTTATTTTTTTGAAAAATAGCGTAAACACTCTGACTTGTGTAATTTATAAGATATTGCACTGAAACTTTACACAGAGCTAGTATAGCTATCGAGGATGTTCGTTATTAAATTTGGCAAAAATCTATCAAATGCTTAAATTTTTATCCAATTTTTAATTTTTATAGAAGAAGCGTAAACGCTGTAACCCGTAGTAAAAAACTCCATTCGTCGCCATTGAAAAATCCCCATTCATTCCCCATTGCCAAAATAACCAATGGAGATGAATGCCGAATTGCCTAAGGGGATTTTCGCCATTGAATTCCCCATTTGAAACGGAATGGGGATTATCTAATGGGGATTCAATGGAGACAATCCCCTTAGGCAATTCGGCATTCATCCCCATTGGTTATTTTGGCAATGGGGAATGAATGGGGATTTTTCAATGGCGATGAATGGAGTTTTTACTATACGAAAGAATCTCCATTGCTGTTCGCCACTCATTCCCCATTGCCCACAAAACCAATGGATATGAATGCCGAATTTTCTAAGGACATTTTCGTCATTAAATTCCCCATTTGAAACGGAATGGGGATTATCCCATGGGGATTCAATGGAGACAATCTCCCTAGTGAATTCGCCATATTCACCTCTATTGGTTTTTGTGGGCAATGGGGAATAAATGGGATCATCAATGGAGATTCTTTCATATGATTGCTATATATACATGGAATTACGCATTAAATAATCAAGTAAGTTATCAGTAAGTAAGGTTAATCATAATGCTAATATTAGCATAACGACCAATAATTATATCATATATCATATATAGCAATCATATAGCAATCATATATATATATATATATATATATATATATATATATATATATGTATATATATATATTACATTTAATAGAAATTATTGAAGCTCAGAATTGAGAAAATAGATTGTAAGTGTATTCAGATGACGATTGATAATGAAAGTATATACGTTTCTCCTCTCACAAATCGAGTTGAGAAGGACTGATAAAATTATGTGTATATGTTAAAAGTAAACGGTTTTAAAAATCATTTATCCCAAACGTACGCGTACTTGATGAGCAGTTTATAATATATTTTTTTAAAATTACTTTCGAATAATTTTCGAGCTTATACTAATATTAATTGACCATCGATATAATCATCAGCATTTATTACAATTGAAGAAAATATTTGGTTCATATATGAGAATCAGCGACATCTACTCTTACTTAATTTTATTAATTCACCGCCGTTTGAGAAATATCGCATTCGGAAAAATTCTCATCGATCGATGGGTTCAATTGTTCTGCATTGAACCTCGAATATGGATTGCAACATCGTTAACGAATGCTGCTCATCATTCGATCAGTCGTCAATGAAGTGACATTATTGATAAATGTTGATCATTGTATAATTCGTAGTACTTATTATTCAATGGGTATCCTTGGTAAATGCTGATCATTTCATCGTTAGCCGCATTTGGGTTCCTATGAACATCTGTGGGAAATGCTGATCTTTCAGTTCATCCGCATTGACTTTCCAATGGACATCATTGGGTAAAGCGGATCATTTCGTTCATCAGCATTTACCTTCCCATGGACACCATTGGGCAATGCTGATCGCTCGATACATCCGCATTGGCTTTCCAATGAGCATCATTGAGTAATGATGATCATTCGATTCATCCGCATTGGCTTTCCAATGAGCATCATTGAGTAATGATGATCATTCGATTCATCCGCATTTGATGTTCAATGGATACCCATTCACTGATCAACGGTCAGCCCTGTACGCCATTGACAAATGCGGAAATCTCAATGGGTCCCCATTCATTGTCCAATGGAGTCGTATGAGGACCATTGGTTGCCATTGGCGATTCAATGGAGTTTTTTACTACGGGAACTTTTGAAATTTTTTAGATATTGCAATGAAATTTTGTGAAGAGCCAGTATAGCTATCAATGTTATTCGCTATCAAATTTGGCGAAAATCGATCGAATTTGCATATTGATTACTAACATTTTTCAATAGTTAACAAAGCTTCCTTTATGAGGAAGCCATATTTGATCACCATATTGTGTGTTAAAGGAAGCTATGTGAACTATGGATAAAGATGAGGAAGCAATGTGCAAATTTCAATTTGCAGGGTTTTAATACAGGCTATCGTCCTACACATAATGTCCTACACATATTTTCCTACATACTCAAATTTTAGAGTACAGGCTGTTGTCCTACCCCTACACATAGATTTGAACACATTCTTGCCCTACACGTACTTACAGACCAACACATTTATCCTACACAATTATTAAAACGTAGACTATCGTCCTACACATATTTCCCTACACAATTAAATATATATATATATATATATATATATATATATATTAGGGCGATTTTTTTTTTTACTTTTTTTTATTTCTTCCATTCCCCACCCGAAATTTTGTTGTATATGTCTGAAAGAAAATTCCCTGAAAGTTACAGCCCTTAATATTAATATTCAGTACTTTCCCTTCGCGTGATAAGTTTTTCCATCTAAAATACACATAAATCAAAAACTTTTTTTTTCAAAATTTTACCGAGCCGCGGTTTTTTATGATATTACATTGATTTGGGTCGCAATTTACGTAGAATTGAACGATCTTTGAAAGTGTCCAGGACAATGTAAGTGTAACTTACACTGATGCGATGGTACGGGTCCCTAAAGTTGATTTTTACCCAAAATTCTTGATTTTTCGCGATTATCTCCGCAAAGATTAACTTAACCGAAAAATCATAAAAGGAAATTTTGTTGGAAATTTAATTTCCTACAAAAAAAGTCTTATTACTAAAATTAATATTTCTTGAGATATTGAACCTTAACTTATTTGTGATATGAAATTTGTTATGGATTATCGAACCAAAAGTTTTAGATTGTTGACATTTCATATCATATAACCACCGGTGATATGATATGTGATATGGTGATATGATATGGAATATCAACAAATTAAAACTTTTTATTCGATAAACTATACAAATTTTATACCATAAATAAGTTGACGTTCAATATATCAAGAAATATTAATTTTATCAGTTAAGTCTAAAGGACGTTTTTTGTAGAAAATTAAATTTCCAACAAAATTTCTTTTTATGATTTTTCGGTTGAGTTAATCATTTCGGAGATAACAGCAAAAAATCAAGAATTTAGGTAAAAAACAACTTTAGGGACCCGTACCATCGCACCAGTGTAAGTTAAACTTACGTTGTCCTGGACACTTTCAAAGATCGTTCAATTCTACGTAAATTGCGACCAAAATCAATGTGATAGCATAAAAAACCGCGGAGTGGTAAAATTTTTGACGAAAAAAGTTCTCCATTTACGTGTAATTTAGATGGGAAAACTTATCACGCGAAAGGAAAGTACGTAACATCAAGATTAAGGGCTGTAACTTTCAGGGAATTTCCTTTCAGACATATACAACAAAATTTTGGGTAGCGAGTGGAAGAAAAAAAAGTAACAAAAAAAATCGCCCTTATATATATATGAGTCTGTCCATGTCAATTTAACGACTTTTTTTGGTGACCCTCTTCGATTTATTATTTATTTTTCAATATGATATTATATATATGGGTCATTCCACCAATTCTTGACTAAAGTTGTACCGAGGGGTCTGAATTCTGGATAACAAAAATTTGGAAAACAGATCCTTCAAAAAATTTTAAATTTTTTATCTCTGGTGCCCAGATATGTACTCTTTCAAACCCATATTTACTGAAAAAAATGGTTCATATATTCGAAAAAAAAATCTCTGAAAATCAATATTTTCACTATTTTTCAATTAATTATGTCATTACGTATTGATTTTTTTTCTTCTAACACGTTTTTGTATTTCTACCATCTTTTTTCTTGTAAAACTCGGTATCAGTATTGCTTACAATGCGAAAATTGCTAAAAAATAAATATTTATTTTGGAAATTTTCAGATTTAAAAAGATTTATTTTTTGGCCATTTTCGCATCGTGAGCAATACTGATACTCAGTTTTACAAGAAAAAAGATGGAAGAAATACAAAAATATTTTAGAAGACAAAAATCAATATTCAATGATATATAATGAATTGAAAAATAGTGATAATATTGATTTTCAGAGATTTTTTTTCGAATATATGAACCATTCGTTAATGTTCAGTAAATATGGGTTTGAAAGCGTACATATCTGGGCACCTTATATAAAAAATTCAGAATTTTTTAAATAATCTGTTTCCGTTTATCAGTGATATAGTAAATTTAACGCTGAATATGGCGTTTTTGAACGACCCGCGTGCCCTCTAAAAAAATTCAAAAAATCGAATCGTTGCACAGAGACCTTTATTTCAATGATGTCTTTGATTTCTGAGGGTAGCCAACAGTTTTTAATTTTTTCGATTCACCCTAATGTATATATACGTATTTAATTGTGTAGGATGAATATGTTGGGCTTTATGAATATGAATATGTTGGGTCCGTGTAGGACGTTCAAATAATTGTGTAGGCTGTAAGATGATGGATAATAATATGTGTAAGATAAAAATTACTGGACATTATTATGTGTAGGATCAAAACTCACTCCTTTCTGACAAACATCACTTCATTGCTGATTTCTATTAATCCTTCAATTTGTTGGTATTCTGGAATTCCACAATAAGCGCAAAAATGGCGTAATTCATGAGTAATTCGATACCCTCTGACTCATCGTGTTAATGCAGACACTTTTTTTAAATTTCATACACCCGCATAATCGTCATTTCTCAGATATTCTGCAGATTGATAAGCATCATTATAAATCCTGCCAATGAAACGTGATACTCGCACCGCCTCGATTTTAATCTCATTGCGCGGTTTTACGTGCGTTTTTACCACGAGAGATTCCCACATTCATCGATTAATATCGAATTGCATGGAAATTTGAGAGGTCATGATAAAATTGCCGCGCATGACAATATTGTCGACTGCCTCGGCTTGAATTCAATGCAATCAATAGGAGGCGGCGGGAAATAGATTATTGATCGGATCATTGAAATTTTTTAATTAGATCTTTAATTTTTTAATTTTTTAAATTTTATCTCAGTCCGAGAAGAAACATTGAATACGAAGTTGAATTCGCGAAATTAGAGTGCATTAGCTTTCAAATAAATTTCAAGATAGAACACGACAGATTTTGGATAATTTAATCAATTAAAAATTATGACTTGCCAACTTAGTGAAAGTGCCCTCACTGAGAAAAAAGTTTAGTTGAAACAACTAAATCCATTAAGGCCTTAGGCCACCCTAGCACTTTTGAAAAATTGATTTTTTTTAATTTTATTTTAAATGGAAATGGTGTCCCTCAGAAATGATGTCCCAAAAGTTTATGGCCGGGAAAAATCTCTAAGTACTCGTTTTTCGAATTTTAGTACAAGGCCGTCTGGTCCTACTAAAAACTTCAAACGCCTTTATCTCACAATTGCATTACTATTGAAAAAAAATTTTACTTTAAATGGTTTAACAGGACCTCAAAAATGATGTCCCAAAAGTTTATGACCGGGAAAAATCTCTAAGAACTCGGTTTTCAAATTTTAATACAAGACCGTCTGGTACTACTCAAAACTTCAAACGCGTTTATCTCAAAACTGCATTTTTTCAGTTGGCCGGACTCATAACTCAGACAATTTTCCACCGATTCACTTGAAATTTTGAATATATCTCGAAAACGACATTGTCTGTGGAAGTACGTAGGTTTTTTTTTATATTGCATAGTTCATTTGTTATTAACAATTATCTGACGATTTTCTAGGTAGATTTTTCACTTTCCACCTTAGAAGTGCGCCATTTGACCAAAAATCAATATATCGCAAAAATCCTACGTACTTCTATAGCAGTGATTACATATGATCGAAAAAATTTATTGGCTTATTATGATTAAAAAATTACAGGAGCTGTTAGTCCGGCCGTGAACTCTGAAAAAACGGAGACGTTATCGCGAAAACGATGCGCAGCCGCCATTTTGAAATTAATCGCTTCAAAAAAAATATTGTAAGCAGTCACTGATATGTATGATAACACCCCGTTTTTGTAATCTCGATTTATTTTGTAGTATTTCTGAAAATAAATCCCCAAAAAGCCTATTTTTTTCGGTCTCTAGAGTGGCCTAAGGCCTTAAGATGAAAAAAATTTAGTCGATTTAATATTAATTTGTTTGAAATAATGAAACTATAATTAGTTCAACAAATGAATTTATTTAACCATAAGATATGAGGTGAACGAAATTATTTGGTCAATTTCCCGATACAGTTTAGTCCGATTTACACGTTACTGAGTTGTTTTACAGAAATATTTTGTTGATTTCTAGTATATTTTAACTAAATAAATTTAGCTGCAACAAAAAAACAATTCGTATTTTCAATCGCACAATTTATTTGGTACAAAGATATTTATTTGATTGAACTGAAACTTTGCCCAACGACTTAACCGATTCAACTAAAACTTCGCGAGCGGAAATTTGGTTCGGGTAGCCTTATAAGGGATCAGGCTTTGATCAGGCGTCGGTAAAGATAGCCTGATCCGTATAGCTTGATCACGCCCGGATCCAAACGGGATTATACTTTAGTAGGCTTTGATCAGGCATCGGTAAGGGTAGCTTGATCCGGATAGGTTGATCACGCCCGGATCCAAACGGGATCATACATTAGTAGATCCGGCTACCCTTACATTATCGATGTCAGGGACGTATCAGGTGCTGCTAAGGTTTATCAGGCAAATTTGGACGACATTTTTTTTATTATAAATGTCGCTAGCCTGATATTTCCTTGATCCAAAATGGAGCAGGAGTCAGTATACACGGCGGTGAAAAAATAATATAAATATACAATTATAAGACTACACATTTATTTTTCTTCTCATATTACATTTTCTTATATTTATAATTTAGAACAAGACTATTCTAAATTATATAAGAAAATGTAAGAAACTGTATTGTATACCTTTTATACTAATGAATAGACCAAAGAATTAAATACTCTATTAATGCGTGAAATTGTTGATTTTTATAAATTATCAAACTATTAGGCTATAAAAGCTGTACCTGCACACATTTTGATGCAATAATAATAATAAACAGAAATAATGATAACTTAATATGCATTTTAATATTATTAATATATTGACGGCAGTATGGAAGAACGTGCTATCTCAAATTGTGCTAGAAGCACGTGCTAGCGCGAATTGTGCTAGAAAAACGTGCTATCTCAAAATGTGCTAGAAGAACGTGCTATCTCAAATTGTGGTAGAAGAACGTGCTATCTCAAATTATGAGAGAAGAAGGTGGTATCTTCAATTGATCACATTTGGAGATACCACCTTCTTCTCTCATAATTTGAGATAGCACGTTCTTCTCCCACAATTGTGACCCCACCCTGAGAGAAGAAGGTGGTATCTCCAATTGATCACATTTGGAGATACCACCTTCTTCTCTCATAATTTGAGATAGCACGTTCTTCTACCACAATTTGAGATAGCACGTTCTTCTAGCACAATTTGAGATAGCACGTTTTTCTAGCACAATTTGAGATAGCACGTTCTTCTAGCACAATTTGAGATAGCACGTTCTACCATACTGCCGTCGATATTATTCTAGATCAAATAAATGTGATGAGGCTAGGACTCGTGGGCGATTAGGACTGGATAAGGCGTCTGATCCGGCTAGGATCAGAGTCATGAACGCGGCTGGAACGGAAGTAGCGTGACGATCCTGATCTTTTCTTGATCCGTATCCTGATCCAGGCCAGATGTAATTTTAAGGCTAGCCTGATGTAGCCCTGATCCTAGCCGGAATCGAATTTCCGCTCGGGTTCCGCTGTATGTTTGTCGAATACCCAAAATGATCTCGTTGAACGTCCGGAAACAAATATTTGGTTGAGTCAAACAAATTTTTGCATTTTCAACAAAAAAATTTTCTCAGTGCTCGAATTTTTTATTTGTCTCAATAGCTAAGCTGTATAATCGCGCCCAAATAATTATCCAATACGAGACAATACAACCGATGAACTCGATCCTCGTGACAAAGCTGTTTTTCCCATAGTAGAATTCCATCAGACTAATGTAACACTCATGAATGATTAATACGGGGTACTCCAAGTCTGCTCAATCCACGTTTTTTTTTATTGTTGCTCTCTTGGATTCGGTCTTAAAAGTCTCTCCGGAAAGAAATTAAATTATTTATTGTTTATTTTCTGCTTTCAGTTCTTTCTTGAAAATTGTTTTCCTAATACAAGAGACTTCAGAATTTAAAAATGTCAAAAACATCTCCATAAGCCGCAGTTTTTATTATAGTCATTAGTTATTATTAGCATTTTATTATATTAGATATTGGTCATTGGTTTTATTAAAAATCACAAGGGAAAATGGAGAAATGCTTTTTTCTCTGGGAAGCACGCATTTCTGTTACGGTCATTTCACATTAAGAATGTATTGCTCATAGATTCAAGCCAAAAATTGTAACTGATTGAATTTTGCGTACTTCATGATACATTAAAAATCTGAAGTAATTCAGCAACGTTTGGCATGCCATAAATAACAATTATCAATATTATATTGCCCAGAAGTTATTAATAGATTGTTTAAACAAATCATTATTTAATAATTTTTCGGTAACTTTTTTTTCTGAAACAAATCGAATGCGTTAATTTTTTCAAACGTATATGAAGTTTTTCAGAATTTTCTCTTCATTTTGAAATTCCTGTTTCGAAATTTTTAGAATGGCTGTATTTATGTATTTTTCGGCCTTGTGTCTTTGAAACTTTTGAAACGTGAAGTTAAACCTGCATGTAAAAACATATACAAAAGGAGCAATTCAAAATATTTTTATAATATTTCGAAATAGAGCGGAAATTCTGAAACAATTTATGTGCGTTCAGAAAAATTAACGCATTCGATTTGCTTGAAGAAAAGAACTTACTGAAAAATTGTTGAATAATTCTTTGTTTAAACAATTTATTAAGAACAATACATTTTTCAATTAATTTTCACATTAAATTGCAATTCGTTGACAATCATTCATGTTTTTTCAGATTCTGACATTTATGTTGTAGGAATTTTTATTTTATTTCGATTAGTAGAAGTGTTTTATTCTCGCTCATGACTTGGATTTTGTCTGACATTTTTTGTTTTCGGATTAATGAAATGTATACCTAGAAAAATTATAATAAAAATGGGAGGGCTTTCAATTAAGTTTAAGATTGAAGAAACAATCCCGAATCAAACTCGAGAGGGTAAAGATTAAACTTCAGTTGAGTTGCGTTAGAATTTCCCATATGCAGAAGCAAGGGGAGATTCTCTCTCTCCCTCACTCTTATACAATCCCAATGGCGCTATCTCTCACGCACTCATGCGGTCGCCGCGCGTTTTTAGTAGCTTCCTCATGAAAGGCTTGTAGAACATTGATACGCCATTTTTACTTCAGATCTATTGATATCTACTGGGCAATATGTATGTGGGTCATTCCATTTCAAATTGACCCCTTTCAATTTCGATGAAATTTAGTCAGAAGTTTTCCTTTTCATTAAAACGAAGTTTCACCAAAGGAAAAAAATTTGAAAAATTTTCTTCGAAAGTTATGCAAAATTCAAAATTTCACAATTGTTCAAATCTTCCAAGTTTATTTTTTAAATATCTCAAAAACTATCATAGTTACGAAAAATCGTTCTGGATTCGTCTTTATAAAGAGTATACTTAGGGCTACGAAAAAAAAATGTCCCAAATTTTTTTTTTTAAATGATGAATTTGGAGATTTTTAAATTTTCAAAAATCGTGAAAATCCAAGTTCCGTATCGAATTTTTGATTCGATTTTTTTAATATGATACCTTATACTGATTTTAAAAAATTCTGAAATTTTCAGAGGGGGGTTTTTTGTTTTTTCAAAAATATGAATTTTTGAATTTTTAAAAATCGTGTAAATCCACGATCACCATTAAATTTTTGGTTACATTTTTTTGAACATAATCGCTTGTACTGATCTTAAAAAATCCTGAAATTTTCAGGATGGTGTTTTTTTGTTTCAAAAATATACATTTTTTAATTTTGGTACAAAATTTTTTTTTTTTACAAAAATACTGTTACTTTTACTTTTTTTTACTGCTCAAAATTGAAAAACTACAGGATTGCTCAACTTTACTTAACTGAGAGATAAAAAAAAAGGAAATTTTTTTTTACCAAAATTCAAAAATTTATATTTTTGAAACAAAAAAACAGTATCCGGAAAATGTCAGGATCTCTTGAAAACAGTACGGAGTATTATATAAAAAAAAATTTAACCAAAAATTGAATGTTGATCGTGGATTTACACGATTTTTAAAAATTCATATTTTCGAAAAAACAAAAAACACCTTTCTGAAAATTTCAGGATCTTTTAAGATCAGTATAAGGTAATATATTAATAAAATTGAATCAAAAATTTAATACGGAACTTGGATTTTCACGATTTTTGAAAATTCAAAATTCTCCAAATCCATCATTTTTCAAAATTTTTTTTAGGATTTTTTTTTCGTAGCCCCAAGTATACTCTTTCATGCGAATTCAAAACGATTTTTCGTAACTACAATAGTTTTCGAGATATTTAAAAAATAAAGTTGGAAAATTTGAAAAATTGTGAAATTTTGAATTTTGCATAAATTACGAAGAATTTTTTTTAAATCTTTTTCCTTTGGTGGAAAGTCGTTTTATTGAAAACGAAAACTTCTGACCACATTTCATCGAAATTGAAAGGGGTCGATTCCAACTCTTGGTCAATTTGACATGGAATGACCCATATATATTGTATAATACACACTTTAATCTGTACCATACATAACCATTTAATGTGAATTTATGTATTTACGAGCGCGTGGTTCAACGGAACGATTAAATTGATGATTAATGGCCAACGAGATGAAAACTTTCATTGAGCTCGCATAACATTTCAGAGGAATTGTTATAATCAACAATTTGTACAAAAACGCCAACAAAATAATTATTCTCAGTTTTTTCGTTTTTCCACACAAAAATTATCCTAACTTTTTTTTCATAATCCAATTTTGTGGATAATGAGAAAAGTAATTATTCACAATGGAAGTTACTTTCTTCTTTTGTCTCAAGACCAAATCATTTTATTTCAATCCAATAACTCTTATCAGACGTTGAATAACATTTTGCTTCATTACTCATGCTAATTTGTGGAATAGAAAATAAAATGCGCAAGCTTGATGCGTCGAATGACTCAGCTTTATAAAAAGAATTGTTCGATATCTGCTTGCTCATGAGCTGCAAAATTTGATGATTAATTTTAGCGAATAGAATGTCTGACTTTCAAACAATAATCCGGAATTAGATAACCGAGTGGTGAAAAAAGTTGATTGTCTCTTGTACGATTCATTATGACGATTTGAACTGGTGAAATAGTACATTACATCACGAGGACGTAAAAATATTTTCTGACGAGTGTGAGTTTGCAGGACGAGCTGAAGGTGAGTCCTGCAATCACACGAGTTAGAAAATGTTTTTACGCCGAGTGATGTACGATATTTTATATCACGAGGTGCAACATGGACGTTTTCACGTCCGCTTGCGGACGTAAAAGCGTCCATTATTGTACTGAGTGATATAAACTCCTTTTTTTTCACCTATGCAAGATTTTCGTGCTTTTCACCATATGCGTGGATAGCCGAAAAGTGACTCTTTTCTGACAGCTAAGAGCGAAAGCACTCTTAGCTCTACGCACACGAATTGTGCGTAAAATGGGCACTTTACGCACGGAGTGCAATAAAATACTATTATCGTTATGAGCCAGAAAAGCAATCCAAAATGCCTTGTTTTGTTATAATAAAAAAGTCGGTCAATTTTTTAAGCTTTATCAATGAAAGCTTTGACAAGTCGGCTTTGCCTCATAATTTTCTTTTTTTTTTTAAGTCACTGAATTATATACACTGCCGTCCAAAAGTTTGGAAACACTCGCCCTGATACCACGCCGCCCAAAAAGTTTTACTGCTCTTTTAAAAATGAAGATATTTCAATTCAATAAGCGGCATTTCAAAGGGGACATATTCAACTTCATTTCACTTTGTCAAAAAAAAATTTCGATTTTTTTAAACCCGTTTCGCCTTTTGAAACATTGTCATTTTTCGATTTTTTTTTTTGGCGTTGAAATATTGGCGCACGAACCATTAAAATTTTGTTTAACTATCTTTCGCCTGAAAAACTTGTAGGAGGGAGTATAAGCTCCAATTTAGTTTTTTAAAAAGGTCCGAACGATTTTTTTGCGCAAAAATACTCAATTTTTCGCAAAAAACGCAAAAAAAACGTTGTTTAGAGTTACGAGCGAGACTCTAAAACTACTGGGCTTTCGTGAAATTACTACAAGGGTAAAAAGTTGCATATCATTATTCTGGATTCAATGAAATTTTTTTTAAATTTTATTTAAAAAAAATTTTTTTTTTTGTAATTTTTTCTGTCAAGGGGATATTTTTTTATCTTAAACAATCGGGTCTCTTACCTCGTCTACACGGGTTTTTCGATGAAAAAACCGAGTAGATAAGGTTTTTCGATTAAAAAGCCGTGTAGATGAGGTAAGAAACCTGTTTGATCCAAGATAAAAAAACATCTCGTCAACAAGAAAAATTTTCGAACAAAAAAATGTTGAAACAAAATTCTGAAAAAATTCCATTGAATTCAAAATGATTGTATGGAACTTTTAGCATCTTAGCGATTTCACGAAAACCCAGTAGTTTTAGAGTTATGCTACATTTTATAAATATTAGGTATCGTTTTTTACGAAAAATTGAATATTTTTGCGCAAAAAAAATTCTACGAAACTTTTTAGAAAACAAAATTGAAGCTTATATTTCCCCCACAAGTCTTTCACATGAAAAACAGTTTTTAAAAAAATTCGTGGATCGTGCAACAAAATTTCAATGCCAAAAAACGACCATGTTTCAAAAGGCGTCCCGGGTTCAAAAAAAATCGAAATTTTTTTTTTTTTTTGAAAAAGTGAAGTGAAGTTGAATATGTCCACTTTAAAACGACCCTTGTTGGATTGAAATATCTTCATTTTTTAAATAGCAGTGGAACTTTTTGTGCGGCGCGGAATCGGGGTGACGGTTTCCAAACTTTTGGACAGTAGTATAGTTACTTATATATAGAATATAGGATTTTTGTTTGTACATTACTAGGAAACGATAGAAATTATTCAACCAGAAATTGGTCTACCATCGATTCATGATTGCATAAGTTCTCCATGAAAATAAACAAAATTCCCTTCGTAGCTATTGGAAATAATAATTAAAGCAGGTAAAAAGTTTTCAATCGATCGATTCTATATTACCATCGATAACAAATCTTCGAAAAGTGGTCATTTTTGTGAATATAAAGTGAAAATCTCATCTTGATATCATAATCTAAAAGACCCTGAATTGCACAATAATGTGCAAACAATTTTTTCCAATTCGAGAGAAACTTTGAAAATATCGGCTATAAAATAATGGAACCACTAAAATTGTTAATAATTAACAAATATTTGTCGGAATGATCCACCAACTCTATTTGAAAAATCAAAGTAAGATTTTTTTTTCTCTTACTTTAATGATGATTTAGGTTTAACGTCGCAATATGTTGATAACCCGAGATTTTTGACAGCCTTAAACATTTCGTGTTCACTATTAATATGTACTCTGTCCTTGACTTTCAGCCAATCTAATCATCCAAATGAGAATGGATAAAAAAAGATTACGAAACAAAAGTTCAACACACTGTTCCCCCATTCAGGACAAAGTTTGCGAAAACGAAATATGTTTGAGACACGAAAAAAACATTTCTAATATTACATCCACTATCGCAAAATATGTAAATATATACACATATGGGGCATTCCAAGTCAACTCAGCGAAATTTTAATCCTTGAACCCCTGAAATTTAATTCCGAATATTATCTATTTCAATGGTGCTAAAGTGCAATCCAATTTTTTCCAGATTTTTTCCTATCACCATATTTCTGATAAAATTTGTTTCCTTGCAAAAAAATAATAAATCTGAAAATCCTCAAAAACTTGGGAATTCCCATAAAACACCCTGCAAATTGAAATTTGCACATTGCTTCCTCATCTTTATCCATAGTTCACATAGCTTCCTTTAACACACGGTATGGCGATCAAATTTGGCTTCCTTATAAAGGAAGCTTTGTTAACTATTGAAAAATATTAGTAATCAATGTGCAAATTCGATCAATTTTCGCCAAATTTGATCGCGAACAAACCTTGATAGCTATACAAGTATTGTACAAAGTTTCTGTGAAATATATTGAAAATTGTGTGAGTTAGAGTGCTTGCGCTATTTTTCAAAAAATTCAAAATTTCATAAAATTTTAATCCCTCGATGGATTTTTTCCAAATTTAATAGCGAACAACCTTGATAGCTATACAAGTTCTGTACAAAGTTTCAGTGAAATATATTGAAAATTGTGCAAGTTAGAGCGCTTTCGCTATTTTTCAAAAAAATTAAAATTTTATAAAATTTTAATCCCTCGATAGATTTTTGCCAAATTTAATAGCGAACAACCTTCACAGCTATATTATCTCTGTGCAAAGTTTCAGTACAATATCTTAAAAATTGCGTAAGTTAGAGCGTTTAGGCGATTTTTCAAAAAATTCAAAATTTCATAAAATTTTAATCCCTCCATGAATTTTTTCCAAATTTAATAGCGAACAACCTTGATAGCTATACAAGTTCTGTACAAAGTTTCAGTGAAATATATTGAAAATTGTGCAAGTTAGAGCGCTTTCGCTATTTTTCAAAAAAATTAAAATTTTATAAAATTTTAATCCCTCGATAGATTTTTGCCAAATTTAATAGCGAACAACCTTCACAGCTATATTATCTCTGTGCAAAGTTTCAGTACAATATCTTAAAAATTGCGTAAGTTAGAGCGTTTAGGCGATTTTTCAAAAAATTCTAAATTTCATAAAATTTTAATCCCTCGATGGATTTTCGCCAAATTCAATACCAAACAACTTTAATAGCTATACTAATTCTGTACAAAGTTTGAGTGCAATATCTTGAAAATTGCAGAGGCCATTCGCCATTCTAGCAAAAACGAAAAAAGTCGATAAAATCTGAACACCCGTTATAATTAAAAAAAAAAAATTCACAACGAAGAGCAATTCGTGCTCGACAAGTGTGCCAAATTTTAGCTCGATATCTCGAAGCGTTTTCGAGTTATTAATCATTTACATCTGAAACTCAGGACACATACATACACACACACACACACACACATCCATCCGGACATTTTTTCTAAATATGATTTCTCGATGTTTTAGGACATTTTGAACATATTGGCATAAAAATCGCGAAAAAATTTTTTTTCACGAAAACAAAGCTTCCTTTATGAGGAAGCAAAATGATAAACCATGAGAAAATGAAATAAAAAAATTCATTTTCTCAGAACTAAAAAAATTCAATATAAAATTGCGACTTTGGAAAATATTTCAGATTTTTTGTACAATCTTTCAGATAATTTTTTAATCATTTTCCATATAAATCCCGATTCCAGGAAAAAAACCAGAACGACTGATCAAAGAAGGAATTTCCCTATTTCGGCGATTCATTTTTTCCTCTGTACAATTTAAAATAAAACCTGCACCAAAATAAAAAAAAGGGTTAAACGTTCGATTAAAATGACTTGGAATATCCCATTGATATCCAATATTATCGTTTGTGCGTGAGTGTCCGTTTGTGTGTATAGGAACTCAAACACACTGTCTTTATAAATCAATCAATAAAAAAATAATAATAATAAAATTCTCCCGTCACGTGCGCGCGTTAGCTTCAAAAATTGCGATCACGAGCAGCAGCGCTTACACACGCATACTCGATATAAGCTCGATTTATCGATGGTGGGGCATGAGAATTATCCGAGGACAGCGAGTGCCTCGTGGTCCGTGAGACCGGTTTTCAGTCGCGATACTTCGGTCCGTTTGGTACCGTCGACGAAATCACCATTTTTTTTTCGCCTCGTCATGTGTCACGTTGTACTGTGAAGAACGTTTGCCAACAATAGATATCCATTCATACCTTCTTGTGTGTAAAGTGTGACGATTTTTGGAAAAACCTTGCATCCGATGCTGACAACGTTCAAGAGTGAGATTCCATCATTAAATTTATGGATATCCCATTTTTTTAAATTGCAACAACTGCAAATTTCAAGTGTATTGTTGAAACCGAAGATCAAAATGATCAATTTTAGATCGATTGTTACATCATCGTTATATTATATTCAATTGAAAGGACGAACAATTCGAAAAACAGAGTGACAAGGGAAAACAATCCAATTTAAAAACCCTGCAAATTGGACATTTGCACGCTGCTTCCTCATCTTAATCACACAAGTCCTTTATCACAAAGAATGGCGATCATATTTGGCTTCCTTGTGAAGAAAGCTTCGTTAACTATCGAAAAACATGAGTAATCAATGTGCAAATTTGCCAAATTCTTTCTAATTTACTTTTTGCCAAATTTGATTTTTGCCAAATTTAATAGCGAACAACCTTGATCACTATTTTGAATGTCAACAAAATTTCAGTACAATATATCGCAAATAGCCGAAGTTAGAGTACGCTGATTTTCAAAAAAAAATCCAAATTTGATACAATTTCAATCATTCGATCGATTTTCGCCAAATTTAATAACCCACATCTTCAATAGCTATTTTAGCTCCGTGCAAAGTTTCAGTGCAATATTTTTAAAATTGCACAAGTTAGAGCTTTTACGCTGGTTTACAAAAAATTAAAAATTTCATGAAATTTTAATCCACCAATGGACTTTCGCCAAATTCAGTAGCGAAAAATCTTGATAGCTATTCTAGTTCCTTATAATTTTTCACTGCAATATCTTGAAAATTGTGCAATTTAGAGCGTTTTAGCTATTTTTCAAAAAATTCAAAATTTGATAAAAATGTAATCTTTCGATCGATTTTTTCCAAATTCAATACCAAACAACCTTAATAGCGATAATTATTTGGCACAAAGTTTCAGTGCAATATCTTGAAAATTACAGAAGCTAGAGCGCTTACGCCATTGTTGCAAAAACAAAAAAAGTCGATAAAATCTGAACACCTGTTAGAATAAGAACAAAAAATTTTCATAATGAAGGACTATTCGTGCTGGACAAGTATGTCAAATTTCAACTCGGTGTCTCGAAGCGTTCTTGAGTTGTTAATTATTTACATCAAAAACTCAGGATACACACACACACACACATACACACACACACGCACATCTATCCGAACATTTTTTCTAAATATGATTTCTCGATGTTTTGGGATATTTTGAACACATTGCCATAAAAATCTCGAAAAAAAAAAATTTCCCAAAAACAAAGCTTCCTTTATGAGGAAGCAAAATCATGCAAATTAAAATCTACACATTGCTTCCTCATCTTTCTTATGCATTTAGAAATTGATTGAATTGAATTGAATTGAAAGGTCGAGCAATTCGAAAAACAGTGTGACACGAGACATCAATCAATCCAATTTAGAAAGTCATAAAAATACAAAATTTACACATTGCTTCCTCATCTTTATTATGCATTAACAAATTCTCAGTAGCTTACACAATTTTGGCTTCTTCACAAGGGAAACTTTGTAACTCGAAAAATGGCGATGAAGCGATTTTCAAATTTTCACTTTTTTTTTTACCACGTTTTAACATCTCTCAATAAAATATCAACTTTTTTCTCTAACTAAATTTTTTTTGACAAACTTGAGTCATTTTTGCGATACTCAATATCAAAAGTCATGAAGCTCTGAAAAGTTTCTTTAAAAAATTCAAGACCGATGTCGAAAATTGATGGCTAGATAAATAAAAAATTTTCATTAATTCAAAATTATTTTATTTCTAAGAGTACATAATATAGGTTAAAAATCAATAACTTCACTCGGTAAATTAAATGTATACCTAAATAGTATTAGCATGATATCTTGATATTTTCGTAAACTGAAACCATTTCTCTCTGGTAAATTCGAAGTCACATAATATTTAAAGCTGATAACAAATTTGTAAACAAGTTGCAACAAATAAAGTAAGTGAAGTACCCAAGTGCTTATCAAATTTTAATCGTTCAAATAGTCGTTTGCATTCAGGAATTTTCATCAGAAGCAAGATATCTAATCCTTGGAAAATTAGCCTCCCAAAAAATTGGCCCTGGACGATTGGCGCCTCGGAATATTGGCGTCGATTATTGGTTGAAATGTCGATTGAACTGTCCAATGAAAATCAAAATACCTTTTTTTTTATTGTGGGATGAGGTTTAACTGACATGGATACGCACAGAACTACAGATTCTTTGGGCTTTTGGGTTTAACTGATAATAGGGGTTTTTTTAGGGGATAATTTTAGAGGCCAATTTTTATGGCCTGATTTTCCGGGCCCCAGTTTTTCTTAGGCCCGAATTTTAAGATCTTAAGATCAAACTTAAGATCCAACTTTCCATTGAACTTAAGTTGGACCTTAAAATCGAACTTGAGTTCCAGTTTAAGATGAATCTTAAGTTTCAATTTAAGTGTTATTATAAGTTCACAATTAAGTTCAAACTTTAGTGCGAACTTCAGATCGATCTTAAGTTCAAACTTTAGTGCGAACTTCAGATCGATGTTAAGTTCAAACTTTAATTTGGTTTGAAGTTTGAACTTGCGATCCATCTTGAACTTTGACAACTAATGTCAATAAGGAGCACGGTCGAGGGAGGCGATGGAAGAAGTTTGATCGAACTTAAGTTCAAGCTGAAGATGAATCTTAAGATCAAACTTCAAATCAAATTTAAGTTTGAACTTAAGATCGATCTAAAGTTTGCATCACTAAAGTTTGAACTTAAGTATCAACTTATAATGACACTCAAGTTCAAACTTAAGATTCATCTTAAATTGGAACTTAAGTTCCAACTTGAGATGAATGAAAATTTAATCTCTAGTTTGATCTTAAGATAAATCTTGAGAACTTAAAATTCGGGCCTTAGATTCTTTTAAGGGGTTACATAGATTCAAAGGTTTTAAAAAACATGTTCTCTCTATTCTTCCTATTATACAAAACAAATTATTTTATTTTAAATTTTCAGTATATAAAAGAGCAACATCTGAACAATATTTTATAAAATTTTTATTCGCCAATTTGGAAAATTCAGTCGGTTTGACCTGGAGACCCCTAAAAAAAAGTGTTCTGATGGTGGTCAGGATAACTCATGATAACTTTATCTAAAATCAAAAAACCAAATTTTATCTTTCTACAGATAAGTAAAGCTTGTGATTGGACGAAGGATTTTTTAAAAATTTGAAATTTGAATTTTTGGCAGAGTTTTATACAAAATAGTATAATATTTGGAACAATTTACACTAAGTGTAACTTTGTAAAATTAGTTGTAATAAAAAAAAGCCTTCGTTCAATCACTAGTCAAGTTGGAAATTAGAAAGGAGTTGAGTTTGGAAATTAGAAAGAAAAATTCAATACACGCAAAATATATTCAGTATTCGACACATTGTAATATGCTATGTAAATATTTGAAAAATATCTGTTTAAGCAGTTTTTAAATGCGATAAAAACGTGTGATATATAGCGGCGAAATATTCATAAAATATATTATCCAAACGTGACACGATTCGCAAGAAATCACATTCGCAATGATAATTTTCGAACCCACGTACTCGTTTACACTGAGACACGCAGGATTGATTTACATTTCAAATCGAGAATGTCAATTTTCGTAGAACGAGCGTTGGTCTTTTTTTTTTTGCAGCGAGTCGTGCAAAGTCCGAAGACTTTGAAAAGTTGACTGCGAACGACGAAAATTGACTTTGAGGCAAGATAAAATAGGAATTATTGTCTGGCGACATCTATAAATCTTCTTCAATATTCTCGAACTCTTTTCACTGAAGTCTGCACATCGATGAAAATTGATCGATTGCCTTTCTCGATAATTGCAATATAACTGTATGTTTATTGCATTTCGTTGTAAAATTAATTGATTGACGTGAAGTCTGTCATGGATAACAAAAAAAATGTACTCATAAGCACGTGATACATAATTGTGTGCCAATTTAGCCGAGTCATCGTTTGTCGTCAAAATTCGAAACATTGTGATGACAATGCGACAATTGTGCATACGGAAATGTATTGATGTAATGGATTCAGACACATAATTTTTTTTTTTTGCTTTTCAAGATCCTCATTTCTGAATTAATATAACCAAACCAATATCAGGATTCAACTCGGAATTAACAATTATCAATAATAATCATCTTTGTTGTTATTATTATCATTGGTGAAAAAATATGACAAGTATCTCGTACATTATATTATATTTTCATGAAAATTAATTAAAACACCATATCAAATAACAATAATAATAACAACAGAGCTGGGCAAAGTGCCGGCAGTACTTGAAGTACAAGTACTTGAAAAATCAAGTACCGGGGCGGGGTCGAAGAGTCGACTAACCAATATTTCGAACGGCCGAAGTCCCGAATTTTACGATTACGAGCGTTGGAATAACGAAGCGCCGAAATCCCGATCGCCAGAAAAGAGAAAGTCGTGAGAGCCGCCCCATGCGTAAGAGAGAGAGGAGGCGCATCTCTCTCTCTCTTACGCATGGGGCGGCTCTCTCCGCTGTCGCTTTTCTGGCGTTCGGGATTTCGGCGCTTCGTTATTCGAACGTTCGTAATCGTGAAATTCGGGATTTCGGCCGTTCGAAATATTGGTTAGTCGAATCTTCGACCCCGCCCCCAAGTACCAAGTATAAAATACTTTTCAAGTTTTCAGGTATGTGTCGTAAGTTCTAGTACTTACTTGATTTCTTATTCTCATTGGATTTTTATTCGAGTACTTTTTGTATCAAGACATATTTTCACCTTGTGCGATACACTGAGATTAGACTTAAGTAGATTGGAACAGAAGTATTTGAACGAAGAATTAAAAATTATTCAAAAATAGCATTGATGATAAGAATTACGATTTATTTTGATAAAGATTTGAAAAAAAAGAAATAAAGAATATACTACATGGATTATTTGGATTATTAAGACTACTCCAACTTCGTCCCCGTCTTCAAAAAACTGTCGTAAGCGACAGTTGAGGGACAGTATGTCCATACGTCACAAAATATTATTTTCAATTACATATCCAAAGGTTTTCTACATGCAACCATCAGCAAGACACATTCAAAAGTACTTGATACTTGTACTTGAAAACGTACTTGAAGTACAGAAAAGTATTTGAAATTTTAAGTACTTCAAGTACTTCGCAAGTACCGGTTCCTTCAAGTACTGCCCAGCTCTGAATAATAATACTAATGATAATAATAATAATAATAATAATAATAATAATAATAATAATAATAATAATAATAATAATAATAATAATAATAATAATAATAATAATAATAATAATAATAATAATAATAATAATAATAATAATAATAATAATAATAATAATAATAATAATAATAATAATAATAATAATAATAATAATAATAATAATAATGGATCAGTTCATTATTTTAAGTATCCTCGAAAATAAATTCCAGCCCCAAAGGAGAGAGAAGGAAATTCTTCCATGCTCTTTATATATCTCAAGGACTGATGTATATATACGTCAAATAACTCTGATATGAGTTTAGTGCAGGAATTTTTCATTAATTCTTCCCCACGGAATGATATAAAGCGAGAAAACGTACGAGGTATGCATCTTGATGAATTCCTCTATTCGCGTTTCACGAAGAAATTGACCGCGATCCTGCGGGGAGTTTTTTTTTTCTTTCTATATCATCGAACGAGAATTCCAAATGGAGCTGTCATCAAATTCCATTGTTATTGATATTTCAAGGGGAGCATGTGTGCTGCGAAAGAAATATATAGCATTTTTTTTAAATTATGTGAGAAAAGGATGATGGTAAAACAGGCACCTGTAACAAAAGATTCCGGATATTTAAGGTTCAGCAATATTTATACCGATTTGAAACCGCATAAAAAAAATAATTATTCTTAGTTGAGAACTCAAAATGACGGTTTCGTAAAGTCATCGTTGACAAAATTAGAATGATGCTGAATTTGTATCGTTTCAATGCAATGATAATAGTTCATTTTTTAAATCAAATTAATTCTTCCCAGAGAAATTTTCGAAGTGAATAACCGTTTAAACATATTTTGAGGCCTGTAACAAGAACTTGAGATTTTTAACGCACAAGTAAAACGTACGAATCTCATTGAAAAAAATTGAAAAAAATTATTTTCAACATAATAAATAAGACCGGAAACAGATTGTCGATAAGAACGGCAAAATGAAACTTGACCTTATAATTGATTTTTAATAAGGTTATTGAAATTTATAATTTATTATTAGCTGATTATTATGAAGTATTGTTAAGAATGTTAAGAATGTTCTTAAGAATTATTTTTATTATTCTTATTGTTTATGAATTTTCTTAATTAAGGATCAAGCATACATTGCTTTTTGGTAAAAGTATATTTTGTTCCATAAAAGATTACTTTTATTATGAACAGGTAAAAATAAAATTTAATTTTAAAACATATTCTTAATAAAATTCTTGAAATTTGGGACTTGTTATTATCTGATTATTAAAAACTGTTCTTGATGAATTTCGGTTAGTTACGGACCAAGCATATATTAATTTTCGGTAAAACTTTTATTTTGTGGCATAAAATATTATTTTAACGACGAATTTGTTGAAAAAACTTGATAGATTGATGATGGAAAAAATTATGATGATGGAAAAACAAAATTTAATTTAATAATTTATTTTTAATAAGAAAAGAAATATACTTAGTTAAGTAAGATTATTTAAATTCATATTTAGAATTTAAATTTATATTTATAATTTCTAAACAATATTTAAAATTTATATAGAATTTATTTTTAATAAGATTATTGAAATTTGTGTCTTATTGTCTGATTATTATAAACTGTTAATGAACTTTACTTAATTATAGACCAAGCATATGTTACTTTTGGGCAAAAGGTTTATTTTGTCGCATAAAATATTACTTTTAATTTTAATACTAATTAACTTGTTGGAAAAACTTTATAGATTAACGTTGTCAAAAATTCGAGATTTAAGCGCGGAGATGTCGCGATCATGGAGCAATATTTTTACGCAATCCGCGCGTTTAACATACGCGATGTAGATTTGAGTTACGTAAAAGCGAATTAAAATTAGCGTTAGAGCCAAAACGTTTAATGATCACGCACGAAGTTGCACAGAATGTAGACGTTGCGCGTTATTGCACCGTTTCGCTTCACTTTTTTTTTCTCTTCCTTTTTCCTTATTGTGACTGCATACGAAATTGTCTGCAATGCGCCAGAAATTCCAGGATGTGGATAACAAAATCAGCATTGAATGCACGTGCTGCAAGATAGTAAGAAAAATAATGATAATCTCATTAATTCAATTGAACTGCAGACATTGGCCCCAGGGTTGCCACCTTTTGGGGAAAAAAAAAGTCGGGACAATCGGTCGGTCATCGGAGACGATCGGAGTTCGGTACGATTTGGACCATCAGACTAAAGGAAAAAAAAAAGTTTCTGCACCCCCATAAAAAAAGCGTTGTTTTCGTGAAATTTTTTGTTTTTCAAGATTTTTATGCCAATGTGTGTATGTGTCCTGAGTTTCAGATGTAAATAATTAATAACTCGAGAACGCTTCAAGATATCGAGCTGAAATTTGGCAAACTTCTCGAGCACGAATTGCTATTCATTACGAAAAAAATTGTTTTAATTCTCACAGTTGTTAAGATTTTTATCGACTTTTCACGGTTTTGCAAAAATGGCACAAACGCTCTAACTTATGCAATTTTGAAGATATTGCATTCAAACGCTGTACAGGATTAGTATAGCTATTAAGGTTGTTTGGTATTGAATTTGGGGAAAATCAATCGAAAGATTAAATTTTTATGTAATTTTGAATTTTTGAAAAATAGCGTGAACGCTTGAACTTGCACAATTTTCAAGATATTGCACTGAACCTTTGCACAGAGCTGATATAACTATCGAGGCTACTCGTTATTAAATTAGGCGAATATCGATCGAATGATTAAAATTTTATTAAATTCTGTTTTTTTTTTTTAAATAACGTTCCATATAACTTCGGCTATTTGCGAGATATTGTACTGGAATTTTGTACACATTCAAAGTAGTAATCAAGGTTGTTCGCTATTGAATTTGGCAAAAATGAAATTTGAAAGAATTTGGCAAATTTGCATATTGATTACTCATGTTTTTCGATAGTTAACAAAGCTTCCTTTATTATGAGGAAACCAAATATGATCGTCAAAACTTTATGATAAAGGAAGCTGTGTAAACTATGGATAAGGATGAAGAAGCAATGTGCAAATGTCCCATTTGCAGGGTTTTTGTTTTTATGCGCATTTGATATTTTTGCTTATTTTTTCATCCATATTTCTTATTACTACGGGCTGTTTTCATTAATTCTGCGTCATATTTATATTTATTTATGAACTCCAAACAAGACATGTTCATGTTGAACGCTATCTGCAATTCTGCTTTCATTAAATCTACAGAGCAACGATTTCTCTGACATTAGACCATTTCGTCGTCATTAATGAAAATAATACCCGCTCAACATAAGCATTTGAAGGAAGTATGCTGAAGGCGCGAATTACACGACAAAGGCTGCATTCGTCTTGGACGCTTACACACTTCACAAAATATACATCGACATACAAAAGGTATGTGGCGTTTGCAGCGCTCAAAGCGTTCAAGACGAATACAGTCCAAAAATTGGGACAAAATTAATAGGCCGTCGGGACGCGGGACAATATCATCGAAATCGGGACTGTCCCGGGAAAACCGGGACGGGTGGCAACCCTGATTGGCCCAGAATTTTTTTCCGATGTGATAAAATGCGTCGAATATCCATCATTTTTTGTGACATCCGTGAAATAATTGAATTCGAAAAAAAAACTCACACAATGAGTAATTGAACTCGGTAAAAAAAAATGTGCAATCGAGAAATTTCCACGTTGTCTCCTCATAATTTATTCAATCGTCGCATAGACTCCTCTCTGCACAAGCAACGTTTTTTCTCTTCCTTATAAATAAATAATCATGCGACTATAAAAATTATCATCAAGCATAGTACATTATTCGTTATTTCCTCGATTTTATCCGTCTTTGAATTTAATCAAGAATTCCAAATTTATCGACTGAAACATTTATTTCTTATCTTTTAGTCTATTTGTAGGAAAAATTCTGGTTCGAGAGCTTGAGAATGATAACAATATGAACATTAGCAATATGTTTTTAATTTCAGAAAATTTATTAAAATTTTTGAGTGTAGACGGAAAGAAGTTAGCAAGCAATGTCAAATTTCAAATCTGCAAGATTTTTTTCTCTACTTTGAAATCCTAAAAATATGAGCAAGCGATTCTCATTTTAGTAAAAACTGTCTTGGTCAACAAATTTCTAGAAAAAGGGGCATAGCCGGATAAGCATGTAAAATCTACCGCCACCGATTTTTGAAAATCCGCATGGCTATCGATTTCTAATTGAAAAAAAAAAATTCCCGTAATTTTCAGCTTTTAAACCCAAAAAGTGACGACATAATTTTAAAAAACGTGTTTTTCAGTATTTATTTTATTGTGACTACTACTGTATTTTACTGAAAATTTTTTTACAAATTTTTTTTTTGCTAAGAGTTATCGATTACCGATGTTGAAAAGTAATTTTTTAATAAGTTTTTAATTATTAAATTAACTATGAAAAAATGAAAAATTCAAATAAAAAAGTTTTCTCGCTATTTTTAAATATATGTTTCTTTCGGGTGTCAATCACGAATTTTTCACAGAAAACTCTTTTCTTGCTCTTCTTTATATAGTAAAATTTTCAACTTAATCCATTTGGTGCAACGTAGTAAAAAAAAAATCGATTTTTTTCACATTTTCTTCGAACATTATTTACTATTTGCTTGTAATTTTTTTTTTCATTAAAAAATATATAAAAAATCTTATATTATTTCTTCATACTATTGGGGATAATTATTCAGTAATATAATAAAAACAAAATTTTTTATTTTATAAATTATGTTATCATATTAATATTCCTCAAAAAAGTTCTTATCAATTATTTATATTCAATGAAATAATTTCATATGAAGATATCAATTTTTCACAAGGCTAGATTGTTGCCAAATTACTAAAATTAAAGCATTTATTTAAAGCATTAAAGCTTTACAATTAAAAAAAATGTTATGCGAACTGAACTCAGTGAACGATTCATTCTAAATTCAACATTGCACCTAAGTAGTATTTTTTCCAATTACGAAATTATCATTATTATTATTTTTTAATGATTTATCAGAGCTTCGGAAATCTTTCAACACACACACGCATGGACACGCACACACACACACACACACACACACACACACACACACACACACACACACACACACACACACACACACACACACACACACACACACACACACACACACACACACACACACACACACACACGAACACACACACAAACACACACACAACTTTTCAATTTCTCTCCCCCCTTCCTCATCTATTATTATCTATAATCATCATCATCGTCATCTAAAATCTATCGTTGAAGAATATGCTTTTGTAAATAAAAACGTTTTTTTTTTTTCATTCGTAGAATCCAAGGTGATTGTGGCTGAAACGTGTCATCCTGCCTGTACGTGACATAAGAAGGAAATTCGATCGATACGCCGGTGGCAGGTCTTAATTGAATCGACACAATGGAAGATACACAAAGGTAAGAAGAAAAAAATGAATCCACAAATACGAGCGACAAGAATCGATTATCAGACCACAATCAAGATGATATTGGCTGTTCGATCCTTGAGTTAATAAACAACGTGTGTAAATCATTTTTCCCGTTGTTTATTGATCAATATTTGAATCATTTTTGCTGGATAGGGACATGAAATCGTTGCAACAACAAAAATTTCTTGTCGCATTGGAAAAAAAAAAAAATTATTGTCGAAATTCTTTTGAAACAGATACGAGGATCCAGTGATGTACAAGCGACCGTCAACCAACAGCTTACGAAGACTCGCAGGTGAGGAAGAAAGAGAATTAACAGTGTATCAATCGGCATCCAGAATAATAATTTTTTAAATCATTTTTAATACAGAATGTTATTTTGTGTAGTGAAATATTTCAGAGCTCGGCAAAGTGCCGGAAAGTACTTCAAGTACAAAGTACAAAGTTGGTGCTTGGTACTTGGTACTTGAAGTACAAGTACTTCAAGTACTTCAAATACTTGGTACTTGAAGTACTTGAAGTACGTAGTACTCCAAGTATTTGAAGTACTTGAAGTACTTGAAGTACTACGTACTTCAAGTACCAAGTATTTGAAGTACTTGAAGTACTTGTACTTCAAGTACCAAGTATCAAATACTTTTCAAGTTTTCATGCATATCTCGTAAGGTCTAGTAACTTACATTTGATTTCGTATTCTCATTTGATTTTTAATCGAATACTTTTTGTATCAAAACATATTTTCACCTTGTGCAATACACTGAGATTAGGCTTAAGCAGATTGGAACAGAAGTATTTGAACAAAGAATTAAGAACAATTCAAAAATAGCATTGAGCATTGTAATTGCGATTTATTTTGATACAGATTTGAAAAAGAAAAAATAAAGAATATAATACATGGATTTTTAAAAATACTCCAACTTCGTGTTCGTCTTCAAAAAACTGTCGTAGGCGACAGTTGAAGGACAGTATGTCCATACGTCATGAAATATTATTGTCAATTACATATTCAAAGGCTCTGTACATGTAACCATCAGCAAGACACATTCAAAAGTGTTTGATACTTGTACTTGAAGTACAGAAAAGTATTTGAAATTTTAAGTACAATACCTGAAGTATTTTTTAAGTACTTGATAATTTAAGTACAATACTTGAAGTACTTTTTAAGTACTTGAAAATTTAAGTACAATACTTGAAGTACTTTTCAAGTACTTCAAGTATTTCAAGTATTGAAGTACTTGTACTTTAAAAGTACAACACAAGTAGTATTCTAGTATTGTACTTTGAAAATTTAAGTACAATACTTAAAGTACTCTCTAAATACTTGAAAATTGAAGATTGAAGAGAATTGAATTGAATTGAATTGAATTGAAGTACTTTTTGAGTACTTCAAGTATTGAAGTACTAGTACTTTAAAAGTATAACACAAGTAGTATTCTAGTGTTGTACTCATGTACTTTTTAAGTACTTCAAGTACGTTGAAAGCACCGGGTACTTCGAGTACTGCCTAGCTCTGAAATATTTAATACACTTTGGTTTGTAAAAATTCCCCATTGTGTATTCTCACTATCTAATTGAATCAATTATTATTTTACTTCGTCATGAAGGAGGAAGGAATCAATGAGAAATCAAGAAGCAGAAAAAAATGTGCACATTGAAAGTTGCATAATGCTTACTCATAATTTTTTGACTTTTACAAGCTTCCTCTGGAAAAGCTGATATTGAAAAAAGTCTTTAAATCGAGACAACTACTTGCTTATTGAGGAATTTTTCAAAATCCAAAATTGATGAAAAAGCATCGTTCAACTTTTAATTTATAGACTTTTTTGCTTACTCATAGAAGACGCTTCGTTTTCGTAAAAAGTTATCTTTTAAGATTTTGACGTCAGTATCTTGAAATTTCAATTTCAACGGGATTTTTAATTTCCCGCAAAACGTTTATGGTCGCTTTAGCTCTCGTAATTATGCAATTATCAAGCTTAATTCTTTTAGCAGATAAACTCGGACGTCAACAACAATTGGAATTTAATTTCGCAATCCTTCAGATGTTCAGTTCAAAAGGAAATTTCAATTTTTTATCAAAATTGCAAAGAATTGTTAATTATGTTGGATTTTTTATTTTTCGCAAAATGTCTCAAGTGTTGTAATTCTGCGATTATCAAGCTCAAATTTTTTATGATGTCATCGACGATAGGAATTGAATTTTAAAAAAATTCGGGGATTCAATTTTAAACAAATTTTGGAAATTTTCAACAAATATACGTGAACACTCTAACTTTTAGAATTTTGCTCCTATCAAACTTAATTTTTTTTTACAAATACCTTCAATGACATAAACAATTTGTATTGAATTTCAAAATAATCGCTCAAGAGGCTTACTTAAAAAAAAAATTTGAAATTCCTTTAAAAGGTTTATAAAGAAAATTTAAAATTTAAATTTCTCAACGTCGTTCATCAAACTTCCGTTATGGAAAAATCATAATTGGACTACTCATCATAAAAAAACGTTATAAATAAAGAAGACTCGCCGAACGATGAAAAAAAAGAAAGACGAAATTTAAAATTTGCAGGATTTAAGTAATTAAATTAAATTAAATGAGTAATAAAATAATTTCAGTAAAATCGATGATAAAAATCACTCATATTTTTCTTTCATTCTCATTTGGCAGATATGATACCGGCACGTGTCATACTGTACATGCTGTCATTCTCTGGTTTCCTCGTCTCGTTTATGATGCGAAGTGACATAAATCTTGCAATGGTGGCAATGGCAAAATTTCGGCCATCGTCAAGCAATGATTCGAAGGTCGCTACGTCGACGCATTGTTATGCAAATTCGACAATCAGAAATGAAAATTCTACCTTTGAAGTAGACGAGGTGAGTCGCATTAAAAAAATTAAAAATCTTTAAAAATTTTAGAAATAAAAATTTGAAGAAAAATTTTCTTTCACTTGAATCGTAGAAAAACCAAAATAAATAATATGTAAACTAATGACGCGTGCATGTTTGGTTGCATGATTCTTTTTCCACGAATCATTAGAAGAATTACACAATATTGCGGTCATTAATTTGCTACTATGAAGCACAATATAACATGAAGCTCGTAATCGTAGTGTTACGAGGAGAGTTAACAAGTGTACTGATCAGAAAGTTCGATATTGGGGAATGTGGGGCACGACGGCCCCCTTAAGCCGGTTAATACTTTTTGTGGCTTTCAACCATCAAATCAGTTTACTTTTGTTCTATCTCAAACGAATTCACCGACTTTTTGCCGAAACTAGAAAAAAAAAAAATTCTGGGGCACGACAGCCGCCCTCTAAAAAAAGATAATTTTTTTAATCTTAAAAAATTGTTTTCAACGTTAAACTTTTTTTTCATTTTGATGGTCCATTTTATCCCCGATGTAGCGCATCGGCCTTAATATGGATGAATACCTCAAATTCATCATAATTTGAAGAAAAACAAAAATTTACTGACCGAATTTTTTAGGGTGGTCCATTATGCCCCACCCTCCCCTATATATTATAATTACAACGTTAGCGACGTTTTATGATCAAAGCACGCCGATGAATGTGAGGTTGAAAGTTACCATTTGTTGTCAATTGTACCGCGTTAATTAATTTTCCAAATGGAAAATACAATCGTGTCTCGTTAAAAAAAATCATGTTTATCATTGAAAAAATTTGTTGCACACGTTTTTGCAATTCAAGAAAGAGTGGATGCAATTACTGCGAGTGGAAATTGCATTCTTCTGAATCACGTTTATAAATATTGCACTGCAATTTTTACCACAGTTGATGTGTATGGATTGTTCGCTACTGAATTTAAAAAAAAGTCGATGAGATGTTTGAAATTTTATCAAATTCATCATTTTTTTTAATTGGCCTAATAACTTGTCACTTTATCAGTACTGAAAATAAGGAACTGCATCTTTTCTACACTGTTATATAATATATAGGGTTCAAGGTTGTTCACTGTTGAATTTTGCAAAAATTGATTTGAAGATTAAAAATGTAGAGAATTTTTTGGAAAATCAAGCCAATTTTTTTAAAGCAATGAGGAAGCAATGGAGAAATTTTTAACTTGCAGAATTTTTTATTTCTATGCATGTCAATGATTAATTTTATTCACTTGAAATACACTAGTAGAAAAAATTAAAGGAACAAAAAATGTTCCTAAATTTTTAGTGGCTTTTAACAGTGCTGTATCTCAGTCGAAAATGGTCGTATCGAGGTCTAAAAAAAAGCATTTTGAAGCTTAAGGTTTATAGTTTTAAGATCTTTTAGCAAAAAAAAATTCAACCCTTGTAGAGCATTTATTCAAGTTTTCGAAACCCCCCTTTTAATTTATGGTCAAACACAAAAGGATCCTTTTTCATTAAAAGTCCGATATCTCAGCGAAAAATGGTCACATCGAGGTCTCAAAAAAGGAAATTAAAGTTAAATCAACAAGCTATCCGGTCCATATAATGGTTCAGCTGCATTTTTTTTTCAAGTAATTACTGCTAAAAAAAAAGTGGTACAAATTTGACATTTTTTTTGTCTCGGTATTTCTCAGGATTGCGTAAAACTTGTAGCTTCGAAATTTTAGAGCCTCGAAATTTTTTAGACCTCGATACGGACATTTTTGACTGAGATACAACATTGTTAAAAACCACTAAAAATTTAGGAAATTTTTTTGTTCCTTTAATTTTTTCCAGTAGTGTATTTTTGCCTCGAGACTGAGAAAGTGAAAAATCATTTTTTTGCAAAATCATTTTTTGTCATTTGATTTTTGTCTAATGTTTAAATGTGTTTTTTTTTCTCTGCAGGAAGCGGGCGAATTCGATTGGAGTCCAACCGTTCAATCGGCAATAATTGGCTCGTTTTACTGGTGTTACATACTGTCCCAGATCGTTGGCGGTGTACTTACACAATATTTTGGAACTAAAACCGTGTTCGGTGGTTCGCAATTACTCACGGCAATCTGTAGTCTACTGATGCCGAGCGCAGCTGAATTACATTACGGGGCGATTATAGCTCTGCGAAGTATTCAGGGAATCGCCAGTGTAAGTACGAATAATAGTACATTACATCACGAGGACGTAAAAACATTGCAGGACGAGCCGAAGGCGAGTCCTGCAATCACACGAGTCAGAAAATGTTTTTACGCCGAGTGATGTACGATATTTTATATCACGAGGTGCAATATGGACTTTTTCACGTCCGCTTGCAGACGTAAAAGCGTCCATTATTGTACTGAGTGAAATAAAAATTTTTTTTTTAACTTCAAATCCCAAGTGCAGTTTTGCGATGTTGCGAATAAAAAATTGGTACGGACTAGTCTAACTTCATTTTTATAGATTTCATTATAATTTGACAGAATTACCATTTCCCTTAAGATTCGTTTCTAATATCGATCACTGGACTGTAATAAATTTGCTTTCAAAATAATTTTGCAAAACAATTACATTTATATCCTAATAAATTTTTTTTGAAATTTTACTTGGTCCATGATTTTTTTTCTACACGTAATAACATTTTTCAAAGTTTAGAGCGAAGTCAGGCTTTACTCTCCTAAATTTAATGATAATAAAAAAAAAACTCTTAAGGTTCTTTTATCTACCGAGTTTCAATAAAATTGCTTTGAAAAAAATGTTGTAGGACGACTACATTATCATCGTGATTATAAAAATTTTTTCGAATTCCATTTGATCCATCATTATTCGTTTTCCAACTGAAATTCCATTTTTTTAGGGTTTGAAAGAAAATCAAAGTTTTTTTTCTAAATTTAATTAGAATTCTAAAGGATTTTCCTTTCACTTAAAGTTTTTTTTACCAATACCGAATTATAATTTATAATGCACGATTATGGATTACAAATGTAATCCATAATCGTTGTAACCGGATTACAAATTGAAAATGTAATGCATACTCCATTCTGTCGCATTACAAATTACAAATGGAAGCGGTAATCCATCCAGTTCGATTACAAATTACGAATGTGACCGGCAATCCGTAATCAAATCAATTGGATTACAAATGTAATTCGTAATTCAAGCAGTTGGATTACAGTTTATAAATTTAATACGTAATCCAATTAGTCAGATTACGAATCACAAATGTAAACCGTGATCCAATCAGTCAGATTAAAAATTGAAAATGTAATGCATAATCCATCCTGTCAAATTACAAACTACAAATGTAAACGGTAATCCATCCAGTCCGTACAAATTACGAATGTGACCGGTAATCCGTAATCAAATCAATTGGATTACAAATCTAATTCGTAACCCAAGCAGTTGGATGACAAATTATAAATGTAATACATTATCCCATTAGTCGGATTACAAATTACAAATGTAAACCGTAATCCAATCGGTCGGATTACAAATTATGAATATAATCCATAATAAATCCTGTCAGGTTACAAATTAGAAATATAATCCGTAATCCGTCCAGACGAATTACCTGTTACATTTATAATTTGTAATCGAAGCGAATGGATTACCGATTATATTTGTCATTTTTAATCTAACTGGACGGATTACCGATTACATTTGTATAATTTGTAATCCAATAGGATGGATTACGGATTACATTCTTGATTTGTAATTAGTAATCTAGGATTACATTCTTAATTTGTAATTTGTAATCCAGGATTACATTCTTAATTTGTAATTTGTAATCTAGAATTACATTGTTGATTTGTAATTTGCAATCCAGTATTACATTCTTAATTTGTAATTTGTAATTCAGGATTACATTCTTAATTTGTAATTTGTAATCCAGGATTACATTCTCAATTTGTAATTTGTAATCCAGGATTACATTCTTAATTTGTAATTTGTAATCCAGGATTACATTGTTGATTTGTAAGTTGCAATCCGGGATTACCTTCTTAATTTCTAATTTGTAATCCGGGATTACAGTCTTAATTTGTCATTTGTAACCGGGGATTACAATTACAACCATTTCTGAGTATAAACGTTTCTCAAAATTTCACTTGATGACTTGATCCATAATTTTTCTCCTGCTAATGAAAATTTCGTTTCTGTCAGGGTTTAACGTGGCCAGCGATGTACGCTATAGTCGGTCATTGGATACCACCGGTCGAACGCTCGAGGTTCATGTCTTCCTTTCAAGGTGAGTTATCGAAATTCAAATTTCCCTGCATTAATCCATTATTTCCCTCGTTATTTCATTTCAAAAGGTACCCAGAGCCAACTTGAAAATTTTTCAAAAAAAAAAAACAACACTAAAGTAATCTTTTATGTGTTACAGTGAAACTTCGATACGCTCGCCTAAGACTATGTATAACATGCAATATAACTTTCGCAATTTCATTTTACAGTAAACAAAAATCGAAAAAAGTCCCGGATTTTTTACTTTTTTATGTATTATTATACTTTCTCGTTAATGTTGTTATTTATCAAGTGAATTTATCGCTTCCGTTGCTACTATACGGCAAGAAAAAAAAAACCAGGTGTATTTCCATCAAAGGAATAACTAATGCGTATTTCTTTCAGTATAATGGCAAATGGATTTTACGTTCGTGGCCCCGGATAATTATAAATATAATATTCCAGCATTTTTCAGTCTCTTTTTCAGTTGACTAATTCTCGCTACTTCGTGGTAATTTTTACAATATATGCTCATTGATATTGTGTGATGCATTATCATTATTATTATGATTATTAATGTTATTATTATGTTAAAAAATATAATTATTAGGGTGGATCGAATAAAATGACTAATTTTTTTTCCTCGATATAATGAAAAATGTATTGTTTGGCATCTCAAAAAAATCCTCTGCAAGTATTAGTGCTTTATATTTAAATTAAGTGGTCCCTCATCGCAAATCTTTATTTCCCATTTAAATAACATAGGAAATTTTTTTTTTAACTTTGGAAATTTATTAGACTTTAACCGTTGAGGTTAGGAAAGTTTTTCAAGCACATTTTTGTAGAACATTTTATGCTCTACAAAAAAGCTCTCCTGTGTCTAATCGATAAAACTAACCGTTCCAAAAATAATCGGTGATAGCAATCACTAATTATCACCAATTATTTTTGAACGGTTAGTTTTATCGATTACGCACAAGAGAGCTTTTTTTGTAGAGCATCAAATGTTCTACAAAAATGTGCTAAAAAAACTCTGCTAACCTCAACGATTAAGGTCTAATTAAATTCCAAAGTTTGAAAAAAAAATTCCTTTGTTATTTAAATGGGAAATAAAAATTTACGATGAGGGACCTCTCCATTTGAATATGAAGGGCTAATACTTGCAGAGGATTTTTTTGACATGCCAAACAATACATTTTTCATTGTATCGAGGAAAAAAAAATTAGTCATTTTATTTGAACCACCCTAATAATTATATATTTGTATGTTATGAATCGCAAAAAAGAGCGAGATTTATATGTCTATATACACATGTGTACATATTCTGAAGCGAATGATAATGAATGTTTACACTGATTTTTCGTTGATTTAGCTCTCAACACGTGTTACTTGGTTGAATTCGCCGGATCTCGGGGTATACTCGATCAGCGACCGCTCAACAGCATGAGAATGGCAAGAGTATACTTCCAGCCTGGTTAAATCAGCCGGAATCTCCCTGTGTATATTTATTATTAATATTATTACATGTAAAATACATATTACACCTATTATCTCACTTTCACACTTCACCACTTTGTCACTTTCTCTCTCTTTTTCTCTCTTTCTCATCAAACACAAACATCTCTTCAATGAGGAATCAAAACTTATTTTCTTAAACAATCATAACTTTCACAATTTGTATTGGGAATTCACTTCAATTTTTTTACGATATTATTGATAGTTGGGGAGAAAAAATTATATTTCATTCCGCTAATAATTGAAAATGAAGACAAAAAAATACTTGGACAGTTTGTATTGGGAATTCGCTTCAATTTTTTAGTATATTATTTTATAGTTGCAAAAAAAAAATATATGAGGTATTCCAGCCCAAGTGTGTAAACCCGTGACCCTGACCCTCTCGGATTTATTTGTCTTTTTTTCATATGGTCGCATTGAATTTAAAATACACCCTTATAATTTTTGTAGATTTTTTCAAACATCCCTTATTTAAAAAAAAAAATTTTTGACATAAACGCGATTTTTTTTTAAATCTAAATAAATTCTGAACAAACTGTGATAATTTATAAAAAATTTCAAGCTATCACCCGTAGTGGGCAGATGTTTTCTGTGTTTTTCGTATTGTATTTCAAAAAAAAAACTTTTGAAAAAAATGCCTTTTTTTAAAAATCTAAAAAAATTCTGAAAAAACCGTGATAATATATTCAAAAAATTCAAGCTAGTACCCGTTGTAGACAGACTTTTTTCCTGTGTTTTACATGCTATTAACATTCTCAAAATTCCAAAAAATTCTCAAATAGCTCACCTTGAGCAGATACTGAATTATTTTGCTACTCAAATTAATTTCGTTGATGATTTTCGAATAATGCAATACAAATTGTAAACCTTAAAATGAGAATAAAATGAGAAGGCATTATTCTCATTTTAAGGTTTATAATTCGTATTGCATTATTCGAAAATCATCGACGAAATTAATTTGAGTACCAAAATAATTCAGTATCTGCTCAAGGTGAGCTATTTGAAATTGTTTTGGAATTTCGAGAACGTTAATATAGCTTGTAAAACACAGAAAAAAAATCTGCTCCCTGCGGGTGATAGCTTGAAATTATTTATATATTATCACGGTTTTTTCAGAATTTTTTTAGATTTAAAAAAAATGGCGTTTTTTTCAAATTTTTTTTTTTCTGAAATGAGGAATGTTTGGAAAAATCTAAAAAAATTATAAGGGTGTATTTTAGACCCAATGCGGTCATATGAAAAAAAAATCAAATAAATCCGAGAGGGTCGCGGGTTTACACACTTGGGCTGGAATACCTCATATATTTCATTCGGTTAATAATTGAGAATTGAGGAAAAAAAACAATCGAGGGGTGGCTTGATATTTTGTGACTCCTTAGAATAATCTTTGTTTGTTTACATTGAAAAATCAGCAGTTTATTTTTAAAAATAATCATCAGTTTCACAATTATTATTTTCCTCAATTTGCATTGAGGAATAAAAACTTATTTTCTCAAAACAATCATTACTTTGACAGTTTGTATCGGTAATTCACTTCAATTTTATAGGATATTATTTATAGTTGGGGAAAAAAAATTATATTTAGTTCGGTTAATAATTGAAAATCAAGAAAAAAAATAATCGATCGGTGTCTTGATATTTTATGACTCCTCAGAATCATTTCTTTTAGTTTATATTAAAAAATCAGAAGTTTATTTTGAAATATAATCATTAGTTTTACCATTTTTATTTCACAATTCCAATTTTAAAATTCAGTTTTTCTCGCGTCAAGAACGTAATTATCATTATTTTTTTTACAGAGTGTAAAAGAAACATTGTCATTAAAAAAAAATCGCAATCAAACACTCTAACGGAATACAACACAAGAAAATACAGCTTCGTCATCGTTTTTGTGGTCACCATCATCTCATTACTAAATATTCATTTGAATCGCATTACAGAAAATCCCCGAAAGTGACAAAAAACGGGATGAACGAGGAGCGGTAAAAAATATCGTACAAGAAAATAAATGAAAAAAAATGTACGCCTGCGAGAGACCCGCAGGTGTGTTGTCCGACCTGCGACAGAGAGAAAGAGAGAGAGATAGAGAGAGAGGGAGAGAGAGAGAGGGAGAAATGAGAACGAGAGTTCGTTTCTCGTCAAGTTCATCATGTATCATCTTCTTCCGGCTCGAAATTCGCGTGGGTGAGCTGCAACCCTTAACGTCCAGATTATATCTATATTCAAGGGTTCAGTTTCGGCATCGGGATAACCTACTTCCTGTGCGGATTTATCATCGCTCATTTCGGCTGGCGGATTGTCTTCTATACGACCGGAAGTATCGGTGTATTTTGGTGCATCCTTTGGTATCTCCTCGCCTTCGATACACCGGCCTCGCATCCGAGGATTTCGCAACAGGAATTGCGTTACATTCAGGGAAGCGTTGGCAATCAAGTCGTCGCTAATGAGGTACGAATCAAAGAATACAAATCATTGTGAATTTTCTATAAAAATCATTGTAATTTTGCTTCCTCATAAAGGAAGCTTTCTTTTCGTGCATATTTTTTGTCGAGATTTGCATGCCAATGGGTTCAAAATGTCCCAAAACGTCGAACAATCATACCGTAAAATAGGGCTACTTTGACTTTGGGGGTTACTTTGTTGATTTTTGGGGTTACTTTGGACGAGCAGCAAAATACGGTAAAAACGTGTGCGCAGTGAACCCTCGTGACCTTGTGGGGCGGGAGGGGGTGTGGGGAGTGGGTAGAAGAGGAAAAAAAGTCATTCACAAACCAGGTACACAGATATGTGTAACGAGCCAAGATGTCCGAACAATCGATTATGCCATTCGCATGAAGGGAATAAAGAACGGCAACAAGAACGACTCCAACGTCTGTTACATCTGTAAGGCCCGAATTTCAAGTCACAAGTCCTACCCTAAGATCGAACTTTCCGTGGAACTCAAGTTGGAACTTAAGATCGAACTTAAGTTCCAATTTAAGATGAATCGTGAGTTGAACTAAAGTGCCATTATCAGTTCATACTTAAGTTCAAACTTTAGTCCGAACTTCAAATGGATCTTAAGTTCAAATTTAAATTTGGTTTGAAGTTCGAACTTAAGATCCATCTTGAGCTTCAACTTAAGTTTGATCGTACTTAACTATTTTCACAACTAATTTAAGAGGAGGCTAAATACCATTTTTATTCAATCCCTACATTATCGACGTATCATCGTGGTCCAATCTTTCTCCGACAACCGTGGATGAAAATTAATTACATTTTGACAATTAAGAGGGGGATAATTTAAATAAAAATTAATTGCCAATTGAGAGGCTAAAATGCGTTACAGCTAATGCCAACGAACTCATTCGAGCCCCCTAAATATTATAAGTTACTCGTCAGAATCCATGGTGCTGCCCTCACTCGCACGTCTGTGAACTACATTTCGCCATTTCGTTTTTCAATAAAACTACAATTCATCGATATTTATCTCTTGATGCGCCATCCAAACTTACGACGTGTCATTTTGATAAAATAATGTCGAAAACGTCTCGATATTTGTATCGTGGCGTTCTTCATGGAGCCTCACTCTTGGTTTTACCCGAAATGCAGTAAAAGTTTAATAATTTAAGTTTTTCAATTGCAGTTTCTTGGTGGTAAATGAATCTGTAATTTTTTTTTTTGTTTTTCGACAAAAATTTAGTGAGGCTCCATTCCTGCCATTGTTCTGATGATGTTGTTAAAATTTTATTCAATTCCATCCATTTGTATAAGAACAAGTTTGGGTGGCAATTTCGAGGTGTTAGTGTCGGTATTTAGCCTCCTCTTAAAACAACACGGCTGAGGGAGGCGATGAAAGAAGTTTGATCGAACTTAAGTTCATGCTCAAGATGGATCTCAAGATGAAACCTCAAACCCAATTGAAGTTTGAGCTTAAGATCGATTTGATGTTCGCATTAAAGTTCGAACATAAGTATTAACTTATAATGATACTTAAGTTCAAACTTAAGATTCTTCTTAAATTTGAACTTAAGTTCGAACTAAAATTCAAATTTTGTTCATACTTAAGTACAAACTTTAGTGCGAACTTCAGATCGATCTTAAGTTCAAATTTAATTTTGGTTTGAAGTTCGAACTTAAGATCCATCTTGAGCTTAAACTTAAGTTTGATCGTACTTAATTATTTTTACGACTAATTTAAAATAACACGGTTGAGAGAGGCGATGAAAAAAGTTTGATCGAACTAAATTCATGCTCAAGATGGATCTCAAGGTCAAACCTCAAACCCAATTTAAGTTTGAACTTAAGATCGATTTGATGTTCGCATTAAAGTTTGAACATAAGTATAAACTTATATTGATACTTAAGTTCAAACTTAGGATTCTTCTTAAATTTGAACTTAAGTTCGAACTAAAATTCAAATTTGAGTTCAATAGAAATTTTGATCTCAAGTTTGATCTTAAGAACTTAAAATTCGGGCCTAAGTATTTGGTATTTTTATGTAAAATATTTCTTCAATAGAAATGACGAATTCATCGTCGAAAATCGTTGTTTTTCATTTAATTTCATGTACAATGTATAAAAGATTATTGTTTTTTTTATCAAAATTATGTCAAAGCTGCATTTACGATGTGGATCTTTGACATGAGTTGCATTTCAATGCCTCTCCAAAGCAGCCCCACATTTGGGGTTACTTTGGCTTTTTTTTCAAAATATATGAAATTGTGAGGGTCTAGCGGGGCTTGCTATTGTTATACATTTTATAGCCAAAGGACACATTGTTCTGTTCGAGCAAAAATAAATTTAATTTTGGACGTTAAAAAAAAGTTACGACCAAAAAACTTCCGAAACACCAACAAAGTAGCCCCGTTTTACGGCATTTAGAAAAAATCTCCGGATGGATGATTTAACCCTTTTTCCATTCAGGGTATGCCTGTACCTTGGAGATCGATACTGACCTCGTGGCCAGCATGGGCGATCGGCTTAACCACTTTTGGCAGGATATGGGTTCACTATGTCTTCATCATTCCTGGTCCCACGTACATGAAGACCGTGCTTGGATTTAGCATCCAAACTGTAAGAATCTGCGTAGCTCTTTATCCAAATCATTATTAGGAACAAATAAATTCGCATTTTTTGTTGTAAAGATTTACAACAAAAAATTTACATTTCGCTGTATTATTGATTGCAGAATGGTCTATTGTCCGGGGCACCATTTATCTGCAGCTATCTCAGCTCCGTTGTCTTTTGCTACGTCGCCGATCTTCTCGTAACGCGAAGGATAATGAGCCTAACGAACGTTCGCAAACTTTTTACAGCTTTGTGTGAGTCTCGATTCAAGAAATCAAATTACATTGATTAGATCGACATTAAGATCCTAAGTCAGAGTTTAACGAATTAAAATTTTAGATAATGCACTGAGAAAAAAGTTCAGTTAAAACAACTAAATCCACTTAGTTGAAAAAAATTTAGTTGATTCAATATTAATTTGTTTGAAATAATGAAACTATAATTAATTCAACAAATGGATTTGGTTAACCATAAGATATGAGGTGAACGAAATTGGTTGGTCAATTTCCAGATACAGTTTGGTCCAATTCACACGTTACTGGAATTGCTGTACAGAAATATTTCGTTGATTTCTAGTATATTTTAACTAAATAAATTTAGCTGTAACAAATAAACAGTTCGTATTTTCAATCACACAATTTATTTGGTACAAAGATATTTATTTGATTGAACTGAAACTTTGCCCATTCAAGCAACGATTTAACCGATTTAAGGGGGTCGAGTCAGCGTCAAAACGGCGATTTTTAATTATAATTTATAATTTTTGTAGAATGCCTACAAATATGATGTATCGGCCACCATTTGAGGTACCAAATGAACAATTTTTTGGGACTAGTCAAAACCCTTGAGGTGCACCGGTGTCCTGAAAAACCTAGTTTTCAGTTTTTACACTCTGCGCATGATTCAGAAAGAACTGCTAGATGGATTTTGTTCTACATCTCATTTCCTTCGTAACGCTGCTTCCCACGGGATGAACGCGGCACATTTTGATTCAAGTCAAAATTGTGACCAGGACACTGCCTGGAAAGTTTAAAATAGGCTACCAATTTCAAAACTGGCCTGCAACTCTGAAATAAAGGGCAAAAACGAAATGTACCGCGTTCATCCCGTGGGAAACAGCGTTACGAAAGAAATGAGACGCCATAGAACAAAATCCGTCCAGCGCTTATTCTGAATCATGCGCAGAGTGTATAAACTCAAAACTAGGCTTTTTAGGACACCGGTGCACCTTAAGGGTTCTAGCTAGTCCCAAAAAATTGTTCATTTGGTACCTCAAATGTTGGACATAACATCATATTTGTAAGTATTCTACAAAAATTATAATTTATTATTAAAAATCGCCGTTTTGACGCTGACTCGACCCCCTTAACTAAAACTTCTACTGTATCTTTGTTGAATTACCAAAATGATCTCGTTGAACGTCCGGAAACAAATATTTGGTTGAGTCAGAACGAATTTTTGCATTTTCAACAAAAAATTTTTTTCAGTGTGGACGATTAAGAAGAGGCCAAATACCATTTTTATTCAATCCCTACATTATCGACGTATCATCGTCGTCCAGTCATTTTCCGACAACCGTGAATGAAAATTAATTACATTTTGACAATTAAGAGGGGGATAAATTAATTAACAATTAATTGTCAATTGAGAGGCTAA
Source organism: Alloplasta piceator (assembly GCA_946863875.1). Taxonomy (NCBI): domain Eukaryota; kingdom Metazoa; phylum Arthropoda; class Insecta; order Hymenoptera; family Ichneumonidae; genus Alloplasta; species Alloplasta piceator. The sequence continues at coordinate 43,810,102 of OX333074.1, forward strand.
AATGCGTTACAGCTAATGCCAACGAACTCATTCGAGCCCCCTAAATATTATAGGTTACTCGTCAGGATCCATGGTGCTGCCCTCACTCGCACGTCCGTGAACTACATTTCGCCATTTCGTTTTTCAATAAAACTACAATTTATCGATATTTATCTCTTGATGCGCCATCCAAACTTACGGCGTGTCATTTTGATAAAATAATGTCGAAAACGTCTCGAAATTTGTATCGTGGCGTTCTTCATGGAGCCTCACTCTTGATTTTACCCGAAATGCAGTAAAAGTTTAATAATTTAAGTTTTTCAATTACAGTTTCTTGGTGGTAAATGAATCTGTAATTTTTTTTTTGTTTTTCGAAAAAAATATAGTGAGGCTCCATTCCTGCCAATGTTCTGATGATGTTGTTAAAATTTCATTCAATTCCATCCATTTGTATAAGAGCAAGTTTGGATGGTAATTTCGAGGTGTTAGTGTCGGTATTTAGCCTCCTCTTAACGATCATGATTTTTTTTAAACTTTGGTTCCAGCTCAAGTTGTACCGGGAATTCTCGTTTTGCTGATCGGTTACTTGGGATGTAATATCGTCCTTGTGCTGATAGTTTGGTTCATTGCCGTCACCCTCATAACAGCTGCATATGCGGGTGCGATGGCCAACATAGTCGACATTGCACCAAATTTTGCTGGCAAGTCAAGATTTCATAATTTATTATTATTATTATTTCAAATCAAACTGAGCTTATATGATGAATGATTTTTCTTTTATTTGCGCGATATACAAGGCGATCCATGACACTTCAGCGAGTAAAAAAAAAAATCCACAAATAATTTTGAAAAATCGAGTTACTTTATTGAAAAATATTCACTGAGTGTCGAAAATTTAAAAAAAATTTCTGCCGTTTTTCTCGTTGATTATCATTTTTTTACATTTATCCATTCAAATGGCTGCATGTTTGGCAGGATTTGAAGTATTTACATTTGTAAAAATAACTAAAATCTGCGTGTTTTTATGGCCTTCCAGAAAAAAATTAATTTAGATTTTATTGAGCAAGTTGAACGTCCGCTTTAGGGCAAAATATGCAAAAATATTTTTTTTCTCAAGGAAAGACTCGTTATTTTATTTTTTTAAATTTCCCCGAATTGTGAATACGAAAAACGAATTTTTGGCAATTTTTATATTATGAAATTCTTAAGAACCGTGAATCAACATTTTATTTATTTTTTTTTTAATTTTTTTATTTATTAATATATTAATTTAAAAAAATAGCTGTTTAGGAATCCCATAATATAAGAAATACCAAAAATTCATTCTTCGTATTCACAATTCGGGGAAATTAAGAAAAATAAAATAACGAGTGTCTTTCCTTGAGAGAAAAAATATTTTGCATATTTTGCCCTGAAACGGACGTTCGACTTGCTCAATAAGATCTAAATAAATTTTTTTCGGAAGGCCATAAAAAGACGCAGATTTCCCTTTTTTACGAATGTAAATACGTCAAATCTTGCCAAAGATGCAGCCATTTCAATGGAAAAATGTTTAAAAATGTCGATCAACGAGAAAAATGTGAAAAAATTGTTGAAAAATTTCGACACTCGGTGAATATTTTTCAATAGAGTAACTCGATTTTTAAAAATTATTTGTAGAACTTTTTTTTTACTGGCTGAAGTGACATGGATCGCCTTATATACAATAGGCTGATTCAAAAACAAGCGACTATTTTTTTCGAAATCCCCTATTAAATACTTTCGAGGAGGTGAAGAAGATGCCTGTTAAGAGCAGAGCTCTTAATATTAATATTTAGTGGTCTCTCATCGCATATTTCTATTTCCCATTTTAATATCACAGAAAAAAAAATTCAATCTTCAAAATTTTATACCTCGGCTTCAAGTCAATGTACCGAAATGATCGATACGTATTCTTGTAGGAAATTGAACGCTCTACAAAAAAAGGTCTGCTATGATTTTTTACAAAAACTCACGCCTTCAAAAGTTTTTCAAGGTTAAAGTTAAATTTAGAATAAATTTTACGTTTTTTTTTTAGTTTCTAGCAAAATATTAAAATTTATTGCTAAATATCGTAAAATCTATCTTGAAAATAAAGTTTAAATTACATTAACATAAATTACCCAATTAAAAAAAAAAAATGCCCAACAGTAGTTCAGCCATATTTACAGTCTAATATTACATATGGGTCATTCTATGTCAAATCGACCAAGAGTTGGAATCGACCTCTCTCAATTTTGATGAAATTTGGTCAGAAGTTTTCGTTTTCAATAAAACGGAGTTCTACCAAATGAAAAAAAACAAAACAATTTTTTTTCAAAAGTTATTCAAAATTAAAAATTTCACAATTTTTCAAATATTTCAAGTATATTTTTCAAATATCTCGGAAAATATTATATTTACGAAAAATCATTCTGAATTCGTTTTGAAAAGTATACTTGGGGCCACGAAAAAAAAAAAATATTCACTTATAATACCACAAGAGCTTCAAAATTATCGGGTATTTCCCGATAGGTTCGTTGCAAACAAATGAAGGAGTCAAGTTTTTCCTGAAAAACTTGACGACTTTATTTGTTTGCAGGGAACCTTGAGGGAAATGCCAGATAATTTTGAAGCTCGTGTGGTATTCGGGGGATTATTTTTCCGTCCCAAATGTCGGCCAATAGAATTGCACCATGAGATGAAATGAACAGTTAACAGTAGTAAATTGGTTCCAAACTGTTTTTTTTTTGCCTTCTCCGTATTAATGGGAACATTTCCTTTGACTTTTTTATCAATGGTGGACAGAGAACAAACTCCAAATCGACTCATTTTCATGCAAAATCTCCAATTTTCACAATTGAATTCAACCTGTCAGTTTGACGTGTGGTTAATTTGACTGGATCATGTTTTGTTTTTTATATATAGCAACTACCAGAGAAAATAATCAAAAAATTATCAGTATAATACCATGTAGGTTGTACCACGTGACGTCGAATGGTGCAATTCTATTGGCCGACATTTGGGTCGGAAAAATAATCCGAAAAATTTTTTTGAACAATGATGAATTTGGAAAATTTTGAATTTTCAAAAATCGTGAAAATCCAAGTTCCATATTTTATTTTTGGTTTATTTTTTTAAATATAATACTTTGTACTGATCTTAAAAGATCCTGAAAATTTTAGAGAGGTTTTCTTTTTTCTTCAAAAATATAAATATTTGAATTTTTAAAAATCGTGCAAATCCACGATAAACATTAAATTTTTGGTTAAATTTTTGTTATTTAATACCTTGGACTAATCTTAAAAGATCCTGAAATTTTCAGGATCATGTGTTTTTGTTTCAAAAATAAAAATGTTTGAATTTTGGTAAAAAAAAATTTTTTTTCTGTTTCTCCTCTAAGTTTAGTAAAGTTGAGCAATCATGTAATTCTGTAATTTTGAGCAGTAAAAACTTCAATTAATGACAATTAAAAAAAAAAAATTTTTACCAAAATTCTAAAATTTCCATTTTTGAAAACACCATCCTGAAATTTTCAGGATCTTTCAAGATCAGCACAAGGTGTTAAATAAAAAAAAGTTAACCAAAAATTTAATGTTGATCGTGAATTTGCACGATTTTTAATAAATTAAAAATTTATATTTTTGAAACAAAAAAAAATACCTCTCCGAAAATGTCAGGATTTTTTAAGATCAGTACACGGTATTATATACATAAAATTAAACCAAAAATAAAATATGGAACTTGGATTTTTACGATTTTTTTAAATTCAAAGTTCTCCAAATTCATCATTTTTCAAAATTTTGTTTCGGAATATTTTTTTTTCTTAGCCCTAAGTATACTCTTTAAAACGAATTTAGAACGATTTTTCGTAACTATAATAGTTTTCAAGATATTTAAAAAATAAACTTGACAGATTTGAAAAATTGCGAAATTTTGAATTTTGCATAACTTACGAAACACAAAATTTTTTTTTCCTTTCGTAGAACTTTGTTTTATCGAAAACGAAAACTTCTGACCAAATTTCATCGAAATTGAAAGGGGTCGATTCCAACTCTTGGTCGATTTGACATGGAATGGCCCATATAAATTAGCACATGAACAACTTTTGAACGAGTGAGTTTATCAAAAAAAAAATCGTAAGAGACGTTTTCTGTAGATCGTTAAATTCCCTACAAGAATATGTACAAGAATATGTAAGATGATGTAACTGTTCCATAATGATATTAAATAATTATATTGAGTGATCTAAATAATAGAAAATAGATCAGAGCAGGCATCCATTGACACCTTATTCTCTGGTTTTTGTAATTACACTGTCGTTGTGCTTCATTTACTGGAAAATGAATTATTTGAAGAAAAAAAAAATACATTTTTCATGAGCACCTAACTTATGATCACCTAACTTATGATCAAGACTATTGCAGTCAATTAATAATAGTTAAGTGTATAATCATAAATTATATTCGAAAATTTTTTGAATTTATCAAATATCTATGAAAATTCTTACCGATCGTTTCACATATATTTATCTTAATTATCGTAGGTCCTGTTTTGGCATTCGCCCAGACGATTCACATGACAGCAAGTTTCTTATCGCCCATTGCAGCTGGTCTGCTAACCCAATCTAGCGTAAGTGCAAAAAAATTCGATTTGATTAAGCTAAAAATTCGAAATTTATCGATTTAATATCGAAAATCCAAAGCTATTTAAAAAAAACTTCCCTAATTTGAGATAAAAATGTTCATTGTCAGATATAAAAAAAATGAAAAATCCTGACTTTTTTTACCTACCGTTGATGTTTTTCTTTTCGAACATTTTTTCGGATCTGATTTTTTTTTCCATGATTTTCTAAAAATTCCCTATTCTCTCCTTGGGGATTTTTCGCAATGATTTTTTTCATTTTTTGTTTATTAATTGAAGATAATCTTTTTGTTTTCAATCAACAGCAAACGCTGGAAGCTTGGAGGAGCGTGTTTGCACTTACGGCGTGTATTGCCTGCGGCACTTACGTGATATATCAGATATTCGGTACCGCCGATATACAAGCGTGGAATTATCCTGATCAAAAGTATCCTCAGTCGGTGGACGAGGATTCGGCACCGTTGAACGATTCGCCGTGTAAAAATGGTACGATAGTTGGACGAAAAATGAGCCATTCCGAGCTGGCGTAACATGACAATTAGAAAGGAAAAAAATACATAGATATATGAGGCATTCCACGTCAAGTCAGCCACCCCATTTTTTGAAATCGCCAAAAATCGCATACAAATTTTTAGAAAGTAGTTCTAACTATCAAGAAAATTTGTGATTTTTTTCAGATTTGTAAATTACATTTTTTAGCCGGAAAAAAATACAAAAAATTTGTTTTTCCCATTTTGTAACTCGAAAATTATTCATCGTACGAAAAAAAAAGTGGAACATAAGATTTAGGATTTTCAACGTGCTTTTCACTGAAATTTTTTACACACTCTTCCGAAAGCTCTATATGCCATTTTTGGAGCAAATAATGTTTAGATTTTTTTTCTCAGAATTGACATCTTCGATTCGTCTGTAGTTTTAACAGTTTTTTACTTGATGTATTTACAGACTATAAAAAAATTGGCGTAGTGGAGAATCCATTATTTCAAATGCATTTTTATTGATACAATCTATCGTTATAGAGTGATTTAACGAAATAGTGTAAATATTGATATTATATCATTATTAATAGAAGACAGGGAAAAATAATAAAATAATCTCGTTTTGATACTGCGAAGACGATTCCAGAAACAAAGTAGAATCATTGCTTCATTCCCAAAAATCATGGCCAAATCGAACTTAAAAAGTACTCATTGGCCATGGAAACATCGGTGTATCCAAAGAGGGTAAATTAATTCTCTTTTGCAATCGAGAGACGTGAATAGCCTTTGACTTTAATTTGAATAGACTTTATCGGTGTACATGGGTCCATTGATAAAGTTTATTAAAATGTACAAAAAGATATTTAAAAAAATAAAAATGAAAAAAGTTTAAAAAATCGAAAAAGTACAAAATATAAACAAAAATGCGGGCTTTAAAAATATCTATGGATAGTCTCAACCCTGTTAATGCACGGAGAAATTTGTGTATTCATTTGGGATGAAAAACGCATGGGAAGGAATGGATTCTCCACTAAGCCAATTTTTTTATTGTCTGTAAATATATCAAGTAAAAAACTGTTAAAACTACAGACAAATCGAAGATGTCAATTGTGAGAAAAAAAATATCAAAACATTATTGCTCCGAAAATAGCATATAGAGCTTGTAGAGGAGTTCGTAAAAAATTTCAGTGAAAAGTACGTTGAAAATCCTAAATTTCATGTTGTACTTTTTTTTTCGTACGATGAATAATTTTCGAGTTACGAAATGGAACAAGAAATTTTTTTGTATTTTTTTCCCGCCAAAATATGTAATATAAAAATCTGAAAAAAATCCCGAATTTTCTTGACAGTTAGAACTACTTTATGGAAATTTGTATGCGATTTTCGTTGATTTCAAAAAATGAGGTGGCCGACTTGACGTGGAATGCCTCATATACATATATAAATATAAATTCAAGACACTCTTGAGACGTTTATTACATGAATATGTATGATATATTCACAAGTGATATACATACATATAAGACTGATTCAATAAAAGCGACTTTTTTTTGTTTTTCGAAATAACCTATTGAGTACTTTCAGGGAGGCGAAAAAAGATGCCTGTTAAAAGCAGATAATATAAATATTTAGATACGTCTCATCGCGAATTTCTATTTCCCATTTAAATAACACAGGAAAAAAAAAATTCGAACTTTGAAATTTTATACCTCGGCTTCAAGTTAATTTACCGAAATGAACGATACGTATTCTTGTAGGAAATTTAACGCTCTACAAAAAAAGGTCTCTTATGATTTTTCGATAAACTCAATCCTTCGAAAGTTATTTACTGTTTAATGTATATGTATACTAGATTGTGAAAATGGGTGGATTGGTCATTCCTTGAAAAATTATGTTATTTATGTTAATACAATTCAAACTTTTTTTTCAAGAAAGATTTTACGATACTTAGTAAAAACTTTTAACATTTTGCCGGAAACTTGAAAAAAAAAGTGAAATTTACTCTAAATTCAACTTCAACCTTGAATAACTTTTGAAGGAATGAGTTTATCGAAAAATCATAAGAGATCTTTTTTATAGAGCGTTTAATTCTCTACAAGAATACGTGTCGTTTGTTTTGGCATATTGACTTGAAGCCGAGATATAAAATTTCAAAATTAGTTTTCCTGTGTTATTTAAATGGGAAATAAAAATTTGTGATGAGACGTATCTGAAAATTTATATTGAGAGCTCTGCTTTTAACAGTCATTTTTTTTTGAAAGTATTTAATAGATTATTTCGAAAAACAAAAAATAGACCTTTTTTTTTAATCAGTTTATTACATATGTAATTTTCGTTGAACTCCTGATGAGATAAGTTTGCATAAAGTTTAAACGAGACATTTACAAAACTTATAATATAATATTCGACACTAGAGTTCAGGGTACGTTGTTAGCTTATTGTAAAAAAAAAAATAATAATAATAACAGACAGCAGAGAGAAAAAAGTATTTTTGTGAATGAAATGGGCATCTCAGGAAACCGTCGGTAGTCGCTTGAAATGTATATTTTTTTTAATTTTTCAAGCGAAGACTCTCGCGGAAAACCGTCTTAGAGAAAATAAAAATTATTGTAGATATATTTAAAAGAAAAAAAAACAAAAAAACAGATTGAGAGAAAAACAGAGAAAGAGAGGAAAATAGAGCACAAGAACTCGATGGATAGATTCGTGGGCTTGTCTGCGAATCTCCGTGATCGAATTTTATGTTTAATGGGAACACTTAATCACTATGTTTAATTTAATAAAACACATGGATCTCATAGAACGTAATTGAAAGAAAAAATCTTCATGTTTGGACATTCAGATTTGTGTAATAATGTAATCGTGGCGACAAAATAATTAGACAAAGTTAAGAAAGTTTAGGAAAAAAATAACATCAGCATCGACGTAATGGCGCTTTTTTTCGACACACCAAAGTTTTAAGAGAATTTTTGTAATAACGGCCATTTTGATTTTACCCGTTTTTGATAGCCGACCACACTCTTGTCAGTGCCTTGCAACAGTCTTACATTAGCGTGGATCGATGTAATGAAAGATAATTAGAAAAATTCGTAGTTTTTTATCAGTCAACTCTCCTTTTCACCGACAAAACAGGATCTGATTCGAATTAGGGAAATTTTCATCGTTAAATTTAAATTTAAATTAAATTAATTAATTCGAATTAAATTAATTAAGTTAAATTAAATTGACATTTCCATCATGTGAAACATAAGTTTACACATTTCAATATCACCGTTTCAATCGTTTTATCGTCATCTTTATTGTCGTCGTATTGATTTTTTTTTCTCACGATCTCGTTGAATTATTAATCATGAAAACGTGTCTGCGAATACGAAGAATTGTGTGGATTAACAATTACTTTTTTTTCCTTGATGGAAAAAAAAACTTTGTCCCGAATGTGAAAAAAAAAATGACGAGAATGTTCATCATCTCGAGATTTATTTATTTTTCGTCACACATGCGAATGGCAATGAAAAAAAAAAAAAAAAAAACATAAATAAAATAAAGAAAAATTCAGTTAAATGTGTCAGAGAAGATAATTCGATGAGTCACGTCGAGATTATGCGAGTATTGGATTTTCAAATATTTTTATACTTAACGCGATATGTGTAGGTATCGATTATACATAATAAATGTCTCGGTTCATTGGAGTATATGTAAAAAAAAAATACGTTTAAACTCCGAAAATGGATTTCTGAATTTATATTTAATTTCGTTTCAACCCTTCGACGATCAGTGGACATAAACATAGGTGCTCATTAAATTAATCACATCAGTGTGAACATAATTTTTAAGCATTAGTTTCAAAAGTAAGTTTCAAAATGCTGGCATTTCGGTTCTTTTTTTTTTTTATTGCGAATTATTTGTAATAACATTCTTTCCTCCCCAGTGATCGTCGAAGGGTTGTTTTATATATTTTTCGAATTAAGGTAAAGTCTCAAAAGTGGAGCTTTATCGAGAGGTGAAAATAAAACGAGGTGATTATAAATTCTCGAGCTCGATCAAACACGACTCGTCTGCGCGAGTACTTATTAGAGATATTTGTAATAAGAGTGAACGATGATATTGTGCAATTTGCACGAAAAACTCGACACTTTTGTGGTCATCCCCACACTTTTTTTCGAAAATATAGAAAATGTACTTATATACATACATGTATATATATATTGTACATGTATACATTACACTCTGTAACTACTCGAAAGTTTACGGGTAAATACATGCATATAATTTTCGTAAAAAAATCTTAACCCTTTGTTCAAGATTTTTTCATCCCCTAAAATTTTTAGCAAAATTGATAAATATTTATTCCATTATAGTAAATTTATTTTACTACTTTTTATTTATTGCAACAAGTAAACTAATGAGTGTCAAAATTTTCGAAATTTCTGGATACGCTGGAATGAGAATTTTAATTTTGGAGTCAATAAATAATTACGATTAGAAAAAGTATAGATTGGAAAAAAAATATCCTAAAGATTTAATGATCATAATAATAACAGTTTTTTTTTCATTTTGCTGAACGAACCGATATTTTAGAAATATTTGCTACAATGCTGGATCTCATTATTGGAACGAATCGAAAATATGAATCGATAAATTACCTTATTTAAAAAAATTAAATAAAAAATCACCTGATAATTTCAATACCGTAGACACGCCTGCAGATGTTTATTTGGGAATATTTTCTAAACATGTTTTCTCGACGTTTTGAGACGTAGGATTAATGTTGAATAATTATTTCTCGAATAAATTTTCTTCATTTCGTAAAAAGCAATATTTTATCTATTAAACGCTGAAATAAAAAATACCAATTTTTCATTCAATAAACGAAATAATAAACTGTATTATAATAAGTTTATTTCAATTAGATAAAATTATAAATTGGCAGAAAAAAATACAAAAAGTTAAAGATTAAAAAAAAATCATTCCAAGAGTTTGACTATTGTTATAACAGTTTTTCATATTGTCGAGTGAACTGTAAGTCTCAAAACATTTGGCACAGAGCTGAAGCTCATGCTCATTACTAAAACAAAATGGAAAAAATCGTAGAAGAATTTTTTTTTAATGCACTACATCAATATATTACTTTAATAAATTTAATAAATTAAAAAAAAAAATTACTTCGATCAATCAACCGCAAATTTTTGTCAACATCAGTGTTCTGAATATTTAGGGAAACATTAAACAAATTGGCATAAAAATTATGGAGAAAATTGATCGCCAAAACGAAACTTCCTCGTTGAGGAAGCAAAAATATTAATGAGCGAAAAGAATCGTCCTCCTCTTTAAGGTGCATTACAGAATATGCGACAAATTTTTTAACAGGGGTAAACGAAGACGTCAAAGAAAATTATTCGATGATTTATCGTTTAGTGCGTAGTCATTTATACAAGATTTTCTCATCCCCAAAAACTTTTAGCAAAATCGATAAATATTTATTCTATTATTATTCTTTCCCTACTTTTTTTTAAATTCCACAGAGCAAGCTAATAATTGTTAAAATTTTTGAAATTTTTGGATACGCTGGAATGAAAATTTTAATTTCGCAGTCAACAAAAAATAACAATTTTGTCCCAACACATACAGCTTAAAAAATAACAAATTGAATTATAATAAGTTGATTACAGTTACAACAAATTGTAAATTGGTAGAAATAAATACAAAAAGTTAAAAATTAAAAAAAATCATTCCAAGAGTTTAACTATTTTTATAACACTTTTTATTCATGTTGTCGAAAGAACTGTCAGTCTCAAAGTATTTTGCACAGAGCTCAAGCTCATTACTAAAACAAAATGGAAAAATTCGTAGAAGAATTTTTGTTGTGCACTATCGATATCACTCTGATAAATTTTGAAAAAATTTTACTTCAATCATTCAACCGCAGATTTGTTTCTACGTGAGTATTCTAAACATTTGGGGACATATTAAACAAATTGACACCAAAATTAGGAAGAAAATTGATTGCCAAAACGAAACTTCCTCGATGAGGAAGCAAAAATGTTAATGAGCGAAGAGAATCGTCCTCTTTAAAGTGCATTGATCTGGAATTTTTTTTTTTATTGAAAAGGTCAGAATATACAACGAATTTGTAAACAGGCGTAAACAAAGACGTCAAAGAAAATTATTCAATGATTTATCGTTTAGTGCGTAGTAATTTATACAAGATTTCCTCATCCCCCAAAACTTTTAGCAAAATTGATAAATATTCATTCTATTATTATAAATTTCTTTCCCCATTTTTTTTTATTCCACAGAGTAAGTTAATAATTGTCAAAATTTCAAAATTTTTGGATACGCTGGAATGAAAATTTTAATTTCGCAGTAAAAAAAAAAATAACAATTTTGCAGCAACACATGGCTTGAAAAATAATAAAATGAATTACAATAAGTTAATTACAATTACAATTACAAAAAATTGCAAATTGGTAGAAATAAATACAAAAAGTTAAACATTTAAAAAAATCATTCCAAGAGTTTGACTATTGTTATAACACTTTTTTTTCATATTGTCGAAAGAACTGTCAGTCTCAAAATATTTGGCACGGACCTGAAGCTCATTACTAGAATTTTTTTTATGCACTACATCAAAATTACTTTAATAAATTTAATAAATTTTGAAAAAATTTTACTTCGATCATTCAACCGCACATTTTTTTTCTACATGAGTGTTATGAAAATTTGGGGACATTAAACAAATTGACACAAAAATTAGGAAGAAAATTGTTCACCCAAAACGACACTTCCTCGATGAGGAAGTAAGTGCATTGATCTGGAATTCTTTTTTTAAATTGAAAAATCCAAAATATACAAAAAAATTTGTAAACATGCGTAAACAAAGACGTCAAAGAAAATTATTCGATGATTTATCGTTTCGTGCGTAGTCATCGGTATAACCGGATAAGGCGAAGCGTGAGATGGAGCGTTTATCAACAAATACACAGAAGTGTCCCCGTAGATTCTGATATACCCCGAAATAGTCGTATTTCGAATAATAATAATAAACATGTGACAAAAGTAAATAAGCGAAACGTTGTGAGAGGTGGTTATCTTATCGAGTGAAAGTCTCCGACGTGTAATGACGACAATCATCAGATTTTGCATAAAGTCCACAAATAAAATTACGAATAATTGGAAATTCGGAAATTCTCTTGCGTTCGACCATAATATCGATTTTTTGAAATTTATCGCGCTTGCAAAATCATTCAACGATAGTAGAAGCAGTGAAATTCAAAATTTCTGACAAACTATTACAGCCCAATTTTTGGGAGGAATCGAAACTCTCGAGTGGAAGGAAAATTTTTTTTAGATGCTTGAGAGATAATTATTTTATCGTAGTATATCATTTAATCAGAGAGATATGCTTGTAGAAAAACATCGTTCATTCTTCGCGAAGACGTAAAGGCAAATTATCGCGCTACTTGCTCAAGGATTTTCATTCGCAATCGTATCAGAGTGTATAAAAGGGCAATCGGCTTGCTTGATAACGAACATTCGACGTATTTGGCTTATTCGGGAACGCGATCATCAAAAATTTTTCCTATTGCGGATCGATTCGAAGTTCGAGATGAGGTGAGTTCTTTTCTAATTCACGTTTCATGACACATCCTCAAAAAATCGACAAAAATCTACTTAAAGTATGAATAAGTGAAAAGAAATTTTTACATTAAATTTTTCTCAACCAATCTTTGAACTTAAGGTTGTTTAGAAGCTATGAAACCTTTGAATGTCAATTGTTCAATAAATAGCTTCTTAAGAGGAGGCTAAATCTACTTAAAGTATGAATAAGTGAAAAGAAATTTTTACATTAAATTTTTCTCAACCAATCTTTGAACTTAAGGTTGTTTAGAAGCTATGAAACCTTTGAATGTTAATTGTTCAATAAATAGCTTCTTAAGAGGAGGCTAAATCTACTTAAAGTATGAATAAGTGAAAAGAAATTTTTACATTAAATTTTTCTCAACCAATCTTTGAACTTAAGGTTGTTTAGAAGCTATGAAACCTTTGAATGTCAATTGTTCAATAAATAGCTTCTTAAGAGGAGGCTAAATCTACTTAAAGTATGAATAAGTGAAAAGAAATTTTTACATTAAATTTTTCTCAACCAATCTTTGGACTTAAGGTTGTTTAGAAGCTATGAAACCTTTGAATGTTAATTGTTCAATAAATAGCTTCTTAAGAGGAGGCTAAATCTACTTAAAGTATGAATAAGTGAAAAGAAATTTTTACATTAAATTTTTCTCAACCAATCTTTGAACTTAAGGTTGTTTAGAAGCTATGAAACCTTTGAATGTTAATTGTTCAATAAATAGCTTCTTAAGAGGAGGCTAAATACCGACACTGACACCTCGAAATTGCCATCCAAACTTGCTCTTATACAAATGGATGGAATTGAATACAATTTTAACAACATCATCAGAACAATGGCAGGAATGGAGCCTCACTAAAATTTTTTCGAAAAAAAAAAAAATTACAGATTCATTTACCACCAAGAAACTGTAATTGAAACACTTAAATTATTAAACTTTTACTGCATTTCGGGTAAAATCAAGAGTGAGGCTCCATGAAGAACGCCACGATACAAACATCAAGACGTTTTCGACATTATTTTATCAAAATGACACGCCGTAAGTTTGGATGGCGCATCAAGAGATAAATATCGATAAATTGTAGTTTTATTGAAAAACGAAATGGCGAAATGTAGTTCACGGACGAGCGAGTGAGGGTAGCACCATGGATTCTGACGAGTAACCTATAATATTTAGGGGGCTCGAATGAGTTCGTTGGCATTAGCTGTAACGCATTTTAGCCTCTCAATTGACAATTAATTGTTAATTAATTTATCCCCCTCTTAATTGTCAAAATGTAATTAATTTTCATTCACGGTTGTCGGAGAATGACTGGACGACGATGATACGTCGATAATGCAGGGATTGAATGAAAATGGTATTTAGCCTGCTCTTAATCGTAGTGAAATTTTTACACGGAATACTTCATGTAAGAACATAGCAAATTTTCAGAATTCTATCATCATTACTTCAACCTCCTTAAGGGTTAAAATAAAAAATTATGAGAAAATTCTTAAAATTTGGTATGTTTTTGTATGAGATATTTAAGAGATCGTGTAAACATTTCACGACGATTAGGAGCTCGTTATTAATAAATTAACGTTTTGTTAAAAACAATTCTTTAAACGAATAAAAACCATATTTATCAATAAACTTCGTTTTCTTCCCGTTGCTTTCAGTATATTGTGGATATTAAAAAATTGAGAGGTCAAAAAAAAAACTTATCGCAAAGTTATATCAGTTTCCACAAGACTACATTTAATTTTATTTAATTTGTTAATCTTAATTATTCGAAAACGAGCTTCCAAATAGTCGTGAAATTTTTACACGCCCTCTTAAATACTTCATTGAAAAACATACCAATTTTTCAGAATTTTCTCATTAAACGTGATTTGCTTCTAAACAACCTTAAGAATGCTTTGCCCCCACCATCCCAGCCAAAAATTTCCGTACCTCGTGATACAATAAAAATCTGAACAAATTTAGCAACATTTGGCATACCATAAGCAACAATTATCGATGATAATATTGGCCAAAAGTTATTATCGAATTGTTTAAACAAATAATTATCCAACAATTTTTCGGTAAGTTCTTTTTTATCTTAAACTAATCGAATGCGTTAATTTTTCGGAACGCATATGAATTTTTTCAGAATTTTCCCTTAATTTTGAAATTCCTGTTTTTAAATGTTTAGAATGGCTGTATTTATGTATTTTTTGGCCTGGTGTCTTTGAAACATTTCAAAGCTAACGATAAACCTGTGTGCATATACAAAATTGGCAATTTTTTGTTTGTATTTCAGAATGTTTTTTATAATATTTCAAAACAGAGACAAAATTCCGAAAAAATTCATATGCATTCAGAAAAATTAACGCATTCGATTTGTTTAAGGAAAAAAATGACTTATCGAAAAATTGTTGAATAATTATTTGTTCAAACAATTTATTAATAACTTTTGGGCTATACTATTATTGATGGCATGCCAAATTTTGCTGAATTTTTTCAGATTTTATATGATCGTTAATCGTTAATCGATATAATCGTTTTTCGAGAACATATTTAAAAACAAATTTGGATGCATTTTGTTTTCGCAAAAAGTGATCTAATCCTAAAAGGATTTTTTTTAAAAAATATTAATTTCAGAAAAAAATTATCGCCGTTCAGAATGAAAGTATAGATTTTCCATTAAACAAACACTTTATTTTTCTATGAATAAAAAAGGCTTCTCTCTGAAATTCCTTTTTTAGATTGAAAAAATACTTGTAAATTTTTGAATAGATCGATGCAACGGTTTTTTAAAAAAACCACGGATTGGTAAGGTCCCTTTCAATCGGCTTAACTTCATTAAAATTCAGCAAATCGATTTAGAATTATAAGAGAATATTTGCAAAGTTACAATCGAAAAAATTATCAGAATAAGTCGGATATTTTCTTAACTTCCACTAAACTCAAAATTCTTTGAATATCGATTAAAATATTTTTGCAGATTTTGCAAATTTTGTTGACGTATTTTCTTTTCTCATCTAACAGGATTTTGGTCACGGCCACGTTGTTGCTTCTCGTGATTTTAATAATTGCGAATGATGTATCGGCGAAAAAATCGTTTCGCGATAAATCGGTGAAAAATAAACGCCGCTCAAGCATCGAGGAAACGCCTAGTCGTGAAAAGTGAGTACATCATAAACAATAAGTAGATAATAAATCATACACTGTTAAAAAAATCTGTATGAAAATTAATATACATGTGTAGGAAGTTTTTTTGCAGATGCCGTATATGAAATTTAATATACAGTGTATGAAAATTCATAGACTCGTGTTTGAAAAATAAAAGCATGGCGTTGAATTTTAATATACCGATGTATTTGAAAAATCTTACACGTTTGATTGAAATTTCAACTCCGTGCATATTACTATTCAATCACGTATATTAAAATTAATATACAAATTTAGCATACATGAAACTGAAATTTCAATCACACGTGTATGATTTTTCAAACACATCGGTATATTAAAATTCAACGCGCTACTTTTATTTTTCAAATACGAATCAAGGAATTTTCATTCACTGTATATTAAATTTCATATACGGTATCTGCAGAAAAACTTCCTACACATGTATATTAATTTTCATACAGATTTTTTTAACAGTGTACAATTTCGAAAGCTTCGTCTTTTCTTTAGCAGAAGGTAAAAGAAAAACTACACTTTTTATGAGAATCCTTTTCGGGGATTCGATCATCGTACGTTTTACCGCAATGTATTATAAGTATCCATATTGAAAAATAAGGATATCAAACATAGGCGAGCTTGGAAAGGTTATAAGCGCCGAGGCACAGGTTCGCTTGTGCGAGAGGTAGCCACCTGGCGGATTTTTGGGGTACTGACAAATCTGCAGATCTGATGGGATGGGGTTACGGGTGAATATGTTTGTGAATTTCATTGACGGGTGTGGAATTTTTAATATACACAGGTATATTAAAAATGTTGTAAATTCCATACACTTTTCAATGATGTATATTAAATTTCAAATACGTGTATTAACATTAATATACGTTTTAAAATTTATTATACATGTGTGAGAATTTGCATTTCATATACCGTGTTTGTGAATTTCATTGACGGGTGTATATTAAAAGTGTTGTAAATTTCATATTTTTTTTAACAGTGTAACACTTGATGTAAATAATAATAAATTTCAGTGTAATATCTTAAAAATTACACGCATTCAAATTGCACGTGAAAATTACAGAAACTTTGAACGTTTGTAAAATTTCGAAATTTAATTAAGTTTCAATCTTTTGATCAAATTTCAAATGATCCAATAGAAAAAAAATACTGATCACTATATTAACCGTGCACAAATTTTCAGAGTAATATTTAAAATCTGAACGTATCCAGAACTTAAACATTATTTTTAAAAAATTCAAAATTTCTCAAAATTGTAACTCTGATCGATTTACAAAAAAATCCTAATCGAATAACATTAGTCACTGCATCAACTCTCGATAAAGTTTCCCTACAATATTATCCTAATTGCCTAAGCTGGAGCCTAACCTCTTTTTTCAAAATTCGAAATTCCACAAAGTGTTCAACTTCGATCGATTTTTGTCAAGTTCGATAGTGAACAATTCTGAATCCTTTGCGAAATATAACGATACTTATGGAAAAGAAATACCAAAAAACAAGCCCGTGAATTTTTTCCAACTAATCTTCGGACTTAACAAAACATATTTCTGAATCCTTCATAGTTTTTGTACAACAAAATATTTACAAATTTTGTAGATATATTATTAAAACAAATATATAAAAACAAATTTAGATGTATTTAATTTTTATAATAATTTTCAGATAAATTTGGAATTTTACACATATTGCTTAAAAAATAACATATTGAATTATAATAAGTTAATTACAATTACATAAAATTATGAATTCGTAGAAAAAAAAAATCATGCAAATTTGAAATCTGCACATAGCTTCCACATTTTTTCCGTCGTTCCTCAACCCTCCATTATGAGGATCTCCTTGACCATCTTTATGACATGTATGTTTATTATCATGGATTCCTTATAAAGGAAGCTTCATGAACGACGGAAACAAACAAAGAAGCTATGTGGAAATTTCAGATTTGTATGATTTTTTAACAATTCCGTTCAATTACATTATTAATTGTTTTTTTCGTCCAGTGTATTGGTGCTAAAGAAGTGAACTCGATAGCTGCTAAATTAGGAAACTTAGTGTAAACAAGTATTTTTCGAAAATTTCAAAAAAATTTTGCCAACGAATATCTCGAGCGTTTTTCACCAAATTCAACCATAAACATTCTCGTCGTCTAGTGTATCTGTGCAAACAATTTTAGCTTGATACTTCTAAAAAAGCGAATGTTGGAGCGTTAACAAAATTTTATGCAAATTTCAAAGTTTTTTTTAATCGAACCTCTCACGCAATTTTTATGAAATTCGATATTACTTTTCATCGTCATTGAATGTATCGTCACAAAAAAATTCAGCTCGATAGATGCAAAATTACAAAAGTTAGAGAACTCACAAATTTTTTGCGAAAAATTATATTTTTTTTTAAGCCGAACTTTTTGAGCGATTTTTCCAAAATTCAATTCCAACCATCCTTATTATAAAGTGTATTTGCACGTAAAATTTCAGGGTGGTAACTGCAAAATTGCAAAAGTTAGACGACTAACACCATTTTACAAAAAATACAAAATCTAGCCAAATAGACAATTATTTTTCAATAAAAAAAAAAAATGCACTGAGAACAGAGACATACGTAGTCTACTTGTATACCAGATTTCAAGTCAATCGCCCAAAGCGTTCTCTAGATATATTAATTTTAAGGAAAGCACAAAGCGTACGCGCGCGCACACACACACACACACACACACACACACACACGCACGCACGCATGCACGCACGCACGCACGCATGCACGCACGCACGCACGCACGCCCGCACGCGCGCGCGCGCGCACATACACACACACACACACACACACACACACACACACACACATACGTCCGGACATTTTTTCTAAATGTGATTTCTCGACTTTTTGGGACATTTTGAACATACTGACATGAAAATTGCGACAAAAAAAAAGTTTCGCGAAAACAAAGCTTCCTTCATGAGGAAGCAAAAGATAAATTACAATTAGATTGAAAAATGATTATTTTCGAGATTAATATGTTATTTCTGATTATTACAATATTCATTTTAATATCGATTTTTTATTATCTTTGCAGAGATCGCTCGACGGGTCATTCTGAAAAGCACAAGAATGTCAAGAGTCACGATAAAACGCGGGATCGAAAGCGTCGCTCCATCGACGAGATTGATTTGGAGCGCGATGATTTTAGAAGGGACAGTCGATCCGATGAAGAGAAATATGAAAAAAATTCTCGTTCATCAGAAAAGAAGAATAAAAATCACAGAGTGAAGGAGGAAAAGTGGGAAAACGAAAAGAACGATGGACAAAGTAAAAAATCGAAAGCAACGCATTCACGATCATCAAAAAAATCAAGTAAATCCTCGAACGTCGAAAAACATTCGTTTGATGATTCCTCTGATTCTGATGACAATGGCGATTATTCGAGCTCGAAAATTTCCTCTTCGAGATCCAAGGATCGAGAAAATCCCAAACAGAAGAGGAAGGAGGAAAAACGGAGAAATTCTATGAACGAAGAGGAGGAAGAAGGAAAATCGGTGGAAAACTCAAACGGAAAAAAGGCGCGAAAGTCCAAGAGTGGAAAAATTGTGAGGAAAAGAAGTGAAAATTCTGAAATCGACGAAAAACCGCAAAGTTTGGAGGAAGATGAGTTCATTGCTGAAAATGAGAAAGACAACACGAAAAATAGGAAGGAGAAACGTAAAAGTTGCGAGAAAAATAAGAAAAAGGCTAAAAACGAGTTAAAAGCTTCGGGAAAAAAATATTCGAAGAATCGTCCAGAAAACGCGGAGAGATCGTCGAAGTTTCACGAAGAGAACGACGAAACTATGGAGATTGCGGAATCGTTCGAAGAAGTTGACGTAAATAATGAAGAAGCGGAAATGAACGACGATGAAGAACAGGAAGAGAACGAAGAACCGGAAATTCCACGAGGAACTTGCCCTACAAAAATCATCGACGAAGATGACGATGATGAACAGTGAAAAGTAAATGCTAAACAGTGATCATTTTTTTTCTTTATTTACCACAAAATTGTTAATTGAGTTAACGAAAAAAATGAATCAGAAAATCATGATGTATCGAGGCTGTTTTGTATTAAAAATGTCAATATATTTATATAGAAATAGGATCATAAACACCTCCAGCTATAAGAAATAAATCTGATTTTTTTAAAATGTCTATCAAGTTTGTTATTTCGAAAAACTCGAGTATTAAATTGATTTTCAATTCAATTCGATTCAATCAATCGCTATGACTGGGCTATGAAGTCTGTAAGGGCAGTAAAAAAAATTCAATTATCAATGTAAATTAGAGTATTCGATTTTATAGTTCACAAGATATTCGTAAAAACGCGGGTTGCGGGTTGAAATCCCACTGGGGGCAAACATTTTTGTTCTCTACATTTTTTTTCGTCACTTGACCCTTAGAAACTATCAATTACGAATATGGAACTCATTTTCATCGTAACAACTGATAAATATATGGAAAAAATGAATAATTCTGCACGGATGGCTTCATTAAGGCTCGTTTTGAACCTTGTGGTTTCGTCGTTTCAGGCTTAGTACCGGCTTTTCTACCAGCCTTTGGTCAAGCCTGTGTGCAAGAGCCTGAAACCGCGTTATCATTCAGAGGTTAAACTAGGCTTAAAATCAGGCTGGTGCTCAGCCTGAATTAAAAAATGTGAGCCTTGTTTCACAGCTTGGCGAGCCCTTTTTTCATCGTCAATTCCTACCTGCGAAGTAAGGGTTAACATTCAAGAGGATATACTATCCAGGAATCTTTATTTTCCCTTTTTTTATTGACGTAAATACTCACGAATTTAGTTTTTTTTTAATATTCTTAAATTGGCTTAAGGATGTTTCAACATTTCTCATGTAAAATTATTTTATTGCACTCCGTGCGCAAAGTGCCACTTTATCGTTAAATTCTAACAACTTGGTCCAGTTTTATCGCATTTCGATTTTTTCAAAAAGATCTGTGAAGCCACTAATTCGTCGAATTTGATCAAAAGCTATCAAAAAATTCATATTCTATTAAATTGTGAATTTTTCGAAAATATTTGTTTCTGCTATAATTTAAACAATTTTTTAGATACAACTTCTACAGATTTTATTAAATATGTAGAAGTTGTCTTCTTCAAATTTTGTTGAATTGTCAATTTTTCGAAAATATTTGTTGGGGCTCTAATTTGAACAGGTTTTTAGACATTTGACTGAAAACTTCTACATTGATTGATTTCCTTTAAAGGATGTAGAGTTTGGGTCGGAAAATATTTTTGTTAATCGTATATAAATTTTTTTGAAGGACTATTACAAAAATCCTGAAAATTGAAATTTGCATATTGGATTTGCCAGGTTTTGTCGAAAACGTTGCAACGATAGAGGAAAAACTATCACTTAGAGTCTAGTAGTTGTGTGATGTTAACTAAATGAAAAATAAAAATTAATGAATGAATAAACAGAATTGTCATCATTGCGATGGAATTCCTTGAGAAAAGAACACACGGGTCGAAATTTAGTTGAATTGATCGGACAAAAATGAAAATGGAAAATTAATTTATCATTTTTCATTGTCATTGCAGTATCACGAATATGTGAGCCAAGGTTTTGGCGAGGATTTCGTTTTTAATGGAAGACAGGGTCCACAGCGACGTTATGGAATGGTGAATATCTACAATATACCGATAACAATTCTTTATTGCACTCCGTGCGCAAAGTGCCACTTTGCGCACTCGTACAATAAAATTTCGTACGATACTAGTGCGATGAAACTTTTTCGGACGAGTGTGAGTTTGCAGCATGAGCCGAAGGCGAATGTTGCAATCACACGAGTTGAGAAAAAGTTTCTCGCACTAGTATCGTAATATACTATTCCAACTTATTGTTAGCTACGTCCAATTTTGTGAGCACAAAGTTTAACGCAATGTTCAACTTGAGGAAAAATTTCACATCGATTTACCGTCTACAAATAAAGATATTTAATTTCAAAACAGTGATTCTTCTATTGTTAAAAAATTATATCTCATGGCGTTAAGGGTACCCGATTAGATATATTTTTTTTTGCGTAATAATCCCAACTTTCGGCAATTACAAATAAACACACGAAACTTTTGATTTCACGTAATGAATTGATGTATGTTGCAAATAGAGTTACCGATAAAATAAAAGAGATAAGCCGATTTAATTGCACCGCTTTATGAACGCAACCGACTACACAAACTGACTGAAAAACGATTTGGCAATGTGTATAATACTAGAGATTCATGTGCTCATGCGCGACTCGCCCTCGCGAGGCTCAGGTTGCGTTTGGGTCAAGTCAACCCCCCCCCCCCCCCCCGTCCCACCCCATAATACCTCCACCCACCAGGTGCGAACTGCCAGATCGACTATTTTCGCAAAAGGGTCCTTCAGGTAAGCATCACCCTGAATTTTATTGACGCTCAAATTACCTGACCATTTTGGTCGCCAGCTCTTTGGATTATTAAGGGGGAATATACACCAGGCTGAGTCCAAAAAATCGACTCTTCAATTTTTACACCTTCTTAGAGTTTGTGTTCTCAAAATTTCAAATAAAAATTAAAAAAAAAAATGACAAAGTTATAGCTCAAAAAGTATATGCGAACCGATTAACTTCAAATTTTGTATGGTTATTGTATCCATAATTATCCAGTTCTTGTCTTAGGATTCTTTTTCCGATTTTTAGTTTTTTTTTTCAAAATACTTGTTTTCTTAAAAATAGCTACATTCAAGCGTCCGCCATTTTGTTAAAAATCGATATTTTTTAAATCAGCTGTGACAAAAACAAGATAATAGTATTTATTTGAGTAGGTATCCTGTTTTGGTTTTTTCTTTCATCACATGATTTTAGATGACTTAAGTATTCCGTGAATTTGCAACATTTTTAAACAGAAAAAAATTGATAACATTCTTGAAAGCGTATATTTTTAACGAGGAAAAACCCCGTTCTGATCATTTCAATAGTTTCTCTGGAAAAAATTATCGAAAATTATCTTTTTTTCCGTTTCCAGGTGTATATTCCCCCTTAAGGCTGTTCTGTGTTAAAAATGTCAATCGTGTATATGGGGCATTCTTCATCAACTGGGCCACTTTTTTTTCAACCTCTCCAATTTTTTTCTAAATCTGCCAGTTTGAAATATTAGACAAAAGGAACGTTTGTAATTTTTCGTAGATTTTTTTAAGCGTCCGTTCATGATTTTCAATTTTTCATTTCGAGCACTGTATCTCAATAAATATTCATCAAACGCAAAAAAACAAAAGAATAAAATCTTTTTTATTTTTTCCGCGTTATCGAAAAAAATTATAATCATAATTTTTTTGCATTGAGAAAATTGAAATTTGGCAAAAAAATGAGAAATTTTTTTTTTTAACCCAACAACACACTTTCAATTTCGGTACAAATTTTACAGGATGTCTGTCATTGGGTAAAGAGTCTGCAAAAAAAAAATTCAGCATGGCACCTGCAATGGTTACTATGAAAAAAAATATAAATAGGATTATACACATCTTAAACTATGAGAAATAAATTTTTTTATTTTAAATGTCTATGAAGTTTATTATTTCAAAAAATTCGAGTATTTAAATTATTTTTCAACCAAATTCCATTCGATCAATCGCCACGACTGGGCTATAAAGTCTGTATGGGCGGTCCATATCCAAAACGTCGGCTAGAAATTGTAAAAAAAAATTCAAATTATCAATGTAAATTGGAGCCTATTCGATTTTATAGAATTCTACTCACTTCCTTTAATCGATTCGAAGGTAATTCGCCAACCAGTACCACCGTTGTTTACGCTCGAAACGTAAGACACTTTAACCACGTTTTCCGACGCTCGGAATGGCGCTGGCGTCGTCTGCGATATAAAAAAAAGTGTTCGAAAAAACTTTTTGGAGGAGTGTGCAATTTTTTTGAGTTATAATATGTTGAAATTTAAATTTACCCCCGGACAATACATCTCACTGCGTCCACCTGAGACAAGCTCCTCCTGCACTTGGATATAATCCGTTTCACAAATGTCAGCCGTACCAATATCGAAGAAATCGAAATTCAAGACAACTTGATAGCCACGCGGTACGCTTATTTCCCAATCGCAAGTGCTCTCGTTGCGATAATTATTCGGGTACATCGGAGACGTGAATACACCGTTGAAATTGTAAATTTTACCACCACAGCCACGACCTGAGTGGAATTTTTTTTCTCATTTATTCATATTTATGTATGTGGCATTCCACTGTATTTCGATCAAAATCTTACCTTGATGATTTCGATTTTCCTCTAAATTTTTGTATATAAATAAGGACATTGAAAAAAAAAATCCCAAATTTTTTCAGAATTTTTCGGTTACGCTTTTTTTGGATTTATTATTATTATTTTTTTTTTGAAAAAATACCGGACAACTTTGTAAAATCTGAAAAAATTCCGAATAATGTAATAAAATATAACAAATTTTTTGGGCTTCGTTCCAAAATGGAGATTTTAATACTCTACTATGAGTAAAATTGAAAAAATTGAAAGAAAAAAAATGTACTCATAGAGTATTAAAATCTCCATTTTGGAACCAAGCCCAAAAATGTTGTTATATTTTATTAGATTATTCTGAACTTTTTCATATTTTACAAAAGGGTCACTTAAAAAAAAAACCCAAGAACGCGTGACCAAAAAATTCTAAAAAAATTTAGGAATTTTTTTTTAATGTGTTCTTTTATATAAAAAATTAAGAGAAAAATCGAAATCATCAAAACAAGATTTTATCGTGTCATTCCACCACATTCCGATCAAAATCTTGCCTTGATAATTTCGATTTTTCTCTAAATTTTTTATATAAAAAAACACATTGAAATACATTTTTCTAAATTATTTCAGAATTTTTTGGTCACGCGTTCTTTGGATTTTTTTTTTTAAGGGACCTCTTTGTAAAATCTGAAAAATTCAGAATAATCCAATAAAATATAACAAAATTTTTTAGCTTTTTCCAAAATGGAGATTTTAATCCTCTATGAGTTAAATTTTTTTTATTTGACTCGTAGAGTATTGAAATCTCTGTTATGGACCAAAGCCCAGAAAATTTGTTATATTTTATTCGATTTTTCTGAATTTTTTCAGATTTTACAAAGTTTTCCCGTTTTTTTTTTTTTTTTTTTTTTTTAAATAAATCTAAAAAACGCGTGACCGAAAAATTTTGAAAAAATTTGGGCATTTTTTTTCCAATGCCCTTATTTATATAAAAAATTTAGAGGAAAATCGAAATCATCAAAGTAATATTTTGATCGAAATACCGTGGAATGCCACATATATATTTATTATTATATTTATAATAACAGTAACAATAATCAGATAAATAACAGGACGGCTAAATATTTCCTCAGCCAAGATATTTTTCCGAAAGGTTAAGGTCATTCTTGTAGTAACTTTGACGAGGAATTCAATGGTGACTTTAATTTTGACCCTGATGATCACCATCAAGGGTATTTCAAGGTCAACTTATTTTTTCAAATGGAAACCCCTTTTTTGACATTGGCAATCGAAAGAGCGGAAAATTTCACGTTTAAATATATGCTTAGGTCATAGGTACATTTTGACCTTGAAGGTCCTCCAAAGTCAATTAAACAATGTGTGAAAACCTCTGGGAAATAAAGCTTTTCACGGTCTTTTGTAAAGACCAAAGTTATTAATTTTAACAAGGCGCATTTAGTAGTGACCTAGACGATGACCTTCGAGGTGATTTCAAGGTCAAATTTTTTAAAAAATGGCACCTTCTATTTTTGAGTTCTGAAATCAATAGAACGAACAGTTTTACATTTAAATTAAAAGATTCGGAAAAAATCGAACAATTTTTTCGGAATAAATTTGATTTCAGGACTCAAAAATACAGGTTTCTATTAATGAAAAAAAGTTGACCTCGAAATTACCTCGAAGGTGATCGTTAAGGTCAAAATTAAAGTCACCATTGAATTCCTCGTCAAACGTCACTTCAAGAATGACCTTGACCTTTTGGAAAAATATCTCAGCTGAAGAAATATTCAGCCGTCCCGTTACTTATGTGCCACCTTGTATATTACTATATCTATGGGTAATTCTATGTCAAATCAACCAATAGTTAGAATCGACCCCTTTCAATTTCGATGAAATTTAGTCAAAAGTTTTCTTTTATCAAAAAATAAAGTTCTACCAAAGAAAAAAATTGAAACAATTTTTCTCGAAAGTTCTGCAAAATTCAAAATTTCACAATTTTTTCAATTTTTCAAGTTTATTTTGTAAATATCTCGAAAACTATTAAAGTTACCAAAAAATCAGTCTGCGTTCGTCTTAAGGAGTAAACTTGGGGCTACGAGAAAGATAAAATTGCGAAAAAAAAATTGAAAAAATGATAACTTTGGAGAATTTTGAATTTTGAAAAATCGTGAAAATCCACGATCAACATTAAATTTTTGGTTCAATCTTTTTTATATAATGCCTTGTACTGATCTTAAAAGATCCTGAAATTTTCAGAAAGGTATTTTTCTTTCAAAAATATGAATTGTTGAAGTTTGGTAAAAAAATTTTGTTTGCTTTTTTTAATTCGAAAAAAAAATGGTTCCTTGTAACTTACCACGATCGGTGGTAGTGTAAATGATGTTGTAACCATCGTAGATCATTTCTGTGCTTGATTTTGCGTGAATACTGATCTTGTTGCCGGTACTGAAAAATGGATTTGGTACCTCATAACCGCAAATCTTCTGAATAACCGGAGCGTTAAAATCACCATCGTGAATCTGAAAAGAATAATTCATCGTCGTTGTTTTATTCAAATAAATAAATGACGAATCAAAATGAAAATAAAAAAATTAATTTCGTTCATTGTGTTATCATGATGAATTTTTTAAAAAATTTTTATACCTCAACGTAACGATTATCACAATTTGAACCGTAAAAATGGAATGCATAGAAATACAGTGAGATGGTGCGATTCGCTGTTGTCGTTATCGTTGTCCAACATTCCGAGATTCTCTCGTGGACTATTCGTCCCTGTTCGGACGTAAAATTACGATCACAAGTCGCCGGTGATACGTCAAATTTGAATTTTCGCGGTTTCGGCAAATTTTCCGCGTTCGATTTCAGCGAAACACGAATTGCTCTGTTAGAACTACAAAACAAACAAACACACACATGTATCTGTGGATTAAATCTCGTGGTGCAGACAAACAAATAAAATTGGCATGGACCCAAAATATTTTTGTATTTTTCTATGTGCATTTTGCAAATTTATCTCTATATCGATTTTATCAGAGAAAAATTACATTTTAAAAAAACTAAAAAAAACACGCTTCAGAGGAAAACCGAACCAAAAAGTAAAAATAATTTTTATTTCAAAATAAATAATACAATAATTTTTATTGTAAAAAACGTGGGGTGCTTTTTGCTATATTCTTATAATAACTACACTTTTATCAATAGCTACCAATGAAATATTTATAACAACTAATATCATGCGCCCCACGCTTTCTACAATAAAAATTATTTTATTACTTATTTTGAAATAAAAATTATTTTTTACTTTTTGGTTCGATTTCCCTTTAAAGCGTGTTTTTTTAGTTTTTTTAAACTGTAATTTATTTTTTTACTTTTTAGTTCGCTTTATTTCTTTTTTATATTTTTCTTCCACGAAACTCGGTACGCTTTGACTCTCGACTCAAGCTGCGATTTCAGTCGAATTTCATCCACGAATATATATATATTTTTTTTATTGGCGTTGTTTTCCTTTTTTTTTAAATTAAATTATTTACCGCTCGAATTATGTCATTCAAACTTCTGACGAAATGACAGACTTTTTTTCGCTTATCTTGGTTTCGAATGATAATGTTTTTGTTTCCGCCATGCCGCCATGTTTTTGTTTCCGATCGACTTTTTGTTTGTCTTTTTGGATTTTTGGAGGTATCCAAAATTTTTTTAAAATTTATCCTGATGATCCTCGTGAGGTCATTAGGACAAAGTTGTCAAATTATTGTATTGCCATAGGTCCTTAATAAATGTGCAAATTTTCAGTTTGATCTGACGTTTTGAAGTGGGTAAAAATCTCGTTTAAAGATTCCGTTACAAACATACATACATACAGGTGAAGCTAATAAAAGCGTGTTAAAAAAAAAAATACCCCATCGAGGTTCAATCTTATTCTTGTACTTAAGTTCAAGCCTAGGTTTACCATCTACATGAAACTTGAATTCGATCAACCTTAAGATCAACTTTACAATCTTGAGTAGGTTTTAGTGCTTCAGGCTAATCGAATAAGTGCTAATTTTTGAAATTATCTCTGCAAACATCAATTGGACTTGGCATCAGCTGTCTTACGCCAATTTTCGCCGAAATATATTTTCATCCATTTTTTCCCAAATTAATGGACATTTTTTGTCCAATTCCAGTGATTTCTTGGCTTATTTTGTTCATTCAAAAAAATACAAATGAATTAAGTACATTTTCATTAATAATCAGCGATGAAAATTTGCACCGTGAATCAATAACGAATCCTTTAAAAAAAAATTTAAGATCAATCGAAGAATTGCGGAAAATGTTTTGGATCATTCTTTGAAGAAACAACAATAATACACCTCATCAAAATTTGTTGCAAAATGATCAATATTAAAAAAAGTCTATGACAATAAATATTTTAGGTTATAAGAATTCAAATCTTTTGTGCAAAACACAATTGGTTATTGTTGATTTATTCACAAATATTTGTAAAAAGAATTTCCAAAATTTACGTCTGATTTGACTAGTATTAACCTACTTTAGAAGGCCAAAAAAGGGACATTTTTAGATTTTCTTTCTCAGCTCCTTTATCAGATATGGCTATAAAACTGCATTTACAACATTGTTTCATCCTTTGAAAATACAAAAAAAAACAATAATTCTTTATTTTGATTCTTTGAATAATTTTTAGAAGGCACCAAAATCGAAAATGTTTTGTCCCATGACCGACAGTTTATCTCGCGATTGGCAAGTCTGAAACAAAAAAATGAAAAAGCATTTTAAAGAGGAAGGTTTCTCACCCAACCATTTACCACCGTTAATGAAAACTCGATTTAAGAAAAAAATGACGGATGTTTGAAATGAAAATGAAAAATTCAATTTTTCGCAATTTATTTCAAACATCAGCCATCTTTTTTTTAAATCGATTTTTCATTGAGGATGGTAAATTGTTGTGTAAGAAACCTTCCTCTTTGAAATGCTTTCTCATTTTTTTGTTTCAGACTTGCCAATCCTGAGATTAACTGTCGGCCATGGGACAAGACATTGTCGAAGACTCGACTCTGGCGCCTTCTATAAATTATTCAAAGAATCAAAATTTAAAAAAAATTTTTTTTTGTATTTCCGAAGGATGAAATAATGTTGTAAAAACAGTTTTATAGCCATATCTGATAAAGGAGCTGATGAAAAAATCTTAAATATTTGCTTTTTTTTGGCTTTTTAAAGTAAACTAGTGCCTTAATATCCAACGTTATTCCAAATTTAAATAGTTTTCAAAATTGATTTTTGAATTTGCTCAATATATACTGACCTGTAATAATCAAAAGAATCCGCTTGTCCGCAATATTTGTAAGTCGCCTCACTGTTCCATCGTCTCTGGAATTGGGAATAGCACGAAAAACAATTTGACACGAGTGAATGAGAAAATAGTATATTACGATACTAGTGCGAGAAACTTTTTCTCAACTCGTGTGATTGCAACATTCGCCTTCGGCTCATGCTGCAAACTCACACTCGTCCGAAAAAGTTTCATCGCACTAGTATCGTACGAAATTTTATTGTACGAGTGCGCAAAGTGGCACTTTGCGCACGGAGTGTAATAAAGAATTGTTATCGGTATATTGTAGATATTCACCATTCCATAACGTCGCTGTCGACCCTGTCTTCCATTAAAAACGAAATCCTCGCCAAAACCTTGGCTCACATATTCGTGATACTGCAATGACAATGAAAAATGATAAATTAATTTTCAATTTTCATTTTTGTCCGATCAATTTAACTAAATTTCGACCCGTGTGTTCTTTTCTCAAGGAATTCCATCACAATTATGACAATTCTGTTTATTCATTCATTAATTTTTATTTTTCATTTATTTAACATCACACAACTACTAGACTCTAAGTGATAGTTTTTCCTCTATCGTTGCAACGTTTTCGACAAAACCTGGCAAATCCAATATGCAAATTTCAATTTTCAGGATTTTTGTAATAGTCTTTCAAAAAAATTTATATACGATTAACAAAAATATTTTCCGACCCAAACTCTACATCCTTTAAAGGAAATCAATTAATGTAGAAGTTTTCAGTCAAATGTCTAAAAAACTGTTCAAATTAGAGCCCCAACAAATATTTTCGAAAAATTGACAATTCAACAAAATTTGAAGAAGACAACTACTACATATTTAATAAAATCTGTAGAAGTTGTATCTAAAAAATTGTTTAAATTAGAGCAGAAACAAATATTTTCGAAAAATTCACAATTTAATAGAATATGAATTTTTTGATAGCTTTTGATCAAATTCGACGAATTAGTGGCTTCACAGATATTTTTGAAAAAATCGAAATGCGATAAAACTGAACCAAGTTGTTAGAATTTAACGATAAATAAATAATTTAAATGAAGAGAATTGCATCTTCATTTGAATTTCAGTCCTATCGATTAGACCATTCTAGAATTATATGGGGTATTCTCACTAAAATTTTCACGTCCAACCCCGGACCCTCTTGAATAATTATGAAATTTTTTTTCTGAAAAGTATTCTGAAAACGAGAAGACACGTATTTTTTTTTATTAAGGCCGATAATCGATATTTTTCGTCGTACGATTTTAGTAAAAAATCCGAATTTTTCACTAATTCTCTACTCTAAACACGTAGTATCTTGATAATTCAAGATCCTATCGAAAAACGCTTCAGACAAAACTTGTTCGTTATAAAACGAGTAAAACAATTGATATTTTTGTTTTAAACTGTGGGCACACGAAAGTTGGTTTTTACTTCATAAAACACAAAAAAACGATTTTTCAGCAAGTAGGCCACCTCGAATTATAAAATAAAAAAATTGTAAAAATTGTATAGGAAATTACGAAATTTTTAAGACCAGAATGAGAATGGCAAGATCAAAATCCGCAAAGCTACAGCCAATCGAAGTTTCGCCTTGACCTTATTTTCAAGCCAGATCATGCAGAACTATATATTCTTGAAAAATTATATACAGAAATATATTTGAATATTTATTTAATTATACATACGTATATTCTTTCATACAAGTATGAAGTGTATTTCTGTGTATAATTTTTCGAGAACATATAGTTCTGCATGATCAGGCTCAAAAATAAGATCAAGACGAAACTTCGATTGGTAGCTTTACGGATTTTGATCTTGCCATTCTCATTCTGGTCTAAAAAATTTTGTGATTTCCTATAGAATTTTGACAATTTTTTTATTTTATAATTTGAGGTGGCGTACTTGCTGAAAAAATGTATTTTTGTGTTTTATGAAGTAGAAACAAACTTTCGTGTGCCCACAATTTTTTCGAAAAATATCAATTGTTTTACTCGTTTTATAACGAACAAGTTTTGTCTGAAGCGTTTATCGATATGATCTCGAATTATCAAGATACTACGTGTTTAGAGTAGAGAATTAGTGAAAAATTCGGATTTCTTACTAAAATCGTATGATGAAAAATATCAATTGTCGGCCTTAACAAAAAAAAATATGTTTTTTCTTTTTTAGAATACTTTTCGGAAAAAAATTTGCATAATTATTTAAGAGCGTCCAGGTTCGGACGGGAAAATTTCAGCGGGAATACCCCATATACACTGCAACCTCTATAATCGAAATCCGTCGAGACCGGCTCTTGCAAGAAGTGGGGTTGCGCACATTGCACAGAACCGTCTCTGCGCCGCTGGTGGCTGAGGGCGGCCTGACGCGATTGGCTTGGCGCTTCTCCCACTACGCTGCAATTGCAGCGATCGAGGTACCGATTATCGAGGTCGCAGTGTTTAGCCATCCAATTTTCGACACAATAATAATTCGGCTCGTATAAAAATAATTATTCTCATTTACCTGATCGGATATCTCGAGATGATCGCCCTCGCACTTGCCCGTATCTTCCATGTTCAACTCTTCAAAGTGCACTCGCAACGCCATTATTTGCCCCGTACCTTTGAAGAACCAACGACAATGTGTACCGGCGGGAAAATCATTTGGCCAATTCGGAGATTTGAAAGTTTGCACGCTGTCGATGTCCCATAGAACCTTGCCGCACGCAGCTAAAATTAATTTAATTAAAATTCCCACACTTCGAATTACAGTAAAATAAAATGAATAGCCTTAATCAACCGACAAAGTAGTAGAGACATTATTAGGACAGTATTCTGGTCCAGAATTTTGGAAAATTCAATTTTGTTGCATATTCTTAAAGTTTGGACCTTTAAGAACATATGAAGAATTTACATGCGTAATATAGAAGATTTTCACGTTATAAATAGACGTCACGTATATTTCTATTTCAACTATGTACGTAAAAATAATTTATTGTTCATTTATATTATGTTGAAAATAGAAATTAAATAAAAAATATAAATTCAATTGAAAATATAGATAAATGAATATACTATATATGGGGCATTCCACGTCAAATCGCGCAGACATCGGCCTGACCCCCTCGGATTTTGATGTCCAATGAATTGTGGGTTTCGATTGGCCCAAAATATGACCTCAAATTTTTAGAAATTTTTATGAATTTTTTAGGGGTTGCCCGAGCGAAAAATCATTAAGTTAAGGGAAAACACAAAGAGGGGCTTTTTTTAAATTATTGAATGTTTTTTCAAAGAAACTAGGGCCCAAAACAGAAATTTTCATCATAGTTCGATAATGGGACAAAAATAATTACTAGTTTTTTAAAAATTATAATTACTATTTTTTAAATTTTTTAAAAATTTATCTGGTTTTTTCGAGGTCGTCGAGGCTAATAAATTTTCGAAAAAAGTTGTCGTTTCACTCTTAAACCAGGAAAAAAAATGAAGAAAATATTTTTGTCGTTGTTATTCTCACTACAATAAACAATTAAAATAAAAAAATATAAAAATAAATAAATTAAAATAAAAAAAAAAATAGTAATTATTTTTGTCCCATTATCGACTTATGACGAAAATTTCTGTTTTGGGTCCTAGTTTCTGTGAAAAAAATTTCAATAATTTAAAAAAGGCCCCTCTTTGTGTTTTCCCTCAATTTAATGATTTTTCGCTCGGGCAACCCTTAAAAAATGAAATAAAAATTTCTAAAAATTTGAGGTCATATTTTGGGCCAAACGAAACCCACGATTCATTGGACATCAAAATCCGAGGGGGTCAGGCCAATGACCGCCTGATTTGACGTGGAATGCCCCATATGAAAATGTATTTTCGGCATGTATTTTTTGTAAAAAAATGTTTATGTGCGGATATAGAACGATACTTACAGTCTATCGGTTCAAGGATACCCAAGACACCTTCACCCTCAACATTGCTGTCAGTGAAGAGTCTTATCGACAAGAAATTCATCGTCGATGTTATTACTTGAGGAATCACGTTTCCGCAATACTGGCCGATCAATTCGTCATGAGGTCCACCGTCACGTACCTCCAAATAATCACCGCTGCAGCTACCGTCCTCGTTGCCGCGACTGCTATTCGTCGCATTTTTCAAATCCATGCTATTTATGGTCAAACGAACGTTCTTACCGACTTCCGTACTAATTGTCCAATGACAATCCTCGAGAGAATCATATTTGGCGCCTTTTTGCGTCTTAAAAGTCTGAGTGTTCGTCAAATTTATGTTTCCACCGCATCCACTTGCCGGACTTTTTGAAAAAAGTACCTGCAAACAAAATTGATGCACTCTCACAGTGTGAAATAATAATTGAAAGAATTACGAAAATCCTACAAATTAGGAATTAGGGTCTTCACTGGGACCCTTGCGTAGTTGAGGGCAGCACTGATACTGGTTCCACAGAAGCGGGAAGATTTAATTATCAAATTGACTTTTAATAATTAGACAACATATACGTTATAATGAATTTATTATCAATTCACTCGTTTCTCTTTTTAATCGACAATTTACGCATTGTCAAATTATGGACAACATAAATATATTTTTATTATTGCACAAATATAAGCGTAGATATATTAGTTATCCATATTTACCGACTGTCAGTATCATGAGTATAGCCGGCCAACATAACCTTACTTTATTGCAACCTCTCATGTGCGTTGTATCCGTGTTCGTGTCCAATAAATATTATTGGGAAAAACAAATAAATTAAAAATGATAAAGTGTTACGTACGTCATTGCCAAAAAAAATGGTTATTTTAAATGGTAAATTAAAAATGGAATTTGATTTTGCGCGGACAAAAGATTCAAGAACATTGGCGCCATCTACTCCGAGTTTGCCGAATATGGACCCTAATTCATCTGTTTCATGATTTTTGCATGATTTTTCAAGAATTTCAAAAATTTTTACATTCCAATTTTTCTTTCATATTTCATTTTATTCAAAATTTATTGTTTCATATTATTTCATAGAAAATTACGAAAGTCAGAGCGTTTACGATTATTGTTTGAAAAATTCAAACAAAAAATTTATAATTGCTCAAGCGATTCTTTCCTATAATTCCCATATCCATTCCTATAAATCCCATTATCCTTATCGTTGAGTTTATCTGTACAAACAACTTAAACTCCATATCTGGAAAATTATAAAAGTTGATGGACGCGCAGACATTTTGTAAAAAATCAAATCTTCCAAAATTGAGAATTGCCTTTCAATTTCAATTAAATTTATTCAATTAGTAGAGAGAGATGAATGGATTCACTTGCTGACTCAATTTTCTGTCAAGATGAGTACCCGACCTTTTGGAACATCAATATACGAATATAAAAGTGTCAAAAAAAATCGCAGAGCTTCATTAATGGGGAAGCAAAAATAAAAATATTAGTAAATAAATCGAAAGAGATAAAAAACAATTGAATAATTGAACACAATTGGCAATAATTGAAAAACTGAAAGTAATTAAAAATAATTTAGAGTAGTTGGATATAATTGGAAGTAATTGAGAGTAATTGAAAGTAATTGAAAGTAATTGAAAGTAATTGAAAGAATTAAAAGTAATTGAAAACAATTGAAAATAATTGAAAAAATTTCAAAAATTCAACTAATTGAAAAGTGAACTTTAATCTGAAACTTACCAATGCTGACATTCCTCGGTACTCGTTGCTACTGTCCGATTGGAACATTACTGTCATTAAATTGCCTTTGCTTGGGACCGAAAATTTCTGTGGCAAAACACCGCATAACTTTGCGATATTCTCACCACCCGCTAAAGTGTCACCCTCAACGACTCTGACTTTATCGAAGGAGCAGCTATACATTCAACAAATTATTATTATTATTATTATTATTATTATTATTATTATTATTATTTAAAATTAATATCATTGAACAATTTACTCGCCGACCGATTGATTGACCCGAGATTGTGAATTTCCAATTTGATGAAACCCAACTTCGACTTTAACGCATTATTAAAGACAAATCAATCAATCGATCTGAGATGACGCATCGATATAAGAATAGTACATTACATCACGAGAACGACCTCGTGATGTACGATATTTTATATCACGAGGTGCAAAATATGGACGTTTTCATGTCCGCTTGCGGACGTAAAAGCGTCCATTATTGTACAGAGTGATATAAAGTATTTTAATTGCTGAAAAAAAAATACTGTACCGGTGACTTTCCTCCAATTCAAATGTCTCGAAACGCAGAGTCACGCTCTTTCCCTCCGGTGCTCTGATGACCCAAGTACAATTCAGTCCACTGAAATATTTATTCGCCGCCGATGTCGGAGTCTTTATCTGGGTCGGTTCCGTAATTTCGCCCCCACAATCTGCCACATTGTTATTACGGTTGTTATCACAATTGTTACAATATTACTCAAATAAATGACTTTTTAACATGAATTTTAGATTTTATTGCTCATAGATATTTTCGTGGATTGTAAAAATTGGAAAATTCTTCTTGAGGGAATTTTTTCTCCCTGCTGTCTCAGTTGTGGAATTTTCAAAATCAGCTGTTTTTCGTAATATTCAAAGTAGATTTATCCGTCTGTTCTTCAACATTTATACTGTTAGATAAAGTATTTTAATTTAAATGGGGTTCTGATATTCTTCGTTGCTACTACCTTATTGGAATAAAGAATTTTGGAATGACTTTTTTTTTAGGAATGGAACTTAAAATAATGTGTATCGTGTATCCAGATTTTAGACCATGAATAGTTGAAAATTCATTTTCAATATACTTTAAATTCATCTACAATATAATTTTTCGACAGCGTGTAATTCGAGTATTATTCTAAAATATGGATTATGCATCCCATTTTTGAAATATCGATATTTGCGAAACAATTTTCAATTTACTTTCAATTTACTTTCTGTATCTGAAATATATTTTCAAACCCCACATTTTTCTCCTATATTCTAAAATATGTATCACATATCCAACATTCGGAATATAAATTTTTGAAAAATATACTTCCAACATACTTTGGATGCATCTAAAATATACTATTCTCCGAGATATATTTCGCGTATATTCTAAATATGTATCATATATCCAGATTTTAGAACGTATAATATCTGAAAAATATTTATTCAAAATACTTCCAATGCATGTAACTAAAATATAATTTTCGCCTGCATATATTTCGCCTACATTGTAAAATATGTATCATGTTCCCAACTATTGGAACATAAATATCTGAAAAATATGTTTTCGATTTACTTTCGAAGCATCTAAAATATCCTTCTCATCCCCGGCTTATATTTCGCGTATGTTTTTTTAAATATGCATAATGCAATCAATTTTTGGGACATAGATATTTGAAAAATATGTTTTCATTATATTTTGAAAACATCTAAAATATACTATTTTCCGAGATATATTTCGTGTATATTCTAAAATATGAATCATATATCCAAGTTTTAGAAAGTAATATCTAAAAAATATATATTTAAAATATTTCCGATGCATGTAGCTAGAATATAATTTTTGCCGCCATATTTTCGCCTACATTCTAAAATATGAATCCAACTTTTGGAACATAAATATCTAAAAAATATGTTTTCAGTTTACTTTGGAAGTATTTAAAATATGATTTTCACCGATATTCATTTCGCGTATCCTCTCATAAAAAAAAGGGTTGTCACGAAATCTCGAAGTGCGAGTTTATTTCTGAAGCTGCTATATTCTAAAATATGTATTACATATCCAACTTTTGGGGTGGGAGTCGAAAAACCTAAAGATCAAAATTCAAAGTGACCGAAATTCAGAAAATCGGATATCCGAATACCATTACCAACGAATAGTCTATCAATCATAATTTAAAATTCCCAAAAGACCATAATGTTATATTACTTTTTCACAATTTATGCATATATGCAAAGCATGTTTATACCGAAAAGTTTTTTTCAGATTTGAAATCGGCAAACATAGCTAAATGCAAATTGTGGGTGGGGTTCGAAGAGTCGACTAACCAATATTTTGAACGGCCGAAATCCCCAATTTCACGATTACGACCGTTCGAATAATGAAGCGCCGAAATCCCGAACGCCAGAATAGCGAAAGCGGAGAGAGCCGCCCCATGCGTAAGAGAGAGAGAGATGCGCCTCGTCTCTCTCTTACGCATGGGGCGGCTCTCTCGACTTTCTTTTTTCTGGCGATCAGGATTTCGGCGCTTCGTTATTCTAACGCTCGTAATCGTAAAATTCGGGATTTCGGCCATTCGAAATATTGGTTAGTTGACTCTTCGACCCCCACCTATTTTTCTCAGTGGAGATAATTACTCACCATTTAGGAAATACTTGATACGAAAACCTTGTCGTCTCACAAAACCATCAGTTTGAAATATGATAGTTATTTTGTCACGTGAACTTATATTCGGTGGTACACGATCACCACACCAAACAGCATTGGTGGTCATGTAGTAGCGTTCTTTGTAGTTGACTGTCACATTGTCGTATTTACAGTTACCGATAGCTGAGGAAATGAAAATTTATGAAATAAATCATAATGATCATTATGATCCATAATGGACCATAATGGGGCGGGGTCGAAGAGTCGACTAACCAATATTTCGAACGGCCGAAATCCCGAATTTCACGATTACGAGCGTTCGAATAACGAAGCGCCGAAATCCCGAACGCCAGAAAAGCGACAGCGGAGAGAGCCGCCCCATGCGTAAGAGAGAGAGAGATGCGCCTCCTCTCTCTCTTACGCATGGGGCGGCTCTCTCGACTTTCTCTTTTCTGGCGATCGGGATTTCGGCGCTTCGTTATTCTAACGCTCGTAATCGTAAAATTCGGGACTTCGGCCGTTCGAAATATTGGTTAGTCGACTCTTCGACCCCGCCCCGACCATAATGGACCATAATGGACCATAATGAAAAATTCATGGAATAAATCATTAAACCATTATGGGCCATGATTTGCAACAAATAAAATTGAATTGTCTAAACATTGGAAATTTGGAAAATAAATTCTCATTATAGTCGGCACTCACGACCCTCGAGCTCGAAAACCTCGAATTCCAATTGTATTTCCTTTCCGGCAGGTCCAATTATCGTGTAATTGCACATTGAATTGTTTGGATAAAGGTGCGGATAATTTGGCGATTCGATATATTGTACGGCACCCGTCGTCTCGAATACACCGCCACAATTTTCCTCCCACATTGCGCGAAAACCATCGCCCTGTACTGCATTGTTCGAACGGAAAAGTACCTTAAGACGGTTCGACGTCGCGTTGAAATTGTTCGGCGTATTGCGTCCGCAATATTTCGTACCACCCACCCAATTTCCATGTCCTTTTGTATCGTATATCCAGTCGAAAATCTGAACATTTTAGGATATTTTTTAAATTACTTTTTCGTTTGTTGACAGAAAAAAATAAGCGTCGAATAATTTTCACACCGGTGAGAAAATTACTGATTTTTAATTTTTTATCGAATTATTTATTTATTATTATTTTTTCGAATTATTTTTTTATCGAATGAATATCTTATTAAATAAATAAATAAGTGAATTACTTATCCATGATCATTTAATAAATCAATTAAGTATTTTTGATTATTTGTTAATAAAATGGGGAGGACTTTCGAAAAACATAACAAAAATGAATGGTTCGAGAATCCATTCCTCAATTTCTATTGACTCTATTGAAGCTCATTTTTTTGTTGAATAATCTTTTTTGATTGAAAATTCACCAGGACTTTAAGAAAAAAAATTGTTTCTCGAAATTTTGAGGTTTTGCCGGTGGAAAAACTTGAAAACCTAGAATCATATTTTTTTTTCATTTCTTCTCGTTCTCGCGGAAATTAAAAGGTTTCTACTGTTTATATTTCAATTTATAAATTATTAGAATTAGAAATAAGATTGGGCATTTTTTTCAAACCTGCACAAAATCATTGGCACACGAATCGCTAGTTTCCAAATTGAATCTGTCGACGAAGAACAATCCAATTTTGTGGCTGGGTGACCCAACAATTTCCCATGTACACTCGGCATTGTTGGGATACTTCTTGGGAAATCTAGTACAACAATTGTTTATTTCAAATTACGATTGGTCACGATAATTAATTAATTTTTACTTAGTCATAAGGAAAAATTTGTTTCATATGAAATTTTTTTTAGATTTTGATATTAAATTTTGCAACAAATCGATCAAAGAGTAAGAGCATATTTTATGAAATGTTAATTTGTTTTTTAATTATGCAAAAATGCATTTGACCGTTACAATTTTCTTAAATTTATTGAATTTTGAGCTCTTAAAACTTTTAATTAGTTTTTAAGATTTTGAATTTGGTTAAATTGCTGGAAGAACTTTAGCTTGTGTAATACTAAAGGATACAAGCTAAAGTTTTTCCAGCAATTCAATTAAATTCAAAACCTTAGATAATAATTAAAAGGTTTAAGACCTGAAAATTCAATAAACTTAAGCAAATTTTAACTGTCAAATGCATTTTTGCATAATTTAAAAACGACCAACCTTAATAATTATATTGACCATTTAAAATTGTAAGTACCTTTAGTATCACACAAGCTGAAGTTTTTCCAGCAATTCAATTGACTTCAAAACCTTAGATATTAATTAACAGGTTTAAGAGCTCAAAATTCAATAAACTAAAGAAAATTTTAACTGTCAAATGCATTTTTGCATAATTTAAAAACGACCAACCTTAATGTTTATATTGACCATTTAAAATTGTAAGTGCCTTTAGTATTACACAAGCTAAAGTTCTTCCATCAATTCAACCAAATAATTATTAAGGTTGGTCGTTTTTAAATTATGCAAAAATGCATTTGACCGTTAAAATTTTCTTAAATTTATTGAATTTTGAG
The DNA here is from genome assembly GCA_946863875.1 of Alloplasta piceator. Taxonomy (NCBI): domain Eukaryota; kingdom Metazoa; phylum Arthropoda; class Insecta; order Hymenoptera; family Ichneumonidae; genus Alloplasta; species Alloplasta piceator. The sequence continues at coordinate 43,850,443 of OX333074.1, forward strand.
CTCTTAAAACTTTTAATTAGTTTTTAAGATTTTGAATTTGGTTAAATTGCTGGAAGAACTTTAGCTTGTGTAATACTATAAAGGCACTTACAATTTTAAGTGGTCAATATAATTATTAAAGTTGGTCGCTTTTAAATTATGCAAAAATGCATTTGACCGTTAACATTTTCTTAAATTTATTGAATTTTAAGCTCTTAAAATTTTTAATTAATTTCAAAGTTTTGAATTTCATTGAATTGCTAAAAGAACCTGAGCTTGTGCAATACTAAAGACACTTACAATTTTTAATGGTCAATATGATGATTAAGATTGGTCGTTTTTAAATTATGCAAAAATGCATTTAAGAGTTAAAACGATATTAAATTTTAAGCTTTTAGAATTTTCCATTAATTTTTAGGGTTTTTCTGTTAAATGGACATTTTGCAAAGATCTAATTGTAATTATAATTACCCTGGAGAAGTGAGCTCTTTGCTGGCACCTCGGAAAACTCCACCGCAACTACCGGAAACGAGATTAAGCTGGAACTCAAAATCTCCCGGTGCTTGAGTGGCCCAATATTCAATCCACAATTCGTTTCTTGAACTCGTGATATTATGGGGAATAATGTTGCCGCAAAAATTGCCTATGTGGGGACTCGACGCACCGCCATTTCTGCAATTTTGTTTATTACAATTTTTTTACAAACAATCTTCGATATATTTGGATTTCAAAAAATCACTCATTTTACCTAACGCTGATAAATGCCTTGTCGCAAGGTCCCATGTCTATTCGATTGAAAGTCAGACTAATTACCGAGCCCGGATCCTCAAATTTCACGTGCCAGGCGCAACTTTTCGGATAGACCAAATTTTGGGGTGTACTTATCGTGTGAGAAGGACCTTTCAATATTCCCCCACAGGCCATCCACTGATAACTCAAGTCGAAATTCGTTATACCCAATGTTGAGCCATTCATAATCTACACGAAAATAGAACGTTTAAAAAAAATTTGAAAATTTAAATAGAGACAGAAATTGCCAAAAATATGATATATTATAAAAAAGTATATGGGGCATTTCACACCGATTCGACCTGGGTCTGACTCTTCACCTCTCCGATTTTATCCGCAATTTTTTATGGTTTTGCAGTACTTCTGAAAAGCACTCAGGATTTTTTTCAGATTTTTTTAGTGCCATTCGACTTCATGATAATTTTGTAAGCAAATGTACTGTTTGCTCCAATTTAAAAATCTGAAGAAATCCCGTTTTTTATAATAAAAATTTCAAGCGTTGAATCAAAGTAGGCAGAGGGTTCCTCCTGTTTATAACAAACTTTTTTTATAAAAAAAAAATTTGTCGTATGATTTGAAGGTGTTTAAAAAAATATTTGGATAACGGTTTGGATAATTCAGGTTTCTCCTTCTATTTCTTAATTTTTTTTTTCGAAAAAGCTTGTTATAAACAGAAGGAAACCCTTACCTACTTTGGCTCAAGGTTTGAAATTTTTCATGTAAAAAACGGGATTTTTCGATTTTTTCGATTTCGATTTTTTACGATTTTTTATAAAATTATCATTGAGTCAAAACACTCCAAAAAAATCTGAAAAAAATCCTGCGTGCTTTTCAGAGATTCTACAAAGCCATAAAAAAGTATCCATATACATATCTTTGTATAAAAAAATTAAATTTAAAAAAATCCTGGAAATTTGCACATTGTTTCTTTTATGTAAAAGTACAAAGTCAACCCCTTCCTCATAAAAGAAGGTTTAAGCAGAATGAAAAAGGTGATGAAGAAATGTGCAAATTTCGTAGAAAAAAACCTCAGTGATTATTTCAACTATCTAAAAAATTTCAACGCAATATTTTGAATATTGATGAAGTTGCAACGTATTCCGCGTTTTTTGAAAAATTCAAAACATACAATTTCAATCCTTTGATAGATTTTCGCAAAACCCAAAAATGAAATACCTTTTTAATTACATATATTGTCTGTGTAAAAAATACTTTTAAATATTTCATGTATTCTTTATTTAATTTATTTTATTAAATATTTCATTTATTCCTTCCAAATATTTTTAAATACATTTTTATTTTATTTTTAAATTCCCACCATTTTTGCATAAACGAAACAATCGATTTTAAAAAACCGTTAAAATTCAAACAATATAAGCTCATAATTTTAGAGTTATGAGGGATTAATATTATACAGAGTTGCAAATAATGCATTACTGTATTTTTACCCATTACACTGCATAATGTGAAATGGATAAGTGCACGATTACAAATAAAAAAGTAATGTGTAATGTATGCACGTTCCATTACAAATTACAATTTTTTAAAAAAGTAATTTGCAGTGGAGAATATTCCATTACAAATAGAAAAATTGCCGTGCTCGTATTAGAAACTTACACATTGCTGTCTCATTATTTTATTTCGCTCACTAAATGTTCATCCACAATTATCACGAATGATCCATAAAGTTGAAAAATAGAAACAAAAAAATAGACAGTTCATCGTTAAATATGAAGTACGAAGATGTACTTAACCCTAAAAATTATTCAACTTTATATTGACCTTGCTTTTACACGCTGTTATCCATAATTATAAGCAATCTAATAAAAATGACAAGTTACTGATACTAAAATTTGTCGAATTATGGAATCCCTTAATAATGTGCATGTTCTTTTTTTTAACTTTATGAATCATTTGTGATTATTGTGGATAAACTTTTAGTGAGCGAAATAAAATAATGAAACAGCAATGTGCAAGTTGCTAATACGAGCACGGCATTTTTTCCATTTGTAATGGAGCATTCATTACACATTACACGCATCCATCACACATTCTTTTTTTATTTGTAATGGGGCCTGCATCCATTACACATTACTTTTTGTATTTGTAATGGGACCTGCATCCATTACACATTAATTTTTTATTTGTAATGGGACATGTATCCATTACACATTATTTTTTGTATTTGTAATGGGGCATGGATCCATTACACAATACTTGTTTTTATTTGTAATGGAGCACGCCTCCATTACACATTACTTTTTTTAATTGTAATGGAGCACGCATCCATTACGCATTACTTTTTTTTGTTTGTAATGAAAAACTTGTCCAATACACATTATTTAAAGTAATGGGTAATGCATTACTTTTACATTACTATTTTCACAACTCTGATATTATAGACACTGATGAAATACCCACTTACAACTCCATCAGGATATTTTTTCTGAATATAATTTATCAAAGTTAAGAAAATGTTTAAGAAAACAAAGAATCTTTCCTGAGAGACCGAAATTAAAAAAAAAAATTGAATGATGAAAATAGTTCCATAATGTTTCAATGTTTATATTTAATCTTAAAATACTTTACCTCGACAGTATTTACTGGTGAGGGAGTCCTGGCCACGTAAGGCTCACCGGTAATATTACCACAGATGGAAACAAAGTTGTGGTCACCATCTGCGTGCAATTTCGATACATCAATAAAAAAATTAATTTTTTATAAATAACTACAATATTTATTTTACGAACAAAAAACAATTCAAAGCTTTTATGTACACCGAAGTAAACATTTTCAATGACAGTGTATAATATTTGAGGTTAAATAGAAGGAAAACAATATTATTTGAGTTCTGAATTTTTTTTTAATATTCGATCAACTCTCTAAAGCTTCGAAATTGGACAATTATTGTTCACATAATAAAAGGGATTATTGCAAAAAGCATATGCACATTTTTTACACTTTTTTAAATTACAAATTTACCTTGGTGGGTAAAAAAAGAGAAAAAAATTGTATAAATAGCGTTAGACTCACCATAAAATATGGGTAGTCTTTATTCAAAATTGCACTATTAATTTCATTCAGTGTGCCAAAATATAATGTATACGGTTAAATGAAAGAAGAAATGTAATATATAATTCTTGATTATTTAAAATTATTTGATCAATTCTCTACACTGAGAAAAAAAAATGGTTGAATATGCAAAATCGTTTAGTTGAATACGTGCAACTAAATATTTAGTTTTACAATCCAAATTTTTGTTGCCTGAACAATATTTTGGTCAACCGAAGCGCGGAATTATTCAAGAAACTAATTATTTAGTTATTCTCGTATATTCTATTTAATATTTGTATAAAACACTCGTCTAATTTTTTTTTCAATTTCAATTTCTAATATGTTAAAAGTATTTTATACTCGGATACACGTTTTTTATTCTCGTGTTTTTTCTCGGATATTTAATTTTTTTAATTTCGCTATGCATCTCGCTTTCGACAGAATTCGACCATCTTTCAGCACCTAAAAACCTATAAATATCCGAGAAAAAAAACGAGAATAAAAAACGTGTATACGAGTATAAAATACTTTTAACATATTAGAAATTGAAATTGAAAAAAAAATTAGACGAGTGTTTTATGCAAATATTAAATAGAATATACGAGTAAAATATTCTATCAAAACATGTGTATGGGTTATTGATTTACATTTTTTTTTTCTATTTTTCTTCACTATTCGAATCTCAAATTAATTAACAGATAGAGAAAAATTGATGAACAACAAATAAATAAAATACTAAAAAATTAATATCGATTATTAATTCGAATTAATTCGAAGGGGGGGGGGGGTTTGGGTTTAATTTTTGAAAATAATTTTGACGGCTTAAATTTCCTTTAAAAAAATTGGACCATTTTTTTTATTAAAAGATGGACTCAAAACGAAAAACAAAGCCCCCTATACTTTTCGATCCGATTAACCGCTACAGAGATATCGTCGATTGAAAATTAAATATTTTCCAAAGTCGAAAATTATTCTATGGTCTAGTATTCCGCTATGTTGGCTCCAAAAAATCTAATAAAATTTGAGAGTTGTTTTTGGGATCAGACGATGAAATAAGCAAAGTTTCGGCCAAATCAAAAATGGTCAGGTTCACGCCATGAAAAAGATACGCGTTTTCCCCCACATATTTATTGTTGTCACTATATCTTCTAGTAGATTCATTTTGGCGGATAAAATAATGAGGAAAATAATATCAGTCGTATCAATAGACTCACCATTGGCACGAATGTATTTAGTTCGATATCGACAGTCTCTCGTTGAATATGGGTAATAGCCAATTGTACCGGTAATCGTTATGGTCAGCGTGGTTCCGGTGCGATTCTCAGGATCCATCATGCTGTCAGGTGCTCGGACCTTCCAATTGCAGTAAAACGACGACTCATTATAGGGCGGCGGTGGTGGAAGCAAACGGCCCGAAACGTCTTCGATAATGCCACCGCAGGCTAATATCGAAAATTAAAAATAATAATTTTTGATAAAAATAATAATTTTTTAAATAAAAATAATAATTTTTTTAAATAAAAGTAACAATTTTTTAAACAAAAATGATAATTTTTTTAATAAAAATTTTTTTTGGTTCCAACACTGAATGGTGTCCATTACAATTACAAATATTTTGTACTTTTGAAAATCAAATTTCTCACGACTAATTAAGGCGGTGTTATGGTCTAGAATTTTGAGAAACTCAATTTACACTGCGACCTCGATAATCGGTACCTCGATCGTTGCAATTGCAGGGTAGTGGGAGAAGCGCCAAGCCAATCGCGTCAGGCCGCCGTCAGCCACCAGCGGCGCAGAGACGGTTCTGTGCAATGTGCGCAACCTCACTTCTTGCAAGAGCCGGTCCCGACGGATTCCGATTATCGAGGTCGCAGTGTATTCCGATAATGCCACTGCAGGCTAATATCAAAAATTAAATCGATAAAAATATATCTTTTTTCAATAACAATTTTTTTTTGTCCCAATTCTCAATGGTTTTCATTACAATTGCCAATATTTGCTACTTTTCAGAATCAAATTTCTCACTACTAATTAAGGCGGTATTCTGGTCTAGAATTTTGAAAAACTCAATTTTTTCCGAGAATGCCACCGCAGGCTAATATCAAAAATTAAATCGATAAAAATAATTCTTTTTTCAATGAACAATATTTTTTGTTCCAATTCTCAATCGTTTTCATTACAATTGCAAATATTTTCTACTTTCCAGAATCAAATTTCTCACGACCAATTAAAGCAGTATTCGCTAGTCTAGAATTTTGAAAATAACAATTTTGTTTTTTTTCCATATTCTTAAGACTTAGACCTCTACGAATATATGGTCGAAAGGAAATTTGTTAATTCCAATAATTTACAAAGTTATGGCTATTTTAGTAACACCCGTCACGTTGGAGCGTAACTTTAAGGGAGTATTCTGGGCTAGAATTAAAAAAAAAACATTTTTTTGCATTTAGACCTCTAAGGATATATCCTCGAAATTTTTTTTTTAAATTCCAATAATTTATGGAGTTATAGCGATTTTAGTGACACCCGTCACGTCGGAGCATAACTTTAAGAGAGTATTCTAGTCCAGAATTTTTTGAAAATCTTTTATTCTTTTGCATTCTTAAAGTTTAGACCTTTGAAAAGATATCCTCCAGAGGAAATTTTTAAATTCCAATAATTTACGGAGTTACAGCTATTTTAGTGCCACATTAGCTACGGCGTTACGACGGAGCTCTTTACCGATTTACTTCAAATTTTTCACCAATCTTCAATGTATAACTCTTTATCGCCCCCTACCACTCTTGTATCAAAATTATTATTTTCATTATTGTTAAAAAATTAAATACCATGAAAAAAAGAGTCGAAAAACTTTTCTTTTGTTCAGACAGCCGCCATTCTGCTAAATTTTTGTTTCCGTTTTCTCTGAGGTACGAGCTATAACGACATTTTTATTAACTGAGAATCTTTTTTTTTTAATTTTGTAGCAAATCACTGGAAAGGCTGCAATCGTGTCAGCAAGCCGTTTTCTTACCCCCAACTTAACCAGCTTATAACTTATTTAATTTTTTTTTCTCGAATTTTTTTTCTATATTGTCAAAATATTAATAAATATATCGTAAAAAAAAGAATGATGCGAATATTTTTTGTTTTTTTTTTCATCGAGCTCGACAAAACGCTCAAAATGTATGTCCCTGGACTAGCCTTAATTTAACAATACCACCTTAATTTAACAATATATGTTGTTGTGATGACTTACGAGCAGGTGCTTCTGCCCTAAATTGTGCCTTAAGTCCACGATGTCCCGCATAATAATAGTACGCGATCGCCATGAAATTCGACGTACTCATTGCCTGTCGAGGACGCATTGGATCTCCATCAACCTTTATTCTCGAAGTATATCGTTTGTCATTGTAAAACTATGGACCAAAAAAATTAAAGTTATTCATTTTCTCAATCGACTGCTGCAATTGATTTTTAATGCCCTATTTTCACGATGAATTGAAAAAGGTGATAATTTTATCGATTGACGTTTTTAACGATGGAGGATTTTTTTTTCTTCATCCCATTTTCATAATGACATAATTGAACAGTTCGAACTCAAACTTTTCTAAAATTCTCCAGCCATCGAGCTAGAACTTTTCACGCAGAAAAATTGGGAAATATGAAATATCTTCAACTTTGAGAGAATCGCCGAATGGGTTAAAAAATTTTCCAGATGCAAAAAAATACTCAAAATATCCTTAGTTTCGAAAATTTCGAAAAAAATCGTGTGCAAACTTTTCACAAGAATAAAAAAATCATTTTTTTTCAAGCGGAAAAATTTGAAATTTGTCTGTAATTTTTTTTATCATTCGTTAAGCTTTCTCCAGGCGGATAAAAAAAATCAAAAAGCTGCATGCTCAAATTTCTAATTTGGGCACTTTATTTACCTTCGTTCTCTCAGTTTTATGATAAGGGGAAAATTATTAATCTGCTCATTAAACCTAATGACAATAATATGTAGCTAACGACGATTGATTACCATTATATTAGTCGCTTTATTGTTAACGTCATTGACTTTTATCGAGTCCATATCCAAAATATCCACCACGACCCGACTACCTTCCGGCACGGTTATGCTCCACTCGCAATATCTGTCGAATAAATTTAACGAAATATGATCGAGTTAATCATCTTTTCTTCAATGAGATTGGAGCGCTTTATACTATCGTCAAATCTATGTTAAATTTTAGGAATCATCTTTACAAACATCCGTGCATTCCCACACAGCACAAAAGTCAGAAATACTTCCTCGCGAACAAGTTTGATCTTAAGAGGCGGCTAAATACCATTTTTAATCAATCCCTACATTATCGACGTATCATTGTCGTCCAGTCTTTCTCCGACAACCGTGGATGAAAATTAATTACATTTTGACAATTAAGAGGGGGATAAATTAATCAACAATTAATTATCAATTGAGAGGCTAAAAAGCGTTACAACAAATGCCAACGAACTCATTCGAGCCCCCTAAATATTCCCGTAGTAAAAAACTCCATTGAATCGCCAATGGCAACCAATGGTCCTCATACGACTCCATTGGACAATGAATGGGGACCCATTGAGTTTTCCGCATTTTTCAATGGCGTATAGGAACGACCATTGATCAGTGAATGGGTATCCATTGAAAAGTCACCATTGCCCAATGACGTCCATTGGACAGCAAATGCGGATGAACCGAATGATCACCATTACTCAATGATGCCCATTGGAAAGCAAATGCTGATGGACCGAGCCATCAGCATTGCCCAATGGTGTCCATTGGAAGGCAAATGCTGATGAACGAAATGATCAGCTTTACCCAATGATGTCCATTGGGAAGTAAATGCGGATGAACTGAATGATCAGCATTACCCAAAGATGTCCATTGGAAACCGCGTCGCGTTAGTTCCGAGACTTGGCGCGAGATGTCGCAGGACGGCAACCCGCTGAACTCCCATACGGATTATGCGAAGAGTATGCTTATCTAGACGATTGTGAGCACGGAATATTAGCAGAAGTCGGTGTCCAAAAAATCCATGCAAGGAGTTCTTGCCGACTGATGCCCATGGGATAATCCCTATTCCGTTTGAAATGGGGAAGTCAATCCTCATTGGAAAATCCCTATTCGATTTCAAATGGGGAATTCAATGGCGAAAATGTCCTTGGGCAATTCGGCATTCATCTCCATTGGTCATTTTGGCAATGGAGAATAAATGGCGATTTTTCAATGGTGACGAATGGAGTTTTTTACTATATGAAAGAATCTCAATTGATTATCGCCATTTATTCCCCATTGCCTACAAAAACCAATGGAGATGAATGCCGAATTGCCTATGGGGATTTTCTTCATTGAATCCCCATAGGATAATCCCCATTCCGTTTCAAATGGGGAAGTCAATCTTCATTGGAAAATCCTCATTCGATTTCAAATGGGGAATTTAATGGCGAAAATCCCCTTAGGCAATTCAGCATTCATCTCCGTTGGTTATTTTGGCAATGGGGAATGAATGGGGATTTTTCAATGGCGACGAATGGAGTTTTTTACTACGGGTTATAGGTTACTCGTCAGAATCCATGGTGCTGCCCTCACTCGCACGTCCGTGAACTACATTTCGCCATTTCGTTTTTTAATGAAACTACAATTTATCGATATTTATCTCTTGATGCGCCATCCAAACTTACGGCGTGTCATTTTGATAAAATAATGTCGAAAACGTCTTGATATTTGTATCGTGGCGTTCTTCATGGAGCCTCACTCTTGGTTTTACCCGAAATGCAGTAAAAGTTTAATAATTTAAGTTTTTCAATTACAGTTTCTTGGTGGTAAATGAATCTGTACATTTTTTTTTTGTTTTTCGAAAAAATTTTAGTGAGGCTCCATTCCTGCCATTCTTCTGATGATGTTGTTAAAATTTTATTCAATTCCATCCATTTGTATAAGAGCAAGTTTGGATGGCAATTTCGAGGTGTTAGTGTCGGTATTTAGCCTCCTCTTAAGAACTTAAAATTCGGGCTTAAGTATTTGGTATTTTTATGTAAACGTTTTCTCCAATAAAAATGATGAATTCATTGTCAAAAATCGTTATTTTTCATTTAATTTCATGTATAATGTATAAAATATTATTGTTTTTTATCAAAATGATGTCAAAGCTGCACTTACGATGTGGATCTTTGACGTAAGTTGCATTTCAATGCCTCTCCAAAGTAGCCCCACATTCGGGGTTACTTTAGCTTTTTTTTTTTTCTAAATATATAAAATTGTGAGGGTCTAGTGGGGCTTGCTATTGTTATACATTTTATAGCCAAAGGACACATTGTTCTGTTCGAGCAAAAAAAAATTAATTTTGGACGTTAAAGAAAAGTTACGACCAAAAAACTTCCGAAACACGAACAAAGTAGTGCATGATTTTTAAAAAAATCATGCCTTTATCTGAAGGACGGATATGAGGTTCTTATTTTAAGTACTAACCGACTAGCTGTCGCCGGATTCGGAAAACCGATGGTTTTAAACTCGCCTGACATCCCGGTCAATGAACCACCGCAGCCTGTCAAAAGAAGTCAACATATTTGGTCTGACAAAAATAATTGTCATAGATAGTAAATAATAAATAATAAATAATAAATAATAAATAATAAATAATAAATAATAAATAATAAATAATAAATAATAAATAATAAATAATAAATAATAAATAATAAATAATAAATAATAAATAATAAATAATAAATAATAAATAATAAATAATAAATAATAAATAATAAATAATAAATAATAAATAATAATATAATTAATAATGAATAATAAAATAATCATAATAATCTGTCAAAATAATTGGGCTGACAAAAAAATGATGCAGATGACATTTTTTGAAAAATCGAAAAATCTCACTCACTATCTCGACTGGCTGTATAAGCCAGGCTGAATCCACGGTAATTTCCGTTTGTTCTGTTATCACTGTGAAACACAACTATCGCCTCATTCGAAAGAGTTTCCACTGGTTCTGGCTTATTCGTTCCGCACCAACGCAAAGGGCCTGCCGAATTTTCTGCAACTTTTTTTTTGTTCTTATTTTTCTTCAATGTTCATTCGATCAGAAATTATTAGGGAAAGGTGGCTGAACTTATCAACATGGTAAAATGATCCCTACTGATTTTATTGAACCTATACTGGGTTTCTAAGGCTCACCGTGTAATTCGTACAAAACGGAAATTCTGTCGACTAATCCAAAGTGAGTGCATTCTGCACATTTAAATTGTTTATGTTTTTCTTGTTTTTAGTATTTGGCTGTTATTGACACTTATTATAGTTTCTTTAAAATGGATGATTTTATGTTGAATTGATTCAAATCGTTTTAGTTGAGTTATTTTTAAACATCAGATGCTCGGGGATCATTTTACCTCAGATAGGCGGGATTTTTTGTCTAAGGGGGCGGGGGGGGCAAAATTGATTGATTGAATTGTTTGAAAGAATACTTAAGTCTTAAAAATTGAAAGTTCACCTACTTGAACTTCAACTCCTGAAAAATGTTGAAGTTCAACTACTTGAACTTCAACTACTGAAAAATGTATTGCCCATACAGCCTCAGCTAAAAATTGTATCTGATTGAAACTTACGTACTTCGTGATACAATAAAAATCTGAAAAAAATCAGCAACATTTGGCATGCCATAAACAACAATAATCGATTATAACATTGCCCAAAAGTTTTAAATAAATTGTTTAAGCAAATAATTATTCAACGATTTCTGGGTAAGTCATTTTTTTTCTTCAACAAATCGAATGCCTAAATTTTTCTGAACGCAAATGATTTTTTTCAGAATTTTCTCTCTATTTAAAAATATTATTAAAAACATTCGGAAATACAAACAAAAAATGGACAATTTTGTATATGTTTTTGCATACAGGTTTGTCGTCGGCTTTGAAAAGTGTCAAAGACACTGGGCCAAAAACTACATAAATACAGCCATTCTGAAAAAATTTAAACGGCAATTTCGAAATAGAGAGAAAATTCTGAAAAAATTTATATGCGGTCAGAAAAATTAACGCATTCGATTTGTTTGAGAAAAGAAATAACTTGCCGTAAAATTGTTGAATAATTATTTGTTTGAACAATTCATTAATAACTGTTGGGCAATATTATTATTGGTAATTGTTGTTTAAGGCGAATGTTGTTGAATTTTTATTGTATCACGAAGTACGGATATTTCAATCAAATACAATTTTTGGCTGGGACTGTACAGGCCAGACATCCTTAATCCACTATATTGATGGAAAAAATTAAATCTTGATGCTTTAAATTGAAAAATAATTTTTTTTTCTTGAAGGGATCATTGTGGACACGATTTCCCTAAATAATTGAAAAAATAATTACAAAAATGACAAATAAATCAATATCGATGGTATGAAAGATGCAAGAGGAAATAATTTTAAGCGACAATTTATGTATTTTGCATAGGCAAAACAATTTTTATGTCTTACCGGTATTGTTGCTGCTTATTTTTGCGCTGATGCCCACGTAATCGGTAAGCTCGCATCGTCTCAGGTTTGGCAGATGAATATCCCGAAATTCAATTTTAAGGGTATGTTCAGGGGGACCGGCGATCCACCAACCGCAGGACAGATTGATCGGATACATCGAAGGATAATTTGGTGATTTTACGACGCCCTTTCTACCCCGCAATATTCCACCGCACACTTCTGAATATAATAGCATTGAAATAGTATCATTGGCAATCAGAGTACACTGAGAAAAAAGTTCAGTTAAAACAACTACATCCATTTAGTTGAAAAAAATTTAGTTGATTCAATATTAATTTGTTTGAAATAATGAATCTATAATTAATTCGACAAATAGATTTGGTTAACCATAAGATATGAACGAAATTATTTGTTCAATTTCCAGATACAGTTGAATCCAATTTACACGTTACTGAGTCACTGTACAGAAATATTTCGATGATTTCTAGTATATTTTAACCAAATAAATTTAGCTGTAACAAAAAAACAATTCGTATTTTCAATCACACCATTTATTTGGTACAAACATATTTATTTGATTGAACTGAAACTTTGCCCATTCGAGCAACGATTTAACCGATTTAACTAAAACTGTATCTTTGTTGAATTACCAAAATGATCTCGTTGAACGTCCGGAAACAAATATTTGGTTGAGTCAAACAAATTTTTGCATTTTCAACCAAATTTTTTTCTTACTGTACTCATCGTTCCTCTTTTTCGTATTTACGAATACAGTGGATGCTCCCACAACTTAACGCTTCGGGACCGGAAACGCTCTCATAACTTAACGTTCCCCTCATTCTCCCACTCTCGTGTTTCAACGCATGCGTACTGCCTTTTTTCATTGAAGCATGCGTAGAACGAGCGCGCGAAATTCAACCTCAAATTCGTACCTACGCATTATAGACATACATTTCGAAATCTTACAGCGATATATATTTTGCAAATTTTTTGAAGATTAATAAGAATTTAATGTTAATAACTCTACACTGAAAAAAAAGATGGTTGAATCAACAAAATCTTTTGTCAAATACGTTCAACTAGATAATTTAGTTAGTACAATTCAACATTTTTTTGCCTGAATAATATTTTAGTCAACCGAAGCGCAGAATTGTTCAAAAAACTAAATATTTAGTTAGACCAAATAAATATCTAGTTGAACGTATTTGACAAAACGTTTTGTTGATTCACACAAATTTTTTTTTCAGTGTAGATGAAAAGAAATGAACAGAAAATACATTTATCCGATTGTTGGATTGCGCGGGATACATTTTCTAGAAAATGTTATACAAAGTTGCATATATATATATACATGATACATGCATATACATACAAATATTCTACGGAAATTTCGTTCTTTCTGGCAAATAAAGATTCTTGTTTTTTCGAGAGAACGACTATTCTTGAACACGTAGTCCTATAAAGAGGCGTGCGTGTCTTGCCCCATCAATCAGTCATTTTTACCAAAATCGTTATCTTGTATTATTTATCCACCTCACGCACATTAATTACACTTAAACTAATAGTAACGCTTAATAAATCGTACGTAATTGAAGAAAAAAAATGTGACAGTTGAGGTTATGTTGCCCTGTGTCAAATTTCCGCAGCTCGGCAGCTGAGTTTGGAGTGGGGAGAAAGCGCGATAGGGGTCGTTAAGTTATGGGAGCGTGTTGCCATGGTAACGCGTTAAGTTATGGGAGCCGTTAAGTTATGGGGGGTTAAGTTGTGGGAGCGTCCACTGTAATCATGGAGAAACGAATGAACAAATTCAAATATAATTATTTCTCCAACTAACCACTGGTTGTAATAGCCGCGTTGAAACCGTTTTTCGGATCAGAAACTTCGGTGTAAAAATGAACGTACATCATATTTCCGGTCGTTGTCATACTACTCGGTGCTGTTCCTCCACAAAATCTACCCATGAACTTGGAATGTTCCGTTCCACCGTCTCTAATCTCGACGTACTCAAGTGTACAACTGTACACGGATGCAACGATTTTTATTTTTATTTTTATTTTATTCTGTCATCTTTTCTTTATTTAGTTATCTAATTAAATAAGTAATTATACAGGTCGTCACAAAAGTAAGGGACCGGCTGAATATTTTCTCAGCTAAGATATTTTTCAAAAAGGTCAAGGTCAGTACAGTACAGTAACTTTTTACGAAGATTTTAATGGTGACCTTAATTTTGACCTTGACAATTACCTTTAAGGTTATTTCAAGGTCAACTCTTTAAAAAATGGAAACCTATATTTTTGCGTACTGAAATCAAACTTATTCCGAAAAAATGGATTGATTTTTTCTAAATCTTTTAATGTAAATGTCAATTAAAAATACAGGTTTCCATTTTTTAAAAACAGTTGACCCTGAAATCACCTCGAAGGACATCGTCAAGGTCACTACTAAATGCGCCTTATTCAAAATAATAGCTTTGCTCTTTACGAGAGAATTTGAAAAGCTTCTATTCCCAGAGGTATCAATACCTTGTTTAAATTTAATTGGGTTCAGACCTTGAAGGTCAAAATTTACCTATGACCTAAGTACATATTTGAACGTGAAATTTTCCGCTCTATCGTTTGCCGATGTCAAAAAAGGGGTTTCCATTTGAAAAAACAACCTTGAAATGACCTTGAAGGTAATCATCAAGGTCAATATTAGATAACCATTAAATTCCTCATAAAAAAATACTACAAGAATGACCTTGAACTTTTCGAAAAAATTTTAATTTACTGATAAATATTCATGAAGATATTTGCTGAAAGGCAGCCTTTTGTTTATGGAAGGGAGTCATATGTTGGCTATACTTTTCTTTTGATAGATAACAATTTTTTGTATTCATAATACAATTTAGCAGACGATAATTTAACAAATTTATACATACTTTGTGCTCGATGTAAGATCAAATCGCTCCGTAAAGTGGAGGGACATTCTCTCTCCTCCGGGGACCATAAAAGTCCAGAAACACTCGGAAAACGGTGGCGGTATATTTGGATAATTTGGCGATGTGAATTCGAAAGGTGCCGAATTTTCATTTATTACAAATGATCCGCCACACGCCATGCTTACTTCTCGCCATGTCATTTTGAAGTTAATTAGCCATTTCTCACCGGTCGCTTTTACGTATAATTTGTTGCCGGTTGTCTCGAGACTCGCTGGTGGTTTATTGCGATCGCAATATTTGCCGGTACCCAAAAACGGAGAATCGATACCAGCACCGTTTTTCAACTACAACATTTTTTTTGTCATCAAAAATAAATTGACATTTGTAATCCTGGTGAATTGTGGTAATTTCCGGAAAATCATTTTCCAAGAAAAATCCTTCTTCATGACCTTTCATTGCTTCAAGATAATTTTTATAATTTTCTTTGCGAATGACCAATTATCTTCGGGGAATAATTTTTCTTACAATTGGAATAATTTTTATGCTTTGCCGAATTCGATGCATTTTTGGGTAACAGGAAAAATAACCCCCGGAAAATTGTCCCCGGAAATTTGGCCCTATTATCGATTAAAACGTCGAACTGTTTCACAAGAACTGTACAATGACCACAAAAAATTGAAGTTTATCAGTTCAGTGATTTTCGAGATATTTTGGGTACCATTTTGAAAAACGTTGTTTTGGGAAAAACAACTTTGTCATTTTTTCGAGTTTTTACTTGAAATTTTCACCAGACGTTCTTAACATATCTTTAAGAAAATGGAAAAATAGAAAAGTCGATAACCTGACTAGGTTCGGCGTGTAAAACGCATCAAGACAAAAAATTTGCTTTTTTTTAAATTTGGTACGATAAGAATTGGCTGAGTTATCAATGTTTTTAAAGTTGACCAATGACGGCTGGCATCTAGGAGAAATGCCGCTGGTGGGGGTTTTTACGCCACGCCCACCGTTACCCCCACCACGCGGCTCACCAGTAGCATTGCTCCTTGATTCTAGCCGTCATTGGTCAGCTTAAAACAATAATAACTAAGCCAATTTTGGTCGTATAACAATTTTAAAAAAAGCTAATTTTTCGTCTTGCCGCGCTCTACAAGGTGAACCTAGTCAGATTATCTAGATGCTTACCACCCTGTATTCGCCCTGAACGAGAGAAGCCTCGTTGATCGTCGATGGAATGCCTGCGGATCCTGAACTGTTTCATTCGAATAAAAATAACGTTTGCATTCGCTTATAAGCGAGTTTTTGGGGTTTTTGTGCTGTTTGAAGCTTCGAAGTTTTACTTGCACAACTTACAAAATTTAAAAAAGTTTTTTCTATTCGAATAACACAGTTCAACAGACATTTTAACCGATACTAGGGGCCAATTTTCCGGGGACCAATTTTCCGGGGACCAATTTTCCGGGAACGAATTTTCCGAGGACCAATTGTCCGGGGACTATTTTTCTAGATTCGTATTTTTGATAATTGTTCTTACCAATAAATAATTATCCTTACAACCGGTGTCCTCTTCAGCGTGGGCCATGAAATTTTCAAAACTAACCGCTATTGTTCTACCTGGTTTTACCGTTATGTTCCATTCGCATTTCAAGTCCCACAATCGAGAATCGAACATTGCAATCGTTTCGTTGAGATCTATGACTCCATTTGATCCCGTCAATTCACCGCCGCAGTCTGTTCAATTAGACATTGAAATTAAGGCAATTGAAAATAAACAATTTTTTTCCATTAAATCGCCCATAAAAAAAAATAAAACGATCAATTTAAAGAAATTCGATTAAAAAACAACACACAGTTTTTAAAATCAAAGAAAAAAATATCTTTTAAAGTTATTGGTGAAGGAAGACCTCGCATGGAAGTAAATTTTAAATAAATAATAATTAAACAATTGATAGTAAATAATTGATGAGAATCAGTTTGAGAAAATATATTAGTAAATTATATATATTATTATATTATTAATATATTATTACATTATTTTTTATTCCACGTATGGAATGAAAAATTATTTGTTCAAATTTGAGTTAAGGGCTGAATTGAAAAGTTCGAAATAAAAATGAAGATTTGTATAACTTGAGGTTATTTTTGTTAGTCAAGTCAATAGAATACTCAAATTTAAAAAAAACTTTTGTGCACATTTTTAAAGAAGAACTAAACCTGAAGTGAATCTGAATTGCAAGGTTTAATATACATAGATTTAATATTGAAAAAAATATATACAGTGTCTTTAAAGCAAAATAACTCAGTTCACATCAATAAATCCACAGTTATAATCTGATACAATTTTTCTAAAGTCAAATTGTTACTTTAGTTTATTATTTTCAAAATATATTCCACAATTTCATTTACCGTTGGAGCTCAGTTTTTTAAAATTAAACAAATGGTTGTTATTTGTCAACCATGAATATTACCAAAAATATTGTATGGAAAATTCATAGATCATCTATTGAGAAATGAACTGAACTCTGGCTGGCCTAAATTGAACTGAGACTACAAATTTAGCTTCCCAAAAAACTGGGTAAAATATCTCGGCGGATTTCTTGGTGCAAACAAAGATATTTTTCTAAATTTAGAAATTTATTCAAACTAATCAAAAGCAAGTGGGTCATTCCATGTCAAATCGACCAAGAGTTGGAATCGACCCGTTTCAATTCCGATGAAATTTGGTCAGAAGTTTTCGTGTTCAATAAGACGAAGTTCCACCAAAGGAAAAAAAATTGAAAATTTTTTTTTTGAAGCTATGCAAAATTCGAAATTGCACAATTTTTCAAATCTGTCACGTTTATTTTTTAAATATCTTGAAAACTATTACAGTTACGAAAAATCGTTCTGAATTCGTTTTAAAGTGTGGGGTGTACTTGGGGTGTACTTGGCGTACTTGGGGCTACGGAAAAAAAATATTCCGAAACAAAATTTTGAAAAATGATGAATTTGGCGAATTTTGTACGTTCACAAATAGTAAAAATCCAAGTTCCATATTTCATTTTTAGTTTAATTTTTTTTATATAATATTTTGTACTGATCTTAAACGACCCTGAAATTTTCAGAAGGGTGTTTTTTTTTGTTTAAAAAATATAAAGGTTTGAATTTTTAAAAATCGTGCAAATCCACGACCAACATTAAATTTTTAGTTAAATTTTTTTTGTATAACACCTTGTATAGATCTCAAAAGATCCTTAAATTTTCAGGATGGTGTGTTTTTGTTTTAAAAATATAAATTTTTGAATTTTGGTAAAAAAAAATTTTTTTTTAATTGTCATCAATTGAAATTTTTACTGCTCAAAACTACGGAATAACATGATTGCTCAACTTTATTTAACTTGGAGGAAAAACAAAAAAAAATTTATTACCAAAATTTTTATTTTTGAAACAAAAACACATCATCCTGAAAATTTCAGGATCTTTTAATATCAGTACAAGGTATTATATAAAAAAAAATTGAACCAAAAATCTAATATGGAATTTGGATTTTCACGATTTATGAAAATTCAAAAATCTCAAAATTCATCATTTTTCAACATTTTTTTCGGAATATTTTTTTTTCGCAGCCCCAAGTATACTTTTCAAAACGAATTCAGAACGATTTTTCGTTACTATAATAGTTTTCGAGATATTTGAAAAATTGTGAAATTAAAAATTTTGAATAACTTTTGAAAAAAAAAATGTTTAATTTTTTTCCTTTGGTAGAACTCCGTTTCATTGAAAACGAAAACTTCTGACCAAATTTCATCGAAATTGAGAGGGGTCGATTCCAACTCTTGGTCGATTTGACATGGAATGACCCATGTATTAGAGCTAAGTTTTAATGAATGAAGAACAAAAGGGACAAACCTCTCCAGGCGATAGCTCGGAAGCCGGTTTTGTTGATATAATAGTCGGTCTGGAACTTGACGGTAATCTCGGATTTGCCAATGCTAACTACACTCGTGTCATTGGCGTAGCAAAGTTTGTTCAAGATTTGCAAATTTTCGGCGCTCGAGGAGAGACCATTGCCATTGTAAACCGAGATATAGTCACTGACGCATCCAAGTGATTCCTCCAAATCAATCGCATTGAAACGAATATTCAAATGATATCCGGGTGGTGAAGTAAGGACCCACATACAATTGAGATTTTCGCCATATCCATCGGGATAACCAGGCGAAGAGAAAGTCATCGTTCTATTCTCCCGCGATGTCATATCGTACTCGAAAACGCAATCGGAGACTGCAGTGACCATTTCAAAAATCATACCAAACACGGTTCATAAAAATAATATCGTACAAATAAAAAATGATAAATTTAAAGAAATTTTAATGGTTCGATAGTAAATGTCCCAATACCCGACCATCTAAGAGGCGACGAAAAAGTTGACTTGTTTTTCGCGTTCAAAAATAAACTATTTTCTATAACAACTATGACTGTTGGAAAGCTTGAAGCCTCTCGTTTCCAAAACACAGGGTATATTTGTTGCTACAATTAGTTGTTTATTCATAATAATCGAAAATACTAAGAAATGTAAATGTACCAGTACCCGACCACCCATTTTTCTATATGACCCAATATCCGACCACACATTATGACCCTATAACCAACCACTCATCTCTATGGTTGGGGGAAGGGAGGGGGTGAATTGAGAAAAATGCGTCGCTGCTCAGAGAATGTGTCACCGAAATTTTGAGGTTATGCACGAAAAATATACATGTCAGCGGATGTTCGGTTACTGGGACTGAACACAGTCGCGAGCAAGTGCCGATATCCGGACACATGGTTGGTTATCGGTACAAGATACATTTCGTATGTACCAATAACCGGACATGAAAATTAAGTACTTAAAACGCATTTTTGGCTAATTGAGACAACATGATCAAATTAGTGGTATCTTTCCGAATAAAAACAACTAGGCTCACTTCGAAAACAATACAAACCACTTCGAAATAGCTTCAATAAGATATCGCGATTCCTTAGTGCTTCAGCGTAGATATAATGGCTTCCGTGTCCCAAATAGTACGCTTGCTGTCACCTTTATCCAAAATTAAATTTACAGACGATTCTTGAACTATTTAAAGTAGTGTCGTATACGTAGATTATGAATCCTGGATATTAAATTAACTCACAGTTTAAGATTTCTCTTAAGAGGAGGCTAAATACCGACACTAATACATCGAAATTGCCATCCAAACTTGCTCTTATACAAATGGATGGAATTGAATAAAATTTTAACAACACCATTAGAACAATGGCAGGAATGGTGCCTCACTAAAATTTTTTTGAAAAACAAAAAAAAATGTACAGATTCATTTAGCACCAAGAAACTGTAATTGAAAAACTTAAATTATTAAACTTTTACTGCATTTCGGGTGAAATCAAGAGTGAGGCTGCATGAAGAACCCCACGATACAAATATCGAGACGTTTTCGACATTATTTTATCAAAATGACACGCCGTAAGTTTGGATGGCGCATCAAGAGATAAATATCGATAAATTGTAGTTTTATTGAAAAACAAAATGGCGAAATGTAGTTCACAGACGTGCGAGTGAGTGCAGCACCATGGATTCTGACGAGTAACCTATAATATTTAGGGGGCTCGAAGGAGTTCGTTGGCATTAGCTGTAACGCATTTTAGCCTCTCAATTGACAATTAATTCTTAATTAATTTATCCCCCTCTTAATTGTCAAAATGTAATTAATTTTCATTCACGTTTGTCGGAGAATGACTGGACGACGATGATACGTCGATAATGTAGTGATTGAATAAAAATGGTATTTAGCCTCCTCTTAAGTGAACGCTTAACTTGCTGATATATTGGTTCAAGTGGTCGTGTACTGGGACGTGGTCGGGTATTGGGATACTTACCTTTAAAAAAAAAATCGTTGAAATCTGAATTGGGCATCTTCATAATTAAAAAAATGTTCCTTGCTCTCTTAATAACGAAAAATAATGGGGAAAAAATGTACAAATGTCAATTTGCACGATTTTCCATTCGCTAGCTATCCGGTTAATAATACCAAGCTTGATTATATTTGATTAAGATTTACATCGATCACTGCAAAATTCGTAAGAGAATCCAAAAGTATTTTTTTTATTATTTCCGATTTTTTTTTTGTAATCAACCCTTTTCTGCAACATGTTCCAAATTTAATACAAACTGTTACCATGACCTTGTACCCACTACAAAAAAAATGAGCTAGATAGTCATACATCTTCAAAAGTTGGAGCGTTAGGAGTATTTTGAAAGTTTCGAGACTTGTAAAAAAAATTTTCAACCGAATCTGTTGAAGTAAAAAAAAACTAGATTCATTGAGTAAATCGAATTCGATGTGAGCTGTTTTCATAAACTACCGAATTTGTGCAAAAAAGAGTTTACTTTATGAGAAATCAAAAGTGATTCAATAGAAAAAAAAATATTAATAATCACGAGTCAGTGAATTTTTAAATTTTCAGGGTCATAGATATCCGTAAGTGGATATTTTTGATAAAATCTGTTTTTTAATTTTACTCCTCATGATTTTTCATACGAAAGAAAATAATTTGAGTCATTTGTATATACAGGGTGTCACATAAGTTACGGGACGGCTGAATATTTCCTCAGCTAAGATATTTTTCTAAGAGGTCAAGGTCAATTTCGTAGTAACTAATGACGAGGAATTCAATGGTGACTTTAATTTGGACCTTGACGATTACCTTCAAGGTTATTTCAAGGTCAACTTTTGGTTTTCAAATAGAAACCCGCCCCTTTTTGACATCAGCAATCGAAAAAACGAAAAATTTCACGTTCAAATGTGTACTTAAGTCATAAGTACATTTTGACCTAGAAGTTCCTCTAAAGTCAATTGAACTTCAACAAGGTGTGGATACCTCTGGGAATTGAAGCTTTTCACATTATTTTTTAAGGACCAAAGTTATGAATTTTAACAAGGCGCATTTAGCAGTGACCTTGACGATAATCTTCGAGGTGATTTCAAGGTCAACTTTTTTTTCAATGAGAACATCTATTTTTGTGTTCGGAAATCAAGAACGAACAGTTTTACATTTACATTAAAAGATACGGAAAAATCAATCAATTTTTTCGGAATAAGTTTGATTTCAGAACTCAAAAATACAAGTTTCCATTTAAAAACAGTTGACCCTGGAATTACCTCGAAGGTCATCGTCAAGATAAAAATTAAGGTCATTAAATTACTCATCAAAACCCAGTGAACACGTTATATTGCAGCAATGTAACATGGAAGTTACATGTAGCGCTGCAATGTTACTCCTATGTAACATTGCTGTTTTGTAACGTGCAAGTAACATGTTACGAAACATTTGTTACATGCAGGTTACATATCTGGTATATAACTTTGTTACATTATAGTAATGTAACATATGTAATATTGCGGCAATTTAACGTGCAAGTAACATGTTCTGTACCATTTGTTACGTGCAGGTTACATAACTGTTACATAACTGTTACGTAACTGTTACGTAACTGCTATATAACAATGTTATATTGCTGAGTAGGAAATTGTAACTTACATGTAACGTCTATGTAATGTTACATGTTACAAAGGTGACATTTCCGTGACATTGCTGCAACATTACTGTGTCCACTGGGAAGTTACTGCAAGAATGACCTTGACCTTTTGGAAAATAGCTTAGCTGAGGCAATATTCAGCCGTCCCGTTACTTATGTGACACCCTGTATAATTAGTTTCAAACTTACTCTTTTCCACGGTAGATGGTTTGTTCGTTTGTCGGGGAGTTTGGTACCAACGAAGATGGAACCAATCACCCTCTCGATAATAGTCACCGATGAATTTGATATACATGACATTGCTGGACGACGTAATTGGGCTTTCGGGTGGTGACAAACCGCAAACTGATGCAAGCTCTGCAGCTTCCTCGTTAAAACCGTCATATATCTGCAGTAAGTCACGAGATTTTTAAATTTATATATTTATTTTTAAACTTAACAGTGACATCAGAAAGATTGGTCCAAAAAGGCACAAAACAGATAACATTGTCGTTTACACGATTGAAAACCACAAAACCACGATTTTGCAAATGATAATTTAAAAAAAAAAAGCAAAAAAGTAACTCACGAGTAAATGAAGAATGCATGTCCAATTTATAAGTGGACAAATAATGGAATTATGGTTTTCCTCAATTATTAATAATTTTTGTAAATCTCAATATAATTGGCGATCTTTCGAAGCGTATTTTTCAACTCGACCGTGACATTCAAAAAATTGGTTAAAAAAAATGGAAAAAACTAGTTACTCTTTAAGTTTTCAGAATATTTTTCATCTGTTGCCATTTGCACAATTAGAGACCACAAAATCATGATTTTGTGAATAATAGTTTCAAAAAATAATTAACAAAATTATCGTTTCTTTTCTTATCAACTATTTTGTTCAAATCTCATTATAATTGTCAATTTCTCGAAAATATAATTTATTGCACTCCGTGCGTAAAGTGACCGCTTCTCGCACAGTTCGCTTCGCTGCGCGTGCGAGAAGCGGGCACTTTACGCACTCGTGCGATAAAATTTTGTACGATACTCGTGCGAGAAACTTTTTCTCAACTCGTGTGATTGCAGCATTCGCCTTCGGCTCATGCTGCAAACTCACACTCGTCGAGAAAAAGTTTCATCGCACTCGTATCGTAATGTACTATTATTTCACTACGTGCGTAAAGTGCCTACTTTACGCACGTAAAGTAAAGGTACTACATTTTAAAAATCGTGCGCATTTTCAATTTGCATGATTTTTTTAGCAATTTCGTTCAGTTACATTATTAATTGTTTTTGTCATCTAGTGTATTGGTGCTAAGAAAGTTAACTCAATAGCTGCTAAATTAGGAAAATTAGTGTTCACAAGTATTTTTCGAAAATTAAAAAAAAAAAAAATGATAGCGAACCTCTCCAGCGTTTTTCACCAAATTCAACACTAACTATTCTTTTCATCTAGTGTATTTGTACTAAAAATTGTAATTCGATACTTCTAAAAATGCGAATGTTGGAGCATTAACAAAATTTGTTTGCAAATTAAAAAAAAAAAATTAACCCAACGTCCCGAACGATTTTTCTGAAATTCAGTATTATTTTCCGTTGTCATTGAATGCATCATTATTTTTAAAAAATCAGCTCGATAGATGCAAAATGACAAAAGTTATAGAACTTACAAATTTTTTGCGAAAAATTCAATTTTTTTTTAAAACCAAACCTCTTAAGCGATTTTTCCCAAATTCAATTCCAACCGTCTTTATTATAAAGGATATCTGCATAGAAAGTTTCAGGTTGATAACTGCAAAATTACGAATATTAGAGGGCCCACAAACATTTTGCAAAAAATTAAAAGTCCCGCCAAATTGACAATTGTTTTGCAATTACAGAAAAATTTGCACTGTGTAAAGGGACATAGATGATCTACTTGTGTACCAAATTTCAACTCGATCGCTTAAACCGTTCTGCAGATATATCTATTTTGAGGCGACATATATATGAGGCATTCTCCGTCAACTCAGCCACTTTTTTTCGACCCTCTCAGATCCGTCCCATAACTTGCCACAGTTTAGTCCCACTTCAAAGTAGTCTACGATTTTTTTCAGATTTTATAAGCGGTGAATTAAGGATTTGCATATATTTTTTTCGAATCCATATAGCTTAAAACGGAGAGCATGTACAAACAAAATATTCCTACAAAAGAATTATGTTTTTCCATCCACTATTGAATGCAATATGTGCTATATTTTTATTCGTTCTGCGAAGACTATTTTCTGCAAAAAAAAATGAAAATTAATTTTTTCCACACGGTCCGGCACCTTTAATTCTGCTGTAAATTTGATACAATCCCTAATAGTATTAGTGGGACCTACAGAAAAATCCATAATACGGCTATGGATGTTTTTCGGGGTTAAAAAAATGTTATTCACATAACTTTATGTAATTTTTTCGTGAATAACATTTGTTTAATCCCGAAAAAAGCCGTATTGTAGATTTTTCTGTACGTTCCACTGATACTATCGGAGATTGTATAAAATTGACAGCAGAATTGAAGGTGTCGGACCGTGCGAAAAAAAATAATTTTCATTTTTTTTGCAGAAAATAGCCTTTGCAACATGAACAAAAGTACAACACATATTACATTCAATAGTTGATGGAAAAACATAATTTTTTTGTAAGAATATTTTGTTTGTACATCCTCTCCGTTTTAAGCTATATGGATTTGAAAAAATATATGAAAATCCTAAATTCACCGCTTATAAAATCTGAAGAAAAAATCGCAGAGTCTGCTTTCAGGTGGGACAAAACTGTGGCAAGTTAGGGGACGGATCTGAGAGGGTTGAAAAAAAGTGGCTGAGTTGACGGAGAATGCCTCATATCAAGTTTTAAAAAAATGTGATTTTTTGGTGTTTTGGGACATGTTGAACGCACTGACATGAAAATCTCGGAAAAAAAATTCCGAGAAAACAAAGCTTCCTTCGTGAGGAAGCAAAAAATAGCTTACCGTTACTTTGGACATGCAGAAGTCACCGAAATTTTCTATGTGAACATCGTCGAACACCAAACGGATTGCCATACCGAAATCGACGGTAATTCGCCAGGTGACGGGTTCGTCGTTTGTCCAAGGATGCGGATAAAGAGGGGAAGCTATTTCGCCACTGACACCGGTCAACTCGTTGCCATGAAGGAAATTGTACTCGGCAAGGAAGCCTTGTCCAGTGCCACTTTCATCGCTGTGAAATTTGATCCACAGCTTCGACGACGAAACTATCTCCCCCGGTGTTTCAGCGCAATAAGTTCCGATCAATTTTCCAATTCCGGAATCCTCGCGAATCTCGACGTAATCGCGATCACAGTTTGGACTCATTTCGAGCCCGAACATGCTGAATGTCAAGCTTATTCGATTACCGGGTGATGTTTTAAGCAACCAAACGCACTCGGCGTTTATGGGATAGCTATCGGGATAAAGGGGCGACGCTATGGAACCGGAAGCTGAGAGATATTCACCACCGCAGGCTGAAAATGAAATTCATGCATTATCAGAAAATTTTTATTTCAACAACGCACGTTTAGAGGGTGATTTTCTTTTATACGAGTTCCATTTGCTCTTAAACGACTTATCGATAGAATTAACCCCTTAAACAAGAGAAAAAAACCTCTGCCAAAATAATTAAGATATCAAATCGATAGTAATCAGAAGTAACTATACTGCACTGAGAAAAAAAGTTCAGTTGAAACAACTAAATCCATTTAGTTGAAAAAAATTTAGTTCATTCAATATTAATTTGTTTGAAATAATGAAACGATAATGAATTCAACAAATGGATTTGGTTAACCATAAGATATGAAGTGAACGAAATTATTTGGTTAATTTCCAGATACAGTTTAGTCCAATTTACATGTTACTGAGTTGCTGTACAGAAATATTTCGTTGATTTCTAGTATATTTTAACTAAATAAATGTTGCTGTAACAAAAAAACAATTCGTATTTTCAATCGCACAATTTATTTGGTACAAAGATATTTATTTGATTGAACTGAAACTTTGCCCATTCGAGCAACGATTTAACCGATTTAACTAAAACTTCCACTGTATCTTCGTTGAATTACCAAAATGATCTCGTTGAACGTCCGGACACAAATATTTGGTCAAGTCAAACAAATTTTTGCATTTTCAACGAAAAATTTTTCTCAGTGTAGCAAAAATTGAAGGAGCAAGAAAATTTTCCAAATTTTTCGGTGATTTTTTAAGTGAAAAATGGTCGTATCGAGATCATAAAAAAAGCATTCCAAAGCTCTAGGATTCTAGTTTTCAGATAATTTGGTCGAAAAATTTTGGCAGCTACGCTTCTCACGCAATCCTGAGAAATAGCGCGAAAATAAATTTTTAGAAATTTTTTACATTTTATTTTTTGGGCTCGGAATTTGTTTTCCCCGCTAAATCAATGCATAAACCAAGTAGCTTGTTTATCCGGCTCCAACTTCCGTTTTTATATTTTTTCTCTGCGTTGATTTCTTGCGAAGATACGTGACTTTGATTGAAAAAGGATCCTTTTGTTTTTAACCGGCAAAAAAAATAATAACAGAGCTAAAACCTCTGATATTCGTGTTATCTCTTTGAATTGTGAAACAAATTCGATAAAAAATCAATTTTTCCATTTTTAAGAAGAATACCCAATGTTTCGAAACAAAAACTTTGCTTCTCAATTTTTTTATTATTTTGAAATGGAAAAATTGAATTTTTTCTAATTTTTCTTACAATTCTACATCTATTACCGGTTGAATATGAACAAAAAATTTCAAAAGTTGAAAAAAAATAGTTTCAAAAATTTTTGAATTTTTTTTCAAATATAACCGGTAACAGATGCAGAATTGTAAAAAAAGTAAAAAAAAAATTCAATTTTTCGACACATCTGGTATTCATCTCAAAAATGGAAAAATTGATTTTTTTTTGAATTTGTTTCACAAATCAAAGAGATAACACGAATATCAGAAATTTTAGCAGCTTGGTCGATAAGGCAGATATCTGTAATGGAAAAATTGCTGTATCCGTGATTTCGTGACATTTTTTGGTAAAATTCCAATTGGTGAGTCTCAAAGAAGATGAAAATGGACCAGTCATTGATATTGGGTGTCCATTTAAGACACAGATTTTTAAAGGAATTCGTTCCAAAGAAAAATGTCGATAACGTTTAGTTGCATAAACATCCATTTTTTTTTGGTCGGCTATGAAGTCTTTATCGATTGAAAGGGCTCATTCATCGTCATGAAGTTTGACTTTTTCTTACATTTTGATGAAAATTACAAACCTGTATTGAGAACGGAGTACGTAGCACCGAATCTTGAATTTGCACCGCCATAGAGGGCATAAAGATGAATGGTCAGAGCTCTACCGGAACTCGTTATTGGCGGTGGAACTTTGTTACTACACCAAGTGCCAAGAACAGGACCTTCCGTGCTATCACCCTCATAAATACGCACATAATTCTGTTCGCACTCGGGGTCCCAACTCAAGCCATCGGCATTCAGGTGCACAAAATTGAAGGTTACATGATCCGCTGTAAAATTTTCAAAAAATCATCAAACTATGTTCTATAAATTAGTGAAGAATTTCAATCAATAGATTTCTTCTCTAACCAAATTTAACATGATTCACAATCCAGAATCAAAACCTCTGAATTTCTAATGATGGATTCAAATAGAAATTCACATTCTCCAATTTAGTTAATAATTTTAAGGATTGATTGTCGATCACAACAATTTTACATTTGGTAATCGAACAAAAAACAATTTGACATATCACGATTATATCTCTATCACAAATATCTCAATCTGAAAAAAATTTCATCCAACTTTAAGTTTAACTTTACCAAATGAAAATCATGGAATAAAGCTTAAAAAACGATACAAACGTAAACTTGGGAGGTTTCGCCATGGAGAATGAAAACTTTGGAGAAATATGTTTACTGCAGAGTTGTAAATAATGCATTACTATGATAATGCATTACTGTATTTATTACCCATAACACTGCAGAATGTGAAATGGATAAGTGTACCATTACAATTAAAAAAAGTAATGTGTAATGGATGCATGTCCCATTACAAATAAAAAAGTAATGTGCAATGGATGCATGTCCCATTACAAATAAAAAAGTAATGTGTAATGGATGCATGTCCCATTACAAATAAAAAAAGTAATGTGCAATGGATGCATGTCCCATTACAAATAAAAAAGTAATGTGTAATGGATGCATGTCCCATTACAAATAAAAAAGTAATGTGTAATGGAGGCGTGTTCCATTACAAACAAAAAAGTAATGTGTAATGTATGCACGTTCCATTACAAATTACAATTTAAAAAAAAAGTAATTTGCAGTGGAGAATATTCAATATTCCATTACAAATCGAAAAATTGCCGTATTAGAAACTTGCACATTGCTGTCTCATTATTTTATTTCGCTCACTAAAAGTTCACCCACAATTATCACAAATGATCCATAAAGTTAAAAAATAGAAACAAAAAAAAGACAGTTCATCGTTAAATACGAAGTACGAAAATGTACTCAAACCCAAAAATTATCCAACTTTATATTGAACTTGCTTTTACACGCTGTAATTATAAGCAATCTAATAAAAATTACAAGTTACTGATACAAAATTTGTCGCTTTATTGAATCCCTAAATAATATGCATGTTCTTTTTTTTAACTCTATGGATCATTTGTGATAATTGTGGATGAACTTTTAGTGAGCGAAAATTGTAATTTGTAATGGAACGTGCATACACTACACATTACTTTTTTATTTGTAATGGAACACGCATCCATTACACATTACTACTTTCATTTGTAATGGAACATGCATACATTACATATTACATTTTTATTTGTAATGGAACACGCATCCATTACACATTACTTTCGTAATTTGTAATGGAACATGCCTACATTACACATTACTTTTTTATTTGTAATGGAACATGCCGCCATTACACATTACTTTTATATTTGTAATGGCACATGCATCGATTATACATTACTTTTTTTATTTGTAATGGGACATGCATCCATTACACATTACTTTTGTAATTTGTAATCGAAAACTTGTTCAATACACATTGTTTAAAGTAATGGGTAATGCATTACTTTTATGTAACTATTTTCACAACTCTGATTTACTGGCAGAGTTTAGTAGACTTATGAAGGCATAGAATTTGAATTAGGTAGAGATATTTGGGCAACGTAAATTTAGGTAGAAATGTTTTTCAGGAAGGTCATTTTGGTAGAGTTGTGAAGTCATTCTTGAGTAAAGAAATTTCGGGTACAGATGTGTTTGAGTGAAGAAATTTTGGGTAGAAATTTTTAAATGCTATTCGCAAGCTGGTAAATTCTGTACCTGGATCTTTAGCGATGACAATCCAAGTACAGTTTATTGGCTCGTCGCTTATGTGAAGAAGTGACGAAGTTTGGAGTGTTCCAGAACCTTCTGTGATCAGACGAGCGCCGCAAGCTTTTTTGAAATATGCTTGAAAGCCTTTCGATGTAATGAGACTATCACTTCTCATAACGACAAGCATCGTATCTCCAGACGAGACGATCGGTTGGGGCAAGTCACTTCTGCAGAATGTTCCGAGAAGCGTGTCATCTTTCGAAGCTCCATCGAATATCTGTAACGGACAAATTATCTTTGCTTAAAATTGAATAAATTACATGAACAGCGGGAATTAATTCTATAAAGAGTTCAGATGAATCGAAAATTTGTCGATAGCATCATCCTAATTTTTTTTTATCGTTTGCCAAGACTTGGTAACGAGCAATTTACTTACCCCTTGTATAATAAGTAAATCAATTATAAGTTTGGCTTGAAGAAAGTGGGTGGGGGTCGAAGAGTCGACTAACCAATATTTCGAACGGCCGAAATCCCGAATTTCACGATTACGAGCGTTCGAATAACGAAGCGCCGAAATCCCGAACGCCAAAAAAGCGAAAGCGCAGAGAGCCGCCCCATGCGTAAGAGAGAGAGAGATGCGCCTCCTCTCTCTCTTACGCATGGGGCGGCTCTCGCGACTTTCTCTTTTCTGGCGATCGGGATTTCAGCGCTTCGTTATTCTAACGCTCGTAATCGTAAAATTCTGGATTTCGGCCGTTCGAAATATTGGTTAGTCGACTCTTCAACCCCCACCCAAGAAAGTTTAACGAACGATGGAAAGAAATTGTAAAAGAACGTGCGTTTTCTTTTATTTTACAAAAATTTTATAATCCCCAAAATTTACAAGTAGTTCTTTTCAAGCATCCTAATTTTTTTTTTATCGTTTGCCAAGAGTTTTTAACGAGCAATTAACTCTTGTATAATAAGTGGATCAAATGTAACTTTGGCTTGAAGAGAGCTTAACGAACGATGGAAAGAAATTGGAAAAGAACGTGCGTTTTCTTTTATTTTACAAAAATTTTATAAACCCCAAAATTTGCCAGTTGTTCTTTTCAAGCTCAATATCAACAGTCCTTATCATTTGATATATTTATTAGCAAAAAATTAAGCTCAATTAAGCTTTGAGATTAAGAAATTTAGAGCATCTACGAATGTTATCTGAATTTTTTTTAACTTTGTTACAATCAATTCCTTAAACAATTTTTTCAGAACTAAATACCAATTTTTGTCGTCACTTGGTAAATTCTTGCAAAGAAATCAGAATAATAGTTTAAAAATAACAAAAGTTAGAACATTCACAAGCAATTACCATTATTTCAAAAATTCTTTCATAACTGAAACCCTCAAACGATCGTTTAGAAATTTAACTGCATTCGCCCTTATTATTAGAAGCATCTGCACGAAAAATTTCAGTTGATGACTGCGAGTTTACGAAAGTTACAGGATCAGCAGACATTTTACGAAAAATTTAAAATTCTCGAAAAATTGACAATTGCTTTTTAATTTCGACAAAATTCGCAGTAAAGATGGGTCATTCCATGTCAAATCGACCAATAGTTGGAATCGACCGCTTTTAATTGCGACGAAATTTGGTCACAAGTTTTCTTTTATCATAAAATGAAGTTCTACAAAACGAAAAAAAAAAAAATTCGAAAGTTATGCAAAATTCAAAGTTTCACCTTTCTTTCAATTTTTAAGTTTATTTTTTTAATATCTCGAAAACTATTATAGGTACGAAAAAATCGTTCTAGGTTCGTCTTGTATTTCTATAAGTAATATACATGTGGGGCATTCCATGTCAAATCGACCACTTTTGAACCTAACCCCTTTCGATTTGGCTGAAAATTTTTGTCTTTTTTCTACCCAATTAAAAACATTCTTTCAGGAAATTTTCAAATTTTTTTACTCAACCCTAAAACGTTATGAATTATTTAAAAAAAAGGCTTTTGTTTTTTTCCAATAGCTATAACTTCTTCAAAAATTGACTAATCGGGACGTTTTTTTTCGAAAATTTTCGTCTTTAAATGTATTTTTCGAAAAAAAATACAACAAAATTTAAGATATTAAAATCTATGAATATTTTCACTTTTGTGATAAAAGAATTTTGTATGATAAAAGAAAACTTCTGACCAAATTTTATCGAAATTGAAAGGGGTCGATTCCAACTATTAATCGATTTGACATGGAATGACCCATATAGACATTAAATTTCAATTCGATCATTCCAAATGTCCTTTAGAGGCATTAATTTGAATTTGTTACATCTGAAACATACACACATACATATCAGGGCTTTTTTTATTGTCACGGTGTTTTAATTTAATTTAATCCTCAGTGGTCACACTTATCTGGGTCGATTTGACCTTGTCCATTTTTGTACAAGTATTGTGACCAAACTGTCGGTAGGAAAAATCTTAAAAAATTACAGAACATCCTTCAAACATTCTAGTTGATGTACTGAAAATTATTTTACAAAAAATCAATTGTCTATATATTCTAAAAAATTCATAAACAAGAAAAAGGAAAAGTAGCCGTGGGGTCGTTTTGACCTCGTGTGACCACGGAAGGTTAAACCCAATATAACAAATCTCAAAAATTCATGTTATTTGCTCCTCTCCTCTAAAACTCCTCTGATAAAACAGCAAAAACGACAAAATGATTCTGATAATTTGAGCATGATAATCCATAA
This sequence comes from Alloplasta piceator, assembly GCA_946863875.1. NCBI lineage: Eukaryota > Metazoa > Arthropoda > Insecta > Hymenoptera > Ichneumonidae > Alloplasta > Alloplasta piceator. The sequence goes on from OX333074.1 coordinate 43,883,304, forward strand.
ATTACCTTGACGTAATCGTCAGTGCAGTTGGTCGTGTCCTCGATATCGAAATCCGTGAAAGTAAGATTGACGACGTGCGATTTGTCGACCCGAACGAGCCACTCACAATTCTGATTGTTCGGATAATTAAAAGGGTAATTGGCCGAATGTATGATACCTTGGTCAGCTCGGAAATTTCCGCCGCAAGTGATGTCGACGCTCTTGTAAGTGGCTTTGAAGCCACGTCCGGCGAATGAAAAATCGGCGTGAAACTTGACGAACAATTTGTTCGTTGTACTCGTGTATTTGATTGGTCGATCGGCGTGACAGAATTCGGCCAGTTTTGGCGCATTGGCGTCAGATCCAGCGTACAAAATGACCTTGTCGTAATTGCAGCCAGTCACCTTTTCCGTATTTACATCGGGAAAGGTTATTTCAACGCTACTACCGTGATCGACCTCGATCAGCCATTCGCAATCGATATTATCAGGATACGCATGTGGATAATTGGGCGAAGTGAATTCACCTGTTGGTCTTTTAAGGTGACCTCCGCAACCGACGATGTACCATTCGACACGGAATCCCTTGTAATTCAACCAACGATCGGTGACAAATTGAAGGTAAACCTGATTCTGGGTCGAAGCTATACGTCCAGGTAGATTATCGTGTCCACAAAAGGTACCAATTTCCGTATTCGCCGAATTCTCATCGCCCTCTCGTATCGTCAAATAATCCAACGAACAGCTGTTGGTCGCTGACATTTCCTCCAGCTCGAAGTGGGAAAATGTCAGATTTATCTTGTTACCAAGCGGCGCGTCGATCTTCCAAGAACAATTCATATTTGGTGGATAATTGTTCGGGAAATTTGGCGATTCGATTACACCGTCAAAACCGTGAATCTCGTTGACGCACACTTTAAAAACAAAAACAATATCGTTTCTTCACTTGATTTGACATTTTTTCAATAGTCGATGAAGCTTTTTTCATAGAGGAGAGGTGTCCAAAATGATCACTTTAGGTGAAATGGTCCCTACTGATGTTTTTTGGACCTCAGCGGTTTCATTCAGCAAACGACAAATGCAATATGTTTCAAGCTTGTAAATATAGCGACCATGAGTTTTTATCCAAGGTGACTACATCATTGTCCACATTCAAAAGGCTTAATAGGGTGATAGTTATTTGAGCTTTGGCGAAAAAAGTTCGACGCCACCCCAAAAACATAATCAAGGTGTATCAAAAAAAATCTGTGTAAAGTTTGGAGGTGCTCGGAAAATTGGAACACGCGCCACCGAGCGATTGAAATTTTAAATGTAAAATAAGGTAAGTGTACCGAATATTGGGCTAGTGCCGAATACTGTTTGTCCAGTCTATTTCTTATTAGAATAAATTCAGCTTACGTTCAATAAATGTAATGTATTTTTTAGAATAATCTTCATTTAAGTAGTAGAATGCGGAAATAGACGAGCAAGTTAAATATTTCGCCAAAAATACATACCCCATAATTCGGTACATAGTGAGAATCGTGTGCACCGAATACTGTGGCCCATGTATAACCTCCCTTCGGACGACAAATGAGTACAACAATATTCGGGCCATGCCTACCCCAGTAATAGGGACATCTGTCAAAAGTGTAGAACAGCATTCGGAACATTTGCACATGCACGCATTTTCAAAATTACAATTAAATAATATAAATAATAACAAAAATGAGGTGGGCATTCGTTAGCTGAGATTCCATGCTTTCCAACAATACCAATACTTTTTACCCTGAGACAATTTTAAATAAAGATTTTCCTCTGTTAATGGCGAGCCAAACTTAGGTCCCCAGTAATCGGGACACTTACCTTACATGTATTTATCTCACGCACCAATGATTTTTTTTCCGGCGATAATATTAATAAGAAAAATTCGAAACTTGGTACACTTATTGTGCATAATATAGTATACGAAAACAAATTTTTTCTCTGTAGAGGTGCCCAAAAAACATTCAAATCTTCAATCGCCCGGTGGCGCGTTTTCCAATTTTCCGAGCGCCTCCAAACTTAACACAGATTTTTTTTGATACACCTTGATTATGTTTTTGGGGTGGCACCGAACTTATTTCACCAAAGCCTAAATAACTGTCACCCTAATGCTTGAATTTAAGTTTATTAAGTATTTGGCTGTTATTGAAGCATATTATAGTTCCTCTGAAGTGGATGATTGTATGTTCATTTGATTCAAAGTCATATACACTAGTGAAAAAAATTAAAGGAACAACAAAGTTTCCCAAATTTTTAGTGGTTTTTAACAATTCTGTATCTCAGTGAAAAATGGTCGTATCGAGGTCTAAAAAAAAAGCATTTTTAAGTTTGAAGTTTCTAGTTTTCAGATCTTTCAGCAGAAAAATTTCGAAGCTACAGGTTTCACGCAATCCTGAGGAGTACCAAGAAAAAAAAATTTGGCACATTTGCATCACTTTTTTTTGCTGTAATTTCTGGGAACATTTTTTGCCAGCTAAACCATTACATGGACCGCATAGCTTCTTTATTTAGCTTCAATTTGCTTTTTTGAGACCTAGCTGCGACCATTTTTCGCTGAGATATCGGACTTTTAATGAAAAAAGATCCTTTTGTAGTTGACCATTGCTATCTCCGCAACCAATGATCGCACAGAAATCAGAAGGAGCATTTCACAAACGTGAGTGAATGCTTTCACAAGGATTGACGATGATTTAAAAAAAAACACACTATGAACCTTTATAAAGCAGTAGTTTAGTAATGGCATGTAAAAAAATAGCATGTTATCTAGAAAATTGTTTGCATTATTCTCTCAACAGACTTTTTTGAACGAATTCCAAAATTGTAGGCCATTTCCATCCTTTAATCTTCACCAAATGAACGTATGAAGAAAATTTGGCACGAGACTTTTAAAATTGTTCCAATTTTAGAAAGTTGTAAAAAGCTTTTAACAGGCATTTTTTGGAACATTCAAAAATCTATGCAATATGAATTCGTTTTCGATGTGCAAAAAATCGAATAGCAAATTAATTTGGTAATTTTCTATCCATAAGCAATTATAACAAGATCTCCAATACTGCTCAAATTATGTACGCTCAACCGATATTATTGAAAAAATTCGACAGTTCATTTAATTGTAAACTTTCATACATAATATTCAGCACGGTATGTCGAAAAATGAGATAAAATTCAAAATTCAATAAAGTTTTTATGAATATAAATAAACAAATAATATAATAATAATAATAAGAAGAAGAAAATAAGAAAATAATAATAACAATAAAATAGTAGATAAATGTTGATTTGCACAAAAATTCACCCTCATCGGGTAACGGTGGGTCATTTGTGTCCGGGCAAAAATGTTTAGAAAGGGGCTAACCTACGGGCCAAGTCCCGAAATTTTCGCTCATTTCGTTTTTAAAATCGGACCTTTATTTTTCAGGATAAAAAATAAAGGTCCTATTTTAACCCTCCAAATTTCTCATATTTTTTTCTAAAAGGGTGCATGTCATTTCAATGAAAAAATGCCGTTTGATTTTTCTATTTATTTGAAAAATCATAGGAGATATGATTTTCGTAAACATTGCCGTGAAAAATGCCTGCACGCGTCTCCATATTTAGCATAAAATTGTTATTAAATTTTTTTTTCCGAATTATTATCATTTAGTTGAGGGTTCAAAAAAGGCCCATGAATTTTAAGGATTCATGTTCAGGGTTCAAGGAAAATTTTAAAATTATGAGGTAAGCGAAAGACACGAACGACCCACCGTTAGCTTCAACGGTTGCTAAAAACAGCGTTAGCCGATGAGGGTTTGATTTTCGTTGCATTTCTATAGTTTTTTTTGTCGTATGAAGAATTTTGACTCACGTGTTTCGTATCTCAAGTGAAAACCGCGTCCTGAATTCGTGTAGTCGCTTCTGAACCGGATATTAACGACATTCGTTTCAACATCGATATAAGCTGGGACATCGGTACCGCAGTATCTCTTGCCGTTTCCATGATTATCCCCGTTACCGGATGTGATTTCTATGTAATCGTAACGACACCTGATATGATCCTCTATGTCAAAATCTACAATAACCAACTGTACCCTGCTCCCAGCTGCAGCAACAATCTTCCAATCGCAAATTGCGAGTCGACTGTACGTTTGAGGATAATTCGGTGATATTATTTCGCCCCTCGACCCGCTCAATGTTCCTCCGCATCCTGATTACAACAAATTTATTTCGGAAAAAAAATATTCCATCAAATATTCCAATTAAATTTGATCGATTAAGATATAAATTGCAAAAAATTATCTCACCAAAAGTCGAACTGTCCCATTTAATGCTAAAACCACCCGAATGCCTCGACGAATCTGACACGAATCTCAGATAAAGCTCATTCGTCAAACTTCTTATATTGTGAGGTATCTTTGTGCCACAATATTTATCAATCAATGGAGAATTTGCATAACCACCATTTCTGAAATAATTCGAGAGAACCCAGTGAACACGTTATATTGCGGCAATATAACATGGAAGTTACATGTAATGTTACAATGTTATTCCTGTGTAACGTAGCTGTTACATAACATGCCGGTAACGTGTTATGTAACATTTGTGGTATGCAGGTTACATAACTGGTATATAATTTTGTTCCATTACAGTAATGTAACAAAGTTTCATAGCCCTTGCGTAACATGCTTGTAACGAAGTGACATTACAGTGATGTAATATATGTTACATTGCGACAATATAACATGGAAGTTACATGTAATGTTACAATGTTATTCTTGTGATACATAACTGGAATATAACGTGAAAGTAACATTTGTTAAATGCGGGTTACATAACTGGTATATCACGTTTTTGCATTACAGTAATGTAAAAAAAATTTTGTGGCCGTTCCGTAACATTCTCTCAACGATGTGAGTGTAACTTTGGTAATATTTATGTAAGATTAATGAGGTGTAACGAAGTTGTTTGTCGTTATTTGTCCTTAAATTAAGGACCCACAGTAAATTAATAGTCGCAATATTGCGGTAATATAATAATAATATTGCAGTAATATAATTTCAATACTTCAGTTGTGTAACTGCAATCTCAAAGTAATATCATTGCAATATTGCGGTATAATATAACAGAAATATTACAATGATATCACTGCAATATTGCTGTTACATAACTGTTATATAGTAGTTATATAGCTGTTATGACTTATTACATTACCTTGCAATATAATTATTATATACCGGGTATATTACATGTTATATAGCAATGTTATATTGCCGAATAAGAAATTGTAACTTACAAGTAGCTTACATGTAACGTCCATATGTAATATTACATGTTACAATCGATAACATTGCCGTTACATTGCTGTAACATTACCGTGTTTACTGGGAGAATTCATCATTCATCATCATTTTAATTATTATTATTATTATTATTATTATTATTATTATTATTATTATTATTATTATTATTGTCATTGACTGTTGTTATTATGAGTCAATTTCACTAAGTTAATTCATTTCAAGGAATGGACATTTGAACTAAATAGTATTTTTTGACAAGGATCTTGAAAATTTTTTCATCATTTCTTTTATCATTTATATTCCAAATTGTCGAAACCTCCTGAAATTTCCTTTTAATTGCAGGGCATAAAATTTTAGTTACTCTATCAGTCCGCTTTTATTAAATAAATAATTATTTTTTCCTTCTGGAGAGAGAAACATTGTTTGGCGAAAAATGAGTTTTTCATATTTCAAAAATTTGAAATATGCTTCCAATATATAAATTCTAAATAGGTAGGAAAAAACTTTTCCAAAAAACTTTGCACATTTTGTTCTGAATTCACAAAAAACACGTAAAATAGAATCAGTTTTTTTTTTAATTTACCAGTTGAAAAAACTTTGAGAACACTTTTACTTTCGTGATTTCCTAGCTATTGAAGTCAAACTTTTTACACGAATGTACAACGTTACAAAGACAATTGATATTAAATTTGGAAAAAAACCCTTCAACAGATTCGGATTATAGAAATTCTCAATGTTTTCGAAGAAAGATGACCATCTCTAAAAAAAGGTGCAATTTAGAAATTTCCTCAGAGTATTCTATTTTTTTTTTACTTCCTTTGTAACAAAGTTAAAATTAATAAACATACGCTTGGTCATGAAATGGCTTAGCGAAAATATAAAAAAATTATTAACTCATCAGAAAAATTTTAATTTGCCTTATTTATGAAAAATCAAGAACGACTCAAGAAACAGTGAAAAAAAAGGACATCACAGACTCACCTAACTTCAAGATAATCGAAACCACAGTGGGAAACCTTCTCCAGCTCAAATTGTTCGACTTCGAGGTTGATCTGCTGTTTGTTAGGCGCTGTTATCACCCAAACGCAATCTCGATCCGCAGGATAATGATCCGGATAATTCGGAGACGTTAAAACACCGGTCGACGTGTAATAATGTCCACCGCATACTTTCGAAGCATCGATGAAAATATAATGGGCAATGAAGCCCTCGTGATTAATGCTGCTGTCCGAATGGAAAACTAACGTCATACTTTCTCCCTGTGTCTGCAGTGGCTGAGGTTTCGTGTTTCCACAGAATCTTGAAATTATTCAAAAATTTTATGAAACAAAATCCAGCAAAAATAAATTCGTTTCTTTATTTTTTGTTTGAAAATTAAATCATCAATAACGTAAATGTCCCAATACCCGACCACGTCCCAGTACCCAACCACTTGAACCAATATATCAGCAAGTTAAGCGTTCACTTAAGGGCGGGGTAAAGTATTGAAAAATTTTGTTTTCATTTTTTTAAAATTTTTTAAATGAATGCATAATATCTCGAGAATATTGTGTTAAAATTTCAAGTCGATCGGAGTAAAATTGACGAAGTTATGAGTATTTGAGTGTCTATTGCCAAATTGGGTAGCGGGAAAATTTGTTGACTAATTTTTTTTTATCATTTTGTTAACAACGTTTTGGAATTATTATTATGCAAAATTAATCTTTTGAGTACCTTTAATATGCATGAATTTTCTCAGATTTTTATGCAATCGAGAAGTGTTCTCAAACTTATGTGCAATGAGCGCTAAGCGCTAAGCTAACCCAAACTCTTCTGCGTTTTTCAAACCGTTTTTCTGAAACTTGTCATATTTGAAGTCCGTATGCACGATAACTCAAAATCTACTGGACCAATCGCTTTGAAATTTTGCACAGTACTTCTTCACATAATTCACCAGGTATTGTCGAGAGCTTTTTTGTTTTCTTTAATAATTACTAATTTTTCAACAACAAATTAGCCGATTTTTTTTAGCGAAAATCGGGTTTTTGGCTCCCAAGTGCTACGAAAAATCGAAAAAACGAAAAAAAAAATACTCCCGTCATTACCTCGAGAAAAATTTCCTTTAACAAATGCATTTTGATTTTTTTGTTTCAGATGATTCTGTTGCATGTTATGGTGTACACCGCAAACCAACTTTTTACGAGGCGTCTCCGGGGTTTAATTTTCACTCGATCAATTTTGAATATTTTGCAATGCAAATTTAGGAGAATGTTGTTCAAATGTTACTTTATTATATGTAAATTTTTCAATAAACGAACACTATCCGTTATGCCAAAAAAAAAATCTTAAAAACATGCCTTTTTTCGCCGAATTAACTCTACCCCGCCCTTAAGAGAAATCTTAAATTATGAATTGATTTGATATCCAGGATTCATAATCTACGCATACGACACTACTTTTAATAGTTCAAGAATCGTCTATAATTTAATTTTTGATAAATATGACAGCACGCGTACTATTCGGGGCACGGAAGCCATTATCTAACCTAAAGTACTAAGGAATCGCGATATCTTATTGAAGCTATTTCGAAGTGGTTTTTATTGTTTTCGAACTGAGCCTTAGCTGTTTTTATTCGGAAAGATACCACTAATTTGATCATGTTGTCTCAATTAGCCAAAAATGCGTTTTAAGTACTTAATTTTCATGTCCGGTTATTGGTACATACGAAATGTATCTTGTACCGATAACCGACCATGTGTCCGGATATCGGTTCTTGCTCGCGACTATGTTCAGTCCCAGTAACCGGACATCCGCTGACATGTACATAGGTCTTCGAGCTTTTTCTAAAAAACATGTTGAAAAAATGTTGAAAAAAATCTGAAAAAATTCAGCAACTTTTGACATGCTATGAACGATAATGATCAATATTAATTATTGATTATTGTTGATCAATATAATAATATTGGCCAAAAGTCATTAAGAAATTGTTTAAACAATTTATCAATAACTTTTGGGCAGTATTATTATTAATAATTGTTGTCTATAGCATACCAAATATTGCTGAATTTTTTAGATTTTTATTGTATCACCAAGTACGGAAATTTCAATCAGACACGATTTCGAGTTTCGAGCAAAAATAGTAGAAAAAAAAATTTTATAGGAGAATTCTGAAATAATCTCAGACGTTTCCGCGTATATCTACGCTACTTTTTTTGTACTTGACATTTTCTTTCAAACTCTATAGTTTTCGAGTTACGTTGCATCTTTCAAAATTTGTCTTTTTTAGCCAAAAGTGAAATAACTTTGCAAGAAAAAATTGTACGAAAATATTTTAAGGACAAAAATGAAGTGTTTGCGTATCCTTTTAAATGTCCCGCAGATGAAAAAGCCGAAAAAAATGCCCTTAAGCTGTGCGCCCATTTCGCGATGGTCGAAAAAAGCCAAAAAACGGTCATGTTCAAAAATTCATACTGGGTCGAAAAAAAATTGTAAAAAATCTTTTAAGAAGGGGAAATGAAGCTGATTTCCTCCCCTTCAAAACGCTTTTTTAAAAATTTGATTATCTTTTTTTTTGGCGGAGTTATGCAACTTTTAGTGCGGCAAAAAATATCGACAGGTGTATCCAAACTTTTGAGCGGGGGTGTATGTTATTCGTGCATAACCTCAAAATTTCGGTGACATATTCTCCGAGCAGCGACGCATTTTTCTCAATTCACCCCCTCCCTCCCCCCCACCATAGAAATGAGTGGTCGGTTATAGGGTCATAATGTGTGGTCGGATATTGGGTCATATAGAAAAACGGGTGGTCGGGTACTGGTACATTTGCATTTCTCAGTATTTTCGGTTATTACGAATAAACGACTAATTATAGCAACAACTATACCCTGTGTTTTGGAAACGAGAGGCTTCAAGCTTTCCAATAGCCATAGTTGTTATAGAAAATAGTTTATTTTTGAACGCGAAAAACAAGTTAACTTTTTCGTCGCCTCTTAGATGGTCGGGTATTGGGACATTTACCTTAAATCATAAAATTATAGATCATTCAATGAATTTATACTAATATCCAAGAGTTGAATTATCATTAAATTATTATTTCACTGTCCAATTCGACGTAATTACACAAATTGATGCAGAACAATGAGAACAAGAAAAATATGGGTTGATGAAAAATTCAAAAATTAGTTCCATTAATTACCTGCCCATTTCATTACCGGAGTCAACGGAACCATCGTAAACAAGAACGTAATCACTGGTACAGCTTGAGCCTCCTTCGAGACTGAAGGTCGTAAAGGTAAGCTGAACGACGTGTCCGCTTGGTGCTTTAATGGTCCATTGGCAGTTCTCATCATAATCGTATGACTCACCATCCGTGGGAGTCTGAATTACACCGGTCGGAGTTTTCATTAGGCCACCGCATCCTTAATAAAAAAAAAAAAAAACATCATTAAGATTATCCTTGTCACTCAATTTGATCCAGCAACAATATTTCAAAAATTAGCGTTAAAGGGAAAATTAGCGCCAAGTGAAATCTAATTTTTTTTGGTCAAGCAACCAAAAGCAGCCTATTTTTACTCATTTCTTTTTGTTATTAATTGTAATCATAGATTTCTTCACAAAAATTAGTATTTTGGAAAATAACAATTGAAGAACATTTGAGGGGACCTAGTCAGCGTCAAAACGCCGATTTTTTTACATCAATATAAATGTTCGGTGAATACGTGTAAACCTGACCAATGGTCCATTATTTGACATTTGAAATGATACAATATTTGACGCTACTTGGAACCTTTAAGGTGCAGTGGTTCTCTCATAAATCAACTTTTGACGTATTATTTTCTTCGTAACACTTTTCTGGACCGCTCAAGTGCGGAACATTTTTTTTGTAGGTCCTTTTTATAGAGTTACAGGCCCATTTTGAATTTTTGAAACTAAAAATAGGTCAAAAAGTCAAAAAGTGGCCCAAAAATGAAATTCCATATTAAGGACCTAAAGGACTTAAGCACCTTTTGTATGCCATTTCGCCGGAAGCCAACGTAAACTAATTTAACAAACGACATTTTAAAGGGAAAGTAATAAGAATTTGGTTTCATTCCCTATTTTTTAAATTATTCTTACAATTTGTTTTTAGATTGAGACTCTATTTTAAAACCAACGGTTTTTCGCCTTTTTCCCCCTCTCTTCAGGTGCACCCATCTTCTAGAGGAAATTTTTGTTATATATTTTTACGATTGGATTCATAAAGGGAAAAGTTGGAGCTTCGATTTCCTTTTTTAAACTTTGAGCGATTTTTTTTCGAAAGTTATTCTTTTTTTTGTGAAAAAAAGAGGAAATTTGAAAGATCCCATATAACACGAAAACAAAGAGGATTCATGAAAAACTTTAGAAGAGTAAAAAGTTGCGCCTGTTTTCGTTGAGTTCAGAGGAATTTTTTCAGATTTTTTTTCCAACATTTTTTATTCTCATTTTTTGGGTCAGATTGAGCGCAGATCAGTCAATTACCATAAGATGGGATTATTGATAAAATTTCAAGGGGAGGAAATAATTTATTTCACCATTTTTAACACATTGGAATTTTTTTTCAAACTTTTTTCCTACATTTTTTTTTCAGCCTCAACAAGAGAAAAAAAATGTTTGAAAAAAAATTTTTAAAAATCCCCCTGAAGTTAACAAACACAGACGGAACTTTTTGATATCCTGAAATTTTTCATGAATGTTTTCGTGTTATACGGGATTTTTCAAATTTCCTCTTTAAAAAAAAAAAGAATAACTGTGGAAAGAAAAATCACTCGAAGTTTAAAAAAAGGGAATTGAAGCTCAAACCTGGCCCTTTATGAATCTAACAGTAAAAATGTATTGAAAAACAGTTGTTTCCAAAATAGAGTCCAAATCTAAAAACAAATTGTAAAAATAATTTAAAAAACAGGAAATAAAGGCAAATGTCGTTTAAAATGCCGTTTGTTAAATTGGTTTACGTTGACTTCCAGCGAAATGGCATAAAAAAAACATACCAGACCTTTTTTGAAGTTTTGTCCGGAAACTTTTCGCCGGTAGTGTATAATAAAATACTTCTCGATGAGACTTTTTGCAGCACTAGTATTTCATTTTAATTATGCGCAATAAATTTTAAAAAGCAAATTATCAACTCCTTGGTACCGAAAGAGCAACTCAACCGGTCTGCGCTCAGAGTTGATAACAAAAAAAAAAGAAAGATAAAAGATTTGAAATTTTTTTTTTCGATTCGTTTACCAATATTTCATCTGTTACTAACTTCGATCGACCGTCGTGTAATTCGCCAAAAATCCACGATTGTGCTGGCTCGAATCGGTGACGAATTTCACATAGATGACATTGTGCGTTGAATAGAATGACTGATCGGGTATTTCTGTGCCACACAATTCGGCGAGACGCGTGGAATTTTCATTGTCACCGTCGTAAATGGAGAGATTATCGAAGTAACATGATTCACCGCCAGTCTCCATCCGCAAATCGACAATCGTCAATACGATACCCTTGTTCGAGGGTTGAATGATCTCGTAGATGCACGTTCGCGATGCCGGATAATTGCTCGGATAATACGGAGACTTGATCTGACCTGAGGATTCGTAAAATTGTCCACCGCATATCGTCTCGTATTTCAATTGGAAACCTTTGTGCTCGTTCGAGAAATCACTCTTGAATACTATCAGAGCCTCGTTCGTGTCAATCTGTACAGACGGTGGCAAATCTTCACCGCAGTAAGTCCCAACGATTGGGGACTCGATACTGGGACCTGAGAAAACCTAAAAATGAAACAAATAGAAAAAGTCGAAAAATTAATCGAGTCAATCCTTCGATTTTTTGTACGTACGATATTTTTCGATTGAGTCAATTAATTGGATCAATAAACAGAAGACATGTTAATCGATAAGCTAATAACACAGGCCCACAAACAAAAATAAGTTGCGACAATAACAAATAGAAAAAGTCGAAAAATTAATCGAGTCAATCCTTCGATTTTTGGTATGTACGATATTTTTCGATTGAGTCAATTAATTGGATCAATAAACAGAAGAAATGTTAATCGATAAGCTAATAACACAGGCCCACAAAAAAAATAAGTTGCGTGTGCTGGGTGTCCCACTACATTTTTCCTACGTATTTTGTCCCGCTGAACACGAATCTGAAGTTAGAATTAGGGCTCGCACATGAAATTTTCGAGAAAACCCATAAAAACTGATAAAAATCATGATCTAGTGGACAAAAAAAAATTGTGCATGCTGGGTGTCCCAATACGTTTTTCCTACGTATGTTGTCCCACTGAACACGAATCCGAAGTTAGAATTAGGGGTCGATGAGGAAATGCTCGAGAAAATCCATAAAAACTAATAAGATATGATATTTTTATCAGTTTTTATGCATTTTCTCGAACATTTCACCGCAGTAAGTCCCAACGATTGGGGACTCGATACTGGGACCTGAGAAAACCTAAAAATGAAACAAATAGAAAAAGTCGAATAATTAATCGAGTCAATCCTTCAATTTTTGGTACGTACGATATTTTTCGATTGAGTCAATTAATTGGATCAATAAACAGAAGAAATGTTAATCGATAAGCTAATAACACAGGCCCACAAAGAAAATAAGTTGCGTGTGCTGGGTGTCCCACTACATTTTTCCTACGTATTTTGTCCCGCTGAACACGAATCTGAAGTTAGAATTAGGGCTCGCACATGAAATGTTCGAGAAAACCCATAAAAACTGATAAAAATCATGATCTAGTGGACAAAAAAAAATTGTGCATGCTAGGTGTCCCAATACGTTTTTCCTACGTATGTTGTCCCACTGAACACGAATCCGAAGTTAGAATTAGGGGTCGATGAGGAAATGCTCGAGAAAATCCATAAAAACTAATAAGATATCATGATATTTTTATCAGTTTTTATGCATTTCCCGAACATTTCCTCATCGACCCTTAATTCTAACTTTAGATTCGTATTCAACGGGACGAAATACGTAGGGAAAACGTAGTGGGACACTCAGCACACACAACTTTTTTTGTTGAGAAAATCCATAAAAATATCATTATACTTTTATCAATTTTTATCGATTTTCTCGAGCATTTCTTCATCGACTCCTAATTCTAACTTCAGATTCGTGTTCAGCGAGACAAAATACGTAGGAAAAACGTATTGGGACACCAGCATACACAACTTTTTTTTTCTGCGCAAAGATTGCTAGATCATTATTGTTATCAGTTTTTATGAATTTTCTCGAGCATTTCATGGGCGACCCCTAATTCTAACTTCAGATTCGTGTTCAGCGGGACAAAATACGTAGGAAAAATGTATTGGGACATCCAGCACACACAACTTTTTTTTGTGGGCCTGTGTAATTAATTTTGTTTCAATTGTTCTAATGGCCCTAATAAATTCAACAGGTTATTGGGGAAAAATAAATAAAGTAGGGGAGCGTGGGGCTAGTTGCAACAGGGGTAAGTTGTAACACTCAATTTTGACCAGGAATTTAAAACATTTTGATTTAATTTTTTTTGCTGAATGTGCTTCTCATAACTCGCAGCATAACGTAAACACTGCTAATACCCCACTAGACATCAAAATAAGAGCATATGCACACGAGCTCTATTTCGGCCAGGTTTCGTAAAGAAATAGTTACGAAAATTTTGATTTTGACTATTAAAATTAAATTAATTATTTTTTTTTCCTTCTTACATCGTAAATTTAACTGGCTTTCATTTGCTTTTTTAAAAATTATTCCAAAGTTTGTAGTTTTTGAGATATTTCGTTAAGTAGACACAATGAGCCCATGGGGCAAGTTGTAACATGTTAGAACTTGCCCCATGCGCGTGTATTTTTTTCTGCTCTCTACATGTATTTGTATAAATAATATTATTACAACTTGTAATATAGTGATTACATAGTATTACAAATTATTTACGCCTTTTTGTGCATTCTTTTACTCTTCTTTACTCTAATATTGCCCAGAAAAATATGCTAAGTTATTGTATTGTATTTTTTTTAGCATGGGAGACTACCAAAGATTATAATCATCACAAGAATGAACCACGATGAATGATACAAGACTGTGAACCAATAAAAACGTGTTCTTTCTTATAAATGTTGCCAGTCTTTTCATTGTTACAACTTGCCCCGAGCCTGTTACAACTAGCCCCAGACATGGGGTAAGTTGCAACAACTCCTATTTTTTCAAAAAACGTCTGGTGTAAAAGATGGGTAAAGATTAAAAATTATTTTTCAATTGGAATTAGTGCTCCGATATATACTTTACAAACCCTCTTAATCACAATCTTAAAAGCATACATATTTTAGGTGTTACAGGCCTTTTTCCAAAAACTGTTACAACTAGCCCCACACTCCCCTATATTAGCATAATAGTATTGACCGAATGTTTGTTTCAATTTAAATAATAATTTTTCGTTGGAGAAAAAGATGAAGAATATCTGGTTCTTTTTGTAATAGATTTTTAGTCATCCAAATAATTTCGAGATCCCATGACACAAAAAATAAAGATAATGAAGTACAAAAAATTCTTACTTTTACGTAATCGTATCTGCATGCTCTGCCCCTCTCGATTTCAAAGCTCATCCAAGTTAGACGAATTCTTTCGTTTCTCGGCAGTTGTATACGATAATCGCAGACTCGTCTGGAAGGATAACTCGATGGAAAACCAGGAGACGAAATCATACCTTGATCGGCCGTATAAACTCCACCGCAACCAGGATAACCTCGAGTCGAAAAATAACAATTCTGAATTTTTGTAAATGATATACTGAAAAAAAACCAGTAATAATTCATCGACAACATCAGTGATAAACAGAGTTGCGCAAAGTACTTTAAAGTACTTCAAGTATCAAGTACAAAGTACCGTAGGTATACTTGAAGTATCAAGTAACGGTGGTACTTGAAGTACGAGTACTTGAAAAAATCAAGTACCAAGTATCAAGTACTTTTCAAGTTTTCGGGTACATCTCGTGAATTCTGGTACTTGGGTCATTCCACGTCAAATCGACCAAAAGTTGGAATCGACCACTTTCAATTTCGATGAAATTTGGTCAGAAGTTTACGTTATTAACAAATTTTGTAATTTATTAAAAAGTTTTGCAAAAAAAAAATTTGTTCTTTACCAAAATTCGAAAATGTTTATTTTAAAAACAAACAAAAAACACCATCTTGGAAATTTCAGGATTTTTTAATTTTTGAAACAAAACAACACCATCCTGAAACTTTCAGAATCTTTTAAGATCAATCCAAGGTAATATATAAAAAAAAATGTAATGTTAATCTCAGATATACACGAATTTTGGAAATTCAAAAATTCATATTTTTGAAACAAACAAAACACATTTCTGAAAAATTCAGGATCTTTTAATGTCAGTACAAGGTGTTATATTAAAAAAATTAAAACAAAAATTTAATGTTGATCGTGGATTTTCACGATTTGGAACAATTCAAAATTCTGCAAATTCATCATTTAAAAAAAAAAAATCGGAATTTTTTTTTTTCATAGCCCCAAGTATACTCTTTAAGACGAACCCAGAACTATATTTCGTAGCTATAATAGTTTTTGAAATATTACAAAAACAACCGTGAAAAAATGATGAAATTTTGAATTTTCGAAAAAGATTTTTTTTTCCTTTGTTAGAACTTCGTTTTATGATGAAAGAAAACTTCTGACCACATTTCATCGAAATTTAAAGGGGTCGATTCCAAGTATTGGTCGATTTGACATGGAATGACCCATATTCAAAGGCCTTGCACATGCAACCATCAGCAAGACACATTCAAAAGTACTTGATACTTGTACTTGAAAAAAGTACTTCAAGTACAGAAAAGTACTTAAAATTTTCAAGTACAGTATTTCAAGTACAGGAAGTACTTGAAAAATGTAAGTACAATACTTGAAGTACTTTTTAAGTACTTTGTAGGGAATTAGACGCTCTATAAAAAAGGTCTCTTATAATTTTTCGATACTCACTCCTTCAAAAGTTATGCACGGTCTAATATATATGGGTCATTCGATGTCAATTCAAGGACGTTTTGTCGGTGACCCCCTTCGATTTTTTTGAATTTTTAATATGTTATTATACATATAAAAAGAAGTATCCATGTAAATTTTTAGCTCACTATCTTCACCCATACCGAAGTTATTGATTTTTGAAAAAATATTCTTAAAATAATCATAAATTCTACAATAACCAAGATATTCTAACTTGTTATGAGGTCATTTTTATTTGCTTTTTAATGTACTTTTTGAAAAAAATATCGAAAATTGAGAAAAAAATAATTTTAATGTCATTTTGGTTGTTGTAAGCTAAAAAATTGGATTTTCTTTCAATAGGACCCCTACGATTAAAAAAAAAATTACTTAATTCTACGTAAAAAAGCACAAATTTTTGAGATACTACCGAAGATGGGATTCATATAACTTCTTATTAAAAAAAAAATTCTATTTTTTTTGAAAATTTCTATTTTTTTCCTTCTATGACTACAAAAGTTCATTTCAATTATGTGAAAGTAAATAACTCAACTTTTCTCACATATTTCCTTTGTAAATTGTAATAATCAACATTAAGAATTACAATTCAAGTAAGTTTTGCAATTTATTCAATACAATTGTAATTCTTCATGTTAATTATTATAATTTACAAAGGAAATATGTGAAAGAAGTTAAATTATTTATTTTAACATCATTGAAATCGACTATTGTAGTCATAAAAGGAAAAAATATTAAAATTACGAAAAAAAGATCGATAACATTTTTTTAAATAAGAAGATAGTTGAATCCCATCTTCGATAGTGTTTCAAAAATGTTGTTTTTTTACGTAGAATTGTATAAATTTTTTTGACAAAAATCGAAGGGATCCCATTGAAAGAAAATCCAAATTTTCAAATCAAAACGGC
Organism: Alloplasta piceator; assembly: GCA_946863875.1. NCBI lineage: Eukaryota > Metazoa > Arthropoda > Insecta > Hymenoptera > Ichneumonidae > Alloplasta > Alloplasta piceator. The sequence goes on from OX333074.1 coordinate 43,900,479, forward strand.
CAAAAAGATATTAACATTTTTTTTCTTAATTTTTTATATTTTTTCAAAAAGTACATTGAAAAACAAAAAATAACCTCTTAACGAGTTAGAATATCCTGGTTATTGTAGAAGTTATGATTATTTTGAGAAAATTTTTTCAAAAATAAATAACTTTGGTATGGGTTAAAATAGAAAACTAAAAATTTAGATGGATACTTCTTTTTGCATGTATAATAAGATATTAAAAAATAGAAAAAATCGGAGCGGGTCAGCGACAAAACGTCGTTGAATTGAGATGGAATGACCCATATATGTATATTAGACTGTGAATATGTGTGAACTACTGTAGGTCATTTCTTTAAAAATTAGATAATTTATGTTAATGCAATTTGAACTTTGTTTTCCAGAAAGATTTTACGATATTTAGTAAAGGGTTTTAACATTTTGCCGGAAACTAAAAAAAAAGTGAAATTTACTCTAAATTTAACTCTAACCTTGAATAACTTTTGAAGGACTGAGTTTTTCGAAAAATCATAGGAGACATTTTTTGTAGAGCGTTGAATTCCCTAAAAGAATATGTATTGCACATTTTGGTACATTGACTGGGGGCCGAGGTATAAAATTTCAAAGTTTGAATTTTTTTCCCCGTGTTGTTTAAATGGAAAATAGAAATTCGCCATGAGAGACCTCTAAAAATTAATTTCAAGAGCTCTGGTTTTATCATACATCTTTTTTCACCTCCCCGAAAGTATTTAATAGGAGATTTCGTAAAAAAGTTGCTTTTTATAAATCATTTTAATAATCAGTGTTCCAATCCATGATAGACTTTTTTTTCCATGAAGAGTCGAAATGACATCCCAAAAACTTTCATGAAAACGAATTTTCCTCCATGAGAACGTAAAAATTCGCTCACCTTCGACCGTGGAATAAGTTATCTGGAAGCCCACATCATTACCAATTGAATCGGAATGGAAATGAAGTCGCGCAAAAGAACCGGAAGTCGTAATTGGTCTCGGATGCGTATGATTGCAATAAAGACCCAATTGAGTGTTTCTGCTATTCGACGTTTCGTTTATCTGCATTTTCCAAATTTACCCACAATTTATAATGAAAAGCACAATCGATGAATTTTCCTTTGGCAAGAGGGATGTTTCTCTCACCTCGAGATAATCGTGCTCGCATGTTGGATGTTCCTCTATCATCAGAGTGAAGAAGTGAAATAATATTCTCTTTCCCGGTTGAACATCGATATCCCATATGCAATCTTTGTTATTGGGATATTTTCCCGGTGAACCTGGTGATTTTATAATTCCATGATCGGCGGTCAAGCGATCACCGCAGGTCGGTGGTACCGATTCCCAGTGCAAAGAAAAACCTTCGTGATTGACGGAGCCATCGGTTTTCAACCATAGATAAATCATGTTGTACGTTGTGAGAAAATTTCCATTTAGCGGAAACTTATCGCCGCAAAACCTTCCCAGCAAATGTGCCGCGGTATTCTCACCGTCGTGAATCTTTGGCAAATAACATTTTTGGATGCAAGTAAATTCATCGGTCATTGAAAAAATAACAATATCGGTAATTCAATCGATTTTAAATTATAAAAATAAAAAATCGATTTTTAGAATACCGGTACTCTGGTGTAGTGGCTAGCGTGCTCGCCTCTAAACCAGAGCATCCGGAGGTCCTGGGTTCGATTCCCTGTGCCGTAGTTTCGTCGAGAAAATAAAAATATGGGCGTGACAAGCTCTAGATATATATATGTGGCATACACAAGTACTCGTACAGGTGTGAGTCACATGTATATAGCTGTAGTCCATGTTTACAATTTCTCGACGAAACGTGACGTAGCTCCGGCATCGGAAAGCGAACTCAGGACCGGCTATAGTGACACAGGTTTTCCGCAGTTTCCCTGTGTCTATGGTAATTAATTTCCATAGCAAAGGCGCTATAGAGGGGGAAGTCGGATGCGGCCGCATGGGGATCTGGTTACTGATCCGGACCAGATCCTCAGGGGGGACTGGCTACTTACCCGGGCCGACCCTGTAATAGGCGAAAGCCTCTAGACGGGGGGAAATGCACAATAAAAAAAAAAAAAAAAAAAATCGATTTTTAGTAGCATTTTTTTCATTGCAAGTCCATATCTCGATGAATAACGAAGTTGCAGCATTCATTCCCAAATTTTCAATCCCTTTTTTTCAAAACCACGTTTTTCAAATCGATACCAGAAATTTCTCGAAAAACAATGAACCGATTATCTTGAATTTGTTGTGGTTATTCTGGAACGTAAATGTCCCAATACCCGACCACGTCCCAGTATCCGACCACTTGAACCAATATATCAGCAAGTTAAGCGTTCACTTAAGAGAAATCTTAAACTGTGAATTGATTCAATATCCAGGATTCATAATCTACGAACACGACACTACTTTTAATAGTTCAAGAATCGTCTGTAATTTAATTTTGGATATAAATATGACAGCACGCGTACTATTCGGGGCACGGAAGCCATTATCTAAGCTGAAGGACTAAGGAAACGTGATATCTTATTGAAGCTATTTCGAAGTGGCTTTTATTGTTTTTGAACTGAGCCTTAGCTGTTTTTATTCGGAAAGATACCACTAATTTGATCATGTTGCCTCAACTAGCCAAAAATGCGTTTTAAGTACTTAATTTTCATTTCCGGTTATCGGTACATACGAAATGTATCTTGTACCGATAACCGACCATATGACCGGATATCGGTACTTGCTCGCGACTATGTTCAGTCCCAGTAACCGGACATCCGCTGGCATGTACATTATTCGTGCATAACCTCAAAATTTCGGTGACACATTCTCCGAGCAGCGACGCATTTTTCTCAATTCACCCCCTCCCTTCCCCCCACCATAGAGATGAGTGGTCGGTTATAGGGTCATAATGTGTGGTCGGATATTGGGTCATATAGAAAAACGGGTGGTCGGGTATTGGTACATTTACATTTCTCAGTATTTTCGGTTATTATGAATAAACGACTAATTATAGCAACAACTATACCCTGTGTTTTGGAAACTAGAGACTTCAAGCTTTCCAATGTCATAGTTGTTATAGAAAATAGTTTATTTTCGAACGCGAAAAACAAGTCAACTTTTTCGTCGCCTCTTAGATGGTCGGGTAATGGGACATTTACCTTACACCAATATCTAGTACTTTTCATAGGACTTTTTTTTTCGTTGCTCAGTTTTTGTTTTATAGGTGAAATAATAACTAACTTTTGGTCGAAAAATCGCTATGTTATTTCCAAACGTCCGCCATTTTGTCATAAATCGATATTTTTAAAATTGGCTGTAATAAGTACTAGATTATAGTATATAATTTAATAACCTTTTTGGGTTTTTTGTTTCCGATGAATTTGAACAAACGCCAATTGGTACCGTTTACCTCGTCAATTTTTTATTTTTTTAAATAAAAAAAAATGAACATATTTCTGAATTTGTATACTTTTAGATAGAAAAATTCCCAATCCAAAATTTCAAATAGTTTTTCTTAAAAAAATTCACAAAAATGACCTTTTTCCCGGTTTCTAGGTGTATATCTCTCCTTAAGAAAAATTTTGTTGAGTCAGAGATAAAAACTATAAGGATATTTGGATAATTATACAAAGTACAAATCTATTGAAATTCATATAGGGAAATGTCCCAGAAATCTCACAAATTATTTATATGTATTTCTCTTAAAATTTCTTTTCTGAAACTCATTTGCAATCTCTTAGAAATATTTTTGAAATTCATTTGCATTCGTTTTAATTGGCAGAAAATATTTTGTTTTTAAATAAATCAAAGTCTCACTCTTTGAAGTTCATCCAAGGCCAAACAAATTTTTAAGATTTTTTTATCTCAGCTCCTTTATCACATAAGGCTATGAAACTTTTTTACAACATTGATTCATCCTTCGAAAATGCAAAAAAAAAAAAATTTTATTTTGATTGTTCGAATAATTTATAGATGGCACGAATGTTGAGTCTTCGAAAATGTCTTATCCCATGGACCACCGTTAATCTCAGGATTTGCAAGTCTGAATCAAAATAATAAAACAGTATTTTAAAGAGGAAGGTTTCTCACAAATTTACTACTGTTAATGAAAAATCGATTTATGAAAAATGGCGGATGTGTGAAATAAATTTTGAAAAATTCAATTTTTTATTTTCATTCCAAATCCACCGCCATTTTTTTGTCGTTTTTTCATTAACCGTGGTAAATTTTTGTGTAAGAAACTTTCCTCTTTGGAATGCTTTTTGATTTTCTTGTTCCAGAGTGGCCCATCCTGAAATTAACTGTCGACCATGGGACAAAACATTTTCGATTTTGGCGCGTTCTATAAATTATTCAAAAAATCAAAATAAAAAATAATTTTTTTTTTGCGTTTTCGAAGGGTAAAACAATGTTGTAATAGTACATTACGATACGAGTGCGATGAAACTTTTTCTCGACGAGTGTGAGTTTGCAGCACGAGCCGAAGGCGAATGCTGCAATCACACGAGTTGAGAAAAAGTTTCTCGCACGAGTATCGTACAAAATTTTATCGCACGAGTGCTCAAAGTGCCCGCTTCTCGCACGCGCAGCGAAGCGAAGCGTGCGAGAAGTGGTCACTTTACGCACGGAGTGCAATAAATACAGTTTTACAGCCATATCTGATAAAGGAACTGAGAAAAAAAATCTTAAGAATTGCCTTTTTCAGTCTTCTAAATTAAACTAGTATCTTATAAATGCGTTAAAAATGGTTCGACGGGCGAATAAAAATCGTATCAAAAATGAAACTGGAAATGGGACGTTAATTTTTTTACAGTTATTAAGAACTCCAATTTTAGAGCGAACTTGACGCGTGATGGATCGGTACCTTTTTTTAAATGTTTCAGTAATTTATTGAGTTATTTGTTTCTCTTTGAAATAAGAAATTTTTCCTTTCAATGAGAAATATAAATTTATTTAATAGATTTCCTAAGTGACACCATAAAATTGGCCATTGACGTACCAACTATAAATTGCTGAAAAAAAATAATCGTAAAAATTCAAATGGAATCTGAATTTTGTCTTACTTGTAAAAAGTCGAATACGCAATTCTCCGATTTTTCCATATCGAAACGCGTAAACGTGATATTCAGAACCATCGATGCATTTGTCTCAATGGCGAAGGCACAATTGAGACCTCGAGCGTATAATTGACCACTCAGCGGATACTCAAGAGTCCCGCTTGGATTTCTGAACATACCACCGCACTGTTGTCGCATTTTTTCGCATCTGTGACCGGTATACGGTGGTTTACACTCACAAGTGATGGTAACCATATCGGTGGATCTGCAGACACCATTGTTTTGGCACGGATTCGGAGCGCAAGGATTTGCCCGAACGTCACAGTGAGTTCCTTAAAAAAAAAAAATTTCTCATTCTCCACCAGAAACATTGAAACGTATGTAAAAAAATCGGCAAGATTTTTCAGATTTTTTATTTCATGTCAGGGAATCAATTTTCCACGTGTATTCGGATAATTCTATTATTTCCTTTATTTCAACCTCACATAACAGGATACACTGCAACCTCGATAATCGGTACCTCGTTCGCAATTGCAGCGTAGTGGGAGAAGCGCCAAGCCAATCGCGTCAGGCCACCGTCACCCACCAGCGGCGCAGAGACGGTTCTGTGCAATGTGCGCAACCCCACTTCTTGCAAGAGCCAATCCCGACGGATTCCGATTATCGAGGTCGCAGTGTATTACGAGCTAAAAGAGACATTAATGAAAACGTGATTATGTACAGAAAAGTTCAATAACATTAAAATCAATTTATGATTGAATGCAATAATGATAAATTTCATTAGAGGAAAGCAGCCCATTTTTAACTGTATTTAAAAGGGTCACAATGGTTACGTGAATTATTATTAATCACTGCATCAATCTGTTCAAAATTTGACAAGCTTCTTTAAGACAGGAAGAAGGAACCCTCGTGCGAATGATGTTGTTAGGATAAGTTTTTTATCAATCAACAAAAACAGGGCTTTTTCGCTGAAAATTAATACATAAGTACAATTTAAAAAAATGAAGTCGTATGAGCCCCACAAAATATTTTGAAAAATCTTTCGTTAAATAACTAAAACGTTTTATTTAAAAAAATTTGTAAAACTTTATAGTAGAAATAGTCTATTTTCAAACATCGGAGATTCCAGTCAAGTGGTCGAATAAATATGCCCAAGAAAAACGATCTTAACTACAAATTTTTTAATCATTTATAGCTAAAAAAAATAGAATAAACACTCAAAAACATGCTCTTTAGACTGCAAAAAGATTTATGGAAAAAGCGTCACGGGTTTCTTAAAAAAAAAAGCAACAATCATGATCAAAGGTTTTCATAGTGGCGACCATGTTTTATGTAGCAAAGATGGACACTTATAATTTCCTAGATAATATTTCTCCTAGCCCAACCATAAATCTGTCATTACTAAATCTTTTTACCATAAGTGTTTATTGAACTCCCAACATTTATTTCTCTCAATGAACAACACAAAAAAAAACATAACTTGAGTTAAAGGGAAAACGATTCGTCACTTAATATTTCGTTCCATCAAAAAAATAATTAGATGCAAAAATATATAAGTTTCAATACTCTTTAAAAAATAAAGATATTTCAATTCAACAAGTGGCGTTTCAAAGGAGACATATTCAGCTTCATTCCGCTTTTTCCAACAATTTTTTTCCTTTGAAACATGGTCGGTTTAAGGTTTTCTTTTGGCGTTTAAATTTTCACGCACGACCCATGAATTTTTTTTTTCAAACTGTTTTGTGCGTGAAAAACTTATGCGGGGGAGTATACGCTTTAATTTCGTTTTTTTTTAAGTTTCGTACGGTTTTTTTTCGCAAAAATATTTTACTTTTTGCAAAAAACGACCATATCTATAAAATATAGCGTAACTCTAAAACTATTGGGTTTTTGTAAAATCACTAAGAAGGTTAAAAGTTCCATACAATCAGTTTGAATTCAATGAAATTTTTTCAGAATTTCTTTACAACATTTTTTTTTTCGAAAATTTTTTCGCCGGGTTTTTTTCACGGGTTTTCCGATGAAAAAGCCATGTAGATGAGGTAAGAGACCCGAATGTTTAAGATAAAAAAATATGTCGTTGATAACAAAAAATAAAAAATAAAAAAAATTTGACAAAAAATTCTGAAAAAATTTCATTGAATTCAGAATAATTGTATGCAACTTTTTACGCTCTTAGTAATTTACAAATACCCAGTAATTTTAGAGTTACGCCACATTTTATAAATACCCTTTTTCTGCGAAAAAAAATCGCACGAAACTTCAAAAAAAACGAAATTGAAACTTATACTCCCCCCTACACATTTTTCACACGAAAAACAGTAAAAAAAAAATCTGGATCGTGCACAAAAATTTCAACGCCAAAAAAGCCAAAAAACGACCATGTTTCAAAGGGCAAAACGGGTTTTGAAAAAATCAAAAAAATTTTTTGAAAAAAACTAAACGAAGCTGAATATGTTTCCTTAGAAACGCCGCTTACTGAATTGGAATATCTCCATTTTTAAAAGAGCAGTGAAACTTTTAGTGCGGCGCGGAATCGGGGCAAGTGTTTCCAAACTTTTGGACAGCGGTGTACATTTGCACATATTCCTCCTCCATATATTCCCTGAGGGGTGTCAAAGTCATCGCCCATTTTTGAATGCAAGATGAATTTGGTAACCAGTTTTTTTTTTTTAATAATAAACTCACCGGTCCAGCCTAATCTGCAACGACAAACGTAGAGAGCACCGTTGGCCTCACATTCGCCATGAACGCAAAGATTATTGGCACAAGGACTCAGAGTGTCAACACCGGGTGAACATCCATGGGGTCCCATTCCATTGCCCTGATAACCAGCAGGACATGTGCACTGCGGATAAAGATTGGTACCTTCGACGCAACTCGCGAGGGGATGACAACCACCGTTGTTTATTCTGCAAATACCAACGTAAGTGCACGATATTCCATTGCCCTGATAACCCGCAGGACAAGGACCACAGTTGGAAGATCCTATCGTGTTTATGCACTGAACACGCGGTATCGTGCTGCAGCCGCCATTATCGAAGGCGCACTCATCGATGTCGGTGCAATAATGGCCATTTCCGGTGTAACCACGCGGACACATTCCGCAGTGATAACTTCCAGGCAAATTTACACAAGTTACCAGAGGATTCATCGAACAAGCCGGATGCTTGCCGTTACACTCGTCGACGTCCTTCGTACAAGCAGGATCCGTACCCTCGGATTCCCAACCCTAAAAATCCTCCAAAACGTTAGCACTTCATTTTTTATTGCACTCCGTGCGCAAAGTGCCACTTTGCACACGCTGCGCGTGCTCAAACTGGTACTTTGCGCACTCGTACAATAAAATTTCGTACAATACTAATGCGAGAAACTTTTTCTCAACTCGTGTGATTGCAGTTCTGTAATATTTTTGACAAATTTATGATTGAGGTATGACTTCCTTTTTATTATTTATTTATTTTAAAAAAACTTTTTTTATGCTGTAATTGTATTTTACAGTATATCTGCGCGGTCTTTAACAAATTCTTTTATTGGTGTAAATTGTTGGGCTTATTAATTTACTATGGCGTACCGTTTTTAAAATTTTTAAAAATTCATAGTGTTATGCACCGAGAAAAAAAATTGTTGAATGAACTAAATCCCTAGTTGCATACGCACGACTAAATATTTATTGGGTCTAACTAAATAATTAGTTTCTTGAATAATTCTGCGTTTCAGTTGACCAAAATATGATTCAGGCAAAAAAATTTCGGTTTGTACAACTAAATATTTGGTCGTGCGTATGCGACTAAAGATTTAGTTCATTCAACAATTTTTTTTTCTCAGTGTAGTTAATTATAGAAGGTTTGAAAAAAAAATTGTTTCATAATTGTGCCAAAATTGTATCACGGTTAAAAATTGAAAATAAAAGAAATTTTTTTTTTTCAAAGATTTTATAGAGCTATCTAGCTCTTAATTTTTTTTTTCTTGGAGCAATTATCAGCCTCCAGAACATATAAAAAATTTAGATCAATCGGTTTGGACAATCTTGAGAAAGTTTTTTTTCCTGTTTTTTACATATTTTACTTTTTGTCAATAACCAATTGAGATAGAGATCTGAAACTTTCAGGATCTTATTATTTTATTAGTACCTACTTATGCTCTAAGTATCATTTAAAAACCTTTCGGGGGCAGATTCACCATGCTTATACACCTAGGGCCTTTATTGATAAGTTTTCCAACGTTTTTACATGGAAAACATATTTTCAGTACTTAAATTTTTGATATATTTAAAGTGTATTTTTTTCGCCTACATGTATTTAACGTATATTTAGAAGTACTCGAAAAATATCTAAATTAGAAACAAAATATATTTAATATATTTAAGATAGGTATATTTTATATCCCCTGCATATCCTTTATTTCCACCTAGAAATGAAATATGTGCAGAAATATATTTCGCATGTGCAACTTTTTGAACGCTTCTTCATAAAAATATACTTTCAATATATTTTTGATATATTCGAAGTATTTTCTTCATCCCCAAGTATTTTAGATATTTTTAAATTTGTAGAAAATATATAACTTTTGAACAAAATATATTCCAGATATATTTTCCAGTCTAATATATTTCCATTTTCATGATGGTTGTCATTATTTCTGTTCTGGACTTGATACGTTAATTAAGGCGGATATATATAAGAAACATACGAGAAAATGAATTAAAATGTATTTATTAATTCATTTCTTGTATGTTTATTTAGAACCCACCTTGAAAATGACATATATTATGTAAAATGGAATGGGAAAAAATTTCAAAATATGGACAATGGCTAAAAAACAGCTTTTTAGATTGAAAACTCTATTTTGAGAGCTTTTCACAGGCATTATCGGAAAAGCAATATTTTAAATGAATAAAATCAATTTTTGTTAATTCATTCATTCATTTCTTATATGTTTATGGAGATCCCAGCTTGAAAAATACATATTCCATGTAAAATTGTCTCAGCTTTTCGAAAAAAATATTGGAAAATTTTTTAAAATTTGGGCAACGGCCAAAAAACAGCTTTTTAGGCTTCAACCTTAATTTTAAGAACTTTCCAAGTGCATTAAAAAAAACAATATTTTTTAAGAGAAGCTGAGATTTTTTCACGCATAAATCTATTTTTTGAAATTTTTTTTTATTATGGTGGAAGATGGCAAGTCATAATGAATAAAACAAAAATTCTAAAACTAAACGGAATACCCCATATAATAACTGCGAAAGTTAGAGGGGAAAAATCGGAAAAAATTTGGTATTCTGTTTTTCAATGAGGACTTTCAGCTTAAAAAATTGCGAAAAGATCTGAGGGGGTGTGGCCGGATCCGACGTCCATTATTGGTGTTTTGGCCCATATATATAAAAAAAACGTGCCGTATATACATGGTCATTCCACGTCAAATCACGCGGTTATCGGCCTGACTCCCTCGGATTTTTATGTCCAGTGAATTGCGAGTTTCGTTTGGCCCAAAATATGACCTCAAATTTTAACAAAATTTTATTCCATTTTTTAGTGGTTGCCTGAGGTAAAAAATCATTGAATTGAGGGAAAACATAAAGAAGGCCCTTTTTCAAATGAATGAAATTTTTTCACAGAAACTAGGGCCCAAAACAGATATTTTCGTCATAATTCGATAATGGGCCAAAAATAATTACTATTTTTTTTATTTCAATGTTTAATTGGGTTTGAATCATCCGCTTTATTACTTCAGGTCGTCGAGACTAATAAATTTTCGCAAAATGTTGTCGTTTCACTCTTAAACGAAAAAAAAATAAAGTTTGACTAGAAAAATATTTTCGTTGTGATTATTCTCACTACAAGAAACAATCAAAATAAGAAATTAAAAAAAAAAATTAAAATACAAAAAAAATAGTAATTATTTTTGGCCCATTATCGAACTGTGACGAAAATATCTGTTTTGGGCCTTAGTTTCTGTGAAAAAAATTTCATAATTTAATTCGAAAGAGGGCCTTCTTGATGTTTTCCCTCAATTTAATGAGTTTTTAGCTCGAGCAACATCTAAAATTGAAGTAAAAATTTCTAAAAATTTGAGGTCATATTTTGGGCCAAACGAAACCCACAATTTACTGAACATCAAAATCCAAGCGGGTCAAGCCGATGACCGCGTGATTTTACGTGGAATGCCCCATATACACTACGACCTCTATTACTCCAGCTTCGATTGTTTTTGTGCCTAAATAGCTCGCCCTCTACGGAAGGCGACTCTCTTCAACGACTGCAGCTTCGATAATTGCAAGAGTCCCCATTGGGCGGTGGATATCGATCGTTGTGGCACGTGGTGGGAGAATGCCGGGCCTCGAGCCGGTAGGCTCATAGCACGACCACTGAACTATATATATACTGGAAGAGGCACTGGCTCTCCGGTTCTGTGCGAGAGAGATAGAGTTTATCAGGTATTGCTGTCTTTCTCTGTACAGTCAGAGCAAAACCTAAATATATTCACTTAGCCGAAAGAGGATTGTTTGGAAGGGTTGGATAGATGCATCAATTTAATTCTGTCATATTATTGTTAATAACAAATATTTCAACTTCATTTTATTACAACTCGTTAAAAATAAAACGTTGCAGACATATTATTTTTTTGTAGTTTCGCTCTTGCTTGGAACAATTTGAACCCACTTATCGAAAAGTTCCTGATTGAAGGGAAAACTATAGAAGGGAATAACAATTTGATGATGCATCAATTGTCAATCGAAATGGTACTTTACATCCTCATACGCAACAATGTCGCACCATCGTGTCTCCTGTCTATGAAAAAACTCAAACTTCTATTTTGGCCTGTACATAACGCGTGATCGGCGTGACGCAAAGCGCAAGCGCAGAATGATTGACGGAGATAGGTATACCTGATATAGCAGCTATCTCACAATGACTGCCAGCTTACGCATTACGAGTGCGTTCCGAACACGGAACTCTAATAATACAGTGGACGCTCCCATAATTTGATACGTCGGGACCGGAAACGCTCCCATAATTTGATTTTCCCCTCATTCCCCCACTTTGTATCTGTATAGCACATTTTACGGAAATGTATTATTTGTGAAGTGTAAGAATTCCTTTTTCGTTAAGAAATATACACTAATTGATGATAAGATTTAATTCATCGTTTTTAATTGTGTGGAAAATTTGACAATTGAGGGTATGTTGCCCTCTCAGCATGGCAGCTGAGTTTGGAGTGGGGAGAAAGCGCGATGGGGGTGATCAAATTATGGGAGCGTGTTGCCATGGTAACGAGTAAAATTGTGGGAGCGATCAAATTATGGGAGATTAAATTGTGAGAGCGTCCACTGTACTGGAACGTGCGCTGCCGCTGCCGCTGCTCCCCCCCGTATTGAGAGAGATAGCTAAAACCGTCAGCTTCAGGTAGTCCTGTCACTCCTGTCTCTGCCTATATAGTTGTGTGACGTCATTGTGCGCATGCGCAAAACTGTTAAGCCTGGTTTATGCAGCGGCCGTAACTTAACTTAGCCGTAATTTAAGAAAGTTGAAAGTATATATTGCCCTTGTAGCGTTTATGCACGGTTACGGTTACGACTAATGCTAAGGAATTGCTGCATAAAGGCCACAATATATACTTTCAACTTCTTAAGTTACGGCTAAGTTAAGTTACGGCCGCTGCATAAACCAGGCTATAGACAGAGAAAAAGTTACCTGCAGCCGCTTCGTGGAAGTTATCTCTCTCGATACGCGGAAGGTACATAGGAGGACATCAAGCGCGCGTTCCAGTATTATTAGAGCTCAGTGGTGCTCAGTGGTGCTCAGTGGTGCTCAGTAGTTCCGAATGATTCACCGGGCAACTTTTCTCTCTCTCTCTCCTATAATGGGAGAAAGAGAGAAAAGTCGCCCGGCCAGTCGTTCGGAACGCACTCCAGTGCCTCTTCCAGTACGTATATGTAGTTCAGTGAGCACAACTTGTGAGAATAAGGAGGCTTTACGGGCTGCCATAGAGGTTTGGTGAAACAATGGCGACACCGGCGAAAGACGTTTCTCGTCCACGAATGACTTATTTCGAGCGATTGAAAATTTCTGACAAATTGGACGAAGGAGTTGCTGCCGTGGTTCTCGCAGAAAAATATGGTATATCTGCTGCGACTGTGTCCCGTATAAAGAAAAAGAAAACAGAGTTACGAGCTCTCGCTCTGAGTGAGAATTTGAAAGTGTTGAAAAAAAAAAAATCGTCGAAAACGACAAGTTTTCCCGACGTCGAACATGCTCTTTACGCTTGGTTTAATCAAAAACGTCAATTAGGAGAACCTATCAGTGGTCCTATGTTATGTGAAAAAGCATTAATATTTAATGAAAAGTTGGGCGGCCCAGAGACATTCAAGGTATGTATGTAGAATGTAATTTTTTTCTATCAATGTCAATTGCGTATCGGCGTTGTGGCATAGGATGCGTCTTCTTCTTTTTAAAAAATGCATTCTTTTTAAAAAATAATGACCCTTATTTATTAAATCATACAGCCGTGGGTTATAGATATACATAATTCCATTTATTTATAGTCTTTTACGATTTGTTGCTTAGGACAATTACGACCAGAAATGTGTAATGTTTGTAATAAAAATATTAATGTAACACATGACAGCGTGTGGCAAACTAATTCTTCTTGAGCATTCGAGGTTTTTTTTTTGCGGTTGTTAAAAATTGAGATTATTTCTTTCATGTACTGCATGGCAGATGTTACTCTTGCCTTTTTAAAGCTTGTAACAAAATGGACTGAAATGCTGTTTTATTTTTTACCGATGGATATTGTATTTTTTTTTATTTCACAAGTTTTTAATCGCATAATTATTGCTGAATGAATTCAAAAATTCAATTATTCGTCATGGTTTTACTGTACATACGTATTAAGTCGTTGACGGTCTCTTTATACATACACATATTTTTCTATTTTTGGTTGAATATGATTGGAATTTAAAAATTTGATCAGAAAACGGAATAATTTGTCTACGTATTTGCAATAATTTGAATATTATGTACTTTGGGATCAATATTTATAAGGGAAAAAAAATTCTTCCAATATCAAGTTTTCTCATTGAGGGAGCAACTATTCTGCGAATAGTCAATAAAACACCCCCCAAAACACCAAAAATGGTGTGCAAAAATTGGAGACAATTACATTTACAAAAGTATCTTTAGTTTAATCTTCTTACAAAAAGTCGTGAAATAAATAGTCATGAAATTACCAACATGCATTACCAAGCATATTTAGTTTCCTAATATAACGTTAACTTTGCACTCACGATTTTCAAGAGCGGAAGCAAAATAAAAAAATTCAAAACATGTTAACGGCAAAAATTGAAAAAACAGTGAAATCAAGTAAAAATTGTCAACAAAGAGAAATTATCAATAAAAAAAATAAAAAGTACTTGGCGAGTTCGTTTTTAACGAACGATAAGTCAAAACGGTTTTGAGTGAATAGGTGAACACCAGAATATCAGTATATGTATGCTCAGTAAATAAACTCGCCAGGTACTTTATTTTTTTTTTATTTTTTTTTATTGATAATTTCTCTTTGTTGACAATTTTCAATCGATTTCACTGTTTTTTAAATTTTTACCGTTAACATATTTTCGAATTTTTTTATTTCGGTTCCGCCCTTGAAAATCATGAGTGCAAAGTTAACGTTATATTAGGAAACTAAATGTGCTTGGCAATGCGTGCTGTAAATTTCATGTCTATTTATTTCACAACATTTTTTAAGAAGACTAAACTAGAGAAACTTTCGTAAATGTACTTGTCTCCCATTTGCGCAAACCATTTTTGGAGTTTTTGGGGGTGATTCGTCCACTTTTTGCAAAGTGTTTTCATTCGGTTTTTTAATTTTACATAATTCATTATTTCACTTAATTATATAATTTAATATTATGTAGAATATCATGTAATTCAGCACTGGTCAAAATTCTATCCTTAATAAAGTTTAGAATTTGTTTACTCATCAATGGAAGATTTTGTATCCAGTACCTAATTTGTGATGTTAGTAGCTGACGAAACAAAGTTGCCAACTTCAATATTAATACTATTTTGTTCACTGCGCAGTCAAGAATTATGTCCACTGCACAATGAAGAAAATTCTATCCATATTAGAGTTTATCATTCTTTCTCTCATCGATGGATGATTTAGTGACTAAAATGTAATTTGTCCGATGGACTGCACAAATTATATTTCAGACGTCAAATCATTCATCGATAAGAGAAAGAATCACAAACTTTAATATGGATGGAATTTTCTTATTATAATTATAATTATTATATGTTTGTTCGATGGACTGCACAAGCAATATTTTTTTTATACAGGCCAGCCTTGGTTGGTTGGACAAATTCAAGCATCGGCATGGTATTCAACAACTTGGCATTAAAGGAGAGAAACTGTCCGCTAATACTGATGAAGCCGCAGATAATTTCAAGGAAAGATTTGGAAAATATCTAACTAAACATGGATACTCTCTTGAAAATGTCTACAACGCAGACGAAACGGGATGGAATTGGCGTCCCTTGCCACGGAAAACTCACGCTGCAGGGAATGAGAACGAGGCTCCTGGTCGGGAAATTAATGAAGACCGAATAACTGTCATGTTTTGCTCGAACGCAACTGGCACGCATAAAATCCCTGCACTCGTTATCGGGAAGTACCGAAACACCAGATGCTTTAAAAACGCTGGTTCTTTACCTGTGATATACAAAGCTCAGAGTAGTGCGTGGATGAACCGTACTATATTTCTCGAATGGTAATATACAAATAGTTTTTAAGTGTAATTTTTTAATTTTACTCATCTATGTATTATATATAGAGATAGGGACGTTAAATTATTAAAAAAAAATATTGTTCGATAATTTTTTAAAATTTTCTATAAGAGTTTCTTTGTGCTCCACATTTTTTAAATTCATGCCCCATAGTTCTATCTTTTTAAAATAATAAATAATAAATAATAAACTATTTTTTTAAATACCACGTTTTTAAAACGGTCTAAAAAGTATAAAATAATTTGCCTAGGCTTCATGCAGAATTAAACAACATACACATTTCTAACCACTTACAGATTGTCCTGAAAATTTGTCATTGCACATTTTAATAGCTATTAAAATAAATGTGAGATTTAAAACAAAAAACGTGGGGCGCATGGAATACATCGTCGCTATCAATGAGAGAACTTATATTTATTAGTTCACATTATTTGCGGTGCAATACCAATTGGCAGCTGAACTATTAATGCATTAATTATCCGTTGCACGCGCCCCACGTTTTTCGTTTTAAGTCTCACATTTATTTTAATAGCTATTAAAAATGTGCAATGACAAATTTTCAGGACAATCTGTAAGTGGTTAGAAATGTGTATGTTGTTTAATTCTGCATGAAGCCTGGGCAAATTATTTTATACTTTTTAGACCGTGTTAAAAACGTGATATTTAAAAAAAAAAATTTCATTCGTTTAATTTATTTTCTGATTTTTAGAATTGTGCAAGTGAATTTTTTTTTTAAATACTTTGATGTTTTTTCCAAGCGTCGCTTGCGTTGGGTCGCTGTCTCGTTTAACGTAAGAAACTTTACTCAATAAAGACTATAAGAGACTTAAGATTCGATAATGATTTCCTTACAGGAATTGAAGAATTGATATGTTTGCATCTATCAGCCAGATGTGGGTTATCAAGAAAATATAGCAAAAACAAAAACCCAAACCGTTGCTATGGTAACCGTTCCTGTATCAGTTTTTATTGAGAAAATGATTAAATTATTTTAAAAAAATTATAATCACAATTACGATTTTTTTAAACATTTTCTTGCATTGCCATCCAATTCTGAGCTACGTTCAAAATTTCAAGTCTCTAGCTCATCGGGAAGTTAGTTTAAAATCAAATACAAATATTCCACCCGGCACAAGAAAGCGACCTAATAAAAACGTGGTAAAATACAAAAACCATAGAAGATTTTTAAAAAATCGTGAAAACTAAAATAATTTATTATATATCTCTTCTAAAATAAAACTCACGATCTGTTACAGGTACACCGAATCTTTCATTCCTTCAGTAAAAGAAAAACAAGAACATTTAGATCAACGTGGAAAAGTACTGCTTCTACTCGACAACGCTCCATCACACCCCGCTATTATCGACCTAAACGCGATTGACGAAGACTTCACAGTTATGTACCTTCCACCAAACGTAACTTCAGTAATACAGCCTATGAATCAGGGGGTGATTGAGGCAGCCAAAAGAATATATAGACAATCTCTTGTCCGAAGACTTCTGCTTAGCGATCAAAAATCGATGGTATCATTGATAAAACAGTTGTCTCTTAAAGACTGCTGCGAGATGATCGCAAGAGCGTGGGAAGAAGTATCGCCATCGAGTCTTCAAAAAGCATGGAATAACTTAATTCTTCTCGAAACACCTATGGAACAAGATACTATCGATGTTACCGATGAATCTCTGCTGACAACTATTAACACGATTCCAGACGTCAATGTTTCCGAACTTGAAATTGGAGAGTGGTTACGCGAAGATGATGAAAACAAAACATCGGAAGCACTCGACGATGATCAGATTGTGGCGCTCGTTACTGGCAGGAATAACGAGAATTATCACTACGATGACAATTTTCTGGACGACGAGAATTTCTACGATAATCAGAGTTTCGAGGGCATCGAGATAAAGAAAGAAATGAAATTTGAGGAAGTATTTCTACCAGATGCAGCGCAGGATGCCATAGCGGGTATCACAGCAGCGTATAAATGGTACGAGACACAGCCTGAGTGTACGACGAGCGATTTAATCGTTCTTAATAAAGTACTCAATCTTGCTCAACAAAAAATAATGGGCGGTGACTCGTGGAGTTAGAAATTGGAAAAATTATTTTCTCTCCAAAGGATTCTTTAGCAAGTTATTGTAGCAAATTCTTTATAAATGCACGAAGAGATTTTTATACAGAAAATTGCTATGTATGCTTAGTAGTGCGGTACCATATTGTCATTAGTAGGAAAAATAATTTTGAAATCATAACAATATGGGATGGCCATCGTAATTTTACCTACTAATGACAATATGGTACCGCACTACTAAGCATACATAGCAATTTTCCGTATAAAAATCTCTCCGTGTGTAAAATGCCGAAGTCTGATATTGTACGCATTTACATTGTTGATTTTTTTAAATGCTAAATTTCGTAATTACAAAAAGGTTCTCCCGTACATACGTGTAATGTATTATGTATTTAAATGAACGCTACAAAAACATGAATTTTGAGTCAAGTCCTTTTTCGATAAAAGTACTCAACAGAGCGACAATTAACAAGACAAGGAGGGCGCTGCGCAGTACCACACTGCGCAATGTAGAGTATGCTTAGCAGCGCCTCAAGCGGTGGCCATATACGGGACTACCTCCACCACCCAAGTTCGGTCTCCTGTATTCTAGTCCTCTTGGGTCGGAGAAAGGGGACTCATCATAGCTACGGTCGTACATACAGGTCTAGCAACTAGTGTGACCGAAAACTGTCAGTTCCTCGTTTGTCCACTGAAGCGCTATCAGTCTAGCGCAGAGTTGGGCAAAGTACTTCAAGTATCAAGTACAAAGTACCGTAGGTACTTGAAGTATCAAGTAGCGGTGGTACCTGAAGTACGAAGTACTTGTTACTTTCAAGTACTCATCAACACGAGTACTTGAAGTACAAGTACTTGAAAAAATCAAGTACCAGTATCAAGTACTTTTCGAGTTTTCGAGTATGTCTCATAAATTCTGGTAATTGGGTCATTCCATGTCAAATCGACCAAGAGTTAGAATCGACCACTTTCAATTTCGATGAAATTTAGTCCGAAGTTTTTTTTAATTATAAAACCAAGTTCTAGGGTGAAACGACCAGTGAATGACCGGTTAATAAACGCCACCAGTGAATGACCAACCGTGTTATAATCGCAATCTATAGATATAATCCACATGTCGACGGTCATTTACTGAGGGGCGGTCATTCACTGGTGCATCCACCCTACCAAGGAAAAAAAATTAATTTTTTTTTCAAAAGTTATGCAGAATTCAAAATTTAACCATTTTTCGACTTTTTTTTCTAAATATCTTGAAAACTATGATAGTTATAAAAAAATCGTTTGTTTCGTCTTGAAGAGTATACTTGGAGCTACGGCAAAAAAAATATTCCGACAAAGAATTTTGAAAAATGATGAATTTGGAGAATTTTGAATTTTTTAAAATCGTGAAAATCCACAATTAACATCGAATTTTTTGTTTAATTTTTTAAATAGTAGTAGTATAAGATTTTTATTGGTCGTTGAGAACAAATCAAGCTTACAATTCTTTTGATACAGTTTAATATACTTTTTTTTTCCTTTGACCAATGGGCCATCGACCGAGGTCCTTCAGCCCGTATATTTCGACGTTTATTTCTTGTTGTTAGCGTGTATCATGTAATCTAGTGAGGATTTCTAAAATTGCGCGTGTTGGAAATTTGTGTCTTGGTGGTTTTTTAAATATAATACCTTGTACTGATTTGAAAAGATCCTGAAATTTTCAGAGGTGTATTTTTTGTTTCAAAAATATGAATTTTTCAAGTTGAGCAATCATGTAATTTTATAATTTTGAGCAGTCAAAATTACATGATTGATCAACTTCACTTAACTTAGAGGTAAAAAAAAAAGTTTTACCAAAATTCAAAAATGCATATTTTTCAAACAAAAAAAATACATTTCTGAATATTTCAGGATCTTTTAATATCAGTACAAGGTATTATGTATATTAAAAAAATAAAAGCAAAAATTAGATGTTGATCGTGGATTTTCACGATTTTGAAAAATTCAAAATTATCCAAATTCATCATTTTTCAAAAATTTGTTTCGGATTATTTTTTTCCCTAGTCCCAAGTGTACTCTTTAAGACGAACCCAGAACGATTTTTTCGTAACTATAATAGTTTTCGAAATATTTAAAAAATAAACTTGAAAAAATGGTGAAATTTTGAATTTTCGAAAAAAAAAATTAATTTTATTGGTCGACTTGACATGGAATGACCCATATTCAAAGGCTTCGCACATGCAACCATCAGCAAGACACATTTAAAAGTACTTGATACTTGTACTTGAAAAAAGTACTTCAAGTTCAGAAAAGTACTTGAAATTTTCAAGTATAGGAAGTATTAAAAAATTAAAGTACAATACTTGAAGTACTTTTTAAGTACTTTGTACTTGCAAAAACTGTACTTCAAGTACCTGCAAGTACCGAGTACTTTCAAGTACTGCCCAGCTCTGGTCTAGGGTATTATCGATATAGATATATTAGACCGTTTCATTTTTCGGCTTTTTTTAAATTTTTCGTCTTACGCATCAAAAGTTTAGGGATTTATGTGTAATATGATGTTTCGCGCAAGGAACACGCTGGCAGAAAATATTTAGAGGTGTCTCCATCGGATTTAAGGTCACATTGATGAGCCACCTCTTAGGGTTGACTGACCGGCTGCTCCTTTCGCGAGATTATATATTATGTGAAATAAAAACGTATGACAGGGTGTATCATATGAAACAAGTTTTTTTTTTATGTTCAAATGAGAAGAATGGCGAAATTCATTTTATTTTCTTTCAATACTTTTTCATAATGTAACTACTTAATTTTATGTTACGATGCACCATGCGAAAGCTGGACTCTGACAGTCAACTTGAAGAGGTGACTCAATCGACCTCAAGTTCATATTTTGCACGAATTTTTTTTTTCATAACTCAATTCTTTAAACAATGAAAAAGTGAAAAAATCGTTCTCATCGCTTTAAAACGATTTTTTCACTTGTTCATTGTTTAAGAAAATCTAGTCATTTGAAGAAAAAAAATGTCGTGCAAAATATGATCTTGAGGTCGATTGAGTCACCTCTTCAAGTTGACTGTCAGAGTCCACCTTTCGCGTCGTGGATTGTAACATAAAATTAAGAAGTTACAGCATGAAAAAGTATTTTTAAAAAATAAACAAAATTTTGCCATTCTTCTCAATTGAACATTTTTTTTCAACTCGTTTCATATAATACACCCTGTTTAACCTTTTTATTTTACATAATATATAATCTCGAGGAAGAGCAGCTGGTCAGTCAACCCTAAGAAGTGACTCATCAATGTGACCTTAAACCCGATTGAGACACCTCTAAATTTTTTTTGCCAGCGTGTTCCTTGCACGAATCATCATATTACACTTAAATCCCTAAACTTTTGATGCGTAAGATGAAAAATTAAAAAAAAAGCCGAAAAATGAAAGTCTAAGATATATATATGTATAATAGCTATAGATATAAAGATTGGCTAACCCCTAAGGTGCACTGCTCCAAGTGGCAGAAATGAGTACTACGCTTTGGTCACTCTATCTGAGTCACCCCCCACCACTACAGTTACTAGACCTGCATGTACGACAGTGCTCATAGCACGTACACACACACTACACACTGCGCATGTGCGTAGAGTATGTATGATGCAGTGGGAGAGTCGCTTCCACTCTCTCTGTCGAGAAAGAGTAGAAGCGACGCTCCCACTCTTTCCTCTCAGCTGCCTGTTAGAGGGGAAGGGCTTTCCCTCACGGGATCACTTAAGAGGAGGCTAAATACCGACACTAACACCTCGAAATTGCCATCCAAACTTGCTCTTATACAAATGGATGGAATTGATTAAAATTTTAACAACATCATCAGAACAATGGCAGGAATGTGGAGCCTCACTAAAAAAATTTCGAAAAACAAAAAAAAAATTTACAGATTTATTTACCACCAAGAAACTGTAATTGAAAAACTTAAATTATTAAACTTTTACTGCATTCCGGGTAAAACCAAGAGTGAGGCTCCATGAAGAACGCCATGATACAAATATCGAGACGCTTTCGACATTATTTTATCAAAATGACACGCCGTAAGTTTTGATGGCGCATCAAGAGATAAATATCGATAAACTGTAGTTTTATTGAAAAACGAAATGGCGAAATGTAGTTCACAGACGTGCGGGTGAGGGCAGCACCATGGATTCTGACGAGTAACCTATAATATTTAGGGGGCTCGAATGAGTTCGTTGGCATTAGCTGTAACGCATTTTAGCCTCTCAATTGACAATTAATTGTTGATTAATTTATCCCCCTCTTAATTGTCAAAATGTAATTAATTTTCATCCACGGTTGTCGGAGAATGACTGGACGACGATGATACGTCGATAATGTAGGGATTGAATAAAAATGGTATTTAGCCTCCTCTTAAGCTGAATTGAAAATTTGAATAATGGTTTTCCAAATATCTGAACGTTTCTTAAAATAATATCCTGACCGAAAAAACTCGTGAGTATATTTTTTGTTTTGTACCTGTTCGCAAATGCAAGTGTATCCGAGGACCGTGCCAGGTTTTGCAAGACAAGTTCCATAACCGCACAATTCTCGCGAGTCTTGAGCATCGCAGGCATTTGATTTGAGAGTACAGTGAATTCCGTGCCAACCAGAGGCACACATACATCTGTTTGAAAAAAAAACACAATTATTTACAAAGCAATGCTGAATTCCATAGTTAAAATTTTGCACGTTTCTACTTCCTCATTAATGAAAACTTATTTTTATGAAAAAAAAACTATGAGATTTTCATGCAAGCTTTATGGTGTTCCAAAATGTCGAGGAATCATATTCACACCAAAAGTCCAGACATACGCATTTATGCGTGTATTTATGGTTTTAGAATTCAAATAAAAAGATCCAAGCTTCGAAAAATGCAAGGGGATGTTTATAGAGAACCCCTCAAGGAATCGAGCTTCAACTTGATACACAAGTAAACGTTCCATTCACCTTCGTTCAATATAATTTTTGACAATTCTAAAACAATTTTCAACTTCGTGTAATTTACAATTTTTTGAAAGGTATCTTCGTACAACAATCATAATCACAAGCAATGTCGTTTTCGAATCTAGCAAGGATGAAAAAAATCGTGTAAACTAGAAATTCGCACATAGCATCTTTATTCTTATCTAATATCCACAAAGCTTTTTCTATAAGGAAATCTAAGCTCATAAATATTCTCGAGCATAGTGGAGGCTTATAAAACAATGATTAAAAACGAAACAGTTTTCTTTTTATAGAATTACTAACCGATAAGAACCCGGCAAATTCACGCATGTTGCACCATTCTGACAGCCTAAACCCGTGCCCGCGAAATTTGCGCACTCGTTCACATCATCGTTGCAATTTGGTCCCTAAAAAGTAACAATTCATCTGAATTTTATTTTTGAAAGATCCAAAGATCAATTTTTTCACCCTTGTCGATTGCACAGTTTAGATTTGGGTTCAATACATTGTATAATAAATTAATATAATATATAGTTATAATATAATATATTAACCCTCAGTGGTACCCGGGGGTCAAAATGACCCCAGCGCAACTTTGAGCCAAAATTTCAATCTGTTCTTGGCGACCAAGAGCACTGGCCTGCCATCTAAGGATGCTTTGCGGTTCCCTTAATGAGCACAACGTAATAGAGAAATATTCGTGCCTACAGTTTCGCTGTGGCATTCGAAAAGAAAACAGCGCGCGCGAGCTGGGGTCAATTTGGCCACCAGTGTGACCACAGTCTAATTCTTTGCGGAAAATTTTGATTTTTTTTTCTGTATTGAACATCAGCATACAAGGTAAATAACATCATGAAAGTCGAGTTTTTTTTTATAAACTATTAAAATCTACTCCGAAACTCCAAAAATGAAAATTGCGGAATTTTTACGGCTTTTGGAGTCTTCAAATATTTCTCAAATAACAGTCTAAGTCTCTAAGGACACGCAATTTTCCCATTTTCATATATGAAAATTTTGAAATAAATGAAGTATTTTTGGTATTTATTGTATTTTTTAACTCCGAAATAGAGTTCCCTAAGCCCTTCTGCAACTGCCCAAATAAATAACTTTTTTGAAACGCCTACTACGAAGCAATTTTTTTCTTAAAAGTGCCATATCTCAAGAGTGTTATCCTAAAATTTTATGAAAAAAAATAAAAATGGCAAAAGTTATGATTTTTTTTCGTAAAAAATGTTTTTTTCAAGTATTCACTCGTTCGTATTTTTTTTTCACCAACTTAAAAAATTGAGAAAAAAAATTTAAGGTATATTGCATATTTAGAATGATTCAAAGTATCACCCTGATTTTTTTGAAGTCATTTCGAATGACACTCTGGATATGGCAAGCACTCAAAGATGACTGGGGTCAAAATGACCCATGTATGTCCACCGTGTTACGATTAGGATGTGTGACCACGAGGGTTAATATAATATATAGTTATAATATAGTTAATCGTTTAGCTAATCACTTGCCTCCCAATTGGCCGGGCAAATGCACTGAAATCCATCGAAAGATCTAATGCAAGTTCCGCCGTTGTTACAAGGATCACTGGAGCAATCGTTTGTCCGAAGTTTCATCCTTATTGTCCTCACATTGCGCTCCAATATTCGCACCTTAAGAAGCAATTCCATGTATGGAAATTATCGTCGTGCGCGAGTCTTCGGTGACTTTAATGAAAATTCAGATTATTCAAAACATTTGAGACTCACCTTGCCACTTAATTGTCGAAGGGACAGTCGAAGAATCTGATTATCTGTGGTTGGCTGCGATTAAAGTGTAAAGTAATACTAAGTTAATTGATAGAAAAAAAATGTGCAATTAAATAATTAATCAATTAATTAAGTAATTAATTAATTAATAATAATTAAACAATCAATTAATTAATTTATTAATAGAACAAAAAATGCAATAAAATAATTAATCGTATCGATCAATCGATAAGTATTTTTATGAATTTAATGAATAAACCAATAATTGAAAGCCAAAAAGGATTCGATTATATTTTTATCTTCTTGCATTTTGCATACCTGTGGTCCGACTCTTCCGGGTCTAATATTGGAGGTATTCAAGGTTGAATCACCACCAAATTCGAGGTTACTCAATCGTCTTTGCAAACCGTTCGGACCCTCGACGTCCTTTATTATTCGATTCAAATCAGTCGTCAGCATTCGCAAATATCCATTTTCCCATTTTTGTACAATTCGCGCAGCTTCTTGAGCCTGATAATAATCATTGCAAAAGAAATTAATTCTTTTAACTCAAAAAGAAATTTATTGGGGTATCCCGGTTTCCGGTAAAATCCGAATGGGGATTTTTTAGGGATGACCTAGAAGGGGATTCCTTGCTATATCCCTGGCGGGTCTCCAGTAGTGTCCTTATTGACGCTAACCGGCAATCTAAAAATTCATATTCCGATTAAATCTCGATCAGGATTTGTTGGGGCAACCCCGAAATGAGTATTCCTGTACAAAAATTTGCCGGGATCTTCCAATTTCCTGTAAAATCTCGATCGGCATTTCTTAGGGACACCCTCATAAGGGAGTCCGTGCTGGATCCCCGGTTGGCCCCAGGTCGATTCCTTATTACAACGCTAAAACCATATATTTTGTATTTCATATTTTTCGTGATTACATTAATTGCGACTAATGCAAGGGGCGCACTTCACCAAGTCATTCGGGCAACACACGTTCATACAATGTTTTAGTCATTAATAAGTACAATGTGTGTAGTTCAGGTGTCTTCCTGAGAAGTGCCCATTTTAATAAATAGGGGAGAGTGGGGCACTGTGAGCCACATGCGATTTCTCGGAGGTTTGTAGCTTGTAAAAATCGAAATTTTTTGTGTAGGACCACAATTTATATTGAATTTCATCAAACCTAAAAAAACGTCAATAGCAGCTCATGAAAAATTATTAACAAAAATTATTGATTTGTGCCCTGGAAAAAAAAAATGTTTGCTTGCCGGAAAAACGTAAAATATAATTTCACTCTCCGTGACAGCTCGTGTTTCAAGTTTTTATCGATAGTGTAATTATTCATGATTCACTTAGTTACGTGTATTTTTCTCTTCATCTTTTAATTAATAATGATTTTTATCAATAATCAAATTTTTTCATAGTAGGGTCCAATGAGCCAACGAGTTGTGGGGTACAATGAGCCAATATTTCCCATTGACCACGAACACCACGAAGTTGTCGCGAATTATATACGACGTTGATGTTTTGTCAAATTTTGTTGAAGTTAAACACATAGAACATGAATGGCTGATTGTACCCCACCGAGTGGCACATTTCGCCCCACCAGTGGGGTACACTGAAAAAAAAGATGGTTGAATCAACAAAATCTTTTGTCAAATACGTTCAACTAGATAATTTAGTTAGTACAATTCAACATTTTTTTGCCTGAATAATATTTTAGTCAACCGAAGCGCAGAATTGTTCAAAAAACTAAATATTTAGTTAGACCAAATAAATATCTAGTTGAACGTATTTGACAAAACGTTTTGTTGATTCACACAAATTTTTTTTTCAGTGTACAATGTGCCATTCTGCAAATCTTTTTGAATCCAATTATTCTGGTATTTTCAACCTTTTTTTTTAAAGATGATATTTTTATTATACGCTTAAACGTCTAGAAAAACCGATTATAATAGTTGTTTTTCTAATCAGAGTACCATAGCGAGAGTAAAAATTCTTGACAAAAAAGTGGCTCATTGTACCCCACTCTCCCCTATAATTTATTTAACGATCCTATAGGATTCTTCAACAATCCGCTATGGATCATTCGAGCATCAAATAAGATCCGCTTTAGACAGTCACGGATCCGTTCGGGCGTCCCCCACGGAAATTTATATATTTTTAATTTACGCAAAATATATGTGGATATATTTCGAATATATGTACATATATTTTTAATCCACACATATATGCAACATATATGAGAGATAGGTGTGATTCACATATATCTCTCATATATTCTACATATACTCTTAATATATGCTGATATATTTGCAACATATATGAGAGATAGGTGTGACTCACATGTATCTCCCATATATTCTACATATATTCTTAATATATGCTACCATATATGCAACATATATGGTAGCATAACTAACTAACTAACATAATATTTATTTAATTATTTAAGTTTATTGTATTCACACTTTTCATTATTATTTACATTATAATGTTTATCCCGCGAGAACAAGCGATCGGGCGCCTGCCACATGTTCGTAACGTATAGGCAGCGTCGTGATAGTTTCCAGACTCGCCGCGAGATGTCGCAGAGCGGCAACCGCTGAACCCCCATACGGAGGATGTGATGAGTATGCTTATAAAGGCGGGCGTGAGAATGGAATATTAACAGAAGTCCGGCGTAAATGAAGCTATATAAGGAGTTCTTGCTTCTTCTTCTTCTCATGAACTCGTAATTTTGTATTTGATTCTCCTAGAGAATTTCCGATTTTTCGGAAATTTCTAACACGGGTATCGCATATTCAACCCATATTCGGGATGTATGCAGCCCACTTTTCAACTATATTTGGAATACATGCAACATATATTTAATCTATATTTCAGATATATGCACAATATATATAAAATATATATATTGTATGTATGTGTGGTACATTTTACATATATCTAAAATATATTTTAAATACATTTAAGATATACGTACATATGCGAAAAGCGGCAAAATCTATCCAAATAAATATATTACACATCTATAAAAAATATATTTTAAATACATTCATTTATATACGGTAATTATATTTTGAATATATTCCGTACGCAATTTTGCATATATTTTAAATATATAAATTTCCGTGTGGGGTCCCTACTAGATTCCATTTTACAAATCGAAGCCGATTATCCTTACGACATATCCATTTTACAAACATTTCATTCCGGACATGGAATCTAGTCCAGTCTCCAGAAGGATCCTGATCCGTGACTAGGATGAATCACGGGAATCCAACTGGATTCCTACCACAATTTCTGCACGGGCAAGAACAATTTTAATATTTCGTATTTTGCAATGTCACTGTTGTTGCGATTACTCACATTTAGCGTGACTTCGATGAGATTTATGTCGTTTATATTGACAGAACTTTTGCCAACAGCCCTCAGCGTTATGTTTCGATCTTTCGCACTGAGAATCACGAGATTTCCATCTCTTGTCTCCAAAACGGGTCTACCATAATTATTCATCGAACAATATTAATGAAAGAATGATTCTAGAACGAGTGTAATAAATTTTCATCGTCATGACAATTTACCTTTCTTCGATCCATGCGGTGGAAAAACCGATTAAACAAATTACTGGCAACAATGACCTCGGGGCCATTTCGCCGATGACCTCGTAATTCGCTTACCAGTCAATTATTTAATTTACACAAATTGCCGTTGCGAGAAAATTAAATTACAATAATTTATTAAAACTACGAGAAAAATGCTCATCATTGAAGTACTCCTCGTTTCCAACTGTTTCGGGCGATTTCACTCTCGATGAGAGACGTCTAGTGGGCGTGTTTCGGGAATTATCATATTCCACCCAGTATCAAATTACGATGATTGATACAGCCTGGACGGTTTAGTAAAAAAAATTATTTAAAATTCGAGATCCTTCATTCGTTATTATTTTAGGACAATTCGCGAACACTAATAATAAATGGGTCATTCAATGTCAAATCAACCACTTTTAAACCCGACCCCTTTCCATTATTCTTATTCTATTTTTCCTTTCGTCTATTTTTTTATCGATTGAAAAAAATGCCCAGCTGGGCTTACTTCACAAAATACCACGCTGAAAATTTTTGAGGATTTATAAAAGACCTCAGAGTTTGAAAAATTGAGGAGAAAAAAAATGGAAAGTGGTAATTGTCGAAAAAAATTTGATTTTTTTTTTAAGTGACAAAAAATAGAAAGAAATTTAGGCCCACTCCACGTTGAGCGGCTTTTTTTCCGGAATTGATCGAAATTTTTTTAGTGAAAACAAAATCTGAAAACAGCCAACTTCGAGAAAATAGTACATTACATCACGAGGACGTAAAAACATTTTCTGACGAGTGTGAGTTTGCTGGACGAGCTAAAGGCGAGTCCTGAAATCACACGAGCCAGAAAATGTTTTTACGCCGAGTGATATAAAGATGATTTTTCTCGAAAAAGTGAAAAATTTATTAGATTTCAATATCTTAACATTTTTTTGCATTTTTTTTCCAGAAAGTACATCTGAAGACGAAAATTTTGAAAAAAAACGTCCCAATTAGTAATTTTTTGAAGAAGTTGTATAACTATTTGAAAAAAAAGTTTTTTTTTGTTGGGTAAAAAAATTTGAAAATTTCCTGAAAAATGTTTTTAAGGGGGTAAAAAGGGAAAACAAAATTTCAGCCAAATCGAAAGGGGTAGGATTTAAAAATGGTTGATTTGACATGGAATGCCCCAAATACAATATAAAAAAAAAATTCTTTGATGTAATTTTTGCATTGTCACGAAGGAAGCTTTATTTCCATAGAAATTTCGGTTTTAAGCATTTTTATCTCAGTATGCTCAAAATGTTTTGAAATGTCGCGACAGTGCACGAAAATTATTAATTGGGAGGAATTTTTTATTTTTTGCTAAACGTCAATAAGTACTTTGCCTTGCGTGATTTTGTAGCTATCGAGCTCAATTTTTTTGCAAATGTGACGATAAGGACGATGCGGATCGTATTCGCAAAGAATTCTATATGAAAAAATATTCTATATAAAAGAATTATGTTCTATATAAATAATATAATTTAATTGCTCCTCATAGAGCAGTTAAGGAAAACGCAGATTAACAAGCTGTAAACGAAATGAGAAAGTCATGTGCAAAGGGTTTAGCCGGATAAGAATGGTGAATCGCCCCCCCCCCCCCCAAATTTTGTGGCGCCAATTTTTTCCAGAGTTCCTAACCTAAAAAAATAATTTGGTGCAAAATTATAGCTTTCTACATCGATACTTGCTAAAAAAAGTGTTTTTTTCGATTTTTGCATTTTTTAAATACCAAAAGACGACCGAAGAATTTTAAAAAATTCTGAAAAATCAGAAACATATCAATGTCAATGGAAATGATTTTTATTTTTTTAAATACGTAACTCTATTTTGAATAATCGAATCTTTCATTAAAAACATTATTTTGTAGTGAAGCGATTGTTCGACTATTATGACCCAAATTGAGATAATTTTACAATTCATTCCCTACATTTAAAAAAAAAGTCCAAACATTCGACCTGCAACACGGTGAAAAAAAAAATAAAAACGACAAAATTTCTCATTTTTTACTGGAAATCCATGTTTAAATCATTCTTTCGGCTCTTCGATGTTGAACAGGTCAATTCTGTCATCAACAGGGATAAGCGATGAAGATTAATATGCTGCAATATAGATAGGATGGATGAATGAACTAAAATTAGCAATAAAATCGTATGGGGAAGTCCCCTAACGCCGGACGGCACCTAGTACCGGACACTGTTGATATAAGCCAAACTAGAGAGCAACGACAATAGTTCTCGTGCGTAGTTCGAACAGTGGCCACAGTGGTAACGATGGCGCCAGAGAGCTGACCGCAGTGCGCATGCGCGCGTTGTCGAGAGTTGATTTTCGTTGGAGCCGATTAATATTTCGTGTCAGCCGTAATTTTCACACATTCATTGTTATAAAAATAGGGGTTTTGCGGCTTTGTTTTTTAGCTTGGGATGCTTTTTGGTAAGTATTCTTTCAAATAATGAAGATTAAATTTCAAAATGTTTGTGAAATGGCAACGCATTTTTCTTATTTAATCTTGCATGTTGAGTCCCTGGTACCGGACACTCGATTTTTCTCCAGTACCGGACGCCATTTTGTCTAGTTATTGGAATATTTATGTAAAACATGTTATTTTTGTTGTGGTGGTATTTCACTGTAACAAATCAGTTAAAAATAATGACGAAGGGAAAATGGCCCGAGGAAAATATGAAAAAAGCCTCGATGACAATAATGACTGGATCCAGTGCGGCAATTTTAAGCAATGAGCTCATAAGGCGTGCGCAGATATTCCGGAGTGTTCCAATGAATATATTTGCGATCATTGCGAAATTTAACCATTTTTAATCCATTTTTTCAAACAATATTCATAGTGTCTGGTACTAGGTGCCACTTTTCGGACTCGACCATTTTAACTACTATTAAATTCAAAAATATATTTTTCTTAGTTTTACGTTTTTTTAGAATCTGTACTATCATTAACACACCAAACAATACTCCAAAGTTTGTGAAAAAATATAAAAAATCGAAATTTTTATATATATAATAGTTTTATTAATGAATAACCTTAAGTGTCCGGTACTGGGGAACTTCCCCCTATTGTTTACATCTGTTTGTTATGTCTCACAACTACTTCAGCCATGATCATCCATTAATTAAACCCAAAGAATGATTTTTGTATGGATTTTCAATGAAAATTGAGAGTGTATCGTTTTTTTTTCAATGTGTTGCAGGTCGAATTTTGAGACTTTTTTTTTAATGTAAAGAATGAAGAGTAAAATCATGTTAATTTTTGTCATAATAGTAGAAACATCTCTTCGCTACAAAATAATGTTACTAAGAAGATTCGATGATTAAAAATAGAGGGTGGAAAAAAAAACGAAAAAAAAATTCTCATTAATAGTGACATTTTTCTGATTTTTCAGAATTTTTTCAGATTTTTCGATCGCCTCTTGGAATTTAAATACTGCAAAAATCGAAAAAACATGTTTTTTCAGCAGGAAGATTTCTCGGCATCGATGTAGAAAGCTGTAACTTTGCACAAAATTGCTTTTTTAGATTAGGAAATTTGAAAAAAAATCGGCGTCACAAAATTTGGTGGGGACAGATTCACCAATCTTATCCGGCTAAATCCTTTCTACTTTGTGCGATTTTTTTCCTACATTCTATTAAACCAAATTCTTTTAGTATTTCTTCTACTTTGTGGGGTCCACTTCTATAAAACAAAATTCTGCACAAAATTATAAGAAGGACTGTGAACTGACGAGAATTGTTTCTTTTTACAATTCACAGATTGCAATTTATTTTTAAACTAATCCATGACGGGGACGAATAAATCCTCATTTTCACATACAAAGACAACTCTGCGTACCTGTGATTATTATATATGTCACAAACTATATTTTGTTGTATCCTTCGTGCAATGACAATCGTTCATAAAACATCGGACTCACGCCATTATTGGCGATATAAATATGCACTGTACAAAAGTTTACTGCAGTTATCAGCTCGTTTCAGGACAAACCGTACCAGTATAAAAGCGACATTAAAACAGAGTGCTCCTAGCATTCAGAGTTTTACTGTTCGAACAAAGGATTCGGAAATGGTAAGTTTCCATCGTGTTATTCTCCAAGTAAATGAATTCTGGTCGAAAATAGAAGACTCTGATGCAAAACCATTTCCAAAAATAATTAATTATGAAAAGAGTCGAGATTCAGGTGAAATTTTATTCAACAATGATTTTAAGCCTGATCATCAATTTCGATAATAAAAAATAGAAGATTTTCATAAAAATCTATTTCCAAAAACAATTAAATACAAACAAAATTCGAGATGATAATGAAATTTTATTTAATAAGAACCAAGAGCCTGATCATTGATTTCAAAAATCAAAAGGAGAAGATGTTCATACCAAACGATTTGCAAAATCAATTAATTGCGAAAAAAATGAAGATTCGTGTAAAATTTTGTGGAGGTGAGGAAAATCACATTAGCTATAAAAATCAATTATGTACACGCCTATTTATATACAACTGAATCTGTTTCCAATTATCCAGGTCAAGCAGAGTAATCGAGTATTCATCAACATTATTGTGAGGTGGCTCTTGCACGATTAACTTTGAGTTTTATAAGATAATTGGAAATCGATTTCCCCTTAAAAACCGTAAAGTCTTAATAAAAATTCTATTTTATGGTTGGTTTAATGATATTCGAATAATTGAGTAAATCAAGATGATTTTCAATCGAAACAAAACGTTGTCAGTTTTATTTCGATCAAAAAATGGTTTACTTAAAAATTATTAAAATTATGTAATTATGGCACCATCGTTAAAAGCAGTATTCTGGTCCAGAGACATACATAAAAAAAACATTTTTCCAATTCTTTTTTTTACAAAATATTTATTAATATTTTGACAATGGACAAAAAAAATTAAATTTAAATAAGTTATAAGCTATGAAATTAATAAGTCATAAAAAATTCTTAATTAATAAGAATGTTGTTATAGCCCCCGCCTCAGAGAAAACGGAAAAAAAAATTTCTCAAAATGGCGGCTGTCTGAACAAAAAAAGGCGTTTTTTTACTCTGTTTTTCATAGTTTTTAGTTTGTTTACGATAGTAAAAAAATAATTTTCATACCAAAGTGGTTGGGGCGATAGAAAGTTATACATTGAATATTGGTAAAAAATTTGAAGTAAATCGGTTGAGTAGAACTTAAAAGATCATGTCAACCGTGTTGACAAAAGTAGTTTTGAGAAAAAAGCGTTATAATAGCGTCAAAATAGATATAACTCCGAAAGTTATTGGAATTTGAAAATTTCCTTTAGAGGAAATATTCTTAAAGGTCTGAACTTAAAGAACATGCAAAAAAAAATATTTTTTTCAAAATTCTAGACCAGAATATATCCCCTTAATGATTGTGCTAAGGGCCATATTATTTAACAATTGCACGACCCACTTTTTTGCATATTTCTTGAGAATAAAAATTAATTCATCCAATTTTTATTTTATAAATATATTTTTATGAAAAAATATTCATAACTTAAGGTTACTTCGTGGAGCTACTATGGTTACACATTGTGCCAACGTTCAAAATCGATTTTGTAGACACGCGTCTATACACGACAGTGCTTGAGACTCTACAACTACAATTTCTATCATATACATCGATATATATGGGGCATTCCACACCGATTCAACCTGAGTCTGACCCTTCACCTCTGCGATTTTGTCCGCGATTTTTTATGGTTTTGTAGTCACTTTGAAAAGCTCTCAGAATTTTTTTCTGATTTTTTTGGAGCGATTTGACTTAACTACAATTTTATAAACAAATTCTTAGCGCAAACTTAGAAATCTTTTAAAAATAGGAACAGATAGCTGAATTAAGTGAGCCTTAATTACCCGAACATTTTTTTAAACACCTTTAATTCATATAAAAATATTTGGATAATGGCCCACTCAATTCAAGTTCCTCCTTCTATTGAAAAAAAAAAAAAAAAAAACAAATCGAAAAGGCTTATTACAAACGGAAGGAAACCACTTTGGCTCAACATCTGAAATTTTTCATTAAAAAAACGGAATTTTTGTGACTTGTTTCAAATTTTTAAATATGGGCTAAAAATAATTTGTTTATAAAATTATAGTCAACTCATATCGGTCCAAAAAAATCGGAAAAAAATTCCGAGTGATCTTCAGAGGTTTTACAAAACCATTAAAAATTGCGGACAAAATCGGAGGGGTGAAGGCTTTTAGACCCGGGTCGAATCGGTGTGGAATGCCTCATATATATCTCTGTATGTTTATATAATATTTGTACATATATGTATATATACCTGAAAATAATATCTAGCACTAATGCAGGTGAAAATGCTTCCGTAGACGATGGAGTAACAATTCTTCAAGTGGAACACGAATTATTAATATATCGATATCGTGCTTCGACTGGGTCAAGGCGCGAGTCCGCGTATTCTCTTTTATTGAACTTTACTTCCTGACAGGTAAAACCCCTCGCACAGGGCTCAATCGCTTCCGGCGTATTTCATGCTTCCGTCAGTCAGTTACCGGTCAACTATCGTCCGTCGTTAATGCTCTTTATCCGGTGGAAAAAAAAAAAACTTTTACCGTATTCATGTGTCTTAATATTTTCCTAATTTTCCTCTCAGAAAGGTGATACGAGGTTGTCCAAATATTCATCATTTTGCGTTAATCACCGTCATTAAGTCAGCACCATGATGAATTCGCAATCGAAACTTCAGGAAAAAATGGCCAAGAAGGTAGTCAATGTCCTTTGAATTGGGATATCAGGGCATTTGATTAATTCAATTTAAATAATCGCCGGGAAATTCGAGGAATTTTTACGCACTGATTTATACCGATACAACAGTTGCTTGGTCATTCCATGTCAAATCGACCAACGGTTGGAATAGATCCCTTTCAATTTCGATTAAATTCGATCAGAAGTTTTCTTTTTTCGATTTTTTTTTTCGAAAATTCCAGTTTTCACAATTTTTTCAATTTTTCAACTTTATTTTTTAAATATCTCGAAAACTGTTGTAGTTACGAAAACATCGTTCTGAAAAAAAATTCGAAACAAAATTTTGAAAAATGATGAATTTGGAGGATTTTTATTTTTTTTAAATCGTGAATATTCACGATAAACATTAAATTTTTTGTTCCATTTTTTTAAATATAATACCTTGTACTGATCTTAAGAGGAGGCTAAAGGCGACATTCGGACCTCTCTCTCGCTCTCACACGACCCCTATCATCTTTTCTCTCTCGCACTCGCACGAAAAATTTCGGTGTAGCCTCCTCTTAAGAGCTCCTGAAATTTTCAGAAAGGTGTTTTTTTTTCATAAATGTGAATTTTTTAACTTTGATTAAAATTTTTTTTTTACCTCGAAGTTAAGTAAAGTTGAGCAATACTGTAATTTTGTAATTTTGAGAAGTAAAAATAACATGAATCCTCAACTTTACTTGACTTAAAGGTAAAAAAAAAATTTTGTTTTCCAAAATCCGTATTTTTGAAAAAAAATTACCTTTCTGAAAATATCAGGCTCTTCCAAGATCAGTACAAGATATTATATAAAAAAAAAATTAAACCAAAAATGTAATGTTGATCGTGGATTTTCACGATTTTTAAAAATTCAAAATTCTCCAAATTCATCATTTTTCAAAAAAAAAATTCGAAATATTTTTTTTTCGTAGCCCCAAGTATACGCTTTAAGACAAAGCCAGAACGATTTTTTCGTAACTATTATAGTTTTCGAGACATTTAAAAAATAAACTTGAAGAATTGTGAAATTTTGACTTTTCGAAAAAACATTACTACTTTTTTTCCTTTGGCAGAACTTCGTTTTATGATAAAAGAAAACTTCTGACTAAATTTCATCGAAAGTGAAAGGGGTCGATTCCAACTATTGCTCGATTTGACATGGAATGACCCTGCTATATTTTGATAGGTCTATTTTTCTCGATGAAAGTTTTTTATCGATATCTTGCACGTGTCTCTCGATAGAAAAGCTCATGATTTATTCATTCG
Organism: Alloplasta piceator; assembly: GCA_946863875.1. Lineage (NCBI taxonomy): Eukaryota > Metazoa > Arthropoda > Insecta > Hymenoptera > Ichneumonidae > Alloplasta > Alloplasta piceator. The sequence goes on from OX333074.1 coordinate 43,936,693, forward strand.
TTCCTGGAACTTTTTTTTAATCAAAAAAGACACTATAATATATCTATAATCGAAGTTTTTTTTTATTTTTTCCCATCGTTTACCACAACTCCTTCACGAGCAAGTATAGTTATAAATTTTGGCTTTTCCATGGAAAAACCTTACGAAATGGTGGAAAAGCATCAGTAAGCAGGAAATTTCTGATTTACACAATTTTTTCATGAGTTTACCAAAAATTCATGATTCCAATACAACGTTCGAAGCATTTTATGAAATTTCAAAATTTCATAAAATGAGAAGCCTCTAAGGTAAATGTCCCAATACCCGACCACGTCCCAGTACCCGACCACTTGAACCAATATATCAGCAAGTTAAGCGTTCACTTAAGAGAAATCTTAAACTGTGAATTGATTTAATATCCAGGATTCATAATCTACGTATACGACACTAGTTTTAATGAATCAAGAATCGTCTGTAATTTAATTTTGGATAAATATGACAGCACGCGTACTATTGGGGGCACGGAAGCCATTATCTAAGCTGAAGTACTAAGGAATCGCGATATCTTATTGAAGCTATTTCGAATTGGTTTTTATTGTTTTCGAACTGAGCCTTAGCTGTTTTTATTCGGAAAGATACAACTAATTTGATCATGTTGTCTGAATTAGCCAAAAATGCGTTTTAAGTACTTAATTTTCATGTCCGGTTATTGGTACACACGAAATGTATCTTGTACCGATAACCGACCATGTGTCCGGATATCGGTACTTGCTCGCGACTATGTTCAGTCCCAGTAACCGGACATCCGCTGACATGTATATTATTCGTGCATAACCTCAAAATTTCAGTGACACATGCTCCGAGCAGCGACGCATTTTTCTGAATTTACCCCCTCCCTTCCCCCACCATAGAGATGAGTGGTCGGTTATAGGGTCATAATGTGTGGTCGGATATTGGGTCATATAGAAAAACGGGTGGTCGGGTACTGGCACATTTACATTTCGCAGTATTTTCGGTTATTATGAATAAACGACTAATTATAGCAACAACTATACCCTGTGTTTTGGAAACTAGAGGCTTCAAGCTTTCCAATAATCATAGTTGTTATAGAAAATAGTTTATTTTTGAACGCGAAAAACAAGTTAACTTTTTCGTCGCTTCTTAGACGGTCGGGTATTGGGACATTTACCTTAAACGATTTGTGCCTAAAAATATCAACCATCTTTGTTACCAACTTACTTATTTAAAAAAAACGACTGGCCTCGATAGTTGCAAGAATCTACAAACTAACGACAAAAGTTTTGAAAAAAAATTCGAAACCATGCCACATCGAAAATTGTTAAGCAATATTGAAAAAAATTAAATTCCCACGATCAACTTTTCCATTTCTTTCAGATATCATTTCTGAACGTTTTGGAATATTTTGAACAAAGTGGACTGAAAATATAATTTTTTTTAAATACGACAAGGCTCCCGTTATTATGAACAAGTAAAAATTAATCAAATTACCGTATATTAAAATTAATATCTCTTATGTAATTCACCCATTTGTACAAATTTACATTACTTGTACTTATAAATTACTATAAACATTGCTTATGAATGTATAAACAAGTTTGAATCCTCATTTACCACATAATTCCACGCGGAAATTGTTTTTTCATTTTTATTAGGAATCTTCAGTGAAGTGCAATGTAAATTGAAATACCGTTTCGGATTTCTTGTGTGTTTTTGTAATGCAGCGAGAATGCATATCTATACACATTGGCCAGGCGGGCGTTCAAATGGGGAACGCCTGTTGGGAGCTCTACTGTCTCGAGCATGGAATTCATCCAGATGGTCAAATGCCAAGTGACACGACACCCGATTACGAGGATGATTCTTTCAATACATTCTTTTCGGAAACGGGCGCGGGAAAGCACGTACCGAGAGCGATATTCGTCGATCTCGAACCCACAGTAATCGGCAAGTTATTTATTTTAATCCTTTGAAGCATACATTTTTCCTGACATAAGATCTATTACAAATTTGGGTTCCAGGGGTTTTTAATTTGATATAAAGTTGTTAATAGCATTTAATTAGAATTAAAAAAAAATATCAGCATGGTATTTCAAAAACTGCTCAAGTTATTCTTCTAACAATCATTTTTGGAAAAATTCAAAATTCAATAAATTACTACGAAACTGCATACATCCATCCGGAAACTTCTTTAAAAATATTATTATGTTTAAAAAAAAAGTGTCTAAGAATTTGAAATATTTGTTAACTTCTTAGACATAATTGAAGCACTTCTACACTAAAAAAAACTCGAAAGTGTCTCTTATCATTACGAAGCTTTCTTTATAAAGAAGCAAAAATAATGAATTACGGCAATAATAAATTAACCAACTCTTATAATACAGGAGTCATAAATAAAATTTCGTTATTTCATAAAAATTAATTGCAAAGTTCAAACACTTATGGTTGTTTAGAAGCAAATCACATTTAATGAGAAAATTCTGAAAATTTGTTATGTTTTTCAATGAATTATTTAAGAGGTCATGTCAAAATTTCGCGACCATTTGGGAGCTCGTTATCGAATAATTAAGATTAACAAATTAAATAAAATTAAATGTAGTCTTATGGAAACTGATATAACTTTGCGATAAGTTTTTTTGTTTGACTTTCCATTTTTTTAATATCCACAATATACTGGAAGCAACGGAAAGAAAACGAAGTTTATTGATAAATATTTTTTTTATTTGTTTAAAAAATTGTTTTTAACAAAACGTCAATTTCTTAATAACGAGCTTCCTAATCGTCGTGAAATTTTTACACGACCTCTTAAATACCTCATACAAAAACATACCAAATTTTCAGAATGTTCTCATTGTTTTTTATTTTAACCCTTAAGGAGGTTGAAGTAATGATGATAGAATTCTGAAAATTTGGTATGTTCTTACATGAAGTATTCAGGAGGTCGTGTAAAAATTTCACTACGATTGAGAAGCTATTTATTGGACAATTAACATTCGAAGGTTTCATAGCTTCTAAACAACCTTAATTTCTCTTCAAGGAAATTAGGAATTATAATTTTGTAAACAGATGAAGTTCGTACTGGAGTGTACAGACAACTGTTCCATCCTGAGCAATTAATAACAGGGAAAGAGGATGCGGCTAACAACTACGCTCGTGGACACTATACCATTGGTACTTATCTATCGTCGATCCATCGTAATTTTTTTTTTAATTATTATCTGTGATTATCGACTATTAACCGTCAAAAAAATGTCGCACTACAATTAGGAAAAGAGATAGTCGATTTGACATTAGATCGAATACGAAGAATCGCCGAGCGATGTCGTGGTCTTCAGGGTTTCTTGATATTTCATTCGTTCGGCGGTGGTACCGGTTCCGGTTTCGCAAGTTTACTCATGGAGAGGCTCTCAGTCGAGTATCCAAAGAGGAGCAAGCTCACATTCAGCATATATCCAGCTCCGCAGGTATATTAATAATTATTAATAATTAATAATTATTATTCTTCATATTGATACATTATTCACAATGAAATCAATCATCAACCCTCAAAGTGAACACTAAGCAATAAAATTTAAAAAAAAATTGATTAAAAATTATTAATATTATTATTAAAGTTGATTATCATTCCAATAAAGTTTGGGAAAAGAATCATCTGATTATGTGTTTTGCTAATTTGATATATAGTTGCCCATACCATACAATTGTATGGTATGGGCAACTATAACTATAATTCGAGAGGGTATAGTAATAAATTCGAGAGAGTATAGTAAACCTAACCTTATTTTTGTTACCTTTAGTCAAGAATGTGGTTACGGACAACAAAGATATAGTAGGGTTGCCTAAACAATTTCTTACTATGCAAATGAAGGATTATATAAAATATGTATTTGTTACCTCTAATCAAGAATGTATACTTGGGTGGGCCGAAAATCCGCTTTTTTGAAATTCTTTTAGCAATACCGAAAATATTGGTCATTATGCTACAAAAAAAATCTGTGTGAAGGGGAAAAATTTTGAGTCAACATCCTAGGCTCGCCCAAGTTCGTTAAAGTTCAAAGCGTTGAAAAAAACTTTTTTCTCGGCTTATTTTTATTGGAAATTGTTTTAGTAAAAAATTTGACATTTTCCTCTATATTTATACTTGTTATGGGTAAAAAAATATTTGATAAACTTCTTATTTTATAGGAAAATCAATTTTCTACAAAAAAGGTCCTTATATGAATTCATGTAGGATTGATGGTATCTAAGAAAATGGCAATTGAGTGAAAAAAATGTAATTTTCCTTTATATTTACATTTTTCATGGTTAAAAAATAATTGATATACTCCATATTTCGTAGGAAATTTAATTGTCTACAAAAAAAGTCCCTATATGAAATCATGTGGGATTGATAGTTTCTAAAATAATTGCAAATTTACTCAAAAATAGTCATTTTTCTTTCTATAAATATTTTTCCTATGAAAAAAAAATTACCTTCCCTTTTTTAATAGATTCTCTACGAAAGTAATTTTTCCGTAAGTAACATTTCCTGTGAGTTCATTCAATGGCCGGGTTCATCTATGACTCTTTCTGTAGTTCTGCTTTTATAAGCAGAGGTCGCGTCGTATGTAAAAAGACTCTCTATCGCGACCTTTGATCATGTGGAAGTGATTTTCCCTAAAGTTCGCAACATTTTTACCTCTGGTGCTAGTATTTCACGAAAAGAACATCCAACATTTGTTTCGACTTGCGATTAGGCTGTGTTTCGAATTCACTGCGAGTACTGACGTCACATCGTCAGTACTAAAAAAAATAATAATAAAAAAAGGAAGGCAAATTTTTTTTTCATAGGAAAAATATTTATAGAAAGAAAAATGACTATTTTTAAGTAAATTTGCAATTATGTTAGAACCCATCAATCCTACATGATTTTATACAAGGACCTTTTTTGTAGAGAATCAAATTTCCTATAAAATAAGAAGATTATCAAATATTTTTTACCCATAAAAAGTATAAATATAGAGGAAAATGACAAATTTGTCACTAAAACAGCCATTATCTTAGAAAATATCGATCCTACATGATTCGATATAAGGACCTCTTTTGTAGAAAATCAAATTTCCAATAAAAATAAGCCAAGAAATTTTTTTTTCAACACTTTGAACTTTAACGAAATTGGGCGAGCCTAGGATGTTGACTCAAAATTTTTTCCCTTCACACACATTTTTTTGTAGCATAATAAACAATATTTTCGGTATTGATAAAAGAATTTCAAAAAAGCGGATTTTCGGCCCACCCTAATGTATACGTATTTCCAAGCACATGTAGTAGTAGTCCTAGTTCGACTTTTATTTACAAGCATATAGTGATTATTATAGTATGTTGAAGTGAAATTTATAAAATATGAAAACATCTTCACGTTTAATAATAAAAAACAAATCCATCACTAAAAATAAATAATAAATCGATGAAACAAAATTGATCACAAAAATAAAAAGTACTTGACGTGTTTTTTCACCTGAAGCAACCTCAGCTGTATTACTGAAACATCTTTTGCAAATATTGCCTATCGCGCCAAGTACTTTTTATTTTTGTGATCAATTTTGTTTCATCGATTTATTATTTATTTTTACTAATGGATTTATTTTTTATTTTTAAACATAAAGATGTTTTCATATTTTATAAATTTCACTTCCACATACTATAATAATCACGGTGTGCTTGTAAATAAAAGTCGAACTAGGATACTACATGTGCTTGGAAATACGTATTCGGAGTTAATATCTAGTGATTTCACAACTTTTTGACGATTTTTGAAAATTGTTTTTTTTTTTTAATTCGAGACCTTAATACCGCTTTAATTACATTTTTCGGACTAGGCTAACCCCTTGTTTCAATTAAAAATAATGTTTTATTGCACTCCGTGCGCAAAGTGCCACTTTGCGCACGCTGCGCGTGCTCAAACTGGCACTTTGCGCACTCGTACAATAAAATTTCGTACGATACTAGTGCGAGAAACTTTTTCTCAACTTGTGTGATTGCAACATTCACCTTCGGCTCATGCTGCAAACTCACACTCGTCAGAAAAAGTTTCATCGCACTAGTATCATAATATACTATTATTGCACTCCGTGCGCAAAGTGCCACTTTGCGCACTCGTACAATAAAATTTCGTACGATACTAGTGCGAGAAACTTTTTCTCAACTCTTTTTCACACTCGTCAGAAAAAGTTTCGTCGCAATAGTATCGTATTATACTATTTTCCCATCGTTTCTCATCGTAACCTTAAAAATTGAATTCGCCAACAGGTTTCGACGGCGGTCGTCGAACCTTACAATGCCATACTCTACACTCATCCAACTCTCGAGCATTGCGAGGTTGCATTCATCGTCGACAATCAGGCAATTTACGAGCTTTGCCGACGAAACTTGACGATTGACAGACCAACGTACACGAACCTTAATCGTCTGATCGGACAGATTGTCTCATCGATAACGGCAAGTCTACGGTTCGACGGTGCTCTGAACGTCGATCTTACGGAATTTCAAACGAATCTCGTGCCTTATCCACGAATACATTTTCCACTTGTAAGTTTCATCTCTAATAAACAAACAAGAAAACTGATTCATCCGAAGCCTTGTTTATCGAAGAAAAACTCCTTTTACTCGATAAAACGCTGCAATTTAATTTGAGAATCATGTTGATTTAGGCCACGTACGCTCCTGTAATGTCAGCCGAAAAGGCAGGTCACGAGAGAATGACCGTTGCTGAAATAACGACCTCCTGCTTCGAGCCAAATCATCAGATGGTCAATTGTGATCCACGAAGAGGAAAATACATGGCCGTTTGCATGCTTTATCGGGGTGACGTCGTTCCCAAAGACGTTAATGCAGCGATAGCAATGATTAAGAGACAGAAACACGTGGAATTCGTCGAATGGTGTCCAACGGGTTTCAAGGTTTGTAAATTTCCGGAAGGGAATGCAAAACGGACACCATAGGAAAATAATAATAATATTTTTATCAATTAGACAGTGCGTTGAAAAAAAAAATTCTGGGTGACAAAATTCTCTGGAATTGTGTTTTTTTTCGAAAATTCAAGTAAACGACGTTGAAAAACAATTTCTATCTCGCTTCTCACATCACCTTAAGGATGTTGAGTCCGTACCGTTCCGTCCAAAAGTTTTTCATTTTACTGAATTTTATTGGGATTGATTGATACTTCAATTCGTATCGTAACACCGTTGATGTGAAAAGAAGTATCGCAATTGTGCATATTAATGATCGCAAATTCTTATTTACGTATTATATCAAGTTTTCACAATGTTTTTACAAGCGAGGATTAACTTTTGGATGTTTTATCCAAACTTGACAACGCTAAAATCTCGATAGTGGAAAACGTTCATTCTCAAAAAAATGTTTCCTATTTTATATCGCAACTATAGAAATATAACATGAAATTACTTTGAACTGTAAAAAAAACAATATTTTTAAACAATATTGATATTTAAAGTAGTCGCTGTATTAGCTTTACATTTGGCAACGTTGCGTGCATTGGTAAGTTGGCACGACTGAGAAGTGTACGATCGAGAGCAGTCGCGACGGTTGCGATTGAATGTCAAACTGACAGCAAACATAACCTCGAAACCTGTTTATCGTGCATGAAACGGGGTCGTCCGTGAACGAAAATGAGTATTTGAATTTCCCGCTACTTTCAGTCTATGCAACGGTGCCGCTATTTTCTTGTTTCTTGCTGTGAAAACCACGTACTGTGTTTTTATTATTTATTTACTGGAACACGAGCTTCCTAAATGTCTTGAAAAAATTACACAATGTTTCTTATATGTTTTTCCTCGAGTGCAATTTTTTTGGTATTTTTGGCATCATTTTTTACAACAACAAAAAAATAATTGCAAATTTACTTCAGTTTCCATAAGGCTACGTGTAATTTTTTAATTCAAATTTCTCAGTAACCAGCTTCCTAATCGTCGTAAAATTTTTACACAACCTTTCAAATGTTGTACATAATAACATATCAAATTTTCAATATTTTATCATCATTTTCAATTTGGGACTCAACATCCTTAATTTCCAAGATACTTAAAACAAGCTGCTTTGCGTATTTTTGCAATTAAATTTTTGTTGAAATTCAATTTCAATCGTAGTTGCATTATCTAATCTTTTTCTTACGATTATAGAGTATTATGTTTGGGTTTTTTTTTTTAATGCGATGAGAATGACATTTTTTTTTAATTTTCGAACTCTTCATAAGAAATGGTCATGAAATTTTCATATCTAGATCTAATTTTGAATGGATGAGTTTATTGAAGTATATTAACGCCAATTATAATGATAATTCTCTCATTTTCTAATTTTTCAAATGTTGTACTTTTTTCGATAATTTTCGATAATATTGATTTTGCCTCGAGCCCATTTTGCCCCCACTCCCCCCATGTCCTTTTTTCCGAGCAAGATAGACTCCATATTCAATAGAATATTATTTAATTATCAGAGTATATCATCATGAAAGAATAGAAGATTTTTTCTATTTTTGTTTTTTTGTCTTATTTTTATTTCCATTCACTATTTTCAGAATTGTCACTATTATCAGATAATTATTAGAATATTTGATTAAAACGACGTCATTGCATCGATACATTTTTTTCAACAATTAATTGCAACTTCTTCAATATCCCAGGTTGGAATAAATTATCAACCACCCACAGTCGTTCCGGGTGGAGATCTCGCGAAAGTTGAAAGAGCAGTTTGCTGTTTGTGCAACACGACGGCGATCGTCGACGCATGGGCACGAATCGATCATAAATTCGATCTCATGTATTCGAAGCGAGCCTTCGTTCACTGGTGGGTAATTTTTTTTTTTTTTTATTTCACAAATCATTTTTTCTTAACAATTTACAATAATTAATCGACGAATTATTCATAGAGACCATTTAATTACTTGATAAATAAAATTAATATGATAGCTAATATTTGTCATTACAGTATTGAATGCTTGTTCTGGGCTCGCATTTTAATCGATGAATCTTGACAACTAAAATATGGAAATCATTATGTATTCTCACAAAAGTTTGGTATTTTTAAAAATGACTTCTGAAAAACACTTGGTAATTTTTTTTAGTTTAATTATAACAATCTTAAAGCTAATATTTATCGGCTCTATTTCCATTTGATTACTTATATTCCATTTAATTATATAATTAATATAACATTTAATATAACTCCGTCATAATCCATTATAAAAATATTAATTAAAAAAAAAAAGCTTTTAGAAATTGCCTTTTGCTGATGGCAATGCTGTTCGAAACCAGATCATCGAAAACATAAAAACGAATCAAATTTCGATAGTAAATTAGTTTATCCTGTTAGTGATCAAAGAAATTCCCAAAATATCAAGTTAAAACAAAATGGTCGATGTTCGTAGCGAAAGTCTTGATTTTGGCAAAAGGAATCGGTATTTTACATTCATCGAATCGAACGTATAGATCGAAAAAAAAATCTTTCGATCAAATATCACATTTTTATATCTAAAAAAAATACCCCAAAATTTTTATAAAAATTGATACATCTTGAAGATATCTTACTTTCCAAATTCGAAAACGTAGGTTCGTAAAAAAAATGCATTTAGTATGACAGCTCATACTTAAAGTGCGTGAAATTAAATATCTATAATTTTGTTAACTTTCATCAGATTACTTTGACATTTTCAAAGAACTTTTGTAAGAGTTACTGCCAAAAAATAAAATTGAAAAAAAAGTTATTCTTGAACTTTAAGTCTAAAAGTAACTCCGCAAGTCATAAGTTAAGGGACAACTTCAGATCATGCCTTCGAATTTAAGGATATAGTCCCAGCCAAAAATTGTATTTCATTGAAATTTCCGTGCTTCGTGGAACAATAGAAAACTGAAAAAATTCCGCAACATTTGGGTTGCCATAAACAACAATTATCAATACTAATATTGCCCAAAAGTTATTAATAAATTGTTTAAACAAATAATTATTAAACAACTTTTCAGTAAATTTTATTTTTTCTTCAACAAATCGAATGCCTTAGTTTTTCTGAATGCATATGAATTTTTTCAGAATTTTCTCTTCATTTTGAGATACCCTTTTTGAAACTTTTAGAATGGATGTATTTATGTTTTTTTTTGACCCAGTGTCTTTGAAACTTTTCAAAGCTGACGACAAACCTGTTCGCAAAAACATATACAAAATTTCCAATTTTTTGTTTGCATTTCAGAATATTTTTCATAATATTTCAAAATAGAGAAAAAAATCATATGCGTTCAAGAAGATTAACGCATTCGATTAAAAAAAAAAAAAACTTACCGAAAAATTGTTGAATAATTATTTGTTTACATAATTTATTAATTACTTTTGGGCAATATTATTATTGATAATTGTTGTTTATAACATGCCAAATGTTGCTGAATTTTTTCAGATTTTTATTGTATCAGGAAGTACGGAAATTTCGATCAGATGCGATTTTTGGCTGGGACTGTATAGGCAATTAATCCTTAACATCATACATTTGAAGTGTCAATTAATTTCTGTAAATTAAAAGATCGAGCTAAGAGTTGGAATCTTATAACTTCTAAAAAATGTTCTTTATTTGAAGGTTTGTCGGTGAAGGAATGGAAGAGGGTGAATTTACCGAAGCGAGGGAAGATCTGGCTGCTCTTGAGCTTGATTATCGCGAAGTGCAGGAAGATGCGACAAACACCGAAGACGAAGAGGATGCTTGAAGCACGTAATCAGGCTCGTCCATTTCTAACCTGAAGAAGTAATTTTCACCCACCGAAAAAATCGCGAAAATATGAGTCATTCCATGTCGAATCGACCAAGAGTTGGAATCGACCTCTTTCAATTTCAATGAAATTAGGTCAGAAGTCTTCGTTTTCAATAAAACAGAGTTCTACCAAAGGAAAAAAAATTAAAATTTTTTTTTCAAACGTTATGAAAAATGCAAAATTTCACAATTTTTCAAATCTGTCAAGTTTATTTTTTAAATATCTTGAAAACTATTATAGTTACGAAAAATCGTTCTGAATTCGTTTTCAAGAGACGCGGCAGCGTCTCAACGCCAAGTATTAAAGAAACTGAGAGCCCCAGTCGAGATTGCCGCGCACTCTTATATACGCGATTATGAAAAGTATACTTGGGGCTACGAAAAAAAATATACCGAAAAAAAAATTTGAAAAATGATGAATTTGGAGAATTTTGAATTTTCAAAAATCGTAAATATCCAAGTTCCGTATTTTATTTTGCGTTTAATTGTTTGTATATAACACATTGTACTGAACTTAAAAGTTCCTGAAATTTTTAGGATGATGTGTTTTTGTTTCAAAATTATAAATTTTTGAATTTTGGTGCAATTTTTTTTTTTTTTTAATAGTCATCAATTGAAATTTTTACTGCTCAAAATTACAGAATTACATGATTGCTCAACTTTACTTAACTGAGAAGACAAACAAAAAAAAAATTTTGTTACCAAAATTAAAAAAAATGTATTTCTGAAACAAAAACACACCATCCTGAAAATTTCAGGATCTTTTACGATCAGTACAAGGTATTATATAAAAAAAATTTAACAAAAAATTTAATGTTTATCGTGAATTTGCACGATTTTTAAAAATTCAAAAATTTATATTTTTGAAAAACAAAAGCACCTCTGAAAATTTCAGGATCCTTTAAGATCAGGACAAAGTATTATTTTTAAAAAATTGAACCAAAAATAAAATATGGAACCTGGATTTTCACGATTTTTGAAAATTCAAAATTCTCCAAATTCATCATTTTTCAAAATTTTTTTTCGGAATATTTTTTTTTCGTAGCCCCAAGTATACTCTTCAAAAAGAATTCTGAACGATTTTTCGTAACTATAATAGTTTTCGAGATATTTGAAAGATAAAGTTGAAAGATTTGAAAAACTGTGAAATTTTAAATTTTGAATAACTTTTGAAATCAAAATTTTTAATTTTTATCCTTTGGTAGAAGTCCTTTTTATTGAAAACGAAAACTTCTGATCAAATTTTATCGAAATTGAGAGGGGTCGATTCCAACTCTTGGTCGATTTGACATGGAATGACCCATAAGTAACAGTATATGAAAAAGAACCGAATAAAGGCGGGATTCAAAGAAATCTCGTACTTGCCTTCCTTGCTGTAAATAGCAGGTATCGTCATCAAAGTTCAAATAATCATATGATAATTGTCATCAAAATTGTGTTCGTAATGAAATTATCGAAATCGATTTGTCACGATGGTTTGCTGTGATTAATTTAATTCTTCTGTAAGTATTGGTTGAAGCAAGACTTGACAAAATTTAACTCGACACGTGATCATTTGTAATTTCGTTGTTTGGGGAGGGTGGGGCACGACGGCACCCCTCTAAAAATAATATATTTTTTTTTAATCTTAAAAAATTGTTTTCAACTTTAAACATGTTTTTCTTTTCGATGGTCCATTTTACCCCTGATGTAGTGGATCGGTCTAAAAATGGATAAATACATCAAATTCATCATAATTTGAAGAAAAACAAACATTTTTTGATCTAATTTTTTAGGGTGGTCCATTATGCCCCAGGTATCGCGGATCGGCCTAAAAATTAGCCAATACATCAAATTTATGATAATTCGACAAGAAACCGAGAAATTTTTTTTTGAACTAATTTTTTAGGGGGGCCATCGTGCCCCACCCTCCCCTACTAGGACGAAATTACGTTTGTTGTAAACATTGTTATTTCGATGCTTTTTTTTAATACTTGATTCGTTGTATAAACTTTTCATCACTGAAAATTGTGTCATGTAGTACAGCACAAATAAAAAATGAGTCGATCGTTGATGATGATCGATGTAATAATTCAAAATTATTGTAAAGACTTCGCATTTAGTATAATTTTGCTTCCGGACGAGGAAAGCTTTGCTTTCATGAAGAATAATTCGAGATTTTTGTGGAGTACATATTTTCAAAATTTCTCAAAACGTTTAAAAATTCAGATCCGGATGGAAGTTCCATAGTTCAATTCCTAGTGTAAGAGTAAAACTTAGTCTTTGTTCTATTTAATTTTTGTTCGAATTCTAAAGTGTGCCCGGATTTAATGAACTTTGAAATGACCCGATTGTTCAAATTTTGTGTAAACACTTTTTGGATGGTTCCATTTTCTAAATAACTCCACTAGATGACAAGTCAGTTTTTTATTTAAAAAAAATCATTGAAGCGATTTGGATTTTATGAATTTTTGTCCCTAAAAAAAGAGTCTTTTTGTGATAGCTTTTGATCTCAAATCTTTTTCATGCTTTTTGTTGATCTTAATTATGAAAAAATCACTTGAGGTGAAAATTTCATAAAATTTTGAAACTCAAAAAATCTCCATAATTTTGCAGCAACGGAAATTTAAAAAAAACACACACCCTCATTTGAAGTTATTGAAGATAAAAAAGGAACGAAAAAATCATGCAAATTCTCATTTTTTTTTTGCAATTCAATTGTGAGAAGCTTCAATTATGAGAAAGCGAAGTTTAAGAAAATTGTCTGCTGAGGAAGAAAGATTTAAGAAGATCAAACAATATGATGAAGAAGTCGAGTGAAAATTGTCAACAAAGAAAAATTATCAATAAAAATAAATAAATAAATAAATAAAAAGTACTTGGCAAGTTTTTTCACTGACAACGCGTGAAAGGGGAAGTTGCCCATAAGAAATTCTATAAAAAGCTCGCAACGTACAATTGAAAATGTTTTTCTGGCTTTCCAACAGGTTTTATATGTGAGTTTTTATCTATTTATCATTTTTCAACTAACACTGTTCAATTAGAGTGCTCGTAACAACATATCAAGACCTTGTCCTTGAGTGGAACGGCGCGTGTCGGACATGTGACTCAAATTTGACTCAGCATCGCGTGAAAAGGGAATTTTCCGATAAGCAATTCTATAAGAAGCTCGCGACATACAACTCGGTGTAATTCATTTTCGTAACGGAATTTGTGTTAAAACCCACCCTCAAAAAATAATTCGCCTGCTTAGGCGGATTATTTTTTTTACCCGATTTAAACACTTTGAATTTAAATTCCACAGAATTATTGTTTTTCATGGGATTTTTTAATGTTTTTTAGAGTTAAAGCATCATTTTGGCAGTTTGTGTACAAATATGGAATCGTGCATGAATTTCAGAAATTATAAGCACGAAGAAATAATTATTACATAAGATATCGATGAAGTAATCGAGCCGTAATTTTAGAAAGAATTTGGATGTTTCCATCTATGCTATTATATTATATTATCTTGCAAAACAATACACTCGGAAAAAATATTTTTTTTCTTTGTGTGAAGAAACTTTGACAATCGTCCATTTTTTCGTGCTACACTGTAAGGGGGAAAAAATGTTTATGGAGAGGCGATACTTTACTCTCATATCAGTCAATATGTACTCTTCCATAAATGTTATTGAAGTATTTTCGTAGAACCGATCAAAATAAACACTTGTTTAAACCAACAGAGAGAAAACATCATCGAATTGCGGCTTACATAACAAGATGTTCACGTTTCTGTCACGTACGTAGGTTAGAAGCTATTGAAAAAAATTCGTTTATTACCTAACAACAGCCGGGAAATTTTCGAAAAATTACCGATATAATTCCGTCTGACTCGTACCACATGACGGCGAATACCAATCTTCTATTCGTTGAAATTCGGGTTGAAAAAAATCAACGGAAAATCTGATTTCTTTGTATTTTCAATTTGTATGCTCAATTATCCAAAATAAATTGTTTAAACAAATTTTAAGTGGAATCTTTTAAGTATAACCAGTAGCGTCTCAAATTGTATTAAAATGAAAAACAAACGATTAAGGTAAATGTCCCAATACCCGACCATCTAAAAGGCGACGAAAAAGTTAACTTGTTTTTCGCGTTCCAAAATAAACTATTTTCTATAACAACCATGACTATTGGAAAGCTTGAAGTCTCTAGTTTCCAAAACACAGGGTATAGTTGTTGCTATAATTAGTCGTTTATTCATAATAACCGAAAATACTGAGAAATGTAAAGGTACCAGTACCCGACCACCCGTTTTTCTATATGGCTCAATATCCGACCACACATTATGACCCTATAACCGACCACTCATCTCTATGGTGGGGGAAGGGAGGGGGTGAATTCAGAAAAATGCGTCGCTGCTCGGAGAATGTGTTACCGAAATTTTGAGGTTATGCACGAATAATATACATGTCAGCGGATGTCCGGTTACTGGGACTGAACATAGTCGCGAGCAAGTACCGATATCCGGACACATGGTCGGTTATCGTTACAAGATACATTTCGTATGTACCAATAACCGGACATGAAAATTAAGTACTTGAAACGCATTTTTGGCTAATTGAGACAACATGATCAAATTAGTGGTATCTTTCCGAATAAAAACAGCTAAGGCTCAGTTCGAAAACAATAAAAACCAATTCGAAATAGCTTCAATAAGATATCGCGATTCCTTAGTACTTCAGCTTAGATAATGACTTCCGTGCCCCGAATAGTACGCGTGCTGTCATATTTATCCAAAATTAAATTACAGACAATTCTTGAACTATTAAAACTAGTGTCGTGTACGTAGATTATGAATCCTGGATATTAAATCAATTCACAGTTTAAGATTTCTCTTAAGTGAACGCTTAACTTGCTGATATATTGGTTCAAGTGGTCGGGTACTGGGACGTGGTCGGGTATTGGGACATTTACCTTAAGCCGTCCAAAAAGGCAACAAAAAAATTGAAAAATCTCATTTCGAGAAGGCTCCGCCTTCAAGCTGATGGGGCATTTCATACCTGCGAGCGGGTCGCTCTTTAGAAGGCTGCCATTCGGGGAGTATTAGAGATACGGCCTTGAAATTTTCACAGAATATTCTTGAACCTATAAACTGTCCAAAAAGGCAAAAAAAATGATTTTATTGAGAATTTTACACTGGTATGGCCCCTTAAAGAAAAAACTTGTCATGAGGAGAAGAAATAAGAAACAAAAGAACTACTGCCGTTTTATTGAGATTTAATGCGAAAATATATAAGGGTAGTTTACCCCCTTAACTTGATTTTCGAGAAAAACCCAAAAACCCGTGTGTACTATTTTTTTGCCGTCTTCAAAGTGCAATTGAATCCATCGAGATAGGTGCAATAGTTTTTTTTTTGTTATAATGATTTTGGGAATTTCAACCCCTATAACTTTTTTCCTATGCAACCCCCTGATATAAAACCAGTTGCATTTTTCATTATTTGTCATGAAGGTAATTATCTATTTGGGTGCATTCGATTATCTCAAGTGGAAATAGGTGAAACCTGAAAAGTACCCTCCGGAGGTCGCAACTTTAGAGGGTAATTTCACCCCCTAGAAAGTACAATTGAAAATATTTTTCTGGCTTTGCAACATGTTTTACGTATGAGTTTTTTTCTATTCATCATTTTTTAACTGACACTGTTCGATTAGAGTACTCGTAACAATATATCACGACCATGTCCTTGAATGTGTCCAATTGCCGAGGACGAACTCGAGGAGGACGAGGACGATGAGACCAATGAGGAAGTTGAAATGAGATCTAGATCCTGGTTTTGCTGTCCTGATCGTCAACCCGAGTCTGACTATAGGCTGTTTGCATTCAGATCGAAGATGACACCCGGAAAAATGTGCGGTCTCGTCTTTTAATTAGATTAATTGGCCATTCAGTTGGTTAATAATTTTTCGTCAGTGATTCCAATGAGAAACAATTAGCGGATCCACTGCTGGCTTTTGTGTATCTTAATTGATTCTTATTATTCGGTCTTTTGCACTCACTCGGGTGACTCACATCAGAGATAAAATCGTTTCTCACGCAAAGCTAACCGAGTCCCTTGCACCCTTTATTTTTCACCGAATCGTCCTTTCGAAGGAATAAAACAAGGCTGATGAGGTGTGAAAACAGTTAAGAAACGGAGTTTCATTGATACAAGTTTTATTAATGATGTCACAGATACATAGGATTATGTTTCTCAAGAAGGGAGTCAATATCCTTTAATCGATCGCAATTTAGCCACAAGCTGGCACCGCGTCAGGACACTTGCCACCATTGCAGGGTGGCTTTATCATCACGCAGGGTGCGCCATCCGGACATGGGGGCGAATCCTCGCACGAAGTTCCCGGAAGGAAAACGGTATCTTCGTCGTCATCGTCGGCTCTTGCTATTACGGAAAACCCAACCAGTAGAATCACAAAGCTCAGTACGAAACGCATTTTCCTCAGGATCTTGTGATTCCTGTAACGACGAAACAAATGGCAACGAAATTATGCAATAATTACTGCACTAAATCATGAAAATAGTAAGGTTTACTATCGAGGGGAGGCTGAATAATGCAATTATCATTGAATCGACTCAAAATTACCATACAAAATTTATTGTACACCCGCGGGTGGTTATCGATGAAATTTTGATAATGGATATGGCTCGGCCACGAGTTTACCAATGATAATTGAGAATACTGAAGTATAATAAATAATTTTATTTTTTTAATACGCTCGTTTAAATTCTAAGAACGATAATAAAGTGGTGGAGGCTAAAATAAAAGCGGTTCTCGCGTTTATCGCCAAAAATACCGGAGAAATTGTCTGTCCAATTTGCACCAATTTATTTTTGGGCCGCTTCACTTTCTTAATCTCCGCTACCTGATTACCACCATTAGAATAACAAAATACGTATTTAAAAAAAAAAACGTTTACGTATAAAATTAAATGCAGCTTAGGTAATGTATGAATACCAAAAGACCAATTAATTATTTTATTATCAAGGTCACAAAGATTTTCTCTAACTCTTTTTCGGCGAAATAATTTTTTTGGTTCGTTGGCGCCAGCTTTTCCACTTTGCATTATTGTCATACATCATGTACAAAAGAAAGTATCACTTACGTATCGTACTAGCACTGTTCGAAAAATTAAATGGAAAAATTGAATCGATGGCGAAGAAAAGCTCTTACCTCCGAAGAATAATATAAAAAAATCGTTTACAACGATGATCTCTGAAACCGTGAAGGTCGAGTCTGGAGATCGTACTTCTCTCGAGAACGTAACGAAAATGAATTACACCGAGTTGTACGACGCGAGCTTCTTATAGAACTGCTTATCGGAAACTTCCCCTATCACGCGATTCCAAGTCACATTTGAGTCACATGTCCGACACGTGCCGTTCCACTCAAGGACATGGTCTTGATATATTGTTACGAGCACTCTAATTGAACAGTGTTAGTTGAAAAATGATAAATAGATAAAAACTCATACATAAAACCTGTTGGAAAGCCAGAAAAATATTTTCAATTGTACGTTGCGAGCTTTTTATAGAATTGCTTAGGGAACGTATCCATACCACGTGACCTGTTTAGGGGGGGGGGGGAGGAACGTCTTCAAAATACCACGCTTGGTCAAAGGGGCGGGGGGGGGGTTAGGTTTTTGTCACGTAGTCAATATCCTCTAGGGAAATCTCGCACTTTTTCGAGCTCATATACACTCAGTGAAAAAATTAAAGGAACAGAAAAATTTGCGAGATTTTTTAGCGATTTTCCAAAGACTGTAACTTTGTTATTTTTGATCGAAAATTAAAAAAAAAAAGCAATTTGAAGCTGGAATCTTCTAGTTTCGGAATCTCGAGGCAATAAAATTTTTTGGGCACCACCCTCGACGCAGTCGAAAAAAATATCACGGCAAAAAAAATTTCGAAATTATTGCTTTTATCAAAACAGTCGTTGGGCTCCAAACAAATTGTTTTTTTTCAAATTTAGATTTTTTTTAGCTTTCACGCTCATTAAATAAATGCAAATTTGAGAGACAAAAAAAAGAAAAACTTTTTTTCATTTTTAACACCATTAATTGGTCTTTAAGTATCAATAAACGTGTTCCTTCAATTTTTTTAAAAGTTCGATGATTCGGTCGCAAAAAACGGCTCGACCAATTGTTTTAAAAATTGGCATGTTTTTATGGTATATATATTGAGCTAAAAAATAAAACCTGAAAACATTGGTATTTTTCGCTATATCTGCAACGTTGTGCCAGATTTTTACAACAAGAAAAAAAGCTATTTTTTTTAACTTTTTCTAGTCAAAATTAAGCATCCAAATTTGTTTTTTCGTTCATGACACTAACAGGCACTTATAGAGGGTAGATTTAAGTTTCCGAAACCCACCGTTTACTCGCTGCACTTTCATTAATTTTAGAGATATTGAAATTATTTTTAAAAAAAGACGAATTTTTGTTCAATCGCCGATATCTCAGCGAAAAATGATCGTAAAACAAAAATTTAAAAAAAGCAAATTGAAGCCAAAGAACCCAGCTAAACGATCCATAGATTGGTTAAGCTCGAAAAAAATTTTTGGAGCCCAATGACTGTTTTGAAAAAAGCAAAAATTTCGAGAAAATTTTAATTAATATTTATTAATTAATTATAAGCCAAATTAATTTGTTTTTAACTTTCTGTTTGCAAAAAATGGTTTAAGACCATATTTATGAATTACTACGTGAAAACTACAGGAGGAGGGGGGGGGGATCTTGGCATATACTACGGGCGGTCACCGAGGAGGGGGGGGGGAGGGGGGTAAACAATGGTAAAAAATGGGTCACGTAGTATGGGTATGTTCCCTTATGGGCAACTTCCCCTTTCACACGATTCTGACGAGGAAAGTCTTTCCGGTGACGTCCTCCGATTTTGATGAAATTTAAATATGTTATTCTACATCAAAATCTAAGAGACACATATTTTTTTTATTTGCGGAAAAACCTTTCTAGGGGGTGAAATTACCCCCTGAAGTTGCGACCTCCGAGGGGTACTTTTCAGGTTTCACCTATTTCCACTTGAGATAATCGAATGCACCCAAATGGATAATTATACCTTCATGTTAAATGATGAAAAATGCAACTGGTTTTATATCAGGGGGTTGCATAAGAAAAAAGTTATAGGGGTTGAAATTCACAAAATCATTACAATAAAAAAACTATTGCACCTATCTCGATAGATTCAATTACACTTTAAAGACGGCAAAAAAATTGTACATACGGGTTTTTGCATTTTTCTCGAAAATCAAGTTAAGGGGGTAAACTAACCCTATATATGTTCGCATTGAATCTCAATAAAACGACAGTAGTTATTTTTTTTTTCTTATTTCTTCTCCTCGTGATACGTTTTTTCTTTAAATCCTCAACATCTATACATATAAAATGTTGGATAGGGTAAAAGACGGATAATTGCCCCGGGGGGATAGTGGCCCCGGTTTTTCATACATTATGTTGGAGATGTCCCTAGCGTTGGCGCTTTTCTGTAATTATTAATATGCCTTCACAGGCCTCAGTGCCTAAAAGACATAGGACAGGGCCCACAAGTTTCGTCTGTGTGAGCGAAAATCTTTCGCGGTGAGACCTCGACGAGCGTTGTACCAATATTGGTTACTAATTTTTATTGAATAAATAATGTTATGGTTGAGGATTCAGTCAACTATTTGTTTCCTCGCATGCATTAGAGTTTCAACTACACGATCTGAAGCGGTATATTGTTAAAAAGCTTTTATTTATTTTTTCAATAAAAAAAGGCAATTATCCCTATCGAAAAGGATAGTCACCCCAAATTCTTTTCTGGTTAGACCGAAGTTAGTTTAGCACTAACGTTTAAAGAACTAGATAAGAAATAAAAACTGTTAATTAAAGGTATTTTAAAAATGATGAAATTATTAATGATAAAATAATAAAATTCATAATAAAATATCTAAATAAAAAAATAAAATTTAAATAATATAATAAACTAATCTGTAACTTAATATTAATTGTATATTCCTTCGAAGTATTTTCAACGAGAGGCGACTATCCGCCACGTTAGGCAACTATCCCTCCTTGAAGAGGTCAAATGAAACGGAATTTACTGAAAAACAATATTAATTGGATTTTCAAAAACAGTGCACAATCAAAGATCAAAGACCAATGTTTTAATATACGCGAAGCATATTGTCAGTAGATACTTAATTTTTAAGTAATAGAATTTTTTCCTTAAGTGTGGCAACTATCCGGCTTTTACCCTATGTTTTTCTCGGAACTACATTTTTATAATTAGTGAAAGTGATAGAACAAAAAGTATGTGTCCGATTTTAATGGTTCGTTTTCCATTTGGAAACAATTTGAGACTGTCCTGGTTATACTTAGGAGATTCCACTTGAAATTTATTTAAACAATTTATTTTGCCTAATTGAGCAAGGAAAATACGAAAACATCAGGTTTTTCCGTTGAATTTTTTTGCACCCGAATTTCAACGAATAGAAGGTAGGTATTCAACGTCACGTGGTACGAGCCAGACGAAATTATATCGGTAATTTTTCCAAAATTTCCCGGCTATTGCTAGGTAACAAACGAATTTTTTTCAATAGCTTCTAACCTGCGTACGTGACAGAAACGTGAACATCTTGTTATGTAAGCCGCAATTCAATGATGTTTTCTCTCTGTTGGTTTAAACAAGTGTTTATTTTGATCGGTTCTACGATAATACTTCAATAACATTTATGGAAGAGTACCTATTGACTGATATGAGAGTAAAGTATCGCCTCTCCATAAACATATTTTTTCACCTCTTGCAGTGTAGCAGGAAAAACGTACGATTATCAAAGTTTCCTCACCCAAAGTTTCTTCATACAAAGAAAAAAATACATTTTTTCAGAGTGTATTGTTTTGCAAGATAATATAATAAAATAGCATAGATGGAAACATTAAAATTCGTGTGCGTAAAAGGCACTCTCCACACTCGTGCAATAAAATTTTGTACGAAACTCGTGCGAGAAACATTTTTCTGACTCGTGTGATTGGCTCATGCTGCAAACTCACACTCATCAGAAAAAGTTTCAACGCACTCGTATCGTAATGTACTATTCTAAAATCACTGCTCGATTACTTCATCGATGTCTTATGTAATAATGATTTCTTCGTGCTTATAATTTCTGAAATTCATGCACGATTCCATATTTGTACACAAACTGCCAAAATGATGCCTTAACTCTATAAAATATTGAAAAATCCCATGAAAAACAATAATTGTGTAGAATTTAAATTTAAAGTTAAAATCGGGTAAAAAAAATAATTTGCACAAGTACTGGTGGATTATTTTTTCAGGGTGAAGTTCAGCACAAAGTCCATTTTTAGTTGCCAAACTTTATAGATGCATATAAAACGAAGCTATCGGGAAATACCCGATAATTTTCAAGCACGAGGGGTATTGGACGGATATTTTTTTTACCCGAATTTAGACCAATAGGAGCTTGCTATTTAACACCTTCGTGGAACAATTCGCATGGCATTCATCTCCGAATCAATTTTTTTTCGCTCATCATCTCGATGAATTTCACGTTTCTGTTCACGTACGTAGGTTACAAGCTATTGATAAATTTTCGTTTGTTACCTAGCAACAGCTGGAAAATTGTCGAAAAATTATCGATATAATTTCGTCTGGCTCGTACCACGTGACATTCTTTTCGTTGAAATTCGGGTAAAAAAAAAAGTCAACGGAAAAATCTGATTTTTTCGTATTTTCCTTGCTCGATTAAGCAAAATATCCAACTTTCGCGATGTAGATGTTGAGAATTTAAAGAAAAATCGTATCATGAGGAGAAGAAATAAGAAAAAAAGAACTATGGCCGTTTTATTGAGATTTAATGCGAACATATATAAGGTTAGTTTCCCTGTTGAAAAGGACCGATAGAATTGTTAGAATCTATTAGAATCAGGGACAAAAGATTTTAAACAGGGTTACCTCCTTAACTTGATTTTTAAGAAAAACGCAAAAATCGGTATGTACTGTTTTTCGCCACCTTCAAAGTGCAATTGAATCCATCGAGATAGGTGCAATAGTTTCTTTATTATAATGATTTCGTGAATTTCAACCCCTATAACTTTTTTCCTATGCAACCATCCGATATAAAACCAGTTGCATTTTTCATCATTTATCATGAAGGTAATTATCCATTTGGGTGCATTCGATTATCTCAAGTGGAAATTGGTGAAACCTGAAAAGTACCTTGCACGATACATTTGAGAATCTTACGAGAGAGTGCCTCCAGTCTAGACGCATTCAATGAACTCAAACACGTGGGACTTGTAATCATTTGTCAATCATATGTGCCTCTAGAGTTTTGTGAAAACCGCCCTCATGTCCGAAAATTCCACGAGGAACTTGGTTTACAAGTAATACGAGTTTAGAATTATTGATCGAATTTCCCTCTATCGTTATTGGAATGTGTCAAAATAAGCCACACATTTCTGGTATATTTCGGGCGGTTTAAATAAACAATTTAGGTTAAGGGGTTTGAGATAGAGTTCGTTGAGTCTGTCTCGCCAAGACGATTCCAACGAACCTTCATGCACCTTGAAATTCCTACGAGCAGTTCGTGAATGGCACTGTGGTGGATGTGGCGGGTCGATTCAGTCTTACCTCAGCTTATGCATACACGTTATACTTATATAGCCTTTACTGGCTGTGCCTATAGCAATATATTCCTGATTATAATGCTAGTGCAATATGCTCTTATGCCTCTTTAAGAGATATAAAATTATTTAAAGAGTCTTATATAACTAACCACAGCCATACAAAATTATAGCAAGTACGTTTTTTTTTCATCACGCTTTTTTCTATCGCAATGAGGAGGGAACTCGATTAACGGGTTTGCAGCAATGGTATTACGAAGCTACGATAACGCGAGAATCAGGGAACGGAAGTTGTTTAAGAACAAGTTTTAAAAAACATTATGCCAAGCCTCCTGTGTACGGATCTGTTGGTATCTTGTAACGTTCTCAAAAGTGTTCTCAAGGTAAATTTTGTGAAAAACTGAAATACCATGTTTGGGTCTGTCGAGAAAAACTCTCAATCAATAAAGGTTTTCGCGAGATACAGGATTCAACTCGAGGCTCCCGAGTCCAAAAACAAATCCATCAGTTCTTTGATATGATATATTTAATGGTTTTAAAGAGGCAAATTAAAAGGGTTCCCATTTGTTATCCATTAGAGTGAAAAGCAGAGTGTAACTGTGAAATTGACGGTGGAGAGAAGCAAACTCAAGTCACTTCTTGAAATCTTCCAGGATAGCAGAGATGTATCAAATAATAGGGCATATCAGTACCAAATAGCAATTAGTGATTTTCAACTCTTGAACAACGCTCCTCAATCACAGGTGTCTCAATTTCATTAATATAGTGCTGAGCCCAACTGAGGTGTCATGCACCCGGTTGAAAAACCTAAATTAATGCTGGTACTCGAATTAATTGGGATTTCATGCAACTTGAAACAGTGCGGTCATAGCTTGCTTTGTAATTCTTGGAACAGATCGTGCTTGCTTCACAGTTCTGTCGTATCTCCATAATAAACATGGAATCTTCCGATAGTGATTCTGACGACTGGAGCAACCCTGATTCTGACGATGTTCTGTGGAACAATGATGTGAATGAAGGTTTGCACGCAGATTATGAGAGCCTGCGCAACCTTTCGAGCGAACAATTGTTCGCTGGTGCCAGCATGCCCATCGACGGTCCAACGACCACAGCTTTCGAGGCCCCCAAAAATAAAATGAAGAACCGCAGAAAAGATGTACCATGCTGGGATCATTCTCGTGTGAAATTAACGGAACCTGATCCAACCGATGTCTATTGGTCAGACTACATCCATGCTAATTACGTGGATGGCTTGAGGGAGGAAAAAAAATACATCATTACTCAAGCACCCATGTACAACACTCAAGATGGTTTTTGGGATATGATTCGCCAGAACAATTGTAGGATCATCGTAGCGTTGACAATGTTTGTTGAAAATAATGAGAATAAGTGTTATCCTTATTGGCCTACACAAATTTTCAATATGAAAAAAACTCGTCAGTACTTTGTAATCACAATCAGTATAATCGACTCGGGTGACTTCAGGGTTCATACCTTGAAGCTCCTGAAAAAAACTGATCCGAATGAAACACTGTACACAATTATACTCTACCACTTTACCAATTGGGATGATAATTTCGAAACACCTCGAGATGAGAACGCATTCTTGGGGTTCATGATGACAATAAGGAAAAAGAGGAGAGAAGAAAATGACACCGAGTTAAACTCCATGAGCCCAATTGTGGTGCATAGCAGTGCCGGTGTTGGTCGTGCGGTTATATTTTGCGTGATCGACATATGTCTTGATAAGTTACCGGAGAGAGTGGACGCAGTAGAAGCAGTGAAACGCGTACGCCGAATGCGCCACGCAAGCCTTATGAAACTGTCGCAATTCTTGTTTATATGCTCTGTCAATATCAACCTGCAATATTCTTTGGAGCGATTGCAAATATAATGTGCGTATTTTATTTATTCTCACTATTCCTCGTCCGCTATTACAATACATACGTTCCACTTCACATCTGCTCGTGTGAAGTTCCAAGCGATTCTTCTATATCCCGAAGAAAAGATCCTGTATATGAGCCCGAATGATTTGCCCATTTTTTTTCTTGAAATTTATTAGACGAAAATGTACTTTTCATCGAATTTTTATTCGATTCCATCCAATGGCTGTACAACTTGTATTCCAGAGATATTCGTCCGAGTCAATCAGTTTTGATCCAACAATAGTTCTCCCATTTATTCAATATGTATGCGAGGAAAAGAACTAATTTTCAAACTGATTAAACGAAAATGGACTTGAGAGCACTCGAAATTTCGCGTGTTGAAAAATGTTTTTAATGATATTCATACAAATATTGTGCTTTTGAGGAAACGATTGGTAGATTAGTGTTCAGTGGCGGAAGGGGGCTTAGCTTCATCATTAGGGCAAAAAATTTCTCAAGGGTTTTTCCTGTATAGTGAAGGTGACCCTATTGATTGTTGTTGCTAAAATAATTGCGGTGACTGCGTTTGCCGGGTTTGGTTTTATGTTTGCCAACTGCAATTATTACGGTAGTGAATAAATTTTTTCGCGAACGTGCTCGTACGATACATTTGCGAATTTCACGAGAGTTCCTTAGGGAACAGCTGATTTGTAATGATTTGTCGATCCAAAAATTCCACAAGGAACTTGGTTTACCTGTAATACGGGTCTAGAACTGTTGAACGAATTAGGTATTGAGTGACGTCCTTTTTATGCAAGCTTACATTCAACCTTATAAAGTCCAAATGAGTCTTTCGCAAGCTTGTTAGCAGGATACATTTGAGAATCTTACAAGAGAGTGCCTCCAGTCCAGACGCATTTAATGAACTCAAACACGTGGAACTTGTAATCACTTGTCAATCATATGTGCCTCGAGGGTCGTGTAAAAACCGTCCTCATGTCCGAAAATTCCACGAGGAACTTGGTTTACAAGTAATACGGGTTTAGACCTGTTGACCGAATTTCCCTCTACCGCAATTGGAAAGTGTTATTGCTGAACAGCCACACATTTCTGGTATATTTCGGGCGGTATAAATGAACAATTTCGGTTAAGGGGCATGAAATAGGTTTTGTTGAGTATGTCTTGCCGAAACGATTCCAGCGAACCTTCATGCACCGCGAAATTCCTACGAGAAGTTCGTAAATGGCACTGTGGCGGATGTGGCGGGTCGATTCAGTCTTACCTCAGCTTATGCGTACACGTTATACTACTATAGCCTTCACTGGCTGTGTCTATAGCAATATATTCCTGATTATAATGCTAGTCCAATATGCTCTATGTGCCTCATTAAAATATATAAAATTATTTAAAGAGTTTTATAAAACTAACCACAGCCACACAAAATTATGTAAGCTTATGGAAAATGAATAATGGAGTTGTTTAACGACACGTTTGGAAAAACATTATCACAAGCCTTCTGTTCTCGAATCTGTTGGTATCTTGTAACATTCTCATAAGTGTTCTCCAAGTAAATTTAGTGAAAAAACCGAAATACCGTGTCTGAGTCCGTCGAGGATAGCTCTCAATCATCAAAGGCGCAATACTCGAATCGACCCGAGGCTCACGAGTCCAAAAATCAGTCCATCAGTTGTTTGAAATTGTATATTTAATGGATCCAAAGTGGAAGATTAACAAAGTTCCCATTCATTATACATTGTAGTCAAAAACAAAGTGCGACTATGGAATTGACGATGGAGAGAGACAAACTCAAGTCTTGCAATCTTGCAGGATAGTAGAGTCGTATTCAATAATATAGGATATCAGTACCAAATAGCGATCGATGATTTTCAACTCTCAATTGAAGCTCCTCAATCACAGGTGTCTCAATTTCATTAATATAGTAGTGTGCCCAACAGAGATGTCACGCACGCGGTTGAAAAACTTAAATTAACGCCGGTACTCGAATTGATTGAGATTTTATGCAATTTGAAACAAATCGTGCTTGCTTTACAGTTTTGCCGTCTCTCCATAGCAAACATGGAACCTCTTACTAATGAATCTGCCGACTAGCACGAACTTGATCCTCACAATATTGAAGTGGACAATGACTCAAGTGGGCAGATTCATTAGTAAGAGGTTCCATGTTCGCTACGGAGAGATGGCAGAACTGTGAAGCAAGCACGATTTGTTTCAAGTTGCATAACATCCCAATCAATTCAAGTACCAGCGTTAATTTAGGTTTTTTGACCTGATGCATCTCTGTTAGGCTCACTACCATATTACTGAAATTGAGATACTTGTGATTGAGGAGCTTTGGATAAGAGTTGAAAATCATCATTTGCTATTTGGTACTGATATCCTGTGTTATTATCGTAGCGTTAACAATTTTTATTAAAATTAATGAGAATAAGTGTTATTCTTATTGGCCGACACAAATTTTCAGTATTAAAAAAAATCGCAAATACACTGTAGTCACAAAGAGTATAACACTGTTTGTGATTACAGTGTATTTGCGAGTTCTTTTAATTGGCAAATAAATTAGTGTTTTATTCGCAAATATTTTTCAACTCACAAATGCACTGTAATCACAAAGAGTGCTGGGAAGTGACTTCGGGCCTTCACCACCTGGTGGGTAAATTTAGCACTGCTCAAAGTAGGCTCCTACACGCCGTATGCGCAAGCGCACACGAACGCCTTGATATGCGCAGGCGCATATCAAGGCAAAGAGCCTACATTTTGGGGCCATATTGGCATTTGTCGCCATGTTGTCCTTTCCCAATAACCAGCTCAGGTGACTTTGGGGTATATGCCTTGAAGCTCATGAAAAACAATGATCCGAATGAAACACTGTTCACAATTATACTCTACCACTTTACCAATTGGGATGGTCATTTCGAAACACCTCGTGAAGTGAATAAATTTGTTTGCGAGCGTGCTCGTACGATACATTTGAGAATTTTACAAGAATTTCTTAGGGAACAACGGATTTGTAATAATTTGTCAATCCAAAAATTCCACGAGGAACTTGGTTTACCTGCAATACGGGTCTAGTACCGTTGACCGAATTTTGGATTGAGCGACGTCCTTCTTATGCAAGCTTGCATTCCACCTTATAAAGTCTTAATGAAGTCTTTCGCAAACTTGTTGGCACGATACATTTAAGAATCTTACAAGAGAGTGACTTCAGTCCAGACGCATTCAATGAACTCAAACACCGAGGACTTGTAATCATTTGTCAATCTTATATGTGCATCGAGGGTTTTGTGAAAACCGTCTTCATGTTCGAAAATTCTACTGGAACTTGATTTACAAGTAATACGGGCTTAGAAATGTTGATCGAATTTCCCTCTATCGCGACTGGAAAGTCTTATTGCTAGACAGCCACACATTTCTGGTATATTTCGGGCGGTATAAATTAACAATTTGAGTTAAGGGGTTTGAAATAGGAATTGAGCCGTTGCTCAATAGGGATTTACTCCGCATTGGTTTTTTTTTTCGAAAAACGCAAAAACCCGTATCTTCTACTTTTCCAAGCTCTTTCGAATGCAACTGGTTTTATCAAGACGAAAAAAAAGTTTTCAAGTCACACGAATTTTTTTACTTTCAACCCTTATAAATTTACCCCTATTTACCCCCTCGGAACTGGAAGACGCGCATTTTCATTTATTCGCCATAAACATTCTTTTCGAATTGATTTCATTCGAATATCTTGATTGGAACTATGCGAAACTGCAAATCACTGGGAGGGTGAGTTTCGTCCGTTAAAACTGTTTTTCCGCCGAAAAAAAGTGTCTCTAAGATTATGATGAAGAATAACATATCCAAAAATGAACGAAATCGGAGGGGACACCGGAAACGCTTCCTTGTCAGTGAAAAAAAAATCACCAAGTCCTTTTCATTCTTTTGATTATTCTTTTCATTGATAATTTCTCTTTGTTGACAATTTTCTCTTGATTTCACTATTTTGAAATTTTTTATAGATTTTTTGGAAATTTTTTTATTTTGACTCTGCCCTTAAAAATCATGATTATAAAGCGGACGTTACATCAGGAAACTACATGTCGACGGCAGTATGGAAGAACGTGCTATCTCAAATTGTGCTAGAAGAACGTGCTATCTCAAATTGTGCTAGAAAAACATGCTACCTCAAATTGTGCCAGAAGAACGTTCTTCTACCACAATTTGAGATCGCACGTTCTTCTACCACATTTTGAGATAGCACGTTTTTCTAGCACAATTTGAGATAGCACGTTCTTCTAGCACAATTTGAGATAGCACGTTCTTCCATACTGCCGTCGATGTGCTTGGGGCAATGCGTGTGAGTTTCAGGTCTATTTTTCACAACTTTTTGTAAGAAGGCTAAACTTGAGATACTTTCGTGAATACTTGTCTAATTTTTGTATACCTTTTTTGGTGTTTTGGGAATTTTTTTTATTATGCACTTACTGGATATCTACATTCCACTGCATAGTATTGCATCCCGCAATATAAACAAGTTATTTTTATTCGAATGGAACAGTTCAATAGACGCTTTAACGTATAATAGGGGCCAATTTTCCCAGTGGCCAATTTTCCGGGGGCCAATTCTCCGAGGAGGCGTTTTTCCGGAGACCAATTTTCCTGGGGCTATTTTTCCTGTTGTCATGATATTGGCGTTGAAAAATAATAACGAAAAAACTTTTGAATCGTCTTCTATGAAAATGAGGGAGAACGTGAGTCGAGAAAGAATTGGGACAACGGATAAGGAAGATTCCTGACGCTGAGAGATCCAAGGAGGGTTGTGCGCGGTGGAGGGTTGCGTGCGTTTCGACGAACCCTTGAAATATTGATCTCCCCGGAGATGAGAAGGAGCATCGCGATTGCGAACCTCCACGGGCGCACATGCTCGAGTAACGCTCAGCTGGCTTTCAGCCTGCACAGGCAGAGCCATCGAGGAAATACGAAAGGAAAAAGAAGGAAAAAAATGTACGAACGCCATGCCGTCAAAATGTTTTTGACGAACAAAAAATATATCCACGTCGTTCGTTGTCAGTGAACGTTAATAAATCAATGTGACATGTAGTTTATAACCGGAAATTGCCTTAAGGGCAGAGTACTCAGTCATTAGCACCGTGAATAATAAAGGTGAGTGACGAATTGGTGACGCGATTTAATGGAGAAAAGGAAATAAATCAATCTCTCGGTCCAGAGCCAAAATCTCAATAATATTAACTCTCAGCGTTATCAATCGATTTTTAAATATTTTTCCAAACTCAAACGTCTCGTCCTCTCGATAGTAAAAATCAATGTCCTTTTTTTTCGACATCCTCTCGTTTAACCACGTTTATCCTCGCGTGTGAAAAAAAATGTGATCAGTTCTCACGCGAGAGTATGGAAAATTTTCCAATCGTTCAATAATCTACGTTTAAACATGAAAATTGTGACAATACACGCTTATGCTTGTAAATAATTTTTCCAGCCAATGTTTTGACAATAATAACGGTGAAATTAAAATTGCGGCGACGTGAGTATTAATAAAATGCATATATATATATCCATATATGCGTGTGCTTGTCGAAGATGTCGTTTTTTGTGATAAACGTGTTTCACGTTTTTGTGAACTATATTAATATATATATATATATATATATATATATATATATATATAAAATATATATATATATATAAATGGATTGCGTCCGTGTGTTTTTGTTTCGTTACGCCCGTAGATTTATTTATCTGTAAAACCACACCCCCGTGAAAATTCGTCTCATACTCGTCGTAAATTCGTGAAGATTGCGAAAAATCAGTCTAAAAATGTTTTACCAGTATTCACGAAGTTGAGTCTTGTACGAGAATTTTGAAAAGAAGCAGAGCTGGGCAAAGTACCGGAAAGTACTTCGAGTACAAAGTACAAAGTTCCGTAAGTACTCGAAGTACCAAGCACCGGCAGCACTTGAAGTGCTACGTACTTATTACTCGAAATCCTTAAGATTCAAAGTACTTGAAATACAAGTACTTGAAAAATAAAATACCAAGTATCAAGTACTTTTCAAGTTTTCCGGTATATCTCGTAAGTTCTAGTACTTACGTTTCATTTCATATACTCATTTGATCTTTATTCGAGTACTTTTTGTATCAAAATATATTTTCACCTTGTGCAATACACTGAGATTTGGTTAGGCAGATTGGAACAAAAGTATTTAAGCAAAGAATTAAAAATAATTCAATAATAGCATTGACGATTGTAATTACGATTTATTTTGATTCAGTTTGATACCTGTAGTTGAAAAAGTACTTGAAATACAGAAAATTATTTGAAATTTTAAGTACATTACTTGAAGTACTTTTTAAGTTCTTAAAAAATTAATTGCAATACTTGAAGTACTTTTTAAGTACTTGAAAATTTAAGTACAATACTTGAACTACTTTTTAAGTACTTGAAAATTTAAGAACAACACTTGAGGTACTTTTTAAGTACTTGAAACTTTAAGTACAATATTTGAAGTACTTTTTACGTACTTGAAACTTTAAGTACAATACTTGAA
The DNA here is from genome assembly GCA_946863875.1 of Alloplasta piceator. Taxonomy (NCBI): domain Eukaryota; kingdom Metazoa; phylum Arthropoda; class Insecta; order Hymenoptera; family Ichneumonidae; genus Alloplasta; species Alloplasta piceator. The sequence goes on from OX333074.1 coordinate 43,968,564, forward strand.
GTACTTTTGAAGTACTTGAAAAATTAAGTACAATACTTGAAGTACTTTTTAAGTACTCAAAAATTTAAGTACATTACTAGAAGTACTTTTTAAGTGCTTCAAGTACGTCGTAAGTACCGGGTACTTCAAGTATTGCCCAGTTCTGGAAAGTTTTTGATTTTCAAAAAAAATTTGGATCTTCGTGAAAATAATCGAAAATTGCGACTGAATGTGCATGCCTGGACGAAATATTGTAACAAGTAAGGAGACACGAGAGTGAGGAAAAAAATGATCCTCGCCAACGATGATAAATCTTCGACGTCTAATTGAGGTTTCTAGATAGTTGAGACAATGATTTGATAGTAAAAATCCGGTAATAATCGATCCGCATATTAGACATTAGTGTGCAATCCCTTGTGCTTCTGAGAAGTAAACAAATGTAACGAAAACATCGATGTACGTAGGTGGATAAGGAAATTTTCATTTCGGTTGTATTTCATCGGGAAAGTATGAAACTTCATACTTGTCCGATTGAGGTAGTTCTTGAGGTACAATTGAATCAATCGAGAAATAAGGTTTTAAAATATGTCTTTATACAGGTTTGAAATAGAAAATTAGTGCAAAGTGTAAGCTAGATTTTAATAAAAGAGTTCTTGATGAGAGCATTTTTAATTAGAACATTAAGTTTAATGGGAAATTTATTTTTATTCAATTTAAATAGATTAAGTTTAATAAAAAAAGTTTGATTAACGGTTCTTGAGAAAAGGATAGTATAAAAATAAAATTATAACAATGTTTTCACTGCAAAATAACACAGTTTGCGCGAATAAATACACGAATTTGTATTTGTGCAATTTTTGTGAAATGAAATTTGCCATTTTGGTTCGTTTTTAACAAGTAACAACTTATTTTCTTCTGTATAAATATGCCCTAAGTTTATCTAGAAATAATTAACCCTCACCTATCAAAATCGAATTGGATTTGTAAATTTTGGTTTATTTAAGATTTAATTTATTTTTTATTGAAGTAGACTAAAAAATTGTTCGATAATTTCCAAAAATTTCCAGGTTCAAATTTACCTTAAGCTTACACTAGTTTATCCTCCAAAATGTGTTCGAACAATTAAAAAAATTTCGAAACTCGATTGACCTGTCTCCATTGCAAGAACTACCTTAATTAATCCTTTGATGTCTGCTGTTGTAATTTGTCAATATGAATTCTATCGTCTTTGTAAAAATCCTTTATCGTGGATGAAAATGCAATTCGCAGTTATATTGTGAAATAATATTTTTTTTCTACATAAACAATGTGCCTCAGAGGATTAAAACGTAGGTAATTGCGTGACCATCGTTATAGTAACCAAAGTTCAGCAGCTGAGTCTTACAGAGCAGTATAGATAAAAATACGTGAATGATTGATGAAAATGTTGTCGTACCGATTGACCAAATAGCTTGCGTGAAATGTCTCTCAAACGCACGTGCCAATCGATTCCATGATTCGATGAGTTAAGGAATCTCCATGAAATTGATCGAAGAATTTATCGATTCAATTTTATTAGGAAAAAAAATGGAATTCGTACGAGATGATATTCAATGTGAACGATTGCTGTTTTCTTAGGCCTCACCATTGCGAACATAATCCCTATTATGATGCTGGGGCGGAAGCAGAGTCTCAAGGGGGAACCCGTTCTGGCTGATTATGGGCCAGAGGAATCCCTTAATGAGAGCGCCGACATCGAGTGGGTTAATAAGGTGAAAAAATGTTCCAATTTTTTTTTTACAAGCTTTTATTAGGCTTCACCTGTTCCGGTGTCTGTTTGTAATCAAATCTTACAAGTTAAATTTGACCCACTTCCCGGTTTCCGATTGAGTTAAAATTTGTCATGCATATGTAAATCGGACGACAATGCAATATTATCACAAAAAATTTGCAAATTCTTTGCAAAAAAAATTGTTTCACAAAATTTTTATTACAAATTTGCTTGAAAATTCTTTTGGAACAAAAAATGTTTCGCATAATTTTTTGCAAAAAAAATGTTGCGCAAAATTGTTTGCAAAAAAATTGTTTTGCTAAATTTTGTTTACAAAATGGTTTTAAGCAATTGATTTGCAACATTTCTCCACGAAAATTTTGCGCAACGCAGTCTTTTTCCAAAAAAATTTCTGAAAACATTTTGTTGCATACATTTAGCAGAAAAATGTTGCAAATTAATTGTGTGAAATAATTTTGTTTAACAAATTTTGCAAAATCATTTTTGTGCAAAAAATTATGCGAAACTGGATATACATTACTAAACTAGTTATTTAACATCATAAATACTAAAAAGTAAAAAATAAACAAACGAAAAAAAAAATTTTTTTAAACAAGCTTTTATTAGTTGTTAATAAAAAATAATTAAAAACTTAAAAATAAAGCTTTTCCGATTGGAAATAAGTTTTCAAATAAAAGCGTGTTACATTTTAACAGCAAGAGAAAAAAGAGGGTGTAACACGCTTTTATTTGACAACTTATTTTCAATCGGAAAAGCTTTATTTTTAAGTTTTTAATTATTTTTTATTAACAACTAATAAAAGCTTGTTGTTAAAAAAAAAATTTCGTTTGTTTTTCCTTTACAAACTTGAGGCATTCTGGTTTAGAGACATACATTTTACCAAGCTCGATGAAAAAAAACGCAAAATATTTTACAATTTTTTTTTACAACATATTGATTAATATTAAATTGATTTATTTTATTCTATTTCTTCTATTTTATTTTTTTATTTAATAATATTTAAAAAATGAAACTTAAATAAGTTATAAGCTGGTAAAGTTGGGGCTAAAAAAAAAGAGTGTGCTGGCTGACACGATTGTAACCTTTCTAGTAATTCGATACAAAATTTGAAAAAAGATTCTGAACTAGTAAGAATGTCATTATGCCCCTACCTCAGAGAAAACGGAAAAAAATCGCAAAATGGCGGTTGTCTGAACAAAGATGCGGTTTTCGACTTTTTTTTCATGATTATTAATTTTTTTTTAATAGTAAAAAAAATTATTTTCATACAAAAGTGGTAGGGATGATAGAGCGTTATACCTTGAAGATTGGCGAAAAATTAAAATATATATATACATTAGAGTGGTCTTTATTCAGAGATCGGACGAATCTTTTATCAGACGCTCCCCGAATCGATTCTCAATAATTTAAAAACAATACCCCAATTTTTTCAGATTTTTATCTAGACTCTAACCCCTCCCGAAAAGAGGGTGGATTCTAGACGAATTGCAATTCGCTTAGATTGATCCGTATGATAATGTGAATGTTTTCTCAAATAGTAGCACTAATGAACATTAAAATCTTGCAGTTACAATTTTTTTTTAAAGTTATTCTACTTGGAATAAAATATATCCTGAGAATATGGCCGAAACGCGTGTATTTCAAATGTGAAAATCTACCCTGTTTTCGGGAGGGGTTAGAGTCTAGATAAAAATCTGAACAAATTAGGGTGTTGTTTTTAAATTATTCTGAATCGATTTGGGGGGGCATCTGATAAAAAATTCGTCCGAGCCGTATATAAGGACCACCCTGATATACGTATATGTTACCGTCTACTCTTGCTTATAAAAATACGCGAAAAACGCCCCCAATTGGGTTAAAAAAGAACATATCCTAAATCTTCATGAATGTTGTGATGGTACGAAAGCAACCATTTTTTTACAAGATGGCGGCATATTGAACATTATCGATTTTTCTGATTTGTCTTACTATTCTAAGAGTTATAAAAAAAAAATCATGTCCACTCAATTCTTCTACCAACGTTTAAAAAAACTCACTAAAAGTTTATTATACCAAATTCGATCTCAATGAGCCAATTGTTCGTTGATATATCGTTTGCCAGAATTTGTGTTTATTCTGGAAGGATTAATGTGGAAAAAGTGGATTAATAAAAAACATATAAATATGTGGAAGAAATATTCAGAAAAAATACTTGAACACTTTAACAGTTATTCCACCTCAAAAATCACCTTCATGACAGCAGAATAATTCTGCCTCGAATAGCTTTGCGTCACAGTCGAGATCTATCCGTCTCTATCATCAAATTAGCACAGAAGAACCCCCTTTCAGATTTCCAAAAATTCCTAATAATTAAAAAATTTAATTTTCCTTTCCATAAGCTATGGGTGAGAAGATCAATGAGGATGTGCGCTCTGGTGTCACTCGCATCGGTATGTCTGAATACTCCAAAGACATTCGAAAAGGTGCCGATACTTCAATGGGTCACTTTCACTTGCGATCTCGTCGTTACGTTTCTCTTTACCGCCGAGATGATTGCAAAGATGCACATCCGCGGAATATTGAAGGTAAATCAAAACTCCAAAGTAAGTCGTCGTCATCTGAGGTTTCTCTTTACGATTTTTATTTAATTTTTCCTTTTAATACTCAATACTATAAACTAATTTATGCAACAAATGCGTGAAAACTGCTACGTCTCGTGCATGCAGTGAGTGACAGAAATGGAGCTGTACAGCCAGGTATGCAATAAAAATACCGTGCATGCGCAAATCGGCCGGATTTCACTTTCTCGCACTAGTGCGATAAAAGCCAGCTTTCATCGCACTAGTGCGAGAAGTAAAATCGGACTGATTGCGCATGCGCAGCATTTTTATTGCATCCCTGGCTGTAAAGCGCCATTTTTGCCACACTTAGCATACACGAGACCTAGCACTTTTCACGCATGTGTTGCATAAATTAGTTTATTGCACTCCATGCGTAAAGTGACCACTTCTCGCACGCTTCGCTTCGCTGCGCGTGCGAGAAGCGGGCACTTTACGCACTCGTGCAATAAAATTTCGTACGATACTAGTGCGAGAAACTTTTTCTCAACTCGTGTGATTGCAACATTCGCCTTCGGCTCATGCTGCAAACTCACACTCGTCGAGGAAAAGTTTCATCGCACTCGTATCGTAATGTACTATTATTGCACTCCGTGCGTAAAGTGCCCATTTTACGTTTCATCGAAAAAGTTTCATCGCACTCGTATCGTAATGTACTAATGTGATACTCGTGTGACAAGGCGACTGTCATATGAAGGTTGTGAAGTTGGTCGCACGAGCCGCGCGAGTACCACAGCAGCACGAGCCGAAGGCGAGTGCTGCTCGTGGTACGAGAGCAGCAGCAGCGAGTGCGACCAACTTCACAAACTTCGTATAATAGGCGCTTTCCCGCACTTGTATCACAAAGTACTTTTTTTTGGCAACAAATACTGATTTTTTTTGTTTTGACAGTGTCCTTAAGAAAAAAAAAAGGTAAAAGGGACTATCCTTAAAATTCTTTTTTTTTTAAATCGTACATCAACAAATTTTAAAAATAGATGTTTTGATTAAAAAAATAAAATTTCCGACTGAATTATTTAAAATGTCGAAAGTGCTTAAAGTAGTTCTTGCGGTGTCACGGAGACAATTGAATGTTGAAATTTTAAAAAAATAAAAGGATAAAACGTTGCTTTACCACAAAATAACTCGGCTCCCTTCAATAAATTTGAGGGCTTATTTTCACACAATTTTTGAGATAGAGAAATTGTAATAATAATTCAAACTTAACGAAAGCTTATTTTGTTGATTTAGATACTTATTGCGAATTCTCCAAGTCAATTTTTATTCGTTTAGATTTTCAATCAAAATAGAAATTTTAATTAACCTTGTAGCTGTATTTGTTAGCGTAAACAATTTCCTCCCATTCGTAATTTGCGAATAGTATAATAAATTTTTGCGAAAATATTTATAAAGTATCCACTGAAAAATAAAATGGGCTTTCACTCGTCTAATGCAAACTTAAACTACAAATTTGACGTCATGAAAACTATGTACCCATCTTCTTGGTTGATTTATTAATACAAACGAAGTTTTTTTTTATTTTAAGTCATTATTATGATCTTTCTACACATTAAGGAAGAATTCGTTAATTTAAATCTACTTTTATTCACAGTAGAGTTTTTTTGAATATTTTAAATATTTTTCCCATTTTTTCCGGATGTTGATATTTCAAAATAAACAAATAACATCGCGGTACCGAATTGTATCACAACCACAAACTTTAATTTTGAAATTTGAAACAGATTCATAATCAGTCAAATTAAAAACACCCAAGTACCAAAATCTAAATTAAGGTGACCGAGTCAGCGTCAAAACGCCGATTTTTGAACATAAATATAAATGTTCATTGAATACGTGTAAGCCTGATCAATGGTCCACCATTTGACGTACCAAATGAAGAAATTTTTGACTCTAGCTAGAACCCTTAAGCGGTTCTCTCATAAATTAATTTTTAAGTATCACTGCGCTGTGCACGATCCTGACCAAACCGCTTGACGGATCTTATTCTACGACGTCTCATTTTCTTCGTAGCACTTTTCCGGACTACTTAAGTGCGGCACATTTTTATTTTAGGTCCTTATAATAGAGTTAGAGGCCACTTTTTGAATTTTCGGGTCAAAATTTCAAAAAGTGGCCTGTAACTCCATAATAAGGACCTTTAAAAAAAATGTGCCGCACTTAAGCAATCCGGAAAAGTGTTACGAAGAAAATGAGACATCGTAGAATAAAATCCGTCAAGCGGTTTGGTCAAGATCATGCAAAGCGTAGTGAAATTCAAAAATTGATTTATGAGAAAACCGCTGCATCCTTAAGGATTCTAACTAGCGTCAAAAATTTCTTCATTTGATACGTCAAACGATGGACCAATGATCACGTTTACACGTATTCAACGAACATTTATATTTATGTTAAAAAATCGGCGTTCTGTCGCTGACTCGAACCGCTCAATCGAACAATTGTCAACCACGATCAATAGATACCTATAATTATGATAAGCCTCTGTTCGTCAGAGTGAGAAGTCCTACTTGAAGGATCACTGGTGCCAATTCGACGCTACGATGGTGCTCTTCCTCTGGCTCTCCGTTATCCTTCAGATGTTCGAGATGTTGGGCTTCGTTTTGAAATTCAGCGCAGCATCGGTCATACGCTCACCAAGACCCCTCATAATGATACGATTTCTTCGGGTATTTCTCAAATTCTCAATGCCAAAGGCCCGAATCAATCAGATATTCAAGTAGGTGTAATGCGAACGAACGAAACATGCTCTGGCAAGATCAGATTGGAAGAATGAAGAGAAAAAAAGGTAAATGCTCCCCTTTTTATTTTTAGACGTTCGAGTCAGCAGATTTACAACGTGACACTGTTCTTCCTATTCTTCATGTCACTTTACGGTCTCTTGGGAGTTCAATTCTTCGGCGAGCTCTACAACCACTGCGTTCTCAATACAACCGATCCAAATCACATAACGATAAACAGCTTGGCGATTCCCGATACATTTTGCTCGACCGATCCCGAATCCGGATATCAGTGTCCTGAAGGAATGACCTGCATGAAGCTTGAACTCTCAAAGTACATCATGGGCTTCAATGGATTCGACGAATTTGGTAAACGAGAATGCAATAATTGCATTTTTTCCGCTTCTTAAAGACATTTCATAATTTTGTTCACATTTCACTGATTGCTTCTTATGCTAAAGGGAATTATTTATATATTATAAAGTAATTCGTTGTTGGGATGAAGTAAATATATTTTTGATAGAAATATCATTCTTCAATGCCCGTGCATGAAAATTCTAGGGAAGCCCTGACTTAAGTCGGGACCTCGTCAGGCTTGGACGTGGATGCCCTGTCAGGAATTGCCCTTACACCGCCAGGTTGGGCCCCAACAGGGCAATGCCAAGGTTGCCAGGCCTATTTACAATATGGCTGACCCAAGGCAATCCGTTGAGGACCTTGTCGGGCTTAAACGTGGATGCCCTGTCATGAATTGCCATCACCGCCAGGTTGGGCCCCGACATGGCAGTGCCAAGGTTTCCAGGCTTACTTACAATGTGGCTGACTTAAAGCAACCCGTTGAGGACCTTGTCGGGCTCAAATCTGGATGCCCTGTTATTAATTGCCATAACATCACCAGGTTGGGCCATGACAGGGCAATGCCAAGTTTGCCAGGCTTACTTATAATATTGCTGACCTAAGGTAACCCATTGAGGACCTTGTCGGGCTTCGACCGGGCAACCCATATTTAAAGAAGTCGGTATAATTACAACAGAACCAAATCGGGCCCAAATAGGGCGAAAGTATCGGAGCCCTAATTATTTCAAACATGGCACTGACGAGGCAACCCTTTGAGGGCCTAATCGGGCTTCACGGGGAGTTAGTTCCGAGACTCGCCATGAGATGTCGCATGCGGCGTGCGCTCTCTCTCGCATACGGAATATGTAAATAGTATGCTTACATAGCCGAAGTAGGAGCATGGGTTGTACTCGACACCGCAGAGTCGGGCCTCTTAGGAAGTCATGCCTCGAGGGAAGTCATACCCGCAAGATTTCTACATAGAAATCCTCTGCTTTAAACTATTTTTTTGTAAAAATTCTCTTGGAGAATTATTAATAATATATTATTATTAATAATTATTAATACTGGTACTTGGGCTCATAAATATAGTAACCACGACTATTAAAATTATATCTCGAACTCAAAAAAAAATCGTTGACAGGTAATCATTTAATTATGGACTCAGTTTTTATAGTTTTAGCTATTTTTTATTCAAGAGAAGCTTGAAAATAAACGGTTGGAAATAAGATAATCGGTTTTGATTAATATCTGACGATTGCTGAAAAATTGAGCTTTAGCATTTATTTGCGGTATTATGAGTCGTCATAAATTTGTTATCAGAGACCCTACGAAAGCTTAACGCTTAACGGATAAAAAATTACGAAGCAATGTGCAAATTTCCAATTCGCACGATTCTTTTCATATTCACCGAAAAGATTTTAATTATATAATTTTTTAAATATTTTATAATAAACTGTCCTCATCGGGCAGTACAGTTATGTCAAAAATTTAGGCTTGATAATTGCAAAATTCATGAAACAATACAGCAACGTTGGAATTTAAAGGGAATTTTAATTTTTCACAAAACGTTTGTGGGCGTTCCAACTTTAACTATTTTGCAGTCGTCGATTTTTAATTGTTTGTACAGATAAACTCAATGATAAACACGGTTGAGATCGAATTTTTGAAGAATCGCTTTAGCGATTCGGTTTTGAAAAAGATGTGAAACTTTTAAAAAAACGACAGGAATATTTGGAATTGAATTTGAAAAAAAAATGCTTGCGATTTTCGAAATTAATAAAACTTTAAATCTTTCGGAAAGTCTGAAAAACAATCAAATTGTAACTTTGCTCATGGCTTCCGGATTTAACATAAGTAACGGACTAACTCGCAGTAATGTTCTGAAAATTTGCAAAAAAAATTGGCAGAAACGATAATGCGATTTTTTTTTGAACGAACGAAAAATTCATCACCGACGATTAAATTGGCAAATGCAATATTTCTTTGATGATCGATTTCCATTGGTGTTTTTTAGCTACCAGTATATTCACGGTTTATCAGGCTGCATCCCAGGAAGGTTGGGTATTCATAATGTATCGGGCAATCGACAGTTTGCCGGCGTGGCGTGCCGTTCTTTACTTCAGCACGATGATCTTCTTTCTGGCTTGGCTCGTCAAAAACGTCTTCATAGCAGTAATTACAGAAACCTTCAATGAGATACGCGTGCAGTTTCAACAAATGTGGGGCGTACGAGGTCACATAACCAACAGTTCGGCATCGCAAATTCTATCGGGAGACGACAACGGCTGGAAGCTCATAACCCTCGATGAAAACAAACATGGCGGCTTGGCGTCGCCAGTCTGCCACGCGGTCCTGCGCTCTCCGCACTTCCGAATGGTCGTCATGTGCGCCATTCTCGCGAACGGCATCACCACAGCAACTATGAATTTCAAGCACGACGAGAGACCGAGACACACGTATTACGATAATTATTACTACGCCGAAATAGCATTCACGATATTTCTCGACCTCGAGACACTCTTCAAGATTTGGTGCCTCGGTTTTCGCAGCTATTACAAACACTCCATTCACAAGTTTGAACTTTTGCTTGCGATCGGCACGACCATTCACATCTTACCGTTTTTCTATCTATCGGCGTTCACATATTTTCAGGTAATTTAATCAGAAAATAATGGTTTTTATACGCGTCATTCCATGTCAAATCGACCTATAATTGAAATCGACCCCTTTCCATTTCGATGAAATTTGTTCACAAGTTTTCTTTTATCGTAAAACAAAGTTCTACCAAAGGACAAAAATTAAACATTTTTTTTCGAAAGTTATGCAAAGTTCAAAATTTCACCATTTTTTCAATTTTTCAAGTTTATGTTTTATATATCTCGAAAACTATTATAGTAACGAAAGTCGTTCTGGGCTCGTCTATACTACGAAAAAAAAAATGTTCCGAAAAAAAATTTGGAAAAATGATGATTTTGGAGAATTTTGAATTTTTAAAAATCGTGAAAATCCACGATGGCAACATTAAATTTTTGGTTCAATTTTTTTTTATTTAATACCTTGTACTGATCTTAAAAGGTTCTGAAATTTTTTGAATTGCGTTTTTTTTTTGTTCAAAAATATGAATTTTTGAATTTTGGGAAAAAAACTTATTTTTTTTACCTCTAAGTTGACCCTCCGTCTGTACACTTAAATTTTGGGACATCGTCGGTAATCTGGGTCGTTAAAGTCCCGCTAATGTTTTTACTAAGAAAAAAACGTCAGGAAAATATGAAAAAATTCTGCAATACTTTTATAACATTTTTTCCATGATCCAATCATTTATTTAACCATTTATAGTAAGCAAATTTTTGTTACAATTTTTCTAATTTCAAAGATATTTTATTTGAAAATTTGGCTCGTGCCTTAAAAGACCCAGTGTACAGACTGAGGGTTAAGTAAAGTTGAGCAATCATGTAATTTTGTAATTTTGAGCAGTAAAAATTTCCATTAATGACATAAGAATGTAAGAACAGAAACATAATGGACATTTTTATAGAAAAAACTCATAAAAATCGCAATGAGAAGCGAAATGGAATACAGTATCTTTTTCAACCGCACTACAAAAATAGGTTTGATTCCTTTTTCGCAATTAACGAAAATTATGCACTTATTCGCAGGTCCTCAGGGTCGTCAGACTCATAAAGGCATCGCCGATGCTCGAGGATTTCGTTTACAAGATTTTCGGACCTGGCAAAAAACTCGGTAGTCTCATAATCTTCACAATGTGCTTGCTCATCATTTCTTCGAGCATATCGATGCAACTGTTTTGCTTTCTGTGCGATTTCACGAAATTCGAGACTTTTCCCGAGGCAAGGCATCGATCGTATGGAGAAAAAAATTATTTCGACTCGAATCGTCACTCATCGAAATAAGATGAAAAATAAATTGTTCTTTTTTTTCCACGACAGGCATTCATGTCTATGTTTCAAATTCTCACACAAGAAGCCTGGGTCGAGGTAATGGACGAAACGATGGTCAGAACTCACGAAACCATGGCACCTCTGGTCGCCGTTTATTTCATTCTTTATCATCTTTTCGTCACTCTGGTAATTAAATACAATTTTTTTTCATTATTCACTGAAACCCACTTATTTTGCAGATAAAAATTTGTTTACCTACTCAAATAAATAAAAATTGAACATTTGCACATTGCATCCTCATCTTTATCCATAGTTCAGACCAGGGTTGCGAAATTTGTAATGTAAAAGTAATGAATTGTTCATTACTTTTAGAATGTCTAATGGAAAAAATTTCCATTACCCATTACAATGTAGTGTGTGATGGAAAAAATTTCCATTACCCATTACAATGTAGTGTGTAATGGAAAAAATTTGCATTACCCATTAAAATGTAGTGTGTAATGGAAAAAATTTTCATTACCCATTACAATGTAGTGTGTAATGAAAGTAATCCATTACCCATTACAATTTAGTGTGTAATAGAAAAAATGTCCATTACCCATTGCAATGTAATGTGTAATGGAAAATATAGATGAATAAATTATTGCAATTTTGCATTACATTCTAATGACTTAGGTACCTTGAATTGTAAAAAGCATCTATATGCATACAAAAAGTTGATTATAAAGAAAAAGAATAGGAAAGAATAAGAATAATTTTAACCCAGACCAAAAAACTACTACGATATAATAAAAAATGTCTAAAATTTCCATTATTATTAAATTGTAATGAACAAGCAAAATGTTGTCGATTACACACTACATTGTAATGGGTAATGCATTTTTTTTCCATTACATACTACATTGTAATGGGTGATGGATTTTATTTTCATTACACACTACATTGTAATGGGTATTTGTAATGTAATGGGTACATTGTAATGGGATTTTTTTTCCATTACACACTACTTTGTAATGGGTAATGAAATTTTTTCCATTACGCTTTACATTGTAATGGGTAATACAATTTTTCTCCATTACACACTGCATTGTAATGGGTAAAGGATTTTTTTTTCATATCACAGTACATTGTAATGGATAATGGACATTTTTTCCATTATACACTATACTGTAATGGGTAATGGAATTTTTTTCCACTATGGGTAATGAAAATGGCATAAGGGAAGCTTTGTTAACTATCGAAAAACATGAGTAATCAATGTGCAAATTTAACAAATTCTTTCAAATTTACTTCTTGCCAAATTTTATTTTTGCTAAATTCAATAGCGAACAACCTTGACCACTATTTTAAATGTGTATACAAAATTTCAGTACAATATCTGGCAAATAGTCGAAGCTAGAGTGCGCTATTTTTCGAAGAAATGAAAATTTGATAAAATTTTAATCATTCGATCGATTTTTGCCAAATTTGATAACGAACAACCTCGATCGCTATATTCGTTCTGTGCAAAGTTTCAGTGCAATATCTTAAAAATTACTAAAGTTAGAGCTTTTACGCTATTTTTAAAAAAATTCAAAATTTCATACAACTTTGATCTTTCGATCGATTTTTCCCAAATTCAATATAAAACAACCTTAATAGCTATACTTATTCTGTACAAAGTTTGAGTGCATTTTTTTTCACGAAAACAAAGCTTTTCCTTTATATAAGGAAGCAATAACTTGTAACTTGTAAATAAGTAACTTGATAATAATTTCTACAATTGGCAGATCGTGCTGAGTCTTTTCGTCGCTGTTATCCTCGACAATCTCGAGCTTGATGAGGACATAAAAAAGCTCAAACAGCTGAAATTTCGCGAACAGAGCGCCGAGATAAAGGAAACATTGCCATTTCGTTTGCGAATATTCGAAAAATTTCCCGACAGCCCACAGATGACCTGTTTACACAAAGTACCATCGGACTTTAATCTACCAAAGGTTAGTTAAACGGTACCAGAGCTGGGCAAAGTACCGGAAAGTACTTCAAGTACAGAGTACAAAGTACCGTGAATACTTGAGGTATCAAGTACAGGCCGTACTTGAAGTACTACGTACTTATTACTTGAAGTACTCGAGATTTGAAGTTCTTGAATTACAAGTACTTGAAAAATAAAGTACCAAGTATCAAGTACTTTTCAAGTTTTCAGGTGTATCTCTTAAGTTCTAGTACTGACATTTTATTTCTTATTATCATTTGATTTTCATTCGAGGACTTTTTTATCAAAACATATTTTCACCTTGTACATATTCAAAGGCTTTGTACATACGACTATCAGCAAGACACATTCGAAAGTACTTGATACTTGTACTTGAAAATGTACTTGAAGTACAAAAAAGTATTGAAAATTTTAACCACATTACTTGAAGTACAGGCCAAGTACTTGAAATTCAAGTACAATACTTCAAGTACTTTTTAAGTACTTGAAAATAAGTACAATACTTCAAGTACTTTTTAAGTATATAAATACTTGACGTCGCAAATACCGAGTACTTCAAATATCGCCCAGCTCTAAACGATACTATCATGAAAAGATTCAATGTGACAATAATGAAACTAATTCGGTCGTAACTTCTTGGATGTATAAATTTACTTCATAAATGTACTTGAGAAAAAAAAATGATTATTTTCGTATTTTTGTAAAAGGTACGAGAGAGCTTCATGCGACAATTTGTGTACGAAGTCGAGGACGACGAGAACGAGAGTGCGAAGAAAATCAACGAGACATTCGACTCAAAAATGGTTTATCGAAAACAACGCCCAGTGAAGATTTTAAATAATGCGCCAAAAGTAAGAAATGTCGTTACGAGCCTGAAAAAAGCTGCTATCATCTACATTATTAAGTAAGTAAATACATAAATAAATAAGTCAATAAATAAGTCAATTAATAAGTAAATATGTAAGTAAATAAATAAACTAATGGATTTTTGAATAAAAACTACGAAAAATTGCTAAGTATTATTTGTTTTTATGTGCTTATCGTTGCATTGACAAAAAAAAATTATGAAAATTCGTGCACTTTGCTTTTAGCGACTCTAACAATCAGAGATTATTGCTCGGCGATTCGGCAATGATACCTGTGCCTGGAAAGGGTCTTCTTAAGCCTCAGGGAACTGTCAGCAGTGCCAAACAATTGCGTATCGATCAGAAAAAGTGAGCTACTTCTAATTAGAATTTTCCCATCTCCAATGACTTTTTTGACCTTCGAACATTTCAACTTCAAACTTTCATTCTTAGTATCAGCCATACATTCATCCATAAATAATTTCTAAATATGATTTCTGCACAATTTTCTAGATTTTGAAACCATCAGCATTGCAATGTTGTAAAAAAATGCACGAAAATAAAGCTGTCTTTAGTATTTAAAAAAAAGTAATAAAAATAAACGATTTTCGGTTTGGGTTTAAGATGATTAGTATTTATCGGTAGAGTTGGTCAAGCTGGAGTAGTAACTGGTAGAGATGAAAATATGCCGACTTTTCCCTTGCTTTTCGATCTTACTTTTCCATTCAAGCTTTGTTTATGCAACTATGATCATCTATTATAGATAATAAAATAATTGTGGGCCTCTTTGATTTATATTATCATACAGGTCTATACGCAGAAGCGTAAGAAGTGGTTCAATCAAGCTGAAACAAACGTACGAACATCTGATAGAGAACGGTGATATCGGAGCCATGAATCGTGTAACTTCATCTCGCAGCAGACCTCACGATTTGGACATAAAATTACTCCAGGCGAAGCGGCAACAGGCCGAAATGCGAAGGTTATTTTTGAGAATTTTTGGAGAATTTTTGAGAAAAAAATCTCTTATCAGTGGAGCCAATTATTCAATATTACTCCACAATATTACTCCGCAATATTACTCCACAATTTACTCCACAATATTACTCCATAATATTACTCCTCAATATTACTCCGCAATATTACTCTACAACATTACTCCACAATATTAGACAACTCCACTGATAAGAAATCGATTCACTAATCAGTGAATCGATTTCTCGTCAGTGGAGCCAATTATTCAATATTACTCCACAATATTACTCCGCAATATTACTCCGAAATATTAGTCCACAATATTACTCCACAATATTACTCCGCAATATTACTCCACAATATTACTCCACAATATTACTCCATAATATTACTCCACAATATTACTCCGCAATATTACTCTACAATATTACTCCACAATATTAGACAACTCCACTGATAAGAAATCGATTCACTAATCAGTGAATCGATTTCTCGTCAGTGGAGCCAATTATTCAATATTACTCCACAATATTACTCCGCAATATTACACCGCAATATTAGTCCACAATATTACTCCACAATATTACTCCGCAATATTACTCCACAATATTACTCCACAATATTACTCCACAATATTACTCCACAATGCTACTCTACAATATTACCCCACAATATTAGACAACACCACTGATAAGAAATCGATTCACTAATCAGTAAAATCGATTTCTCGTCAGTGGAGCCAATTATTCAATATTATTCCACAATATTACTCCACAATATTACTCTGCAATATTACTCCACAATATTACTCCGCAATATTACTCCACAATATTACTCCATAATATTACTCCGCAATATTACTCTACAACATAACTCCACAAAATAAGACAACTCCACTGATAAGAAATCGATTCACTAATCAGAGAATCCATTTCTCGTCAGTGGAGCCAATTATTCAATATTACTCCACAATATTACTCCGCAATATTACTCCGCAATATTACTCCACAATATTACTCCACAATATTACTCCGCAATATTACTCTACAATATAACTCCACAATATTAGACAACTCCACTGATAAGAAATCGATTCACTAATCAGTGAATCGATTTCTCGTCAGTGGAGCCAATTATTCAATATTACTCCACAATATTACTCCGCAATATTACTCCACAATATTACTCCACAATATTACTCCACAATATTACTCCATAATATTAGATAACTCCACTGATAAAAAATCGATTCACTAATCAGTGAATCGATTTCTTATCAGTGGAGCCAATTATTTAATATTACTTTTGGGTATTTTCAGGAATCAGCGTGAGGATGATTTGCGGGAAAATCATCCATTTTTCGATACACCATTATTCGCCGTTCCAAGAGAGAGCAAATTTCGAAAAATATGCCAATTGCTCGTTTACGCGAGATACGATGCGAGGCTGAAGGATCCGCTGACAGGAAAAGAGAGAAAAGTCCAGTACAAGAGTCTGCAGTGAGTAAACAAAGAGCAATAAATGATAAAAATTAAATTTGAATCTCAATATTCACTCAATTTATTCAATGAAATTTAAATCGTTATGAGGAGTGCATAGGAATGTTAGATTTCATTGAGTTGATTCTTTAATATTTGACAGCAATTTTTTGGGTCTCGTGACGTATCTTGACTGGGTAATGATTTGCGCTACAACAATGTCCTGCATCTCGATGATGTTCGAAACACCAAAATATCGTGTTATGGAGATACCTGGATTGCAAATTGCCGAATACAGTTTTGTCATTTTTATGAGCATCGAACTGGCACTTAAGATACTCGCTGATGGGCTTTTCTTCACACCAAAAGCTTACATCAAGGACGTTGCATCCGTACTGGACGTTTTCATTTATGTGGTATGTTCAATGTATTTGATTTATTATTTATTTATTTATTATTTATTATTATTTATTATTATTTATTATTATTTATTATTATTTATTATTATTTATTATTATTTATTATTATTTATTATTATTTATTATTATTTATTATTATTTATTATTATTTATTTATTTATGATTTATTTAATTATTTATATTATTCAATGAATTTACATTTTTTTCAAAAAGTTGCGTCATTTAAGGGGCTATTGATGAGATTATTGAGTTTATTCTGGTCTAGAGACATACATTTTCAGCGTTTTGTCGAGCTCGATAAAAAAAACAAAAAATATTTTTACCAGTCTCTTTTTTACAACATATTTATTAATATTTTGACAATACATAAATGAAAAAAATGTCGAGAAAAAAATGAAAATGAAATAAGTCGCCAGCTGGTAAATTATATATATTTCGGAGTAGAGATATGTCAGAATAGAGATCTGTCAGAATAGAGATAGAGAATTTTTCGAATTGATTAAGAATAGAGATTTATTGGATTGGAAATTTTTCCGATACAACATATTTTGGAGTAGAGATATCCTCGAATTAAGATATTTAGAAGGAGACTTATTTTCGAGAATAAACATTTAAGAATAAGGTTTTATGAGAGCACAGTTAATTAACCGCAAAGTTATTTAAGAATAGACCTATAGGGTGTTAAGTAACTAGATAACCTGACTAGGTTCACCGTGTAGAGCGCGTCGAGACGAAAAATGAACTTTTTTTTTAAATTGTTATGTGACAAAATTGGCTTAGTTATTGATGTTTTAAGCTGACCAATGACGGCTAGAATCTAGGAGCAATGCTACTGGTGAGCCGCGTGGTGGGGGTAATGGTGGGCGTGGCGTAAAATCCCCCCCAGCGGCATTTCTCCTAGATTCTAGCCGTCATTGGTCAACTTTAAAAACATTGATAACTCAATCGATTTTAATCGTACAAAATTTAAAAAAAAAGCAAATTCTTTGTTTTGATGCGCCCTACACGGCGAATCTAGTCAGGTTATTTAATTGCTTAACGTCCTGTACTTACGATTAGAGATATATCAGACCACAGGTTTGTTCACAGAGACTTATTTAAGAATAGAGAAATGAAGAATAGAGTTGTGGTACGACTAAAGATTAGAGATAATTAAGAATAGAGTTTTGTCGGAGTAGAAAAATTACACATAGAGTTATTTAAGAATAGAGATATGAAGAATAGAGTTCTGGTACTGCCATTATATTATATTATATTATATTATTATATTGTTATAAATGTTGTTCTTCAGGTGAGTTTGGTATTTTTATGCTGGATGCCAAAAAGTGTACCGCCAAATTCGGGTGCCCAGTTATTGATGATATTACGATGTGTGAGACCACTGAGAATCTTTACCCTCGTGCCGCACATGAGGAAAGTCGTTTACGAATTGTGTCGTGGATTTAAAGAAATATTGCTCGTATCGACACTCCTCATTCTGCTTATGTTCGTATTTGCGAGTTACGGCGTTCAAATTTACGGCGGTAGATTGGCACGTTGCAACGATCCGACGATTTTGAAACGTGAGGAATGCGTCGGTGTATTCATGAGACGAGTATTTGTCACCAAGATGAAACTCAAACCTGGATCAAACGAGAGTTATCCGTCGATTCTCGTACCGAGAGTCTGGTAAGTACCAATGATTGAATTTAAATAATATCGCCAATTTTTGCCACATTTACATCTCTACCGGTTACAACTTCACCGTCCAACAACTCTACCGATAAATCTGTACCAATTTATTTTTTTCCCGAATTACATTTTCATGAAATATTGAAAAAAAAACATGGAAATTCGAAAGTGCCCTTCGCTTTCTTCGTAATGGGGAGGACTCTATTCTACACATTTTTATCCTACACATGACATTTTCTCCACAAAAGTTTTTACACAAATTATTCTACTCAAGAGAAATGGCAGAGAATATTATTCTACAGAAAATTATTCTACCTACATTATTCTACAGGGCTCTATTCTACACTTTTTTATTCTACACATAACGTTTTCTACACAAATTATTCTACACAAGAGAAGTAGCAGGAAATATTATTCTACACAAAATCTTTTTTGTGTAGACCAAAAATGTGTAGAATAGAGTCTTCTTTGTGTAGAATAGTTTTGTGTAGAATAATATTCCATGCCACTTCTCTTGTGTAGAATAATTTCTGTAGAAAATGTCATGTGTAGAATAAAGATGTGTAGAATAGTGTCCTCTTCGAGATATTATTTAGAAGAGTTTTTCTCCGGCACATTATTTGTTCAGTAAACTTTTGCAGTGAATCGTTCCATGGGAAAGTTTTAATCGGTAGAGCGTGAAGGTGCCAATTTTTTTTTCTATTTCAATTTTGACCTATTCCATTAAAATATTTTCCAATTAATCAAGGGCCAATCCACGAAGATTCAATTTCGATAATATCGGTGATGCAATGCTGGCACTTTTCGAGGTACTTTCGTTCAAAGGATGGCTCGACGTCAGAGACGTGCTTATAAAAGCTCTCGGTCAAGTAAGACGATTCTCATTATTATTTTTTTTTCCAAAATTTATTTGATGCATTTTTTATTTTCAATTTTTAGTACAGCAATTACACGAGTCAGAAAATGTTTTTACGCCGAGTGATGTACGATATTTTATATCACGAGGTGCAATATGGACTTTTTCACCTCCGCTTGCGGACGTAAAAGCGTCCATTATTGTACTGAGTGATATAAAATAATTTATTTAAATTTCCACGAAAATTTAATCCCCGATAAGAATTGAAAAAGAAAATTGTGATTTTATTTTTTACAGGTTCACGCAATTTATATTCACATCTATATTTTTTTGGGCTGTATGATCGGTTTGACGTTATTCGTCGGTGTAGTTATAGCAAATTATTCCGAGAACAAGGGTACGGCATTATTAACGGTCGATCAGCGACGATGGTGCGATCTGAAAAAACGTTTGAAAATTGCCCAGCCTCTTCATTTACCACCGAGACCGGATGGCAAAAAATTTCGGGCATTCATCTACGACATAACGCAAAATATTTATTTCAAAAGATTCATCGCTGTCATGGTTTTGATCAACAGCGCGTTGCTCTGTGTATCGGTAAGTATTTTTATTGAGACCTAAAAAAAATTAGAAAAAATGGTTTAAAAAAATGCATTTTAGTATTGGGATTGATATGCAGAAGGTGCCACAGAAATATTAAAAGTATTTTTAAACAGGAAAAGTATCTTTTATGTTTTTTTTTAAGGAAATGAAAATTATGATGATTTTTATAAGCAAAATTTATATTTCTCTGTTCATAATAGATCTATAAAATAATGAATTATCTAATAAATTATAGAATCAATACAGAAATGCAACGATTAAAGGAATTCCATGGGATGTGCATAATTAATAATGCACAATAATGCAACTAATGTGCATAATAAATAATGCACAATAATGCAACTAATGTGCATAATTATTAATTATATATATATATGAGGCATTCCACGTCAAGTCGGCCGGCCTATTTTTTTAAAACACCAAAAATCGTATACAAATTTTTATAAAGTAGTTCTAACTGTCAAGAAAATTCGTGATTTTTGTTAGATTTTTATATTACATATTTTAGCCGGAAAAAAATACAAAAATTTTTTTGTTCCATTTCGTAACTCGAAAATTATTCATCGTACGAAAAAAAGTATAAAATGAAATTTAGGATTTTCAACGTACTTTTCACTGAAAGTTTTTACGAACTCCTCCAAAAGCTCTATATGCCATTTTCGGAGCAAATAATGTTTTGATATTTTTTTTCACAGAATTGACATCTTCGATTTGTCTGTAGTATTAACAGATTTTTACTTGATATATTTACAGACTATAAAAAAATTGGCTTAGTGGAGAATCCATTCCTTCCCATGCGTTGTTCATCCCAAATGAATACACAAATTTTTCTGTGCATTAACAGGGTTGGGACTATCTATAGATTTTTTCTAAAGCCCGCATTTTTGTTTATTTTTTGTACTTTTTCAATTTTTTAAAATTTTTTCATTTTTATTTTTTAAAATATCTTTTTGTACATTTTAATAAACTTTATCAATGGACCCATGAACACCGATAAAGTCTATTCAAATTTGCGTCAAAGGCTACTCACGTCTCTCGATTGCAAAAAAGAATTAATTTACCCTCTTTGGATACACCGACGTTTCTATGGCCAATGAGTACTTTTTTTGTTGGATTTAGGCATGATTTTTGGAAATGAAGCAATGATACTGCTTTGTTCCTGGAATCATCTTCGCAGTATCAAAACGAGATTATTTTATTATTTTTCCCTGTCTACGATCAATAATGATAAAATATTAATATCTACACTATTTAATTAAATCACTCTATGATGATAGATTGTATCATTAAAAATGCATTTGAAATAATGGATTCTCCACTACGCCAATTTTTTTATAGTCTGTAAATATATCAAGTAAAAAACTGTTTGAACTACAGACGAATCGAAGATGTCGATTCTGAGAAGAAAAAAAAATCAAAACATTATTTGCTCCGAAAATGGCATATACAGCTTTCGGAGGAGTTTGTAAAAAATTTCAGTGAAAAGCACGTTGAAAATCCGAAATTTTATGTTGTACTTTTTTTTCGTACGATGAATAATTTTCGAGTTACAAAATGGGACAAACAAATTTTTTGTATTTTTTTTCCAGCTAAAAAATGTAATTTAAAAATCTGAAAAAAATCACAAATTTTCTTGATAGTTGGAACTACTTTCTAAAAATTTGTATGGGATTTTAGGCGATTTCAAAAAATGGGGTGGCTAACTTGACGTGGAATGCCTCATGTATATTATATATGCATGGGAATTGCATAATAATAAGAATCTCAAATAACTCAAGTTTAATTTCGTAGTCAATTATTGAATTGAGTATTTAAGAGAGTTTTTGGTCTAGAATTGTGAAAAAATCAATTTATTTTTTGCATATTCTTAAAGTTTAGACCTATAGTCTAGTATAGGCTAAAGTTTAGCCCGTGAAACTTAGTGTTTTTAACCTTGAAGAACGTTGATAAAAATAGGCTGTAGTTGAATGAATAATAAAAATGAAGGATTCATGATTTGTCTAATAATTAATAATAATTCAAATTGATGATAATGGCTGATCAATCTTACCCTTCCAGTGGAGAATCGAGGAAACACACACCGAAGCTCTGGCAACGGTATCAACGATGCTTGTACTCGTATTCGTCGTTGAAGTTATAATGAAAAACATTGCATTTACCCCACGAGGATATTGGCAATCGCGCAGAAACAGATACGATCTTCTCGTCACCGTCGTTGGTGTTATTTGGATAGTCATTCACTGTACCATGAAAGTGAGTTGAAAAAAATCCACCATTACAATATTGCTGCAAGAAAGTGAATAAAAATATTAACTTTAATTATTAATTTTAAATGTCAAACTATCCGTCGTAACATAAATTCCTTCAATTTCATTCATTTTTAGCGTTTTAGCCAAATCCAAAAATTATACATATGAGAGATTCTCCGTCAATTCTGCCACTTTTTTTCGACCATTTCAGGTCATATCAAAGTACTACAAAAAGGCATTCTATGTGAATTTTTTCATATTTTTTATTTCAATATTTTAGAAAAAACCATTTTTTCCAAATGAATATATCTCGGAAACTTAAAGTAACTGAAAAAAATGGCTCTGCATAAAAGTTGTAGTTTTGTATTATCTTTCGAGCGGATGACTTGAAATAATTTTTACGTTCCGGTAACGTTGATTTTTTTACCAAAAAAGTGGATAAATATTTTTTTATTTTAAAAAGGCCATTTTTTTTTGGCTGAAAAAATTAGAGTCTTTCAGTATATCTGACGATATCGCAAAAAAATCGCCAGAGTGGCACAAATCGAGGTTCTAGGGTAAAAAAATGAAACCACACAAATTATTTTTTTTTCTACCGGAACCTCGTTAACATATCTCGGAAACTTGAAGTTACTGAAAAAAAATGTCTGCACATAAGAGTTGTAATTTTGTGTTAGCTTTCGAGCGGAATATTTGAAATAATTTCTACGTTCTGGTAATGCTGATTTTTTACCAAAAAGGGGGAAATTATTTTTTTATTTAAAAAAAGCCGTTTTTATTTGGCTGAAAAAATTACAGAGTTTTCCTGTATATCTGACGATATTGCATAAAAATCGCCAGAGTGGCACGGATCGAGGTTCTAGGGTAAAAAAAATGAAACCACACAAGTTATTTTTTATTCTACCGGAACCTCGATCCGTGCCACTCCAGCAATTTTTTTGTGATATCATCAGATATACTGAAAGACTCTATAATTATTTCAGCCAAATAAAAAGGGCTGTTTTTGAATAAAAAAATAATTTCCCCCTTTTTTGGTAAAAAATCAGCGTTACCGGAACGTAAAAATTATTTCAAATATTCAGCTTGAAAGCTAATACAAAACTATACCTTTAATGTGGAGGCATTTTTTTTCAGTAACTTCAAGTTTCCGAGATACGTTAACGAGGTTCCGGTAGAAAAAAAATAATAATTTATGTGGTTTCATTTGTTTACCCTAGAACCTCGATCCGTGCCACTCTGGCGATTTTTTTGCGATATCGTCAGATGTACTGGAAGACTCTAATTTTTTCAGCCAAAAAAAAATGACCTTTTTTGAATAAAAAAATAATTATCCCCTTTTTTGGTAAAAAAATAAGCGTTACCGGAACGTAAAAGTTATTTCAAATATTCCGCTTGAATGCTAACACAAAACTACAACTTTTATGTGTAGACATTTTTTTTCAGTTACTTCAAGTTTCCGAGATATATGCATTTGGAAAAAAACGGCGGTTTCTAAAATTTTGAATTAAAAAATCCGAAAAAATTCACATAGAATGCCTTTTAGTAGCACTTTGATATAACCAATTATGAGGTACATCTGAGATGGTCGAAAAAAAAGTGGCTGAATTGACAGAGAATCCCTCATATATGGAAAATTTGCACTTCATCATAACATTTTCGTTCAAACGGAGATTTGAAAAAATATAAAATCATCTTCATGAATCATAAAATCTGAAAAAGTGCAATCTTGAAGCCACCTTAAAAATGTATGCAATCTGGATT
Organism: Alloplasta piceator; assembly: GCA_946863875.1. Taxonomy (NCBI): domain Eukaryota; kingdom Metazoa; phylum Arthropoda; class Insecta; order Hymenoptera; family Ichneumonidae; genus Alloplasta; species Alloplasta piceator. The sequence goes on from OX333074.1 coordinate 43,992,695, forward strand.
TTTATGATTCAGGATATCTCGAAAACCAGTTTTGATAATTAGTGTCCTTTTTTCTCGTGAACATGTTCTTGCTTCCTCATAAAGGAAGCTTTGTTTTTTTCTATTTTATGCTAGTACGTTCAAAATGTTTTGTAACGTTAGGAACTCCCACTTTTAAAAAATGTCGAAATGTAAGTGCATGTGTTTGTGCATAATTAGATCAATTACAATCCTCGCTGGTCACACCTCAAAATAATTCTAAGTTCGTCACACTGGGTCAATTTGACCCGACTGACTTTTTGGATGGTTGTCAAAAAAAGTATCTATCGATTGATTTCAAAAAGATATAGGAATTATCTTTTAACATTTCAATGTATGAAACAATTTTTATTTTTTATTTTTATATTTACATGGGAAAAAAATCATGAAAAAAAGCCTTTAATCCGGTTTTTACCTAAAAAATTGTAACTCTCTTAGTTTTAAAGTTTTTTTTTGCAAAAATTTTATATTTGAGCACAAAATCAAAATGAGATCATGTCAAACCGCGGTTACCAGCGAGGGATAATTGTCAATGACTTGACAATCAATTATCATTATCAAGAAATATTTTCACCTCCACAGAATGACCTTTCCTACGTTATCGGTTTTATGGTTGTAATATTGCGTTTCTTCACCATAACGGGAAAACACACGACCCTCAAGATGCTCATGCTCACAGTTGGCGTCTCTGTGTGTAAAAGTTTCTTCATCATTTTCGGAATGTTTCTTCTTGTCTTCTTCTATGCCCTGGCCGGCACGATCATCTTTGGAACCGTCAAATATGGCGAGGGCATTGGAAGGTGAGCCTGAAAAAATAATTTTCTTTTTTTTCATTAATTTTTCCTGACAAACTGTGTCCTTCGTCCTTCGACCCCTTTTTGAATTTCATATTATTCGTTAAAATCGTGGATTGAACTATTTGAATTGATTGAAAAATTGACAAAATCATCGACGATATCATATTATATAATATATGGGACATATATTGTATGGGACATATAGACATGGGTACGACAAATCGACCTTTCGATTTGGCTGAAACTTTTTTATCATTTTTCACCCTTTCAAAAACATTTTTCAGAATTTTTTCAAATTTTTTTACCCAATCGATAAAAAGTTATAATTTTTTTCGTTAAATGGCTTTTTATTTTTCTAATGGCTATAACTTTTTCAAAATTTGACTTATCGGAACGTTTTTTTTTTTTAATTTTCGTTTTTTAATGTACTTTTTGAAAAAAATACAAGAAAAATTATAGAAACTCATCTTCATTGTTTTTCTTCAAATTTTTGAAAAAAATCGAAAATTTCTCGATGATTACCATTTTTTCTTTTTTTTTCTTTTCATTATATCAAACTTTGACATTTTCTGCAAATCCTCAAATTTTTTCAGAGTGGTGCTTTTTCGATTTCTATTTTTTTTTTTTTCCAAATGAAAAAAAAATTCAACTAGCCTTATTTCTCATAACACTATTCTGCAAATTTTTGAGAGTATTCAGAGAACTTCAAAATGTGAAAAAAAAATAAAAACAAAAATTGAAAGTGGTAATCATCAAGAAATATTCGATTATTTCCAAAAACCACAACAAAACGATGCATGCAGATGGGTTTCAATAATTTTTTTTGTATTTTTTACGAAAACCAAATTCAAAAACAGTTTTCGAAAAAAAATATTTAAAAAATTATTGAAACCCATCTTCATCGTTTTTTTTAGATTTTTGAAAAAAATCGAAAATTTCTCAATGATTACCACTTTCAATTTTTGTTTTTATTATTTTTTTTTTTAAGTTTGGAAGTTCTCTGAACACTCTCAAAAATTTGCAGAATGGTGTTATGAGAAATAAGGCTAGTTGAAAAAAAATTATTTTTTTTTTTCATTTGGAAAAAAAATAGAAATCGAAAAAACACCACTCTGAAAAAATTTGAGGATTGGCAGAAAATGTCAAAGTTTGATATAATGAAAAGAAAATAAAATCAAAAATGGTAATCATCGAGAAATTTTCGATTTTTTCAAAAAATCTGAAGAAAAACAATGAAGGAGGGTTTCTATAGTTTTTTTGCATTTTCTTTCAAAAAGTACATTAACAAACGAAAATTAAAAAAAAAAAAAAACGTTCCAATAAGTCAAATTTTGAAAAAGTTATAGCTATTTGAAAAATAAAAAGCCAATTTTTTTGGAAAAATTTATAACTTTTTATCGGTCGAGTAAAAAAATTTGAAAAAATTCTGAAAAATGTTTTTGATAGGGTAAAATAGAAGGATAAAAAAGTGTCAGCCAAATCTAAAGAGGTCGGGTTCTAAAGTGGTCGATTTGGCGTGGAATGCCCCATATATAATATTATTATATTATATATATTACATTACGTTTTATTATACTATATTATATTTTTTTAATTTCTTCAAAAGACGCGCCAATTTCGAATCACCCGTTACCGGCGTCGCTATGCTCTTTCGAATCGTAACTGGCGAGGATTGGAACAAAATAATGCACGATTGTATGGTACGACCTCCGTATTGCACACCAGCGGCGAATTATTGGGAAACCGATTGTGGAAATTTTCACGCCTCCTTGATCTACTTTTGCACTTTTTACGTTATCATCACTTACATCGTTCTGAATCTTCTCGTCGGTAAGTTGCATGTTTTTCGCCTAGATTCCCATGGTCCTTGTGACAAGGTCGAGTCAATTGAGAAGTGAGATTGCAAAAATTGTTTGCATACGGTTTATGGGAGATAATACGGCGAACCAAGATGGACTTCATCAAAAAGTTTACAATTGATATAGAAAAATATATATTTATTGCACTCCGTGCGCAAAGTGCCACTTTGCGCACGCTGCGCGTGCTCAAACTGGCACTTTGCGCACTCGTACAATAAAATTTCCTATGATACTTGTGCGAGAAACTTTTTCTCAATTCGTGTGATTGCAACATTCGCCTTCGGTGCACTAGTATCGTAATATACTATTATCTAATCACTTTGAAAAAAAGGTGAATAAGTAACTTGCAGGCTTACAGAATACTTTTTCCTCACAAGGAAGTTCATATTTCGCAGAAAAACAAATTCATTTGACTTTTGACAAGACAATTGACGATTTGCCGGAATTTCTAGCTTACTCTGAAATATTTATTGGTTCTCTCAATTTCGTAGCTTTCACCAACTATCAAGCTTAGTTTGTTCGTGCAAATGTACTAATTAACAAAAATTATTAGTACTGAACTGGGTACAACTTGGAACTTGGTTCAGTTTCGGCAGGAGAAAGCAAATCTACAAAAAATTTGAAATTTTCGAAAAGCGAAGAAAAATCGCTTCCTGATTTATTTCCATCGTTCGTTAAGCTTCCTATATGAAAAATTCGTGATAGATCTTATTATGGAGGATCTCAAGGAACAAATCACAAAAAAGACTTGGTCAACAATGCGCAAAAATAAGAAAGCTACGTATAAATTGCAAATGTGCAGGATTATTTTTTCAAAATTAAGCGACAATTTTTCAATCAAGGTTCATCTTACTCTGTCATTTGTTTCCCGCTTGTAACGTATACAATAGTATCGTACGAAATTTTATTGTACCATTGTGCAAAGTGCCAGTTTGAGCACGCGCAGCGTGCGCAAAGTGGCACTTTGCGCACGGCGTGCAATAAAAGTTGTTTAAAATCTTGGTCCTCGATTGTCTCGACTGAAACACAAGAAATTCCATAATCACTCATTTTCAGAACGTTCAGATAATTTTTCAAAATTTTCTCTCTCCTTTTATTCCCAGCTATTATAATGGAGAATTTCTCTCTCTTCTACTCGAACGAGGAGGATGCACTTCTGTCGTACGCCGATATCAGAAATTTTCAGAATACCTGGAACGTCGTGGACATTCATCAGAGGGGCGTTATACCGGTTAGAAGGGTATGACATTTTTTTTTACCTCTCACTGGAAGACAAAGGCAAAAAAAAATTGGTCGATTACAAATATTCATACGACGTTTCAGGTGAAATTTATTCTTCGATTGTTGAAAGGTCGATTGGAAACCGATCCTCAAAAGGATCGACTTTTGTTCAAATACATGTGCTACGAACTCGAGAGGTTGCACAATGGGGAAGACGTTACTTTTCATGATGTCATCAAGTAAATATATCTTCAATTTTATTTGTGAAAAAAAAAAGATTTTCATGCGAATTTTGTTCATTAAGATTTTCATTGGAATACGTTTGACAATAAATATCAAGATGCGAAGCAGTTGTGAATAATGCATTATTTTGATAATACAAATTACAAAAGTAATATGTAATGAATGCGTGTTCCATTACAAATAAAAAAAAAGTAATGTGTAATGGATGCATGCGCCATTACAAATAAAAAAGTAATGTGTAATGGTTACATGTGCCATTACAAATAAAAAAAAGTAATATGTAATGGATGAATGCTCCATTACAAATTACAGTTGAAACAAAAAAGAATTTGTAGTGGAGAATATTCCATCAAAAATAGAAAAATGGCTGTGCTCGCATTAGAAACTTGCACATTGCTGTTTTATTATTTTAGTGTCAGTGTTTAATATTGAGTTTAATATTAAGTGTAATATTAAGTTAATATGGGGCATTCCACGCCAAATCGACCACTTCAGAACCCTACTCTTTTCGATTTGGCTGAATCTTTTTTATCTTGTTCTACCTTATTAAAAACATTCTTCAGAATTTTTTCAAATTTGGTTTTTCAATGTACTTTTTGAAAAAAAAATACAAAAAAGTTATAGAAACCCATCCTCATTATTTTTTTCAAGATTTTTGGAGAAGATCGAAAATTTCTCGATCATTACCATTTTTGATTTTTTTTTCTTTCTATTATATGAAACTTTGACATTTTCTGCAAATCCTCAAATTCTTTCAGAGTGGTGTTTCTTTCATTTCCATTTTTTTTCCACTTGAAAAAAAAGAAATTTCAACTAGCCTTATTTCTGATAACACCATTCTGCAAATTTTTGAGTGTTCAGAGAACTTCCAAACTTGAAAAAAAAATAAAAACAAACATTGAAAGTGGAATTCATTGAGAAATTTTCGATTTTTTCCAAAAATCTAAAAAAAAACAATGAAAATGAGTTTATATAATTTTTTTGTTTTTTTTTTCAAAATGGATGATAAAAAACGAAAATTTTGAAAAAAAAAATAGTTCCGATAAGTCGGATTTTGAAAAAGTTATAGCTATTTGAAAAATAAAAAGCCAATTTTTGGAAAAATTTATAACTTTTTATCGGTTGGGTAAAAAAATTTGAAAAAATTCTGAAAAATGTTTTTGATAGAGTAGAAAAAGATAAAAAAGTTTCAGCCCAATCGAAACGGGTCCTGGTTCTGAAGTGGTCGATTTGGCGTGGAATGCCCCATATACACGGACACCTATAAGTTTTTCTTGAATTGCAATTTTGACATTTACCACTACGATAGTAAAGTTGAAAAAAACTTGATACACACAAATTATTTCCATTGACAAATTAATAGACTTAACTTTGAGAAAAATAGTATCTACTTCAAATTGTGGTAGAAACACACTAATTTGTAATGGAATATTCTTCACTACAAGTTACTTTTTAAAAAATTGTAATTTGTAATGGAGCACTCATTCATTACATGTTATTTTTTTAATTTGTAATGGCATTTTCATCCATTACACATTACATTTATTATTTGTAATGGAACATGCATACATTACACATTACTTTATTTATTTGTAATGAAACACGCATCCATTACACATTATTTTCATTCATAATGGAACATTCATTCATTCCACGTTACTTTTGTAATTTGTAATGGAAAACTCATCCATTACCCATTGTTTAAAGCAATGGGTAATGCATTACTTTTACATGACAATTTTCACAACTCTTATGCGAAGACACATGACAAAAATTAAGATATATTTATAAATATAAGATTACTTTCGAAAAAAAAAATGGAGACTTTTCAAATAGAAAAAAAAATCGAGGAGAAGGCAAATGTGCTAATTTCAATTTCCTTCGATTCTTTGTTTTTTTCTTTATCCGTTAACGGGATATTGATGAATTTTTGTATTTTGTTCAGCATGCTCTCTTATCGCTCGGTCGATATAAGAAAAGCTCTTCAACTTGAGGAGCTCTTGGCACGCGAAGAATTTGAGTACATCATTGAGGAGGAAGTTGCTAAACAAACGATTCGAACTTGGCTCGAGGGATGCCTGAAAAAAATTCGGGCCTTTGGCGTGAGTTTAAAGACAAATTAGGTTTCGCTGGTCATCATAAAAATAAAATATTATGTGATTGTTTTTTTTTTCACCAGAGACAACAAAACAGTCTGATAGCTGGATTACGAGCAACCAACGATCTTGCGGCAACGGCACAAGATCACATGGAAGAGAAGGCCAAAGAGAACAGCGTTGATCGGGAAGAAGAAACGGAAACGAAGGTAATTTTAGTAACGAACTAACTAATGAATTTTAAACATGTGTTTAACGTGAATTGTCAATGGAAACATATTTTTCAAAATCTTTGAGTCTTTTTTCATGATTATTCTTCTATCTACATTAAGATGATTAAGAAAAAAAAATGTTCTCGCAAACAAGCCAAGTTTCATTTAGGTATCAAAAAAGGCCTATTAAAATATGAGGGTGGGAGTCGAAAAAACTAAAGATCAAAATTCGTAATGACCGAAATTCAGAAAATCGGATACCCGAATACCATTACCAACGAATAGTCTATCAATCATAATTTAAAATTCCTAAATGACCATAATGTTATATTACTTTTTCACAATTTATGCAAATATGCAAAGCATGTTTATACCGAAAAGTTTTTTTCAGATTTGAAATCAGCAAACATAGCTAAATACAAATTGTATGACAACGGCAGATTCAAATTCCAAAATATCTCATTTCCAAACAGGCATTATCACGATGGAGAAAAATTTCGAACATCAATCTATCGATACTAAAAGATCAGATAGTTCAAAATACAGAAACTGAAAATCCCGAAATATAACCCCAATAAATGCCACCAGAAAAGGGGGGGGGGTCGAAAAGTCGACTAACCAATATTTCGAACGGCTGAAATCCCGAATTTTACGATTACGAGCGTTAGAATAACGAAGCGCCGAAATCCCGAACGCCAGAAAAGAGAAAGTCGGGAGAGCCGCCCCATGCGTAAGAGAGAGAGGAGGCGCATCTCTCTCTCTCTTACGCATGGGCGGCTCTCTCCGCTTTCGCTTCTCTGGCGTTCGGGATTTCGGCGCTTCGTTATTCGAACGCTCGTAATCGTGAGATTCGGGATGTCGGCCGTTCGAAATATTGGTGAGTCAACTCTTCGACCCCCACCCTCTTCGACAATTCATTTAACCTACATTTTATTTATCCAGTAGTTGAGACTTTCATACATTCATTTTCTGCATTTTTCAATCTCTCCTTTATTAAGCTTTTATATTATGCACGTGCGAATTATTAATTTTTGGAATACATAAATTTTTGAATTTCGGTCATTATGAATTTTGATCTTAAGGTTTTTCGACTCCCACCCAAATATGAGCTCTTTATATTGACATTGTCCTCATCGCCCCTTTCGATTTTCCATAATAATAACATGGGAAAATTAAAAAAAAAATTTTTTTAATACTTAAATGAAACTATTGGGCCAGTTTGCGAGAATTTTTTTTTTTGAATCACCCTAATCTACATTCATCTTGTTTATCAGCCGATACCAAAATGAGCGTACAACATGGAAATGATCTTGTGTAATCACCGAATCTGCCTGATTTTGGAGTTGGAAAAAAGTAAATAAAAAATGATTTTTTTCAGGAAACTGAGGGTGTGAGACACCGTGGAAAAAAACCAGTCGTCCTGCCAAGATCGGACAGCATTGGCAGCGGTTCGGGCAGAAAATATCTCGCCCCAACTTTGTCGGATCCGGCATCAGTGAGAAGCGAAAAAGAAAAAATCGCTGCGTCGAAAAAAAGAAATAACCGACCAGCACGTAAGCAAATTGTCCTACTAAAAAATCACTCGAGCATTATTATGCTCGATAGGTCATCGAGGGTCATTATATGGGTCATTCCATATCAAATCGACCAATAATTGGAATCGACCCCTTTCAATTTCGACGAAATTTGGTCGGAAGTTTTCTTTTATCGTAAAACGAAGTTCTATCGAAGGAAAGAAATTAATTTTTTTTTTCGAAAGTTGAGCAAAATTCAAAATTTCACAATTTTTTCAATTTTTCAAGTTTATTTTTTAAATATCTCAAAAACCATTATAGTTACGAAAAAATCGTTCTGGGTTCATCTTAAAGAGTATACTCGAGGCTACGAAAAAATAATATTCCAACAAAAAATGTTGAAAAATGATGAATTTGCGGTATTTAAAATTTTTTTAAATCATAAAAATCCCCGAACGACATTAAATTTTTGGTCCAATTTTTTTTTTATAATACCTTGTACGGATCTTTAAAGATCCTGAAATTTTCAGAATTGCGTTTTTGTTTTCAAAAATGAAAATTTTTGAATTTTGGTAAAATTTTTTTTTGTTTTTACGACTAAGTTAAGTGAAGTTGGGCAGTCATGTAATTTGTACTGCTCAAAATTACAAAATTACACAATTGCTCATCTTTACTTAACTTAAAGGTGAAAAAAAAATGTTTGAATCAAAATTCAAGAATTCATATTTAAAAAAAAAAACGCTGTTCTGAAAGTCTCAGGATCTTTTAAGATCAGTACAAGGTATTACATTTAAAAAATCGAACCAAAAATGTTATGTCGTTTGTGGATTTTCACGATTTTAAAAAATTCAAAATACTCCAAATTTATCATTTTTCAAATTTTGTTTTCGGAATATTTTTTTTTGTAGCCCCAAGTATGCATATATTTTAAGGCGAACCCAGAACCATTTTCTTCTAACTATAATAGTTTTCGAAATATTTAAAAAATGATCTCGAAAAATTTGAAAAATTGTGAAATTATGAATTTTGCATAACTTTCGAAAAAAAAATCAAATTCTTTTCCTTCTGTAGAATTCCATTTTATGATAAAAGAAAACTTCTGACCAAATTTCATCAATATTAAAAGGTGGACTTAACATGGAATGTTTTACATATATATTAGACTGATTAAAAAAAGCGACTATTTTTTGTTTTTCGCAGTAACATATTAAATACTTTCGGGAAGGTGAAAATATATGCCTGTTAAAATTCGAGCTCTTAATAAAAATATTCAGTGGTGGCACATCGCATATTTTGATTTCGCATTTAAATAACACAGGAAAAAAAACTTCAAACTTTGAAATTTTATATCTCGGCTTCAAGTCAATGTAGCAAAATGAACGACAGATATTCTTGTAGAGAATTGAACGCTCTACAAAAAAGATCTCTTGTGATTTTTCGATAAACTCACTCCTTCAAAAGTTATTCACGTTCTAATATATATGTATATTTGACTGTGAATTTGGGCGAACTTATGTTGGTAATTTCTTTAAAAATTAGGCAATTTATGTTAATGCAATTTAAACTTTTGTTTCAGGAAACTGTTTACGATATTTAGTAATAAGTTTCAACATTTTGCCGGAAACTAAAGAAAAAAGTGAAACTTACTCTAAATTTAACTTTAACCTTGAATAACTTTTGAAGGAGTGAGTTTATCAAAAAATCACAAGAGATCTTTTTTCTAGAGCGTTCAATTCTCTACAAGAATATCTGTCCTTCATTTTGCTACAGAGACTTGAAGCCGAGATATAAAGTTTCAAAGTTTGAAATTTTTTTATCCTGTGTTATTTAAATGGGAAATCAAAATATGCAATGTGCCACCACTAAATATTTTTATTAAGAGCTCTAATTTTAACAGGCTTTTTTTTCACCTTCCCGAAAGTATTTAATATGTTATTGCGAAAAACAAAAAATAGTCGCTTTTTTTGAATCAGTCTAATATATATTATATATATATATTTTACAACTTGTTATGAATTAAAAGAAAATTATCATCATCATTTTAATTTCAGGGTATTAAGTATTTCACTTTCTTGCGAAAGAAGTTTAATTTTCATTTTAATTAACTTTCAAGTTTTTCATGTAAATCGAAGATTTTACTTTTTCACTATTTTTAAATTGAAAACAAAATATGAATCTTCGAATTGTCAAATGGGCTCGAAGAATAAAATTTACAATTTTTTTCCACATCATTTTCAGCTGATCGCAAACTTTTCTTATGAAAATGAGAATCAACATTCTTATTTGCAGGATTATTGTTAATATTCATCCTTGTTTTTCGAGAACGTGATTGTAAAATCAAATCTCTCTTACAGCGGTGACGAAGAACAATTTGCCTTATCTAACGGAGGGTGCTGAGCCGATTCGTCAGCCGAGAGAGGCGACGAGCACGAAGCAACCGGCTTCGAAAGTTTCGAGCGTGATGCTCGAAGTTCGCGAATGGTGGCGCGAACAGCTCGCCTACAGCAGCGAGTCCAGCGAGGATGAATTTTGAACGCGATAATTTGGCAAACTTATAGAGAGGAGACAAAAATTTACAGAAAAGAAAAAAAAATCGCACCATAGCGCAACTCGAAAATGCTCGGATACGTCGAGTCATCGAATTGCGAAGATAACCTCCAAACGGGTTCACTGTGAAAAGTGAATCCCCAAAGAAAAGTAATAAGGATGGATTGACCCACTTCCCGAAGAAGAAAGATTGATCATCCTCGTTGCTAAATTGGGAACTCAAGCACCGAAATGCGATCACGGAATATCCAATGGCGCATTTTTCGGTCAAACTTGGCAAAGACGCCATTTTCAATACCCGGCAAAGACGCCATTTTGAATACCCGGCAAAAACGCCATTTTATTTATCCGAAAACGACGCCATTTTGATTACCCGTGAAAGACGCCATTTTGAGTGCTCGGGAACGACACTATTTTTAACATCCGGGAAAGACGCCATTTTGGAATCCGAAAGACGCCATTTTGATTACCTGAAAAAGATGAAATCTTAAATATGCGTAAATGACGTCATCTTGCACCATCGCCACCGCCATTTTGTGATATTAGCGCCGTTATTTTGTAACATGGCAATGATGCAATTTTGTGACTGCGGCTTTAATATTTCGTGATATAAGCACAGCCATTTTGAGTTCCCAATAATATTGAATTATATGTTAAAAGCGCCCGGGTGCCTAATATTCGTTACGATCGAATATTCAAATTCGTTCGGTAACTAGACTCACAAAGTACATTTTCTTTTGCGAATCCCAAAGTGAAAACCGTAAAAAAATAATCCTCTGGAAAACGTGGGAACTTTGCGAGTCCCGTTTCGTTTTTGGCAACGAAAAATTCAAAATCCACACAGGCTGGAGAAAATGATCGTTTTTTTGTTTTAAAAGAAAAATCCGCAATCAATAAAATAAGCACTTGTAGATTTTGTACGAATGAGCGTGGCTCTGGCCACTCCGAAGTCGACAGTTAAGGTCGTCGAGATTCATCGGTGTTATGAAATGGGCAACTGTTAGTACAATGAGCAATGGATACGTGTGGAAGAATTTTTCAAATTGATGGGAAAAAAGCCGATCCTGCTCCTCTTATTGAATTAAGATATATCGTTTTGTCAAATCAAGCAACGGAAGATGGAAAAAGACATGATAAGTTTTAGTAGTTTGCATAATGCGTGTTGAACAGACTGACAATGAGTTAATTTTTCGTTGCACGTCGACATTGGGTTCACCTGAGTCGTGTCCAAATTATTTGTTGTATTTTACGTTCATTCTCGCAAAGAAAAAAAAATCGTTGAGATGAGAAAGAACGTATAGGAGAGGAGAAAATATTTAAAGGAAGAAAAAAAACTAGAAAAATGTCGCCTACGGAAAACTAGCGTAGGAATTGATGTTGGGATGTTATTGATAAAATGATCATTGTTTGTGGATCGTAGTTTATCAAAGCGTTATATCGATAGTTACGTGAACGAAAAATATTAGTAAAAGATGAAAATGGTTGGTACTGAGACGTTGTGAATATAGTTGAGAATTATTTTCATCGATAGGTCGGAAAAGAGTAAATTGACGACGATTTATCGAAGAAAAAGGAATCGATTCGCGTCGTTGGGGCGTGGAAGAGGGCCTGATAATTATCGTATTCATAATTTTTATTAGCCCGAATTTACGATAGGAAAGAATATATTTTTTAGAAAAATTCACCGTCCCAATGTATTGACCAGAGTTGTAAATAATGCATTATTTTGATAATGCGTTACGCTATTCATTACCCATTACACTGCATAATGTGAATTGGGCAAGTGTACCATTGCAAAATACTAAAGTGTAATGGATGCGTGTTTCATTACAAATAAAAAAGTAATGTGTAATGGATGCATGGGCCATTACAAATAAAAAAAAGTAATGTGTAATGGATGCATGTGCCGTTACAAACAAAAAAAAAGCAATGTGTAATTGATGAGTGCTCCATTACAAATTACAATTGAAAAAAAAGTAATTTGTAGTGGAGAATATTTCATTACGTATTAGTGTGTTTCTACAATTTGGAGCAGGTACTATTTTGCTCAAAGGGGAGTCTATTAATTTTTCAATGAAAATAATTTGTGTGTATCAAGTTTTTATTAACTTTACTATCGTAGTAAGAATGTAAGAATAGTGATTTTTTGGAGTAATTTTTACTCCAATGTTGTAGAAATTACAATACCGCGTAGAAAAAAAGAATCTTGAAAAGAATCTTTTCAATAATCTTTGAAAGATTCTTTACAAGATTTTTGTAAAGGCTATTTACTGCGAAGTAAAACATCTTGTAAAGAATATTTCCAAGAACCTTGTAAAGAGTCTTGTTCTGGATCCAATGCTTGATTTTTTTCAAGATTCTTGGAAAGATTCTTGAAAAGATTATTTATAAGATTCTTTTTTTTCTACGCAAAAATCGTTTGGTTTTTTTAAAACCTTGCCAAAAACTAAAAACTGACCAATTCGAGTCAATTTTCTAAACGAAGAAATTTGAGAAAATCAATAAAAGATTGCAAATCAAAAATAAAGATGACCATCATTGCCAAAATCTGTTTTAACAAGACGCTAAATGTTGGAAAGATTCATCCAAAAATCTTGGAAAGATTAATTGGAAGAATCTTGGAAAGATTCATTCAAAGAATCTTGGAAAGATTAATTGGAAAAATCTTAGAAAGACTGATGTAAAGAATCTTGTAGTCTCTAGAAGCTGATCGGACGGAAGAATCTTGGAAATAATTTTGTTCTCTCCAAGATTCCGTAAATGAATCTTTCAAAGATTTTTCCAATTAATCTTTCCAAGATTTTTCCAATTAATCTTTCCAAGATTCTTTGAATGAATCTTTCTAACATTTAGCGTCTTGTTAAAACGGATTTTGGCAATGATGGTCATCTTTATTTTTGATTTGCAAACTTTTTCCTAAGTGAAGTTTCTCGATTTTCTCAAATTTCTTTTGTTTTGAAAATTAACTCGAATTGGTCAGTTTTTCGCAAGGTTTTGAAGAAACCAAACGATTTTTGCGTATAAAAAAAGAATGTTGTAAGTAATCTTTTCAATAATCTTTTCTGGAATCTTGTGAAGAATCTTTCCAACAATCTTGAAAAAAAGTTAAGCATTGGATCCGGAACAAGACTCTTTACAAGATTTTCGGAAAGATTGTTTACAAGATTTTCGGAAAGATTCTTTACAAGATTTTCGGAAAGATTCTTTACAAGATTTTTTACTTCGCAGTAAATAGTCTTTCTAAGAATCTTGTAAAGAATCTTTCGAAGAATCTTGTTCCGGACCCAATGCTTGATTCTTTTCAAGCTTCTTGGAAAAATTCTTTACAAGATTCTTTTTTCTTGAAGTGCAATTTTTACATTTACCACAACGATAGTAAAGTTAATAAAAACTTGTTACGCACAAATGAATTTCATTGAAAAATTAATACTCACCTTTGAGCAAAATAGTACCTGCTGCAAATTGTGGTAGAAACACACTAATTTGTAATGGAATATTCTCTACTACAAATTACTTTTTTTTCAATTGTAATTTATAATGGAGCATTCATTCATTACACGTTATTTTTTTTTATTTGTAATGGCACATGCATCGATTACACATTACTTTTATTATTTGTAATGGAACATGCATAAATTACACATTACTTTTATTTATTTATAATGGAACACGCATCCATTACACATTACTATTTTCATTTGTAATGAAACATTCATTCATTGCACGTTACTTTTGTAATTCGTAATGGAAAAATTATCCAATACACATTGTTTAAGGTAATGGGTAATGCATTACTTTTACATTACTATTTTCACAACTCTGGTATTGACTGGCAAAAATAAACGGTTGCCTCGAAAGGATTTTTCTCGTTTTGCAGCGAATTCGCAGGGAAAATGATTACAATGATCGTACATCGTGAATATATCGATCATTCGGCCGGGAAAAATATTAAGATCGATTACAATACAATTTCCCAAAATGCCCGACTGAGTAAATAGAGATTAAATTAAGAAACAAAATGTATAAAAAAAATAAACGGGGAATTTCCGTTAACAGGATTCTCAGCCTAAATTTGTGCTAGGGAGAAAAATATAGCCGATTAAAGAATTAATATTACTATACACTATTGCGATATGAGTTGATTTTATATATATAAATATATATATATATATATTTACATGAGCGAAAATAGAAAAAAAAACCAAACACTGAAAAGAATCGTAGATGAGATAGTGAACGAAAAAATGCGTTTACGTTATCGTGATAAATGTTGATTATTGTTGCCTAGTTTATGTGCCAATGTGTTGTACTGAACATGGAGCTAATAAATGTTATTAGATATACAATTATTCGAGGAAAAGACATGATTTCATTGCAAAAAAATAGTAGAAAATGTATTTTTAAGGATAAGGACAAATTTTACCCATTATTTCTTCGTTGAACGTCAATGATCAAGTGACAAAAGTTCGAATGACGATGGAATTGCAAGATTAACGCAGATTATATACGGAATAATTGATCGTCCGCGAGCATCACTTGATTCGCTTCGGTCATTCGACTGATCGCGGCTGTTATTTCGCCGGGTGCGTATTCCGGCGTGTGTTGCTTATTCATGTAATCTCGCACCTTCGACATCGACAGAGATTCCGCGCGTTCATCGCGAAACAGCTTGTTCAGAGACTCGCGGAAGAGTTTGAGCCTGAAAGAAAAAAAAAAAAAAGTATTAAATATTAATATTGGATCTGATTCAATTTTAAGTTTTAATAATAATTTTGTCTAACAAATTTTTCAAAATAATTTTTGTGCAAAAAATTTTGCGAAACATTTTTTTTGCAAAAAATTATCCGAAACTAGATATACATTACTAAACTAGTTATTTAACATCATAAATACTAAAAAGTAAAAAAATAAACAAACAAAAAAAAAATTTTTTAAACAAGCTTTATTAGTTGTTAATAAAAAATAATTAAAATTGAAAAATAAAGCTTTTCCGATTGGAAATAAGTTTTCGAATAAAAGCGTGTTACATTTTAACAGCAAGAGAAAAAAGAGTGTGTAACACGCTTTTATTTGAAAACTTATTTCCAATCGAAAAAGCTTTATTTTTAAGTTTTCAATTATTTTTTATTAACAACTAATTAAAGCTTGTTTAAAAAAAAATCGTTTTTTTTTAACTCTTACAATTAGAGTAGTTTGAAAAATCGATTATAAAAATCCTACATATTTCATAAAACCGCGATAATAATTAACTGTAGAGATGGGCGATGTTTAAAAAAACTATCGATGTTAAAATAATCGATGTATGAAAACATCGATGTTTGAGAATCGATACTTTCCAAAAAACATCGATGTCTTGCCGATAAACATCGATGTTATAATCGATGTTTTCATAGGTTAAAAAACGCGCCAAATTTGAAATACCAAGTTAAAATTTGGCATAATAATAAATTGCAATAATAATAATAACAATAAATAGTGATAATAATACTAATAAATAGTAAGTTAAAATTTGGCAAATAGTCGCAATAAGTATAGTATTAAAGAAGTAGAGTTTGAAAAGTTAATTTCCGATTTTGAGGGGTGAAAGAGGCAATAATTCATTTCCAAGATCAACTTTTGATAATCTTTCGATGGAATGCATTGCATTGATTGTACCTTCAGACTCTTACTGCAAATATGTAGTACTATGTAGATTAAAATTTGTATGACTTAAAATACAATATTTAACTAATATGCATGAGAAATGAGAATTCTCATGATTCCCAGCGCCCAGCAGTCCCAGCACATGAAAAAACTGCACTTTCTAACCTCTTTTACTTGCGTCCTCTAAAATCGTCGCGAGGCCAGAGACCAAGGATCGCAAGATTCGCAAAATCGCAAGAATCGCAAGCATAAAATGGAGGAATAAATGGTTAATGGATGTCTATTGCTCTCGAAGCTTCCATCTTCCTTGAATTTCGCACGTTAATTCAAAATTCTTCTTTATTTCTATTGGCGAAAAAACATCGATGTTTTGCGAAAAGGATCGATGTTTTTCGAAAAGAATCGATGTTTTAAAAAGAATCGATTCTTAAAAACATCGGTGAAAATAATCGATGTTTTTTCGAAAAACATCGATTCTCCAAACATCGAGTGAACATCGCCCATCTCTAATTAACTGACCGTTCGTCCGAAATCGTTGCCGGCGTAGAAGTTTCTGTTTCCATCGATTCCGTCGGCTGCGTTTCTTCGGTGGTCGCGGCGCTATCCGGGATTGTTTCGTCGGTAACACGTGATCGGGTAATACGTCTTACAGCATCGTCGACATGAGAATCATCGTCGCTCTCATACACATAAGGATCTTGTCCTGACTCGCCGCCAGTTTTTTCTCTTCTCGTTCGTTTTGGCTTTCTCGGGTCATCCTCATCCTGGCTACCTGCACCGCTTTCTTCGCTATCGCGTCTTCGTCTTTTGCGCTTTTCCTTCTCGAGAACGCGTTTGAAATAAGCGAATTGCACGAGCTCGATAGCCGCGTAAGCATCATCGATGGTCACGTTTTTTGATAATCGAGCCTTCGCGTGGGCTGTCGATAATCGTATGAGAGTTTCCAGCGTTCGAGGTGTTATCGGTTGAGTCTGAGGAATTTTTTTTGCTTTATTTTTTTTTTTTTTAATACAAAAAACAGAACTTCCAGCAAAATTTCCACAGAAAAAATTCGGATGTTTTTTATAAGCTGATATTTTTTTTTATACATACTCTGGCTACGTCAGATTCAACGTTATCCTCCGATCGAAGCTTTGCGTACTCATCGGCGATTGTTCTGCTGGCTTCTTCCGTTAGTTTCGGCCTCATGCAGCGCGCGATGTGGATGTACTTTCGCATAAATTGTATACTGAGTATTTGGTCACTGAAAATATACATTAGATATTCGTTGGATGGAAAAGTATCGATGTTTGCCTTATAAGATATAAGAGTCGAATCCCCAAAATTTTGACTTGTCCATTTTTCTCCAAGACTCCTCGATATGCTTTTACTCATTTTTCAACTAGGAAATAATGAAATTTTGTTGTATGACTATGAATGTCTCTTTAAAATGTTCTTTCAATTCATCTTTGAATTAATCATTTATTTTTCCTGAGTTTCAAGAAGATTTTGAAAATTTTCATGACGTGGAAGTTCGCCTCATTGAAATGTAACGAAAATAGATTTTTCCAAAAATTTTATCTGCACTGAGAAAAAAAAATTGTTGAATGTGCAAAATCGTTAGTTAAATACGTTCAACTATAAATATTTAGTTGTACAATTCAACATTTTTTTGCCTGAATAATATTTTGGTCAACCGAAGCGCAGAATTATTCAAGAAACTAATTATTTAGTTAGACCAAATAAATATTTAGTTGCACATTCAACTAACGATTTTGCACATTCAACGATTTTTTTTCTCAGTGTGGTTAAAATTGCCGCACTTCGTGACACAGCAAAAATCTTTAAAAATTCAGCAACATTTGGCATGTCATAAGCAACAATTATCAATAATAATAATTTTCTCAAAAATTATAAATAAATTCTTTAAACAAATAATTATTCAACAATTTATCGGTAAGTTCTTTTTTTCTTAAACAAATCGAATGCTTGAATTTTCCTGAACGCATATGAATTTTTTCAGAATTTTCTCTCTATTTTGAAATATTATAAAAAAACGTTCTGAAATACAAACAAAAAATTGCCAATTTTGTGTATATTTTTGCACACAGGTTTATCGTCAGCATTTAGAAAATTTAAAAAATCAACATTTCAAAAATTGTCCTGCTGAATTAAATTACGCTCTTTTTTTGTAAATCAATTTTTTCGGTGTTTGGCCGAAAATTAAATGAAGTCGTTTTTTATTCGAAATCGCTGATAGTTTTTTCGAAAAGCTCGGGAAATTTCCGATAGAAAACTATTGAAAAACAATTTTTTCAATTTCATTTCGCACTTTGTCTAAACTCCGAAGAGCTGAATACGCAAAAAGTTTGAAACATAAGTTTTGGCGTATTTCAAAGAGTTTTACAGTTAGAGACCTGAAAATTCATGTACAATATACTTTCAGGCAACACTGAGATATACTCAAGTTTCAAGTAATTCGAAAGAGGTCGGCCTAAAAAGGGGTCCCGATGAGGAGGAATACCTCGTATACTTTATTTCTATGAGAGCTCCATTTATATGTAAAAATTTAGAATATAAAAATATTCCTCGACTTACGTCTTAGCTCGTGATTTTCCATGCAACAGTGGATCGTATTTCTCAAAGACCGGATTATCATCTTCCTTCGCACTGACGGCATCGGGATTCTTCGTGCTCAATACATCCAAATTACTGTTCAACGGAAGTGCCTCACCGTCCTGCTCGGTGGGATTACGATATCTGTGCATTCTCACGACGTGATCGCTGATAATGTGATCGTGATCGGAATCGACGAGATCGAGCATGACGAACAAAAGATCGAAACGCGAGAGCAGCGAATCTTGAAGTCCAATGTTTTCCATCGGTGTTTTGTATTGATCGTACTGAGAGAATAATAAAATTTCATTAAGCCTGTTCAGGGTTTGGCAAGTTCGTAATTAAACTAAATCGATGACAAAATATTTCGAGCATTGTAATAGAATTTAAATTTTGATGGTAATTATTTTTAGCATTTTTAGCATTGGTAATTATTTTTAGCCCCATAAATGTTTATACATAGGGCATTCCACGCCAAATCGGCCACTTTTGAACCGACCCCTTTCGATTTCACTGAAAGTTTTATATCCTACCCTATGAAAAACGTGTCTCAGAATTTTTTTCAATTTTTTTTACCATACAAAAAAAAGTTATGAATTTTTGAAAAAAATGACTTTTTTCTTTGAAATAGCTCTAAATTTTTCAAAATTTGACGTATCGGAACGTTTTTTTTTTTAATTTTCGTTTTTACATGTACTTTTTGAAAAAAAAAAAAGACAAACAAATTATTAAGACCCATCTTCATCGTTTTTTTTTATATTTTTGGAAAAAACCGAAAATTTCTCGATGATCACAATTTTTTATTTTCATTTCTTTTTAATATATCAAACTTTGACATTTTCTGCAAATCCTCAAATTTTTTCAAAGTGGTGTTTTTTTATTTCTATTTTTTTTCCAATTGAAAAAACAAAATTCCACTCGCCTTATTTCTCATAACACCATTCTGAAAATCTTTGAGGGTATTCAGAGAACTTCAACATTGAAAAGGAAAATATAAAAACAAAAATTACAAGTCTTAATTATCGAAAAAATTTGTTTTTTTTTAAATAGCTAAACTTTTTCTAAATTTGACTTATCGGAACGTTTTTTTTCCGAAGATTTTGTTTTTAAGTGTACTTTTTGAAAAAAAAATATAAAAAAATTATTCAGAGCTTCCTTCTATTTTTTATCTTAATTTTTCGAAAAAATCAAATTTTTTCGATAACTACCACTTTCAATTTTTGTTTTTATTATTTTTTTTCAAATTTGGAAGTTCTTTGAACACCCTTAAAAATGTTCAGAATGGTGTTATGAGGAATAAAGTTAGTTGAAAAAAACAAAATTTTTCAATTAAAAAAAAATATATAAATAAAAAAAACACCACTCTGAAAAAATTTGAGGATTTGCAGAAAATGTCAAAGTTCGATACAATAAAAAGAAAAAAGAAATAAAAAATGGTTATCATCGAGAAATTTTCGATTTTTTCCAAAAATCTAAAAAAAAAAAAAAAAACAATGCAGATGGGTTTCAATAATTTGTTTGTATTTTTTTTCC
This sequence comes from Alloplasta piceator, assembly GCA_946863875.1. Taxonomy (NCBI): domain Eukaryota; kingdom Metazoa; phylum Arthropoda; class Insecta; order Hymenoptera; family Ichneumonidae; genus Alloplasta; species Alloplasta piceator. The sequence continues at coordinate 44,012,973 of OX333074.1, forward strand.
CCAAAAAGTACATTTAAAAACGACAATTTTGAAGAAAAAAAAAAGTTCCGATTAGTCGAATTTTGAAAAAGTTGTAGCTATTAAAAAAAGTCATTTTTTCCAAAAATTCATAACTTTTTTTTGGTCGGGTAAACAAAATTTGAAAAAATCTGAGAAACGTTTTTCATAGGGTAGCAAAGGATAAAAAACTTTCAGCCAAATCGAAAGGGGTCGGATTCAAAAGTGGTCGATTTGGCGTGGAATGCCCCATATATATATGCCCATATTGACACATTGGATTAATTTGTTTTACACAAATAGTTTGAAGAATAATGATTTTTGTATGCAATTTTATGAGACGCTTGGATAAACCGCAAAATAAGTATCTGAAAAGTAATCAAGAAAAATGAGTTGAAACATGCATATTGTTCATTGGAAATAATGAAGTGATCGCTTTAGGTTATGCAAATTTTACGATATCTACATTTTTTTACGCAGATAATCAAAAACTTTTACGTCCTCATAATTAGTTGCAAAAGGGATGATCTTTCTTTTAGAAATAGTTAAAAAAATCATAAAAACTAAAGTAATTTAGTGAAGCATTTGCAACAATAATTGGCCAATTATTTTGCTGAATTAAATTAGTTTCAAAGTTGCAACTTGTCATAGTAAACCAACCTCAGAGCGTAACATTGAAATGTTTGAAGAGCTTCTCTATTTTTAAAGACATCAAGTTTTTTGAGAATCGATTATCGGTAATTGAATTACTTTGAGCATCGATTACAAGTAATTGCATTACTTCTAGCGTCAATTACAGGAAATTGTACGATATGCTTCTGTATTACATGTAATTAAAATGCATTCGGTGATCGATGACCGAAATAATTAGCAATTAAATTCAATTCAGTTCAATTCAGTTCAATTCAGTTCAATTCAATTCAGTTCAATTCAATTCAGTTCAATGCAATTCAGTTCAATTTAATTCAGTACATGGCTCAAAATAATATGTAATTAAATATGTAATTTTATTGAAAATGAAATTGATGCTGCCCAACTCTGAGCCCGTTGTGCAAAGAAAAAGTCTTAGAAATAAATTTTATCGCTGTATCGTCGTAGAATCTTACTCTTCCGTAAACGGGATTTGCGGCAGCGAGGACGGAACAACGAGCGTTCAAACTTGCGTGGATTCCGGCTTTGGCGATCGTCACTCTTCCCTGTTCCATAACTTCGTGTATCGCCGTGCGATCGATATCTGACATTTTATCAAATTCGTCGATACAAATAACTCCACGATCGGCTAATACCATAGCACCGGCCTCGAGCCTACGCTCGCCGGTTTCCTGATCCGCTGTCACGGCCGCGGTTAAACCAACACCCGAGGAACCTCGACCGGTTGTCGGTATAGCTCGTGGAGCGGTGCAAAGCACGTAACGAAGCAATTGAGACTTTGCCACAGAGGGGTCACCGATCAGCAAAATATTTATATCACTGGAAATAAAGAGAAACGCCATTGAAATTATTGCTCGGTAATACTTGCTATTTTCTTTTCTATCTATATTTATACACTACTAAACAGTGATCGGCAAAATCGATATTTTCGTCAATTTAATTACCGCTAATTACTCTGTGTTAGAAAATTTTATAATTGTTCCAATAAATATTACTCATTATAAAGGCACTCAGTAATTAGGCATTAAGGTATTTATAATATTTGAAAATTCGATAATTCATGTTCGATTATTATCCAATAAACCTATAACTTGTAATTTAGATAAAATAATTACTCAATAACCGAGTAATTCAAATTTTGCTCTTATGAATTACTGATTTTTTTTTTTTTAATTAGGTAATTATTAATTATCCAAGTAATTAAATACTTAAGTACTTACTGATTTTTTTATGAAATTAGTTTATAATTCTTTCCAATTATTCATTATTCGAATAATTGGAGAACTAATTCTTCTAATTACTAATTTTTCAAAAAATCACTTGATTACTCTTTGCAATTATTAATGGTTTGAATAATTAGAAACTTAATTTTCCTGACTACTAATTTTTTAAAAATTTCTTCGATCGATGTTAACTTAGCGATAAATCATTGGACAGAGCTTCAACTCCTTTCGATATGAAGAAAGTAACATAATCTGAATGATATTTACGCTGAATTGACAAAAAAAATTCACTGGAGTCTAGCAAAATTTTCAAGTCAAGCTAAAGTGTAGTTTTCTTTTTTCTTACGATTGCTCGAAACATGCTGAGCCTGAAAAACTCAAGATCCCGATTCAAATACAAAAAGCTTAAAATTAATTACTCCAAAAATTGATAATTAATGTAATGAAATTACTAATTACTGAAATAATTAGTAATTAAAATAGTTCAATTACTAATTAGTCTAATAATTAGTGATTGATATATCTAAATTATTAATTATTCAAATATTTGGTCATTGAAATAGTTCTATTACTAATTACTTGAATAATTAGTAATTTAGATATATACGATACTAATTATTCAAATAATCAATAATTTACATAATTCAATTATAAGCTATTCTAGTGATTAGCAATTAAAATAATCCAATTACTAATTAATTCAATGATAAGTATTTCAAAGAATACCAATACTAATTTTGCTAATAATGAATAATTCAAAGAATACACATATTCAATATCGAAATAATTCATAGTATTGGTCTTTTAATTACTGATTATCGAAATACCTTAAAAAATAATGGATAATATTAATTTTGTAAATAACGATTAATTAAAAATCTAAATTTTTTTTGCTGATCACTGCTACTACACTACAAGCTCAAAAAAAATAAATAAAAAAATTTCATTCTAATAATGATTATGAAGTGTTAAGGGGCAATAAACATGATCCTTTAATTTTTTTTAAAATTTGCTTGCTTGGAACAGAAAAACTGTTCGATTGATCAAATTGAAACTTTACAGAGTTTTTGTGGGAATATTGAGCTGTAAAAGTCACGCGCAACATTAGTCGTTTTGTCAATATTTTTAATTTAGCCGTTGATTTTCTAAAAAAACATAAGCAGCCCATTTTCTCCTGTTTTTTCAAATTCATGGCAAGGTTGAAAATTTTTTTTTCAAAAAACCATCGTCGATCCTTGCAGAGCACTGATTCAAGTTTTCGAAATCCTCCTTTCAATTTCTGTGCGATCATTGGTTGCCTAGATATCAATGGTCAAACACAAAAGGATCTTTTTTCATTAAAAGTGCTATATCTCAGCGAAAAATGGTCGCATCGAGGTCTTATGAAAAGCAAATTGAAGCTAAATAAACAAGCTATCCAGCTCATGCAATGGTTTAGCTGGAATTTTTTTTTCAAGTTACTGCAGCCACAAAAAAAGTAATAAAAATTTGCCAAATTTTGTTTTCCCGGTATTTCTCAGGATTCCGTGAAACCTGTAGCTTCGAAATTTTTTTCGCTGAAAGATCTTAAAACTAGGAGCTCGAAGCTTCAAAATACTTTTTTTTCAGACCTCGATACGACCATTTTTCTCTGAGATATAGCATTGTTAAAAACCACTAAAAATTTCGGAAATTTTGTTGATCCCTTATTTTTTTCCAGTAGTGTATCAGCGACGTTATGATACGTAAAAAACCCCATAACAGGTCTATTCGCAAATTAATCGATCGATTATTCGTAATAAAATACAAATTTCCTAAGCGTTCGTTAAAATAGAGATAGTAAAAGAAACTTGAAAATTGACATTTTCGCACATTGGTTTTTCATAATTTCGACATAGTATTCGCAAAGTTTTCTCTATAAAGAGGTCAAAATTCAGTTTCTTGCTTGCTCATAGAGAAAATCCTTAAATGCTTAGATAGTACAAGTAAGAATTATACAGATTTTTAAATAATTCAAAAATATTTTTTATATTATTTACCCTCTAAGTCGCGTTCCATTCGTTAATATCCTTTCAGTGCCACCCAGGAGTAGACAGAGTATAGCTTTTTTAATATATTCGTGACCGTGTATCGAAGGCGCGAGTGATCTGCTGAGAAGCTCGAATATATCTTTTCGTGGATTATTCTTGGCAATAACTTTGCACATGGAAATATCCTCGCGAGATATCGTCAGATTAGCTTCCTTGCTCAGCTGCGTTATGTTATTAGCAATAAGAATAGTCCTGAAATATGATAAAAAGATAAATATTCTTATGTCCATTTAACGACAAACTGAAACAATCTATTTCTCAAAATTCAAATTTATCGAATACACGATACACTCATGAAAATAAAAAAGATAAATATTTATGCGAAATGAAGAATAAACTAACGAAAATCTATTTATCAACATCAATAAGACATCAATAAGTTCATGCATATCCGACGACCAGCGGGTAAAATCTATGGATGAAAATTCAAATTTATCTAATTAAAAATCTAATCAACAAATTAACAATTCATTTACAAGCTTTTATTTAGCTTCACCTGTCTCGGTGTCTGTCTGTCTGTAATTAAATCTTACACGTTAAATTTGACCCACTTCCCGGTTTCCGATTGAGTTAAAATTTGTCATACATATGTAAATCGGATGACAATGCAATATTATCACAAAAAATTTGCAAATTTTTTGCAAAAAAAATTGTTTCGCAATATTTTTATTACAAATTTGCTTGAAAATTCTTTTGGAACAAAAAATGTTTCGCATAATTTTTTGCAAAAAAAATGTTTCGCATAATTTTTTGCAAAAAAAATGTTTCGCATAATTTTTTGCAAAAAAAATGTTTCGCAAAATTGTTTGCAAAAAAATTGTTTTGCTAAATTTTGTTTACAAAATCGTTTTAAGCAATTGATTTACAACATTTCTCCACGAAAATTTTGCGCAACAGTCTTTTTCCAAAAAATTTTCTGAAAACATTTTTTTGCATAAATTTTGCAGAAAAATGTTGCAAATTAATTGTGTAAAATAATTTTGTCTAACAAATTTTGCAAAACAATTTTTTTGCAAAACAATTTTTTTGCAAAAAATTATGCGAAACTAGATATACATTACTAAACTAGTTATTTAACATCATAAATACTAAAAAGTAAAAAATAAACAAACGAAATTTTTTTTTTAAACAAGCTTTTATTAGTTGTTAATAAAAAATAATTAAAAACTTAAAAATAAACCTTTTCCGATTGGAAATAAGTTTTCAAATAAAAGCGTATTACATTTTAACAGCAAGAGAAAAAAGAGGGTGTAACACGCTTTTATTTGAAAACTTATTTCCAATCGGAAAAGCTTTATTTTTAAGTTTTTAATTATTTTTTATTAACAACTAATAAAAGCTTGTTTAAAATTTTTTTTTTTTCGTTTGTTTTGTTAATTGAACTTAGTGTCTGTTTACCTGAATGCTCCAGTTGTGTAACCATTTGCTTTTCCCGGCAGACAACGATAACTACCAACTATTTGAACTCTGTCGCCAGGTTTGCATACATCGACCAAATCGTTGTCGCATATTATATCAACGCTACGAGGCAATTGACCGGCCGGTGCTTTTTCGGGCATCTCTTGTATACTCAAAGTTTGATGATCCTTGTAGGTAGATAGACCAAACTCTGTTTCCAAAGGATTTCCATCGTCGTCCTGTAAAAAACACAATCTCAAAATTAGCAGATTTGAAAATAATTTCAGGATTGAAAATAACATGTTACAAAACTTCAATAAAGGTCTGGAACGTTTTTTTATGCCATTTCGTCGGAAGTCAACGTAAACTTATTTAACAAACGGCATTTTAAAGGGGAAGAATTCGGTTTCATTTCGGCTTCATCATTAACTCAATTCTTCTTTCTATTGAAAATTCAAACGAATACGATGAATTCGTTAAATACATTTCAACAAATAGAATTACTTTTCATCCATCAAGATGATATATAAATTGCTTAACATTTTTGGATAGCACAGCTTAAAAGATACTTCTAAACATCCTTTTCATAGCAAGAAACGAGTTATCTAAAAAACTGTGAATTTCTCTACTAAAAATTCGTGAAAATTCTATTTCTCACTTTCGACTTTCAGTAACCCCTTAAAAATAGAATAGAATAAAATTGAACAAAATTGCTTTACCGTCGTAGGATACACGGCAGACCCTGGAAAAGCATCGAATGATGTCAAATCGGTGTAAGCTCTTTCCATCACGGTCTTCGTTGCGCTGCAATAATGAACGCTTCTCACAACTTTGGGTCTGACGAGTGAACCTGTTAAAAAAGTAATTACAGAAAATATGGACTAGTTTGTCGATTAGTAAAAAATACTCTTTCAACTACTGAAGACTTGACCAACATTTTGTGGTGATGCCTTCGACGCAAACGAGATTTCCAAGAAATCTGGAAGTTAAAGTTCTCGGAGTGACGTGCCTGTTTCCAAAACTTCCCTCGAAACCGATGAAAAACTCTGTGTTACCCTTGGCGTAAGTTGTATCGATGCTCATGACAAATTGTTTCAAAGCACTGTGAAACGCTATTTGTTCCTCGAACGAATTTTCCAGCAAACTGAAAAGTTGAACAAGTTAAAAACATATTTTGCTTCCAGGCTGCGAATCAAAAGGAAAATCCAGCGACCTCAGACAGATAATTGTTTTTTTATGTGAGGCATTCCAGGTCAAGGCAGCCACCCCATTTTTTGAAGTCGCCAAAAATCGCATACAAATTTTTAGAAAGTAGTTCCAACTATCAAGAAAATTTGTGATTTTTTCAGATTTTTAAATTACATTTTTCAGCCGGAAAAAAATACAAATAATTTGTTTGTCCCATTTTGTAACTCAAAAATTGTTCATCGTACGAAAAAAAAAAGTGGAACATAAAATTTAGGATTTTCAACGTGCTTTTCACTGAAATTTTTTACAAAGTCCTCCGAAAGCTCTATATGCCATTTTCGGAGCAAATAATGTTTTGATTTTTTTTTTCTCAGAATCGACATTTTCGATTCGTCTGTAGTTTTAACAGTTTTTTACTTGATATATTTACAGATTATAAAAAAATTGGCGTAGTGGAGAATCCATTATTTCAAATGCATTTTTATTGATACAATCTATCATTATAGAGTGATTTAACAAAATAGTGTAGATATTGATATTTGATCATTATTAATCGTAGACAGGGAAAAATAATAAAATAATCTCGTTTTGATACTGCGAAGACGATTCCAGGAACAAAGCAGTATCATTGCTTCATTTCCAAAAATCATGGCCAAATCAAACTAAAAAAGTACTCATTGGCCATAGAAACGTCGGTGTATGCAAAGAGGGTAAATTAATTCTTTTTTGCAATCGAGAGACTTGAGTAGCCTTTGACTCAAATTTGAATAGACTTTGTCGATGTCCATGGGTCCATTCATAAAGTTTATTAAAATGTACAAAAAGATATTTAAAAAAAAAACATGAAGAAAGTTAAAAAAAATTTAAAAAGTACAAAAAATAAACTAAAATGCGGGCTTTAGAAAATATCTATAGATAGTCTGAACCCTGTTAATGCACAGAGAAATTTGTGTATTCATTTGAGATGAAAAACGCATGGGAAGGAATGGATTCTCCACTAAGCCAATTTTTTTATAGTCTATAAATATATCAAGTAAAAAACTGTTAAAATTACAGACAAATCAAAGATGTCAATTCTGAGAAAAAAAATATCAAAACAGTATTTGCTCCGAAAATGGCATATAGAGCTTTTGGAGGAGCGCGTAAAAAATTTCAGTGAAAAGTATGTTGAAAATTCTAAATTTCATGTTGTACTTTGTTTTCGTATGATAAATAATTTTCGAGTTTGAACAAGAAAATTTTTTGTATTTTTTTCCGGCTAAAATGTGTGATATAAAAATCTGCAAAAAATCACGAATTTTCTTGACAGTTAGAACTACTTTATAAAAATTTGTATGCAATTTTTAGTGATTTCAAAAAAATGGAGTGGCTGACCACATGATGGGCCAAACGAAGAATCCCAAAATGTCAACACACATGAAACCTCAATATTTATCATAACTAATTTTGTCGAAGAAAACCCCACAACCCTAATCCATTAGCTTTTGTACAAGAACTGAATTTTCATGAAACTTGTTGCTCATTTTTCATACTCACTTCGCAGTGCGTACAGGATTTTTCCTTCTAAGATCGTTCATATTGACAAGCAATCTGTACTTATTGCTTTCGATCATAGATTTTACAAGATTCGTGTAAATACCTTGATCCTCCTAAAAACGTCGATATAAATGTTATTTTTGCGGGTTATAAGCAAAATTCATGAAAATTTCAAAATCGAGAACGAGATGCTTACGGCGTCATCCAAAAAATCAAGATACTCCCGCTCCATATCCTTCATCCTCTGATCCATTTCAAAACCCTCCATTTTTCGTTGATTTTTTATGATAACAAAACTATTGAAACTCACTTAATAATTAAATAAACTGGTCTGAATGTGTTGACGCGCCAATAAATTAATGAACAAAGATTCAACAGTCAACAACTCTGAAGAGCTCGCTGTGGAGTGACGAATTTGCGCGGGAAACATAACCATCAAAGAGCAAAATACAACGCAGAATGAAATCAGTACTTTTGAAAAAACGTCGAATAGCGGCGCCCTCTAAGCTAAAGATGTTTGAGAATGCCGTCGGTATTGTAGAAACCTGATACCAGTGGACCCTCCCACAATTTACTCCCATAATTTGACCGCTCTCATAATTTAATGCGTTACCATGGCAACGGGTTCCTATAATTTAACAACCCCTATCGGCGTTTCTCTCCACTCTAAATCTACACTGTCGCGCTGAGTGAGTAGCACAGGGGAATATAATCTCAATTGTCAAATCTTCCACGCAATTAAACACGATGCATTAAATGTTGTCATCAATTAAGGTATATTTCTCAACGAAAAAGGAATTTTTGCACTTCAGAAAATATGAAACTTCTGTAAAATGTGCTATACCGATGTAAGTTTGCATTACGTTGTCTAGTTACATATCGTATCGTGTTTCAACAGATGAATAGATTAATTTTATATTTGATTCTTTCCGACAAGAGTTATAAATAATAAATCTCTGGTAAACATACGACATTTTGCAATAATATCGCTGTCGGATGTTCGAATGTATGTTTGTAATGCGTAAGCACAATTCACAGTTTGAATTTCCCGCGCAAGAAGACAATACGCATGCGCTGAGACAAAGAAGTGGGCTCACTGAACTCTAATAATACTGGAAGGCGCGCTGGCTATATCCTCCCATGTACCCGCCGCGTATAGAGAGAGATAGTTTCGTTCAACCGTCTGCAGGTAGCTTTTGCTCTGTCTAACAGTTTTGCGCACGCGCACAATGACGTCACGCAAATCAGGTACAAGGGCTGCAAAAAGTTGCTCCACTCATCTAGATTCGATCGTTTTATTCGTTTCCACTGACGAGAATTCAGTGTTCGTTTATTAATCGTCAGTTTATTAATTAATTTTAAAGTGTGAGACTGTTTACAAAAACAGTTATGCAACCTCATCATTATTAATTTATGTTCACAATAAAGCAGTCACTAAAAGATATTAATATTGATTGTATTCGTTAGAAGTATATGCAATGCGCCAAAGATGGAACCGGGGAACAAACTTTTGGACTGGAGTGTACAGACAGAGACAGGGCTACCTGAAGCGGATCGGTTTTAGCTATCTCTCTCTATACGGGCCAGCAGCGGCAGCGCGCCTTCCAGTATTATTAGAGTTCAGTGAGTGGGCTAGACTGAGGGGAAAACCAAGAGAACGTTTCCGGTCCCGATGGATCAAATTATGAGCGCGTCCACTACATATCACGCGAAAAACAAGATGTTTTTCAACAGCAGTCGGTACAGTAGAAATCTTCAATTAATATTCGCCACTAGGTGTCGCGTTTGCTTATTTATTTACTAACCAAAAATAACCCAACTGCGAAACAATTCGGGATTCCGGGAAAGAAAACCCTCGATTATCCATTCTTCAACCCAATTTTCAACACATTGACGTAATCCAGCTTATAATCTGATTTTCGAATTTTCGAGGTAATGATTTACAAAATAACTAAAATCGCCGCATGTCTGATTTTCCCAGTGTATTTGTCAATGTTGCTATATGTTATGTCAGTTATTTTTTTCTCAATCAACCAATGACACAACATTCGAAAAGTTTGCAAGTATTTGTTTACAAATACTTTTTATCAATTTGCAGCTTTTTTGTAGTTTTTTTGACATCATATATAGATATATGTATAAATAGATGCTCCAATATTAGCACAGTTTTTGAGAAACACAATGCAATATGCGCAAATGAAAAAAGATCAAAACGTAAAAAGTTTTTTTTTTTTTTTCAATTGACAGCAATGTCTAATGAGGAGCGACTTCGCTCTCTCTTATCCGATCTTGGAAAGGCGACTCTGAGGGGAGTGAGAAAATGTCCCAAGTGTGGTACTTACAATGGCTCTAGAGGATTATGCTGCAAAAATAAATATTGCGATGCCGTTTTCAAAGAGCCAGGAGAGAAACGAAAATTATCCACCGAGGCGTGCAAACTCATAACCGGATCGACGGCGCAAGTATTTTCGGTCAGAGTACGCGACAAAGGTCCTGATCATCGAGGTTTCGTTCAATTGCCCCTCATAAATGCCTCCATATCCAACGAAATAACAGCCCTGATATCGCAGACGACCGCTCTTTGTTTCGTCGACAGTTGCGAAAGGAGTTTCGACACGAGTGTCCTAAAGTGTCATGTAAGAAAAAATGTTATGACCTACTAACTTAAAAATTGTGGTACTCTGAACTTCAGTTTTTTTTTAAATTTTTGTCTTAGAATCAATTGAGAAAAACTTTGTGCAATTTTTCAACTATGTAAACGCACTATTGAGATGCTTTTTTCGTTCCGAATTTGGCAGATTGGGTTTTCGAATGTGCTTTGAGATGTTTTAAAAAAACCAAATCTTGCAAAGTCTAGAACAAATTTATTACTCCAATGAAAAATTTGAAAAACCTCGTCAATACTTAGTGAATAATTTTTAAAAATAACAGAAGTTTTGAGAATTTTTTCCTTAAATTTTTTATTACACGTTTGATATGATATTTTTAATTAAAAAATGTTCTAATTCAAAAATTTAAAAATAGTAAAGAGGAGATAACTGAAATTTTTTAAACATACTGGCATAAAATTTAACCCTCCGTGGTCACACTTATCTGGGACCTTGACCATTTTTGGACAAGTATGGTGACCAAACTATCTGTCGAAAAAATCTCAAAAAATTACAGAACATCCTTCAAACATTCTAGTTGATGTACTAAAAATTAGTTCATAAAAAATCCAATTATTATATATATTATTATTATTATTTTTTTAATAAAAATATAGCTTTGTATGAGAAAACAAAATTATTAATTTATTTTGTCACCAGTTCATAGTTTTGTTTTCTCATACAAAAGCTGTTTCGTTCAAATTGTTTTTTTTTTTTAATTTCTGTGCCAGTATGTTCAATTTTTTTCAGCCATTTGCTATTTACTATTTTAAAGTTTTTAAGGTACTAGTCTACTTTAGAAGGCAAAAAAAAGCAAATTCAAACGTTTTTTTTCAGCTCCATTATCAGATATGACTATAAAACTGTTATTACAACATTCTTTCATTCTTTGAATAATTTATGGAAGATTTATATGTTTATATTTATAGAAGATTTATATGTTGAACCCAAAATCGAAAATGTCTCGTTCCATGGTCTACAGTTAATCTCAGGATTGGCAAGTCCGAAACAAAAACAAAAAGCATTTTAAAGGGGAAGGTTTTTTACACAACAATTTACCACCGTTAATGAAAAATCGATTTTAAAAAAATGGCGGAGGTGTGGAATAAATTGTGTCTCATTCATCTTCTCATTTTCATTTCAAACATCCGCAATTTTTTTAAATCGATTTTTCATAAACGGTGGTAAATTGTTGTGTAATAAACGTTCCTCTTTAAAATGCTTTTTTATTTTTTTTGTTTTAGATTTGCCAATCCTGAGATTAACTGTCGGCCATGGGACAAGACATTTTCGACTTTGGCGCCTTCTATAAATTATTCAAATGAAAATAAAAAATAAATTTTTCTTTTGTACTTACGAAGAATGAAACAATGTTGTAATAACAGTTTTACAGTCATATCTGATAAAGGAGCTGACAAAAAAAATCTTGAAAATTTTGTTTTTTTTGGGGCCTTACAAAGTAGACTAGTCCTTAATTAAATTCTTACTTCGATAACTTTATATTTTGTTAACGTTTTTTCCAGGAAAAAGATATCGGCGATTTGACCGTACCAACGTGCCAACATATACAAGCGGCATTGCGCTGTTACGCCGAGGCTCAACCTTTAACACTGAGAAATTCAATTTTATCATCTCTGAATGTCAACAACGAGACGAAACAAGAGATATGGCTTTTGGCGACCGAGACATCGGGCCCTCTCGTGCAGCGTGTCTCGAAAAACATAATGGCCGTTAAGTGCAAACCATCGCCAAAACATCCCCTCGGATATCTTCATTTTTCATTTTTCGTCACTAAACTGAAAGATCGAATCGAGCACCGATGTCTGTGCAGTTGTACAGCGTTCAAAGTAAGACATTTTCAAAATTGTCAAATTTGGCAAAATTACTTAAAAATTAATTCCACATTCATTGAACCAGGGTTGCGAAATTTTTTAATGAAAAAGTAATGCATTAATCATTACTTTTTTAATGGCAAATGGAAATAATTTACATTAACCATTAAATGTTGATGGTTAATGTAATTTATGTCCAATAACCATTAAATGTTAATGGTTAATGGAAATAATTTCCATTAACCATTAACATTTTCACTAGCCATTAAAAAAGTAATGATTAATGCATCACTTTTTCATTAATAATTTCGCAACCCTGCAATAAAGGTGATGCAATGAAAATCGATATTTTTTTCTGATTGGGTTTCGGTTAGTAACCCAATCAAGGCAACAAAATTATTTAATGGTTAATGAAAATAATCAACATTAACCATTAACATTAACCATCAACAGTAACCATTAACATTAACCATTAACATTAACCATTAACATTAACCATTAACATTAACCATTAACATTAACCATTAACATTAACCATTAACATTAACCATTAACATTAACCATTAACATTAACCATTAACATTAACCATTAACATTAACCATTAACATTAACCATTAACATTAACCATTAACATTAACCATTAACATTAACCATTAACATTAACCATTAACATTAACCATTAACATTAACCATTAACATTAATCATTAACATTAACCATTAACATTAACCATTAATATTAACCATTAACATTAACCATTAACATTAACCATTAACATTAACGATTAACATTAACCATTAACATTAACCATTAACATTTAATGATTAATGGAAATAAATTCTATGAACCATTAAATATTAATGGTTGGTGAAAATAAGAGTTAATGGTTATTGAAAGTGTAAATGCATTAAAAAAAAAGTAAGCGCATTATTTGCAACCCTGCATTGAACGCCAATTATCCCGATTGGAATGTGATTTTTAACGGTTTCTTTTTTTTTTCTTTTATCTCAATTTCACGAAGGCACCAACGAAAATAATTGGCGACAAGATCGAAGCTCAAACGTCGCAGGCGCAAAGATGCGCACATTTTTACGCTTGCGTTTGCGCATTCGCCAGTGATCCAAAACTCTCGGAGGAATTCGACTATTACATAAATCTCGATCAGGCCGATTTGCGAATCCATCGACCAATCAGCAATTCATATTCAAACGGTAATGAGACCGACAACATCGTTGGAATGGGTGAGGAGCCTAGTCTCGAGATCGATTATCCTGATAGATTGGATTTACAAGGAACCCGCGCCGGTTGTAAATTACACTCGGTCTTTGTAGATCTGGATAGTCTCACTTCGGACGATAACGACACGCATCTTTTGATATTTCGCGACGACACGCTCACCGTACAGAGTTTGGACGTTGCCGGAAGGCTCGACATTGATTCGATGAATCTCGATTCGTCGATATTGCCGAATAGCATTGTCGACGATATGAGCGTCGAATGCGATCGTGTGTTGCTAGACGACAGCGATATAATCTCGCAGGTAAAAATCCTGCAAATTCAAAATTTGCACAATTTGCACATTCCCCTTTTACATATTTCACAAAACTCGATGAGAAAGCAGTTGAATTCTGGCTTCTTCATGAAGAAAGCTTTGTGAACTATTGATGAAAATGAGGAAGCAATGTGCTTCCTATTTTAAGGAGGTTCTATCGCCATAATCATAATAGTATATACAAAGTAACGGCCAAATCATCAGATAAAATGTTTCCAAGGTAATTTTTGGAAATTTTGCGTGAATCTTCTCGAGCGTTGTATTATGATGTGTAAAAAATTTGAGAAGGTTTCATCGTCTGATATATTCGGTGTTTAAAATCGCAACTTTAACACAAGGTCTTATGGGAAGTTACGAAAAAAAACTATTTTACAACAAATAATTCGATTTCTAGACGTTCAAACTTTCTCAAATTTTACCCACAGTTGAGTATGATTGTTAAGAAGGTTCACACGAATTTTAAACAATTAAACTTAGAATTTATCTAACGCATGAGAAACAATAGAACCTCCTTAAGAGCTTTTTGAAGAAATCCAAAATTTAATTCAATTTTAACCCTTCGAACGTTTTCGTGAAATTCTTCAGTGCACAAACCTGATTGACTACATTAATTGTCTAAAAAATTTGTATGCTAAATCTCGAAAATTGTCTAGGTTTACCGCATTGAAAAAAAAATTCAACCTCTTCACTGATTTTCACTAAAGTGAATAGCGAATAACCTTCATCATTATATTAACTGGATTATTCCATGTCAAATCGACCAATAGTTGAAATCGACCCCTTTCAATTTCGATGAAATTTGGTCAGAAGTTTTCTTTTGACACAAAACGAAGTTCTATGAAAATAAAAAAACCTTAAAATATTTTGTTTCGCAAGTTATGCAAAAATCAAAATTTCACCTTTTTTTCAATTTTTCAAGTTTATTTTTTAAATATCTCGAAAACTATTATAGTTAAGAAAAAATCGTTCTGGGTTCGTCTTAAAGAGTATACTTGGGGGTACGAAAAAAAAATATTCCGAAAACAAATTTGAAAAATGATGGATTTGGAGAATTTTGAATTTTTTAAAATCATTTTTTTTCAAATATCAGCATTTTTTAAATACCCAATAAATGCAAACGCAAATTCAATCAAGTTAAGTAAAGTTGAGCAATTGAGTAATTTTGGAAATTTGAGCAGTAAAAATTTCATTTAATGACAAGACTGGAGAAACAGAAAAATAAATGAATTTGCGTTTTTACATTTGAGACGAACCTCGAACGATTTTTTCGCAACTATAATAGTTTTCGAGATATTTAAAAATTAAACTTGAAAAATTAAAAAAATTGTGACATTTTGAATTTTGCATAACTTTCGAAACAAATTTTTTTAATTTTTTTTCTTCGGTGGAACTTTGTTTTATGATAAAACAAAACGTCCGACCAAATTTCATCGAAATTCAAAGGGGTCGATTCCAACTATTGGCCGATTTGACATGGAATGACCCTAGTGCATAAAAAAATTCAGTGCTATATGCTGCACATTGCACGCAGCGTTTGTCATTGTTGCGAAAAATGAAGAAAAAAAATCGATGAAACCGTAACAAGGACGGTTCGTCCTTTTACAAAAAATTTTAAAGCGCAAATTTTGTTTTCCATTATCTTGAGACTCGGCTTGAGCCCGTCTTTCGGCACTCATCAGTGGGATAGAGATAGACTTATTCTGACTTATTTTTCATGAAAACGACTCAATGGAACAGAAAAATCTAATCTTAGGGCCGACTGCAGTTATATATATGCAGAAGTAAAATGCGTTGAAACATTTTTCATATTATGTTGACCTTAATCCTCCCTCCAACGCGAAAGGATTTCAAAATTCGAAGTTTACAAAAATATTGAAGAAAAAAAACTTACATCTTCATTTTTCACTTCAGGTGGAAAATTCTGACGTTATGGATCAGCGAACGACGATCGATGATAGCAGCGTCAAGATCATCGACGATCAAACGACCTTGGATGAAAAATACAATATCTTGAACAGCGGTAATTACATGCTCGACGATAGCAGCATAAAAGCATTGAACAGCGACAACGACAAGGTGCTCGATGCTCAAACGATTCTCGAGGGGAGTAATTTGAAATTGCTCCAAAGCAACGGTATAATCGACGCTTGTGGTATAAAAATAATTGACAAGAATGGCATGCTGCGATGCGATTGTGTGCAGCAAAAAAACGAAAGATCGACGAGCGTCCAAACCCCGTCTTTTGGGTCTTCGACTTCGAGCTCGGCGAAGCGAAAGAGGGACGAAAAACTCGCCGGTCAACCGATTACGACGAGCATAAGTAATTTAAATTCAATCGAGACGCGCAAGGCAAAGAGCAAACCAACGATCATTAAGAAATATCACAATGCGGCGGAAAATTTGGACGAGACGAACACGAGTCTGTCGTTCATAAAATGGCTCGCATCGATAACCGAACGAATAAATCAAACGATGCATTTTCAATTCGACGGAAAACCCGATCCTCTGGTTTTTCATGTGCCACAAATATTCTTCGATTGTCTGAGAGAACGAATATCGTGCGGCGGAAAGAAAAAACGTTTGCCAAACTCGACAACGGCCTTTGTCAGAAAGGACGGCGTGCCTTTGGGCACTTTTACAAAATATACGTGGCAAATAACGAATATTTTGCATGTTAAGAGTATATTCGAAACTTCGCTCATACCTCTCGAAATAACGCGAAGTTTCGTTCAAAATTCGGACGGTACTTACGAGCTTTACAAGCGCGAAGAAACTGATATCGATCGGTACAAAAAAACTGGCAACAAAGCACTGATCAAACCATTGGAGTTGAAAACTTATCTTAAAGTTGGTAAGTGATTTTTTTTTTATCAACGCTATTTTTCGGCGAAATTGAACAGTATTTGGAGTATTTTAGACGAACTGAGGACTTAAGGGGAGGCTAAATATCGACATTATCACGGAAGCCCTACATTATCGACTGTGCATCTAATGTTTATTTGATAGGAATTCCATATGGAATTCCGCTCTTTCGGATTTCTGTGAACTTGATTTCGCTATTTTTTTGTTTTTTTCGATAAAAAACGAAATTTATCAACATTTATCTCGTGATTTGGATTCCAAACTTACGTCCCGGTTTTTTCATAAAATAATGTCGAAGACGTATCGATATTCGTACTTTGGTGTTCGTCATGGAGCCCCACTCTCGGTTTTAGTCGAAATTCCGTAAAAACATAATTTAATATTTTCAATTACAGATTCCTGATGATAATAGGATCTGTATATATATATTTTTTTTTCGTTTTCCGAAAAAAATTCAGTGTGGCTCCATTTGTGCCATAATTCTGATACTGTCAAAATTCTATTGATTTCCATCCATTCGCGCCAGAGCAAGTTTGGAATCCAATTTTGAGGTGCTAATGTCGGTATTTAGCCTCCCCTTAAATCACACACTTTACGTACTCAAGTACTTTTAAGCCATTTATAATGCAGGATAAAAAATTATTTGGCGTTTGTTACTAACATTAAGGTACTAGTCTACTTTAGAAGGCCAAAAAAGCAAATTTTTATTGAAGTTTTGAACGTTCGGTTGAACGAAACATCAAAAAAAGTATTGTTCAATGGAAAATTAGAAGACCTTGCGAATAACTTAGTGAATAATAATTCCAAAAATTCAAAGATGTTCTAAGAATTATTTCTAAAGTGTTAATAAAGTCTTAAAATCGTTCTTTAAAAAAATTGCTTTGTCGTTTTTTGTTCATTCAAACTTCCGGAACTCAAATTTCATAAATTTTTAGGATTTTTTTTTCGCAGCTCCTTTATCAGACATGGCTATAAAACTGTTTTCACAACACTATTTCATCCTTCGAAAAAAAGTATTCTTTATTTTGATTCTTTAAATAATTTATAGAAGGTGCCAAAATGTCAGTTAATCTCAGAATTGGCAAATCTGAAAAATAAAGTGAAAAAGCATTTTAAAGAGGAAGGTTTATTACACAACAATTTACCACCGTTAATGAAAAAACGATTGAAAAAAAAAAATTGCGGTTATTTGAAATGAAAATGAACAATTGAAGTTTTAACAATTTATTTCAAACATCCGCCATTTTTTTTAGATCGATTTTTCATTAACGGTGGTAAATTGTTGTGTAAAAAACCTTCCTCTTTAAAATGCTTTTTTATTCTTTTGTTTCTAACTTGCCAATCCTGAGATTAACTATCGGCCATGGGACTTCTATAAATCATTCAAAGAATTAAAATAAAAAATAAAAATATTTGTTTTTTGTACTTTCGAAGGATGAAACAATGGTGTAAAAACTATTTTATAGCCATATCTTATAAAGGAGCTGAGAAGAAATTTTTTAAAGATTTGCTTTTTTGGCCTTCTAAAGTAGACTAATACTTAAAGAAGCATATGACAAAAATTCTTGTCTAAATACGACGGGCTAAAATTTTTGAAAACGTCTAGCATGCACCCATTTCGAATTTGAATTTTTCTTTCGGGGTTTGGTAATGCAATGCACAAGGAATTATTTTCAAAATCATGTTTTTTTAACTGAATACTTGCTGTGCAATTGCTAAAATCCTTACACAATCGGAGAAATTTAAAGTTAAACCTACAAAAAAAAAGACTACCCAATTTTGCTTGAAGCATTTCGAAAATACTATAATACTTTGCAAAAATCACTTTAGTCTCCTTATCAAATCTACAGAATACGCGAAAAAAAAATTTTAGTGTCCTTATTAATCACTTTTCAAAAATCACTTTAATTTCTTTATCAATTCTACAAAATACTTGGAATATTTTTTTTTGTATTTATATTAGTACCTAAAGTACCAACAGTAATTTGTAGATTGTTTTTTCAGTATATTCGTTCCTAGCTCTACTTTCGGGCCTTTTGATGTGGATCTAAAATCGAAACATTTTGTTTCAGGCAATACCTCGCCGAATCAAATAGAGCCAACGCCATTTTTGATAGAATGGATACCGGACATACTTCCGGTTTCGAAGATCGGTGAGCTGAGAATACGATTTGAGTTTGGTCACGTTAAAAACGAATCGCCCCAAAGATGGAGAAAAATGGCTCTCTCCAAGAACTATTAAACTTTTTTTTTTTTTTTTTTTATAAATATCTCTAGCAAATTTGGACTAAAAGTGCACGTTTTGCTAAAGATTGAGAGTGCATTCAGTGCAAACTGTGTTTGACATAACGAACAAAAAAATAACTTGTGATATTCACACGTTCGGAAATCATCGAGGCATCTTTACGAATGACATGATAAAATCGTGGTTATTATTTGTTTAAAATTAGGTTGACGTTCATCGAATAGCTCTAGTTGGCGTTATGAATTGGGGGAATCTTTATTTTCAATATAAAGATACGCAAGAATTGTACATATTTAGAATAATCGAAGAGATCTCGAAGTCGCTTGTATTTACGAAAGATGCGAAACGTAATTTATATTTATATGATTCGAATTTATAAAACAATAAAATGACGTTTCTCGACACACCAATCTCAGTGTAATCACTAATGCATGTTTTGAATTTTGTATTACTTATATTTTAATTTATGGGTTTGGAGGGATAACTGTGAACAAAAAATATATTGTCAAGAAAAATAATTGTCGGATATATATAAAAATTAACACGACGATAACCGGATTATTCGAACTATTCGATTCGAATTATTCGATTTGATTCGTCTCGTATAATTCGAATATTCGCACTACTAATAATCAGGATATTGAATTTATTTGTTAATTTTTCTAACGATGTATATTCATAAATATTTAAAAAAAATATTTTAAATTTTACATTTCATTAAATCATTAAAAGGTTGCTAATGAAACTTTCTTTAAAAAGTTATGTTTTATTAAAATTTTCATTACTTCAGTAGTGAGCTATGAAAAAGATTGTATGATTAAGTTAAATATATGATAGAGTAACATAACTTCTTCATCGAAATCAATCAGTTTTAGAGCCAAAAATAATTATTCAAATAATTCGAATGGTTCAAATAATTCGAATATTCGATTCGATTCAAATGCTATATTCGCACACCCCTATAATAATTTATTTTCCAATCAAATTCATTCTTTCTAAGAAGTTTAAATTAAAAAATGGTCCAAATCTATTTTGAAGTCTTTATTGAGGACTTAAAATTCCAAATGAACAAGCAAAACGTAAATAGCATTAAAAATGAATTGAACAAAATTTCTTCTCCCTGCATTACAACGATGCAAACTTCAAAATCATTAACATTTGACGCTTTTTTGAAAACTTATAAAGCATCGATGGAAAAAGGAGCGAATAAACTCATACGAAGGCTATGTATCTGTATAAATGTAATTTAAACCATACGAAGCTATAAGTTTACTTTTCAAATTCTCATTATGATTTTAAAAGTACTCATAATTGAAGATTCGAAACTACCCGCGCTTTTGATGCTCTGATCCTATTCGTCGCCATCTAGTACTTTTTATTCGCACTAGCCAATGGGAGGACATTAGCTCGTTTGGTAAATATTCTTATCACTTTTATCACTGCAACCCTCACCTTGCTTTATCAAGAAAAACAATAACAACGATAACACGTTATCGTGCTTTTCACTCTCACAACACAGACGACTTTTTGGTATTCACTTATAACAAATAAAACGTCAATTCGATTTTGGAGAGGCACATCCGGATAAATACGAGGAAAATTTAAAAAACGTACGTGTCAATTGGAAAATCGTCACACAAATCCCGTTTTTTTTTGTTATCCCGTTACAACTGCGCGAAAAACTATATTCAGTGGACGCTCCCACAATTTAATCCCTCATAATTTGATCGTTCTCACAATTTGATGCGTTACCACGGCAACGCGCTCCCATAATTTAACAACCCCTACCGGCGTTTCTCTCCACTCCAAATCTACACTGCCGCGCTGAGTGAGTAGCGCAGGGGAACATAACCTCAATTGTCAAATTTTCCACGCAATTAAACACGATGAATTAAATGTTAACATCAATTAAGGTATATTCCTCAACGAAAAAGGAATTTTTACACTTCAGAAAATATGAAACTTCCGTGAAACGTGCTACACAGATGTAAGTTTGCATTACGTTGTCTAGTTAAATGTTGTATCATCTTTTAACAGATGAATAGATCGATTTTATATATTCGATTCTTTCCCTTAAGAATTATAAACAATAACTCTCTGGTAAACTGACGAAATTTTGCAGTAATATCGCTGTTGGATGTTGGAATGTACGTCTGTAATGCGTAAGCACAATTCACAGTTTGAATTTACCGCGCAAAAAGACGTACGCATGCGCTGAAATACAGCGGGAGAATGAGGGGAAAGAATCAAATTATCGGAGCGTTTCCGGTCCCGACGAAAGAAATTATGGGAGCGTACACTGTAAACTCAATTGTTAAATTTCCCACGCAATTAAACACGACGAGTTAATTGTTATAATCAATTAAGGTACATTTCTCAATGAAAAAGGAATTTTTACACTTCAGAAAATATGAAACCTCCGTAAAACGTGCTATACGTTTGCATTGTGTTGTCTTGTTAAATATTGTATCGTATTTAACAGACGAATAGATCAATTTTATATTCGATAATGTCCAACATGAATTATAAACAATAAATCTCTGATAAACATACGAAATTTTGCAATAATATCGCAGTCGGATATTCAAATATATGTCTGTAATGCGTGAGCACAATTCGCAGTTTGAATTTCCCGCGCAAAAAGTCAGTACGCATGCGCTGAGACACAGCAGGAGAATGAAGGGAAAATCAAATTATGGGAGCGTTTCCGGTCCTGAAGAGTCACATCATGGGAGCGGAGCGTCTGCTGTAGAAGATGAAAAAACGAAATTCTCCATATATTTTTTCTCACGTTGCGAGCATTGCGTCCCGTTCATGAACTCGATAGTCCACCACCATGTTCAAAAATCAATCTCTCGTTAACGCGACGATTTTTTTTACTTTTTCCGGATTCGAAAAATCCTCCGGAGTTTTGTGAATATTGAGAAACGCGAAAATCATAATTCAAGCCAAGTTGGTACGATTATTTCGACGAAACAAGGGGGCTTTGGGTGCATTTCGCGCCATATAGTTTTGAATTTGACTCTAGGCAGATGCCGGGGAATAGCGGAGAATGTCCAGTCCGCGACGGAAGTTGACGCTGACGTGAATAAGTATAGAAGCTAACATCCATTTTCTCGACCCTTTCGACCAACAGTGCGAGCACGTGTTTTCGTTGCCGGCCGCTTCGAGGCCTTGATTTTAATCGATCCCGACACCAAAAAATATCTCGCATAACTTTTATCACTCGACGATCACGGTTGCGAGTTTTACGGAAGTTTTCCGATCAATACGAAGCAACGATGAATCCCGAAAAGCTGAAGAAACTTCAGGCGCAAGTGAGAATCGGTGGCAAGGGAACCCCCCGTCGTAAGAAGAAGGTAAGTCAGGACGATTCTTCGTCGTTTATTGTCAATTGAAATGTTTAACCTCACATTTATCAACGATTCACATGATTTTCCACAAACAACGATCGTTGACAACGTTTTTCCTTTCTAACCCGTTCATTTATCACCTCGATCCAACGACAACGCTTGTCGCAATTATTATGAACCATTGCCCTTTTTTAAGGATATTTCCACATTATTCAAGCATATTATTCGTCTTTGCCATTAGTTAATTGTTGTCGCCCGTCATTTGTTTTTGGCGCATTTTTTTTACTTCAATGCAACGGCATTGGCGTTCGCAGGGTCCAAATTCCAAGGTCAATGTGTAAAAAGCTCAAAGAACAAATGTTTTCCCTAGAAAGGTTTACGTAGGAAATACTGGAAAAGAATTACTGTGAAAAACATAAATTTTTCACTATCGGAGACACTGCAAATTTCATGTGCAATTTTGCAGTCGGCGGTTCAAACTTCTCGGGGTTTTCATTTTGCAAGTGGAGAGAAACTAGGAAAATCGAGTACAAAATTCTACTCCGATCGGTATTTGGACTCTTTTTGGTGGAGTGACTTTTCAACTTTGCTACCTTATATGGTCATTGTCTAGTAGACTTGCCTTGTCCATGTGCTCACGACAAGAATAGATTCGGTATCTAGCATGGTCTTCAAGGTCAACTGCTTTCGATATTTCAAAACTGCACAATCGTTTTCTCTTTTTTTGCTTTGAAAGGTCATTTTGAAGAAAAAAGCAGGAATCAAGAATTTTAATTCTATAGAATATTTCCAAAAAAACGATTTTCGTGGTATTAATTTCTCTATGATTGTCAGAAGTTCACACTTGTTTAATAGATAAATACCTGAAATACGATGGAAATTCTTTATGTTATGGAATTTCAGAGGTCATTGAGAAATTCATGAAAAATTAGATGATGAAAAGTTAAACTCATTGTTTTGCTTGTTCGTTTTATGTTATTCAAAAGTAGGACTCAATTAAGATTAATATAAATAGTTAAGTTATTGAATTTTTTTATCCTGAGTAGTTTTCAATGGAAAATTGCAAATATTTTTTTATCCAGTAAAAAAAGGCAAACGGTTTGAATTTGTTATGGACAATTATGGACAACGATACAAGTAGTCAATTAACGGAGGATTTAAAAAAAAAAAGTCATTCTAGAATCTGACAAATTCTTTTTCAAATTAACTTTGAATATACGCTGATTAATTTTCTCTATGATTATCAGAGGTTCATTCAAGTTTAATAGATATATACCTGAAATACCATGAAAATACTTTTATGTTATGAAATTTCAGGGATTATTCAAAAAGTCATGAAAAATTAGATTATAAAAAATCGAACTCATTGTTTTGCTTGATCGTTTTATGTTCTGTTATTCTAAAGTCGGACTCAATTAAGATTAATAGAAATAGTTGAGTTATTGAATTTTCTTAACTGAAGTAGTTTTCAATGCAAAATTGCAAGCATTTTTTGAACCAGTGAAAAAAGTCAAAAAGTTCGAAATTTTAAACGACAATTATGGACAACGATACGAGTGATCAATTAACAGAGGATTTTTCAAAAAAACACATTTATTCTAGAATCTAACAATAATGGGAAATTCTTCTTCAAACTAAGTTTAAATATACGATGCTAAAAATTCTTTTCAGTATCAACAATTCATAAGAATTTCAGAAAACCTAAGCTTTTGAATATGTTCAGTATAATTTTTCTCAACATCTAAACTTTAAACATCTAAACAAGCGAGCTCGTTTGAGTTCCCATTTTTAGTTAAAAAATTACATTAATAATTAAGGTAACTCGATCAGATAAACTTGATCCATGTTCCAAGGGCAAAATAAATTTTCCTTAATTTCTCCAATTTAGCTCACAAAACCGACGCTTTTTTATCCAAATATACTAAAAATAATTATTTTTGGTATTCAACTTTTAGGTTGTTCATGCGACTGCCGCCACCGACGACAAGAAGCTTCAGAGTTGCTTGAAGAAGCTTTCGGTCAACACGATTCCGGGTATCGAGGAGGTCAATATGATCAAGGATGACGGTACAGTTATTCACTTCAACAATCCGAAAGCTCAAGCGAACCTTTCGGCAAATACTTTTGCGATAACCGGCCATGGCGAGAACAAACAAATAACGGAAATGTTACCGGGCATATTGAGCCAGCTCGGCCCCGAGGGTCTGACTCAGCTTAAACAATTCGCCCGCACTGTTGCCGGCAGCACAGTTGGCAAAGCGACTCTCGAAGAGGACGACGAGGTACCTGATCTTGTTGAGAACTTTGACGAGGCGAGCAAAGAGGAGGTGAGAATTCTAATTTCAAATAAACAAAAAGAAAGTTATATTTCGTAATTTTGGTTTAACAATCGATATCGATAAAGCTTTTGTATTTCAGTTTTTTATATTTTTACGATAAAATACAAAAATATATCACTATTTCCGTTTAGGAGTTGATAGCAATGAAGATTTTAGATTTGAAGGATGATCAATAAAAATTAACGATTTTTCTCTACCTTCGATGATAAATTTAAATCAGAAGATTCTATTTCTCTGGATAGTTCTAAATTTTTAATTTAAAGAAATGAAAATAATTCCCCATTCCTTTTCAAGGGCTAATTGTGATGAAGGTTTTGGTTTTGCAGATTCATTTGTAAATTCCCAGAAAATTTTACTTGGAAATAAATAAAACAATTTTAAGGAATAATAATTTAAAGAGAAGTGAATTTGAGTAATAAATTCCTAGGAAGTTGTAATTGAAATTAAATAAAAATACTTGATCATATTGCATCAAAGAATAACTGCCATCGAAAATTCAAAATTCGAATATCGATTATGAATTTCATGATTTTTTGCCATTTAAATATCGGTGACATGAATTTAACTTGTAAATTTTTGTTCGAAGGTCGCGCCAAAGAAAGAAACGCCGGAAGAGCCCACGAAACCCGCCGCTGTAGAGATAAAGGAAGTCGATGCCCCACCGGCTGAAGCTAAGAAGGATGCACCTCTGGCCAAACCCGAGGCTTAGAAACGCGTACGAAAAATAAAAAGTCAATAATTAAGGGGCTGCTATCAATAATTCAGAGACAAGCGGAAAAAAATTCACACACTTAATTGCAATGGATATATTATTCGAAATGATTGTCCGGTGATGTAAAGAGTAAAAGAAAGCGTTGGGTAATTTACATATGGGTAATTCCATGTCAAATCGACCACTTTTGAACCCGACCCCTTTCGATTTGGCTGAAATTTTTTTTTCTACCCCATGAATAGTATATTGAAATTGAAAATTTTCTGAAATAGTATATTATACCACAAGGGCAGAAAGTTTGAGATTCCTGCACTGCGCATCATGATGCCCGAGGCGAAGCCGAGGGCCATCATGTTGCGTAATTCAGGGCTCTCAAACTTCTGCCCGTGTGGTGTATACTATTTTTCTTTATAGTCGGTCGAAAGTACGGTATTAAAGTACAATTAAGTACGATAGATTCATGTTTTGATGCCTGCCCCGACATTTGCGGCACGAGCGAAGCGAGTGCCAGTTGGTCGGGGGCAGGCATCAATACAAAAAAAAGCAAATATAATTAAAGTGAAAAAACAACAATAATGAGTTCAAACTTATGCCATTTTTTTATTTGTTAATCTCAATGTTGTCTTTTGTATTCAATGTTTTTCTCAACATCGACCAAATGCTCCATAGGAGTTGATGGTTTCAGCTTTTTTGTTAAATCTTTAAAATTGATGATCAAATTCGTTTCTTCCGAGTTTGATAGAGAACTTTCATGCTCCATCTGCCATTTTTTATAATTCTCGTAGACAAGCTTGTATCGATCAGCAGACTTTTTCGGTAACGTTTCCGTCTGTATGATCAATTCCGCCTCTGCATCGAAATCTCTGAATACCTCTTCCTCGTCCATGGATTCGTCATTTGACACCATGCGGTTCATTATTTTTCCTCACAACACTGATTCTAACTAACGAAAGAGCAGCTTTGACGTCAGAGAAAAAAATGGTTAGAAACAAGTCACCGGTGATGGCAGGGTTGCAAAATTTGTAATGAAAAAGTAATGCATTAACCATTACTTTTTTAATGGTTAATGGAAAATATTTCCATGAACCATTAAATTTTAATGTTTAATGGAAATTATTTTTATTAACCATTAAATTTTAATGGTTAATGGAAAATATTTCCATGAACCATTAAATTTTTATTTATTCATTTATTCATTTATCTATTTTCTTTTATTCTTGAAAGTGCCAAAAAAGAAATAAATAAATAAGTAAATAAATAAATAAATAAATTAATAAATAAATAAGAACTTGCTTCATTAACCATTAAAATGCAAATGCATTACAAAAAGTAATGCATTACTTGCAACCAGGGATGGGCGGACTCGAATCAAAAAGTATTTAAATACATGCTTTAAATGATAAATCATTTTTGACTCGTGATTTAAACGGGCTCGGAGTATCAAGTACTTTCGGACTTGTGATTTAAACGGGCTTGGAGTATCAAGCCTTTTTTGACTTGGGATTTAAACGGGCTCGGAGTATCAAGTCTTTTTTGATTGGTGATTTGAACGGGCTCGAAGTATCAAGTACTTTTGGACTTGTGATTTAAACGGGCTTGGAGTATCAAGCCTTTTTTGACTTGGGATTTAAACGGGCTCGGAGTATCAAGTCTTTTTTGATTCGTGATTTGAACGGGCTCGGAGTATCAAGTACTTTTGGACCTGTGATTTAAACGGGCTTGGAGTATCAAGCCTTTTTTGATGTGGGATTTAAACGGGCTCGGAGTATCAAGTCTTTTTTGATTCGTGATTTGAACGGGCTCGGAGTATCAAGTACTTTTTTACTCGTCACTCCTTTCGATTAAGAGTGACAAATTCTTTTTAATTCTGAGTATATTCAAGCTTTAAATTCATTTTAATTCCTTTTTTAATCGAATTAAACGACGAAATTCATATTAATTCCTGAATATTTTTTAATTGTACCATGGTCAAATCGATCCCGGTACAACAAATTATAACTCCGCATACGGAGAATAATAATAAGTGACAAATAAATAAATAAATAATTAAATAAATAAATAGATAGATAAATAAATAAATAAATAAATAAATAAATAAATAATTGAATAATTTTTATTATTATTATTATTATTATTATTATTATTATTTTTTTTTTAATACGGGCCAGTATGCTCGCGCGTAGACTCAACCAAACCAAATCCGGATTTGGTTTGGTTGAGAAAAAAAAAAAAAAAAAAAAATTATTTAATTATTTATTTATTTATTTATTTATTTATTTGTCACTAATTATTATTCTCCGTATGCGGAGTTATAATTTGTTGTACCGGGATCGATTTGACCATGGTACAATTAAAAAATATTCAGGAATTAATATGAATTTCGTCGTTTAATTCGATTAAAAAAGGAATGAAAATGAATTTAAAGCTTAAATATACTCAGAATTAAAAAGAATTTGTCACTCTTAATCGAAAGGAGTGACGAGTAAAAAAGTACTTGATACTCCGAGCCCGTTCAAATCACGAATCAAAAAAGACTTGATACTCCGAGCCCGTTTAAATCCCACATCAAAAAAGGCTTGATACTCCAAGCCCGTTTAAATCACAGGTCCAAAAGTACTTGATACTCCGAGCCCGTTCAAATCACGAATCAAAAAAGACTTGATACTCCGAGCCCGTTTAAATCCCAAGTCAAAAAAGGCTTGATACTCCAAGCCCGTTTAAATCACAAGTCCAAAAGTACTTGATACTTCGAGCCCGTTCAAATCACCAATCAAAAAAGACTTGATACTCCGAGCCCGTTTAAATCCCAAGTCAAAAAAGGCTTGATACTCCAAGCCCGTTTAAATCACAAGTCCGAAAGTACTTGATACTCCGAGCCCGTTTAAATCACGAGTCAAAAATGATTTACCACTTATTTTTTTTTTTAAGTTCTTTATGCCCATCCCTGCTTGCAACCCTGGGTGATAGTTGCGGGAGTCTCACGCACAGCTGTACTTGAGACTCCCGCAACTGTTACCGGTGACTTGTTTCTAACCATATTTTTCTCTGACGTCAAATCTGCTCTTTCGTTAGTTAGAATCAGTGTTGTGAGGAAAAATAATGAACCGCACGGTCTCAACTGACGAATCCATGGACGAGGAAGAGGTATTCAGAGATTTCGATGCAGAGGCGGAATTGATCATACAGACGGAAACATTACCGAAAAAGTCTGCTGATCGATACAAGCTTGTCTACGAGAATTATAAAAAATTGCGGATGGAGCATGAAAGTTCTCTGTCAAACTCGGAAGAAACGAATTTGATCATCTATTTTAAAGATTTAACAAAAAAGCTGAAACCATCAACTCCTATGGAGTAATTCCTCGGCTTCGCCTCGGGCATCATGATGCGCAGTGCAGGAATCTCAAACTTTCTGCCCTTGTGGTATAATATACTATTTCAGAAAATTTTCAATTTTTTTTACCCAACCCAAAAAAAACTTTTTTTTTCAAATAGCTATAACTTCTTCAAAAATTGACGGATTGGGTCGTTTTTTTCAAAATTTTCGTCTTTAAATGTACTTTCTGAAAAAATAATACAAAAAATTTTAAGATATTAAAATCTAAAATTTTTCACTTTTTCAAGAATGATCTTTTTCTCGAAGTTGGCCATTTTCAATTTTTTTTTCTCTGTCAAAATACTTTTATCAATTCCGGAAAAAGTGCCGCTCAACATGGAGAGGGTCGACAATTCCTTCTATTTTTTTCATGTTTTTGATAAACTCAAAACAGTTTCGAGGATTACCACTTTCAATTGTTCTTTCCTTCTCAATTTTTCAAACTCAGAGGTCCTTCATAAATCCTCGAAAATTTCCAGAGTGGTATTTTGTGAAATAAGCCTAGCTGAGAATTTTGTTTTTTCTATCGATACAAAATATTGAAGGAAATGTCGGCCCAATCCATGTTGGGCGGCATTTTTTCTGGAATTGATCAAAGTATTTTTTGAGTGAAACAAAAAATTGAAAATGGCCAACTTCGAGAGAACGATGAATTTTTTTTAAGATGATGATTTTTCTCGAAAAAGTGAAAAATTCCATAGATTTTAATTTCTTAAAGTTTTTTTGTATTTTTTTCGGAAAGTACATTTAGAGACGAAAATTTTGAAAAAAACGTCCCAATCAGTCAATTTTTGAAGAAGTTATAGCCATTTGAAAAAAAAAAGTTTTTTTTCAGTTGGGTAAAAAAATTTGAAAATTTCCTGAAAAATGTTTTCAATGGGGTAGAAAAGGAAAACAAAATTTCAGCCAAATCGACAGGGGTCGGGTTTAAAAGTGGTTGATTTGGCATCGAATGCCCCACATTAAAAAAAAAAAGTAACTTACTATTCATTATACAATTTACCTGGGATCGGAGTTTCTTGTTTTCTCACCTATTCGTAGAAGCATTTGAACAGCTCGTTAATATCTTTTCAATCAAATTTTCGATAAAAAAAAAAGAAAATTATCATTGTCCATTGCAGAGTTGTAAATAATGAATTACTTTGATAATGCATTACTGTATTTATTACCCATTACACTGCATAATGTGAAATGGATAAGTGTACTATTACAAAATACAAAAGTAATGTGTAATAAATGCGTGCTCCATTACAAATACAAAAAGTAATGTGTAATTGATGCATGTGCCATTACAAATAAAAAAAGTAATGTGTAATGGATGCATGTCCCATTACAAATAAAAAAAAGTAATGTGTAATGGATGCATGTCCCATCACAAATAAAGAAGTAATGTGTAATGGATGCATGTGCCATTACAAATAAAAAAAGTAATTTGCAGTGGAGAATATTCCATTACAAATAGAAAAATTGCCGTGCTCGTATTAGAAACTTGCACATTGCTGTCTCATTATTTTATTTCGCTCAGTAAAAGTTCATCCACAATTATCACAAATGATCATAAAGTTGAAAAATAGAAACAACAAAACAGACAGTTCATCGTTAAACATGAAGTACGAAAATGTACTCAACCCCAAAAATTATGCAACTTTATATTGAACTTGCTTTTACACGCTGTTACCCATAATTATAAGCAATCTAATAAAAATTACAAGTTACTGATACAAAATTTGTCGCTTTATTGAATCCCTAAATAATGTGCATGTTCTTTTTTTTTTTACTTTATGGATCATTTGTGATAATTGTGTATGAACTTTGAATAAGCGAAATAAAATAATAAGACGGCAATGTGCAAGTTTCCAATACGAGCACAGCAATTTTTCTATTTGTAATGGAATATTCTCCACTGCAAATTACTTTTTTTTTAAATTGTAATTTGTAATGGAACGCGCATCCATTACACATTACTTTTTTTTATTTGTAATGGCACATGCATCCATCACACATTACTTTTTTTAATTTGTAATGGGACATGCGTCCATTATACATTTTTTTTTTTATTTGTAATGGAACATGCATACATTACACATTACTTTTTTTTATTTTTAATGGAAAACTTGTCCAATACACATTGCTTGTAGTAATGGGTAATGCATTACTTTTACATTACTATTTTCACGACTCTGGTTCATTGATGCATTGTTTAACAAATGAATTTTTCATTATTTTCCAGATATTCAGCAAAACACACACACACACGTAAAAACACACACAAAGTCGCGATTGACGATTCGACGAAGAAGTTGTTCTAAGTAACCAGCAAAAATGGCTGGATTTGAAAAAATATATATTAAAACTCGACAAAAAAAAATGTTACGCGTACTCTGACATTTATCCCCATGTTACAGTTATACAAGTAACAATTAAGCGGAAAAGAAGGAACGGGAGAAAAAAATCGTGAATAAATGATAACCGTTTGCGTTTTCGATTGGCCCGTAAAAAACAAAATCGAACAACAAAAAAAACGAGGAAAGGGAAAGAAATTTCAATTGTAACATACTGCTTGTCACTCATTTAATCGTAAAAAGGAAGAAAAATGAAAAAAAAAAGAAAACCATTGCTTGCGATAAGAACTAGACTATAATCGTGCGCGCGTGCCCCTCTCGCTTTGCGAACCGAATTGTGGAAATAGCGAGATTAGATTTCCTCTCGACGTCATTCTCACACTTTACGTGTGAATTGATAAATTTTTATGACGAACGTTGAGGATTGAGAGAGCCTTTTCCCTCCTTACCGCGGGTTTTCAACGCTTTTAAACGCATTTAAGTGAGAACCCTGATTTTTTTTGTTTTAATCTTGTCACAATCGACCAGTTTCGATTAGAATTTTCGGTAAATAAATAAAATAGAACAATATATATCCCGGTGTCATATTTTTGTCGATTATTCGTTTATCCAAAACCGTTGATTTCATTTTTCGTTGGAATTAATCGACGCGATAAGTTTTCAAATTTTATGCGGTCAGTAATGAATCAGTAATTAATACGACAAAATATTTAGAGAAAATCAACCGTTCAATTCGCAACGCAGGAATGTTTATTTAGAATTTAGGTGTTTCAACGACAGGGAGTTAGTTGCGAAAAAAATTGAGAAATGAGTTTAATAAAATATCCTCGAGACATGAATTATTCTTTCACATCATACTTTGCGCGGAATACGGCCTATTATATTTTGTATGGTAATCAGTGAAATAAAAATTGAAAATTGAACTTTTCTTTTTGTTAATAAACGTGGTATGATAATATCGTTCAACAAAATCCGTGAGATTAACGAATTTTTCGACATGTCCTGCTGCAATATGTCCACGTGTTTTGCTCTGCGTTGCCGTGGAGAAATTCTTTTTTTTCTAAATTAAGGTTTTAGTCTACTTTAGAAGGCAAAAAAAGCAAATTTTTAAGATTTTTTTTCTCAGTTCCTTTATCAGATACAGGGTTGCAAATAATGCATGACTTTTTTTAAATGCATTTACAGTTTCAATAACCATTAACTCTTATTGATCAATGGAATTTATTTCCATTAGCCATTAACACTTAATTGTTAATGGAAATAATTTACATTAACCATTAACCATTAACATTTAATGGTTAATGGAAATAATTTACATTAACCATCAACCATTAAATTTTAATGGTTAATGGAAATAAATTCCATTAAATGTTAATGGTTAATGAAAATTATTTCCATTTGCCATTAAAAAATTAATGATCAATGCATTACTTTTTCATTAAAAATTTCGCAACCCTGATCAGATATGACTATAAAACTGTTATTACAACCAGAGTTGTAAATAATGCATTATTTTGATAATGCATTGCTGTATTCATTACCCATTACACTGTATAATCTGAAATGGACAAGTGTAGCATTACAAAATACAAAAGTAATGTGTAATGGATGCCTGTGCCATTAAAAATAAAAAAAAGTAATGTGTAATGAATGAGTGCTCCATTACAAATTACAATTGTAAAAAAGTAATTTGTAGAGGAGAATATTCCATTACAAATAGAAAAATTGCTGTGCTCGCATTAGAAACTTGCACATTGCTGTTTCATTTTTTTATTTCGCCATTTATCTGCAAAGTTGTGGTAGATTTTATAAAACAAGAAAAAAGCTATTTTTTTGTACTTTTTCAAGTCAAAATTAAGCACTGAAAAAAATTTGTTCCGTTTATGACAGTAACAGGCACTTATAGGTAGGTTTTTAAAAAAGTCGAATTTTTGACAAATGGCCGATATCTCAGCGAAAAATGGTCGTAGAATTAAAAAAAAGCAAATTGAAGCCAAAGAATCCAGCTAAACGATCCATAGATTGGTTAAGCTCGAAAAAATTTTTTGGAGTCCGTCGACTGTTTTGAAAAAAGCAAAAATTTCGAGAAAATTTTTACCGTGATATTTCTTTCGACTGCGTCGAGGGTGATGCCCACAATGTTTTTTCAACTCAATATTCCAAAACTAGAAGATTCAAGCTTCGAAATGCTTTTTAAAAAAATTTTTACGACCAAAATTAACAAAGTTCCAGCCTTTGGAAAATCGCTAAAAAATCTCGAAAATTTTGCTGTTCCTTTAATTTTTTGACTGAGTGTATTTTCATTGAAAAATTAATAGACTTACCTTTGAGCGAAGTAATTGCTCCAAATCGTGATAGAAACACTAATTTGTAATGGAGTATTCTCCACTACAAATTACTTTTTTAGAAATTGTAATTTGTAATGGAGCACTCATTCATCACACGTAATTTTTTGTATTTCTAATGGCACATGCATCCATTATACATTACTTTCATTATTTGTAATGGAACATGCATACATTACACAATACTTTTTTTAATTTGTAATGGAACACGCATCCATTACACATTATTATTTTCATTTGTAATGGAACATTCATTCATTACACGTTACTTTTGTAATTTGTAATGGAAAACTTATCCAATACACATTGTTTAAAGTAATGGTTAATGCATTACTTTTACATTACTATTTTTACAACTCTGATTACAACATTGTTTCATCCTTCGAAAATACCAAAAACAAAAATTTATTTTTCATTTCCAGTCTTTGAATAATTTATAGAAGGCGACAAAGTTGAAAATGTCTTGTCCCGTGGCCGACAGTTAATCTCAGGATTGACAAGTCTGAAATGAAAAAATAAAAAAGCATTTTAAAGAAGAAGGGCTCTTACACAACAGTTTACCACCGTTAATGAAAAATCGATTGAAAATGAAAATGGCGGATTGAAGTATATTGTGAAAAATTTAATTTTTAATTTTCCTTACAAGCATCCGCCATTTTTTTCTTAAAATCGATTTTTCATTAACGGTGGCAAATTGTGCAAGAAACCTTTCTCTTTAATATGTTTCTTAATTTTTTTTGTTTCAGACTTGCCCTATCCTGACATTAAATGTCAGCCATGAGACAAGACATTTTCGACTTTGGCGCCTTCTATAAATTATTCAAAGAATCGAAATAAAAAATAAAAATTGTTTTGTACTTTCGAAGAATGAAATAATGTTGTAATAACAGTTTTATAGTCATATCTGATAAAGGAGTTGAGCAAAAAAATCTTAAAAATTTGCATTTTTTGGCATTTTAAAGTAGACTAGTACCTTAATCATTCTTTATTCTCCATTCATTAATTTCCTTCGTTCTTCAAAAATTATAACAACTCAACTTGCAAAGTTGGACACTTTATTATCGCGAAAATTGTTCAATATCAAACTTTGCAAGAGCATGAATGAAAAAAAGTTTACGAATTAGTCGAAATTTTTTTCAAATCGAGTTTATGACTAGACAAAAAATAGCGAAATTTATTCGTCGTTATAGTCGTTATCGTTGCCTCATCTTTAGGAACTTCCGGTTTTGATGGCCCATTAAGAAAGATGTCATATTCTATCGAGACTCGATTATTCCAATCGAGAAATTTACGACAGTTTCCATCTACAACGATAATTATATACAGTGGGTCAAAAAAGTATTCGTACACCGCGTTTTTTGGCAATAACTTCATAGGTATACATGATATCGAATCCAAACCTATTTCGTTTAATACTCCATCAAGTATAGAGATAATCTGCAAATGAAGAATTTTTTCCCAGGAATAATAAAAGAATTATGCAAAAAAAAACGAAAACTTTCGGGCAAAAAAAGTATTCGTACATTTACAATTGAGCTGCTAAACCTCGATACTGACTCACGCATGGTCTGAACTCTGCGTAAAATGTGAACAAGTCTTTGTTTACACATTAGCCTTGATCTATTCTATGCGATAGTGGATCTTCAAGCTCTGGACAGACATGACGGCAAAGAAAAGCAAAATATCAATATCCATGCGAGATAGAGTGGTTTTTCTTCGGAAATGCGGTGAAAGTTGCCGAAAAATTAGTAAAGAACTAAATCTAAGTTTTACAACAGTGCAATATATAATAAAAAAATTCGAAACTACAAACAGCACCGAAAATACGCCACGAACCGATCGACCGAGAACGAGAACGTCGGAGTATCGTTGAAGAGGCTACAAAAAAACCGTTCATAAGTGCTTGCAGTTTAGCGAATGATCTCGCGTCAACATCAAAGAAGATCGTCTGTCCCCAGACTATTCGAAACGTTTTGCATTCTGCCCAAATATACGGCGGAACTGCCCGGAAAAAACCATCAATTAATAATACGAATCGAGAAAAACGTTTGGGTTTCGCAAAAACCTACAGAAATAAATCTATAGGAGCCGCAGATGTTAAATTTCGATTCATCCGAGAATACGACACGTTTCCAAAATTCTATAGATTTATTTCTGCAGGTTTTTGCGAAACCTAAACGTTTTTCTCGATTTGTATGATCAATTAATGGTTTTTTCCGGGCAGTTCTGCCGTATATTTGGGCAGAATGCAAAACGTTTCGAATAGTCTGGGGACAGACGACCTTCCCTAATGTTGACGCGAGATCATTCGCTAAACTGCGAGCACTTGTGAACGGTTTTTTTGTAACCTCTTTAACAATACTCCGACGCTCTCGATCTCGGTCAACTGGTTCGTGGCTTATTTTCGGTGCTGTTTGTTGTTTTGTATTTTTATATTATATATTGCATGATTGTGAAACTTAGATTTAGTTCTTTACTAATTTTTCGGTAACTTTCACCGCGTTTCCGAAGAAAAATCCCTCTATTTCGCATGGATATTGATATTTCGCTTTTCTTTGCCGTCATGTCTGTTCAGAGCTTGAAGATCCACTATCGCATAGAATAGGTCAAAACCAATGTGTAAACCAAGACTTGTTCACATTTTACGCAGAGTTCATACCATGCGTGAATCAGTATCGAGGTTCAGCAGCTCAATTGTAAATGTACGAATACTTTTTTTGCCCGAAAATTTTCGTTTTTTTTGCATAATTCTTTTATTATTCCTAGGAAAAAATTCTTCATTTGCAGATTATCTCTATACTTGATGGAGTATTAAACGAAATGAGTTTGGATTCGATATCATGTATACCCATGAAGTTATTGGCAAAAAACGCAGTGTACGAATACTTTTTTGATCCACTGTATATCAATAATTGTACGCAGTAAACATTACACAGCTGTGTGGAGTTTGCAGTCAACACTATTGGCAAATATTTGCATATACAATGCAAACAATGTGACACCAGTCAAAATTGGTTTTTTAAAAATGTGATGATTTGTCTTTTGCTCAAAATTCCGGGAAAAATTACGAGCACTTTTTCGGATAATTGAAGAAATTATTTTTCATATCGCCGGCGGATTTTTTATTTTCAAGAAAGGAAAAACTAAAAAAATTTAAATTTTGATTCTCGATTTTTCTTTATTTAGCTGCTCTTTGAATATTGCATATTTTTAGCTCAATTTTTTTCTTTTTCATCACGTTTTTTAATTATTTACAAAAATGTTTGAAAATCAATGCACGTTTTATTTTTCAAATAAAATTAAGACAACTAAGAAACTTTTGATTATTCAACTTTCAGTTCTCCAGATTATTAACTTATTTAGATTATACCTTTCGTTATCGTTTTCGATTATTTTCAAAATCGATGATTGTTTAAATCATAAGTCTCGATTATTCTTCATTTAGCTGCTCTTTCAATTTTGCATATTTTTAGCTCAATTTTTTTCTTCTTCGTCACCATTTTTAATTATTAAAAATATGTTTGAAAATTAACACACGTTTTATTTTTCGAATAAAATTAAGGCAACTAGAAACTTTTGATTATTCAACTATCAGTTTTCCAGATTATTAACTTATTTAGATTATACCTTTCGTTATCGTTGTCGATTATTTTCAAAATTGTTGATTATCCGACGGACGTCTTAATTTTGAATAATGAGATCATGAGATAATAGTTAAAAGTTACCACCGATTAAATCTTAATTATCCTTCATCTAGAAATTTTGGCGTATGCAATTCTTTCAGTTTCAAGGTCTTAAACTTATTTATTTTATCTCGTTTGTTATCGTTTTCAATTATTCTCAAAATCGTTGTTAAATTGACGTCCTTATTATTTTTCAGATGAATGGAGAGTCACTAACGGTTCAATTTCAATTTCCAATTCGATTTCGTTGAGAAACTTTTTCTTGTGCGACCTTTATTTTCTGAATCCTTAATCTTGTGTTTTTATTTCTTTTCATATTATTTATTTATTCATTTTCCAAATTATTTTCATAGTTGTTAGTGAAAATCTGCATACTATTTATTTATCAATAAAACAGAGCGACACTCAAAATTCATAATCATAATTCTTAAATCGCCTCATTTAAAAACTTTTTCCTATGCAGCTGTTTCTTATTTCGAGATCTTACGCTCATGAATCTTATTTCATTCGTTGTAATATACTATTTTTGTCCGGTCTATTTCCAAAATTGGTTACGAACCGACTTACTTTTTATTTTTCTACTGAAATAAGCTTTGCTTTATCCTAAAAGTTTAACCCACACGAGTTATTTTTGTTTTCGAGCTTTATTTATTTTAATATACTTACTACTCGATCATTTTTCCAAAAAATTTATGTTTTGAGATTGCTCAATGGCAAAGATAACTAAAAAAATATATTTCAAAAAGCTTAGAACTCTCAACATCTCTCTAATATTTTGAAAGGAGAATAAATTTTCGATCGTTGTAAACAAATTGAATCCGAAAGTGAAAATGAAAATGTGAAATGTGAAAATGATTGGACTGAGTCGTTGTCACAGAAAAGTATCGACGATAAAACTATATGTCCCATGTTTCGCTGTCGCGAAATCGCACGGACGTACATTTGCTATTCCTCACCCCAAAGTTCTGTCTCATTCAATAATCGCCTTTCAGTTCCCGAGGGAAAATGCAGAGAGCATTCGGATTTCACGACGATCGAACGATTCATATCGGTGAATTTTCCCATCGTTCCCATCGACTCCGTTCAGATTGGCTCAACATCAGCGCGATCATCCGGAAAATCATATCATTCAGAAAAAAAGTGCAGAAAAAATTGGATATGGATTCAAAAATCGTGTCCAGTTTCAAGCGCAAAGGCAGGAACGATTTTTATGTTCTGAATATTTTTTTGTATCACAAAAATAAAAAAAACTTGTATCAACGTTGAATTAGTTATTCGGAGGGGATAATTTTTCACTTCTCCATTTGAGATTGTGTTTGTGAAGCAAATTGTAATCAATTGCAGG
This sequence comes from Alloplasta piceator, assembly GCA_946863875.1. Classification (NCBI taxonomy): domain Eukaryota; kingdom Metazoa; phylum Arthropoda; class Insecta; order Hymenoptera; family Ichneumonidae; genus Alloplasta; species Alloplasta piceator. The sequence continues at coordinate 44,051,668 of OX333074.1, forward strand.
AATTGAGTTTGTAATTTTTCATGCGTTTCTTCAATTTTATCGTTACGTCAATTAAGGATATTCGATATCATAAAAAAAGGATTTTCGGCAGTTGCGAGAATCAATAAATTATTTTATTGCACTCCGTGCGCAAAGTACCACTTTGCGCACGCTGCGCGCGCTCAAACTGGCACTTTGCGCACTCGTACAATAAAATTTCGTACGATACTAGTGCGAGAAACTTTTTCTCAACTCGTGTGATTGCAACATTCGCCTTCGGCTCATGCTGCAAACTCACACTCGTCAGAAAAAGTTTCATCGTACTCGTATCGTAATATACTATTTTGTATATCTATGGTTAGGTTAATTTTTTTAAATGAGATTTTTATTCTACTTGGACGGCATTAGTTTGGCGGAAAAATAAAATTTCATAAGTTTGCAAAATTTATTTTATGGAGGTATTCTGCTCTAGAGATAAGCATTTTGAGCGTTTTGTCGCGCTCGATAAAACAAATATTTTTATCATTCTTTTTTATACACATATTTATTTATACTTTGACAATATACAAAAAAAATCGAGGAAAAAATAAAAATTAAATAAGCTGGTAAAGCTGGGGGTAAAAAAGGGGTGTGTTGGTTGACACGGTCGTGACCTTTCTGATACAAAATTAAAAAAACAGATTCTTAATTAGTAAGAATTTCGTAGAATGGTGCCTGTCTGAACCAAAAAAGGCGTTTTTCGACACTTTTTTTCATAGTTTGTAATTTTTTTACAATAGTAAAAAAAATAATTTTGATACAAAAGTGGTGGGGGCAGTAGAGGATTGTACATTGAAGATTGATAACAAATTTGAAGTAAATTGGTTGAGTAGAACTTGAGATATCATGTCAGGCGTGATAAAAAAAGTAGTTTTGAGAAACACGTTTATAGTCCGATTTCCCTAAAATAGGTATAACTCTGTAAATTATTGGGATTTGAAAATTTATTTTCAAGGATATATTCTTAAAGTTCTAAACATTAAGAATACGCAAAGAGAAATTGATTTTTTCAAAATTTTAGACCAGAATACCCCCTTAAGTGAGAATTTAAAGCCACACTGAGCAATTTTTTTGTGTTGAAAATGCAAAAATTTGTTTGACTCAACCAAATATTTGTTTCCGGACGTTCAATGAGATCATTTTGGTAATTCAACAAAGATACAGTGGAAGTTGTAGTTAAATCGGTTAAATCGTTGCTTGAATGGGCAAAGTTTCAGTTCAATCAAATAATAGTACATTACGATACGAGTGCGATGAAACTTTTTCTCGACGAGTGTCAGTTTGCAATAACATGAGTTGAGAAAAAGTTTCTCGCACGAGTATCGTAAAAAATGTTATCGCACGAGTGCGTAAAGTGCCCGCTTCTCGCACGCGCGGCGAAGCGAAGCGTGCGAGAAGTGGTCACTTTACGCACGGAGTGCAATAAATATATGTTTGCACCAAATAAATTGTGTGATTGAAAAAACGAATTGTTTTTTTGTTACAGCTAAATTTATTTAGTTAAAATATACTAGAAATCAACAAAATATTTCTGTACAGCAACTCAGTAACGTGTAACGTTCACCTCATATCTTATGGTTAACCAAATCCATTTGTTGAATTAATTATAGTTTCATTATTTCAAACAAATTAATATTGAATCAACTAAATTTTTTTCAACTAAATGGATTTAGTTGTTTTAACTGAACTTTTTTCTCAGTGCATTAGTAATAATTTGGAAAGTAATTTCTGGCTACTTTGACATTGAAAAAATTGAAACCAAAAGTGTCAAAGCAAACACAAAATTCTCCAGAAAATTGACTTAACTTTTTTTTTCACAGAGAAGTAGGGAAGACTGGGGCACAACGGCCCCCCTCAAGAACTTCGCAAAACAAATTTTTGATTTCTTATCAAATTATCATAAATTTGATGTATCGACTCATTGTCAGGCCGATCCGCGATACCTGGGGCATAATGGACCACCCTAGAAAATTGAGTCAGACATTTTTTTTTCTTCAAATTACGATGAATTTAATGTATTCATCCATTTTTCGGCCGATGCACTACATTCGGGGTAAAATGGACCATCAAACAAAATTAAAAAAAATTTATTCTCAACAAAATGAAAAAAATTTCAAAAGAAAAGAGAATGACCTGTTATCTAAAAAATTAAAAGCAATTTTTTTGGGTTAGAAAAATAATAGTCGAAGATCATAGAAGTTTTTCATTAATTAACAAATTTTTTATTAATCTATAAATGTTTTTATGTCAAACAAATAAACAATAACATTAATTATGATTTTTGGAAAACAATTTTTTGAGGTAAGAAAAAAAAATTTCATCGTTGTTTTAGAGGGGGCCTCTCCCCCCCCTCCCCCAGCCTCTCCTGCTATTGTATTTCCTTCGCAGTTGAAATGCATACTGAAATTTTTTTGTTTTTTTTTCTCGAGTATTGTGTGTTTTTCTTTGTGAGATATAGCAGCGAGAACTATAACAAGGGAATTGTTACTACGAGGGTGGAACAAAAAATTGACGAACGAAGTGTGTACGAGGGGTGGGATTGATAAAAAAAGAAAAATATATATGGGAACAGAAAAAAAACGCTGGAGGATCCGACATCATTGGAGCCAAATTCTCATGCACGACAATTATCGTTTCATTGTATTTTCACACTTTTACATGTGTGCGTGTGTTTTTATGTACTCGCACTTTTTTGTTTGATTTATTTTTACACCCTCGACGAGAGTATCGGTTTTCGGACCAAGGGCCTCCTCCCTTTTCACTCTTCCTCTCTCTCCTTTTTTCTCTATCATCTCGTTCGACTTTCAAAGAGCCTTTGTGAGATAGTTTTTCGTTCTCTTCTCTCGTTCCTTTTTGCGCGTTTGGTTGTGATGCTTTTTCTCGTCTACTTACATTTCCCTACATTTTCACGACGATGTACAACGAGAGTTTGTTATACGAGCTACCGCTACTTATGACAGACCATGATGTTAGTTTCACTCGTAAATTTCTCACTGTTCCGCATATTTTGTGACCTCGTTTTATCCGGCATTAATTGCATGAATATGGCGAAAGATTCCCCCCCCCCCTCTCTCTCTCTCTCTCTCTCTCTCTCTCTCTCTCTCTCTCCCTCTCTCTCTCTCTCTCTCTCTCTCTCTCTCTCTCTCTCTCACTCTCTCTCTCTCTCTCTCTCTCTCTCTCTCTCTCTCTCTCTAATTTCTCCTATTTTACTCTCTGTCACGTTAAATTCTCGGAGAGTAGCGTTGTTTGTTAATTAATTTCGTCAGGGAAACCGGATACTCGAGCCGGATGATGGATATTCTCGTGAGATTTCGTTCAAATGTGTTATTCACTTCGTACAGTCGAACCTCCGTCTCAACGACGTTTTGAGGCTTAAAATTCTTTTAAAGTTTATCCGAGCGTGAAATTTTCATTATCTTGTGTCAAAAATGGGCAAGGACAAATAAAAAAAAAATCTGAAATTTGCACATCGCTTCCTCAGTATTTTTTCGTATTTACAAATCCTCCTTTATGAGGAAATGTAAGTAAATTTTAGTAAGTGTTAGCTGTCACAGTTTTGGCTTTCTCATAGAGGAAGCTTTGTAAATACGGAAAAATACTCTGGAAACGATGTGCAAATTTCCGATTTGCAAGTTTTTTTTACTACCTTTGGTTATCGGAGTAATAAAACGGCAGCCTTGTATCGTACAATTTTCGATCGAGCTTTTTTTTGAAAATTTCAAAATTGCCTAAAATTTGCACGGTTCAAGCGATTTTTGCAAAATTCAATACCAAGTAACTTTTTCCATTAAACTACCATTATAGAAATTTTGAGCCTGATATAACGAAATATGTGCAAACTAGAGCGGTCATGCGCTTTCCCAAAAAATTAAAAATTTTATAAATCACGAATCCCTTGAGCAATTTTCGCGAAATTCCGAACGTTTTTTAAAAATATGATTTCTCGATGTCTTAGGACATTTTGAACATACTGACAAAAAATCTCGAAAAAAAAAATTTGCACTAAAAGAAAGTTACTTCTATGAGGAAGCAATAGTTTAAAACCACCCTGAGAAATTAAAAAAAAAAAATTGTCTTGTTGAGGACAGTAATATTATATGATTTCCGGAGAAATTTAGCTTTAACTTTTATCTTTTGGCGACGAATTCAATGGTGACCTTAATGTTGACCTTGACGATTACCTTCAAGGTTATTTCATGGTCAACTTTTTTTTCAAATGAAAACCCACTTTTGTGACATCAGCAATCGATAGAGCGGCGACTTTTACGTTCACATATATGTACTTAGGTTCATAGGCACATTTTGACCTTGAAGGTCCTCTAAGGTCAATTACACTTAAACAAGGTGCGGATACTTCTGCGAATATAAGCTTTTCAAATTCTTTCGTAGGGAGCAAAGTTATTAGTTTTAACAAGGCGCATTTAGTAGTGACCTTGACGATGATCTTCAAGACGATTTCAAGGTCAACTTTTGTTTTTTTTAAATGGAAACCTGTATTTTTGAGTTCTGAAATCAAACTTATTCCAAAAAAATTAATTGATCTTTTCCGAATTTTTAAATGTAAATGTGAAACTGGTTGCTCCAGTGATTTCAGAACTAAAAAATACAAGTTTCCATTTAAAAAAAACAAAAGTTGACCTTGAAATCGCCTTGAATGGAATCGTCAAGGTCACTACGAAATGCGTGGTGAATTTGAAAAGCTTTCATTCCCAGAGGTATCTACACCTTATTGAAGTGTAATTGACCTTGCAGGACCTTCGAGTTCAAAATGTACTTGTGACCTAGAAAAAAAGGAAAATCCAAAGGCGTCAATTTAGGGAGTTTTGACTGTTTGGATTTGTAAATGTGCCCCCTCCCCGTGTTCTTCTGCAAGTAACGAAACATCCAAAACGGTAATACCGTTGCATGTGAGACACAGAAATGCATTATCATCCCGCACATGACGTTGCATATGCTTGACAGCTTAAGGTACAAGATTTACGGCTACGAAGATGAATGTGAAGATTTTTCAACGAATTAATGGAAAAATGTGTAAAGAAAAAATTTATGACAACTTCCATTCATCAGCTATGTGCATACAAAAGTGAAATAGCAAAATTCGAATGAAAAAATATTCGGGAAATCGGAATGAAATTTATGACGTAGCGATTTTTTTTTCCTTCGAGGTTATGCGATTTTAGAAAAACTTTCAAACGATACGAGTAAGTAAATTTATTTTTGAAAGGCTAAAAATGCATGCGAAATCCTCAAAAATTGATATAATTATAATAGAATAATTATATAATCCTAAAAAATAATAATAGATGTAATTAATGATTCAAATTAATTAGAGAACAAGAACTTTTCATGCGATGCCAAAATTCTTATGATATCAAAAATGCAATTTACGCAGAGCTTTCAAAATTCATTGACAATGAATAAGTATAAAAATTTAAAAATAATTGGTCACTTAACAATTGCTGCAATAAATTTGTCAACTATTATTCATTGTCAAGACTTGGTGGCATATTATTTTTTTATGAGAGAAAAATTTCATATTACTGAGAATTTCGAAAATATTTTTTTTCACGAAACACGTAAAAATTTATTTTTGCAGGAAACAAAAATCTCTCAGAGTAGAGGAATAAAAGAAAGTCTGAAAAACCAGAACCGAACACGAATGTTGGGATTTCTGTACTTCTCATTGGAAAGGGGTCATGTCATTTAACAGCGAAAGCTTTGTTCACGTTCACGAGAGAGATCTCCTTTACCGCGATTTTTCCCATCGTAAAAGGGAAGAGTATACAACCCGAATGCGTAACTAAAGTGTATCGGCGTTTCGTGACGGGAATCCGATAGAGAAAAGTCCAATACCATTAGAGAGCTCCGAGTGTATAACTTGCCTCAGCGCTGTTTCTTTCAAACAAACTAATCGCACATAGTATATGGGCTATTTCACGTCGATTCTACTGATCGATGATCAGAAGAACAAATCAATTGGTAAACACCCTGCAAATTGAAATTTGCACATTGCTTCCTCATGTTTATCCATAGTTCACATAGCTTCCTTTAACACACGGTATGGCGATCAAATTTGGCTTCCTCATAAAGGAAGCTTTGTTAACCATTGAAAAATATTAGTAATCAATGTGCAAATTCAATCAATTTTCGCCAAATTTGATCGCGAACAAACCTTGACAGCTATACAAATATTGTATAAAGTTTCTGTGAAATATATTGAAAATTGTGTAAGTTAGAGTGCTTGCGCTATTTTTCAAAAAATTCAAAATTTCATAAAATTTTAATCCCTCGATGGATTTTTTCCAAATTTAATAGCGAACAACCTTGATAGCTATACAAGTTCTGTACAAAGTTTCAGTGAAACATATTGAAAATTGTGCAAGTTAGAGCGCTTGCGCTATTTTTCAAAAAAATCAAAATTTCATAAAATTTTAATCCCTCGATAGATTTTTGCCATTTTTAATAGCGAACATCCTTCACAGCTATATTACCTCTGTGCAAAGTTTCAGTACAATATCTCAAAAATTGCGCAAGTTAGAGCGTTTAGTCGATTTTTCAAAAAATTCAAAATTTCATAAAATTTTAATCTCTCGATGGATTTTTGCCAAATTCAATACCAAACAACCTTAATAGCTATACTAATTCTGTACAAAGTTTGAGTGCAATATCTTGAAAATTGCAGAGGCTAGAGCGTTTACGCCATTCTGGCAAAAACGAAAAAAGTCGATAAAATCTGAACACCCGTTATAATTTAAAAAAAAAATGCATAATGAAGAGCAATTCGTGCTCGACAAGTGTGCCATTTTTTAGCTTGATATCTCGAAGCGTTTTCGAGTTATTAATCATTTACATCTGAAACTCAGGATACATACATACACACACACACACACACACACACACACACACACACACATCCATCCGGACATTTTTTCTAAATATGATTTCTCGATGTTTTAGGACATTTTGAACATATTGGCATAAAAATCGCGAAAATTTTTTTTTTCACGAAAACAAAGCTTTCTTTATGAGGAAGCAAAACAATTGAGAGGTTTCCCTCAAATATCTGGATTTAAATTTGGACTCCGAGCCAGAAATAACGTCTTAAAGCGATTAAACAAAACATTTTTTACAACATATTTATTAATGTTTTGACAATAAGCAAAAAAATTTTCGCAAAAAAAAATGAAAATGAAATGAGTTGTAAGCTGGTAAAGTTGAGGCTAGAAAAAGGGGTGTGTTGGCTGACACGATTGCAACCCTTCTAGTCATCTAATAAAAAATTTAAAAAAAAAAGATTCTTAATTAGTAAGAATATCGTTATAGCTCCGACTTCAGAGAAAACGGGGGAAAAAAATTTCGTAAAATGACGATTGTCTGAACAGAAAGGGCGTTTTTCGACTCTTATTTTCATAGTTTTTAATTTTTTTACAATAGTAAAAAAATAATTTTGATACAAAAGTGGTAGGGACGATGGAGAGTTATACAATGAAAAAATTGAAGTGAATCGGTTGAGTAGAACTTGCGATATCATGTCAGCCGTGTTAAGAAAAGTAGTAGAAACACGTCTATAGTCAAACTTGCCTGAGGTGACAGGCGTAATTGCTGCATCACTAAAATAGCTATAACTTCGTAAATTATTGAAATTAAAAAATTTCCTTTCGAAGATATATTCTTGTCTAAACTTTAAGAACGTGCAAAAAAAATGTTTTTTTCAAAATTCTGGACCAGAATACTCCCTTAAAGTTACACGCCGACGTGACGGGCTTAGTTGCTGCGTCACTAAAATAGCTCTAACTCCGTAAATTATTGGAATAAAAAAATTCTTTCATAAAGGTATAAACTTTAAGAATATGAACAAACAAATTGATTTTTTCAAAATTTTAGACCAAAATACTATCTTAACGCAGGATTCCACCTTTGGATGCGATTTTTTAATGAGTTATTAATGCATTTTTTTTACAAAAAAATGGGCAGAAACAAAATTGGTTTGTGGCATTTATTACTATATCATTCAAGTTGAACAAAAATTTTAATGTTGAAAAACTTAAATACAGTCTTTTGTGAGTGGCGCCAAAGTTTGAGAAGCACTTTCGGTCTGCGTGTCAAATTATTCATCAAATTTTCATCAGATTGAATTGAAAATTTGGATAATTCTTCTCCATAGTATAATCCAAGGATGTACGTAGAATTTTTTCGGTAGAGTTGTTATTTTATTTTTGGTGCACAGCTTAAGCAACTTTTTTTATCCTGAAAAATTCACTTTTTTTTTAAATGACTGCCATTTTTTTGAAGCCTGTGTTTTGAATAGAAAATTCCATTCTATTCCAATCCATTCCATTCCATTCAACGAAAAAGGTTTTTCTCGTCGTTTCAAGATTTGAAGTGTTTTGAATCGAGAATTCCATTCCATTCCATTCCATTCCACGAGAAAGTATTCTTTCGTCGTTTCAATGTTTGAAGCCTGTGTTTTGAATCGAAAATTCCATTCCATTCCATTCCACGAACAAGTTTTTTTTATCGTTTCAAGGTTTGTAGCCTGTGTTTTGAATCGAGAATTCCATTCCATTCCATTCCACGAAAAAGTACTTTTTCGTCGTTTCAACGTTTAAAGCCTGTGTTTTGAATCGAAAATTCCATTCAATTCCATTCCTTAAAAAAGTTTTTTTTCGACGTTTCAAGATTTGAAGCCTGTGTTTTGAATCGAAAATTGCATTCTATTCCATTCCACGAAAAAGTTTTTTCTGGTCGTTTCAAGGTTTCAAGCCTGTGTTTTGAATCGAAAATTCCATTCCATTCCATTCCATGAAAAAGTTTTTTTTCGTCGTTTCAAGATTTGCATCCTGTGTTTTGAATCGAAAATTCCATTCCATGGCATTCGTGTTTTGAATCCAAAATTCCATTCTATTCAATTCTTTGAAAAAGTTTTTTTTTCGTCGTTTCAAGGTTTGCATCCTGTGTTTTGAATCGAAAATTCCATTCCATGGCATTCCACGAAAAAGTTTTTTTACATCGTTTTAAGGTTTGAAGCCTGGGTTTAATTGAATTGAAAATTCCATTCCATTCCAATCCATTCCATTCCACGAAAAAGTTTTTTCTCGTCATTTCAAGGTTTGAAGCCTGTGAATAGAAAACCATGGAGGCATCGATCTGGACATTTAAAATCTAGACGAAGTCGACCTGATCTTCGATAACAGCAGCATCGTCGACCTGGATACTAAAATTTAAAGAAATTTATGAAAACGACGTGATCATGGACCCGTCGAGCTCCATACAAATCTATGCATACAAATAAAAATATGTATGTTTCATTCCGACAGTAGCGTATAACCGCACGCGTATACGCGCAACTGTCAAATTGACAGCGGATTTCGGATAATTCGGAATTCTCGTGTATAAGAGCCAATTTCACAGCACGAATAAAGAGGCTTCAAAGATTCGATATTTCGATGTATCGATCCCATGAACTTTTTATTAGAAGAAGATTGAAGTTTCTAAAAAGCTCTATGTACAGGGTGAAAAGAAAATAGTGGTCGCCGCTTCGCCAGGTGAAATCGGTGGAGATCTACCAAAACTTGTATCCGCAAAATTGACCTTGACATTCAAATTCAAGGTCAAATTTTGTTATTGGCTTAAAAAATTCTACGCGCTTCGCCTCGAAATCGGTGGAGATCTACCAAAACTTGTATCCGCAAAATTGACCTTGACATTCAAATTCAAGGTCAAATTTTGTTATTGGCTTAAAAAATTCTACGCGCTTCGCCTCGAAATCGGTGGAGATCTACCAAAACTTGTATCCGCAAAATTGACCTTGACATTCAAATTCAAGGTCAAATTTTGTTATTGGCTTAAAAAATTCTACGCGTTAAGAGAAACAAAAGTCTCAAAGGGGCCATAGGTCGGAGATACGCCCTTTGAGTCGAAATAACAACTTCAAGTTAAAAAAAAAATAGAAAACAGCTGGATTCTTTCCGAATATTCTTTAGATGGCTTTGAATTCACAAGATTAATCGCGACGGAAAAGCTTTCCACCGCTCAGCCGGGAAATCACGATATCTCCAGCCAGGATCTGCCTATTTTGCACGATGTCTGCAGACTATTTGCGTTACCCAGAATGCACCACGTGGAGGTTGTCTGCGCAGCATCCCGTGTGTGTGTGTTTGTGTGTGTATGTGCGCACGGATTTTATTTTATTCGTATGTGGACCAAGTGTGCGTGTGTGCGTCCAGCTTTTTCTATTTTTTTAACTTGAAGTTGTTATTTCGACTTGAAGGGCATATCTCCGACCTATGGTCCCTTTGATACTTTTGTTCCACCCTGTACAGACATAAAACATATTGCTCTTAATAAGTCGAAATTTTTATTTTTCTTCTAGGAGCCACCTACAAGGAGATTTTTGTCACGTAGACTGAAAGTGCTCCTCAAACTTTGGCGCCACTCACAAGAGGCTATTTTTAAGTTTTTCAACATTAAATTTTTTTTCAACTTCAATGATATAGTAATAAATGCCTCAAATTGATTTTGATTCTGCCCATTTTTTTGTGAAAAAAAATGCATTAAAAACTCATTAAAAAATTGCAGTCAAAGGTGGTATCCTGCGTTAAAGTTACGCTCTGGACAGGCGTAGTTGCTGCGTCACTAAAATAGCTATAACACCGTAAATTATTGGAATTTAAAAATTTCCTTTCGAGGATATATTCTTAAAGGTCTCAACTTTAAGAATTTGAAAAAAAATGATTTTTTCAAAATTCTAGACCCTTAACCCCGCATTTCGAGTGGGACTGAGCACGTTGCGTCCTTTTTAGGAAGTTGGTCTTCCATTTTTTCATCATTTTTGAATTTTCATTATTCTGCATCATCGCAAAGTTTTTACTGTTAAATAAAAAAACATGTGAAGAAATCAATCGACGAAAAGGACTTTGAAATGAGGAGAAGTAATATTGAAAATTCCAATTTTACACCCTTTTTGTCTAATGGTCGTGTACACTTTTTTCGTTCCTACGCTTATTACATGGATTTGAAGGTGAAAGATATTGTCTTCGTGGATATCATCTCATTTTGCCCCGAGTCTTACCGATACGAAGATCGTTTTAGGTCTGATTTTCAGCAATTCCGAAACGTAAAATTGCAACTCGTAGGCTTCAGCGAGGTAAAGCGAGATTAGTTACGCCTTTACGCTTGTCAGTAATCGGTATTCCGGTATAACGGTATGTACGATTCCAATTATGGCAAAAGGGAAACGGAGAATCGTCTTTACGACACTGTTAAGGGTGGGCTGGGTCTCGCTATCTCGTCGTATATAAATCCTTTCGTTCTGTTGGAATAAGGACGATGTGTCTCGCGAGAAGGGTTCGCCAATTCATGAATTTCCCCCGAAGAATTTCTCTCTCACAATCTTGACTCATGAGCGCAATGTGTTTTCCCTCCCTTTTACGCAACGTTTCGTGTTATCTTTTCGTCGTAATTGCCTTCAGGGACTTCAGCACTCCCGTGCAAATTATCCTCGCACGACCCTTAACATTTTTTTTCCTTCGTATCTCTGATTCTAGTCGTCTTTGAATTAGTTCAGCATCTTTATCCACAATGCCACATGATGTCACGGTGAAATTGAGCTGACAATTAAATCGTTCATTATTAACTGCAACATTTTTTGTAAAATGCGGTTATCACTTTTACGTCGTCATTAACTTTTTCTGGCTTTGGTAATCATTGAACGTAGAGCCTAGTTTCCTTTCTGTTACGCAGTCAGAATGTCGAAAAAGGCTATTTTTCAAGAATTTTATCTGGAAAGACATTCTAATTTATTAACGTAAAAATTTATATACATATTTTTGTAACTATTAACTTTATTTAAAAATTTTTCTTTTTGAAAAATAATTATTATTGCAAAAGAAAACCGAAAAATTGTATCTGATTGAAATTCGTGATACAATAAGAATCGGAAAAAATTCAGCGACATTTGGCACGCTATAAACAACAATTATCAATAATAATCACCCAAAAAATTATCACCCTTTGTCTAATGATCAATGATAATTATTGATCATTATTCATCAATAATTGTATTGCCCAAAAGTCATTAACAAATTGTTTAAACAATTGTTTTAACAATTTATTAATAACTTTTAGATAATGCCAAAAAATTATCACCCTTTGTCAGGGTGGCCACTGTCAGGGAAAACCTGGAAATGTCAGGGAATTTTTTCGGGGTCAGGGAAATCAGGGAAATGTCAGGGAATTAAATAGTGAGTCAGGGAAAATTATCAAATGGAGAAAAAAAGTGTATGGGCGAATATTTTTTGTTCTGCGTATCGCTGAAAAAGTTATGGGTGGACATTTTCAACTTCAGCTTCTTCAGAAGGATCTTTTCAACTTCTGCTTCTATATCTCGTCATCTCTATTCTATTCATCATTTATTATTATCATTTATTATTATGATTATTCATTTATTTATTATTATGAATTGTTCCTTCCAAATATATAATGTAATAAACAATATCAAAGAACGAATAACAATAAACATATGCAATGTTCCTACCGTGTTACTTTCTTTTTACAAATCTGAATGGTTTGTCAGGGAAATTCTCGAAAATGTCAGGGAAAAGTCAGGGAAATGTCAGGGAATTTTTTTCGTCCGATTTAGTGGCCACCCTGTTTGTCTAATGATCAATGATAATTATTGATCATTATTAATCAATATCTATATTGCCCAAAAGTCATTAACAAATTGTATAAACAATTGTTTTAACAATTTATTAACATAAAAATTCAATATAATTATTGATGAATAATGATCAATAATTATCATTGATCATTAGACAAAGTGTGATAATTTTTTGGCCTGTATTATCGTTGTGCCAAAATTCATCTATATTATTGTCGTCTGAACAATAATACACCATTATTTATACTACGGGTTTTCGTTACTAGATAATATATTACAGGACGAGAATCGATACATATCGAATTGAGAATACACACAATGGGGAAAATAGAACTGAAGCCTATTTGAAGATCCTCGATGTGACGATAAAAAAGGATTTTTATCCTGGAATAAAAAATTGTATCAAGAGTGAAAAAAAAAATAAACAAAAGTTAAGGGGAAATATATCCTCTTTAGAGGATCATTCAAACGAACATCGTTGTTTATATGATTTTTACGATTCATAAAAAGTTTATACTTGGAGAGGATAGGAGGACAATGATTTTAATGGTTCTTTTCAGACGATGTATGACTGGTTGACGAGAAAGAAAGGTTCATTTATGGGAATAACAGCAGATCGATGCGTTTAACGATCCCCGAAGAAAAAAAAACAATCGTAATTCGTGCGATGTAATACGTAGAGTGATCAGTCTTTTGTTACACCCTTTTATTTGCGAGCAATTGAAGTATATTTGACATAAAATATTTCTTAACGACTAACAAATTTTGTAACAGGAATATTTAAGAATAAGTGCCAACTATAGTATATTACGATACTAGTGTGATGAAACTTTTTCTGACGAGTGTGAGTTTGCAGCATGAGCTGGAGGCGAATGCTGCAATAACACGAGTTGAGAAAAAGTTTCTCGCACTAGTGTCGTACGAAATTTTATTGTACGAGTGCGCAAAGTGCCAGTTTGAGCACGCGCAGCATGCGCAAAGTGACACTTTGCGCACGGAGTGCAATAAAATATAGTGTAGAAATGTGATAGGGCAACCATTAGTTGATTCTTGCCCCTGATCCGCCCTGCCTGATCCGATTTTCCTGGCAGGGCCCTGATGTGAAAACTATTGGATTGCCCTGAGTATTTATTAAAATAAAATTATTTGTATATCGGCTTTCAGTATAATAATAATAATAATAATAATAATAATAATAATAATAATAATAATAATAATAATAATAATAATAATAATAATAAATAACAATAATAGTAATAACAATAATAATAAATTAACAATCATTGCCTCGTTTATTATTATTATTATTATTATTATTATTATTATTATGATTTAATTATTATTTACTTTTATCCCGCGAGAATAACAAGCAATTGTGCGCCTGTCACAAGTTCGTTACGTAGGCAGAGGATTATTATTATTATCACGACGAACCGCATCGCGTTAGTTCCGAGACTTGGCGCGAGATGGCGCAGGACCGCAACCGTTGAACTCGCATACGGATAATGTGTTCAGTATGCTTATATAGACGAGTGCGAGCACGGATGTCAGCAGAAGTCGGTGTCGGAAGAATCCATACAAGGAGTTCCTGCCGTCTTATGTAATTGTACTTATTTATTTAATTCTCGTAGAGAATTTCCGTTCACTCGGAATCTAATATTCTCTTCGAGGATTGCCAAAAGAAAAATGTACCCTAAGAAAGGGTTGCCTCGAAATAAATAATAAGATGCATACATTGAAAAAGGAGTACCTCGTAAAAACGAATTGTTTAAAAAGCGCTTCGGTGTATGACCGTGACCGTGATCAGGGCCTTTAAGGGCATGATTCTAAAAATGTTAGGGGCCTGATCAGGATCTGCTAGGGCCGGGTCATATCGTCATAGGGGCCTGATCATGATCGCCGGATCCGAAAATGGCCAGCCAGGTGTTACATGGCTAAACAGGGCCTGTTAGGATGAGCGGATCATTTCCCTACATTAGTTAGGGAGGGCAAGTCAGGGGCAGAAGTTTTTCCCTACCAAAATTTCTACACGGGAAACTGTTTTCTCACCCTTCGTTCATTTAATCGCAGATTTACCTGATGATATTCATTTTCGCTTTCTCCTATTGTTCCTTCCTTTATTGCTTCCTTATTATTATTGTTATTATTATCAATGCTTCCTCATAGAGGAAGCTTTGCCTAAAAATTCAACATTCTTCTGGCAACTTTCTGAGTGATCCTACATTCTCTTTAGCGGATGATCTTTATTTCTGCTTCCTCGTATTGTTCCTTCATTTATTGCTTCCTTATTATTATTGTTGTTATTATTGTTGCTTCTTCGTAGAGAAAGCTTTCCCTAAGAATTCAAAATTCTTCGGGCATTTTCTAAGTGATCCTAGATTCTCATCTCCTAATCTAGTTTCATCCAAACTTGAAAGTATAAATAAATTTATGGTGAACCCATTTTCTGTTTTGCGCGAACAAAATTTGGAGAAATGTTTCTGAAATTATTTTGGTTCATGTGAAATGTCCCATACATGTGACTGTCGATCGTCGATATATGGTTGGTATATATCGTGGATTTCCAGTGTTCCTTCGTTCCCGAATTGTGGATTCTATTCAGTTCGGCTGCTCGTGTGCGATCACGCGGTCAACCGTAACGATGTAATTGGCCTCTTCTCACGTTTCTCCTTCGCAAGAGATTTTCAGGGCTTTGGCCTATGCGGGAGCCAACCAGTTCCTGTCCACACCGCAGCATTCTCTTTCAGAAATATATATATATTAGGGTGGCGCAAAAAAACCGACTATTTTTTTTTTCGAGTCTCTTGTGATGATATGTTAGTTTTTTATGTTTTAAGAACCCTCACCAAAAATGAGCTCAAAAAAATTTTTTTAAGGGCCACTCAAGATTTTTAAAATTTTCAAAAATCGTCAAAAATCGAATTTTTATTATTTTTTATTTTTTTTGCTCATTACGGTAGAATTTTATAGACGAAAAAAAAATAAGTTTCTCAAATTTTTAGCTGAAAATATTCATTTTTGAAGGTCGCTCATAATCTTTTTATATTTGTAAGTGCATTGCATTAGATGTTTTCGAGTGACCTTTAAATATTCATATTAAGATTTGATACATTTTTTTCTTTTAATTAGTAAGATAATCGATAAAAATACACCACGAGATGAATAAAAAATTAAACACAATACTGAAAATATAATTTTTTAATAACTCGATGTTTTGCAAATTACAGTAATAATACGATTGATTATTTTTTCTTTGAGTTCTCAATTTCTTTTAATTTTTTGGTGACAGGTGATTCTAGAGAGCTTTGTCGAGAGCCTAATGGCCAGAAAATAGTGAAATTCAACATAGAAATGTACTTTTTCGGGTAAAATCTGAGCGGTTTCAAACAGAAATGGATCCAATAATTTTTGCATAGCTTAATTTAAGAAAAACACACCACTATCGAGTTCTCTAGAGCTCTCTAGAATCACCTGTCATCTGGTCAAATTTCAGACCATTCGGTTCAATAATCAAGGAATGGTTGTGTCGCAAAAATTAACATACACTTTGTTTTACTGTAGCGTCGATAAAACAGATCTTTCACATGCTCGAAAGATACGACGAAAGAAAAAAAAATTAAAAGAAATTGAGAATTCAAAGAAAAAATAATCAATCGTATTATTACTGTAATTTGCAAAACATCGAGTTATTAAAAAATTATATTTTCAGTATTGTGCTTAATTTTTTATTCATCTCGTGGTGTATTTTTATTGATTATCTTACTAATGGAAAGAAAAAAATTTATCAAATCTTAATATGAATATTTAAAGTTCACTGGAAAACATCTAATGTAATGCACTTACAAATATAAAAAAATTATGAGTGGCCTTTAAAAATGAATATTTTGAGCTAAAAATTTGAGAAACTTTTTTTTTCGTCTATAAAATTCTACCGTAATGAGCAAGAAAAATAAAAAATAATAAAAATTCGATTTTTGGCGATTTTTGAAAATTTTAAAAATCTTGAGTGACTTTTGAAAAATTTTTTTTTGAGCTTATTTTTGGTGAGGGTTCTTAAAACATAAAAAACTAACATATCATCACAAGAGACTCGAAAAAAAATAGTCGGTTTTTTTGCGCCACCCTAATATATATATATATATATCCTTTGAAATGTCTATCGTTCTATCGGATTATCCAAACGACTGGCGAATATTGGTAGGTGTCGCATTGGCCTCGTACGATTCACGCGGCTCCTCTCTGATGTTTCGTTTTTTTTTTGACAAACTGCTTCACGAAATCGTCATAACAATGCTCCTGAATCAGTGCCTGAGAAAATGTCATCGGTAATTAAAGAGAAAACCCAAATTAAAGGGGAGGCCTCTATTCTACACATGACACATTCTACACAAAAGTTTCTACATAAATTATTCTACACAAGCAAAGTGGCCAGAAATGTTAGTCTACACAAGAGAAGTTGCAAGAAATATTATTCTACACACAATTATTCTACACCGTTTTCCACCCACATTTTTCTACACGAGCGAAGTGGCAAAGAATATTATTCTACACAAAATTATTCTACACCTGTTTCTACACACATTGTTCTGCACAAGAGAAGTGGCAACGGATATTCAGGAGGCCTTCATTCTGCACATTATTATTCTACACATGACACTTTCTACACAAAAGTTCCTACACACATCATTTTACACAAGAAAAGGTGGCAGGAAAAAATGTTCTATTTTACACATTATTTTCCTACACATTACAGCCTTTAGTAAAATGTACTACTGGAACGGATAATCACGCTGCAGAGTTTCTGTGGTTTTTTGGGTTGGATAAAAAACGTCGCAAGCAAAGTTTTGCTACAGGCTGTAATGTGTAGAATAAAGGCCTCCTGAGCACTGTCCGCCTGTGTAGAATAACGCGGTTTAGAATAATTTTTGTGTAGAATAATATCCTCTGATACTTCTCTTGTGTAGAATAATGTGTGTAGAATAATATTCCTTGCCACTTCTCTTATGTAGAATAATGCGTGTAGAAACCGGTGTAGAATAATATCCCTTTCGCCACTTCTCTTGTATGGAATAACATTCTTTCCCACTTTTCGTGTATAGAATAAAAATGTGTAGAATAGAGGCCTCCCCGAATCAAAACATGTAAAAGAACCTTTTTTGCAATTATTTGTACTGGCTCTGATAACACGAATATTTTCAAAAGCTTCGGGGTTTTTTTGCATAGTATACAGCTTGGAGACCTCAGACCTTCCCACCAGAAGGAACTGAAAAATTATAAGTATGAAGGCAATGAGATCTATTGAAAAAGCTTTGATCCTGTATATTGATTACATCTTGGATTTTCTCAATTCCACCATTTTTAGGTCACGATCACGATGAATTAGATTCAGCCGTCAAAATAAACCTCACACACTGGGTTTTTCCAAAATTTGTAACTTCAATCTTTAAAAGCGTTCGAAAATGATCTTTATTGCACTCCGTGCGCAAAGTGCCACTTTGCGCACGCTGCGCGTGCTCAAACTGGCACTTTACGCACTCGTACAATAAAATTTCGTACGATACTATTATGTCGAATTTTCTACATTGATGAGATAGTAGCGAAAATAATCGTAAAGCCTTCATTTTTCTGGGGTGTTAGTTTTGTTGAGGAGAAGTAGCAGAATATCAGAGGAATTCATGCAACTCAATAAAAAAATAAAGCATTATTTTCAAGATTCTTATTATATTATACCATATTCTTATATAAATATTAACCTCGTATTTGTAGTCCTCATGTGGGCAGTAAAAATTTCAAGTTGTACGCTTCGTGAAAAATGTTCGTAAAGGTCGTTATCACGAGTATTCACTGAGAAAAAAGAGGTCGTTGACGAGATGTGTTATGGTAATATCTGTATACAACCCAAGCCCATCCCATAGGGTGGGAAAAAATGGACGATGAGGATGGAAAAAACGTCAGTACGAGACCCAAAAACAAGTCTGAAATGAAATGACCGAGATATACAGAGATAGAGCTTTTTTTGCGGTTTTGGACTGACCAGACTGTCTAGGAGCTGCTTTAAGGGTTTATACGTAGTCAGGAGATCGAAAAAGACGATGTTTTCAGATTTTTTTTCTGGAAAGACATTTTAATTTATTAACGTTAAAATTTATATTCATATTTTTGTAACCGTTAACTTTATTTTGAAAATTTTATTGTTTATAAATAATGATTCGTGAAGCCGCTGTAGCTTCAAAGACTGCTTCACAGCATCGCTTGTATGGAAGACCTGCAAAAAGGTAAAAAAAAGGGGGAAAGGAAAAGGGAGCAAATTTCGATGAAGATACACTTCCGTCGAAAAGTTTCCGGACAAAAATTTAAAAAATGTCTGGAACTTTTTTTATGCCATTTCGCCGGAAGTCAACGTAAACTAATTAAACAAACGGCATTGTAAAGCGGAAAAATTCAGCTTCATTTCCTGTTTTTAAAAATTATTTTTACAATTTGTTTTTAGACTTGGACTCTATTTGGAAAACAACCGTTTTTCACCTTTTTTCTCTCTCTTCAGGTGCACCCATCTTCTAGACGAATTTTTTTAAATACATTTTTACGATTGGATTCATAAAGGGGAAAGTTTGAGCTTCTATTTCCTTTTTTGGAAAACTTAGAGCGATTTTTTTCCAAAGTTATTCTGTTTTTTATTTTAAAAAATTGGAAATTTGAAAAATTCCGCATGACACGAAAACAAAGAGGATTCATGGAAAACTTCAAGAAAGCAAAAAGTTGCGTCTGTTTTCATTGAGTTTGGAGGAATTTTTTCAGTTTTTTTTTTTCATATTCTGGGTCGGAGCTCAGATCATTCAATGACCATAACTCGAGAACTATGGGATTATTGATAAAATTTCAAGAGGGGAAAATACTTTATTTCACCATTTTCAACAAATTGGAATTTGTTTCCAAATTTTTTTCTAGCTTCAACATGGGAAAAAAATGTGGGAAAAAAAAATCTGAAAAAATTCCTCTGAACTCAACAAAAACAGACGAAACATTTTTTGTCTTGAAGTTTTTCATGAATCCTCATTGTTTTCGCGTTATACGCGATTTTTCAAATTTCCTCTTTTTTCACAAAAAAACAGAATAACTTTGGAAAAAAAATCGCTCAAAGTTTAAAAAAAACGGAAATCGAAGCTGAAACTTTCCCCTTTATGAATCTAATCGTAAAAATGTATTTAAAAAATTTTTTCTGGAAGATGGGTGCACCTGAAGAGAGGGGGGAAAAGGCGAAAAACAGTTGTTTTCAAAATAAAGTCCAAATCTAAAAACAAATTGTAAAAAAAATCTAAAAAATAGTAAATGAAGCCAAATTCTTCCCCTGTAAAATGCCGTTTGTTTAATTTGTTTACGTTGACTTCCGGCGAAATGACGAAAAAAACGTTCAAGAACTTTTTTGAAGTTTTTGTATATCGAGAAAAAGTTTCAAAAATCTCTCGATAAAACGAAAAACGGGGCGTAAAATTGTTTCTTCTTTTTATCCTAAACGCGTCCTGGTCGTCCTGGACTTACAAGAAAATTCGCGACCTCTGGGTCCAAATGAATTCTGGTATTCTGAAGAATCAGTCGTACTTTCATGTACCTTTATACATTCAAATAGCTCCGAATGGAAATGTTTCCATTCGGCAACATTCCCATTCAACCTTGTCCGGTCTGGTTTGCATGCAAACTAGTGTACGAGAGTTGGCCGGAATATCGAAAGAGAATAGGAGAAAGGAAAAAAATGTGCCCTCGTCATTCCCCTTTTTCACTTGTACTAATTGTACCTTGTGCCTGCAGTATTTATCTAAACTCGACGGCAAGACATGCATGCATGCGATCGTGAACTCCACAATTCACTATTTATTTAACGGTTATCATTTCTGTAAACAATCTTGATTAATCGTTTATAATCAACGTCGAATCCTGAACTTTCAATCGAAGTTTGGAAAAAGAGGCTGGAGAAAAAAGGCTGATCGGATATTTCAGAGCTGGTACCATCTGATACTTCAAAATTTCATGGATTCAATTTCAATTACCATTCGGACATTTCAGAACATCCTGATCCTTATCTAAGAATTTGGTGTCTTAAGACTCATTGTTACCACTTTATTATAGTACACTAGTGGAAAAAATTAAGGGGTCTACCCTAATTAGACACGCAAAAAAATGCCTATTTTCACGATTTTTTTTCATTGTTTTAAATTAGAAATATTAATATGACAAGTATGAGGCTTGATAAATATAACCTTGAAATGCATGAAAAAAAATTTTTTTAATTTATTTTTCGGTTTTTTATTATATGAAAATGCAGGCCAAAAAAATATCCAAAAAAAAGATGAGTGCGCCCTGTTGACGGAATCTCCGGAGTGGATTATCTAAAAAAAATAAATAAAAAAGGTTTTAGATTCAGTAAGGTCATGACTATGTCGCATATCATACGATTTTTGATTTTTTTAAAATTGGCAAAATGGCGGCCATATATCGGAAAGTAACGAAAAATAACCTTTTTTTTATCAGTTTTTTTAAAATTTAAACCAAGTTAAACTCAAAATTTCAAAAATCGTATGATATGCGACATAGCTGTCGACATAAACAATATGTGGTAAAAATTTGGTAAGGATTGATGCAGTAGTTTCCGAGATTTTTTCAACAAGCCGTACAAAAATGTCATTTCGAGAAAAACGCGATCAAAGTTTTTTTTAACGAAAAAACGTGAAAATTTCTTACCTACGCTTAATCAGCGATGCCTGCACCGTACATTATGCCTTCAGTTTGTTCATAATGTACCGTCTATACTTTCGAAAAATGGAATTAAAAAAAATCGATTTTTTGAAAATTGCTATTAGGGTAGACCCCTTAAAGGATCAACAAAATTTCCCTGCAAATTTTTAGTAGTTTTTAACAATGCTGTATCTCAGTGGAAAATGGTCGTATCGAGGTCTAAAAAAAGCATTTTGAAGCTTCAAGTTTCTATAGTTTTCTGATCTTTCAGCAAAAAAATTTGCGGAGCTACAGGTTTCATGCAATCCTGAGAAATACCGAGAAAAAAAAATGTGGCAAATTTGTATCACTTTTTTTTGTGCTGTAAATGACTTGAAACAAAATTTTCTAGCTAAACCATTACATGGACTTAGATTTTCACCTTAAATTCTAAAAAGCATCTATATTATAATTCTAAAAATCTAAGTCCTAAGTCAATAAAATGTAATACAAAACTGCAATAATTTATTCGTCTATATTTTTCCATTCCTAAAATTGCAATCAAAGTTTTGTCCATTACACATTACATTGCAATGGGTAATGGAAATTTTTTCTATTACACACTACATTGTAATAGGCAGGGTTGCAAATAATGCATTACTTTTTTTTAATGCAATTGCATTTTCATTAACCATTAACCATTCAATTTTAATTGTTAATGAAAATGCAAATGCATTAAAAAAAGTAATGCATTATTTGCAACCCTGATATGTACTATGTAAGATTCTCTTCCAAAAATTCAGCGTCCATCGTACTAAACTTCCGAAAAATTGGTAATAAGGGTTGGGATGGGTTGAGACGTTCACCTCGAGTATGGGTATTTTTCGTATCGGTTTTAGTGCAGAACTCTTCTGTCAACATCACGTTGCGTGTTCGAGGTAACACTTCAAGGTCCGCTGCCCCGGATTCCATCGAGTACTTTTCCACTTATGTGCGACTTTTTGAGGGCACTACTATGCACATAGACTAGAAAAAAATGAGGTACAATAAATCGATTGTCAGTATTAGTAATGCTTTCGAAAAGGGAAAATGGTAAATAAATTTGAATCGATAGACTGTAGTTACAAACACTCTGAATCGTGATTTAACTGTCACTAGGAAAAAATCCATGTTGGATCAATTCCGTGTCACAAAAATAGAAGCATTATTACTTTTGCAGCACATAATGATAAAAAAATGCAGGAGTTTACATTTAAAACTTTCGTATCTGCATGAAAACACCTTTCATTTTACCGTTGATGACCGTTGAAGCGGTGAATCGCAGTCGCCGTGACGCGATCGTACAATTATACACTCTTTACTTGAAGTGGTATCGAAGTCCAAGACACACTACGGGAGGAAGCAAGAGGAACCCCTGGTCTCTGGTCTCTCGCCGACTCTGAACTGGGGTCGTGGGTACATGGCGCTGAGGTAAACTTTATTGATTTTATAGTATCGCGGCTGAAAAATATCCGTCATGATCATACGCTAGTCATGTAAAAAGCGGCGGAGCGGGGAATCTCAATTACATGAGAAAAGCCGCGTATGGCGTTTACAGGTGGACAGACGTCTAAATTGCCCGTCAGAACTCTGTGTGAGGGAAATACTTTTTTTACCGCTTATGTTTTAACTCTTTGTCATTTTACGGTATTAAAAACCGCGGATAGTGGAAAATAACAAAGAGTTAAAACATAAGCGACAAAAAAGTATTTTCCTGACACAGAGGTCTGACGAGCAATTTAGACGTCTATTCATCTGTCAACACCATTCGAAGTTTTTTCTATGTAATTGACACTCCCTACTCCGACGTTTTTTACAATAACGCCTACCAAAGGTAAGGCGAGATACGCTTCCACCCTATCGTGAAAGCGTCAGTCAGCAATAATAGACCGGCGTATAACCATGACGGATATTTTTCGGTCACGATACTATAAAATCAACAAATATTACCTCAGCGCCATAGGCCTATGGCCATATCAGAGTCGGCGCGGGAGGTTCGTCTTGCTTCCTCTCGCAGTGTGTCTTGGACTTAACCTGATACCACCTCAGGTAACGAGAGTACAACTGTACGATTGCGCCACAGTGTTTGCGATTCACTGGTTTGAAACTTTTTCGTGTAAAAACGACATTTCCGATTTTATTGTTGGAACCTTCAGATTATCGCGATTGTGAAGTGCTGGGACGAACCGGAAGTTATCGCCGATTTGACACCGGTTTCTTTAGTGACTATTGCTTTTGTAATTAGACTCATAGGCATGATCGTCAATTCAGACAAAGTTTGTTCAATCTTTGTGATAAATCAAGGAAAATCTAAAAATAAATTGATGAATTTAAAGAAAGCATATGACATGCAGATACTTCAAATTTTTCAACGTATTGAAATCAGTTGGATATCAATGACTGAACAACGAGCGATCCATATACTCCGCAACTATGCAGAAGTGGGGAGACGATTAACGATTGCTTATTTAGGTAAAAACAGACGGTATTTCTTCAATTTCGACGATAGTAATGTCAACTTTGAATATTCTGAAAGATTGCAAAGCAATGGATTATAACAATTGAAAAACATTTTCCCAATGCAATCTGTTGCAACCGATTTGGATACCTTTAACCTGTACAATTTTGTCTCGCAATTCATTCCCAATAGTTAAAATTAAAGAACACATAATTAAAGTCTGCTCTTGTACTACAACTGAAAAAAGTATGACAAGCTTTAAGTTTCTTCATAAGAATAGGCTTAGAGTCAGACGCATCAAGATCGTTTGTGCGTCCACATGAACATTCGCAACACTAACATTTTCTCCACTATCGAAAGAATATCCTACTCTGCTAACGAAATACATCAGGCATTGCAAAATATTATTTTACACCAAACTTATTATCGTTTATCGACATAATTGAGTGAAATTATTTTTCTCCCTACTTTCCTCATTGCCGATTGGCAATCGGCATTAATGCAAAATGAATTATCTTGAATCCCCGAATTGATCTGAAATTATGGATGATGATGATGATGATAGTTCAAGATGATTTTTTTTTATGTAAGTACAATCTGTTAAAGATATAATGATAGTGCAACTTTCCATTTCAGTTGGTACACACTTCGTCGTGCTGCTATTTTTGGGTAAACCATTCGTACCCAGAATTCTGAAACTAATGAAGCCTACCAATGAAACACTACCAAAAATGTTGCCATTTCCGTTTGATTATTACGGCTTCAACGTTGATACTTATTACTACTATTTACTCACCTTTATGAGCATAGGCATCATTAATTACATGGTCGTAATCGCTGCTGCAGATACAATGTTTTTGATACATATTCAACACGCTTGCGGACTATTTGCAGTAGTCGGGTAATTAAGAACCGGGATGAGTTAAATCGATACTCCAGTTGAGAGTGTTGGTAATTCAAGACCCTTACAGGCATCGGCTGCAACGCATGGGCAATAATATAACCGAAGAATACTTGAAATATTCTCACCCTAAGTTGGATCCTGCGTTTCGATACTTGACTGCTTGCATCGAAAAGCACAGAGATGCAATCGAGTGAGTTATATCTATTTATTTTTAGCAATTTCTGATTGTTCAATGAATGAAAATTAACGCAGATTCAGCAAACTTCTCGAAACATCCTACCGTTGGTCTATATTTATTAGCGTTGGAACAGGCATGCTGACGATAAGTTACGCCGGCGTTCAGGTGTAATTATTCGCTTATAGTTTTTCTCGATGATGAAATATTGCATCTGTTCTTTTTCTTTCTTTTTACTATTCAGACTGTATTGATGATGGAGATTAATCCGAAAGCGTCAGTGCGGCACGTGGCATTCGAGATTGGCATTCTTATTGTTATTTTTTGTTGTTTTTTTGTCGCTCAAAGGCTGTTGGATCATAGTCAACAAATTGGTGAATACCTGTATGTGTATGAGCTATTGGTTGTTAATGTCCAATAAAAGAGAAAGGGAAGGATCAAAATTGGGGAGTGGTTTTCAGATGTCAAGCTGAATGGTACAAAACATCGTTAGCCACTCAAAAACTGTTAAATCTGGTAATAATGAGGGCTCATGCACCTTGTCAGTTGACGGCAGGTACATTCATGGTGATGTCATTGGAGAACTTCACTTTGGTAAGTGGCATGCGTTTCCTTCGTAACAATGCAAGACACGTTAATCTCAGACTCATTCAAGTGAGTAAGAACAAAAAAATTTGTTTCTGTTAATCAAGGTCCTTAAGGCATCCTTGTCTTACTTTACGGTCATACGATCGACGCAGTGAATTGCTAGATCGGTAATTCTATTTATTCCAGCTGGTAACTAGGCATTAATGCACCGTGATTAGTCACTTGAAGTGATTAGTAAATGATGCACATTTAATAGTTATGTTCGGCTTAACTATGTATAAATCAGAAAAAAATCGGAGGCTCAATATTTTAAAGATTAAATATATCGATAGTTTGACCTGAAATTCTTCATAGTTATGTACTGAAATCTTTCTTTCTCTCTGGGTGTCACAAAGAAAAATCTTCGTGACGCACAATCCGTCATCGTCGACGGCGGAAATTGTAACGGAACCCAGGCCCGACATAGATTTCGAGGGAGAGAAATCTTTGTACCAAAAAGCATAGTTTGAGATCTATAAATCTTCGTCAATGTTGGGGACTGTTTTTTTTCTCACACACGAGAAAATGCCTGGAGAGAACATAACGAAACGAAGATCACGCGTGAATTGAAAATCGATGATGTGGCTTTTTATTCCCTAATTCATTGGTTTTTAATATGGAAATGCAGAACTTATTGCAAAATAAGTCAATATGAAATGTCTGAAGATTAAAATTTTCAAAAATCGCAATTATTATTAAATCTTTGGTTACCTGTGGAAATGTTAATTTTCAGCTCGTCTTTTGCACGTGACTCTTCAATTTTTTAAATAAAAATATCACAATGAGTAGAGTATGATTTGATATCATAGATGCCTGATTACTATTACTAATACTTACTAGTTATTATTACTATAATACTTACTAATACTTATTACTAATAATTATTACTAATACTTACTCGTGTGGCATTCATGAAAATGTTGCGAGGTTCATTTTGGCTTTTTCGTGCTTTTTGACGTGAATATACGTCTGTAAATTTGGGGGGCTAACTCAGAAAACTGATGATAACAAAATCGGGGGATACAGTTTGGGATTATAGCTATATATCCATCATCTACATCCAAAATACAATTACATCACTCGAAAGCTAAAGGATCAAAGAATTTGTTATGTTGAGTTAGGACCGTGATGCATCGCGCGCGGTGGAGGGGGAAGTGCCGCCATTTTGAGGTAGGGGCGATAGCCCCTACCACAATTGAAGATTGGTAAAAAATTTGAAGTAAATCGGTTGGGTAGAACTTGAGATATCATGTCAACTGTGTTGAGAAAAGAAGTTTTGAGAATAATGTTTATAATCCGATTCTCTCCGACGTGACGGGCGTAGTTGATGCGTCAATAAAATAGCTGTAACTCCGTAAATAATTGAAATTCAAGAAATTCCTTTCGAGGATAAATTATTAAAGGTCTAAACTTCAAAAATATGAAAAATATGATTTTTTCAAAATTCTAAACCCCCTTAAAGCTATTGATTTAAATTTTATTCTATTAATACTAAACCTAAGACTATTAATATTTACTATTTATTAAACTATTTATGTTACTATTAATAAACCTCGTGTGGCATTCATGAAAATTTTGCGAGTTTCATTTGTTGCCTTTTCATGTACCTTCTCGTTTCCTCCTATTAAAATATTACTATCTCATTAGAAGAATTAGGCCTATAGGTTCAATATATAATCTCAATTGCCTGGAAATTTGAGAGGAAAATAAAATCATAATTTAGTTCACGAAACGGAGAAGGAACAAAAGTCGTCTGACTATTCGCGTCTGTTTCTACTTGGAGCAGTCCGACCCCATAAAACGATAATGTGACGGAAGCGAGATTCGATGAATCTCTGTTGTTCCCCAGAGACTTTACTGATAAGATGACAAAAAAAGTGCCCTCGATCTCGAGACCACTCGAAAAGGAAACGGAGAAAATCTCATCTCGTAATGTCCCAATCGATGAATCAAACGCGCGTTGGGTGTCGTGTACGTTTTCGCGAAGACAAAGCTTCACACGGAGGGTCGTTCGATACGTCAATCCAAGGATAAGGTCATTCAATCACATAGTGTGATGCCAATCGCTTTTCATTTCTATCCTCGTGAAAAATAAAATCGCAATTCTTCAAGAATATATATCTTTGAAATGTCTTTGTGCAATATTGCCGCCGTAAAGGAAGCACACATTGTTCGCTCTTGAATATAGAAGACAACCCGTAGTAAAAAACTCCATTGAATCGCCAATGGCAACCAATGGTCCTCATACGACTCCATTGGACAATGAATGGGGACCCATTGAGATTTCCGCATTTTTCAATGGCGTATAGGAACGACCATTGATCAGTGAATGGATATCCATTGAAAAGTCACCATTGCCCAAAGACGTCCATTGAACAACAAATGCGGATGAACCGAATGATCACCATTGCTCAATGATGCCCATTGGAAAGCAAATGCTGATGAACGAAATGATCAGCTTTACCCAATGATGTCCATTGGGAAGTAAATGCGGATGAACTGAATGATCACCATTACCCAAAGATGTCCATTGGAAACCGCGTCGCGTTAGTTCCGAGACTTGGCGCGAGATGTCGCAGGACGGCAACCCGCTGAACTCCCATACGGATTATGCGAAGAGTATGCTTATCTAGACGAGTGTGAGCACGGAATATTAGCAGAAGTCGGTGTCCAAAAAATCCATGCAAGGAGTTCTTGCCGACTGATGCCCATGGGATAATCCCTATTCCGTTTGAAATGGGGAAGTCAATCCTCATTGGAAAATCCCTATTCGATTTCAAATGGGGAATTCAATGGCGAAAATGTCCTTGGGCAATTCAGCATTCATCTCCATTGGTTATTTTGGCAATGGGGAATAAATAGCGATTTTTCAATGGTGACGAATGGAGTTTTTTACTATATGAAAGAATCTTCATTGATGATCACCATTCATTCCCCATTGCCTACAAAAACCAATGGAGATGAATGCCGAATTGCCTATGGGGATTTTCTTCATTGAATCCCCATAGGATAAGCCCCATTCTGTTTCAAATGGGGAAGTCAATCCTCATTGGAAAATCCTCCATCGATTTCAAATGGGGAATTCAATGGCGAAAATCCCCTTAGGCAATTCGGCATTCATCTCCGTTGGTTATTTTGGCAATGGGGAATGAATGGGGATTTTTCAATGGCGACGAATGGAGTTTTTTACTACGGGAAAAAGGGCGAAGAAGCTGAAAAAGCTGTTGAGCCTACGATGAACAATTTTGCATACGTTCAGTGTGTGAGATTTTTTCAACCTCATTTTGTCAAGTTTTATCTCAAATAAATTGAGGGGGAACGCCTTAATAAATTAAGGGGGGACACTGTGACGGGTAAAAAAAATCGATTGCTGTATCGCTGCCACCACTGTTTTTTTATACGTCATTACGTTCATGGTATAACAACTTTGTCAAAAATTAATATTTTTCAACAAAAATTTGTATGAATATAGTTGGATGTGTACTTGATAAATTGCTGCTTGTTTGATCGTCAATTAATCATCCATACTTACAAAAAAAATTCCCTAAAATCGGCTATTTTTAGCCCCGTCACAGTGGCGTTGCCCCTTAATAAGCTTATTCAATAAGAATTTAGCCTAAGATTTTGAGTTTAAATCACGATACATGGATAGCGAAACTCTCCTTCTTTTACTGTAGGCATACGTGATAAAGGTTAAGGGCAATTTTTCATCATTGTTTTCATTATTAATATAATTTTTTTTTGTTTTCACACAACAGAAGGTTTCTTTTATAGACATTGTCTTTTTTTCGAGCAGATTTTTAAAAGGTGCCTACAAGTGCATTATAATTACAATTTTACACTTACAATTTTACATATAAGCTGTGCAGCTTTTTTACCGCAGCTTTTTAAAATACTTTTGCAACTTTTGAAAAAATTCTCAAAAGAATTCCTACATATCTTGAGTTACTCAACATTTTTTGGAAAAAACGGTGATCTTTGAACTTTAACTTTCTAAAATTTTGTGATATCTGAGTAAAATTTTTGTCCACAAAATTGGAAGAATAGAGGTATTGTCTTGTGCCTGAATTATTGAAGATCAAATTTGGGAATCTTCCGAATTTCTTAAAAGAGAGCCGAACCCTTCAAATTTGGCAATGCCGAGGAGAAAATTTGTATAGATAGTTTGAAAAATAATTAAAATGTATGTTTAATGTTTTTTTATTCCTTTTACTATTTTTAAACATCAGCAATTTGTGAATGACGAAAGAAATTTATAAGACAACCAATTAGGAAGCAATATAAAAATTGTTCATACCAAATATTTCATATAATGCGAATTCTTTCTTATTATCAGTGCGGATATTTTCTAGCTCAGCTGCTTTGCGTCGATGTCGAAGAAAATTTATCGCTTATTTGAGCATTCCGATTGTTGAACGATCGGATTAAATTAGGTTTACGATGAAATTTGCGGTTCGATGCTCGACAGAATTCTGACAATGGTGAAACAAGGGAATCTGAAACGTGGCACGAAAATCCTCTTAATGCACGTGCACACAATAACGCGACGATAATACACTGATTTGATCGATTGTCTCGCCGTGGCGGCCTTTTCAATGAAATACCCGAGTTAATCAACGAGCTCGAAACACTGTGCCTGCATATCAGCGGCACAAATGGTACATAATGTTAAATCAGACTCCATCGGGCAAACCAGGATCGTATGGAATCAAAAAATCATTTAAGGTAAATGTCCCAATATCCGATAATCTAAGAGGTGACGAAAAAGTTGACTTGTTTTTCGCGTTCAAAAATAAACTATTTTCTATAACAACTATGGCTATTGGAAAGCTTGAAGCCTCTCGTTTCCAAAAAATAGGCTATAGTTGTTGCTACAATTAGTTGTTTATTCATAATAACCAAAAATACTGAGAAATGTAAATGTACCAGTACCCGACCACCCGTTTTTCTATATGACCCAATATCCTACCACACATTATGACCCTATAACCGACCACTCATCTCTATGGTGGGGGGAAGGGAGGGGGTGAATTGAGAAAAATGCGTCGCTGCTCGGAGAATGTGTCACCGAAATTTTGAGGTTATGCACGAATAATATACACCCCCGCTCAAAAGTTTGGATACACCTGTCGATATTTTTTGCCGCACTAAAAGTTGCATAACTCCGCCAAAAAAAAAGATAATCAAATTTTTAAAAAAGCGTTTTGAAGGGGAGGAAATCAGCTTCATTTCCCCTTTTTAAAAGATTTTTTACGGTTTTTTTTCGACCCGGTATGAATTTTTGAACGTGACCGTTTTTTGGCTTTTTTTTCGACCATCGCGAAATGGGCGCACAGCTTAAGGGCATTTTTTTCGGCTTTTTCATCTGCGGGACATTTAAAAGGATACGCAAACACTTCATTTTTGTCCTTAAAATATTTTCGTACGATTTTTTCTTGCAAAGTTATTTCACGTTTGGCTAAAAAAGACAATTTTTGAAAGATGCAACGTAACTCGAAAACTATAGAGTTTGAAAGAAAATGTCAAGTACAAAAAAAGTAGCGGAGATATACGCGGAAACGTCTGGGATTATTTCAGAATTCTCCTATAAAATTTTTTTTTCTACTATTTTTGCTCGAAACTCGAAATCGTGTCTGATTGAAATTTCCGTACTTGGTGATACAATAAAAATCTGAAAAAATTCAGCAATATTTGGTATGCTATAGACAACAATTATTAATAATAATACTGCCCGAAAGTTATTGATAAATTGTTTAAATAATTTCTTAGTGACTTTTGGCCAATATTATTATATTGATCAACAATAATCAATAATTAATATTGATCATTATCGTTCATAGCATGTCAAAAGTTGCTGAATTTTTTCAGATTTTTTTCAACATTTTTTCAACATGTTTTTTAGAAAAAGCTCGAAGACGTATAATAACATGTAATAATTAATAATTAATAAAGTTGACCCAAAAATATGTGTAGGACTCGACTGCTGTATTTTGATCATTGTGTAGAATATTTTGTGTAGGATGACAGCCTAAGTTATAAGATTTAATTGTGTAGAAAAATATGCGTAGGACGCGACTGCTGTGTTTTTATAATTGTGTAGGAAACTATGTGTAGGACGACGGCCTCTATTCAAAAAAATAATTTTGTAGGAAAATATGTGTAGGATTATAATTTTGATTTTAATAATTGTGTAGGATGTCAAGGGAGGTCATTAATTTTGTGCAGGATAATAAATGCTGGTCAAAAATTTGTAAAGGATATTTTGTGTAGGATTGATCCCCCTCCTCCTGAAAACCAGCTCCCAACGACTGAATTTTACCAATTTTTCGATGAAAATTTTATAAGATATTCTTTGAATGTTGCTCTTTTATATGCTTCAAATTTCGAAGAAAATAATTTATTGATTATATATTTAAAAAATAGACAAAACATACTTTTTTAAATCTTCAAAACCCATGTGACCTATTAAATCCTTTAAATTTTTATTGAAAATATCAAGCTTTTAAAGTTTTTCGAAACTTCGTAAAAAAACAGCGGTGTTTTTTTCCAACTGTGATGAAATATTCAGAGTTAGGGGGATAAAAAAAAACCCCTCATTATAAATATACTACTAACAAAAAACATGATTTCATTCTGTTATCCACGAGCTCCATTATTAAAAAGCATCGAGTCTTCCTGTATCATGCGCCAAAATGTGACATTAAAAAATCGCTTTCAATTCGCAAAAAAAAAAATTTGTTTACGAAATCGTCCGTTCGCGAGAATTACCGAACACGCCCTGGCATTTATCGATTTCATATCAAGATAAGACTGTGGGGTGTGTTAACCGAAGAAAAAAATTATTTGTTCAGGTCACCAGGTTCATAATTTTCACACAAAAAAAAAGTATCCCCGATCGACGAGAAAACGCCACTCCCTTACAATTTTTTCGCTCTCATCACCATTTATCGTCAGACTATCTTGTGCATTCAGCAAACATTTTTATGTTCGATATTTCGTTATACGACGTTTCCCATTGTGTTTTACCTCCTCTAGGAGAGCTCTTTTTTTCGATTTTTTTTATTCGGTGCAATCTCCAAGAGTGTTGGCACTGTCGACGTGCAGGGTTGACATAAAAATGCTCGGCACGTCGTGCCCAGTCACTATAGCACAGTCTTTTTTCCTCCGGTACGTGTAACGCGAGATGAGACGACGAACAAACGTCAACGGTGTGACTGGTCGACGTCACAGGCCAGAAACTTTCAGGAAATGAGTCTTCCTCCAGTCGCGGAATCGTCCCGCGCACAATGTCCCGTGTAGAAATTTTGGCAGGGAAAAACTTCTGCCCCTGACTTGCCCTCCCAAACTAATGTAGGGAAATGATCCGCTCATCCTAACAGGCCCTGTTATGCCATGTAACACCTGGCTGGCCATTTTCGGATCCGGCGGTCATGATCAGGCCCCTATGACGATATGATCCGGCCCTAGCAGATCCTGATCAGGCCCCTAAGATTTTTAGAATCATACCCTTAAAGGCCCTGATCACGGCCATGAAGTTACCGATCATACACCGAAGCGCTTTTTGAACAGTTCGTTTTTACGAGGTACTCCTTTTTCAATGTATGCATCTTATTATTTATTTCGAGGCAACCCTTTCTTAGGGTACACTTTTCTTTTGGCAATCCTCGAAGAGAATATTAGATTCCGAGTGAACGGAAATTCTCTACGAGAATTAAATAAATAAGTACAATTACATAAGACGGCAGGAACTCCTTGTATGGATTCTTCCGACACCGACTTCTGCTAACATCCGTGCTCGCACCCTTCTATATAAGCATACTGAACACATTATCCGTATGGGAGTTCAACGGTTGCGGTCCTGCGACATCTCGCGCCAAGTCTCGGAACTAACGCGATGCGGTTCGTGGTGATAATAATAATAATCCTCTGCTTACGTAACGAACTTGTGACAGGCGCACAATTGCTTGTTATTCTCGAGGAATAAAAGTGATAATGTAAATAATAATTAAATAATAATAATAATAATAATAAAAGAGGCAATGATTGTTAATTTATTATTATTGTTATTGCTATTATTGTTATTGATTATCATTATTATTATTATTATCATTATTATTATTATTATACCACTGAAAGCCGATAACAAATAATTTTATTTTAATAAATACTTAGGGGAATCCAATAGTTTTCACATCAGAGCCCTGCCAGGGTAATAAGACAAAAATATGTTCGGCTTAAAAGTGTAAAAATAACATCGTCGGAAACTGTTCATATTCTGATCATGCAGGGCACTGGTAATAAGTGATTATTTCAATGTAATAACTAGGGACCAGGTCGTTAAGTTCCATGTCAGGGCCTTGCCAGGAAAATCGGATCAGGCAGGGCGGATCAGGGGCAAGAATTAACTAATGGTTGCTCTATTACATTTCTACACGGGGTGTCTCATATACACAAACGTGAAGGCGAATCCTTGCAGTGTGAAGGCTTTTTTGAGGTTTTAAAGTAAAAACCTTCATTCCGAGACGATCGTTAATCAGTCAATAAATTAAACGTCGCGAAGAGGACGCTGAGAAGCGTACGGGTTCGAATGAAAGTCATTGCACGAGAGATGTTTTTCAATTCTTGAGTGAGTCTCAGGAGCTCCAGGACACTGATTAATGATCCTGGTCTTTGCCCCATTTTAACGAGAATTCACTCACACAAGCGGCTAACAAAAGTTAGCCTTATTCATTAACCAACATTGTAAACCTAAAACAAAAACTTCAGTTTCGGATGAGTTTGAAAAATTCATTATCCTCCGATAAAATACGATTTTTGCAGTCTATTAGGCGAAGTTTTTGTATAAAGAAAAGATTTTACATACAGTTGACACATTTACATCGCTTACAGTTATAACTCTACCGACAGAGGTTGATGAATCTCTGAGATGTAAGTGATTTAATGGAGATCAACAAAAGCTGATCAAGCTCTGGGAAATATTAAGGGGTTACATGAGTCTTGAAGTTTAAAAACATATTTTCTTTTTTTTTTATATAATAAAGATATTATTTTATTCGAGATTTTAAGCGTATGAAAGAACAACATTAAAAATATATTTTTTAAATTTTTATTAAAAAATTTAAGCAATTTAAAAAATAAAGATTTCAGCAAGCAGTTTGAAAAATAAAAAGCGATTATTCGTAAATATTATCATCGTTTGATGGAGATGGATCTCGAAGAATTGTGAATAAATTGTTTTATAATTTTTTGAATCAATGACTATCGATTTTATTGACGAAATTCTCGGAAAACCTAAAGTCAAAACCTGAATGTCCCAAAATAGCTGAAACTGATTTCTAAAAGATGAAACTTATCAATAATTCAAAATCATTTGGTCAGAACTAGTTCCAACTCCACAGAAAAATAGGTTTTTGTCGTAAAAATTTAATATGATTTTTTCAGATTTAAAAAAAATGTGGTTTTTCAGTTATTCGTGATTTTCGAAAAAACGTAGTTTTACGATTGTGGCGTCATAAATGCACCAAATGAGGTCAATTTGTGTTCGTTTTGAAGGGTTTTGAATACAGTTTCGATTTCTCGAAGTGAAATTCTCGAATTCCAAAATCCGACCGAGTTGTGCACAAAAGCAAAAAAGTTGTTTTTCGAGTCGTTAAAACTACGCTATTTTCAAAAAAACATAACTCGTACAAATAATTTTATTTTGGGCTAGCGACTAACAGCAATGTTTTCTCATGATAGAGAACACAGGAAAATATCGAGAGTATGATCGGAGACATCGATTTTTTTTTGACCTGCTGGTTTGACGTGGAATCACTCTCATTGCTTATCAAAAACGACTCAACATCTAAGATGCATTAAATTGAGTATCTACTGCAGTGTCCGCATAGTGAAAGGATTGGGAGATGTTCTACTGGAAGCATAATGAAGTTTGGATATAAACACGACTATCCCTGCGGAAGGCAAATCCTCTTTCGTACCAATGAGTTAGACATCTATCTTACGCCAGCGCGACAATCCAACGGTTTTAATAACTCCCATCGCTGGGTCCTGGGAAGTAACTCGCGGAATATTCACTCAGTCTGTTTCTTGATGTCTATTTTATGTTCCAGCGAGGATCCACACTTACACACAAATATACATATGGGACATTCCATCCTAAATCGGACAATTTGAAAAACTTTTTCTTTTGATTTCCTTAATTTTTTTATATTTTTGAGTACCCATCAAAACACCCTTCCTGTTAAATTTTGAGATTTTTTTTATTACTCGTTCAAAAGATATGAAATGAACAAAAAACCGCTCTTTTTTTTTTGTATTTTGGTCATAACTTCTTTAATAATGGTCCAAATTGAACGTTTTTTTTTTCACAATTTTTGTTTTTTCATGGCTTTTTCAGAAAAATATACAACAAAAATATTCGACTTGTTTTTGAATGAGTTTTTTGAGTTTTAAACGTTAAATCGCGTTTTTAAAAGTGAATGTCATTTTTGATTTTTTTTTTAAATTTTTTGTTTTAAAAATCTATCCATTCAACAATTTTTAAGACTAGTCCAATCGTGGGATCTCAATAACTACTATTTTTTCTCGATTTTTGAAAATAATTTTTTTTTTTTTTAAATAAATTATTATGAATACCAATTTTTGTTACTGTATAGTATTTTTTTCAATATTTAGAATTTATTTTGACTCAATTTTTGTTACTGTATAGAATTTTTTTCAATATTTAGAATTTATTTTGACACTTTTTTATTGTTAACAGGGTCTTAAAATGAATAATTAATTATTAAGTCTGTTTATGAACAATACTAACAACAGTTTTTATTTATTCACGTATTTTGTTGAAAACCTTACATATACGATTATTTCCTGAATTAGAATACTATACAGTAACAAAAATTGGTATTCATAATAATTTATTGAAAAAAAAAATTTTATTTTCAAAAATCGAAAGAAAATAGTAGTTATTGAGATCCCATGATCGGACTAGCCTTAAAAATTGTTGAATAGATAGATGTTCGAAACGAAAAATTAAGAAAAAAAAAAATGACATTCATTTTAAAAAACGCGATTTAACGTTTGAAACTGAAAAAAATCATTCAAAAACACGTCGACAATTTTGTTGTATTTTTTTCTGAAAAGGCCATGAGAAAACAAAAGTTTTGAAAAAAAAACTTTTAATTTGGACCATTATTAAAGAAGTTATGGCCAAAATACCACAAAAAGAGCGGTTTTTTTTTGTTAATTTAATATCTTTTGAACGGGTAATTAAAAAAATCTCAAAATTTAACAGGAAGGGTCTATTGATCAGTACTCAAAAATATAAGAAAATTGAGGAAATAAAAAAAAAGTTTTTCAAACTGTCCTATTTGGGATGGAATGCCCCATATGTCATGGAGACACTCCGGATATGGAAATTTAAGCCAGTATGAGTTCCGGTGATTCGCGCTACACATAGCTGTACTTCCACTCTAGTTGGCGATGGTTCGCGCCGGGAAACGCCTTATGTATTTTCACCCTCTTGGCTAAACGAGAGACGGAAAACGCGGACGAATACCCAACCGACTAGAGCACAAGAATAGAGACCGAGATGAAACGCGATTTTTCTCGGGGCTTGGTTTATGCATGGGATATTCCGCTACAACCTAACTAACCTCTGATCCTCATTCTCTCGGATTTGGTTTACAATTTTTAGTACAATTTAAATGACGCTTTTAAGCACTCTCAATTTTTTTTTACATTTTTTGTTTCTGTCACATTAATGGAAGAAAAACTCCTGCGAACAGAAAGGCCTGAATGGAAATGTGTTGGATAATATTCGTTATAACAATATGTTATATAAAAAAATTTACTTAAGATTTATATAAAATTTTTTAAGTTGTGGGTCATAAATGGTGGATTTTTTGTAAATTGCATATATACATACTTTTTAATAAATTCGCGCCAAAACAATATGTAAACAATTTGAAAATAATCACCCAGTGCAAGCCAAAACAGCAAAATACTTCCGTACTCAAAATATAATCTCGGAAAGCTTTACAGAAAGTAAAAATTTATTTTTTGTAATTGCTAGAATTACTAGAATTCACTAACATGTTTCTAATTATCATTGCTCCTACTAGATTTCTGTAATAATTATTTTCATTGTTTAAATCATTTTAAGAACAATTTTCGCTATTACACAGGGTGAACCCATGTTGATCTCTGATTTTTTACAATTAATTTAAATATAAAATAAAAATAAAACAAATTATATCCATTGAAGCTACTTCTACATTTTTATACAATATTGTGAGTCTTGAGAATTTTTCCTCACCTTTTAATTTAAGATTTTTTGTACATTTTCCGGTCAATTATTGATGGAATTTTTTTTTTTAAATTAAGAGTACTTACAAGGTTCGATACAATCATGGAACAAATCATCAACCAAGTCCGCGAATGTCCGTTAGTATCAGACGTATTCGTCTGAATGAGATACCCCTTACATAAATATGGGGCGTTTTTAAAAAAATTTGAAAATAAAAAAAAAAAAATTTAATTAGGACCATTATTAAAGAAGTTATAACCAAAATGCCAAAAAAGAGCGATTTTTTTGTTAATTTAATATCTTATAAACGGGTAATAAAAAAAATCTCAAAATTTAAGAGGAAGGATCTTTTAATGGGTACTAAAAAATATAAAAAAAATTGAGGAAATTAAAAAAAAAGTTTTAAATATTTTTTTGTACCCATCAAAAGGCCTTCCCTGTTAAATTAAAAGATATTGAATTAACAAAAAAAAAACCGCTCTTTTTAGGTATTTTGGTCATAACTTCTTTGATAATGATCCGAATTAGAAGTTTTTTTTTCGAAATTTTTATTTTTGTATGGCCTTTTCAGAAAAAAAAACAACAAAAATATTCGACGAGTTTTTGAATGAGTTTTTTGAGTTTTAAACATTAAAT
The DNA here is from genome assembly GCA_946863875.1 of Alloplasta piceator. Classification (NCBI taxonomy): domain Eukaryota; kingdom Metazoa; phylum Arthropoda; class Insecta; order Hymenoptera; family Ichneumonidae; genus Alloplasta; species Alloplasta piceator. Next base: position 44,090,199 of record OX333074.1, read on the forward strand.
CGCGTTTTTAAAAGTGAGTGTCATTTTTGATTTTTTTTTTAATTTTTTGCTTTAAACATCTATCTATTTAACCATTTTTAAGATTAGTCCGATCGTGGGGTTTCCATAACTACTATCTTTTCGATTTTTGAAAATTAAATTTTTTTTTTTTTTAAATAAATTATTATGAATTCCAGTTTTTGTTACTGTATAGAATTTTTTTCAATATGTAGAATTTATTTTGACACTTTTTTATTGTTAACAGGTTCTTAAAATTAATAATTAATTGTTAAGTCTGTTTATCAACAATAATAACAACAGTTTTTATTTATTCGCGTATTTTTTTGAAAACCTTACATATACGATTATTTCCTGAATTAGAATATTCCTTTGCCAATACGTTTCCGTTGCTCATTGGAATGATTGAATGAAATTTTTGTGTCCTCTGTGATTGACTTCGCAGTATTGCATCGCAAATAAAATTTTTCTTTTGCATCTAAATAATGTTTCTCAGGTGAAAATTTGACAGCAATATTCGGTAGACTATTTAGGTTCAATGCCCACTCATACAATTCTTGAACTGTTATTATTTGCTCATCGATTAATTATTAATTTAAAAAATCTGTTAACAATGAAAAAGTGTCAAAATTAATTCAAAATGATTTAAAAAATACTATGCAGTAACAAAAATTGGTATTCGTAATAATTTATTAAAAAAAAAAAAAATTCATTTTCAAAAATCGAAAAAAATAGTAGTTATTGAAATCCCACGATCGGACTAGTCATAAAAATTGTTGAATAAATAGATATTTAAACCAAAAAATTAAAAAATACTAAAAAATAAAACTCACTTTTAAAAACGCGATTTAAAGTTTAAAACTCAAACGCAAAAGTTTAAAACTAATTCAAAAACTCGTCGAATATTTTTGTTGTATTTTTTTTTTAAAAGGCCATAAGAAACAAAAGTTTTGAAAAAAAAACTTTCAATCAGGACCATTATTAAAGAAGTTATGACCAAAATGGCAAAAAAGAGCGGTTTTTTTGTTAATTTAATATCTTTTGAACGGGTAATCAAAAAAATCTCAAAATCTAAGAGGAAGGGTTTTTCAATGGGTACTAAAAAATCTAAAAAAATTGAGGAAATAAAAAAAAACAGTTTTTTAAACTGTCCGATTTGGGACAGAACGCCCCATATATATCTATATGGAAGAAGTGATTTCCATTTCAAACCGTGCCTGGCCTATCTAACTACCATTCTAACGTTCATTCTATATTCGAGAGTAAAGACGACTGATACGAATGAGCGTCCTGGAAAGGGACTGAAAGCCTTGTCCGAGAAAAAAATCTTGATATGGATATATATCTATATACATATATGTATGTATATAGATATATGCATCGAATATAATATTATATGCATTCAATCCACTGGCTTATTTACATGAACGTCACAAGTCTACGTAGATCTACGTATAAAACTCTTTTAAGAAGCAATATTAAGGGCACATAGTACCACGAATAGATCGACTAGCGATATACACTGCCCTCCAAAAGTTTGGAAACACTCGCCTCGATTCCACGACGCACAAAAAGTTTCACTGCTCTTTCAAAAATGAAGATATTTCAATTCAATAGGCGGCGTTTCAGAAGGGGCATTTTCATCTTCATTTCGCTTTTTTCAAAAAATTTTTTCGATTTTTTTTTAACGCCGTACGTCCTTTGAAACATGATCGCTTTTTTTGGCTTTTTTTGGCGTTGAGTTTTTGGCGACCCATGCCAATTTTGTTCAACGGTTTTTCGCATAAAAAAACTTATGGGGGAGAGTATAAGCTTCAATTTCGTTTTTTTCAAAAATTCGTATGATTTTTTTTCGCTAAAATATTCAGATTTTTGCAAAAAATAAACATATTTATAAAATGTAGCGTAACTATAAAACTACTGGGTTTTCGTGAAATCACTAAGAAGGTAAAAAGTTGCATACAATTATTCTGGATTTAATGACATTTTTTCAGAACTTTTTATCAACATTTTTTTTTTTTCAAAAATTTTTCCTGTTAACGAGATATTTTTTATCATAAACAATCTGGTCTCTTTTCTCATCTACACGGGTTTTATCATGAAAAAGCCATGTAGATGAAGTTTTTCAATGAAAAAGCCGTGTAGGTGAAGTAAGAGACCGATCGTTTGAGATAAAAAAATATCGTTAACAAAAAAAATTTCGAAAAAAAAATTTGAACGAAAATTCTGAAAAAATTTCATTATATCCAAAATGATTATATGCATGTTTTGACTCCCTTATTGATTTCGCAAAAACCCAGTAGTTTTATAGTTACGCTTCATTTGATAAATATGGTCGTTTTTTGCGAAAAATTTAATATTTGGCAAAAAGGATCGTACATAACTTTAAAAAAAACTAAATTGAAGCTTATACTCCACTCCACAAGTTTTCCGTATGAAAAACAGTTTAAAAAACTTTTCATGAATCGAGCGCCAAAATTTCAACGCCAAAAGAAGCCGAACAATGTTAAGGGCGTACCGAGTTAAAAAAAAAAACCAAACATTTTTTTTGTAAAAAGCGAAATGGAGCTGAATATGTCCCCTTTGAAACGCCGCTTGTTGAATCGAAATACCTACATTTTTAAGGATGTTGAGTCCCTATGAAATCTTTTCATGTTAATTGTTCAATAAATAGCTTCTTAATCGTCGTGAAATTTTTACACGACCTCCCGAATACTTCATGTAAAAACATATTAAATTTTCAGAATTCCATCACCATTACTTCAACTTTCTTAAGGGTTAAAATGAAAAATGATGAGAAAATTCTGAAAATTTGGTATGTTTTTGTACGAAGTATTTAAGAGGTCGTGTAAAAATTTCACGACGATTAGGAAGCTCGTTATTAAAATATTAACATTTTGTTGAGAACAATTTTTTAAACAAATAAAAAAAATAATTATCAATAAACGTCGTTTTGTTTCCGATGCTTTCAATATAGTGTAGATATTAAAAAATTGAGAGGTCAAGAAAAAAATTATCGCAAAGTTATATCAGTTTCCATAAGACTACATTTAATTTAATTTAATTTGTTAATGTTAATTGTTCGATAACGAGCTTCCAAATCGTCGTGAAATTTTTACGCGACCTCTTAAATAATTCATCCAAAAACATACCAAATTTTCAGAATTTTCTCATCATTTGCGATTTGGGACTCAACATCCTTAAAAGAGCAGTGAAACTTTTTGCGGCGCGGAATCGGGACGAGTGTTTTCAAACTTTTGGACGGCGCTGTATAACATATATATATCCATGATATATATTGGTTAGTAAAGGAACCGGTGTACAAGATACTCACAAATTCCGTTCACGTATTCGGTTAGCGATCGCATTATCCGGGAAATGTGTTCGTTCCTCCTCGCGGTTTCTGCAATATTAACGTGGAACGGATGGAGGTATTTTGGATCCCTTGAGGGTGGCTGACATCACCGTCATTACAAAGACTCTCGAAGAGATAACGTTTTACAATTGTTATTGTCACTGGTTAAAATTTTCGTGGCGCGATAAACAAGCAGGGTTATTTTCATATATAGTTGTTTCCAATATTTTTATCGGTGCAAAAGTTGGAAATGATAAGCCACAAGATCGCCGAATTATGAAGATGGTTTTATTTAATGTTCTCGAATTTGCGAACACTCCGCTAAACGGGAAATCGAAAAATCCATTCCTATGTGATAATAGGGCGATTTTTTTTTCGACTTTTTTAAATTTTCATCCCTCCCCACCTAAAATGCTGTTGCATATGTCTAAAAGAAACTACCCTGAAAGTTACAGCCCTTAATATTAATATTAAGTACTCGCCCTTCGCGTGAAAAGATTTCCCATCTAAAATACACGTAAATAAAAAACTTTTTTCTTAAAATTGCTATAACTCCGCGGCATTTTACGCTATTATATTGTCTTTGGTCGCAATTTTCGCAGAACTGAACGTTCTTCAAAAGTGTCCTGAGCAGCATAAGTGTAATTTAGACTGGTGAGATGGTACGAGTCACTAAAGTTGATTTTGACCCACTCTTCTCGTTTTTTTGCTGTTATTTTTGAAATGATCAGCGTTATCGAAAAATTACCAAGGAAAGTTTTGTTGGAAATTTAATTTCCTACAAAAAAGGTCCTTTAGACCTACTTGAGAAAATTGATATTTCTTGAGATATTGAACCTTAATTTATTTGCGGTATAAAATTTTTACGGTTTATCGAACCAAAAGTTCTTAATTGTTGATATTCCATATCATTTCGCCACTGGTGATATGATATGTGATATGGTGATATGATATAGAATATCAAAAAATTGAAACTTTTGGTTGAATAAACCATAAAAATTGTATACCAAAACCAAGTTAAGGTCCAATATCTCAAGAAATATCAATTTTCGCAAGTAGGTCTAAAGGATCTTTTCTGTAGGAAATTATATTTCCAACAAAACTTTCCTTTGCTATTTTTCGATAACGTTGATAATTTCGAAAATAACAGCAAAAAAACGAGAAGTGTGGGTCAAAATCAACTTTAGTGACTCGTACCATCTCACCAGTGTAAATTACACTTACTCTGCTGAGGACACTTTTGAAGATCGTTCAATTCTGCGTAAATTGCGACCAAGGACAATATGATAGCATAAAATGCCGCGGAGTTATAGCAATTTGAAGAAAAAAGTTTTTTATTTACGTGTATTTTAGATGGGAAATCTTTTCACGCGAAGGGCGAGTACTTAATATTAATATTAAGGGCTGTAACTTTCAGGGTAGTTTCTTTCAGACATATGCAACAACATTTTAGGTGGGGAGTAAAAAAAATAAAAAAATAAAAAAAAAAATCGCCCTAATGTGATAACATATTGAGTGGGCTTGTAAAAGGGTCGTAAAAGAGTTTGACGAGTGTCTACTAGAAGATTTGCGAACATTCGACAATTTTTGTGAATTAGAAAAGTGACCATGAAGAACTTGAGGAGGTTCATCTGGTACAGAGTGAGTCAAAAGAAAAAAATGGCGGTGACTAGCGTAATCATTGACAACGCTTAACCTCAAAATAATCCGTGATAATCAGCTTTTCGAGACAAATTAATTCATTATGAATCTCACAAATACCTAATTGACTTTATGAAGCTCTAAAAGTGTTTCTTAGATAGTTTTTCATTAATTCTTAAATTTTCGTCGAAATCTGTATTGTAATGATTGTAAATGTAATATTTATAGACGGAAAAACCAGTGAATCCCATAAAGGCCCATGTTAATTTAGGAATTACATTTTTATGTATTTCTCACGAACAACATATCCTCAGGTCTTGAAATTTTTACAGACGACTTTGTACATACTTATAACTATATTCTGATTTTTGTATAAACATCTGTATTGAAGATCGTGTACCAGATGAACCTCTTTAATGGATACCATTAGAACTATTTTTACAATACAGCATAGAAGTACAATAAATACCATTTTTAGATTAAAAAAAAATTATTAAGTTCTCTGGATCGCATTTTTTTAAATGCCAAACTTTACTTAACTATTTCGTAAGTCGTTTAACGAATTTTTTTTCTCGTTTCTGTGGAAGTTCGTAATGCGAGTACGGCTGTCATTCAAAGTTTCGTCTTACACGCAAAAGCATATAAAAGAGCGAGAATATACATTGTTTTCAAATCTTCTTTCATAGATTTCAAAGCTTTCTTTATAAGAAAAAAAAAAGATAATAAAGCAATATGCATATTTCTAATTTGCGGAGTTTCTACTTACTCACCAATAATTACTTCGACGAATAAATACTATACGTTCCGATTATTAAATATCATGCTGATATTGCCAGTATGCTCTGCAATTGACTTTTTATTTTTAACAATTATTCACAATTGTTCGAGTGAATTTTTTTTTTACAATTATAATATTCAGAAAATCAATGTGCTTAATTAACAAAACCATGTATCAAGTAGTACGAACAGTGAGGAAGCGACAGTCGTGTCCTTACACACCATCGTCCATTCGTTGACTTGTACTACTGAATTTTTTTTCCTCATCCACCTTTAACTCCAGCAAATTTTCCAGCAGATTTCGAAGCTCATGTCAACACAAAGAGCGTAGAATAATATCGGGGAATGAGAAAGCACTTACTGTTGGAAAATAATAACAATAATAATTAATAAATACTGTACTTTTTGTTTATTAAATATCACGTTGATATTGACAGTATGCTTTGTAATTAACTTTTTATTTTTAACAAATATTCACAATTGTTTGACTGAATTTTTTTTACAATTATAATATTCAGGAGATCAATTTGTTTAATTAACAAAACCGTGTATCAAGTAGTACGAACAGTGAGGAAGCGACAGTCATGTCTTTACATACCATCGTCCATTCGTTGACTTGTACTACTGAATTTTTTTTTCCTCATCCACCTTTAACTACAGCAAATTTTCCAGCAGATTTCCCAGCTCTCCCCAACACAAAGAGCATAGAATAATATCGGGGAATGAGAAAGCACTTACTGTTGCAAAATAATAACAATAATAATTAATAAATATTGTACTTTTTGATTATTAAATATCACGTTGATATTGTCAGTATGCTTTGTAATTGACTTTTTATTTTTAACAATTATTCACAATTGTTTGAGTGAATTTTTTTTTACAATTATAATATACAAGAGATCAATGTGCTTAATTAACAAAACCGTGTATCAAGTAGTACGAACAGTGAGGAAGTGACAGTCGTGTCTTTACACACCATCGTCCATTCGTTGACTTGTACTACTGAATTTTGTTTGCCTCATCCACCTTTAACTCCAGCAAATTTTCCAGCAGATTTCAAAGCTCACGTCAACACAAAGAGCACAGAATAATATCGCGGAATAAGAAAGCACTTACTGTTGCAAAATAATAACAATGATAATTAATAAATACTGTACTTCCTGATTATTAAATATCACGTTGATATTGTCAGTATGCTTTGTAATTGACTTTTTATTTTTAACAATTATTCACAATTGTTTGAGTGAATTTTTTTTTACAATTATAATATTCAGGAGATCAATATGCTTAATTAACAAAACCGCGTATCAAGTAGTACGAACAGTGAGGAAGCGACAGTCGTGTCTTTACACACCATCGTCCATTCGTTGACTTGTACTACTGAATTTTTTTTTCCTCATCCACCTTTAACTCCAGCAAATTTTCCAGCAGATTTCGAAGCTCATGTCAACACGAAGAGCGTAGAATAATGGAGGGTAATAAGAAAGTACTTACCATCGCAAAATAATAACAATAATAATGAATCATCAATTAATTAATGAATAATAATAATAAATAAATTTATCGTTTTATCTTCGTTTGGATAACCTCTTTTTTCATTTCGTATAAGTCATTCACTGTGTAACGTCCAAGATTATCTGGCCAAAGATACGTCTTTGTTGCGTTTTACACCCGTTTTTGCTTCCTCATAAAGGAAGCTTTGTTTTTATTTTTCCTTTATTCTTTTTTTTTACAATTACCGTAGAAACGAGCCAGAACACGAATATCTTGTGTGTTTTCTTCGCCTTCTTCATCTTGTTTTTTGTTTGTTTGTTTGTTTTTTTAATACTGAAACGAGAATCGTACATTACAGATGTACACTATATGTATAACTCAAGAATGAAGATTTGCGACCATTCAAAAAAAATTGTAAAACAATGAAGTGTCCAGGAAGTACTTAATGGATACCACAGCTTTCTTCTTACAATCCAGCATGGAACTACAATGAATGCTATTTCTGGGTAAAAACAAATATTAAGTTCTCTGAATCACATTTTTTGCAATGCTAAACTTCACTCAACTATTTCGTAAGTCGTTTAGCGAATTTTTTTTCGTTTTCTCGTTCCTGTGGAAGTTCGTAATGCGAGTACAGTTGTCATTCAAATTTTCGCGTTACATGAAAAAGCATAAAAAAGGGCGAGGGCAAAATTCTCGTTTTGACCTTTTTACGACTTCGTACTTTTACATTCGCACGTGACAATAATGCCCAGCTGCGTCCTTGAAATTTGAAAATGTCGCGCGTTGATCGTGATGCAGTAGCATCGTTAATTATACGTGCACTACGCACCGTGTCGTGTTTCCTGCATGTACAATAAAAGTTAAACGACTCGTGGGTACACTTCACGCAACCCTCGTGTATGTGCGTGGGGTCGGTGTAAACTATTTCGTATGCATTTGCACTCGACGAGAAGAGTCTCCTCTACGGTGAAAACACGAAACGTAATTATTGAAATTGGTCGACCGTGTAGCACGCGAACTCGAGTAGGTTAGCTACGAGTTTTTTTGTTCTCTTGCTTGCCCATACAAGTAGTTTCATTTTCGGAAAATATTATTTTTTTCAAATTTTTATAGCAGTGCGTTATAATGTCACAAATGTCCAGAAATCATACTTAAGAGGAGGCTAAATACCGACACTAACACCTCGGAATTGCTATCCAAACTTGCTCTTATACAAATGGATGGAATTGAATAAAATTTTAACAACATCATCAGAACAATGGCAGGAATAGAGCCTCACTAAAATTTTTTCGAAAAACAAAACAAAATGTACAGATTCATTTACCACCAAGAAACTGTAATTGAAAAACTTAAATTATTAAACTTTTACTGCATTTCGGGTAAAACCAAGAGTGAGGCTCGATGAAGAACGCCACGATACAAATATCGAGACGTTTTCGACATTATTTTATGAAAATTACACGCCGTAAGTTTGGATGGCACATCAAGAGATAAATATCGATAAATTGTAGTTTATTGAAAAACGAAATGGCAAAATGTAGTTCACAGACGTGCGAGTGAGGGCAGCACCATGGATTCTGACGAGTAACCTATAATATTTAGGGAACTCGAATGAGTTCGTTGGCATTAGCTGTGACGCATTTTAGCCTCTCAATTGACAATTAATTGTTGATTAATATATCCCCTTCTTAATTGTCAAAATGTAATTAATTTTCATCCACGGTTGTCGGAGAAAGACTGGACGACGATGATACGTCGATAATGTAGGGATTGAATAAAAATGGTATTTAGCCTCCTCTTAAGGGGTTATACGCAGTCAGGCGGAAAAAAGCGATTTTTTAAGAACTTTTTCTGGAAAGATATTTTAATTTAATAACGTACAAATGTATATGAGGAGTTCTTTTTCAACCGGGTCACTTTTTTTTCACCCTCTCCAATTTTTTTCAAAAACTGCCAGTTTGAAATATTAGTAAAAACATGCAAAAAACATGCACAGACATGCAAAAAAAATAAAAACCCTGCGAAATCTTCATGCGGTTATGAGATTTCGCAGGGTTTTTATTTTTTTCATCGTTACCATTGCAGGTGCCGTTCTGAATGTTTTTTCGCAGACTCTTTACCCAATGACAGACATCCTGTAAAATTTAACCCGAAATCAAAAGTGCGTTATTAGGTTTAAAAAATGTTATTCTTATTTTTTTTCTAAATTTCCATTTTTTCAATGCAAAACCATTATGATTAAAATTTTTTTCGATAAAGTGGAAAAAATAAAAAAAGTTTTTATTCTTATGTTTTTTTTTGTTTGATGAATATTTTTTGAGATACAGTGTTCGTAATGAAAAATTGAAAATCCTGAACGCGCGCCTAAAAAAATCTAAAACAATCACAGACGTTCCTTTTGACTAATATTTCAAACTGACAGATTTTGAAAAAAATTGGAGGGGGTGAACAAAAAAAGTGGCCCAGTTGAAAAAGAACTCCTCATATACATATTTCTGTAACTTTCAACTTTATTCTGTAATTTTTCGTTTTAAAAAATAATAATTTTTGAAGCAGCCTGTAGCCGAACTCCGGAAAGTCCTCTAAAAAAAGTTGTCATAAGGTGAGTGACAATATTGATTGGATAATAAAAACAAAAAAATAAAGAAGGTTTTGTTAATATAAGGTTCAATCTAGTATTTAATCGTAGGAATTAGCAGAATATTTGGTTTCATCAAAATTTTGGCTTCTCAAAAAAAAATCGTTTCTTAATGAAAATTTTTGCCTTAAATTGTTTATAAAGTGGAAAATATTTATCGGTGAAAAAAAAATCCACGTATAATTTCTAAAAAAAATAATTATAAAGCTTGTGTGAACATTTGAGAATGATCAGTTATGCCGTTTCTAAAAAATCTTGCTCGTCGTCTTTAAAAACACAGTTTTGAGAAAAACGCGTTTTCAAAGCTTTAAAAGCATTTTACACATAGTAATTACGAGTTTACAATTATCCCTATAACTTCGAAAGTATTTGTCGGATTGACATGAAATTTTCTGTGTATATACTTAAATATACGTACATTACAACGTACAAACGTAAAAAATATTGCAATCGTTGTAACTTTTGTTATTTTGTAGTTGTTGAGCGCAATTTTTTTTCATGTCAAAATCCAAAATTTATGATGACAGAATACAGGGTTTTGGTTTGTTTTGTTTTTTTAGGCACTGAATATTTTCCGCTGTTTAACCATAATAAAATGTGAAATTATTCGAGCCTCCAAATATATTGTGTATTAACATTCTTATCTCGCCATTTTTGGAATACAAAGAATGCAGACTTAAAATTCCTCATTTTGATCGTAAATTCATCCATTGATTCATATTCTACATCTAATTGACTTGAAATTAATTAATGATTTATTGTCTTCCGAAGTCTGAAACCTGATCAACAGTCGATTTAACAAAAAAAAAAATTAATCGAATTATACCAGAGTTATTTACCCAACTCATTATTATTTCTGCATTGGTCTCGATATTTGATTTTGTCATTTTTGTATACTTAATGTGTGCAATAAATTAAACTAATTTAGCAATCCGAAATAGTAATACAGATTTGAATTTGAAAAGTGGGTGAAACATCTCTAGTCCTTGCTACGAAACATCCCTAGCCGATAACAAAAAAAAAATAAAACCAAATTTGAAAGTGTTCTTCTGCCTGTAACAATTTCTTCGCTACGGAATTAAAAAAATTCAATTGCGTATAAGACTTCAATAATTTAATGATTACTAGTCCATTTGTAACAAGTAAAAAAAGCTTTAGGTTAAAAATCAATGCTCAGATTCTGTTTTTTCACGTTTGAAACGCGCCGGTGATCGCCATATTGCCAATGGAGCGCAAGCGCACAAAAGAGCCATGTATTTATTATTAGAGAAAAGGAGTTTTGAATTTGGCGCGCTCAGGCCGTTTTTAGTTCCTCTTTTACTCTGTACGTGGCGTAGCGGCGTCGTGACGTACGTAGCGACGTCGCGTACGCAGGTCTATGCTTTACGTGAAAGTGATATGTGCTTGTTTTGCAGTCATATAGAAATTCTGTCAGTGAGAAAAATAGTATTTTTTGTTAAAAATATTGTTGTGCAAAAGTTATCCACTTGGCAGTGTCTTATTGTATTGAAACTTCTTGGGACATTTGTTCATAATCATATACATAAATTCTGTAAGTTAGAAAAAAATTCGTTCGTGAAATTTTGAGTTCCAAGTGTTAAAAATTGTGTTCCAAGTGTTAAAAATTGTGTTTTTTTGCAAAATTGTATACTTAATGGTGTCCGATCGGATTAATACTCCGTGGGACATTTGTTTACAATCATATAAAGACATTGTGTGAGTTAGAGAAAAATTCATCCGTGAACTTCGGAGATCCAAGTGCATATCGATAGAAATAGCATTTTTAGGTGGAAATGATGTTTTTTTTACCAAAATTGCAAACTTAATGGTGTCTGATTTGATTCATACTTCGTCAGACATTTGTTTACAATCATATACACACATAGTGTGAGTTAGAGAAAAATTCGTTCGTGAAATTCCAAGTTTTAAATACATATGGTCATAAAATGTCTTTTTCGCTCAAAAATGGCTATTTTTTTCAAAAATCTTTGTTTTGCAGTATCCGTTTGGATTTAGACTCCTTGGGCATAGAGATTACAACCACACGCAACTACCCTCCAAAGGAAATTGAATTCCGTACACCGGTTTCTGAGATCTGAGTCTGGACGGACATCCGACACAGATTTCGAGGCGATTGTAATAGGCACTTTCTGTCATAAATGAGTGAGTGCCTAAAAATGGATTATTAAAAAATGTATGTGATTGATTATTTTTTGCAATTTTAACAATGAAAAAAATGAATAATTGAATTCATATATTATTCCATACGATCCGACGTATGACCACGCGTTTCTTTATTGGGGTAATTGCTCTTACCGCAGTACCTCCTTCTCAGCGTCATTAATTTATAATTCAGTGCGGGGCAAAGCTCGTTAAACACTTTAAAGCGTTTGAGGTACTCTACGGTCGTTTTGTCTCTCTCTCTCTTACTCTTTCCCTCTTTTGCTTCATGTTTCTCTCTCTCCCTTTCCCTCATCCTCTCTCTCTCTCTCTCTTTCCCTCATCCTCTCTCTCTCTCTCTCTCTCGCTCTCTCTCTCTCTTTCTCTCTTGTTCTCTATGTATGTGTGTACTTACTTCACACACTCGTCTTACCTGTCTCTCTCACTATTCGTTCTCGCGCAGACCTCTCGAGGGAGAAACTTCACCGGAAGTAGAGATGACGTCCGTGCACACTATGGGGGTTCTTATAACTGGTCCTGAAGTGAGCAAGCAAGAGATGTATGGCAGCAAACTCTCACTCGCTCACTCTTTTAGTGGCACATAATATATATTAGAGTGGGTCAAATAAAATGACTAATTTTTTTTTTCCCTCGATATAATGAAAAATGTATTGTTTGGCATCTCAAAAAAACCCTTTGCAAGTAAAAGCCCTTTGTATTTAAATTAAGAGGTCCCTCATCGCAAATTTGTATTTCCCATTTAAATAACATAGAATTTTTTTTTTTAACTTTGGAATGTTATTAGATTTTAAACGTTGAGGTTGGGACAGTTTTTTAGCACATTTTTGTAGAACATTCGATGCTCTATAAAAAAGCTCTCTTGTGTTTAATCGATAAAACTAACTGTTCAAAAAATAATCGGTGATAGATAATTATCACCCGTTAATTTTTGAACGGTTAGTTTTATCAATTAGACACAAGAGAGCTTTTTTGTAGAGCATCAAATGTTCTACAGAAATGTGCTACACAAAACTCTCCTAACCTCAACGGTTAAAGTCTAATAAAGTCTGATAATTTTATTTGACCCACCCTAATATATATATTTATGTATTGAAAAGGCGAACGACGAGGAAGAATTCTCGAAAACTTTGCAGATGTGTTTGCCTGCGTACACTCAGAGGTGCTCTTATCTTTCACCTCCTCTCTCCTTCCGTCTTTCACTCACTCTCTGTCTTTTTCACGTCGTTGCACATATTCATTGTTCTCTCTTTTTCAGCTTGTCTTTTATAACTGCAAAAAAAAAAAAAGTTACAACCATTGTCACTCGGACGCAGAATGAGTATATTGCGATAACGCTTTAACACTCCGTCATGTCTCGCAGAAGAATGAAAAATGATGGTTCATTTATAATAAGATCCCTTGATAAGAAAGCAACGGTGTTGATAAAATTGCAATTAAAAAGATCAAAAGTTGGGAGCCCTTCAAATTTCGGAGAATAAATCCACAAAATTGAAATGAATATTTATTTTTAATAATCGTCAAAAGAATCTTATTGTCAGAATTCTTTGCTAAGGTAAAATGGTATACTGACCGAGGTTTTTCAATACTGAATTTGATGAAATTCCATGGAGGGCTCGAAATTTTATAAAGTTGGAAATTTGAGCAAAATGCGTGATGCAGCTTTATCAATATTTAAGATATTTCACTTAATTTTCCATACAGCTAATATAGTTATCAATATTGTTCACTACCAAATTTCCCAAAAATCGGTCAAAGGGTTGAAATTTTGAATATGTTTTTTTTTAATGTTGCATGTGCTGTAATTTTATCAACATTGAAGATATTACACTGTGGAGTCCTGATAAAATTAACATGATTTAGCATGAAATACAAAATCCTGCAAATTGTAAATATTCACATTGTGTTCGCATCTTCTTTCATAGATTTCAAAGCTTGCTTTATAAGAAAAAAAGGTAATAAACCAACATGCATATTTTTAATTTTCAGAGTTGCCACTTACTCACCAATAATTACTTCGATGAATAAATACTATACTTGTCAGTAATGCTCTGTAATTGACTTTTCATTTTTAACAATAATTCACAATTATTTGCGAGAAATTTTTTTTTTTTACTATTATAATATTGAGACGATCAATTTGTTTAATTAACAAAACCGCGTATCAAGTAGTACGAACAATGAGTAAGCGACAGTCTTTACATACCATTGTCCATTCGTTGACTTGTACTACTGAAATTTTTTTTCTCATCTACCTTCAACTCTAGAAGTTTTCCAGCAGATTTCCAAGCTCTTGACAACACAAGGACCGTGGAATAATATCGGGGAATAAGAAAGTACTTACTGTTGCAAAATAATAACAGTAATAACAAATAAATACTATACTTTCCGATTATAAAATATCATGTTGATATTGTTAGTATGTTTTGTAATTGACTTTTTATTCTTAACAATATTTAACATTTGCTGAGTGAAAATTATTTTTTTTTACAATTATAGTATTGAGGAGATCAATTTGCTTAATTAACAAAACCGCGCATCAAGTAGCACGAACAATGAGTAATCGACTTTTTATTTTTAACAATGATTCACAATTGTTTAAGTGAAAATTCTTTTTTTTACAATTATAATATTGAGGAGGTCAATTTGCTTAATTAATAAAACCACGTATCAAGTAGTACGAACAATGAGTAAGCGACAGTCTCGTCTTTACATACCATCGTCCATTCGTTGATTTGTACTACTGAAATTTTTTTTCTCATCTACCTTCAACTCCAGCAATTCTCCAGCAGATTTCCAAGCTCTCGTTAACACAAGGAGCGTAGAATAATACCGAGGAATAAGAAAGTACTTACCGTTTCAAAATAATAACAATAATAATTAATAAATACTGTACTTTCCGATTATTAAATATCATGTTGATTTTGTCAGTAATGCTCTGTAATTGACTTTTTATTTTTAACAATGATTCACAATTGTTTTAGTGAAAATGATTTTGTTTACAATTATAATATTCAGGAGATTCATTTGATCAATTAACAAAACCGCGTGTCAAGTAGTACGAACAATGAGGAAGGAACAGTCGTGCCTTTACAGACCATCGCCCATTCGTTGACTTGTACTACTGAAATTTTTTTCCACATCCACTTTTGACTCCAGCAATTTTCCAGCAGATTTCCAACCTCTCGTCAACACAAAGAGCGTAGAATAATATCGGGGAATAAGAAAGCACTTACTGTTGCAAAATAATAACAATAATAATTAATAAATACTGTACTTTCCGATTATTAAATATCATGTTGATTTTGTCGGTAATGCTCTGTAATTGACTTTTTATTTTTAACAATTATTCACAATTGTTCGAGTGAAAATGATTTTGTTTACAATTATAATATTCAGGAGATTCATTTGATCAATTAACAAAACCGCGTGTCAAGTAGTACGAACAATGAGGAAGGAACAGTCGTGCCTTTACAGACCGTCGTTCATTCGTTGACTTGTACTGCTGAAATTTTTTTCCACATCCACTTTTGACTCCAGCAATTTTCCAGCAGATTTCCAAGCTCTCGTTAACACAAAGAGCGTAGAATAATATCGTGGAATAAGAACGCACTTACTGTTGCAAAATAATAACAATAATAATTAATAAATACTGTACTTTCCGATTATTAAATATGATGTTGATTTTGTCGGTAATGCTCTGTAATTGACTTTTTATTTTTAACAATTATTCACAATTGTTTGAGTGAAAATGATTTTGTTTACAATGATAATATTCAGGAGATTCATTTGATCAATTAACAAAACCACGTGTCAAGTAGTACGAACAATGAGGAAGCGACAGTCATGTCTTTATATATCATCGTCCATTCGTTGACTTGTACTACTGAAATTTTTGTCCCCATCCACTTTTGACTCCAGCAATTTTCCAGCAGATTTCCAAGCTCTCGTTAACATAAGGAGCGTAGAATAATACCGGGGAATAAGAAAGTACTTACCGTTGCAAAATAATAACAATAATAATTAATAAATACTGTACTTTCCGATTATTAAATATCATGTTGATTTTGTCGGTAATGCTCTGTAATTGACTTTTTATTTTTAACAATTATTCACAATTGTTCGAGTGAAAATGATTTTGTTTACAATTATAATATTCAGGAGATTCATTTGATTAATTAACAAAACCGCGTATCAAGTAGTACGAACAATGAGAAAGCGACAGTCCTGTCTTTAAATACCGTCGTCCATTCGTTGACTTGTACTACTGAATTTTTTTTCCTCGTCCACCTTTAGCTCCAGCAGTTTTCCAGCAGATTTCCAAGTTCTCGTCAACACAAAGAGCGTAAAATAATAGAGGGGAATAAGAAAGATACTTACCGTTGCAAAAATAGCAATAGTAATAAATGATCAATCAATTAATGAATAATAATAAATAAATTCATCGTTTTGTCTTCGTTTGGTTAACCTTTTTTTTTCATTTGCTATAAGTCATTCACTGTGTAACGTCTAAGATTGTCTGGCCAATGATACGTCTTTGTTGCCTTTTACACCCGTTTGTTTTTTTTTCCATTATTCTTTTTTACAATTACCGTAGGAACGAGCCGGAACACGAATATCTTGTGTTTCCTTCGTTTTCTTCATCTTGTCTTTTGTTTTTGTTTTTTTTTTATACGGAAAACGAGAATCGTACATTACAGATGTACCCTATATGAATAATTAATACAGTAGAATAGTGTCGGAGGGGGTTGGGGGTATAATTGTCAGGTTATTGAAATATCAATGCGTTTCGCTTGTAGATACATACAAATGCGACGAGTACGTGTAGTCCGACAATTATACTATATAATATATATATATATATATATATTTATATTTATATCTATTAATATATTAATATATTAATTATTCTTCCACTTACAAAAATCACAAAAACAATTAAGAAGTAAAAAAAAGGGAAAAATCGTTACTTTCATCCTAAGTATATTTTGCTTCGTTTAATTGTCAAAATAATCAATCGACAATTCAATCGACGAAACAATTTGTCAAAGTGTTATGGACAATAAATTATATGGCAGAGTGAGTTACAAAAGAAAAAGAAATCTCAGCAGATATTACTCCTAATTCAAACACACCCTTCAGTCACGCTAATTTCTCCTCAGCCATTCCATATCGTCATCTATTTATATCACAGTACGTATATCGTAGCTAATAGTTATTGTGTATATAGTACTTTATTTTACATATATGAATCGGCGTATCGTGTCTGTATATGGTAGTGTCTTTCACGTATAGGCTGGACTGAGAGACGTACAGGTCGACGAAGTATTAAAATGGCTTTTTTTTTCTTATCCCGTTTCAGCGTGACTCGAAAGTCTTGACCATTTTCGTAGCAATCTCCTTAAGGCAGTATCCTAGTTTAGCGAGTCGAAAAAAGTTTTTTTTTCACACGATTCACAGATTTTAGATATCGACGGCAGTATGGAAGAACGTGCTATCTCAAATTGTGCTAGAAGAACGTGCTATCTCAAATTGTGCTAGAAGAACGTGCTATCTCAAATTTTGCTAGAAGAACGTGCTATCTCACATTGTGCTTGAAGAACGTGCTATCTCGAATTATGAGGGAAGAAGGTGGTATCTCCAAATGATCACAATTGATCACAATTGGAGATACCACCTTCTTCTCTCATAATTTGAGATAGCACGTTCTTCTAGCACAATTTGAGATAGCACGTTCTTCTAGCACAATTTGAGATAGCACGTTCTTCCAGCACCATTTGAGATAGCACGTTTTTCTAGCACAATTTGAGATAGCACGTTCTTCTAGCATAATTTGAGATAGCACGTTCTTCCATACTGCCGTCGAATATGGAGAATATACAATAATATAAAAGGAGAGCCTTCAATCACAAACCTTGGAACCTTTTTGAAATTTCAGAAATGTTTCAATCCATGACATTATAAAAAAATGTAGTGCAAGGATATTGATTTCTTCCTACAAAATATTTTCATGCAGAGTGTAATTTTCGTCCGAAGCAAAAACAAACCATCACGAGTTTCTTTGAATATTTTTAAATTTTTTAAATAACACTTTCCTCGTGAATCTTGAAAATGTTATTGTAAAAATTATTTTTTTTTTCAAATTCTGGCAATTTGTTCAATTTACGATATTCAATATTTTGTTGGCCACATAATAATGCACTGTTTTCTTATAATTATTTGGAAAGTCGAGAAGTTCTTTGGTTTTTTTTGTTTTAGATGAAATTTTAGCTTCTGAGCGTTTGAATCATTACAGAATATTTTCTATAAGAAATCAATATTTTTGTATTAAATACTGGTGTTTTGTAATATCGATACACGCAATAAAAAACATTGTAATAAATTTTAATTCAGGTTTGCTATTGGTCGAAAATTTGAATGAGTTTTTTCAGAGACTGTTTTTTAACTTAACGTCGAAAATTAAAATTTGATAATGAAAAAATTTGATAATAGTCTTCAACTATGTAAAAATAAGCAGAAAAAAATCATGGTCCAAAAAATGTTTTTTCCATCCAAAAAAATAACTTAATATCGCCTCTGACACTACAATACTGCCTCAAGTACATGTGTTTTTTTTAAAGATTCTTTTACACTGGCAGAAAAACATTTCAATGCCTTTTACACGTCAAAGAGAATAGAATTTTGAAATTTTTATTTTTCGCATGAATCTAAAATTGGAATTTTCTTTTTATCGTTTAAAAAGCTCGTGGCGATTTCGTTACTGACGAGCCTAAACACTAGTATTTCTTCTCTCTTGTCACTTTTTCTTTCGGTTATGTCCTTTTTCAATGATATTCTACACAGATTTATCCACGCTATTACACGCATTAATTCTAGATGATTTTATTATTATTATTATTATTATTATTGTTATTATAATTTTTTGTTTATTACGAGTTTGAGCTTCGTCATTTCAAATTATTCGTCAAATCTCTTCAGCTTCGTGATATTATACAGATTGTACATTTAATCACTTCTCGTCTTTGTCTTTGTAGGCCTCTTTGAATGATCGATACTTTTCACGTCATTTTGCCGTTCATGGAGACGGAAAAACGGGCTTAGCCAAAAGTCCATGAATTTCAAACTCTCGTTTGGCGTTTACGCGTCATCATGACAGTTCTCCTTGTTCAGGTTTTAATCTCGTCCGGAATAAGCAAAAAACCGCATTTCGACGGAAAGTTCTCCAGGAACTTTTTTGTGGATGATCATTAACCGAATGAAAAATCATTCAAAGTTGTCTTACGACCAAATCAATTTAATTCATTAATTAAATTGTTACTACTATTAATTAAAAAGATGTTATTTAATAATTTAAAAAAAAAATTCTTTCCAATGAATATCAATAGTTGGAAAATGTATTTTAATTATTTTTCCATTCGAATCGACTTCACCTCGAGAATGACTTTTTCTCTTTCATTGAGCTCGTGAAATTATTCCAAGTTTTTCGTCGTTTAGTTAAATTTTTCACGCTGTTCAGCCATTTTTCTCTCTCCTCAAATTCTCCTCCAATGGTTCTTGATTCTCTACGGTGATGAGAGAGTAAATTCCTCAATTGGCGTTTCATAAGAAAAGGTGAGTCACACTTTTTTATTATTACCACGTTTTTTTTTTTATCATTAGGTCGCTTTCTTGTGCCGGGTGGAATTTTGTATTTGATTTTAAACTAACTTCCCGATTAGCTAGAGACTTGAAATTTTGAACGTAGCTTAGAATTGGATGACAATGCAAGAAAATGTTTAAAAAAATCGTAATTGTGATTATAATTTTTAAAAAATAATTTAATCATTTTCTCAATCAAAACTGGTACAGGAACGGTTACCATAGCAACGGTTTGGGTTTTTGTTTTTGCTATATTTTCTTGATAACCCACATCTGGCTGACAGATGCAAACATATCAATTCTTCAATTCCTGTAAGGAAATCGTTATCGAATCTTAAGTCTCTTATGGTCTTTATTGAGTAAAGTTTCTTATGGTAAACGAGACAGCGACCCAACGCAAGCGACGCTTGGAAAAACAAAGTATTGAAAAGAAAATTTCACTTACACAATTCTAAAAATCAGAAAATAAATTAAACAAATAAATTTTTTTTTTTTTAATACCACGTTTTTAAAACGGACCAAAAAGTATAAAATAATTTGCCTAGGCTTCATGCAGAATTAAACAACATACACATTTGTAACCACTCACAGATTATCCTGAAAATTTGTCATTGCACATTTTCAATAGCTATTAAAATAAATGTGAGATTTAAAACCAAAAACGTGGGGCGCATGCAACAGATAATTAATGCATTAATAGTTCAGCTGTCAATTGGTTTTGCACCGCAAAAAATGAGAAATGATAAGTAAGTTCTCTCATTGATAGCGACGATGTATCCCATGTGCCCCACGTTTTTCGTTTTAAATCTCACATTTATTTTAATAGCTATTAAAAATGTGCAATGACAAATTTTCAGGACAATCTGTAAGTGGTTAGAAATGTGTATGTTGTTTAATTCTGCATGAAGCCTAGGCAAATTATTTTATACTTTTTAGTCTGTTTTAAAAACGTGGTATTTAAAAAAATCTTTTTTATTTGTTTAATTTTCCTTATACGAATGAAGAATTTCAACGACAATCCTTGCATTTTGTTTCATTATCGATTAGCCTTGTTTCTCCGGACATTAACGAGTTCGAGTCTTGTAACGGGCTCCGCGTCTTGTAAAAAGTCGTTTCGAGCAATTTTTAATGGCGCATTCCTCGAACAGAAGCGAGCCAAAAGAATAACGACTGCGTTAAAGCGACTTCGTATACATTAATTCCAACCAGTTTATCGATCGGTTTTTCGTACTTTACGTGCATTTGATGGTTGTTGCTCGTCGAATAACGGGATAATTTGCCGAAAATAAATTATATTTCGCGGATATCTCTGTCTCCGCGATTAATGGACTTTTATTTATCGATGAATCATTTTCACCGGTAATAAGGATTCGCGAAAAAAAATAAAGAAACGTTAGGAACTCATTTTACGTCCCACAATAATGAGTGGACTGATTCAAAAAAAGTTTTTTTTTTCAAAATCCCCTATTAAATACTTTCGGGGAGGTTAAAAAAGGTGCTTGTTACAAGCAGAGCTCTTCATATTAATATTTAGCGGTCTCTCATCGCAAATTTCTATTTCCCATTTTAATAAATCAGGAGAAAAAATGTTTAAATTTTGAAATTTTATACCTCGACTTCAAGTCAAGATACCGAAATGAACGATACACATTCTTGTAGGGAATTAAAAGCTCTACAAACAAGGTTTTACATGATTTTTCGATAAACTTGCTCCTTGAAAAGATATCCAAGGTTAAAGTTAAATTTAGAGTAAACTGCACTTTTTTGTTTAGTTTCCGGCAAAATGTTAAAACTTATTACTAAATATCGTAAAATCTTTCTTGAAAAAAAAAATTTAATTGCATTAACATAAATTACCCAATTTTTAAAGAAATGACCAACCGTAGTTCAGTGTTCACACATATTCACAGTCTATCATACATATGAGGCATTCCACGATATTCCGATCAACATCTTGCCTTGATGATTTCGTTTTACCTCGAAATTTTTTATATAAAAAAAACATATTGAAAACAAATTTCCCAAATTTTTTCAGAATTTTTTGGTCACGCGTTTTTTGGATTTTTTTTTTAACGGAACCACTTTGCAAAATCCGGAAAATCCAGAATAATCAAATACAATATAACAAAATTTCTGAGCTTCGTTCCAAAATGGAGATTTTATTAGATTATTCTGATTTTTTTCAGATTTTACAAAGTGGCCCCTTTTTTCAAATAAAAAAAAATCCAAAAAACGCGTGGGCAAAAAATTCTGAAAAAATTTGGGAAATTTCTTTTCAATGTGTTTTTTTATATAAAAAATTTAGAAGAAAATCGAAATCATTAAGGCAAGATTTTGATTGGAATATCGTGGAATGCCTCATACATATTACAAACCGTGAATAACTTCTGAAGGAGAGAGCTTATCGAAAAATCATAAGAGACGTTTTCTGTAGAACGTTCAATTCCCTACAAGAATATGTATAGGTCATTTCGATACATTGACATAAAGCCGAGGTATAAAACTTCTAAATTTGAGAATGTTTTTTCCTGTGTTACTTAAATTGGAAATAGAAATATGCGATGAGAGACTACTAAATATTAATATTAAGAGCTCTGTTTTTAACAGGCATCTTCTTTCACCTCCCCAAAAATATTTAATAGGGAATTTCCAAAAAAAAAATAGTCGCTTTTTTTGGATCAGTCTAATGATGACTTAATACAAATATCGACTAACAAAATTATTGAGAATAATTCTTATATTTCAGATATCAGATCGATCCGTTTGTTCAGATCGATTAATCGAAATTTCTCTCATGGAAGCTTTTTTTTCAATTACTATTTAATTTTTTCCTCTTCATCCCTCTGGATTTTAATCGTCGAGTTCGAATTTCCATTCGATTTTCAATTGAACTCAATCGCGAATAATACTCGACGGCGATTTATTGTTGTTATTTTTTTCTCCTCCTTTTTTTCAATATCCGATTTCCCGCTGCATTAACATCGCGATCGTTAATAATTCCGGGATATTCACCGGCTGTATTCAACGATCGACCGATTTTACACGATTCTCCCGCTCTCTCGTCTCCTTCGATGCGATTAATCAATCGCCACCTGCTGTTCACGAGCTTTATTTCCACCTCGCACCTTCCAGCCTCTCTAAAAGCTCGCGGGGATGTACAACTTTTATTTTATCATTATTATTATTATTGTTATTATTGTTCAGGCGTGAATCGTTCATTCTCGCAATTTGAATTTTTCCATATTTCCATGATTTTTCCAACAGTCCTTCTTTCGTTTTGATATTCAATTTTTTTCCAAATGGGCAAAAACAAAAAAAAACGACCAGATCGTTAAAAACCTGCCTGTGCATACGAAGTGGTGAATTTCTTCTTTCCGGTAATGAATTATTCATATTTTCCGGGTCACACAGTTTCGTCATCGATCGTGGAAGTATTACGATTTTTTCGCCCCAATCGCGGTTTTTTTTTAAACATCAGGGGAAGGGGAGTGCGATAGTAGCGAGAATAAAGAAAGAGAGAGAGAGAGAGAGGCTGCCACTATGCGCCGCTCCATTGTCGAGAATTTAATTCGCTCGGGTTGATGCAACTCACGATCGATGAGCCTCGCACTTTCTCGAGAGGCAAATAAAAAAAAAGAACTCGAAGAAAAAAAAAGAACTTCATCGACGCGATGCTTCTTTCCATTTTCTCGTTTTTTTTTTCGTTTTCTTTTCCGTCTCCGCTCTCTCATCGGTGATCAATATACACTGAAGAGACCGATAAACATTTTATTTTCCTACTGTCGAGGCGTTTCTTTACGAGGTATCGACACCGTAATGCTCGCACTTTGAATCGTCGACTATCGCAGAGGGAAAAAGAGAGAGCCCTATTATTTAATCAAGTCCTTTGAGAGCGAAAGCGTCTACGAGAAGCGTCAATATTTTGAGATTTCGAGCACTCCGCTCAACTATCCATTCGGTGCTAAATTTTTAAAATCGTTTTTAGAAATATTTGTCTATCGATAAACAATAACCGATCGTGTTTTATCCTGAATTAGCGTCAGCGTCAAAACGGCGATTTTTAATAATAATTTACAATTTTTGTGGAATGACTACTAATATGATGTATCGTCCACCATTTGAGGTACCAAATAAAGCATTTTTTGGGACTAGTTAGAACCCTTAAGAGGAGGCTAGATACTATTTTTATTCAAACCCTACATTATCGACGTATCATCGTCGTCCGGTCTTTCTCCGACAACCGGGGATGAACATTAATTACATTTTGACAATTAAGAGGGGAATAAACTAATTAACAATTAATTGTCAATTGAGAGGCTAAAATGCGTTACAGCCAATGCCAACGAACTCATTCGAGCCCCCTAAATATTATAGGTTACTCGTCAGAATCCATGGTGCTGCCCTCACTCGCACGTCTGTGAACTACATTTCGCCATTTCGTTTTTCAATAAAACTACAATTTATCGATATTTATCTCTCGATGCGCCATCCAAACTTACGGCGTGTCATTTTGATAAAATAATGTCGAAAACGTCTCGATATTTGTATCGTGGCGTTCTTCATGGAGCCTCACTCTTGGTTTTACCTGAAATGCGGTAAAAGTTTAATAATTTAAGTTTTTCAATTACAGTTTCTTGGTGGTAAGTGAATCTGTAAATTTTTTTTTTGTTTTTCGAAAAAATTTTAGTGAGGCTCCATTCCTGCCATTGTTCTGATGATGTTAAAATTTCATTCAATTCCATCCATTTGTATAAGAGCAAGTTTGGATGGTGATTTCGAGGTGTTAGTGGTTGGTATTTAGCCTCCTCTTAAGGTCCACCGGTTTCCTGAAAAACCTAGTTTTGAGTTTTTACATTTTGCGCGTGATTCAGAATAAACCGCTCGACGGATTTTGCTCTACGACGTCTCATTTTCTTCGTGACACTTTTCCCCATAGGATGAACGTGGCACATTTTTTTTTCAGCCCTTTGTTTCAGAGCTGCAGGCCTGTTTTGAAATTGTTAGCCTATGTCGAACTTTCCAGGCATTGCCCTGGTCACAATTTTGACTTGAATCAAAATGTATCGCGTTCATCCCGTGGGAAAAAGCGTTACGAAGAAAATGAGACGTTGTAGAAGAAAATCCGTCCAGCGGTTCTTTCGGAATCACGCGCAGAGTGTAAAACTGGGTTCTACACTCAAAACTAGGTTTTTTTGGACAAGGGTTCTAACTAGTCCCAAAAAATTGTTCATTTGGTACTTCAAATGGTGTACGATACATCATATTTGTAGGCATTCCACAAAAATTATAAATTATTATTAAAAATCCCCGTTTTGACGCTGACTCGACCGCCTTAAGGGGGTCGTCTACTGTGAAACCTGTTTTTTAAATGTTTTTTTTTCGGGATTTTTTTTTTGACAGACCATTAAAATAAAATAATTTATGAATTGTGTATCATTTTTATTAATATTTGAACAAACTTTGTGCATTTTTTTAAGTGAATGTATTAAATGTAATCGGAGATACGGCGCCACATATATAACACATATAAAAAAAAAGGTGCTCAACTGCTGCCATGATTTCGGCCGTTCTGCTTATCTGAAATAAAAAAAACCGAACGCCATTTCAATTGTGAGACTTGAGACTCTACCGTGAACCAAAATAAAGTTAAAATTGCAAAAAAATGATTTTTTTTTAACGCTTTAGAAAAAATATTCAGTGCGAAAAATTGATTTTTCTTTCTAAAGCGTAAAAAAAAAGATTTTTTTGGAATTCTGACTATATTTTGGTTCACGATAGAGTCTCAAGTCTCACAATTGAAATGGCGTCTGGTTTTTTGATTTCAGATAAGCAGAACGGCTGGAATCATGGCAGCAGTGGAGAACTTTTTTTTTTATATGTGTTCCTGTTGGGCGGTGTATCTCCGATTATATTTACTACATTCACTTCAAGAAATTCACAAAGTTTGTCCAAATGTTAATAAAAATGATACACACTTCATAAATTATTTTATTCTAATGGTTTGTCAAAAAAAAATTCCCGAAAAAAACATAAAAAGAACAGGTTTCACATTAGGCGACCCCCTTAAACACTTAAGGTGATATCCTGGTCTAGAGATATACATATTGAGCTATTTGTTGAGCATGATATAAAAAAAATGATTTTTACCATTCTTTGTTTAATATTTATTAACAATTTGACAATAGACAAAAAAAAATTCGAGAAAAAAATGAAATTAAATAAGTTATAATTTAGTAAAGTTGGGGCTAAAAAAAGAGGTGTGCTGGCAGACACGATTGCAACCTTTCTAGTAATCCGAATACAAAATTAAAAAAAAGATTCTTCATTAGTGAGAGTGTCGTTTAGCTCCTACCTCAGAGAAAACTAAAAAAAAAAAAATCGCAAAATGGCGGCTGTCTGAACAAATAAAGGCGTTTTTCGACTCTTTTTTCATGGTTTTTGATTTTTTTACAATTGTACAAAAAATAATTTTCATACAAAAGTGGAAGGGGCGATAGAGAGTTGTATATTGAAGATTGATAAAAAATTTTAAGTACATCGGTTGAGTAGAACTTGAGATATCATGTCAGCTGTTTTGAGAAAAGTAGTATTGACAAAAACTAAAATAGCTATGATTCCGTAAATTATTGGAATTAAAAAATTCTTTTTCGAGGATATATTCTTAAATGTCTAAACTTTAAGAATATGCATAAAAAATTTTTTTTTTTTCAAATTCTAAACCAGAATACCCCCTTAAATGGTTAAGCGGGTTAGTTTCCGTATAACCATTTAAGGGGGTAAAAGAATATTTTATTTTTATATTTTGATAGAGAAGAGAATCAAGCAGTAGAGAAAAACGATTACCTTATTAAACGTAAACTAATCCGCTTAACCATTTAAGGGGGTATTCTGGTTAAGAATTAAAAAAAAAAAAATTTTATGCATATTCAATATCAAAATATTATTTTTCAAAATTTTCCGACCAAATTATATAATTTTCAAAAATTATATTTTAAAAATTATAAAGCATGTCTGCTGCAATGAAGTTGAGGGGTTATATTTGGTCGGAAAAGTCCAAAATACTTTTTTTTCTCAATCTTCTCATCTTTGACAGTATATTATATTTTTAATCTTGATATTACGTTATAAATGGAACTTATGTGTAATCTGCTTTTAAAATGGTAAACACGTTTTTTAATTTCAAACTATCTTGATAATTACTATATCTATTTTTCGGAAATGTTTTGAGCTTTTTTTACCTACTAAAATTAAATATCATACAATTATATATTTATACGCAAAAAACTTACTGAGTGCTCGTCAGGTATTATTTTTTTAAAATACGAAACTTTTATAAAAATATATAATTGCAATTTAAAAAAAAGAAAATTCCAAAAACTCGCCATTCTTTTCGGTCGCTTGACTAAGCTATAACCCCTTAAGGGTTAGATATTTGGAAATTTCCTGTGTCATTGATTTTCAAAAAAATTCCGAGTCCATTCGTCGAAACTTTTTAAAATTATTAACGAATAAATTCTTATCAGTTATTTATATCCATAAACAATTATGTACGTCCATTAAAAAGATCGAAAGATTTTAATTTCTAACGCTAATTACGGATTACAAAATGATCAGCTGATGGATCTCTAAAAACAAAGAATGAGCTAAGAATCACTAAAAATCAACAAAAAATGCAAAAAAATTATTTTCTATTTAAACGGAAATATACTTCGTCGGACAATGTCTATAAAAAAAATTACTGTACAAATATTTATAAAAACTATTTTTAAATTTAGCACTGATTTAGATATGATTCAAAGTGTCTCCTCAAGTTCAACGTGATTCAGGATTGCGGAAAAATTTGTAAAAAGCATGCTGACTTGAAAAAAGGGTCACTCACGCTTCTCAAAGTATGCCTCGAATAATGCGAAAAGCATTATTTCATAGCATTTTGCACAGTTTGAATTTTTCGGCTTCTTTCATGATTCCCGAGAAAAAAAGTGAGACTGCGAAAAACTTGTCAATTTAGGGTGTAATTTTATTCTTCGAGAATTGGACGTTATCAGTAATTAATTGTCCGGAAGATGGCCCAGAATTTTCCGCGTGTTTCGCACGAGAGACAGAGAGAGCGAGAGAGAGAGAGACAAAGAGAAAAATGACTCCGGATCTTTGGCCCGGAAAAGTTAGTCCACATCGTTAGTGAAATTTTCATCTTGTTTATCATTCGATCACGATCGTCGATATTCATTGATCGTTAAGCAAACAGTCATTGGAGCCATTAATCATTCGAAGCCAATCAATCAATTCGAAGCCAAGATCAATCGCATCACGTGGATCATAGAAAACTCTCATTCGCTGGATTTCCAGCAATGTCCAGTGACTCGCGTCCGGCGCATCCGCCACTTCCGTGATTCTCAAGACGATCACCGCTCTCGTTATCGTTCGATCTTATCACATAATTGTTCACCGGATCGCCATATTGACTCTGATAAAATTCCTCTCTCATCATGTGATTGAGATTGCCACAACGAAAGTAGAGAATTTCACGAAACGGTTTGCGAAAGTCACGATTGAGCGTGGCGTAGATGATCGGATTGAACAGACTATTGCAATAGCCGAGCCAAAGAAAGAGGCTCGACAATGACGACGGTATCGCTTTTTGATCATTCAAGAATGGCCTTACCAATGCAAGGACGAAAAATGGTAACCAGCATATTGTGAACGCGCTCATTATGATACCGAGTGTCGTGCTCGCTTTTCTCTCTTTGGCCAATTGGAACCTAAGCTTCTTCTGATGGGGCGAGCTCGTGACGCTGCTGTGATGATGTCTCGTGCTCGTCGATTTTTTCGTTGTCGTGATAGTCGTCATTTTCGACGAGCTCATCATGGATTTCTCGCTCTTTAGCAACATCGGACACTGCGACTCGTTGCTCTTTCTAGGACCACCGGTGAAACATCTCACGGTGTGCACGCTGCACTGTAACGAGAAAAAAGTACAGATTGTCATTATTATTTTATAATTGGTGAGGTTGAGGATCTTAGAAAGAAGTATCAGAATCCTTATGAGATCACTCTCGTGTACGTTCGGTTTTTCTTAAAAACGTTGTCTAGCAATTTGTAGTTAAGCCCAAAAAATTGTTTCAGATGAAAATGGGGGACAATCTTTTCAAAAAGAGATTTTCATTAATGCATCGTGTAAGGTTTTGTTCAAAAGTGCTATAAGAATCGTAAAAATATTTTTTTAGTGAATTTTGGTCTAGTGATCGTAGGGCCTTAGGCCATTGTAGGATATTTTCAAAAAATCAATTTTTATTTTGTTAAAAAGGTAGCTTAATATGTATAGAATTAAGGTAAATGTCCCAATTATTGAACAGCTAAGGATCTGGGGATTGAATTCGGTGAGAAAAAAATATAAAATCAAGAAAAAAACCATCGCTTTGATGTTCAAATGATACTTTGATACTTTTACTTTTGAAAAATCAATCTTTGAATTATTTTTAAATGATTTCAATGAAAAAAAGAATAACAATGTGAAGCATGCAAATGTCCCAATTATTGAACACTGGAAGTGCCTGTGTCCCTAATATTGAACAGGCATGTCCCAGTTATTGAACACTCTCGAGAAGTCGCTACTTTGCAATATTTTCTCCCTTTTTCTCTAAGGTAGGTGCTATAACGACATTTTTGCCAATTGATAATCATTTTTTTTTCATTTTGTATCTAATGACTAGAAATTTTGCAATCGTGTTGACCAGCACACCCTTTTGACCCTTTTTTAGCCCCATCTTTACCAGCTTATTACTTATTTAATTATAATTTTTTTTTTATTTATTGTCAAAATATTAATAAATATGTTGTAAAAATAAGAATGATAAAAATATTTCTAGTGTGTAATATTAAATTTAATATTAAATATTAATGTATGTCTCTAGACCAGAATATCGCCTTAATCTTGACAGTTTTCACTGATATATCCCTAGGATCTCCTAACTTCCTAAAGTTAAAATTTACAGCTCAATAGGGTTATCCTTGTTTTTCCATAGTATAATAGTTGTTGGAAAAAACATTTTTAATTAAAAAAAAAAATTTCTTCAAGTTATACATCATGTGAGGGATCATATGAAAGAGCTACCTCCGAGGATACTAAAAAATTTCAAAGCATAAATTTAGATTTCAAAGCAGCAGTAGCTATTCAATAATAAATAATCTGAAAAACACCATTTTTTCGACAATTTAATAGTGGTCAACGGGAAAAAAAATATTTTTAATAAAAATAGCTACTTTGTAGTATTAATACGAAAAACTAATTGTCCGAACATGAGACCCGTCAAAAAATGGGCTGTTACAATTCCACACCCTCTTTTAGCGTTGTGTCTTGACAACTCCTGGAGGTTGCGTTAAGATTGGTACTAAATCAAGTGAGTCGGTTGTTTCTTAAAACTTGAGTCGTCATTCCTTTGCTCAAGAATTTCCATCTTGAGCCATACCCGAATGATTTCTGCCATTTTCAAACATTCTCCAAAGAAAAAATTTTTTAGACCAGAATTCTTACCTACAAACACTTTTAAGTACTATTTTTCATCCACATCTAGTCACCTTCGGCATTTCCGTCCACCACAT
The DNA here is from genome assembly GCA_946863875.1 of Alloplasta piceator. NCBI lineage: Eukaryota > Metazoa > Arthropoda > Insecta > Hymenoptera > Ichneumonidae > Alloplasta > Alloplasta piceator. The sequence continues at coordinate 44,120,519 of OX333074.1, forward strand.
CAAATTCCCAACTTTCCATACCAAAGTAGGGTCAAAAAGGTTCCAGCTTACAGATAATCAACTATATTGTAAACAAAACGTTTTGTATACGATTTCTGCTCTTTCTTTCGAATCCTTATAGCTCCATTAAAGATGTTAAAGGGGACAGTTGAATGTGAAAAGTCCTGTCGTTCCTCCACGTAAATATCGGTAGACTCACTCCTGCAGAAGCCACTTGCCCTAATTACATTTTGCACTTAACCAAGATTTTCCCACCCATTCTGGCTAAATAATAATAATTAATTCGTCGTCAATGGTTGTACATCCCTCCGTGGACTATCACTATAATAGCGGAACAGAGTACACACGCAACAGACGTTTCAGCATAATGCACAAAGTGAATGGAAATGTCTCGTAATTTACTTCATGAAGTGCACAAGCATCAAACGCCAAGCTAAGGGAATAATAGTCATATGTGAGTCCTTATTACACAGAACTGACGCGCGTATCACATGTCAACTTCCAATTCAGTCTCGGTCCAATAATCTTGTCGCAGTAATCCCTCTTCTCATCGAGATCGTACCTACACCAGACCCAAACGTCTAACCCATGATACGCTTCGCTAAAATGTCGCAAACACGCTCTGCTACTTCGTATCTCAAGTACAGGAACCTCTATAGGGAGGACTTACAAGTCCCTCGGACTTGTGTCCCCTGGAGATGCGTGCGGTTCGTGTCTTCGCCGGAGTTACGAGGACAAAGTTAGCGTAGGGAGATGGAGGTAAGTGAGAGGGTTGAACGGACAAGAGAACAGAAGCCATATACAGGATGAAAGGATAGATGACAACGGAGGCTTTTGATCCCGAGTTTGGGTTACATAACTGAAGGTACGACAGTAGCGTATAGCCGGAGTCATGCTGTTTGGAAACTTGTGGGTCATATCCGTATAGCTATTGGTAGAACCGAAACCGGGCTAAGGCATTGTCTGGATCAACGAGCTAATCGGAGGAGTCTCGAGGATTCGTGTCCACAGATTGCTACCCACACGCTAAGCCCTACTATATTTCGAACAGGCAATTCCTAGGCTTACTCGCAGATGTTAGAGATACATGAAACAGACACTCTTGGCTAATTCGCTGTGTCCACTGAGTTAGAATTGATATTCTACCACACTCTGAGGTGTATACTGTTTAGATTGTATTAAGGGGTGGGTTTGAAAATTTGTAAAAATCTATCTTTTTCATCTAATGGTACAATATGCTTAGGGTATCTTCCCAAGATTTAAAGTCCATCGGAGTTAAAGTCTAAGAGTGAGAGAGAGAGAGCCTTTGGAAATTTGCCTCATTAGGTTAGACCAGCCGGGAGGTGAAACCTTCAATGGCTGTTTTTTTTTCTCAAATACTTAGTAATGCACCGATCTTATTGAAATTTTGTTCACTTCTTCAAAACAGGATCGATTAGTGATTGAACGAAGATTCGTTTTTTGTTCGAATACGATCAATTTTACAATTAGCCTGCAGTAGCTTAAATTGAACTAAAAGTTCTACCGTTTGGTATATAACTCTGCAAAAATTTAGATTCAAATTTTCTTGAAAATCCTTCGTCAAATCTCTAGCTATACTTATCTACTAACCAGAGCTGGGCAAAGTACCGGAAAGTACTTCAAGTACAAAGTACAAAGTACCGTGAGTACTTCAAGTACAAAGTACAAAGTACCGTAAGTACTTCAAATACAAAGTACAAAGTACCGTAAGTACTTCGAGTACAAAGTACAAAGTACCGTAAGTACTTCAAGTACAAAGTACAAAGTACCGTAAGTACTTCAAGTACAAAGTACAAAGTACCGTAAGTACTTCAAGTACAAAGTATAAAGTATCGTAAGTACTTGAAGTATCAAGTACCGGGAGTACTTGAAGTACTACATACTTATTACTTGAAGTAGTTAAGATTTAAAGTATTTGAATTACTTGAAAAATCGTGTTTTCAAAAACTTTTCAAGTTTTCAGATATATCTCGTAAGTTAAATTTACTTACATTTAATTTCCTATTCTAATTTGATTTTTATTCGAGTACTTTTTTTTTTATCAAAACATACTTTCACCTTGTCCAATACACTGAGATTGGGCTATTCGAAGAATTGGAATATAAGTATTTAAACAGAGAATTAAAAAAAATTCAAGAATACCATTGACAATTGTAATTGCGATTTATTTTGATACAGGTTTGAAAAAGAGGAAATTAAAAATATAATACATGGATTGTTTTTCAAGCTACTCCAACTTTGTGTTCTCTTCAAAAAACTGGGGACAGTATGTCCATTGTCCATACGTCACGAAATATGATTTTCAATTACATATTCAAAGCCTTTGTACATGCAACCATCAGCAATACACGTTCAGAAGTACTTGATACTTGTACTTGAAAAAGTACTTGAAGTACAGAAAAGTATTTTAAATTTTAAGTACAATATACTAGAAGTACAGGTCAAGTACTTGGAAATTTAAGTACAATACTTGAAGTACGTTTTAAGTACTTCTTAAAGTACTTTTTGAGTACTTCAAGTTCTGTCCAGCTCTGCAACTAACACATAAAATTTAGTTTTTTAATTTCAGATAAAGCTATCATGAGTTACCGTAAAATGGGGCTACTTTGTTCGTGTTTCGGAAGTTTTTTGGTCGTAACGTTTTCTTAACATCCAAAATAAAAATTTTTGTTGCTCGAAAGGAACAATGGGACCTTTGGGTATAAAATGTATAACAATAGCAAGCCCTACCAGCCCCCGATAATTTTATACATTAAAAAAAAAGTCCAAGTAACCCCGAGTGCGGATCTACTTTGGGCAGGCATTGAAATGCAACTTATGTCAAAGATTCAAAGTATAAATGCAGCTTTGACATAATTTTGATAAAAAAACAATAATATTTTATAGATTATACTTTGTACATGAAATTAAATGAAAAACAACGATTTTTAAAGATCAATTCGTCATTGTTATTGAAGAAATATTTTACATAAAAATACCAAATACTTAGGCCCGAATCTTAAGTTCATAAGATCAAACTTGAGATCAAACTTTCCATTGAACTCAAGTTGGAACTTGAGATCGAACTTAATTTCCAATTTAAGATGAATCTCAAGTTTGAACTTAAGTATCATTATAAAGTTCATACTTATGATCAAACTTTAGTGCGAACTTCAGATCGATCTTAAGTTCAAACTTAAATTTGGTTTGAAGTTTGATCTTAAGATCCATCTTAAGCTTGAACTTAAGTTCGATCAAACTTCTTTCATCGCCTTCCTCGACCGTATTTTTCGAAATTAATTGTCAAAATAATTAAGTTCGATCGATCTTAAGTTTAAGCTCAAGATGGATCTTAAATTCAAACCTGAAATCAAATTACATTTGAGCTTAAGTTCGTTCTGAAGTTCGCACTAAATTTTGAACTTAAACATGAACTTATAATGGCACTTAAGTTCAAACGTACGATTCATCTTAATTTATAACTTAAGCTCTTGAGTTCCAACTTGAGTTCCATGGAAAGTTCGATCTTAAGGTAGGACCTATGACTTGAAATTCGGGCCTTACAGATGTAACAGAGGTTGGAGTTGTTCTTCTTGCCCTTCTCTATTTCCTTCTTGCGAATGTCATCATCGATTGTTCGAACATCTTGGCTTGTTACACATAACTGTGTACCTGGTTTATGAATGACTATCTTTCCTCTTTTACCCATTCCCTGCACCCCTCCTGCCCCACAAGGGCAAGAGGGTTCACTGCACACACGTTTTTACCGTGTTTTGATGCTCGTCCAAAGTAGCTCCAAAAACCGACAAAGTTACCCCCAAAGTCAAAGTAGCCCCGTTTTACGGTATCCTGACGACCCCGCGAGGACACTTTAAGGGTCTCCGGAAACCAAGTCCCACCAGCTGAATTTTCACAAATTTTTTAGTGACAATTTTATAAACATTGCCTAAATGTTGCTCTCCAACATCCTCAAAATTTGGAATTGAACAACTTATCAATTATATTTAAAAAATGGATAAAATATTCTTTTTTTACCTTCAAAATCCCTATAACCCCTTAATTAAGACAAGGGAATACCGTGGTACAACGTAATTTTGCATAAACCACAATGGATTATATTTTTATTGCACTCCGTGCGCAAAGTGCCACTTTGCGCCCGCTGCGCGTGCTCAAACTGGCACTTTGCGCAATCGTACAATAACATTTCGTACGATACTAGTGCGAGAAACTTTTTCTCAACTCGTGTGATAGCAACATTCGCCTTCGGCTCATGCTGCAAACTCACACTCGTCAGAAAAAGTTTCATCGCACTAGTATCGTAATATACTATTGTCTTATAAACGACAAAAAAACCGCAGAACTTATAAACCGCACTGGACTTGTGTCAAGTTCAATGCTCCGCTTTAGCCACTGGTGAAAATCGATAAATTTTCATAATTTTCATATTTCATCGTCATTTTGGAACTCGGGAAATCCGGAAAGACCTTAACTCCACAGATATCCACGCTCGTGGGTAGGTCGAAGCTGGACGAATCGAGTATCGGAAAGCGTGTTTTCATTTTCACATGAGGACATGTTTGGCTGTCGTGACGCGTGATCTCGATTCCGTAGAGGAAAAAGGCATCATTGCAATAGCCTGCAAAAGTGACTAGGTGAAAAAAAAACGAGACTACGTTCGTCTGCATCAAATGTAAAGCGTTGTCCGTGTAGTGTACACATTTGCGAGGGCTTTCATTTCCGATTCGGGGCTCTCTTTTCCGTTGCTCCACAACGCCTCCTTCACCAAAGCACACGAAGGGCCACCAATTTCCTTCGAGCTTCGTTCCACTCGATCCCCCCCGATCCCGCTTTCAGATTCGTATGCGAACGTGAGCGAGAAATTCAATCGGACAATTTTTCTTCATCGCCGCACGACCCTAGCTAGGAAAGACGAAGAGTGCCACAAAGGTCGACAGTCGTGAATTGCCGGAGATAGAAAAAGAGAGGGAGAGAGAGCGAGCGAGGCGCAGCCATTTCCAACCCCCAAAGTGAAGCACACTAAATAAACGACCTTGGTGGTATACGTTGCTTGCGCTTTCCTTGCTGTCTTCTATTGATCGATAGTCCTTACCTACAGAATTCGCTGAGTGTGGGAATACCCATTAGAGACTGTATGTATTGCCTTTTGTGTCGGAGAGACGCCGTAGAAGGGAAATAGGTATATAGTTAGAGAAGGAGGAGAATAGGAGGTGTTTACGGAAGATGCGATCTTGGCCAGGACCAGTTGAGAACCGGATCGAACGAGGCAGAGATTGGCCCATGCAGATGAAAGAGGAAGACCATTTTGGGACAGCATTTCACCCCGTTTGGACCACGTTCAACTGAACTTACCAGACGACATTTCACCAGGTTGAACAGAGTTAAGTCATTGCGGTTGGCCCATCTTCAAAGACGAAATACTTGGCACATGCAGACAAGATAAACAGTCATTGCGATGTCGGTCTTGTTCCGTACAAGGTTTAGGACAAAGGCTGTCAATTATCGAGGATAGAAGCAACCGCTCGAGCTCTGTCTTTTGGTCGTATTTCACATTGCAACCAGATAAACTGAACGAGGAAACCCAAGATTGGGCGAGCCAAAGATATTTGAAGCCTGGGTGAGAATCCCTGGATGGAGAATTATGAAAGCCCTTTTCTGAAAATAATCAGAAACTTTTGTCTCTCGTTCTGTTCAAATCAAATGACAATGATGATGTTTCACGGATTAATAAGAGACTGATCGTAACGCGCCAATTTTCAATTTCTTTGTGGAATGTAGAAAAATGTAGAAAACTCAGGTTATTAAGAACAATAGCATTTTCCGTCAGATTATTTGTATTAAGGTACCAGTCTACTTTAGAGGGTCAAAAAAAGCAAATTTTTAAGATTTTTTTCTCAGCTCCTTTATCAGATATGGCTATAAAACTGTTCCTAAAACATTGTTTTATCTTTCGAAAGTACAAAACAAAAATTTATGTTTTTTTTTTATTCTTTGAAAAATTTATAGAAGGTGCTAAAGTAATAAATATCTTATCCCATTGCCGACAATTGATATCGGGATTGGCAAGTCTGAAAGAAACAATAAAAGAGCATTTTAAAGAGAAAGGTTTCTTACATAACAGTTTACTATCGTAATGAAAAATTGATTTTAAAAAATGGTGGATTTTTGAAAGGAAAATGAAAAATTGAATTTTTTACAATTTATTTCAAACATACGCAATTTTTTTTTCTAATCAATTTTTTATTAACGGTGGTAAATTGTTTTGTAAGAAACGTTCCTCTTTAAAGTGCTTTTTTTTTTGTTTCAGACTTGCCAATCCTGAAATCAACTGTCAGCCATGGGACAAGACATTTTCGAAGACTCGATTTTGGCGTCTTCTATAAATTATTCAAAGAATCAAAATAGTATCGTACGAAATTTTATTGTACGAGTGCGCAAAGTGGCACTTTGCGCACGGAGTGCAATAATAGTACATTACGATACGAGTGCGATGAAACTTTTTCTCGACGAGTATCGTACAAAATTTTATCGCACGGAGTGCAATAAAATTATTTTTTTTTCGTATTTTCGAAGGATGAAACAATGTTGTAAAAACAGTTTTATAGTTATATCTGATGAAGGAGCCGAGAAAAAAACTCTTGGAAATTTGTATTTTTTTAACATTTGTGTGATGAGATTTTATTATTCATAGATGAGAACCATCGAATTACGGATTTTTCTTTTGATTGAGAATTTAAACGATGCAAATTACTGCGTATGCTCGTAAAATGTATTTTAGAAATAAAATGAGCTACCCCTCGTCAAAAATCGATCTAGATTTACAAATTGATTTGACGAGGAGTGCATCAAAATTATTATTCCGTAAATATATGACAAGCATGACTGATATTAAAGTTGGTGACATTTTTTTTGTCGGTTTTGAACTTTATGATATTTTTGAAAAATTACGAAAAAATCGTGTGAATTCAAAATTTGCACATAGTTTCCTTATTTCATTTTAAATACAATTTATTACCTAAATTTCTGAAAGTGAACGTAAATACAAATATATATAAAAATTACTAACATTACATTTGTAGTTTTTCCAGAATTTGGTCTTAAAAATTGAATCGTTTCGATCGAGTTCAGATGCAGGCGGAATTACACATCCCTAAAATGTCACATATCTCATGAGAATGTAATTGCATCTTCCAACTCATCTCACACAATGTTTTATTGCATTTTTCACAGGTGTTATAATTCCATGCTTGCAAAACGTATATTCCAATATTTTCCAGAGCAGAAGAATTCGTTTAAATACTCAAATCATTCATACAAAACGCTTTTAACAATATCACATTGTTCTTCAATATTTGCGGTGGTATTTCCGTTCACACACGATCGTTTTCGCCAGTACAATGGAATAATCGTGAATAGAACGATAAAGATTTATGCGGTTGGAGTTACGGATGAGCGAGCATACACGCCCTTTCGAAATGAATACATACGAGCGATATCCGAAGAGGCAAAAGGATCGTTTTCCACTTGAAGCACATATTTCTCCCCCGTCCATTTTATCATGAATCCGGTGAATTCGATGCCTTGAAATTCGGGCTCGAAAACGAACATATACGTAAAATGATCATCGTCTGTATTTCAAAAACCACGTTCGACACATGTTACCGAAAATTCCATTGTGGTTAGTTGTTAATTATTCAAAAAATTGTTTTGATATTTAACCCTTACTTCTTAATTTTCTTAAATCTTCATATTCTTGAGCACCTAAATATAAAAAAATGGCGCCTAAAGCGACCTCTGTGATTAGTTCGAGGATGCCACTACTCCCTCCAGCTTATAGCATAACTCTGAGACAATAAGTTTTTATGTAGTAGCCGTCCAAAGTCGAGTGGTCTCGTCTGACCCCAATCTGTCAACTAAGGTCGAGTGCAAAAATTTTGTGCGAATTTTTTTCCTGTTATATTTCGACTTCAGAGCGAAGAACATGGCAAGTATACAATGTTATACACTCAGTCAAAAAATTAAAGGAACAGCAAATTTTCGAGATTTTTCAGTGATTTTCCAAAGGATGTAACTTTGTTAATTTTGGTCGTATAAATTCTCAAAAAGACCATTTTGAAGCTTGAATCTTCTACTTTTGGAATCTTAAGTCAAAATTTTTTTATAGGCATCACCCTCGACGCAGTCGAAAGAAATATCAAGGTAAAAATTTTCTCGAAATTTTTGCTTTTTTCAAAACAGTCGATGGGCTCCATAAAATTTTTCCGAACTTAACCAATCTATGGATCATTTAGCTGAATTCTTTGGCTTCAATTTGCTTTTTCTTTGTTTTTGTTCTACGACCATTTTTCACTGAGATATCGGCGATTGAACAAAAATTCATCTTTTTTTTTAAATCTTCGATATTTCTGGAACTCATGATCGTACAGTAAATAAACGGTGGGTTTCGTAAACTTGAATCTACCCTAAACTTGAATCTGAATTTTTTTTTTCGAAATTTGGATTTATTCTAGCTTTCCTCGCTCGTTAAATGCAAATTTAAGGGGGAAAAAAAGAAAACTTTTTTCAAAAGTTTTTAACAACATTAATTGGTCATTAAGGATCAATAAACGTGTTCCTTCAATTTATCTAAAAGTTTGATGACTCGGTCACAAAAAACGGTTCAACCGATTGTTTTGAAAATTGGCATGGTTTTCAGGTATGTATTGAGCCAAGAAAGGACCTTAAAACATTGGTATTTTTCGCAATCTCTGCAAAGTTGTGGTAGATTTTCTAAAACAAGAAAAAAAGCTAATTTTTTTGACTTTTTCAAGTCAAAATTAGGCTTGGAAACCATTTTTTTCGTTTATGACAACAGGCATTTATAGAGGGTAGATTCAAGTTTCCGAAATCCACCGTTTACTCGCTGTACGATCATTAGTTCCAGAGATATCGAAGATTAAAACAAAAAGACGAATTTTTGTTCAGCCGCCTAAATCTCAGCGAAAAATAGTCGTAGAACAAAAATACAAAAAGCGGATTGAAGCCAAAGAATTCAGCTAAACGATCCATAGATTGGTTAAGTTCAGAAAAAATTTTTGGAGCCCATCTTTATTAAGTGTCCACCAGGCTTCTATTTTTTTTCTTGTAGTGCTATTTATTGAGCAAACTCAGTTAAATTTTTAGCCATTTTTGTCAGAAAATAAAAAAGTTATAATTTTTTTCGTAAAGTTGTCATTTTTTCAATTTTTTTGGATATTTAAATTTTTTACTGATTAACATTTATAAGTTCTTTTATAATATAAAGCTTATGATTATTCGGTTTAAACAAAAAGTATTACAACATATCTTCACTGGAAAAAAAAAAAGATTTTTTTTTGTCAAATTTCTCCCTCAATTTTCCAGAATAATTAACTTTTCTTAAAAGACCACCAGGCTACAATTGTTTTTTCTTGTAGTGCTATATATTGAGCAAACTAGGTTAAATGTTTAGCCATTTTTGTAGAAAAATAAAAAAGTTCTGATTTTTTTCGTAAAAGTTGTCATTTTTTCAATATTTTTGGATATTTAAATATTTTTGTCATCCTTAACTTTGATATTTTACTACAAATCCTGTATAACTTTGGGAAGTAACTTCTTAAGAAAGTCTAAAAAAAATTGCAAGTTAAAATATTAAAAGGTAGGTATATTTTTTATGAGACCTCTTGTCGCTGGGATACAAAACGACCCCAGTTTGTCAAGTACGTTATTCTGCAGAAGTGTGTCAAGTAAGGATTAATACGAACAATAATTGTTTAATGTTGTAAAATCGAAATTTTCATCCTATGACGATGACTATAATCATTGAATCGTTGAAAGATTTTTTTTTTCTATTCCCTTTCCCTTTCCATTTATTCGAATCGTGCTTATGGCTTATGGACAATCGACCATATAATGAATTCAATGATGCAAGAGAACGGTGCTATCGCGATGTACGCATATTAAATTCAATATTATCATCATTAACTATTTGTTTCCTTCTGGCTCATTGATATTCTCTTTCTCTCTTTGACGTTACGATCGAACCCTGCGCAAAATTCATGCATAATTTTGGTACACAGCCAAAATTCTACACAGGCAGCATATTCAGCTCATGTTTGGGGAAAATATAAACCCTCCCTCCCACTATTTTCTGTAGTTCCATACGGAATATACGCCGAATGCACTTTGTGACGCTCTGGAGAAACTCGCTTCGAAAACTCGATTTTCCTAATCCCAGCAGACGGTATTCGGTCCTCCATAGACAGATTCTATAGGCAAGTTCCGTGGGCACGTTTACAGCGCTACCATTTGTTTCTCTACCAGAAATAAACACCCTCGCTCAAAGGTTTGGATACACCAGTCAATATATCTTGCTAGGGGAAAATTGCATAACCCCGTCAAAGAAAGAAGTTAATCGAATTTTAAAAAACCCTCCAAATTGAAATTTGCGCATTGCTTCCTCATCTTTATCCATAGTTCACATCCCGTAGTAAAAAACTCCATTCGTCGACATTGAAAAATCCCCATTCATTCCCCATTGCCAAAATAACCAATGGAGATGAATGCTGAATTGCCTAAGGGGATTTTCGCCATTGAATTACCCATTTAAAACGGAATGGGGATTATCTAATGGGGATTCAATGGAGACAATCCCCTTAGGCAATTCGGCATTCATCCCCATTGGTTATTTTGGCAATGGGGAATGAATGGGGATTTTTCAATGGCGATGAATGGAGTTTTTACTATACGAAAGAATCTCCATTGCTGTTCGCCACTCATTCCCCATTGCCCACAAAACCAATGGATATGAATGCCGAATTTTCTAAGGACATTTTCGCCATTAAATTCCCCATTTGAAACGGAATGGGGATTATCCCATGGGGATTCAATGGAGACAATCTCCCTAGTGAATTCGGCATATTCACCTCTATTGGTTTTTGTGGGCAATGGGGAATAAATGGGATCATCAATGGAGATTCTTTCATATGATTGCTATATATACATGGAATTACGCATTAAATAATCAAGTAAGTTATCAGTAAGTAAGGTTAATCACAATGCTAATATTAGCATAACGACCAATAATTATATCATATATCATATATAGCAATCATATAGCAATCATATATATATATATGTATATATATTACATTTAATAGAAATTATTGAAGCTCAGAATTGAGAAAATAGATTGTAAGTGTATTAGATGACGATTGATAATGAAAGTATATACGTTTCACAAATCGAGTTGAGAGGGACTGATAAAATTATGTGTATATGTTAAAAATAAACAATTTTAAAAATCATTTATCCCAAACGTACGCGCACTTGATGAGCAGTATATAATATATTTTTTTTAAATATATTATATTATATTTTATTTTAAACTATTATATTATATTTTAAACTGATTGACCATCGATATAATCATCAGCATTTATTACAATTGAAGAAAATATTTGGTTCATATATGAGAATCAGCGACATCTACTCTTACTTAATTTTATTAATTCACCGCCGTTTGAGAAATATCGCATTCGGAAAAATTCTCATCAATCGATGGGTTCAATTGTTCTGCATTGAACCTCGAATATGGATTGCAACATCGTTAACGAATGCTGCTCATCATTCGATCAGTCGTCAATGAAGTGTCATTATTGATAAATGTTGATCATTGTATAATTCGTAGTTACTTATTATTCAATGGGTATCCTTGGTAAATGCTGATCATTTCATCGTTAGCCGCATTTGGGTTCCAATGAACATCTGTGGGAAATGCCGATCTTTCAGTTCATCCGCATTGACTTTCCAATGGACATCATTGGGTAAAGCGGATCATTTCGTTCATCAGCATTTACCTTCCCATGGACACCATTGGGCAATGCTGATCGCTCGATACATCCGCATTGGCTTTCCAATGAGCATCATTGAGTAATGATGATCATTCGATTCATCCGCATTGGCTTCCCAATGAGCATCATTGAGTAATGATGATCATTCGATTCATCCGCATTTGATGTTCAATGGATACCCATTCACTGATCAATGGTCAGCCCTGTACGCCATTGACAAATGCGGAAATCTCAATGGGTCCCCATTCATTGTCCAATGGAGTCGTATGAGGACCATTGGTTGCCATTGGCGATTCAATGGAGTTTTTTACTACGGGATAGCTTCCTTTAACACACAGTATGGCGATCAAACTTGGCTTCCTCATAAAGGAAGCTTTGTTAATTATTGAAAAATATTAGTAATCAATGTGCAAATTCGATCGATTCTCGCCAAATTTGATAGCGAATAACATTGATAGCTGTACTGGCTCTTCACAAAATTTCATTGCAATGTCTAAAAAATTTCAAAAGTTATAGCGTTTACGCTACTTTTATAAAAATTAAAAATTTGATAAAAATTTAATCATTCGATAGATTTTCGCCAAATTTAATAACGAACATCCTCGATAGCTGTATTAGCTCTGTGTAAAGTTTCAGTGCAATATCTTAAAAATTGCACAAGTCAGAGCGTTTACGCTATTTTTCAAAAAATTAAAAATTTCATAAAATTCTAATCCCTTGATGGATTTTTGCCAAATTTAATAGCGAACAATCTCGATAGCTATATTAGCTCTGTGCAAAGTTTCAGTACAATATCTTCAAAATTGCACAAGTTGGAGCGTTTAGGCTATTTTTCAAAAAATTCAAAATTTCATAAAATTTTAATCCCTCGATGGATTTTTGCCAAATTCCATAACAAACAACCTTAATAGCTATACTAATTCTGTACAATGTTTGAGTGCAATATCTTGAAAATCGCAGAGATTATAGCGTTTACGCCATTCTTGCAAAAACGAAAAAAGTCGATAAAATCTTTCGAACGATTACTGAAAAAGATATTTATAAATATCGTGTAAAAATTTGAGACCGGTCGGTCATGCCGTTTCTAAGAAATCTTGCTCACCGACTTTAAAAACACAGTTTTAAGAAAAACGCGCTTAAAGTTTCTAAAGCAATTTACACATAGTAATTCCGGGTCTATAAATATGTCTATAATTCGTATATACTTAAATATATGGGGCATTCCACGTCAATTTGACCTGGGTCTGACCCTTCACCTCTCCGATTTTGTCCGCGATATTTTATGATTTTGTAGTATCTCTGAAAAGCACTCAGGGTTTTTTTAACGATTTCACTTAATTATAATTTTAAAAATTAATTATTTTTAGCCCAAATTTAAAAATCTGAAAAACCAACAAAAATACCTCTTTCATATGAAAAATTTCAACTGTTGAGCCAAAGTGGGTAGGGGTTTCCTTCTGTAATGACCCCTTAACAGTCTCATTGCAGTTGTAGAAAGAGTTAAGAACAATAAGTTGGAGGGGAGAGGTTAGACGTTAGTTGGGTTGGAATGGATTACCTCATATATACATAGAGGAAGCCCAATTCGATGAGACAACCTGAAGAAGGAGGGAGAGGGAGAAATACGACAAGGCTTGGGTATCCCTTTACTGGGTATCTCTTACAGGACCATCGTGTAATTGATTGTCTGATTATGAGGTTCAAATTAATGGCCCCAGAGGCGCTAAGGTCGGTTATCAAGTTGCCATGATTTATTTATAAACTAAATGCCGTTATTAACCTGCGATGATAAATTGTATTATTCAATGTGACAAAAACCTAATTTTTATACTAAATAGATTTATTCATACTTGCGAAGATTTTTTGAGAACAAAAAATTAATATGCTGCGTTCTTTCTTTACAATTTGTGAAGAATGAATATTATTTAAAAAAAAAAACAAAAAAAAATGCACGATTTTTCAATTATTATTTTTCAACTCCACGTACATTCTTTTATCGCTTCGAGCCAGGCTTGATGAAAAAAATTCGTCGAACCGCGTGGGTGGAAATATATTAAATATTTCTGTCATGAGCGGGAATGTAAGGGTCGGAGATTTTTGATTGTCAACATTACGCAACCCTGCAGAGCCGGCAAGTCAGGATTAAAAGTCATTAAAAAAATACCCTCTGGTCTTTTGTGTGTCACATATAATGTATTTCGACCGTGATATATATCTTCCCGTAGTAAAAAACTCCATTGAATCGCCAATGGCAACCAATGGTCCTCATACGACTCCATTGGACAATGAATGGGGACCCATTGAGATTTCCGCATTTTTCAATGGCGTATAGGAACGACCATTGATCAGTGAATGGATATCCATTGAAAAGTCACCATTGCCCAATGACGTCCATTGGACAGCAAATGCGGATGAACCGAATGATCACCATAACTCAATGATGCCCATTGGAAAGCAAATGCTGATGGACCGAGCCATCAGCATTGCCCAATGGTGTCCATTGGAAGGCAAATGCTGATGAACGAAATGATCAGCTTTACCCAATGATGTCCATTGGGAAGTAAATGCGGATGAACTGAATGATCAGCATTACCCAAAGATGTCCATCGGAAACCGCGTCGCGTTAGTTCCGAGACTTGGCGCGAGATGTCGCAGGACGGCAACCCGCTGAACTCCCATACGGATTATGCGAAGAGTATGCTTATCTAGACGATTGTGAGCACGGAATATTAGCAGAAGTCGGTGTCCAAAAAATCCATGCAAGGAACGATGGTAAAGTTTGCATCGTTGCAATGCAACGAAAATAAATTTTTTCAATTCATTTTTAGTGGTTCTTGCGTTTAGCTCGTGCATTTATAATTTCAAGACCTTGATAAAGACCTTAAAACATTGTAACGATTTTTCCCTTGGAACATTAGTTAGGAAGAATTAATTTCATTAATAAATAAATGATTGCCGTTGCATTGCAACGATGCCAACTTCAGTATCATTGCAAGGAGTTCTTGCCGACTGATGCCCATGGGATAATCCCTATTCCGTTTGAAATGGGGAAGTCAATCCTCATTGGAAAATCCCTATTCGATTTCAAATGGGGAATTCAATGGCGAAAATTTCCTTGGGGCAATTCGGCATTCATCTCCATTGGTTATTTTGGCAATGGGGAATGAATGGCGATTTTTCAATGGTGACGAATGGAGTTTTTTACTATATGAAAGAATCTCAATTGATTATCGCCATTCATTCCCCATTGCCTACAAAAACCAATAGAGATAAATGCCGAATTGCCTATGGGGATTTTCTTCATTGAATTCCTATAGGATAATCCCCATTCCGTTTCAAATTGGGAAGTCAATCCTCATTGGAAAATCCTCATTCGATTTCAAATGGGGAATTCAATGGCGAAAATCCCCTTAGGCAATTCGGCATTCATCTCCGTTGGTTATTTTGGCAATGGGGAATGAATGGAGATTTTTCAATGGCGACGAATGGAGTTTTTTACTACGGGTTTCCTTTTTTGTTTTATATCTTTGAACATAAAAAACCGGATGTAAAAAAATAATTTTTTATGGGTAAAGTTACGATCGGGGTTTATCGATTTCCAAGCTGATGTGCAGCGCCAGTGCACATGCTCTCGAAAAATCGAACGCACCGAGAAAAAAGTTCAGTTAAAACAACTAAATCCATTTAGTTGAAAAAAATTTTAAAAAATATAAAAAATGATACATTGGTAGAAAAAGCGTATTTTACTTTTTGACCTCATTTTTCGGAGTTTTCCCGACACTGGAGGAAATTGAAAATATTTTTTTCAGAAAGCTGAGATTTTTTTATTCAAAAACCATAATTTAATATATTTTTATAAATTTTACAAGGGATTGATATTTTTAATATCCAAAGTCAATAATTGCAATTCTTGCCATTTTCGATCTATCGTATCTTCGAAAGGGTTCGACGAAAAAATTTGAAAAAAAATCATGAAAGCTCTCTTTGTTATGTAGTTTTCAATAAAAAATTTTGTTATGCAGAGTTCAGACCCCCCGGCACAACTTTAGTCAATGTTTGGTGGACGGACCCATATACTTTACAAACTCTTACGAGAATCAGGACAAATTGTCTCCACCCAACTGCGGAGTTCTCCTTTCTTGAAAACAAATTTTCCAAATGCGAGAAACTTTTCTCGGGGAAAATAATTGAGAAATTTCATTTTCTATATTTGGAAAGTGCAATTATACTTTCTCAAATGTTTATCAACCAACTTTTACTTCCCAAGTGATCTTGAGTTAGAAAAAACTTTCTTTGGTCCTAAGAATTAATTTTTTTTCTTCTCGGCTCTCGGCTTTTAAAATATAGGCTTTTCGATGTTTTTCCTATTCTTTTGGGTGTTTTCTTCAAGAGTGATTTATTGACATGTGCATCGCATATTCGAGAAAAAGTGAATTCGTCGTACACTACCGCTCAAAAGTTTGGATACACCTGTCGATATTTCTTGCCGCACTAAAAGTTGCATAACTCAGTCAAAAAATAATGATAATCGAATTTTAAAAAAGCATTTTGACGAGAAGGAATTCAGCTTTGTTTCCCTTATTTTTAATTTTTTTGACGTTTTTTTTCGACCTGGTATGCATTTTTGAAAGTTACCGTTTTTCAGCATTTTTTCGACCATCGCAAATCGGGCGCATATCTTAGGGACATTTTTTTTAAACTTTTTTATCTACGGTACATTTGAAAGGGTTAGAAGCTGCTCCATTTTCATTCTTTAAAGATTTTCGTACGATTTTTTCTCGCAAAGCCATTTCCTTTTCGGCTAAAAAAGGCAAATTTTGAAAGATGCAACGTAACTCAAAGTCTATAGAGTTTGAGAGCAAATTTCAAGAATGAAAAAAGTAGCGTAGGTATACACGGAATCACCTGAAATTATTTTCGAATTTTCCCATGAAATTTTTTTTTTTTTTACTATTTTCGCTTCAGCGAAAAATTTCATCTATTTGAAATTTCCGTACTTCATGATAAAATAAAAATATGAGAAAATTCAGCAACATTTAGCATGCTGTAAGCAACAATTATCAATAATAATATTGCCCAAAAGTCATTAACAAATTGTTTAAACAATTGTTTGAACAATTTATTGAACAATGATGAACAATGATCAGTAATTATTATTGATCATTGTTTATGGCATGCCAAATATTGCTGAATTTTTTCAGATTTTTATTTTATCACGAAGTACGGAAATTCAAAACAGATAAAATGTTTCGCTGGAGCAAAAATAGTAGAAAAAAAAAATTTCATGGGTAAATTCTGAAATAATTCTAGGCGATTTTGTGTATGCCTACGCTAGTTTTTTCATAGTTGACATTTTCTCTTAAACTCTATAGTCTTTGAGTTACGTTGCATCTTTCAAAATTTGTCTTTTTTAGCCAAAAGTAACATAACTTTGCGAGAAAAAATCGCACGGAAAACTTTAAAGAATGAAAATGGAGCGGCTTCTAACCCTTTCACATGTACCGTGGATATAAAAGACAAAAAAAAATGTCCGTAAGTCCCACACGGAAATATAATATACCGGAAAATATATTTTTCGATATCCGTAAAAATATATTTAAAATATATTTGAAGTGTACATTATATATTCTAAATACATTTTAGATGTATCTAAAATATATATCAGATATATATTAAATATATAACATGTATATTCCATATAAGAAATATACTCAAAAATATATTCGTGATAAGTACATTTTCGGCAGAAAATATTTCTTTGAAATATATATTAAATATATTTTAGATATATGATTATTGTGCATAAAAATATATTTTTTGATATATGTAAAAACATATATTGTGTATATGTAAACATATATTAAAATTATATCGAAAATATATAAAACGTACACTCAATATATATGTTTGATGCATTTAGTATATATCTTAAATATATTTTTTACATATATATTGTGTATATTTAGACACCAATTAAAAATGTATCTAAAATATATAGAACATGCACTCAATACATATGTTTGATATAAATTTAGTATATATCTTCAATACATTTTTTATATTTATATTGTAATATTTTTAAATAGATTAAAAATATACCTAAAATCATATTTGTAATACATACATTTTCGGACAAAATATACTTAATATATCCAAAAATATATTTTCCATAATATTTGCCGATATATTTTATTTCCATGTGGGGTTTTGCGCCCGATTTGTGATGGTTGAAAAAATTCCGAAAAACGGTAACTTTCAAAAATGCATACCAGGTCAAAAAAAAATCATAAAAGAATTAAAAATAGGAGAATCAAAGCTGAATTCGTTCCCGTTAAAACGCTTTTTTACAAATTCGATTATCATTTTCTTGGACGGAGTTATGCAACTTTTAGTGCGGCAATAAATATCGACAGGTGTATCCAAACTTTTGAGCGGTAGTGTATCGCGAAACATCCTTTTCAGCTACGTGAATCTTCCTCGCATATGTCTGTCGTCTTCGACTTTGCACGAGAAACGATCCTTCTGGCGTCTGTATGCATGGAAACTTGAGAATGGGCAACCATAAATCTCGCATCGATGTTTCTTGCCGACGATATTGCACGACGTCTTCAATTCTTTTATTTCCCTCTCGACATTTTTGCTTCCATTTTTTTTTCTCCTACCAGCAACCTCCGCTCGTCTCATCTCCTCGTGATATTTTCACGGAATATTTTCTCTTATTTTCTCGAAGACGTCGAATTGTAGTGAACCAGGATGAAAATCATTCGAGAGAAAAATTCTTCAAAGTGTTTTTCCGACGAAGGTAATTTCAACTACTTTTTATAGAAAAAAAATAACGTTAAATAACATCCTTTCTAGAAAAATGAAAACGAATGAATACAAATTATTTGAAAAAGTAATCATTCTTTTGCTTCCTCGTAAAGGAAGCTTTGTTTTCGTGAAATTTTTTTTTTTCGAGATTTATGCCATTGTGTTCAAAATGTACCAAACCATTGAGAAATCATATTTAGAAAAAAATGTCCGAATGTGTGTGTGTGTGTGTGTGTGTGTGTGTGTGCCCGTAGTAAAAAACTCCATTGAATCGCCAATGGCAACCAATGGTCCTCATACGACTCCATTGGACAATGAATGGGGACCCATTGAGATTTCCGCATTTGTCAATGGCGTACAGGGCTGACCATTGATCAGTGAATGGGTATCCATTGAACATCAAATGCGGATGAATCGAATGATCCGCTTTACCCAATGATGTCCATTGGAAAGTCAATGCGGATGAACTGAAAGATCAGCATTTCCCACAGATGTTCATTGGAACCCAAATGCGGCTAACGATGAAATGATCAGCATTTACCAAGGATACCCATTGAATAATAAGTAACTACGAATTATACAATAATGATCAACATTTATCAATAATGTCACTTCATTGACGACTGATCGAATGATGAGCAGCATTCGTTAACGATGTTGCAATCCATATTCGAGGTTCAATGCAGAACAATTGAACCCATCGATCGATGAGAATTTTTCCGAATGCGATATTTCTCAAACGGCGGTGAATTAATAAAATTAAGTAAGAGTAGATGTCACTGATTCTCATATATGAACCAAATATTTTCTTCAATTGTAATAAATGCTAATGATTATGTCGATGGTCAATCAGTTTAAAATATAATATAATAGTTTAAAATAAAATATAATATAATATATTTTAAAAAAATATATTATATACTGCTCATCAAGTGCCGTTTATTTTTAACATATACACATAATTTTATCAGTCCCTCTCAACTCGATTTGTGAGAGGAGAAACGTATATACTTTCATTATCAATCGTCATCTGAATACACTTACAATCTATTTTCTCAATTCTGAGCTTCAATAATTTCTATTAAATGTAATATATATATATACATATATATATATATATATGGGTCATTCCACCAATTCTTGACTAAAGTTGTGCCGGGGGGTCTGAATTCTGGGTAACAAAATTTTTTATTGAAAAGTACATAATAAAGAGAGCTTCCATGATTTTTATCAATTTTTTTCGTCCAACCCTTTTGAAGATACTGTAGATCGAAAATTGCAAGATTTGCAATTATTGACTTTAGATATTAAAAATATCAATCCCTTGTAAAATTTCTAAAAATATATTAAATATTGGTTTTTGTGTAAAAAAAAGCTCAGCTTTCTGAAAAAAATATTTTCAATTTCCTCCAGTATCAGGAAAACCCCGAAAAATGAGGTCAAAAAGTAAAATACGATTTTTCGACCAATGTATCATTTTTGATATTTTTTAAAATATTTTTTTCGAAAAGCTGAGACTTTTTTACATGGGAAAGGTATGTTTTGATTTTGGGAATATTCAAAAATAAACCATAGCAAAATAAAGTTGAAACTTTTGTGATGAATGGCCGATAAGTATTGTGCTGCCGTCACGGTCGATACACGAACTATCGAATCAAGTTTGAAAATTTCTGTACATAGCATTATATTCAGCGATTATGTAGTGAATATATATGTTCAAAGTGTGAAGTGGGTAAGAAATTAAAATTATTATACAAAAGCCATACGACAAGGATCAAATCTTTATTATTTGTACTCTTCTTGTCACTGTTGACAGAGAAACATTTCTTACAATAGCAGAATCATGATTCTCGGCATCAGGGATAATACAATGCATGGATTGCGTCTTTTTTTACAGCCACAGCATTAGCAAATCTGGACTTTAGCTGTGCTGCGCGTACTTCGTATTTCTCATTTGAAATGAAAGTGAAATCAATATTTTTAAATGACTCACGTGCCCAGTCATACAATGCCAAGGCTGATAAAAGTTCTGCTATTGTAAGAAATGTTTCTCTGTCAACAGTGACAAGAAGAGTACAAATAATAAAGATTTGATCCTTGTCATATCGCTTTTGTATAATAATTTTAATTTCTTACCCACTTCACACTTTGAACATATATATTCACTACATAATCGCTGAATGTAATGCTATGTACAGAAATTTTCAAACTTGATTCGATAGTTCGTGTATCGACCGTGACGGCAGCACAATACTTATCGGCAATTCATCACAAAAGTTTCAACTTTATTTTGCTATGGTTTATTTTTAAATATTCCCAAAATCAAAACATACCTTTCCCATGTAAAAAAGTCTCAGCTTTTCGAAAAAAATATTTAAAAAAATATTAAAAATGATACATTGGTCGAAAAAGCGTATTTTACTTTTAGACCTCATTTTTGGGGTTTTCCTGATACTGGAGAAAATTGAATTTTTTTTTTTCAGAAAGCTGAGCTTTTTCTACACAAAAACCAATATTTAATATATTTTTAGAAATTTTACAAGGGATTGATATTTTTAATATCTTAAGTCAATAATTGCAAATCTTGCAATTTTCGATCTACTGTATCTTCGAAAGGGTTGGACGAAAAAAATTGAAAAAAATCATGAAAGCTCTCTTTGTAATTTACTTTTCAATAAAAAATTTTGTTATCCAGAATTCAGACCCCCCGGCACAACTTTAGTCAAGAATTGGTGGAATGTCCCATATATATATATGATTGCTATATCATTGCTATATATGATATATGATATAATTATTGGTCGTTATGCTAATATTAGCATTATGATTAACCTTACTTACTGATAACTTACTTGATTATTTAATGCGTAATTCCATGTATATATAGCAATCATATGAAAGAATCTCCATTGATGATCCCATTTATTCCCCATTGCCCACAAAAACCAATAGAGGTGAATATGGCGAATTCACTAGGGAGATTGTCTCCATTGAATCCCCATGGGATAATCCCCATTCCGTTTCAAATGGGGAATTTAATGGCGAAAATATCCTTAGAAAATTCGGCATTCATATCCATTGGTTTTGTGGGCAATGGGGAATGAGTGGCGAACAGCAATGGAGATTCTTTCGTATAGTAAAAACTCCATTCATCGCCATTGAAAAATCCCCATTCATTCCCCATTGCCAAAATAACCAATGGGGATGAATGCCGAATTGCCTAAGGGGATTGTCTCCATTGAATCCCCATTAGATAATCCCCATTCCGTTTCAAATGGGGAATTCAATGGCGAAAATCCCCTTAGGCAATTCGGCATTCATCTCCATTGGTTATTTTGGCAATGGGGAATGAATGGGGATTTTTCAATGGCGACGAATGGAGTTTTTTACTACGGGTGTGTGCATGCGTGCGTGTGCGTGTGTGTGTGCACGCGCGCGAGTGTGTGTGTGTGTGTGTCCTGAGTTTCAGATGTAAATAATTAATAACTCGAGAACGCTTCGAGATATCGAGCTGAAATTTAGCACACTTGTTGAGCATGAATTGCTCTTTATTATGAAATTTTTTTGTTTCAATTCTAACGGGTGTTCAGATTTAATCGACTTTTTTCGCTTTTGAAGAAATGGCTTCAACGCTCCAACTTCTACAATTTCCAAGATATTGCATTCAAACTTTGTACAGAATTAGTATAGCTATTAAGAATGTTTGGTATTGAATTTGGCAAAAATCGATCGAAAGATTACATTTTTATGAAATTTGAATTTCTTGAAAAATATCGTAAAAGCTCTTACTTGCACAATTTTCAAGATATTGCACTCAAACTTTGTACAGAATAAGTATATAGCTATTAAGGTTGTTCGCTTTTAAATTTGGCGAAAATCGATCGAGGGATTAAGATTTTATGAAATTTTTAATTTTTTGTAAAATAGCGCTAACGCTCCAACTTGTACAATTTTCAAGATATTGCACTGAAACTTTGCACAAAGCTAATATAGCTATAGAGGTTGTTCGTTAATAAATTCGGTGACAATGGATCGAATGATTAAAATTTTATGATATTTTGGTTTTTTGAAAAATAGCGTACTCTAACTTTGGCTATTTGCGAGATATTGTACTGATAATTTGTACACATTTAAAATAGTGATCAAGGTTGTTCGCTATTGAATCGGCAAAAAATATAATTTGGCAAGAAGTAAATTTGAAAGAATTTGGCAAATTTGCACATTGATTACACAGCCACACAAAATTAAAAAAAAATTCGGCCTGGGGGTTTGACTATGTATACTGTATGTTCTTAGGGTCGCTGAATCCGAATCCAAAGTTGGTTTAACCCCAGCGCCTCAGGGTTTGGCTATAACCACAAAAAATAACACTCCAAAATCGAGATTATTTTTTTAATATTTTGAAAACTATTATAGCTACGAAAAAATCGTTCTGGGCTCGTCTTGAAGAGTATACTTGTGGCTACGAAAAAAAAATATTCCGATTTTTTTTTGTTGAGAAATCATGAATTTGGAGAATTTTGAATTTTAAAAAATCATGCAAATCTACGATCAACATTAAATTTTTGGTTCAATTTTTTTTTGTATAATACCTTGTTCTGATCTTAAAAAATCCTAAAATTTTCAGAAAGGTATTTTTGTTTTTTCAGAAAATATGAATTTTTGAATTTTTAAAAATCGTGTAAATCCACGATCAACATTAAAGTTTTTGTCAAATTTTTTAATATAATACCTTGGAGTGATCTTTTGGATCCTGGAATCTTCAGGATCTTTTAATTTTTGAAACAAAAAAACACCATCATGAACATTTCAGGATCTTTTAAGATCAATCCAAGGTATTATATAATAAAAATTTAAGCAAAAATTTAATGTTGATCGTGGATTCACACGATTTTCAAAAATTCAAAAATTAATGGTTTTGAAAAAACAAAAAACACCTTTCTGAACAATTCAGGATCTTCTAAGATCAGTACAAGGTAATATATAAACAAAAAAGATTTATAAAAATTCAAAAATCTCCACATTCGTCATTTTTCAAATTTTTTTTTCGGAATATTTTTTTTTTAGTAGCCACAAGTATACTCATCAAGACGAACCCAGAACGATTTTTTCGTAACTAAAATAGTTTTCGAGGTATTTAAAAAACAACTTAATTTTGGAGTGTTTTTGAGGTTATAGCTAAACCCAAAAATATATAGTGTACATAGTCAGACCCCCAGGCCGAATTTTTTTTTTCTTTTTGTGTGGCTGTGTTATTCATGTTTTTTGATGGTTAACAAAGCTTTCTTTATGAGGAAGCCAAATTTGATCGCCATACTTTGCGATAAAGGAAGCCATGTAAACAATCGATACGGATGAGTAAGCAATGTGCAAATGTCCAATTTTTTCATTACTCATAATTTCCTAAAAACATTCAAAATATTTTCGAAAAATTCAAAAACTTTTCTTTTCAGTCACTCAGGTTCTCAGTCAGGACTTTTTCGACGATTCAATTTGGTATTTCAGTGAATTTCTTTATCAGAAATATTTTCACCGTCGATCGTAAGTGAAATTCGATTCCTCGTGGCCTACTTTCGTATTTTCACTGGATATTTTTTCGTGTGAACGTGATATTTCGACAGAGTTGCCATTCGCTAAAGAACACAGACAAGGACACGGTTTTTGGTTGAATTTTTTTGAATACGAAACTTCAAGAGCACTCGAGAGGTAATTTTATCTCGAGGACCTCTCGTACTATCAATACATGCAGAGACGAGAAGAGAGTGGATGAGATTCCGAAATCCTCTTGGAAAAGTATCGCCGAGCTTTTTCCTGCCCTTCGGCTTCTCACCACACGCTTTCATCCCCGACATATATTCTAAGAGTTCCGCGAGGTCGTCGAGGGTAAGTCGATTCCTTTTTTTTTTTCTCTTCTTTTTTTTTTTATCATCGGCGATCGTAATAGTTCTAGGCGGAACATCGATGAAGCATTTTGCCTTTGGGTATCCCGTGTCTTGTATTCCTTATGTTTTTCGTTTCCCATCCATTTTCTTTGGCCCTTTTTCACCCCTTTTAACCCCCAATTCCGAGAAGGTTTTTCCTTATGGTATTATTTTTCTCAACGACGGACTAAAAGGGATTTTCTTTCGGCAGGAAGTTGCGCGTGAAAGGAAAATCCACCTTCGAACGATCATTTCCCTCGTAATAAAGTAACGAGCTCAAGCTTCGAACGAAAATTTTTCGCGATAAAAAGCTGTCAGCACCGACAGCTTTCACCATCCGAATCTTCCTCCTCGATTCATTCTCCTCGTATCTCTCCTCTATGCTTCTCAGGCCCTTTGCTTTTTCTCACCATTGCCTCGCTTTTTTAGGCTAATTCTCAATATCAGTCAACCTCTATTTGGGTTAAGCTAATCTTGCGCCCAGAAGGTCGCGCTTTAATTTCGAATATCGCGAGAGGACACTGATCGATTCGGGCTCATCGTTCGAGGGAGGCGCGCCCCCTTCGTATCAATCATTTGCGGATTTATGTATCACCAGTTTGAACAAGACAACCTTACGCTCGTATACATATGAGACGTTCTTTTTCAACCGGTCCACTTTTTTTTACCCTCTCCAATTCTCCTCCAAATCTGCCAGTTTGAAGTATTAGTCAAAAGGAACGTCTGTGATTTTTTTAAAGATTTTTTTAGGCGTCCGTTCGAGATTTTCAATTTTTCACACTGTATCTCAAAAAATGTTCGTCGAACCAAAAAAACATAAGGATAAAAACTTTTTTATTTTTTCCACTTTAACGAAAAAAATTAAAATCATAATTTTTCTGCATTGAGAAAATTGAAATTTGGCAAAAAATGAGAATAATTTTTTTTTGAAAATAACACACTTTCGATTTCGGTTCAAATTTTACAGGATGTCTGTCATTGGGTAAAGAGTCTGCGAAAAAAATTTTAGAATGCCATCTGCTATGGTTACGATAAAAAAAATAAAAACCCTGCGAAATTTATATGCGGTTATGAGATTTTGCAGGGTTTTTATTTTTTTTCATCGTAACCATTGCAGGTGCTATTCTGGAATTTTTTTCGCAGACTCTTTACCTAATGACAGACATAAAAAAAAACCCTGCAAAATCTTTATGCGGTTATGAGATTTCGCAGAGTTTTTATTTTTTTTCATCGTTACCATTGCAGGTGCCATTCTGAATTTTTTTTCGCAGACTCTTTACTCAATGACAGACATCCTGTAAAATTTGTACCGAAATCGAAAGTATGTTATTAGGTTTAAAAAAATTTTATTCTCATTTTTTTGCCAAATTTCAATTTTCTCAATGCAGAAAAATTATAATTCTAATTTTTTTCGATAAAGTGAAAAAAATAAATAAGTTTTTATACCTATGTTTTTTTTTGTTCGATGAATATTTTTTGAGATACAGTGTTTGTAATGAAAAATTGAAAATCCTGAACGGACGCCTAAGAAAATTTAAAAAAAATCACAGACGTTCCTTTTGACTAATATTTCAAACTGACAAATTTTGAAAAAAATTGTAGAGGGTGAAAAAAAAGTGGCCTGGTTGAAAAAGAACTCCTCATATGTAAAATGTGTAAGCGGGAGAGTCGGCAACAATACATCTGGGGTTGATGGAAAAATATGATATTTCCATCGGGATTTCACGGGAGAGTGTTTTCGCAACTTTATTTCCGGGTAAGACTGGTCGGAACGTTAATCGAGATTGAGTGCAAATGAATATTGATGAAATTCCGCCATAAATACAAGAAAAATAATCAATCTGATATTCCAAAAAAAAATGGAAGATTTGTTTCCATTTAAAAACAATAGACGTGCCAATTGGAATTTGCAAATTGCTAGTATTTTTGTTTTTATTCCTAAATCTTTCTTTTTGCTAGCAAGTGACTTCTACATGGAGGACGTTTTACGAATAGCAAAAAACGAAAAAGAAAGCAGTGCGCATATTTTAATTAAAATACTTTCTACTCTAATTCCACAATAATTGGATAATTAGATAATTAGAAGATAATTAGTATTTTCGAAAATTTTAGATCAACAATCACAAAATGACTTGCAAAGATTTTTTCAATATAATTTTTTTAATGTGCTTCGTAGCTGTGGAGTTGCAAAAGTTAAAGCAATCATAAATAGTATTTGGAAATTTCGATAAATTGAATTTTTTTTTAAAGTCTCGCTTCATTTGTTTCCACATTTATTACCAGATGTTTTTGTCAATTAGTGTATGTGTGCAAAAAAAATAAGCCCAATATATATGTAAAATTACAAACCACATTGGCATGAAAATGTCGAAGAAAATCTGTTTTCAATGAAAATAAAGTTTCTTTCATGAGGAAACAAAATTAAAGATTAATTTCCGCGTAAAAATAAGTATGAAAGGTTTATTTTGATTTTCCAATGAAATACGATTTAATTGTATTCTCAAATAGAAATTAAAAATTTATTTTCATTTTCCAAAACGACATTTTTCAAATTTACTGCAATTCTAACTCAAATACAAATCATCCGATCGACTTGAATGTTGTTTTAGCGTGTTTAGTATTTATTTCTCCCTACAATTTTTCCCTACAAACCATCCAGTTTTTGAACTGTACAAAAATTGTTAATTCTCCATGAAAAAAAACCACCAGTTTTTCGGTCGTATTTTTGAACTTTTTTTCAAAACTCCACCGAATTGTTGAATTTTTTTTTTCAAAATCCTGTGTCATTGTACGGGCAATACCTTCTAGTTGAACAATTTTATTTTTATTTTTTTATTTCAGGCACCCTGAAGTGGGAGAACTTTTTTTTGACACTCGGGAGATGGCGCATAAGTCGCTGGAAATTGAATATTTTTGCACACAACAAAATTACTGTATGTCCATAATTTATAAACAAATGTATCTTCAAAATTTCGGAACATTGAATACTTTTCTTTCAATAAATTTTCGAAAATCACCTTTCTTCGGGGCAGTAAATGATTTTTTTTTGTATATTCTTAAAGTTCAGACCCTTAAGAATTTTAAGAACCCAATTTTTTTTGTTTATTGTTAAAATATTAATAAATATGTTATAAAAAAAAGAATGGTAAAAATATTTTCTGTTTTGTTTTTATCAAGCTCGACAAAATGCTGGAAATGTATGTCTCTAGACCAGAATATACCGCCGCAAGAGATCACCAACACAATAAAAGACGCCCAACGACCGAATTAATTAAATAATCATCACGATATACAAAATTTTCCATAATTCGCTTAATTTTCCCATCTACTTGCACGTTTTCCGCTCTAATTGAAATATCGTGTCGGTTTTGGTCTCGGTAATTAGCATTCATCACACACTTTGCTCGGTAGCACGAAATCCCCAACGCACGAACATATATACAGGCATTAAAATTTTCGCTAATAGTACGATGGTTGTAATTTCGTGCTTAAGGGGGTGAAACTGGGGAGAGGTCAAATACGCGGAGGCATGTGCGTCAGCATGCTAATTGCTTCGATATATCGCTCGATGTAATGTTTTGTAGAGATTTGTATCGGAGGGAAGGGTAAATTGTTAAAAGCCAACTTTTGCCACGGAGTAGCATTCATGCGAGAAACCGTGTAGACGAAATAGAAAGAGAGAGAGAGAGAGAGAGAGAGAGAGAGAGAGAGAGAGAGAGAGAGAGAGAGAGAGAGAGAGAGTGAGTGAGAGAGAGAGAGAGAGAGAGTGAGAGAGAAAGAGAGAGAGAGAGAGGGAGGGAGAGAGAAGAGAGGTAAAGCGAAAAAGGGATAGCTAAAGCAACATTTGCGTCAACAGGTTGTCGAAACTGTAGCAAGTTATACGTATATATATATACGTAATATATATGAATCGTCTCCCAGGTTGCCCCAATCTGAATTCGATTTTTTCCTCCCTCGTGTCCACCAATACACACTCTACATCTCCGAGTTCACGCTCACCCTCTTCGCAGCCTCAAAGTTACTCGAAGAGAGTTGAGGGATGGACTATATTTACACACAAAAAAAAAGAGAAAAACCAACAGACCATGCTTTCAATCTTCTATTGGTTTTCTTTGCGTAAACATATGGAGGTCATGTCAACTCCAACCAGGTCCGGATGACCCTAAAGGTTCATTCGTGTTTTCTTGAAAAATCATTGAAACGAAGAACGGAAATTGACGCAGTGGCAAAAGTGTATTAAGGTACTAGGCTATTTTAGAAGGCTAAAAAAAGCAAAATTTTGAGCTTTTTTTGCTCAGCTCCTTCATCAGATATGGATGTAAAACTGTTCTTACAACATTCGCAGTGAACACGTTATATATTGCGGCAATATAACATGGATGTTACATGTAATGTTACAATGCTATTCGTGTGTAACACAGCTGTTATATAACGTGTAAGTAACGTGTTATGTAACATTTGTTATATGCTGGTTACATAACTGGTATATAACTTTGTTACATTATTGTAATGTAACATATGTTATATTGCGGCAATATAACATGGAAGTTACATGTAATGTAACAATGTTATTCTTGTGATACATAACTGGTATATAACGTGGAAGTAACATGTTACGTACCATTCGTTATATGCAGGTTACATAACTGGTATATAACGTTTTTGCATTATAGTAATGTAAAGAAATTTCGTAGTCGTTCGGTAACATGCTTGCAACGATGTGATTTATTTGACTTAGGTTATATTCATGTAAGACGAATGGAGTGTAACGACGTGATTTGTCGTTATTTGTCCTTAAATTAAGGAGTCGCAGTAAATTAATAGCCGTAGTATTGCGGTAATATAATAATAATATTGTAGTAATATTACAATGAAATCACTGCAATATTACATACAATGATATCACTACAATATTGCTGTTATATAAATGCAATATAACAGATACATTAATGTAACATTACATTCCAATATTGCAGTTACATTAGTGTTATATAAAATTGTTACATCACCCTGCAATATATCTGTTACATACCGGGTACATAACATGTTATATAACAATGTTATATGGCGGAGTAGGAAATTGTAACTTACATGTAACGTCTATGTAATATTACATGTTACAATCGGTAACATTGTGTACTGGTCGAATCTGTGCTAAAGTTGAAAATCGTGATTTCCAGGTAATTTATGACCTCACTTCAGGAAAACTCTTGTAGCATTTATAGTTTGGCGCGTTATCAGCTTTTTTGCGCTTACTTTTTGCGAGCTTTATTTTATTTTAGTTGCTTCGAAAATAATTTACAATATTTCTTTGATTTCACTGATCGTGACTACTTATTGACTGATCATTTCCATTATCGTTTGTAATAATTGTCGATACTAAATGAAAACCTTTCGGAAATTTTCTCCGTGTAAACAAATGGTTGCAATTTTAAATCTACTGCGAGTCATAAAAAATTGCGAGTTGAATTGACAGAGAATATTTTAAAATCACAATAATTATCGGAGAAACTAAATCGTGAACAAAAACGTGGATTATCGATGGAGAAAACGATCATTTATTTTTTAGTAGACTAGTCGAAAAAGCAGTTAATATTTTTGGAAATGAACCATGAACAATATTTTTGCTTATCAAAAGTGCATGCAGCAGAGCAAAATACGATTTGTTACTAATAATTAATCAATACATGTTCATAGAAACGATTTCCAAAATTTATCGGGGATTTTACTAGGACTTAAAGCTATCTCTAACCACTTTAAAACCCTCTTTAATCCATCGGAACTTAATCTCCAAATTCGTTGGATTTTTTTCGAGTCGATTTTACCATCTCCGAGCCCTCAAAAAGTGCATGAGAAAAATCGTCTATTTTTGGTCGAAAGTATAATATCAGTAAATATAGATGTTCATCATCGTAAACCAAAATTTCCTCCATTTCTAGCTTATTTTCCTTTCCCTTTATTTATTGACCTTTTGTGCCTCTATTTTGTTTTCCCTATAACCACTTTCCCGCACGTGTTTCGGTTTTGCTTTATTCACCTCCTTTCTTTTTCCAACCCACCCTTGTCTATTCCTATCGGTCTTTCAACGCCTTCGCCACATCCCCGTCTGTTTACATCCCTTGACAATGTTCCCTCGTTTACACTTTGCTCTAGGGCTCGATGCTCTATTTTGTTTTTTTTTTTTAAATTATTTTTTTTTCTCTTGGAATTCGACATCGGCGCTTCCAGCCTTTGCGGTTGAATTCGTTATTTTCATTGGCAATTCAATTTACGATCTTCGCAAACTTGTGTGATGAAAAACTTTGGGGCGTTCATTGTTAAAATCGTTTCCACAGTCAGCACTTCATTTTAAGAAACCTTTTACTGTGTTTGGAAAAAGGTAACGTGCGATTTTTACAAACTTTCGGACGTCCATTTCCGTGGATACACTTTGGGACGTTAAGCTAGAGGTTGAGCTAGAGGGTGGTTATCTTTAATAGAGTGGCAAATAGGTGCGCAGTCCCCAATCTTGAAAGCACAGAGTCGAGGATGACTTTCAGTCGAGAGGAAAGAGCTTGAAAAGCTCTCGACGCTTCAACGCCTTCAACCCCTTTCGCCGTTAAAGGGATTCAAGAGCTTCGTGTATGAGTACGAAACTTCTATGTATTTGTAAAGCGAGAATTTAAATCGATCGATTCGCAACATAAGTCAATTTTCGATCGGTAATCTTGCAGCTAGTGTCGAGATAGTAAATTTTTCGATTTATATTCGTTCACGAAAAAATGGCAGCGATGGCTACGCAAGTTTATTTATGGGATAAAATGGGAAAATAGACATGAGACGGGAATTAGGAGTTTCCAAAAAAACAATTTTTCAAATTCTGGAGGTGGACGAAGAACAAAACATTGTTAATAGTACATTACGATACGAGTGCATTGAAACTTCTTCTGACGAGTGTGAGTTTCGTCAGAAAACTCACGAGTCGTCAGAAACTTCAATCACACGAGTCAGAAAAATGTTTCTCGCACGAGTTTCGTACAAAATTTTATTGCACGAGTGCGAAGAGTGCCATTTTATGCATACGAAGTGTGCGTAAAATGGGCACTTTACGCACGGAGTGCAATAAAATATTCTTTCAACATTTTTTCAACAAAAAAAGCTAATTTTTAAATTTTTTTTGTCTTAACTCCTTTATAAAATATGACTGTCAAACTGTTTTTGGAACATTGGTTCATCCTTCGAAAATAAAAAAATACTTTTTACTTTGATTCTTTCAATAATTTATAGAAGGTGCCAAAGTCGAAAATGTCTTGTCCTATGGCTGACAGTTAATCTCAGGATTGGCAAGTCTGAAACAAAAAAAGCATTTTAAAGAGGAAGGTTTCTTACACAAAAATTTACGACCGTTAATAAAAAATTATTTTAAAAAAATGGCGGATGTTTGAAATAAATTGTGAAAAATTCAATTTTTCTTGTTTATTTCAAACATCCACCATTTTTTTAAATCGATTTTTTATGAACGGTCGTAAATTATTGTGTAAGAAACCTCCCTCTTGAAAATGCTCTTTTATTTTTTTTTTTCAGACTAGCCAATTCTGAGATTAACTGTCGGCCATGGGACAAGATATTTTCGAAGACTCGACTTTAGTGCCTTCTATAAATTGTTTAAAGAATCAAAATAGAAAATAATTTTTTTTTGTATTTTCGACCGATGAAACAATGTTGCAAGTATAGTTTTATAGTCGGATCATTCCATGTCAAATCGACGAAGAGATGGAATCGACACCTTTCAATTTAGATGAAATTTGGTCAGAAGTTTTCGTTTTTAACAAGACGAAGTTCTACCAAATGAAAAAAATTTAAAAAAAAATTTCGAAAGTTATCCAAAATTCAAAATTTCACAATTTTTTAAATCTTTCAAGTTTATTTTTTAAATATCTCGGAAATTATTATAGTTACGAAAAATCGTTTTGACTTTGTCTTAAAGAGTATGCTTGGGGCTATGAAACAAAAATATTCCGAAAAAAAATTTTGAAAAATGATGAATTAGGAGAATTTTAAAAAATCGTGAGAATAAAGTTGCACATTTAATTTTTGGTTGATTTTTTTTTTATATAATACCTTGTACTGATCTTAAAAGATCCTGAAATTTTCAGAACGGTACTTTTTGTTTTTTCAAAAATATGAATTTAAGAATTTTTAAAAATCGTGTAAATCTAGGATCAAAAAGTAAAATATTCTGCATGAGAGAGAGTTTATATCTATGATATAAGAGATTATGTCTATGATATTTGTAAATGTTTTTAAATTTGTTTTTCCATCTAGAACCAAAATTAACTCAATAGAAAGTCAATTATTTTCTTAATCTAATTTTACTTTCTCGAAATATGAGCAACGCTATAAATCATGTTCTTCTCCTACAAACATGAAAAAAATCACTTAAGTTTGCTAAGTTATTCACAAAAAAAATATTTCATATTAAACGAAAAAAGGAGAACACTTAAAAAGAAATTTCTGTATCGACATAATTTTGCCTAATTTAAATATGCACGACATTATAAATCTTCTGGTGTAAGAATGAAAAAATCACTAGAATTTGCCAAGTCATTCGACCGAATAAAATTTCAGATCCTCATATTTTTCCTCTATCATTTTGATATCAGCTCTTTTCCCTCGACTCTCAGAAAGAACGATGCTGATTGTCCAGATGGAACTACAATCATTCGAAGGCTACTCTCCAGTGACATCAATATAACTAAAGCGAAAAAAGGCAGGAACGTCTGGCAACCTCGAGGGAATATTTCAAACGCTTTCTCGAGGACTTTATACGCGGAAACAAGACGAATCGCAAGGGTTTTCCTCTCTCAATTTATATTTATGTCCGCACTTTCCTCGTCCGGATATATAAATAATGTAACATCCAGTTGTACGACAACTTTATATACGAATGATATAAATCTATACGATTCGCGAATGCTCTTCACTGAGAATTTTCTCCAAGATATTCATTGCAATTTCAATCATAATGAATCTTCAAAGATACGTTGCAGCATTCGCGATGGGAATTCAACATCGTATCTAACAGTGACATGGGATGAAATAAAGGTCCTGCATGATTGGAGAGATAAAGATTGATCCTGTGGAATTTCACGTTTTTTTTTGGTTCGCTCTCGACTCTTTTTGATGCCATATTTTCGCCACGAAGAATCCTCAGGGATTTCAAAAAGCACAGAACATTTCCAATCTGAATAAAATTGAAGTTTCCAATCAATGTGAATTTTCAACTTCCAATATTCCTTTCTGCGAAGAGAATAATTTCTCTTCGAATTAACGTTTTTTTTGTTCGCTCACAAAGAATCCTTAGGGATTTCAAAAAGCACAGAATATTTCCAATTTGAATGAAATTAAAGTTTCCAATCAATACACTGGGAGAAAAAATTACTAGAACCAATGAGATAAAGTTTTGAAGGCAAAAAATCATATTTTTCATTATTTGCCAAAACACATTAGATTGGTTTCCTTATATATTTACTTGGTTCATTTTTTTCAGTCAATTCCACAAATTTTTGTTTCAATAAACGAATTTACTTGAATCTAACAATATGTTTGTCAATTATATGTAATATGTTGTTTGAATCAAGAACACATTTTATCATTCAAAACATGCGTGTCTTTCAATACAGGAAGCACTGAGAAAAAAAATTTGTTGAATCAACAAATTAATTAGTCCAATCAACAGGAAAAATGATTGATTCAATCAAATGCGTGTTTATTAATCGTTACTAAACTTTTTATAAAAAATATATAGCCCTTGCCAAATAATTTAATATGCATAGTTTAGTGACCCCAAAAAGAGACCATACCTACCATCATACCTATCCTACCTAACTACCTAACACGCTACCTATTACGCTATCGACTACGACTATGCACTTGAAAAAAGTTAGGAGTTATGAAGATTCCAATACAAGAAAACATTTAAAAAACCAGTTTTTTAATTTTTAACAACTTATGTATACTATTAAAGTATACTATAGAAATGATAGTTCTTTGCTTGAAGGAAATAAAAATTTCATCACTCCAAACAAATATTCTATAGGAATAAAATGTGTTTATTTATTTTACTACACCTTCTTTTCAAATAATCACAATTAATTTTATATCTAATAAATATTGAAAAGACTGCAGAAATATTTTTAGAAGTAAAATAATGATGAATTTATTGCAAAGAAATAATTTTGTTCGAAAAAAATAATTTAATATTGATGTCGTTTTTCAGATTCAAATAATCTCATTTTTATGATGCAATGAATCTAATTAATCCAATGAATGCAAATTTATTAAAATCTATTTAAATAAAGATATTTTTAGAAGTAAAATAATGATGAATTTATTGCAAAGAAATAATTTTATTTCGGAAAAAATAATTTCGTATTGAAGTCATTTTTTAGATCCAAATAATCTCATGTTTATGATGCCATAAATAATTTTCTTCGAAAAAAAAAATAATTTCGTATTGAAGTCGTTTTTTAGATTCAAATAATCTAATGTTTATGATGCGATAAATGTAATTAATCTAATGAACACAAATTCAATCAAATCTATTTAAATAAAAATATTTTTTGAAGTAAAATAATAATGACTTTATTGCAAGAAAATAATTTTTTCGAAAAAAATAATTTTGTATTGAATTCGTTTTTCAGATTCAAATAATCTCATGTTTATGATGCGATCAATGTAATTCATCCAATGAATACA
This sequence comes from Alloplasta piceator, assembly GCA_946863875.1. NCBI lineage: Eukaryota > Metazoa > Arthropoda > Insecta > Hymenoptera > Ichneumonidae > Alloplasta > Alloplasta piceator. The sequence goes on from OX333074.1 coordinate 44,155,854, forward strand.
AATTTAATCAAATCTATCACGCATTTAATTGTTACTATTAAGTAAGAGTTTAATATAATGGAGTAATAGATTCGTGAAAATATTTTTTTAAATGAAAAGTGATTTTCTTGGTTCAACAAATAAGTAATCGAATTAATACTTTCATTTAATGAATAAATTCATGTTCTCAAATTCAGTAATTTTTTCTCTCGGTGTATGAATTTTTAACTTCCAATATTCCATTCTGCGAGGGGAATAATTTATTTTCGACCATTCGTGGAATCGACTCCATTTTTGTTCGCTCTCATTCCACAAACCGGAAGCGTCCTTTTAGTCCTGCAAAAATTTTGATGTTGTGGGTAGACCCTTGAGTCCAGATGAAAATGGTTGAGGAAGCGTAAAAGTATTTAATGCAGCGTGTAAAAAAGGTCGAATGGACAAACGTTTCTTGAGCGCGAGGAAAGAAAAAAATTGCGAGCACTCTCCGCGAGTCATACAGAAATGGCTAAAAGTCCAGTTTCATAGTTCGCGTACCGGTAATCCGGATATGCGCGTTCGTTTTATGGTTTTTCCTTTTTTTTTCTTTTTTTTACCGCAGGGAGTTAGACACCCTCTGCTGGCGCAGGATTTTCACCTTTTCCGGTGTTGTACAACTCCGCAACCGGAGTCTCCGATGTTCCGGAGGGAATGAGAGAAAAAAGAAGGATGTAAAAAACTATTCAACAGCTTTTCTCCGGGGCTTTCGCACGAGAAATGCTCCTTTTGTTCCACGATTGCAGCCCCTTAAGAAAAAACATGGCGTTCTCCCTTCTGTTCACCTCTTAACCCCGTGAGAACGGCCCTTGTGCTTTCTTGCCCATACTCTGCCGCAAAATTTACTGCTCTCCCTTTGCTGCGATGATTCTTGAAGTTTTCACCAGCGTTTCCGAGCAAATTCTCTCGGGCGGAGAAACTACGAGCAACGATGAATTTACGATTGAGCAATTGCATAGTTTTTTTTGAAAACGGTTTTTTGTGCGATGAATTTGTCAAAAATCTTTTTGCTGCCTCGTAAAGGACTCTCGACGAATGTTGGAAGGAAAAAGAAAGTGCAGATTTCAATTCTGCAAAATTTTTACATTTTTCGAAAATTCGAATATTTTATGAAATCTGAACTTCCTGAATGATTTTTTTCACACTTAATTGTTTGTAAAGTTTCTGTAAAATCTGTAACATCTGTAACATCGGTGTTTATTCATCTGTATAAAAACTTTTACAACAATGGAAGAAAAACTAATAGAGTCAAAGGCCGGAATTTTAAGATTTTAAGATCTATCTTAGGATCGATCAAACTTAAGATCAAACTTTCTATTGAACTCAAGCTGGAACTTAAGATCGAACTTACGTTCCAATTTAAGATGAATCTTAAGTTCGAACTTAAGTTCAAGCTCAAAATGGATCTTAAGATCAAACTTTGAAACTAAATTTAAGTTTGAACTTAAGTATGAACTTATAAGGACACTTAAATTCAAACTTGAAATTTATCTTAAACTGGAACTTAAGTTCGATCTTAAGTTCCAACTTGAGTTCAATGGAAAGTTTGATCTTAAGCTTGATCTTAAGATCGATCTTGAGATCTTAAAATTCGGGCCTAAGCATTCTCAAGCATTTTAATGATATTCAAAAAGTTCAAGAAATCTAAGGCCCGTATTTTAAGATCTTAAGATTGATCTTAAGATCAAACTTTCTATTGAACTCAAGCTGGAACTTGAGATCGATCTTAAGTTCCAATTTAAGATGAATCTCAAGTTTTAACTTAAATATCATTATAATACTAGAGTTCAAACTTTCATACTTAAGTTCAATCTTTATTGCGAACTTCAGATAGATCTTAAGTTCAGGCTTAAATTTGGTTTGAAGTGTGAATTTGAGATCGATCTTGAGCTTAAACTTGAGTTCGATCGAACTTAATTATTTTGACAACTAATGCCAAGAAAAATGACCGAGGGAGGCGATGAAAGAAGTTTGATCGAACTTAAGTTCAAGCCCAAGAAGGATCTTAAGATCAAAATTCAAACCAAATTTAAGTTTGAACTTAAGATTGATCTGAAGTTTGCACAAAAGTTTGACCTTAAGTATGAACTTATAATGATACTTGAGTTCAAACTTAAGATTCATCTTAAATTGGAAAGTTAAATCTCAAGTTTGATCTTAAGAAATTAAAATTCGGAGCTAAATCCCTTGACCGATTGTTTTCAAATTCAAAACTAAAAGTTACAGATAAAAAGCTGTCTCGTGAAATCTGCGACAAAAGAAATTACAAAAAACTAGCCTATTTCCTACAAATAATGCAAGAATTAAATTAGATTTCAATGAAATGCTCTCTATTCGTTCCAATCAAGTATTCGTTGAATCAATTTTCATTCCACAAACGAATTTTACATTCAATGAATTCTCACTGTGTAAATATTGTTTCACGACAAGAGAAACGATGGAAAGAATCTGGCACACAAAAATTATGGAAGCAATTTTAATTTGTATTGCTGTTTTTTAATGTAAAACTTCTGCGACGACAGAGAAATTGGAAAACGTTTGGAATAGGAAAAAACCTATTTTCCAACATCAATATTGAAAGCTTTCATCAACAGTGTGGCACAAAACGTTAGATGTACTCTTGTTGTGTTGCCATAGTGTGAGAATAGAAAAAAAAACTGCGACGAAAACGACATCAGACAATCCACGACGACGACGATACAACCCATCCCATCGTCCTTCCTCCTCTCGCTGTTTTGTCGTCTTTTTCTCTTCGCGTGTTCGGGAAAGCTCTGGCACCTTGATTGATCGTCCTGCGTCCCTTAACTAGGCTAGGAATATTAATTAATAATGCGTGGACCAACGATGCTAGATTTCCCTTTTCCTATCGTTCCTTCCGCCGCGTTTCCTCTTTTATAAAAAATCGATCAGTATATAACGTACCATAGCATGAGTCGCTTAGAACAGTTTTTTAATCATCATCCCTTTTTTGTATAAAAGGGGAATGTAGGCTCAATTTGAAATAGCATGCAAATTGGTGGGAAATAAAAAAATTTTGATGAACCTATCCCCTTTAGGCCCGAATTTTAAGTTCTCAAGATCAAACTTTCCATCGAACTCAAGTTGGAACTTGAGATCGAACTTAAGTTCCAATTCAAGATGAATCTTAAGTTTGTACTTAAGTGTTATTACAAGTTCATACTCAAGCTCAAACTTTACTGCGAACTTCAGATCGATCTCAAGTTCAAACTTAAACTTGATTTGGAGTTTGATATTAAGATCTACCTTGAGCTTGAACTTAAGTTCGATCAAACTTCTTTCATTGCCTCCCTCGACCGTGTTTTTTGATATTAATTGTCAAAATAATTAAGGTCGATCAAAATTAAGTTTAAGTTTAAGATTGATCAAACTTAAAACCAAGTTTAAGTTTGAACTTGAGATCGATCTGAAGTTTGCACTAAAGTTTGAACTTAATATGAACTTATGACACTTACGTTCAAACTTAAGTTTCATCTTAAGATTCAACTTAAGTTCGATCTTAAGTTTCAGCTTGAGTTCGATGGAAAGTTTGATCTTAAGTTTGATCTTAAGATCGATCTTAAGATAGATAGCAAGATCTTAAAATTCGGACCTTAGTATGATTTGGTGGCGAAAACCCAAAATACCGACTTTTTTTTTATTCAGTGAGAAAACAAGTCTCTATCGGACTTTGCCAAAGAATGAATGAAATGTCATTTTTTGTCATTATTTCCATTAATCACCGAACCTTCTTCAGAAACAAAAAGTTAAACAATGTTGCAAACTTCCAATCCCACGAGTGATTCTTTCAAGACTCGATACAAACTTTCTTAGTCATGTGCAACTTCATTTGTGCAACAAATTTGAGCTTAAGGTACTGGTTTACTTTAGAAGGCCAAAAACGCGAATTTGAAAAAAAAAAAACAAACTGTCTTAGTCATGTGCAACGTCATTTGTGCAACAAAGTTGAGCTTAAGCTACTAGGTTACTTTAGAAGGCCAAAAAAGCGAATTTGAAAAAAAATTCTCAGTTCCATTATCAGATTTGACTATAAAACTGTTATTACAACATTGTTTCATTCTTCGAAAGTACAAAACAAAAATTTATTTTTTATTTCGATTCTTTGAATAATTTATAGAAGGCGCCAAAGTCGAAAATGTCTTGTCTCGTGGCTGACATTTAATGTCAGGATTGGCAAGTCTGAAACAAAAAACTGAAAAAGCATTTTGAAGAGGAAGGTTCCTCACACAACAATTTACCACCGTTAATGAAAAATGGATTTAAAAAAAATGGAGGATGTTTGAAATAAATTCTGACAAATTCATCTTTTCATTTTCATTTCAAACATCCGCCATTTTTATTTTTAATCAATTTTTCATTAACGGTAGTAAATTGTTGTGTGAGAAACCTTCCTCTTCAAAATGCTTCTTTATTTTTTTGTTTCAGATTTGCCAATCCTGAGATTAACTGTCAGCCATGGGACAAGACATTTTCGACTTTGGCGCCTTCTATAAATTATTCAAACAATAAAAATAAAAAACAAATTTTTGTTTTGTACTTTTGAAGGATGGAACAATGCTGTAATAACAGTCTAACAGTTGTAATGACAAAAAAATCTTGAAAATTTGTAAAGTAGACTAGTACCGTAAAGTAAAGATTTTTACATTTCTCGAAACTAAAAATTTGTTGTAAGCTGAACTTCTTTAGTGATTCTCAAAAAACACTAATACTGATAATCCTTATCAGTTCTTGCATTTGTGATTAATAATTGCAAAGTAACGAAAGTTTGATCACAATGATATTTTAAAGTTTCAAAATTTATTCAATACCGAATCTCTGAAGCCATTTTTTTGAAACTGAATTTCAACCGTCCTTATCATTGACTGTATTTACATATATAAATTTGAGGTCGAGAACTGCAGAATAACAAAAGTTAGAGCAGCGATAGACATTTCTCAAAAAATTAAAAATCCTGGCAAATTGACAATTGTTTTCCAGCTTCAACAATATTTGCACTGAGTAGAGAATTTGCTTGTGCACCAAATTTAATCAAAAACTTCCAAAATATAATACAATTCTAACGATAGTTTTAAATACAGTTTTAACAACAAATAAAAAGAAAAACAATTTCGATTTAATACTGACATGCTTAATTCTTAGATGTTCCATCTAATTTCTGTTTCTGGTATAAAACATCCAGTTGCTTTTAAGTTGACTTTGTTAATGGGTTAGTTAAGAATAATAGTGTAAAACTTTTATTTTGCAATAACAGGTTCAATACTACCATGATAAAATTACTTCGCATCGTTTTTCGTCCGAATGTAACGTTTACATTCCATTTTCTCAAGTTCCCTCGGAAAAGGACTGTTTCAATCTTAAGAGGAGGCTAAATACCGACACTAACACCTCAAAATTGCCATTCAAACTTGCTCTTATACAAATGGATGGAATTGAATAAAATTTTAACAACATCATCAGAACAATGGCAGGAATGAAGCCTCACTAAAATTTTTTCGAAAAACAAAAAAAATATTTACAGATTCATTTACCACCAAGAAACTGTAATTGAAAAACTCAAATTATTAAACTTTTAGTGCATTTCGGGTAAAATCAAGAGTGAGGCTCCATGAAGAACGCCACGATACAAATATCGAGACGTTTTCGACATTATTTTATCAAAATGACACGCCGTAAGTTTGGATGGCGCATCAAGAGATAAATATCGATGAATTGTAGTTTTATTGAAAAACGAAATGGCGAAATGTAGTTCACGGACGTGCGAGTGAGGGCAGCACCATGGATTCTGACGAGTAACCTATAATATTTAGGGGGCTCGAATGAGTTCGCTGGCATTAGCTGTAACGCATTTTAGCGTCTCAATTGACAATTAATTGTTAATTAATTCATCCCCCTCTTAATTGTCAAAATGTAATTAATTTTCATCCACGGTTGTCGGAGAAAGACTGGACGACGATGATACGTCGATAATGTAGGGATTGAAAAAAATGGTATTTACCCTCCTCTTAACAAGAAGCATCGCTGCACCACTTAATCAGCAACGGAAATTCATTCGCAAAAAATCGGGCAAAATGATGAAGAGGAATGAGGGCGAGAAAGATTGCGCGTGAATTCTTTGAAATAATGAACCAACGTAGAAAGCAGAAGGAAAATAATTGGAACAGCGAACCAATTACACCAGTTCAAACGCCACGGTTAAATTGGCTGGAAATTAGGAAATGCATAAAGTATATTGATTGCTAGCAAATGAAAGGACCCAATCTTCTCGATCGTTGAACGCAAAATTACCAGAGTTGTGTCTTTATGAATGTTAGTAACAAACATCTCGATTTAATTGTTATTTTTCAATATTGCAGTAATTGAAGCATACGTTTGTGAAAATGCTTTTTAATGGTGGAAAAGAGAATCTTCAATGGCAAACGTAACAGTGTCTATATAATGAATGCAGTACGTTTATATACTTGCTAAAAATATGCATTTTCAAAATGACCTAAAAAATGTGAGATTCAAATACTTTTCATTGTCAGTATCACGTTTCACGTTTTTCGTTAGAATTTCAAACATGTACTATCAAATTTTTCATATACAGATCCTGAAATGACCTCGTAAAATGTCAATTTACTAAACGAGGCGATTTCTTTGGTAATATTTTTTTATTTTCAGAAATAAAAGCGTCATATAGGAAAAATGCTGCACAGACGCCATTTTGACATAAATAGCCATGAAAAAATAATTTTGTATTGCCAATTAAATGTATAATAAAACACCTTTTTTTAAATCCGATTTTTTGATGGTTTCGCTAAAAAACATCAGGAAATATGTCCGATTTCTTGGTCTGTACAGTGGCCTAACCCCTTAAAACTAACAAACATTCTTTAATTGGATTTTTAAGGATTTTAGCATTTTCAAAGTGTGTTTGAAAAATATAAAAACCAACATTTCCATATGAATTTAATATTATATTTTTTTTCCCAACAGTATGACAAACACAGATATTCCACATGAATTGTTCAAGAGCGTTCGCGGTTTTCACGCGAAATGCGTGTCATATCTGCATGCAATGTGACATAACGCGATGGAGTGACAGTTACAACTGCTGTTGTGGAAGATGAAAATATGTCGCGAAAATTCGTGATATTCCAGCGACGAAGCACAACGAAAAAAAATATAACGATGAATACGCCACGTTCGTTAAAATTTTGCAATTCATTGCTGGACATTGACAATGTCCCAAAAATATATCTAAAAAATCACCGAAAAAAACAATTGAAAGAAAAAATTCATCCTATAAAACTATAAATGTACGAAGTGGATAAAAAAATAATTTTTCCAACAATAAAACAATTTTTTAAATGAATAATTGTCATATCTGTCGTTATAGTTTTTGTTTGTCGTAAATCAAATTGGAAAGAACAAATTTTATATGAAAACTTCTTGTCAAGATTTTGTTTACTCGAGTTCCCTGATGGGCAAAATGGATACCGTTGAGAATGCTCGTAGTGCCACATCATCGAGAGGGATTTCCCGTTACAAGCTCGAGGAAGGGCAAGGGAGAGATGGAGAGTTTGCAAGTGTGTAAGGGTTCGACGATTCATCCTGTCGGAATCACGTCTGAGAAGAGCACTTGGCCTCCGAGGGAGGAACGACAAGATTGGTACATAGGGGAGCCCTAGACAGAATGGGAGAGAGAGAGAGAGAGAGAGGGAGGGAGGGAGGGAGGGAGGGAGGGAGAGAGAGAGAGAGAGGGAGAGAGAGAGAGAGAGAGAGAGAGAGAGAGAGAGAGAGGAGAGAGAGAGAGAGAGAGAGAGAGAGAGAGAGCAAAAGAGAGAGAGAAAGGGAGGTAGAGAAGAAGCCCTTTACCAAAGTCTGTTTGCGTATGCCACGAAACGTTCGCGTATGCTTCTAGAGTGCTTGGGGTTGAAGTGTTGGGTGTCATAATTCAGCTAGATATTGTGAAAATATGATATCCTTGAGGAACGGACCATTAAGCTCCATGAGAAGTCGCAAAAACAAATCCTCTAAAGAAAATCCAAAAACGCCGCCCACGGTTGGTGAATGATTATCAAAGTTTCTCTAATTACTTAAGGGCTTACATACACTTGTAATTTTCAAAAAATCTTTTTTTTTTGTATTTTCTGAATATACATATATTGGAGCATACACACTCAAAATTTTATGTCAATCAGACGAATATTTTCGAAGTTATAGACACATTTATGAAGGCGCGTTAGGGAGGCGCGTCTCACAGTCAGGGCGCGTCTCACAATGAAAGCTATAACCAACTGGTGTGGAAGATCTCTCCAAAAGTACTTCCAGCCGGATCAAAAACGGTGGAAATGGCTGCATATATAGCTGCTGGCATCTTCAATGAAGGGACAGCTGCCCTTTTCTATTATATGAATGCAATGGGCGTCTCACTTGGGTCCAATGCGCATTCATATACAGATAAAGAAGATGCGCAGCGCATCAAGATCTCCGACCTGAGATCACACGAGAGCACCAGAGAGGGAAGAATGGCTCGCAGACAGCATCAAATCGAATTATTAGAAGCTGCCAACGATGCGAACGGATTATTATATGGCCCTGGAATAGATGACTCCATGTAAGTTGAAAAAAAACAAAATTTACCACATGTAAAACGCTTTTGAAACTTTAAACGCGTTTTTCTCAAAACTATGTTTTCAAAATCGGTGATCAAGATTTCTCGAAAACGGCTGAACCGATCAGTCTCAAATTTTAACACAACCTTTTTAACTAGATTTTTTAGTAATTAATCGAAGATTTTTTTTCTCCGATAAATATTTTCCATTTTATAAACAATTTAAGGCTTAAATTTTCGTTCAAAATCGAGTCTTTTATTTTGAGAAGTCGCCATTTTGTCAAAAATTATTTTTTCGCTAATTCCTTCGATTAAATACTAGATAATGTATTAGATTAACGAAATTTATTTGGTTTTTTCATTTCAGATAATCCGGTCCAGAGATATCGTGATCACCGCAAAATTGGTTTTTTTTGCGGAGCTCTAGGAGATCGGCGATAGCAACATTCGTGATGATTATTTTTACAAATAAAAAATATGTTAATATATTATAAGGTTATTATAATATGTACACCAATTTTCAAATTAATAAATTGAATAGTCTGCGCGAAAAAAATTCTTGAAAATCCGTCTTTTCAAAGCCTTCTAACTGTATGTAAGCCCTTAAGGAGGTATTCTGGTCTAGCGACATATATTTTGAGTGTCTTATCGAGCTCGACAGAACAAAAAATATTTTTAACATTCTTTTTTTACAAGACATTTACATTTACAAGACATTATTAATATTTTGACAATAGACAAAGAAAATTTCGAGAAAAAAAAATTCACCTCAAATAAGTTATAAGCTGGTAAAGTTGGGGCTTCTGAAATAAAGTTTTAAAAGAAATTCTTAATTAGTAAGAATGTCGTTATAGTCCCTACCTAAGAGAAAACGGAAAAAAGAAATTTTTCAAAATAACGGCTGTCTGAAGAAAAAAAGGCGTTTTTCGACTCTTTTTGTCATAGTTTAAAATTCTTTTACAATAGTGAAGAAAACATTTGGATACAAAAGTGGTAGAGACGATAGGAACTTATCCATTGAAGATTGATAAAACATTTGAAGTAAATCGATTGAATAGAACTTGAGATGTCATGTCAGCCGTGTTGAGAAAAATAGTTTTGAGAAAATCGTCTGTAGTTCGATTTGTTCCGACGTGACGTGTGCAGTTGCTGCATCACTAAAATAGCTTCAACTCCGTCAATGATGAAAATTAAAAATTTTCATTTCGAAGATATACTTTTAAAGGTCTAGATCTTGAGAACACGCAAGAAAATTGATTTTTCCAAAATTGTAGACGAAAGTACGCCCTTAAAGTTACGCTCTGACGTGAAGGGCGTAGTTGCTGCATCACTAAAATAGCTATAACGCCGCGAATTATAAAAATTTAAAAATTTCCTTTCGAAGTTATATCGTTAAAGGTCTAAACTTAAAGAATATGCAAAAAAAATCATTTTTTTTAAGTCTAGACCAGAATACGCTCTTAAAGTTACGTTCTGACGTGACAGGCGTAGTTGCTAGTCATTAAAATAGCTATAACTCCGTAAATTATTAAAATTAAAAAATGTTCTCTCGAAGATACAATCTTAAAGGCCTAAACATTAAGAATATGCAAAAAGAATTGATTTTTTCGAAATTCTAAACCGGAATACTCCCTTGAAAGAAGTATTTACCAAGTACTGTCCAGGTTTCTTAAGGTTGTTTAGATGCAAATCACGTTTAATTATTTATTTATTAATGAGAAAATTCTGAAAATTTGGTATGTTTTTCAATGAAGTATTTAAGAGGTCGTGTAAAAATTTCACGAGGATTTGGAGGCTTGTTATCGAATAATTAAGATTAACAAATTAAATAAAATTAAATGTAGTCTTATGGAAACTGATATAACTTTGCGATAAGTTTTTTTTTGACCTCTCAATTTTTTAATATCCACAATATACTGAAAGCAACGAAAAGAAAACGAAGTTTATTGATAAATATTTTTTTTATTTGTTTAAAAAATTGTTTTTAACAAAACGTTAATTTCTTAATAACGAGTTCCTAATTGTCGTGAAATTTTTACACGACCTCTTAAAAACCTCATCCAAAAACATACCAAATTTTCAGAATTTTCTCATTATTTTTTATTTCAACCCTTAAGGAGGTTGAAATAATGATGATGGAATTCTGAAAATTTGGTATGTTCTTACATGAAGTATTCAGGAGGTCGTGTAAAAATTTCACTACGATTAAGAAGCTATTTATTGAACAATTAACATTCAAAGGTTTCATACCTTCTAAACAACCTTAAATTTTCCATTCAAGTGATACATTTATAGGGGATGAATGAAGGGGTAAAATGGGTTTGGAAATTTAAAAAAATCGATTTTTTTCAATCTTTAATTTAATACTACGATATGTCTGGAATATTTTTCAAAAGTTTCAAGGTAATCGGAGTCAAAGTCTAGGAAAGACAGAGAGCCTTTGGAAAATCTTCATGCTTCATCCCCTAAAGTCGGGAGATGCGATTTCTCAAAAACTAATGCAAATTATCGAAACTGTTTCACCCTTCAAAATAAGAAAAACTATGAATGAAGGTTTTTGTACGATTGTAACTAATTTTACGAAGCAATACGTAGTGTAAATTGCACAAAAAATTGTACTGTTGTACAATTCTGCCAAAAACTCAAATTTTATTTTCAAATCCTTCGATCAATCAGAGAGTACATTTATCTACTGACAGATAAAATTTTGTTTTTTTTTCAGATTATTTTTCAGGTTATTTTTTTAGGGGTCTCCGGAAAACAGGTCCCACAAATTTTTATAAATTTTATCAAACATTGCTTGAAAGTTGCTCTCTTATATGCTTATAATTTTGAATAAAATAATTTATTTATTATGGATATAAAAAAAAAGAGAAAATATGCTTTCTACCTTCGAAACCCATATAACCACTTGATTGATTAAAATCGCGTTGGTTTGATGCTCGCCTTGAGACACCGTGGAATACGTCGATAGTTTTGATGAAAAAAGCACGTTCACGTCTCTACCGGTTAAAGCTCCACCGTCGAGATTTCTTTGCGCGATGCAGCGGCGATAAGGTTCACCGTGTTGACGCTGCATTCCTGTTTTCTTTCCATTCCAACTTTTACCCATCTCCAACCCCTTCGACACCGTTCCTCTAGTCGGTCACCGTGTTTCACGTCCCTTGCATTTTTTTTTATCTTCTTTACTCTTTTTTCTCCCACTACATAGCTAGAGTGTATCCACCACCGCGAGAACCGACAGCTCATAAATCCATTCTTTGCTGTTGGTCTTACAGTATGTATAAAAAAACCCACCCGAGCAGCGAAGGTTTGAGGAGGGTAGAATGGAGGTGATAGAATGAGAGAGAGAGAGAGAGAGAAAGAGAGAGAGAGAGAGAGAGAGAGAGAGAGAGAGAGAGAGAGAGAAGAGAAAGAGCGATATGAACGAAGTCCGATAAGCCACTCGGAAATAAGGTACAAAAAAAAGCACGCACCAGGACTATGGAGAGGTGCAAAAACCATATATGAAGCATTCCACACCAAGTGGGCCACTAAAAAATCGTGTGATCTCAAAATATTATGAAACATTTTTTCAAAGGTTATTCGAGTGCCAAAAGCAAGCAGGATTTTTTTTCAGATTTCTATATCCGATTTTACACCCCTAATTTAGATACGAATGTTGTTATTTTTTTTTCGATTTATTTTACATACGAAACGATCCATTGCACACAAAAAACACCTCTACATAAAATTTAGGTTTTCTAATATACTTTATAATCTCATCTTTTTTGAAGCTGTCTAGAATCCTTTTCGTGTATTTTTCAGCGAAACAAGGCAATAATATTTTTTTTTCTCGAGTTCGCCGTTTCTAATTTTCCTACAATTTCGAGAGAACTTTCGTTGATTTCACAAAAAATCACAGAAAAATTAGCATGATGGAGAATCCATATCTTCCAAGTATTCTCTGAGGTTAACTGATGAAAACACTTGCGACTTACGACAAATATTCGATGTTATCTAACGCCTCCATTAAATTTATTTAAAAAACATTAAACATACATTATTTACCGTGTTTCGGCGTGGGGTTAAAGTCAAAAGTTGGGACCGCACAAAATACTTTGGTATTTCCGAAGAATAAACGAATTAATCGTACATTGACCCCACGCTGGTACATGGTAAATAATATATGTTCAATAGTTTTTCAATAAATTTAATAGGGGCATTGGACAACATCGAATATTTGTCATAAGTCGCAAGTGTTTTCATCAGTTAACCTTCAGTTAATATTTTTGGGTACCGTAAAACAGGTATACTGCGACCTCGATAATCGGTACCTCGATCGTTGTAATTGCAGCGTAGTGGGAGAAGCGCCAAGCCAATCGCGTCAGACCGCCGTCAGCCACCAGCGGCGCAGAGACGGTTCTGTGCAATGGGCGCAACCCCACTTCTTGCAAGAGCCGGTCCCGACGGATTCCGATTATCGAGGTCGCAGTGTACTTTGTTGGTGTTTCGGAAGTTTTTTGGTCGTAATTTTTTTTTAACCTCCAAAATTAATTTTTTGTTTGCCGAAACAGAACAATGTGTCCTTTGGCTATAAAATGTATAACAATAGCAAGCCACACCAGACTTTCACAATTTTATATATTTAGAAAAAAAAAAGCCAAAGTAACCCCGAGTGTGGGGCTACTTTGGAGAGGCATTGAAATGCAACTTATGTCAAAGATCCACATCGTAAATGCAGCTTTGACATCATTTTGACAAAAAACAATAATATTATATACATTATACATGAAATTAAATAAAAACCAACGATTTTTTACAATCAATTCGTCATTTTTATTGAAGAAATATTTTACATAAAAATATCACTTACTTAGGCCCAAATTTCAAATTATTAAGATCAAACTTGAGATCAAACTTTCTATTGAACTCAAATTTGAATTTTAGATCGAACTTAAGTTTAAATTTAAGATGAGTCTCAAGTTCGAACTTAAGTATTATTATGAGTTCATACTTATTTTCAAATTTTAATGCGAACTTCAAATCGATCTTAAGTTCAAACTTAAATTTGGTTTGAGATTTGATCTTGAGATCCATCTTGAGCATGAACTTAAGTTCGATCAAACTTCTTTCATCGCCTCCCTCAACCGTGTTATTTCAAAATAGTAGTGAAAATAATTAAGTACGATCAAACTTAAGTTTAAGCTCAAGATGGATCTTAAGTTCGCACTTTAAACCAAATTAAAATTTGAACTTAAGATCGATCTGAAGTTCGCACTAAAGTTTGAACTTAAGTATGAACTTATAATGGCACTTTAGTTCATTTTACGATTCATCTTAAATTGGAACTTAAGTTCGATCTTGAGTTCCAACTTGAGTTCCATGGAAAGTTCGATCTTAGGGTAGGACTTATGGCTTGAAATTCAAGCCTTACAGATGTAGCAGAGGTTGGCGTCGTTCTTCTGTCCTTCTTTATTCCCTTCGTGCGAATGGCATCGTCGATTGTTCGGACATCTTGGCTTGTTACACATATCTGTGTACCTGATTTATGAACGATATTTTTTCGTCTTCTATCCACTCCCCACACCCCTCTCGCCCCACAAGGTCACGAGGTATTTTGCTGCTCGTCCAAAGTAGCCCCAAAAACCAACAAAGTACCCCCCAAGTCAAAGTAGCCCCGTTTTACGGTACCACTTAGAAAAACGTTGTTTTGAGAAAAATGCGTTACGATAGTCATCTTCACGTGCACGTGCGCAATGAACGCAATATACTCTTTGTGCTATAACTTTGACATTTTGTGGAATTTTCACTTGAAATTTTAAGAACCCAAACTTTAAGAAAATGTCAAAATTAAAAAGTCGATTTTTCCAACCCTACCATCAAGTGTATATTCCCCCTCAACAAGAATTGACTAATTATTTAACAAGAAAGTTTTAACTCGTATGTTATTTTTTGACGGAATTTTCCGTTACGATTATATGAGAGAAAAAGTTATAGCTCGTGTATTTCGACTGCAAGATCTCGAATTTTTATTTATCCGGTTATTTTTGGGGAGGAAAACCTATCTTGAAGAATCTCGGCTGATTTCAATCGCCCTATTTCACTCGAAATAGCCCATATGTGAGTACAAATTTGTATAGGGGAGGAAGGAGATTCTGAAAGCTATAAAGCCTCACTGTTCTTAACCTTAAGAAGGGTACGAACGAGAGAATGAGAAACGCGTCGACAACAGTAGAGCGAGGCCCGAGGGTATGTTGTAGATATCGAAATCCCTCTAAGCTAAAGCTCCTCGCTCGCAGGACCTCGTCAGTCGATCGCGCGATCCTTCTCCGCAGTGGCAATTCGAATTTGCCGGGTCGCCGAGCTGCCTCAATTTTCTTTTTTTCCCCCTGTCAGTTAATCCTTTACGCGACACCCGAGAAAGAACAACAGATCGTGCGGCAAAATTGAGGATAATAAAATAGAGAAACAGTCTTTTGAATTATATACTGCCGATTTATTATATTTTATTAATTTTTCCAGAATTTTATCTCTCGATTTTGAATTATTATAAAAAACATTTTAAAATACAAACAAAAAATTGCTAATTTTGTATATGAGGCATTCCAGCTATACCTCGACATTTTTTTTCCGTATTGCTGATTTTTTTTATTACTTTTCGAAAAAAAAAACATACGTATTTCTCAAAAAAAAATATTTTTCATCCTCGACATTTTAACACCTTTCAAAGTACAATGTTTGTTTTTTCGACAAGATTGTATCCTCCGATTTTTTTCAAATAAATTGACAAAAAAAGTAAATTTAAAACCGCATCTTTTTATTGCTATCCCATCATGGAGAAATCATTTTTCGATTTTTTCTATGTGTATGAAACTTCGAAAAATGTGTTTTGATTCGTAAAAAAAGGAGTAAGTACACAGGTAACATTGTTCATGCTATTATTTATTAGTATAGTTATAATATTTATGTACACGTAAATAAAAAATAAACAATTATTTTTCATCCTCTTTCGTTTTAACACCTTTCAAAGTACAATTTTTTTTTTCGACAAGAGTGTATCCTCCGATTTTTTTCAAATAAATTGACAAAAAAGTACATTTAAAACCGCATCTTTTGATCGCTATCCCATCATGGAGAAATCATTTTTCGATTTTTGCTATGTGTATGAAACTTTGAAAAATGTGTTTTTATTTGTAAAAGAAAGGAGTAAGTACACAGGTACTTACTCCTTGTGGATGCTATTATTTATTAATTGTGGATGCTATTATTTATTAATACAGTTACAATATTTATGTGTACACAAATATTGTACACATTTTTGTATACATTGAAAACACATTTTTCAAAGTTTCATACACACAGAAAAATCGAAAAATTATTTCTCCATGATGGGATAGCGATCAAAAGATGCGATTTTAAATGTACTTTTTTGTCAATTTATTTGAAAAAAATCGAAGGATACAATCTTGTCGAAAAAACAAAAATTGTACTTTGAAAGGTGTTAAAACGAAAGAGGATGAAAAATAATTTTTTTTGAGAAATACTTCTGTTTTTTTTTGTCGAAAAGGAACTGAAAAAAAATCGGCGACACGAAAAAAAAATGTTGAGGTAATGGCCGCTCGGTTATAGCTGGAATGCCTCATATGTTTTGGCTCATAGGTTTATCGTCAGCTTTGAAAAGTTTCAAAGACACTAGGCTAAAAAAATACATAAATACAGCCATATTCTAAAAATTTCAAAAGGGAAATTTGAAAATAGAGAGAAAATTCTGAAAAAATTCATATGCGTTCAGAAAAATTCACGCATTTGATTTGATGTTTAAGAAAAAAAGGAACTTATGGAAAAATTGTCGAATAATTATTTGTTTAAACAAGTTATTAATAACTTTTAGGCAATATTATTATTAACCCGTAGTAAAAAACTCCATTCGTCGCCATTGAAAAATCGCCATTCATTCCCCATTGCCAAAATAACCAATGGAGATGAATGCCGAATTGC
This sequence comes from Alloplasta piceator, assembly GCA_946863875.1. NCBI lineage: Eukaryota > Metazoa > Arthropoda > Insecta > Hymenoptera > Ichneumonidae > Alloplasta > Alloplasta piceator. The sequence goes on from OX333074.1 coordinate 44,172,460, forward strand.
TCAAGGACATTTTCGCCATTGAATTCTCCATTTGAAATCGAATAGGGATTTTCCAGTGAGGATTGACTTCCCCATTTCAAACGGAATAGGGATTATCCCATGGGCATCAGTCGGCAAGAACTCTTTGCATGGATTTTTTGGACACCGACTTCTGCTAATATTCCGTGCTCACACTCGTCTAGATAAGCATACTCTTCGCATAATCCGCATGGGAGTTGAGCAGGTTGCCGTCCTGCGACATCTCGCGCCAAGTCTCGGAACTAACACGACGCGGTTTCCAATGGACATCTTTGGGTAATTCTGATCATTCAGTTCATCCGCATTTACTTCCCAATGGACATCATTGGGTAAAGCTGATCATTTCGTTCATCAGCATTTGCCTTCCAATGGACACCATTGGGCATCATTGAGTAATGCTGATCATTCGGTTCATCCGCATTTGCTGTCCAATGGACGTCATTGGACAATGGTGACTTTTCAATGGATATCCATTCACTGATCAATAGGCGTTCCTATACGCCATTGAAAAATGCGGAAATCTCAATGGGTCCCCATTCATTGTCCAATGGAGTCGTATGAGGACCATTGGTTGCCATTGGCGATTCAATGGAGTTTTTTACTACGGGAATAATTGTCATCCCAAATGTTGCTGAATTCGTCGAAGTACGGAAAATTCAATCCAATAAAATTTTTGGCTGGGACTGTAGAAGCGAAGCATCCTTGAGGAGCGTCGAATATTGGAAAATTTAATTTGTGGAGTTATCGCGTTTCGAGTTTGGTTCTTTTTTGATCCGTAGAAAATCAAAGAATAAATCATAGACTCTGACATTCTGTGATATAAATTGGTTTCAACATTCTTGAATCCAAGAAATGCCTCCTTTCTTTGTGTAGAATTTTATGTAAACTGAAAAACGAAGGACCTTTTTTTATCGAAAGGGCTTTTGCTGATTTCTCTGTAAATCGCTGGATTAAACTGCTGGAAAATAAACTCAGAGCTTACAATTCCAAAACTCTCCTGCACTCCCTTGATAAGAGGAGTGAATAGCGAGAGTGAGAGAAAGAGAGAGCAAAAGGATATACTCGAGACTCTTCGCAGAGTAACTCGAAGAGAAGTGAAAGAGAATTTTGGCATCCGCAAAGCTTTTCTTATCGAAAAATTGCAGTGTAACGATTTTTCATAAGCTTCATAAAAGTGGATGTTAAAGTGCACATGTATAAATGTACAAGAATATCAGATTTTTGTACACGTAATTTAAAAAAAAATCGATTTTTTGTAATTTTTTGTAATTTTTTGTAATTTTTTGTAATTTTTTGTAATTTTTTGTAATTTTTTGTAATTTTTTGTAATTTTTTGTTATTTTTTGTAATTTTTGGTAAATTCCAAAATTTTTCAAACTGCAGGAATATTTTTCAAATTCGATCGTGATCGTTCTTGTTCTTTAGTTCATTTCTGCAAATAATTAACTTTGATAATTAACTTTTTGGCGTTGAAATTTTGTCGCACGACCCATGAAAATTGTTGTGAACTGTTTTTCGTATGAAAAACTTGTGAGGGAGAGTATCAGCTTCAATTTCGTTTTTGAAAAAGTTTCGTATGATTTTTTTTGCAAAAATATTCAGATTTTCGAAAAATACGATCATATTTATAAAATGAAGTGTAACGCTAAAACTACTGAGTTTTCGTGAAATCACTAGGACGGTAAAAAGTTGCATACAAACATTTTGGATTCAGATCAATTTTTTCAGAATTTTTTTTCAACATTTTTTTTTTCGACATTTTTTGTTCCCAGCGAGAATTTTTTAAATCTTAAACAATCTGGTTTCTTACCTCATCTACACGGCTTTTTCATCGAAAAACCTGATCTACACGGCTTTTTCATCGAAAAATCCGTGTAGATGAGGTAAGAGACCCGATTGTTCAAGATAACAAAAATATATTCTTGATAGGAAAAATTGAAAAAAAAAAAATGTTGACAAATAATTCTAAAAAAATTTCATTGAATTCAAAATAATTATATGCAACTTTTTATCTTCCTAGTGATTTCACGAAAAGCCAGTAGTTTACAGTTACGATACATTTTTTAAATATGGTCGTTTCTTGCGAAAAATTGAATATTTTTGGAAACAAAATCATACAAAACTTTTTTAGAAACGAAATCGAAGCCAAACTTCTCCCTACAAGTTTTTCATGCGAAAAATAATTAAACAAAATTTCATGGGTTGTGCGCCAAAATTTCAGCGCCAAAAAGAGCCGAAAAATGACAATGTTTCAAAGAGCGTACCGGGTTAAAAAAAAAAATCGATTTTTTTTTTGGAAGAAGCTAAATGAAGCTGAATACGTCCTCTTTGAAACGCCGCTTGTTGAATTGAAATATCTTCATTTTTTAAAGAGCAGTGAAACTTTGTGTGCGGTGCTGAATCGGTGCGATACCCACATATCTAGATATTTTTTCTACCCGAAATTACTCTATATTTTGAAAGATTTTCAATATACTAGCGGACAAATTTTGAGAAAGATTTGTTCAGGAAAACGAAGGTTTCTTCGCGATGAAGAAAAAACGATGTTGGTGGCATGAATTCCATTTGATGGAGACAAATTGTGCGATAAATCACGAGAGAACGTAGGATGCGGAGTTACGAGTGAATATAGCAGCGGATAATACGCTGTGCGCGCCCTCCCACGGGAGCTTTATGTATCAGTGGATATCTTCAACGACGGTGGCGCCGCGTAACGAGAATCGTACGAGTCTAGACTAGAAAATAAATCACGGACTATTTGTATTACTCTTCGAGTAATGTAAGGCATCTTGCATGATACAAACATGAATTTCTCGCAGACATGCATATGGGATATCCCAAGTTAAAAATGGTATGTAAAAAATTGTCGCGTATAAAATTATAAAATTATAAAATATATCAAATTGTCGTATTCAATAAAACGTCACGATGAATAAATGGTTTCAGTAATAGTGTGTCCATTTGTTGTAAATCTAATGACAGAATTTGTTATTTAAAATTATGGGATCATTAGAATTATTGAGGTTAGAAGAAGTTTTGTAAATTTCTTCACTAAAAATTTTCTTTTTATTCGGTAGTGTTTCAGTGCTTTTAGTCCAATTATAATCGTAGAGAGAAAAAAGAGTTATAGTCAGACGATGATGGAGTTCTTACAAAGTACCTCATATATTTTGTTACATGCGTTACACAAACACCCACAAAAATTTTATGAGTCGTTGAAGAGATAACCTTGCTTTGCTTTCCCACCCGATATTGGATCCACGATGCAGCTGGTTTCCCTCGCACGAGAATATAATATTACGTGGGATATTTATTGCACAAATGCACAGTTGAAGCTTATACCTACGCCAACCTTCTATCAGCATTAAATTTAATCAAATTGTTATTTGACTGAAATTGTTCCTACCCGATCTGTTTTTCCTCAGATACTGGAATTTCAATTCTGGTATCTTGGTGTGAAAAGTCTGGAAATTCAGTATCCAAGCGAACATGGAGGCATTAAGTTTTAGTTGTAATAAGAAAATGATGCTAAAAATATGCAATTATTGGTAACGAGAAATATTCATTGTCAAACTACTCAATAATAATTTTAAGACAATGAGCCCAATGTTGAAAAATCTTAATTGAAAATTTGACAATAACATGTCAATTTGGGGGTGTGAAGCAATTTGTTCCACGAGTCGTCAATTTTTTTGCTCCCATTGAACAAATAGCGATAGATCGACGAAATCTCTTTGACTACTATGTAAGAACTTCATGTTATATTCAAGGTACTAATCGACTTCAGAAGGCCAAAACAAGCAAATTTTTAAGATTTTTTTTCTCAGCTTCATCAGATATGGCTGTAATAGTATATTACGATACTAGTGCGATGAAACTTTTTCTGACGAGTGTGAGTTTGCAGCATGAGCCAAAGGCGAATGTTGCAATCACACGAGTTGAGAAAAAGTTTCTCGCACTAGTATCGTACGAAATTTTATTGTACGAGTGCGCAAAGTGCCAGTTTGAGCAGCGTGCGCAAAGTGGCACTTTGCGCACGGAGTGCAATAAAACTGTTTTTACAACATTGTTTCATCCTTCAAAAATACAAAAAATAAATGATTTTTCATTCGGGTTTTTTAAATAATTTAAAGAAAGCGCTAAAGTCGAATCTTCGAAAATGTCTTGTCCCATGGCCGACAGTTAATTTCAGGATTGGCAGGTCTGAAACAAAAAAATAAAAAAGTATTTTGAAAAGGAAAGTTTCTTACATAACAATTTACCACTGTTAATAACAAATCGTTAAAAAAATGGCGGATGTTTGAAGTAAATTGTCAAAAATTCATTTTTTCATTTTCATTTCAAACATCCGCCATTTTTTTTCGATTTTCGATTAACGGTCGTAAATTGTTGGGTTAGAAACCTTCCTCTTTGAAATGCTTTTTTGTTTTTTTATTTCAGACTTGCGAATCCTGAGATTAACTATCAGCCATATGGGACAAGACATTTTCGACTTTGGTGCCTTCTATAAATTATTCAAAGAACAAAAATAAAAAATAATTTTTTTTTTGTATTTTCGAAAGATGAAACAATGTTGTAATAACATTTTTCTATAGCCATATCTGATATGGGAGCTAAGAACAAAATGTTGAAAATTTGTTTTTTTGCCTTCTAAAGTAGATTAGTACCAGAAATGTTGAAATTAAGATTGTCGATGTATAGAAATTAAGGCTATTAGTATTTTGACAATGAATCTGTCCCGCTATAAATAATTTCATATTTACCGCCTAAATGACCTTGAAATATTGAATCACTACTGAACACTTGTTTTCAAATGCTTGTATGGAAAATTGCAAAAGAAATGACAATTATTGATTTTCCGGAAGTTACGATATTCCTTAAGATAGGAAAAGATCAGGATGAAACTTTTATGATCATGACCATGGTCCATTTTTCTTCCTTTTACCTTTGAGTTTGCCATTTTGTAGATAATGTTCGAATCATCTAGAACACGTGGGCATTTTGGCATTTTTTCAATTGTCCTCTCTTCATCGACATTTCAGTTCCTTTTCCACCTAAACCACCTTAAAATTATTTCGCCCTGATTGAAACTAAAACACCGCCTCGACGGTCGATATATGAGGGATTCTCTGTCAATTCAGTCACTTTTATTTCTACCATCTCAGATGTGCCCCATAATTGGTTATATCAAAGTGGTACTAAAAGGCATTCTATGTGAATTTTTTCAGATTTTTTAATTCAAAATTTTAGAAATCGCCGTTTTTTTTCAAATGAATATATCTCGGAAATTTGAAGTAACTGAAAAAAAATGTCGATACATAAAAGTTGTAGTTTCGTGTGAGCGTTCGAGCGGAATATTTGAAATAATTTTTACGTTCCTGTAACGCTGATTTTTTACCAAAAAAGGAAATAATTATTTTTTTTATTCAAAAAAGGCCATTTTTTTCTGGCTGAAAAAATTACAGAGTCTTTCAGTATACCTGACGATATCGCAAAAAAATCGCCAGAGTGGCACGGATCGAGGTTCTAGGGTAAAAAAAATGAAACCACACAAATTTTTTTTTCTGCCGGAACCTCGATTCGTGCCACTCTGGCGATTTTTTCGCGATATCGTCAGACATATTGGAAGATTCTATAATTTTTTCAGCCAAATAAGAATGGCTGTTTTTGAATAAAAAAATAATTTCCCCCTTTTTTGGTAAAAAATCAGTGTTACCGAAAATCAGCGTTACGTAAAAATTATTTCAAATATCCCGCTCGAAAGCTAATACCAAACTCCAACTTTTATGTGCAGACATTTTTTTTCAGTTACTTCAAGTTTCCGAGATATATTCATTTGGAAAAAAACGGCGATTTCTAAAATTTTGAATTGAAAAATCTGAAAAAATTCACATAGAATGCCTTTTAGTAGCACTTTGATATAATCAATTATGGGGCACATCTGAGATGGTCGAAAAAAAAGTGGCTGAATTGACAGAGAATCCCTCATATTCCATTCATATATTTTCAATGTGCTTTATTTCAAATTGTACATGTTTAAAAATTGGCCCTACTCACTCCACAAATCCTATATTCAACCTTTACCTTTTCGCGGAGGGTTTCGTGAGCGTCGCTGATAAGGGATGGAAAAAAGTCTTATGATATGTTGCGCAAGAGAATGAGAGAGAAGAGAGGCAAAGAGAGGGAGGAGGAGAGAGACGTGCCGGGCTCGCGGTTTTAATGGCTCTATAAAGCGGCGCCCCGTCGTAAAGCCCTACCGGATCCACGAACACCGCGAGGGCTTCGTACGGTGAAGCTAAGCTCGTTCTATACATCTTCCTCCTAACCGTGCCTTTCAGCCCTTGATATGTCAGGGTGTATGGTGGTGATGAAGAGAAGAAAAAAATGAGAGACCGAGTGAGTGTGAGATGGAAAGGGTACACGGAAAAAACTGATCAGTGACAATTCATGTGTAATATTTAAAAAATTACTGAATTCAATGCAGAATATACGGTTCAGAACTGTAATTCAGGCGTTTGACTAGGAATCCATTATAAATTAATGGATTTAATGTAGTTTCTACTTTTCAAACCATTATAAATGCTGATTTACACTGTAAAAAATGCAATGTTCACCGCAAAGAAATTACAAAGTAGAAATAACAAGCAGAAGCGACGAAATCCACTGTGTTTGAACTGTAAAATTTACAATGGTCTCTGTAGAATGTTCAAAGCACATAATTAGAAATTGCAGTGTTCCCAGTGAAAAATCAAATGCGCGCCGAAAAATATGCAACGTCAATTTCAATTTTTACAGTGTGGCACTGTAACGGGACGACCTGCGGCGGGCCACGATCTCTGCGTTTCGCCCCAGATCCGCTAGATGGCGTCGGACGGCGCGCCCTCTCGTGCCAGCGAGAGAGCCACCGAGCACCTATAAGGTCCGATATATCACCAACATCGGCGTCCTCAATTGACATACAATTGTTGGAACATCACTCGCGTTCTGTGGTCGAGCAGTCCTATGGACTGAACACTACATTTTCTTAACAGATCACCATTGCATTTCAGTGACGCTCGTGCTCTTTATGGGTGCGAGGTTAAACTAAATTCGCTTCATTAATTGATCTCACGATTAATTAGTCAAGTACAAGCCCTCGTAGTTATGAGCTTGAGCGAGGATAAATAACGGTTTATTGCAATATTTGAATAAATTGAAATTTATTCAAATATCGAAACGTTTCACTTTACTATAATTTATTTTATAAATTGCAGTATAAAAAAAGGGGGGGTGAAAAAAGGTAAAAAAAAGAGGATGAGGAACAGGTACAAATATATAAAGCTCACGCTGTCACAGTTCCGCGGTATATGAGGAACCCTTACACTCAGCCCTAACAGGGCCAAACTCTGAGTGGTAGAAACTCGCAGAGCCCCGAATCCCAAGTCCAAAAAGGTGTGAGAGAGGAGGCTTCATGAGGTTTCTACACGGAAAAAAATGATCAGTGAGAACTGCTGAGATTCCCATTAATTTTTACAGTTTTCCCCATCAACAGCGCCTCCTGGAAGGGCAAACAGTGAAATTTGCATATTTCTTTAATACAATATACAGATGTCACATATGACATGGTACATGTCCATCGGACGAATTTTTACAGTGTGGAACAGTAAAATGTACACTATGTGAAACGTTATATTTCTGTAGTATCCGGTGAACTTTTTACACATTTCACATTGTAAAAATTATCCAGGGCCCGTGAAAAAATTACAGTGTACGTTGTAAAAATTGAAAAGAACGTAGTATATTTTGCGGTACGTTTTTTATTTTTCATGAATTGAATTGAAATATCTTTATTTCAAAAAAAGCAGTGAAACTTTTTGTGCGGCGCGGAATCGGAGCGAGTGCAGTTTCCAAATTTTTGGACGGCAGTGTATATATCGATTTCTCGATTGGAGTGGGTGTTTTGCGAGGGTGTCAAAAAATAAAATTTACAAAATATACATACGGATCCAAAGAAGGGAAAACAAGAAGAAAAAGAAAAACTGTGCGACAAAGTCACCGAATGCAATTTTTTTGGCTATACAGGGTGTCCCAGGAATGAACCGCAATACCGTGAGGGTAGATTCGTGACGTAATATCAAGAAGAAAAGTCCTTTGCCATTTTTTGAAATCTTGATCCCCCGAATTTGTTATTAATTTCATTAATTATTAACGTAATAGCGAATAATAAAGTGCTTTGCTATTTTTTGATATTTTAAACCCCTGAATTGTTATTAGTTTAATTAATTATTAATGTAATATGGAGTAGAAAAGTGCTTTGCTCTTTTTTGATATTTTGGACCCCTGAATTGTTATTAATTCAGGGGTTCAAAATATCAAAAAATGGCAAAGGACTTTTCTACTCGATATTACGTCACGAATTGACCCTCACGCTATTGCCTTTTATTCCTGGGACACCCTGTATACTCAGAGAGAGAGGTCATATAATATTCTGGCATTTGGCGACATTGTGCAATTTGAGAAAAAAAAGGTACGTGATCGGACTCTGCAGAATATTTATATTTTGTGTGTGTGCGTGTTTGTTTATTCCGGGTGTATCGTATGCTGAGCTTGCTGCGAAAAATATAAAGCCCGAGGATTTAATTTCCGGCATCATTATTCGAGCTATATTTGAAAAATTCCGCATCAAGCGAGCCATTCGCCAACTTCAATATTTTTCCAAAATTTTCCGCAAAAAATATTGTAAATACGTTTTATAGTGCCTCGTAATTTGTTGTTTGCAATATTGAAAGTTTTTATGGTTTCAGCATGTCCTTTCATTTTTTACGTGCTTTTTTATGAGAGCTTTTTAAAGCACTTTCTTCATTGTTTCCAGTAATTAATTCCCTGTTCTTGATGCGTTTCCACGAAAAACTTAAACACGGTTATAAAAGTTCAAAACACAATATCTATCCAGTTTCGTCAATTGTGTTTTATTCTCTCGTAGAATAAAAGCTTCATTTTTATATGAAAAATGCAGAAGTTTAATCTTGGATGAAAATTTAAAATTTCCAAAAAATCATTGCAAATACTCCAATTTTGCAGCTGAGTGATTGACTTTTATGAAAAAATTTCAAAACTTTAATCGGAACCTGAAGAATAGACGTAGAAATTATTTTATATCACTCAGTACAATAATGGGCGCTTTTACGTCCGCAAGCGGACGTGAAAACGTCCATATTGCACCTCGTGATATAAAATATCATACATCACTCGGTGTAAAAACATTTTTTGACGAGTCCTGCAAGAAAATGTTTTTAGAAGATGTTTTAGAAAATATTTTCGTCAGAAAATGTTTTTACGTCCTCGTGATGTAATGTACTATTATTATCTGGGAGTTGGACCAGAATTAGGAAAAATCTGTACAAATTTGACAACGAATCTTTCAGCGAAGGACATTCTTATACTGCAAAATTGACGGGGGCGAAAGTCAGACACTGATTGATTCAAATCAGAATAAAATGCCCTATATATATACAGCATAGGGTACATTTTCAAACGTGATACTGACGCGGCTAAATATGATTTGGCTGTGAAGCAGAAAGTGAGCTATAGTAGCTCGAATATCGTAAATAGGATAGGGATTCGTTTGAAGTTTTTTTCTCAAGATATCAAAAAACCGACGAAAGGTTTCACGATCTCGAATGCTACAGAAGAGCCTCCCGGGGGAACATACTATTTCAATAAATATATATGGGGCATTCCACACCGATTCGACCTAGGTCTGATCCTTCCCCTCTCCAATTTTGTCCGCAATTTTTTATCGTTTTGTAGCACCTCTGAAGACCACTCAGGATTTTTTTCAGATTTTTTTGGAGCAATTTGACTTGACTATAATTTTATAAAAAAATTATTTTTAGATCAAATTTAAAAATCTGAAAAAATCACAAAAATCCCGTTTTTTATATGAAAAATTTGAGGCGTTGAGCCAAAGTGGGCAGTGGTTTCCTTTTGTTAATAACAAGCTTTTTCGAAAAAAAAAATTTTAATAGGAGGAGGAACTTGAATTGAGTGGACCGTTATGCAAACATTTTTGTTTGAATTCAAGGTGTTCAAAAAAATGTTTGGATAAGGGCCCACTTAATTCAGGTTTCTCGTTCTATTTTAAGAAAAATTGTTTTTTGTCGAATAGGCTTGTTATAAACAGAAGGAAACCCACTTTGGCTCAACGCTTAAAATTTTTCATATAAAAAAAGGGATTTTTGTGATTTCTTTCAGATTTCTAAATGTGAGCTAAGAATAATTTGTTTATAAAATTATAGTGAAGTCGAATCGCTCCAAAAAAATCTGAAAAAAATCCTGAGAGCTTTTCAGAAGTACTACAAAACCATAAAAAATCGTGAACAAAATCGAAGAGGTAAAGAGTCAGACCAGGTCAAATCGGTGTGAAATGCCCCATATATCAAGCAATGTCCCAGGGGTTTTCTCGAAAGTTTCCTTTTTTTTTGCAACGTGCAATGATCAGACCTGGAAAAATGTCGGGAGAAAATGCGGAAAACGAGAAAAGAGAAAAAATCCTAAAAGATCAAAGCAATCTTTCCGAGCATGATTTTTCAGAACTTTTCCTAAGATGTATCACAATACTCTTGGCTTTGAATCGCATTTTTTCCATCCTTAATTGAAACGCACGAACGAACGAGAACAAACGGACAAAGAATATGCGGGGAAATTTTTCTAATAATGACAATTTAAAAAGGAGAAACCCAGTATATTAAAAATGAACGATTATTTGCTTTATTCTTCAACAAGTAAATTAATTATGAGGATATTAAAACATTCATCCAATTACAGTAATTAGGGGCGAAGAAAAACTATTAATAAATTTTTACAAAGAAGGAAAATTAATAAATTATGTCCTACCAACTTTCTCATTTTGTTTACTTTGTTATCCAATACGCGAATAATTTTTATTGTACTTTTTCTTTGATGCTGGGGTCTCCATTTGAAGTTTTATTAACTATTAAATGTCGAAGGTATAGTGGAAAAAATACACGATAGAGCGCGTACATAAAGGGGGAAAAACGAGGAAGTAGAAGAAGAAAAAAGGATCTGAGAATCAGAGGGGCTTGAAAGAGGGCGAGAGGGGTTGAAAGAAAGAGAAATGTGCGAGGGTGTTGAAAAAGAGAGAAAATTGAAGCTCTCAGTGCAGGGTTAAACTTGGTGACGCTGAGACCGCGTCCAGCTTTTTAATTAAAACGTTCCACGTTACTTTACAGCTTTCTCGTTTTCTCTTTCTCCTCCCTTCGTATCTGCCCAACTGCAGCCTCTTGGTTGATCCCTTCTATTTCTCTTTGGAAATGACGACGAGGCCGACGAAAAAACTCTCATTCGTCGAGATAAAAAGGAATGTTCTGAATGAACTTACTTCCTTAAGACGTTCCATTTTTTATGCTCTTCTATTTTTCTCTTCTTCATAACGCTCGTTTCTCAAGATAGAGAGTAGAAAGCTATTAGGTGTACAAATAAGTTTCCGCGGTTTTTTATAAAAAATTAGGAATTTATTGTGAAGGAACAGTACATTACGTTTTATTCAAAGTATTTTCCATCATTTGCCACTACTTTTCCCCATCTTTCTGGCAACATTTGGATACCCCGTCGAAAAAACTCTTCATCTTTTGACGCTATCCACAAATCTACCCAATTTTTGGTGTCTTCATATGATGTGAAGCGCTGCTCAGACAGACCATGTGCCATCGACCGGAACAGGTGATAATCGGAAGGGGCTAAGTCTGGTGAATACGGCGGGTGGGGTAAAACTTCCCAGTTGAGTGTTTCCAAGTATGTTTTTACCGGGTGGGGGTCGAAGAGTCGACTAACCAATATTTCGAACGGCCGAAATCCCGAATTTCACGATTACGAGCGTTAGAATAACGAAGCGCCGAAATCCCGATCTCCAGAAAAAAGAAAGTCGAGGGAGCCGCCCTATGCGTAAGAGAGAGAGGAGGCGCATCTCTCTCTCTCTTACGCATGGGGCGGCTCTCTCCGCTTTCGCTTTTCTGGCGTTCGGGATTTCGGCGCTTCGATATTCGAACGCTCGTAATCGTGAAATTCGGGATTTCGGCTGTTCGAAATATTGGTTAGTCGACTCTTCGACCCCCACCCTTTTTACCGGCGCCGCAACATGTGGACGAGCATTATCGTGTAAAAGAATAATTTTGTCGTGTCTGGAGTAGTAATGGGCGCGTTTTTCCTTAAGTGCCCGACTCAATCTCATCAATTGTGTTCGGTAGAGAGCTCCAGTAATGGATTCGCAGGTTCTTTGTCCGTTCCGTTCCGTTGTCCGTTCTTTGTCCTTCACGTCAAACTCACCGTTCTTAAACTTTTGAAACCATTCCTGACAACTTCTCTCACTTAAAGCAGCTTCACCATATGCTTCTAGAAGCAATCGATGCGCCTCAGCTGCAGATTTTTTCAAATTAAAGAAGTAAATCAAAAGTTCCCGCAAATGATGCTTATTCGGCACAAAACTTGACATTTTTGCACGAAAAAAATTACGTGATGCTGATACGGAATCACTAGTACTTTAAGGTTATGGTGTTGCCGGATGACGAAACTTGGGATATTACGTTTTACATCTGACAATTTCTCCATAACCTTCTGGTGGGGCCATCTTTTGACAAACCGCGGAAACTTATTTGTACACCTAATATTTTCATACAAATTTAAAAACATATATTTCGGAAATTACGTCAATTATATGTAGGTGAAGGATATATATTAAATATATCAAAAGTATACTGAAAATAGGGGAATGTGGGGCAAAGTGGACATTTTAAGGAATTTAACGATTTTCATCGGTAAGCTACTTTCATGTCCCAAAATTGATTCCCGATCCTAATTTCCCTTATTTTGAAAAAATAGGGTCAAAATGGACACGCCCCCTCAATATTAACTTAACAATATGAACAAAGAAATAAAGCCAATAGAATCGTTCCTCGAATGAATTTTTTTCAAAAACGAGGTAAATCTTCAGATTCACTTTGCTCCAATTTTTTTCATATGGAAAATGGACTATGAATTCATTTTGCTAATGAACTGATCATGGTGTTTTCACATATTTATCGACTTTTGAGTCGTGAAATTGAGTCGTGCGTCGTTTATCAATGCGATTTTTGCAGAATGCAAACAGAATAATAGTTATTCAATAATTTTTTGTTTTAAATAACTTTTGTTTGTTGTAAATCAATTTTTGTTCTCACTTTCATCTCAAGCAGCATTTTTATAAATGGTGCCAAAATTTTTTTTTTGTATTTACGTTTTCCGTGTTTTCTGCTTTTTATTTTGAATATATTGTTCAACAATATATGAAACGTTACGGGAATCGTGCAGATATAGTCTGAATTCGAAGTAAGAATTATATGACCTTGACATTATTTTCAGTTTCAGCTCGGTTCACTTTGCTCCAAATTTGAAATTTTGCGCGTGTCCACTTTGCCCCACATACCCCTTTATTCTTTCCGAACACATTATTTTCACATTGGGAAGTTATTTCATTTTCAGCTAACTTTTACTAATTAGTCAATTACTAACTAATCAATTTCTACTTTCATTTTTTTTTAACTAAGAGTGTACAATTAAAGATATTATTTTGCAACGGTATTATAAATAAAGGCATCGTCAAAATAATTTTGATGAAAATCGCTACTGATGTAACTATCGATCATGTCGAACGAAAAGTTTCGATATTTATTAAGGACACTGTAAAATATTGTTCGGGGATCATGGATTTTCACGATTTTGAAAAATTTAAAATTCTCGAAATTCATAATTTTTCAAAAATTTGTTTCGGAATATCTTTTTTTCGGAGCCCCGAGTAAACTCTTTAAGACGAACCCAGAACGATTTTTTCGTAACTATAATAGTTTTCGAAATATTTAAAAAATAAACTTGAAAAATCGGTGAGATTTTGAATTTTCGAAAAAAAAATTTAATTTTTTTCCTTCGTTAGAACTTTGTTTTATGATAAAAGAAAGCTTCCGACCTAATTTCATCGAAATTGAAAGGGGTCGATTCCAAATATTGTTCGATTTGACATGGAATGACCCAAAGGCTTTGCACATGCAACCATCAGCAAGACCCATTCAAAAGTACTTGATACTTGTACTTGAAAAAAGTACTTCAAGTGCAGAAAAGCACTTGAGATTTTCAAGTACATTACTTTAAGTACATGAAGTACTTAAAAAAATCAAGTACAATACTTGAAGTACTTTTGAAGTACTTTGTACCTGCAAGTACTGTACTTCAAGTACCTGCAAGTACCGAGTACTTTCAAGTACTGCCCAGCTCTGTTAAATATATTTAATTTGCTATTTTCTATTTCTTTTTTCAATATAAATCAATAAATTAATTAATAAAACGGAATGAGAATTTTTTTCATCTTCTTTGATGGCATGATTGTAAAAAATAATCCCATTATCCACGGCGAATTTTTTATTGCATGTAGCAATTAAAATATCACCGTGTATCACATACACGGTTTATGATCTCGGTAGTCGGTGGCACATGACATCTAAATTGCTTGTGGCTGCGGACATTTTGCTCGACTGTGGCATTATATATGGGAAAAGTGGTTGGACAAAGGGGAACAATGAAACATACTCGACAGCACGTACACGTCTGTCAATCAAGTTACAATTTATCCATTAATAATTAAAAAGAAACCCAGAAAAAGTTGCGTCAAATTTTTGAGATCCGTTCTTTGCTCGAAATTCGTTGAGAACAATTTTTCATTGGTAATTTTCGAATTTTTGCGAAAAACTCAAATTTCGAAATTTCACAGCAATATGAAAAAATTATAGAGAATTTTCTTCCAAAGCGCGAATCTTTTCAAACTAGAGCAAACAAGTACGGTTTCCGCTTGGTACCACAAATTTTTTATCAAGGCAGATTTAATCGAAATGATAACAAAAGTTTATAACATTTTTCGGGCAAATATTAACCAAAAAAGAGTTTATTTAAACATCTTCCTAAATTAAAAATGAATTCTTCAACTTAATAAATAACTAAAATCCTTAAATAATTAAGGTTTATTCGAAATTATTTGAAATCTTACATATTCTTTAAAATAAAAGTAAAGTAAAAAAATAGCTCGTCCAAATATTTTATAAAAAAATATTTTTTTTTTCGTTTCGTAGAACATATTCCATTTTCGTAGAATATATTTCATTTTCGTAGAACATAAAATGGAACAATAATTTTATTATTCATTCTTGTTCCTCTGACCTATTTTGGTTGCTTATTTTTTGTAATATTTTGATAAGATAAAAATCATAAAATATTGGATTCAATATTGTTTCAGAATGGAAAAAAAATATTCTGAAATTGAGCGGAAAATTTCATTGCGAGAAAAAGTCTTGTGTATCCAGAGTCTGCCACTTGCAGGAGTTACAGGCAGATTATTATTTTTATTTCAGTTCTCACCGTTTTTCAACGTCTTTGAGAAAATTGCGGTGCTATCCTTTCTATTTATCGAGCGCATATACGAGAATTTTTCTACGACGCTTCGACTTTCGTACGACCTTCAACTTTCATAGCCTTTCTCTCTCTCTCTCTCTTTCTCTCTCTCTCTCTCTCTCTCTCTCTCTCTCTTTCTTTCTCTCTCTCTCTCTCTCTCTGTCTCTCTCTCTCTCTCGTTCTTCGCTATCGTGATATTCAACCGCACGGTTCGCTTCACTCACGTTCGATTTTTCACACCAACGAGATACGAAAAAAACGAAAAATAAAACGATCGTTGCATAAACTTACACGTTCACGAAAATCGAATTCCATACACGATACTCCTCTGTACACCTTCAAATATTCATCTTATATATGGGGCATTCCATATGAAACCGACGAATCCGTTTTTTCAACTTAAAAGTTAAAAAATAATGTATATTTTATTTTTGAAACTAAAAAAAACATATGAAAATGAATTTCTATATTTTTTGTATCGTTTTTCTAAAACTAAGAAAAAAAATGATCTTTTGTTTTATTTTGATATCTCCGTTTTTTCAAAAATTATGGGCAATTGAAAAAAAATTGTGTGAAATTTTGAACAATTTACTGTGTCTGGAAGGGTTGAGATAAAAGTCTAAAAAAAATTCTGAAAGACTGCTTTTAGTACGTACAAAATAATAGAAAATTTTCAATGAATGCCTTATCTGAAAGACTGCTTTCAGTACGTACAACATAATAGAAAATTTTCAATGGAATGCCTCAAATGCATACGGGGCATTCCACGCCAAATCGACCACTTTTGACCCCGAGCCCTTTCGATTTTGCTGAAACTTTTTTACCTTTTTCTACCCTATAAAACACATGTCTCAGAATTTTTACAAATTCTTTTTACACAATCGAAAAAAAGTTATGAATTTTTCAAAAAATTGGCTCTTCATTTTTCAAATATCTTGAACTTTTTCAAATAGTGACTTACCGGGACGATTCTTTTTTCAAAATTTTTGTTTTCAAATGTACTTTTCAGAAAAATATAAAAAAAAATTATTCCGATCACCCTTCGTTTTCAATGATTGTTTCTCAATGATTGTCTTTTTTAATATTTTTTTCTTTTTCTAAATTAAAATCTGACATTTACTGCAAATTCGCTAAAATTTTGAGAGTGGGCATTTATCGTTTTCTATTTTTTTTTCTTCAATTGAAAAAAATAATCTAGTTTATCAAACCCCCTTTTGGCAATTCCGTGCCCCCACTTTTGGAAATACTTTGCTCTTGAAACGACGTACATTTATTGTATACGACGGCATCGACGGTGATTTATTTATATAATTCATAAAAACAATCGATAAATGGTTATTTTATAATAATTATACTATATTAACTCTCGAAAAATCGATATTTTGGAATTAAATTTCGACTCATAATCCTTAAGGTACATGTATGAACAAATATAAATGATTAATTATTATTAATTGATTAATTGATTTTCCGAAACCAATTTCCAAAATTAAGTCTGTTTTTTCGCCAGTTACAGTGGTCCAACCCCTTAAAACACATACAGGCTATATTCATCATCATGATGAATATAGCCCAGAGTGAAATATTGGCGGTGAAGAGTAAAATCTCACGTACAAAAGAAAATATCCCATTACAATCTACCCTCTTGGTCGAATTGTTTATCTTCGAGATAAGTATAGCGAGGAGGGTCGAGTACGAGGCTTAGTCGTGGTTTTCTTTACGGAAAGAGGATGAGGTTCGAGATGCAGGAAAAAGTTTGCAAAGAGCAAAAAAGATGAAAAAAGAAATTTCGCGCCGGGGGTTGAGGGCGAGGAGGGATGGAAAAGAAGATGAAAGAGAAGTTATAGAGGGATTCAACAAGTCGGTGGAGAGCACTGGCATTCAGAGAGGTGCCATAGGCGAAGGAAAAAAAAAATATCACGATTTTCCCCGAGATTTACTTATTCACCTTCGGCGTGGATTATTCTTCGACTTTTTCGCGTGACGTTGTTAGAAAAGGTGCGAAAGAGCGGTGAAAAGAAAAAGATCAGCATTGAATTTAAGATTAAAGGAAAGAGAGTACGAGGGAGAGAGAGAGAGAGAGAGAGAGAGAGAGAGGGAGGGAGAGGGAGAGAGGAAAAAGAAAGAAACAGATTCGTAAAGAGATTACCGTAAAACGGAGCTTACTTTGACTTTGGGGGTTACTTTGTTGGTTTTTGGGACTACTTTGGACAAGCAGCAAAATACGGTAAAAACGTGTGCGCGGTGAACCCTCGTGACCTTGTGGGGCGGGAGGGGGTGTGGGGAGTGGGTAGAAGAGGAAAAAAAGTCATTCATAATCCAGGTACACAGATATGTGTAACAAGCCAAGATGTCCGAACAATCGATTATACCATTCGCATGAAGGGAATAAAGAAGGGCAAGAAGAACGACTCCAACCTCTGTTACATCTGTAAGGCCCGAATTTCAAGTCACAAGTCCTACCCTAAGATCGAACCTTCCATGGAATTCACGTTGGAACTTAAGATCGAACTTAAGAGGAGGCTATATACCATTTTTATTCAATCCCTACATTATCGACGTATCATCGTCGTCCAGTCTTTCTCCGACAACCGTGGATGAAAATTAATTACATTTTGACAATTAAGAGAGAGATAAATTAATTAACAATTAATTGTCAATTGAGAGGCTAAAATGCGTTGCAGCTAATGCCAACGAACTAACGTCCCGTAGTAAAAAACTCCATTGAATCGCCAATGGCAACCAATGGTCCTCATACGACTCTATTGGACAATGAATGGGGACCCATTGAGATTTCCGCATTTTTCAATGGCGTATAGGAACGACCATTGATCAGTGAATGGATATCCATTGAAAAGTCACCATTGTCCAATGACGTCCATTGGACAGCAAATGCGGATGAACCGAATGATCAGCATTACTCAATGATGCCCATTGGAAAGCAAATGCTGATGGACCGTACCATTAGCATTGCCCAATGGTGTCCATTGGAAGGCAAATGCTGATAAACGAAATGATCAGCTTTACCCAATGATGTCCATTGGGAAGTAAATGCAGATGAACTGAATGATCAGAATTACCCAAAGATGTCCATTGGAAACCGCGTCGCGTTAGTTCCGAGACTTGGCGCGAGATGTCGCAGGACGGCAACCTGCTAAACTCCCATGCGGATTATGCAAAGAGTATGCTTATCTAGACGAGTGTGAGCACGGAATATTAGCAGAAGTCGGTGTCCAAAAAATCCATGCAAAGAGTTCTTCCCGACTGATGCCCATGGGATAATCCCTATTCCGTTTGAAATGGGGAAGTCAATCCTCACTGGAAAATCCCTATTCGATTTCAAATGGAGAATTCAATGGCGAAAATGTCCTTGGGCAATTCGGCATTCATCTCCATTGGTTATTTTGGCAATGGGGAATGAATGGCGATTTTTCAATGGTGATGAATGGAGTATTTTACTATATGAAAGAATCTCCATTGATTATCGCCATTCATTCCCCATTGCCTACAAAAACCAATGGAGATGAATGCCGAATTGCCTATGGGTTTTTTCTTCATTGAATCCCCATAGGATAATCCCCATTCCGTTTCAAATGGGGAAGTCAATCCTCATTGGAAAATCCTCATTCGATTTCAAATGGGAAATTCAATGGCGAAAATCCCCTTTGGCAATTCGGCATTCATCTCCGTTGGTTATTTTGGCAATGGGTAATGAATGGGGATTTTTCAATGGCGACGAATGGAGTTTTTTAATACGGGGTCGCACGTCTGTGAACTACATTTCGCCATTTCGTTTTTCAATAAAACTACAATTTATCGATATTTATCTCTCGATGCGCCATCCAAACTTACGGCGTGTCATTTTGATAAAATAATGTCGAAAACGTATCGATATTTGTATCGTGGCGTTCTTCATGGAGCCTCACTCTTGGTTTTACCCGAAATGCAGTAAAAGTTGCAATAAATGAATCTGTAAATTTTTTTTTGTTTTTCGAAAAAATTTTAGTGAGGCTCCATTTATGCCATTGTTCTGATGATGTTGTTAAAATTTTATTCAATTCCATCCATTTGTATAAGAGCAAGTTTGGTTGGCAATTTTGAGGTGTTAGTGTCGGTATTTAGCCTCCTCTTAAGTTCCAATTCAAGATGAATCGTAAGTTGAACTACAGTGCCATTATAAGTTCATACTTAAGTTCAAACTTTAGTGCGAACTTCAGATCGTTCTTAAGTTCAAATTTATATTTGGTTTGGAGTTCGAACTTAAGACCCATCTTGAGCTTAAAATTAAGTTTGATTGTACTTAATTATTTTGACAACTATAGATTGAACTATAGATCGAACTTAAGTTCTTGCTCAAGATGGATCTCAAGATCGAACCTCAAACCAAATTTAAGTTTGAACTTAAGTTCGATTTGAAGTTCGCATTAAAGTTTGAAAATAAGTATGAACTTAAAATAATACTCAAGTTCAAACTTAAAATTTATCTTAAATTTGAACTTAAGTTCGATCCAAAATTCAAATTTGAGTTCAATAGAAAGTTTGATCTCAAGTTTGATCTTAAGAACTTAAAATTTGAGCCTAAGTATTTGGTATTTTTATGTGAAATATTTCTTCAATAAAAATGACGAATTGATTGTAAAAAATCGTTGGTTTTCATTTAATTTCATGTATAATGTATAAAATATTATTGTTTTTTGTCAAAATGATGTCAAAACTGCATTTACGATGTCGATCTTTGACATAAGTTGCATTTCAATGCCTCTCCAAACACGCGGGGGTACTTTGGCTTTTTTTCTAAATATATAAAATTGTGAGGGTCTGGTGGGTCTTGCTATTGTTAAACATTTTATAGCCAAAGGACACATTAGTCTGTTCAAGCAAAAAAAAATTACTTTTGAACGTTAAAAAAAGTTACGACCAAAAAACTTACGAAACACGAACAAAGTAGCCCCGTTCTACGGATACGGCCCACGACAAGTTCGTTCGGCCATCAGAAGTCGCAGGAAAATTCCCAACTTTTCACGTTCACCCCCTTTCCTTTATAGTGGAGAGTTTTCTGTCTACAAGTTTTATATGTTTTTATTTTTATTTTCTGCTTTGACGCTCTTGGCACCTCGGACCAATCCTCCCGAGTGCCATTTGGATTCAGTGAATTCTCTCGCGAGTTATTCAAGCCTTCCGCTCCAAAGATTTTCTCGACCACTCGATTTTCCGACACGATTCAATTTCAAAAATGCTGGAATGTTAGGCCCGAATTTTAAGATCCTAAGATCTATCGTAAGGGGAAACATAAGATCAAACTTTTCATTGAACTCAAGTTGGATCTTAAGATCGAACTTAAGTTCCAATTCAAGATGAATCTTGAGTTTGAACTCAATAACTTTAGTGCGAACTTCAGGTAGATCTTAAGTTCAAACTTATTTTTGGTTTGAAGTTTGAACTTGAGATCCATCTTGAGCTTAAACTTAAGTTCGATCGAACTTGATTATTTTGGCAACTAATTTCAAAAAACACGGTCGAGGGAGGCGATGAAAGAAGTTTTATCGAACTTAAGTTCAAGCTCAATATGGATCTCAAGGTCAAACTTCAAACCAAATTTAAGTTTGAACTTCAGATCAATCTGAAGTTCGCACTAATGTTTGGACTTATAATGATACTTAAGATCGAACTTAAGATTCATCATAAATGGAACTTAAGTTCGATCTTAAGTTTGATCTCAAGATCGATCTTAAGATAGATCTCAAGAACTTAAAATTCGTGCCTTAGTGACTCATTGTAATTCATTTGAAAGTATGAATCCAAGGTATCAAACTTATTGCTATTATCATGTTTTGCCTTCTTATTTCTGTGTGAAATATTTCGTCAGTACTCATCGTGCCCAAATCTATCTTGTTTTCCGAAAAATGTCGAGGATTCAATGGAACACTTTTTTAAAATGCAAATATCGGATTTTTGAAGATTTTAGAAACTGCATAAAAAATGGTGAATGTTTTTTTTTGTTTGAATACCCTAAAAAATTGGGTTAGATTTTTTTTTCTCCAAATTATGATGAATTTAATGTATTCATCCATTTTTCGGCTGATGACATCCAGGATGAAATGGACCATAAAAAAAAAAGTTTGAAAAAAAAATTACTTTCAACAAAATTGAAAAATTTTCAAAAGACAACAAAATGATCTATTATCTAAAGAATTAAAAAAAAAATTTTGGCTTAAAAAATAATATTTGAATAATATAGAAGTTTTCTGAGATTTAATTCGCTCTTAATGAATCTATATATTTTTTTTACGTTAAACAAATAAACAATAATATCAATTATGATTTATGGAAAACAATTTTTTTAGATGGAAATAAAAAATTTATCATTTTTTTAGAGGGGCTGTCGTGCCCCAGAATTTTTTTTCTCGTACCATATATTGAAAATTTTATGGAGTTATTATAGACTAGCAAAACTTTTTTTTTCAGAATTTCCGAAACTTGGTAAAGAATTAACTTTGGATATCTGTAAAAAAAAAAATTGAAATCCTAATATTCTGAGAACAAAAATAAAAACAACGAGAGTAGACTGCGAACAAAAGTCGCTTTGAACGCCATACTTTTTTCATTTACTGTACACGACGTTTTCAAATTGAATTGGAAGAATATCGCAGCTTATAAATGGAGCTGGAAAAAAGTAAGTTCAGAGCTGGAGAGAAAAAGAGAGGATAAGTGTCGAAGCCATGAATCGCGGGGTGGCGTTTGCAGTACGAGAAGCCATCCACAGCTGGGATAATCCCACACGATCGAGTCCTTTAATTGCGTGAACCACACGAATGGAGCTCGAAAGAGAGGAAGAGGGAAGGAGACAGACGGAGAGAACGTTTTTCAACTTCACAGCAGACTCCCGTTTCTAGGAGTGAGGTCAGTAAATATATAATATATACCTTTCAATCGCGTTCTATTTCTAGCATGGGTTTATATCGAAAATTTTTAACTTCCCGCTGGCTGCGAAACGCGAGCGATGAACGTTTAATTAAACTTCCGTTTTCTCGGGCAGACTTTTCTATCGTAAAAAAGAATCTTACATGAAAGAAAAGTGCATCGGACTACTCGATCGATGAGGGCTAGTTTGCATTTCAATATTATGCCCCAACACTATATATATATATATTAGGGCGATTTTTTTTACTTTTTTTATTTTTTTCACTCCCCACCTAAAATATTATTGCATATGTCTGAAAGAAACTACCCTGAAATTTACAGCCCTTAATATTAAGTACTCGCCCTTCGCGCGAAAAGATTTCCCATCTAAAATACACGTAAATAAAAAACTTTTTTCTTCCAATTGCTATAACTCCGCGGCATTTTATGCTATCATATTGTCCTTGGTCGCAATTTACGCAGAATTGAACGATCTTCAAAAGTGTCCTCAGCAGCGTAAGTGTAATTTACACTGGTGAGATGGTACGAGTCACTAAAGTTGATTTTGACCTGCACTTCTCGTTTTTTGCTGTTGTTTTCGAAATTATCAACGTTATCGAAAAATTGCAAAGAATAGTTTTGTTGGAAATTTAATTTTCTACAGAAAAAGTCCTTTAGACCTACTTGCAAAAATTGATATTTCTTGAGATATTGGACCTTAACTTGGTTTTGGTATACAATTTTTATGGTTTATTGAACCAAAAGTTTCAATTTTTTGATATTCTATATCATATCACCATATCACATATCATATCACCAGTGGCGAAATGATATGGAATATCAACAATTAAGAACTTTTGGTTCGATAAACCGTAAAAATTTTATACCGCAAATAAATTAAGGTTCAATATCTCAAGAAATATCAATTTTCTCAAGTAGGTCTAAAGGACGTTTTTTGTAGAAAATTAAATTTCCAACAAAACTTTCCTTTGCAATTTTTCGATAACGCTGATCATTTCAAAAATAACAGCAAAAAAACGAGAAGTGTGGTCAAAATCAACTTTAGTGACTCGTACCATCTCACCAGTGTAAATAACACTTATGCTGCTTCGGACACTTTTGAAGACCGTTCAATTCTGCGTAAATTGCGACCAAGGACAATATGATAGCATGAAATGCCGCGGAGTTATAGCAATTTGAAGAAAAAAGTTTTTTATTTACGTGTATTTTAGATGGGAAATCTTTTCACGCGAAGGGCGAGTACTTAACATTAATATTAAGGGCTGTAACTTTCAGGGTAGTTTCTTTTAGACATATGCAACAGCATTTTAGGTGGGGAGGGATGAAAATTAATAAAAGTCGAAAAAAAAATCGCCCTAATATATATATATATATATATATATATATATATATATATATATATATATATATATATATATATATTAGGGCGATTTTTTTTTATAGTTGTTTCATAGTTGTAAAACGAAATGATTTCCAATCATTGTCAAGGTCTAGAATTAAATAATTTTTCAATTTTCATAGTGAATTTTCACCAGTGAAATAAAATAACAAAAATGAATGCTTCGATTTTAATTGATTCTATGTCATCGATACCTTTCTCAATATCCGACTGACCAAATTAAAATTTTTAATGCTTCATGGAATGATAATAGTGACCGGAAATAAAAAAATATATATATATTGGAATGTGTTTGTTCCGACGATTAATAATCGGTCCATGATTTCAAGGATTCGGGGGAAAAACCTGCACATACTTGACGACAGAAGGGAGGAAAAACGTGAGTTGGCGTTAATGGAATTTCAGGCACCCCAAGTTCCGCAAAAGGGCAAAGAAGCGACCTTTCTGTCTGAAAAAGTGACAAGAACGAACAACAACAACAAAAAACCGCATCCTATCCTTCACCGAAATTTCAAGCGCCAGGGCAATTAGCGAATATATATATGGGTCATTCCATGTCAAATCGACCAAGCGTTGGAATCGACCCCTCTCAATTTCGATGAAATTTGGTCAGAAGTTTTCGTTTTCAATACAATAAAGTTCTACCAAGGGAAAAAAAATTGAATTTTTTTTTTTCGAAATTTATGCAAAATTCAAAATTTCACAATCTTTCAAATCTGTCAAGGTTATTTTTCAAATATCTTGAAAACTATCATAGTTACGAAAAATCGTTCTGAATTAGTTTTAAAGAGTATACTTGGAGCTACGAGAAAACAATCTTCCGAAACAAATTTTTGAAAAATGGTGAATTTGGATTATTTTGAATGTTCAAAAATCGTAAAAATCAAAGTTCCATATTTTATATTTAGTTCAATTTTTTTAATATAATACCTTGTAGTGATCTTAAAAGATCCTGAAAATTTCAGAGAGGTGGTTTTTTTGTTTGAAAATATAAATTTTTGAATTTTCAAAAATCGTGCAAATCCACGACAAACATTAAATTTTTGGTTCAATTTTTTTTTCTATTATACCGTATTCTAATCTTAAAAGAACGTGAAATTTTCAGGATGGTTTGTTTTTGTTTCAAAAATATAAATTTTTGAATTTTGGTAAAAATTTTTTTTTCTTTTTCCTCTAAATTAAGTAAAGTTGAGCAATCTTGTAATTC
Organism: Alloplasta piceator; assembly: GCA_946863875.1. NCBI lineage: Eukaryota > Metazoa > Arthropoda > Insecta > Hymenoptera > Ichneumonidae > Alloplasta > Alloplasta piceator. The sequence goes on from OX333074.1 coordinate 44,197,473, forward strand.
TGTAATTTTGAGCAGTAAAAATTTCAATTAATGACAATTAAAAAAAAAAAATTTTGTTACCAAAATTTAAAAATTTATATTTTTGAAACAAAGACACACCATCCTGAAAATTTCAGGATCTTTTAAGATCAGTACAAGGTGTTGTATAAAAAAAATTTAACCAAAAACTTAATGTTGAACGATGATTTGCACGATTTTTAAAAACGTATCATATTATATTAAAAACATTCAACGTATTATATTAAAAACATTCAACCAAATATAAAATATGGAACTTGGAATTTTACGATTTTTGTACATTCAAAATTCTCGAAATTCATCATTTTTCAAAATGTTTTTCGAATTTTTTTTTTTCGTAGCTCCAAGTATACTCCTTAAAACGAATTCAGAACGATTTTTCGTAACTATAATAGTTTTCAAGATTAAAAAAAAAATAAACTTGACAGATTTGAAAAATTGTGAAATTTTCAATTTTGCATAACGTTCGAAAAAAAAATTTCAATTTTTTATCCTTAGGTAGAACTTTGTTTTATTGAAAACGAAAACTACTCACCAAATTTCATCGAAATTGAAAGGGGTCGATTCCAACTCTTGGTCCATTTGACATGCTATGACCCATATATATATATATAAACATCCTGGTCGTTCGTGAAAGAGGGTGAAGATATATTTCTGTCGAGGTCTAGAGGGCGTGAGCCTCATCAAGTCTGGGACACGCTTATCGACCTCTACATAAAAATAGGTCATTGGAATGACCTATATTTTGTATTCTTTATTTGAACATTATTTTATATGTGTCATTCCCTATCAATTCAACGACGTTTTGTCGGTGACCCCTCCGATTTTTTAAATTTTTTAATATGTTATACATGCAAGAAGAAGTATCCTTGTAATTTATCTTAACTCATACCAAAGTTATTGATTTTTGAAAAACTATTCTTAAAATAATCATAACTTCTACAATAATCAAAATATTCTAATTTGTTAACAGGTCATTTTTTTTTTGTTTTTTAATGTACTTTTTGAAAAAAATATTGACACATATATGTATTAAATTTTTGTTTTTCAATTTCGATTAATTACTTCTCACTTATTTTATCATCATTTTAACATTTCTCTCTATTCGGGACGAATTTCGTCTAATTTTTTTTGGTAATTATCGAGCACAAATTTTTTGTACAAATATTGCGGGACAATTGAAATTGAAAAGAATTGCTTCAAGGCTTCGGAAAATATCTCGAAGATTTAAAAAATTCTTGTGATCGCTCTAATTTTCGTAATCTTGCAATTATCAATACAATTTTTTTTGAAAAAATCCACTGAATGACAAAAATGATTTTTTTTGCACAAGTGTGGTATACGTGAAAATTTAATCCATTTGATCAATGTAATCCATCAACTGGTTTTTGCCCTCATTGTGACGCTTACAAACTAATTGACACGAGAACGTGACAGATTTGTTTTTTGGTGGGTTTTTTTTTCTTTGGGATTTTTGGCTGCTAGACTTGTAAATACGAAGCAAGCTGCAACGTACTAAAAAAAAAAAAAATGGTGCCAGTTAAGTATTAGAGGTTTTTCGCAAATTTTCTTATTCCGGCGGTTTTTTTTGTCTTCATCGTTAAAATGTCGCGTTTTTTACCATTTGCTCGTTAAGAAAGAATAGTCGTTCGCATGTAAAAGCCACCGGCCCAATTAAGCCCGTCTAAATCCCGAAGAGAAAATGCGGGGCTGCAAAATCCATCCTCTCCCCTCTTTCTTTTCCCCTGTTTGCTGGTTAATGTAAACACATCTCACATTACGCTGGTCTCTGTCTGCGCTCTTTTCTTGAGGCAAAACAACCGAGAGACCTTCGCTGCCCGTCGGATTAACTTGGTAAATCTATACACATGGCTACCATATTAATGGAGAAAGATATTTACATAAATTCGCCTCCACGATAAGCGTGAGCATGGATATCCACGTCCATTATTACATAATATAAAACACTTTTTTTGCCTCCTGTCTCTCATGTATTTTTATTGCACTCCGGGCGCATAGTGCCACTTTGCGCACGCTGCGCGTGCTCAAACTGGCACTTTGCGCACTCGTACAATAAAATTTCGTACGATACTAGTGCGAGACACTTTTTCTCAACTCGTGTGATTGCAACATTCGCCTTCGGCTCATGCTGCAAACTCACACTCGTCAGAAAAAGTTTCATCGCACTAGTATCGTAATATACTATTTTATTACTCATGCAGGAAAAGCGGTATCTTTGCGCCCGCTGTTACGGTTGAAAAGTAGCTTGTTGCCCATTTTATAATTTGAGTGCGCAAAGTTTACTTTGCGCACGCAAATTATTATTATTATCCTTGGCGCACGCAAATTCAGTGCCGAAATTAAATAAAAGAATAACGTCGGTGAAATTCAACAAAATATTAAATAAAACGAAATATTAAAACTGAATTGAGGTTGACTTGACAGATCGTATACTATTTTATTACTCATGCGATTCTTGTTCAAAATAAAATTGTTTTCATTGTTCCTTAACTAAGTTTCCTGTATATTTCTTAACTTTTTAGTTCTTATTTTTTGTCTGGGGGGGGGGCTTCGCCCCCCAACCCCCCACCGGGGCAATTTTATATTGGGATTTATTCCGCATTCGCAATAAAAAATAGTATGTGCAACTCGTGCGGCGTTGTCAATTGCCCCCTCAAGCGAATGAGCGTGGGCAATCGACAACTTGCCGCACTAGTTGCACAATATACTATTCTAACGTCCTTCAATTAACACAGAACGCAATTTTTTTACCTCGATTTCGTACGTGATAAAGAACAAAAAAAAATTCAATGCTCAATAAAACCAATTAAAATTAAGATCGAACGAATTGGTTTTTTGAGATTTTGTTTTTTTTAATATTCATACAATCATATTATTTTAGAGAAAAGGCATTTTTTATTGTATATGAGGTATTCCCGCTCAACGGGACCCCCTTTCAGCCCGACCTCTTTCGATTTTCTTGAAACTCGAGTATGTTTTAGTGTTGCCTGAAAGTATATTGTACACCAATTTTCAGATCTCTAACTATAGTACTCGTTGGAATACACCAAAAGTTATATTTCAAAATTTTTGCGTATTCAGCGCTTCGGAGCTTTGGCACGGCGCGAAATGAAATCGAAAAAATTCTTTAACAATAGCTTTCGATCGGAAATTTCCTGCGCTTATCGAAAAAAATATCAGCAATTCCGAAAAAAACGAATTCATTTGAATTTCGGCCAAAAACCGAAAAAATTGATCTACAAGAAAACAGCATAATTTAATTCGGCGGAACAATATTTTTCACGTTTTGTATATATCTGAGAAATCACGATATAAATTTCAAGTTGGAACTCACATCCGTTTACCAATGCCAAGTCTTTTAGTCGGATAAAAATTCTGGAACATCGTGTTTTTCGTATTCAACAGTTCCCTGATGTATTATATAGCGTTTTTTTAAACAAATTTTGAATTTAGTAAATTAATTAAATTAAATTAAGTAAATTAAATTAATTAAATCAAATTTATTAAATTAAATTTATTAAATCAAATTTATTGAATTTTGAATTTAATAAATTTATAAAATTCGAAATTCGTTAAAAAAACTATATAATATATCAAAGAACTGTTGAATACGAAAAACACGATATTTAAGAATTTTTATCCTACTAAAAGACTTGGCATTAGTAAACGGATGTGAGTTCCAACTTGAAATTTATATCGTGACTTCTCAGATATATACAAAACATATTTCAAATTGAACTGAAACTTTGCCCGTTCAAGCAACGATTTAACCGATTTAACTAAAACTTCCACTGTATCTTTGTTGAATTACCAAAATGATCTCGTTGAACGTCCGGAAACAAATATTTCGTTGAGTCAAACAAATTTTTGCATTTTCAACAAATTTTTTTCTCAGTGATTATTCCACATGTTTCGCCATTAAATTTTAAATTATCCAAATCTTCTCAAAGTTGTTTTTAGCCTACAACTTTCATTTGAGTCTCATTTTTATTTATTTTATATATTTAAAACCAGAAAAAAAAATTATTTTTATATCAATATTATTTTCACACATGATCAAGTTTTCTTTACTATTTTTACTTCAATTTATTATTTATCATTTATTTTTATTATTTTCATTACATTTTTGTAATTATTATTATTATTAGTTTGATTTTTTATTATTTTTATTTGATTTATTATTTTTTCATTAACTTATTTTCATTTATTTTACTTTAATCTTGGCCTATAAATATTTCGCGACGGAAGCAATCTCATTTTATCGCAAGCTACTCGACTCAACGAGACTTTGCGTACAGTGACTGAAAAATGAGCTTCGATATCCAGGTGATATTTTTTTGTGCAAGTAGAATGGATCTTGTGCGGATTCTAACAGCGTTTATACGCGAAGATGCATACCCATCGAAATCAAAGCGGCAAAAGGACGTAATCCAATTTATTTGCTGTGACATGTATTGCAAGTTACGCCCTTTTGACTCTCAGAACATGACGTATTTATCTGCAAAGTCAGGTATAGGGTGTTCCATCTTCTCGTAGCTATCTCTCCTGATGCGCTAACTTTTTTTGCACCTCCGTTCTTCCACTACCATATCACATGGTAATCGTGTCTCTTTGCCAAGCGCATATATACTCCACTCTTTACCCTCAACCTCGTCCTAGGGTTTGCCCTATCACCCTAGAATCCCCCGCAAAAACTTTTATCGAAATTCTTCAGTTTACTCTATATGAGTTATTTCATGTCTTTTAAAGTCGTTTAACTTTTATAATTAATACTTTTTTTTTACCGCAGATCTCTGTGTAACCTTCTAAAATTATGACGAGTATTATCAGGGAGGTTATTATTAGCTGATGGGATAATGAAAATATATTATATTTGCCTTTGCCATAAATTTTCGGCACTCTCGGTCGAGCTTGATGGACATATAAAATTGATAAATCCCTTTTATTTTTTCTTGAAATTTTTGTCCATAAATGCCCGAAAACGGGGTCTTTGTTCGGTGGTTTTAAATTAACGACTTTGTGGGCGAATATAGACCCTAATAATATTTTGATTTTTAGGGCTTGAAAGGTGGAGAATAGCGAGTTTTGCCATTCAGATTCTATATAGTCCAGACATATAATAGTTACTGCAAACAGAAACGATTCTCATGAAGATGCGTATATGGAATAGTATCATGTCGTTAAAACTCTCGTTTTCATATAGCCACTCTTGTACACTCAAGCCTCTTCAATATTGGTTTTTTCTCGCAGATAGGGTCATCAATTTTTCCATTTTTTTTTCCCATAATATTCTCAATCTGCAGCTTTCTTCGCTTTGTTCAAACGCTTCGCACCAAATGCAATAATGTTGTTATTAACGATAAAAATCGTGAATATCGAGCATTTTCATATACCTCCTTTTTCCTCATCGTTCTCTGAGCCTCATTTATGAGGAAGTATGTGCATTGATTGAAAACAATTGGAAAGCTCTGCATAAGTTTCTAATTCTCATAACGTTTTTATAATTTTTCTTAGAAATACATATTTTTAAAACATGAACACGTTTGAAAAAATTCCAATGTGTTCTTTCACACTGATTGAAATTTTCATGTTTTTTTATAATGTAAAGCTTATGATTATTTGGTTTAAAAAGAGAGTATTACACCATATCTTCACTTAATTTTTTTTTTTTTCATTTAATTTCTCCCTTAATTTTCCAGAACAAATACCTTTTTTTAAAAGCCTGCCAGGCTACTTTTTTGTTGTTGTAGTGCTATATATTAAGCAAACTCAGTTAAATTTTTTACCATTTTTGTCGAAAAACGAAAAAGTTATAATTTTTTTCGTAAAAGTTGTCGTTTTTCAATATTCAATTTTTTTAAAAATTTTTTAATCATATTTAACTTTGATATTTTACTATAAATCTTGTGCAATTTTGAAAAGTAACCTCTTCAGAAATTCTAAAAAAATGTGCAAGTGAAAATATTAAATGGTATAGTTTTTATGAAAAATTTTGTCGCTGGGTTATAAACGACCCCAGTGTGCCAAGTACGTTATTCTGCAAAAGTGTGTCAAGTAAAGGTTAAAATTAGAAAATCCAAGTACATTTATTTTTCTTAATTACCAAATTTTTTGGAATTGAATTCCTTGAGTGATTATCATATTACTATTTTGATTAATAATTAAGATCGATAACCGAAAAAAATTTTAAAAACCGAAAACTCGAAGCGATTATAATCGAGTGTATCACCACAAAAATTTAAGCTTGATAACTGCAAAATTACGAAAATTAGAGCACCCATAGAAATTCTACAAAAATTTAAAATCACGCTGAAATTGTCAACTACGACTTCCGAAAGTTTTCGGGCAATCTAAATAATCATTATGAATTCTCGAAATCAGAATCCCTGAAAATAAAGCTGTCTGAAGGCCATATAAAATCGTCACAATATTTTGATGAATAATAATGGCGATAATAATAATTTATTTACATATTCTTGTTAGCCTTTCGTTTTAATCCCACAAAATCATATGAACGATGCAATGAGCAGCATTGTCGATTGTAAATTAATTAATGGATCATTATAAATAATAAATGGAAATTATTGTATGGAAATTATAAATTATAGATGTTAACGAAAATATTGCCTTATCTTGATCGCTTATTTTATAATCGTTTTCTCGTTCTATCGATGTCTCAAAGCGTTTGAAAAGTATTAGCATTAAGGATGCTTTGCCCCTACCGTCCCAGCCAAAAATTATATCTGATTGAAATTTCTGTATTTCGTGATACAATAAAGTCTGAAAAAATTTAACAACATTTGGCATGCCATAAACGACAATTACCAATATTAATATTGCCAAAAAATTATTAATTAATTGCTTAAACAAATAATTATTCAACAATTTTTCGGTAAGCTTTTTTTTTTCTTAAACAAATCGAATGCATTAATGTTTTCTGAACGCATATGAATTTTTTCAAAATTTCCCCTCTATTTTAAAATGTTTGTTTTTAAATTTTTATAATCGCTGTATTTATGTATTTTTTGGCCTAGTATTTTTGAAACTTTAAAAAACTGACGTTAAACCTGTGTGCAAAAACATATACAAAATTTGCAATTTTTTGTTTGTATGTCAGAATGTTTTGTGTAATATTTCAAAATAGGGAGAGAATTCTGAAAAAATTCATATGCGTTCAGAAAAATTGGCGCATTCGATTTGTTTAAGATAAAAAAGAACTTACCCAAAAAATTATGAATAATTATTTGTTTAAACAATTCATTAATAACTTTTGGGCAATATTATTATTGACAACTGTCGTTTATGGCGTGTCAAATATTGCTGATTTTTTTCAGATTTTTATTTCATCACAAAGTACGGAAATTTAAATCGGATAAAATTTTTGGCTGGGACTGTAGGAGCAAAGCATCCTTAAGCTATAATGAACGAATGGAATTAGAGAGTATCTCTCCTGTTGAGCTTGCAGCGTCCATAAGGAAGCTGGAGAGGGAGGAGATTATTATTATTAACAATTGTTGTTTATGGCGTGTCATAGGGAGGAAATTATTATTATTGACAATTGTTGTTTATGGCGTGTCAAATATTGCCGATTTTTTTCAGATTTTTATTTCATCAAAAAGTACGGAAATTTAAATCGGATAAAATTTTTGGCTGTGACTGTAGGAGCAAAGCATCCTTAAGCTACAATGAACGAATGGAATTAGAGAGTATCTCTCCTGTTGAGCTTGCAGCGTCCATAAGGAAGTTGGAGAGGGAGGAGATTATTATTATTAACAATTGTTGTTTATGGCGTGTCATAGGGAGGAGATTATTATTATTGACAATTGTTGTTTACGGCGTGTCAAATATTGCTGATTTTTTCAGATTTTTATTTCATCAAAAAGTCCGGAAATTTAAATCGGATAAAATTTTTGGCTGTGACTGTAGGAGCAAAGCATCCTTAAGCTATAATGAACGAATGGAATTAGAGAGTATCTCTCCTGTTGAGCTTGCAGCGTCCATAAGGAAGCCGGAGAGGGAGGAGATTATTATTATTAACAATTGTTGTTTATGGCGTGTCATAGGGAGGAGATTATTATTATTGACAATTGTTGTTTATGCCGTGTCAAATATTGCCGATTTTTTTCAGATTTTTATTTCATCAAAAAGTACGGAAATTTAAATCGGATAAAATTTTTGGCTGTGACTGTAGGAGCAAAGCATCCTTAAGCTATAATGAATGAATGGAATTAGAGAGTATCTCTCCTGTTGAGCTTGCAGCGTCCATAAGGAAGCTGGAGAGGGAGTAGATTATTATTATTAACAATTGTTGTTTATGGCGTGTCATAGGGAGGAGATTATTATTATTGACAATTGTTGTTTATGGCGTGTCAAATATTGCTGATTTTTTTCAGATTTTTATTTCATCAAAAAGTACGGAAATTTAAATCGGATAAAATTTTTGGTTGGGACTGTAGGAGCAAAGCATCCTTGAGCTATAATGAACGAATGGAATTAGAGAGTATCTCTCCTGTTGAGCTTTCAGCGTCCATAAGGAAGCTGGAGAGGGAGGAGATTGAAGCCTGTAATCCCTGGAGGCACCAGCAAGGCGTTATGCTGGCGATCAAACACAAGCCCAGGACGAAAGTCCTTCCGGGATTACAGCATGCGTGGTTTGTTGATGCTGTGCTGCATCGTTCTATCGGAACCTACGAGGTATGGCGAGTGACCGAGATTTCCCCAAAAAGCCTTCCGGTGCTCGACGACAGAGAAGCACCGAAGGATGAAATTGGTCTGCAAGCCGGACCCGCAGAAAATAGGATGTCTACCGGATAGATATATATCGTATACGAGTTCCCATTTGAGTTTGCTCGAATGAAAGTCCGACCATTCATCCGCTCTCACTACTTTCGGGAATCTATAGATTTATATAAATGCATGCACATGCACTGAAACTGCTTTAATTTCAACGGATCGGGTTCAGAAAAACAAATTAAAGGACTTTGGACAATGAGGCTTAAAAACTAACTTTGTAGTAGTGTTTTTTACGCTTTTCAAGATGTAGCGTGCCATCAATAGTACATTACATCACGAGGACGTAAAAACATTTTCTGACGAATGTGAGTTTGCAGGACGAGCTGAAGGCGAGTCCTGCAATCACGAAAGTCAGAGAATGTTTTTACGCCGATTGATGTACGATATTTTATATCACGAGGTGCAATATGGACGTTTTCACGTCCGCTTGCGGACGTAAAAGCGTCCATTATTGTACTGAGTGATACAAAACGCTTTTTGTTTGCACGCATCGATTTTGCCCTCAGATAATTTTTTTTCATTTTGTCCATTTGATCCCAGACCCGATTTGAGATTTTACTTTCGAGCGAGAGAACAAAAAAAAACATCGAAAAGTTAAGGATGTTGAGTCTCTATGAAATCTTTTAATGTTAATTGTTCAATAAATAGCTTCTTAATCGTCGTGAAATTTTTACAAGACCTCCTGAATACTTCATGTAAAAACATGTTGATTTTTTAGAATTCTATCATCACAACTTAAACCCCCTTAAGGATTGAAATGAAAAATGATGAGAAAATTCTGAAAATTTGGTACGTTTTTGTATGAAGTATTTAAGAGGTCGTGTAAAAATTTTACGACGATTAGGAAGCTCGTTATCAAAATATTAACATTTTGTTAGGAACAATTTTTTAAACAAATAAAAAAAATTTTCATCAATAAACTTCATTTTGTTTCCGTTGCTTTCAATTTAGTGTAGATATTAAAAAATTAAGAGGTCAAAAAAAAACTTATCGCAAATTTATATCAGTTTCCATAAGACTATATTTAATTTAATTTGATTTGTTAATGTTAATTGTTCGATAACGAGCTTCTTAATCGTCGTGAAATTTTTACACGACCTCTTAAATAATTCATCCAAAAACATACCAAATTTTCAGAATTTTCTCATCATTTGCGATTTGGGACTCGACATCCTTAAAAGAGGAGAAATTCCTAGTATCGTAAAAATGAGATAGAAGGACTAAAATTTTCGTTCGTATTTTTGTTCATTCCGCTCTGTTATTTATGAGTGGTTTTTTCTATTTTTTATTGGGAAACAAAATATTCAGGGATTTTGCTAATTTTATTGATACGCCATATTTCTTGGTAACGTTGTTAGTGATTGTTTGTGTTAGGAAATTTATCTAAGAAACTTTCTACTATTTTTCTAATTCTTCTTGGTTAATTAAAAAAGAGGATTAATAAAGACATGTTACTAATGAAAAATGCTTGATAGTTGATTTATGTCAATGTTATAATTAATACAGAATATTGAAGGTTATGAAAGTCGATTAATGCTTCAAAATATATTACGCGTTTTACAATTCGGGAAGGTAAACTTAGTCATAAGAATACTTTTTTTTGCGTTTTTCTAAAAAATTTGGCTGCATTGTTTTGTCGATTAATTGTCAAAAACACAAAGTTAATGCTCATTTGTAAAATGAATGAGGCTTGGCCATTTGTTACTAGTATTTTTGATTAATTTATATGGGGCGTTCCATCGCAAATCGGAAAGTTTGAAAAACTTTTAACAAGTCAACAGGTTCTTAAGATTAATAATTAATCGTTAAGTTTGTTTATGAACAATAATAACAACAGTTTTTATTTATTCACGTATTCTTTTGAAAATCTTACATATACGGTTATTTCCTGGGGTAGAATATTCTTTTGCTAATACGTTTTGGTCGCTCATTGGATATAATTGAATGAAATTTGTGTGTCCCTGTGATTGACTTAGCAGTATTGTATCGCAAATGAAATCTGTTTTTTGCATCTAAATAGTGTTTCTCAGCTGAAAGTTTGACAGCAATATTCGGTAGACTATTTGGGTTCGATGCCCACTCATACAAATCTTGAACTGTTGTTATTTGCTCATGGATTAATTATTAATTATTAATTTGAAAAATCTGTTAATAATGAAAAAATGTCAAAATTAATTTCAAATAATGAAACAAGAAGACTGTATACAGTAACAAAAATTGATATTCACAATGACTTATAGAATTTTTTTTCTTTTAGGTTTTAAAAATTGAAAAAAAATAGTAAATATGGAGGGCCCATGACCAGAATGGTCTTAAAAGTTGTTAAATAGATAAAAGTTTGAAATAAATTTAAAAAAAAAATCAAAATATGCACTCACTTTTGAAAACGCGTCAGATATTTTTTTTACATTTTTTTCTGAAAAGGCCAAAAAAAAACGAACATTTCGAAAAAAACACTTAAATTAAAATATTATTAAAGAAGTTATGACCAAAAAACCAAAAAAAAAGCACTTTTTTTAAAATTTAATATCTTGTGAACGGGTAATAAAAAAAATCTCAAAGTTTTACCGGAAGGGTCTTTTGATTGGTACTAAAAAATATAAAAAAATTGAGAAAATAAAAAATTTTTTTTTTCAAACTGTCCAATTCGGGATGGAACGCCCCATATACATTTATATTTTATTACTGCATCAATAATAGTCACAATTGCCACCGGAACACTTTACCTCAACAATGGAAAAACCACCCCTATGGCAGGGTGAGTTGTTCTTTGTCGACTTTTAACAAAAATGATTTCTGAGAAAGAAGATATCAACTTAATAAATATGGTCATGTAGTCTAAAACTAGAATAAATTGTGCACCTCCCTATATCTTAATCCCTTGCAAATCTTACCCTGTTCTGTTGTTTTTTTAACGTCTTATTTGAAATAAATTTGAAAAGTAGGAATCAGACTGAAAAATAAACTAGCAAATTGCTTGCTAATTTTTAATAAACTAGAAATTTTGTCTGGTAATTTTTGCTTATATGTCTGACTATATCGATTGCAAGATTAATAAACTCACCGTTGTAGACGCGCTCGAACTTCTGTGCTGTTTTATCGGGGGGCTACCGTGGGTCGTTTGAGACTCGGAATTCAATTGTCGCTCGACAACGCTCGACAATGGGTGATGCGTCGCAACGGGAGGTGGCTCAAAGTCGAGATAACAGTGAGTCTCGAGATGACTCTGCGCTCGTCTCTCTTCCCGAACGATTTTCCGAGCGGCGCAAAAAATTCTGTAATAGACCTGAAAACACAAATTCCGACCAACGATATTTTAGGGCTGTATTCTGGTCTAGAGACATATATTTTGAGCGTTTAGTCGAGCTCGATGAAAAAAAATCAAAACATATTTTTATCGTCCTTTTTTTACAACATATTTATTAATATTTAGACAATAAGCAAAAAAAAATTTGAGGAACAAAATAAAAGTTAAATAAGTTATTGGCTGGGAATAAAGAAAAACGGGTGTGCTGGTTGACACGATTGCAAGCTTTCTAATCATCCAATACAAAATGAAAAAAAAATCTCTATTAGTAAGAAAATCGTTATAGCCCCTCCCTTAGAGAAAAAGAAAAGGAAAAACAAAAATTTCGCAAAATGGCGGCTATCTGAACAAAAAAAAGGCATTTTTCGGCTCTTTTTTTCAGTTTTTAATTTTTGTACAATTAGTTGTACAAGTTGTAGGGGCGATGGGGAGTCATACATTGAAGATTGGAAAAAGATTTGAAGTAAATCGGTTGACTAGAATTTGAGATATCGGCGGCAGTATGGAAGAACTTGCTATCTCAAATTGTGCTAGAAGAATGTGCAGTCTCAAATGATGAGAGAAGAAGGTGCTATCTCAAATTGTGATAGAAGAACGTGCTATCTCAAATTGTTATAGAAGAACGTGCTATCTCAAGTTGTGCTAGAAGAACGTGCTATCTCAAACAATGAGAGAAGAACGTGCTATCTCAAATTATGATAGAAAAACGTGCCATCTCAATTTGTGATAGAAGAACGTGCTATCTCGATCAGTGGACATATTTTTATTGTTACAGTACTAGAATTTGGGGTACTTTAGTATACAGAGCACTTGTTCTGTTAACTTATTTAATTTATTAAATGATTTGGCTCGATAATAGAAAAGATAAAATAAGTTTGAATGAACAACATATTTTTTAATTATCACTATATATAATTCATCTTAAATTTTTAGAACCTACAGCTGCGGTATTTTGTAAAAAAATATGTAAAGACATCTTCAGTGCGCAGACAAGTACGGACTTTTTTTTACTCCAAAACGCGTTTTGGTCATTCTTTCGACACTCAGAAAAATTGTTCATCCTGTATAATAAGATAAATACCTTTCCTGCATATTGCGATGTCTTTACATATTTTTTTGTTCTAAAAATTTGTTTGTGCTAAAAATTCAATACAAATAATATATATTGATAATTTTAAAAAAGTTGTTTATTCCAAATTTTCTTATTTTTTTTCTCTTATGAAGCTAAATCACTTAAAAAAATTAAATAACCTAACAGAAAAAGTGCCCTGTATACTGAAGTACCCAAATTTCAGTGCCGGATCAATGAAAATATGTCCACTGATCGAGCTAGCACGTCCTTCTATCACAAATTGCGAAAGCACGTTCTTCTATCACAATTTGAGATATCACGTTCTTCTCTCACAGTTTTCGATAGCACACGTTCCTCCAGCACAATTTGAGATAGCACGTTCTTCTATCACAATTTGAGATAGCACGTTCTTCTATCACAAATTGAGATAGCACGTTCTTCTATCATAATTTGAGATAGCACGTTCTTCTCTCATAGTTTTAGATAGCACGTTCTTCTATCACAATTTGAGATAGCACGTTCTTCTATCACAATTTGAGATAGCACGTTCTTCTATCACAAATTGAGATAGCACGTTCTTCTATCATAATTTGAGATAGCACGTTCTTCTCTCATAGTTTTAGATAGCACGTTCTTCTATCACAATTTGAGATAGCACGTTCTTCTATCACAATTTGAGATAGCACGTTCTTCTATCACAAATTGAGATAGCACGTTCTTCTACCATAATTTGAGATAGCACGTTCATCTCTCATAGTTTTAGATAGCACGTTCTTCCAGCACAATTTGAGATAGCACGTTCTTCTATCACAATTTGAGATAGCACGTTCTTCCATACTGCCATCGATATCATGTCAACCGTGTTGAGAAAAGAAGTTTTGAGAACAACGTCAATAGTCGAATTCGCCCTAACGCCAACGTGCTGCGTCACTAAAATTGCTATAACTCCGTAAATTATTGGAATTTGATTATGTTCTTTCGAGGATATATTCTTAAAGGTATAAGCTCTAAGAATATGCAAAAAAAATTGATTTTTTCCAAATTTTAGAACAGAACACCCTCTTAACAAATGAAACAGGAATTATTAATTTGTTGTAATTCTTACTTATTTTACCATAATTTTGAAAAGTGACCGTGGTTTTTCCCCGGTTTTCTCTACATGTAAACAAATGTCTATATTTATTCGCTCATACTAATACGCTCTGAACGAGTATTTCCAGGCCAGAAGTTTCGCCGAGACGTGACGGAAATGTCAAATAGACTGTCCGAGAGGAAAAAAAGGGGATTACGAGACGCGCGATGGTTGACAATTTATTCCGGCATTTATCAGGGGCTTGGAGTTCTTTTTACCCTACAAAAGGTAGCCCAAAAGAATCGGGTCGAATCATAAAGTGCAGTGCGTGAAAAGCCGAGTTCCGTCGACGAAGCACTTTTTTTCAATGCCCGTGGCAATCACAAAAGTTTCTCAAAGGCGTGAAAAGAAGAAATTGAGAAAAAAGGTATAGACGAATCGTAACGAGATAAAATACTTTGTGATAGAAAACTCACGTCGATTTCAGCACTTTCATCGAGTTAATAAATTATACAGACGTGATTGAAATTTTGTTACAGAATAATATTCAAATTAAGAACATTATTAAATCATTATTCGCAATTATTTCGTGCACTGAGAAAACAAAATACCAGGATTTGTTAACTGTTAACAAAAGTAAAGTTGAATGTGGCGAAATCAATTATTTTTTAACAGTTAATAAATTAAATAAATATTTTTTAACAGTTAATATAAATTATTTTGACACAAATAAAATATTTCTTGACCACTAACAAATGTTGTAACAGTTAAGGAATATTTAAGTAAAAGAGCCAACTAAATATATTTCTTTACTACAAATCGACGGCAGTATGAAGAACGTGCTATCCCAAATTGTGCTAGAAGAATGTGCTATCTCAAATTGTGCTAGAAGAACGTGCTACCTTAAATTGTGCTAGAAGAACGTGCTATCTCAAATCGTGCTAGAAGAACGTGCTATCTCAAATTATGAGAGAAGAAGGTGATATCTCCAATTGTGATCAATTGGAGATACCACCTTCTTCTCTCATAATTTGAGATAGCACGTTCTTCTAGCACAATTTGAGATAACACGTTCTTCTAGCACAATTTGATATAGCACGTTTTTCTAGCACAATTTAAGATAGCACGTTCTTCTAGCACAATTTGAGATAGCATGTTCTTCTAGCACCATTTGATATAGCACGTTTTTCTAGCACAATTTGAGATAGCAGGTTCTTCTAGCACAATTTGAGATAGCACGTGCTTCCATACTGCCGTCGAAATAAACTGTTGCCAAAAAAGTACAAAAAGTTGCAAAAAAAAAACAATAGCTGTCGCATGGGAGGACTGCCTTCAATCTATCTACATGAAATTTTTCTGGCCAAGTAAAGCCAAAGATAAACCGAAAATCCAGTAGAATTAGAGGGTACGATACGTGCACAAAAAGCATATATCATATCAAACATATCGCTCTATCTCTCTTTCTCTTTGTCTGCATAGCGCAATATATCGCTCGCAGGTGGCGAAGAAAATGATGATAGCTAAAAGGGATTTCGTTACCGTGGGAATTAACCCATAATCTTTCGTGCGTGGAATGCTGAGCGAAACTGCGATAGGAGACAAAAGCTTTTGGAATAAATAATCCTTGACAAAGCAGAGACTGTCAGAATTTTCGGTTGACGTATTTCAATATCATGTATCATCCTCAGCAGATAAAATGAGGATTCTAAATAATGAACAAAAATCGGAGTCCATTTATACAGAATTATTAGTATTAATATTTTTAATTCAGGGATGTCACAATATTTTTTCAATTTTTTATAAGCTTTTTTGTGGGATTATTAATTCTTCTACCATTTATTATTATTTTTCGTTCTCACGACGATTTAATAATTAAGCAAGATTAAAAGTTTGTTCTATTATTCACTATTAAGTGGGCTTTCCTTCAATTATTAAGGGGGCCGAGTCAGCGTCGAAACACTAGTTAGAACCTAGAAAGGGGGGTAATAGGTGTAGAGGCTTCAAAAAATTCAATTATTTTTTATAAATCGCTTGTGAAACAATTCAAAAATATACCCTTAAAATTTCAAAACAAAATTCAAATCCGTTCAAAAATTATAAGCGATTTAGTGAGTGTCCCTCGTTAAAGGGACACTCCCTTAAAACTCTGGACCTTAGATAGTAAGAAAGTTCGAAAAGCTCATAAAGAAAAGTTGCAGGCTGATAACGAAGCATATGAAGCTGAGGAAGGATTGCAATATGGTGCTATAATCGTTGATTGACCAGTAAGTTGTTTAAATTAATTTATTACTGCCTTAAATTAACCTTTTCTGCGACTTTTTTTTCAAACGCGTTTTTCTCGAAACGACTTTTTTCGAATTTGTGTACACTCTAGCTTAAAAAGTGTTTAATTAATCATTTTGAAATTTGGCATATAGTTTCTTTATATAAATACGTTCTATTTGAATTTAAATCCTATATACAATATCTTTGTTTGAAGTATTTTTTCATTATAAAAAAGAACGAATAAATGTAAAAAATCGTGCTTCATCTTCTCACTCATCTACAAAATACTAATTTTCAATTTTTTTGAAGGAAGTGAAGTTCACATAGAAGCGACCAATATAAAAAAAGTAAATTCTTTGTGCAATTGATTTTCGATGAAAATTGCGATCTTCAAGATGTACACTAATTGCTCAGTCGGATGTGCGACCTACAATGTGCGGCAGCTGATATCTCCGTTAATTTTCGAGGCAAATTTCTGAAAAATTCAGAATATATTCTTAAATATATGAGGCATTCCACGTCAAGTCAGCCACCTTATTTTTTTGAAATTGCCAAAAATCGCATACAAATTTTTAGAAAGTAGTTCCAACTATCAAGAAAATGTTTGTTTTTTTCAGATTTTTAAATTACATCTTTCAGTCGGAAAAAAATACAAACAATTTGTTTGTCCCATTTTGTAACTCGAAAATTATTCATCGTACGAAAAAAAAAGTACAACAGAAAATTTAGGATTTTCAGGGTACTTTTTACTGAAATTTTGTACAAATTCCTCCGAAAGCCTTACATGCCATTTTCGGAGCAAATAATGTTTTGATATTTTTTTGCTCAGAATTGACATCTTCGATTCGTCTGTATTTTTGACAGTTTTTTATTTGATGTATTGACAGACTATAAAAAAATTGGCGTAATGGAGAACCCATTATTTAAAATGCATTTTTATCGATACAATCTATCATTATAGAGTGATTTAACGAAATAGTGTAGATATTGATATTTTATCATTTTTAATCGTATACAGGGAAAAATAATAAAATAATCTCGTTTTGATACTGCGAAGACTATTCCAGGAACAAAGCAGTATCATTGCTTCATTCCCAAAAATCATGCCCAAATCGAACTAAAGAAGTACTCATTGGCCATAGAAACGTCGGTGTATCCAAAGAGGGTAAATTAATTCTTTTTTGCAATCGAGAGACGTGAGTAGCCTTTGACTCAAATTTGAATCGACTTTATCGGTGTACATGGGTCCATTGATAAAGTTTATTAAAATGTACAGAATGATATTTAAAAAAATAAAAGTGAAAAAAGTTTTAAAAAATTGACAACGTACAAAAAATAAACAAAAATGCGGGCTTTAGAAAATATCTATAGATATAGTCTCAACCCTGTTAATGCACAGAGAAATTTGTGTATTCATTTGGGATGAAAAATGCATGGAAAGGAATGGATTCTCCCTTATCACAATTTTTTTATAGTCTGTAAATATATATCAAGTAAAAACCTATTGAAACTACAGACGAGTCGAAGATGTCAATTCTGAGAAAAAAAATATCAAAACATTATTTGCTCCGAAAATGGCATATAGAGCTTTTGGAAGAGTTCGTAAAAAATTTCAGTGAAAAGTACGTTGAAAATCCTAAATTTCATGTTGTTCTTTTTTTTTCGTACGATGAATAATTTTCGAGTTACGAAATGGAACAAGTAAAATTTTTGTATTTTTTTCCGGCTAAAATGTGAAATGTAAAAATCTGAAAAAAATCACGAATTTTCTTGACACTTAGAACTACTTTATAAAAATTTGTATGCGATTTTTTGTGATTTTAAAAAATGGGGTGGCCGACTTGACCAATTTGTGGCCCAAATTTAAAAATCTGAAAAAAATCACGAAAATTTGATTTTTGTATAAAAAATTTTGAGCGTTGAGCCAAAGTGGGCAGGAGCTTCTTTCTGTTGATAACAGGTTTTTTTGAAAAAAAAATTGGAAAAAAAGGAGACATCCGAATTGAGTGGGATGTTTTCCAAACGTTTTCGTATGAATTGAAGGTGTTTAAAAAAAAAAATACCCAACTCGGTTGAAACAGTGTGGAATGCCTCATATGTATGGGGCATTCCATCCCAAATCGGACAGTTTGAAAAACTTTTTTTTTTATTTCCTAAATTTTTTTATATTTTTGAGTACCCATCAAAAGACCCTTCCTGTTAAATTTTGAGATTTTTTTTATTACCCGTTCAAAAAATATAAAATTAACAAAAAAACCGCTCTTTTTTGGTATTTTGGTCATAACTTCTTTAATAAAGGTCCAAATTGAAAGTTTTTTTTTTCAAATTTTTTGTTTTTTTAAGGCCTTTTCAGAAAAAAATACAACAAAAATATTCGACTTGTTTTTGAATGAGTTTAGAACTACTTTATAAAAATTTGTATGCGATTTTTTGTGATTTCAAAAAATGGGGTGGCCGACTTAACGCGGAATGCCTCATATGTATAAAATGACCACACACTATCAATAAATAATATAAATTCTTTATGTGTAAAAAAAATTCATGAAAATCACTGTAAACCTCTTTCCCCCCTTAAGTAATAATTAATTTCCAATTGACTACTTTTTTATAATGTTATCACTCACCCACATCATCACGAATAGTGGTATGTAGAAGCTGCATAGGGTCGCGTAAATCTGATAACCAAAGTGTTGACAGACCGTGCAAAGTGGCGCACCGGTTTTCGGATCCTCGTGCTCGTTCCCGAGTATCAAAAGTGGCGGAAGACTTATGCACGCAGCACCGAGCCAAACGAGGCTCACGCATGCGATCATTCGTCTCGGTGTTCTTTTGACACCGTACTCCAGTGGCTTCGTGATGGCGTAATACCTTGTTCGAAAGAAAATGACGAAAAAAAAGTTATTTCAATACAAGAACATTTGAATAAGGAAGTCCTGCTAAATAGAAAGCACAAAAATGCAATAAAAAATGCACCCATGCATATCGGTTCTAACCTATTCACTCTCATAACCTATTCTTCTTCTCAAGATGCGAGATTTTATAGCCATAATTTTATTGGCGGAACGAAAAATTCTTGGAGTATGATACACGGAGAAAAAAAATGGTTGAATATGCAAAATCGTTTAGTTGAATACGTGCAACTAAATATTTAGTTGTACAATCCAAATTTTTGTTGCCTGAACAATATTTTGGTCAACCGAAGCGTGGAATTATTTAAGAAACTAATTATTTAGTTAGACCAAATAAATATTTAGTTCCCCGTATTCAACTAACGATTTTGCATATTCAGCCATTTTTTTTTCTCAGTGTATATTTATTAATTTGCAAGGATTCTCATACTTGGTTAGCTGATTTTGATACGTTGAAAATAATCTTAGGCCCGAGATCAAACTTTCCATTGAACTCAAGTTGGAACTTAAGATCGAACTTAAGTCCCAATTCAAGATGAACCTTAAGATGAACACCTACCTTAAGTTCAAAATTTAGTGCAAACTTTAGATTGATCTTGGGTTCAAACTTCAATTTGGTTTGACGTTTGAACTTGAAATCCATCTTCAGCTTAAACTTAAGTTCAATCGAACTTAATTATTTTGACAGCTAATGTCAAAAAGCACGGTCGAGGGAGGCGATAAAAGTTTGATCAAACTTTAGATCAAGCTCAAGATAGTACTTAAGACCAAACTTCAAACCAAGTTTAAGTTCGAACTCAAGATCGATCTGAAGTTCGCACTAAAGTTTGAACTCAAATATGAACTTGTAATGACACTTAAGTTCAGACTTAAGATTCATCTTATATTGGATTCATCTTAATTAAGTTCAATGGAAAGTTTGATCTTCAGATAAATTTTAAGAATTTAAAATTCGGACCCTCGTTAGTGGAGCAAGATAAGTGGTTTATTTTTGTACCAAATTTGATATTTTGATTCCAGACCGTTTGATATTTACATTCTTTCTCAATATTAATTCTGACTGTTTTGGGATACTTTGAAACATTCTCCAATGAAAATCTTGAAGGATTTTCCTCTTCCCGGAAACAAAGCCTCTTCCATAAGTAAATCAAAATGAGACCCTTTGTTGAACTTTCATTCAAGGTCTTTTGCATATTATATTTCTTTCGGATAAAGTTTGATTAATTGATTGAAAGTTGAATAATAGTACATTACGATACTAGTGCGATGAAACTTTTTCTGACGAGTGTGAGTTTGCAGCATGAGCCGAAGGCGAATGTTCCAATCACACGAGTTGAGAAAAAGTTTCTCGCACTAGTATCGTACGAAATTTTATTGTACGAGTGCGCAAAGTGCGAATTTGAGCACGCGCAGCGTGCGCAAAGTGGCACTTTACGCACGGAGTGCAATAAAATGTTATTCCCTGCAGCGCATCTCAACGGTAGACGTTTTATCCTTATCAAATCACATGTTGATTCGCAAATTTCGTCCCGCTGTAACTCTGCCAAAATGAAATATCGTTGTATCTCACTGATTAAACATTGTGACACCCTTGCTGACATTATTTATGCTCTATGCAAATATATATATGAGGCATTCCAAGCTGTTTCGACCTGGGTCTGACCCTTCACCTCTCCGATTTTGTTCGCAATTTTTTATGCTTTTGTAGTACCTCTGAAAAGCACTCAGGATTTTTTTCAGATTTTTTTAGCGCGATTTGACTTAATTATAATTTTATAAACAGCCCAATTTGTGGCCCAAATTTAAAAATCTGAAAAAAATCACGAAAATTTGATTTTTTGTATAAAAAATTTCGAGCGTTGAGCCAAAGTGGGCAGGAGCTTCTTTCTGTTGATAACAGGCTTTTGTGAAAAAAAAATTGGAAAAAAAGGAGACATCCGAATTGAGTGGGATGTTTTCCAAACGTTTTCGTATGAATTGAAGGTGTTTAAAAAAAAAATACCCAACTCGGTTGAAACAGTGTGGAATGCCTCATATGTATGGGGCATTCCATCCCAAATCGGACAGTTTGAAAAACTTTTTTTTTTGATTTCCTAAATTTTGTTATATTTTTGAGTACCCATCAAAAGACCCTTCCTGTTAAATTTTGAGATTTTTTTTATTACCCGTTCAAAAGATATAAAATTAACAAAAAAACCGCTCTTTTTTGGTATTTTGGTCATAACTTCTTCAATAAGGGTCCAAATTGAAAGTTTTTTTTTCAAAATTTTTGTTTTTTAAGGCCTTTTCAGAAAAAAATACAACAAAAATATTCGACTTGTTTTTGAATGAGTTTTTCGAGCTGGAAACGTAAAATCGCGTTTTTAAAAAAGAATGTCATTTTTGATTTGTTTTTTAAATTGTTTGTTTCAAACATCTATCTATTCAACAATTTTTAAGACTAGTCCAATCGTGGGATCTCAATAACTACTATTTTTTCTCGATTCCTGAAAATAAAATTTTTTTTATTTTAGATAAATTATTATGAATTCCAATTTTTCTTACTGTATAGTATTTTTTTCAATATTTAGAATTTATTTTGACCCAATTTTCGTTATTGTATAGAATTTTTTTCAATATTTAGAATTTATTTTGACCCTTTTTTATTGTTAACAAGTTCTTAAAATAAATAATTAATCATTAAGTCTGTTTATGAACAATAATAACAATAGTTTTTATTTATTCACGTATTTGTTAGAAAACCTTATATATACGATTATTTCCTGAATTAGAATATTCCTTTGTCAATACGTTTCCTTTGCTCATTGGAATAATTGAATGAAATTTTTGTATCCCCCTGTGATTGACTTCGCAGTATTTGATCGGAAATAAAATCTTTCATCTGAATAATGTTTTTCATGTGAAAGTTTGACAGCAATATTCGGTAGACTATTTAGGTTCAATGCCCACTCATACAATTCTTGGACTGTTGTTATTTGCTCATCGATTAATTAATGATTTTAAAAATCTGTTAACAATGAAAAAGTGTCCAAATTCATTTAAAATGATTAAAAAAATACTATACAGTAACGAAAATTGGTATTCATAATAATTTATTTTTAAAAAAATTTGTTTTAATTTTCAAAAATCGAAAAAAATAGTAATTATTGAGATCCCTCGATCGGACTTGTCTTAAAAATTGTTGAATAGATAGATGTTCGAAACAAAAAATTAAAAAATGACATTCACTTTTAAAAACGCGATTTAACGTTTAAAACTCAAAAAACTCGTTCAAAAACACGTCGAATATTTTTGTTGTATTTTTTTCTGAAAAGGCCATGGAAAAACGAAAATTTTTAAGAAAAAAAACTTTTAATTTGGACCATTATTAAAGAAGTTATGACCAAAATACCAAAAAAGAGCGGTTTTTTTTGTTAATTTAAAACTTTTGAACGGGTAATTAAAAAAATCTCAAAATTTAACTGGAAAGGTCTTTTGATGGGTACTCAAAAATATAAAAAAATTGAGGAAATAAAAAAAAAAGTTTTTCAAACTGTCCGATTTGGGATGGAATGCCCCGTATATATCGGTATAATATTGCGCTATCAATGTTATCGCCCGTGCGACGAGTTGGTTGTATCGCTGTCGTCCTTCTTGACCCTTCGCCGTGATAATGATATTCCGCATACGCCATACATAATTTCCTGGGTGAAGGGATGGGAAGTCCCGTGGAATTGTATGTGTTTGTTCAATATACGGACAATAGCGGTTGGATCGTCGGGGTATGTATTGTACGATGCATCGGACACTGCGAGGGCGTTAACGCCTTTGAATTGGCATTTACTAGATATATACGTCAGTATGCGGTCCCGAGAAACAGCTGTTTGGATGCGAATATGCGTAATATGTCCGATACACATCCGTAGGTACAGGTCAGTTCCACGAGAGATGGGACATTTTTCACAAGTTAGCATCTTAAGTTACTGCATCGGCCGAATTAAATATTTCCAATTGATTCTAAATTCTGTTAGTTCACATAATTTATTATATGAGTGATTTGGGATCTTTATTTTTTTTTCGAAATTTTTTATTTCTTTTTAGACATACAATTATGGAAAATTTCCTCTTTATTGTAAGAGAGTTTGCACGAGTTTACAGTTGCATTTTGTAATTTTTTTTTCGTTGACGTTTAGAATAAATTATGTCTGGATAAATATATGATCTCATTGACTAAAGTATGGCAAACATTTTGCCATAAAAATCTAAAATCCATTGTCATACAGAAGAGATATTGAATTCTGTAACGAAAAAGTAGACCGGCCCAAATAAATACGCAATTTTGCTTCCTCATAAAAGAAGCTTTGTTTTCGGGAAAGAAATTTTTTTCGAGGTTTGTATGCAAATGTGTCCAAAATGTCCCAAAACTTCGAAAAATCATAATTATAAAAAATGTCCGGATGTGTGTGTGTGTAATATTCTGAGTTTCAGATGTAAATAATTAATAGCTCGAGAACGCTTCGAGATATGAAGCTAAAATTGTGCACTCTTGTCGAGCACAAATTGCTCTTCATTATGAAAAAAATTTGTTTTAATTTCAACAAGTGTTCATATTTTATCGACTTTTTTCGTTTTTACAAAAATGGCGTAAAGGCTCTAACTTCCGCAATTTTCAAGATATTGCACTCAAACTTTGTACAGAATTAGTATAGCGATTAAGGTTGTTTGGTATTGAATCTGGCAAAAATCGATCGAAAGATTTAATTATTATGGAATTTTTATTTTTTTGAAAAATAGCGTAAACGCTCTAGCTTGCACAATTTTCAAGATATTGCACTGAAATTTTGTAGAGAACTACTATAGCTATTAAGGTTGTTCGCTATTCAATTTGGAGAAAATCTATTGAGGGATTAAAATTTGATGAAATTTTAATTTTTTCGAAAAATAGCATAAACGCTCTAACTTGCGCAATTTTTAAGATATTGGACTGAAACTCTGTACAGAGCTAATGTAGCTATCGAGGTTGTTCGTTGATAAATTTGGCGAAAATCGATCGAGTGATTAAACTTTTGTCAATTTTTTTCTTTTTTTTTAATAGCGTACTCTAACTTCGGCTATTCGCGAGATATTGTACCGAAATTTTGTACACATTCAAATTAGTGACCAAGGTTGTTCGCTATGGAATTTGGCAAAAATCAAATTTGCCAAGCAGTAAATTCGAAAGAATTTAGCAAATTTGCACATTGATTGCTCATGTTTTTCGATAGTTAACAAAGCTTCCTTTTTGAGGAAGCCAAATTTGATCACCATACTTTGTGATAAAGGAAGCTGTGTGAACTATGGATTTTTATTGACTTCCTGTTCGACGAAATCATCTTTTTTGCTATAATATCGAGTGCCATTCAAGGAGGGCTACGCACGATTTTTTAAAGAGGTATAGCAATGTGTTTTTCTATTTTCAATTTAGATAAAGAAAACAACTATTCTATGGAACAAAACGAAGTATAGCCTTTGATGTAGCCCTCCTCTCACAACGTTCGATATTATGGTACAAACTATGATTTTGTCAAATAGGAAGTGGACAAAAAAACCTAACGTTTCATTTTGGACCAGTATACTGAGCGTAATACACTGCGACCTCGATAATCGGAATCCGTCGGGGCCGGCTCATGCAAGAAGTGGGGTTGCGCACATTGCACAGAACCGTCTCTGCGCCGCTGGTGGCTGACGGCGGCCTGACGCGATTGGCTTGGCGCTTCTCCCACTACGCTGCAATTGCAGCGATCGAGGTACCGATTATCGAGGTCGCAGTGTAAAGCGAGAAACAACCGTAAAAAATATAATTCATTAGGATGGTCGGTCAAGTCGATGGAGCGATGATAAAAATATTTTCGCGTCATAAAAGTGTAATCGAGGAAAAATGAAAAACGTGCCGGAAGTAATGAAACTATTGTGTGAAAATTCGATCGATAGCTGTCGATTTGATCTGTGCGATATGTCAACCTAGCACTTTGCCCCAAAGTTTCCACTCCACAAACGTTGAAGCCAGGAAACGGGGCAGCACTATCGCGGTTAACCGAGGAAGTCGAGGAAACACGTCCTAGTGTCCCTGCCAATGAATGTGTCAAAAAGCGAGGCGGAAAAATTGAGAATTCAAGCGAGAGAGAATGGTAAATTGAATTTCGCAAACCGGAAGCACCAGGAAGTATCCGAGTGATTCCGGGAAATAGCGCGAAAAGCAAACTGATGGCGCTGCCGTGTCCAATGCAGGTGTTTTGTTTGTCTCTTCAGAGACTTTGTCCTACACAAACATCACCATTGAACGTCTCCGTTAGTTTCCTTTCTCTCGGTTGTTAAACCATCCCAGAACGTGCGCTATTGCCTCTGTGTAATTCCTTTTCATCGTCGTATGAGCTTTTCAGCCATCGCCGCAAAGTCCATCCCCAAACATACGAATTCGAACACGCGTTCGAGCTCTTATGGATTTTGGCATCGACTTCGCTTTCACACCATCTTACACTCGAGTATTAATCATCTATTGTAAAATTTACATTCGATATGGCACTTTTGAAGCTCTGTGTCAAAAATACATCCTGCCACAAAAAAGCTCCACTATCACAATTCCGCCAAATTGTAATTGGACGGAATAACAAGCGATGGCAATTAAAAGTTCAGTTGAAGATGTGTGAATTTGCAACATTTTTAAATGGAAAAAAATTGAAAACATTCCTGAAAGTATATATTTTCAACTATGAAAACCCCCGTTCTGATCATTCCAATAGTTTCCCTGGGAAACATTCTCGAAAATTACCTTTTTTTAGTTTCCACACTGAGAGAAAAAATTATTAAAACCAATGAAATAAAGTTATGAAGGCCAAAAATCATTTTTTTAAATTATTTGCCAAAACATATTAGATTGGTTTCCTTATATATTTACTTGGTTCATTTTTTTCAGTCAATTCCATAAATTTCTGTTTCAATAAACGAATTTACTTGAATCTAACAATATGTTATCAATTATATGTAATATATTGTTTGAATCAAGAATACATTTTATCATTCAAAACATGCGTGTCTTTTAATGCAGGAAGCACTGAGAAAAAAGATTTGTTGAATCAACAAATTAATTAGTCCAATCAACAGGAAAAATGATTGAATCAAATGCGTGTTTATTAATTGTTGCTAAACATTTTATAAAAAATATATAGCCATTGCCAAATAATTTAATATGCATAGTTTAGAAACCCCAAAAAGAGATAAATAGAAAAAAAAGACAAATCTGCGCCAATTCTCCGATCTAATTTCTCTGTCCGACCGAGATTCGAACCCTCGACCCTACCTACCATCATACCGATCCTACCTAACTACCTAACACGCTACCTATTACGCTATCGACTACTACTATGCACTTGAAAAAAGTTAGGAGTTATGAAGATTCGAATATAAGAAAACATTTAAAAAACCAGTTTTTTAATTTTCAACAACTTATGTATACTGTTAAAGTATACTACAGAAATGATAGTTCTTTGCTTGAAGGAAATAAAAATGTCATCATTTCAAACAAATATTCTATTGGAATAAAATAATGTGTTATTTATTTTACTACAGCTTCTTTTCAAATAATCACAATCAATTTTATATCTAATAAATATTGAAAATACTACAGAAATATTTTTAGAAGTAAAATAATGATGAAATTATTGCAAAGAAATAATTTTGTTCGGAAAAAAAGAATTTCGTATTGAAGTCATTTTTTAGATCCAAATAATCTCATGTTTATGATGCCATAAATAATTTTCTTCAAAAGAAGAATTTCGTATTGAAGTCGTTTTTTAGATTCAAATCATCATCATTTTAGATTCAAATAATCCAATGTTTATGATGCGATAAATATAATTAATCTAATGAATACAAATTCAATCAAATCTATTTAAATAAAAATACTTTTTGAAGTAAAATAATAATGACTTCATTGCAAGAAAATAATTTTTTCGAAAAAAATAATTTTGTATTGAATTCGTTTTTTAGATTCAAATAATCTCATGTTTATGATGCGATCAATGTAATTAATCCAATGAATACAAATTTAATCAAATCTATCATGCATTTCATTGTTACTATTAAATAAGAGTTTAATATAACGGAGTAATAGATTCGTGAAAATATTGTTTTAACTAAAGAGTGATTTTCTTGGTTCAACAAATAAATAATCGAATTAATACTTCCATTCAATAAATAAATTCATGTTCTCAAATTCAGTAATTTTTTCTCTCAGTGCAGATGTATCCAGGTGTATGTATGTGTAGGCCCCCCTTAAGGACTTTGAATTTTAGATGAACAAGCAGAACACGAATATGTTTAGCTTGTTCATCTGAAAATGTTTAAAAATGGGTTTTAAAAAACTTGTTTTCGTTGCATTGCAGCGATGCAAACTTCGGAATAATCAAAAATTTTGGATATGGTCAAAATGTTATTTTATCAAACTCACCTGTCGAGCGATATCATGCAGAGATTGAGTATACTCGCTGTGCAACTCAGAACGTCGAAACTTGCCCAAACATCGCACGTGATGGTTCCGAATGACCAAGTTCCCAATATCTCGTACAAAAGTGCCATCGGCATTACGAGAAAAGCGACGCATAGATCACTCACTGCAAGACTGACGATCAGATAATTTCCCGGACAGCGTAGCTTTCTCACGATGCATACCGCCACGCATACCAATATGTTGCCGATTCCTGTTCCTATCACGATGCTCCCCAATACCAAAGCAATCAAAATTGCCTGTAAACACGCAAAAATATACGATAATTGAAATAAGTATTTGCAAGCATAACATATATGTCTCATTCCACGCCAACTCAACCTGGGTCTGACCCTTGACCTCCCAGATTTGGCTCGCGATTTTTCATATGATTGTTCTCACTTTGGAAGGCACCCAGTTTTTTTTATAGATTTTTTAGATTTAATTTGAATCTTCTAGAATTTTTTAAACGATTTCATTGATCGACACAATTTAAAAATCTAAAAAAATTCTGAAAAACCGTGTGTCAGATATCAAAATTTTTAAGCTCAGAGCCGGAGTGAGGAGATTTTTCCTTCTTACTATTTTTAAGCTTTTTCCGAAAAAAACGTAAAAAAAAAATAGAAGCGGGACTTATTTTACTATGAATGGTTACTGAAACATTTTCATATGTAATATCGGATTTTTGAAAAAAATTTCAGATTTTTCGCAAGAAATTTTTTTCTCCTTATTTTGCTAATATAAATGGTTCCAAAAAATCTAAAATTTTTTTCAAAAATCCCATATGACATATGAAAATGTTTCAGCAAGCATCCATAGTAAAATCACTCCAGCTTCTAATTTTTTTAGCCAAACTTAGAGTCGGAGTGGGGAGATTACTATTTTCAGGCTTTTTTCGAAAAAAAACGTTAAAAAAATTAGAAGCGGGAGTCATTTTACCATGGATGTTTACTGAAACATTTTTATTTTTATGTCATATTGGATTTTTGAAAAAAATTTCCGATTTTTCGGAACTATTTATTAGCAAAATAAAGAAAAAAAAATCTCTTGCGAAAAATCTGAAAAATTTTCAAAAATCCGATATTTACATATGAAAATGTTTCAGCAATTATCCATAGTAAAATGACTTCCGCTTCTAATTTTTTAACGTTCTTTTTCGGAAAAAGCTTGAAAATAGTAAGAATGAAAAATCTCCCCACTCCGGCTCTGAGCTCAAAAATTTTGATATCTGACACACGATTTTTAAGAATTTTTTCAGATTTTTAAATTGTGTCGATCAATGAAATCGTTTAAAAAATTCTAGAAGATTCAAATTGGATCTGAAAAATCTAAAAAAAAAGCTGGGTGCTTTCCAAAGTGAGAACAATCGCATAAAAAATAGCGAGCCAAATCCGAGAGGTCAAGGGTCAGACCCAGGTTGAGTTGGCGTGGAATGAGACATATATATTAGACTGATTCAAAAACAGCGATTATTTTTTGTTTTCGAAGTAACATTTTAAATACTTTCGGGAAGGTGACCAAAGATGCCTATTAGAAGCAGAGCTTTTAATAATAATATTTAGCGGTCGCACATCGCATATTTTTAATTCACATTTAAATAACACAGGAAAAAAAATGCAAACTTTGAAATTTTATACCTCGGCTCAAAGTTAATGTACCAAAATGAAAGACACATATTCTTGTAGAAAATTGAACGCTCTCCAAAAAACATCTCTCATGGATTTTCGATAAACTCGCTCCTTCAAAAGTTATTCAAGGTTAAAGTTAAATTTAAAGTAAGTTTCAATTTTTTTTTTTAGTTTCCGGCACAATGTTGAAACTTATTACTAAATATCGTAAAATCTTTCCTGAAACAAAAGTTTAAATTGCATTAACATAAATTACCTAATTTTTAAAGAAATTACCAATATAAGTTCCCCCATATTCACAGTCTAATATACATATATATTAGAACGTGAATAACTTTTGAAGGAGTGAGTTTATCGAAAAATTATAAGAGACCTTTTTTGTAGAGCATTCAATTCCCTACAAGAATACGTACTGTTTGATTCGGTACATTGACTTGAAGCCAAGATATAAAATTTCAAAGTTTGAAATTTTTTTTCCTACGTTATTTAAATGGAAAATAAAAATATGCGATGTGCGACCGCTAAATATTATCATTAAGAGCTCTACTTTTAACAGGCATCTTGTTCACCTTCCCGAAAGTATTTAATACCTATGTTACTTCGAAAAATAAAAAACAGTCGCTTTTTTGAAATCAGTCTAATATATATACTGGTACATTATTAATCATTTCATTTTATTTATTTCGAAAAAAATTTTTTGCAATTTTGTAATTTGAGTAGCTTATGGAAAAGTTAATATTGAAAATTTTAAGATAATTTTTGAGAAATATTAAAATAATTTTTGAAAATATTTATAAATATTTGAAAAAAATATTGATTTTATATTGAAGATATATTTTTTAACCTATGTAAATGAAAAATAAAAATGCATTTTAACCTTAACTCTAGAATTTAGAAATTTTTGTTATGTTCTTGCCTATTTTATTATTTGGAAGTTGATTTTAACTAAATTATTAACAATAATTTACCTCTATTTAGTTTCCATCAAGAAAATATTATCTACATTTCAGCTCGAAATTGCATAAATTAAATCGTTTTACTTGAAATTATTAATTGTAAGATGTATTGATATAAAAATCGATTTAGTTTAATTCTCCGAGAACACACTTATTTTTTTCGCAGAACATGTGCGTTTAACTTGAAAAAATTACCAAATTCGCTCTTGAAATATTGACAAATGGATTTTAAATAAAATATATCTGCAGTTATAATTATTAACATATTTTTAAAAATTCCTGTTTTTTTTTCATTCTGAGGTATAGTTCGGACCTTAAGGTACAGATAGAGGGCATTTCATTTCATTCAGTATAAAGACCTGGTAGTAAAATAAAAATAAAATATTTATTATTATTATTATTATTATTATTATTATTATTATTATTATTATTATTAATAATATTATTATTATTTTAATTATTATTATTATTAAATATTAATTAAGTTAATTTCATTAACTTAAGTATAAAAAATTAAAAAAAATAATTCTAATAATATAAAATTGTATAGAGGAAGGTAAACGGGATGAAGATATCAAGAATCCTGTTGGTTTCAACATTCAGGAGACGCGTTGATTGGACTAACCAACGATAATCAAAGATTGGATAAGATAACCAATTTATTGGTCGGACAGTCGTGACAGCCATTTTATATGGTTGCCACAATCACGTAAATAGTTGTCCCAACCACGTGAATGGTTGTCCCAATATCAAGTCAATGTTGTCAAGCCCTAAACAACTTTTATCGTTCGGAACAACCATTTCTTAAATTAACCTAACCAAAACACTTGAAGGAAATCGGTTTAGCAGAACTTGAGTAATTAAACAAAAATAGCTATAACTTCGTAAATTGTTGGAATTAAAAAATTTCCTTTAGAGGACGTATTCTTTAAGGTCTGAACTCTAAGAATATGCAAAAAAAAATTGATTTTTTCAAAACTCCAGACCAGAATACTCCCTCGAAATATGACTCGTAAAAAGATGTAAAAAAAAAAAGGATCTGTCAGCCGATCCATTGCACTGACCTGGGTAGTCGTGTACGGCGAGTGTTTGCCGGGAAAGTCCCGTGAAAAATTGCTGATGCTCGTATTTTCGGTGGTGGTTGAGAGATTCAGAAGCCAGGTGCTTTCCGTGTTTCCGTCCTTCCCCTCCATACGATCCTAACCGGAAGTCCGGATCATCCCAAGCGCCTCTCTCTCTCTTAACTACGTCATACTCCCCGTTGTTTTCCCTTCCTCCCCAGCCCGTCAATGTTCTCGTTGATGGCGAAACCCCGAGCATCTATTCTGTGCGTCCAGAATCAATCACTTTTATCGGTTTTTTTTTCATTCGTGCACAAGACCCTCGATCTCTCTCCTCCCTCTCGCTGTTGTTGATTCGCAGAGCTTCAGATTCGTTCAGTGTTTCACCTATCACGATTGTCACACTCGATTTTTCGTCCTCAGTCCAGCTTGTCTCCGATTGCTCTCGAGTATCTGAAAATAACGTTGGATTTTCATTACAGAAAATAAACTAAAAAAAAGTTGTTCAGCGTTGAAGTTCTATTTTTTCGAAGATATTTTGGTTACGTGAATTCGAATAATTTTCGGTAGAGTTGTAAATGTACCAGAGCGGGGCAAAGTGCCGTAAAGTACTTCAAGTACAAAGTACGAATTACCGTAAGTACTTGAAGTGTCAAGTACCAGCGGTACTTGAAGTACTACTTACTTATTACTTGAAGTAGTTAAGATGTAAAGTACTTGAAGTACAAGTACTTGAAAAATCAAGTATCAAGTATCCAGTACTTTTCAAGTTTTCAGGTATACCTCGCAAGTTCTGGGACTTACATTCTATTTTTATTCGAGTACTTTTTGTATCAAAACATACTTTCACCCTGTGCAATACACTGAGATTAGGCTATTAGACAAATTGGAACAGAAGTATTTGAACAAAAAATTGAAAATAATTAAAAAATAGGATTGACGATTGTAATTACGAATTATCCTGATACGGGGTTGAAAAAAAAAATATAATACACGGATTGTTAAAACTACTATTCAAAGTACATGCAACCATCAGCAAGACAAATTCAAAGTACTTGATACTTGTACTTGAAAGAGTACTTGAAGTACAGAAAAGTATTTGAAATTTTAAGTACAATACTTGAACTATTTTTTAAGTAATTGAAATCTAAAGTACAGTACTTGAAGTACTTTTTAAGTCATTGAAAATTTAAATACAATACTTGAAGTACTTTTCAAGTACTTCGAGTACTTAAAAATTAAGTATAATACTTGAAGTACTTTTTAAGGACTTCAAGTACATCGCCAGTACCGAGTATTTCAAGTACTGCCCAGCTCTGAAAAGTACAAAAATTTCATATCACTAGTACTTTTAAAGATTTTGTACCTTCCAAGATTTTTTTATCGTTGTATTTAAATTATCAATGAAATTTGTAATGAAAGTTACGTTTCGTCGAAACTTGAGAATTTTTCTCATTTTGTAGATTCGGGAAATTCATCATTTTTCATCGCGAAGAGTTGTGTGATTGAGGACAAAGAAAAAATGCTCTGTAATGTAATTCTCGTATCCTGTAGAAATGATTTTTTTTTTGTGCGACATTTTTTACAGAATTCGAGTGATGCGAATTTCACTTTATACATTTTTCTCCGCCAATGTTTTACGAAGTTGAGAAAAAAGCCTTTCACGAAGGCCACAAAAAATGATTGCGTGTAATAAATAACGTTTCCTTTTCTCCTGTCATTCTTCGAGACTTTTGGCCCTTTATTCGAGTGCCCCTTTTTTTCATTTCAATCCTTTTTGTTCGCCCATTTTACTTCTGATACTTTCGGATTCTTGGCAAGCTCCGAACATTCGTTGTACCTTCGTATATGTCGATTGAAAATTATGTCGGATCGCTGGCCGCTGGTCAAGGCCGGGAGAAACAAAAAATTGAATCTAAATCGAAGCAGAAGTGCTCGTATCCACGGTATAAAAGCTCTCAGAGCTTCGTACAGTCGAGGCTATGAAGAGAAAAATAATGGAGGGTAAAAAATGTGTGCTCGAGTTTTATCCTCTATGTTGGATATAGCAATGACGGCGTTACTCTTTAGCTGCGGCGGTCATGCGCGACATATAGTGACCATTACGAAAAATTCCCTGACATTTCCCTGAAATGTCCTTGATATTTTCGAAAATTTCTCTGACAAAGCATTTAGATTTGTGAAAAAAAGTAACACGGCAAGAATATGTTTATTATGATTCATATTAGACTGATTCAAAAAAAGCGACAATTTTTTGTTTTTCGCAGTAATATATTAAATACTTTCGGGAAGGTGAAAAAAGAACAGGGAACGGGAAGGTGAAAGAAGGTGACAGGAAAAAAAATTTTAAACTTTGAAATTTTATATCTTGGCTTCAAGTCAATGTACCGAATCGAACAGTATGTGTTTTTGTAAGGAATTGAATGCTCTACAAAAAAGGTCTCCTATAATTTTTCGATAAACTCACCCCTTCAAAAGTTATTCACGTTCTAATATATATGTATATTAGACTGTGAATATGGGTGAACTTATGTTGGTAATTTCTTTAAAAATTAGGTAATTTATGTTAATGCAATTTGAACTTTTATTTCAGGAAAGATTTTACGATATTTAGTAATAAGTTTCAACATTTTGCCGGAAACTGAAAAAAAAAATTGAAACTTACTCTAAATTTAAGTTTAACCTTGAATAACTTTTGAAGGAGCGAG
The DNA here is from genome assembly GCA_946863875.1 of Alloplasta piceator. NCBI lineage: Eukaryota > Metazoa > Arthropoda > Insecta > Hymenoptera > Ichneumonidae > Alloplasta > Alloplasta piceator. The sequence goes on from OX333074.1 coordinate 44,231,783, forward strand.
TTTATCGAAAATCCATAAGAGATGTTTTTTGTAGAGCATTCAATTCTCTACAAGAATATGTGTCTGTCATTTTGGTACATTGACTCGAAGCCGAGATATAAAATTTCAAAGATTGAAATTTTTTTTTCCTGTGTTATTTAAATGGGAAATCAAAATATGCGATGTGCCACCACTAAATATTTTTATTAAGAGCTCTAATTTTAACAGGCATCTTTTTTCACCTTCCCGAAAGTATTTAATATGTTACTGTGAAAAACAAAAAAAAGTTGCTTTGTTTGAATCCATTTATTATTCATTATTTGGTATCGATTATTAAATTACACTACTGCCAAAAATTGAGGGATTAAAAAAATTTCCTAAATTTTTAGTGGGTTTCAAAAATGCTGTATCTCAGTCAAAAATGGTCGTATTGAGGTCCTCAAAGAAGCATTTTAAAGCTGCAAGTTTCTAGTTTCTAGTTTCCAAAAAATTGGAAGCTACAGGTTTCACGCAATCTTAAGAAATAGTTTGAAAAAAAAATTTTGCAAATTGTATGTACTTTTTTTGGCTGCAGCGACTTGGAATTTTTTTTCCAGCCAAACCATTGCATGGGCCAGATAGCTTATTTATTCAGCTTCAATTTACTTTTTTTTCGACGTCGATGCGACCATTTTTTGCTGAGATATCGGACTTTTAATGAAAAAGGATCCTTTTATCTCTGACCATTGATATCTCAGCAACCAATAATCAAGTACTTCAAAATTTCAAAATTTTGAAATCCAGTTAAAGGATCCTGATTATGCCCCTAAACGTCATAATCATTACTAAAGTGAACTTTTTTTTTAGCTTTTTCCACATTTTTATGGCAAACAGAGTTTGAATTTGTGGAAAAAAAAATACGAGGAATTTTCGAAAAAACATTTGAATTTTTTAAATTTTTTTTTCCATAAATTTAAACGCTGTTTGCGGTAAAAGTGAAAAAGCTTAAAAAATGTTTTTTTTTTCATTTTAATAATTATCAAGTGCTTAGGGGCAATAAACATAATCCTTAAATTAAAAATAAAAAAATCAAAAAAACTTTCAAAGACATTTGTGAAAATTTTTGCAATGGTTTAGCTGGGAAAAATTTTTCCAAGTCACTGCAGTCTAAAAAAGTACATAAAATTTGCAAATTTTTTTTTCACACTATTTTTAGGATTGCCTAGAACCTGTAGCGTTGAAAATGTTTTAGCTGAAAGATCTCAAAACTAGAAACTTGAAGCTTCAAAATCCTTTTTTTTAGACCTCGATACGACCATTTTTCACCAAAATAAAGCATTTTGAAAAACCATAAAAAATTTAGACATTTTTTTTCAGTTGTGTATATTTTTGGAAGGAATAAATTATATAAGCTAAGAACTATTTTGCATTATTTAATACCGTGATTTTTTCATTGAGAAAATCTTCTTGTTTCGCATTTTTTACAAGTTTTTTCAATATTGTCTCTGACGAATATTCAATTTCCAGAAATTTCCCTGATTTCCCTGACACTTAAAAAATTCGCTGACAGTTCCAGGTTTTTCCTGATAGTGAAAAAAGACGAGACGAAAAAAGATGAACTGCTCTAATTTTCCTTTTTTCCTCCAGTCAGTGAGAAGAGGAAAGGAGAAGGAAAAACGACCGAATTGAGGTAGACGCCTGGAACTGAGAGTTTGTTTCTGGGCGCCTGCTAGACTGGAGCATCGATTGGCCTACTCTTTTCCTCTCGTAGTTGTACATCCCAATGTGTACATACGCTTCGAAAATACTCGAAAAAACGTGACATTTTCATCGATTTCATCGTCCATGAATTTACGTTGGCTCATGTGTGTTTATTTGCGGTGTATGTGATCGAATCTCCGATAAAGGAGAAATGTGTACTCCACTCTTGTCGAAAATGAGAGACGACTATGTCTCGTTGAACTTAATGAGACGATCGATTTAGAGAATAAAATAAAACTACTTTTGAAATTAGGTGACTTCATTTTTCAACTGACTCACTGAATTTCAATTTTTGACTAAGCCATCCGTGTAGAAATTTTGGTAGGGAAAAACTTCTGCCCCTGACTTGCCCTCCCTAACTAATGTAGGGAAATGATCCGCTCATCCTAACAGGCCCTGTTATGCCATGTAACACCTGGCTGGCCATTTTCGGATCCAGCGGTCATGATCAGGCCCCTATGACGATATGATCCGACCCTAGCAGATCCTGATCAGGCCCCTAAGATTTTTAGAATCATGCCCTTAAAGGCCCTGATCACGGCCATGAAGTTCCCGATCATACACCGAAGCGCTTTTTGAACAATTCGTTTTTACGAGGTACTCCTTTTTCAATGTATGCATTCTTATTATTTATTTCGAGGCAACCCTTTCTTAGGGTACACTTTTCTTTTGGCAATCCTCGAAGAGAATATTAGATTCCGAGTGAACGGAAATTCTCTACGAGAATTAAATAAATAAGTACAATTACATAAGACGGCAGGAACTCCTTGTATGGATTCTTCCAACACCGACTTCTGCTAACATCCGTGCTCGCACCCGTCTATATAAGCATACTGAACACATTATCCGTATGGGAGTTCAACGGTTGCTGTCCTGCGACATCTCGCGCCAAGTCTCGGAACTAACGCGATGCGGTTCGTCGTGATAATAATAATAATAATCCTCTGCCTACGTAACGAACTTGTGACAGGCGCACAATTTCGCGGGATAAAAGTGATAATGCAAATAATAATTAAATAATAATAATAATAATAATAATAATAATAATAAACGAGGCAATGATTGTTAATTTATTATTATTGTTATTACTATTATTGGTATTTATTATTATTATTATTATTATTATTATTATTATTATTATTATTATTATTATTATTATTATTCTACTGAAAGCCAATATGCGAATAATTTTATTTTAATAAATACTCAGGGCAATCCAATAGTTTTCACATCAGAGCCCTGCCAGAGTAATAAAACAAAAATATGTTTTGCTTAAAAGTGTAAAAATAACATCGTCGGAAACTGTTCATATCCTGATCATGCAGGGCACTGGTAATAAGTGATTATTTCAATGTAATAACTAGGGACCAGGTCGTTAAGTTCCATGTCAGGGCCCTGCCAGGAAAATCGGATCAGGCAGGGCGGATCAGGGGCAAGAATCAACTAATGGTTGCCCTATCACATTTCTACACGATGTTTAGGTAAAGAACAATTGATTCTGCATGAGAAATTGAGAATGTTGAGTCCCTATGAATTTTTAAATGTTAATTGTTCAATAAATAGCTTCTTAATCGTCGTGAAATTTTTACACGACCTCCTGAATACTTCGTGTAAAAACATACCAAATTTTCCGAATTCTATCATCATTACTTCAACCTCCTTAAGGGTTAAAATGAAAAATGATGAGAAAATTCTGAAAATTTGGTATGTTTTTGTATGAAGTACTTAAGAGGTCGTGTAAAAATTTCACGACGATTAGGAAGCTCTTAATTAAAATATTAACATTTTGTTAAGAACAATTTTTTAAACAAATAAAAGAAATATTTATGAATAAATTTCATTTTGTTTCCGTTGCTTTCAATACATTGTAGGTATTAAAAAATTGAGAGGTCAAAAAAAAAAACTTATCGCAAAGTTAAATCAGTTTTCATAAGACTACATTTAATTTGATTTGTCAATGTTAATTGTTCTATAACGAGCTTCTTAATCGTCGTGAAATTTTTACACGACCTCTTAAATACTTCATCCAAAAACGTACCAAATTTTCAGAATTTTCTCATCATTTGAGATTTGGGACTCAACATCCTTAAACAAATGTACAATATTCTATTCAATTTCCATTTATATTTAATTTTTTCAAACTTGCCTTCCTTAACGAGATTCTGCTGTTTGGCTGATCGTAAAATCGATAAATGCTCATATAGAAATTTTTTAAAACCCCTTGGTGAATAATTCTTCGGAATTCTATTTAAGAAATCAAATTTGACAGATTTGATTCTTAGAAAAACCTCGGCACAATCCTTAAAGTATCGTCTCACATTGTTTTCCAATTATATTTTGAATTAGCCTATTAACGTTTAAATGCATGGGAAACCATACCAGAAAAAAAATTACTGCTGTAGATATTGACTAAAATGAGACAAGTTTAGAGGCATCTCGATATTTCCTTTCAAATTAAACTTAAAAAAAAAAAGACTAAGATTGTAAGGCCCGAATTTTAAAATCTTAAGATCTATCTTAGGATCGATCTTAAGATCAAACTGAAGATCTAACTTTCCATTGAACTCAAGTTGGAGCTTAAGATCAAACTTAAGTTCAAATTAAGATAAATCATAAGTTTGAACTTGAGTAACATTAGAAGTTCATACTTAAGTTTAAACTTTAGTGCGAACTTCAGATCGATCTTACGTTTAAAGTTAAGGTTGGGTTGAAGTTTGAATTTAAGATCCATCTTGAGCTTAAACTTAAGTTCGATCGAATTTCATTATTTTGACAACTAATGTCAAAAAACACGGTCAAGAGAGGCGATGAAAGAAGTTTCATCGAACTTAAGATCAAGCTCAAGATGGAACTTAAGATCAAACTTCAAACCAAACTTAAGTTTGAACTTAAGATCGACCTGAAGTTTGCACCAATGTTTGTACTTAAGTATGAACTTATGATGATACTTAAGTTCAAATTGAAAATTTATCTTAAACTGGAACTTAAGTTCGTTCTTAAGTTCCAACTTGAGTTCAATGGACAGTTTGATCTTAAGGTAGATCTTAAGAACTTAAAATTCGGGCCTAAGATCGTTGGGACACGTTTACACTTGCGCAGTTCAAAACTGTACCGAATAACATTTTTCCCGGTAAAAAAAAACTGTCCTAGATGATATTTATACAAAAAAAAATCCCTGCAGAAGAGAAAAAATGTTTCCAGAAGACAGTGCATCTCTTCGAAATATTTGTCATGCCTTGTCGGGCCTATTTTTAACAGTTAATAAATTAAATACATATTTTTTACCAGTTAATAAATTATTTTAACGCAAATAAAGTGTTTCTCGACGACCAACAAATCTTCTAACGGTTAAGGAATATTTAAGTAGAAGTGCAAATTAAATATATTTCTTTACTACGAATAAACTGTTTTTTCAGTGGTTACTTGTTTTGTGGTTATTTTTTGGTAGGTTTGTTATTTGATAGGATTATCGAAACGTTTCTGTTTCGCAGAAAAGTTCTACAGTAGATTTGTTAATTGGTAGAGATATCATGGTAGTGTTTTATTGTGGTGAAGATGTTCATTTCTGACAGAGAAATAAATGGTAGAGCTATAAATGTGCCCTTGTTTACTTCGAGAGATCTTTTTCTATTTACTAGAGATATTATTCGGGGGCTTGTGTCGTGGAGGTTTATCGAAAGAGTTATACTTTGGTAGTGTCGTTGTGGTAAAGATGTAAACGAGCCGTGAATCATGATAAAAATAATCTTTTCACGATCAACATACATATTTAAGGCCCCTTTTTTTTATCGCGTTTGGATTTGCCTCGGATTTGTCCTGTATCTCTATTAGTGTTCCGACCCCAATATTTCCTCTCTGTCTTGCCTTCGCAAATCCGCAGACATTTTATTTCCACCGGAAAGAAAGATGGGGTACAAGACACCTAGAATGTTCTGATGATAAAACTTGGAATTTATATCGACGCGTTCGCACTTGCGAGCATTTCTCATACTTGGCTTCGTCCTTTTCAAGAACGCCATCTTTATCTCTACCTCCCTTTTCTTCCTATTCATTCGTTCCCCTACATTTCCCCGTTTTTTTACAGCCGCAGTGTAGGATATGGCACATGACTGTAAAAAAAAAAAAAGAACGAAAGGAAGAAACGTCGTGTATCTCTCACAGGCGGAATTTTCTTTTTTCATGGAGAGGCCAACGTCAGAATTCCACTCACGTGCATTTTTCTGTGTGTAGAACTCTCGAAACATCTGCAAGATACATTCCCTTCAAACATGCAATTTCGCGCACGGTACCGTGAAATATTTTTACGCCTGAGGTTTCACGAAAACGAAAGATATTTGTGCAAGTATCGTTCTGTGATGCGAACAAAAAATTTATCGAAATATCGCGATTTTCATAATGTGAGCAGAGTTGGACAGTACTTGAAGTGTCCGGTTCTTGCGACGCACTTCAAGTACTTAAAAAGTACTTCCAGGTTAAAATGTAAGTGTTTAATTTTCAAGTACATAAAAAGTACTTAAAAAGTACTTAAAAAGTACTTCAAGTATTGTGGTTAAATTTTCAAGTACTTAAAAAGAACTTCAAGTATTGTGGTTAAATTTGTAAGTACTTAAAAAGTACTTCAAGTATTGTGGTTAAATTTTCAAGTACTTAAAAAGTACTTCAAGTATTGTGGTTAAATTTTCAAGTACTTAAAAAGTACTTCAATTATTGTGGTTAAATTTTCAAGTACTTAAAAAGTACTTCAAGTATTGTGGTTAAATTTTCAAGTACTTAAAAAGTACTTCAATTATTGTAGTTAAATTTTCAAGTACTTGGCCTGTACTTCAAGTATTGTACTTACAATTTCAAATACTTTTCTGGACTTCAAGTACTTTTTCAAGTACAAGTATCAAGTACTTTTGAATGTGTCTTGCGGATGGTTGCACATAGGTACAATAGGCGGTTCGTTATTTACCAAGTTGGTTTTTTTTATAGCGCCTCCCAAACTTTTAGTTTATGATCTAACAAAAAATATCAGATCAAAAAGAGCCCTTAATATTCACATTAAACTTTGCCCCAAGGACGATACATTTCCCGTTAAAATAACATGGGATTTTTCGACGTTTTACATTCAATTTTTTTTCTCCGAAACGAGTAATATAGTAATGAGAGATACATATTTTTATAGGAAATTGAACGCTCTAAAAAAAAGGTCTCTTATGATTTTTCGATTAACTCACTCCTTCAAAAGTTAGTCAAGGTTAAAATTGAACTTATAGGAAATTTTTCAGATTTTCAGATTGAGAAATAATTTCAAAGAATGAAAAATAATGTGACTAAATAGTACATTTTAGTACATTCCGTAGGAATTTTGAATAGATCGGTGAGGGATAAGAATTTGAACGTTTTCGAAATTATAGGGGTCGTTCAGAATGATATTAATGAGTAAAAACGTTATTATTTGCAAAATTTTTCTACAAATAAACACTCTTATCAGTTTACGATAATATTATTGATTCAAAAGTTATTCACGGTCAAATTTGTTACTTGTTATTACTTGCGTACTAGTTAACCACATTATTTTCCATTTTTCGAAATTATTTCTCAATCATTTTTATTATAGTACAATCGGAATCGGATTTTTTTTCAAAATGAAAAATTAGTTTTCATTTAAATAATAATAATTTTGCCGTCAAAGCAGGAAATTCTGAAAAATGTCTTATGAGTTCAACTTTAACCTTGAATAACTTTTGAAGGAGTGAGTTTATCGAAAAATCATAAGAGACCTTTTTTGTAGAGCGTTAAATTTCCAACAAAAATATGTATCTCTCATTGCTATATGTTTACTCGTTTTGGAGAAAAAATATTAAATGTAAAGCGTGGAAAAATCCCATGTTATTTAAACGGGAAATAAATCGTCGTTGGGGCAAGGTTTAATTTGAATATTGAGGGCTTTTTTCGGTCCGATATTTTTTGTTAGGTCATGAACTAAAAATTTGAGGGGTGCTATAAAAAAACCAACATGGTAAAAAACGGACAGCCTAATATACAAAGCCTTCTTGTATGTATTGTATTGTATTGTATTCCATGTATTGTATTTTTTATTTCTTCTTTTTCAAACGTGTGGCAAAATAAATCATAATTACAATTGTCAATGCTATTTTTGAATTATTTTTAATTCTTTGTTTGAATACTTCTGTTCCAATCTGCCTAAAACCTAATCTCAGTGTATTGCACAAGGTGAAAATATGTTTTCATACAAAAAGTACTCGAATAAAAATCAAATGAGAATAAGAAATGAAATATATGTACTAGAACTTATGAGATATACCTGAAAACTTGAAAAGTACTTGATACTTAAGGTACTTGATTTTTCAAGTACTTGTATTTCAAGTACTTTAAATCTTAAGTACCCCAAGTGATAAGTACGTAGTACTTCAAGTACTGCCGGTACTTGATACTGCAAGTACTTACGGTACTTTGTACTTTGTACTTGAAGTACTTTTTGGTACTTTGCCCAGCTTGGGCTTATATATTTTTATATTATTACTTTAATTATATTATTATTATTATTATCATTATTATTATTATTATATTATTGATAATATTAATACTCACTCAAATTTTGGAAATTCTTCTTTTCCGGAACGACTTATTACGCGAGGTTTCATCAGAGTTGATCTTCGAACTCATTACATTTATTAATAAATAACATTTTTTAAAAATTAAATCACAAGTAACACTTTTTAAATTCCTGTCGATTAGTGATATTTTTTTTTTGTTTTACACGAATTTCGTGGTTTTTTCCACTTTTTGGAAAAACAATGACGAATTTTCGTGGAAATTACGAGATTATTCGATCCGAACATCGACGTCACTCGGTATAGTATTTTTCAACGAATTGCCTCGTACGATTTCCAATATCGTTGAGTCGCGAATTCTCATCGCTATTGATAAGTCCTGTAACTTTTTGAAACTCAATTACGTGGATTTTCACCATCGTGCATTTAATATTCCCGTCAATTTTGATACAAAGCGAAACGCAACGACGTCGCAAAAACGCGAATCACGTTTTTTCTTCTTTGTCTCGTTCACAAATCGATTCGACTTTATTCTCTCACGTGACAAAAATGACGCGGATATTGGCGTGGCTTCTGGCATTCCGAAAGTTTTATCATCACTCTCGAGAACGATTTATCGTTATCCGCGACTGTCCTTCACGATAAATCGCAACGACGATATCGTTGTCGTGAAAATCGGGTGATCGCACTTTCACCATCTCGTATAATTTATCCGATTCTCTTCGATTCCCTTCCTCCTCTTAACAGACGTGTCTCCTTTTTTAGATTTTCTCTGAAACAAAAAGGATATGTCATTCCATTAAGGTGATCCAACTTTAAGGTGCAATTTTTTTTACATCGGTACACTTGAAGTTAATAATTTGACATTTCTGAAGTTTGAGGTGATGTCATCGACTTAATTCGAATGGAAAAAAGTTTTCAATGATCGCACATTTAACCCAAGTTTCCATGAGAATTTTCGGACGTGTTTTTTAAGGTCTGGAGTCCAAGCTTTTGGCTTCAAAAAATTTATGCACACTCGTGGAACAATTGTGAATTCGAACCCGTTGGAAAAAAGAAGGGTCCACCCAGAAAAAAGATCTAGTCGTAGGTACTATAATCGTTTATTTGATTATTTTTTAGTTACTTTAACGAAAATTTTCTTTCCATCCAATTTTGGGCGATATTTACTTCCACTATATTTATTTATTTAAATTGCCTGTCATCGAGAAACAGGCGTTGAAGAAAAATTCTATTCGTTGTTACTAAATACCTATTCACCCGTAATCTCATCGGATCATATCTGCAGATTTGTCAGTACCCAAAAAATCCGCCAGGTGGCTACCTTTCGCACATGCGAACCTGCCTCTCGACGCCTATATCCTTTCCAAGCTCGTTTATGTTTGATATCCTTATTTTTCAGTACGGATATTTAATACATTGAACATTGCTACAAAACGCAACATGGTCGAATCCCCGAAAAGGATTCCCATAAAAAGGGCCTTTTTTCTTTTCCCTTCTGTTAAAGAAAAGACGAAGCTTTACGAAATTGTAGACTTCATATGTGTAGCTATACATTCAAAGATTGAAATGTTTAAAAATATATATTGTGTAAATATTTAAAAAAAAATTATTTTATTTAAATACATATTTGTTCAGTTTGAAATAATATTTATTAATATTAAATAAAAATTTATTAGATCGCAATATATTTTCCTAGTAGGTCATTAAAAAAAAAAAATTCGTTGACATGAATAGAGTTGTATTAGGCCGGCCTACAACTTAAAAAATTTATTTGGCTTGACTAGGATTTAGTTAAATGTACTAGATCTTTTTTCTGGGTGTCATCGGCCAAGAGAAAGAGAAACAAAATTAAAGAGGTGTCGCCTTAAGAGGAGGCTAAATACCGACACTAACACCTCGAAATTGCCATCCAAACTTGCTCTTATACAAATGGATGGAATTGAATAAAATTTTAACAACATCATCAGAACAATGGCAGGAATGGAGCCTCACTAAATTTTTTTCTAAAAACGAAAAAAAATTTACAGATTCATTTACCACCAAGAAACTGTAATTAAAAAACTTAAATTATTGAACATTTACTGCATTTCGGGTAAAACCAAGAGTGAGGCTCCATCAAGAACGCCACGATACAAATATCGAGACGTTTTCGACATTATTTTATCAAAATGACACGCCGTAAGTTTGGATGGCGCATCGAGAGATAAATATCGATAACTTGTAGTTTTATTGAAAAACGAAATGGCGAAATGTAGTTCATGGACGTGCGAGTGAGGGCAGCACCATGGATTCTGACGCGTAACCTATAATATTTAGGGGGCTCGAATGAGTTCGCTGGCATTAGCTGTAACGCATTTTAGCGTCTCAATTGACAATTAATTATTAATTAATTTATCCACCTCTTAATTGTCAAAATGTAATTAATTTTCATCCACGGTTGTCGGAGAAAGACGGGACGACGATGATACGTCGATAATGTAGGGATTGAATAAAAATGGTATTTAGCCTCCTCTTAAGGTTGTTTAGAAGCTATGAAACCTTTGAATGTTAATTGGTCAATAAATAGCTTCTCAATCGTAGTGAAATTTTTATACGACCTCCTCAATACTTCATGTAAGAACATACCAAATTTTCAGAATTTTATCTTCATTACTTCAACCTCCTTAAGGGTTGAAATAAAAAATAATGAGAAAATTCTGAAAATTTGGTCTGTTTTTGCATGAGGTATTTAAGAGGTCGTGTAAAAATTTCGAGACGATTAGGAAGCTCGTTATTAAAAAATTAACGTTTTGTTAAAAACAATTTTTTAAACAAATAAAAAAAATATTTATCAATAAGCTTCGTTTTCTTTCCGTTGCTTTCAGTATATTGTGGATATTTAAAAATTGAGAGGTCAAAAAAAAATTTATCGCAAAGTTACATCAGTTTCCATAAGACTACATTTAATTTGTTTTAATTTGTTAATCTCAATTATTCGATAACGAGCTTCCAAATCGTCGTGAAATTTTAACACGACCTCTTAAATACTTCATTGAAACACATACCAAATTTTCAGAATTTTCTCATTAAACGTGATTTGCTTCTAAACAACCTTAACGTGAGAACTTTGCTTGTAACCGCGCTTCGGGATTCGTATAACTTAGCATAACTAAAGTCAAAGCAATGATCGTTTATCGTCATTTATAAATAAAATTAGTTTACATATAATATATGGTTTTTAAAAAATAAAATTTGCTTTTTTATGGTTTATTATAAAATTCAGGTCATCTCAATTTCATGGAATTCATAGACTATTCTATTCTATACTGAGAAAACAATGCGTACCAGGATTTGCTAACTGTTAACCAATGTAAAGTTGAATATGGTGGAATCAATTGATTTTTAACAGTCATAAATTAAATGAACATTTTTTGACAGTTAATAAATTATTTTGACACAAATTAGTATTTCTTCATGTGCAAACTAAATATACTTCTTTACTACAAATAAACTGTTTTCTCAGTGTATATTATTTCACTAATTAATTAATCAATTAATTATTGAGTGAGTTTCTACTCTAATGTGAAACAATATTTTTTATGAAAATGTAAAAATATTAATTTCCATATAACTTTAATAAATTATCATTCATTCGAGACAATAATATTCAACCGTGCATGGGAAGGCAAATATTAAGAGCAGTAAATAATTTCGTTAAGGGGTTATACGCAGTCAGAAGGTCGAAAAAAGCGATTTTTCAAGAACTTTTTCGGGAAAGATATTTTAATTTATTAACATGAAAATTTATATACATACTTTTGTAATTTTTAAATTTATTTTGAAATTGTTCTTTTAAAAAAGGCGTCTTGCGGTAAGCATGATATCCCTAGATTGGATCATCCAAAATTGAAAAATAAAAAAGATTTCGTTAATATAAGGTATAATCTAGTATTGAATCGAAGGAATAAGTACAATATTCATTTTCAACAAAATGGCGACTGCTAAAAAAAAAAAATTTCGGTTTTTGATGACAATTTTTGCCTTTAATTTTTTTTTAAAAGGAAAAATATTTATCGTTAAAAATAAATTTGTATTGGTTACTAAAAAATATATTTATAAAGCGTGGGTAAAAATTTGAGACTGATCGGTTATGTCGTTTCTGAGAAATCTTGCTCACCGACTTTAAAAACACAGTTTTGAGAAAAGCTCGTTCAAAGTTTCAAAAGCCTTTTGCACATAGTAATTATGGTTTTGCAAATATGCCTGTAATTTCAAAAATATTTGTCGGATTGACATAAAATTTTCTGTGTATATATTTAAATATATGTTTAACAATAAATAAATTACCAAAATGAAATATTAAAAAATGGATTTTTCGAAAATCCTGACTACGCATAACCCCTTAAAACAAATTTAATTAACTTCTATATCATCGTAATGCACCTTTTTCTCTTTCAGGGAGAAGATTTATACCATGAAACAGGAATAAAAAAGCTCTATTATTTTCCTTCCGAAAATCGCTTTAGTCATGATAAAAAATATCACAATTTTTGTTTCATTTTTTTTTGTTTCGTTTTTTTTGTTTCATTTTTTTTGTTTTGTTTTTTTTTTTTTTTAACTCGAATCTGCAATAAATTGCGGAAATGAAATATCGAGCAAATAGTAAAACGTGACAAAGTCAGTGGAAATTCCAATTATGATGGACTTTGATTGGTCGAGAAAAAAAAATGGTTCAAAGGATTTTCGGTGAGTGGAAATTGGAAAATGTGCGGTTGGAACGCGAGAAGCGTCCTTTTTTTCAATTTTAACGAAGCAGAGGTCTGCTTTGTATTCGGTGTTCGGTTTCAAAAGAAACGTCGTGTTTCATTTTTCATTAGGTTCATCTTTTTTTTTCCGTGTTCAACAATTATCGTCGGGATCCCGTGTAGAAATTTTGGTAGGGAAAAACTTCTGCCCCTGACTTGCCCTCCCTAACTAATGTAGGGAAATGATCCGCTCATCCTAACAGGCCCTGTTTAGCCATGTAACACCTGGCTGGCCATTTTCGGATCCGGCGGTCATGATCAGGCCCCTATGACGATATGATCCGGCCCTAGCAGATCCTGATCAGGCCCCTAAGATTTTTAGAATCATGCCCTTAAAGGCCCTGATCACGGTCACGATCATACACCGAAGCGCTTTTTAAACAATTCGTTTTTACGAGGTACTCCTTTTTCAATGTATGCATCTTATTATTTATTTCGAGGCAACCCTTTCTTAGGGTACACTTTTCTTTTGGCAATCCTCGAAGAGAATATTAGATTCCGAGTGAACGGAAATTCTCTACGAGAATTAAATAAATAAGTACAATTACATAAGACGGCAGGAACTCCTTGTATGGATTCTTCCGACACCGACTTCTGCTAACATCCGTGCTCACACCCGTCTATATAAGCATACTGAACACATTATCCGTATGCGAGTTCAACGGTTGCTGTCCTGCGCCATCTCGCGTCAAGTCTCGGAACTAACGCGATGCGGTTCGTCGTGATAATAATAATAATCCTCTGCCTACGTAACGAACTTGTGACAGGCGCACAATTGCTTGTTATTCTCGCGGGATAAAAGTAAATAATAATTAAATAATAATAATAATAATAATAATAATAATAATAATAAACGAGGCAATGATTGTTAATTTATTATTATTGTTATTACTATTATTGTTATTTATTATTATTATTATTATTATTAGTATTATTATTATTATTATTATTATTATTATTATTATTATTATTATTATACTACTGAAAGCCGATATACAAATAATTTTATTTTAATAAATACACAGGGCAATCCAATTAGTTTTCACATCAGAGCCCTGCCAGGGTAATAAAATAAAAATATGTTTTGCTTAAAAGTGTAAAAATAACGTCGTCGGAAACTGTTCATATTCTGATCATGCAGGGCACTGGTAATAAGTGATTATTTCAATGTAATAACTAGGGACCAGGTCGTTAAGTTCCATGTCAGGGCCCTGCCAGGAAAATCGGATCAGGCAGGGCGGATCAGGGGCAAGAATCAACTAATGGTTGCCCTATCACATTTCTACACGGGATATCGCTATCACGATATCGTGGTTGTCACGCTTGTGCGCCGTTTATCGAGAATATCACGCCCTCTTCACGGGTCGTTTCCCTCTGGAAACGCGTTTGGCGTCTCTCCATGGGGTGGTTAAAGAGAGACAGAAAAAGAGTCTTTCAGCTCTATCGCTGTCAGATCGTTGTATGGACCACCCTTAGCGATAGAAGCGGCATTCTTCGCCAAGCATATATTATCCACACGGCGATTCCGCGCCAAATATATCACATCCGGTTAACCAAATGTCACCGATGAACCGATATATTCTCGAATATACATGGGGCATTCCATCCCAAATTGGATAGTTTGAAAAACTTTTTTTTTCCCTTAATTTTTTCATATTCTTGAGTACCCATCAAAAGACCCTTCCTGTTAAATTTTCAGATTTTTTTGATTACCCGTTCAAAAGATATTAAATTACCAAAAAAACCGCACTTTTTTGGTATTTTGGTTATAACTTCTTTAATAATGGTCCAAATTAATAGTTTTTTTTCAAAATTTTTGTTTTTTAATGGCCTTTTCAGAAAAAAATACAACAAGAATATTCGACGTGTTTTTGAATGAGTTTTTTGAGATTCGAACGTTAAATCTCGTTTTTAAAAGTGAATGTCATTTTTGTTTTTTTTTTAATTTTTGAAAATTTTTGAAAATTCAATTTTTTTTCATAAGTTACTATGAATACCAATTTTTGTTACTGTATTGTATTTTTTAAAATCATTTTGAATTAATTTTGACACTTTTTCATTGTCAACAGATTTTTAAAATTAATAATTAATCTATGAGCAAATAACGACAGTTCAAGAATTTTATGAATGGGCATTGAACATAAATAGTCTACCGAATATTGCTGTCAAATTTTCACATGAGAAACATTATTCAGATACAAACGAAAGATTTTATTTGTGAT
This sequence comes from Alloplasta piceator, assembly GCA_946863875.1. Taxonomy (NCBI): domain Eukaryota; kingdom Metazoa; phylum Arthropoda; class Insecta; order Hymenoptera; family Ichneumonidae; genus Alloplasta; species Alloplasta piceator. The sequence continues at coordinate 44,247,071 of OX333074.1, forward strand.
AAAATACTGCGAAGTCAATCACAGAGGGACACAAAAATTTCATTCAATTATTCCAATGAGCAAGGGAAACGTATTGGCAAAGGAATATTCTAATTAAGGAAATAATCGTATATGTAAAGTTTTCAAAAAAATACGCGAATAAATAAAAACTGTTGTTATTATTGTTCATAAACAGACTTAACGATTAATTATTAATTTTAAGAACCTGTTACCAATAACAAAAGTGTCAAAATAAATTCTAAACATCGAAAAAAATACTATGCAGTAACAAGAATTAGTATCCATAATAATTTATAAAATTTTTTTTTTTTAATTCAAAAATCGAAAAAAATAGTAGTTATTGAGATCCCACGATCGGACTAGTACTTAAAATTTGTTGAATAGATAGATGTTTGAAACAAAAAATTAAAAAAAGAAATCAAAAATGACATTCACTTCAAAAACGCGATGTAACGTTTAAAACTCAAAAAACTCATTCAAAAACACGCCGAATATTTTTGTTGTATTTTTTTCTGAAAAGGCCATAAAAAAACAAAACATTTGAAAAAAACTTTCAATTTGGACCATAGTTAAAAAAGTTATGACCAAAATACCAAAAAAAGAGCGGTTTTTTTGTTAATTTAATATCTTTTGAACGGGTAATAAAAAAATCTCAAAATTTAACAGGAAGGGTGTTTTGATGGGTACTCAAAAATATAAAAAAAATTGAGGAATTTTTTAATGTTTTAAACTTTCTGATTTGGGATGGAATGCCCCATATGTTGCGTATGAAGATTTATGCAATGGAGTTTTCTTTTATTATAAACTACACAGACATTCGCTTGTCATTCTATCCGTCATTCTTTTCGCTCCCCTTGTTTTCAAGATTTATGACATTTTAAACTCGTGGGAGGAAGGAATGTATTCATGCATTAAATATACAGTTAAAAACTGGTGAAGTGGAAGCGTCGGCAATTGACGATGGAAGCGAACTTTTTCTGAAAAGTTCTTATTCGTTGCACGAGAAAAAAATTTGTTGCTTGGAAAACTTTACTGTTTGAACGAATTTTATTTTTTTGTTTTAATGTTGAATTTTCGAAATTTTTTTCTCATCTTACCTTATGGCTTTCTCATTTTTCCATCGTTTGCGAAATGTCGTTAAAGTGCAAGCATGAATATTGATTTAGTATTTCTCGTGTAAAAAGCTTAGTGAAAGATTGGAAAATGTGAGGATGCTGCGGGGAAATTTTGCATTTGCACGATTTTTCATTCGCTTATGGAAAATTAAAAAGATCTACAAGATCCTCTTATCGATCCGCCCCAAATTGAATATCAATCAAATTTATTTATTTATGTTTTATTATATTATTTATATTTTATTTATTTACATTATTTATATTTTCGAGCTCATTAGCGCATTGTTTAAAAAATTTTACAACTTTGTCTGAAATACAATTGAAATATCTCCAGTTTTTCGAACTAAAATTGTTATCAACGATACGATTAGCAGAGTTGAGCATTAAAAATTCCTCATGTAATCAATCACATTTCAATTACAATTATGTGTAATTCAATGGAATTGCAATCGATTCAGACTGCGATTACTCGCATTCAAAGAGGTTGTCGATTAATTCATGGAATTGTAAGTTTCGAAAAATTACATATATTCTGAGTAATTTGTTATCTTCCATCCCAATTATGTTTGACTCTGCCCACAGACGATCTACTTGAAAGCTGTTTTCTCGAAATATAATTCCTCAAAATTTTTCACAATATTGACAGGAAGATCTCGAATATTCTTGTTTTTGCAAAAGATCCTTTTTCAAGAAAAAAAATGTCTAATTTTTTTTCTAAGCGAAGAAATTCTATCTATTTTTAATATATTTCGACGGCAGTATGGAAGAACGTGCTATCTCAAATTGTGCTAGAAGAACGTGCTATCTCAAATTGTGATAGAAAAACGTGCTATCTCAATTTGTGATACAAGAACGTGCTATCTCCATCAGGGGACATATTTTTATTGATATGGTACTGGAATTTGGGGTACTTTAGTATACAGAGCACTTTTTCTGTTAACTTATTTAATTTATTGAATGATTTGTGCTGGAAGAACGTGCTATCTCAAACTGTGAAAGGAGAACGTGCTATCTCAAATTGTGATAGAAAAACGTGCTATCTCAAATTGCGATAGAAAAACGTGCTATCTCAATTTGTGATAGAAGAACGTGCTATCTCGATCAGTGGACATATTTTTATTGAAACGATACTGAAATTTGGGGTACTTTAGTATACAGAGCACTTTTTCTGTTAACTTATTTAATTTATAAAATGATTTAGCTCGATAATACAAAAAAATAAAATAAGTTTGAATAATCAACATATTTTTTAATTATCAATATATGTTATTTATCTTGAATTTTTAGAACCTACAGCTGCGGTATTTTGTAAGAAAATATGTAAAGACATCTTCAATGTGCAGACAAGTACGGACTTTTTCCTGCACATTGAGATGTCTTTACATATTTTTTTGATCTAAAAATTTGTTTGTTCTAAAAATTCAATATAAATAATATATGTTGATAATTTAAAAAAAAGTTGTTTATTCAAATTTTTCTTATTTTTTTTCTCTTACGAAGCAAAATCACTTTGAAAAATTAAATAACCCAATAGATAAAGTGCCCTGTATACCGAAGTACCCAAATTCCGGTGCCGGATCAATGAAAATATGTCCACTGATCGAGATAGCATGTTCTTTTATCACAAATTGAGATAGCACGTTCTTCTATCACAATTTGAGATGATACGTTATTTTCTCATAGTTTGAGATAGCACTTCTTCCAGCACAATTCGAGATAGCACGTTCTTCTATCACAATTTGAGATAGCACGTTCTTCTATCACAATTTGAGGTAGCACCTTCTTCTCTCATCATTTGAGATAGCACGTTCTTGTAGCACAATTTGAGATAGCACGTTCTTCCATACTGCCGTCGATTTGTTCCTAATCAAGCTTTTTTTAAATTTAAATATCCATGTTTCTAGAATGAAATTACTGAATTTATTGAATTTCACAAAATTTCCTCTTGACTATGAAAATATATTTTCGTAGTCCGGAATTAAATTGAGTCCAATGGTCAGTTTATCTTGGAAGCATCTTGGAAGAATATGATCGTCGTTGAGAAAAACGATCCGGACTGTACGAGCCAGGTATCTCGTTTCACCATAAGCTCCGAAAAATGTGCGCGTCGACGATAGCTCTATAACCATAATATATGTATTATAGCCAGCGCGAGCGGTTTCAGGTTATACTAGGTTGAGACATTTTTCGTGACAGACGAGGACACGTTTTACCTCAACGTCCGTCAGTCTAAAGTCTTTTGAAAACTCGTCGACAGCGTCTACGTGCTATATCATTGCCCTCACCATTCGTTTCTTCTTTTGGCTACTCATCAAAAAAAAAAAAACTCGTAAATAAAAAGATCTAAATAAAACCCATAAATTCATTCTCAAGAAGTTTCTATCTGAGTATAAAATTTTACAGATGAAGAAAAGCAATTATGGTTACATAAAATAATATTTTACAACATATTTATTAATATTTTGACAATAAACAAAAAAAAATTACGATGAAAAAAATGAAAATTATATAAGTTATGAGCTGGTAAAGTTGGGGCTAAAATCGGCTAAAATAGGGGCTTTCTTGTTATCTGATACAAAATTTAAAAAAAAGATTCTTAATTAGTGACAATGTCATTATAGCATCGCCATCAGAGAAAACGGAAAAAAAAAAAATTTCGCAAAATGGTGGCTGTCTGAACAAAAAAGGCATTTGTCGACTCTCTTATTCATGGTTAAAATTTTTTTTCAATAGTAAAAAAAATAATTTTGACACAAAAGTGGGAGGAGCGATAGAGAGTTATACATTGAAGATTGGTAAAAAAATTGAAGTAAATCGGTTGTGCAGAACTTGAGATATGTCAGCCGTGTTAACAAAAGTAGTTTTGCGAAAAACACAAAAAGTTGCCGTGTCACTAAAATAGCTATAATTCCGTAAATTATTGGAATTGAAAAATTTCATTTCGAGGATATATTCTCAAAAGTCTAAACTTGATGGATACGCAAAAAAAATAATTCTTTCATAATTCTATACCAAAATAGCCTCGTAAGGCTATTAACTAATAGGGCGTCTTTTTTATAACTTTGCTTTTATCAAATTTTCTTGTTCTACTTTTAAAAAAATACATGAATTATCATTGCGCTTTTCTCCTTCATTCCAATTTTCGTTTGACCGTTAATTGCCTTTTTAATTTCTATCCTGTGCCTTTCCCAAAATAAGTGCTTCTTTAAAATATTTTGTTTTCAAAATTTCTCCCATCGTCCTGAAACTTTTGAAAAAAGTGGATAGAAGAAGAGCGATGGAAGAAAACGGGATATTTATGGAAAAAAATTTTGTTGCACTCCGTGCGCAAAGTGCCACTTTGCGCACGCTGCGCGTGCTCAAACTGGCATTTTGCGCACTCGTACAATAAAATTTCGTACGATACTATTCTTTGCTTTATTCCATTTTCTTTTGATGAAGACTTTTTTTTTATTTTGTCGTCTCTCTCTCATGCTGCTTTAAACCGTCACCCATTCTTCTCAAACTCACGAGCAGAGGATGTATATTCAAATTCAACTAACATTTCTCGGATTTATTTATTCAACAGAGAGCTTTATATTCTCTCGGCGATAGGTTCTCTCGAGGGTAATCTCGTCGTTCTTATCCGCCACTGCTTTTCCTCCCTCGCTTCCGTTTCATCTCAACTTGCATGCGAAAATGACGCTGAGAAGATTTGAATATTCACCATTTTCGTTTTGTGTATCTCACGACTGCTCACCCATTCTGTGGCACTCCACAAATTCATCGTCACGACTGCAACTCCGCATGAAAATGCATACATTTTTCAATTTTATTCTAGCATATATCGGAAAGTGGAAATATTGGCCGAGATTTATTCTGCCCCGTTCAGAATTAAGGATGTAGTCTGAAGGTTTTGCACACTTTATAAGACTATTTCAGGATTTTTTTTTTACTAGAAAATAAAAGTTAAATCATTTCAATTTTTTTATATATTGTCATTTATGTCTTTGACGTCACAAAATTTTTTTTTAAAGTTCGTTTTTGAATATTTGAATGGTGCCTTATTTGGCCAAAGTGGACACCAAAAAAAAGAAGCATGTGACCGGCCCGGGCGATAGCGTCGGTCCAGGTAATCTGAAATAAAAAACTAAAAAAGATTATTATTCTGTAAGCTTGTCGTTATCGCGGGTAGCAGATTTAGATATTTAAGGGCGGGGTAAAGTATTAAAATTTTTTTTTTCATTTTTTTTTTTTAATTTTTTAAATTAATGCATAATATCTCAAGAATATTGTATTAAAGTTTCAAGTTGATCGGAGTAAAATTGACGAAGTTATGAGTATTTGAGCGTCTATTGCCAAATTGGGTTGCGGGGAAATTTGTTGACTAATTTTTTTTTTTCATCATTTTGTTAATAACATTTTGGAATTATTATTATGCAAAATTAATCTTTTGAGTACCTTTAATATGCATGAATTTTCTCAGATTTTTATGCAATCGAGAAGTGTTCTCAAATTTACGTGCAATGAGCGCTAAGCGCTAAGCTAACCCTAACTCTTCTGCGTTTTTCAAACCGTTTTTCAAACTCAAAGTCTACTGGACCAATCGCTTTGAAATTTTGCACAGTACTTCTTCGCATAATTCACCAGGTATTGTCGAGAGCTTTTTTGTTTTTTTAAAATAATTACTAATTTTTCAACAACAAATTAGCCGATTTTTTCAAGCGAAAATCGGGTTTTTGGCTCCCAAGTGCTACGAAAAATCGAAAAATCGAAAAAAAAAATCCTTCCGTCATTACCTCGAGAAACATCTCACAAATGCATTTTGATTTTTTTGTTTCAGATGATTCTGTTGCGAGTTATGGTGCACTCCGCAAACCAACTTTTTTTCGAGGCGCCTCCGGGGTTTAATTTTCACTCGCTCAATTTTGAATATTTTGCAATGCAAATTTAGGAGAATGTTGTTCAAATGTTACTTTATTATATGTAAATTTTTCAATAAACGAACACTATTCGTTACGCCAAAAAAAATCTTAAAAACATGCCTTTTTTTCGCCGAATTAACTTTACCCCGCCCTTAAACAAAAAAAAAACAATTACGGGCTTGTGAAAAAAAAATTTTTAAATAGCGATTTTTTTTCTTCGAAATTTGGGGTAAAAAACAGGAAATTTTTGACGAAAATTAACAATTCTGCTCCCTGCGATGGCCACTGAATGTATACAATAACATATCCAAATTTCAGCCCAATCGGTTCAGCAGATTTTTTTTTTGCCCGGGCTAATCGGGAAAATGTAGTCCACTTTGGCCAAATGAAGCACCATTTAAATATTCAAAAATAAACTTAAAAAATTGTATTTTGTGACGTCAAAGACATAAATAACAACATATAAAAAAATTGAAATGATTGAGTTTTATTTTCTAGTAGAAAAAGAATTCCTGAAATTGTCTTAAAAAAAGTGCAAAACCGCCAGACTACATCCTTAAGGATGCTGAGTCACTATGAAACTTTTAAATGTTAATTGTTCAATAAATAGCTTCTTAATCGTCGTGAAATTTTTACACGACCTCCTGAATACTTCATGTAAAAACATACGAAATTTTCAGAATTCTATCATCATTACTTCAACCTCCTTAAGGGTTAAAATGAAAAATGATGAGAAAATTCTGAAAATTTTGTATGTTTTTGTATGAAGTATTTAAGAGGTCGTGTAAAAATTTTACGACGATTAGAAAGCTCGTTATTAAAATATTAACATTTTGTTAAGAACAATTTTTTAAACAAATTAAAAAACTATTCATCAATAAACTTCATTTTGTTTCCGTTGCTTTCGATATATTGTAGATATTAAAAAATTGAGAGGTCAAAAAAAAACTTATCGCAAAGTTATATGAGTTTCCATGAGACTACATTTAATTTAACTTGATTTGTTAATGTTAATTGTTCGATAACGAGCTTCCTAATCGTCGTGAAATTTTTACACGACCTCTTGAATACTTCATCCAAAAACATACCAAATTTTCAGAATTTTCTCATCATTTGCGATTTGGGACTCAACATCCTCAAAGATATCGATAATCATCATATATGATAGAATTTTCTAATTTTCATTATCGAGATTTTTACTCAAAAAAGTTCTTGCAGTACAGTTAGGCCTGAATTTTAAGATCTTAAGATCGATCTTAAGATGAAACTTAAGATCCAACTTTCCATTGAACTCAAGTTGGAACTTAAGATCGAACTTAAATTCAAATTTAAGATGAATCTTAAGTTTAAACTTGAGTGTCATTAAAAATTCATACTCAAGTTCAAACTTTAGTGCGAACTTTAGATCGATCTTAAGTTCAAACTCAAATTGGGTTTGAAGTTTGATCTTAAGATTCATCTTGAGCTTGAACTTAAGTTCGATCAAACTTTATTCATCGCCTCCCTCGACTGTGTTTTTTGGCATAAGTTGTCAAAATAATTAAGTTCGATCGAACTTAAGTTCGAGCTCAAGATAAATTTTAAGATCAAACTTCAAACCAAGTTTCAAACTTAAGATCGACCTGAAATTCGCACTAAAGTTTGCACTTAAGTATGAACTCATAGTGGCTCTCAAGTTCAAAATTAAGATTCATCTTAAATTGGAACTTAAGTTCGATATTAAGTTCCAACTTGAGTTCAATGGAAAGTTTGATATTAAGATAGATTTTAAGATTCTAAAATTCAAGCCTTAGGATAATATTTTAATGATTAAAAATTCAAAAACTAAGGATTTCATAATAAATAGTTTGGACATTTTTCAAGGAAAAATTAGTGCGAGCTCCCATGGATTTGTGCCAAAAAATTCTGACTCAAGGAACCTCATCTGACAAAAAAAAGTACATTTTTGCAATAGGTTTTTTGATTGTAATGATATACTTTTGGACAAATTTTTTATTTTATTTGCAAAGTAACATCTGAAAAAAACTCAGTAAGTTCTTTGTGTAAGAATTTATAATTGTAACCAAGTTACAGCCAATATCTCAATTGGTAAATGTCGTTCGTAATCAGGTCATCGAAAATATAAAAATCGAACAACAGTTGCTTACAAATATGTTTATCAATTTATACGATTTACTCATGAATTTCATCGATATTTATATTATCATCGATTTATAAAATTCGTTTATACATTTTTTAAAGGATTCATAGGATAATCATATTTGTTGCATTCATAGGATTCATTTAAAAATCTTATCTATAAATATTCATTGATAAATTCATCATGGCGTCCGCTAGTTTTTTTTTATTTTTTTAACGAATTTTATGTGTAATATTAGTACTCGATAAAAGCTAGCTCTGCTCTCTGACGAGCAAAAAGGATATTAATTCACGAAACTCTTCAAGCTTTTCTTCCAAAAAATTATAGAACTATTAATTTTAGTTCTGCAGTCAATTATTCTTTAAATCTTGGTTAATCTTTGATTTCCGAATTCTGTATTTTGCAGGCAATATTTTTTCAATGACCCTGGATACGCCTATGAAAATAAAAATTGTCAAAATTTTATAAATTATAAGTGCTTGTCCCATCATTAATAATCAATGAACGGAAATAATATTTTATATCCCACACATATCAAATTTAAAAAATAAAGAATAAAAATTTAATTCGACGTGTGCATCGCACGTAAATTCTAGGAGATACTGAAAATTCGTTCATTAATGAAGCTGCTATTTTAATTGAATATCAAGAATTAATTATGACGATGGATTTCACATTTCCGAGATGAATTGAGCACGTGTATATTTATATAGGCATTATTTAGAATGCATATATATACGATATGTGTGTGTATATATTAGGGTGGGTCAAATAAAATTACTAATTTTTTTTTCGGTGATAATTAGTATACAGATTATTTTTTGAACGGTTAGTTTTATCCATTAAACACAAGAGAGCTTTTTTGTAGAGCATCAAATGTTCTACAAAAATGTGCTGAAAAAGCTCTCCTAACCTCAAGGGTTAGAGTCTAATAAAATTCTAAAGTAAAAAAAAATGTCCTGTTATTTAAATGGGAAATCAAATTTTGCGATGAGGGACCTCTTAATTTAAATATAAAGGGCTAATACTTGCAGAGGGTTTTTTTGAGATGCCAAACAATACATTTTTCATCATATCGAGGGAAAAAAAATTAGTCATTTTATTTGACCCACCCTTGTGTATGTAAGGGTTCATATAGTAGATTGTACTCACAGACCTCAGATATAGAGCTTCGAGAGATTCGACCCCAGCCGACCTCTTGTAGCTCATCCGCTCTCCTGTCTCGCTTTTCCACCCTCAATATATAGCATCCCCTTGTACATGCACACATTTATGTAGGTATCTATATATTGGGGCATTCCATGTCAAATCAACCACTTTTAAACCCGACCGCTTTCGATTTGCCTGATTTTTTTTTCTTTTTCTACCCCATTAAAAACATTTTTCAGGACATTTTTAAATATTTGTACCCAACCTAAAAATAAAACTTTTTTTTTTCAAATAGGCATGACTTGTTCCAAAATGGACTAATTAGGACGTTTAAAAAAAAAAATCGTCTTTAAATGTACTTTCCGAAAAAAATACAAAAAAAAAATGTGAAGATATTGAAATCTATTAAATTTTTCACCTTTTCGAGAAAAATATGATTTTTCTTCAAATTCAAATTTTTAATTTTATTTTCTCTCAAAAAATACTTCGTTTAATTCCGGAAAAAATGCCGCTTAACATGAAGTGGGCCGACATTTCTCTATTTTTTTTTATCGATTGAAAAAAAAAAAATCCCAGCTGGGCTTATTTCACAAAATACTACGCTGGAAATTTTTGAGGATTTGTAAGGACCTCAGGGTTTGAAAAATTGAGAATAAAAAAAAATTGATAGTGGTAATCATAAAAAAAATTAGATTATTTTTCAAAAAAGTGAGAAAAAAAAATAGAAGGAAATGTCGGCCCACAAAAATTTGAAAATTTCCTGAAAAATGGTTTAAATGGGGTAGAAAAGGGAAAAAAAATCAGCCAAATCGAAAGGGGTCGGGTTCCAAAGCGGTCGATCTGACATGGAATGACCCATATATATATATGAGCTCTTGCACGCTGCCCGAGTATTCTCTATCGATCGAACAATAACTCCATTCAGTAGGGACCCGAGTGTTATCGTAACGAGCAAATAATCAAGCGATGATTCCTCGATAAACCCCCAGCACAATGAGAGAATATGCGCCTCTCTGTTTGTCATCGACATACGCATCCATGTAAAGTACAATATATTACATACCCGGCTTCGGCGAAACTCCATTAAATAAGTTAGTAACTAATTCAGGCACGAAGATTTCGGTACATTTAATTTTATTATTATTTTTCAGGAATTTTAGTCTAATACAGTTCCCATATTTCCTAGCGATAGTACTCATATACAAATTAGCAACTAACAGAGATATGGAATTTCAAAAATGTTCGATGATGATTGTTTTCGTTAATTTTACTAAACAGTAATTTAGATATTCAACTAAAAGTTCTGCATTTTTTTGAATCAATGTTCCAAGGAAACACCCCGCAAATTGAAATTTGCACATTGCTTCCTCATCTTTATCCATAGTTCACATAGCTTCCTTTAACACACGGTATGGCGATCAAATTTGGCTTCCTCATAAAGGAAGCTTTGTTAACTATTGAAAAATATTAGTAATCAATGTGCAAATTCGATCAATTTTCGCCAAATTTGATCGCGAACAAACCTTGATAGCTATACAAGTATTGTACAAAGTTTCTGTGAAATATATTGAAAATTGTGTAAGTTAGAGTGATTGCGCTATTTTTCAAAAAATTCAAAATTTCATAAAATTTTAATCCCTCGATGGATTTTTTCCAAATTTAATAGCGAACAACCTTGATAGCTATACAAGTTCTGTACAAAGTTTCAGTGAAATGTATTGAAAATTGTGCAAGTTAGAGCGCTTGCGCTATTTTTCAAAAAAATCAAAATTTCATAAAATTTTAATCCCCCGATAGATTTTTACCAAATTTAATAGCGAACAACCTTCACAGCTATATTACCTCTGTGCAAAGTTTCAGTACAATATCTTAAAAATTGCACAAGTTAGAGCGTTTAGACGATTTTTCAAAAAATTCAAAATTTCATAAAATTTTAATCCCCCGATGGATTTTTGCCAAATTCAATACCAAACAACCTTAATAGCTATACTAATTCTGTACAAAGTTAGAGTGCAATATCTTGAAAATTGCAGAGGCTAGAGCGTTTACGCCATTCTGGCAAAAACGAAAAAAGTCGATAAAATCTGAACACCCGTTATAATTTGAAAAAAAAAAAATTTCATAACAAAGAGCAATGCGTGCTCGATAAGTGTGCCAAATTTTAGCTTGATATCTCGAAGCGTTTTCGAGTTATTAATTATTAACATCTGAAACTCAGGATACATACATACACACACACACACACATACATCCATCCGGACATTTTTTCTAAATATGATTTCTCGATGTTTTAGGACATTTTGAACATATTGGCATAAAAATCGCGAAAACAAATTTTTTCACGAAAACAAAGCTTCCTTTATGAGGAAGCAAAATGATTAAAATTTCAGGTAAACATTTGAACTTTTATATCAATATATTGAATTTGGTTGAAATGAATTAATTTAGCCAAAGTCGAAATTTTTTTTTTAGAAATAAATACTCAGTCACATGATAGACGAACGGCTCGAGTTATGACTAAAAAAAAGTCTGAAATGTATCCGCTTTTTTGAAAAGAGGTTAACTACGTTCCTGACCCAGTTTCAGGGGAAGTTTTGGATAAACGATAGGGATATTGATAAGGCGTATGTAGGAAGATAAATTGATAAAGTCTCCATTTCGTGAAACAGGTAATTAGTCGCGTTAGTCGTGCTGATGAAAAAGTTACCGGAATTGAGGTTGGATCGAATAGTTTTCCAACAGTGCGCGACTTAACCTTCAAAATTATGGATATATAATGAAATGGTTATCGTGTATAGAACTCTCCTCGCTTAATTGCAATTTTGACGTATACATATAATAATCCAGGAAAATTGAGAAGATTTAATGAACCGAGTTAAACACCCTCAAGATATTCGTGGGCACGTTCTTAACACCTTATGAATATGGATGTCTACGAATATTGTCTTATTTTTTGATTGAGTTACTTATCAAGGGGTTATACACAGTCAGAAGGTCGAAAAAAGCGATTTTTCAAGAATTTTTTCCAAAAAGACATTCTAATTATCAACGTAAAAAATTTATATTAATGTTTTTGTAACTTTTCAATTTACTTTAAAATTTTTCTTTTTAAAAAATAATATCTCTGGATTGGATTGTCCAAAATAAAAAAGATTTCGTTAATATGAGGTATAATCTAGCATTTATTTAAAGGAATAAGCAAAATATGTATTTTTTAACAAAATGGTGGCTTCTCAAAATAAAATTTCGATTTTTGATAAAAATATTTGCCTTCAATTGTTTATAAAATGGAAAATATTTATCGGTAAAAAAAACCTTCGATTAATTACTAAAAAATATATTAATAAAGTTCGCTTAAAATTTGGAGACTGATCGGTTATAACGTTTTTGAGAAAACTTACTCACCGTCTTCAAAAACACAGTTTTGAGAAAAACGCCTTCAAAGTTTCAAAAGTTTTTTACACTTAGTAATTACGGGTTTATAAATATGCCTATAATTTCGAAAATATTTGTCAGATTGACATGGAATTTTCTGTCTATATATTTAAATATGTGTACATTACGAAAATGCAATTTTCAAAAATTGATTTTTTGAAAATCCTGACCTCTTAGGATTTTTGTGTTTTCATAAAAATAGCTTTGTTTCTGTGATTTTTTAAAAAGATATTCATGCTTATTTATCCAAAATTTCCCAGAACAAAATAGTATGTTCAAAATGTCAAGGAATCTCGTTTAAATAAAATGGCTAGACGAACATTGGTACGCAATTAGACCATCCATTTTCCTGTACTGCTTGCCCATTTTGCCGAAATTACACGATAATTGGCTATTTGGTAGAAATAAAAAACTTTTTGCAAACAGTTTGCAAAACTTTTTGTAAATATTGACAACCATTTTTAAAAAATAGTTGTCAATATTTTATATTTGGGCATTAGCCAACGCATCTATTTTAAATATTATATTTAATTATATTTATTATTATATTATAATATTAATTAATTATTACATTAATATTAATTAATATTAATATATATTAATATTAATATTAATATTATTATATTAATAATATTATATTTAATTTTGAAAGAACGCTTCGAGAGGTTCGTTTCCAGAAAAAAATTAAATATCTGATCAATTCAAAAATCGAATTTTCGGGAGAAATATACCATAATGATTATGACAGTTTGTAAGATATTGAAATTTCCGAAAAATGATTTCAAGAAATTGGGCAAATTAAATATCAGAACATACCTGATTTGTTCTCGTCGTTTTTTGAACTTCCTTTGCGAGGAAGCCATAATTGCACTATAGTAATTAAACTATCGTCACAGAAGATCTCAAAGGACTGCTGTACGGACAATTTGGCCAACGATGAAAAAAAGTGAAGGAGCCATAGGCGAACTCCTAATTCTCACAAAATTTCACAATTTAGACATCCAAAAATTCATAATGACACGATATGAAATATAAGGTAAATGTCCCAATTATTGAACAGCTAAGGATCTGGGGAGTGAATTCGGTGAGAAAAAAATATAAAATCAAGAAAAAAACCATTGCTTTCATGTTCAAATGATACTTTGATATTTTTACTTTCGAAATAACCCTTATATTATTTTTTAATGATTTTAAATGAAAAAAAAGAATAACAATGTGAAGCACGCAAATGTCCCAATTATTGAACACTGGAAGTGCCTATGGCCCTGATATTGAACAGGCATGTCCCAGTTATTGAACACGCTCGAGAATTCTTTTTCCGTTCTGAAAATATTATTTTGGGTACAATATTATGAAATAAAAGCAAAATCAAACACTTAAATAATCTTTTATTAATCATGTAAAAATACAAAAATATATATTTAGACTCTTTTGACAGGTTTTTGGTTGATTCGCATTTGGTTTATTTTTGCTTTTCAACTCGAACTTTATTTGATTTTTCTTTTCAGTTTCCTCGTTTTTATGTTCTATTTTTGTTTGATTTTGTCGGAGCTTTCTTGTTTTTCGACTGAAATATCGGAGAGCAAAAAATATTGAACATTACATTCGTATTTTTAGGTTACATTTAGCTTATATTCTCTTTTTACTTTTCTTTTTATGTTTATTGCACGAAAATACAAACAAAAAATATATTTGACGATCTTAGAGTTATTATTTAAAGAATAAAGGTAAGTTTATTCAGAAACTTACAGTTTTTGTTTGAATAAATTCACACGATCTGTCACACGTTAACTGTCTCGATGTTTTGATGGGTTTAATGACGCCATCTTGGAGAATTCGAGTATTCAATAATTGGGACACACTGCATTTTCTATGTCCCAATGATTGAACACCGTATATTTTAACAAATAATTAATTTAAAAAAATTTTTTTAAATTGTAATTTGTAAGAAATTTTCTGAGGAACCTGAAACGCCTTTACTTTTTGAGATGCGAGAGTTTTTGAATTTTTCATGCCCTTACGCATGAAGCGGCGCACCTTAGCAAAAATGATAAGCAATTACCACGAGACGTTAAATCGGATCACCGTTGCTGATTAAATATTTTTTTTCTCTATTGATTAAAGCTTTTTTTGCACAAGTAAGGTAACATTTCGATAACTAAAAGTTTCATATATGTAATGAAATTTTTATGAATAAATAAATGCATGCAGGAGGATGAGAAATAATACAAATACAAGATAGTGTTCAATAATTAGGACCTCTTCAATAATTGGGACATTTACCTTAAGATGTGTTGAGAATTAATAGAGCCTCGGAATTATTTCGGGTCAATTTTGGCATCAGAGAGACGTGACCAGCCCATTCCACTGGTCTATTCATACAGCCCGTAGTAAAAGACTTCATTCGTCGCCATTGAAAAATCCCGATTCATTCCCCATTGCCAAAATAACCAATGGAGATGAATGCCAAATTGCCTAAGGGGATTTTCGCCATTGAATTCCCCATTTGAAACGGAATGGGGATTATCTAATGGGGATTCAATGTAGACAATCCCCTTAGGCAATTCGACATTCATCCCCATTGGTTATTTTGGCAATGGGGAATGAATGGGGATTTTTCAATGGCGATGAATGGAGTTTTTACTATACGAAAGAATCTCCATTGCTGTTCGCCACTCATTCCCCATGGCCCACAAAACCAATGGATATGAATGCCGAACTTCCTGAGGACATTTTCGCCATTGAATTCCCCATTTGAAACGGAATGGGGATTATCCCATAGGGATTCAATGGAGACAATCTCCCTAGGTAATTCGCCATTCACCTCCATTGATTTTTGTGGGCAATGGGGAATAAATGGGATCATCAATGGAGATTCTTTCATATGATTGCTATATATACATGGAATTACGCATTAAATAATCAAATGATGTAAGTTATCAGTAAGTAAGGTTAATCATAATGCTAATATTAGCATAACGACCAATAATTATATACGCATATATATATAATTACATTTAATAAAAATTATTGAAGCTCATATATGCAATTTCCGAGAAAAAATGAGCGTATAGAATCAGTTGCATATATATATTTTATTTACTTATCATTATTAATTCATACACTCTTTTTAAGAATCTATCGACTGATTATTTTGATCATTTCATCGTTAGCCGCATTTGGGTTCCAATGAACATCTGTGGGAAATGCTAATCTTTCAGTTCATCCGCATTTACTTTCCAATGGACATCATTGGGTAAAGTGGATCATTTCGTTCATCAGCATTTACCTTCCCATGGACACCATTGGGCAATGCTGATCGCTTGATACATCCGCATTGGCTTTCCAATAAGCATCATTGACTAATGATGATCATTTGATTCATCCGCATTGGCTTTCCAATGAGCATCATTGAGTAATGATGATCGTTCGATTCATCCGCATTGGCTTTACAATGAGCATCATTGAGTAATGATGATCATTCGATTCATCCGCATTGGCTTTCCAATGAGCATCATTGAGTAATGATGATCATTCCATTCATCCGCATTTGATGTTCAATGGATACCCATTCACTGATCAATGGTCAGCCCTGTACGCCATTGACAAATGTGGAAATCTCAATGGGTCCCCATTCATTGTCCAATGGAGTCGTATGAGGACCATTGGTTGCCATTGGCGATTCAATGGAGTTTTTTACTACGGGCGCAACTTTCGTTTTTGCGAATACATCACCCGCATATCTCGAGTAATCAATCCTCTATGGAGAGATTGCTGAAGTTATTGGCTCTCATTTTGGGTGAATCCAGTTGGGTAGTTCATTGATGTACATATTACTCATGAAAATCCAGCAAATTCCGTCCTTTTTCTTGCCAACTGTTATATATTGCATGGGACATTATAGTGGCAGCCAGCTTTTAACTTTCTCACTGCAAAACCGTACGATGTAGAAAACCTCTCTTTCACCTACGAACAAAGCGAACCAGCGTACTGGCTCTTGCCTCGTTTTCCGTAAGCCAAAGGGAATACAGTCGGTGTCAGGTCAGACGTGAGTCATACTATACTCCATAGTTTCTCATCGTACATTATTCCACGGTCGAGCTATCAGAAAATTTCTACTTCCATGGAGAAAATGTTAAAGTGCAAAAAGGGCGAGAGATGAGAGAAGATCAAAGAGAGAAATAATGTGAGATTGTCTCGACGAAAAACAAAAGCTTTTTGCAAAGTGAAATTGAAGCACGTATCAGAAGCGCTGGAGATGAAAATCCAAAGTTACTCGAATTTTGTATGGAACTTAAACACCATTAAAAATCTATTGAATAATTGTCCATAATTTTGGAATTTTCTAATTACAGAGAGCAACGATTATTGAATTATTGCATTATTAGAGGCATAAATAGTCATGAGCTTGAGTATTTTAAAACATAAAAATAAAAATATATCATAGTCCAGGGCGATTTTTTTCGACTTTTTTTTTCTCAATCCCTACTTGAAATTTTGTCGGATACGTCTAAAAAGAAATTCCCTGAAAGTTACAGCCCTTAGTATTAATATTAAGTACTTTTGCATAGTGTGAAAAGATTTCCCATCGAAAATACACGTAAATCAAATTTTTTTTTCTTCAAAATTCTATAACTGAGCGGAATTTTATGCTATCACATTGTTCTTTGTTGCAATTTACGCAAAATTAAATGATCTTTGAAAGTGTTCTGAACAGCGTAAGTGTAACTCACACTGGTGAGATGGTACTGGTCAATAAAGTTAATTTTAACCAAAAATTCTCGTTTTTTGCTGTTATCTCTGAAATGATTAACTTAACAAAAAAAAATGTTACAAAAATTTTTGTTGGAAATTTAATTTCCTACAAAAAGGGTCCTTTGAATCTAATTGCTAAAATTAATATTTTTTGAGATATTGAACCTTAACTTACTTATGGTATACAATTTTTATGGTTTACCGAACCAAACTTTTTCTATTGTTGATATCTAAATATCGCAATATCTCAAGAAATATTAATTTTAGCAATTAGGTTCAAAGGACCCCTTTTGTAGGAAATTCAATTTTCAACAAAATTTTTTTCCACATTTTTTTTGGTAAAGTTAATCATTTCGGAGATAACAGCAAAAAACGAGAATTTTGAGTAACAATTGACTAGAAAGGTTGCAATCGTGTCACCCAACACACCCTTTTTTTTGGCCTCAATTGTACTAGCTTATAACTAATTTAATTGTCATTTTTTTCTCAAACATTTTTTTGTTTATTGTCAAAATATTAATAAACATGTTGTAAAAAAAGAATGGGAGAAATATTTTTGGTTTTTTTTTTATCTAGCTCGACAAAACGCTCAAAATGTATGTCTCTAGGCCAGAATATCGCCTTAAAGATGTGCAATGTACCACGTGAATGTCTTTCATTCATGTATTATATTCACTTGCCACTAAAAGTAGTCGCAGCTTAGATTTGAATTAATTTTTCTGTTCTCTTTTCACGTTCGCGATTTTAAAAGTGGGTAGTCATGAAAACCCGTGGAGACGAGTGATATTTCGTTCTTGATACGAGATTCAAGAGCACCTCGGAAAATAACGTTGCATTTTTTCACCATAAATTGAGCGGTAATTGCAGCATACAGCGATACATATAGTTTGACTTGAATCTCTTGCGTGTATTTTGCTCTAGTACCAACAACCATTTTATGTTTTTCTCGTTTCGTTCCTTCGAGTTGATGTCTGTATATGGGATATTCCATCCCAAATCGGACAGTTTGAAAAACTTTTTTTTTATTTCCTCAATTTTTTATATTTTTGAGTACCCATCAAGAGACCTTTCCTGTTAAATTTTGAGATTTTCTTGAATACCCGTTCAAAAGATATTAAATTAACAAAAAAAAACCGCTCTCTTTTTGGTATTTTGGTCATAACTTCTTTAATAATGGCCCAAATTAAAAGTTTATTTCTCGAATTTTTTTTTTTTATAGCCTTTTCAGAAAAAAATACAACAAAAATATTCGATGTGTTTTTGAATGAGTTTTTTTAGTTTTAAATGTTAAATCGCGTTTTTGAAAGTGAATGACATTTTTAATTTTTTTTAAATTTTTTGTTTCAAACCTCTATCTATTCAACAATTTTTAAGACTAGTCCGATCGTGGGATCTCAATATAGTACATTATATCACGAGGACGATATTTTATATCACGACGTGCAATATGGACGTTTTCACGTCCACTTGCGGACGTAAAAGCGTCCATTATTGTACTGAGTGATATAAACTACTTTTTTCGATTTTTGAAAATTAAATTTTTTTTTTAAATAAATCATTATGAAGACCAATTTTTGTTACTGTATAGTATTTTTTTAATCTTTTTAAATTTATTTAGACACTTTTTCATTGTTAACAGATTCTTAAAATTAATAATTAATCGATGAGCAAATAACAACAGTTCAAGAATTATACGAGTGAGCATTGAACCTAAATAGTCTACCGAATATTGCTGACAAATTTTCACATGAGAAACATTATTCAGATGCAAAAGAAAGATTTTATTTGTGATAAAATACTGCGAAGGCGATCACAGGGGGACACAAAAATTGCAGTCAATTATTCCAATGAGCAACGGAAACGTATTGGCAAAGGAATATTCTAATTCAGGAAATAATCGTATATGTAAGATTTACAAAAAAATACGTGAATAAATAAAAACTGTTGTTATTATTGTTCATAAAAAGACTTAACGATTAATGATTAATTTTAAGAACCTGTTAACAATAACAAAAGTGTCAAAATAAATTCTAAATATTGAAAAAAATACTACACAGTAACAACAATTGTGTCAAAATAAATTCTAAATATTGAAAAAAATACTATACAGTAACAAAAATTGGTATTCATAATAATTTGTTTCAAAATTTTTTTTTTTAATTCTCAAAAATCGAAAAAAAAAGTAGTTATTGAGATCCCACGATCGGACTAATCTGAAAAATTGTTGAATAGATAGATGTTTGAAAGAAAAAATAAAAAAATAATATCAAAAATGACGTTCACTTTTGAAAACGCGATTTAACGTTTAAAACTCAAAAAACTCATTCAAAAACACGTCGAATATTTTTTTTGTATTTTTTTCTGCAAAGGCTATAGAGAAACAAAAATTTTGAAAAAAAAAACTATTAATTTGGACCATTATTAAAGAAGTTATGACCAAAGTACCAAAAAAAAGAGCGGTTTTTTTGTTAATTTAATATCTTTTGAACGGATAATCAAAAAATCTTAAAATTTTACAGGAAGGGTCTTCTGATGGGTATTCAAATATATAGAAAAATTGAGGAAATAAAAAAAAAGTTTTTCAAGCTGTCCGATTTGGATGGAATGCCCCATATATATTCATATCCGTCCAAACTTTTTACGATCAACGAGAAAAAAAAGGCATTTATCACTAACATGCCCTATATATACCGCATCGGTACGAGCCAGTTTTATAGCTTTTTTCGCTATGTATAGGAAGTCCCACGTGGTTGCATCCATAGGACTTGCACACAGAGATATGTGTGTGTGGATGTGTGTTGAATTTTTTTTCCGTAAGTCCAACATTCGGATCATTCGAATCTTTTTGCGGATACGACGTGGAACCAACTTTACGACGTCTCTGTGTCATCATAAAAAAATCGCGATTTATATTTCTGAATGGTAATTAAAAATGTTTTAAAATCAGATTCCGCGTTAATCAATGTGACGTGAGATTATGACGTTCGCAAAAGACGGGGAATGAAACTTTATTTATTTTTTTGTTAAAACAGACATCCATAAAAAATCTCTTCATAAATTCCATTACAGAATACAGATTTCATAAGTTTACTCACGTTTTAAAATTCTTAGAAAGTTCCTCCATCAACGAGCTTTTAGGCTATAAAGTACTCAACATTATTCTTATTGAGACATTATTTTAATAAGCTTTATGCGATTTAAATTCTAGAAAATAAATTACGGGGTTAGGCCACTTTAGGATTAAAAAAAATCGATTTTTTTAAATGAAAAGGTGGCTCAGTATGTATAGAAATATATTCCAAAAGGTTATGTGCGTGAAAAATCCCTAAGTACTCGATTTTCGTATTCTAGTGCAACCTCTCTTTATCCGCAGCGAGCTTTCTACGAACTTTAAACGCTTTTATCTCAGAACTAAATTTTTCAAGTCAGCTGAACTCATAACTCAAAAAAATTTCAACCGATTCATTTGAAATTTCAACTGTACATTCACAATTACGTTCTCTAAAGCAATACGTAGGGTTTTTATATTATATTGCATAGTTCTTTTTTTATAAACAATTTCCTCACGATTATCTCATGGCATTTTATACTTTTTGAATTAGAAAATCGCCATTTTTACAAAAAACAACGTATCAAAAAAATTCTACGTACTTCTATAGCTATTCTTATATATAATCAAAAAAACTTTGGTGTCTCGTTATGACTCAAAAATTATCGGAGCTGTTGGTTTGACCGTTGACCTTCCAGAAATTAAGGCGTTATCGAAAAAACGCTGCAGTCGTCATTTTGACATATATTGCCATGAAAAAATAATTATTTTATTCCCAATTAGATGTATAATAAAACACTTTTTTGTAAATCTGATTTATTTTATGGTTTCGCTGAAAAAAAATCACGTAATATTCCCTTTCTGGTCCTGTAGAGTGGCCTAACCCCTTAAACAATGAACAATAACTTATTTTATTAATACAAAAATATCATCATACCGATGAATCTCGAAAAATCAGTCTTACAGATTCGAATGGTGATATTTTTTGCCTTTAAGTATTTTGTTCATGTTACAAGTCGACGAAGTAAATGTCTCGTGACTCTTTACAATGAACATTCATCATCGGCTGCGACTTTACACAGCTGAGTTGCCATGTATATAGGTTTTCCGTTGTATATACGCAATTCCTTTTTATACGCACAAAACGATCCTTCTATGGGGTATTACGAGAAGAGAGTGAGGGGGGGGGTTGTCAATTGTTTTGACCACGTGTAATAGACTGTGTAACTTGTAAAACCCCGATCGTGAACGACGAGTACTTTTAATCAATATTTAATCATTTTCAACTGACGATCTTTGTTATTGCAATCCCTTTTCTACGTAATTCTGGCAAACACGATTATATCAATGTAGACACAATAAGTGAATGATGTTCGATTTTTAAGTGCAAAAATTAGTAATTTTTCGTGCCAATCAGAGCAATAAAATTAGTAACTACCACAAAAAATTAGTAATTTTACTGTTCTGATACTGCTATTTTTACTATTACTACTACACCGAGAAAAAGGTTTGGTAAAGTGGAACAAATATAGCTTGGATTAACTAAACTCGGCGGTTACGGGTAGCGAACGAAATGTGTAATTCAGTTAACTCAAAACGTGTGTCAAAGTGGAAACAAAAATTGCATTCCCATAAATACATATATCCTTGACCCAACAGAGTAGAGAATTCGTTCATTTGAAAAGTACAATGTTTTGATTTTATATTTTGTAAAATGCACTCAATATGCGATTGCGTAACCAAATGGTTTAGTTGAACGAACAGTTTATATTTTCCATGCAATTCAGATGTTATTCACCGGCAAAAAAATGCATTCAATATAAAGCTAGAAAATTTCAATTGACTTAACAAAACATTTGATGATATGCAATATTTGTTTAAGCTACGAGGGGTTTTACTTAACTAATTAATCGTAAGATTAAACGGTTAAGTAAAAATTTAACTTATTTATCCTTGCGCCCACAAAGAGCACGAGCGCCACCAAAGTGCAATGGTGATCTCATCCAAGTATGTAGTCTTTAGTCCATAGAACTGCGCAACCACAGAGCGTGGATAATGTTTCATCAATTTAAAGTTAATTGAGGACTCCGATGCTGGTAATACAATGGTACTTATCGGTGCTCGGTGGCTGTCTCGCTTGCGCGAGAGCGCGCGCCGATCGTCGCCACCTTACGGATCTCGGGCGAAGTGCCGTGATCGTGGAAGTTACTATACGTACTATCGACTAAATGTGTTGTGGCCACATTGAAATATTTAGTCAAATTTATCAAACAATTTGATCGACTTGAAAGCATTTACTATTCTCTTTAACTGGATGAATAGCTCAAATAAAAACTAGATTTTGTTGATGAGACGAAACATACAGTTAAAACAATTGTATTTACTTCCAGTAAATGACTAAATATTCGATTGAACGAGAAAACAAGTCATTGAACCAATCTCGTTTGAAATCATTTTGATCTAATGTTGTAATTGCGGTGAATGCAGAACCCATTCAAAATAACGACACCAGTTTTATTATTTCAACAACGGGGTTATCAAATCAAATATGTGACGATTGATTCAAACGAATTTTCCGTGATCGCAGCTGGGTATTTGATATTACTAAACCTTTTTTTCGGTGTATTAATATTTTTAATTTATTTTTATTTAATTTATCAATTACTATTTTTTTATTTGATTAACACGAAAATTTAGTATGTTTACTGCTCTTATTAGCACGAAAAATTAATAATTTTACTGCTCTGATTAATCGCGGATAGAAATATATTTGAATTGTTATCCTCTTAAAGAAAAGAACGACGGTTTTCTAAAGCTATTTCGTTTTAAAATCCAGCATTTTATCCTTTTTGAGGTAAAATAAGTGTCTTTTTGAGGCTTAGTATCGTAGAAATATGGGTTATAAATTTTAGGCATATCGACAAAAGCTTGTGACAATTTTCCAATATCGAAACAACGCTGAGACAGTTTTGACGTATCGGAATTTACCTTATATTATATATGTATATATATATATATATATACATATCGAGGTCGAATGCATTTCTGAAGTTTATTCGTATTGTAAAATTAACAAAAAGATTTTAAAAATTCTCCATCAGGGAGATATGCGAAAGCGAGTTCGTCTCACTTACAATTAAATAGTTAAAATTTGCAAACAAAATAAACTATCGTAAATTATAGAAAGTTTTTTTTTTAAATCACAAAATTGGGGACGAAACTTGATATTTTGCTCGATTTGATTCTCGATTCCACTTCTCAACGGTAATGTATTTTGGAAAAAATTCGTGCATCCCTTTAACGATAATATTGAATTTTCAAAATGCTTCACGAATTTTTTATAATCCATATTATATTGATCAAAAATAAAAATCATCTTTATTCGCTATTTGAATGAAAATCATGATTTAAAAAACTAACTATGATCTATAATTCTGGAAATGGAAGTGTTAATCTATAAATAAAGTTTCAAATATGAAGATACATTCGTTACTGGACTCAGTGGACGCGGTATGCTGCAGCAATGTAACGGCAATGTTAACGATTGCAACATGTAATATTACATAGACGTTACATGTAAGTTACAATGTCAGCAATATAACATTGTTATGTAACATGTTATATGCCCGGTATATAATAGTTACATTGTAAGGTAATGTAACAAGTCGTAACAGCTCTGTAACTACTATGTAACTGCAGTTATGTAGCTGCAATTGTGGAATGTAATGTTACATTAATGTAATATAACATTCCACATTACATTCCACTTAAATATTGCAGTTATACAACTGAAATATTGTAATTATGTTACTGCAATATTATTATTATATTACTGCGAGTCCTTAATTTGAGGACAAATAACGGCAAATCACTTCGTTACACCCCATTAATCTTACATGAATATAACCAAAGTTACACTCTCATCGTTACAAGCATGTTCCGGAACGGCTACAAAAATTTTTTACATTACTGTAATATAAAAACGTAATATACAGTTATGTAACCTGCAGATGACAAATGCTGCATAACATGTAACTTCCACGTTATATACTAATTATGTATCACAAGAATAACATTGTAACATTACATGTGACTTCCATGTTATATTGCCGCAAAATAACATATGTTACATTACTCTAATGTCACTTCGTTACAAGCATGTTACGTAACGGCTACAAAACTTTTTTACATTAACGTTGTGTAACAAAGTTACATACCAGTTATGTAACCTGCTGATAACAAATGTTACATAACACGTTACTTGCACGTTATATAACGGCTATGTTACATAGGAATAACATTGTAACGTTACATGTAACTTTCATGTTATATTGCTGATCAAACATTCATCGTTCGAGATGGGATATGGCTTTCGAATGACGATGAATTGAAAAAAAAAAATATATATTGTACATGCATGTTATAACCATTCGTGAGTTTATATTCGGAAATAATGCGATCAAATATTTAACAACGCGATCGAGTATTTCAAAGTCACATAATATTTTATGCAGCGCACAGCGTGTGTACATTGCATATGAAGTGGGCGGATTGATATGAATTTTCTTTTCCACAGCTGATAATGAAATTCCAACTGTGTTTCGATACGCCCTGATCAAAGATATCTCTTCGTCTCTCCATCGCTCGGTTCCATCATGTAATTTAAATACTTCTGTAAATGCGGATGCAATTTTCCATGTTGATTCAATGATGCTGAATCTTGCACCGTTTTAATGCAATGGAAATAGTTAATTTTCTTAATAAAATTCATTTTTCCTGAGGAAATTATGAAGTAAAAACCCTGAAAATTGAAATTTGCACATTGCTTCCTCATCTTTATCCATAGCTCACATAGCTTCCTTTAACACACAGTATGGCGATCAAATTTGGCTTCCTCATAAAGGAAGCTTTGTTAACTATTGAAAAATATTAGTAATCAATGTGCAAATTCGATCGATTTTCGCCAAATTTGATAGCGAATAACATTGATAGCTATACTGGCTCTTCACAAAATTTCATTGCAATATCTAAAAAATTTCAAAAGTTATAGCGTTTACGCTTCTTTTATAAAAATAAAAAATGTGTTAAAAATTTTATCATTCGATCAATTTTCGCCAAATTCAATAACGAACATCCGCGATAGCTATATTAGCTCTGTGTAAAGTTTCAGTGCAATATCTTAAAAATAGCACAAGTCAGAGCGTTTACGCGATTTTTCAAAAAATTCAAAATTTCACATAATTTTAATCCCTCGATGGATTTTTGCCAAATTTAATAGCGAATAACCTCGATAGCTATATTAGCTCTGTGCAAAGTTTCAGTACAATATCTTAAAAATTGCACAAGTTAGAGCGCTTAGGCTATTTTTCAAAAAGTTCACAATTTCATAAAATTTTAATCCCTCGATGGATTTTCGCCAAATTCAATACCAAACAATCTTAATAGCTATACTAATTCTGTACAAAGTTTGAGTGCAATACCTTGAAAATTGCAGAGGCTAGAGCGTTTACGCCATTCTTGCAAAAACGAAAAAAGTCATAAAAACCTGAACACCCGTTATAATTAGAACAAAATTTTTTTATAATGAAGAGCAATTCGTGCTCGACGAGTGTGCCAAATTTTAGCTTGATATCTCAAAGCGTTTTCGAGTTATTAATTATTAACATCCGAAACTCAGGATACATACATACACGCACACATCCATCCGGACATTTTTTCTAAATATGATTTCTCGATGTTTTAGGACATGTTGAACATATTGGCATTAAAATCGCGAAAAAAAATTTCTTCACGAAAACAAAGCTTCCTTTATGAGGAAGCAAAAATCATCGAAATGTATTCTGGGTTCTTTATAAAGGACTTTGAATTTTAGATGAACTCTCTAAAAATGAGTTGGAAAAAACTTATTTTCGTTGAATTGCAGCGATGCAAGCTTCAGAATCATGTTGATTCAAACATAACAATGAAACATAATAAAAGTGAATCTACGCACGAGGTCAATGATGTTTGCACCTTTTTTTTAAAATTTTATCTCGCTACTCGACGCTTTCTATTTTCCATATTGTGTAAACAACGAGAGGATATGAAATAGTAATTATATAAATTCGAAAATCCGGTGGAATTATTAATAAAATCTACAATCGGTTGTACAATTATTATTATACCGATCGGAATAAAATCGCATTTCCTATACTACTGTTTATTGAACCGGAAAATGTGAACAAACAAAATGGTTTATTGTAATTTATTCGAATTTGATTCGAATCGAAGAGGTTTGAAAGATGGAATTTCGAGGGGTTATACGCAGTCAGGGCGTCGAAAAAAGCGATTTTCCAAGAATTTGTTCTGGAAAGACATTTTAATTTTCTAACGTGCAAATTCTTATATATGGGGCATTCCATCCCAAATCGGACAGTTTGAAAAACTTTCTTTTTCCTCAATTTTTTTATATTTTTGAGTACTCATCACAAGACCCTTCCTGTTGAATAGTTTGAGATTTTTTTGATTACCCGTCCAAAAGATATTAAATTAATAAAAAAACCGCTCTTTTTTGGTATTTTGGTCATAACTTCTTTGATAATGGTCCAAATTGAAAGTTTTTTTTTTCAAAATTTTTGTTTCAAACATCTATCTATTCGACAATTTTTAAGACTAGTCCGATCGTAGGATCTCAATAACTACAATTTTTTTTCGATTTTTGAAAATAAATTTGGTATTTATAATAATTTATAAAAATAAAAAAATTTTATTTTCAAAAATCGAACAAAATAGTAGTTATTGAGATCCCACGATCGGACTAGTCTTAAAAATTTTGGAATAGATAGATGTTTGAAACAAAAATAAAAAATAAAAATAAAAAATGACACTCACTTTTAAAAACGCGATTTATAGCTCAAAAAACTCATTCAAAAACACGTCGAATATTTTTGTTGTATTTTTTTATAAAAAGGCCATAAAAAACAAAAAATTGGAAAAAAAACTTTTAATTTGGACCATTATTAAAGAAGTTATGACTAAAATACCAAAAAAAGAGCGGTTTTTTTGTTAATTTAATATATTTTGAACGGGTAATCAAAAAAATCTCAAAATTTAACAGGTAGAGTCTTTTGATAGGTACTACAAAATATTAAAAAATTGAGGAAATTAAAAAAAAAGTTGTTCAAACTGTCCGATTCGGGATGGAATGCCCCAAATATTTTTGTAACTTTCAACTTTATTTTGAAATTTTTCTTTTCAAAAAATAATCTCAGGGAGGTTCTCTAAAAAAGGGCGTCTTGCTGTGAACACGAAATCTCTGGATTGGATCATCCAAAATTAAAAAATTAAAAAGGTGTCGTTAATATAAGGTATAATCTAATATTTTGTCGAAGGAATAAGCAAAATATTTATTTTTAACAAAATGGCGGCTCTTTAAAAAAATTCAATTTTTGATGAAATTTGGTGCCTTAAATTATTTATAAAAGGAAAAATATTTAACGGTAAAAAAAGGCACTGATCGATTACTAAAAAATACATTCATGAAGCTTGTGGAAAAATTTGAGACTGATCGGTAATGCTGTTTTTGAGAAATCTTGCTCACTGACTTTAAAAACACAGTTTTGCGAAAAACTCGTTCAAAGGTTTAAGAACTCTTTACACAAAGCGGATATACAATTATACCTGTAACTTCAAAAATATTCGTCGGATTGAAATGAAATTTTTTGTGTACATACTTAAAAATCTGTGCATTACGAAACTGACATTGAAAAATTGATTTTTTGAAAATCCTGACGGCGTATAACCCCTTAAATGATTTTACGGGTGGGGGTCGAAGCGTCGACTAACCAATATTTCCAACGGCCGAAATCCCGAATTTTACGATTACGAGCGTTAGAATAACGAAGCGCCGAAATCCCGACCGCCAGAAAAGAGAAAGTCGAGAGGGCCGCCCCATGCGTAAGAGAGAGAGGAGGCGCATCCCTCTCTCTCTTACGCATGGGGCGGCTCTCTCCGCTTTCACTTTTCTGGCGTTCGGAATTTCGGCGCTTCGTTATTCTAACGCTCGTAATCGTAAAATTCGGGATTTCGGCCGTTGGAAATATTGGTTAGTCGACGCTTCGACCCCCACACGAAAAAGAAACCCCAATACTCTCACGACCTGAAGCTGCTCTCAGAGCTGTTTTAAAGGACTGCACGTACGGCCACAAATAGTTCATTATGAATTCCAACTGCGCTCAACACGTAACGAAGCAATGCCAGCAATGTAAGCTCCCAACGATGAAGTGAGGTATTTCGTGCGCCAGAGGTGGAAAATATGCCAGATCCCCTTAACTCATTGCCGTTGTATTCGTAAGATCAAACGTTGCCGAGCAATGAAAAAAGACGAGAATTTCATGCACTCACCATTTTCACTAGCAACAAGTTGTAAATATTCAAAAATGCGAGCAAGGAAATGGCACAAATTCGATTTCGTTGCTCTAGAGGGATGTTGTATTTTCCCGAGAAAAAAAACGTTTTTAGAGGTAACTCGTTTCAGGACATGCAAGAAGCTTCAAAAAATTTGAAATCATTTTTAGAATTTTTTTTCGAAGTTTTTGTGTTTATTTTTATATTACAAATTATCATGTAATAAAATGTCATGCTCGTTCATTGTTATTATCGAGCTCCAATCTATTACAAAAACTAAAACTTTTTAACATTTTATAATTTTATAATAAATAAAATAATTATTTAATTTATTATTGCTTTAAAGTAAATATCGCAGGACAGTCAAGTTGAAAAGGGTGTTAAAATTACTAAAATGGTTTCTACGCATTTAAAAAAAATTGTGTAAACGAAGATAAATTTGTCTTAAAAAGTTCCCACTTAGCTTAGCAAGAAAGTATAACAATAACTTTAGACGAAAATAACTGAATTTATTCCTATAAATTTGCAAATATATTTCAATGCAGTTTTTGTAAAAATAAATTTGTATTTTTTATTCAATCTTACAGATTCACATAGCTTTTTCATACTTTATAATTACTCGTTATTCTCCCTTTTATGACCAAGTTTGCTCACAAAGCCAGCTTAAAAAAGATTAAGCCTAAGAAAGCGAAGTTCATATTAAAAGTTTGCCGGTATTTGTTTATCGAATGGAAATTTTTTAATTTCTGTTAAAAATAATTGAAATTCATTCTAACGATGTCAGAGTTTTACATTTTTTACATTACAGTTAATTTTTCATTTTTTGCTATGCAACACTCAAGAATTTGATCAAATAATCGAGTTTCAAGTGAAAATTGATTCTGTAGTTTTAGTGAAGTTTTGAAAAAAAAACGATATGCCTTGCCTTTGGCGTGCGTGTACGCGTCGAGTTTTCTTGAGGGCACGAGTGTTTTCCACTCTGACTCACTTCCACACGTTGTTTACATCGTAACGGGCGCGTGTGTGGCATTGAGTAATTCTGAAGGTTGCGTAATTCCAGAACAGGAATTTGTAATAAAATAGTACATTATGACACGAGTACTATAACACTTTTTCTGACGAGTGTGAGTTTGCAGCATGAGCCGAAGGGGAATGCTGGAATCACACGAGTCAGAAAAAGTGTTATCTACGAGTGTCATATAGTATTTTATTGCACGAGTGTGTAAAATGCTCACTTTACGCACACGTAGTGTACGTTAAGTGTGGCTTTTACGTCCGGAGTGCAATAAAATGTCATTTTCACTATGAAGTAAACCCATTTGGTTCAGAATATATTCCTTATATATAAGGGTCATGTAATATGGGAGAACATCGGAGTTAAGGTCGCGAATAATCGGTTTTTCAGAGTCATTAATTGCATTTTGACATGGCAAAGTGAATCAGAAATAATCGGGGATAAAAAAAAAACGACTCAAAATTGCTTTATGACAAAATAGTGGGGAATAAACAAACGTACGACTTCACTTCTCCAACCTCCGATTAAGAGGTTATGCGCAGTCAAGATAAAAAAAAAAGATTTTTAAATTTCATTTTTGTAATGTATATGGGGCATTCCACACCAAACCGACCAATCCGTGGATCCAACCATGTTCAATTTTGTTAAAAATTTTCTACTTTTGTGTACGAACTGAAAGCAGAAACACCTTTTTTGTAAATCCGATTTATATTATGATTTCGCCGAAAAAAAAATCTCGAACTATGCCCTTTTTTTGTCTGTAGAGTGGCTTAACCCCTCAATACTTTAGCATTAATAACGAATAAATATTGACGGTTGTTAAATGGAACTACACTAAAACCGTGTCGTTTTGAAAAAGGTGACAATGAGAAACGAAACGTTTGTGTCAAGTACGTTATTCCAGCAGAAGTGTGTCAAGTGAGGGTCAAGAAAAACAACCATCTTGACAAACGAAGTCGTTTAGCTTTCGCAGAAATAAGCGGTATTTATCAGGATCTCTGCGAGATTTCCTTGGATCTTCGAGAATTGATGAGATTCGGCAAATTCATTGTATACATTATCGCTAAAACGTCCAGAAACACGGCAAACAGTGGGATTATAAACTTCCGTAAAAACCTCGAATGTACGTGGTTCTCTAGTTTGTATCCCAGCGATCAATCTGCAGCCGTTCTTCTCCCTTCCGAGGTGGTAATTTCCCGCGAACCGCGCGCCACGTACTACGTATCCGCCCACGTCAGTTTCTATCCGGTCGGCGAGCTCTTAAGAGTGTCGGCCCGAGGTCGGGACGGCTAAACGGGTTTTAATTACCAGGCTCGATTTTAATTGTAATTACGAGCGTCTAATAGCTCGCCGAGGCCAGAACAGAAGGAGAGTATGCGTGTGTGTGTGTGTGTGTGTGCGCGCGCGCGCGTACGCGTGCGTGTGTGTGTGTGTGTGTGTGTGTGTGTGTGTGTGTGTGTGTGTGTGTGAGAGAGAGAGGAGGAGAGGGAGAGAGAGAGGAGGAGGAAGAGGATAGGAGAGAGAGAGAGAGAGGAGGAGGAGGAGGCGAGGTTGGGCAACTTGGATATAATGGAGCCACGTGACTATCTTGGTACACCGCAAAGCGTTCATGCATGAGACATGCACCCGTGCATTAAGCTTCGTGAAGGGCTTAGACTCGACAGACTCCAGCGAGACCTCGAACCTTATTGTGGGCGTGAGAAAAAAGTCCACGAAGTCCAAAAGACCTGAAATTCAGGATTCAAAGAAGATTGATGAAACATCGAAAATGTGAAAGGGCTGAATGTTCTTCCTTGATAATTGCTCAAATCTATACTTGAAATACTCAACTCAAGAATAGGAGAAAATTTTTAACTTGGAGAGAAGTCTCAACCTCGATAAATCGGGCAAAGAAAAGTCTCCAATATTAATGTGACTTGTAGAAAAATTAATTGTTTTTTAGGGTCTAATTTGATGCCCGATTAAAAATGTGTGTGCAATGAAAAAACAGTTTATTTGCATTAAGGAAATATATTTCGTTGGCACTTTTACTTAAATATTCCTAAAGTGTTACAAAATTTGTTAGTCGTTAAGAAATATTTTATTGGTGTCAAAATAATTTATTAACTGTGGAAAAATATTTATTTAATTTATTAGCTGTTCAAAAATAATTTATTTCGCCATATTTCACTTTACACTTGTTAACAGTTAACAAATCTTGGTATACATTGTTTTCTCAGTGTGCCTTTTTTCATTTGCACAAAAATTGAATTTGAGGTATTCTCTGCTAGCTTGAAGTTAAGTTAATAAAGCGACTTTTTAAGTATTTTCAAATCATACAAAATTCAACTCCCAAATTGGAGCGCTAATATTTTTTTTTCTTTCACAGGTTTTTCGTGATGAATAGTTGCTACTTATACGTGAACATTTTATTACTCGCCTTTTTTCCAGAATATAATACTTCTTTTTATTGTAATTTGTTTCATTCTTACTACGAGCATGAAATTACTTTTTCATTCGTGTTTTTGTAAAAAAATTAGTTTTTTAGAGTAGTTTACTGATGATCAATTATCTAATGAATGAGGAAAATATGAAATATGAAATTGCACCGAAAAAATGAAACAATAGTCCAGGATTATCTATTTGTGTTATTGCGCCGCAAAAATGTAAACAACTAATTCTTTAAGCTTAAACAACATTCATAAGGCTTAAGTTTAAAGCATTGTTCACTTCAGCAAAATGATTGCTGGAAAAATCATACATTTATAGTAGTTAACCCATACAATAAATCTCTTTTTCCTTCAACAATTCATTGAATAACGTTATTAAAATTGGTACCATTTTCCTTATCAATCTGATATGAATATTAAATAATAATTGTACCCATCGCAGACATACATTGTTAAGGATCTATAGATCGAAGAAAAAAGAATATGTAGGGTAAAAGCCGGATAGTTGCCACACTTAAGGAAAAGCTCTATTACTTAAAAATTAAGTATCTACTGACAATATGCTTCGTGTATATCAAAACATTGGTCTTTAATCTTTCATTGTGCGCTACTTTGGTAAACCCAATTAATATTGTTTTTGAGTAAATCCCGTTTCATTTGACCTCTTCAAAGAGGGATAGTTGCTCAACGTGGCGGATAGTCGCCTCACGTCGAAAATACTTCGAAGGAGTTTATAATTAATATTAAGTTACAGATTATTTTATTTTATGATATTTTTTAAATTTTATTTTTTTATTTAGATATTTTATTATCAATTTTATTATATTATAACTAATATTTTCATTATTTTTTTAAATACCTTTAATTATCAGTTTTTCTTTCCTATCTAGTTCTTTAAACGCTAGTGCTAAACTAACTTCGGTCTAGGAAGGACTACGCCTGGGTTTTTGTCATATTGCCGTTAGGGAAACTAACCGGAAAAGAATTTGGGGCGACTATTCTTTTCGATACGGATACTTGCCCTTTTTATTGAAAAAATAAATAAAAGCTATTTAACAATATACCGTATCAGACCGTGCAGTTGAATAGTTGACTGAATCCTCAACCATAACATAATTATTTATTCAATAAAAATTAGTCACCAATATTAGTGCAACGCTCGTCGAGGTCTCACCGCGGAAAATTTTCGCTCACACAGACGAAACTTGTGGGCCCTGCCCTATGTCTTTTGGGCACTGAGGCCTGCGAGGGCATATTAATAATTATAGAAAAGTGCTGACGCTAGAGACATCTCTAACATAGTGTATTAAAAATCGGGGCAATTACACTGAGAAAAAGAATGTTTGTATCAACTAAATCTGTGATTCAATACGTCCAAGCGAATATTTAGTTGGTACAGTGCTCGCCATTAATGCCTGCAAATCTTTGAAAGATCCTTTCCAAGATTCTAAGACTCTTTCCAAGATTCTAAGATTCTTTTCAAGATTCTTTCAAAGATTCTTTTGAAGATTCTTTCAAAGATTCTTCGGAAGAATCTTGAAAAGAATCTTGGAGAGAATCTTGAAAAGATTCTTGGAATGTTGGGAAGATTCTTAGAATCTTAGAAAGATTCTTTTCAAGATTCTTTATCAACTAAATCTGTGATTATATACGTCCAAACGAATATTTAGTTGGTACAGTGCTCGCCATTAACGCCTGCAAATCTTTGAAAGATCCTTTCCAAGATTCTAAGACTCTTTCCAAGATTCTAAGATTCTTTTCAAGATTCTAAGATTCTTTTCAAGATTCTAAGAATCTTTTGAAGATTCTTTCAAAGATTCTTTTGAAGAGTCTTTCAAAGATTCTTCGGAAGAATCTTGAACAGAATCTTGGAGAGAATCTTGAAAAGATTCTTGGAATCTTGGGAAGATTCTTAGAATCTTAGAAAGATTCTTTTCAATATTCTTTCAAAGATTTGCAGACATTAATGGCCAGCACTGTACAATTCAATATTTTTTTGCCTGAATAAAGTTTTGGTTAACCAAAGGGCATAAATATCCAAGAAACTAATTATTCAGTTAAAACCAAATAAATATTCGTTTGAACGTATTGAATTGCAGATTTAGTTGATTTAAACTTGTTTTTTCTCAGTGTATCCCCCCGGGGCAACTATCCGGCTTTTACCCTAAATGACAATTGAGAAAGAGCTTGCATGAGGATAATGGATCTCGAAAGTAAATCCATTTTGAAACTTTCTTCGCAAAACACACATGCGCAAAGATGTATGATGGAATACACGTTATCCCTAATTCAAGGAGCCCTTGCTTCACCGTCTTCATTAAAACTCTATCAGAATTTTCCGACAATGTGAAACTCAATTTGCCACCCTCTAAAATTAAATTCAAACTCGTGCCGTTGCCGCCCTTCGTGAGCGGCAATTTGAAGTCTTCAAGTTTACTGAGCGTAAAATAGAGTGGAGAGAAACTCGAAGAATTTCCAAGCTATGAAATCTCATCTTCAAATATAACGATAATCCACCATAATAATTATGATAATTAAGTGCACTTTGGTTAAATACTTATGAACTTAATACGCATATTCTCGTATGAGAGTTTGCTTGGTTCTGAAGTAAAGTTTGGCCCAAATTTCATAACGACGCCAGATAAAGTATTTATTCAAAAAATTAGTATCTTTTTTAGTAACAATAAAAACAACAACACGGAATGATTTAAGGAAGTATTCTGGTCTAGAATTTTGAAAAAATCATTTTTTTTGCATTCTTAAAGTTTAGACCTTTAAGAATATATCCTTAAAAGGAAATTTTTGAATTCCAATAATTTATGTAGTTATAGCTATTTTAGTGACGCAGCAATGTTAGTTGTTTTTCTCAAAACTACTTTTCTCAACACGGCTGACATGATATCTCAAGTTCTACTCAATCGATTTACTTCAAATTTTTCACCAATCCTTAATGTATAATCACCCCTATGTATATTATCACCTCCCCCCCCCCCCCCCCCCACTATTGTATCAAAACTATTTTTTTACTATTTTAAAAAACTTAAAAACTATGGAAAAAAGAGTCCAAAAACGCCTTTTTTTGTTCAGACAGCCACCATTTTGCGATTTTTTTTCGTTTTCTCCGAAGTAGAAGTTATAAAAACATTACTACTAATCAAGAATCTTTTTTTTTAATTTTATATCGGATGACTAGAAAGGTTGTAATCGCGTTGGCCCTTTTGTTAGCCCCAACTTTACCAGCTTATATAATATTATTTATCAGCTTATAAAACTTATTTCACTTTCATTTTTTTTTCGAAATTTTTGTTGTTTATTGTCAAAATATTAATAAATAAATATTAATATTAATAAAAATTAATTAATTAATTGAATTAATAAATATTAATATTACTAAATATGTTGTAAAAAAATAGAAAAAAAATATTTTTTTTTTATCAACCTCGACAAAACGCTAAGAATGTAAGTCTCTATCCAGAATATCGCCTTAAGGTACTAGTCTACTTTAAATGGCCAAAAAAGCAAATTTTTAAGATTTTTTCTCAGCTCTTTTATCAGATAGGGCTATATAAAACTGTTTTTACAATATTGTTCCATCCTTCGAAGATAGAAACAAAAATGGTTTTTTTATTTCGATTCTTTACATAATTTATTGAAGGCGCCAAAATCGAGTCTCCGAAAATGTTTTGTCCCATGGCCGCCAGTTAATCTCAGGATTGGTAAGTCTGAAATAAAAAAATAATAAAGCATTTCAAAGAGGAAGATTTTCTACAAACAATTTACAACCGTTAATGAAAAATCGATTAAAAATAAATGGCGGATGTTTAAAATAAATTGTGAAAAATTCAATTTTTCATTTTCATTTCAAACATCCGCCATTTTTTTTGTAAATCGATTTTTTATCATCGACGGTAAATTGTTGTGTAAGAAGCCTTCCTCTTTAAAATGCTTTTTAATTTTTTTTTCTTCCAGACTTGCCAATCCTGAGATTGACCATAGGACAAGACATTTTCGATTTTGGCGTCTTCTATAAATAAATTGGGGTCAGCGACCCCAAAAACATACACTGTATGTTTTTGGGGTCGCTGAATCCGAATACGAGGTTGGTTCAGCACGTCATGGCTTAGCTATAACCTCAAAAACACTCCAAAATTAAGTTGTTTTTTTAAATATCTCGAAAACTATTATAGTTACGAAAAAATCGTTCTGGGTTCGTCTTGATGAGTATACTAGTGGCTACTAAA
Source organism: Alloplasta piceator (assembly GCA_946863875.1). NCBI lineage: Eukaryota > Metazoa > Arthropoda > Insecta > Hymenoptera > Ichneumonidae > Alloplasta > Alloplasta piceator. The sequence continues at coordinate 44,283,688 of OX333074.1, forward strand.
AAAAAATCATTCCGAAAAAAAAAATTGAAAAAAGACAAATGTAGAGAGTTTTGAATTTTTATAAATCGTTTTTTTATATATATTTGTACTGATCTTAGAAGATCCTGAAGTTTTCAGAAGGTGTTGTTTGTTTTTTCAAAACCATTAATTTTTTATTTTAAAAAAATCGTGTAAATCCACGCTCAACATCAATTTTTGCCAAAATTTTTATTATTTAATACCTTGGACTGATCTTAAAAGATCCTGAAATATTCAGGATGGTATTTTTTTGTTTCCAAAATTAAAAGATCCTCCAGATTCCAGGATCTTTAAAGATCACTCCGAGGTATTATATAAAAAAAATTGAACAAAAAATTTAATGTTGATCGTGGATTTACACGATTTTTTAAAATTAAAAAATTCATATTTTTGAAAAAACAAAAACACCTTTCTGAATATTTCAGGATCTTTTAAGATCAGTACAAGGTATTATATAAAAAAAATTGAACCAAAAATTTAATGTTGATCATAGATTTGCACGATTTTAAAAAATTCAAAATTCTCCAAATTCATGATTCCTCAAAAAAACATTCGGAATATTTTTTTTTTTCGTAGCCACGAGTATACTCTTCAAGACGAACCTGGAACGATTTTTTCGTAGCTATAATAGTTTTCGAAATATTAAAAAAATTATCTTGATTTTGGAGTGTTATTTTTTGTGGTTATAGCCAAACCCTGACGTGCTGGGGTTAAACCAACCTCAAATTCGGCTTGAGCGACCCCAAAAACATACAGTATACATAGTCAGACCCCCAGGCCGAATTTTTTTTTAAATTTTGTGTGGCTGTGTTATTCAAAGAATCAAAATAGAGAATAACTTTTTTTTTTTTGTATTTTCGAAGGATGAAACAATGTTGTAATAACAGTTTTATAGCCATATCTGATAAAGGAGCTGATAAAAAAATCTAAAAAATTTGCTTTTTTGGTTTTCTAAAGTAGACCTTAACCGCGAGGATATTTTGTGCTCTTTTGATCCAATGGTCTAAATTCAGAGACTGGACGAATAGTCTCTCCCATACAATGATGATTTTGTAGGCGATTTTCAGTTAGTTTATCCCTTAGAATTCCGAATGAATTTAATCGCTCTGTCGGATCAGCTTGTTTTGTTCCATTTCATTGTAATCTCTTTTTGTGATTTTTTTTTTCCATTGGCATCGAGCGTCAAAGGAACGTCCTGGGCCTTTGGGGGCATTTTATTTGCCGAGCATTCGTCGGAAAAAAAAATTTATTCCGGATCGAATGTTCATTTCAATGGAGCTGGGACTCGAGTACCCGGATATATTCTCCCCATCCTTCGGTGAGGGAAAACGAATGGGACAATCGCGCAAAGGCGGTCAATCAATTCTCATCGTGTGTGCAACAAGCCGCCCTCGAGGGTGTAAGCTCAGCCTTCGTTGTTCTCTCTATCCTCATTTTGCTCTGTGCCAACTCGTTGTTTCGCTCTTCTCTCTCGATTGGATCAGCTGATGGCGGACTCGCATTGTCATGGCTCGATGAGTAATTAATTTTCAGTGCTCATTTGCAGATTAAACGCGCTTCGATGAGAACTGACTTTTATTTTGTAATGGTTCCATCAATTCGCTAAAATTGGCCGATTTTACCGATCGATGAGACATTTCTGCCAGTTCTGTCAAATTTTTCAATAAACTATTTCGAAGGTACTGCATTTTTTTTATTGTAAATGCCTGACAAAAAATACAAATTGCGAAAAAAATACTTTGAGAAAACAGATTATTTGTAGTAAAGAAATATATTTCGTTGGCACTTTTACTTAAATATTCCTCAACTGTTACAAAAATTTTTAGTCGTTAAAGAAATATTTTATTTGTGTCATAATATTTTATTAACTCTCAAAAGATATTTATTTAATTTATTAACTTTTAACGAATAATAGATTTTGCCATATTCAACTTTACATTTGTTGACAGTTAAACAATCCTGGTACATTGTTTTCTCAGTGTAAGATTGGAAAATACTTGTTTTGTTGCCTTCTCACTTTTTAAATGAAATTTTTGTAATTATTTTAGCAATATTGTACACTCGGTTTTTTGCGGAAAAGATATTTTGAAAAAAAAGTCTTTGAAAAAAGCCACCTTTGTAGTGCAAAATTTATCAAATAAATTAAAGAAAGATTAGTAGGGGAGACCAAGGCTGGTTGTGACAGAGAAGAGTTGTGACAAAGCCGATTTCTAGGCCTCTGTGACCGTCAAAAACTGGAAACTTTGCTGATTTATTAATTTGTGAACCCCCCATCAAATGTAATTCGCGCCATTGGTCCACGAAAATCGGTTGTGTTTTTACGACGGTAGCGTCAAAAAAAAGAAGGCCAAAAGTAAGTTTTTGACTAATTTTACGATATCCTATTCCCCGATGGGTATTACGTTAAAGTTATTGCGATATTTTTTCTAATGTGTATAGACTCGTCAAGTTTCATATCATGTTTTTGTTTTTTATTATTATTATTTTGTCACGCATTTGACGGTTGAGAATTATTATTCGGAATAAAGCACGATAAGAGAGTTGTGACAAGCTGTCACAACTCTCCTATTTTGATTTTTTCTTGCAATAATGTTTTGTAGTGTGACTTCACATGTTGATTTATTATTAATTTTTTTCAGAATTTGCAAAACTTTTCAGAATTTTCAGAATTTTTCATAATTTTGCTTCCTCATAAAGGAAGCTTTGTTTCCGTGAAAAAAAATTTTTTCGCGATTTTTATGCCAATATGTTCAAAATGTCCTAAAACATCGAGAAATCATATTTAGAAAAAATGTCCGGATTGATGTGTGTGTGTGTGTGTGTGTATGTATGTATCCTGAGTTTCAGATGTAAATGATTAATAACTCGAAAACGCTTCGAGATATCAAGCTAAAATTTGGCACACTTATCGAGTACGCATTGCTCTTTGTTATGAAATTTTTTTTTTTTAATTATAACGGGTGTTCAGATTTTATCGACTTTTTTCGTTTTTGCCAGAATGGCGCAAACGCTCTAGCCTCTGCAATTTTCAAGATATTGCACTCAAACTTTGTACAGAATTAGTATAGCTATTAAGGTTGTTCGGTATTGAATTTGGCGAAAATCCATCGAGGGATTAAAATTTCATGAAATTTTGAATTTTTTGAAAAATAGCGCAAGCGCTCTAACTTGCACAATTTTCAATATATTTTACTGAAACTTTGTACAGAACTTGTATAGCTATCAAGGTTGTTCGCTATTAAATTTGGAAAAAATCCATCGAGGGATTAAAATTTTATGAAATTTTGAATTTTTTGGAAAATAGCGCAAGCACTCTAACTTACACAATTTTCAATATATTTCACAGAAACTTTGTACAATACTTGTATAGCTACCAAAGTTTGTTCGCGATCAAATTTGGCGAAAATTAATCGAATTTGCACATTGATTACTAATATTTTTCAATAGTTAACAAAGCTTCCTTTATGAGGAAGCCATATTTGATCGCCATACCGTGTGTTAAAGGAAGCTATGTGAACTATGGATAAAGATGAGGAAGCAATGTGCAAATTTCAATTTGCAGGGTGTTTTTCATAATTTTTCATAATTTTCATAATTTTTCATAATTTTCATAATTTTTTAGAATGCAGAATTGAACGTTGTAATGATTTGTAATTAGTGTCAAAACAAAAAGTTTTTGTTAGTTAAAATTGATTTTTTTTCGTTAGGACCATCAAATACGTGGCTGTCACAACTTACCTCAGTACTAGGAGAGTTGTGACATGGGGAGTTGTTTCAGTTTTCATCAATTTTCGCATAGACCCTCGTTACTTTTATTTATTTTTACATCTGTTTCACATAGTGCATAGAACAGGCTATACGAAGATGCAAAGTTCATAGATGTGAGACTTTTTTTGACTGAGATATGCTCGTTAAAGTAAAAATTGTCACAACCCACCCTGGTCTCCCCTATGGCATGGTTTGTCTATTGATTTTGTGACGAATTTTCCAGACAAAAAAAGGCTCAATTTTGGGAATCGCTTTAATGTGACCCAACCTTATTTGTATTGAAAAACCTAGACGATTCTATTCTGGCAATATTCTCTTCCAAATCCGTCCAAGTATTCAGTCAACTCGAGCGGAATGAAAGTGATTTATCCATGAAAGATAAAAAAAAGAAATGACTGTCATTGAATTGGCTACAATCGTCGGGAAATTTAGCATTTCATTTCGTTCTTTGTTGTTCAACTGAGTGTGATTGATCGAAGACGGAAATAATAAATGTAAAACGTCGGATAATTTGCTCTTCTTTGAATAATGGGATTGAAAGTGACAGAAAAAAAAAGAATTTGTGATCGTGAAAGCAGGGAATAATTAAATGAATACATCAAAGGCTCTATTGGTTCGTACGAGCATTTATAATTTATTGATTTCCCGTCGGATTCAAAGAGAGGAAAAATGATGCTCGTTCGAATGATTAGAAATTATTATTATTGTCGCAACATTTTTATTGCTATTAAATTATTATTTCTATCGTTATTGATAGTTACTATTTAATTATGATATCATAATGGTTATATATATTATATATTTTTTTATATATGGGGCGGTCCATCCCAAATCGGACAGTTTGAAAAACTTTTTTTTTTATTTCCTCAATTTTTTTTTGTTTTTAGTAGCCATGAAAAGACCCTTCGTGTTGAATTTTGAAATTTTTTTGATTACCCGTTCAAAAGATATTAAATTAACAAAAAAAACCGCTCATTTTTGGTATTTTGGTCATAACTTCTTTAATAATGGTCCAAATTAAAAGTTTATTTTTTTAAAATTGTTGTTGTTTATGGCCTTTTAAAATAAAAATACAACAAAAATATTCGACGAGTTTTTGCATGAGTTTTTTGAGTTTTAAACTTTAAATGGCGTTTTTAAAAATAAGTGTAATTTTTTATTTATTTTTAAATTTTTTGCTTTAAACATCCATCTATTCAACAATTTTTAAGACTAGTCCGATCGTGGGATCTCAATGACTACGTTTTTTTTTCGATTTTTGAAAATTAATGTTTTTTTTTTGTTTTTTATAAATTATTATGAATACCAATTTTTGTTATTGTATAGTATTTTTTTCAATATTTAGAATTTATTTTGACACTTTCTTATTGTTAACAGGTTCTTAAATTTAATAATTCATGGTTAAGTCTGTTTATGAACAGTAATAACAACAGTTTTTATTTATCTACGTATTTTTTTGAAAACCTTATATGTACGATTATTTCCTGAATTTGAATATTCCTTTGACAATACGTTTCCGTTGCTCATTGGAATAATTGAATGAAATTTTTGTGTCCCCCTGTGATAGAGAACTTGCATGTTTTTTTTAAAAATTTTTATTCGAAAGTAGGATAAAAAATAATGTATTTCCCAAGATTTTTTTAAAGGAATATTGACACTGCAAAAAAATATTCTTTGACTCTAATTATTCTCGAAAAATTTGAATTGGCAACCATATTGTTGTACCCAACTATCAGCGCCACCAGTGTCGTGTCCGGGAACCACGTCTCATTGTAAACAGTTTCTGCTCTCGGTGACGCAAAAATCTAACCTATAACTTACGTATAACCTACAGTATAATATTCTTCAATATTATTATTTACGTCAAAAGTATCACAGAAAAAATATAAATTGACAAAGCAATTATGGATTCATTCACCCCGCAACCAAACTTGGATTGGTTCATGTCTTGTTTTGTACCATCGTGCAAAAACACAACAAGTACTACACCAGAAAAGATATTTGTCTATGTGCCAAATAATCCAGTGAAAAGAAAGGTTTGGTGCGCGCTTCTCGAGAAATTTTTCGAGAAAAGTTAGAGTCGAAGAATATTTTTTTGCAGCGTTAATATTACTTTAAAAAAAAAACTGTCTTGGGAAATACATTATTTTTTATCCTACTTTCGAGTCGCATAGATTAAAATACAGATTTCAGATGCATGCAAGTTCTCTATTGACTTCGCAGTATTGTATCGCAAATAAAATCTTTCTTTTGCATCTAAATAATGTTTCTCAGGTGAAAATTTGAGAGCAATATTCGGTAGACTATTTAGGTTCAATGCCCACTCATACAATTCTTGAACTGTTGTTATTATTTGCTCATCGATTAATTATTAATTTTAAAAATCTGTTAACAATGAAAAAGTGCCAAATTAATTCAAAATGATTAAAAAAATACTATAAAGTAACAAAAATTGGTATTCATAATAATTAATTTAAAAAAAAAATTATTTTTCAAAAATCGAAAAAAAAATAGTAGTCACTGAGATCTCACGATCGGACTAGTCTTAAAAATAGTTAAATAGATAGAAGTTTAAAACAAAAAATTAAAAAACAAATAAAAAATGACGCTCACTTTTAAAAACGCGATTCAACGTTTAAAACTCAAAAAACTCATTCAAAACCTCGTCAAATATTTTTGTTGTATTTTTTTCTGAAAAGGCCATGAAGAAATAAAAATTTTGAAAAAAAACTTTCAATTTGGACCATTATTAAAGAATTTATGACCAAAATCCCCAAAAAGAACGGTTTTTTGGTTGATTCAATATCTTTTGAACTGGTAATAAAAAAAAGCTGAAAATTTAACAGGGAGGGTCTTTTGAAGGGTACTAAAAAATATAAAAAAATTGAGGAAAAAAAAAAGTTTTTCAAACTGTCCGATTTGGGATGGAATACCCCATATATTATATAATAATAATATTATTGTAATATTAATGAATATATTAATATATCGTTGTGGCATGAATAATCAATGTATTTTATTATTCTCTGATATAATTGATGGATTTAAAATTGTTCAAAATGAATGACAAAAGCTGTTTAAAACTTCCGGGATCGTCAATTTAAAGTTCGATTTTTTTTTTAAGTATTCAATACGTTAACGTTGGTAGACAGGTTTGATTGATGGGGGCAAATCGTTTTTCTCGGTATTTCACTTACGTACCGGAATCTCCCAGTTGAAAGGAATTCATAAGCAAGCTTGGATATTTATGAGTGCAGCCCCTTGCGACGTTTATAGGAAAGCTCGCTCGTATTACTTCACATATTACTGAGGGCACTCGACACCCCGATGAAAGTTTGGCCATGTGGATGGCAAATTTCTAACGAGAAATTTCGGAGGGAGCGCGATAAACGCGCCAGCCTCAGCGCGTGTTTACGACGACGATAGATTCAGTGGTTATCTATCACGTATATATGTATATTGGGGTGGTCCTTATTTTGGGCTCGGACGAATTTTTTATCAGACGCCCCCAAATCGACTTCAAATAATTCAAAAATAATACCCTAATTTTTTCAGATTTTTATCTAGACTCTAACCCCTCCCGAAATGAGGGTAGGTTCCCCCATTCGAGATACACGTGTTTCGGCCATATTCTCGGGGTATATTTTATTCCAAGTGTAATAATTATGAAAAAATCTGTAACTGCAAGATTTTGGTATTGATTGGTGCTACTATTTGAGAAAAAATTTACATTATTATAGGGGTCAATCTAGACGAATTGCGATTCAACTAGATTAACCCGTATTAGAATTTTAAACGAATTACAGTTCGTCTAGAATAACCCGTATGATAATGAGAATTTTTCCTCAAAAAGGTAGTACCAATAAACACTGAAATCTTGCAGATATTGATTTTTTTTTTAAATTATTACACTCGGAATAAAATAGTTCCAGAGATTATGGCCGAAACACGTGTATTTCAAATGGGGAAAATCTAACCTTTTCGGGAGGGGTTAGAGTCTAGATCAAAATCTGAAAAAATTAGGGTATCGTTTTTGAATTCTTTTGAGTCGATTTGGGGCGCGTCCGATAAAAAATTCGTCTGAGCCCTGAATGAGGACCACCCTAATGTATTTATGGGGTTTCATTCATACATTCTGAACATACAGAGACCAGACTATTCCTGTCATGGTCCAGTTCACATAAAAATAAGGAATGTCCATTTACGCGGTATTTTAGCGCAGATTGAGTGAGCGTTCTAGAATCTTGTTTTACGATCTCTTGTTTATACTTTAAGAAAAAACATTGCACTATAAAATGATTATGGCACGTTTTCCACACCATGGAATTTTTATTGCGTGAAAGATAAAATTGTATCACCAAGTGTATTTCTTTCTCATAGAAATGAAGATTGTTAACATAAAATAAAATATATTTACGACTTTTACGTCAGCATAATCAAAATTGTCATATTCGAAATCATATTAAGGGAGTCGAGTCAGCGTCAAAACGGTGATTTTTAATAGAAATTTATAAATTTTGTAGAATGCTTAAAAATGTTGTGTATTATCCACCATTTGAGGTACCAAATGAAAAATTTTTTGGGACTAGTTAGACCCCTTAAGGTGCACTAGTTTCCTGAAAAACCTAGTTTTTAGTTTTTACACTCTGCGCGTGATCCAGAATAAACCGCGCGATGGATTTTACTCTACGACGTTTCATTTTTTTTCATGACACTTTCCCCTATAGGATGAATGCGGCATATTTTTTTTTGGCCCTTTATTTCAGAGTTGCAGGCCTGTTTTGAAATTGTTGGCCTATTCTGAACCTTTCAGGTATTGTCCTGGTTACAATTTTGACTTTAATCAAAATGTGCCACGTTCATCCCGTGGAAAAAAGCGTTACAAGGAAAATGAGACGTTGTAGAATAAAATCCGTCCAGCGGTTTATTCTGAATCATGCGCAGAGTGTAAAAACTAAAAACTCGGTTTTTCAGGAAACCGGTGCACCTTAAGGGTTCTAAATAGTCCCAAATAATTGTTCATTTTGCACCTCAAGTGGTGGACGATACATCATATTTGTAAGCATTCTACAAAAATTATAAATTATGATTAAAAATCAACGTTTTGACGCTGACTCGACCCCCTTAAGAGAAAATATCCAGATAAAGTGTAAAAAACGCTCGATAGAGCGAGCTATTTTAACAATTTGAGAGATATCGAGCTAAAGATCCTAATACAAAAATATTAATGATAATGTAAATGAATATTAATGAATATATTGATATGAGGCATTCCACGTCAAGTCGGCCACCCCATTTTTTGGAATCACCAAAAATCACATACAAATTTTTATAGAGTAGTTCTAACTGTCAAGAAAATTCGTGATTTTTTTCAGATTTTTAAATTACATACTTTAGCCGGAAAAAAATACAAAAAAATTCCTTGTTCCATTTTGTAACTCGAAAATTATTCATCGTACGAAAAAAAAAGTAGAACATGAAATTTAGGATTTTCAATGTACTTTTCACTGAAATTTTTTACAAACTCCTCCGAAAGCTCTATATGCAATTTTCGGAGCAAATAATGTTTTGATATTTTTTTTTCTCAGAATTAACATCTTCGATTTGTCTGTAATTCAAACAGTTTTTCACTTGATATATTTACAGACTACAAAAAAATTTGCTTAGTGGACAATCCATTCCTTCGCATGCGTTTTTCATCCCAAACGAATACAGAAATTTCTCTTGAACATTAACAGGGTTGATACTATTTATAGATATTTTCTACAGCCCGCATTTTTATTTATTTTTTGTACTTTTTCAATTTTTTAAGCTTTTTCCATTTTCATTTGTTTAAATATCTTTTTGTACATTTTAATAAACTTATTTATCAATGGACCCCTGTACACCGATAAAGTCTATTCAAATTAAAGTCAAAGGCTAGTCACTTCTCTCGATTGCAAATGAGAATTAATTTACCCTCTTTGGATAAAAAAACTTCAAAAAATCGCAGACGTTCCTTTTGACTAATACTTTAAACTGGCAGATTTTGAAAAAAATTGGAGAGGGTGAGAAAAAAAGTGGTCCAGTTGAAAAAGAACTCCTCGTAGTTGGCTACCCTTTTGCCACTCATGAACATCAAGAACTTCGTACATTCTCACGATCACCTCAATAGAAGCGATTCGTTTCTCTTCCTCTCGTTTCTCTTGATCTTTTCCCCTCCATTTTTTATCATCCTACGACACTTCTCCGGATAATAGATTAAGCGATCGTTCCCGGGATATTACGATTTCTCTTGGGTCAGTATATACATCCCACAAGAGGGTCGTTAACTCCACAGCAAAGCATCGCTCGCATGTGAAGGTCGAAGAAGACGTGCGTGGTTCTTGCATCGTTTGTCACTCGCGGGGTAGTTTTACAAGCAGCGTTAAAGAAAGATCGAACGAAGGATCGCGAGGATCGACGATCATTTGACTCGGGTAAATTGTCCGAGACGAGCTGTCGAACCTTTTTTTGTGTCATTGAGTCTGTATATATGGGGCATTCCATGTCAAATAGACGACTTTTGAACCCGACCCCTTTCAATTTCACTGATTTTTTTTTGTTCCTTTTTCACCCCATTAAAAACATTTTTCAGGAAATATTCAAATTTTTTTACCCAATCCAAAAAAAAAGTTATGAATTTTTCAAAAAAATAGGTTTTTGTTTTTTAAAATAGCTATAAATTCTTCAAAAATTGACTAGTCGGGATCTTTTTTTAATTAATTTTCGTCTTTAAATGTACTTTTCGAAAGAAAATACAAAAAAATCTATGAAATTTTTCACTTTTTTAAGAAAAATCATCGTTTTCTCGAAGATGCCATTTTTTTGTACTAAAAAAAAAACTGCGATCAATTCCGGAAAGAATGCTGCCCAAACTGGAGTGGGTGAAATTGTCCTTTTTTTTTATCGAAAAGAAATTGTTCCCAGCTGGTCTTATTTCACAAAAGTTCGGAAGTGGACGATTTGACATGGAATTACCCATATATATATACAAATATAGTCTCACTATAGATGAACCCACGTATTCGACAAACAAAAAACGTATAAAATTGTGTACCGACAAAAAGCACAATGAAAGGACCAAAATGGAGCTTTTGCACCGCTTTTTTTTTTTTTTTTGCTCACACCAGACCACAATACCTCGTAATATTTCACTCACGAGAGCTCTCTGTCAACCGGACTTTCACGCGGAGCGTTTTTTTCACCCCTTCCTTGCCATTCCTTTCGCAGCTTTTTCCCTCGTCGACTCTATCGGCTCTTTTTGACGGATACGGAGATATAATGGATTGTTTTATCACTCGATCGATCAATCAATTCGCGACTCATCACTCCTGCTCTTCCAATAGTACTCTTCCTGTATATCTGTACATAGGATTTCCCTCACAATTTCCCTATTTCTGCAGAATCAACGAATACCCGTCATCGACAACGTACCTCTTTTTCACACACTATTTTTGGGGAAGTTGGCCGAGAATTTTTTTTCACATTTCATCTCCGTTCTATGATTGACGTTTATTTTTTGTCGTGTCTGATAGGTTTGAGGGAATTATAGTGCGAATGAATTTTGTACTCTCGAAATTTGTGTCACGAATAGTTTAACGGTTTTGTTCAAATACTATTTTTGGATATTTAACTATTTTCTCGCAAATGTTGGCTTCAAATTTTTATGTGAGTATATTCAAAATCTCAAAAAACTTCGATAAATCACGTTTCGAAAAAGTTATATCTGGATGTGTGTGTGCGGATTTCAGAAAAATCAAAGGCTTCGAGCTATTATCAATTTGACAGGACTTTTAATTTTTCGCAAAATGTCTGAAGGTTCTTCAATTCTCGTAATTTTGTATTTAGCGAGCTTCAACGTTTTTGAGCAGAAGCAATTGAAGATGGTCATGGTTGAAATCACATTTGGAAAGAATTCTTTCAGGAATTTCTTTTCGGCAACTCTGAAAATTTCAAAAAGTCCTTGCCAAACGCTCCAATGTTCGTAATTTTGCAGCTATGGGTCTCAATTTTTGTGCAAAAGTGTACTCAGTGTAATTAATTATTATTTCTGAATTGAGAAAGAATCGCTTCAGAGGTTCAAGTAAAAAAAGTAAATAAAATTTTTAACCTATTAAAGGCTTTCACTTCTGTAATTTCTTAACTATCGAGATTACATTTTATTCACATATGTTTCTTATGTCCGAACAGTTGATATTGAATTTGGAAAAGACCACTTGTCGAATTTGGAGTTGATACAATTTTTGAAAAGTGAGAAAATCATGCAAATAATTCCTGATTTCCTTCCTTCGTTCGTTAATCTTTCTATTTAAGAAGATATGATTGAACGATATAATAAAGGTTCTTCAGAAACTGCCCATGAAAGCGGCTTGGTGAACGATGGAAAAAAAATGAGGAAAGCATAACCGAATTTTTAGTTTACAGGAATTTTTTCATTTTTTCAACTACAGAAGTATTTATGGATCTTCTGATATTACATTATTTCTGTGGAAGGATAAAAAAAAGAAGTTCGAAAATATAAATGTAAGAAGGTATTTTTTTGCGCTGTCTTGATCGACATCCCGTAGTAAAAAACTCCATTGAATCGCCAATGGCAACCAATGGTCCTCATACGACTCCATTGGACAATGAATGGGGACCCATTGAGATTTCCGCATTTGTCAATGGCGTACAGGGCTGACCATTGATCAGTGAATGGGTATCCATTGAACATCAAATGCGGATGAATCGAATGATCATCATTACTCAATGATGCTCATTGGAAAGCCAATGCGGATGAATCGAATGATCATCATTACTCAATGATGCTCATTGGAAAGCCAATGCGGATGTATCGAGCGATCAGCATTGCCCAATGGTGTCCATGGGGAGGTAAATGCTGATGAACGAAATGATCCGCTTTACCCAATGATGTCCATTAGAAAGTCAATGCGGATGAACTGAAAGATCAGCATTTCCCACAGATGTTCATTGGAACCCAAATGCGGCTAACGATGAAATGATCAGCATTTACCAAGGATACCCATTGAATAATAAGTAACTACGAATTATACAATGATCAACATTTATCAATAATGTCACTTCATTGACGACTGATCGAATGATGAGCAGCATTCGTTAACGATGTTGCAATCCATATTCGAGGTTCAATGCAGAACAATTGAACCCATCGATCGATGAGAATTTTTCCGAATGCGATATTTCTCAAACGGCGGTGAATTAATAAAATTAAGTAAGAGTAGATGTCGCTGATTCTCATATATGAACCAAATATTTTCTTCAATTGTAATAAATGCTGATGATTATATCGATGGTCAATCAGTTTAAAATATAATATAATAGTTTAAAATAAAATATAATATAATATATTTAAAAAAAATATATTATATACTGCTCATCAAGTGCGCGTACGTTTGGGATAAATGATTTTTAAAACCGTTTATTTTTAACATATACACATAATTTTATCAGTCCCTCTCAACTCGATTTGTGAGAGGAGAAACGTATATACTTTCATTATCAATCGTCATCTGAATACACTTACAATCTATTTTCTCAATTCTGAGCTTCAATAATTTCTATTAAATGTAATAAATATATATACATATATATATATATGATTGCTATATGATTGCTATATATGATATATGATATAATTATTGGTCGTTATGCTAATATTAGCATTATGATTAACCTTACTTACTGATAACTTACTTGATTATTTAATGCGTAATTCCATGTATATATAGCAATCATATGAAAGAATCTCCATTGATGATCCAATTTATTCCCCATTGCCCACAAAAACCAATAGAGGTGAATATGGCGAATTCACTAGGGAGATTGTCTCCATTGAATCCCCATGGGATAATCCCCATTCCGTTTCAAATGGGGAATTTAATGGCGAAAATGTCCTTAGAAAATTCGGCATTCATCTCTATTGGTTATTTTGGCAATGGGGAATGAATGGGGATTTTTCAATGGCGACGAATGGAGTTTTTTACTACGGGATTACAAGAATTTCGAGCACTGAGAAATTTTTGTTGTTGAAAATGCCAAAATTTGTTTGATTAAACCAAATATCCGTTTCCGGCCGTTCAACGAGATCATTTTGGTAATTCAACAAAGATAGGGGAGTGTGGGGCTAGTTGTAACAGTTTTTGGAAAAAGGCCTGTAACACCTAAAATATGTATGCTTTTAAGATTGTGATTAAGAGGGTTTGTAAAGTATATATCTGAGCACTGATTCCAATTAAAAAATAATTTTAAATCTTTACCCATCTTTTACACCAGACGTTTTTTGACAAAAGGCGAGCTGTTACAACTTACCCCATGTCTGGGGCTAGTTGTAACAGGCTCGGGGCAAGTTGTAACAATGAAAAGACTGTGCAACATTTATAAGAAAGAACACGTTTTTATTGGTTCACAGTCTTGTATCATTCATCGTGGTTCATTCTTGTGATGATTATAATCTTTGGTAGTCTCTCATGCTAAAAAAAATACAATACAATAATTTAGCACATTTTTCTGGGCAATATTAGAGTAAAGAAGAGTAAAAGAATGCACAAAAAGCCGCAAATAATTTGTAATACTATGTTATCACTATACTACAAGTTGTAATAATATTATTTATACAAATACATGTAAAGAGCAGAAAAAAAATACACGCGCATGGGGCAAATTCTAACATGTTACAACGTGCCCCATGGGCTCATTGTGTCTACTTAATGAAATATCTCAAAAGCTACAAACTTCAGAATAATTTTTAAGAAAGCAAATAAAAGCCAGTTAAATTTATGATGTAACAAGGAAAAAACAATAAACAATTAATTTAATTTTAATAGTCAAAATCAAAATTTTCGTAAGTATTTTTTTTACGAAACCTGGCCGAAATAGAGCTCGTGTGCATATCCTCTTATTTTCCCGGTCAAAATTGAGTGTTACAACTTACCCCTGTTACAACTAGCCCCACGCTCCCCTACAGTGGAAGTTTTAGTTTAAATCGATTAAATCGTTGTTTGAATGGGCAAAGTTTCAGTTCAATCAAATAAATATCTTTGTACCAAATAAATTGTGTGATTCAAAATACGAATTGTTTTTTTGTTACAGCTAAATTCATTTAGTTAAAATATACTAGAAATCAACGAAATATCAAATCCATTTGTTGAATTAATTATAGTTTCATTATTTCAAACAAATTAATATTGAATCAACTACATTTTTTTTTAACTAAATGGATTTAGTTGTTTTAACTGAACTTTTTTCTCAGTGTGACTAAAAATGTTTTCACCATCATATGTCAGATATAATGAAAATCCTTTGGTCTCTCTCTCTCTTTCTCTGTGGATACATACTTTCATGAACGTTGTGCATTCCCGGCTATAACGGCTCAGAGGAAATGCAACTTTGGTGTTAATATTCAATTTATGTGCAGTTCTGATAGCATGATGGATGAGGTGGATGAACGTGGCATGCAGCCTTCGTCCATGTGCGAAACGAAATTCGCACACATATGAGCGTACAGACGAGTCAAAAAGTTGCGGCCCCAATATCTTTTGCGGGAGAAAAAAATTATAAAAAATCCTTGACTCTTGTTGATGTCTTATGTCACTTTAAAAATACACGTTAAAAAACACTGTCAAACAAACACTGAATTTTATTTCTTCAAGAAAGAATGTGTTGTCATAATTAAAATTGAAAAAATATCGTTGTAAATTGAAAAATAATTTTTTATCGGTTCTTTGATAACGACTATTTTTTTTTTAACGCCCAGTAATCATTATTCAATTTTTAATTATTCCATTGGTAACATTCCTGACAGAAAATGTTATTTTCTCGTTTTGTTTTTGTAGATCGATCACTTATTTATTATTATTTTTTTTTTAATCGACAAATTTAAAGAATACTTTTGTCTGTGTCTGTCCAAAGCTTGATTCGTACTACTGTAATAGTAATGTTGATTTCCCTGGCTCATAGAGAGGAAGCAAAAATCGTAAATCCACTATTTATCAAGAGAAACACATTTCAAAATAGCATCACATCGTGAAATTGAAAAAAAAACATCATTGTTGGACATCCATGGTAAATCTATGGTATATGTATTTTTTATCGGTTCTTTAATCACGACAATTTTTTAACGCCAAGTAATCATTATTTCATTTTTAATTATTCCATTAGTAACATTCCTGACCATCAAATGCTATTTTCTGGTTTTGCTTTTATAGATTGATTGGTCATTTTTTTTTAATTGACAAATTTAAAGAATACTTTTGACTGTGTCTGACCAAAGCTTGATTCGCATTACTCTAATCGTAATATTGATTTTCTCGACTCATAGAGAGAGACCAAAAATCATAAAACCACTATTTATCTATAGAAACACATTTCAAAATAGCATCACATCGTGAAATTAAAAAAAAAGTTCATCGTCGGACATCCACACTAAATCTATGGTATATCTATTTTGTATCGGTTCTGTAATCACGACAATTTCTTTAACACCAAGTAATTAATATTTCATTTTTTATTATTCCATTAGCAACATTCCTGACCATAAAATGTTATTTTCTGGTTTTGTTTTTATAGATCGAACACTTATTTTTTTTTTAGTCGACAAATTTAAAGAATACTTTTTACTGTGTCTGACCAAAGCTGATTTATTCATTCTACTGTAATCGTAGTGTTGATTTCCCCGACTCATAGAGAGAGACCAAAAATCATGAATCCACTATTTATCTAGAGAAACACATTTGAAAATCCCATCACATCGTAAAATTGAAAAAATAGCCATTTTTCATTATCCAACATTCATGGTTAATTATGGTATATTCAAGTTAATTATTCCATCATATTTTCTGGTTTTGTTTTTATAGATCGATTGGTTATTTTTTTTCAATCGACAAATTTAAAGAATACTTTTGACTGTGTCCGACCAAAGCTTGATTCGTATTACTCTAATCGTAATTTTGATTTTCTCGACTCATAGAGAGAGACCAAAAATCATATAACCACTATTTATCTAGAGAAACACATTTCAAAATAGCATCACATCGTAAAATTAAAAAAAAAGTTCATTGTCGGACATCTACACTAAATCCATGGTATATCTATTTTCTATCGGTTCTTTAATCACGACAATTTCTTTAACACCAAGTAATTAATATTTCATTTTTTATTATTCCATTAGCAACATTCCTGACCATAAAATGTTATTTTCTGGTTTTGTTTTTATGGATCGAACACCTATTTTTTTTTTAGTCGACAAATTTAAAGAATACTTTTTACTGTGTCTGACCAAAGCTGATTTATTCATTCTACTGTAATCGTAGTGTTGATTTCCCCGACTCATAGAGAGAGACCAAAAATCATGAATCCACTATTTATCTAGAGAAACACATTTAAAAATCCCATCACATCGTAAAATTGAAAAAATAGCAATTTTTCATTGTCCAACATTCATGGTTAATTATGGTATATTCAAGTTAATTATTCCATCATATTTTCTGGTTTTGTTTTTATAGATCGATTGGTTATTTTTTTTCAATCGACAAATTTAAAGAATACCTTTGACTGTGTCTGACCAAAGCTTCATTCGTATTACTCTAATCGTAATATTGATTTTCTCGACTCATAGAGAGAGACCAAAAATCATATAACCACTATTTATCTAGAGAAATACATTTCAAAATAGCATCACATCGTAAAATTAAAAAAATAGCCATTTTTCATTGTCCAACATTCATGGTTAATTATGGTATATTCAAGTTAATTATTCCATCATATTTTCTGGTTTTGTTTTTATAGATCGATTGGTTATTTTTTTTCAATCGACAAATTTAAAGAATACCTTTGACTGTGTCTGACCAAAGCTTCATTCGTACTACTGTAATCGTAACAACGATTTCCCCGACTCATCGAGAGAGAGCAAAAATAATAAATCCACTATTTCTCCAGAGAAACACGTTTGAAAATAGCATCACGTCGTGAAATTGAAAAAAAAAAAAATTTCATTGTCAGACATCCATGGTAAATCTAACTCGAACCCTTGATTCCTCAAGAGAGATGGCACTTTATGATATTCCCGATGGATCGCGATTCAATCAGAATTGGGTATATGAGATCGTTGTACATATAGATATGTGGTTACAATGGTGAACGGTCTCGGTAGAGATACGGGTATTTCACAGGTGTAAATGCGAAATCGACATTTCTATATCTAGAAATGCGCCTCTAGCATATACAGGTGGAAATCCACATATACATGCGGATATATAATAGGGTGGTGCGAAGAAAACACTTTTCTTAAATTAAACATCTCATCGAGATTTGAGTACCTTTTCCCTAAAATACAGATAAGGCACAAGTCGATACTACGGTTTTTCACTACTGGAGCAAAAATTTTGAAATTTAGCTAAAATGCTGTTTTGTAAATTGTGCAAATTTTGTTATCACAAAATTTGTCCGTACCTAATTTTTTTTGTGACAAGAGAAATTATTTGACAAAGCTGTACCCTCTGTTTAATTTTTTTCAAAAGAGTTACATCCCTATCAACATTTTTGCAATTTTGATTTTTTCTTAATTTCATGACATGAACATTTTTCTTCTATTTTTTATTGCTTTCCATTAAATGTTAACTCAGGCTTAATATAAATTTGTTGAGAGCTGGATTTTGCTTAATGATTTTGATGTAATAAACTTTACAGCATTTTTTATGCTTTTAATCTGAATTTCAGATTAATCTTGTTTCTGTTTAATGAGAAATAAAATAGTACAAAAAGATTTTCAGTTTAAATTTGAATTTGAATTATTGATTTCGAACAAATTTTGGCTGGATAATTTGATTCTCGACGAAAGCTTTTGTTTCCTCTGACAAATAATAGTAACAATTTTGCCTACAGCCACCTTTTTCCAAATTTCAAATTTGACGGTATACAAGTAAGAAAAGTTGTACAAGTACCAACTTGAATAAGATTGGTATCAACAAAAAAAATTACGGTGCGAAAATCTTGATAAGGAGTGTGATCGAAAAAAAAACCTATTTTCTCTTAACCGCCCTAATATATTATATCGTTGAACGGCTGAAGTTCGTAGTATTAGAGCAATATGGGTTTTACGAGCTTGCGAGGGGTTGCTCGTAGAAACCGGTCTACATACGTGAATGTACGAGTGAAGGGGTGTAATGGTAATCGGAGGAAAAGCCTTCAATCGATCCTGGGAATATGCTTCCCATATTCACTTCGTCCTAGTCAGTTCTCGCATGCAGATATCGATTTTCAGCGAACAAAAAGGTGAAACCAATATCAGTTTTAATGTTGAATTTTCTGGGTTACGCCATTTTTATTTTTTATAGTTGTTATTGTGGATTTATAATGGTAGAATATGCATAACTGTATATGGGGCATTCCACGTCAAATCACACGGTCATCGGCCTGACTCCCTCGGATTTTGATGTCCAATGAATTGTGGGTTTCGTTTGGCCCAAAATATGACCTCAAATTTTTAGAAATTTGTATTCCATTTTTAGAGGTTGCCTGAGCTAAAAAATCATTAAATTGAGGAAAAACATAAAGAGGGGCCTTTCTTAAATTAATGAAATGTTGTTCACAGAAACTAGGGCGCAAAACAGTTATTTTCGTCACAGTTCAATAATGGGCCAAAAATAATTACTATTTTTTTTATATTTTAATTTTTTTAATTGTGTTTGAATCATCCGTTTTATTTCAGGTTGTCGAGGCTAATAAATTTTCGAAAAATGTTGTCGTTTCACTTTAAATACAAGAATAAAAAATCAAGTTCCACTAGAAGAATATTTTTGTTGTCGTTATTCTCACTACAAGAAACAATCAAATTAAGAAATTATTAAACAAAAATTGAAATACAAAAAAAGTAGTAATTATTTTTGGCCCATTATCGAACTATGACGAAAATATCTATTTTGGGTCCTAGTTTCTGTGAAAAAAATTTAATTAATTTAAAAAAGGCCCTTCTTCTTGTTTCCCTCAGTTTAACGATTTTTTAGCTCGGGCAAACGCGAAAAAATGGAATAAAAATTTCTGAAAATTTGAGGTCATATTTTGGGCCAAACGAAACCCACAATTCATTGGACATCAAAAACCGAGGGGGTCAGGCCGATGGCCACGTGATTTGACGTGGAATGCCCCATATATATTCAGATGAACATCGGTGGCTGCACATGTATAAAATATGCTAGTTGCATATGAATTCGTGCGAACGAGGATGGGAGGGTGGAATGTAAGCATTCGTCTATATTTATGCGTAGCCTCCGGTATCCACGTGTACTTTACGCTGTGGCATTCATAAATTAATATACAGGGGAAAGCTATCCAAAATGATCTCCATAGGTAAAATGATCCCTACTGAATTTATCGAACCACGCGTCTGTTCTCAGAGAAAACTGCACGAAACTAAAGACCTGTGCGCCTCATCTGAGATGAGATCATTTTGGACGTTTAAAATGTTTATGGGGTATTCCATGTCAAATCAACCACTTTTAAACCCGACATCTTTCGATTTGGCTGAATTTTTTTTCTTTTTCTACCCCATGGTAATTATTTTTCCGGAAATTTTCAAATTTTGTTACTCAATCCAAAAAAAGGCTTTTTTTTCAAATAGCTATAACTTCTTCGAAAATTGACTAATTGGGACGATTTTTTTCAAAATATTCGTCTTTAAATGTATTTTCCGAAAAAAATATAAAAAATTTGAAGATATTACAATGTATGACATTTTTCACTTTTACGTGAAAAATCATATTTTTCTCGAGGTTCGGCATTTTTAATTTTTTTCTTCACTCAAAAAAAACTTTTATCAATTCCGAAAAAAAATTCTCAGCTGGGCTTATTTTACAAAACAGGACTCTGGAAATTTTAAAGAATTCATAGAGGATCTCAGAGTTTGAAAAATTCAGACGGAAAATTTTTGATTTTTTTCAAAAAAATGAAAAAACAAAAAATAGAAGGAAAAGTTGGCCCACTCCATGTTGGGCGGCATTTTTTCCCGAATTTATCAGTTTTTTTTTTAGTAAAAAAAAATGAAAAATGGCGCACTTCGAGAAAAAGGTGATTTTTCTCGAAAAAGTGAAAAGTTTCATAGATTTTAATATCTTAAATTTGTTTTTGTATTTTTTGTCGGAAGCACATTTAAAGACAAAAACTTGGCGAAAAAAGTCCCAATTAGTCAATTTTTGAAGAAGTTATAACTAATTTAAAAGAGCCTTTTTTAGGTTGGGTAAAAAAATTTGAAAATTTCTTGAAAAATATTTTTCATGGGGTAGAAAAGGAAAAAACATCAGCAAAATCAAGAGGGGTCGGATTCGAAAGTGATCGATTTGACATGGAATGAACCTTATGTTTTCGTTGTTTTCAGTGTATTTCCTTATTATTGACTCAAATTATAGTTCCTCTGAAGTGTTTGTTGAATGATAAGACGCGAGGACCATTTTTTTTTATAGGGGGGATCGTTTTATCCATACGGATGTACAAAATGATACTTTTGTAGAAGTTTAATAAAATATTTGAAAGTGTAATGGAAAATTTAAATACTTGTTGAGATCATAAAAGTATGAGTTAAATAACTAAAGTTTCACTACAGATTGATGGAAACAATTATTTAATTTATGTTGAAAAAGCGTTATTCATCTGAATGGATCATTTTTGACACCTTTCTCTTACAAATTTATCGTTGTGTCCATTTGCTGTGCATATTTGTTACAAATAGGCAATTTATTGGACCGAAGTGTACATCAGATATAATAAGTCATCGCTTTTTAGCACAATTAGGTTTTCGATAGGTTTTTTCCAAGAAAACATTTGCTTTTTGTAGACATTTTTTTTTAGAGATTTCAAGGAGTTATATTTAGTCGCAAAAGTTAAAAATCAATTTTTTTAAAGACGATATTTCACGACGATCTCAGCCAAATTCACAGAGTTGTAGGCTGTTATTTTTACACTCCTTAATGAGGTGAAATCCGCTTTTGAAATTCGAAACGTGTTTTTCTCGCAACTGTTAGCAATATATAATGTCAAAAAACACCATTCAGATATTGCTGAAATTTTTAGACTTTTTATAAATGTTAAAATCTAGCGTTTGATGGAATTTTTTTTTCCTGGTGGATACTTTTAATTTGAAGAATAAAAATGCCAATGTTTATTAAAAAAAATCAAGACTCTCGCTTTAAACACTCGTCACTTTGTTCGAATTTGATACTTTGAGAATTCCTTCGTTTGATCACAGAATGAACTATTATACCAACAAAGGTTTTTTAATTTTTTTTTTTAATTTAAGCTCATGTGGTTTTAATGGCATCGCTAACCGCAAAAAACTTGTCGATTTATTTCAATATTGTCAGTTTTCATTTTGTTGCGATTTTTACGGTCTTTCATTAAAAATAACATAATAAATTTTGTCAAGCGCTTGGAGGAATTTTCAAAAAGATTCAATCATTGTTTTCATATTTGCATTTGTACATTATAGATTTTCTGAAATTCGTATTTTATTTTTCACATTAATAATAACCAGTGATCGGCAGTATCGATTTTTTCGTCAACGATATTGATTTTATTAATCATCTTTTCGAAAAATTAATAATTAGTCAAAAAATATTACTAATTCTTTATAAAAATTCGTAATTAGCGGTAAAATATTAGTAATTTTTCTAAAAAATTAGTAATTAGTGACGAAACATTTCTAATTTTTCTAAAAAATTAGTATTTAGCGAAAAAATATTTCTAATTTTTCCAAAAAAATTAGTAATTGGCGAAAAAATATTACTAATTAATTTTTAAAAAACTGTAATTTGTAGAAAAGTATCGTGTATTTTTACGTACTTGTGTGTACGGATTGAGTCATGGTTATAACCTCAAACAAATCTAATGAAAAAGCTATTTTATTTTTTATAATAACTAGAACTTTTGAATATTTCACACATTAGTATTTATTGTATCGAATGTCATACGATATCACATAAGTTATTATTAATACGAATATTTAATCAGTACATATTAAAAAATAGATTAGTAATTTTTATTTTATTCATTACTTTTTCCAAAATTAATACAACATTTCTTCACAAATTATTGATTTTTTTGATTATTTAGCAATATCTTTCTCGCTAATTACTAATTCTTGGAAAAAATTAGTAATATTTTATCATTAATTACTCATTTTTTGGAAAAATTAGAAATGTTATGTCACTAATTATCTATTTATAAGGAAAATTAGTAATATGTTCCCGCTAATTACTAATGTTAAAAAAAAATTAGTAATATTTCTTTGTTACAGTGTTGTGAAAATAATGATGTAAAATTAATGCACTACCCATTACTTTAAACAATGTGTATTGGGCAAGTTTTCCATTACAAATTACAAAAGTAATGTGTAATGTATGCACGTTCCATTACAAATGAAAGTAGTAATGTGTAATGTGCATGCGTAATGGATGTGTAATTGATGTGTAATGGATGTGTGTTCCATTACAAATTACAAAAGTAATGTGTAATGGATGCGTATTCCATTACAAATAAAAATAGTAATGTGTAATGTATGCATGTTCCATTACGAATAAAAAAAGTAATCTATAATGGATGCATGTTCCATTACAAATAAAAAAAAGTAATGTGTAATGGATGCATGTGCCATTACAAATAAAAAAGTAATGTGTAATGGATGCGTGTTCCATTACAAATAAAACAGTAATGTGTAATGTATGCGCGTTCCATTATAAATTGCAATTTAAAAAAAAAGTAATTTGCAGTGGAGAATATTCCATTACAAATAAAAAAAATTACCGTGCTCGTATTAGAAATTTGCACATTGCTGTCTCATTATTTTATTTCGCTCACTAAAAGTTAATCCACAATTATCACAAATGATCGATAATTCTCCACTGCAAATTACTTTTTTATTTGTAATGGAACATGCATACATTACACGTTACTTATTTTTATTTTTAATGGAACATGCATACATTACACATTACTTTTTGTATTTGTAATGGAGCACGCATCCATTAAACATTACTTTTTTTAATTGTAATGGCACATGCACCCATTACACATTACTTTTGTATTTTGTAATGGTACACTTATCCATTTCACATTATGCAGTGTAACGGGTAATAAATACAATAATGAATTATCAAAGTAATGCATTATTTACAACTCTGCTTTGCTAATTATTAATTTTTCGAAAAAATTCGATGATAAAAATAGATAGATTTTTTTTTACCGATCACTGATAACAACTCAATATTTCCGTAATCTGAACATTCAATCAAATTTTTGTAATTCCAAAGAATCCCCAGAATTTTCCGCAAATTGTGTCCGCGGTCGTTGGGTTCGTTCCAATGGCATTAGATTACGATGTCATTAGAGATCATAATTTGATAAAAAAGGAAATACCTGTCGGCTATTAATAAAAGTCTCTTGTACGTGAAATGGGGAATGAAATTCGAGATATCACGCTGCGTTTATCGCGCTTGAACGAAATGGTGAACACAATTTGATCCCCAATTTAGTAGAGAATATTCTATCAACTATTCCATAATATAATAACACTGTGACCGCGATAGAATTTATCGCAGACGAGATCGACAGAGTGAAACGCGTAACGTTTCTGTTTCCTGGTGGGATGATCGAGCCAACGAGAAGGGTGGAGACTAAGGGAAAAAAAACACAAAAGTCTTTTTACCCCAAACTTTTATCATCGACCCTTCGTCACACACGAGAAACATCCCATAATATCCCGGGATACCAGATTTATCGGGATATACACTTGGGAAATACATTCCTCGGTCTTACGAGACGAGGGATTTGAACAGACACAAACGAAGCTCTTCTTGTCTTTCACCGGGAACTCGTTGAAGGGCCAACCAATTTTCTTTTCTCTCTCTCCTCCCGAAACACTTTCTCACCCAAACTTTTTACAACAGTTTCGGATTTTTCCGGACGTTCGTGAGATCTACAGCCAAACAATTCCATAAATATTCCTGCTATGTTTTATGCTTTTACAATTCGTTCGACTACATTCCATATCCAAAGGAAATTCATCCAAAGTCCCGAGTCTAGAAAAGAAACCATAAATACATGAATTCTCATCGATTGGGTAGACCGGGGAAAATTGTAACAGGGATCAGTTGTAACATGGTGAATATCTCCCAAACTATTGTAGGTGGGGCGTTCTATCCCAAATCGGACATTTTGAAAAACTTTTTTCTTTATTTCCTCAATTTTTCAATATTTTTTAGGACCCATCGAAATACCCTTCTTGTTAAATTTTGAGATTTTTTTTATTACCCGATCACAAGATATTAAATTTTTTAAAAATTTGGTAATTATTGCGAATCAGGGCTCCAGCTGGAAATCGCTTGAATTTTTTTTTACTAGTCAATATCGATCTAGGGAATGTGTAATTACCGATTTCAAGTGGGGGGAGGGGCAGGGGGAGGGGTAAGAAATTGTTTTGTCGAAATTTTCAAAAAATTTATTGCGAATCGGGGGGTCATTTCCCTCGGATCACCAGATCCTTGCATAACTTTTTTTTTCGCATTGATTCCGCTTCAAAAACAGCCTAATTTTTTAATAGATTTTACTGGCCACTCCTCCAGGAGGCGCGACGATCATTTTTGTGTAAAAAAGGGATAACTGAAAAAACACCATTTTTACATTCTGCAATTTTTCCCACAGATTTTAGATAAAAAATAAGTAATTTCTATCATAATTAGAAAGTGAGCTGTGGCTGCCTCATATTTTTTTAAATAATTTTATTTTTTTCAGTTTCTAAAATAAAATAAAAAAAATTCATTCTTAATACCTCTTATATGAGTAAAAAAATAAAATAAAAATAAAATATATTTTGGCAAATCTTGATATTTTGCATATTTTTCCAAATAAATGAGAAAAATCTTTTTTTTTTCAATAAAATACTTCAATAAAAAGGGATAACTGCAACCAATTTTAAAATTCTGCAATTTTTTCTACAGATTCTGAGTCATAAATAAGTAATATCTATCATGATTAGAAAGTGGGATGCGGCTGCTGCATTTTTTTTTTATAATGAACTTTTTTTCAGTTTTTAAAATAAAATGAAAAAATTGATTCCTATTACCCCGTACATGAGTAAAAAAAATGAAATAAAAATAAAACATGTCTTGGGAAATATGCTAAATATCAAAATTTGCCAACATATGTTTTATTTTCATTTGTCTTTAAAAAAATTAGGATGTTTTTGACGTGGAATCAATGCTAAAAAAAAGTTACGCAAGGATCTGATGACCCGAGGGAAATGACCCCACGTTTTCACTTGGAATGCCCCATGTACACATTCTTTAAGTCGTCATTGACCAGTAAAAAAAATCGTCGAGAGAAAGACATTTTCTTACCACCCCCCCTGCCCTCCCCCAACTTGAAATTAATCATTACACATTCTCTAAGTCGACATTTACCAGCAAAAAAAATTCAAGCGTTGAGAGAAAGAATTTTTTTTTGCCCTTTCCGCTGCCCCTACCCCCACTTGAAATTGGTAGCTACATATTCTCCAAGTCGACATTGATCAGTAAAAAAAAATTCAAGCGATTTCCAGCTGGAGCCCTGATTCGCAATAATTACCAAAAATTTTTAAAAGTCCAAATTAAGTTTTTTTGCTTTGAAATTTTTTGTTTTTTATGGCCTTTTCAGAAAAAAATACAAAAAAAAATATTCGACGTGTTTTTGAATGAGTTTTTTGAGTTTTAAACTTTGAATCGGGTTTTTAAAAGTGTGTGCATATTTTGATTTTTTTTTAATTTTTTTTATTCTAAATTTCTATCTATTTAACAACTTTTAAAACTAGTCCGGTCGTGGGCTTTTTTTTCGATTTTTGAAAATTAAAAAATAAAAATTTCTATAAATCATTATGAATATCAATTTTTGTTACTGTATATAGTGTATAGTCTTTTTTTTCATTATTTAGAATTTATTTTGACACTTTTTTCTTGTTAACAGGTTCTTAATATTAATTTGAAAATTTAAAAAATTTCTATAAATCATTATGAAAATCAATTTTTGGATTTCGGATTCCGCGTATACGTACGCTTCTAATAATAATTATTAATAATTATTGATCATCGCTTAATAAATAGTTTAAACAATTGTTCAAACAATAAATTAATTACTTTTGGGTAATCTTATTGTTGACAATTGTTGTTTATAATTATTGTATCACGAAGTACGGAAATTTCAATCAGTTTCATCATCAGTTTTGAGCGAAAATAGTAAAAAAAAAAGTCATAGGGAAATTCGGAAATAAATCTAGGCGATTCTATGTATACTTACGCTACTTTTTTCATACTTGACATTTTCTCTTAAACTCTATAATTTTTGAGTTACGTTGCATCTTTCAAAATTTGTATTTTTTAGCCAAAAGTGAAATAACTTTGCGCGAAAAAATCGTACGAAATTTTTTTTTAAACGAAAATGGAGCGTCTGCTAACCATTTCAAATGTACCGTAGAGATAAAAAAGACAAAAAAAAAGTTCTTAAGTTATGCGCCCAATTCGCGATGGTCGAAAAACGGCCGAAAAACGGTCACGTCCAAAAATGCGTACCAGATCGAAAAAAAATAATAACAAATATTTAAAAAAGCAAAATAAAGCTGAATTCCTTCCCGTCAAAACGCGTTTTAAAAAATTCAATTATCTTTTTTTTTGACGGAGTTATGCAACTTCTAGTGCGGCAAGAAATATTGACTGGCGTTTCCAAACTTTTGAGCGGGAGTGTATATCCCTGTGATACTGTTTAATGTTGTAATAATATTGCTCACAATAAAAGATAGAATTTTGGGTTAAAATATTATGTTACCACTAGCTCCATCGACTGTTACAACCGTCGCGGGGTAGGGGTCAGTTGTAACGATTTCTTACACTTTTTCTGAAGGGCTATACTTTTTTTCTATTCTATTTACAGACTTCAACATAAAACTATTTTGTCCACCATTAAATGAATAAATAATAAATAAAATATTATATATGGGGCATACCATATCAATTCGACCTGGGTCTGACCCTCGACCCCTCAAATCTGGTTCCCGATTTTTCCTATCATTATTCTCACTCTATCAAGCAATTACAATTTTTTTCAGATTTTTTAAAATAAATTTCGAGCAACTGTAAATTGACCTCTGCTTCTTATTTTTTTCATTTTATTTGCTCAAAAAACTAAAAAACGGGTTGAAGCAAAAACCCAGACATTATGAATTTTACACCAACATTTTTTATATCTGACACTGTATTTTTGGGAATTTTTTTAGATTTTTCAATTTCGGCCATCGAGGTGTTCAAAAAAAAATCAAAAAATCATGACGCGCTTAAATTTATTTTGAAAAATCTGAAAAAAATTGTGATTGCTTGATAGAGTGAGAGTAATGATAGGAAAAATCGGGAACCAGATTTGAGGGGTCGAGAGTCAGACCCAGGTCGAATTGGTATGGAATGCCCCATATGCTCTACGCAAAGGTATTCGTGCCATTAACATAAACATTATACTTCAGGCCCAGGAAAAGCCAAAAGACGAATTGTTAAAATTGTCTGCGGTCTACTAAAAAATCGTGGCAATTAAAATTTTCCAGTTTCTTCATGTCTTTCAATTATTGTTTTTTCTATCACTTCAACATTTTTTTATCTCATCATATGTGCGATGTACGTGATAATCTGATAATTATATCTGCCTCGTATGAAAATTTTTTTTTCCACTGGACTTCCCGTCGGCACAAAATTTCGAATTCACAAAGTTAGAACATTTTTTTTTTTTTTTCGTCAGACGGCGAGAAATCCGTCGGTAAATTTTTATTCCACGTGACTGAGAGTACCTGCGTGTACAGAGAATATTTTAGAGAGCGGAAAATTAAAACCTTTCAAGACTTAATTTTATGGAACTATATCTTTTCCCCTCTCTCGCTCTCCCTCCATTTCTGTCTATCTATCTCACGTTTCCATTCTCTATTCGCAAAGCTTTTTCCCTAATTCCATCTTTTTTCCCCCCAACTCCAAGAGAAACCGCACACCGCGTCTCTCTTTTTGCATGCGGTTTGTTTCGAAAGTACGGGGGCAAAAAAAAATTTGCGAAAGGAGAGGAGTGAAAAAAATTATACCTTTTTAAACGCGATCTCTTTTCTGCAACGAGAGCTCAACGAGTTTTCATAAAAAGTTAGACTGTTGCTCACGTTCGCTTATAAGTGAACTCGGAGAAGCGTTATAATAATAATAATAATAATTATGATGATATCAAAGGAACTTTGTTAAAGAGTGCGAACTTTTTGAAGCGTCCAGCACTTCGCTAGAGTCGTTCACAGACTCGAGGTAATTCAATTTCGCACTTGATACTTGAAAACCTTATATTCTTTCTTTCCTTCCAAGAGCTTTTCGTCATTTCCACTTTTTAAGGGGATCCTTGCCGCAGTGCTAAATTGACTGAGTGCTAAGTTTTCAGAAATTCTGTGTTCCTGTTCTGGAAAAGAAACTACTGCCAACAAAATTGGATCTGAATTTAACGGCGCAAATTTGACCTGAAATATGCATAAATATGACAATGACTTTGCAGAAAAATGGAGATCACTGAAAAAAGTAATTTTCATTGAAAAATATTAATGTATTAGTAGTATATTTATAGAAATCTATTTCAAGAATTGATGGAAATTATTTGCAAATTCTCTATAAAGATGAAAGACTATTCAACTTATAGCTGAGCTTTTTTTTATAAAAATGACTCTTATTCATAAATGATGGATGGAAACATTGATATTCTTATTATTAATAAATACTAATATAACATTTGGAAATTTTTTTAAAAACAATTGTCGAGAATAATCTGCAAATTCTGGACATAAATGAAAGTTTATTCAACTCATAGCTGAGCTTTTTTTTTATAAACAAATGGCTTTTATTTAATAACGACCAGTACAATTATTAATATTCTTATTATTAATGAATATCAATATTACATTTGAAGAAATATATTTTAAACATTTATGGGAATTATTTACAAATTCTCAATAAAAATGAAAGACTACTCAACTTATAACTGAGCTTTTTTTATACAAAAAAATACTCTTATTCATAAATGATGCACATTAAAATATTAATATTCTTATTATTAATGGATATTTATATTATATTCAAAGAATTATATTTCAAAAATTGACGAGAATTATCTGCAATATAAATGAATTCTCAATATAAATAAAAGTTTACTTAACTCATAGCTGAGCTTTGTTTAAAAACAAATGGCTGTTATTCGTAAGCGATGAATGTTTTTAAGAATATTTCTCGGTAATCTCCTGGAATATTTATAGGGAACAAAATATGCTCTCATTGATCTAGATCAAATCATAATGAGAAAATCGATTTCACAAATATTGGCACAAACAAAACTATTTTTCTGTAAAATCATTGTGATAAATTTTTTGATCCTTTAAGTAGAATATTTCACAGTGAATACACCTTAGTTCGACGGCAGTATCGAAGAACGTGCTATCTCAAATTGTGCTAGAAGACCGTGCCATCTCAAATGATGAGAGAAGAACGTGCTACCTCAAATTGTGATAGAAGAACGTGCTATATCAAATTGTGATAGAAGAACGTGCTATCTCAAATTGTGCTAGAAGAACGTGCTATCTCAAATTGTGATAGAAGAACGTGCTATATCAAATTGTGATAGAAGAACGTGCTATCTCAAATTGTGCTAGAAGAACGTGCTATCTGAAACTATGACAGAATAATGTGCTGTCTCAAATTGTGATAGAAAAACGTGCTATCTCAATTTGTGATAGAAGAACGTGCTATCTCGATCAGTGGACATATTTTTATTGATACGGTACTGGAATTTGGGGTACTTTAGTATACAGAGCACTTTTTCTGTAAACTTATTTAATTTATCAAACGATTTAGCTCGATAATAGAAAAAAATAAAATTAGTTCGAATAAACAACATATTTTTTAATTAACAATATATGTTATTTAACTTGAATTTTTAGAACCTACAGCTGCGGTATTTTATAAAAAAATATATATAAAGACATCTTCAATGTGCAGACAAGTGCGAACTTTTTTTTACTCCAAAACGCGTTTTGGTCATTCTTTCGACACTCAGAAAAATGGTTCATCCTGTATAATAAGATAAAGACCTTTCCTGCACATTGCGATGTCTTTACATATTTTTTGTTATAAAAATTTGTTTGTTCTAAAAATTCAATATAAATAACATATATTGATAATTTTGAAAAAGATGTTTATTCCAAATTTTCTTATTTTTTTTCTCTTTTGAAGCTAAATCATTTAAAAAAATTAAATAACCTAACAGAAAAAGTGCCCTGTATACTGACGTATCCAAATTCCAGTGCTGGATCAATGAAAATATGTCAACTGATCGAGATAGCACGTTCTTCTATCACAAATTGAGATAACACGTTCTTCTATCACAATTTGAGATAGCACCTTCTTCTCTCATCATTTGAGATGGCACGTTCTTCTAGCACAATTTGAGATAGCACGTTCTTCTATCACAATTTGAGATAGCACCTTCTTCTCTCATCATTTGAGATGGCACGTTCTTCTAGCACAATTTGAGATAGCACGTTCTTCTATCACAATTTGAGATAGCACCTTCTTCTCTCATCATTTGAGATGGCACGTTCTTCTAGCACAATTTGAGATAGCACGTTCTTCCATCACAATTTGAGATAGCACCTTCTTCTCTCATCATTTGAGATGGCACGTTTTTCTAGCACAATTTGAGATAGCACGTTATTCCATACTGCCGATGAGTTTATTCTAGTTTGTTTTTCAAAACGTATGTAAACAATTTTTTTTTAATTTGTTACTCCATTAAATGAACCACGCCGTACGGATTACTTTACTTTTCCAACTGGCATCAAAATGTCAGTGGTCTATATTTTCGAAATTTTGTTTTACTCTATTCATTTCGAACTATATTCATTTATAAAGTAACAAGATTTTAAAAAATTGAACAATTGTTAAAAACGTTCAATAAATTCAGTGTCGCTTCGCTATGAAATAATCGGAAAAATGAGTACAAACATGATTGGCAAGATCGTTAATTATTCATTGACACCCAATTTTGTGGTTCACCTGATTTATTCAACAATTTCATAGTAATCGGATGTTTGTATTTTATTCATAAATTCTTTGTGCATCGATGAGGATGCGGAATATAATAATTGCATCGGTTTATTTCAGCTCGCTGTGAGAATGATCACGCTTTCGGTAAATTAGTTTATAATAATCCAATCCCGATCCACTGCAGTTATATGTCGGAGTGTAAAAAGCTTCGTATACCGCCAATCGTTCAATAAACTTCGGGGTTTAATATTAAATTTTATGCCCGTGAGTTTCATTTGTCGTGCGTGAGAGAAGAGAGAAGAGAGAGCAGGAAATGAAAAATTCTAGTCCATTCGCCCTCGGCGAGCTCGGGAATTGAAATTTCAACAAAAGCTCTTGCGACGTCCATTATTGCTTTTCGACAACATTTTTTCATACACGCGTATGTAACTCATATTCTGCCCGTTGACAAAAGTACGACAGTTGCCTCGAATTTTTGTCACGTGTCCTTTTATTTATAAATCTCTCAATAATGGATTTTTTAAAACCCTTACTTGACACACTTCTGCAGAATAACGTATTTGGCACCAGAGTTGTGAAAATAGTAATGTGAAAGTAATGCATTACCCATTACTTTAAACAATGTGTATTGGACAAGTATTCCATTACAAGTTACAAAAGTAATGCGTAATGGATGCATGTACCATTACAAATAAAAAAGTAATGTATAATGTATGCTCGTCCCATTACAAATTACAATTTTAAAAAAAGTAATTTGCAGTGGCGAATATTCTATTATAAATAGAAAAATTGCCGTGCTCGTATTAGAAACTTGCACATTACTGTCTCATTATTTTATTTCGCTCCACCGCAAATTACTTTTTCATTTGCAATGGCGCATGCATCCATTACACATTACTTTTTTTATTTGTAATGAAACATGCATACATTACACATCACTTTTTGTAATGGCACATTCATCCATTACGCATTACTTTTTATTAGTAATGGGACATGCATCATTACACATTACTTTTTTTATTGTAATGGAACACGCATCCATTACACATTACTTTATTCATTTGTAATGGTACACTTATCCATTTCACATTATGCAGTGTAATGGGTAATAAATACAGTAATGCATTATCAAAGTAATGCATTATTTACAACTCTGCTTGGCACATTGGGGTCGTTTTTACCCCAGCGTCAAAAATTCTTCTGAAAAATATACCATTTAATATTGTAACTTGCAAATTTTTGTAGATCATCTTAAGAGGATACTTCCCAAAGTTATATAGGATTTATAGTAAAACTTTGAACTTGAATATGATAAAAAAATTAAAGTATCCAGAAAAAATGTTAACTTTTACAAAAAAAAATCATAACTTTTTTATCTTTCGACAAAAATATCTAAAAATTTAACTGAGTTTGCTTAACATATAACACTACAAGAAAAAAATCGTAGTAGTAAAATAATATAACAGGAAAAAAATTCGCACGAAATTTTCGCACTCGACCTTACTTGACAAACTGCGCTACAGGCGAGACCACTCGACTTTGGACGGCTACTACGTAAAAACTCATTCTCATAGAGTGATGCTACAAACTTGAAGGAGTAGTGGCATCTCCGAACTAATGACAGATGTCGCTGTAGGCCCCATTTTTTCAAATTTAGGTACCTAAAATTAAGGAAATTTAGGTCTGGGGTGTTTTATACCCCAGTGTGTCAAGTAATGGTTAATCCAATCAAATTAATTGCGTTTTTTTTTAATTACCAAAGATAATAATGAGATAAACAGTATACGAAATGTACATAAAAATCATTCACACGATGTATCAAATAATTCACGC
The DNA here is from genome assembly GCA_946863875.1 of Alloplasta piceator. NCBI lineage: Eukaryota > Metazoa > Arthropoda > Insecta > Hymenoptera > Ichneumonidae > Alloplasta > Alloplasta piceator. Next base: position 44,317,455 of record OX333074.1, read on the forward strand.
CAAAAATCTTTCATTTTGCACTCGAATAAATCCTGTGAGCTCTGTCGAATCGCTGCACATTGGATGTAAAAATAAAAATCCTATGAACGAACCCAAACCACACCGGAAATATGATATGAAACGAAAAAACAATCACAAAAAATCCAGACGAATTTATTCATGGCTTCCGTGAACCGAATTCGAGTGTAGGTGTCAAAAGTGTAATTATTCTCTGGTTCTGTTACACCGTCGAGTGTGGATGTATTGTTGCACGCGCACCCTTCAATCAATACATTGTTCAACGAATAAAAATTCTCCCGAACGAAAAAAAGATAAAAAAAAAATAAAAATAAAGCTCTCTTCAGCGCTGGAGTATTTATCGTAAAAGCACGTGATGTTACCTGATGCGTGATAAAAAAGAAAGGGAAATGGAAAAAAGGGATAAAAATGTGCATTAAAAATCTCGGTGAAATTAATCTGTCGAGTTTTTTTAGCAAGAGATAGTCGCGAAAATGGAAAGGATGCGTTGCTGGATGAGAATAATTGGTTTCATTAGTTTCAAGAGAGTGAGAGAGACGGAAAGACGAGATTGGTATGACATTGTCGCCGGAAAAATAATGACGTCTGCCCGCGGTGCAATGGCAAAAATTTGACTCATTCGTGCTTTTCATACCTCGCGCCCATTTTCATTCTGTTGGGCTTTATAGCCCCGGGCACAAAACTAACGGGCGGAATTACGAGGTCGAAAGCACTCGGCAAATAGTGCTTTCGTCATTACACCTAATTACAGGTGAGAATAGAGCTGAGACTTCCCACACGGAAATATAATATACCGGAAAATATATTTTTCGATATACGTAAAAATATATTTAAAATATATTTGAAGTGTACATTATATATTTTAAATAAATTTTAGATGTATCTAAAATATATATCAGATATATATTAAATATATAATATGTATATTCCATATAAGAAATATACTCAATATATTCGTCAGAAAATATTTCTTTGAAATATATATTAAACATATTTTAGATATATGATTATTGTGCATAAAAATATATTTTTTGATATATGTAAAAACATATATTGTGTATATGTAAACATGTATTAAAATTATATTGAAAATATATAAAACGTACACTCAATATATATGTTTGATGCATTTAGTATATATCTTAAATATATTTTTTACATATATATTGTGGATATTTAAACACCAATTAAAAATGTATCTAAAATATATAGAACATGCACTCAATATATATGTTTGATATATTTAGTATATATCTTCAATACATTTTTTATATTTATATTGTAATATTTTTAAATAGATTAAAAATGTATCTAAAATCATATTTGTAATACATACATTTTCGGACAAAATATACTTAATATATCCAAAAATATATTTTCCGTAATGTTTGCCGATATATTTTATTTCCATGTGGGTTGACCCGGAACTTCTACATACGTTTATACGTATAGATGGTATAAGCAATTTTTGTGTAAGGGATGGAGGGGTAAAATGGACAATGGAGGAAAAATGGACACCCCCAAAAAATTATGAAAAGAAAAAAATATAAAAAAAGACATTAGCGAATTATTATTATTATTATTATTATTATTATTATTATTATTGGCGTAAATATACCTGAATCGACTCAGCCACGCAAAATCAGATCTAGATTTCATTTTTTCGTGACAATTTTCTATAAGGAATTGGAATTTTTGTTTTTTAATTGTCGTCCTCATTGCAGTAAAAAAAAAACAACCCTAACATAATCTAATAGTACATATTATGGTAACCTATTCTTACGTTGATAACAGCCATACAAAAAGAAAAAAAATTTCGGCCTGGGGATCTGACTATGTACACTGTATGTTTTTGGGGTCGCTGAATCCGAATACAAGGTTAACCCCAGCATGTCAGGGTTTAGCTATAACTTCTAAAACACTCCAAAATTAAGTTGTTTTTTAAATATCTCGAAAACGATTAAAGTTACGAAAAAATCGTTCTAGGTTCGTCTTGATGAGTATACTTGTGGCTACTGAAAAAAAAATATTCAGAAAAAAAATTTTGAAAAATGGAAAATGTGGAGAATTTTGAATTTTTATAAATCTTTTTTTCAAATATATTATTCTTGTACTGATCTTAGAAGATTCTGAAGTATTCGGAAAGGTGTTTTTTGTTTTTTAAAAACCATTAATTTTTTAATTTGAAACAATAGTGTAAATCCACGATCAACATTAAATTTTTGCTCAAATTTTTATTATATGATATCTTGAATTGATCTTAAAAGATCCTGAAATGTTCAGGATGGTGTTTTTTGTTTCAAAAATTAAAAGGTCCTGAAGATTCCAGGATCTTGAAAGATCACTCCAAGATAGTAGATAAAAAAATTTTCCAAAAAATTTAATGTTGATCGTGGATTTACACGATTTTTAAAAATGCAAAAATTCATATTTTTGAAAAAACAAAAACACCTTTCTGAAAATTTCAGGATCTTTTAAGATCAGTACAAATTATTATAAATTAAAAAATTTGAACCAAACATTTAATGTTGATCGTAGATTTGCACGATTTTTAAAAATTCAAAATTTTTCAAATTCATGATTTCTCGAAAAAAAATTCGGAATATTTTTTTTTCGTAGCCACAAGTATACTCTTCAAGACGAACCTAGAACGATTTTTTCGTAGCTATAATAGTTTTCGAAATATAAATAAAAAATCATCTTGATTTTGGAGTGTTATTTTTGTGGTTATAGCCAAACCCTGACGCGCTGGGGTTAAACCAACCTTGGATTCGGATTCAACGGCCCCAAAAACATACAGTATCCATAGTCAGACCCCTAGGACGATTTTTTTTTAAATTTTCTGTGGCTGTGTAATCCGTCCGAAATAATTCAACTACGTTTAAAATTGCATTTCACCAAATATTTAATTACAAAAATACGCCAAGTAGCTAGTTCCAGGTATCTTAAATATTAAGATAATGTGAGATATGAAGGAAATCGTCTTTTCAACGTGTTTTTTATTTTCCTCGAATTTTCGAAAAAATAACTTTTCAGGGTGATGTCCATTTTGCCCTCAAGATTTTTTTTTCACGTGCAATCTAATTTATAATATTAATAACATAATACAATAAAATTTCTGGTCCTGATCCTGTCCAATTGAATTAAGGATTTTCCATGCCAGCATTCGAATTTGATTTTTTTATTTATTTCTAAGGTCAATTGTCATTAAATTGTTATTTTGCGGTAAGTAAAATAAGGAGAACAAAAAAATGGTTAAGCTAGAAAAATAGTTTGGCAGTGCTATTAAATGTTTTACTGCTCGTTTTGAGAATAGGAAGATTTTGGGTTTTATCATTTTATTCAATTTTATTTTTCATCATTTTTTAATAATTAATGCAGGAGTACAGAGCTTAATTAGCATCACGAAGACACAAAAACAAAATGATTTTTTCACCACCCCATCCAACAGACCCTCGAATTACTCATAAAATCAGAAGGAAAGAATCCCTCAACTTCGCCCACGAAAATTAATCACCGATGTTGGGGTATCCTCACTAATATCTCTGAGACACGATATCTTTTCTTTCACCGCATATCTATTTTTTTTTCTTTTGGCTATGATACTCCTTCATCGAGATCGTTCCAAAATATTCATGTTTCCATTCAGTATTCAACGATTAATCTTTACTCGCGTGTTGGCCAACTTTTTATAGCGTGTTTACGAAAACTGTCTGGATAAAACAGCTAAGAATTGTAATGCCTTTTACGAAACATCCCTCAATCTTTCGAGACGATTCTAGAAGTGAAGTTCTTTGTTTTCTCAAGGATGTAACCATGAATCGGACAAAGGATACATGTTTCTTTTTTTTTTCATGTTTCTGTGTAATTTACCGAAAATTTGTCTGGCAGGAATTCGTCCTTCAGCACTATAATCGAGGTACTAGTTTGTGTTAATTTCACTATTTTAGAATTTAGCGTAAAATTGAATTTGTTTAATTTTAATTTATTCGGTTAAATTTTAATTTATTTTCCGGTCACAAGTTGAACGAAAGGATTATTATCTTACGACATTCAAAGACTTACAATCGGATATTCTCGTGCAATGTTATATTTAGTTAATATATTCCATGAAACGTATAATTTTCCACTCTATCAAAAGTATTGTCATTGATATCACGAATGTCCTTTTTTAAAAATTAATTCCATATAATAATTTAATTCCTTGTAATACAAGAAAAACCGAAAAATGATTTTTCTCCGTACAATTTGTAATCCACGTTATTGGTAAGAATTTGAAAAAAGTTAGGTTAAAGTGGTATTCTTGTCTAGGGACATACATTTTGAGCATTTTGTCGAGTTCGATAAAAAAAAATATTTTTACCTCTCTTTTTTCACAACATATTTGCTAATATTTTGACTATACACTACAAAATTTTCAAGGGGAAAAATTGAAATTAAATTAGTCATAAGCTGGTAAAGTTGGGGGTCAAAAAGGGACAGTGCTGGCTGACACGATTGCAACCTTTCTAGTCATTCGATGCAAAATTTGAAAAAAGATTCTTAGTAAGAATCTTGTTCCGTACTTCAGAGAAAACGGGGAAAAAAATTCGCAAAATGGCGACTGTTTCAACAAAAAAAGTTTTTTCGATGCTTTTTCATAGTTTTTAATTTTTTTACAATAGTAAAAAAAATCATTTTGGTACAAAAGTGGTAAGGGCGATAGAGAATGATATATTGAAGATTTATAATAAATTTGAAGTAAATCGGTTGAGTAGAATTTGAGATGTCATGTCAGCCATGTTGAGAAAAGTAGTTTTGGGAAAAAATAAATTATTGGAATTCAAAAATTTCCTTTTGAAAATACATTCTTAAGGGTCTAAAGCTTAAGAATATGAAGAAAAAAACAAAATTGATTTTTTCAAAATTCCAGATCAGAATAATCTCTAAAAGTTACGCTCCACCGTGACGGGCGTAGTTGCTGCGTCACTAAAATAGCTATAAATAAATAGCTATAATAAATAGCTATAAATACATAGCTATAATAAGTAGCTATAAATAAATAGCTATAATAAATAGCTATAAATAAATAGCTATAAATAAATAGCTATAATAAATAGCTATAACTCCGTAAATAATTGAAATTAAAAAAAAAAATTTTGATTATATATTCTTAAAGGTCTGAACTTTAAGAATATGCAAAAAAGAATTGATTTTTTCAAAATTCCAGACCAGAATACTCTCCAAAAGTTACGCTCCGCCGTGATGGGCGTAGTTGCTGCGTCACTAAAATAGCTATAATAAATAGCTATAAATAAATAGCTATAATAAATAGCTATAACTCCGTAAATTATTGAAATTAAAAAAATTTCTTTTGATAATATATTCTTAAAGGTCTAAACTTTAAGAATATGCAAAGAAAATTGATTTTTTCAAAATTCTAGACCGGAATACCGCCTTAAACGACGCAAAAGGTTATATTAATATTGAAAGGCCATTTCGGAAGTTAGTATTTAATTACTTTGGGCCCATGAAGGTTCAAACATCGTGCGGAAGTTTGGCTTGCTTGGAATTAAATTTATCATCGTAATAACCTGCATTAACGTGACCCTAGCACCTTCGAAGGGTCTCTAGACCATTTCATACCGACTGGAGAGAGGTTCTTCGCTATATGTATCGTCACTTAATATCCCTCTTGCACGCTATACGTCCTACAACCTCACCTCTCACCTCCGATCCCTCCGCGACATATAATACCTCATTTTTCTTACCAAATCCACCGTTGATTTCCCCCCATTTACTCGAATAAAAGCAGGACGAGTCCAGACCAGACCCCGGTGGGGTTTTAGCATCACCAGTAAAAATGGAAAGTCCGACTCGAACGACTTCCCGACTTTGTGTGTACTCAGTTCTCAACAAGGGGAAAATCTTTTTCATAAAGTTGACATTACTGGGATGATCTCGTAGGGAGACAGCAAGACGAGGATGCTGATTTGCCAATAACGATCGAACACTAATCACGCCACCACAAAAAAAGTGGTCTATACATACGATTGACCAGACCTACTTAACTTTATGTATTTTGACGTGGTTAATCCGAATCGAAAGTCCGTTTAGCTTAGAGACCCTTAGAATTCCTTCTAAATAGTGAAAAATATCTAAAAGTTATGAAAAATAGCAATCAATCAGATTAATAAATATGAGAAAATTTGAAAAAATTATTCTCATCTAAATAAAAACTGTTTTGCTTCTTCCCAAAGGAAACTTTGTTTTCGTGAACAATTTTTTCGAGATTTTTATGCTAATATGTCTTATAGTGTCCGAAAATGTCGAGAAATCACATTTAGAAAAAATGTCCGGATGAATGTGTGTGTGTGTGTGTAGTGTATGTGGCCTGAGTTTCAGATGTAAACAATTAATAACTCGAGAACACTTCAAGATATCGAGTTGAAATTTGGCAGACTTCTCAAGCACAAATTGCTCTTCATTATGAAAAAATTTTGTTTTTATTCTAACGGGTGTTCAGATTTTATAGACGTTTTTCGTTTTTGTAAAAATAGCGTAAACGCTCTAACTTCTGCAATTTTCAAGACATTGCACTCCAACTTTCTACAGAATTAATATAGATATTGAGGTTGTTCGCTATTAAATTTGGCGAAAATCGATCGAATGATTAAATTTTTATCAAATATGGTTTTTTGAAAAATAGCCTACTCTAACTACGGCTATTTGCGATAAATTGTACTGAAATTTTGTACATATTCAAAATAGTGATCAAGGTTGTTCACTATTGAATTTGGCAGGAAGTAAAGTTTGAAAGAATTTGGCAAATTTGCACATCATGTTTTTCGATAGTCAACAAAGCTTCCTTTATGAGGAAGCCAAATTTGATCGCCATACTTTTTGATAAAGGAAGCCGTGTGAACCATGGATAAAGATTAGGAAGCAATGTGCAAATGTCCAATTTGCAGGGTCCTTTTGCTTCCTCATAAAGGAAGCTTTGTTTACGTGAAAAAAAAAATTTTCGCGATTTTTATGCCAATATTTTCAAAATATTCTAAAACATCAAGAAATCACATTTAGAAAAAATGTCTAGCTGGATGTGCGTGTGTGTATGTATGTGTGTGCGTGCGCGTAGGTGTGTGTATGTGTGTGTATTCTGAGTTTGAGATGTAAATAATTAATAACTCGAAAACACTTCGAGATATGAAGCTAAAATTTGGCACACTTGTCGAACACGAATTGCTCTTCATTATGAAAACAATTTTGTTCTCATTATAACGCGTGTTCAGATTTTAATGACTTTTTTCGTTTTTGCAAGAATGGCGTAAACGCTCTAGCCTCTGCAATTTTCAAGATATTGCCGTCAAACTTTGTACATAATTAGTATAGCTATTAAGGTTGTTTGGTATTGAATTTGGCGGAAATCCATCGAGGGATTAAAATTGTATGAAATTTTGAATTTTTTGAAAAATAGCCTGAACTTGGGCAATTTTTAAGATATTGTACTGACACTTTGTACAGAGCTAATATAGCTATCGAGGTTGTTCGCTATTAAATTTGGCATAAATCCATCGAGGGATTAACATTTTATGAAATTTTGAATTTTTTGAAAATAGTGCAAGCGCTCTAACTTGCACAATTTTCAATATATTTCACTGAAACTTTGTACAGAACTGGTACAGCTATCAAGATTGTTCGCTATCAAATTTGGCAAAAATCCATCGAGGGATTAAATTTTTATGAAATTTTGAATTTTTTGAAAAATAGCGCAAGCGCTCTAACTTGCACCATTTTCAATCTATTTCACTGAAACTTTGCACAGAACTTGTATATCTATCAAGGTTTGTTCACTATCAAATTCGGCGAAAATCGATCGAATTTGAACATTGATCACTAACATTTTTCAATAGTGAACGAAGCTTCCCTTATGAGGAAGCCAAATTTGATCGCCATTCTGTGTGTTAAAGGAAGCTATGTGAACTAAGGATAAAGATGAGGAAGCAGTGTGCAAATTTCCATTTGCAGGGTTTTTATATACTTTAACGTGCTGAGTTACAATCCAAAATCTGTTTAGCTCCATCACCCACAGTTTTGCAAAAATCGTGAAAAATAACTGGGAATTGTGAAAAAGCAAAGAATCTTTTTAAAAAATGTGAATAATTAAAGTTTTTCTTGAGTCACTCGCTTCAGTTGAACGATGACGCGTCAAAATCGATGCTCAAATTGATAGAGCGCCAAATAATTGGGAGTTAGGTGAAATTTAACGAAACACATACCGTGAAAGTTCGAAAGCATCGACGGAAGTCAATTAGAGTGACCTGGCCGAAACAATGTATCACAATTTGTCGATGCTGCATTGTCATAACTTTATTTTCCACATTAGTGCCACAACATTTTCCTTACAAATACTTGATGAATTAACGCAAAGTTTCTCGCGAGCTTGTGAATTAAATTATTCCAAACTTTTCGTCACTTGTTGGAGCCTCTTCCCGAATATAACAGCAGAATTATCGATAAAACGTGCAAGCTTCGTCGACAAGAGGAAACGCAAGCTTGCGAAGAATCAACACAATTTTAAGCGCAATTATATATAGCTTTCTTGTGGGAACGAAACTTCGTTTACTCTTTCTCAATATTCCGAGATCGTTTCGTAATTCGAGATAAATTACTCTTCGCGCGACGAGATTATTTACTTCGTGGAAGTAAATCATCAAAGTTTTCATGTGCGACGAGACTATCGTGTTATGTATGGAAACATCGAAAGCTCTTCTAAGATTTTGTGTGAAAACTCGCTATCTCTATTGAGGGTGCTTTGCTCTTACAGTCCGAGTCAAAATTTTTAACTCACTGAAATTTCCGTACTTTGTGATACAATAAAAGTCTTAAAAAATTTAGCAACAATTGGCATGCCATAAACAACAATGATCGATAATAATATTGTACAAAAGTTATTAATAAATTGTTCAAACGAATAATTATTCAACAATTTTTCGGTAAGTTCTTTTTTTTTCCTAATCAAATCGAATTCTTTAATTTTTCTGAAGGCCTATTAATTTTTTCAGAATTTTCCCTTTATACTGCGACCTCGATAATCGGAATTGTGCGGGACCGGCTCTTGCAATAAGTGGGGTTGCGCACATTGCACAGAACCGTTTCTGCGCCGCTGGTGGCTGACGGCGGCCTGACGCGATTGGCTTGGCGCTTCTCCCACTACGCTGCAATTGCAAAGATCGAGGTTCCGAGAATCGAGGTCGCAGTGTATGTTGAAATTTCCGTTTTGAAATTTTTAGAATACCTGTATTTATGTAGATTTTGGCCTAGTGTCTTCAAAACTTTTTCAAATCTGACGATAAACTTGTGAGCTAAAAAAACATATCCAAATCGGCAATTTTTCGTTTGTATTTCGGAATGTTTTTTATAATATTTTAAAATAGAGAGAAAATTCTGAAAAAAATCATATGCGTTCAGAAAAATTAACGCGTTCGTTTTATTTAAGAAAAAATCGAACTTACCGATAAATTGTTGAATAACTATTTGTTTAAACAATTTATTTATAACTTCTGGGCAATATTATTATTAATAATTGTTGTTTATGGCAAATGTTGCTGAATTTTTTCATATTTTTATTCTATCACGAAGTATCCCACACAGAAATATAATATACCGGAAAATATCTTTTTCGATATACGTAAAAACATATTTAAAATATATTTGAAGTGTACATTATATATTCTAAATATATTTTAAATATATGATTATTGTGCATAAAAATATATTTTTTGATATATGTAAAAACATATATTGTGTATATGTAAACATATATTAAAATTATATCAAAAATATATGAAACGTACACTCAATATATATGTTTGATGTATTTAGTATATATCTTAAATATATTTTTTACATATATATTGTGTATATTTAAACACCAATTAAAAATGTATCTAAAATATATAGAACATGCACTCAATATATATGTTTGATATATTTAGTATATATCTTCAATGAATTTTTTATATTTATATTGTAATATTTTTAAATAGATTAAAAATATACCTAAAATCATATTTCTAATACATACATTTTCGGACAAAATATACTTAATATATCCAAAAATATATTTTCCGTAATATTTGCCGATATATTTTATTTCCATGTGGGATGGAAATTTAAATCAGATTAAATTTTTGGCTGGGACGGTACGGGAAAAGCACCTTCAAATTCGACGCGCAATTAGCGGAGAAAACTTTCCCGCATTTTGTTTCGGCGACGTTTTATTCCACCGTATTAATTTAACCGGCTCGCCATTCATCTTCTATTTTTTTTCACAAATCTTTCTTTGGAAATTTACGACTTTACTTCTAAACTATTAGATTTTTTTTCAAAAATTAATTGTGAACTTTCACAACAGCTTCCGCATCTTTTGTCATAGTAAAAGGCCGCCTTTACGACTCAGTGCGAAGATTAATTTTGGCTCCCTCATAAAGGAAGCTTTGTGAATTATGAAAAAAAAAAAATGAGAAAGTAATGTGTAAGCTTTTTTAATTTGAAGAAGTATGTGTTTTAATCAGTGCGATGTGACTTTAAAGATCACCTACAACTTAAAAATTAGTACTAATATGTTTAGGCTTCAAAGGAAAGTTTAAATCAAAAGCCTTCATTAAGTATCGAATTCTGTGCTATCTTGAACAAGCTGCCACGTCTTTGTAAATATTTATGCTTTTTTTTATGTCTAATTTCATAACATTGCAATCCTTTCATCAATTTGTGCAAAATTTTTCAAGTATTTTCATTTTAACCATTATTTTAATAATTAAGATTAAATTAAAAAAATTATTATTATTTATATTTTGAACCCATTTGCATGCAATAATGAACAAAGTAAATTCACAAAACTGACGTTTCATTTGCGAGAAAGAAAAAAAATAAAAATAATTATTATGAATTATTGGACATAATTATTCATAATTTTTAATGATTTTTCATTTAGAGCGTGTCCTTCTTTAATCCCAAATGCCTGAATCGCCTCTTGCATTTGCGTCTGACATATACACGAAATTTCTACTGACTTTTTTCACTAAAATTTTTCCCGCTTCGACTTATAAATTTGAATCAATCTTTTTACCGTCTTAATGACTTTTCAACCATTCGTGCAATATTCTTGCAACCCCAAAAAATTAAATGGAGATTAACAAAGATGAGCCTATAAAATTTCTCATTTGCTTGACAATCGTGTCTGACCGACATAAGTAATTTCTACTGTCATCTTGAGTCAAGTTTTTTACGCATCGATTTTAGACCATTTTTTTTCACTTCAGATTGTAATTACTTCCAAACAATTATTTTATCTGGTTCTCTTCGACGATTTATCAAACATTCGTATCCATTAATCGTCTCGCTCTCTCGAAACCTATTAATACAGATCCAAAGAAAAGCCTACGACAGAGAAAAGCTTATTTTCCATTGTCTTAAAAATTTGGTCCGATTTTTCATGACATTTTAAATCGTTCCAATATTTCTTCATTGCGAAAGAACCTCAAGGGAATTCGTGAGAAATCGCTTTCGCTCTCTCGACGACCTTAAAGGAGAAAAAACAAGTGGAGCTCTGACCCGAGATTATTCGATCTACTTGTGGGCCTCTCGAAGGCACGTCTTGATCACTCAAACTGCTTTTTTACCCTCTTATCTATATGCATTAGGGTGGGCCGAAAATCCGCTTTTTTTGAAATTTTTTTAGCAATACCGAAAATATTGTTTATTATGTTACAAAAAAAATCTGTGTGAAGGGAAAAGTTCGTTAAAGTTCAAAGTGTCAACATTTTTTTTCTCGGCTTACTTTTATTGGAAATTTAATTCTCTACAAAAAAGGTCCTTATATCAAATCATGTGTAGGATCGATAGTTTTTAAGACAATTGCTGTTTTAGTGAAAAATTTGTAATTTTCCTCTATATCTATACTTTTTATGAGTAAAAAAATATTTGACAATCATGTTATTTTATAGGAAATTCGATTCTCTACAAAAAAGGTTCACATATAAAATCATGTAAGATTGATGATTTCTAAGATAATTGCAAATTTACTTAAAAATAGTCATTTTTCTTTCTATAAATATTTTTCCTATAGAAAAAATATGTTTCTTCCTTTTTGTATTATTATTGCTTCCTCATAAAGGAAGCTTTGTTTTCGCGAAAAAAATTTTTTTCGCAATTTTCATGTCAGTAAGTTCAAAATGTCCCAAAACGTCGAGAAATCACATTTAGAAAAAATGTCCGGACGTATGTATGTGTGTATGTGTGTGTGTGTGTGTGTGTGTGTGTGTGTATGTGTGTGTGTACGCTTTGTGCTATTATTAAAATCAATATATCTAAAGAACGGTTTAAGTTATTGAGTTGAAATTTGGTATGCAAGTAGACCATCTATGTTTCTCTACTCAGTGCAAATTTTTTCAAAATTGCAAAATAATTGTCAATTTGGCAAGACTTTTAATTTTTTGTAAAATGTTTGTGGGTCGTCTAACTTTCGTAATTTTGAAGTTATCGCTCTGAAATTTTTTATGTAAATACACTTTATAATAAGGACGGCTGGGATTAAATTTGAGAAAAATCGCTCAAGAGGTTATGTTTAAAAAAAAATGTTAATTTTTCGCAAAAAATTTGTAAGTTCTCTAACTTTTGTAATTTTGCATGTATTGAGCTGAATTTTTTTTGTGATGATACATTTAATGACAACAAAAAATAGTACCAAATTTCAAAAAAATCGCTTGAGAGGTTCATTTCAAAAAAAAATTTGAAATTTTCAAAAATTTTTGTAAACGCTCCAACTTTCGCATTTTTGCAAGTATCGGGCTAAAATTTTTTGCACAAATACACTAGATAATAAGAATTGTTAGGGTCAAATTTGGTGAAAAACGCTAGAAAGGTTTGTTCTAAAAAAAATTTAGACATTTCCAGAAAAATGCTTGTGAACACTTTCGTAATTAAGCAGCTGTTCTGCAGTTGGCACCCTGAAATTTTATGCGTAGATACACTTTATAATAAGAACTATTTGAATTGAATTTGGGAAATTTTGCTCAAGACGTTTGGTTTTAAAAAAATTATTATTTTTCGCAAAAAAAGTGTAAGCTCTGTAGCTTTTATGATTTTGCATCTTTCGAGGTGAATTGTTTTATGCTGACACATTAAATACTAAGGAAAAACAATATAGAATTTCGGAAAAAATGCATGAGGAGTTTTGCTGACAAAAAATTTTGAAATTTTCAAAAAATTATTATCAGCGTTTCAGCTTTCGTAATTTTGCAAGTATCTGGATGAAACTTCGCACAAATGCATAAGGTGATGAATAAATTGATATTGAATGAGCAGCAAGAGATCGTAGAATATTAAAATTTTATGAAAATGATGAATAAATCGTGCAAATTGGAAATTTGCACATAGCTTCCTCATTTGTTTCTGTGTATCGTCAAGCTTCCTTTATGAGGAAGCCATGAAAATAAACGTACATGAAATAAAGGTGGTCAAGAAGGTCCTCATAGAGGAGGCTTGACGATAGGCGGAAACAAATGAGGAAGCTATGTGCAAATTTTTTTTTTTTAGTGCTGACGATGTGACGTCAGAACTCGCAGTGAATTCGAAACGCAGCCTAATCGTAAGTCGAAACAAATGTTGGATGTTCTCTTCGTGGAATACTAGCGCCAGAGGTAAAAATGTTGCGAACTTTAGGAAAAATCGGTTCTATATGATCAAAGGTCGCGATAACGAGTTTTTTTACACACGACGCGACCTCTGCTTATAGAAGCAGAACTACAAAAAGAGTCATAGATGAACCCGGCCATTGAATGAACTCACAGGAAATATTACTTACGGAAAACGTAGCCAATTTGTAATTGTTATTATGAAAAAATCTGTTTGGAAGAATAACAATTGTTACAATAAGCGACAATTTCAAAATATATATACAATATTGAAGTAAATAGACTTGACGGTTGCTTTCGTAATCTATTAAAAAAGGTAAGGTAATTTTTTTCCTTCATTGAAATAGGAAAAATATTTATAGAAAGAAAAATGACTATTTTCAAGTAAATTTGCAATTATAATAGAAACTATCAATCCTACATGATTTCATATGAGGACTTTTTTGTAGAGAATTAAATTTCCTACGAAATATGGAGTATATCAATTATTGTTTAATTATAAAAAATGTAAATATAGAGGAAAATTACAATTTTTTTACTAAATTGCAATTATCTTAGATACCATCAATCCTACATGAATTCATATGAGGACCTTTTTTGTAGAGAATTTAATTTCCTATAAAATAAGAATTTTATCAAATATTTTTTTACCCATAAAAAGTATAAATATAGAGGAAAATGACAAATTTTTCACTAAAACAGCAATTATCTTAGAAACTATCGATCCTACATGATTCGATGTAAGGACCTTTTTTGTAGAGAATTAGATTTTCAATAAAAAATACGCCAAGAAATTTTTTTTATCAACACTTTGAACTTTAAGGAACTTGGGCGAGCCTAGGATGTTGACTCAACATTTTTTCCCTTCACACAGATTTTTTAGTAGCATAATGAACAATTTTTTCGGTATTGCTAAAATAATTTTTAAAAAAGCGGATTTTCGGCCCACCCTAATATACATTAAGTATATACCTTGGTTACGGAGCTTTCGCATTGATTATTCATATCGCGTGTATTCTTGAACGGTAAACAGAATAGCAAATACACTCGAAAATCTCCGAAATGACAAACGATCCGTATGCCATTGCGAACCAAAGATAAAACCCAAATAAATGGCCATTTATTCCTCGCTGAAGGGTTTAGCCGGATAAAAATGGTAAATCTACCCCCACTGAATTTTGTGGCGCCGATTTGTTCCAAAGTTCCTAACCTAAAAAAATAATTTTGTGCAAAATTAAAGCTTTCCACATCGATGCCAAGAGATCTTTCCCCTAAAAAAGTGTTTTTTTTTCTTCGATTTTTGCAGCTTTCGAATATTAATTGGCGACAAAAAAATCTTAAAAAATTCTGAAAAATCAGAAACATGTCAATGTTAATGGCGATTTTTTTCTTTTTTTTTTAAGTGCTAAACTCTATTTGTAATCATCGAATCTTCCTTTAAAAACATTATTTTGTAGCAAAGGGATGTTTCTACTATTGTGACAAAAATTGACATGATTTTACTTTTCATTCCCTATATTTAAAAAAAAAACCCAAAATTCGATCAGCAACACAGAAAGAAAAATAAAAACGATGAGATTTCTTATTTTTAATTGGAAATCCATACATAAATCATTCTTTGGGTTTAATCAATGGCTGATCATGGCTGAAGTAGTTGTGACTCATAATAAATAGTTGTAAACAATACGATTTTATTGCTAATTTTAGTTTATTCACTCCTAGTATCCATATTGCAACATATTAATCTTTATTGTTATCACGCCATTGACCTCTTCAACATCGAAGAGGCCTGCTTCCTATTTTCCAGCCATTTTCCACACATTAATTAAACCGAAAAAATGATTTATATATGGATTTCCAATGAAAAATGAGAAATTTTGTCGTTTTTATTTCTTTTTGTCATAATAGTATGAAAATCTCTTCGCTCCCAAATAATATTTCTAACGGAAGATTCGATAATTAAAAATAGAGTTTAGCATTTAAAAAAAAAAGAAAAAAAAATTTAATTAACATTTTTCTGATTTTTCAGAATTTCTTAAGATTTTTCGGTGGGATGTTGAGTCCCAAATCGCAGATGATGAGAAAATTCTGCAAATTTGGTATGTTTTTGCATGAATTATTAAAGAGGTCGTGTAAAAATTTCACGACGATTAGGAAGCTCGTTATCGAGCAATTAACATTAACAAATTAAATTAAATTAAATGTAATATTATGGAAACTGATATAACTTTGCGATTTTTTTTTGTTGACCTCTCAATTTTTTAATATCTACACTATATTGAAAGCAACGGGAACAAAACGAAGTTCATTGATAAAATTTTTTTTCATTTGTTTAAAAAATTGTTCTTAACAAAATGTTAATATTTTAATAACGAATTTCCTAATCGTCGTGAAATTTTTACACGACCTCTTAAATACTTCATACAAAAGCATACAAAATTTTCAGAATTTTCCCATCATTTTTCATTTTAACCCTTAAGGAGGTTGAAGTAATGATTATAGAATTCTGAAAATTTAATATGTTTTTACATGAAGTATTCAGGAGGTCGTGTAAAAATTTCACGACGATTAAGAAGCTATTTATTGAACAATTAACATTAACAGATTTATTTAACAATTAACAAAAAGATTCAACATCCTTAAAAAATGCAAAAATCGAAAAACACTTTTTTTTTAGCAGGAAGACGCTCTGGTATCGATGTAGAAAGCTGTAATATTGCACAACATTTTTTTTTACATTAGGAACTTTGTAAAAAATTGGCGCCACAAAATTCGGTGAGGGTCGATTCACCATTCTTATCCGGTTAAACCCTTCGTTTCGAACATGTTCATTCGCCGGTCTCGCGTTATTACATCTTTGTCTTGAAAAACTCTGGCGACAACGGAAGTGAAAAAAAGGGAAGTGAAAAAGCAAGAGGGAAAAATCCCGCGACTACTCGACTTCATCGCGAACTTTTCACTTAGGATATTCTCGAGGGCAACTTCGGTCCGTCGAATTATCGGAAATTTCATCAATGGTAAAAAGATTGAAATTGCGAGTTCACGATTGGCATTATATATTTCATTCTGCTGCAATTCTATTTTAGGACTTGGAGGATTTTAAATTACTTTTACTCCGAGAAGGAGAAAGGAGAAACGATTCTTGTGATTGTTTCATTTCACTGTCTAATTGTTTCGCTCTTGGCTCGAAGAGAAAAAAGAGAGGACAAACGCGGAAAATACGTCCACGGTATACATATGGGGCATTCCACGTCAAATCACGCGGTCATCGGCCTGACCCACTCGGATTTTGATGTCCAATGAATCGTGGGCTTCGTTTGGCCCAAAATATGATCTCAAAATTTTAGAAATTTTCATTTCATTTTTAAGGGGTTGCCCGAGCTGAAGAATCATTAAATTAAGGAAAAACGTAAATAGGGGCTTTTTTTAAATTAATGAAATTTTTTTCACAGAAACTAGGGCCCAAAACAGATATTTTAGTTCGATAATGGACCAAAAATAATTATTATGTTTTTGTATTTGAATTTATTTTTTTTATAATTTATTATTTTGATTGTTTCTTGTAGTGAGAATAACAACAACAAAAATATTTTTCTAGTGAAACTTGATTTTTGTGTCTTGGTTTTGAAACGATAACATTTTTCGAAAATTTATTATAAAACGGATGATTCAAACACAATAAAAAAAAGGAGTAATAATTTTGGCCCATTATCGAACTATAACGATGATATCTGTTTTGGGCCCTAGTTTCTATGAAAAATTTCATTAATTTGAAAAAGGCCCCTCTTTATGTTTCCCCTCAATTTAATGATATTTAGCACGGGTAACCCCTAAAAAATAAAATAAACATTTCTAAAAATTTGAGGTCATAATTCACAATTCACTGGACATTAAAATCCGGGAGGGTCAGCCGATGACCACGTGATTTGACGTGGAATGCCCCATACATACGCCACTCTGTTTTCTCCAGAGCCTCTATTTACTCATTCAGAACATTTTCCACCCTGACTCTCGAAGGCAAAGAGGGGGCCTGAGAGTTCTTGAAAATTCAATCTTTCACCGGAAAATCCTGAATGCACCGATGAATTATAAAACGTGCACAAAGTGCATCGAAAAACGTTGTACTATCAGAAAGAGCAAGAGCAAAACATGTTTCAATCCAATTTACATGAGTCAATAATGCCAATAGACAATAATTTATAATTTCGAAAAATCATTTTGTAAGCCACTTTTTTCAAAAAATTTATCTCACCTTTTTGATTTTCGATGGACGCCAAATGAATATCTCGTTGTGCTCGTGCTCACTCACGTTTCATATTACTTTGTTTTCAGAATAAGAATAAACTTTTTATTGCACATTTCATCATCGATAATGATGTCTTTATTTTTTTTTTGTCTTCAATTTTGGTGGCTTTTACACACTTTTATTTTTCTACGCTGATCAAAATTTGCTCCACCGTTTGTTCTGCGTTTATTCGTCCAGCGTTCATTTTCGAAATCTTCCAACCACGCGGAAAATTAGGGAAACTTGTAATTATCGAACACGAGGGAAAATTGATCGGTTAATTGCAAAATGATCGGCTGATGGGCGAAATTACTGAGAACTTGCTTTAGCTAACGCGAGAACTTTAAATTGGCCTGGTTCGCTTTACAAATGGTTTTTTTTTGTATAAATTGTTATTTTTGACCCAAAAAAAATGCCACCAGAAGAATTCGGTGTGTCAACGCAAGAAGGGCAGTTTTAAGGGTTGGTAAGCTAGTGACAATATTATCGTTGCAAAAGTCTCCTCGATCCTTCGACACGAGAATGTTTGCTCAGATAATCGAAACTAGCGGATTCTTCCCCCAGCGGATGCCAAAGTGTATATTTTCTTTTCCCGATACTCTGTTCCGTCAATAGTTGCAAAAAAAAAAAAAGTTTACCCATCGCTGCAAGCTATCTCGATCCTTGCCGAGAAACAAAAAAAGGCGCGAGAAGAAAAGTTACAAAGAAAATCGCGAACTCTCAAAGTTTATCTTCTTTGCTTTCTCACTCTTATCACGCGAATAATAAAGAACGATAGAGTGAAGTTGTGGGGAAAAAAAAGAGATAATGATGAAGAAATTTATGATCCGAGAAAAACTTTGCTGACTCCAACGATTTTCGTCGATATTTATTCCGCTGTTCTCGATAATCATTCAACGTCGTTTAACACGAGAATCCTTCGTTATACGAACTTGAACGGAATTGCGGATTGCAAAACTTTTTTTTTCTTAGTATCTTTATATACATGTTAGACTGATTTCGAAAAAGCGACTTTTTTCGAAATCTCCTATTAAATACTTTTGGGAATGCGAAAAAAGATGCCCGTTAAAAGGAGAGCTCTTAATATGAATATTTAGCCTTCCCTCATCGCATAATTCTATTTCCCATTCAAATAACGCAGGAAAAAAAATTTCAAACTTTAAAATTTTATAGTAAAGGGAGGAATCGGCTGCGATTCGTTAAAAATTTTATACCTCGGCTTCAAGTCAATGTACCGAAATGTGTGGTACATATTCTTGTAGGGAATTGAACGCTCTACAAAAAAGGTGTCTGATGACTTTTCGAAAAATTCACTCCTTCAAAAGTTATTCAAGGTTAAAGTAAAATTTAGAGTAAATTTCACTTTTTTTTTTACTTTCCGGCAAAATGTTAAAACTTTTTACTAAATATCGTAAAATCTTTCTTGAAAGAAAAGTTCAAATTGCATTAACATATTTTACCGAATTTTAAAAGAAATGACCAACAGTTCACTCATATTTACAGTCTAATATACATATCAAGAGGCGCGGCAGCGTCTCGACGCCAAGTTTATTAGACCGTGAATAACTTTTAGAAGAGTGAGTTTATCAAAAAATCATGAGAAACCTTTTTTGTAGAATGTTCGATTCCTTACAAAAATATGTATCGTTAATTTTAGTACATTAACTTTTAGCCGAGGTATAAAATTTGAAAATATTTTTTCCTGCGTTATTTATGATTTTTTTTTCCTGTATTATTTTTTTAAATGGGAAATTGGAATTCGCAATGAGTCGTACCTAAATATTAATATTAAGAGTTTTGCTTTCAACAGGCATCTTTTTTCACCTCTCCGAAAGTATTTAATAGGATATTTCGAAAAACAAAAAATAGTCGCTTTTTTTAAATTCACTTTCTATTTTTTGATGAAATCATAGTTTAAACTACAATGTTGAACGCCGTCAAAGGAATGATGCTGGAATTTGCATTGTTTTAATGTAACGAAAATACTTTGCTTTTTTAAAAATTCATCAAGTCTGGCAAATTTTTTGAATAAAAAATTGTTAAAATATATTGTACGTTTTTATTAAAGATTTGAGATTTTAAATTCCCAAATTTAAGTCTCAATTGATTTAGAAAATTCATTTTCGTTGCAATCCAACGATGCAAACTTCAACATCATGTCAAAGAAAGTTTTTTCATTTACCGTTAATTGCCACATGAAAAATTAATGTCTAGAGTTTTCATATGAAAATAATTATTCTATGGAATAAACGCAAGTATAATTAAACTCGTATGTAAGTGTCCACATTTTTTTTTCAAAATGGTACTTCGTAAAATAATTTAAGATACACGATTGACTAAAAAACACAATATGGAGTAGACAAATAATTGTTCACTTGAATAGTAGATTTTTTTCAATCTAACTGGACTCGTACAACAAATGGAGGCACATACACTAATTTATTCTACTTTTTTTCGAAAATATTAAAAGACAATGTTGTATTTAGGGAATATGAGGCGGAATATATTTTTCGGACAAAATGAGAGTCCGTTCCGCCGGGTGAATTTTTTTTTTGCCGGAACTTCGACTTGGCCAAAGTATATTTGATCAAGTTACATTGTTTGTCATCCAAAGGTTCGTCAAAAAAAAATGTATGGGGCAAGACGGACACTAACACCATTTTTCCCTGCATCGGATGGAAAATAAAATTAAAAACGAAATAAAAATATAATAAAAATAAAATCCTGATCCTTCTTGGATCCAAAATTGTTTAACGAGGCACCAATCTAAACATGAGTGTGGACAATATTACACGAGACCATTCATACTCCATTATATTTCATAGAATAATTGTTTTTCCTATCCAAACTACACTGAGAAAACAGTTTATTTATAGTAAAGAAATATATTTAGTTGGCACTTTTATTTAAATATTCCTCAACTGTTACAAAATTTGTAAGTCGTTAAGAAATATTCGTGTTTTCGTGATAAAATTTTATTTCTGTCAAAATAATTTATTAACTGTTGAAAAATATTCATATCTAACTTTACATTTATTAATAGTCAACAAATTCTGTTACACAGAAATATATTGTTTTCTCAGTGTAATTTTATAGTAAAAATTATGATTTTATCAAATAGGAAGTAAAAAAAAAAAAGTATTATTTTGGGCCACTTTATTGTATCCATATGGATCTAAAAAAATACGCATACATGGAGAGTATTTTAAACAAAAGGGTCCAATATCCGTAGGCCAATGGTAACGCGAGATTTTTCAGCGCGCAAAATTCAAAGCTTGCGACCGGAAATGAGTTTTATCTCTTTGAATCTCTCGCAATCACATCCTTACACTGAACTTCCTTTCAAGTATCCTTTATTCCATGTTTAAATTCATTGTATTAATTTTTTCATTTTTATTATCAACATTATTTTTTTAACAATTGTTGTTTGATGTTGTTGTTTATTAAACGTTAGAGCGCGCGTGACAATTTCGTGATTTTCCAGAAGAGCTTTTGGAGCTTCACGCGTCGAGGGACAAAAAAGACAGTATATTTATATAGATTAAGGGGGTTGTGCGCGAAAAGCCGGGATTCGTGATGGAAAGCACGGATGCGCGTCGCGGTCTCCTCGCTCGGTTTATAGTTTGGCGTCCGTCGTGCGACTAGTCTGGGACGACGCTCTTAACGTTGACCCGGGTTTGGTTTGCGGCGCAAGCGCCGCGCCGCCAAATTATTGCCCTATCCGGAAAACCATCTCGTCGAGAACTGACGTACATATGGGGCGTTCCATCCCAAATCGGACAGTTTGAAAAACTTTTTGTTTGATTTCCTCAAATTTTTTTATATTTTTTAGTACCCATCAAAAGACCCTTCCTGTAAAGTTTTGAGATATTTTTGATTGCGTGTTCACGAGATATTGAATTTTTTAAAAAACCGCTCTTTTTCGGTCTTTTGGTTATTACTTCTTTAATAAAAGACCAAATTAAGTGATTTTTTTTTTTCAACATATTTGTTTTGTTATGGCCTTTTCAGAAAAAAATACGAAAAAATGTTCGACTTATTTTTGAATACATTTTTTGAGTTTTAAACTTTGAATCGAGTTTTGAAAAGTGAGGGCGAATTTCGATTTTTTTGAAAATTTTTTGTTTTTAACTTCTAGCTATTCAACAACTTTTAAGATCAGTCCGGTCGTGGGCCCTCCATAATTACCCTTTTTTTCGATTATTGAAAATTAAAAAAAAAATTTCTATAAATTATTTTGAATATCAATTTTTGTTACTGTACAGTATTTTTTTTAATTATTTCAAATTAGTTTTGACACTTTTTTATTGTCAACAGATTTTTAAAATTAACAATTAATAATTAATAATTAATCGATGAGCAAATAACAACTATTCAAGAATTGTATGACTGGGCATCGAACCCAAATAGTCTATCGAATATTGCTGTCAAATTTTGAGAAAAAATACTGAGAAACATTATTTAGATGCAAAACAAAAATTTTATTTGCGATACAATACTGCTAAGTCAATCACACGGACATCAAAATTTCATTTAATTATTTCAAATAGCAACGGAAACGTATTGGCAAAGGAATATTCTAATTCAAAAAATAATCGTATAAGTAAAATTTTTAAAAGAATATAAATAAAAACTTGTTATTATTGTTCAAAAAGAGACTTAACGAATAATTTCGAACATTAAGAACCTGTTAACAATAAGAAAGTGTCAAAATAAATTCTAAATAATGAAAAAAAAGACTATTCACTGTGTACAGTAACCAAAATTGATATTCGTAATGATTTATAGAATTTTTTTTTTCCATTTTCAAAAATCGAAAAACAGTAATTATGGAAGGCCTACGACCAGACAGATTTTAAAAGTTGTTGGATTCATAGAAGTTCAAAATTAAAAAAATTAAAAAAAAAATCAAGTGATTCACTGACTTTTGAAAATACGATTCAAAGTTTAAAATCCAAAAAATTTATTCAAAAAAACGTCTAATAGTTTTTTTCTATTCCTTTCTGAAAAGGCCTAAAAAAAAATTTGAAAAAAAGACGACTTAATTTGGACCATTATTAAAGAAGTTATGACCGAAAACCCGAAAAAAGGGCAGATTTCTTTAAAATTGAATATCTTGTGAACGGGTAATCAAAAAATCTCAAAATTTAACAGTAAGGGTCTTTTGATGGGTACTAAAAAATATAAAAAGTTTTAGGAAAAAAAAAGTGTTTCAAACCGATTTGGGATGGAACGCCCCATATATATGATATACATGTATATGACTGTATTTGTATGTGCAAGTGTGACGTAACGCAGTCGTAACCCACGATGTCGGTATTCACCGCGAGATACCGGATAAGAGGTGGATAAAGCGCGTGTGTTGGAAGAGGGGGGGGGGACCAAAAAAGCTTAAGGGGAGGGGAAAGGCGTGAAATGTAACTCAATGCTGCCCATCTCGCGTTCCACCCCATTCAGCTTTATTCTCCTCCGCGTCTCTTCATCTCCATCGTTGATGCAAGCGCACACTGTCTCCGGTACAAACACGAGGGTGACCTCACCCAAGACCTTTTGACCGATGCAATTCAATTACAATGTTTCCCAGAATGACTCTCGTCATAGTTTGCTATGACGAATCTTTTCCCATTATAGTTAATCATAGATGATCTACATCATTTCGTTTTTGAATTTTTGATGCATCAACTTTTGCATGCTCTTTCTTCTTTTATCTTAAAGGTGCCTGTACAGTCCCAGACAAAAATTGTATTTGATTGAAATTCCCGTACTTCGTGGTACAATAAAAATCTGAAAAAATTCAGCGACATTTGGCTTGCTATAAACAACAATTATCAATAATAATATTACCCTCAAGTTATTAATAAATTTTTTCAGCAAATTATTATTCAAAATTTTTTCGTTAAGTACTTTTTTTCCTTAAGCGAATCAAATGCGTTAATTTTTCTGAACACATATAAATTTTTCAGAATTTTCTCTCTACTTTGAAATTCCCGTTTTGAAATTTTTCGAATGGCTGTATTTATGTATTTTTTGGCCTAGTGTCTTCGAAACTTTTCAAAGCCGATGATGAACCTGTGTGGAAAAACATGTATTAAATGGGCAATTTTTCGTTTGTATTTCAGAATTATATTATTTGAAAGTAGGAAGAAAATACTGAGAAAATTCATATGCGTTCAAAAAAATTAACGCATTCGATTTGTTTAAGAAAAAAAACAACTTACAGAAAAATTGTTGGTTAAATATTCGCTCAAACGATTTTTAAATAACTTTTGGGCAATATTATTATTACTAATTGTTGTTTATGGCATGCCAAATGTTGCTGAATTTTTTCAGATTTTTAGTGTATCACGAATTACGGAAATTTCAATCAGATACAATTTTTGGCTGGGACTGTATAAGCGAAACATCCTTAAGGTGGTATTCGGGTCTAGAGACATACATTTTGAGCGTTTTGTAGAGCCCAATAAAAAAAAAATATTCCTACCATTTTATTTTTACAATATATTTATTGATATTTTGACAATAAACAAAAAAATGTTTGAAAAAAAAATGAAATACTGGTAAAGTCGGGGATAAAAAAGGGGTTTGCTGGCAGACACGATTGCATCCTTTCTAGTCATCCAATACAAAATTTGGAAAAAGATTCTTAATCAGTAAGAATGTCGTTATAACCTCTACCTCCGAGAAAACATTTTTTTTTTTTAATCGCAAAATGGCCACGGTCCGAACAAAAAAAGGCGTTTTTCAACTTTTTTGTCAAAAAATTAATTTTTTTACAATCGTAAAAAATAGTACATTACATCACGAGGACTTGAAAACATTTTCGGTCGAGTGATGTACGATATTTTATATCAGGAGGTGCAATATGGACGTTTTCACGTCCACTTGCGGACGTAAAAGCGTCCATTATTGTACTGAGTGATATAAAAAATGTTATACAAAAGTGACAGGGGCGATGGAGAGTCATACATTGACGGTTAGCAAAAAATTTGAAGTAAATATCGGTTCAGTAGAACTTGTTATACCATATCAGCCGTGTTGAGAAAAGTAGTTTTAAGAAAAACGGGTGGAGGTCGAAGAGTCGACTAACCAATATTTCGAACGGGCGAAATCCCGAATTTCACGATTACGAGCGTTCGAATAACGAAGCGCCGAAATCCCGAATGCCAGAAAAGCGAAAGCGGAGAGAGCCGCCCCATGCGTAAGAGAGAGAGAGATGCGCTTCCTCTCTCTCTTACGCATGGGGCGGCTCTCTCGACTTTCTCTTTTCTGGCGATCAGGATTTCGACGCTGCGTTATTCTAACGCTCGTAATCGTAAAATTCGGGATTTTGGCCATTCGAAATATTGTTTAGTCGGCTCTTCGAACCCCACCCAGAAAAACGTCTTAAGTCCGATTTGCTTCGACGCGGCGTAGTTGCTGTGTCACTAAGATAACTATAACTCCGTAAATTATTGGAATTAAAAAATGTTCTTTCGAGGATATATTCTTAAAGGTCTAAGCTTTTAGAATGTGCAAGAAAAAATTGATTTTTTCAAAATGCTAGACCAGCCTTAATTTCGTCAATTAAAGTTCGGTACCTCAATCCAAATGATCCAGAGTTAATCATTTTGGGTTCAGAATCCTAAAACTTGATGGATCTTTCAAAAATCATATCCAGTAACTAGGCAACATAATGATCGGATGATTTTGGAATAACCTACAAATTGAAAATTTACCTACATATTGCTTTCGCATCTTTATTCATAGATCACAGAGTTTTCTTTATGAGAAAGTAGCGGAATCAATTCTGCGACCTCCTCGTCAAGGAAGCTTCGTGAACGATGAATAACGATGAGGAATCAATGTTTTGTACCTTGATTAGTTTTTATCATTACGTAAAAGTTTTTTAAATCTTATGCTGAACAATCATGATAATTTTCCAATTCCGCGAAAAATTGCAGTATATCTATGAATTTTGATAAAGGTAATTCGTATGCTGCAATTTTCTGAAAATCTATGATTTTATACGATTTTCACTTTATAATCGATTTTCGCAAAATTTATTAGCAAACGCTCTTGATAACTAAACTAATTAACTATAAATTTTGAGCGCCGCATCTTAAATATTCATAATGTTAAAATGTATGGTACAGTGTTTAAAATTCAAATATTTCGAAAAGTTTTGACCCTTTGATCCTTTTTTGCCGCATTCAATAACAAAGTACCTTGGTCTTTATATTAAATATGTTACAAATAATGAAAATTGAAAATTTTATAAAATGTCTCTTTGATTCATTGAATAAAAAAAATAAAAATTCACAAAAACTCAATACTCTTAGATCAATTTTTACCCAATTATTAAAAAAAAAAAAAAAAAAAAACAATATTAATCACTTTATTGAACATTTAAAACAATTGAGTACAATATTTTCCATTTATACAAGCTAGATCTTTCTGCAATTTTGCAAAAAAATAAAAATGTTAATAAAATCTGAAAATCCGTTAGAATCCAATCGAAAATTTTGTATAATATTGGAAATGGTCTGGAAATGGAAAGTTTTATATGAATAAATCCGATAGTAAGTTCACACATATTTATGCAAAAATTCTGACCACAATTTCTCGCCATTTTGAAACATGTCAAACTGACAATAAAATTAACAAAAAATAACTTTCACATAAACGAATTTTCCTCTGAGAAAAAAAAACTGTAATTCTTCAACTCTTTTTCCATTCTCATGAAAATATTATTCGCGTATCAATAATATCAACGACAAAAGGACAATGAATAAAAACAAAAATCGAAGATTAACAAAATTCAATGATGAATGTCTATAGCAACGATTTGCGCGATTTTCCCACTCTCTTTTGCTTTTATAATGCAAAACTTTATCTCGATCTGTTCTGATTGCATCGCATGAATAATGCAAGTGTTTTTCATCGATCGCGCATCGTGGCAATTAGCATTGCCTTATTCTCTCACGTACTTCGACTCCCACGCGCTCTTTCGCAGCTCCATTGCAATTTTTCCCATCAGCACTAGAATGGCAAAGAGAAGAGAAGTAGGCGAAAAAAAAATGAGAAAGTTATAAATAAAAGTTTCACAGCCCTGATCGCGTGTCTCGTATCGATTGGCGGGTTGTGAGGGATTCGAAAGCACTTTGAAGCTTCGTTTTCATTGACAACGAGAGAATCCCCGACAACCGAGCGCGCACTCGTACCAAAGTGTTGAGTTCCAAAAGTTGTCAAACTGAAGTGTCTCTTACTCACCATTCCCTGCCACGTGCGACAAACTCCATAATGATACTATACAAACACCAATTATACAAAAGTAAAACGCTCACATATACAAATGCACACCTCACAGCATGTTTCTCAAAAAGCTGTTGAAACTTTTTCGTGGCCGAGTTTTCTTTTTCCCATCCGGAAATGTATTTCGCTGAGCTGTCTCGTCGTTTCCTCTCTATTTCGTCTTTTTACGGTCTTTCTCTCCCCCCCCCCCCCCCACGTCATCTCTCGTATTTCGTTTTCGTTACTTAGAGAGTCGATGAGTCCGTGACCTCGCTGCGATACCGATATCTCGTTGAATCCAAAGGCATATGTTCCCAACCAATGCCGAAACGAATTTCGAAGAAAACACGTCCCACAACTGTTTGAGCTCCTGTTCGATATAACACGAAAATTGGGAAATTTCGTTGGAACGATCGTGATCGTTCTAGACTCAGTGATACATTAGACTGGCCGAAAATAATACGTTTTTTTTTTAAATTACTTTCTATTTAGTGAAATCATAGTTTTTATTATAATATTTAACGCTGTGAAGGGAGGGCTACGTACGATGTTTTTAGAGGTATCGCAATGGGTTTTTTTTTCTATTTGCCACATGGAAAAAAAGTTCAGTTCATTCATGAATTGATACAGTGATTATTCACGGGTTACTTACACTTCACAGACTACTCCAGGGAACAAAGTCCAGTCCATTCATGAGTTGGTACAGTGATTATTCATGGATTACCTACACTTTACAGATTACTCCAGTTCATGGATTACTAACAACTTACTGTACCAGTTCAGTAATAATCACTGGTCCGGTATCATTGATTTTCCATGTACTGGATAGTAAGAACTATTGTGGCACTCAAGTAAGTTTTACTCGATGGTAATTTTTACTGTGAGCAACATTGAAAAGTACTGAAACCTCAACAGTACACGGAGAATAAATATCCGGTGATTATTCATGGATTAGTCCAGTACTACGGAATTCCAAACTGCGAATCCAGTAATTTTTCATGCGGAGCTACCGGTTGAAATTACTGGAGTACTCCAAATAACCCGTAGTTGGATAACCAGTACAATTTACTGTGCCAGTCCAATTTATTGCACCAGTCCAATTTACAGTATCAGTACAATTTACTGTAGCGGTCCAATTTACTGTACCAGTAAAATTAATTGTGCCAGTATAATTTTGTATAAATTCAACATGAATTAAATTTAAAAAAAAATAGATAATTTAAAAGTTCATGGATTTTTCCGACTGATTTAGTTTTCTTGCATATTCGCGGACCCTAGAATATTTACGAGACAAGACTGGGAATTGAAACCTACCTACCTATCGAGCCTAACTAACGATCTAAGACTGGGACGCTAACCACTACACCACCGACTACTTTTGATATACTGATGTAAATATCATACTTATAGAACACAGGCCGAGAAATAAATACGTACCAAAATAGTATTAAGAATTTATTTTCATTACCCGAAGGCCATTTTTTGGTTCAACTTGTCTTTTAACTTAATTTAAAAAAATCAAATATTAAATCGGATCAATAATAATAACAATAATAATAATAAATATTATTAATATATTTGTTATAATAATAATAATATTAAATAATAATGAATATCATTACTTAATTTAAATTGTTATTATTACACATTCATGTATTTGTATTATTTATAACATTTTTAATTTATGTATATGCATATGTATGTGTATGTATATCATATTGAATATATGTACTAAATTTTATTTTGATTATCTTATTCTTTGAATGCACCAAACTGAGTCTCGTACTGGCTAACCTATCAAATCCTTATTTAAATTTATTGTTGGGAATTCATCGCATCAAATATACTTATTAATTATACTTATCATTATACTTATTAATATTGCACAAGTCCAAATATGGAATTTACGATGAAAAAAGGGCTCGCCAAGCTCTGACACAAGGCTCACATTTTTTTTAATTCAGCTTGAGCACCAGCCTGATTTCAGGCCTAGCAAAACCTCTGAATGATAAGGCGGTTTCATCAGGCTCTTGCACACAGGCATGACCAACAGCTGGTAGAAAAGCCTGTACTAAGCCTGAAACGACGAAACAACAAGGCTCAAAACGAGCCTTAATGAAGCCTTCACGAACATTTATGACCAGGCTTATCCCAAACTCATTTTCATGAGTTTTATATTTCATTTTATATTTAATTCGTAAAAATATCTAAACAAAAAAAAATCGTACATTCGAGTGAAAAAATTTCGATTGTTATCGCATCAAACTGACTCTCTTTTTCTCGGCTCAAATCAATACTTTGTCGAAAATAATTCACATTGAAAAAGAGTGTCACTATAGTGCAACATAACTGCGCTTTGTGTGCATAACACTGTAAGTAATATTTATTTCATGGCTTTTTCGTTTCTTACTTAATTCATGAGAATGTCTAGACAAAAAAAGTTCATTTTTTCGAGTGGAAAAATGTCGATGTTTATTGCGACAAATAGATTTAGAAAATTAAGATAGCGGATGAAGTAAAATGTCAGTAGTTCGACTTGGCCGAAGTTCCCACACAAAAAAATTGTTTTTCACGCGCCAGTTCGGCAAAAAAAAATGTATGAGGCAAAACGTAAAATGTTAAAAACCGTTTGAATACCTTTATTTTTAATCGAACGCAGCGTGCCGAAATTTTTGGTCGACTCAAAACATTACGTAATGAATTATCAAAATCTCTTTAAGTTCAAATTGTCCGCAACCAGACAAAGTTTATGCTCTACTCTGAATACTGCGATATGAATTATCAAAATCTTTTTGAAATACCAATTATTCGAATATTGACTCTGAACATTGAGTTATGAATTTCGATAATTTGTTCGAAAATCATTTGAGATTTGCGTTATTGGGATTTTTTGAAAATATCTTCTACGTCATATACGTTTAAAATCTATTGCCAGAAGCAGAATTTAGTGCCAGCCTGAATGGGGCAGACAGGTGCCAACAAAAGGCACGTTATATATAATGGAGAAGGTGTTCGCAAGCTGTTCAAAGTTGAACCTCGAAATTCCTTGCCACGCAGCTCGTGTTTGTCCGGTTGGAAGGTTTCGTGGCTGCATACGCTTCTGCTTAGATAACTGGCCTCTGGGGCTTTGAGTTCAAAACATCAATTCATCGTTTAATCGAGCATACTAGAAGAAATCTCCAAAGTAGTCAACTGTGAAGTGATGCTAATGATAGTACAGTGAGTACGAAGAAGAACACTGCAAATTGAAAATTTGCTTTTGCGTCTTTTTTCAGGTTACAAAACTGTCTTGAAAGGAAAAAATATGTAAATTCATTTTGGCTCCCTCATTAATTAACTACACTTGTTAACGTCGTTAATTCGAAATCTGAACACACTTTAGAATTCGATCAAAAATGTTCTATAATAAAATCGGAAAACTTTAAAAAATATGACTTCTGAACGTTTTGCAACATTTTGAATCCACTCTCACCAGAATCTGAAAACAATTTTTAAGCAAAGCTTTCTTGGTGAGAAAGCAAAATGGTTCATACAACTATTATGTATAGTTGAATCAACTATACTATAGCCAATGCAACTGTAAGCACTATGCACCTCTAAAATGTTATTTTCATGGACTAAAAAATTATTGTCTACCCTTTATAATCGCAATATTTTTCTTTGAAGATTGATATTATGTGAATGACAATCTTTCGTCACATAGTTGACTTCTAGGCATATTAGACAAATTAGACAACGTTTAATTATTATCATTTTATCGTTGTCCTCGAGAATACCTCTGCTGTTTCAGCTTATACAACTATTTTATATAGTTGAAGTAACTATATTATAGCCAACTCAACTGCAGAGGATATAGTTTCATGGTCTAAAAAATTATTGTCGTCAATTCATAGTTTCCAGCGGAAATTTTTCCCTGAGGAGTAAAATTATGCAAATGACAATTTTTTGACATCAAGATATATTTGCTTCATAAAGAAGTCAGGACAAGGGTCAACATTGTTGTATTGTTATCAATATCATTGTCGAATTGTTATCAATTTATCGTCAGCCTGGAACATCTCTAGTGTCTCCTCTGTAAAAAATATAATTGCTATTGGCCTCTGTATACAGCATTGTATACATAAGGAGGGGAGGGGCTGGGATAAGGATATGTACATATTAGGGTGGTCCTTATTTGGGGTATGTTGTTTTTTCTTTTGTAGATAGTCCTAAATCGGTTTTAAATAAATAAATAAAAATGCATACCAAATTTCAGCTCGATAGGTATAGTTTACGTTACTTTGAATCAAACTTATTCAATACTTTCTAAAAAACATTACTATATGCTTTAAATAATTACATGAATGAGAACTATAGGAAAAATGTAAAAAACGAGGATTTTGATCATGAACACAATTTTGACCTTGAATAACTTTTGAAGGGACGAATTTATAAAAAAAAAACAGGAAACCTTTTTGGTAGAGCGTTCAATTTCCTATGAAAATATGCATCGTTCATTATTGTAGCTGCATTTGTTTTAGAGAAAAATAATTAAATGTAAAAAGTGCAAAAATCCTATGTCATTCAAATGAGAAATGTATCATGATTTAGGCACGGGTCAATATGATAAAGAAGCGTTTATTTCTGTTCGATATTTTTGTTGATCCCCAAAAACTAAGAACTCAGGGGGCGCAAGCAAAAAAACCCAACATGGGCAATAACGGACACCCTAATATAAAGCGTCAGTGACATACGGAGGAACTAGAAGCATGATTCAAGCCCAGTCATCTAGTGATACACATCGTTCAAACCAGTGTGTTACTAATGTTCCACTCTATATCCTGGGTGTTTGCTCTGGTAACCGCTGAAATTCCCACGATCTCAGGCTGATCCTTGACGTTAGTCGGAAGCCTCAGCTCCACCACACCGCACCTTCCAAGACGCTTGGTTATACTTAGAAGTTGCCATGGTTGGGGATTTGGCGTGCCAAGGTGCATAGCCACAGGGCCATTAGGCATACCACCGAGTGATCTCGGATCCTGAGACACAAGGTTTATGCATACATATGAGTGGGCAGGATACATATGTACCTAAACTCTATCAAGTGTCTTATAGAGATAGGGAGACATAGAGGAGGGATCTATACGGAACAAAATGATCAGTGACAATGGATGTGTAATATTTAAAAAATTACTGAATTCACTGCAGAATATACGGTTCAGAACTGTAATTCAGGTGTTTTACTGGGAACCCATCATAAATTAATGGATTTAATGTAGTTTCTCCTTTTCAAATCATTATAAATGCTGATTTGCACTGTAAAAAATGCAATATTCACCGCAAAAAGAACGACAAAGTAGAAATAACAAGCAGAAACGACGAAATCCACTGTGTTTGAACTGTAAAATTTACAATGGTTTCTGTGGAATGTTCAAAGCACATAAGAGAAATTGCAGTGTTCCCAGTGAAAAATCAAATGCGCGCTGCAAAATATGCAACGTCAATTTCAATTTTTACAGTGTGGCACTGTAACGGGATGCCCTGCGGCGTGCCACGATCTCTGCATTTCGCGCGAGATCCGCTAGATGGCGTCGGACGGCGCGCCCTTTCGCGCCAGCGATAGAGCCACCGAGCACCTATAAGGTCCGATGTATTACCACCATCGGCGTCCTCAATTGACATACAATTGTTGGAACATCACCCGCGTTCTGTGGTCGAGCAGTCCTATGGACTGAAGACTAGATTTTCTTAACAGATGACCATTGCATTTCGGTGACGCTCGTGCTCTTTATGGGTGTGAGGTTAAATTAGATTCGCTTCATTAATTGATCTCACGATTAATTAGTCAAGTACAAGCCCTCGTAGCTATGAGCCTGAGCGAGAATAAATAACGGTTTATTGCAATATTTGAATTAATTGAAATTTATTCAAATATCGAAACGTTTCACTACACTATAATTTATTTTAGAAATTGCAGTATTTTCAGTGAAAAATAAAAAACGTACCGCAAAATATACTACCGTTTTTTTCAATTTTCACAATGTACACTGTAATTTTTTCCCGGGCCCTGGATAATTTCTACAATGTGAAATGTGTAAAAAGTTCACCGGATACAACAGAATTGTTTCACGTAGTGTACATTTTACTGTTCCACACTGTACAAATTCGTCTGATTGGCGTGTACTATGTCATATGTGACATCCGTATAATGTATTAAAGAAATATGCAAATTTCACCGTTTGCCCTTCCAGGAGGCGCTGTTGATGGGGAAAACTGTAAAAATTAATGGGAATCTCAGCAGTTCTCACTGATCATTTTTTTCCGTGTGGGATCACAAGACCGATCTGTAAATAATATTTGAGAATTAAAATCGCGACGAAAGATTTAATCCGTTCCGCAGAAAGGCTTGCTATAAAACTAAGCTTTAAGATAGTCCTTGTAGTACAGTCTAGTCAATGGATTACTAATATTTCAATAATTGTTTGTCCACGATTTGAAGGAGAAACTGTCGTGTGACTGCCATGTTTTGACAGCAAAATATCTCAGTTTACGCCAATAAATCCATCCATATATTTTTATTTCGTTTTTCTGGAGTCGAATTTTTAAAATACAGTTTAAATTATAGTTCAATCTGCCTGAGGGAAAGTCCATTTTCTTTGTCGAAGAAATCCTCAATCGAGGAAAAGATTCGTTAATGTTGCGGCTTCTTTTTGGAGAATGGCCTTAATTTGTAAATGACGAATAAAGTCGTCTATTGGATTGTGGGAATTGACTTAGTATAGTATCTATCGGGGAACAAAATGACTGTTTGATCATCTAGGTTCAATGAAAATTACTATTTTGAGTTCACAAGAAATTTGGTGAAAATATGGCCGAGGATTTACCGTCCAAAAGTTTGGAAACACTCGCCTCGATTCCGCGCCGTACAAAAAGCTTCACTGCTTTTTTGAAAACGAAGATATTTCAATTCAACAAGCAGCGTTTTAAATGGGACATATTCAGCGTTATTTCGCTTTTTTCGAAATTTTTTTTCGATTTTTTTTTGAACCCGATACGCCCTTTGAAACATGGTTGATTTTTGGCTTTTTTATGGCGTTGAAATTTTGGCGCACGACCCATGAAATTTTTTGAAAAAAATATTTTTCGCGTGAAAAAGTTGTAGGTGAGTATAAGCTTCAATTTCGTTTGCTAAAAAGTTTCGTACGATTTTTTTTTCGCAAAAATATTCAATTTTCCGCAAAAAACGACCATATTTATAAAATGTAGCATAACTCTAAAATTTCTGAGTTTTTGTGAAATCACTAAGAGGGTAAAAAGTTACATACAATCATTCTAAATTCAATGAAATTTGTTCAGATTTTTTTTCAAATTTTTCTTTTCGAACATTTTTTCTGTCAACGAGATATTTTTTTATTTTAAACAATCGGGTCTCTTACCTCATCTACACGGCTTTTTCATTGAAATACCTCATCTACACGCCTTTTTTTCATCGGAAACCCGTGTATTTGAGGTAATAGACCCGATTGTTGAAAAAAAAAATATTTCGTTGACAGGAAATATTTTCAAAATAAAAATTTTGAAAAAAAAATTCGGAAAAAATTTAATGAAATCCAAAATCATTGTATGCAACTTTTTACCCTCTTAGCGATTTCACGAAAACCCAGGGTTTTGGAGTTACGCTACATTTTATAAATATGGTTGTTTTTTGCAAAAATTTGAACATTTTTCCGAAAAAAAATTGTACGGAACTTAAAAAAAAAAACGAAATTGAAGCTTATGTTCTCTCCCACAAGTATTTCTCGCGAAAAACAATTTTCGAAAATTTTTATAGATGGTGCGCCAAAATATCAACGCAAAAAAAGCCGGAAATGACCATGTTTCAAAGGGCGTAATGGGTTCAAAAAAAATCGAAATTATTTTTGGAATGAGCAAAATGAAGCTGGATATATCCTTTCTGAAACGCCGCTTGTTGAATTGAAATATCTTCATTTTTAAAAGAGCAGTGAAATATTTTGTGCATATTTGTAAGCTAAGTTACTTTTTGTAAAATTATTGTCATACATTTTTTCTGCATTAAGAAGAAACTGTTGAATGCAGATCCACCCTAATTCATCCCAGTTTCACCTCCAAAACGTATACAAACAATTTTTAAAATCTTAGTACTCGATTGACTTGACCTCAATAACTACCTGAACTCTGTCAAAGATTATTACAATTTTAATTCACCATTTTCCAGTCGCCAGCTTGAACTTTCGACCAACACTAAAATTCTTAACAGAAACTGTATAGGCTAGATTTATCCTTCGGGATCTCCACAAACTAAATAAGTTGCAACCTTCACTAATTTTCGAGGTTTTCGCTTCTCGCTTCCGAATGGAAATCATCTATTCAGCTTGAGTCCTTTGGAGAAACAATTTCAAATACAAATCTCGACATCAACATTAACGTTGCGCATATATTTCGAGAAACTTTGGACAGCTATCTTACCCTAATTTTCGATGAATTCTCCATCTACAATTTCTCATGTCGACGTCACTGCATAGCGCAAACTTTGCTATGGTTTCCTAGAAGCCCCCACTGTTATGCTAATTTATATCACGATATTATGCTGCATTTCCCTGAAATGCACTTACATTGCGGTTCGAGAATATCGGCTCCTCTGCTTTCCAGTATAGCACAACCTGTATAGCATGCTATGGCGTGTATAGGTGCGATCGTGACGACCATTGTTGCACCTGCTGTGGCACACTGTCGCATGCAACCCTTCGAGGTATGACCGCCCACGTTTTGTTTCCACACGCGCTTTATCCTTCCAGAATCATGACAATCCCAGATGCATTATACAAACTGTACAAATGAGACTGATAACCCATTGACTAGATTCGGAATTATCAGTCTTGGGGTTAGATCCAAGTCGAAAAAGCCTTTTACAACCCCTAACGATCATTAACCCTCGGTGGTCATCGTGTGGTCCAAACGAACCCAATCTAACCCATTGGCTAGATTCGTATTATCCCTCTTTGGGTTAGATCCAAGTCGAAAAAGTCTTCAACAACCCCTAACGATCATGAACCCTCCAAGGTCACCGTGAGGTCCTAACGACCCCAATCTAACCCAATCTTACCCATTGACTGGATTCGAATTATCCGTCTTTGTGTAAGGTCCAAGTCGAAAAAGTCTTCAACAACCCCTAACGATCGTGAACCCTCCAAGGTCACCGTGAGGTCCAAACGACCCCAATCCCTATGTGACCACCGTGTTACGATTAAGACGTGTGACTACGCAGGGTTAGCCTTCGTCGTGCCATTGTTATCATCAGTGTCTGTAAAATTGCAGTTGGACAATTGTCCTCCAAGTACGTCGTTTGATGTAACGCAGCTACCATAAGAAGAAAAACTTTGATACTGTACTGTACTTAACCCATGTTCTCGCGGGTTAATGGTACCTCCAGAGGGTGGTGAGACTTTATACCTTTCTTTCTCCCTTCATTCTTGGTGTATTATCCCGTGCCAACTTCGCAAGCATCATGTAATTGATGCTGGTGACCCAACAGTTCCCGAGCATTTAAAGTGACTTGGACTGCAAGCACGGAGCAACTAAACACATTCCCCTAGTATTATTTTTCTCTCCGACCCAAGACCTAGATGGTACTTTCTCGTGGATTGCGTGTTGCTGCAGCTGGCAGCGAGAGAGGTCGCACGGAATTGTACATTAAAGCAGAACATCGAGGAGTAAATGCTGTGTCTGTGTGGTAATGCGATTTCCACTCGCGTCTCCCAGATGCTCTCTCAAATTATACTGTAATTGACGTCTAGATTGATGATTGCTTTTGAGTAATT
Source organism: Alloplasta piceator (assembly GCA_946863875.1). Lineage (NCBI taxonomy): Eukaryota > Metazoa > Arthropoda > Insecta > Hymenoptera > Ichneumonidae > Alloplasta > Alloplasta piceator. Next base: position 44,354,522 of record OX333074.1, read on the forward strand.
AACCAATTGCATGGTATACATCGATTTTTTTTTGCTCACCAGTTCTTGGGTCTCTCGGGCTTTCTTAAAAACTACACAATAGTAATAAGAGTGTACAGAAAAAAAATAGAAAAAAAAATGTGCAAATTTGAAACATTCACATCGCTTCCTCATTATTTTTGCGCTTGAGCAAATATGGAGCAAATATGGAGCGTTATGGAGGAAGCTTCCAGAATTTCGAAATTGCTCGATTTTTTTACCATTGGATGTCTCAATAAAATGTTACCCGTCTGCATTATTTTTTTTTCTGATATCTAGGAGCTTTTGAATAACTATAGCAGTGATATTATTTGTTTAAATCAAGATTTTTAGCAGATCTGACTCAAGCAATTTTTACGTAATTTTATATCAAACATGATCATACTCTGTAAGATCTGTGTAAAGAACTTGAATGTGAGATTGCAAAACTTTTGAGAGCTAGATTGAACAGTTTAAAAAAAATACAACATATATTTTCGCATGCACTAAATTTGTACGAAATTCAATACTAATCAATTTATTCTACGAAATGCTTTATTTTGCCAAACCTAGTAATTTTTAATCCTATATTAATAAAAAAATAAAAATGATAATCTTCAAAAAGCTTCGTTTGTCAGTGCGCGCCTCGATATTATGAGTTTAAAGTCTACACTACTTTTTCGGAACACAATTTCTTATCGCTTTTAGACCATACTGACGTGAGAGTCTTCAACAAATATGTTGTCTTGAAGTTTACACGACTAAACATGCACGACGAAAAATCCATAACCAAAATGTTCATGAGTGATAATATTCAAAACCGAATTATATAAGGTAACGCTAACTGAAGGTTTTTTCAAACCCTAAGGTTTGTGACTATATAAAGAGAGACTGACCTTAGGTTATTTTTTTCCAACCCAAAACCTCAAGGAATCCCTAGTTCTGAATGTGATCATAAAGGTAACGCTAGCTGAAAGTTTTTTCAAACCCAAAACCCCACACAATCTCCAATACCGTGTGTCACGATAAAAAGAGACTGGCCTTAGGTTATTCTTTTCAATCCCAAAACCCCAAGGGATCTCTTCTTCTGAGCGTAATTATATTTAACGCTGGCTGAAGGTTTTTTCCAAACCCAAAACCCCACATTATCTTCGGTTCCGCGTGTGGCGATATAAAGGAAGACTACTGACCTTAGGTTATTTTTTTCAAACCCAAAACCCTAAGGAATCTCTAGTTCTGGGTGTAAGCATACAAGGTAATGTTAGCTGAAGGTTTTTTTCAAACTCAAAATCTGACAGAATCTCTAGATCCCTGTCTGACCATATAACCCTAGACTGGCCTAAGGTTATTTTTTTCAAACCTAAAACCCTACGGAATCTCTGGTTCTAAGTATAAGCATAAAAGGTAAAGCTCGTGGATATTATGACTAATAAATACTTTGGACGTGGATATTTTTGCCATGGTAATTTCGTCGTGGATGTTTAGTCCTGTCACTGACTCGCAAACAGAACTTCCTCCAAAAGGAAGCAATAGGACAGCTGCCGCACAAAGTTGCATTCGTATGTCTCGAAAATGGCGCGAATGTGTTTGAATCCACAATTGGCCAACCAACTATCGGAAATTCTCTTCGGACTATCTCATCCATAGATATGCTTGTGTACATGGAATGGAATATATAATGGTACGTGTTATATGTACCCATTAAACCAATAGGAGAAAGAGAGAGAGAAAGGGAGAGTGCGAGAGAGCGAATTGGTAGCAGCAAACGGCTGAAAGTTACCGTCGAGAGGGTCCATTAATACGCCACTCCAGTTCGCTTTGAATCACGGGCGCGTTCTCGCGCCCACGAACTGCACGAGAGCGGGCAATTACGTATACAAGCGTGTCGGGGTAGAGAAAAGTTACGCCGCCGTCACTTTGGACTCCCAGAACTTACATAATATATCTATATGACGGCAACACATATACGTATGTTATATCAGACGACGTTAGACCAGAGACACACATGTGTATATCCGTACAGAAATTCACCCTTGTATATATACAAGGTCAATACCGTGAGGGTAGATTCGTGACGCAATATCGAGTAGAAAAGTCCTTTGTCACTTTTTGATATTTTGAACCCCTGAATTGTAATTAATTATTTAGATCAGCCTATGAGATGCGCCCATTGAGTTGAGCCGTGATCCCACCATATCTACCCTCGCGCACGCGGGCGCATCTTATTGGCTGATTAAAAAAATTAATAACAATTCAGGGGTTCAAAATACCAAAAAATGACAAAGAACTTTTCTACTCGATATTACGTCATGAATCTTCCCTCACGGTGTTGACCTTGTTCCGTGGGACACACCCCATATGTATGTATATATCTATATATAAGTACAATTTGCTCACTGCAACACACTTCCAAGCACATTGAATTGGAAACGAAGAGTTAGAGAAGCTAGATTGCACGTCGGATTTGCCTTCCAACAAAACGTTCGTGCTTCACGTTGAATTCAGACCACCTTTGTACCGTGTTGAAATCACGAACAACTACTTTTCATACATAACGCAAAACACGAGCCAAATGACTCTGAACTTTGTGCAAAGGGTACACTCGTAGCCGTGTAATCAGTGCACAGGCGGCCACTAGTGCATTTTTCTGGCTTATGTGCGAGATCACATTCGCACCGTTTCCTTGCATACATCAATGCGTTTCGTCTTTCGACGAGCCAATTATTATTAAGGGGTGGAGGCCTTCTTAGTTAGTTTCCTTTTCGGCTTTGAAAGAAATCCGGATACCCACTATTGCAGCTAATTACGTCAAGTGCACGGAAGCTAACATAGATGCTGTGTAATCGCACTGCCAATAGATCCTTATCTTTGTGTACACTACCGTCCAAAAGTTTGGAAACACGCACCTCTATTCGCACAAAAAGTTGTACTGCTCTTTTAAAAATGAAAATTTTGCAATTCAACGAGGGGCGTTTCAAAGGGGACATATTCAGCTTCATTTCAGATATTTCAAAAAAAAAAATTCGATTTTTTTTGAACCCAGTATGTTCTTCGAAACATAGTCCTTTTTTGGCTTTTTTTCGACGTTCAAATTTTTGCGCACGATCCATGAAAATTTTTTAAAACTGTTTTTCGCATGGAAAACTTGTGGGCGGGAGTGTAAGCTTCAATTTCGTTTTAGAAAAAGTTTCGTGCGATTTTTTTTCGCAAAAATATTCAGATTTTCGCAAAAAACGATCATATTTATAAAACGAAGCGTAACTCTAAAACTACTGGGTTTTCGTGAAATCACTAAGAGGGTAAAAAGTTGCATCCAATTATTTTGGACCTAATACAATTTTCTCAGATTTTTTTTTCAAAAATTTTTCCTATTATCGAGATATTTTTTATCTTAAACAATCGGGTCTCTCACCTCATCTACACGGGTTTTCTGATCAAGAAGCTATCTAAATGAGGTTTATCGATGAAAAACCCGTGTAGATGAGGTAAGAACCCGATTGTTTGAGATAAAAAAATATCTCGTTGACAGAAAAAAATCTCGAAAAAAAAATGTTGAAAAAAAATTCTGAAAAAATTCCATTAAATCCAAAATAATTGTTTGCAACTTTTTACCTTCTTAGTGATATCACAAAAACCCAGTAGTTTTATAGTTACGCTATATTTTATAAATATGGTAGTTTTTTTCGAAAAATTAAATATTTTTGGAAAAAAAAATCGTACGAAACTTTTTAAAAAACAAAATTGAAGTTGATAGTCCCCTCCAAAAGTTTTTCTTGTGAAAAACAGTTTGAAAAAATTTGTATGGGCCGTGCCCCTAAATTTCAACGCCAAAAGAAATCCAATAAACGACGATGCTTCAAAGGGCGTACCAGATTTTAAAAAAATCGAAATTTTTTTTTGGAAAAAAAACTTTGACGGGAACGAATTCAGCTTTGATTCTCCTATTTTTAATTCTTTTATGATTTTTTTCGACCTGGTATGCATTTTTGAAAGTTACCGTTTTTTGGCATTTTTTCAACCATCGCAAATCGGGCGCATAACTTAAGGGCATTTTTTTTTGTCTTTTATATCTACGGTACATGTGAAAGGGTTAGAAGCCGCTCCATTTTCATTCTTTAAAGTTTTCCGTGCTATTTTTTCTCGCAAAGTTATTTTACGTTTGGCTAAAAAAGACAAATTTTGAAAGATGCAACGTAACTCAAAGACTATAGAGTTTAAGAGAAAATGTCAACTATGAAAAAAGTAGCGTAGGCATACACCAAATCGCCTGGAATTATTTCAGAATTTACCCATGAAATTTTTTTTTCCTACTATTTTTGCTCCAGCGAAACATTTTATCTGTTTTGAATTTCCGTACTTCGTGATAAAATAAAAATCTGAAAAAATTCAGCAATATTTGGCATGCCATAAACAATGATCAATAATAATTACTTATCATTGTTCATCATTGTTCAATAAATTGTTCAAACAATTGTTTAAACAATTTGTTAATGACTTTTGGGCAATATTATTATTGATAATTGTTGCTTACAGCATGCTAAATGTTGCTGAATTTTCTCATATTTTTATTTTATCATGAAGTACGTAAATTTCAAATAGATGAAATTTTTCGCTGGAGCGAAAATAGTAAAAAAAAAAATGTCATGGGAAAATTCGCAAATAATTTCAGATGATTCCGTGTATACCTACGCCACTTTTTTCATACTTGAAATTTTCTCTCAAACTCTATAGACTTTGAGTTACGTTGCATCTTTCAAAATTTGCCTTTTTTAGCCGAAAAGGAAATAACTTTACGAGAAAAAATCGTACGAAAATCTTTAAAGAATGAAAATGGAGCGGCTTCTAACCCTTTCAAATGTACCGTAGATAAAAAAGTTTTAAAAAAATGTCCCTAAGTTATGCGCCCGATTTGCGATGGTCGAAAAAATGCTGAAAAACGGTAACTTTCAAAAATGCATACCAGGTCAAAAAAAAAAGTCAAAAAAATTAAAAATAAGGGAAAAAAAGCTGAATTCCTTCCCGTCAAAATGCTTTTTTTTAAATTCGATTATCATTATTTTTTGACTGAGTTATGCAACTTTTAGTGCGGCAAGAAATATCGACAGGTGTATCCAAACTTTTGAGAGGTAGTGTATATCGTTATCCTTGCATAACGAACTATTGTAGAATGAGCGAGGAATCAATAGCGTCTGTTCAAGAGGAGACTGTTGGCGAGTTGCATTCATCGTTCTTGTAAATTGCGCGGATCGTACCGCATGGTCGTTTGTTATCCACGTAACGAAGGAGGGCATACAATTTCTCGTATATCAATGTTTGTACGTGAAAGAAAATAAGCAAATTTTCATGACCCGTTGAACTCGTTAAGGTTATCTCTTTCGAGAAATCGCTTCGAATGCCGTTCCTTCTGGGTCGTAAAGTTCTCTGCAATTTCAAGGTTCCACGATAAATATCCCTCCACCCTCTGACAACTACATGTATGTTGATTTATGTTTTTAATATTAGTCTTGGAAAACATGTTACTTGCTAACGAAAGCTTCTTCCACCGCTGACTGAATTATTCACTACAAAAATGCCAGCTTTCACGGCTAATAAGTTAACGTTACCGCGTCATCCTGGAAATTTGCCCAGAAAACTTGATTTGAATCTTCCGAATATAATTGATCCTCTATCGATTCTTAAAATCGATTAACGTTCGTGGAAATTTCATTTTGCATCAGATAAGCGCATAAACCAAAATGATACAGAAATTCTTCTCAGAATTGAAGAGTAACTTACTTAATTTTTTAATATAATGAATAAATTATTTTATTGCAAATTTTGAGCATATAAAGGAGTAGCATTTAAACAATATTTTACAAAATTTTCATTGAAAATTTGGAAAATTTAGCTGGAGGAACCTGGTTTCCGGAGACCCCTGTAAAAGTGTTCTCTTGGTGGTCGGGATTACATGATAGCTTTATCTGCAATCAAAAATCCAAATTTTATCTGTTAGTAGATAAGTATAGATCATGACTAAACGAAAGATTGAAAGAAAAAGTTGATATTTGAATTTTTTGCAGAGTTGTAAAAACTATATAATTTTTGGTACAATTTACACGACGTATAGCTTTGTTAAATTAATTGTAACCGAAAAAAAACCTTTTTTCAATCACTAGTCAATCTTATTTTGAAGTGTGAAAATTTCAATAAGATCGGATAATTATCACTAATTAAACACAAGAGAGCTTTTTTGTAGAGCATCAAATGTTCTACAAAAATGTGCTAAAAAAACTCTCCTAACCTCAACGGTTAAAGTCTAACAAAATTCCAAAGTTAAAAAAAAATTTCCTATGTTATTTAAATGGGAAATAAAAATTTGCGATGAGGGACTTCTTAATTTAAATGTAAAGGGCTAATACTTGCAGAGGGTTTTTTTGAGATGACAAACAATACATTTTTCATTATATCGAGGAAAAAAAAATTAGTTATTTTATTTGACTCACCCTACTATATATACACGCACTATAGCGTATAATGCTCCCGTGTAATGCTTTATATTACCACTCGATTTTGGTCCCCATAAAATTTCCATACCGGAGCCTTAATATCGTTTTTTAAGAAGTAAACTCCAAAAATAAAAGAAAATGGATTTTTTTAATTTTTCAAATCCCTGAAACCCTTTAATGGATTGCTATTCTGTACTCATTGTCAAAAAATGAATGTTTTTCACATGAAAATATAAGCGTTTGTAACAGAATAATCCTAGAAGAACTTGCTTGCTTGCTATAGCACTACAAGAAAAAAAATAGTAGTATCAAAATAATATAACAGGAAATTAAGGCCTGGGGTGTTTTGTACCCCAGTGTGTCAAGTAAGGGTTAAAAGGAATACTTAAGATTTCTGTGCAATGGAATAATGTGTTTGAAAGCAAGCGTTTCACGTCCAAGAAAGGCTAATCCTCTAAGCTTCCTGTAGTGAAGAGAATATTCATTTTACCTCCGAAAGGATGCATTCAATGCAAATGGCAAAGAGAATTCGTTATCCTGACTCAACGGCTTCCATTTCCTGTGAACGGGAATTTGGTGATAGCGGTATTCACCCAAATCGTATTGCAGAGGCCCGGCATGTGTTTGTCAATCGGATGACACGCGAATTTTCACCGCCTGGTGAAATCATCGTTGGGATTAGCATCGAACCATTGGGCGCCAATTGGGTCGAGTGCAGGCACTTCGCACAAGCGATTACTACGCTTGTGTTTGTGCGGACTGTCCACAAACAAACGCTAAACTGTATGTGCATGCGAATCAGCATCCTTGACCGTGATTATTTACTTCAGGAATGGTCGCACGTGCTTGTGCCAGGTGACATGAGACAGGCGGCGGAACAACGGGGCTCTTGATGATCTGTCCCAAAATTAGCGATTGATCATCCGGTCATTATGCACCAGACTCGATTACGCTTCGCGCCGCGTTCAACTCGCTTGGCCTGAGCGTCAAGGCATAATTGATAAATTCCCACGAGAATTCACCATTGCTTTCCCCCTCATACTTCATCAAGTTTCCAAATTCTATGATACCATAAGAAGCATTCAATTTAGGAGATTCCCTGTCTGCCCAATATTGTCTGCTCACAAGATTCTTCGAAGTAAAACAAAGTGACCCCGTCAATGAACATCGAATAATGAACCTCTGCCCTGTCTGCTCACAAGATTCATCGAAGTAAAACAAAGTGACCTCGTCAATGACCATCGAATGAGGAACCCCTCAGATTCTCCGAGTTGGCACAAATTCTTTAGCATCTAAATTTGTGTCCTCTATTCCTTGTCTTGAGAGAGTACCGTGGGTCAAATCACCATCAGACCCGTTGTGTCATTCGCGAATACGCAGCTTTAGAGCGCTCGTTCAAAGCGAATTATGCAAAGTCTTCAACCTAACCTCTCGTGCTCGAAATTCTTTCTCCATTGGACTTGAAAATGCGCTCTTATTACACAGCTTACGCTGATCTCGCCACGGATGAATCCTTTCTGCATGGAAATTGCAGGATGTCACGGGGACAAGGGTTAGAGGGAATTAGGCAAAGTGCAGGATGAAGAGATTTCGTAGGAAAAGGGAATGAGCGAGTCATCAGGAGAGTAAGAAGAAAATGGAAGCAAGGACGTTCATGTTACCTGACAGTAAAGCTATCTCGTATTTTTCTATGGCATCTTTTATAGTGCACAGAGAGTCTGGTATAAATCTGTCGCCGAATGACATATTCTGCGCCAGAAGTGTTTTGAACAGTGGTATAATTCAGTCTAGTATACGACGACGGAGTTAACGACGACGACGGTAAAATAGCGAGAACGAAGTGGTACAAAGAGGGGAACGCATGAAGAATGCTCAAGACTAATGTATAGTAAGTACATTGCACGGGACGACTATTCCCTTCCTCTCTCTACATCCACATGTACAAATATTAGACTGGCCCAAAATTGAAAGTTATTTTTTTTTATTGACTTCCACTTTGACGAAATCGTAGTTTTTAGTATAATATGGAGTTCCGTGAAAGAAGAACTCCCCAAGACTTTTTTCAGAGGTATCGCAATGGGTTTTTGTATTTGTCGTTTGATTGGACACATGGAAAATCGATGTCTATGGTTTGCATGAGAAACAAAATTCTTCTATGGAATCAGAGCTGGGCAGAACTTTTAGTATCCGGTACTTGCGACGTACTTGAAGTACTTAAAAAGTACTTCATGAATTGTACTTAAATTTTCAAGTACATAAAAAGTACTTAAAGTATTGTACTTAAAATTTCAAGTACTTGGCTTGTACTTCAAGTATTGTATGTACTTAAAATTTCAAATACTTTTCTGTCTTTTAAGTACTTTTTCAAGTACAAGAACCAAATACTTTTGAAAGTGTTTTGCTGATGGTTGCATGTACAAAGCCTTTGAATATGTAATTGAAAATAATATTTCATGACGTATGGAGTATGGACATACTGTCCTTCAACTGTCGTCTACGACAGTTATTTTGAAGACGAACACGAAGTTGGCGTAGTTTTAACAATCCATGGATTATATTCTTTATATCTTCTTCTTCAAATCTGCACCAAAATAAATCGTAATTACAATCGTCAATGATATTTTTTAATCATTTTTTATTCTTTGTTTAAATACTTCTGTTCCAATCTGCGTCAGCCTAATCTCAGTGTATTGCACAAAGTGAAAATATGTTTTGATACAAAAAGTACTGGAATAAAAATCAAATGAGAATAAGAATCAAATGTAAGTACTAGAACTTACGAGATATAACTGAACACTTGAAAAGTACTTGATACTTGGTACTTGATTTTTCAAGTACTTGTACTTCAAGTACTTTAAATCTTAAATATTTCAAGTAATAAGTACGTAGTACTTTAAGTACTGCCGGTACTTGATACTTCAAGTACTTACGGCACTTTGTACTTTGTACTTGAAGTACTTTCCAGTACTTTGCCCAGCTCTGTATGGAATAAATCGAAGCATAAATGGTCTTGTATGATAGTGTCCACAATTTTTTTCAGATCACATTCACAGCTCTAGTATTTATTTTTTTGCCAGAAATACATAAAACGCTACAGTAATGTCACTGCCAATTGACAAGTCTACCGAATAACATCTCTGCCTTACAGAAGCATATCTATAACCCAACTAAATAACAAACCTACCAGAATAAATCTCTCCCAAAAAAATAAACCTCTCAAATAATAGTTCTACCACAAAACACATCTCCCAGTAAACAACTCTCTGGTAACATATTTACAACAAAATCTCTTTACCACTTGACAGCTTTTCCATTTGACAAGCCTACCAGATAACAAATCTACGGCTTGGCAATTCGGCCGGACACTTATCGACGTTGGAGCCCACCAGAATAAAAAAACACAATCGCCCTGCAGTCGGTAAGTAAGGGATCGCAGGATTGAAGACCCGGAGACTTGTAGTCTGGTACACGTGTAAAGTGAGAGAGCTGTTTACTGGGGAGACTTGTTTTGGGGTAGAGATATTATCCAAGAGAGTTATTTTTTGGTGGCGATTTATATTGGTGGACTTGGTATTTGGTAGTGTTATTCGAAACGCTGCTTTGCCGGACCTTGTAATCTGGTAGACTTGTAAAATGGTAGAGTTTCGACTTGGCTAAAGGATATTTGACTACGGTACATTGTTCTTCATCCCAAGTTTCAGCTAAAAAATGTATGGGGCAAAATGGACACTAAGACTGTTTTGTCCTGCACATTATACCCGCTATTCTTCTATAATGATGATTTTCTCGGAGATCGTCCATCCTAAATTATTGTACGACATGCCAATCTGAAAAAGATCAATTGATTTTCCCATTCAAATGGTAGAAATCAATTTTCAATGTATTAATCAAATGGCAAAAGGAAAAACCCATTGCGATACCTCTGAAAAAAATTATGCGTATCCCTCCTTTTATGGCTTTCAATATTACAGTAAAAACGATGATTTCATCAAGTAAGATAAATATCCCAATACCCGACCATCTAAGAGTTTCCAAAACACAGGGTTGTTGTTGCTATAATTAGTTGTTTATTCATAATAACCGCAAATACTGAGAAATGTAAATGTACCAGTACCCGACCACCCGTTTTTCTATATGACCCAATATCCGACCACACATTATGACCCTATAACCGACCACTCATCTCTATGGTGGGGGGAAGGGAGGGGGTGAATTGAGAAAAATGCGTCACTGCTCGGAGAATGTGTCACCGAAATTTTGAGGTTATGCACGAATAATATACATGTCGCCAGATGTCCGGTTACTCGGACTGAACATAGCCGCGAGAAAGTACCGATATCCGGACACATGGTCGGTTATCGGTACAAGATACATTTCGTATTTACCAAAAACCGAACATGAAAATTAAGTACTTAAAACGCATTTTTGGCTAATTGAGACAACATGATCAAATTAGTGATATCTTTCCGAATAAAAACAGCTAAGGCTCAGTTCGAAAATAATAAAAACCACTTCGAAATAGCTTCAATAAGATATCGCGATTCCTTAGTACTTCAGCTTGGATAATGTCTTCCGTGCCCCGAATTGTACGCGTACTGTCATATTTATCCAAAATTAAATTACAGACGGTTCTTGAACTATTAAAAGTAGTGTCGTATACGTAGATTATGAATCCTGGATATCAAATCAATTCACAGTTTAAGATTTCTCTCAAGTGAACGCTTAACTTGCTGATATATTGGTTCAAGTGGTTGGGTACTGGAACGTGGTTGGGTATTGGGACATTTACCTTAGGAAGTGAAAAAAAATTACATTTCATTTTAGGCCACTCTAATAAATATAGATATCTATATAAATATATTCAGCAGTTGGTACATAAAAGCCTAGGATTTCAATCCTCACTGTGACACGTTTCGTTATTCATAAACTGGTGCATCATTAGCTCAACGAGCGAATGACGAAACGAAACTTTATCGCTCTTCCAGCAGCTACAGTTCACGTAATTCGAATCAACTTTACGAGTTCCACATAGTTCGACACACATTCTTTTCCATGTCATACCGTCAGTTTTAGTCGCGCAAGTGCCGACTGGCTTCAAAGTTCATGCGAAATCTTATTCAGCCTTCTGCTCAGTCGTATTTCGTAAAGTTCGTTGGGCAGACAAAACGCTGCACCGGGTGCAGTATGTGCCGAATGAACCTGACCATATAAAGTATAGAGAAATGTCTTATTCATGGTGGTGCGGAAGGAGGACTGACGTGCGAAGAACATTCCGAGCAAGAGAAGAGAATTCGACGGTGCGAGGAGATAACTCAATGGTTTGTATTCCACAAAGAACGCGCTGGGTCGTAATCTCCCCGGAGGAAGAACAGATCGGTAAGGACTGAAGTTTACCCTCCTAACGAAGTTGGTTTCGCAGACTCACCGTGCCCAGACGTTATTGCGGTTAAGGTGAACTATCGTTGGTTGTAGAATTTACTGCAATGCGTGTGTGCAACTCGAATCTGTGCTTGTGTGTGCGTGGGAATATATGTGTATTGCCACGAGTCGCAAGTTATATTGATTTCTCAGGGGATCGTTCCTACACGATTCTAAAACGTCTACGTTATGTGTATACGTTATATATATATATATATATATATATATATATACAGAGCTTTCATCGATATATTCATGTATATGAGGCATTCTCCGTCAATTCCGCCACTTTTTTTTATCCTCTCAGATCCGTCCCATACCTTTTCACAGTTTAGTCCCACTTAAAAGTAGTCTCTGCGATATTTTTCAGATTTTTTAAGCGGTGAATTGGGGAGTTGAATATTTTCTATTTTTTCGAATCCATATAGCTTAAAACGGAGAGGATGTACAAACAAAAATTTTCCTACAAAAAAATTATGTTTCTTTATCAACTATTGAATGCCATATCTGTTATATTTTTATTCGTATTGCAAAGACTATCTTCTGCAAAGAAAAAATGAAAATTTTAATTTTTCGCACGGTCGGACACCTTCAATTTTGTTGTCAATTTTATACAATCTCTAATATTATTAGTTGGAGGTACAGAAAAATCCACAATACAGCAACTGATTTTTTTTAGGGTTAAAAAAATGTTATTCACATAACTTTATGCAGCTTTTTTGTGAATAACATTTGTTTCATCGCGAAAAAAATCGGTAGCCGTATTGTGGATTTTTTTGGTACATTCCACTCATATTATTAGAGATTGTATAAAATTGACAGCAGAATTGAAGGTGTCGGACCGCGCGAAAAAAATTAATTTTCATTTTTGTTTTTGCAGAAAATAGTCTTTGCAACACTAATAAAAATATGACACATATTGCATTCAATAGTTGATGAAAAAAAAAAAAAAATTTTGTAGGAATATTTTGTTTGTACTTCCTCTCCGTTTGAAGCTATATGGATTCGAGTAAATAACTTTCTGCAATATTTTGTGAATAACTTTTTTTTAACCCGGAAAAAAATCAGTAGCCGTCTTGTGAATTTTTCAATACATCCCACTAATACTATCAGAGATCGTATAAAATTGACAGCAGTGTTGGAGGTGTCTGACCGTGCGAAAGAAATTATATTTCATTTTTGTTTTTACAGAAAATAGTATTTGCAACACTAATAAAAATATGACACACATTGCATTCAATAGTTGATGGAAAAACATAATTTTTTTGTAGTAATATTTTTTTTTGTACATCCTGCCCGTTTCAAACTATATGGATTCGAAAAAATAGAAAAAATATAAGCAACTCCTTAATTCACCGCTTAAAAAATCGAAAAAAATCGCAGAGACTACTTTCAAGTGAGACTAAACTGTGACAAGTTATCGGATGAATCTGAGAGGGCTGAAAAAAAGTGGCGGAATTGACGGAGAATGCCTCATATACAACCCAAAACCCGTACAATAGTGGCGTGGGAATTATGACTGTAGAGGGCTTGCATGTTCTAAAGCAAATTCGAATGCAATAAAAGCGAGCGAATGGCAGAACGCGGACGCAAGACGACCGGAGTCCTTCCTCACGGATCAACACCGTCGAGCGTTGGCGATGTTGGCGCAGAAACGTTGATGGTAGTTACGGTAGCGTTGATATAATCGTGAAAGTGGTGGGCATGAGGGAATGAAAGTCCACTCATTTACAGGCCAGATCGACCCAGTGCGTTTCTTCGAATAGCTGCATATTTATGGAGATAGCGAATCTGGTGAATAATCGGTCAATTAGCCGGATATTTAAGGCCACTCTACAGGACCAAGAAATCTTAAGTTTGAACTTAAGTATGATTATAAGTTCAATCTTAAGTTCAAACTTTCGTGCGAACTTCAGATCGATTTTAAGTTCAAACTTAAACTTGGTTTGAAGTTTGAACTTAAGATCCATTTTGAGCTTGAACTTAAGTTCGATCAAACTTCTTTCATCGCCTCTCTCAACCGTGTTTTTTGAGATGAGTTGTCAAAATAATTAAGATCGATCGAACTTAAGTTTGAGCTCAAGATATTTATCTTAAGATCAAACTTGAAACCAAGTTCAAGTCTGAACTTAACATCGATCTGAAGTTTGCACTAAAGTTTGAACTTAAGTCTGAACTTATAATGACACTTGAGTTTGAACTTAAGATTCCTCTTAAGATTCAACTTAAGTTCGATCTTGAGTTCCAACTTTAGCCTTATTTTAGCTAATATTCCGGAGGATCGAGAATCCAGAACCGACGAACTCCTTAATTGTATCATTGGTGATCAAAGCAGAGTCTACATAGATTTAGCTATACTTCCATTTTGGATACACGACCAATAAATGTCTTATCCCTTGGTTAAGTTAATTTTTTTCTAAAGAGTTCTTGAAAATTATTATCCAACGCTGCAATTGGTTCAATGATAACCAACAAATGAATGATAGACGATTGAAATGATCGATAATTCAAAAAATGTAGGTTGTTCGGTTTGGGTTTGGGATTGGTTCAATGATAACCAACAAACGAATGATAGACGATTGAAATGATCGATATTTCAAAAAGTTTAAGTTCATCGGTTTGGGTTTGGGATTGGTTCAATGATGATCAACAAACGAATGATAGACGATCGAAATAATCGATAATTCAAAAAGTTTAAGTTGATCGGTCAGAATCATGCAGCGAGGGTTATTTATATGAAGTTTTATTAATTATATCACTGTAATTTGTACGTTCTTTTGATCACTCCGTAATATCTTAAGCATGTTTGAATTAATAGCAGGGATAAAAAGCTTAGCAACACGTTTTTTAACGACAAAAAAGACTGGTAAATTCTTAACACTGTGTCTATCGTTGTAAGACGAATTGTTCGTGAACCAGATGGATACGTATGCAGTGGAAGTGCTTTATAATAGGGTTGTATTTTTATTTATTAATCCTTACTTGACACATTTCTGTAGAATAATAGTATCGTATGAAATTTCATTGTACGAGTGCGCAAAGTGCCAGTTTGAGCACGCGCAGCGTGCGCAAAGTGGCACTTTGCGCACGGAGTGCAATAAAGTATCTTGACACACTTGGTTGGCGTTCGTACCCCAGCAATAAAAATTCTTATAAAAAATATGCCATTTAATATTTTAACTTGTAAATTTTTCAGCACTTCTTAAGAGGTTACTTTTCCAAAATTATACAGGATTTATATTAAAATATCAAAGTTAAATTTAAGAAAAAAATTTTAATATCCGAAAAACTGAAAAATGACAACTTTTACGAAAAAAATCATTATTTTTTTTATTTTTTGACAAAAATAGTTAAGATGTTTACTGAGTTTACTTAATATATAGCACTACATGGAAAAAAATAAAATAATATAACGAGAAAAAAAGTTGCACCAATTTTCACCCTCGACCTTACTCGACACACTCAGGCTATGGCTACTACATAAAAACTTATTGTCTCAGAACGATGCTATAACCTTGAAGGAGTAGTGGCATTCTCGAACTAATGACAGATTTTGCTGTAGATCCCATTTTTTAAAATTAAGGTTACTTAAAATTTCTATCGCAGGGTGTCAAGTAAGGGTTAAGATTATCAGTATTTTTTATACACCTCTTACTTGATAAATAGTTACTGCCCAATTTTAACACTTTACCATTTTATTAACTACCATCTCATAGTAGTTAAGAGTTAAACAAAGTAGTTTTTAAACATTTTCAACTTCCGATGGTTCAAAACTGCTTGAAGTGTTATTGAGTTTTCGACTCGTGGTCGATTTTTTTTCAAAATGGCGCTTAATCTCAAAAGAGAAGTTAATAAGAAGAATAAAGCGTAATTTTCAAGCCCTCCTGTTTGCATTTATGCGCATTGGAGTAAGGGCTTTGTCTGATAAACACGTGTAATCTCGACATCTATTCTCTATCCCTTCGGTCCTACTCTGTCGCGTACAACCCAAGGCATAAAAGCTCGCCGATTTCTCGATAATCGATACACCACCGACGGTGTACGGAATTAAATTATCGTAATAGTAGAATAAGGACGCGACGTGGAAGTGTGTCGGACTAGCCTCATCGTGAAACCTCATCGTCATGATTTGAACCACTTCGAATCCCGTTTTCTTCATCCTCCCTTTCTGTCGTCACGTGTCACACTGTCGTGTAGGTGACCTAGATATTTTACGTGCATTGCCATGCACACTAAAGCGTCGCCAACAGTTAAAAATGACGGTATTAAAACAATGACGATGAAAAAAGAAGCTATTGCCATTAAGGATGTTGAGTCCCAAATTGAAAATGATAATAAAATATTGAAAATTTGATATGTCATTATGTACAACATTTGAAAGGTTGTGTAAAAATTTTACGACGATTAGGAAGCTGGTTACTGAGAAATTTGAATTAAAAAATTACACGTAGCCTTATGGAAACTGAAGTAAATTTGCAATTATTTTTTTTTTTGTTATAAATAATGATGCCAAAAATACAAAAAAAATTGCACTCGAGGAAAAACATATAAAAAGCATTGTGTAATTTTTTCAAGACATTTAGGAAGCTCGTGTTCCAGTAAATAAATAATAAAAACACAGTACGTGGTTTTCACAGCAAGAAACAAGAAAATAGCGGCACCGTTGCATAGACTGAAAGTAGCGGGAAATTCAAATACTCATTTTCGTTCACGGACGACGCCGTTTCATGCACGATAAACAGGTTTCGAGGTTATGTTTGCTGTCAGTTTGACATTCAATCGCGACCGTTGCGACTGCTCTCGATCGTACAATTCTCAGTCGTGCCAACTTACCAATGCACGCAACGTTGCCAAATGTAAAGCTAATACAGCGACTACTTTAAATATCAATATTGTTTAAAAATATTGTTTTCTTTGCAGTTCAAAGTAATTTCATGTTATATTTCTATAGTTGCGATATAAAATAATTAACATTTTTTTGAGAATGAACGGTTTCCACTATCGAGATTTTAGCGTTGTTAAGTTTGGACAAAACATCCAAAAGTTGATCCTCGCTTGCAAAAACATTGTAAAAACTTGATATAATACGTAAATAAGAATTTGCGATCATTAATATGCACAATTGCGATACTTCGTTTCACATCAACGGTGTTACGATACGAATTGAAGTATTAAAGTTTTTGAGAAATCCTGTCCAGTGGCTTTGAGAATAGTGTTTTTAGGAAAAAACGTCTGAATTTTTCGACTCCTGGTCAGCTCAGTTTAATGAAGGAAATTTCCAAAGGTCCTCTCTACCTTCTAGACATGTATTCCGATTAACTTGAAACTTAAGGAAACATTTTCTTGACATAATGTACCATTAGAATAAAAAATTAATTTTTTGAATCTTTCAAACCCATCTAGCCCCTTAAGGTACTAGTCTTCTTTAGAAGGTCAAAAAAGCAAATTTTTAAGATTTTTTCTCACCTTCTTAATCAGATATGGCTATAAAACTGTTTTTACAACGATGTTTAATCCTTCAAAAATACAAAAAAAAAATTTTTTCATTTTCATTCTTTGAATAATTTATAGAAGGCGCCAAGGTCGAAAATGTCTTGTCCCACGGCCGATCGTTAGTCCGAGGTTTGGCAAGACTGAAACAAAAAAATAAAAATGCATTTTGAAGAGGAAGCTTTCTCCCACAACAATTTACCACCGTTGAGGCGATCGTCTAGTATGAAGGCTGTTTTTTAATGCTTTTTTGGGGATTTTTTTTTTGACAAACTATTAAAATAAAATAATTTATGAATTGTGTAATATTAAGAAAAAAAAATTCCCAAAAAGCATTTAAAAAAACAGCCTTCACACTAGGCGACCCCCTTAATGAAAAATCGATTTAAAAAAATGGCGGATGTTTGAAATAAATTGTGAAAAATTCAATTTTTCATTTTCATTTGAAACATTCGCCATTTTTTAAAAATCCATTTTTCATCAACAGTGGAAAATTGTTGTGTAAGAAACCCTCCTTTTTAAAATGCTTTATTAATTTTTTTGTTTCAGACTTTCCAATCCTGAGATTAACTGTCGACCATGGGACAAGACATTTTCGAATTTGGCGCCTTCAATACATTATTCAAAGAATCGAAATGAAAAATAATTTTTTTTTTTGTATTTTCGAAGGATGAAGCAATGCTGTAAAAATAGTTTTTCAGCCATATCTGATAAAGAAGCTGAGAAAAAAAAATCTTAATAATTTTGGCCTTCTAAATTAGACTGGTACTTTAAAAACTAAAGACACTAAAAAATTTAGTTACATATCGTGTAACCCCAAGTTGAAAAACGAAACCACACTAAAGTCGTTTTATCGGGGACT
Source organism: Alloplasta piceator (assembly GCA_946863875.1). Classification (NCBI taxonomy): domain Eukaryota; kingdom Metazoa; phylum Arthropoda; class Insecta; order Hymenoptera; family Ichneumonidae; genus Alloplasta; species Alloplasta piceator. The sequence goes on from OX333074.1 coordinate 44,372,774, forward strand.
TCTCCATTATCTTACTTGGAGAATATGATCAATAATTGTTGCCTGATAGCTTTCCATTCACCCAGAAAAAAGATCTAGTCGTAGGTACTATAATCGTTTATTTGATTATTTTTTAGTTCCTTTAACGAAAATTTTCTTCATTGCCCTCCGGACGTAAAAGTGCCTTTTTACGCCCACTTCGTGGGCTTAGAAGGCACTTTACGCCGTCGGGCGATAAAATATTGTATGACCCTCGTACAAAATAGTACATTATGACCCGAGGACAAAAAAACTTTTTCTGACGAGTGTGAGTTTGCAGCATGAGCCGAAGGCGAATGCTGCAATCACAGGAGTCAGAAAAAATTTTTTTGTACGAGGGTCATACAATATTTTATCGCCCGACGGCGTAAAGTGCCTTTTAAGCCCACGAAGTGGGCGTAAAAAGGCACTTTTACGTCCGGAGGACAATAATGTACTATTCCATCCAATTTTGGGCGATATTTACTTCCACTATATTTATTTATTTAAATTGCCTGTCATCGAGAAACAGGCGTTGAAAAAAAATTCTATTCGTTGTTACTAAATACCTATTCACCCGTAATCTCATCGGATCATATCTGCAGATTTGTCAGTACCCAAAAAATCCGCCAGGTGGCTACCTTTCGCACATGCGAACCTGCCTCTCGACGCCTATATCCTTTCCAAGCTCGTTTATGTTTGATATCCTTATTTTTCAGTACGGATATTTAATACATTGAACATTGCTACAAAACGCAACATGGTCGAATCCCCGAAAAGGATTCCCATAAAAAAGGGCCTTTTTTATTTTCCCTTCTGTTAAAGAAAAGACGAAGCTTTACGAAATTGTAGACTTCATATGTGTAGCTATACATTCAAAGATTGAAATGTTTAAAAATATATATTGTGTAAATATTTAAAAAAAAATTATTTCATTTAAATATATATTTGTTCAGTTTGAAATAATATTTATTAATATTAAATAAAAATTTATTAGATCGCAATATATTTTCCTAGTAGGTCATTAAAAAAAAAAAATTCGTTGACATGAATAGAGTTGTATTAGGCCGGCCTACAACTTAAAAAATTTATTTGGCTTGACTAGGATTTAGTTAAATGTGATAGATCTTTTTTCTGGGTGTATTTTACACATTTCCAAACCCAGCATGGTCTACTTTTACCATGGTCTTGGTTGTGGCATCCAGACCTACATATCACATGCACTCCGTTTAATTCTATAGCTATCGGGGCTTCTATTGTACCGTGGTAGTGAGGACCCCTCAATGTGTTAAAGTTTCAGTGCTGTTGCACACACAAACACTCAAATACAAAGATCTCGCGTCGATCCGTGAAAGGTCTAAGCTCGTAAAGCTCGATTCCTTACGAGGATATCGCGTGTCCCCGTGCAACGCGACGCAAGAGGGTTGAGAGAAACATAGAGGTTGAAAGTTCACTGAATAACGACAGACGACAGGTATGTGAGCGATACTGCGTGAGTGATAATGGATGATCACGAAAACATGGCAGAACGGGCATCGAACGACTTTACAGCTTATTCTCGCCAAAGGAAGTCATCATTTTCAAATGAATCATTTTATTCAAATTGAAGTGAGAAATTCATTTTTTGATTGTTATTATTATATTTTTTTTCATATTTTCACTATTTTCAGTTATGAACATTTGATAAAATATTGTTTAAATGTTGCTTTTTTGTATGGTTATAATTTTGAATAAAATAATTGATTTATTATGTAAATAATACAAACATGTTTTTTTTTAACCTTCCAAACCCATGTAACCCCTTCAGGCGATATTTTGGTCTAGAGACATACATTTTGAGTATTTTGCCGAGTTCGATAAAAACTAAACCAAAAATATTATTACCAATCTGTTTTTTACAACATATTTATTAATATTTTGACAATAGGCAAAACAACTTTCGAGGCAACAAAATTAAAATTAAATAAGTTATAAGCTGGTAAAGTTAGGGGTGAAAAGAAAAGGATGTGCTGATGGCTGACACGATTGCAACCTTTCTAGTAATTTAATAGAAAACTTAAAAAAAGATTCTAAATTAGTGAAAATGTAATAGCCCTTACCTCAGAGAAAACGGAAAAAAAATGTTTCGCAAAACGGCGGCTGTCGGAACTAAAAAGACGTTTTTCGACTCTTCTTTCATTGTTTTTATTTTTTTTACAATAGTAAAAAGAATCATTTCGATACAAAAGTGGTAGGGACGATAGACAGTGATTTATTGAAAATTGGTGAAAAAATTCAAGTAAATCGGTTGAGTAGAACTTGAGATTTTATGTCAGCAGTGTTGAGAAACGTAGTTTTGAGAAAAATGCGTTTAATGTTTTGACCAAAAGTTTCATGCAGCCGCCAGATCTAAGTCATAGAACGGTACGTTATAGTTATATTTTGTTAATCGACAATTCCTAGTTCACAAAATATATATTTTCAGAAGTTTCTTTTGAGTTCCGAACAGTTCTAGCTTTTTTAGAAGCTCGTTGCTCGGAGCGCGCAATTCGATTATTGTCGAATTAAAAATAACTACACTGAGAGAAAAAATTACTAGAACCAATGAAATAAAATTTTGAAGGCAAAAGATCATTTTTTTCATTATTTGCCAAAACATATTAGATTGGTTCCCTTATATATTTACTTGGTCCATTTTTTTCAGGCAATTCCATAAATTTCTGTTCCAATAAACGAATTTACTTGAATCTAACAATATGTTATCAAATATATGTAATATGTTTTTGAATCAAGAACACATTTTATCATTCAAAATTAGCATGTCTTTTAATACAGGAAGCACTGAGAAAAAAAATTTATTGAATCAATAATTTAATTAGTCCAATCAACAGGAAAAATGATTGATTCAATCAAATGCGTCTTTATTAATTGTTGCTAAACATTTTATAAAAAAAAATAGCTCTTGCCAAATAATTTAATATGCATAGTTTAGTGACCCCAAAAAGATATAAATAGAAAAAAAGACAAATCTGCGCCAATTTTCCGATCTAATTTCTCTGTCCAACCGAGATTCGAACCCTCGACCCTACCTACCATCATACCTATCCTACCTAACTACCTAACACGCTACCTATTACGCTATCGACTACTACTATGCGCTTGAAAAAAGTTAGGAGTTATGAAGATTCGAATATAAGAAAACATTTGAAAAACCAGTTTTTTAATTTTTCACAACTTATGTATATTATTGCAGTATACTATAGAAATTATAGTTCTTTGCTTGAAGGAAATATAAATTTCATCATTCCAAACAAATATTCTATCGGAATAGAATAATGTGTTACTTATTTTACTACAGCTTCTTTTCAAATAATCGCAATCAATGTTATAGCTAATAAATATTGAAAGTACTACAGAAATATTTTTAGAAGTAAAATGATGATGAATTCATTGCAAAGAAGTAATTTTGTTCGAAAAAAATAATTTAATATTGATGTCGTTTTTCAGATTCAAATAATCTCATGTTTATGATGCAATAAATCTAATTGATCCAATGAATGCAAATTCATTGAAATCTATTTAAATAAAGATATTTTTAGAAGTAAAATAATGATGAATTGATTGCAAAGAAATAATTTTGTTCGAAAAAAATAATTTTGTATTGAATTCGTTTTTTAGATTCATATAATCTCATGTTTATGATGCGATTAATGTAATTAATCCAGTGAATACAAATTTAATCAAATCTATCATGCGTTTAATTGTTACTATTAAATAAGAGTTTAATATAATGGAGTAATAGATTCGTGAAAAAAATTTTTTAAATGAAGAGTGATTTTCTTGGTTCAACAAATAAATAATCGAATTAATACTTTTATTTAATAAATAAATTCATGTTTTCAAATTCAGTAATTTTTTCTCTCAGTGTACAGTTCCTTTAATTATTGGAATTTCAAAATTTCCTTTCGGGGGTATATTTTTAAAAGTGTGAAATTTAATAATTTGCAAAAAAATTGATTTTTTCGAAATTCTAGACCAGAATACTCCCTCGACACTTGAGAAACAGACCTCAATTCTTTGTGATGATCTTTTAGTTCCTGTCATTTTTTTAGCATTCATGACTTCTTCGGCTTGTGGCTTCGTCAACAACCAATCAATGTGAAGAACCCAAGACAAAAAATCAATATCAAATGTGAGACTTAAAAATCTTTGCTTATCGAAACTTAACTATGTTTTCATGAGAGTCAATTTTCACATTTGACGTATTCGCAATTAGTGGAAAAAATTTTATTACCTAGACCTATGACCAGACACCATGGCATTTAGTTTAAAATAAAATGAGTACTGTCATGTTTTATCTACCCTCAAAAATAGTCGATGGTCGCCATTATTAACTATAACTGAGTTTTCTCTGATTTCATTATGATTTATAATCGATACACTACGGATTAAATTAATTAATGCCATTGGATTGACGTCATTGCCTTGGTTATAGTTGCTGCAGTCGAAAATTCAAAATCAACAAAAACATATTTGAATACTTTTGCAAAAATTTTTCAACATTTTTATTTATATTTTAACAGAAAATGTAGGAAATCACGCAAATTTTCCGCTAACGTTGAAAGACATAATTCATTTGTCGTGACTCGAACAAATTATCGATTTGAAAATCACTGGTTCATTCGATAACCACATTCTCTGCTTATGCCTTCTAATTGTGATGCCGATCGAACGAAAAACAAAGTCTCTTGATGAGATTCTTCCCGGAGAAAGGGAAGGCAAAGACGATCCACCGACTAAATTGCTCTGCATTGTTCCGCAATTCCCATTGTTGAATCTCGTGCTCGGATCACGATCTTTTTTCCAATTTTTCTTCATCCCGCTCCTGAAAGAGACTCGGCAAGATGCGGTTAAGGTGAGCGAAGGTTGAAGGGAGTGAGTTAGGTACAGAGAAAAGTAAGCGAGAGTAGTCCCGAGTGCGGGAAGGTTTTTTTTCAAACGAGAGCTCCACGTGAATTAGGTCAACTCGATTGGCACTATTCAGTCTCTTCGAATTAACGACCTTATCAAGGCAAAAGTACTTAATACCGCCGAGTTTTACTCGAGGTTAACTTCCTTCACACCACCTCTTCTTGGGTTACACACCGCATTAAACCGTTATCGCGCTTGTCACAGAAATTATGCCATTCATTTCCCCGTTGGTTGCAAAAAAGTAGCGAAATATTCGTCTTCAGAGGACTCTCTATTTATGAAGAGGTTTCAAACGGTTTCAAAGTTTCTGTTGCTTCAAGTTGCGATACCTTGAAGTTAAATGGACAAAAATAAATCGTTGAAAAGTTTCCACAAGTAAGTTGAACGATTTCGGGAAAAAATGAGGAACTGTAGAAGGAAAAGAGGGAAAAGGAGGTGGCAAAGAATGTTTTTGAAAGGGGGACAGAACGACGGCAGTATGGAAGAACGTGCTATCTCAAATTGTGCTAGAAGAACGTGCTATCTCAAATTAAGCTAGAAAAACGTGCTATCTCAAAGTGTGCTAGAAGAACGTGCTATCTCAAATTGTGGTAGAAGAACGTTCTTCTAGCACAATTTGAAATAGCACGTTTTTCTAGCACAATTTGAGATAGCACGTTCTTCTAGCACAATTTGAGATAGCACGTTCTTCCATACTGCCGTCGTTCTGTCCCCCTTTCAAAAACATTCCTTGCCACCTCCATTTTCCTCTTTTCCTTCTACAGTTCCTCTTTTTTCCCGAAATCGTTCAACTTTACTCATGGAAACTTTTCAACGATTTATTTTTATCCATTTAACTTCAAGGTATCGCAACTTGAAGCAACAGAAACTTTGAAACCGTTTGAAACTTCTTCATAAATAGAGTGTCCTCTGAAGACGAATATTTCGCTACTTTTTTGCAACCGACGAGGAAATGAATGGCATAATTTCTGTGACAAGGGAGATAACGGTTTAATGCTAGGAAAATCCGGAGCTATAAGACACAAACGTATGATTGGCGTTGATGTGCGATGATAGAACGAGTTCTTTTCTCGACGGCAGTATGGAAGAACGTGCTATCTCAAATTGTGGTAGGAGAACGTTCTTCTAGCACAATTTGAGATAGCACGTTTTTCTAGCACAATTTGAGATAGCACGTTCTTCTAGCACAATTTGAGATAGCACCTTCTTCCATACTGCCGTCGAGAAAAGAACTCGTTCTATCATCGCACATCAACGCCAATCATACGTTTGTGGCTTATAGCTCCGGATTTTTTTTTCTCAAAGGATAAGATAGTGATTCGTTTCCACTTTGACCTTAATGTCGAGTTATTAGTGTCGAGTTATTAGTTATTAGTGTAGAGTTATCATTGTGGTCCAAATGTCAGGTTTGCCGAACGTAGTTTGGGTTAAGAGAGTAGCTACGAAAAAAATAAAGCAAAGCCACGATGATCGAACGACTGGGCTGAGAATGAGGGGAGAAAGAAATTGGAAAAGTTTTATGGATACGTGAAGCTCGCAGTGTTGAGAGCATTTGTGGAAAATTTGATTTGCGAAAATGCCCAGCACGTTTTGATGAACGTCCCAAAGTTATCAGCTCCCAATAAATTCGGGGGAGAAAAAGAGATCACCGCCGAATGTCCCATGAGATGATTTTCGATCAAGCTTATTCATTATTAAACATGAGTACTTGCTCACTCCATATATTTCATATATTCCGGAGCTGTTTCAGTATTGTCGAAAGCCAATGACCTCAAAGAAATTTAGTTTTGGATATAAGTAACGAAAAATTTACTTTATATATTAACACAATACATATTTTTGTTGCTCTTCGCGTTTCATTATTGTTTACCTAAAAACATCTTTACCGGGAGTTGTAATTGAAAAATGTCCGCAAAAAGCGCCACTTAACAATTGAGAAGTTTTCACTAAATGCCTTACGTTAAATCAAGGATTTTTGCGAATAAGAAATAGATTTCCTTAATGTCGATTGCACAATTGAAGACGATCAAAATTTGGAACTTTTCTTGAGGATAAATTCTACTTAAATATGGATACCAATTACGCCTTTTCTTCAATTAATCCAGTATGGAATTACAAGAGATGTCTTCTTTGGGGGCGTCCATTAATTACGTGAAGCGGTAGATTATTCCGGGACGTATGGAACGCTGTGAATAAAGCAACTAAGAAAAAAACGCTGAAAAAAACGTGTTTTCCAAGCGCGCAAGCGCGCGATATTTAAATTTCATATAAATAAATATTTTCTCAATTTCCGAAAAAGAGATTTTTTCAACGAAAATATTAAAGAATAAAATGTGCCCATTCTGAGAAATTGCTCAGAAATTTATATACAAAATATTAAATTTTTTAGATTTTTCTTTCGAGTACAACAAAATTTTTTACGTTTAGAAAAAAAAATAAAACAAACAAAAGAACCGTTGAAAAAAATCTGAAAAAAATCCGAGGTACCTGGCAGCTCAATTATAGTCATAAAATAAATTATGAACCAAATCCGAGAGAGTCTGGATCTGACAATGGTACATTTGCTATGGAATGTCCCATATAACCTATACGTATGCACTATATACATGCGTAGTATGTATACGTACATTCTTTTGGGTGCAAAAAAGTGTAGGTATGTGAACATGTGTATAAAAATACGAGAAATTCTTTAAACATATCGGTTTTGAATTTTCAAAATTCTATTGTTACATTTTTATCTGTAACTTTGCTATTTGTGAAAATTCCGATCTATAACTTGGTGAGTAAATACAAAAGACTTGGTAGAATGTAAAAAAAAAATTTAATTGATCTTTTTCGATTTCACGCTGACTCGACCCCCTTAACGAAGAGACAAGTCTCAAAGCAGAAGCATATGACGCAGGATCTAGCTAAAAATGGTTGGATGTACATCAGGTCAGCGAGGAAAGAAAACTCGGAAAGCCAAACCGTGTAAAAACAAATTTGCCGAGAGTACAACGAGCAGTGAGCGAACGAATGCGGATGAATTCCTGCGAGACTCAGCGTCGTCAATATTTAACTGTCGTTTCAATTTTCCTCACTGGAGCAGTCTGACTCTATATATTTTGCTCATTGAAGCAAAATATATAGAGTCAGACGTGAACAAAGCTGCGATACAAAGAAGGATGACGAAGGAAGCGAAAAAGCAACGAAGATTGGAAAAGGTGGAAATAAAATTGTGATACATTTCAAACAGAAAAAAGTATAAAATGGATGGGGTACAAAAATTCGACAGACAAACATTTCGAAGGTCCGAAAGTTCGAATTTCACGATTACGAACGTTCGAATAGCGAAGGGCCGAAAGTTCGAACGCCAGAAAAGCGAAAGGCGTGAGAGCTGCTCATGCGGTCCCAATGCGTAAGAGAGAGAGCGATGCGCCTCCTCTCTCTCTTACGCATGGGGCCCGCGTGAGCGGCTCTCTCGCCTTTCGCTTTTCTGGCGTTCGAACTTTCGGCCCTTCGCTATTCGAACGTTCGTAATCGTGAAATTCGAACTTTCGGACCTTCGAAATATTTGTCCGTCGAATTTTTGTACCCCACCCGAGTGTTTCGAATTTGTCTGATGAGGAAGAAAAATCATCCCAATATTGATTATGGCTGTTAAAAAATTCGGATTGTTTATTGTTTTAAAATCAATGTGATCGAGAATCGAGTGATTTTAGTTTGTGCTGGATGATTTTTCCTGTTCTTTCATTTGACTTTCCACTATATTTTCATGAAAATTTTACCTCATGGCTGGTACAAAAAAAGGTGAAACATATTTTTAAAAAATGGAATGAAATTTCTTTCTCTCGGGACAGCAAAATGAGAAAATATCGAATGAAGACAGTTGCATAATTTCGATTTGAGTGACGTGGCAGTAGCGCGCCAGAGGAAAGAAAAAGGACGCTGTGATGCAACTTTGAAGATCCAGAGGGATTTCCAAGCATTGCCGGTGCACAGCAGAGCGATTCTTTGCGTTTCCATCGTCAATTATTCAAAAACGACTCCCCCACCCTTCCACTTTCCGCCCTGTGAGAAAATCGAGATATATATATATATTAGACTGGTCGTTAAAAATTAAATTTTTTGCGACGCCCCCTTAAAAACTTTCGTTTGATGAATAAACGCGAGGTAATTTTTTTTAATTTTTTAAATTAAAAATAACACGTGCCGCGAGACGATTTAAGTTGATTTTTATCGAAGAACAAGTGTTCTTTACAAACGGCTCGACCGATTTGAATGAAATTTTGACACGTTACAAAGGTATATAAAGGCTATTTTTATTTGTGTGTTTTTACTATCCCATATAATGTCTCCAAATTTCAAATTGATCAGAGAGGTGCTTCATATTTGAAACAATAAAAAAAATCTGTATTAAAAAAAGGTTTTTATTTTTTTTTTATTATGAAGTACCTCTTCGATCAATTTGAAATTTGGAGACATTAAATGGGATAGTAAAACACAACAAAAAAAATTATTTTGATAATTGTTCCAGAACGTTATCCTGGAGAAAAAAATAATAATTTCCGAAAAAATTAACTGTTTTTATTAGTTATTATGAAGAATATGAGCTGTTATTTTTTCTAAAAATAGCCTTTATATACCTTTGTAACGTGTCCAAATTTCATTCAAATCGGTCCAGCCGTTTGTAAAAAAAAAAAATTGTTTTTCGATGAAAATCAACTTAGATCGTCTTGCGGCACGTGTTATTTTTAATTGAAAAAAAAAAAAAAATTACCTCGCATTTTTTCATTAAACGGAAGCTTTTTAGGGGGCGACGCAAAAAATTTAATTTTTAACGACCAGTCTAATATATATATTCGATGGGAATCGACATCAGAGTGAAATAAACTCCGAGGCGGTCTCGAAAGTTCTCGATACAGAGGAAAAATACACGCTAGTAATACGAACGAAACATTCATTTTTCGTAAAATATTCACCGCGCTTTGAAGGAACACGCGATGTAAAATGATATACGGAAAAAGGAAAAAAAAATAGTTGGGCTATTAAAAATCTCTTATTGCAGAAATTGGTGATCGAGGAACGAATGAAATGTTTTAATATTTTTATTTCTAATTTTTTCTTTAAAAAAAAAAAATATTACATAAAGTATAAAATATACAAAAGCTTATTGAAAAGTCATAATAATTTTGATAATATAAATTATTCATACGAATTCCAATTGAAAATCCAATTGAAAATTGTGAACCCATTTTTCACGTAAATTTGAAATCGAAGAGCGGATACAATGATGCAATTTTTTTTGTTTCGATTTTTTATCATCGTCAAATAAATGAACATCAACTTGAGCTTACAATTTAAAAAAATTCAATTAAAAATTGAAGTCACTGAATTGAAAAAATGATCATTGATTGACTATTGCAATAATTATGAGATATTACTAAATTTTTTGTCGCGTTGAATAATTAATTCATGTTAATTGCTATTGAAATTCGTTATGTCGCATTTCGGCAGATGACACGTGATAACATCGTGTGAATATATTAATACATTTCCTAGTTATCAGATAGTATTTTGCGGATACGTATTTCCGGCAAACTTTTGTCATCCAAGGAGACGAACCAGTTTTCCCTTTTGCTCTCACATGTATATGAGGTATTCCCGCTCAACGGGACCCCCTTTTAGGCCGACCTCTCTCGATTTTCTTGAAACTCGAGTATGTTTTAGTGTTGCCTGAAAGTATATTGTACACCAATTTTCAGATCTCTAACTATAATACTCTTTGGAATACACCAAAAGTTATATTTCAAACTTTTTGCGTATTCAGCGATTCGGAGCTTTAACACGGCGCGAAATAAAATCGAAAAAATTCTTTGACAATAGCTTTCGATCGGAAATTTTCTGCGCTTTTCGAAAAAAATATCAGCAATTCCGAAAAAAACGAATTCATTCAAACTTTAGGCCGAAAACCGAAAAAATCGATTTACAAAAAAAGAGCATAATTTAATTCGGCGGAACAATTTTTTTCATATTTTGTATATATCTGAGAAGTCACGATGTAAATTTCAAGTTGGAACTCACATCCGTTTGCCAATGCCAAGTCTTTTAGTAGGATAAAAATGCTTAAATATCGTGTTTTTCGTATTCAACAGTTCCCTGATGTATCATATAGCGTTTTTTTAACGAATTTTGAATTTAGTAAATTTATTAAATTAATTAAATTAAATTCATTAAATCAAAGTTATTAAATTTTGAATTTAATAAATTTATTAAATTCGAAATTCGTTAAAAAAAAATTATATCATATATCAGAGAACTGTTGAATACATAAAACACAACATTTAAGAATTCTTATCCCACTAAAAGACTTGGCATTAGTAAACGGATGCGAGTTCCAACTTGAAATTTATATCGTGACTTCTCAGATATATACAAAACATGAAAAAAATTGTCCCACTAAATTAAATTATGCTCTTTTTTTGTAAATCAATTTTTTCGGTTTTTGGCCGAAATTCAAATGAATTCGTTTTTTTCGAAATTGCTGATATTTTTTTCGAAAAGCGCAGGAAATTTCCGATCGAAAGCTATTGTTGAAGAATTTTTTCGATTTTATTTCGCGCCGTGCCAAAGCTCCAAAGCGTTGAATACGCAAAAAGTTTGAAATATAACTTTTAGTGTATTCCAAAGAGTATTATAGTTAGAGATCTGAAAATTGGTGTACAATATACTTTCAGGCAACACTAAAACATACTCGAGTTTCAAGAAAATCGAAAGAGGTCGGCCTAAAAGGGGGTCCCGTGAGCGGGAATACCTCATACGGAGTTTTCGAACGTAAACTCTCGAGTTTTCGCCTCTGGCATGCATTTCGTAAAATATTCATATCATTTTCGAACACACGGCACCACAGTAGAATGGGAAGAAGAAGACTGAAAGGATAAAATACACGAATGATTACACCTACGGTGTTTACAAAATTTACCACACGCTTGAAATGTTCTCGACGTACCAAATTGAAAATTCTCGTATATCCTCCGCTCTTCGTTTGAGAGAATTTTTCTTTTTGAACCACTTTTCTTCGATAGAATGGAAAATATACATTTTCCGGCTCATTGCTATCCAGTTTCCCTTCTGTGAGTGCGTTGGCACATTTACACCTCTACTATTCATTTTTCTACCAAGAATACATGTCCACCACAATTAAACACTACCGCAATATCACTACTAATTAAGAAGTCTACCGAATAACATCATCGAATAACATCAACAGAAGCGTTTCAATAACCTTACCCATCAATAACAAACCTACCCGAATAAATCTCTACCAAAAAATAACTCTCTTGAATATTATCTCTCCCACAAAACAAGTCTCTGAATAGAGAGATTTTGTTTGACCACTCTTGTCGATTCAGCCGGTTACTTATCGACACTGGAGCCCACCTCGATGAAAAAACACAGTCCCTCTGCAGTCGGTAAGTAAGGAATCGCAGGATTTATGACTCGGACACTTGCAAATTGGTAGGCTTGTCAAACATAAAAGAGCTGTCAAGTAGTAGAAAGATTTTGTGGTAGATATGTTACCGGCGAGCTTTATTCTGGTAGGCTTATTTGGCAGAGATGTATTTCTGCTATAAAAATAAATTCCACAGTTATTAATGTGTCTTCAACCGATGTAATATTTGCAATATCATGGACTTGAAGTTCCGAACGTTCAAATGAACAAAAAATGAAAAATTTATTCTTTAAAAGAACAATTTCAAGACTTTATTAACAGTTTAGTATGCTTAGAACGCCTTTGAATTTATTATCAACTTTTGAAATTATTATTAATCAAGTTATTCGCAAGGTCTTCTAATTTCTCATTAAATCAATAATTTTTCTGATTTTTCGTTCAACTGAACGTTCGAAAATTCAAGTACATGGAATATAAAAATTCTATTTTTCCTGACGTTCGTTAATTGTATCAGGATAGAATAAAAAATATACAGCTGAGGAGTAGGTTAATTAAATTACCTTTATCGCTACAAAATGAGATACATTATGAGACAGAGTTCCGTATTTCGATCTATTTATTTCCGTCGTGAAATCGAATCAAGCGGAATAATTGTGTCCAAGTTCAGTCACGAGCGCGTTGCCTCGCAAGAAGAGCTTTCGGTGAGAGAGAATGTTGGGGATTCTACGTGGTTGGTTATAGAGAAGCGAAACCGTCTCTGTACAGCTGAGTTTGTGACGATGAATAGTCGGAGGTTTTAGACGCGAAACAGGCAGAGGCGAGAGAGAGATTGAGAGGAAGCGACACGGAAGAGATGGAGCTGCAATTTCCAAGCTTAACCGCAAAATTATACAATTTAACGCCCTTTCGCTGTAGGAGAGAACGGTAACTCGTAGCGATGGGTAAATACGCGCTGATGATCGTGTATATATATATATATTAGTTGAACCACTTGAAACCGCGGTCCCCTTTTTCTTTGACACACACTTCAATGATCCTCGGATAACCGGCATCCAGAGTCATTTTCCAGTTAATATCAAGAATATTCTTCGTTTGGCGAAGAAATTTCGTCCCTTTTCCAACAACTTCATGTAAATTTTATCCCATGGAAAACAAACGAAAAGGATAATCCTGGTGATACGGCAGATGATATTTTGTTTTTCGAAGGGAAAGAAATTATGGTTTATTACTTTTTCACAAATTATGCGAACTCGAGAAATCCTCATACTTTTTAGTAACCATAGCTAAAATTTTAGTTACTAAAGATATAAAATTTGTAACTTCCAGAAAAATAGTAATTACCCCGTGCGTGAAAATTCTAGGGAAGCCCTGACTTAAGTCGGGACCTCGTCGGGCTTGGACGTGGATGCCCTGTCAGGAATTGCCCTTACACCGCCAGATTGGGCCCCGACAGGGCAATGCCAAGGTTCTCAGGCCTATTTACAATCTGGCTGACCTAAGGTAACCCATTGAGAACCTTATCGGGCTTAAACGTGGATGCCCTGTCATGAATTGCTATATCACCGCCAGGTTGGGCCCCGATATGGCAGTGCCAAGGTTTCCAGGCTTACTTACAATATGGCTGAGTCAAGGCAACCCGTTGAGGACCTTGGCGGGCTTAAATCTGGATGCCCTGTCATGAATTGCCATAACACCGCCAGGTTGGGCCGTGACAGGGCAATGCCCAGTTTGCCAGGCTTACTTACAATATAACTGACCTAAGGCAACCCGTTGAGGACCTTGTCGGACTTCGATCGGGCAACCCATATTTTAAGAAGTCGGTATAATTTCAACAGACCCAAATCGGGCCCAAATAGGGTGAAAGTATCGGAGCCCTAATTATTTCAAACATGGCACTGACGAGGCAACCCTTTGAGGGCCTAATCGGGCTTCACGGGGAGTTAGTTCCAAGACTCGCCATGAGATGTCAAATACGGCGTGCGCTCTCTCGCATACGGAATATGCAAATAGTATGCTTATATACAAAGTGAGAGCACGGGTTGTATTTGTTACCGCAGAGTCAGGCCTCCCAGGAAGTCATGCCTTGAGGGAAGTCATACCCGCAAGATTTATACATAGAAATTCTTTGCTTTATACTATTTTTTTGTAAAAATTCTCTTGGAGAATTATTGATAATTTATTATTATTAATATTAATAATAATTATTATAATAATATATTATAATAATTATATAATAATTATTATAATAATATATTATAATAATTAATAATCATAATAATGATATTGTTATTATTATTGAAATAATTCAATTTTACAATCTACACGTATAGCGATACTACGTACTTACTAGGGCCCTGAAAGGGCTTAACCATGGGCTTATCGTGGATTCGACATGGCAGACGTGAGGCGGTCGTAAAGGCCCTGATTTGGCGACCTTCTAAGGCCCTTGTCGAAAAAGTGTGACCGTCCATTCAGGGGCCCTATTGGGCTTCCAGTCAAGGACCCGAAGTAAGTTAGGGAAAACGGATCGGGGCCTCAATCAAATTCACGCACGGAACCCCAAAAATATATTGCATGGGGGTTCCCCAAATAATCGTTTTTTCCGAATTTTTTTTTTTCGAAAAAAAACGAAATGAAGCTGGTTTCTTTTCAATGCCCTTTGCTGAATTGAAATATCTTCATTTTTGAAAGAGCAGTGAAACTTTTTGTGCGGCACGAACACAGGGCGAGTGTTCCCAAACTTTTGGGCGGCAGTGTATATTTGAGAACATTAATTACAGAACCACAATTTCAAAAAGTACAAAAGGAGAAGCAATTAAACAGAAAGGAAAACCTAACCATGGTAACTGGTCATTAAAGAGGGAGCGCATAAAATATAAGTATATAAGAAACTCAAAAGAAAAAGTTCTTCAAATTCCCGGCACGTAGAAAAACCCTTACAGATTTGAACGTATCATTCACAGAGGGTGCAAAAAATTAAAAGCTAACAAAGTCGGATTCGTGAATTAGCGGGGCTTATTAATTTTCAAAGGAAGCCAAACATTTCATGGAAGTAAAATGTACCACATTAGAAAACAACTTTATTGTTTTTATATATTTTTATTTTATATATATTTATCCATTTATTGTACATATATTTTTTACATATATTTATTTTTAGTTTTTGTTTTAAATATATTTCGATATTTATGGCTAGTTTATCTTCATTACTATTTTTGGGAAAATAGTCGCCAACAAATAGCCACGATAAACATTTTCCTCGTTTATTCTCCATCCGGCCGTTTTCAATATTCCCAGCCATAAACGGAATCGTGATTCTTGGCTATATCCTTTTTCAGGATTTTTTCTATAGTCCTAAAAATCTAATGGATGAAGTTTCCGCATTTCGTTTGCTCGCAAATAAGGATTAGCCGACGATAAACTCGGAGCTTAAGGGAAGATAAGGGGCGAATGACAAAATGAGCGGGGAGAAAAATTACGTGTGGTTGTGTAAAATAGTATTTATCGAAATTTATATGAGAGAAGGCATCGCAGAGTGGCTGTGGTTTCGCCAAAAAGCTTCCTGTTTGCCAAGCCACCCTCGTCCGTTTGCATTTTAGTTCAGCGAGGCTTGAACGTTGCATGACACGAGTGGCTAAAAGTGAATACACAATTTGCCTCGTGCAAAGCTGCGGAATGCATATCCCCAAACCAGAAGCACTTAAACGCGGTGGTTTCTGGATATTTCACACGTGTTGATAGCGTTTCCAGAGGATTGATATAAACGGGATAGTCTATGTCAACTCAGCAAACAACAAATCCTCTCCCTGTTGGATTTGGTGCATATTTTTTCGAGGATTGTACTGAGGCTTAAAAGCTAGCCCAGTTTTGTTTCATATTTTCTCTATCAGCTTTATGGAGAAAAAAAAATCAACAAATAAAAGAGCTTAAATGTCAAAATTCGAATTTTTAAAAGGCAGCTTTTTTGTATAAAAATTTGTAAACCATGATCAATGTTTTTCATTTTCCTTGCAGATTGCATACTTTTTTATGCTGACGTTGGAAAATTTTCAATTAATCAGAAAATGATTTCTGTTCAGAATTAATTAAAAATGAATGAAAAAATCGGTTACGGGTGGCGAACGAAATGTGTAATTCAGTTAACTCAAAACGTGTATCAAAATGGAAACAAAAATTGCATTCCCATAAATACATATATCCTTGACCCAACAGAGTAGAAAATTCGTTCAATCGAAAATTACATTGTTTTGATTCTATATTTGATAAAATGCACTCAATATGCGATTGCATAACCAAATGGTTTAGTTGAATGAACAGTTCGTATTTTCTATGCAATTCAGATGTTGTTCACCGGAAAGAAAATGTATTCAATATAAAGCTAGAAAATTGAAATTGAATTAACAAAACATTTGATGATATGCAATATTTCTTTGAGCTGAGGGCTTTTACTTGACTAATTAATCGTGAGTTTAAATAGTTCAGTGAAAACTTAACTTATTTATCTTTGCTCCCATAAAGAGCACGAGCGCCACCAAAGTGCAATGGTGATCTCATTCAAATATGTAGTCTTTAGTCCATAGAACTGCGCGACCACAGACCGCGGGTAATGTTCCATCATTTTAAGGACGGGGTAAAGTTAATTCGGCGGAAAAAGGCATGTTTTTAAGATTTTTTTTTTTGCGTAACGGATAGTGTTCGTTTATTGAAAAATTTACATATAATAAAGTAACATTTGAACAACATTCTCCTAAATTTGCATTGCAAAATATTTAAAATTAAGCGAGTGAAAATTAAACCCCGGAGGCGCCTCGAAAAAAAGTTGGTTTGTGGTGTGCACCATAACTCGCAACAGAATCATCTGAAACAAAAAAATCAAAATGCATTTGTTAAAGGAGATGTTTCTCGAGGTAATGACGGGAGGATTTTTTTTCGATTTTTCGATTTTTCGTAGCACTTGGGAGCCAAAAACCCGATTTCCGCTAAAAAAAATCGGCTAATTTGTTGTTGAAAAATTAGTAATTATTAAAAAAAACAAAAAAGCTCTCGACAATACCTGGTGAATTATGTGAAGAAGTACTGTGCAAAATTTCAAAGCGATTGGTCCAGTAGATTTTGAGTTATCGTGCACACGGACTTCAAATATGACAAGTCTCAGAAAAACGGTTTGAAAAACGCAGAAGAGTTTGGTCGCTTAGCGCTCATTGCACATAAGTTTGAGAACACTTCTCGATTGCATAAAAATCTGCGAAAATTCATGCATATTAAAGGTATTCAAAAGATTAATTTTGCATAATAATAATTCCAAAATGTTATTAACAAAATGGTGAAAAAACAATAGCGCGCCGCGCAGCTGCCACCCAGGTATAAAACCCGGCATGTAGCAATAGACGCTCAAATACTCATAACTTCGTCAATTTTACTCCGATCGACTTGAAATTTTAACACAATATACTTGACATATTATGCATTCATTTAAAAAATTAAAAAAAAATTTAAAAAAAAATTGAAACACTTTACCCCGCCCTTAAAGTTAATCCGATGCCGGTAATACGCTGGTACTTATCGGTGCTCATTGGCTGTCTCGCTGGCGCGAGAGCGCGCGCCGATCGTCGCCACCTTACGGATCTCGGACGAACTGCCGAGATCGTGGTAGTTACTATACGTACTATCAACTAAATGCATTGTGACCGCATTGAAATATTTAGTCAAATTAATCAAACAATTTGATCGACTTGAAAGCATTTACTATTCTTTTTAATTGAATGAATAGCTCAAATAAAAACTAGATTTTGTTGATGAGACGAAACATGCAGTTAAAACAATTCTATTTACTTCCGGTAAATGACTAAATATTCGATTGAATGAGAAAACAAGTTGTTGAATCAATCTCGTTTGAAATCATTTTAATCCAATGTTGTAATTGCGGTGAATGCAGTACACATTCGAAACAACGACATTAGTTTTATTATTTCAACGACGGGGTAATTAAATCAAATATGTGACAATTGATTGAAACGAATTTTCCGTGATCGCAGCTGGGTAGTTGACACAACTAAACCTTTTTTTCGGTGTAGTACAATCGTAGGTAAAGTCTAAAAGATTCTCGACAGGTTCAGGATCACTTATCGGTGGGTTGAGTTAGTTGACGGGGAATAGAACGATTGTAAATGGCGATTGCAAGCTAAAGGGTGTTTTGATGGAATTCAACTTGGACAAAGTTTGCCCTCTCGCTTGTCAACAGCCAACATGAATAAATGCTTGCCATAGTGAAGGGGAATAATCAAGTCCGAAACTACTGCCACGAACGGCAGTTGTTGCATTTATGGTACCTATGGCACTATAACTGTAGTTCAATGTCTAAAGCCCCTCGACGACAAACTTACTCGAAGTATTGACCAAGCTTTGCCATTGACACACATCGAAGGAGATTAATTCATGCTTTCAACCATTAGAGCAATTTATTTGATGGGTTTTAGGGGCTTTCAAGTGTTAAGCGATAACAAAGAACATGTCTTGAAAAACTGAGTCAGGGACTTGTTAAAAGTTCTCGAATGAAGGAAACATTAATTAAAAATTGAAAGCAACTGAAATATTCAAGACAGAAAATTAAAGTATTAATGCTTGATGGACGCTTTTTCAAAATTTAACGATTAATCAATATTTTTTACGGTAAATCAATCTCTTTTGAAAGCCCCTTGACGAATTAAAATGATGATCGAACCGCGAAAATCCACCTCGACAATTTCCATTTCAACTGGTACTTCATCCCGCACCAAACGTTTTTTTGTAATCTCGTCGCATCGCAGTAGAGAAAAAGGGCATTTTCATGGTGAGGATTTAAAAGAACATCGAGTGGAATAAAGAGTGAACCGAGAGAGACAAAATATACACTGCCGTCCAAAAGTTTGGAAACACTCGTCCCGATTTTGCACCGCACAAAAAGTTTCACTGCTCTTTTAAAAATAAAGATATTTCAATTCACCAAGTAGCGTTTTAAAGGGGATATATTCAGCTCCATTTCACTTTTCCCAAAAAAAAAGTCGATTTTTTTTTAACCCGGTACATCCTTTGAAAGATGGTCGTTTTTTGGCTTTTTTTTTTGGCATTCAAATTTTGCTGAACAATCCAGGAAAATTTTTGTTCACGGTTTTTCGTGTAAAAAACTTGTAGGGGGGAGTATAAGCTTCAATTTAATTTTTTTAAAAGCTTCGTACGATTTTTTTTCGCAAAAATCTTCAATTTTTCGTAAAAAACGACTTTATTTATAAAATGCAGCATAACTCTGGAACTACTGCGTCTTCGTGAAATCACTATGATGAAAAAAAGTTGCATACAATCATTTTAGATTCAATGAAATTTTTTCAGAATTTTTTTTCAACATTTTTTATTCGAAAATTTTTTCCTGTCGACGAAGACATTTTTTTATCTTAAACAATGGGGTCTCTGACCTTATCTACACCTTTTTCATCGAAAAATCTCATCTACACGACTTTTTCAACAAAAATCTCGACCCGATTGTTTAATATTTAAAAAAAATCCCGTTGGCAGGCAAAATTTTCCAAACAAAAATTTTAAAACAAAATTCTGAAAAAATTTCATTAAATCCAAAATAATTATACACAACTTTTCACTCTCTTAGTGATTTCACGAAAGCCCCGTAGTTTTAGAGTTTCGCTACACTTTATAAATATGATCGTTTTTTTTGCGAAAAGTTGAATATTTTTGCAAAAAAAATCGTACAAAACTTTTTTAAAAAAACGAAATTGAAGCTTATACTTCCGCCTACAAGTTTTTGAGACAAAAAATAGTTTTTAAAAAATTTCATCGGTCGTGCGTCAAAATTTCAACGACAAAACAAAGCCGAAAATAACCATGTTTCAAAGAGCGTACCGAGTTCAGAAAAAATCGAAATTTTTTTTTCGCAAAAACGAAATGAAGCTGTATATGTCTTCTTTGGAACGCCGCTTGTTAAATTGAAATATATTTATTTTTAAAAGAACAGTGAGACTTTTTGTCCGGCGCGGAATCGGGACGAGTATTTCCAAACTTTTGGACGACAATGTTTACGAGATCAGGTCTGACACTCGACGAAATTCAATTTCATGGAATTACAGTGTCGGATTAACGCGTACTCGTGTCTATCCATACACTCCATGCACATTTTAAAAGCCCGATAGTTCCACGTTTACAGGATCTGTGATAAAGGGAACGGTAAAAAAAAGGGAAGAGCCCTCGAAAGGACGACAATGGCATCTTTTTTTTAGCGCTCCGTATATTACTTAAAATGGATGTGAAAATCTCCATTCGCGTGTTTGCCTCATTCTAGAAACGCGGAAATTCTCTCCCACTCATTTAAAAACGGAGAATCCAGAGAAAAACGAGATAATTTTTCATTGGAACGAGGAAAAACTGCGTTATTCGGCACAGAAATGTTTGCCTCTGAAGTTTTTCTTCAGCTTTAAAATTTTAAATTCACTCAACTGAATTTACTTATGCGTGAACTATTTGAAATCAACCTCACAATTCTCTTTGCATCGTTTTGTCGACAAAAGAATTACTAGATTGTGCGATGTTTGATTAAATGTTGGAATGATACTTTATGACGAAAATAAATTGATAATGACGAATGAGAAACGAACTCAAAAAGACAATCGAAGGTCTTAAACTAAAATCGTCACAAAATAAAGCATTCCATACCATAATTTTCTAGAGACCGCGCAAAAAATCATGTCAAAAATATGTAAATAAAAACCTAATTAAAAAAATAAAGAGGAAGAGAAAGAGATAAATAAGACGTTAACAATCTTCAACGTTGCATGCTAAACTATTTGGAACCCTGCCCATTACAATGTAGTGTGTAATGGAAAAAATTTCTATTATCCATTGCAATGTAATGTGTAATGGACAAAACTTTGCTTGCAATTTTGGGAATGCAAAAATATAGATGAATAAATTATTGCAGTTTTGCATTATATTTTACTGACTTAGGACTTAGATTTTTAGAATTATAATATAGATGCTTTTTAGAATTTAAGTCTTTAATTTTCACCTTAAATTCTAAAAAGCATCTATATTATAATTCTAAAAATCTAAGTCCTAAGTCAATAAAATGTAATGCAAAACTGCAAACAAAGTTTTGTCCTTCACACATTGCATTGCAATGGGTAATGGAAATTTTTTCTATTACACACTACATTGTAATGGGCAGGGTTGCAAATAATGCATTACTTTTTTTAATGCAATTGCATTTTAATGGTTAATGAAAATAATTTCCAATAACCATTAAATTTTAATGATTAATGAAAATAATTTCCATCAACCATTCAATTTTAATGGTTAATGAAAATTATTTCCAATAACCATTAAATGTTAATGGTTAATGAAAATACAAATGCATGAAAAAAAAAGTAATGCATTATTCGCAACCCTCATAGCACAGGAAATTTCCACCAATCGCAATAGCTCCATTTCTTATGCGTTGTGCTATATACTACGTGATTAGGCGAAATTTCTTATGCCATGCTATACAAACGCGTGTAAGTCTCAGACTCTGAGTTTTCCGTTTTGAGTTAAGTGACATGAAGAATAAGTGAAATGAACACAAAGACAAGTGCGGAAAAAAGTGAGCCCTTAGGCAACGACAGAAATTGAATAATAATGGAAATTGAATAATAATGGAAAAAATTGAATTTAATCAACAGCGATTCTCATTAATTGAAACCCACACAACCATATCCGAGTCCTAAAAATAAATGAATAAACAATAATCGACAATAAATACAACAAGCAATGCATAAAACTTCAATGAACTTCATCTCTAACCTAAGAAGTTTCACTTCTAACGCGTGGTGTTTTTTTCAGATTTTTAAATTTGAGCTAAGAGTAGTTTGTTCATAAAATTATAGTTAAATCAAATCACTCCAGAAAGGTCTGAAAAAAATCCTAAGTGCTTTTCAGAGGTACTACAAAACCATTAAAAAATGCGGACCAAATCGGAGCGGTAAAGGGTCGGACCCAAGTCAAATTGGTGTGGAATGCCTCATATATACATATATGTATATCTTTATTGTTGGGTACAAAACCAAATTCGGGTCGAATTGCTCACTTGGGTTCTCTGAATTCGGTCAACAGGTGCGGCGCAAGTGATACGAATACAGCAGCTATGTATATACTATATATGGGTCATTCCATGTCAAATCAACGAAGAGTTGGAATCGACCAAGAGTTGGAAAAATAAACTTAAAAGATTTAAAAAATGGTGAAATTTTGAATCTTGCATAACTTTTGAAAAAAAAATAAAAATTGTTTTCTTTTGGTAGAACTTCGTTTTATTAAAAACGAAAACTTCCGACCAAATTTCATCGAAATTGAAGGAGGTCGAGTCCAACGCTTGGTCGATTTGACGTGGAATGACCCATATAGATCTGTATATAAATGAATAGAGGGAGAGAGGCATAGAGACGAAAAGCGGGCTTTCGTATTCAGCCAGACCACGCACATCCATTCCACCAATATAATCGTGCGTTTTTGTTCACAATGCGTCTTTCTACACTTCAGTCTTTCCAATACGCTGAATGATACGATTCACATGTATCTCTCATTTTTCTACATATATTCTTAATATATGCTAATATATATGCAACATATATGTGTGGATTTAAAATATATGTACATATATTCGAAATATATCTACATATATTTTGCGTATATTAAAAATATATCAATTTCCCTGAGGGAAATATCGCAGATACAACCATTTTGGAAAATATTTAAATACTTAGTTTTTGTATAAAATTTGTTAAAAAAACCTAGTATTTGGACAAAAGTTTTTCAAAAATATTAATTTGGGAGTTAAAAGGCCATATTTCAAGTTGAATCCGGAGTCTGGAGTCTGATATCCCTCAATCCAGAATCGATATCTATCGGTCTTGGAAATTCTCGAATCTCTGACCGTATCATTTGGTTAAGGATGTTGAGTCCCAAATTAAAAATGATGATAAAATATTGAAAATTTGATACGTCATTATGTAAAACATTTGAAAGGTTGTGTAAAAATTTTACGACGATTAGGAAGCTGGTTACTGAGAAATTTGAATTAAAAAATTACACGTAGCCTTATGGAAACTGAAGTAAATTTGCAATTGTTTTTTTTTTGTTGTAAAAAATGATGCCAAAAATACCAAAAAAATTGCACTCGAGGAAAAACATATAAGAAGCATTGTGTAATTTTTTCAAGACATTTAGGAAGCTCGTGTTCCAGTAAATAAATAATAAAAACACAGTACGTGGTTTTCACAGCAAGAAACAAGAAAATAGCGGCACCGTTGCATAGACTGAAAGTAGCGGGAAATTCAAAAACTCATTTTCGTTCACGGATGACGTCGTTTCATGCACGATAAAGAGGTTTAGAGGTTATGTTTGCTGTCAGTTTCACATTCAATCGCGACCGTCGCGACTGCTCTCGATCATACAATTCTCAGTCGTGCCAACTTACCAATGCGCGCAACGTTGCCGAATGTAAAGCTAATACAGCGACTGCTTTAAATATCAATATTGTTTAAAAATATTGTTTTTTTTTGCAGTTCAAAGTAATTTCATGTTATATTTCTGTAGTTGCGATATAAAATAATCAACATTTTTTTGAGAATGAACGGTTTCCACTATCGAGATTTTAGCGTTGTCAAGTTTGGACAAAACATCCAAAAGTTGATCCTCGCTTGTAAAAACATTGTGAAAACTTGATATAATACGTAAATAAGAAGTTGCGATCATTAATATGCACAATTGCGATAATTCTTTTCACATCAATGGTGTTACGATACGAATTGTGGTATTAATCAATCCCAATAAAATTCAGTAAAATGAAAAACTTTTGGACGGAACGGTACGGACTCAACATCCTTGACCAAAAATTTGTTTCGGTAGCGGCAATAGTAGGAAACTAATATTACGACATAGAACCTCGAAAACCGAGCAGACATTCTCGAATTGCTGTTTATTCTGTTGGAAAATGTATCATCGAGAAGTCGTATATTGTTTCGAATTGTACCAAACTCCAAACTGGATCAACAGGAAATGGCGTGGTCATCAGGCCAAATACCGCACGCCCTCGCTAATATCTGATAGTCTAATACTCGTTGAAATTTCGAAACATTACTACAAAACTAATATATTCAGCCGTTAATGTGACCACCTATATATCATTGCACTGGACCCTCCGGTCATTTCTGGCAATTAATGTATTCGCATAACGTAATAGTGATGAAATCCCTGGATTTTCGCATATCCAGGGATTTCATCATTATTACGTCGTTGGTGGGTATGCCGGAAATTAATTAAAATCTCTATCGCGTACTCTGTAATGCAATATTTACATCTCTAACGATTAAAACTCTACCGTCGAAAAACTTTTCCAAAATCGTATCTACCAAGCGAGAAATAGAATTGGAATTTTATAAACTTTAGATTGCATAAAGTTTAAATTTTTTCTGAATTTTCAAAAATATCTGTTAAGGACATAACTTCAGGAGTTTTAAAGAGATTTTGCTGAGTTTTATGATATGAATAGACTGTTGAAAAGAAATCTTTACGATTGAGTTTGACGAGAACCGATAGAACACCACTAATTAGATTTTTCCAAAATATCTGTTTAGAATATAATGCCAGCATTTTTCAAAACAGCGTTCTGATTTTTCCTGATGGATAGTAAGACACCGAAGAATTTTTGCTTTTGAATCCAGTAGAAATTGATCCAAGGGTTTTAGTAGCAATAACATTTAAAATGGAAAATTAAAATTCTATGAAAAGTGTAATTCAAACTAGTTTTCGAGATGAGCTAATTTTTTTAAGGCTTTAGGTTGTCCTTGAACTACGATACTGCGCTTTTGGCTTTCTACACGAGCGATGGGAAACCAAAATTAATAATAAGGGAAGAAAAAAATGCGATTTCATATAGAAGGTCCGCGTGATTGACGTTTTAACGTGGTAGACAATATTTGAGAGCATTCCCTAGAAAACATTGACGGTGGGCCCAGAGTAGGGTCAGCATTGGCAGCCATACGTTCGACTCTCTACCGAAGGTTGACGCCAATGCTGGGCAACCGTCGGTTCAAGTTCGGAATGATAGGCTCGGTCCTACGGTCGCTTACGAGAATCGGCCAATGCTTGGGCCCAAACGTTGGCCAATCGTTGCTTACGAGAATCGGCCAATGCTTAGGAGCAATACTGGGCCAATATAGTACCGGTAAAGGAACTTGAACTTTTTGTATGGACGTTTGAGTGCAGATTTATTTATTTATTCCTCACATTTATTAGTAGTTACGATAAGTTTTTCATTCGTAATTGGTAGTTTCTAAAAATCAAGTAAAATTAAAAAACAATCTTTGAACACAGGCTTTTGAAACATAGAAAATTCAAGTATTAAATTAAATTCTGAAAAATATAGAACATGTGAAATTTTCAAAGGCCAAAGGAAAATAAAATAGTTTTTGAATTAGTATTAAATAAATGTTTACTAATCGTATTATATAACCAGACAGTCCTTAGTAGAAATCATTAAGCTAGATTATAAGTTTCGTCGTAAGCACCGTTAAAACATTTTCTCAGATTTAATTTAGAATTTTTAAAAAATCATCAGAAAACATAAAAAATATGGAATAAATTATAAGAATTTTTTTCAATCAAAGAAGAAATATAAAAAGCAAAGACGGGCCAAAATTAAAAAATGGCGAATTCAAAGTGATATGCGTTAGATGTCTTTTTCAAAAGCCTGTGGCTTGGTCAAAAAGGGGCCCAGATGGCAATTTATTTCATTCTTTTCGTTCTTTTCGTTTTTGAATGTAGTTTTTGAAAAAAGTACAACAAAATTATAAATAGGTGTCTTCTATTTCTTCTTTAACCTTTTTGAAAAAAATCAATTTTTTTTTACGGATTACCACTTTCGATTGTTTTTTCTTCTCAATTTTTCAAACTCTGAGGTCCTTTATAAATCCTCAAAAATTTACAGAGTGGTGTGTTCTGTGAAACAAGCCCAGTTGCAAAAAAAGAAAAATTCCAATCGATAAAAAAAAAAAAATAGAACGAAAATTCCACCCACTCCAGTTTGGGCGGCATTCTTTCCGGAATTCGGACCTCGAGAAACATCTCCTTTAACGAATGCATTTTGATTTTTTTGTTTCAGATGATTCTGTTGCGAGTTATGGTGTACACCGCAAACCAACTTTTTTTCGAGGCGCCTCCGGGGTTTAATTTTCACTCGCTCAATTTTGAATATTTTGCAATGCAAATTTAGGAGAATGTTGTTCAAATATTACTTTATTATATGTAAATTTTTCAATAAACGAACACTATCCGTTACGCCAAAAAAAAATCTTAAAAACATGCCTTTTTTTCGCCGAATTAAATTTACCCCGCCCTTAATTACTCGGATACAATGCTCGGACTATCGTTCAATTTACACAGCCCATTATAATCATGAAAAGTGCATGATTGTCTTTCGTCGATTGTGGCGTGTTCTCGTCAAACGAGACGTGAACCTAGCGATGACAATATTTTATCCGACCTTTCCGCTCCCTCCCTCCCTCTCTCTCTCTCTCTCTCTCTCTCTCTCTCTCTCTCTCTCTCTCTCTCTCTCTCTCTTCATTCCGAAGGATTAATCGTAAAATTGATTTATCGCAAAAATAATTTTCAGTGTCTCCCCCATTTTGGTGTCTAGTTCCCTCCCCCAACCACGGAGAATGATAGAGGGGATCATAACATCGATAATAACGTCGTAGACGACGACGGCGACGGCTTTTGCCTCGTTGGAATTGTATTTGCTCTGTCGTGGCGCCGAGGTCACGAGAATGCTGATCCTCGTAATCACCGAGCATGTTTCAGCTGTCCCGTATAATTTTCCATCCTATTTTATTGTCCTCTTCGCCCCCTTCAGACTCTCTCTCGCCCTCCTGCGATCCAATTTCTTTATAACAGTGTGTCAAGACCTCTCCCGCTCTCTTTCTATTTCGCCTCCTTAAAATCTCGTTTGGGCCGTGACTCTCTAATCGTATCACGAACAAAAGTAGATAATGTCAAGACCGTAAAGGCAATCCCGTGAGTTAGACGCACGAAACTGTTGTGGCAAAGTTTCCGATTACTGAAAAACAGCTTAGCTCATTTCCCTTGCGTTTCAAATTCATCCCCCATCACTGAGGCACACTCTGAACGGGGTCAAATTTAATTAATCATGCCATACGTCTGGGTCGAAATTCTCGTTATCATTACGAAATATTCCAAATGCTGATGGCAGATGAAAAAGAGGGTCTGAGATGTAACCCCCGTACACGCGCGGGTTTCAGAAGGACGAAATGAAAAAGCACAGGCATGGATTTATGCTATGTTTACGAGAAGGTCAGAGCGCGTGGGCTGGGGAAAAAGCTCGAGAGCTTTTAAAACGCCTTGTTTTTCTTGACCTCAATTTACAATGACGACTGCGGTTTGCGGAGCTTGAAGAAATGAGATTTAATCGAGGCTTCGATCGGCTCCATTATCACGATGAAAAATCACGCAATTCGGAACAGAAATATGAAAAAATTTTCATAAAATTAATCACGCGGAAATGCGCTTTATATAGATGAATATTTTTACATATGAGGCATTCCAACCGAGCGGCCATTGCATCGACATTTTTTTTTCGGGACGTCGATTTTTTTTCAGTTACTTTTCGACAAAAATAACATACGTATTTCTCAAAACAAAATTATTTTTCATCCACTTCCGTTTCAACACCTTTCAAAGTACAATTTTTGTTTTTTCGACAAGAGTGTATCTTCCGATTTTTTCCAAATAAATTGACAAAAAAGTACATTAAAAATTGCATCTTTTGATCGCTATCACATCATGGAGAAATCATTTTTCGATTTTTTTCTGTGTGTATGAAACTTTGAAAAAAGTGTTTTTAGTGTATACATAAATAAGTACAATATTTATGTACACATAAATATTGTAACTGTATTAATGAATAATAGCATCCACAATGTTACCTGTGTGCTTACTCTTTTTTTATGAATAAAAACAAATTTTTCAAAATTTCATACACATGCAAAAAATCGAAAAATGATTTCTCCATGATGGGATAGCGATCAAAAGATCCGGTTTTAAATGTACTTTTTTGTCAATTTATTTGAAAAAAATCGGAGGATACACTCATGTCGAAAAAACCAAAATTGTACATTGATAGGTGTTAAAACGGAAGAGGATGATGAAAAATAATTTTTTTTTGAGAAATACGTATGTTTTATTTTGTCGCAAAGTAACTGAAAAAAATTGGCGACACGAAAAAAAAATGTCGAAGTAATGGCCGCTCAGTTATAGCTGGAATGCCTCATATATTCTTTCTAATAAAATTATAAAATCTGGTAGAGACTTTGAAAAAGTTAATTTATGGTGATAATAATAACTGTATCTTGAGCTACAATATAGCATAATATCGAGACGGTATTCTGGTCTAGAATTTGAAAAAATATTTTTTTTTGCATGTCCTTAAAGGTGAGACCTTTAAGAATGTATCGTCGAAAAGAATTTTTTATATTTTAATCATTTACGGAGTTATAGCTATTTTAGTTATAGCTATTTTAGTGACTTTATTTTGAAAGATTATAAAAATATTCCGAAATACGAACAAAAAATTGGCAATTTTGTTTATGTTTTTGCACACAGTTTTATCGTTAGCTTTGAAAAGTTTCAAAGACACTAGTTCAAAAAATACATAGATACAGCCATTCTAAAAATTTCAAAACTGGAATTTCGAAATAGAGAAAATTCTGAAAAATTCATATGCGTTCAGAAAAATTAACGCATTTGATTTGTTTAAGAAAAAAATAACTTACCGAAAATTGTTGAATAATTATTTGTTTAAACAATTTATTAATAACTTTTGGGCAATATTATTATTGATAATTGTTGTTTATGGCATGCCAAAAATTGCTGAATTTTTTCAGGTTTTATTGTATCACAAAGTTCGGAAATTTCAATCAGATTCAATTTTTGGCTGGAAGTTATAGGCAATACATCCTTAGAAGCGTTTTTCTCAAAACTACTTTTCTCAACATGGTTGACAGGATATCTCAAGTTTCACTCAACCGATTTACTTCAAATTTTTTACCAATATTCATTCTATGGGTCTCTATCGCCTCTACACAACTTTTGTACCGAAATTTTTTTTTTTACCATTATTGTAAAAAAATCAAAAACTCTGTAAAAAGGTGTCAAAGAACACCTTTTTTGTTCAGACAGCCGCCATTTTGCAAAATTTTTGTTTCCATTTTCTCTGAGGTAAGGGCTATAACGACATTCTTACTAATTAAAAAACTTTTTTTGTAATTTTTATCCCATGAGTAAGAAGGTTGTAATCGTGTCAGCCAGCACACCCCTTTTTTTAGCCCCAACTTTACCAGCTTATAACTTACTTAATTTCCTTTCTTTCTCTCAAAAATTCTTTTGTTTATTGTCAAAATATTAATAACTATGTTGTAAAAAAAGAATGGTAATAATGGTTTTTTTTTATCGAGCTCGACAAAACGCTCAAAAAGTATGTCTCTAGACCAGAATACCGCCTTAATAAAATTTAATGTCTATCTCTGTGAAGAAGTTTCTTTGTCTTCTGAGATTACGCGACAGGTCGGAAGATTCTTTAATGAATAAGGGTGAAAGCTCGTGATTGTCTAACGTCGCCATAATATTCTCCACGATGCGGGCTTCGTTCAGCAAAATTGTTTAATATCGCAAAGACCATAAAAGCTACGGATAAAGACTTCTCCCTTATATCGTTATTTTAGGTACATGGGACATTTTAATATTAATTTATAGGCTGGGAGTTCGAGATAGCCGATTATGATTTTTCTGCGTTGAAGGGACATTTTTGGACGTGGAAAAAAATGTTTCATAGATCCGATGATTGAATAATGATGAATGTAATGAATTGGGTAAACTGCATCTATTGTATAGATAAATTCATGCATAGACGAAACGATGCCGGTATATGAATTCGCTCGTCCATATATGAGGGATTCTCTGTCAATTCAGCCACTTTTTTTCGACCATCTCAGATGTGCCCCATAATTGATTATATCAAAGTGCTACTAAAAGGCATTCTATGTAAATTTTTTCAGATTTTTTAATTCAAAATTTTAGCAATCGCCGTTTTTTTCCAAATGAATATATCTCGGAAACTTGAAGTAACTGAAAAAAAATGTCTACACATAAGAGTTGTAGTTCTGCATTAGCATTCAAGCGGAATATTTGAAATAATTTTTACGTTCCTGTAACGCTGATTTTGAACCAAAAAAGGGGATAATTATTTTTTTATTCAAAAAATGCCATTTTTTTCCAGTCTTCCAGTATATCTGACGATATCGCAACAAAATCGCCAGAGTGGCACGGCTCGAGGTTCCGGTAGAAAAAAAAATAATTTGTGTATGTTTCATTTTTTTTACCCTAAAATCTCGAGCCGTGCCACTACATACATACTCAGATACATTGAAAGACTCTGTAATTTTTTCAGCAAAAAAAATGGCCTTTTTTAAATAAAAAAATATTTATCCACTTTTTTGGTAAAAAATAAGCGTTACCGGAAGGTAAAAATTATTTCAAGTCATCCGCTCGAAAGATAACACAAAACTACAACTCTTACGTAGAGACATTTTTTTTCAGTTACTTTAAGTTTCCGAGATATATTCATTTGGAAAAAAAATCGTATTTTCTAAAATGTTGAATTAAAAAATCTGAAAAAATTCACACAGAATGCCTTTTAGTAGTACTTTGATATAACCAATTATGGGGCAGATCTGAAATGGCCGAAAAAAAGTGGCTGAATTGACGGAGAATCCCTCATATAAGCGACGATATATCGATCTGACTCTAAATTGAATAATTAAATTCGACGTTAAATAACGAGCATTAAATTATCGATGCAACATCAACGCGAGGATGGTCTCACAGTTACGATCCAGTTACGATCGTGTTTCGTCGCTATTTTACGTTTATTACGTTGACACATCTATATTTTATATCGACACACAGCTAATACTTCCCTTCCCCCATGATTCACTAGATCATTGCTCACTCCTTGCTCCACGTTCGGTTTATTACAGAGTTACGCAAATTTACAGGAGAGCTTTGTGTGGCCAATGAAATCATGTCGTTTGTCTTGACTCAATATCACAATTCCGATATTTCCGGATATTTGTAAGAGAAATTCTACCCAAACCCTACCAAATTTATTGCCGATTACACGTTTTTACTGTGTCCCAAAATTACTTTCGATTATTTTTATGAGCCAAATTCTTCTGATGTTTTTTTTTTTCACTTAAAATATTTATTCACGTTTATAATAGGGTGGGCCGAAACTCCGCTTTTTTGAAATTCTTTTAGCAATACCAAAAATATTGTTCATTATGCTACAAAAAAAAATCTGTGTGAAGGGAACAAATTTTGAGTCCTTATATCATTTTGAGGTCCTTATATCAAATCATGTAGGATCTATAGTTTCTAAGATATAATTGCTGTTTTAGTGAAAAATTTGTCATTTTCCTCTATACTTATACTTGTTATGGGTAAAAAAATATTTGATAAAATTCTTATTTTATGAGAAATTCAATTCTCTACAAAAAAGGTCCTTATATGAATTCATGTTGGATTGATGGTATCTAAGATAATTGCAATTTAGTAAAAAAATTGTAATTTTCCTCTATATTTACATTTTTTATGGTTAAAAAATAATTGATATACTCCATATTTCGTGGGAAATTTAATTCTCTACATAAATGTCCTTATATAAAATCATGTAGGATTGATAGTTTCTAAAATAATTACAAATTTACTTAAAAATAGTCATTTTTCTTTCTATAAATATTTTTCCTATGAAGGAAAAAAATTACCTTCCCTTTTTAATAGATTCTTTATGAAAGCCATCGTCAAGTCTATTTACTTCAATATTATATGTATATTTTGAAATTGTCGCTTATTGTAACAATTTTTATTCTTCCAAACAGATTTTCTCATAATAACAATTACAAATTGCCTAAGTTTTCCCTAAGTAATATTTCCTGTGAGTTCATTCAATGGCAGGGTTCATCTATGACTCTCTGTAGTTCTGCTTTTATAAGCAGAGGTCGCGTCGTATGTAAAAAGACTCGCTAACGCGACCTTTGATCATATGGAACCGATTTTCCCTAAAGTTCGCCACATTTTTACCTCTGGCGCTAGTATTTCACAAAGAGAACATCCAACGTTTGTTTCGACTTACGATTAGGCTGTGTTTCGAATTCACTGCGAGTACTGACGTCACATCGTCAACACTAAAAAAAATAATAATAAAAAAAGGAAGAAACATTTTTTTTCATAGGAAAAATATTTATAGAAAGAAAAATGACTATTTTTAAGTAAATTTGCAATTATCTTAGAAACCATCAATCCTACATGATTTTATACAAGGACCTTTTTTTTATAGAGAATCGAATTTCCTATAAAATAAGAAGATTATCAAATATTTTTTTACCCATAAAAAGTATAAATATAGAGAAAAATGACAAATCTTTCACTGAAACAACAATTATCTTAGAAACTATCGATCCTACATGATTTGATATAAGAACCTTTTTTGTAGAAAATTAAATTTCCAATAAAAATAATCCAAGCAAATTTTTTTTAACACTTTGAACTTTAACGAACTTGGGCGAGCCTAGGATGTTGACTCAAATGTTTTTTCATTCACACAGATTTTTTTGTAGCATAATAAATAATATTTTCGGTATTGAGAAAAGAATTTCAAAAAAAGCGGATTTTCGGCCCCCCCTAGTTTATAAATATGAATTAAAATTCAATTAATTTTAAATTGAATTCAAATTTGAATTTGAAAATATTAACAAAAGAGTGTGATGGACAGCAAAATACTTGCAATCGTTTTAAAAGTGGAGGCAGATTTTATTAGCGATTTTTGTGGGTCACAAATGTTTTTTATAAATTTAAATGCATGCATAACAATGACAAGAGAAACCTTCGAGCGATTTAGTTAACATTTTCCATATAAATGAATCAGTTGAAGAAAGTTGCGTTCTTAATTAAACGAGAGCAATTGAAATCATTTAATTTTTAATTGGATTATAAATCATGTGGATGATTATTAAGGAATTGCAATCTATTTTTCATTCTTGTTTTCGGATTTAATTTAATGTTTTAATATTTCAAGCTTCAATCGTTCCAGCTGATATAAAATTATATTGAGACAGATAGAATGAGCCTAAATTGTCGGCCTTCCTTTTAACCCTTACTTGACACACTCAATAACAATGGCTGCTGTAATTGGGTTTCGAAAGAATCGCATCAAGTTTTCGGTTTCAAACAAATTTGTCGGTTATCGATTTCAATTATTAATCAAAATGGTAATATGATAATCGCTCAAGGGGTTCGGTGTTAAAAAATTTGGGAAATAAGAAAAATACTTGTACTTGGATTTTCTAATTTTAACCCTTGCTTGACATACTTCTGCAGAATAACGTATTTTAGACACTGGGGTCGTTTGTGCCCCAGCAACAGGAATTGTTAAAAAAAATGTACCATTCAATATTTTAACTTGCAAATTTTTTTCGAACTTCTCAAGAAATTGCTTCCCTATGTTATATAAGATTGATAGTAAAATATCAAAGTAAAATATGATAACAAAATTTAAATATCCGAAAGAAGTAAAAAAATGACAACTTTTACGAAAAAAAAATCATAACTTCTTTATTTTTCGACAAAAATGGCTAAAAATTTAACCAAGTTTGCTTAAAATATAGTACTATAAGAAGAAAAATAGTGGCATCCTCGAACTAATGACAGATGTCGCTATACGTCCCATTTTTTTAAATTAACGTACTTAAAATTAAGGAAAATTAGGCCTGGGGTGTTTTGTACCCCAGTTTATCAAGTAAGGGTTAAGGTAATTTTAGCTCTTCCACATTTTTTTGATTTATGACTTGAGCGCTCATTTATCAGCACTAAAAGAGGAACCATTCTATTTTTCACATGTATCATGCGAAATCAAAATTCTCCATAATTCATATCTAGCTCTATAGATCGGTATTTTGAAAATTAACACGAAAATTAAAAAATGTAGAAGGAAAATGAGTCAATTCGATTTTAATGGCGTCCACGATTGATTATCTGCAACAAATATTCAACATAAATTTTAAAACCTCCGAAAAACATCATTACCAAGATAACTCTTTAGTTTACCCACACATTTAGCATGCAAAATAATTGAGGAGAGCAAATTTGGACAAAAGTTTGTAGGTGGTGCCCCGCTAATACCCGGGCATTACCGGACAAACCGCAGGAACTTTTAAATTCCATCGCGGTCACGTGGAAAACCACCAAGTCCGATAACCGGGTGAACCCAATTGTGTGGTAAACTCGCATGTATACCCCGTAGTAAAAAACTCCATTCGCCGCCATTGAAAAATCCCCATTCCTTCCCCATTGCCAAAATAACCAACGGAGATGAATGCCGAATTGCCTAAGGGGATTTTCGCCATTGAATTCCCCATTTGAAATCGAATGAGGATTTTCCAATGAGGATTAACTTCCCCATTCGAAACGGAATGGCAATTCGGCATTCATCTCCATTGGTTTTTGTAGGCAATGGGGAATGAATGGCGATAATCCATTGAGATTCTTTCATATAGTAAAAAACTCCATTCGTCACCATTGAAAAATCGCCATTCATTCCCCATTGCTAAAATAACCAATGGAGATGAATGTCCAATTGCCCAAGGACATTTTCGCCATTGAATTCCCCGTTTGAAATCGAATAGGGATTTTCCAATGAGGATTGACTTCCCTATTCAAACGGAATAGGCCTTATCCCATGGGCATCAGTCGGCAAGAACTCCTTGCATGGTTTTTTTGGACACCGACTTCTGCTAATATTCCGTGCTCACAATCGTCTAGATAAGCATACTCTCCGCATAATCCGTATGGGAGTTTAGCGGGTTGCCGTCCTGCGACATCTCGCGCCAAGTCTCGGAACTAACGCGACGCGGTTTCCAATGGACATCTTTGGGTAATGCTGATCATTCAGTTCATCCGCATTTACTTCTCAATAGACATCATTGGGTAAAGCTGATCATTTCGTTCATCAGCATTTGCCTTCCAATGGACACCATTGGGCAATGCTGATAGCTTGGTCCATCAGCATTTGCTTTCCAATGGGCATCATTGAGTAATGGTGATCATTCGGTTCATCCGCATTTGCTGTCCAATGGACGTCATTGGGCAATGGTGGCTTTTCAATGGATATCCATTCACTGATCAATGGTCGTTCCCATATGCCATTGAAAAATGCGGAAATCTCAATGGGTCCCCATTCATTGTCCAATGGAGTCGTATGAGGACCATTGATTGCCATTGGCGATTCAATGGAGTTTTTTACTACGGGACATGCGGGTTTACAAATTTGCATACACGGGTAAATATAAGAAAATTAAACAAATAAATTTTTTTTTTAAATAGTACGTTTTTAAAACAGACTAAAAAGTATAAAATAATTTGCCTAGAGGCTTCATGCAGAATTAAGCAACATACACATTTCTAACCACTTACAGATTGTCCTGAAAATTTGTCATTGCACATTTTTAATAGCTATTAAAATAAATGTGAGATTTAAAACGAAAAACGTGGGGCGCATGGAATACATCGTCGCTATCAATGAGAGAACTTATTTATCAGCTCACATTATTTGCGGTGCAATACCAATTGACAGCTGAACTATTAATGCATTAATTATCTGTTGCATGCGCCCCACGTTTTCGGTTTTAAATCTCACATTTATTTTAATAGCTATTAAAAATGTGCAATGACAAATTTTCAGGACAATCTGTAAGTGGTTAGAAATGTGTATGTTGTTTAATTCTGCATGAAGCCTAGGCAAATTATTTTATACTTTTTAGTCCGTTTTAAAAACGTGGTATTTAAAAAAAACAATTTTATTCGTTTAATTCATTTTCTGATTTTTAGAATTGTGTAAGTGAAATTTTTTTTCCAATACTTTGTTTTTCCAAGCGTCGCTTGCGTTGGGTCGCTGTCTCGTTTGACATAAGAAACTTTACTCAATAAAGACTATGAGAGACTTAAGATTCGATAACGATTTCCTTACAGGAATTGAAGAATTGATATGTTTGCATCTGTCAGCCAGATTTGGGTTATCAAGAAAATATAGCAAAAACAAAAACCCAAACCGTTGCTATGGTAACCGTTCCTGTACCAGTTTTTATTGAGAAAATGATTAAATTATTTTAAAAAAAATTGTAATCACAATTCCGATTTTTTAAAACATTTTCTTGCATTGTCATCCAATTCTGAGCTACGTTCAAAATTTCAAGTCTCTAACTCATCGGGAAGTTAGTTTAAAATCAAATACAAAATTCCACCCAGAAAGCGACCTAATAAAAACGTGGTAATAACAGAAATTGCCGCTAGCTCGAAAATTTTTCCTATTTTCCCGGGATGCAAAAAAACTAAGAACTTGATTTTATTTTATTTTGTGCAATACTTCTCTTCCAATTCGAATTTTTCCGCTGAGTGGCGCAATTTCTCGGTTCACCGTAGCGTTAAAGCCGAGTAGAACATTTTTTTGTTTCTTTTTCTTTTTGTGTCAGTATTAATCAACGTAGTTCGCGCGAGTTCGTGGGGATTAATTAAGGAGGGGGCGGAAAATGTGAATGTTGAGAGTCTGGGATACATCCTCGAGGGAGATGCTAAGAAGTGGAGTGTGCAGCGAAACGGCAATGGAGATGATGAGGCGCCCGAGTCCGAAGAGGCTGAGAGGAAAAAAAGTTTATATACCAAGAGCGCACCTTGGGCGTATGATATCTGGATTATTATAGCTTCATTGTGGAAGCGTACGCAACAAGTTTTGTGCCTCGAATATAATCATGGTATATAAACGAGAGGTATGTGATAGGGGGATGATAACGAAAATATTCAACAACAGCGTCGTTATACGCCTCTTGGATATCGCGCCGATGCTACGCCAACGCCAACTGTCGGTTAACGGCGGCAACTCGAGGTCGTTCTTGTCATACAGAAAACATATGAAAATAACAGTTTAAATTCGATATCGTCCACATTTTGACAGCTACAGCGTTCATTCTGGGATAAATGGAAAGAAAAAAAATAATAAACAATACGTATGTCTTAAAATTTTTTTAAACTGTCTATTTTATTGAAAATATTGAGAAATTGATTTTTTTATATAGATATACTTCCATGTATAAGCAAGGTCCTGCCTGTATAGAGTCAGCTGCTCGGCTGCTTCTCGAGACAGTGAGGTTAGGTAAATGTACTTGTCTGAAGTCGCTATCAATTCCACATATCCAATGTGGATATATTTCTCACATATATTTGACGTATATTTCGCAAGAATATCTCATTTCTACAACAAAATATATTCAATATATTCGAGATATATTTTCTATATACATCGACATCTATTCTTTTTCCGTGAGGTTGTTTTTATCATATATGAACAAATATATAATTGAATATATCAAAATATTTATGCCTCAAGTTCACGAAATGATCTCTAAATTTTGCAGACATACTTTTAAGTCTCTCCAGGTGTATAAAAATAAAATATCGATGAGTTTTGATCGGCTTTATTGAAAATTTCAATCACACATTTTTATTATTTTTCGAAACGTTTATCCCCGTCGTAAAAGTGGATTATGATATATTTGAAATATATCACGATATATAAGCGCTTTTATATATTCTAAAAATATCTGACAACGCACTTTTTAACGTTTTTAACTGAATTAATAACGTTAACCGTACAGCTGACCGCACTCTAACGTCCGCGTGTTGCCTGAATCTGCCACAACGCCGCGCCACTAGAGTTATCCAAGAGGCGTATTTAATTCTCGTCTTAGAAGAGCGCTCGAAAGGAAAAGCTGCCGTATATATTTCCCGAATATTCAATCGGTGCCCCCACTCGTGATCCTGTATCTCCATTATTTCATGCCTTCGTACACCCAGAAAAAGATTTACTTGATTCAAATAATTTTTTATGATCCACTGTGATGACCGAAATTTCGACGTTTTTTCCATTCATTTTTTTGAATCACAAAATAAAATGTGATCGTTTTGAAATTTTTAGATGTTGTTATTTGTATCTTGAAGAGTACAATAAAATTGGTGTTTACTTAATTTTCCATGAATTTGTTTATCATTTTGTACGTCAAAGTGGAGTCCTCGAAAGAAAGGTCCCGTAGTAAAAAACTTCACTGCATCGCCAATGGCAACCAGTGATCCTCATACGACTCCATTGGACAATGAATGGGAACCCATTGGGATTGCCACATTTGTCAATGGCGTATAGGAATGACCATTGATCAGTGAATGGAAATCCATTGAAAAGTCACCATTGTCCAATGACGTCCATTGAACAGCAAATGCGGATGAACCGAATGATCACCAATACTCAATGATGCCCATTGGGAAGCAAATTCAGATGGATCGGGCGATCAGCATTGCCCAATGGTGTCCATTGGAAAGTACATGCGGATGAACTGAATGATAATTACCCAAAGATGTCCATTGGAAACCAAATGCGGCTAAATCGATGAATGATCCACATTTAGCAATGATGCCTATTGAATAATAGGTAACGAATTGTACAATGGTTAACATTTATCAACAATGTCACCTCAGTGTAAATGAAAATACGATACGATAATAGTAATAACAATAATAATAAATTAACAATCATTGCCTCGTTCATTATTATTCATTATTTAATTATTATCATTATTTATCGGTATTATTTTCATTTATTATTTAATTATTATTTACATTATCACATTTATCCCGCGAGAACAACCGATCGTGCGCCTGTCACATGTTCGTAACGTAGGCAGAATATTATTATTATTATTACCATGAACCGCGTCGCGTTAGTTCCGAGACTTGACGCGAGATGTCGCAGGACGGCAACCGCTGAACTCCCATACGGATTATGCGAAGAGTATGCTTATCTAAATGGGTGTGAGCACGGAATATTAGCAGAAGTCGGTGTCGAAAAAATCCATGCAAGGAGTTCTTGCCGGCTGATGTAATTGTACTTATTTATTTAATTTTCGTAAAGAATTTCCGTTTACTTGGAAACAAATGTTCTCTTCGAGGATTGCCGAAAGGAGTGTTGCTCCTAGGAAGGGTAGCCTCGAAATAAAATGCCTACATCGAAAAAGGGGTACCTCGTAAGATCTATTTGACCAATATTCTCCATTGATAATCGCCATTCATTTTCCATTGCTCACAAAAACCAATGGAGATGAATGGCGAATTGCCTAGGGAATTGAATCCCCATTGAATCCCCATTGGATAACCTCCATTCCGTTTCAAATGGGGAAGTCAATCCTCATTGGAAAATTCCCATTCGATTTCAAATGGCGAATTCAATGGTGAAAATGTCTTTAGGCAATTCGCCATTCATCTCCATTGGTTATTTTGGCAATGGGGAATGAATGGCGGTTTTTCAATGGCGACTGATGGAGTTTTTGTATTACGGGATGACGTGTTTCGGGGAAACACACTGCCTTCCGTAGAGTCATCTGAAATCAAAAATCCAAAGAGATTATTGTATTATAGGCTTAATTCTAGTGCTTTAACCTATGATATTCATATTTTAAGAAAAAAAAAACGAAATGGCGGACTTGTGAACAAAAAGGTCTTCGAAATCGATTTTTTTTTTTTGATAAATTGTTTTAAAAAATTAATTTATGATTGAAAAATTGAATGTTTTAAAGGTTAAGTATCTAGCTATGGGTGTCTAAAATAACGGGTAAAATTTTTAGCAAAATCGGTTGAACAGTTTTTAGTCTTCCCCGAAATTTCGAAAACGTAGTCTCGAGAAAAACGCGTTTAAAGTTTTGACAACAGATTTTGTACACAAAAATTATACTTACATTAATCAGCTATGCCTGGTGCATAAAGCAATCCTTCTATTTCCTGAAAGTTATCTCAAAGCTCTCTTCATTTCTTCGAGAGATTTACAGTTTATGGTGTTAGTCATTTTCAATATTAACTTCTTAGTTAATTGCTCTCTTGTTTTGGCTATAACTTTAAAAAAAAATTTAATTTTGGTCCGAAACTTTTACAGTATATTCTTAAGATGTTGAACTTGCGAAAATTGTTTTTAAAAAAATCGATTTTTTGAACCCGTCACAGTACCTTAAGGATGCTTTCCATCTTAACCAAAAATTTTATCTGATGATTGAAATTTCGGTACTTCGTGATAAAACAAAAATCTGAAAAAATTCAGCAACATTTTCCATGACATAAACAGCAATTATTAATAATAATATTGCCCAAAAGTTATTAATGAATTGTTTAAACCAATAATTATTCAACAAATTTTCGGTAAGTTTTTTTTTTAACAAATCGAATGCGTTAATGTTTCTGAACGCATATGAATTTTTTCAGAATTTTCTCTCTACTTTGAAATATTATAAAAAACATACTGAAATACAAACAAAATATTGCCAATTTTATATATGTTTTTGCACACAGGTTTATCGTCACTTTTGAAAAGATTCAAAGACACTAGGCCAAAAATGCATAAGTACAACCATTCTAAGAATTTCAAAACATTGAGAAAATTCTGAAAAAATTCATATGCCATCAGAAAAATTAACGCATTTGATTTGTTTAACAAAAAAAAAAACTTACCGTTTTTCGGTAGAGATGATTTTTATACTTAGTAGAGTTACTATATTTGGGGGAGTTTCTTAATAATATTTTGGTCACATAAAAAGGCACTAAAAGATCATGTTTCTTAATTAAGATAATATGAAGAAATTAATTAAGAATCGATGTTGCAGAGATTTTCATTGACAGAGAATCTGATAGGCCCATCATTTGGTAGAAATGTTTTTTATAATTAGTATAAGGTTAATATTTGGGGGAGTTTCTCGATTGATATTATAATGGGCCCATAATTAGATAGGATTATCACTTTAGGTTTGTTATTCGGTAGAGTTTTTCGACAGTAAAGTTGTAATCGATAGAGAAGTAAAAGTGCCGATCCACACTGAGAATCAAAATGTACCAGGATTTGTTAACTGTTAACGAATGTAAAGTTGAATATAGCGGAATAAATAATTTTTTTAACAGTTAATAAATTGAATCTATATTAAATCTATATTTTTTAACAGTTAATAAATTATTTTGACACAATTAAAATATTCCTTATCGACTAACAATTTTTGTAACAGTTAAAGAATATTTAGGTAAAAGTGCCAACTAAATATATTTCTTTGCTTTCTTTTCTCAGTGCACTGAAAAATCGATTTCTGATGTTCGAAGAGGTTAAATATTTTTTTTAGAACTTTCCGTCACGTTATCTTGTAGTGCCTTTTTATATGCCTAAAATGTTAATTGACAATGTAGGTTGTCCGATGCTAGGAAAAATATACTTTATTTACGGGCGACTAAATATGCATCGACAATATCAGTTAACAACCATATGCTTCAAATATTATTCATCAGGATAAGCCTTCGCAGCGAAATTCCGAAATTCTCGTTTCATACAAATTTATAACTGACCAACCTGCGGGCTGGTTACAACAATTCAGCCCTCTACTTATGGTAACAGCTGCCACAGCCTCTTCTGTATATGGGGTA
The DNA here is from genome assembly GCA_946863875.1 of Alloplasta piceator. Taxonomy (NCBI): domain Eukaryota; kingdom Metazoa; phylum Arthropoda; class Insecta; order Hymenoptera; family Ichneumonidae; genus Alloplasta; species Alloplasta piceator. The sequence goes on from OX333074.1 coordinate 44,414,847, forward strand.
TTCCATATTATCAGAAGCATCGTCTGACAATCACTCTCTTGGAATCGCTTTAGGATTTTTCCTACGCCCTTATTGGGACTACAATAAGAACTCCTATTATGTAAAGTACATTTTTAATTGATCCTAATGTTTTTTTTGAAAAAAATGAAAAAAATTCAACTTTCTATTTTTCAATAATTATAATATATCTCAACTTTTTTTTTTCACATTAAATGGAATTCAAAGAATTATTATAAATAAATCGATATGGCGTCGCACTTTTTTTAAACATGGTTGAAAAAAGTATCGCTAGAATTTAACACGTGTTATTCTATTACAGCGCCTCGTGTGCAAGTCAAATATTTACACAGAGTTAAAATTTAAAGTTTAAGTTTTTGTAAAAAGTGACGATTATCTATTCGTTGGATGACGTCGATACACAAATATAGAATAGTACAAAGATAAAATGTATTATTCGAGAATTTGTACAGGTGTCGTCGATCACGAGGTATTAGACGAATTTCGGCGTTTTATGGAAGACTTTTGGCGCACTCGATCAATTTGAAGGTAATACGTATATTAATTTATCATCCCCACACGATACGCATAATCGAGCAATATTGGACTTGTAATAGAAGAGGGGAGCAAGATGTTTAAAAAGTCGAAAAACGGGGATGAGAGCGCGAATAACGTTATTTCATTATGAACATTCGACGATTCAACACGATAGTCAAAGGCGCGATATTTATATTTTTTATCGCAGCGGTTCATGGCCAGAGATTACAAAAACGCGGTAAGTACATCGAAAAACGAAGACTTTGATTATAAAAATTTGGTGCCGTGAAAATCGCATATTGGGAATTTTCGATAAACAAATAGATTTTTAAACGCTTGAGTAAAAATAATTTGAGAGGACTTTTTTCTAAACCGAGTGGAAAAAACATGTAGCAGTTTTTTTTATACTTGTCGGTGGATTAAGGGGAAACGCCACTATGTCGGGCCTAAATATAGCCGATTTTCGGGAATTTTTTTTTTGTAAGTTGGGATGATTATTTGAGGATCAGACAAAAAGCAATTCATCAAGTCCATATTCAACTACACTACTCGCAAAAATTAAGGGAGCAAGAAAAATTTCCAAATTTTTTGGTGATTTTCGACAGGCTGTGTTTCAGTGAAAAATAGTCGTATCGAAGTCATTAAAAAAGAATTTTGAAACTCTGAGATTCTAGTTTTCAGATCTTATGATCAAAAATTTTAGAAGCTACGGTTCTTACGAAATGTTAAGAAATGGGGCGAAAGAAATTTTTTGCAAATTTTTTATCTTTTTATTTTTGGTCCACGGGTTTGAAATTTTTTTCCAGCTAAATCAATATGAGGTATTCCCCCTCCTCGGTACCCCCTTTGAGGCCGACCTCTTTCGAATTGCTTGAAACTCGAGTATGTTTCAGTGTTGCCTGAAAGTATATTGTACACCAATTTTCAGATCTCTAACTATAACACTCTTTGGAATACACCAAAAGTAATATTTCGAACTTTTTGCGTATTCAGCTCTTCGGAGCTTAGGCACGGCACGAAATGAAATCGAAAAAATTCTTTTTCAATAGTTTTCGATCGGAAATTTCCTGCGCTTTTCGAAAAAAATATCAGCGATTTCGAAAAAAAACAAGTTCATTTAAATTTCAGCAAAAAAACCGAAAAAATTGATTTTCAAAAAAAGAGCATAATTTAATTCGGCGGAACAATTTTTTTAATGTTTTGTATATATCTGAAAAGTCACGATATAAATTTCAAGTTGGAACTCGCATCCGTTTACTTATGCCAAGTCTTTTAGTAGGATAAAAATTCTTAAAAATCGTGTTTTTCGTAAAAAAAAAGTTCTCTGATATATTGTATAGCGAATATATTGTTTTATACATTGTTTGATATATTGTTTTAACGAATTTTGAATTAACTAAATTTACTAAATCAAATGAATTAAATTTATTGAATAATCAAATTTATTTAATTTATTAAATTAAATTAATTGAATTAAATTTATTAAATCAAATTTATTAAATTTTGAATTTAAAAAATTTATAAAATTCGAAATTCGTTAAAAAAAAACTATATAATATGTCAGAGAACAAAACATGAAAAAAATTGTCCCGCTGAATTAAATTATGCTCCTTTTTTTAAATCAATTTTTTGGGTTTTTGGCCGAAATTTAAATGAATTCGTTTTTTTTCGAAATGGCTGATATTTTTTTCGAAAAGCAGAGGAAATTTCCGATCGAAAGCTATTGGAAAAGAATTTTGTTGGTTTCATTAAGAGCTGAATACGCAAAAAGTTCGAAATATTACTGTTGGTGTATTCCAAAGGGTATTATAGTTAGAGATCTGAAAATTGGTATACAATATACTTTCAGGTAACACTAAAACATACTTGAGTTTCAAGCAATTCGAAAGAGGTCGGCCTAGGGGGTCCCGATGAGGGGGAATACCTCATATATGAACCAGGTAGCCTGTTTATCCAGCTTCTATTTTCTTCTTCTATTTTTTTTCTACGTTGGTTTGCCGCAAAGATATCCAACTTTGAATGAAAAAGGATCCTTTTGTCTTTAACCACCGATATCTCAGCAATCAATTCTTTCAAGAGTTTTGGGAAAATTTCTCTTGATTTCGTAAATCGACTGGCAATGTTTTGAGGAATTTTTACAGCTCAATGTACCCCCAATAACTCTGTAAATTTGCAGATCGATCCATTGAACGTTTTTTCCAGACCGATTGATCAAAATTTCCAAAAAAATTAAAGGAGCAAGGTTTTTCTAGACAACGAGTAATCTTCTTACAAATGGAAAAATTGATTTTTTTCGATTTTTTTTTTACAATTCTGCATCTGTTATTCAATTGGAAAAAAAAATTTCAAAGAATTTTAAACAAAATTTTTTTATATTGTTTTTGAATTTTTCTTCCAAATCTAACCGATAACAGATGCTGAATTGTAAAAAAGAAATTTTCACAAGATTTTCCTGTGTTTTCACAGGAACAATTTGAGGAAATAAAAACCTTTTCAAGGAAGCAATGCAGAAGTTTTAGTTTGCACGACGCCGCCTTTACTGTGAATTAATTTCAGATGTCAAATGCACGATAAATATAAACGATGGTTCAATCACGTATCAGCCACTACTTGTAGACTTCACCAATGGAAAGCACGATTTTATTTATCCGATGCCATTTGGAGATGGCGATCTGATCGTGCATCGCGGTGATTCCTTTGGCATCGCCTGTCCAGGTAGCAAAATTTACCCCGACACTTCTGGATCTTTCGAATATACACTTGCAATGTGCGACAAAGGAGATGAATTTTTATTGGACGATCCTGGTTTTGAGATGTCATTCAAAGATATTTCATGCGGATCTGTTCCAAATTCCAAGGCTAGACGAATCACTCCACCAAGCGATGTTTCGTGCGTTTCTGGAACTCCGTTTGAGATTGGATTTGAACTTTCGTCAAACAAGAGGTGAGAAAAGGCCGAGTAACTTCCAGAAATACTTATTTAAAAAAAGACAAGTTCCAAGACCCTGCAACAACTACTTTTTTCTATAAAATTGATGAAAAGAGTCTCGCAATGTTCATTTGATTTTTTTTTTATCCCAACAAAAGATTAATTGGTACTCCAGGCATACTTCATATGCTTCCAGCTGAAATTTCATAAAAAATCTAAATTGCATTTTGGAAAATTGTTTGTTTGCTTGCCTCCGATTCCATATTGCAAATCCTGTGGGAAACCCTCAAGGATCTCTTTTAAGGCATTTTTGATTGAAATGGAAAGTTGCCTGCGAAACCCAAACCGGAAATTTAAAAAGAATAGTATATTACGATACCAGTGCAATGAAACTTTTTCTGACGAGTGTGAATTTAGAGTATGAGCCGAAGGCGAATGTTGCAACGACACGAGTTGAGAAAAACTTTCTCGCACTACTATCGTACGAAATATTATTGTACGAGTGCGCAAAGTGCCAGTTTGAGCACGCGCAGCGTGCGCAAAGTGGCACTTTGTGCACGGAGTGCAATAAAACGAATTTTCAATGCCCCCTCACTAATTAAAAAAATCTCGTAAAACTCGAATGAGGAAACAAAAAATATAAATGACTAATGCTGTGGGTGTGTGTGTATTTTTATAGATTTTATCGCACGATTGATCTGTGCTTTGACCTGAAAATGACCAACCCTGTATACGCTCACGCGAATATTTCCGGCTCCATAGGCGCGGCGCAAAAATCTGTTCCCAGACCTAGTTGTTTTAGGAACGACAAAATATTTGGGCGACAAAAAGTGGGGGAGGCTTACACGATAAAAAAACAAACGACGACACTAGCAGCGATACTAAAAAGCAAGGTTCTAGCGGAAGATTATATTAAGGCGAAAGGTTTGTTCATTTATTACAAACAGTAAATACGGCAGGAAATTATATTGATATCGACAAACGACAATATATTTCTTTAAATACATTTTATCTTGGTATTATTAATAATCATATTATTATATTCATATGAAATTAATACGACCATATAAATGGACAAAATTTTATTTTGTTTCACAAAAAATTAAAAGAGTCATTGAAGTTTATTAATTTCCAATTTATTAATTTCCAATTGGCAACCGAATTAATTTTTAAAGCACTCACTGCAATTTTTTCATTGCTAAAAAATTTAAAATATCCCCATAAACGGAAACAAATTTAGTACTAATTCATGGACAACACAGTGTTACCTACTGAATTATTTCCATTAACCATTAAATGTTGATGGTTAATGAAAATGCAATTGCATTAAAAAAAAGTAATGCATTATTTGCAACCCAGCCCATTACAATGTAGTGTGTAATAGAATAAATTTCCATTACCCATTGCAATGTAATGCGTAATTGACAAAACTTTGATTGCAATTTTGGGAATGGAAAAATATAGATGAATCAATTATTGCAGTTTTGCATTACATTTTATTGACTTAGGACTTAGACTTTTAGAATTATAATATACATGCTTTTTAGAATTAAAGGTGAAAATCTAAGTCCTAAGTCAATAAAATGTAATGCAACATTGCAGAAATTTATTCATCTATATTTTTCCATTCTCAAAATTGCAATCAAAGTTTTGTCCATAACACATTACATTGCAATGGGTAATGGAAATTTGTTCTATTACACACTACATTGTAATGGGCAGGGTTGCAAATAATGCATTACTTTTTTTAATGCAATTGCATTTTCATTAACCATTAACATTTAATGGTTAATGGAAATAATTTTAATGGTTAACGAAAATAATATCCATTAACCATTAAATTTCATTAGCCATTAAAAAAGTAATGGTTAATGCATTATTTTTTTATTAAAAATTTCGCAACCCTGGACTGGTTACAGTACTTTACAACGTTGCCCGTGGAAAAAATTACGATCCAGTGAAATGCTACAGCACACGAAAAAAGTCCAGTAGTTAATCATAAATTGGTGAAGTAATTATTCATGGATTAGTCCAGTAAGGGAGCGTGGGGCTTGTTGTAACAGTTTTTGGAAACAGGCCTGTATTGCCTAAAATATGCATACTTTTACGATTGTGAGTAAGTGGGTTTGTAAAGTATATATCTGAGCACTAATTTCAATAAATGAATAATTTAAAATCTTTACCCATCTTTTACATCAGACATTTTTTGAAAAAATGGGAGATGTTACAACTCACCCCATGTTTGGGGTTAGTTGTAACAAGCTCGGGGCAAGTAGTAACAATGAGAAGACTGGCAATATTTATAAGAAAGAACACGTTTTTATTGGTTATCAGTCTTGTATTATCCATAAATTAACCGTATCGTGGTTCAGTCTTATGATGATCATAATCTTTGACTATAAATAATCAACATGACACTTATTATAAATATCATAAATAATTTGTTTGTATCACAATGTTCTACTTAAAAAAATGCACATGGCTTTTTTAACTTATCTCTTAGCATAATCAGTCTTCATCTGAGTTGCAGTTCAGGCAACTCGGATGAAGGTAAGTAATTGCATTTTTTTGTATATATCTAGAAAGTGAGGCATGGCACACGTCAAAAATTTTGGCTGCCTTTCTTATGCTGACCCTTTTTTCCAAAACTTTTGTTGCCGCCGACTCATATACATCCTGGGTTTTTAATCTCTCATTTAAAAAAAAAATACAATACAATAACTTAGTATATTTTTTAGGACAATATTACGGCAAAGAAGAATAAAAGAATGCACAAAAAGCCGCAAATAATTTGTAATACTATGTAATCGCTATACTACTAGTTGTAACAATATTATACACTCAGTCAAAAAATTAAAGGAAAAGAAAAATTTACGAGATTTTTCAGCGATTTTCCAAAGGCTGTTACTTTGTTAATTTTGATCGGAAATTTAAAAAAAAAAAAGCATTTTGAAGCTCGAATCTTCTAGTTTCGGAATCTTGAGTCAAACAAATTTTTTGGGCATCACCCTGGTCGTCGTCGAAAGAAATATCACGGCGAAAATTTTCTCGAAATTTTGCCGTGAAATTTTTTTCTCGAAATTTTGCCGTTTCGAAATTTTTTCGAAAACAAAGCCCACGCTACCCTACTGGAATAATCCATTGAAAAATAACTGCACTAATCTATGAATAATCACTGGACTTGTATTTCCGTGTGAGAATAAAATATCGCGTTACAGCTGCCATAAGGGCGTATGCCAGCAAAAGGTGGGTCTCGAAAGCCATAAGGGCGTATCGATTTTTTTTTTCAGGAATCGACGTAATTATGATCGAAAAGTATAGAACCGATGAAAAAAAGATTGGGAAATTTTTTTTTTCATTGGTTCTATACTTTTCGTTCATAATTACGTCGATTCCTGAAAAAAAATAATCCATACGCCCTTATGGCTTTGGAGACCCACTCGGAAAGCCATAAGGGCGTATAAAAAAAAATTGGTAAAATTTGTTTTTCATCGGTTCTATACTTTTCGGTCATAATAACGTCGATTCCTGAAAAAAAAAAATTCGATACGCCCTTATGGCTTTCGAGACCCACTCGGAAAGCCATAAGGGCCTATAAAAAAATTAGGAAAATTTTTTTTCCATCGGTTCTATACTTTTCGGTCATAATTACGGTCGATTCCGGAAAAAAAAAAAATTTCGATACGCCCTTATGGCTCCCGGATGCCATAAGGGCGTAAAAGAGGTGATACGCCTTTATGGCAGCTATAACGCGATATAATGATAAAAAAAATGTTATCCCGGCAGAAACATCGTCAAACGGTATAAAAGAAAAATTTTGTATACTGGAAAATTTATTTTTCAGGAGAATATTACCTTGCTCGCGGTCATCTGATCGCCAAGACTGATTTTGTTTACGGAGCTCAGCAGCTCTCGACGTTTTACTACGCCAACGTCGTACCAATGTGGCAGAATATAAATGCCGGTAATTGGAAAACAATGGAGGATAACGTGAAAAGATTAGTGACTTTAAGAGGCACGGATTTTGGAGTTTGGGTCGGTGGCCACGGAATATTGCAGCTAAAAGATGACAGAGGCCTCCAACAGGACATTTATCTGTTCAAGAGTGGCAATGAATTAGCCATACCGGTACCAAAAACTGTCTTCAAGGTCGTTTACAATTATGCAACGAAAACCGGTGTTGTACTTCTAACGGTCAATAATCCATATCTGAAAGTTCTCACCAACCAAGACCGAATATGCACCGATGTGTGTGGTCGAATCAATTACCTCACGTGGAAACCGACAATATCCTCGAAGGGTTTGTCTTATTGTTGCGAGATCGATGATTTCAGAAAGGCTTATCCAAATCTTCCGCTCTTCACGACAACTCACCTTCTAATTTGAACAGGAACGTGAACGGATTAACGAAATCAAAAATCACTTTTGATGAATATCGATCGATGATCTGGCATTAAGGGGAGCAATACAAAGAAATAGTCGAAAACGACGCAAAATTTTGGAATTTTTTTCCAACGCAACTATACGACCAATCGTTTTGAAATTTTTAGGGTATTTTATTGTACATTAAAAGGCATGAAAAACAATTTTTTAAAATCGATGATGAGATTTTTTAAAACTCGAAATTTGTCGTCATTTTTGACCATTTCTATGTATTTCTCCCCTTAACGCATTGTAAGGAAATATTAATGTTACGGAGGCAATTCCGAGTAAATTTTTCGAGGTTGAGTTGAAAATTCAATTCAATGGAATCGATTATCCTTTGCCTATGACGAAATGTCTCATATATCTCGAGCATATTAAAACCAAAAAAAAACAAAAATGGTATACAAAAAAACTGGAGACAAGTACATTTACAAGAGTATCCCTAGTTTAGTCTACCTACAAAAAGTTGTGAAATCAATAGACATTACACCCTGAATACGTATGGCCAAGCACATGTAGTATCCTAGTTCGACTTTTGTTTACCAGCATACAGTGATTTATAAAGTATGAAAGCAAACTGAAAACATCTTTACGTTAAAAAATAGAAAATAAATCTGTTACTGAAAATAAATAATAAATCGACGAAACAAAATTAATCACAAAAATAAAAAGTACCTGGCGAGTTTTTTCATCTGAAACAACTTCAGCAGTATTACTTAAACATCTTTTTCAAATATTGCCTAACTTGGCAAGTACTTTTATACTTATATAACCTGCGATAATAATCCTTAATAATTAATCGCGCAAAAAAAAAAAATACAAAAGAAAGACGATTTGCGAGACGCGAAAACCGAAGTTTTGGATACATATAAATTACCTTCTATGGTATGATATGGTATCATATGGTGCAGTATTTTATTTTTATGGTATGGTATGATATTTTCCATTTTGCATAGAAAATTTGAAAAATTACCCACACCCACGCAATCCAATGCATGGATAGCATAAAAATCATCCTCTGTAGCTTGACCACATGGTAATGTTGGAAATGTCCACGGACATCCATCTTAACTCGTGGAAAAAAAATTTCCAAACCATTGATTGAATAATCGAAAAGTTACATATTTTGATTAACAATTAATGAAGTAATTTGAACGAACTTGACTTCAATTGAGCATTAATGGGAATAACCAACAATCATGCTTTTTCAATTACCGATTCATTTAGTATAATGAATAATTCTTAAACCCGATTACAGATAGCCAAAATAACAAAAAATCCGCTACTTCTGATTGATGATTAATGGCGCAGTCGAATAATTTTCAATAGTGATTAATCATTTGTCCAGTAATCAAGTAATTACTCAAGTCGGTTGACGATTAATGAATCAACTGAGTAATTTCCTATAACCGTTTAATAGAATAATGCATTTCTGTCGATACTCAATTACTGATTATTCCAGTAATTGGGTCCATTGTTATCTGAATTAACAATGAATAAGTTAATGCATAATCGTCAATCTTGATTGACGATTAATAATGTACTCAAAATTTATGGAATCTCAATTAAGGATTGACGAATGTAATTACGATAAAAGCAAATAATATTAATGAATTAATCATTAATGCCGATCTCTGTCTCGCACAAACAAAAGCTTGTACGTTTTTTTTTCACCACTGCTGCATCTACTTCAAAATTTGGCAAAATCAGTGTTTTCGGAAAATTTCAAAATTCATACATCACGCAATTCTTTGTTCTGAAAATATAGTTTCTGTGCGAAAGAAAAGTTTTTTTCAAAACAGAATACTAATTTTTTCTCCAGCGAGTTATCGGTGTCCACATTTTTTTCAATCTCGATAAAGGGTCAATCCTTCATAATAATAGATTAATCCTAATAATAATGGATTAATCCTTTATAATAATGGATTAATTCTTTATGATAATGATTATAACTGAATCGATGTGGCGTGGCATCTTTTTTGAATATGGTTGACATAAATATCGCTAGAAGTTAATACGTGTTATTTTATCACCACGCCTCGTGCGTAAGGCAAATATTTACATGGAGTTATAATTTCAAGTCCCAGTTTTTGTACAAAGTTACTATTTGTTGGATGACGTAAATAGAAAAATGTAAAATAATAAAAATGCAGACGTATCATTCGAGAATTTGCACAGGTGTCGTCAATAATGATGTTTTCGACGATTTTCGGCGTTTTACCGAAGACTTTTCTAACAATCAAACAATTTGAAGATAAGATGTATCAACCCAATAATCTATCTCTTACCCAAACGGGACGCATACTCGAGCAATTAGACTGGTAATAGCAGAGAGGAGCAAGATGTATAAAAAGCCAAAAAGCAGGGACAAGAGCGCGAATAACGTTATTTCATTATGAACAATCAACGATTCAACATTATAGTCAAAGGAGCGATATTTCTGTTTTTTATCGCAGCAATTTACGGCAAGAGATTGAAAAAACGAGGTAAGTATATCGAAGAACGAATACTTTGATTATTAAACAAAATTATTTAACAAAAGGCAACCACCACCAACAAACAAAAGGAAACAGAGTGGAAAAAACAAATGGAAGAATTTTTCATTATTGTTGGCGGATTAAGGGGGAACGCCACGGTGACGGGGCTAAATATAGCCAATTTTCGGAATTTTTTTTTTGTAAGTTGGGACGATTATTTGAGGATCAGACAAGAAACAATGTATTAAATACATATTCAACTATATTCATACAAATTTTTATTGAAAAATATTCAAAATTAATAAAGTTATTAACATGAATGTAATGACATTATAAAAAAATGACTGCTCATGGTGGCAGCGGCACAGCAATGAAAAATTATCTGAAATCAAAAAGGCAAATATTTTCTTAATCTACACAACAGTCACTATCGTTAAGAGGAGGCTAAATACCATTTTTATTCAATCCCTACATTATCGACGTATCATCGTCGTCTAGTCTTTCTCCGACAACCGTGGATGAAAATTAATTACATTTTGACAATTAAGAGGGGGATAAATTAATTAACAATTAATTGTCAATTGAGAGGCTAAAAAGCGTTACAGCTAATGCCAACGAACTCATTCGAGCCCCCTAAATATTATAGGTTACTCGTCGGAAAATCCCCATAGGCAATTCGGCATTCATCTCCATTGGTTTTTATTGGCAATGGGGAATGAATGGCGATAATCAATTGAGATTCTTTCATATAGTAAAAAACTCCATTCGTCACCATTGAAAAATCACCATTCATTCCCCATTGCCAAAATAACCAATGGAGATGAATGCCGAATTGCCCAAGGACATTTCCGCCATTGAATTCTCCATTTGAAATCGAATAGGGATTTTCCAGTGAGGATTGACTTCCCCATTTCAAACGGAATAGGGATTATCCCATGGGCATCAGTCGGCAAGAACTCTTTGCATGGATTTTTTGGACACCGATTTCTGCTAATATTCCGTGCTCACACTCGTCTAGATAAGCATACTCTTCGCATAATCCGCATGGGAGTTTAGCAGGTTGCCGTCCTGCGACATCTCGCGCCAAGTCTCGGAACTAACACGACGCGGTTTCCAATGGACATCTTTGGGTAATTCTGATCATTCAGTTCATCCGCATTTACTTCCCAATGGACATCATTGGGTAAAGCTGATCATTTCGTTCATCAGCATTTGCCTTCCAATGGACACCATTGGGCAATGCTGATGGTACGGTCCATCAGCATTTGCTTTCCAATGGGCATCATTGAGTAATGCTGATCATTCGGTTCATCCGCATTTGCTGTCCAATGGACCTCATTGGACAATGGTGACTTTTCAATGGATATCCATTCACTGATCAATGGTCATTCCTATACGCTATTGAAAAATGCGGAAATCTCAATGGGTCCCCATTCATTGTCCAATGGAGTCGTATGAGGACCATTGGTTGCCATTGGCGATTCAATGGAGTTTTTTACTATGGGATAAAACAAAAGAGTGTCGCAATGTCCATTTAATTTTTTTAAATCACAACAAGGGATTAATTGGTACTTCAGGCATACTTTATATTATGCTTCTAGCTAAAATTTCATAAAAAATCTAATCTGTATTTTGGACAATTCTTTGTTTGCTTACCACCGATTCTATAGCGAATCACCGCTTATCCTATGGGGAATTTTCAAGGATCTCTTTGAGGGTATTTTTGGTTCAAACAAAAAGTTGCCTGGGGAACACAAACAGGCAATTTAAAAAGAAAACCAATATTCAATGCCCCCTCATTAATTAAAAAAATATAGTAAAGTTCAAATGATGTAACAAAAATATAAATGTGTAATGATGTGGGTGTGTGTGTTTTTTTATAGGTTTTATCGGACGATTGATCTGTGCTTTGACATGAGAATGACCAACACTTTATACGCTCACGCAACTATTTCCGCCTCCATAGGCTCGGCACACAAATCGTTTCCCACCTCTAATTGTTTTAGGAACGACAAAATATTTGGGCGCAAAAAGATAGGTGAAGCTTACATGGTCAGGCAACAAACGGAGACACTAGGAGAGATACTAAAAAGCAAAGCTGCAGCGGAGCGTTATATTAAAATGGCAGGTTTGTTCATTTATTACAAATAGTAAATACAGCAGGAAATTATATTGATCTCGACAATTGACAAAATATTTGTTTAAATACATTTTGGCTTGATATTATCAATAATCATATTTTTATATTTATAATATAATATATTAATATGAAATTTATACTAAACTATATAAATAGACAAAATTTTATTTTGTTTTACAAAAAATTAAAAGCGTCATTGAAGTTTTATCGCGTGCAATTTATTAATTTTTAATTGGCAACCAAATTAATTTTTAAAGCACTTACTGCATTTTGAAATTTTTAAATCACTTGCTGCAATTTTTTCATTTCTAAAAAATGTGAAGAATCCCCGTGAACGGACAAAAATTTAGTACTAATTCATGGACGATACTGAAATGTCCAGTAATACTCGAATATTACAGGACTGGTTACAGTATTTTAAATCGTTGCCCATGGTGAAGATTACGATCCAGTGAAAATGCCTGCTACAGAACACGGAAAAAAGTGCAGTAGTTATTCATGAATTGGTAGAGTAATTATTCATGGATTAGCCCAGTACTGCGACATTACGAGCTGCAAATCCAGAAATTTGTCAGGTGCCAATCAAGTAACAATCACTGATACGGCATCATTGACTTTTCATAAATTGAATTACATTTACTGGACTGGATAGTAATAATTACTGTATCACTCCAATAATTTTTACCGGACTGTAATTTTTACTGCTAGGTGCAGTTACACGGAAAAAACGACTTAGCTGCTTCAACCAACCAGCTTAGTGCTCTGAGCGCCAGAAAAGAAATTAGTTGGATCAACTAGATGGTTGGGTCAACTAACCAACCTTATTTATTAGTTACCACAACTAAGTCGATTAGTTGTGCTAACTAAAAAATTGGTTTCGTTAGTTGACCCAACCAACTATCTAGTTGATCCAACTAATTTCTCTTCTGGCGCTCATAGCACTAAGCTGGTTGGTTGAACCAACTAAGTCGTTTTTTTCGTGTAAACGTACCGTAACCACACCGTACCGTAACCACACCGACAGTAAAAAAAAATTGGCTTAAATTAACTAAATTCGGTGGTTACGGGTGGCGAACGAAATGTGTAAGTCAGTTAACTCAAAACGTGTATCAAAATGGAGACAAAAATTGCATTCCCATAAATACATGTATCCTTGACCCAACAGAGTAGAGAATCCGTTCAATTGAAAATTACATTGTTTTGATTCTATATTTGGTAAAATGCACTCAATATGCGATTGCATAACCAAATGGTTTAGTTGAATGAACAGTTTATATTTTATATGCAATTCAAATTTTGTTCACCGGAAAAAATGCATTCAATATAAAGATAGAAAATTTCAATTGAATTAACAAAATATTTGATGATACGCAATATTTGTTTAAGCTACGAGGGCTTTTACTTACCTCATTAATCGAGAGATTAAACAGTTGAGTGAAAATTAAACTTATTTATCCTTGCGCCCATAAAGAGCACGAGCGCCACCAAAGTGCAATGGTCTCTCATTCAAATATGTAGTCTTTGGTCCATAGAACTGCGCGACCACAGAGCGCGGGTAATGTTCCATCAATTTAAAGTTGATCGAGGACCCCGATGCCGGTAATACACTGGTACTTATCGATGCTCAGTGACTGTCTCGCTGGCGCGAGAGCGCGCGACGATCGTCGCCACCTTACGGATTTCGGGCGAAGTGCCGAGATCATGGTAGTTCCTATACGTACTATCGACTAAATGTGTTGTGGCCACATCGAAATATTTAGTCAAATTTATCAAACCATTTGATCGACTTGAAAGCATTTAACATTCTTTTTAACTGGATGAATAGCTCAAATTAAAACTAGATTTTGTTGATGAGATGAAACATACAGTTGAAACAATTTTATATACTTCCAGTAAATGACTAAATATTTGATTGAATGAGAAAACAAGTTGTTGAATCAATCTCGTTTGAAATCATTTTGATGCAATGTTGTAATTGCGGTGAATGCAGTACACATTCGAAACAACGACACCAGTTTTGTTATTTCAACAACGGGGTAATCAAATCAAATATGTGACGATTGATCCAAACAAATTTTCCGTGATCGCAGCTGGGTAGTTGATATTACTAAACCTTTTTTTCGGTGCAGTCCAATAATATTGGAGTATTATTTATTGGGCCCTTCAGTAATTGACACCGTCTTGTACATTAATTAATATTTAATTTCCGGTTACTGAAATGTCTAGTAATACTAAAATATTACTGAAGTGAATACAGTACTTTTCATTGTTGCTTGCAGTAAATTTACGATCTAGTAAAAATTACTTGAGTCCTGCAGTAGTAATAACTATTCCGTCCAGTAATATAGACTATTAATTCAGTACTTATTCAGAGACAAGATAGTGATAATTAATCAAGTGTCCAGTATTACTGGACTGGTTACTACAGTACCTCTCTCTGCCGTTCGCAGTAAAAATTACGGTTAGCTGAAAATTATTGGAGTAACACAGTAGTTATTACTATCCAGTCCAATCATATGTACCATTCAAGCCATGAAAATCAATGATACCGTATCAGTGATTATTGCTGGAATGATCCAGTAAATTGTACTAGTTATTCGACCATAATTCCCGATTAAAAGCTCCGCATGAAAAATCACTGGATTTGCCGGTCGGAATGTCGGAGTACTGGACTAATCCATTGAAAAATCACTGTACTAATCAATGAATATAATTACTGGACTCGTTTTTCTGTGGAGGAATAAAATATTCTGATCAAAAAAATGTTATCCGGACAGAAATATCGTCGAACGGTATTTAAAAAAAAAAATGTATACTGGAAAATTTATTTTTCAGATTCCTTTTACTTTGCTCGTGGTCATCTGATCGCCAAGACTGATTTTGTTTACGGAGCACAGCAGGCTTCGACGTTTTACTACGCGAACGTTGTACCAATGTGGCACAGTATAAATAACGGTAATTGGAAAAAAATGGAGGATAACGTGAGAGCTCTAGCGGCTTCCAGTGGCATGGATTTCGATATTTGGGTCGGTGGCCACGGTATATTACAGCTGGAAGATGACAATGGCATCGGACATGATATTTATCTGTTCAAGAATGGCAATGAATTAGCCATTCCGGTACCAAAAATTCTCTTCAAAGTCGTTTACAATTATCAAACGAGAACCGGTGTTGTGTTTCTAACGCTCAATAATCCACATGCGAAAGATCTCACCAACCAAGACGTTATATGCAACGATGTGTGTGATAAAATTCGTTACATCAAATGGAATCCGAAAGACGCCCCGAAGGGTTTGTCTTATTGTTGCGAGATTGATGATTTCAGAAAGGCTTATCCAATTCTTCCGAGCTTCCCAACTCTTCACCTTCTAATTTAAATAGGAACGTAAACGAATGAACGAAATTAAAAATCACTTCTGATGAATATCGATCGACGAACTTGTAATTTTGCGGATCCAATTCCGAGTACATTTTCCAAGGTTGAGCTGAAAATTCAATTCAATGAAATCGATTATTCGTTGCCTATGCCGAAATGTCTTATATACCAAGCATATTGAAATAAACACTTTACGTATATTTTACTTACATTTGTGAATATATTTATATATTTCTGATTTACGTTGAATATATAATAAAAATATTCCATGTATGAATAATTTACAATAGGTACCGGAAAATGGGGCTACTTTGTTCGTGTTTCGGAAGTTTTTTGGTCGTAACTTTTTCTTAACATCAAAAATTAATTTTTCTTTGCTCGAACAGAACAATGTGACCTTTGGCTCTAAAATATTTAGCAATAGAAAGCCCTACCAGCCCCCCACAATTTTAAATATTTAAAAAAAAGTCAAAGTAACCCCGAGTGCGGGGCTACTTTGGGGAGGCATTGAAATGCAACTTATGTCAAAGATCCAAAGCGTAAATGCAGCTTTGACATAATTTTGATAGAAAAACAAAAATATTTTATACATTATACATGAAATTAAATGAAAAACAACGATTTCTGACAATCAATTCTTAAGATCTAACTTGAGATCCAACTTTCCATTGAACTCAAGTTGGAACTTGAGATCGAACTTAAGTTCGAATATAATATGAATCTTAAGTTTGAGCTTAATAGTATCATTATAAGGTCATACTTATGTTCAAACTTTAGTGCGAACTCCAGATCGATCTCAAGTTCAAACTTAAATTTGGTTCCAAGTTTGATCTTAAGATCTATCTTGAGCTTGAACTTAAGTTCGATCAAACTTCTTTCATCGCCTCCCACGACCGTATTTTTTGAAATTAATTGTCAAAATAATTATGTTCCATCGAATTGAAGTTTAAGCTCAAAATGCATCTTAAGTTCCGTGATGATAATGGGATGGTCCCATGGGATTCCCATGGGCTCTGAAATGTCCGCAGTGATTACCGCAATGGGATGGTCCCACTGCCGTCCCGGCGTGTCTTTGGGATGTTTTCGGGACGTCTCTTGGACTGCTAACACAGCAGTGGATAACTATTTTTTATTTCGATTTAATGTTAATTAATTCTATTTAATTATTTAAATTTAAATAGGGGAGAGCAGTGCCGATAAAAAGAGCTATTTTTATGTGTGTATAAATATAGCTATGAGCATATATACAGTCATCGTCATTTGAAGTGGGGCAGAGTGTTTTTCCTCGATTTTGGCGAAAATTCGACCGATTTTGAAAATTCAAAAAAGGAAGTTGGAGTAAATTTCATTATCTTCCGAATGAGACTAGGTGGAATGCAATTGGTTCTGAATTGGCCGAGTGCGAGGCGATGGAGTCAAGACGTGCAAATCGCAGATTCGCGGACACCCCGAAAAAGGGTATACGCCGGTCTTTAATGGCTTTTTAACTGGAACCATTCGAAAGAGCAGCTCATGACAGTCAAAATTTAAAAAAAAAAAATGTTAATCGGTTAACTCCAGTGGATGATATTGCCCCAGGAAGTTGAAACGGTTTTTCGACGATAACTTGCAAGTTTCTTGATCGATTGACCTGAAATTTATCGGGGAGTCGTGTTTCGTCATAGCCGACAACCCGGTATAGGTCGTGTTGTAAGAACACTCCTCGGGGATGAGATCCAGGGTTGTCCCGAATACACCGTGTCGGTTATTTGCATTTTCCGCAAATAAAAAGTCTAATCTCGAAAATGTGAATTGGTGCATTGTTGAGGGGAAGATTCAACGAACAAATCGTGTGGTCGTGCAATACCCGAATCGACCTGTGTCACCAACGGGAAGGCACGGAAGAATGGCATGGAAATCCCGAAATCGAAAAAGATCGAGCCCGGAGTCGCAGGGAGATGCTCAATTGTTTTTGCACTCGCCGGGTGACTAAACGTCTTGTCACTGCTGGGGCAAGATGGACCGATTTACGAAAGACTAATATTGGAAAAAAAATATTTGTATCATTTTAAGATTTTTTTCGAGACCGTTTGTTTGGCACTGCGTATTTCGCAATTATTAAGGGGTTATGGAGAAGAGAAATATTGAAAATCGAATAACGACTGAATTTTACCGTATTAACACTGTTCAAAAGCGTCGACATTACCATTGCACAATGATTTTCATCATCCTTAATTTGGCACTGCGATTTTCGCAATTCTTAAGGGGTTATGGAGAAAAGAAATATTGAGAAATCAATAACGACCGTGTTTTGCGGTATTCAGACTTTTCAAAAGCGTCCACTTTACCATCGTCTTTTCATCGTCCATAATTTGACATTGCGATACTCGCATTAATTAAGGGGTTATCGACAAGAGAAATATTGCCAAAAATCAATAACGACCGTGTTTTACGGTATTCTGACTTTTCAAAAGCCCCGACATTATCATTGCACAAAAATTTTCATCATCCTCAATTTGGCATTGGGATTTTCGCAATTCTTAAGGGGTTATCGACAAAAGAAATATTGAAAAAAGAATAACGACCGTGTTGATCGGTATTCATACTTTTCCAAAGCGTCCACTTTACCATTGCACAATAATTTTCAGCATCTTTAATTTGACATTGGGATTTTCGCAATTATTAAGGGGTTATGGAAAAAAGAAATATTGAAAAATGATAACGACCGTGTTTATCGAGATTCAGACTTTTCAAAAGCGTCGACATTATCAGTGCACAATGATTTTCATCATCCTCAATTTGGCACTGCGATTTTCGCAATTATTGAGGGGTTATGGACAAAACAAATATTGAAAAATCAATAACGAGCGTGTTTTACGGATTCAGACTTTTCAGAAGCGTCCACATTACCATTGCACAATTCTTTTCATCATCCTTAATTTGACACTGCGATTTTCGCGATTCTTAAGGGGTTATCGACAAAAGAAATATTGAAAAATCAATAACGATTGTGTTTTGCGGTATTCAGACTTTTTAAAAGCGTCCACTTTACCATTGCACAATGATTTTCATCGTTCTTAATTTGGCACGGCGATTTTCGCAATTATTAAGGGGTTATGGAGAAAAGAAACATTAAAAATTCAATAACTACCGCATTTCACGGTATTCAGACTTTTCAGAAGCGTCCACATTACCATTGCACAATGATTTTCATCATCCCCAATCTGGCACTGCGATTTGAGCAATTATTAAGAGGTTATCGACAAAACAAATATTGAAAAATCAATAACGACCGAGTTTATCGGTAATCAGACTTTTCAAAAAGGTCCACTTTATCATTGTACAATGCTTTTCATCAACCTCAATTTGGCATTGCGATTTTCGCCATTATTAAGGGGTTATGGAGAAAAAAATGATTGAAAATTCAATAACTACCGCATTTTACGGTATTCAGACTTTTCAAAAGCGTTCACTTTACCATTGCACAATGATTTTCATCGTCCTTAATTTGGCACTGCGATTTTCGCAATTATTAAGGGGTTACGGAGAAAAAAAATATTAAAAGTTCAATAACTACCGCACTTTACGGTATTCATACTGTTCAAAAGCGTCCACATTACAATTGCACAATGCTTTTCATCATCCTTCATTTGACACTGCGATTTTCGCAATTATTAAGGGGTTGTCGACAAAACGAATTTTGAAAAATTAATAACGGGCGTGTTTTACGGTATTCAGACTTTTCAGAAGCGTCTCCATTACTATTGCACAATACTTTTTATCATCCTTAATTTAGCACTGCGACTTTCGCATCTATTAAGGGGTTAAATATAAAAGAAATATTAAAAATTCAATAACTACCGCATTTTAGGGTATTCAGACTGATCAAAAGCATCCTCATTACCATTGCACAATGATTTTCATCATCCTCAATCTGGCACTGCGATTTTTGCAATTATTAAGGGGTTATCAACAAAACAAATATTGGAAAATTAATAACGAGCGTGTTTTACGGTTTTCAGACTTTTCAGAAGCGTCCCCATTACTATTGCACAATACTTTTCATCATCCTCAATTTGGCACTGCGATTTTCGCAATTATTAAGGGGTTATGAAAAAAAAAAAAAAATTTAAAATCCAATAACTACCGCAATTTATAGTATTTAGACTTTTTAAAAGCGTCCACATTATCATTGCACAATGCTTTTCAGCATCCTTAATTTAGCGTTGCGATTTTTGTAATTATTAAGGGGTTATCGACAAAAGAAATACTGAAAAATCAATAACGACCGAGTTTATCGGTATTCAGACTTTTCAAAAGGGTCCACTTTATCGTTGTACAATGCTTTTCATCAACCTCAATTTCGCATTGCGATTTTCGCAATTATTAAGGGGTTATGGAGAAAAAAAAATCTTAAAAATTCAATAACTACTACATTTTACGGTACTCAGACTTTTTAAAAGCGTCCACATTACAATTGCACAATGCTTTTCATCATCCTTAATTTGGCACTGCAATTTTCGCAATTATTAAGGGGTTATGGAGAAAAGAAATATTAAAAAATCAATAACGAGCGTGTTTTACGGTATTCAGACTTTTCAGAAGCGTCCACATTACCATTGCGCAATGCTCTCCATCATCCTCAATTTGGCACTGCGATTTTCGCAATTATTAATGGTTTAGGGAGAAAATTAATATTAAAAATTCGATAACTACCGCATTTTACGGTAATCAGACTGTTCAAAAGCGTCCACATTCCCATTGCACAATGCACTTCTTCATCCTTAATTTGACACTGCGATTTTCGCAATTATTAAGGGGTTATGGACAAAACAAATATTGAAAAATCAATAACGAGCGTGTTTTACGGTATTCAGACTTTTCAGAAGCGTCCACATTACCATTGCACAATTCTTTTCATCATCCTTAATTTGGCACTGCGATTTCCGCAATTCTTAAGGGGTTATCGACAAAAGAAATATTGAAAAATCAATAACGATTGTGTTTATCGATATTCAGACTTTTAGAAAACGTCCACTTTATCATTGCACAATGAATTTGATCATTCTTAATTTGACGTTGCGATTT
The DNA here is from genome assembly GCA_946863875.1 of Alloplasta piceator. Taxonomy (NCBI): domain Eukaryota; kingdom Metazoa; phylum Arthropoda; class Insecta; order Hymenoptera; family Ichneumonidae; genus Alloplasta; species Alloplasta piceator. The sequence goes on from OX333074.1 coordinate 44,435,795, forward strand.
TCGCAATTATTAAGGGGTTATAGACAAAAGAAATATTGAAAAATCAATAACGACCGAGTTTATCGGTATTCAGACTTTTCAAAAAGGTCCACTTTATCATTGTACAATGCTTTTCATCAACCTCAATTTGGCATTGCGATTTTCGCAATTATTAAGGGGTTATGGAGAAAAAAACTATTGAAAATTCAATAACTACCGCATTTTACGGTATTCAGACTTTTCAAAAGCGTTCACTTTACCATTGCACAATGATTTTCATCGTCCTTAATTTAGCACTGCGATTTTCGCAATTATTAAGGGGTTGTCGACAAAACGAATATTGAAAAATTAATAACGGGCGTGTTTTACGGTATTCAGACTTTTCAGAAGCGTCTCCATTACTATCGCACAATACTTTTTATTATCCTCAATTTAGCACTGTGACTTTCGCATCTATTAAGGGGTTATACACAAAAGAAATATTAAAAATTCAATAACTACCGCATTTTAGGGTATTCAGACTGATCAAAAGCGTCCTCATTACCATTGCACAATGCTTTACATCATCCTCAATTTGACACTGCAATTTTTGCAATTATTAAGGGGTTATGGAGAAAAGAAATATTGAAAAATGAATAACGACCGTGTTTATCGAGATTCAGACTTTTCAAAAGCGTCGACATTATCAGTGCACAATGATTTTAATCATCCTCAATTTGGCACTGCGATTTTCGCAATTATTAAGGGGTTATGGACAAAACAAATATTGAAAAATTAATAACGAGCGTGTTTTACGGTATTCAGACTTTTCAGAAGCGTCCACATTACCATTGCACACTTCTTTTCATCATCCTTAATTTGGCACTGCGATTTTCGCAATTCTTAAGGGAGTATCGACAAAAGAAATATTGAAAAATCAATAACGATTGTGTTTTGCGGTATTCAGACTTTTTAAAAGCGTCCACTTTACCATTGCACAATGATTTTCATCGTTCTTAATTTGGCACGGCGATTTTCGCAATTATTAAGGGGTTATGGACAAAAGAAACATTGAAAAATCGATAACTACCGTGTTTCACGGTATTCAGACATTTTCAAACATATTGATGATGAAAATAACTGTATAATTATAATGTGGACGCTCTTGAAATGTCTGAATCCCGTTAAACATGGTAGTTATTCATTTTTGGCTATTTATTTCGCCGATAAACCCTTAATAATTGCAAAAATCACAATGCAAAAATGAGATTGACAAAAATAATTGTACAGTGATGAAATAGACGCTTTTAAAATGTTCGAATCCCGATAAACACGGTAGTAATTGATTTTTCAATATTAATTTTGTCGATAACGCCTTAATAATTGCGAAAATCGCAATTCCAAATTGAGGATGATGAAAATCATCGTGCAATGATAAAGTGGACGCTTTTGAAAAGTCTGAATACCGTAAAACGCGGTAGTTATTAAATTCTTAATATTTCTTTTCACCATAACCCCTTAATAATTGCGAAAATCGCAGTGCCGAATGAAGGATGATAAAAATCATTGTGCAATAGTAATGTGGACGTCTTTAAACAGTCTGAATACCGTAAAATGCGGTAGTTATTGAATTTTTAAAATTTTTTTCCTCCATAACCCCTCAATTATTGCGAAAATTGCAATGTTGAATTAATGATGATGAAAAGCATTGTACAATGATAAAGTGGACGCTTCTAAAAAGTCTGAATACCGATAAACACGGTAGTAATTGATTTTTGAATATTTTATTTGTCCATAACCCCTTAATAATTGCAACAATCGCAATGCAAAAAAATGGATGGTGAAAATCATTGCACACTGAAAAAGTAGACGCTTCTGAAAAGTCTTAAACCCAATAAACACGGTAGTTTTTGAATTTTGAATATTTAATTTGTCCATAACCCCTTATTAAATGCGAAAATCGCAATGCCAAATTAAGAATAATGAAGTTTATTGTGCAATGATAAAGTGGACGCTTTTGAAAATTCTGAATACCGATAAACACGGTAGTTATCGATTTTTCAATATTTCTTTTGTCCATAACCCCTTAATAATTGCGAAAATTGCAGTGTCAAATTAAGGATGATGGAAATCGTTGTGCAATGATGAAGTCGACGTTTTTGAAAAGTCTGAATACCGTAAAACACGGTAGTTATTGATTTTTTAATATTCCTTTTCTCCATAACCCCTTAATAATTGCGAAAATCATAATGCCAAATCAAGGATGATGAAAATCATTGTGCACTGATAAAGTCGACGCTTTTGAAAAGTCTGAGTACCGTAAAACACAGTAGTTATTGAATTTTAAATATTCAATTTGTCTATAACCGCTTAATAATTGCGAAAATCGCAATGCCAAATTATAGATGATGAAAGTCATTATGCAATGATAAAGTGGACGCTTTTGAAAAGTCTGAATACCGTAAAACGCGGTAGTTATTGAATTTTGAATGTTTGGTATCTTGGCACTTTTTTTCCTCATTATGAAAAAGGGATGCAGATGAAAAGTCTTCTATTTCTCCATCGGATGCAACCTGTCAAACCTGTATCGAAAAACTCATCCATTTTTAAGCCCTCCATCACTTAGCCGGTGAGTTCTGTCGATTGACTCGCAGAAACTCACCGTTGTCCGACTTTCACCACGTGGAGGTGGATGGACGGGCGCATGGTGCAATACCTTTGAAAGTCGTGTGTGTGTGTGTGTGTGTGTGTGTGTGTGTGTGTGTGTGTGTGTGTGTGTGTGTGTGTGTGTGTGTGTGTGTGTGTGTGTGTGTGCGTGCGTGTGTGCGTGCGTGCGTGTGTGTGTGTGGGGCGGAGGTGGGGGGGTGTCCGCGTGCCTGCGTGTGTATGTGTGTATGTGTATGTACGTACGTGCGTGCGTGCGTGCGTGCGTGCGTGCGTGCGTGCGTGCGTGCGTGCGTGCGTGCGTGCTCGCGTGCGTGCTCGCGTGCGGGCGTGCATGCGCGCTTGCGTGCGTGCGTACGTGCGTGTTGTATTAATATTTTAATGATTTTCCACGTGTTCTCCTCAAGGCAATGCAGCGACGATGCATGCTCCGTATTGTCTCCGCGATGTCAACTTGTGGAATGTTTTCCCATTCGCTTATCACAGCTCGTTCCAATTCTTGCAAGGACACGGGAGGAATTTCAAGAGCTCGTATTCTTGATTTGAGCATCGCCCAAACATTTTCTATGGGATTCAAATCCGGACTGTTTGCGGGCCACACGCTCCTCACAATTTCGCTTTCGGCCAAAAACGCGTTGACGATGCGCGAGCGATGACACGGGGCATTGTCATCGATGAAGATAAACCCCTCTCCAACTCGATTTGACTCGGGAATGACAATCGGTCTCAGTATTTTATTGATGTATCGCTCGCTATTGACTGTTTCATTTTTGAAAATTACGAGCTCCGTGCGAGATTGCAAAGAAATTCCCCCCCACACTGTTATGGAGCCACCCCCGAAAGCACGCGAACGGTTGATGTTTTTTTCTCGCATCCTTTCTCCTTTCTTTCTATAAACACGTTCCGATTTTGAATTGCTAAACAGCATTATTTTTGATTCGTCACTGAAGAGACATTTTGTCCATTGCTCTTGTGTCCACTGCATGTGTTCGTCTGCAAAATGTCGTCGGGCAGCGCGATGCCGAAACGAAAGGGTCGGTTTAATAATCGGGCGACGCGATCTCAATCCTCGTTCCCTGAGCCGTCGACCAATCGTGCTGGACGAAACGGGCCGAGGTATTTTACGCTTCAAAATTGTTGCAGTTACTCGAGGATTCTTGCGAGTTTCTTGGACGATCGCTCTGTCCTCTCTTTGTGTTGTTACACGTTGTCGTCCTCCACCGTGTCGATATGACGGGCTGCCCGTTTCGCGATATCGTTGCAATAAACGATGAATCGCTCCCTTACTCGCTCCGATCTCTTCAGCAATCGAACGGTGGCTTTGGCCCATTTCATGCATTGCGATCGCACGCCCCATCTCAATCTCGGACAATCGTACCATTTTTGGCAAACGCAAAATCAAGTCGAGACTCGCGATTGAAAATTCGTTTCACACGAAGCTTGCTCGCTGCTTGAAACGATAAAATACGTCGTGGAGACACGATTTGTTTTTTCGCGATCGTAAAAAAAAAAATCTTAACAAATTTTGTTTTCTACGTCGTACAAACCCGATTTTTTTTTCTGTAGCGTTCATTTGTTAAGATTTTTTTTTTTACGATCGCGAAAAAACAAATCGTGTCTCCACGACGTATTTTATCGTTTCAAGCAGCGAGCAAGCTTCGTGTGAAACGAATTTTCAATCGCGAGTCTCGACTTGATTTTGCGTTTGCCAAAAATGGTACGATTGTCCGAGATTGAGATGGGGCGTGCGATCGCAATGCATGAAATGGGCCAAAGCCACCGTTCGATTGCTGAAGAGATCGGAGCGAGTAAGGGAGCGATTCATCGTTTATTGCAACGATATCGCGAAACGGGCAGCCCGTCATATCGACACGGTGGAGGACGACAACGTGTAACAACACAAAGAGAGGACAGAGCGATCGTCCAAGAAACTCGCAAGAATCCTCGAGTAACTGCAACAATTTTGAAGCGTAAAATACCTCGGCCCGTTTCGTCCAGCACGATTGGTCGACGGCTCAGGGAACGAGGATTGAGATCGCGTCGCCCGATTATTAAACCGACCCTTTCGTTTCGGCATCGCGCTGCCCGACGACATTTTGCAGACGAACACATGCAGTGGACACAAGAGCAATGGACAAAATGTCTCTTCAGTGACGAATCAAAAATAATGCTGTTTAGCAATTCAAAATCGGAACGTGTTTATAGAAAGAAAGGAGAAAGGATGCGAGAAAAAAACATCAACCGTTCGCGTGCTTTCGGGGGTGGCTCCATAACAGTGTGGGGGGGAATTTCTTTGCAATCTCGCACGGAGCTCGTAATTTTCAAAAATGAAACAGTCAATAGCGAGCGATACATCAATAAAATACTGAGACCGATTGTCATTCCCGAGTCAAATCGAGTTGGAGAGGGGTTTATCTTCATCGATGACAATGCCCCGTGTCATCGCTCGCGCATCGTCAACGCGTTTTTGGCCGAAAGCGAAATTGTGAGGAGCGTGTGGCCCGCAAACAGTCCGGATTTGAATCCCATAGAAAATGTTTGGGCGATGCTCAAATCAAGAATACGAGCTCTTGAAATTCCTCCCGTGTCCTTGCAAGAATTGGAACGAGCTGTGATAAGCGAATGGGAAAACATTCCACAAGTTGACATCGCGGAGACAATACGGAGCATGCATCGTCGCTGCATTGCCTTGAGGAGAACACGTGGAAAATCATTAAAATATTAATACAACACGCACGTACGCACGCACGCAAGCGCGCATGCACGCCCGCACGCGAGCACGCACGCGAGCACGCACGCACGCACGCACGCACGCACGCACGCACGCACGCACGCACGCACGTACGTACATACACATACACACATACACACGCAGGCACGCGGACACCCCCCCACCTCCGCCCCACACACACACACGCACGCACGCACACACGCACGCACACACACACACACACACACACACACACACACACACACACACACACACACACACACACACACACACACACACACACACACACACACACACACACACACACACACACACACACACACACGACTTTCAAAGGTATTGCACCATGCGCCCGTCCATCCACCTCCACGTGGTGAAAGTCGGACAACGGTGAGTTTCTGCGAGTCAATCGACAGAACTCACCGGCTAAGTGATGGAGGGCTTAAAAATGGATGAGTTTTTCGATACAGGTTTGACAGGTTGCATCCGATGGAGAAATAGAAGACTTTTCATCTGCATCCCTTTTTCATAATGAGGAAAAAAAGTGCCAAGATACCAAACATTCAAAATTCAATAACTACCGCGTTTTACGGTATTCAGACTTTTCAAAAGCGTCCACTTTATCATTGCATAATGACTTTCATCATCTATAATTTGGCATTGCGATTTTCGCAATTATTAAGCGGTTATAGACAAATTGAATATTTAAAATTCAATAACTACTGTGTTTTACGGTACTCAGACTTTTCAAAAGCGTCGACTTTATCAGTGCACAATGATTTTCATCATCCTTGATTTGGCATTATGATTTTCGCAATTATTAAGGGGTTATGGAGAAAAGGAATATTAAAAAATCAATAACTACCGTGTTTTACGGTATTCAGACTTTTCAAAAACGTCGACTTCATCATTGCACAACGATTTCCATCATCCTTAATTTGACACTGCAATTTTCGCAATTATTAAGGGGTTATGGACAAAAGAAATATTGAAAAATCGATAACTACCGTGTTTATCGGTATTCAGAATTTTCAAAAGCGTCCACTTTATCATTGCACAATAAACTTCATTATTCTTAATTTGGCATTGCGATTTTCGCATTTAATAAGGGGTTATGGACAAATTAAATATTCAAAATTCAAAAACTACCGTGTTTATTGGGTTTAAGACTTTTCAGAAGCGTCTACTTTTTCAGTGTGCAATGATTTTCACCATCCATTTTTTTGCATTGCGATTGTTGCAATTATTAAGGGGTTATGGACAAATAAAATATTCAAAAATCAATTACTACCGTGTTTATCGGTATTCAGACTTTTTAGAAGCGTCCACTTTATCATTGTACAATGCTTTTCATCATCATTAATTCAACATTGCAATTTTCGCAATAATTGAGGGGTTATGGAGGAAAAAAATTTTAAAAATTCAATAACTACCGCATTTTACGGTATTCAGACTGTTTAAAGACGTCCACATTACTATTGCACAATGATTTTTATCATCCTTCATTCGGCACTGCGATTTTCGCAATTATTAAGGGGTTATGGTGAAAAGAAATATTAAGAATTTAATAACTACCGCGTTTTACGGTATTCAGACTTTTCAAAAGCGTCCACTTTATCATTGCACGATGATTTTCATCATCCTCAATTTGGAATTGCGATTTTCGCAATTATTAAGGCGTTATCGACAAAATTAATATTGAAAAATCAATTACTACCGTGTTTATCGGGATTCGAACATTTTAAAAGCGTCTATTTCATCACTGTACAATTATTTTTGTCAATCTCATTTTTGCATTGTGATTTTTGCAATTATTAAGGGTTTATCGGCGAAATAAATAGCCAAAAATGAATAACTACCATGTTTAACGGGATTCAGACATTTCAAGAGCGTCCACATTATAATTATACAGTTATTTTCATCATCAATATGTTTGAAAATGTCTGAATACCGTGAAACACGGTAGTTATCGATTTTTCAATGTTTCTTTTGTCCATAACCCCTTAATAATTGCGAAAATCGCCGTGCCAAATTAAGAACGATGAAAATCATTGTGCAATGGTAAAGTGGACGCTTTTAAAAAGTCTGAATACCGCAAAACACAATCGTTATTGATTTTTCAATATTTCTTTTGTCGATACTCCCTTAAGAATTGCGAAAATCGCAGTGCCAAATTAAGGATGATGAAAAGAAGTGTGCAATGGTAATGTGGACGCTTCTGAAAAGTCTGAATACCGTAAAACACGCTCGTTATTAATTTTTCAATATTTGTTTTGTCCATAACCCCTTAATAATTGCGAAAATCGCAGTGCCAAATTGAGGATGATTAAAATCATTGTGCACTGATAATGTCGACGCTTTTGAAAAGTCTGAATCTCGATAAACACGGTCGTTATTCATTTTTCAATATTTCTTTTCTCCATAACCCCTTAATAATTGCAAAAATTGCAGTGTCAAATTGAGGATGATGTAAAGCATTGTGCAATGGTAATGAGGACGCTTTTGATCAGTCTGAATACCCTAAAATGCGGTAGTTATTGAATTTTTAATATTTCTTTTGTGTATAACCCCTTAATAGATGCGAAAGTCACAGTGCTAAATTGAGGATAATAAAAAGTATTGTGCGATAGTAATGGAGACGCTTCTGAAAAGTCTGAATACCGTAAAACACGCCCGTTATTAATTTTTCAATATTCGTTTTGTCGACAACCCCTTAATAATTGCGAAAATCGCAGTGCTAAATTAAGGACGATGAAAATCATTGTGCAATGGTAAAGTGAACGCTTTTGAAAAGTCTGAATACCGTAAAATGCGGTAGTTATTGAATTTTCAATAGTTTTTTTCTCCATAACCCCTTAATAATTGCGAAAATCGCAATGCCAAATTGAGGTTGATGAAAAGCATTGTACAATGATAAAGTGGACCTTTTTGAAAAGTCTGAATACCGATAAACTCGGTCGTTATTGATTTTTCAATATTTCTTTTGTCTATAACCCCTTAATAATTGCGAAAATCGCAACGTCAAATTAAGAATGATCAAATTCATTGTGCAATGATAAAGTGGACGTTTTCTAAAAGTCTGAATATCGATAAACACAATCGTTATTGATTTTTCAATATTTCTTTTGTCGATAACCCCTTAAGAATTGCGGAAATCGCAGTGCCAAATTAAGGATGATGAAAAGAATTGTGCAATGGTAATGTGGACGCTTCTGAAAAGTCTGAATACCGTAAAACACGCTCGTTATTGATTTTTCAATATTTGTTTTGTCCATAACCCCTTAATAATTGCGAAAATCGCAGTGTCAAATTAAGGATGAAGAAGTGCATTGTGCAATGGGAATGTGGACGCTTTTGAACAGTCTGATTACCGTAAAATGCGGTAGTTATCGAATTTTTAATATTAATTTTCTCCCTAAACCATTAATAATTGCGAAAATCGCAGTGCCAAATTGAGGATGATGGAGAGCATTGCGCAATGGTAATGTGGACGCTTCTGAAAAGTCTGAATACCGTAAAACACGCTCGTTATTGATTTTTTAATATTTCTTTTCTCCATAACCCCTTAATAATTGCGAAAATTGCAGTGCCAAATTAAGGATGATGAAAAGCATTGTGCAATTGTAATGTGGACGCTTTTAAAAAGTCTGAGTACCGTAAAATGTAGTAGTTATTGAATTTTTAAGATTTTTTTTTCTCCATAACCCCTTAATAATTGCGAAAATCGCAATGCGAAATTGAGGTTGATGAAAAGCATTGTACAACGATAAAGTGGACCCTTTTGAAAAGTCTGAATACCGATAAACTCGGTCGTTATTGATTTTTCAGTATTTCTTTTGTCGATAACCCCTTAATAATTACAAAAATCGCAACGCTAAATTAAGGATGCTGAAAAGCATTGTGCAATGATAATGTGGACGCTTTTAAAAAGTCTAAATACTATAAATTGCGGTAGTTATTGGATTTTAAATTTTTTTTTTTTTTTCATAACCCCTTAATAATTGCGAAAATCGCAGTGCCAAATTGAGGATGATGAAAAGTATTGTGCAATAGTAATGGGGACGCTTCTGAAAAGTCTGAAAACCGTAAAACACGCTCGTTATTAATTTTCCAATATTTGTTTTGTTGATAACCCCTTAATAATTGCAAAAATCGCAGTGCCAGATTGAGGATGATGAAAATCATTGTGCAATGGTAATGAGGATGCTTTTGATCAGTCTGAATACCCTAAAATGCGGTAGTTATTGAATTTTTAATATTTCTTTTATATTTAACCCCTTAATAGATGCGAAAGTCGCAGTGCTAAATTAAGGATGATAAAAAGTATTGTGCAATAGTAATGGAGACGCTTCTGAAAAGTCTGAATACCGTAAAACACGCCCGTTATTAATTTTTCAAAATTCGTTTTGTCGACAACCCCTTAATAATTGCGAAAATCGCAGTGTCAAATGAAGGATGATGAAAAGCATTGTGCAATTGTAATGTGGACGCTTTTGAACAGTATGAATACCGTAAAGTGCGGTAGTTATTGAACTTTTAATATTTTTTTTCTCCGTAACCCCTTAATAATTGCGAAAATCGCAGTGCCAAATTAAGGACGATGAAAATCATTGTGCAATGGTAAAGTGAACGCTTTTGAAAAGTCTGAATACCGTAAAATGCGGTAGTTATTGAATTTTCAATCATTTTTTTCTCCATAACCCCTTAATAATGGCGAAAATCGCAATGCCAAATTGAGGTTGATGAAAAGCATTGTACAATGATAAAGTGGACCTTTTTGAAAAGTCTGATTACCGATAAACTCGGTCGTTATTGATTTTTCAATATTTGTTTTGTCGATAACCTCTTAATAATTGCTCAAATCGCAGTGCCAGATTGGGGATGATGAAAATCATTGTGCAATGGTAATGTGGACGCTTCTGAAAAGTCTGAATACCGTGAAATGCGGTAGTTATTGAATTTTTAATGTTTCTTTTCTCCATAACCCCTTAATAATTGCGAAAATCGCCGTGCCAAATTAAGAACGATGAAAATCATTGTGCAATGGTAAAGTGGACGCTTTTAAAAAGTCTGAATACCGCAAAACACAATCGTTATTGATTTTTCAATATTTCTTTTGTCGATAACCCCTTAAGAATCGCGAAAATCGCAGTGTCAAATTAAGGATGATGAAAAGAATTGTGCAATGGTAATGTGGACGCTTCTGAAAAGTCTGAATCCGTAAAACACGCTCGTTATTGATTTTTCAATATTTGTTTTGTCCATAACCCCTCAATAATTGCGAAAATCGCAGTGCCAAATTGAGGATGATGAAAATCATTGTGCACTGATAATGTCGACGCTTTTGAAAAGTCTGAATCTCGATAAACACGGTCGTTATCATTTTTCAATATTTCTTTTTTCCATAACCCCTTAATAATTGCGAAAATCCCAATGTCAAATTAAAGATGCTGAAAATTATTGTGCAATGGTAAAGTGGACGCTTTGGAAAAGTATGAATACCGATCAACACGGTCGTTATTCTTTTTTCAATATTTCTTTTGTCGATAACCCCTTAAGAATTGCGAAAATCCCAATGCCAAATTGAGGATGATGAAAATTTTTGTGCAATGATAATGTCGGGGCTTTTGAAAAGTCAGAATACCGTAAAACACGGTCGTTATTGATTTTTGGCAATATTTCTCTTGTCGATAACCCCTTAATTAATGCGAGTATCGCAATGTCAAATTATGGACGATGAAAAGACGATGGTAAAGTGGACGCTTTTGAAAAGTCTGAATACCGCAAAACACGGTCGTTATTGATTTCTCAATATTTCTTTTCTCCATAACCCCTTAAGAATTGCGAAAATCGCAGTGCCAAATTAAGGATGATGAAAATCATTGTGCAATGGTAATGTCGACGCTTTTGAACAGTGTTAATACGGTAAAATTCAGTCGTTATTCGATTTTCAATATTTCTCTTCTCCATAACCCCTTAATAATTGCGAAATACGCAGTGCCAAACAAACGGTCTCGAAAAAAATCTTAAAATGATACAAATATTTTTTTTCCAATATTAGTCTTTCGTAAATCGGTCCATCTTGCCCCAGCAGTGACAAGACGTTTAGTCACCCGGCGAGTGCAAAAACAATTGAGCATCTCCCTGCGACTCCGGGCTCGATCTTTTTCGATTTCGGGATTTCCATGCCATTCTTCCGTGCCTTCCCGTTGGTGACACAGGTCGATTCGGGTATTGCACGACCACACGATTTGTTCGTTGAATCTTCCCCTCAACAATGCACCAATTCACATTTTCGAGATTAGACTTTTTATTTGCGGAAAATGCAAATAACCGACACGGTGTATTCGGGACAACCCTGGATCTCATCCCCGAGGAGTGTTCTTACAACACGACCTATACCGGGTTGTCGGCTATGACGAAACACGACTCCCCGATAAATTTCAGGTCAATCGATCAAGAAACTTGCAAGTTATCGTCGAAAAACCGTTTCAACTTCCTGGGGCAATATCATCCACTGGAGTTAACCGATTAACATTTTTTTTTTTTAAATTTTGACTGTCATGAGCTGCTCTTTCGAATGGTTCCAGTTAAAAAGCCATTAAAGACCGGCGTATACCCTTTTTCGGGGTGTCCGCGAATCTGCGATTTGCACGTCTTGACTCCATCGCCTCGCACTCGGCCAATTCAGAACCAATTGCATTCCACCTAGTCTCATTCGGAAGATAATGAAATTTACTCCAACTTCCTTTTTTGAATTTTCAAAATCGGTCGAATTTTCGCCAAAATCGAGGAAAAACACTCTGCCCCACTTCAAATGACGATGACTGTAGATGTATCACTAAATGGATAACAACGGGCCCGGATTTTCATGCCCTGCCATCTAGCGGTCGCTGACGTCCCAAAAATTCTCACTACTATACCGACGTCATCTGAGTTCGTCAGCTGATTTCACATCCTCTTAATCCTTTATCGCGATTCAAAAAAATGTGAACACCGATGACTCGATGGAAAGAAATTATTGTTCTGTTTTGACAAAAACTTTTCTTTCCCACAGAAACTATATTTTCAGAATAAAGAATTTCGTCATGCATGAATTTAGAAATTTTTCGAAAATGCTGATTCAGCCAAATTTTGAAGTTGATACAGCAGTTGTGAAAAAAAATCGAACAAGCTTTTATTTATGCGAGATAAATGCTTCAAGGAAAAGCTGAAAAAATGAAGATGCAGAGAACAGTCCGAAAAAACAGGTTTTTTTCCACCGTCCTAATACACATTATAAATTATTCACACATGAAATCGTCATCTGGAATATTTTTATTATATTCAACATAAATCGGAAATATACAAATATATTCAGTATTCACATATGCAATTAAAATAGTGGCTGTAAAGTGTGGCTAAAATAGTAAAAAAAAGTGGCTGGAGCGTGGGTCTCGTTATCCGCGGGACCCGGGTTCGAGCCCTGGCGACACCGCTGAAAAATATTCCAATTTTTCAAGTGTTGTTTGACATCCCAAAATTTCAGCCTATTTGGTTGAATAATTTAGAAATGGCATTTGTTCGAAAATTCGTGTTTGCTACGAGTATGCTACGATGGTAAAACAGGTCTTTCACATCCTCTTAATCCTTTATAATAATGGATTAATAATAAGATTATAACTAAATCGATGTGGCGTGGCACCTTTTTTGAATATGGTTGAAAAAAGTATCGCTAGAACTTAATACGTGTTTATTTTATTACCGCCCCTCGCATGTAAGCCAAATATTTACACGAAGTTTAATTCAAGGTCTCAGTTTTTGTACAAAGTGACTATTCATCAGATGACGAAAATAGAAAAATATAAAATAATAAAAATGCAAATGTATCATTCGGTAATTTGGACAGGTGTCGTCGATCACGATGTTTTCGACGAATTTCGACGTTTTACGGATAAATTTTATTGATAAAAGATTAAACAAGTACGTGAAGTGTGACGCAGCATTATCTTGAACTCTTTGGTATGGAAATATTCTATTGTTTTCATTTTACTTTACATAATTTTTGATAATATTGAGTCACATGTTTCATTCTTAATAGGGACAACTGTTCATAAAGTTGATGATCGAAATTGAAGGATTATATCAGTAGGCGCACACAACTCTACATCATAAGGATCGTACGTTTTGTTTTTGTGATATATTTTGAATGTTGGTTAAAATATCCCTCAAGGTAAATGTCCCAATACCCGACCACTTGAACCAATATATCAGCAAGTTAAGCGTTCACTTAAGAGAAATCTTAAACTGTGAATTGATTTAATATCCAGGATTCATAATTAACGTATACGACACTACTTTTAATAGTTCAAGAATCGTCTGTAATTTAATTTTTGATAAATATGACAGCACGCGTACTATTCGGGGCACGGAAGCCATTATCTAAGCTGAAGTACTAAGGAATCGCGATATCTTATTGAAGCTATTTTGAAGTGGTTTTTTATTGTTTTCGAACTGAGACTAGCTGTTTTTATTCGGAAAGATACCACTAATTTCATCATGTTGTCTCAATTAGCCAAAAATGCATTTTAAGTACTTAATTTTCATGTCCGGTTATTGGTACATACGAAATGTATCATGTACCGGTAACCAACCATGTGTCCGGATATCGGTACTTGCTCGCGACTATGTTCAGTCCCAGTAACCGGACATCCGCTGACATGTATATTATTCATGCATAGCCTCAACATTTCGGTGACACATTCTCCGAGCAGCGACGCATTTTTCTTAATTCACCCCCTCCCTTCCCCCCACCATAGAGATGAGTGGTTGGTTATAGGGTCATAATGTGTGGTCGGATATTGGGTCATATAGAAAAATGGGTAGTCGGGTACTGGTACATTTACATTTCTCAGTATTTTCGATTATTATGAATAAACAACTAATTGTAGCAACAACTATACCCTGTGTTTCGGAAACTAGAGACTTCAAGCTTTCCAATAGTATTAGTCGTTATAGAAAATTGTGTATTTTTGAACGCGAAAAACAAGTTAACTTTTTCGTCTCCTCTTAGATGGTCGGGTATTGGGACATTTACCTTAAGGACGTTTTAATAGGCACACCGTAATTCAAACTCTTTGATTCATCGTGAACATCGATTATTTTGTTGAGTTATATTAATCATTATTAAAATGATCGTATGAATACAATAAAAATATTATTCGATATAAAAGTATCTAAACAATCATATCATTTAAATTCTTTGGTAGATTACACATTTCGAAAAAAAAAAATTTTTTTTTCAAAATTAAATTTTTTTTCATTTTTTTAATTTGAATAAAAAAATTTATTATCATTTTTTTAAAAATTTTATTTCCATATTTATTGAATATTGAATGCAAAACTGTGAAAAAAAATTCTAAATTTCGAAATTTTTTTTTTTTTTCGAAATTTGGATTTTTTCTAGCTTTCCCCGCTCGTTAAATGCAAATTTAAGGGGGAAAAAAAGAAAACTTCTTTCAAAAATTTTCAACAACATTAATTGGTCATTAAGGGTCAATAAACATGTTCCTTCAATTTTTCTAAAAGTTTGATGACTCGGTCACAAAAAACGGTTCAATCGATTGTTTTGAAAATTGGCATGGTTTTTAGGTATGTATTGAGCTAAAAAAAGACGTTGAAACATTGGTATTTTTCGCAATATCCGCAAAGTTATGGTAGATTTTCTAAAAAAAAGAAAAAAGCTAATTTTTTGGACTTTTTCAAGTCAAAATTAAGCATGGAAACAATTTTTTTTGTTTCTGACAATAACAGGCACTTATAGAGGGTAGATTCAAGTTTCCAAAACTCACCGTTTACTCACTGTACGATCAGTAATACTAGAGATATCGAAGATTTAAAAAAAAAAGACGAATTTTTGTGCAATGCCGATATCTCAGCAAAAAATGGTCGTAGAACAAAAATAAAAAAAGCAAATTAAAGCCAAAGAATTCATCTAAATGATCCATAGATTGGTTAAGTTCGGAAAATTTTTTGGAGCCCATCGACTGTTTTGAAAAAAGCAAAAATTTTGAGAACATTTTTACCGTGATATTTCTTTCGACTGCGTCGAGGGTGATACCCATATAAAAATTTTGACTCAAGATTCCAAAAGTAGAAGATTCAAGCTTTAAAATGCTTTTTTTGAAAATTTTTTACGACCAAAATTAACAAAGTTACAGCCTTTGGAAAATTAAAAATGAATTATATTAAATTATATTTTAAATTCATTTAATTTAAATAAATTTAATGAATTTATTCAATTTATTTTATTTATAAAAAGTAATTTAATTGAAATTAAAATTGAACAAAGTTATTCCAGCCGTGAGTGGAGTTGACACAGAACACCCCATACACATGTCACCTTTTACGAAAGCTCGCTGCTCACTACATAAAAGCAACGTATAATGAATATGTATGCTGCGGTATATCTCAACGATGATAGAATTGAAATGGTAACCGAGATAAACGCAAATAGAGAGTCAGCAATGCCAATACCACGGTGCACAGATCACTCTTGCGGTATTGATCTGCTGACTCACAAGAGAGGTCGTAATGACCATACCGTGTCGTAGTAAATTAGCATAAATTATAATACCCCTACATACACAAAATACGTGACATATATGGTGAAAAGTTTCTTTCGCGATTCCTGAATAATGTAATTGACTTTTTATTGACTCAAGAGTAAATTAAAAATAAAATCGGGGCTCCGCCCGGTTTTTAATGCAATATTTTCATCTAGAAACATACATTTTGAGCATTTTGTCGAGCTCGATAAAAAAAAAAAAATTTTCAAAAACATATTTATTAAAATTTGAACAATAAACAAAAAAATATCGAGAAAAAAATTAAAGATAAGCTGAAGAAGTTAGGGTTAAAAAAAGAGGTGTGCTGGCTGACACGATTGCAACCGTTCTAGTCATCCGATACAAAATTTACAGAGAGATTCTTAATTAGTAAGAATGTCGTTATAGCCCCTATCTCAGAGAAAACGGCAAACAAAAATTTCGCAAAATAACTGTCCGAACAAAAAAATGCGTTTTTCGACTCTTTTTTTCATAGTTTTTAATTTTTTTACAATAGTACTTAAAAAAATAATAATTTTGATACAAAAGTGGCAGGGGCGATACATTGAAGTTTGATAAAAAATTCGAAGTAAATCATTTGAGTAGAACTTGAGATATCATGTCAGCCGTGTTGAGAAAAGTAGTTTTAAGAAAAACGTCTATACACTGCAACCTCGATAATCGGTACCTCGATCGTTGCAATTGCAGAGTAGTGGGAGAAGCGCCGAGCCAATCGCGTCAGGCCTGGGTCAGCCACCAGCGGCGCAGAGACGGTTCTATGCAATGTGCGCAACCCCACTTCTTGCAAGAGCCGGTCCCGATGGATTCCGATTATCGAGGTCGCAGTGTAATTCGATTTGCTCCGACGTGACTGGCGTAGTTGCTGCGTCACTAAAATAGCTATAACACCGTAAATTATTGGAATTAAAACATTTCCTTTCGAGGATATATTCTTAAAGGTCTAAACTTTAATATAATATGCAAAAAAAAATGATTTTTTCGAAATTCTATACCAGAATACCCCCTTGAAGTTACGTTCCGACGTGACGGGCTTAGTTGCTGCGTCACTAAAGTAGCTATAACTACGTAAATTATTGAAATTTAAAAATTCCCTTTCGGGGATATACACATTCTTAAAGATCTGAACTTTAAGAATATGCAAAAAATATTGATTTTTTCAAAATTCTAGACTACAATACTCCCGAAATTATGCTCCGACGTAACTAGCGTAGTTACTACATCACTAAAGTAGCTATAACTCCGTAAATTATTAGAATCAAAAAATGTTCTTTCGTAAATATATTCATAAGGGTCTAAACTTTGAAATACGCAAAAAAAATTGATTTTTTTTAAATTCTAGACCAGCATACCCCCTTAAGAGACATTTTCAAAAGCCCCGGAAAAACACTGGAAATTCCTAATATACGTTTGCAATGCAATCTCCAAAAGGCACTTGGCAGCACTTGTAAACCACTCGCGAGAACTCTTAAGAACACGCAAAAACTAATTGGCATTAGAGAGCTCTCCAGAAATCTCCAGCTGAATTTTCTTGATCGAACTTTTCCTGGAGCTCTCGGATATCCTGGGTCTGCATAAACTACATGGAGTAAATTTTGTAAAAAAATTCTTAAGTTATAAATGAGATGGAAAGTGGATAGTTTGTTGTCCTTCCGTAAGAATATTTAACGTAATTTGGACGGTGCCTGTATTCACTTCGACAATGAAACTTTATCATAATGAAATTCCATTGTAAAGCCATTCGAGATGCGATGTACTGCCAAAGTACGACGTTGAGTAGAGAAGCGAGCTTAATGGTCGGAATAAGAAAAGTAGTGCAGAAAGGAGAGCCTCGAGACATGGTAGGAAATTTAAGAGGATATATAGATATATACATATGCGGCATTCTACGTCAAATTACGCGGTCATCGGCCTGACCCTCTCGAATTTTGATGTCCGATGAATCGTGGGTTTCGTTCGGCCCAAAATATGATCTCAAATTTTTAGAAATTTTTATTTCATTTTTTAGGGGTTACCCGAGCTAAAAAATTATGAAATTGAGAGAAAACATAGACAGGAGCCTTTTTCAAATTGATGAATTTTTTTCACAGAAACTAAGGCCCAAGACAGATATTTTCGTCATAGTCCGATAATGGGCCAAAAATAATTACTTTTTTTTTTAATTTTTTAATTGTGTTTGAATTATCCATTTTATTTCAGGTCGTCGGGGCTAATAAATTTTCGAAAAATGTTGTCGTTGCAATCTTCAACCAAGAAAAAAATGAAGTTTCACTACAAAAATATTTTTTGTTGTTGTTATTCTCACTACAAGAAACAATCAAAATAATAAATTATTTTTATTTAAATAGTAATTATCTTTGGCCCATTATCGAACTATGACGAAAATATCTGTTTTGGGCGCTAGTTTCTGTGAAAAAAATTTCATTTATTTAAAAAAGGCCCCTCTTTATGTTTTGCCTCAATTTAATGATTTTTTAGCTCGGGCAACCCCTAAAAATTGAAATACAAAATTCTAAAAGTTTGAGGTCATATTTTGCGCCAAACGAAACCCACAATTCATTGGACATCAAAATCCGAGAGGGTCAGGCCGTTCACCGCGTGATTTGACGTGGAATGCTCCATATACATGTACTTCTTCAATGTAACCGCAAAACTTAATCGCTTCAGGGGCTCGTTGGAAGTCCCGCGAGCGCCGTCGTCCTCTTGGCGTATGTATGGACCGGAAGTAGCTATCGAAGCTAGAAAGAGGTCCTCCGGAAAGGATACTCCACAAGTATCGGAACTCTTGTTATAGCAAAATGTCGTAATAGTCACGCGATCAACTATAATATAGAGCGCTTAGACTTTACTGGAGAAACTCTCGAAAATGCGGACTCGTATGAAAATTAGGTTAGCAAAGAAGTCGTAAAAATAACGTCAATCAAATGTACCACCAACAGTTCTTTGGGTTTCAGTTTGATTGCCAAAAGTATATTTTGTAAATTGATCGAAAAATTTGTTTATGATTGGAGGAAATATTAACAAAGTAATGGAATTAAATCATCTCTTCTCGATAATTTCTCGAGATAAGAGTGATAATTTAGTCACAATATATTGTTTTGGGGTATAGTTAACTATTTAGGATAGAATATTAATTTTTTTTTTCTTTCGAAAATTCAAAATTTCACAATTTTTTCAAGTTTATTTTTTTAATATCTCGAAAACTATTATAGTTACGAAAAAAATGTTCCAAATTTTATTTTTTTGAAAAATGACGAATTTGGAGGATTTTGAATTTTTCATAATCGTAAACTGATCCTTAAAGATCCTGAAATTTTCAGAATTGCGTTTTTCTGCAAAAATATGAATTTTTCAATTGTGGTAAAAACAATTTTTTTTACATCTAAGTTAAGTCAAGATGAGCAATCATGTGATTTTGTAATTTTGAGCAGTGAAAATTTCATGATTGCTCAACTTTACTTAACGTAGAGGTAAAAAAACAAAAATTCTTTACCGAAATTCCAAAATTCATGTATTTGACGAAAAAGAAAACGAAATTCTTAAAATTTTAGGATCTTCTAAGATCAGTGCAAGATATTATATTTTAAAAATGGAACCAAAAATTTAACGTTGACCGTGGATTTTCACGATTTTTTTTTTTTTTTTTAATATTTTTAATTTTTTAATTTTTTCTTTTGGATATTTTTTCTGACCAAATTTCATCGAAATTAAAATGCGTCGATTCCAACTGTTGGTCGATTCGACATAGAATGGCCCATAGACAATGGCTGTAATAATATCTTAATTACTTTTCGCTCGAGTAACTTTCTTTCCTAAAAATGTATTTTCCAAATTGATCGAAAAATTTGGATTCGGTTCGACTAAATATCACCAGAATCAAATTCAATCACTATTATCGATAATCCATTGAATATTGAAGTATTAATTTTGTACAAATATATTGTGTAATTTTGTAAAATAAATTGTTCCAGGCTGAAGCCAAAAGTATATTTGGCAATCACTCTATCACTTTTATCTTGAGAAATTATCAAGAAGAAATTACATAATTTGATTCTGATGAAATTCTGATGAAAATGAAAGGATCAAAAAAATTTCCCAAATTTTTAGTGGTTTTTAACAATGCTGTATCTGAGTGAAAAATCGTCGTATCGAGGTCTTAAAAAAAGCATTTTGAAGCTTGATGTTTCTAATTTTCAGATCTTTTAGCAAAAAAATTTTTGAAGCTACAGGTTTCACGCAATTATGAGAAATACAAAGAAAAAAAAATTTGGCAAATTTGCATCGCTTTCGTTTTGGCTGCAATGTTTGGGAAAAAATTCTTTCAGCTAAAACATTACAAGAACCGGATAGTTTGTTTATTTAGCTTCAACTCGCTTTTTTCGAGACCTCGCTGCGACCATTTTTCGCTGAGATATCGAGGTTTTACGAAAAAAGACACTTTTCTGTTTGACCATTGATATCTCAGCAACCAATGATCGCACAAAAATCAGAAGGGGCGTTTCACAAACTTGAATCAATGTTCTACAAGAATTGACGATGGTTTTTTGAAAAAAAAAAGTTTTTCCATCCTTGCAATGAATTTGAAAAAACAGGAGAAAAAAGGCTATTTATGGTTTTTTAGAAAATCAACGGCCAAATTAAAAATATTGACTAATGTTGAGCGTGACTTTTATAGCTCAACATACCCACAAAATCCCTGTAAAGTATTAATTTGATCTATCGAACGGTTTTTTTGTTTCAAGCGATCAAATTTTTGAAAAAAATTAAAGGATCATGTTTATTGATCATGTTTCGAGAATTTCCCCCATTTTTATCGCAAACAGCGTTTAAATTTATGAAGAAACAAAAATAATAAAAAAATTCAATTTTTTTTAACGAAAAAAAAAAATTCAGAAAAATTCAAGGATTATGTTTATTGCCCCTAAACACTGCATAATCATTATTAACAGGAAAAGAAATTGAGCATTTTTCACATTTTTATCGCAAACCGTTTAAATTTATGTAAAAAAAAAAGTCGACAAAATTAAAACAAAAAAAAAATCAAAAATTCGAAAATACAAACATTTTTTACAGTGTAGATTTCGCATGATTTCGCATCTAACAGCCAATAATTCTACAGTTTGTGATATTGTATCATTACCACAGATGTCAGCACATCTGCCAATGTGAATAGATCTCTGATATGCGATCATTTTCCGCTCTCTGGCTCTTTCTCTCTGCGGTTTGACTTCGTTTCGGGCGATTAGCGGTTAGTTGAAATTGTCCGTATGACTAATACATGAAGCAATTACCAGTCAAATGATTAATAACGAACATCCCGTGATAATAATTGTTTAACCAGCTGATCGCGTATACGCCCGTTTAGTACAAGTAACGAGCATTGTTCGTCGTTGGCCAATTATCATTAAAATGCAGCGCAAACATATCGACAAACCTGTATACTTATTCAACAATCGTTCTTGAACGAACCACTGATTTTGTTACCTTGACCGCCAAGATTATAAAATCTCGACCCTGGCAAATTTCGGTCCCTCGTGATGCTGTACTATTTTGGTTGAAAAAACAATATTATTTATTGCACTCCGTGCGTAAAGTGACCACTTCTCGCACGCTTCGCTTTGCTGCGCGTGCGAGAAGCGGGCACTTTACGCACTCGTGCGATAATAGTACATTACGATACGAGTGCGATGAAACTTTTTCTCGACGAGTGTGAGTTTGCAGCATGAGCCGAAGGCGAATGCTGCAAACTCACTCGTATCGTAATGTACTATTTCCATTGACATACACTCCCGTTGAAAAGTTTGGATACATCAGTCGATATTTCTTACCGCACTAGAAGTTGCACAAGGTAAATGTCCCAATACCCGACCACGTCCCAGTACCCGACCACTTGAACCAATATATCAGCAAGTTAAGCGTTCACTTAAGAGAAATCTTAAACTGTGAATTGATTTAATATCCAGGATTCATAATCTACGTATACGACACTACTTTTAAGGGGGTCGAGTCAGCGTCAAAACGGCGATTTTTAATAATGATTTATAATTTTTGTAGAATGACTACAAATATGATGTATCGTCCAGCATTTGAGGTACCAAACGAACAATTTTTTGGGACTAGTTAAAACCCTTGAGGTGCACTGGTGTCCTGAAAAACCTAGTGTTGAGTTTTTACACTCTGCGCATGATTCAGAAAGAACTGCTAGACGGATTTTGTTCTACGACATCTCATTTCCTTCGTAACGCTTCTTCCCACGGGATAAACGCGGCACATTTTGATTCAAGTCAAAATTGTGACCAGGACAATGCCTGGAAAGTTCAAAATAGGCTACCAATTTTAAAACTGGCCTGCAACTCTGAAATAAAGGGCAAAACACGAAATGTGCCGCGTTCATCCCGTGGGAAACAGTGTTACGAAAGAAATAAGACGCCGTAGAACAAAATCCGTCCAGCGGTTCATTCTGAATCATGCGCAGAGTGTAAAAACTAAAAACTAGGCTTTTTAGGACACCGGTGCACCTTAAGGGTTCTAACTAGTCCCAAAAAATTGTTCATTTGGTACCTCAAATGGTGGACATAACATCATATTTGTAAGTATTCTACAAAAATTATAATTTATTATTAAAAATCGCCGTTTTGACGCTGACTCAACCCCCTTAATACTTCAAGAATCGTCTGTAATTGAATTTTGGATAAATATGACAGCACGCGTGCTATTCGGGACACGGAAGCCATTATCTAAGCTGAAGTACTCAGGAATCGCGATATCTTATTGAAGCTTTTTCGAAGTGGTTCTTGTTGTTTTCGAACTGAGCCTTAGCTGTTTTTATTCGGAAAGATACCACTAATTCGATCATGTTGTCTCAATTAGCCAAAAATGCGTTTTAAGTACTCAATTTTCATGTCCGGTTATTGGTACATACGAAATGTATCTTGTACCGATAACCGACCATGTGTCCGGATATCGGTACTTGCTCGCAACTATGTTCAGTCCCAGTAACCGGACATCCGCTGACATGTATATTATTCGTGCATAACCTCAAAATTTCGGTGACACATTCTCCGAGCTGCGACGCATTTTTCTCAATTCACCCCCTCCCTTCCCCCCGCCATAGAGATGAGTGGTCGGTTATAGGGTCATAATGTGTGGTCGGATATTGGGTCATATAGAAAAACGGGTGGTCGGGTACTGGTACATTTACATTTCTCAGTATTTTCGGTTATTATGAATAAACAACTAATTATAGCAACAACTGTACCCTGTGTTTTGGGAACTAGAGACTTCAAGCTTCCCAATAGTCATAGTACTCATAGTTGTTATAGAGAATAGTTTATTTTTGAACGCGAAAAACAAGTTAACTTTTTCGTCGCCTCTTAGATAGTCGGGTATTGGGACACTTACCTCAACTCCGTCAAAAAAAAAGAGAATCGAATTTTTTTAAAAAGCGTTTAGGAAGGAAGGAATTCAGCTTGGTTTCGCTTTGTTGAAATTTTTTTAATGATTTTTTTTAGACCCAGTATGCACTTTTGTACGTGATCGTTTTTTTTGTCTTATTTATGTACGGTACATTTAAAAGGGATAGCAGACGCTCCTTTCTTTTTTTCAATTTTTTGTACGATTTTTTCTCGCAAAGTCATTTCACTTTTGGCTAAAAAAGACACATTTTGAAAGATGCAATGTAACTCAAAACTATGCAGTTCAAAAGAAAATGTCAAGTATGCAAAAAGTAGCGCAATTATACATGGAATCGTCTTGAATTATTTCAGAATTTTCCTATGAAATTTTTGTTTTTACTATTTCCGCTCGAAACTTTGATGATGACGTTCCAGCAAAAAATTGTATCTGATTGAAATTTCCGTACTCCGAGATGGAATAAAGATCTGAAAAAATTCAGCAATTTTTGGCATGCTATAAACAAGAATTATCAATAATAATATTGCCCAAAAGTTATTAATAAATTGTTGAAACAATTTGTTGATGACTTTTGGGCAATACTATTATTGATGAACAATGATCATTTCTTAAATCTTTTTTTAAAATCATCATGATTTTTTTTAAACATTTGATTTTCTTTTTTTTGGCGGAGTTGTGAAATTTCTAGTGGGGCAAGAAATATTGACTGGTGTATCCAAACTTTTAAGCGGTGGTATATATGTCATATATATTTTATCGTCGATGAACCAAAAAAATCTAGAGAAAACTCTGGAATTGTATTAATTTTTGAGCTCAAATAATAAACTGACAATTTTTCCACAATCGTCAGTTTTTTTCCGTATCTGTGCAATAGAAATGATTTTAAATGTCTTTTTGGTGAATATTTTTAATTGGTTTCGACTAAGAATATATGTCAATTTAAAAAAAATGGTTTTTACGTTTCGGACAAGAATTATGCACATCATTTCCCACTGATTCGCAACTCCAGCCGCGAGGTGCTTTAATGGTCAGTTAATTACTCCGCCATTTTTCAACAACTCGACGATACGAATTTGTTTTGTACTTTTCAAACGTACGTTGAAATACACAAACAAAATTCAAAATTTCTATTGTTTCTTCCCCTGTAAAAAAAATGCCGAAGATCACCTTTTTTAGGCATCTAAGCCCGATGACTGCCTTCAACCATTTTTCCATTTTTATTGAATTTTTTCACTAAATTCAATAACAAATTTCAATCATAATTTATATTAACCTAAAGTTCATCGAATAAAATCTATGATAAAAGGATAAGAGACAAAAATAAATGATACTGCAAGTTTTTCATTTGTCTATCGACTGGTTTTGGGACCATTATTGAGTCTCAAGGCCAGTTGAATGCACGCGAAGAATGCGCAAGCGCCTGCGTTTATCTAATATACGTGCATCGTTATGACGTGCTCTTTTAATTAATTGTGCGGCCCTAATTGATGCAAAGTGTGCATGTACGTTGGTAGTTATAGTGGCTTGGCCACTGCTCGCACCCTCTTAATGTACACGGAAAAAACGATTTGTTTGTGGCAACTAACTGGTTTGTGAGATATGCTTTTAGTAATTAGTTGGTTGGGGCAACCATTTTCGTGGTTCCCGCAACTATTTTATTGGTTGCCAACAGGGTTGCAAATAGTGCATTACTTTTTTAATGCATTTGCATTTTCATTAACCATTAACATTTAATGGTTATTGGAAATAATTTTCATTAACCATTAAAATTTAATAGTTAATGGAAATAATTTTCATTAACCATTAAAATTTAATGGTTAGTGAAAATGCAATTGCATTCAAAAAAGTAATGCATTATTGGTAACCCTGCCCATTAAAATGTAGTGTGTAATAGAAAAAAATTTCATTACCCATTGCAATGTAATGTGTAATGGACAAAACTTTGATTGCAATTTTGGGAATGGAAAAATATAGATAAATAAATTATTGCAGTTTTGCATTACACTTTATTGATTCAGGACTTAGATTTTCAGAATTATAATATAAATGCTTTTTAGAATTTAAGGTGGAAATCTAAGTCCTAAGTCAAGAAAATGTAATGCAAAATTGCAACAATTTATTCATCTATATTTTTCCATTCCCAAAATTGCAATCAAAGTTTTGTCCATTACACATTACATTACTTTAATGCAATGCATTATTTTTTCATTAAAAATTTCGCAACCCTGGTTGCCATACACCCAACCAATAAAAAGTTGGTTGCGGGAACCACGAAAATGGTTGCCCCAACCAACTAATTACTAAAAGCGTATCTTACAAACCAGTCGGTTGCTACAACCAATTCATTTTTTCCGTGAGTCAATGTGAGTCCCACCATTTTTTTCCATTATTAAAGAAAAATAATAGTCCATTTAAAACAAACCTAATCCAATTTTACCCGATGCCTCTCAATCAAGACTAACTCGTTCTATATTTGAGCTTAAATTCTAACTTATTGTTAACCAATTTTCCTCATATATGCATATTTTTCTCACTACTATTTATTTATAACTCAACCTTTTGTGATTATTTTGTCAATCTTCACTTTCCAAAAAATTTAATATTTTACATCTAGAAAGATTCTTCCTTCCAAATTCAGTACCAACTATCCTTATCGTCCAGAATACTTAAGTAAAAATGTTGAAATTATGAACATATTTATCAAGCATTTTTCGCTTTTATTAAAAAAAAATGGTTTGAAAATGAATCCCCTAATCGTTTTTTTGGAAATTCAATACTAATCATTATCCTCACTAGAAAGATAAATTTGTTTGCATAAAAATCTTGAACAATGTATTTTTACAATAACAAAGTTTTCTTTATGAGTAAGCAAAATCCGCCCTGGGCTTTGCTTATACGAGACTTATTCTGAAGAAAAAGATACAGCAATCTCGAAGAGCAAAGGAAACCGACCAATCCGTAAAACCGACCATTTTTTATTTTGTTGAAAATAAGAATTTCAGAATTTCAGTATCTGAATAAGTATTTCAGAATTTTTTTAGATTTTTATCTTGCTTGCACCCACAACCACAAAACCCTTGCAACCACAAAATTTCACACAATCCGTTTTCCAATGCTCATAACCTTTTACAAAACGGAGGTATCAAAATAAGATAGAAGAACATTTTTTTCGTCTTGAATTGTACTTTTATAAAAAAAAAACGAATAAAAAATATCGAAATTCATTTTCATATATTTTTTTTAAGTTTTAAACCCAAAATAAATTTTTTTTAATTTGGACCATTATGCTTTAAAAAAAATTAAAATGGTCTAAGTTAAGAAAAAATTGGGTTTAAAACTGAAAAAAACATGAAAATTAATTTCGATATGTTTTTTGTATTCTTTTCCTAAAGCTACAACTCAAGACGAAAAAAAAATTAACTTCTATCTTATTTTGATATCTTCGTTTTTGATAAAGTTACGAGCATTAAAATGAAAATTGTGTGAAATTTTGAAAAATTTATTGAGATAAGAAGAGTTGAGAAAAAAATCTAAAAAAAATCTGAAAGACTGCTTTAAACACATACAAAAAAAAACACAACATTTTCAACAGAATAAAAAATGTTCGGAGTCGTGGATTGGTCGGTTTCGCATGGAACACCCCATACACGTGTCGATTATAGATCGTTCAGAGGTGGACGGTTGATGCCGGATGTTTAACGAGCGTGGTAATTAAGGGTTGAAAAATTAAATGCATCAGCTCCATCTCGCCGACCCTCGCATTCCCCTTGCGTGGTCAGCATAATGTTTCGATACATTTTAGTGTAACTATGCCGCTTCATGTTTCACGAGCCACGAAACTAACCCCAACATTATACCGCAATAAATTTCTGGGGGAACCTTTCTCTCCTCGAAATGACTCTTAACGTGGGAGATCGACAATTTTCCGATAACGGATTCGCCGTAATTCATTCATTCATTTCAATTTTTGAAGTAATTGAGCGATTGAGTTGATGACATTGTTGGTTATAAATCAATTGAAACAAATCATTAACGACAAAGACTAAAATCACGTTGCCTTCCAGCAATTGTGGCTTCCATTGCAATTACTAAGTGACCAAATAATTTAAAAATTTAACCCTCCGTGGTCAACACGGGGTCAAAATGACCTCAGTGCCACTTTGAGCCAAAATTTTAATCCATTCTTGGCGACCAAGAGCACTGACCTGCCATCTAAGGATGCTTTGGAGTTCCCTTAGTAAGCAAAGTGTAATAGAGAGAAATGATCGCGCTAACTGTTTCGCTTTGGCTTTCGGAAAGAAAAAATCACGCGCGAGTTGGGGTCAGTTCCAGTAGTAAAAAACTCCCTTGAATCGCCAATGGCAACCAATGGTCCTCATACGACTCTATTGGACAATAAATGGGCACCTATTGAGATTTCTGCATTTGTCAATGGCGTATAGGAATTACCATTGATCAGTGAATGGATATCCATTAAAAAATCACCATTGCCCAATGACGTCCATTGGACAGCAAATGCGGATGAACCGAATGATCACCATTACTCAATGATGCCCATTGGAAAGCAAATGCTGATGGACCGAGCCATCAGTATTGCCCAATGGTGTCCATTGGAAGGCAAATACTGATGAACGAAATGATCAGCTTTACCCAATGATGTCCATTGGGAAGTAAATGCGGATGAACTGAATGATCAGCATTACCCAAAGATGTCCGTTGGAAACCGCGTGGCGTTAGTTCTGAGACTTGGCGCAAGATGTCGCAGGACGGGAACCCGCTGAACTCCCATACGGATTATGCGAAGAGTATGCTTATCTAGACGAGTGTGAGCACGGAATATTAGCAGAAGTCGGTGTCCAAAAAATCCATGCAAGGAGTTCTTGCCGACTGATGCCTATGGGATAATCCCAATTCCGTTTGAAATGGGGAAGTCAATCCTCATTGGAAAATCCCTATTCGATTTCAAATGGGGACTTCAATGGCGAAAATGTTCTCGGGCAATTCGGCATTCATCTCCATTGGTTATTTTGGCAATGGGGAATGAATGGCGATTTTTCAATGGTGATGAATAGAGTTTTTTCACTAAATGAAAGAATCTCCATTGATTATCGCCATTCATTCCCCATTGCCTACAAAAACCAATGGAGATGAATGCCGAATTGCCTTTGGAGATTTTCTTCATTGAATCCCCATAGGATAATCCCCATTCCGTTTGAAATGGGGAATCCCTCATTGGGAAATCCCCATTCGAATTCAAATGAGGAATTCAATGGCGAAAATGCCCGTAGGCAATTCGGCATTCAGCTCCATTGGTTTTTTTGGCAATGGGGAATGAATGGCGATTTTTCAATGGCGACGAATGGAGTTTTTTACTGCGGGTTTGACCATCAGTGTGACCATTGTGTAATTATCTGCGGGAAATTTTTGTTTTCTCTTTTTCTGTGTTGAACATCAGTATACAAGGTCAACAACATCATGAAAGTCGAGTTTTTTTTTTATAAACTATTAAAATTTACTCCGAAACTCCAAAAATGAGTATTGCAGAATTTCTACGGCTTTTGGAGTCTTCGAATATTTCTCAAATAACAGTCTAAAACTCTAAAGACACGCAATTCTTCCATTTTTATATACAAAAATATTGAAATGAATGAAGTTTTTTTGGTATTTATTGGATTTTTTTACTCTAAATTAGAGTTCCCTAAGCTCCTCTTCAAATATCCAAATAAAAAACTTTTTCGAAACGCCCACTATGGAGCTATTTTTTCTTAGAAGTGCCATATCTCAACAGTGTTATCCTAAAATTTTATGAAAAAAAAATTACAAAAGTTATGATTGTTGTAAAAAATTGTTTTTTTTCGCGCATTCACTCGTTCCTGATTTTTTTTTTCAACATCTTAAAAATAAAAAATGAAAATTTAGGGTGCATGCATATCGAAGATGATTAAAAGTATCACCCTGAATTTTTTTAAGTCATTTTGAATAACAATCTGAACATAGCAAGCCCTCAAATATGACTGGGGTCACAATGACCCCAGTGTTTACCTTTTTATTTTTGTTCCACGGGCTTGGAAATTTTTTTTCCAGCTACACCAATACATGAACCCGGTAGCCTGTTTATCCAGCTTCGATTTCGTTTTTTAGTTTTTTCTCTGCGTTGATTTCTCGCAGAGATATCCGACTTTGAATGAAAAAAGATCTTTATTGCACTCCGTGCGTAAAGTGACCTCTTCTCGCACGCTTCGCTTCGCTGCGCGTGCGAGAAGCGGGCACTTTACGCACTCGTGCGATAAAATTTTATACGATTCTCGTGCGAGAAACTTTTTCTCAACTTGTGTGATTGCAGCATTCGCCTTCGGCTCATGTTGCAAACTCACACTCGTCAAGAAAAAGTTTCATCGCACTCGTATCGTAATGTACTATTTTGTCTTTAACCACTGATATCTCAGCAACCAGTCGGCGTACAGAAATTAATCGGGCAGATTCGGAAATTAGAATAAATTTCCTACAAGATCTTTTCAAGAGTATTGGGGAAAATTTTTTTTTCACCCTTAATATTCAACTGAAAAAAGTACAAAAAAATGGCTTTTTTCCTCAATTTGGTAAATCGACTGCAGCACTGCTAATATTGATAGGAAGGCTGATGTTTTAAGGAAAATTTACAGCTGAATGTACCCCCAATAACCCTGTCAATTTGCAGATCGATCCATTGAACGGTTCTTCCGGACCAATTGATCGAAATTTCCAAAAAAATTGAAGGAGCAAGATTTTTGTTTCTGAAGATCGGGTAATCTTCTTAAAAATGGAAAAAGTGATTTCTTATCGACTTTTTGTACAATTTTGTATCCGTTACCGGCTAAATTTAAAAAAAAACAAAAAAACAAAAAACAAGAAAAAAGATTTGAAAACTAGAATGTCGGAGCTTCAAAATGCTTTTTTATGACCTCGATACGACCATTTTTCACTGAACTACAGCCTGTTGAAAATCAACGAAAAATTTGGAAATTTTTCTTGCTCCTTTAATTTTTGCGAGTAGTGTATATTATTGATACTCCAAACTGCTGTAATTTGTCAGAATAATCTTTGATCTTAAAAGGGTTCAGTCGACTGTGAACTGGAATACATGACTGTGGTTCTTCGGGATGAGAAGAGACGAGCGAAAACGACCCACGGAACGTATGATAAACGTTCTTTCCTCTCCTAACCCAAACCGTAACTCCGCCATTTTGCGAAACTTCTGTAGTGCCGGTATAAAAGGGTCCGCGCGATAAAGCAAAGATGTACGAATTGATAAGCTATATTCGAAGCGGCCGGAGCGACGCGCGCTTTACAGCTTCGTGCGAGAGATTATGTCTAGCCAAGAGAAACGCGCTATTACGATAAAATATATGGGGCGTTCCATCCCAAATCTGGAAGTTTGAAAAACTTTTTTTTTTATTTCCTCAAATTTTTTATATTTTTTAGTACCCATCAAAAGTACCCTTTCTGTTAAATGTTGAGATTTTTTTGATTACCCGTTCACAAGATATTAATTTAAAAAAAACGGCTCTTTTTTCGGTTTTTTGGTCATAACTTCTTTAATTATGATCAAAATTAAGTATCTTTTTTTCAAAATTTCTGTTTTTGATGGCCTTTTCAGAGAAAACATACAACAAAAATATTCGACGTGTTTTTGAATAAGTTTTTTGAGTTTTAAACTTTGAATCGTGTTTTTAAAAGTGAGTGCATATTTGATTTTTTTAAAATTTTTGTTTTTAAACTTCTATCTATTCAACAACTTTCAAGATTAGTCCGGTCGCGAGCCTTCCATAATTACTATTTTTTTGTAATTTTTGAAAATAAAATAAAAAATTTATAAATCATTATGACTATCAATTTTTATTACTGTATACATTCTATATTCTTTTTTCATTATTTAAAATTTATTTTGATACTTTTTTATTGTTAACAGATTTTAAAAATTAATGATTAATAATTAATCGATGAGCAAATAACAACAGTTCAACAATTGTATGACTGGGCATCGAACCCAAATGGTCTACCGAAAATTGCTGTCAAATTTTCACCTGAGAAACACTATTTAGATGCAAAAGAAAGATTTTATTTGCGTTACAATGCCGCTAAATTCATCACAGGGACACAAAAATTTCATTCAATTATTGTATAAGTAAGATTTCCAAATGAATACGTGAATAAATAAAAATTGTTGTTATTATTGTTCATAAACAGACTTAACGATTCATTATTATTTTTAGGAATCTGTGAACAATAAAAAAGTGTCAAAATAAAATTCTAAATAATGAAAATTTTTTATTTTTTTTTATTTTCAAAAATCGACAAAAGAATAGTTATTATGAAGGGTCCACGACCGGACTGGTCTTGAAAGTTATTTGATAAATAGTAGTTAAAAAATTGAACAAAAACACTTAATTGGAAGGTTATTAAAGAAGTTATGACCAAAGAACCGGAAAAGAGCTGTTTTTTTAAAATTTAATATCTTATGAACGGGTAATCGAAAAAAATCTCAAAATTTAACAAGAAGGGTCTTTTGATGGATACTAAAAAATATGAAAAAATTGAGGAAATTAAAAAAAAGTTTTTCAAACTGTCCGATTTGAGATGGAACGCCCCTTATATATATCCGATGGAGCAAACTAAAAACTCATAAATTTAAATGACACTTGTGCCAAGAATTTTACGATAGGCGCAAATATATCGTACCTAGCCCGCCACTTCGATGGAATATCGAAAAGAGCTTAACGATTCTCGCGGATAATGCAGAACCGACGCGGTAGGTAATAGGAGAGAGTGGGGCAAGACAGCCCCCCTAAGCCGGTTAATACTTTTTGTGGCTTTTAACCATCAAGTAAGTTTACTTTTGTTCTATCTTGAACGAATTCACCGACATTTTGCCGAAACTAAAAAAAAGTCTAAGGCACGACCGCCCCCCCCCCCTTCGAAAAAATGATTTTTTTTCAAATCTCAAAAAATAGTGTTTAACATTAAAAATGTTTTTCTTTTAGACGGTCCATTTCACCCCTGATGTAGTGCATCAGCCTTAAAATGGATAAATACATCAAATTCGTCATAATTTGAAGGAAAACAAAAATTTTCTGACCTAATTTTTTAGGGTAGTCCATTTTGCCCCAGATATCACGGATCGACATAAAAATTGAGGTTTCCCCGACAACGATGAACGGCAGACAACTGCTGAAATCTAGACGAATCCCCGTATCAAGGAAATCCAATCGATGCGGAATTTCACTTTTATTGTATTGAACTGAACCTCTCTTGGTTAACACACTGGTTTGACATTGGAAACAACCGCAACGATTTGATTTTACGATGATACTTGAAAATTGCTCATATAATTATGAGGATTAAAATCATAATCAAAATCAGAAACCACTACTATTTGATTTTATGATGATAGTTGAAAATTACTAATTTAATTATGAGAATTAAAATCATAATCAAGATCAAAATATACTTTGTTGCAAAATGATCTCTACTGATTTTATCGAACCCACTAGCTTTATGACTCGAAAATTGCCCAAAATCGAAATTCTATCAGCTGATCTGAGGTCAGAACATTTTTCACCTCTGAAATGTTTATATAGTTTCGTTGTTTTCAGTATTTGGCCATTATTGACGGGTATTATAGTTCCTCTGAAGAATATGATTTTATGTTGATTTGATTCCAATCAGTTTAATTAAATTAGTTTTATGCATCGCCTGTAAGAATATTAATTGAGGCAAAACGATCCCCCACCCTGACAATGAGTACAAAATGATCCCCAGCTCATTTCACCCCAATGAATTCGACTCTGTCATAGATGTTGTTGTAAATCCATATGTGACTTTTGCAGTGTTTATTCAAAGATTGTTTTTTTTTTTTGTAATAAAATGTAATAAGAATATGCTCAATTATTTCAATTCAGTATTAGGTACTTGAATTTTGCCCATGCATGTATACAATAGGGTGGGTCAAATTAAACGACTAATTTTTTTTCCCTCGATATAATGAATAATGTATTGTTTGGCATCTCAAAAAAACCCTCTGCAAGTATTAGCCCTTCATATTTAAATTAAGAGGTCCCTCATCACAAATTTTTATTTCCCATTTAAATAACAGGAATTTTTTTTTAACTTTGGAATTTTAAAATAATTTAAAATAATCAGTGATAATAATCACTAATTATCACCGATTATTTTTCGAACGGTTAGTTTTATCGATTAAACACAAGAGAGCTTTTTTGTAGAGCATCAAATGTTCTACAAAAATGTGCTAAAAAAACTCTCCTAACCTCAACGGTTAAAGTGTAATAAAATTCCAAAGTTAAAAAAAATTTCCTGTGTTATTTAAATGGGAAATCAAAATTTGCGATGAGAGACCTCTTAATTTGAAAATGAAGGGCTAATACTTGCAGAGGGTTTTTTTGAGATACCAGAAAATACATTTTTCATTATATCGAGGGAAAAGAAAATTAGTCATTTTATTTGACCCACCCTAGTACACAAAATGATCCTTTTGTAGAAGTTTCAATGAATATTAAAAACATAAAAATTGATAATTGAAAGTATTAATTAAATAATTGATTTCATCACGCATTAAGGCAGTATTCTGGTCTAAGAACATACATTTTGAGCGTTTTCTCGAGCTCGTTAAAAAAAAAACAAAAAATATTTTTACATTCTATTTTTACAACATACTTATTAATAATTTCACAATAAACAAAAAAAAATCACGAAAAAAATGAACATTAAATAAGTTATGAGCTGGTAAAGTTAGGGCTAAAAAAGGAGTGTGCTGGCTGACACGATTGCAACCTTTCTATGACATCCGATACAAAATTTGAAAAAAGATTCTTAATTAGTAAGCATATTGTTATAACCCCTGTCTCAGCAAAAACGAGAAAAAAACATTTCGCAAAATGGCGGCTGTCTGAACAAAAATGGTGTTTTTGACTCTTTTCATAGTTTTTGATTTTTTTAGAATAATGAAAAAAAAAATTTTATACTAAAGTCGTAGGAGTGATAGAGAGTTATACATTCAAGATTGGTGAAAAATTAGGAGTAAATCGGTTGAGTAGAACTTGAGATATCATGTCAGCCATGTTGAGAAAAGTAGTTTTGAGAAAAACGTCCAACGAAGGGTGAAGTTGGTGCATCACTAAAATAGCTATGACTCTTTAAATTATAGGAATTTAAAAATTTTCTTTCGAGGATAGGTATATTCTTAAAGGTCTAAACTTTAAGAATATGGACAGAAAAAAATAGATTTTTTTTTCAAAATCCTAGACCAGAATACTCCCTCAAATTACATTTTATTGCATAATGTTTTTTTATTAAATTATATTTTAATCCTTCATATTAAAAACGGTCTTTTCCTCAAGAGGATAATTTAAGACACCTTTTCCCCACTTTCCAAGGACCAGCACCGGTATTACAACGGGTGGGGGTCGAAGAGTCGACTAACTAATATTAGGAACGGCTGAAATCCCGAATTTCACGATTACGAGCGTTCGAATATCGAAGCGCCGAAATCCCGAACGCCAGAAAAGTGAAAGCGGAGAGAGCCGCCCCATGCGTAAGAGAGAGAGAGATGCGCCTCCTCTCTCTCTTACGCATGGGGCGGTGCTCTCGACTTTCTCTTTTCGGCGATCGGGATTTCGGCGCTTCGTTATTCTAACGCTCGTAATCGTAAAATTCGGGATTTCGGCGGTTCGAAATATTGGTTAGTCGACTCTTCGACTCCCACCCATTACAACCTCGAAAATCTTGGCAACAGCCATATTTGCTGTGTAATTTCTCAATACACAATGTGAAGCCAACGGCGTATGTACATTATAGTATCTTTACATCAATATTGCGAAGTTTCTCTATACGCAAATCTATGCTGAACAACTCCTATAGCTAATGCTTGAGCTGAATATCGCCGCAGCCTTTGTTATCCTTGGTACAGAGGCATAACTATACGTACATCTTTGCTCAACATGCTCCGAAGTACCGATTACCCGGAGGCCTTGTGCAAAAGTAAGAAACAACGTGAGTAGGTACTGAACCTTTTTAACTATGAACCCCAATTTTTGGCGCATTAGGCCAATTCCCATGTGCTCTGCATCCTGGTATCACTGTTCCAGGGTTGCGAATAATGCATTACTTTTTTTTAATGCATTTACATTTTTCGAAACCATTAACCCTTATTTCCATTAATATATAAGAGTTAATGTTTAATGAAAATTCTTACAATTAACCATAATGCCAATGGTTAACGGAAATTATTGCCATTAACCATTGACATTGCATTTAATTAAAATGGTAGTAATCGATTGGTTTTATTCTGGGTCAGAATGACCCGAAGGTACTAACCGAGGTTTTCTCGATTACTCTTAGCAGGCGCGATTTTAGTCTGGCTCAAAATGACCCCATGGTACTAACCGAGGTTTTCATGGTTACTTCTAGCCGCAGCGGTTTCGTTATGGGTCAAAATGACCCAATGGTACTAACTGTAACTAGCCGTTACATATTTACCAATAATATTAGTAGTTAACTAAACGAAATATCAATGAGGAACTTTAAAGATTCGTGGGAGCAATCAGCAGCGAATTGGTTGACTAATTGATTTAGGATCAAATAACCGAAAGATAAAATTTACAGACAGAGAGAGAACGATGTAGGAGCCGGAAAACGTTTCTTCGTTATACCTACTTCAAGCGCGTTGGGACCAAAACCGCTAAGAATAGCTGAATAATCGGTTACGACCATTTTAATTACATTAAATGTCAACAGTCAATGGAAATAATTTCCATTAGCCACTAACATTAAATGATTAATGGAAATTATTTTCATTAACCATCAACACGTAATGGTTAATGGAGATAATTTTCATTAACCATTAACTCTTATTGATAATTGAAAGTAAGTTCCATTAACCATTAACATTTATTGATTATTGGAAATAATTTCCATTAATCATATAATGTTATTGGTTAGAGGAAATTATTTTTATTAACCATTAACATTTAATGGTTAATGGAAATCATTTCGCTAGCCATTAAATTTTAATGGTTAATAAAAATCATTTCCATTAGCCATTAAAAAAGTAATGATTAATGCATTACTTTTTTATTACGAATTTCGCAACCCTACACTGTTCCTTGACTGACGTACCTTGACTGGACATCCGCCTTCCATATCTAGAGCCATTGTAGGACTACACCGAGGAACATAGAGAATTTGCTGTCAGTCATTTGTTGCACGAAGAACTCTTCACCGTGGAGTTGTGGGATTCACCACAAACGGGTCTTTGAAGTGGGAAATACATCACCGTAGGTAGAATGTATTGAAGCTGAGCAACATGGCGGAAATGGTGAGACAAAGTGCGGAGGAATCACGTGAGAACGTAATACGATCAGTCCTTTGTACCGCACATCTACATCTCTACCGGTTACAATTCCATCGTCGAACAAACCCTTCAAAATACAACCCTATCGATAAATTTTTGTAGCTTTATGACTCCTTATGTACCAAATTCAGAAGGAACCATCTCTTCCAGAAAACAGACCTCTGGAGATAATTCTACCAATTACAATAACCTACCGATAACCTCTGTCAAAAAACATCTCAACCAGAACATAAACCTGCGAAAACAAGTCTCACGAGAAACAATTCACTGAGTAACATCTCTACCTGGAACGACTCTCCAATAGTACATTGCGATACGAGTGAGGTAAAGCGAACATTATACGCTGCGGCTCATGCGGCGATTTCGAGCCGCAGCGTATAATGTTCACTTTGCCTCACGAGTATCGCATACTATTTTTTTGTAAGAAGTATATCTAATATGCAGAAATAAAGAAAAGGAATCCGCAATGGGGTCCAGGGGCGAAGCCCCGGTGGGGTCAAGGGGCGAAGCCCCTGCGGAGGGTTCGGGGGCCGGAGCCCCCCGAAATAAAAAAAACAATTATTTAAATGCATAATAGTATTTTTCTCTCCCATTAACACTTACAATGAACACTTTTTCTTCCATAATTTGTAATGAAGAATGAAAAACAAACTTGAACTCCCGAATAATTTATAAGCAATCGGACATTTTGAGGTTTTATTGCGATGTTTCGCTATCGTCGTAATTTGACAGTTTGACAGATTCACGTCGCGCTCGTTGCGAGGCTCAGGTGGCGCCTCGCTACGGTTGTTATCGGCGGTAGAGTGCGTGAAGAACTAATAGTATGAATGAAAGTGTGTGTAAAATAAAACCGAATGAATGAAAGTGAGTGTAAAATACTATTAGTGCGTAAAATACGCTCGGACCTACATTATTTCACGCCTTGCTGCAATGCTCTATTTTACGCATATTTTCAAGGTACGTAAAGACACACATTATATACACGTGTTATAATAGTATCGTACGAAAATGTATTGTACGAGTGCGCCAAGTACCCGTTTGAGCACGCGCACCGTGCGCAAAGTGGCCCTTTGTGCACGGAGTGCAATAATAGTACATTACGATACGAGTGCGATGAAACTTTTTCTCGCACGAGTAACGTACAAAATTTTATCGCACGGAGTGCAATAAAAAATATTTTAGAATGCTTTCCTTTTCTGCAGAGATATTATTTTCTCTTCCTGAGAAATATTCTCTAGTAGCGATATTATTTGGAAAAAACCTACTCCAGAAGACTTGTAGTTCGGTAGACTTATTCTTGCAAGATGTAGAGTTGTTTCAGAGTAGAGCATTCGTTCTCGTTTTGCCTCAGTAAAGGTATCACAGTATAAGACTTATTATTTTTCTGCAGCTTGTTATCTGGGAGAGACATTTTCAGTACTTGATATAGTGATGTACTGGTTAAGCCACATTTTAGAGAAGTGATTCAAGCTGTGAGTTTTAGTTAGTAGTGATGGAAATATACGCCTCAGAGCGACTTAGACCATCCAATTCCACATCGGCATGAGTTACCATGTCTCCTTGACCCATTTTACGGTGCAGCATAAGAAATCTGGAATCGCCAATTTAGAATTACCAAGACTTTAACCTCCCACGAAATTGACCACAGTTATTCTGATGGATTGGAGTCTCGCCTCAATTGAACGACATTGAATGAGAGAAGTTCCGGCAGTTAGGAGACCGCAAAAAACTTGAAGCAGAGTTCTCTGCCAAGTTCTTAACGAAAACTCTTCAATCAGTTGATGGCCAAGTCCATCAGAGCAATGTACCACGGGCCATTCGAAGTCCACTTGTTGGAACTATTTTACAGGATTACGAATAAGAAGTTACGAATAAATGATTTCTGACGCTTGCCATGACAATTGTATATTTTATGATTTAAGAGG
The DNA here is from genome assembly GCA_946863875.1 of Alloplasta piceator. Classification (NCBI taxonomy): domain Eukaryota; kingdom Metazoa; phylum Arthropoda; class Insecta; order Hymenoptera; family Ichneumonidae; genus Alloplasta; species Alloplasta piceator. The sequence goes on from OX333074.1 coordinate 44,474,495, forward strand.
AAAACCAGGCGTTCGTTTGTAGTTAAGTTACATCGAGATTCATTTTTGGGTGGATTCGAGACTGTAACAATTGCGCGGGGTCAGCACTCCCATGCTAAAGCCACCGCCACAAAACTTTTTGTGGCTAGTTTGTATAGCTGGCAATGTTTGTTCCGACGCCGAAAGCACTTTTCTTCTATCGTCGTCCTTTGACTTCTGTTCTTTGCGCTTCAGCGTGTAATACTTGGCTTTGACGTCGCGAAGCTCTTGATTAATTCTCTCGAGATCGTACTTGTACTCGTTCGATTGGCTCTCGCACATGTTTAGTTCGGCCACCAAACACTAAATGTCGGCGAAAAAGAGCATAAAGATTAGTTTTGAAGGTTTCAAGATACCAAAACCTGCGCATTATTCACACAAGAGTCAACGAATCTTCGTCAACTTTGATGCTATCAATATTCATTCTGCTCATTATTAGCATTTCAAGGCCTGGATTAAGAATCTTAAGTTCTATCTTAAGATCGATCTTAAGATCAGACTTGAGATCAAATTTTCCATTGAACGTAAGTTGGAACTTCCGATCGAACTCAGGTTCAAATTTAAGATGAATCATAAGTTTGAACTTAAGTGTCATTATAAGTTTATACTAAAGTTTAAACTTTAGTGCGAACTTTCGATCGATATTAAGTTCAAACATAAATTTGCTTCGAAGTTTGACCTTAGGATCCATCTTGAGCTTAAACTTAAGTTCGAACGAACTTAATTATTTTGACGACTAATGTCAAAAAACACGGCAGAGGGAGGCAATGAAAGAAGTTGGATCCAACTCAAGTTCAAGCTCAAGATGGATCTTAAGATCAAACTCCGAACCACGTTTAAGTTTGAACTTAAGATCGATCTGAAGTTCGCACTAAAGTTCGAACTTAAGTATGAACTTATAATGATATACTTATGTTCAAACTTAAGAGTCATCTTTAATTGAAACTTACGTTCGATTTTAAAATCAAACTTGAGTTCAATAGAAAGTTTGATCTTAAGATAGATCTTAAGAACTTAAAATTCGGGCCCAAGCCACTCTTTATTTCATTTTTGTTGTCTCAATGTTCATGCTGTAAATGTCGATTTTGTTATCCTGATTCTGTTGGCCTTAATTCTACAATTTTTCATTTTAATGGTCGCAAGCAGTGATGCCAACTTGGGGCTTTTTCCCCCAAACTTCGGGGAAACTTTTTTAGGAAGGGGATTTCATAGGGGAACATTTTTTGTAGCGTATTTTATGAGGAAAAGATGAATAATTTTTTTACTCTGAATTTTTTTTCGTTATATAAATTTTATCACGTTTGAAGTTCGGGTATTTTAGTTTGAATTTAGGGGATTTCAAAATAGGCTGGGGGGGAGAATTTTGACCAGTTGGCATAACTAGGCGCAAATCGAAATGAACAGAATCGAGATTCTTGTGTGCTTATCTGAATGACATTGTCGATTGGATTTCTGATGACAAGGAAGAAAAAAAAACGTTATGAACCTTAATATAAGAGAATAGATGAAGCTACTTGGGCAATTGTGCATTTACATGTAGAATTGATTTTTCCACGATACCAATAAAACTTTATTTTATTGTTTCTTATTGCAAATATTCTCCTCTTACAAATTCCACCACGTACCTTCATTTTTTCTCCCCTTTCTCGCAATACTTTTTGAGTTTCCTTCAAACTCTTCACAATATCTGGCGTGTGCTGCTTCGTTATTTCGCGTTGTAAATTCATATACAATTCCATACACTCTTTGATCTTCTTTTCCTTCAATATTAGCTCGGCGCTCATCTTCAGTACGCGCTTTTGTAATATCTGTATTTTCTTGAGCAGCTCGAATGTATCGGGATCCGAACCCTAGAAATAAAAAGCGATATGAATTATTGATTTCCATTTGTGGTAAATAATTCATTGCTGATTTATTTTTGAAGGATTACATGGGTTTGAAAAGTAAACAAGAAATCCATTTTAAAATCTTCTTTGATGGAATAATAAAATAGACCTCGATTTACCAAATAGAACCCTGGAAATAAGAGGCGATATGAACTATTGAATTATGTTTGTGGTAAATAATTAATTGCAGATTCATTTTTAAAGGATTACATGGGTTTGAAAATTTGACAAAAAAATCCATTTTTTTAAATTTTTTTATCTAATAGTAAAATAGGTCTCGATTTCTCAAAGGTTCAAGTTAATCGGAGTGAGAGTCTTTGGACATTCTTTTTTAGAGCCTTTTTTCTAAAAACAATATTTTTGAAGTCCTTGGACACGATTTCTCAAAAAGTAATGCACCGATCTTATTGGAATTTTGCACACTTCTTCAAAATAAAATGACTAGTGATTGGACCATTTTTTTTTTTTTTTTTTTTTTTTTTTCACAACTGTTTGAACAAGTAGTTTGAATTCTCTTAAAAATTGTACTGTTTTGCATACAACTCTGCAAACAAATTTAAATTTAAATTTTTTTTAGTCCTTCGTTCAATCACGAATTCTACTCATTTAGTAATGGATAAAATTTGGTTTTTGATTTCAGATAAAGCAATCATGAGTTATCTTGACCACCACAAGGACACTTTTTTTTGAAGGATCATCGGAAAACAGGTCCCACCGGCTGATATTTTCAAAAATTTCAATGAAAATTGTATCAAATATTATTTAGATGTTGCTCTTTTATATGCTTAAAATTTTGAATAAAATAATTTATTTATCGTGTAAAAAAAATGAGTCATTCCATATCAATTGATCAATAATTGGAATGGACCCCTTTCAATTTCGATGAAATTTGGTCAGAAGTTTTCTTTCATCATAAAACAAAGTTCTACGAAAGGAAAAAAATTTAAAAAAATTGTTTTCGAAAATTGTGCTAAATTCAAAATTTTACAATTTTTGTCAGTTTTTCAAGTCTATTTTTTAAATATCTCGAAAACAACTATAAATACGAAAAAAATGTTCTGCGTTCGTCTTAAAGAGTATACTTGGGGCTACAAAAAAAAATACTGAATTTTTTTTTTTAATGATGAATTTGGACAATTTTGAATTTTTAAAAATCGTGAAAATCCTCGATCAACATCAAATTTTTGGTTCAATTTTATTTATATAATACCTTATACTGATCTTAAAAGATCCTGAAATTTTCAGAATTACGTTTTTTTTCAAAAATATGAATTTTTTAATTTTGGTCAAAAAATTGTTTTTTTTCTACCTCTATGTTAAGTAAAGTTGAGCAATTATGTAATTTTTTATTTTGTTGTAATTTCTACTTAACTTAGAGGTAAAAAAAAATATTTTTACCTATAAGTTACAAAGAGTGAAGAAGTTTAATAATTCATACTTTTGAAAAAAAATGCCATTCTGAAAATTTCAGGATCTTCTAAGATCAGTACAAGGTATTTAAGAAAAAAAATTGAACCAAGAATGTAATGCTGATCGCAGATTTTCACGATTTTAAAAAATTTAAAATTCTCCAAATTCATCATTTTTCAAAAAAAATTTCGGATTATTTTTTTTTCGTAACCCCAAATATACTCTTTAAGACGAACCCAGAACGATTCTTTCGTAACTATAATAGTTTTCGAGATCTTTTAAAAATAAACTTGAAAAATTGAAAAAATTGCGAAATTTTGAATTTTGCAGAACTTTCGAAAAAAAACATTCATTTTTTTCCTTTGGCAGAACTTCGTTTCAAAAAGAAAACTTCTGTCAAATTTCATCGCAGACCTTTTGGTTCATCATATAGATGAACCAAAAGGTCTGCAAATAATCAGTCTCATATTTGAGACATAGATTTTTCAAGTAACGATACTTGCTCAAAATGGAAGCTTTATGAAAAAATGTGGAAATATGTTTAAATTTACAATTTAAACTTATCTTTCAACGTTTTAAACTGGTACAAAAATCTCAAAAGATTTTTTTTTTTCATAGGAACAAAACTTTTCTAATGAGGAAGCAAAATCTATGGTATGAAATTCTCGCCTCAAGTTTTCGCCATCTGTGAATATTCAATGGATTTTGAACTTCCTCCTCGAGCGCCATCACCTTCAGCCTCTCGTTCGTTAATTCTCGCTCGAGATGAAATATCTCGTGACGCAAATCGCTCATGTTGGAGATACTCTTGGCGAGCAAAACTTTTTCCGTTCGAAGCTTCTTAACCTCGAGCTTGAGGAGTCTCGTGTCCTCGAGTCTCTCGGAATACTGTTTCTCGCCTCGTTGTAACGTTACATTGAGGATTTTTATCCTGCTGTATTGCAGTGTTAGCTCGTCGTTTCTTCTCACCAACTGCGTACCAAGTATATCACGCTCGTTCATCACCGTGTCAATGTCCTTTTTCAAACGGCTCACTTCCATCTCACAAGCATGTATTTCGTGCCTGAGACGCTTTTCCTCCTTTCTGCCCTCGTCTATTTCACGTCGAAGCTCGCTCACAGCTTTGCGCGAAGAATGCAATTCCGCACGAAGATTGTCCTTGTCTTTTTCCGCTTTTCCCAATACTGCGAAAACACGAAAAATTGGAATTTAAGGCACATCCCGCACGTATGAGAATCAGTCGTCATTCGTTTGAACCGTTCAAATTATTCTTGTGTCTCTTTGTCTCACTAGTGGAAAAAAATTGCCATTCCACTCACAAGGAACGTCTTTCCTGTGACGTTCTCCGATTTTAATGAAATTTCGGAGCGAGAAAACATTTCTAGGGGGTGAAATTACTCCCTAAAGTTGGAACATCCGAGGGGTACTTTTGAGGTTTCCCCTATTTCTACTTGAGATAATCGAATGCCCCCGAATGGATAATTATCTTGATGATAGATGATGAATCATCCATTTGGGTGCATTCGATGAACTCAAGTGGCAATAGGTGAAATCTGAAAAGTACCCCTGGGAGGTCCCAACTTTAGGGGCTAATTTCACCCCCTAAAAACGTTTTTCCGCTGATAAAAAAAATACGTGGCTCTTAGATTATGATGTAGAATAACATGTTTAATTTCATCGAAATCGGAGGACGTCACCGGAAACACTTTCCTTGTCAGTGCAAACTTGGTAAAATCGATTGAAACTACAAAAAACGTTTATAATGGCAATCGACGCTTGAGGTAATTATTTTCGGTACATCAAATAAGCTATTAGATTATTTAAAGGAATTCTTGTCGTTACATCCCTACTATTTTCTCTACCATTACATCTCTACCAAGAGAATTTCTTTACCAAATAATATCTCTACCAAGTATTTCAATCTTATTGATATCGATTTTATTCAAATTTTGCACACTTCTTTAAAATAGGATCGACTAGCGATTGAACAAAGGTTTTTTTTCCATTACAACTAATTTTACAAGACGTAGTGTAATTTGTATCATAAATTGTACTGATTTTCATACAACGCTGCGAAAAATTCAAATTCCAATCCTATTTCAAATTCTTCTTTCAATCACGAGCTGTACTTATCTATTATCAGATAAAATTTGATTTTTTTAAATTGCAGATAAAGCTATCGTGACTTGTCTTGACCACCGCAAGGACACTTTTTTTAGGGGAAACCAGGTCCCACCGTTTGAGATTTCTAAATTATTCAATGAAAATTTTATTAAATATTGTTTAAATACATCTGTTTTATATCCCTAATACTTGGAATAAATACATTTATTTATTATATCAAAAAATAGAGAAAAAATTTTTTTTTTACTTTCGAAACCCATGTATATGTTAGTTCAGAAATTTTTCTCGTGACAACTTTTCCCAGTAAGATTTTCATGCGGTAAACTCATTATGCGGTTTGTTTCCTGCAGGACGTGGACTAATACTCAAGAGTTTGGAAACACTCGCCCCGATTCCACGCCGCACAAAAAGTTTCACTGCTCTTTTAAAAATGAAGATATTTCAATTCAACAAGTGGCGTTTCAAAGGGGATATATTCAGCTTCTTTTCGGTTTTTCCAAATCAAAAATTCCATTTTTTTTGTCGTGAAATCACTATAAAGAAGGTAAAAAGCTGCATCCAGTCATTCTGGATTCAATTAAATTTTTTCAGAATTTTTTTTTTCGACAATTTTTCTTATCAATGAGATATTTTTTTTATCTCAAACAGCGGGTCTCTTACCTCATCTACACGGCTTTTCCATTGAAAAACCTCATTTACACGGTTTTTTCATCGAAAAACCTGTGTAGATGAGGTAAGAGACCCGATTGCTTAAGATTTAAAAAAATCTCGTCGACGGAAAAAATTATCGAAAAACTTTTTTTTTTATTCTGAAAAAATTTCATTTAATCCAGAATGATTGTATGCAACTTTTTACCCTTTTAGTGATTTCACGAACTCAGTAGTTTTAGAGTTACGCGACATTTTATAAATGGTTGTTTTTTGCAAGAAATTGATTATTTTTGCGAAAAAAAATTGTACGAAACTTTAAAAAAAACGAAATTAAAGCTTATACTCTCCACCACAAGTTTTCTGTACGAAAACTAGTTTTAAAAAAATTTCATGTTTCATGCGCTAAATTTTCACAGCCAAAAAAAGCCGAAAAACGACCATGTTTCAAAGAGCGTACCGGGTTAAAAAAAAATCGAAATTTTTTTTTGGATAAAGGGAAATGAAGGTAAATATGTTCCCTTTGAAACGCTGCTTGGTAAATCGAAATATCTTCATTTTATTTAAAGTGAAATGAAACTTTTTGTGTTTCCAAACTTTAGAGTGGTATCTTTTTAATTTGGTAGAATTATTATTCCGGACATTTTGGCGGAGTTGTAAGCGGTAAAGATGTAAGTGTGTTTAAATTTGAATCGTAAAAATCGATATTGAATATTGATCATCAATCATCGTTCCTAATTCCAATTTTAATTTTTAGGCGATTAATTTTTTAAATTCTTAGCTCGTAACTTCTGCCTTTTTTTTTAACGACTGATCCCGCAAAACTTTATAAACAAGATGAAGAAGTCTCTTTCGTTCACCTCAAGAAGATAAAAAAAAAAGTACAAAAAAATACTCACGAAACTCTTCTTTGACGAGACTCGTTTCCTTGCTCGTTACGTCCTCTTTTAACTGTTCCACCTGATGACTCATTATTTTCAGCTTACTCTTGAGCTCCTGTATCTCGTCCTGTGCCTCGATGAGAGCTTTGCTGCATGTATTACGCTCGGCCCTGACAGCTTCAAACAGATTTTGCTGCTGTCGAAACTTTGCCTCGGCTTCGGCCAGACGCTTCTTGCAATCGAATATCTCGACCTGACGCAGCTGTATCTCGTCCATGTGATCCTCGACCTTTTTTTTTTCAAACGTAATACAAACTTTGATTTCACCGCCTAATTCGGAATTTCCGTGAATTTGAGAAAATAGAAGAAAGGAAGTAGACGAAAGAATAAACATAAAATTTATGATCGAGTCGATAAAAAATGTCAAAGCAAGAGAAATATTGTTGAGATAATCTATTGCAGGCTCATAAAACATGAGAAAAAATAATTTGCGTTCTTTGGAAATCGCTGACAAAGAGACAGGCAGCACAATCTAAGACTATTGTATAGGGCATTCCATGTCAAATCACCCGACCCCTTTCGATTTGGCTGATTTTTTTTTCCTTTTCTACGCCAATAAAAACATTTGTCAGGCTATTTTTAAATTGTTTTACCAGACGCAACAAAAAAAATTTTTTAAATAGCTGTAAATTCTTCAAAAATTAACTTGTACTTTCCGAAAAAAAAAAACAAATTTTTTAAGATATTAAAATCGATGAAACTTTTCACTTTTTCGAGAATAATCATCTTTTTACAACACTTTGATAAATTCCGGAAAAAATGCCACCCAACATGGAGTGGGCCGACATTTCCTTGTATTTTTTTTATCGATTGAAAGAAAAAAAATCCCAGCTGGGCTTATTTCACAAAATACCACTCTGGAAATTTTTGATGATTTATAAAGGACCTCAGAGTTTGAAAAATTAAGAAGAAAAAAAAATTGACAGAGGTAATCCTTGAAAAAAAAATTGATTTTGTTCAAAAAAGTGAAAAAAAGGAAAAGTCGGCCCACTTGATACACTGAGAAAAAAGTTTAGTTAAAACAACCAAATCCATTTAGTTGAATAAAATTTAGTTGATTTAATATTAATTTATTTGAAATAATGAAACTATAATTAATGAAACAAATGGATTTGGTTAACCATAAGATATGAGGTGAACGAAATTATTTAGTCAATGTTCATATACAGTTTAGTCCAATTTACACGTTACTGAGTTGCTGTACAGAAATATTTCGTTGATTTCTAGTATATTTTAACAAAATAAATTTAGTTGTAACAAATAAACAATTCGTATTTTCAATCACACAATTTATTTGGTACAAAGATATTTATTTGATTGAACCGAAACTTTGCCCATTCAAGCAACGATTTAACCGATTTAAATATTATTATTTAATTATGATATTTAATTACCAAAATGATCTCGTTGAACGTCCGGAAACAAATATTTGGTTGAGTCGAACAATTTTTTGCATTTTCAACCAAATTTTTTTCTCAATGTATTGAGCAGCATTTTTTCCGGAATTGATCAGTTTTTTTGAGTGAAAAAAAAAATTAAAAATGGCGAACTTCGAGAAAAAGATGATTTTTATCGAAAAAGTGAAAAATTTCATAGATTTCAATATCCTAAAATGCTTTTGTATTTTTTTTTCGGAAAATACATTCAAAAACGAAAATTTTGAAAAAAAACGTCCCAATTAGTCAATTTTTGAAGAAGTTATAGCTATTTGAAAAAAGAAGCCTTTTTTGGGTGGGGTAAAAAAATTTGAAAATTTCCTGAAAAATGTTTTTAATGGGGTACAAAAGGAAAACAAAATTCAGTCAAATCGAAAGGACTTGGTCTCAAAAGTAGTCGATTTGAGATAGAATGACCCATATAGAATCTCGATGTATAAGGGAGTCAGCAATTTTCCGACTTTCCCATATATTCTCGTATCGCGGACCCTTTTAAACCTCCATTCGGATATTACTCAAGATCTATGTCCCCGTTTTTCTTTTTTCACGGTGTTTTCTCGAATGGTGTACCGCAAAGAATCGGAGACACTCGAAGAACTACGAGTAAGTAAGATAATGATTTATGGGATCCTCCCTAAAGCAGTTTGTTTCTCATGGGGAAATAAATTTTCTTTTAACGAAAAAAAATTTCTGCGATCCAAATATATCAATAACTTTTATTAACATTCTTTTCACAGGCAGCTGCTTCCAAAAGAATCCAGATGAAAACCGTACTCTTTTCAATGGGATCGAATCAATCACCGAAAAAAGGGAAAATTCATTTTCAAGTAAACGTTAGTGGCAAGCTTTTTGTTATTTTCTTTTATTATTTTTGTCGATATAAACTGACCTGCTGAGCCAATTCTTGCGTTTCCTGATTCAATCTGTCTCTTTCCTGCTCAATCCTTTGAACCTTACTTCTCATCTCATTCGTTTCCAGCATCGTCTCGTCTAATTCGGCCTCGACCTTTCGTTTGCCAATCTCAAACGCCGTCATACTGTGATGGGCTCTCTTTAATTTTTCCTTCAAGCCCGTTATTGTTTTCGCCAGACCGTCTTTCTCCCGTATCATTGTTGTCGTTGCCTTTTTCTCGTCTTCGATCTGACGTCTCAGTGTCGTCACTTCAAGCTCCGCGTTTTTCAAACTTACACCCGCGTGATTCAAGTCCTTTTCAAGCTTCGATCTGACGCTGTCGTTTCGCAAAATTTTCTTCATCGTCGCGTCCCTCTCCGATTTGTGTCTCTCGTTCTCTTCTCGCATTCTGTAATTTTGTATTTTAACAACAAAATGAAAATCTCTTCTCGATTAACCCTTACTCGACACACTGGGGTACAAAATACCCCAGGCCTAAATTTCCTTTATTTTAAGTACCTAAATTTAAAAAAATGGAGCCTTCGAGGATGCCACTACTTCTTCAAACTTTTTTCTTTCATACTGATAAACATTTTTAAGTTCTTTTATAATGTAAAGCTTATGATTATTTGGTTTAAATAAAAATCATCACAAAATATATTTACTTTGAAAAAAAGTTTTTTTTCGTCAAGTTTCTCCCTTAGTTTTCCAGAATAAATACCCTTTTTCAAAAGCCTACCAGGCTATTATTTTTTTATTGAGCACACTCAGTTAAATTTTTAGGCATTTTTATTGAAAAATAAAAAAGTTATGATTTTTTTTTTTTGTAAAAGTCATCATTTTTTCAATTTTTTTGGATATTTAAATTTTTTTATCATATTTAACTTTAATATTTTACTATAAATCCTATATAACTTTGGGAAGTAACCTTGTAAGAAGTTTTAAAAAAATTTGCAAGTCAAAATATAAAATGGTATATTTTTTATAAGAATTTCGCCATTTCTGTCGAAAAATAAAAAAGTTATGTTTTTTTTCGTAAAAATTGTCGTTTTTTCAATTTTTTTGGATATTTGAATTTTTTATCATATTTAACTTTGATATTATACTATAACTCCTGTATAACTTTCGAAAGAAACCTCTTAAGAAGTTAAAAAAAAATTGCAACTTATTAAATGATTTATTTTTTATAAGAATTTTTGTAAGTTATTCTGCAAAAGTGTGTCAAGTAAGGGTTAATTCTAGTTTCAGTCTTTTTCTTAATTGCTTGAGTCTACGAAGTCTAAAAATAAAGCTCACAAAAAATATCACAATGATTTGTGTGACTTTTTCTGAACTAAAAAAAAAACCGACAGAATTCGAAAATAGTTAATTGTAGTCTGAATTTTGCAGACAGTTCTATTACCTCCCATTGTTCAATATAAAATTTGTAGAATTGAATTTTTTCAGTAATGCTATATATTAAGCAACCTCAGTTAAATTTTTAGCCGTTTTTGTCAAAAAATAAAAAAGTAATGATTTTTTTCGTAAAAGTGGTCATTTTCATCAATTTTTTTGAATATTTGAATTCTTTAATCATATCTAACTTTAATATTTTACTATTAATCCTGTGTATAACTTTGGGTAGTAACCTCTTAAAAAGTTCTAAAAAAATTGAAACTTAAAATATTTAATGATTTATTTTTTATAAGAATTTTTGTCGCTGGGGTACAAACGACCCCAGTGTATCAAGTAAGTTATTCTGCAGAAGTGGGTCAAGTAAGGGTTAATTCTAGTTTCAGTCTTTTTCTTAATTGCTCGAGTTTACAAAGTCCAAAAACAAAGTTTACAAAAAATATCAGAATGATTTGTGTGTGTTTTTCTGATCTAAAAAAGGAAGCGCTGGAATTCGAAAATAGTCAATTGTAGTCTGAAATGTTGCAGGCAGTTCTACTACCTCCTATTGTTCAATATAAAATTTCTAGAATTTAATTTTTTCAGTAGTGCTATATATTAAGTAACGTCAGTTAAATTTTTAGCCATTTTTGTCAAAAAAATAAAAAAGTTATGATTTTTTTCGTAAAAGTTGTCTTTTCTTTTTTGGATATTTTAATTTTTTTTTCATATTTAACTTTGATACGTTACTATCAATCCTGTATAACTTTGGGAAATAACCTCTTAAGAAGTTTTAAAAAAAGTTGCAAGTTAAAATATTAAGTGGTATATTTTTTATAAGAATTTTTGTCGCTGGGGTACAAACGACCCCAGTGTATCAAGAACGTTATTCTGCAGAAGTGTGTCAAGTAAGGGTTAATTCTAGTTTCAGTCTTTTTCTTAATTGTTTGAGTCTACGAAGTCCAAAAACAAAATTTACAAAAATTATTTACAAAATTTGCAAAAAATAAGATTTGTGTGTTTTTCTGAACTAAAAAAGGAGCCACTAGAAGTCTAAAATAGTTAATTGTAGTCTAAAATTTTGTAGGCAGTTCCATTATTTATTTACTTACCTGCCATTGTTCAATATCAAATTTTTGGAATTCAATTTTTTCAAAAAAGCTGTCAAGACCATACCTTGAGCAATTTTACGAGCTAACATGCTTGATTTTTTTTATATCATGAGACTATAGCCAAATAATATTTGCTATGAAATTTGCTATGAATATTATTTAATTCTTATTATTTAATTTTTTTTTCATTCATAGAAAGTATCATTTGTTCAGCAAATTATATTTCCGAAATTTTTATGAAAATCGATTGAAAATTTCGACTCTCATAGAATTTTGAATTTGTTCAAAAATGTGTGCTAAAACTCGAAAAAGTTTCATGTTATCGTGCTAAATTTTCATATAGAAAAAGACCATCAGCAGGCAATATTCGTAATTGAATTTGTTGAAGATCAAGCAAAAGTTTCAATTTAGCATAAAGTTTTGAATTTTTCCAAAAATGTTTGTCAAGAGAACCCAACAATTATTTTAAATATCGTGCTATTTTTTGTTTTTGTAATTGTGAAATAAAGGAGATAAACGCGTTCTAATAAAGAAAAAGCATGAAGTCAGTATTAACTCGTCTTGAGAATGCAACCTGTAAATTTTATTTTGCACCATTATCGTTTTTGAATTTTAAAAATCTACCTTTTTGCCTCGCTCGATAATAACGCAAATTCCTTGGTCTTGTCCATCAGCCTTTTGTCGATTTCCTCATTTTTGTTATTAACCGCGTCCAATTCGCTCTGCAGATTCATCCGTTTAACCATTAATTTGCTAATCTCTTTTTGAAGCTTCTCGTTCGATGCTTTTTGCTCTCTCAGCAAATTTTCCAATCTCGTCACATTATGAGAAATCGATTTTACCGAAGCATTGACTGACTGTAACGTAATTTTCGTTGCAATACGATCAAGTTTTGCGACAAGAAAGAGCGATGAAATTCGATTAAAAAACCTGCAATTCGGTTTCCTTAAGCTTGAGATTTTCCTCAAACTGATTTATGTCCTTTTCCAATCTCTCGCGTATTCTCTGATCTTTCGATATCTCGTTTCTTTGGATATCCAAATTTTCCTTCATCTCGGTCATCTGTTGCTCGTAATCGCTCGTTTTCTTCTCCAATTCGTCGATGTAATTCGTCATATTCCGCAATCTTTGCCTGAGCGTTTCGAGCTCGTTCGTCATTCGTTCGCGTTCCTTAGCCCCATCTTTTTGCTTGTTCGCTGTGGCGCTAAAATTTGTCAAGAACATCGCATAAATTCAACGTTATTTCTTGAAATATTGAAAACAAAAATTGACTGCAAAAAAGCAAACAAATATTGCAAAAAAAAAAAAACATTGCGACTCAATATTAGAGACGGAAAATCCATTATCGAATTTTTCAGAGTTCAAGATTGTGTGTGATTTTTTAAAAATCAAATTAAATTTTTTTTGCCGTAAAGTTGGGCGCAATTTCGTTACATTACTTATTCGAAAACCTCGGGGGTTGCTTTCGTTTTACGAGTTTACTTTTTATGTAGGTGATTTGACGAACATTCGACGGGGAGTTTCGTAAAACTAATTTAATATCGTCGTCCTTCGAGGGGATTATCGGGATTGAATTTTTGGTTTCTCAGGGGGATAGTTTCTCGCTGATTGAAACTACGTTTTTAATTAAATCCTGCGTGATGGATTCGCGATTATTTCGAAGAAATATTCACGTTCGTTGTCACTTTTTTCATTAATGTAATGTCCCGGTTGTTTTGAATTTAAAAACTATCCTGTTTATCGAAATTTGAATGAGGTTCATAAAATTATTTTGTACCTTAAGGGGTTACATGGAGTGAAAATTTCAAAAAATCCTTTTTTCGATTTTTTATCCAATAGTACAATATTTCTAGAATTTTTCCAAATTATATTCCAAAATGTGATGTGCGTGAAAAATCCCCCCCCCCCCCCCCCCCTCAGGCCTTAATCAGTTTTTTCTGAAAACACTATTTTTGAAGTTGGTGAACACGATTTTTCAAACAGTAATGCAACGATCTTATTGAAACTTTGCACATTTCTTCAAAATAATATTGACTAGCGGTTGAACGAAGATTTTCTCTTCGGTTACAGCTAATTTACAAATTTTACAAATTTTACAAATTTTACAAATTTTACAAATTTTACAAATTTTACAAATTTTACAAATTTTACAAATTTTACAAATTTTACAAATTTTACAAATTTTACAAATTTTACAAATTTACGTGTTGTAAGTTGGACCAAAAATTATAGTGTTTCCCACACAACTCTGTCAAACATTCAAATTTCATTTTTTTTAAAATCCTTCGTTTAATGACAAGCTGTACTTATCTACTAGCAAATAAAATTTGGTTTTTCAACTTCAGATGAAGCTATTATGAATTATCCGGACCACTACAAGCACAATTTTTTCAGAAGCAACCAGATTCCACCAGCTGAATTTTCCAAATTTTCGAATTAAAATTTTATAAAATGTCTAAATGTTGCTCTTTTGTATGCTTAAAATTTTGTATAAAATAATGTATTCATTATAAAATGAGAATAGAGGAAACATGTTTTTTAAACCTAGGAAACCCGTCTAATTACTCTCAATTATAACCCTTAATAATTCCATTCACTTTTTTCAATAATTAAAATTATTCAAATTCACTGAAACCGAATTAGCAAATCCGGACGTTTTTAATGAAAAAAATCCTTACTCCTGATCCTAAATATATAACTTAAAAGTTCAATTCAGCGTTTGTGAATTTAAATATATAAGTAATAACAGTTGCAGCACAATTATGAGTTCAAAAATATTCCCTTTATTCGTCAAAAACCTTTGCCTTAATCACAAGAAAAATGGGCCGAAAGATTGAATATCATTTATAATCCTCTTACATTAGTATGCATAATATAAAAGAAACGGAAGAAGAAAATGATTGATTCCGTATTCCGTATGAAATTTTCCGATCGAACGATTCGTGAATACAATTTCCCTCTACTTCAAATACAATCTTCGCTTTTGATAACAAAAGAAACAAGAATGGTAGGACAAGAATGGACGGAATTATGCACTGAGCTTGGCTCGTTATACGTGCATCAATTTGAAATATGTAGCGGGGAAAACTCTTGGGTATTGTGTTCGTGTGGCCACGATTTTGACGAGGGAAAGTACGTAACGTTCGGGTATTGTTGGAATAACGACCGCATAGGACGGATAACGAAGGGAAATTTCAAGTAGAACGATAGTATCTCATCTCACAATACTAATCCAGTTTGTATATTCACAATATATGTAAGAGCGGCTAAAAAACATATTTATATCACTCAGTACAATAATGAACGCTTTTACGTCCGCAAGCGTAAAGAGGTGCGTATGGACGTAAAAACGTCCATATTGCACCTCGTGATATAAAATATCGTACATCACTCGTAAAAAAATGTTTTTACGTCCTCGTGATGTAATGTACTATTTTCTTTGATTGCAGCCTCATCCTCATCCAGATTTTTGAATCTTTTTCTACTAAGATAGTATTCTTAAAGGTACTATTTCAGAGTTGGGCAAAGTACTTGAAAGTACTTCAAGTATCAAGTACAAAGTACCGTACGTACTTGAAGTACAAGTACTTGCAAAAATCAAGTACGAGTATCAAGTACTTTTCAAGTTTTTGGGTACTTCTCGTAAATTCTGGTACTTGGGTCATTCCATGTCAAATCGACCAAGAGTTGGAATCGACCACTGTCAATGTCGATGAAATTTAGGCAGAAGTTTTGTTTTATCATAAAACCAAGGAAAAAAAAATAAAAATTTATTTTTTCAAAAGTTATGCAAAATTCAAAATTTAACCATTTTTCAATTTTTTTTTCTAAATATCTTGAAAACTATGACAGTTATGAAAAATCGTTTGTTTCATGTTGAAGAGCATACTTGGGGCTACGAAAAAAATAAATTTGGGAATTTCGAATTTTTCAAAATCGTGAAAATCCACATTTAATGGTTGGGTCGTTCCATAGCCCACCAGAATACCACCTTAATCATTTCTGTACGTATATTACGATAAATTAACGGATAAAAAATGTTTCAAGTTGAATTACCGGACTTACTCCTCGTCCATGGCCAGCTGCTTATTTTTCTGTTCGAGCTCGTGATTAATTTTCTTGATCGTCAACCGTAAATTCTCAATGACCTCTTGAGCATTCTGTTCACGTGTGTAGGCTGCATCGGTGAGCCTTAAGCCATCGTCGATTTCCTGCTTCAGTTTACTTATCGTCTCTTCTTGAGATTCGATCGTTTTCTCGAGTTCGTAGGATCTGCTCGTTTTATCTATCACTTCGTCCTGTTGGTAAGAAAGGAGGAGTCATAAAAAAAAAAAAAAAAAAAAAAAAAACATCTCAACGGGTTTATGTGATGGAAAATTGGTTCTCGATCCCTGAAAGCCCCTCTTCTCATCAATGGAATGAGAACGACGCTCTATTTCTTTTCTTTATTTACGGTTTGTGAGGAAAGAAATTTCCCCTTTTGTTCATAAAATCAATCACCTGTAAATTCCTGCATTTCTCCATAAGATCGTCCTCCCTTTTGTGAATCTCGTACAAGGACTCGAAGAGTCTCGTGTACTCGACCTCGTAACTTGCCAACGCCTCGTTGCTCCTCATCTCGTTTATTATCTGCAAAATATTTCATCGATTGTGAAATTTAAAAGAAAAAAAAATCCTATCGCTAATTTTCAACCCCAACGATCTCCTGTACGAACGAACGCCGGAAAATGCGAGAATCCAAGGTCCATTATAGTATGGACCTCGTGGGAAAGAAAAGTTGAACCTTTCCTGAGTTTCTGATGGAAAATCTCATCGTTTTGTCTCAATTGAATTGATGGTATAATTTCCGACGAGAATGAAGATAAAAAGTGCGAAAGCGTTAAATGGCGCGCAATTCTCTCGTTTTGTTTCTATGGAATAGTGGAAACTATTGATCGTCGAAAGTCGCGGGAACTTCCGGCACGAAGTGCTGGAGGATGTACCATTTAGCTGAGTTAGTGTTTTGGACGGGTATTTTGCAATCTCACCCTCGCATAATCACGTTCCAGAGTGCAGAAAACACTTCCGGCTGAACTTCCAATTGACGATGATTCTCGGCTCTCACTACCGCCATCCTGCAATGTCACAATGATTTTAATATGGACAAAATATCAAATGACATTTTTTTTTCGAACATTAAAATTCGCCGGGCAATCGTTACTTTATCAAGACTTTCTGATAAAAGGTCCGATAAAACCTTCCTCGTTTCTCTCCAGCGCTCGTGAAGCCTCTTTTGAGAGCAACTCTTTCACTTTCTCTATGATGAGAAATTCAATTATGTCTTCCTTAACGAGAAGGCTTAATGAACGATGGAAAGAAATCGGGAAATTGCAAAAATTTCTATGCACAAGATTCTGATACACAACATTTTTTCATGACTATATTCAAAAAATTATAAATTTTGTAAACTTCGAACCCCAAGCTGCTATTTTTTAATTGAACCTTAACTGACCCACTGGGGTACAAAATACCCCGGGCCTAAAATTATAATTTTCAAAAAATTATAAATTTTATAAGCCCGAACCCCAAGTCGCAATTTTTTAATTGACCCTTATCTGACCTACTGGGGTACAAAATACCCCAGGGCTAAATTTCCTTAATTTTAAGTACCTATATTTTAAAAAATGGGGCCTATATAGCGACATCTGTCATTAGTTCGAGGATGCCACTACTTCTTCAAATTTTTTTCTTTCATACTGATTGACATTTTTAAGTTCTTTCATAATGTGAAGCTTATCATTATTTGGTTTAAATAAAAAGTATTACAACATATATTTACTTTTTAAAAAAGTTTTTTTTCGTCATATTTCTCCCTTAATTTTCCAGAATAAATACCATTTTTTTAAAGCCCACCAGGCTACTATTTTTTTTCTAGTAGTGCTATATATTGAGCAAACTCAATTAAATTTTTAGGCATTTTTGTTGGAAAATAAAAAAGTTATGATTTTTTTTGTAAAAGTTGTCATTTTTTTCAATTTTTTTGGATATTCAAATTTTTCAATCTTCTTTGACTCTGATATTTTACTATAAAGCCTGTATAACTTTGGGAAGTAACCTTGTAAGAAGTTCTAAAAAAATTTGCAAGTTAAAATATAAAATGGTATATTTTTAATAAGAATTTTTGTCGCTGGGGTACAAACGACCCCAGTGTGTCAATTACGTTATTCTGCAGAAGTGTGTCAAGTAACGGTTAAATAGCAACATTTCTAGTTATGTAGTACATTTGCGCGGAAAAAAATGAGTTCGATGGCTGCTAATTTACAAGAATTACATTTTAGAGCCATCATTTTAGTAAAAAAAATTTTGTGAAGCTCAACCTGTTGGTCAACTCTTTACAAATTTAATTTTAATTTTTTTTATCACTCAATACAGTAGATCAAAAAAATTTGGATCAATAACTGCGAAATTTTGCAAATTATAGCGATAACATTTTTATAATTTTAAAAAATTTTTAAACCAAACCGCCGAAGCGATACCTTCTAAATTCAATGTCAACCTTGAAATTGACGATTGTCCTGCAATTTCAACAAAATTTGCCCTGAGTAAACAAAGGATGAATGGTATCATCTTTTGCCAAATTTCGATTGGATCGCTCAGAAGTTGTCCTGATAAATCTTTCGACATACTACCATAAAAATTTCGAAAAAAATTCTCACAAAATCAAAGCTTCCTCCATTAAAAACCTAAAATTGAGTTATAAATAATAACATAAAAAATTTACTCATGATTAACGAATTTATGCTTAATTTAACCTTAAGCTTTTCAAAGAAATTACCTTTGCGGAAGAGCCTGAATAAAATTGCTTGTAAGTTAAGCTTTTGAAAAATAATAGAACTTGCGAGACCGTGACATAAAATAAATCTGCCAAATTTCCACGACTGAGTTTAGCATTTTGTGAACCTTTATCTCCTGAGAGACAAAAAATTCATTGCCATTTTAACAATGATATTTCGCTCTCGAGGTTCTTGTAGCTCGGAGATTATTTTTTTTTTTTTGCAAATACGACGTTATGAAATGGAACAAATTGTAGGGGCTAGATCGGTCCCGAGAGGCTATACCAAAAATTGATAAATAAGATCACGAGACAGTTTTCAGTAGGGTCGAGACATTTATGTGAAAATAAGGTTGAGACTGGAAATAAATTTTTCAGAATGTGTTTGGTACATGTGCAGGATGAGGGTTTGACCGGGTTTTCTCTTCCACGTCTTTATCCGTCCTTTCGTTCTCAGTATCCGGCATTCTCGGTTAACAGATTGCTCGGAGAATTTGCCGCACAGCGAAATGTCGATGAAACTGGAGAACGAGATTGACGTCGAAGTCACGGGTTCACTCGTTTATATAGAGCAAATTCGAGAGACAGAGAGAGAGGTTAGAGGTAACTTGATGATCGTGCCCAGGACAAATGAAGAGAGATTTTCTGTCATTCTCTGATTCTCGTATTGCGGTGATATTCGATTTCACAGGAAAAACTTGATTGTTTAGGAAATAATCGGAAAATCAGAAGAAAATTGGAAGAAAAATCAGATGAAAATTAAGAGAAAATTATAATAATCAGAAGAAAATCGAAAGAACAATCAGAAGGAAATCAAAAGAACAATCAGAAGAATCAAAAGAAAAATCAGAAGAAAATTAAAAGAAAATTAGAAGAAAACCAAAAGAACAATCAGAAGAAAATCATAAGAAAGATAAGGTGATATTCGAGTTCATATGGAAAACTTGATTATTTAGAAAAAATCAGAAAATCAGAACAAAATCAAAAGAAAAATCAGAACAAAATTTAAAGAGAAATCAGAATAAAATTGAAAAAATAATCAGAAGAAAATCATAAAAAAAATCAGAATGTGAAGAAAAATCAGGTGATATTCGATTTCCTAGGGAAAACTTGATTGTTTAGAGTATAATCAGAAAATCAAAAGAAAAATCATAGGAAAATTAAAAGAAAAATCAGAAGAAAATTTAAAGAAAATCAGAAAAAAACCAAAAGAACAATCAGAAGAAAATCATAAGAAAAATCAGATAATATTCAATTTCATGGGGAAAGCTTGATTATTTAGAAAATAATCGGAAAATCAGAAGGAAATTGGAAGAAAAATCTGAAGAAAATTAAGAGAAAATTAGAATAATCAGAGAAAAACCAGAAGAACAATCAGAAGGAAATCAAAATAACAATCAGAAGAATCAAAAGAAAAATCAGAAGAAAATTAAAAGAAAATTAGAAGAAAACCAAAAGAACAATCAGAAGAAAATCATAAGAAAGATAAGGTGATATTCGATTTCATATGGAAAACTTGATTATTTAGAAAATAAACAAGAAATCAGAACAAAATCAAAAGAAAAATCAGAACAAAATTTAAAGAGAAATCAGAAGAAATCTGAAAGAATAATCAGAAGAAAATCATAAGAAAAATCAGAATGTGAAGAAAAATCAGGTGATATTCGATTTCCTAGGGAAAACTTGATTGTTTAGAGTATAATCAGAAAACCAGAAGAAAATCAAAAGAAAAATCATAGGAAAATTAAAAGAAAAATCAGAAGAAAATTAAAAGAAAATCAGAAAAAAAACCAAAAGAACAATGAGAAGAAAATCATAAGAAAAATCAGAAAGTGAAGAAAAATCAGATAATATTCACTTTCATAGGGAAAACTTTATTATTGAAAAAATAATCAAGAAATTCGAAAAACATAAAAAAAAACAGAAGAAAATTGAAAGAAAAATCAGAATGAAATCGCAAGAAAAATCAGAACAAAATCAAAGAACAACTAGAAGAGAATCAAAAGAAAAATCATAAGAAAATCAAAAGGTAAATCAGAAGAGAATCAACAGAATAATGATAATAAAATATAAAAAAAATAATCAGAATCAAATCAAAAGAAAAATCAGAAAAAAATAATTGCTGCAAGGGATTTTGAAATCTGAGTCTGTCAACCTCGATTATTATCGTTATTTCTTGTCTCTAACGACGGATTAACGTGAGTTATCCGGAGCCTCCACAGTCTCTTGACCCAATTGAGAAGTTTTGTACTTTTTTTTGTTGTTTTCAAGAAACAAAACATTTTCTTCGAATGTAAGTAAAACCTCACACCCTGCCTAAGCCCCAACGACAAATCGAATTTCACGAGGTCGTCGCAGCCCACGCATCAGCCACAGACGAAGCTAAAGGGGTCGAAAAAGAAAAAAAAATGTTAAAGTGCTTTCCATCGTAGAGGCGGACAATTTTTCTCGAAGAAAATTGCGATTTTTTACCAGCGACCCTTTTTTATTGCTCATCGATCTCGTCGCGGCTGCGTTTCCATACACTTTACAAATACCCGCGTATGTACAGCTGCCTTCACATTGTTACGACAAGGCACGCACGGCGCATTATTTATTGCTAATGGAGGATCAAAAGCTTTTTTTTTTGCCGCGTGTAATGTATATACACCGTTCCGATGCTCCGAGGAAGAACAGCGAGATGAAATACCCGGGCTTTTCGTAAAAAAGTTAAAAAAAAACAACGTTGCTCGGTATCTAATCCTTCGGAGGATCGCTTCTGAGAATAATAATTACTAGGATCTTCTTTTTCCATCGATTACATCAATGTAAATTGACATCATGTCTCAATGTCTCAACATCGGTTTTCCATGATGTTGCATAAAGTAAACAAAATTTCATTATTATCAGTTTACTCACAAAATTGTTACACAAGAAAACTCAATTAAATTTTAAGGAGAAGCCTCTATTCTACACATTTTTATCCTACACGTGACATTTTCTACACAAAAGTTTCTTCAGAAATTATTGTACACAAAAAAGTGGAAAGGAATGTTATTCTTCACAAGATAAGCTGCAAGAAATATTATTCCACACCAAATTATTCTACATCGGCTTCTACACACATTATTTTACACAAGTGAATTGGCAAAGAATATTATTCTACACAAAATTATTCTACACCTGTTTCTGCACACATTATTCTACACAAGTAAAGTGGCAATGAATATTATTCTACACATTATTATTGTACACATTATTATCCTACACATTATTCTTCTGCACATTACAGCCTTTAGGAAAATTTACTACCGGAAGGGATAATCACGTTGCAGAGTTTCTGCCGTTTTTTTTGGGTTGGATAAAAAACGTCGTATGCGGAGGAAATGGAGAAAAATAATGTGTAGTGTAATAATGTGTAGAATAACCCGGTGTAGAATAATGTATGTAGAAACTCGTGCAGAATAATTTTGTGTAGAATAATATCCTGTGCTACTTCTCTCGTGTGGAATAATGTGTGTAGAAACCGGTACAGAACAATTTTGTGTAGAATAATATTCCTTGCCACTTCTCTTGTGTAGAATAATGTATGTAGAAACCGGTGTAGAATATTTTTTGGTAGAATAATATTCCTTGCCACTTCTCTTGTGTAGAATAATGTGTGTAGAAACCAGTGTAGAATAATTGTGTGTAGAATAATATTTCTTGCAACTTTTCTTGTATAGAATAATATTCCTTGCCACTTTTCTTGGGTAGAAACTTTTCTATAGAAAATATCCTGTGTAGAATTTGCACAATTGAAATTTACACAATAGAAATGGCAAATTCAAAGGTGTAACTTCCTTTTTTTCTTTTGGCCTATCGGAACGTGAAAAAAAAATCGGAGGACGACGCTTCGCGTTTCAAAAGAATTTTTGTACCCTCGGAGGATAGTTTTTCCGGTATTTCCATCCGGAATAACGATATGAGAAAATTCGTCCTCGTTGAGAGATATATCAGACTGCGGAGGAGCGAAGGCGTGAAAATATAACGTTGAGAATGGACTGGCATCGTCGTTATTTCGTCTCGTGAAAATTCCAAACCATGAACGCGAATTCCATCTCACTATCTCGCTCTCTCTTTCTCTCGCTCGCTCTTATTCGATTTTTATACCATTTTTTTCTCATTCTTCTCTGTCCTTTCTTTTTTTTTCTTTATGACTTTTCGGACTCCTCGGACTCTCCAGCATTTTGCCCCGGGAGCGATAAATTTTTCGTGTCGCATTCTTCATCTCTCCTTCTCCATCTTCTTTTTTTCCCTGAACTTCTCGATTCAAGGTGGAATTTTTTGTTTCTGTAATCAGCTGGGAAACGAGAACCCGAATCGTCCATCCGAATCCAGCACGTTTTTATTCCTCCTCGTCGCTTTTTCTTCTTTGAGCAACCTCCAGAATGATTTTTATGTCCGTGGGCACACGAGTTTTTCGCACTACTCGGAGATTCATTTAGAGATGGGACTATGGATATATATTTAATATGATTGAACATGACGACGAATTAAGGGATGCTGAGTCCAAACTTTTGTCGAAGCATCTAGTTCTCTTGCTTCGACTCTTTTTCCACTCTCTTTTCTGCCCTTTCCACGCTATTCAGATAATGAAAATTCAATACGAAACGTTGCCGCATTTCTCATCATCGATCAGATCACCCACGGATGCAAATTCTTCTATTCTACCCTATATTAACCGTTAATATCCGCACAGGGTGAAATATACCCCAGTCATTTTTTGACCTCGAATACCTTCCATAAAATCCAGGAGAATGGGATTTTTTTTCCCATAGTTAAAATCAATTTTTTATACGTTGATCAGTCAATGTTTTTCAAATCAACATTTTGTACACATTCAAAATAGTGATCAAGGTTGTTCGCTATTGAATTTGGCAAAAATCAAATTCAGCAAGAACTAAGTTTGAAAGAGTTTGGCAAATTTGCACGTTGATTACTCATGTTTTTCGATAGTTAACAAAGATTCCTTTATGAGGAAGCCAAATTTGATTGCCATACTTTGTGATAAAGGATGTTGAATCCCTACGAAAACTTTCAATGTTATTTGTTCAATAAATAGCTTCTTAATCGTCGTAAAATTTTTACACGACCTCCTGAATACTTCATGTAAAAACATATTAAATTTTCAGAATTTTCTCATCATTTGCGATTTGGAACTCAACATCCTTAAGATAAGAAAGCAATGTGCAAATGTTTAATTTGCAGGGTTTTTCATAATATATTAAAAGTCAGTGACGAATTTCTTATTGCCCTTATAGTCCTTAAAGTTCCTTGTCAACGTTAAAATAAAAATCTCCGCCATCTTCGATAGTTTCGAAAAAGTAAATGAAATCATATTTTTAGGGTCCGTTAGTCGATTCCTTTCGAGCCGTTTAAATCTGCTCTTTCCTAATTAATTTGCCTCTGGTAAACTTAGAGAATGGCGTTAGATTTATTCCAATATCTTGATTACTGTTGTCGCGATAAAATTTCGAGAATTGCTTTAAATTTATCTGAAGGCATCCCATACTTTTGCGAAATTTTCATCTCTCTATCATCGGAACTCGAGGAGCATATATGAGCGGAAATTCACTGGAAAACATGAAATATGTGCGAGATTTTTGAAGTATTCAATTGCAGCACGAACAATGAGCAATAAGAATGGTGCCAATATTTTCGAAATTCTTACGGCGATTGTGAAGCACTTTCCATGAAAAAAAATAAGTTTATTTGCAACATCTCATTAGAAAATCGATATAGATACTTCACAGATGTATATGTAATCCTCATACCTAAAGAAAACTTGTATAAAATGATCCCTTAAAGTGTAAAATGGGCACTCGCACTCGTACAAAGTGATTCAAGGCGGAATTCTGGTCTAGAATTTTGAAAAAAACAATTTGTTTATTTTCATATTCTTAAAGTTTAGACCTTTGAGAATATATCCTCGTAAGGAAATTATTAAATTCCTATAATTTACAGAGTTATAGCTATTTTAGTGACGCAGCAACTATGTTCGTCACGTCGGAGCGAAAATTCAAGTGAGTCTCCTGGTTTAGAATTTAAAAAAAAATCTAATTTTTTTGCATATTTATTTGCAGTAAGTTGTAAAAAAATAATAGTAAGAATATATTCTTTTTTTTATCGAGCTCTAAAATACGCTCAAAATGTATGTCTCTAGACCAGAACACCGCCTTAAGAAAAATTTGAATTCATCTTTTTTCTGATGTAAGGCCGTTTTTATATCCTCAAAATCCGTGTTTATGTGTTTTTCATATATTAGTTTTGTTACAAAATTCCTATGCTATTATTTAATCATTTTAGTCCCCTCCCAACGCCCATCTCAATGAAGAGGGATCATTTTAAACACAGATGTGCATAAAATGATCCTTTTGTTTATTTTTTTCAACCAAAAAAAAAAAAATTGATTAATAGCAAAGCACACGTATTTTATTTTAGAAATTGTTTATTAGAAATAGTTTTAGTAGACATAAAGAGAAAAAAACTGCATAAAGCCATTAAAAAAAAAAAATTCCCTCAGATAGGGATTGGTATTTTCCTTAGGATAAGCAAAAAAAAGTTCCAAACGATATAAAAACGTTCGTAAATTCGAATTCAAACATACCTGTTCCATTTCCGCATTCATTTCCATCTCCATCGTAATCTCGTTTTGTGTTTTCCTGAAAATATCGAAACCTCCACTTTTTCTTCCTCTAACAAACTAAAAATGCTCTTGTGTGATCAACTATCATTTATTCTATCACTGTGAGGAGAATCTCGAGGCTTAACTATATCCAACTCCTTGAGATTCACTCGATTTCCGGTGTGTTTACTCGTAACCATGGCGATAAGGAAATTTTCGCGCTGTTACATTTTGCCTCGAGACCCTCGCAAAGGAATCGATATTCCTGACAGATTCCTACAGATGTTCTCTGTAGACACACATATGTTGCATCGAATATCAATGATTAAAAAAAAGAAAACAATACAAAAACAGGCGAATGATTGTAAAAAATGATGTTTTTTATGTGGTTCAATGATGCTTTTCCTCTGCTGTCGTCCCAGCCAAAAATTTTATCTGATTGAAATTTCCGTACTTTGTGATAAAACTAAACCTGAAAAAATTCAGCAACATTTGGCTTGCCACAAACAACAATTATCAATAATAGTATTACCCAAAAGTTATTAATAAATAAAACAAATAATTATTCAACAATTTTTCGGTAAGTTCTTTTTTTTTCTTAAATAAATAGAATGCGTTAATTTTTCTAAACGCATGTGAATTTTTTCAGAATTTTCTCTCTATTTTGAAACATTATAAAAAACATTCTGAAATTCAAACAAAAAATTGCCAATATTGCATATGTTTTTGCATCACACAGGTTTATCGTCAGCTTTGAAAAGATTCAAAGATGCTAGGCCAAAAAATACATAATCAGAGTCATTGTAAAAATTTCAAAACGAGAATTTCAAAATAGAGGGAAAATTCTGAAAAAATTCATATGCGCTCAGAAAAATTAACGCATTCGATTTGTTGAAGAAAAAAAAACTTACAAAAAAATTGTTAAATAATTATTTCTTTAAACAATTTATTAATAACTTTAGAGTAATATTACTAGTGATAATTGTTGTTTATGGCAATCAGATAACATTTTCGGCTGGGACGGTATTCCTTAACCCTCGCTGGTCACCGCGGGTCAAATACGTTTGAAGTATTTATTAAAGGTAGCCATAATAGATTTTTGATATTTTCACATAGCGGAATAATAGTACATTACATCACGAGGACGTAAAAACATTTTCTGACGAGTGTGAGTTTGCAGGACGAGCCAAAGGCGAGTCCTGCAATCACACTCGTCAGAAAATGTTTTTACGCCGAGTGATGTACGATATTTTATATCACGAGGTGCAATATGGACGTTTTCACGTCCGCTTGCGGACGTAAAAGCGTCCATTATTGTATTGAGTGATATAAATACCTTTTTTGGAACGCATGCATTTGAAGTTTTTTTTTCTTTAAAGTACCATACATTGAGAGTAGTATTTTTTTTCTTGAAGTACCATCTGTAGAGAATATCGTGTAAAAATTCTTCCAAAAAATCTTTCAAACTGAAAGAGTTACAATTTTTTGAGTAAAAAACCGGATTTTTGAAAGTCTTTTTTTTCATTTTTTTTCTCCATGTAAATACACTATCGGAAAAAATGAAGGGATCAAAAAAATTTCCCAAATTTTTAGTGGTTTTTAACAATGCTGTATCTCAGTGAAAAATGGTCGTATCGATGTCTAAAAAAAGCATTTTGAAGTTTCAAGTTTCTAGTTTTCAGATCTTTTAGGAAAAAAATTTGCGAAGCTACAGATTGCACCCAATCCTGAGGAGAACCGATTTTTTTCTTTTCAAAAATTTGATTGCGGTTAACAAAAAAACCGTTCGATAGATCAAATTGAAACTTTACAGGGAGTTTATGGGTATATTGAGCTATAAAATTCGCGCTCAACGTTAGTCGTTTTATCAATATTTTTAATTTGGCCATTGCAGGGTGGCCACTAAATCGGACGAAAAAAATTCCCTGACATTTCCCTGACATTTCCGAAAATTTCCCTGACAAACCATTCAGATTTGTGAAAAGAAAGTAACACGATAGGAACATTGCATATGTTTATTGTTATTCATTCTTTGGTATTGTTTATTACATTATATATTTGGAAGGAACAAATCATAATAAATGAATGAATAATCATAATAATAAATGATAATAACAAATGATGAATAGAATAGAGATGACGAGATATGATCCTTCTGAAGAAGCTGAAGTTGAAAATGTCCACCCATAACTTTTTTTCAGCGATACGCAGAACAAAAAATATCCGCCCATACACTTTTTTTCTCCGTTTGATAATTTTCCCTGACTAACTATTCAATTCCCTGACATTTCCCTGATTTCCCTGACCCCGAAAAAAATCCCTGACATTTCCAGGTTTTCCAGGCTTTTCCTGACAGTGGCCACCGTGCGTTGATTTTCTAAAAAATCATAAATAGCCCTTTTTCTTCTGGTTTTTCAAATTCATGGCATGGCTGGAAAAAAATTTTCTTTTCACAAACCATCGTCAATTCTTGTAGAGCATTAATTCAAGTTTGTGAAACGCCCCTTCTAATTTCTGTGCGATCATTGTTTGCTGAGATATCGATGGTCAAACACAAGAGGATCTTTTTTCATTGAAGGTCCGATATTTCAGTGAAAAATGGTCGCAGCGAGGTCTCAAAAAAAGCAAATTGAAGCTAAATAAACAAGCAATCCGGTCCATGGATTGGTTTATCGGGAAAACATTTTTCCAAGTAATTGCAGCAAAAAAAAAGAGATACAAATTTGCCAAATTTTTGTTTCTCGGTATTTCTCAGAATTGCGTAAAACCTGTAGCTTCGCAATTTTTTTTGCTGAAAGATCTCAAAACTAGAAACTTGAAGCTTCAAAATGATTTTTTTTAGACCTTGATACGACCATTTTTCACTGAGATACAGCATTGTTAAAAACCACTAAAAATTTGGGAAATTTTTTTGATCCCTTAATTTTTTCCACTGTATTAAAAAAAAAACGATATTGTTTCATACACCAAAATGTTCAAAGCTAATTCCTATATTTTTTGTAAGCTAATCGAATAGGTACTTTTTTTGACAACCATCCAAAAAATCGTCCGGGTCAAATTGACCCAGTGTGACCAGTTTGGAATTATTTTAAAGTATGACCAACGAGGGTTAATATCTAAACTTTGATACAATCATCATTCTGTCAACTGTCAGACTTTGGGCAGCATTTTTCGAGGATACTCTTCGAATAAAACGACAAAATCTTGAATAACAAATTTTTCGTTTATTCTTATTATTATTATTGTTACTATTTACATTTACATCATAGTAAGTCAATAACCGAAACCAAGACTGTGGGAAGAACGTGGGAAGGGGATGTGGATTGTGTTCGTTAATCAAGACAATAAATTGTACAACTATTTGTTACAAGAGAAAATAATTTCAAATTTTAAGGTGGAATACTTTTTCGTAAACATTCGCCGGATAATATCGAGCTGATTGTACGATTATCGGTTTGTGCATCGCTGGAACAGCAACAAAAATAGTTTTTTTTTATTTCCACGTTTTTACACATTATAAGCTTCAATGGAGAGCCCAAAAATGCTTAAACAAATTTCGACTTTAAAAATTTAGGGGGGATGAATTTTAATTTTTAAAAAAACCTATTTCCATTGCATTCCAACGATGCAAACTATAATATCATTTATTGCACTCCGTGCGCAAAGTGCCACTTTGCGCACGCAACGCGTGCTCAAAATGGTACTTTGCGCACTCGTACAATAAAATTTCGTACGATACTATTGCGTGACATCGCACGAGGTTTGTATAAATTAGGAAAAAAAGCTATATTTCTTTTTTGAAAAATGATTTTCCTTTCGACAAAGCTTTGCGTACATTTTTCGTTACCCTGTGCAACAATTTCATCCTCTCCATTATTATGCAAATTTACAAGGTTTAAAAAAAAAAATCGCGTCCATGCGTGGAATTTTCGTGCAGTAATTCGTCGCAAAAAATCTACTTATTCCAGAACAATAATAACAAAAAAACATTTTTACTAAAAACGAGAATTATTGCTGCTGCTAAAAAATATGAGCTCGGGCAATTTATACTTGAAACAAAAAGTCCAAAACAAATCGCAACACTTATGGTTTTTATTGTTTATGATGTCCATGAGGTTTTTTTAATTTAACTCCTTAAATTCTTAATTTCCTTATTCTCTTGGATTCAATTCGTGCTTTTATAAACAATTAAACTGGGACTTTGAAGCACTCTCAATTTTTTAAAGATTTTTTAAAACGTGCCTCTTGTTTTTTTTTCTAACGATAAAACAAAATTGTGATGATGAAAAATATTCGAAAAAATTGTGGGAAGATAGCAATTTTACGTAATTTTTACGCAATTTTTACTTTTTATTTTTATTTTCCTGTTTATTATTTTTATTTTCTTTTTGTTTTCCTCGTTGAATTGCAAAAAATTAGAGAACAATGTTGGCTTACCCTGTGAAGGTAATTGAATATTTAATTAATCAAAACACAATCTTGAAAAGCTTTTCAAAAGTTGATAACAGCATTTTTTTCTTTGTCTGAAAACCAAAAATATTGAAAATAATTTAGATGGGATTCAATTATTGTAATCTCAACATTTTAAATAGAGTTCCTTTGTTAGATTTTGGAAATGTTGCTTTCTCGACTAATGAAAAAAAAATTTTTTTTAAATATCAGCTGGTGGAAAATGATTTCTAAAAAATTGAAGTGCTTTTGAGTTTCAGTAAAATCGTAGTAAAAAAGAAACCAAATCCGAGAGGTTGCAAATGAATGGGTTAGAATTTGACTACATATGAGGCATTCCATGTCAAATCAATCACTTCAGTCCATTTTTGAAGAAGTTATAGCTATTTGAAAAAAAAAGTTTTTTTTGGGTTGGGTAAAAAAATTTGAAAATTTCCTGAAAAATGTTTTTAATGGGCTAGAAAGGGAAAGAAAAATTTCAGCCAAATCAAAAGTGGTCGATTTGACATGGAATGGCCCATATATATAATTCGTACTCGTAATATGTTTTAGATTTTTTTAAATAAAAAAGAACAATCAAATTTCTGTTAAATCCCTCTCCCCTCCCCTCTAATTACGTCTTTAGAGTCAATGTGTTTTTGTCCCGGAATATTACCTGCAAAATTCAACGATCTGACGAGTGGAACAAAAAGTTTCTATTAACGATACGATCGAAATGATTTTTCATCGGAAACTGACGAATTCTACGATAAGGCATATCGCTTATGTAAAAAATAATTCTCTTTCTAAAATCTTAAATCCGATGCGAAATAACACGATGACTTTTGCCTATATTTCGTTTTTTTTTCGACTCTTCTTCTTCTTCACTTAATTTTCAAAAAATTCGTTCATCCTTCGTTTCTTTCTCATGGAATTGAAACATTCCTAATTTTTTTTTTTGTTTTGCCATCAAATCACGTCCTCATCTTCGACCTTAATTTACACGCGTAAATCGAACGACGAGTTAATAGTACTATAATTTATATTTTGAATTTAAAAATTCCATTTTATTCTTAGATTTCGTTGCTCGTTGCAATTTTTTAGCCGTACGATAATTTGAAAATTCTCGCGGAAGGGAGGCTTGGTCAATTTTTTTTTTTACAACTTCTTCGGTAGCGTTTAAATTTTCAAAACCTACTTTTTTCGCGGAATTTATTGTGCATATATTTATTGTTTAACATTTAAATTGTTTTATAAGAAATTTTCTATTAAGACAGAATATAAGATATTTTAATATGTTTCTTTCATTGATATTAAAAATATTGAAATTTATTTTTCAGTTTTTTTAAAAAGCGTATTCGTAGCTTATCACGATGGTTTTTTTTCGAGATTTTGACCAAGTATGTCCAAATGTCTCAGTGCGAGAAAATGGAGGGGACAATCGGCTTTCACGAGAATTTTCTTATTTTCACGAGGGGCAAGATGTTCATAAACAACAAAATCGTCAAGAAAAATTACAATTTTGAAGCACACTAATATTTCATACGTATAAAGAGGATGGCAAGCGAGCTAAATCAATTTTTGATCCTCACGTTTTCGGATTTGATACAAGATTTTTTCCCTCCAATTATTCTTAGGCTTGACACACCATATTTTTTCAAGATTTCTCTTTCCACTGTTTTTTTTTTATAATTCTCTGCATCAACACCAGAATTCGAAGAACTGAGAAAATATTTCAAAAACCCCAATTCTGTGCAAAAATTTAGTAGCC
This sequence comes from Alloplasta piceator, assembly GCA_946863875.1. Taxonomy (NCBI): domain Eukaryota; kingdom Metazoa; phylum Arthropoda; class Insecta; order Hymenoptera; family Ichneumonidae; genus Alloplasta; species Alloplasta piceator. The sequence continues at coordinate 44,505,989 of OX333074.1, forward strand.
ATGAACCAAAGAAAGACAATTTTTTTTTCCTGCGTTGCTTGAAAAATTATGAAAAATCAAAAAATAAACAAAACAGAATTTTCTGATGGCAAATCAGAACGATAATTATCATTTCTCAAATCTTTGCATTTTTTAACAGCATAATACTCGCAGTCGTTACTTTTCAAACGCTTTTTGAGGTCCTGCATTGAGAATGAAATTTTGTTCCCACTTGTATATAATTAATCCACATTATTCTCCAGTTTTTCACAAAATTTGTTCTTCGACATTTAAATTGCCAACGGTTTTTCCAGTCTTTTTTTCATACATCTGATAAGAAAGGTGAGCAAAAAGGGAGCGTTTCAAAAAATCTTGAAACAATTCCGTGAGAATGAGGATCGAACTTTGGTTCAATCTACTTGGGTCATTCCATGTCAAATCGACCAATAGTTGGAATCGACCCCTCTCGATTTCCATCAAATTTGGTCAGAAGTTTTCTTTTATCATAACACGAAGTTCTACCAAAGGAAAGAAATTACATTTTTTTTTCGAAAGTCATGCAAAATTTAATATTTTACCATTTTTTCAATTTTTCAACCTTATTTTTTAAATACCTCGAAAACTATTATAGTTACAAAAAATCGCTCTGCGTTCGTGTCAAAGACTTGGGGCTACTAAAGAAAAAAAAATCGATTTTTTTTTAGAAAAATGATGAATCTGGAGAATTTTGAATTTTTAAAAATCGTGTAAAGCCACGATCAACATTAAATTTTGTTTATGCAATACCTTGTACTGATCTGAAAGATCCTGACATTTTCAGAATGGCGTTTTTTTTTTCAAAAATATGAATTTTTGTAAAGAGAATTTTTTTTTACCTATAAGTTAAGTAAACTTAACTTACAGGTACAATGTTGAGGAATCATGTAATTTTTACTGCTCAAAATTACAAAATTACATGACTGTTCATGATTTCGTCTTTGTGTCGACTTTTCTTCTTCTTCACTTTATTTTCAAAAAATTCGTTCATCCTTCGTTTCTTTCTCATATCATGGAATTGGAACATTCCTAATATTTTGTAATTTTGTAATTTTGAGCACTAAAAATTACAAAATTACATGATTGTTTAACTTTACTTAACCAGGGTGGCCACTAAATTAAACGAAAAAAATTCCCTGACATTTTCGAAAATTTCCGTGACGGATTTGTGAAAAAAAGTAACAAGGTAGGAACATTGCATTTTCCAGGGGAAAAAAAAACAGAAAAAAATGTTCATCCATAATTTTTTTTTAGCACTGCACAGAAAAAAAATGTTCACCCATAATTTTTTTCAACGCTGCACGTAAAAAAAAATGTTCACCCATACTCTTTTTTTTCTCAATTTGATATTTCGTATTTTCCCTGACTAATATTTAATTTCTCTGACATTTTCCTGATTTCCCTGGCACTCAAAAAATTCCCTGACATTTCCAGGTTTTCCAGGTTTTCCTGACAGTGGCCACCCTGTTAACTTAAAGGTAGACAAAAAATTATTTTTTACAAAAATTCATATTTTTGAAAAAAAAGACACCATTTCTGTAAATAATAAAAAATTTAATGTTGATCGTGGATTTTCACGGCCTTTAAAAATTCAAAATTCTCAAAATTCATCATATTCCAAAATTTTTGTTTGATATTTTTTTTTTCCGTAGCCCTCAGTATACTCTTTAAGACGAATCCAGAACAATTTTTTCGTAACAATAATAGTTTTCGAGATATTTAAAAAATAAACTTCAAAAATTGAAAAGTGTATTTTGCATAACTTTCGAAAAAAAAAAAATAATTTTTTTCCTTCGGTAGAACTTCGTTTTATGATAAAGAAAAACTTCTGACCAAATTTCATCGAAATTGAAACGCGTCGATTCCAACTATCGGTCGAATTGACATGGAATGACCAACTTGGAATACCCCATACATATCGTCGTTCGAGATTTTGCTCTTAAAATGTGAGACGCACTCATACAAACGCGAATATCCAAAAACACGAAAACACGTGACACTACACCGAAGTTAAAATCGAAATATTCGTGATCGAATAACGCCGTCGTAATGGCAACTTTTAGAATTCGTCGCTCTAAAATTTGTTTTAATTCATTCACTCGTCTATCTCTTCGATGCATATCTATTCGCTGTGGGATTCCGAAAATACATTTTTTGTTGCTATCAAAGCTTTACCTCAAAATCGTATCGGACATTTTTTTTGAAATATCGAGAAAGAGCGTCGAAACTTGAAATTCGTTCGATCAGCCAATAAGATTTTTCTTCCTAATATACATACATATTTATATATATATATATGGAGAGAAAAAATTTTAAGAACCATTTTTAGATCACGTTTCGTGAAAATCTGTCAAAACTGAATTTTCTCCAACTTTATTTTGGAAATAGGAAAAAAAATTGATGGAATGATGTCATTTTAGGCCTTTTTCGAACAATCTCGACGCCGTTCTCATCGATCACTGCAAAACTTTCATGCAATATTCAAACATTCAATCAAATCTTCGATAACTTCGCAGTTCGTGTAAAGAAAAACGTCGTTTACATGTATTTTTAAAAATCACCGTGCTGCTCTTTTATTTTCAACTTTTTTGGACACAAACTTAAGAGAAAAAAAACCGAGATATCCGACTGTGGATTTTCCAAACAAAATCGAGAATTATTTTTTAAACAATAGCAACTTTGCTCAATGAAAACAAAAATTGTCAACAAATTAGCTAGAATCGTTCAAGATAAATCTGTTGATTGAATTGTTTTGTTCTTTTTTTTTCTTTTTTCTTGCACACTCTCCAAATCATCATTATTTAATACTTTGACATCTATATTCGAACAGTCTTTTAAATGCAAATGCGCACGCATCATTTGTCGTTCGAACGAATCAGTGATACCAAAAATCAGCGATTTATATTTATTTTCATCGAACGATCAAAAAAAAAAAATAATAATATTCGAAGATGAAACGCCGACATCATTTTGTCTCGTTTAAACGAAAAAGAAAAAACAATTACATTTATTCGTAGATGATTAATTGAAAAAAGCTTATCGTAGAAGAAAAAAACTTATTGTCACCTGATTTTGGCACAAAAGCTAAGTGATGGTTTTCTGTTCCTCTTTTCTTTCTCTTTCGTTTGAAATCCATTTTCATTGTTTCCTTCAACATTTGATTGCCAATATTAATTCTTTGATATTGAATATTGAACGTCGATAATAATCGTCGAGCTTCATCTTAAATGTTTTTCACACCTTTGTCATTCGACAATTTCGCTGGACACAGTTGTAGCAGTTTTTTTTTGCGTTCGCCCTTTATTTACATGTTATGCATTCCTTAACTCGGTCGTCGAGAAACAAAGTACCGCAGTGATAAAAATCATCAAAGAAATCAAATATTTTCATTGACTTTTTCTAGGATAATTGCAGTGTTCGTTTATACCGACTTGAATTAGATCACGTTTCCAGGAATTCTTGAACATACCTCGACAAATGCTTTTGAGCGGATAAAAAAATTCGAGTTGAAATATCAGCGATCGACTTAAGTTAATTGCAATTTATCTAGTTTTTCAAAATTTTAATTATTATTTTTTTTTAAAGTAGATGAGACCAATTTGAATAGGATGACAATCGTTCATTCGCATTTTGCTTTAACAATTCAATTTTATTGTATCCAAATAATACGTTTTTAATGTGTTTGAAGTTCCAAACGTTCAGCAGAAAGAAAAATCTACAAATGTATTATTATAATAAAATATTTAAAAACCCGAATACTAAATAATACCTTGGTAAAATTTTTTTTCAAACATAGTGAACGAAGTTTGAGGAATTTATTATCAAGTATTTCAACTTCCTTTCAATTTTATGTTAAAAGCAGGTTCGAAGCTTCAAGTCCCATTTTTTTAAGTATGTTTTTATTTCTCGAATTTACATAATTGAATTTTTAATTCGGATCAAACAAGATTCATTCGAATTGACAAAAAAAACTGTTAACTTTGTGATCAATCACAAAGATAATTTTCATTAATTGACCTGAATCACTGAACTTAATTGAACTTAATTAAATTAATTAAAACTTTTTTTTTAAGTTCGATGTTTTTCCTTTCATCCGTTGAAATTTAATTATTCACGTTACTTCGAATCATATGAAATTCATTCAAATCGAGTTAAAACTGCTCGCACTTTGATTGAATCATTCAATTTTATTGGATAAAGATAAAATCACTAAATTTGTGAGTTTGTTCACTAGATTAAAAAAATAATTTTTGTTTCCAAGTTCGTTTTTCCGTTGAATGGTTGAATTCTCTGTTGAAATTGAACAACACTCATTCTAATTGAATAAAATTTGTTTGCTCACACTTTGGTTCAATCTTTTAACTTTATTGGATCACAATGATCATTTTTTTCAATTTCTTAAAAAGAATTTTTTTTTTAGTCGAGGTATCGTATCGTTCTTTTCGTAATCAGTGTCATTTATTATCGAGTGTTCTCGAGGACCGAGTTTTGGAGAAAAAAAAACAGTTTCAACGTTCCAACTCGATTATAGCGTTTCAGCGATCGTTCCTGTGCTACAATTTCGTACAACTCTATTTATATATGTGTCATTCCATATCAATTCAACGACGTTTTGACGGTGACCCCTTCGATTTTTATATATTTTTAATATGTTATTATACATGCAAAAAGAAGTATCCATGCCAATTTTTAGCTCTCTATCTTAAACCATACCGAAGTTATTGATTTTTCAAGAATATACTTAAAATAATCACAACTTCTACATTAACCAAGATATTGTAATTTGTCAAGAGGTCATTTTTTTTTTGTTTTTCGAGGTACTTTTTGAAAAAAATATTATAAATTAAGAAAAACAAATTTATAATGTGTTTTTAACTGTTTTAAGCTAAAAAATTGAATTTTCTTTCAATGGGACCCTTTCCATTTTTTTCAAAAAAAATTATAAAATTCTACGTAAAAAAACAAAATTTTTGAGATTTTACCGAAGAGGGATGTAAATAACTTCTTATCGAAAAAAAAAATTCGATTTTTTTTTCGAAATTCTGATCTTTTTTCCTTCTATGACTACAATAGTTGATTTCAATAATGTTAAAATAAATAATCTAACTTGCCTCACATATTTCCATTGTAAATTATAATAGATAACATCAAGAATTACAATTCAAGTACGTTTTGCACTTTACTTGAACTTGAACGTACTTGACATGTAATTCTTCATGTTAATTATTGTAATTTACAATGGAAATATGTGAGGCAAGTTAGATTATTTATTTTAACATCATTGAAATCAACTATTGTAGTCATAGAAGGAAAAAAGATCAAAATTACGGAAAAAAAAATCGAAAAAAAATTTTTTTGTTAAGAAGTTATTTAAATCCCCTCTTCAGTAAAATCTCAAAAATTTTGTTTTTTTACGTAGAATTGTATAATTTTTTTTGGAAAAAATCGAAGGGGTTCCATTAGAAGAAAATCCAATTTTATAGCTTAAAACAGTTAAAAAGACATTAAAAATTTGTTTTTCTTAATTCTTCGTCTTTTTTCAAAAAGTACATTGAAAAACAGAAAAAAAAGACCTCTTGACAAATTACAATATGTTGGTTAATGTAGAAGTTATGATTATTTGAAGGATATTCTTGAAAAATTAACTTCGGTATGGTTTAAGATAGGAGCTAAAAATTGGCATGGATACTTCTTTTTGCGTGTATAATAAACATATTGAAAAATGAAAAAAATCGAAGGGGTCACCGTCAAAACGTCGTTGAATTAATATGGAATGACACATATACTCGTAAACTCATCAAATTACCATTGTGAATTTTACATGTATAAGCTTAAAATTATTTATGCTTCATTACATATATATATATGTGTGTACATATATATGCATATATATATAGATAATTTTTCGTCGCAATATATATATTTACATTTTTATGCATCACTGGCTATTGACATACGAGCGATCGAAGAATTGGATTGGTACAGTCGACCTTTATGTTTTGTATTATATATAAATATAATATAATAATATTATGTTTCGCAAGTCACACTGAGAAAATCGTTAACATCGCTTCGACATATTGCTCTAGCGAGACAAGCGAATAAGAGTCGATGAAAATATACATCCATGAATTTTTTTATTTCCGCCTTTAGATCCTTCGAAAACTCGATTTTTTTCATTTATCCTTCGAAAACATGTATTCAAATTAAAATCACAAGAAATAATCATAAAATTATATTCATAAAACAGCAATGAACAATTCTATCGAATTAAAAAAAATGTAATTTTTACTCCTCGGTGCTTGAAAATGTTTAACAACAAATTTAAAAAAAAAGAATCAAATTTTTCCCATCTCAGTCAAATAATTAGAAAAATCGTTTATATCGGAAAATCATGATTCTCCGTAAAATTCGCTGCGCCATATTTCCGCTGATAGTTCGGGAGTTTCATCACAGAAATTAAGGGCCCGCGTATAACTTTTTTGCTCGATTGGGACACGTTTCACTCGCTCGAAGAAATCCTAGCGGAAATGACCGATCGAATTTTTTCCCCTCACGTTTTCCGTACAAAAAAATCACGAAATGTCTCGATCTTCTATTTTTAATTCTCAAACGCTTCTCGATCAGACGCTTCTGGAATATTGGAACGAACACGTTTCCACGGCACAGAAGAAAATTATATTTGGCTCGATGTTCGTTCGTTCTCTCATATTGTGCTGATTCTTCGCGTCGACGGAGGAAGAGAGAGAGAGAGAAAAATAAGGAAATATAACAACGGAAGAAAATGAAAGGAAAAAAAGTATGGATATTCAGCTGGTCGCTGCGACCTGTGAAACGGTGAAAGGTGTGACCTGATAAAGAAAACACCTGTTGCACACTCGCACGGGCTTCGTGTGACCGTAACGCGGCAGTGGTACGTTATTGCTGCTGCAACGACCGCAAAATACCTTGCCGCAATTTCGGCAATGATGTCTTCGTCTGACGACCGTGAAACCAGCCTGACAAGCCATGCATCTTGGTGCATCGGTATCGGGAACCCAAGCCGGTGCTCTTTCCACACATTCCTCACCTCGTTCCGTCACAGGTGAGCCTTTAAAAAAAAGGGCAAAATTAAAAAAAATAAGAAAACATTGCAGGGTTTATTTTTGAGATTCGTCATATAATTACAACTGTCACGTATCAATTACTTCCGGTCTATTTTCAAGAATCATTCTTCAAGAACAAAATTGACTGTATCAGATTACTTGTGATAAAAATCTAGGAAGCTTCAGAGAGATCCTAGAAGAATTTTCTTGAACTCTCGGGAAACTTTTATCAATTATAAGCAATCGATCAGCAATTCGGAGGATCCATATTTTATGGATGTTTACTTTAGTATTGAATGCTATCCAGATCAGGCCGGGGATAAAAAAGCTAAAAAAGATATGTGGCGTTCCATTCCAAATCGGACAGTTTGCAAAACTTTTTTTTTTTTAATTTCCTCAATTTTTATATTTTTTAGTTCCCATCAAAAGACCCCGCCTGTTACATTTTGAGATTTCTTCGATTACCCGTTCAAAAGATATTAAGATAACAAAGAAACCGCTCTTTTTTGGTATTTTGGTCATAACTTCTTTGATAATGGTCCAAATTGAATTTTTTTTTCAAAATTTGTTTTTTTATGCCCTTTTCAGAAAGAAATACAACAAAAATATTCGACGCGTTTTGAATGAGTTTTTTGAGTTTTAAACTTTAAATCGCGTTTTTAAAAGTGAGTGTCATTTTTTATTTTTTATTTTATTTTTTGTTTCAAACATCTATCTATTCAACAATTTTTAAGACTAGTCCGATCGTAGGATTTCAATAACTACTATTTTTTCGATTTTTGAAAATTAAAATTTTTTTTTCATAAATTATTATGAGTACCAATTTTTGTTACTGCATAGTATTTTTTAATCATTTTGAATTAATTTTGACACTTTTTCATTGTTAACAGATTTTTAAAATTAATAATTAATCGATGAGCAAATAACAACATTGAACCTAAATAGTCTACCGAATATTGTTGTCAAATTTTCACCTGAGAAACATTATTTAGATGCAAAAGAAAGATTTTATTTGCGATACAATACATACTGCGAAGTCAACCACAGGGGACACAAAAATTTCATTCAATTATTCCAATAAGCAACGAAAACGTATTTGCAAAGTAATATTCTAATTCAGAAAATAATCGTATATATAAGCTTTTCAAAAAAATACGTGAATGAATAAAAACTGTTGTTATTATTGATCATAAGCAGACTTAACGATTATTGATTAATTTCAAGAACCTGTTAACAATAAAAGCGTCAAAATAAATTCTAAATATTGAAAAAAATACTATACAGTAACAAAAATTGGTATTCATAATAATTTATATTTAAAAAAAAAATTTATTTTCATAAATCGAAAAAAATAGTAGTTATGGAAATCCCACGATCGGACTAGTCTTAAAGACGGTTGAATAGATAGATGTTTAAAGCAAAAAATTATTTAAAAAATCAAAAATGACACTCACTTTTAAAAACGCGTTGTAAAGTTTAAAACTCAAAAAACTCATTCAGAAACTCGTCGAATATTTTTGTTGTATTTTTTTCTGAAAAGGCCATAAAAACAAAAATTTTGAAAAAAGAACTTTTAATTTGGATAACTTAACGACATTTTTTTTTGTATTTTTTATCTGCGGTACATTTGAAAGGGTTAGCAGATGCTCCATTATTATTTTATACAAATTTTCGTACGACTTTTTCTCGCAAAGTTACTTCACTTTTAGCTAAAAAAGAAAAATTTTGAAAGATGAAGCGCAACTCAAAAACTATAGAGTTTAAGAGAAAATGTCAGGTATAAAAATAGTAGCGCACGTATACACGAAATCGCCTGAAATTATTTCAGGAGTTCCATATGAAATTTTTTTTTCAACTATTTTCGCTTGAAACTCTGATGATGACGTCCCAGTGAAAAATTGTATCTGATTGAAATTTTCCTACTTCGTCATATAATGAAAATCTGAATAAATTCAGCAACATTTGGCATACTATAAACAACAATTATCAATAATAATATTGCCCAAAAGTCATTAACTAATTGTTTAAAAAATGTATTAAGCAATGATAAACAATGGTCAATAACAATTATTGATTATTGTTGATTATAGCATGTCAAATGTTGCTGAATTTTTTCAAATTTTTATCGTATCACTTGTACGGAAATTTCAATGAAGTACAATTTTTCGTTGGGACGTCATCATCAAAATTTCGAGCGATAATAGCAAAAAAAAAATGTCTCGAAGCCGAGGTATAAAATTTCAAAGTTATAAGTTTTTTTTCTTGTGTTATTTAAATGGAAAATATAAATTCGCGATGAGTCGTATCTAAATATTAATATTAAGAGCTCTGCTTTTAACAGGCATCTTTTTTCACCACCCCGAAAGTATTTAATGGGGGGATTTCGAAAAAGAAAAATAGTCACTTTTTTGGAATCAGTCTAATATACATTCCACTCGAATTGTTTGAGACCTCCGGACATTTTCTCCGTGTGATTTCTCAAAGTTTAGAAACGTTTTGAAAATACTGACGTGGAAATTTTGAGAGCAAATTTTTTGAAAACAAAGCTTCCTTCGGACGGAAGCAAAATATTAATGCCATACTTCTTTCATTAGTGGGCGTCGTTTCCTCAAACTCATCTTCTTCCTCCTGCAACGAGTCTTGACGCTCAATATTTTCACTATTCTCCGTCAACTCCGGGGAATCGGGTGGTCGTGTATCGACCGGTGTACTCGGTGCTTCCGTAACTTCTTCCTTTGTCTCGATTGTCTCGACGATTTGGCTGCTGTTCATGAGAAAAACGCATTTCAAAATGTTTCGGAGATCCGAGGCAAAATTCGTTTGCAACTGATCGGCGACACCGGCGATACAGACGAAGAGTCGATGAACGAGATCCTCCGATGAACTGCAAAATTGTTAAATGTTAGTTTTTTTTTGTTAGTCTTCTTACTTAAATGGCGAGGAAATGGATTTGCCTCAAAATTTTTTCACAAGATCTTCCAAATGCAAGAATCAGTAAACGAAAATCCAATCTTGACTGATCGGAAATACTGCACAAAGAATTTAATCCATACTAATCGTCAAATTAAGCAAAGCTTAAAAAAAAAAAATCGAAGAGAAATCATTGCGAACAGGATGTTCGGAAATTCGACGTTGAGTGATTTTCGTAACAAAATATCAAATATATAATATAAAAATATAAAATATAAAAAATATTCAGCTTCATTTCCCGTATTTTTTTAATGATTTTTACAACTTTTTTTCGATTTGGACTCTATTTTGAAAACAGCTGTTTTTCGCCTTTTTCCCCTCTCTTCAGGTGCACCTATCTTCTAGAGGAAATTTTGTTCATACATTTTTATGTTTGGATTCATAAAGGGGAAAGTTTGAGCTTCAATTTCCTTTTTTTTTTATTATGAGCTTTTTTTTATCAAAGTTATTCTGTTTTTTTGTAAAAAAAGAGGAAACTTGAAATATCCTGTATAACACGAAAACAAAAAGGATTCATGAAAAACTTCAAGATAGCAAAAAGTTGCGTCTGTTTTCGTTGAGTTCAGAGGAATTTTTTCAGATTTCTTTTTCAAAACTTTTTTTTCATGTTGAGGCTGGAAAAACAATTTAAAACAAAATTTCAATGTGTTGAAAATGGTATAATAAAATATTTTCCACTCTTGAAACTATATCAATAATCTCATGGTTCTCGAGTTATGGCAATTAAATGATCTGAGCTTCGACTCAGAAAATGAGAACAAAAAATGTTGGAAAAAAAAATCTGAAAAAATTTTTCTGAACTCAACGAAAATAGAGGCAACTTTTTGCTATCCTGAAGTTTTTCATGAATCCTCTTTGTTTTCGTGTTGTACGGGATTTTTCAATTTTCCTCTTTTTTCACAAAAAACAGAATAACTTTGGAAAAAAAAAATCTTTCAAACTTTTAAAAAAAAGGAAATTGAAGATCAAACATTCCCCTTAATGAATTCAATCGTAAAAATGTATTCAACAAAAAAATTCCTCTGGAAGATGGGTGCACCTGAAGAGAGGGAAAAAGGCGAAAAACAGTTGTAATGCACTGCTCGATGTAATGTCCAAATCGAAAAACAAATTGTAAAAATCATTAAAAATACAGGAAACGAAGCCGAATAAAGTTTAGTCCGAAAACTTTTCGCCGGTAGTGTACATCGCATGCAATTAATGTTCAAGACCCAATTTTTACTGTATTTGGATGTAGAAATTTTTCGGTAGTCAAGCATTATTTTTGTAATGAAAAATGTGAAACCTAACGATTATGCATTAAATTAATATTGAGTAATGTAAAAAACTTAATATTATTCATTACAACAGTAATGGATAATGCTAAACCCTGCCATTGTCCATTATTAAAGTAATGGGTAATTCAAAGTGGAGACAAATTTTCATTACTATGGTAATGAATGGTACAAAACCGAAAAATAATGCATTACTTTGAGTAATGCATTACATTGAGGAATGCATTACTTTGAGTAATGCATTACATTGAGCAATGCATTACTTTTAGTAATGCATTACTTTTGGTAATGCATTACATTGAGCAATTCAATACTTTGAGTAACACATTACATCGAGCAGTGCATTACTTCAAATAACGCATTACATCTATAAATAATGTATTACTTTGAGTAATGGTTTAAAGGAATAAAAATAATTTCTGTATGTAGAGAGCAATGTCAATGAAATCTTCCTTTTCGTATGATCTTTTATAATCATAAAGCGTAAGAATGATACATTTCAGACTGTATGTGTTGCTCCGTCAAATTTTTTACAGGGTAATTTGTTTGTTTAGATTTCCCTCTATGGAAATCCGTTTGTTTAGATTCCTAATTTTTCAATTCGAAAATATAATTCGGTACTTTGTTTTGTTTTTTTTATTTGTTAGATCAGATTTCAACCTACAGCATCTTTTTCTTTTTTATCTTTGACCGGAAATTGTCAAGAGAATAATAATTCCTGTTCACATACGATTGCTTACTTTTTTTTACTCTCGAATAATTTCATGTATTTTTTTTTATTTGTGAATCAACCAAAAGAAAAAAATCATCTTCCACTTGTGCATTTTTTTATTGGTCAGATAAGAGGGAAATGCGCAGCATATATGTATTTTATTCTCTTTCGACTCAAATTTTCAATTCTAATTTCAAATTTCAAAATGGGGATTATTAGTTCCGTTGACGTTCCGATGTTTACATTTTTGAGTTTTTTTTACTTAAAAAAATTTCATAAACCCACACCATCGAGTCCCTGAAACGGTTTCATCAATCTATATTTTCCACTTTCGTAAATAAAAGGAAGATTTTATCGCATTGTCCTATTGGACTACGAATGCATAAAATATTTTTGTTCCGAGTAATGTATTATTCAAAAAACTCAGTATTATAGTAATGAAAAATTAACGCTACTTTGCAATATCCATTACTTCAGCAACGGATAATGTAATTTTTTTCCAAGTACTCATTAATAACGTAATGTATAATGTTTCATTTTTTCCAGTACTAATGTAATGGCTTAATGTTCTGTCATTTGCATTATTAACTAAAAATATAATGCAATATTTTTTGTATTACATTATTCATTGAATGAATAATGTATAATGGAAGTCAAGTCCCATTGTTAAGTGAAAAAATAATCATCAATGAAATCGATAATGCATTATCAAAATAATGCATTTTATATCACTCAGTACAATAATGGACACTTTTACGTCCGTAAGCGGACGTGAAAACGTCCATATTGCACCTCGTGATATAAAATATCGTACATCACTCGTCAGAAAATGTTTTTACGTCCTCGTGATGTAATGTACTACTTTGCAACTCTGGCCGATAGTTACCGAAATTTCGCTCTAATCTGATTTCTGTTTGCGATCTCGGCGGCCTGCATTGCGAGTGCAATTTCCTCGTCATCCTGGCAATCGCTCTGAAATTCGCTGGTCTCCGAGCTCGAATCACAGTAGCTCGAGCAACTGGAGCTCGATACGGTCCCATTGGCTCTTCTCGTGAGTGACAATTCAAGATTAGGTGCTGCATTTGCTCTGGCTATTATCGCCGGATTAACGAGTTTCACGGTTTTCATTCTGCGCGGTTCGTTGACGCGAGAATTTCGTCCTCCACGAGGGTCATTGTCGATCGACGAGGTCGGAGGCGACGGTGAATCCGTGGCAAGACCGCTCTTGTCCGTTCTCGGACCAAGTCCATCGTTCATAAGATCCTCCGGACTCTTTGATCCGCACCTCAATGCATCTTCGCGTCGATCATTCCTCGCCCCAATCTCCTCGAACGTTTCCTCACTCTTCGCCGTTTCCGCGACGCCGCTTCTCTTCATACGCGCTATTTGCTCCGATCTCGATCTTCGATGATCCAACAATTTACGATTGTGCGACGAGGAATTGCCGCCGTGAGATCTCGAGCTCGTTTCCGGCTGATTCCGCGTCGAGACACCGGCGCTCGCGTCGTTCCTCGGTTCAAAATGGCACAATCGTGGACTACGCTGTGGACTGTGACTACCGAAATTCGGCATCTGTCTCGTATTCTGACTCGGATGTAAACTCGCACCGAAACTCGCTAATCTCGGATTCAAGCAACGATCCGTGGAATTGGAGCGTGAACTCTCGCTGCTGGCGGTTGGCAAACGTATACCACGAACGTTGCACGATGACCAACTTCTGTGCGTCTCTTCGTGTGACTTTTTGCCACCTCGTCTCTCGAATTTACGCTGATGACGTTTCTTCGCTTTGACAGTAGCGTCTTTGGCCCTTCTGGCCGCTATTCTCTCCTGCGCGTATCTCTCGATGTTACTCCCGATCTTCGCTATATCACGTTGCGACGTTGAGGGACAATTTTTGCACTTCAATTCCCGCCAAAATTCTCTCTTGCTACCGGGCCTCGTAGACTCGATATTCAAATTGAGATTTTCCCAGTTTTCCGAATAATTGATCTGAAACGTCGATGGATTCGAGTCGCAGACCGATATCTGTCCATTGCCGTAAGCAATGCCGACGAATTCCTCATTCGTACCGTTGAAATTCGACGATATCCTAGTTTGATTTTTCGACACGTCGTCGCTGCACGACGAAACGTCCATTCGTTGATCCATCGACGTCAAGTTTTTAGCTACTCTGATGCTGCAGACGCAGGACGAACTCTCGGATATCGTGGAATTTTTACGTTTCGGTGAATTCAAATTCGAGCACGAGTAACTCGTGTTTTCTTGGCTATCATCATCTTGATGCGTCTCGTCTTGCTCGCAATCATTCGCGAATGTCTTCTTTTCCTCCGGACTTTTATCGTAGAGACTCGTGTTTTCCGACGAAATTACGGTGCATATACCCGAATCCGTTTGCTCGGATATCTCATTGTGACATTCACCCTCGAGCAAAAGATTCGACAGTGTCTTGTTGGCCTCGGATATCAATTTTCTCGAATCCATGTCCGGCAACGAATCCTCAACGTGTATCGTCTCACCGGTCACGTTATTCTCGTGTGACACTTGATTCAGAAGATACTGCGTTTGCGGTATCTCGATGCTGTCGGTCGTTGCACCGAGAATCTGCGAAATATCCGGATTCGTGAAATCCTCGATATTGCCGGTGATATCTTCACGGATATTCTGATGATCCAAGGTCCCGTGTGAATTCCTTCGACGAATCACCGTCGACTCCGTTTCGTTGCAATCGTGAATGCGACGCGACGACTCCGACGACGATTGGCTCACTTGACTCTGCCTGGACGTTTCATCAACGACCAGAGACGAATTTCTCATTGGAAACAACGTTCTGCTGATCATGTCGCGAGTATTCTCCGTCGATGAACTCGTGTCAACCTGAACAACTGAATTCGTCGAACGTTCCTCTCGCTGATTTTTTCTGTCTCTCGGACGTTTGTCACGCTCCGGTTGCAATCTTCCGTCGATCGGATATTCTATCCTGCTGCTGCCCTCGTCGTTCAATATCTGTACCGCGTCATTCGCAATCTCGTCCATATTCGTACCGGTGTTCTTCGTAATCGTGTAAAAATCCACGATGAAGTCCTTGCAATTTGGATAATCGGTGTAAAAATTGTGAACGAACTCGTCGACGTCCGGTATATCCTGACAAGCGGTTTTCGTCGATTGCGACAATGGACCCGAGGGCTCCTCGTTCGAGCACAACAATTTTTCCAACATGTACAGCTCGCGATTGTTCAAGGTCCAGAGTAACTCCCGAATTTTCAGCAGCAGATTCTGAAATTTTATCGAGAAAAAATTAAAGCTTGATAAACTTAAACAAAAATGACAATGTGAGTGGGGCGCTCCATCCCAAATCGGACAGTTTGAAAAACTTTTTTTTTTTAATTTCCTCAATTTTTTGATGTTTTTTAGTACCCATCAAAAGGCCCTTCCTGTTAAATTTTGAGATTTTTTTTATTACCCGTTCAAAAGATATTAAATTAACAACAAAACAGCTCTTTTTTTGGTATTTTGGTCGTAACTTCTTAGATAATGATCCAAATTAAAAGTTTTTTTTTCAAAATTTTTGTTTCTTATGGCCTTTTCAGAAAAAAATACAACGAAAATATTGGACGAGTTTTTGTATGAGTTTTTTGAGTTTTCAACTTCAAATCGCGTTTTTAAAAGTGATTGTCATTTTTGATTTTTTTTTAAATTTTTTTGCTTTAAACATCTATCTATTCAACTATCTGTCTTAAAAATTGTTGAACAGATGTTAAAACAAAAAATTAAAAAAAAAAAACAAAAATGACATTCACTTTTAAAAACGCGATTTAAAGTTTAAAACTCAAAAAACTCATTCAAAAACTCGTCGAATATTTTTGTTGTATTTTTTTCTGAAAAGGCCATAAAAAACAAAAATTTTGGAAAAAAAACTTTTAATTTGAACTATTATTAAAGAAGTTATGACCAAAATACCAAAAAAAGAGCGGTTTCTTTGTTAATTTAATATCTTTTGAACGGATAATAAAAAAAATCTCAAAATTTAACAGGAGGGGTATTTTAATGGGTACTAAAAAATGTAAAAAAAATTGAGGGAAAAAAAAGTTTTTCAAACTGTCCGATTTGGGATGAAACGCCCCGTGTAGTTAAATAAGGGGACATCAATAACATATCTGTGGCTTCACGGCAGAACGAGTCGAGTCCATTTTTTCGAAAAATAAGTTAACGGAAATCAGTCAATTGTCAGGGCTACTTTTGTCTCAGACATTTGTTGTCCAGGTTTATTTGATTTGATAAGAGATACAGCCATATTTCATAACCAGTCGAGTCCAAATATCCCGGCATAACAAGTTAAGTCCAAAGATCCCGGTATAACAAGTTAACTCCGTATATGGAGTATGATAATTAGTGATACATTTGAACAATGGTTATAGTTTCACTAATTTTGCGTACAATTTTATTGATTTGTTATTGGTTAAAACTACAAATAGACCATAAAATAGTAATCAGCGAATTTGCTGTTTTCATCACAAGTATTGATTTCAAAATTGACTTGAAGGGATCGAAAAACGTTTTAAAACGATCCTAAATAAAAAATATTAAACAAGGACATCAATAAACAATTTTTAAAGCACAAAATTTTAAAATTAGTTTATGAAAAATTTTAGGAACATGAAAAATAAACAATTTTTTTAAATAAACTAATATATTTATAAGTAATTTTTGAAGCGGAAAATGTTAAAATTAGTTAATGAAAAAGTTTAGGAAAGTTGAAATTATAATTTCAACTTTTCGTTTTTTTTTTCACGTTCCCAAACTTTTTCATCAACTAGTTTTAACATTTTTTTCTCTAAAAATTATTTATAAATATTGTTTATAAAAAAAAAATTGCTTATTGTTCACGTTCCGGAATTTTTTCATCGACTAATTTCAACATTTTGTTCTTAAACAATTTTCTATTGATGTCCTAGTTTGATATTTTTTATTTAGGATCGTTTTATAATACATTATTCGATCCCTTTACATCAATTTGAAATCAATACTTGTGTTGAAAACAGCAAATTCGCTGATTACTATTTTACGATCGATTTGGAGTTTTAATCAATAACAAATTAGTAAAACTGTACAAAAAAATTAGTAAAACTATAACCACTGTTCAAATGTATCACTAATTATCATTCTCCATATGTGGAGTTAACTTGTTATACCGGAATTTTTGGACTTAACTCGTTGTGTCTTGATATTTGGACTTAACATGAATATTCAATTATTATAAACAATCAGAATCATTAGAATTATTGAAATTTGTAATTTTATGGTCAGATATTTCGGAATCCTGAAGTATTTTTCCTGTATTGAAGTGTCAATGAAAGTCGAATCGGTCAAAATAGAAAAAGCAATTTCTCGGAATTCCTGTTTTTGGACTTGACTCGTTTGCAAACCACAGATATTATTTCTGCAGGAGGGAAATATTCGAAACCCTGCAACGTCCAGTCTCCAAAATCTTAAAACCAAAAATCATTGCAGCAATGATAAATTGATTACTGTCATTTTTTTAAATCACTATTAATTTTGTCTTCTTGTAAATCGATAAATCGCAAGTGCCAACTTTGAGTAAACACATAAAAGCAAATAGAAAATTTAACTCACCCTAAATGGTCTAAACATTTCGCTGATAGTATCGGGGGAATTGAGACAGAGCGGTCCACCAGGTGGCGCCAAAAGACCAGCAACGATTGCTAGTCTAGGAATAGTGAACATTAAGGCTGGCTCATAGTTGTCAACGTCCGATTGGCTCAGCAAGCCACGCTCGAGGGCACGCTGAAGTGTCTCGGAAAATAATACGCAAACAAGTTCCTGTTGCTCGTATTCCTTGGTCGATTTAACCGGTACCATTGCCCCGACGTAACACAGCTCAAAATCGGCGAATAGACGATCGAAGATCTTGAGCGATTCGATCAACTTTTCGATCGACGGTTCCAACTGATTTTGAGCCTGCAATAGAATCTTTGAAAATAAATTAAACGATCTTTCGTCGATCGATGTTTGGTTAGTACATTTTAGCAATTATTCTAACACATTATTGTTATTATTATTATTATTATTATTATTATTATTATTATTATTATTATTATTATTATTATTATTAAGATTTATTTACCAAGTAGTGTTCAATTTTTTATACTTTTTTATCAAATTATGCATTTGTACAGACTTTTCATTCGTACAGAGAGAAATGATTGATTCAGTTAAAATGAAAGTTTTTTAAACGAATAAAGTTTAATTAACGAATATTTAACGAATATTGGTTATTAGACCGATATTTAGATGAATCGAAAAAATTAATAAATGTTTTTTCTGGATACAGCTGAACGTTCAAATTTTTAAGTACGTCCATAAGCAGAGAGAAATTTTGCTAATGAGTGTTTCCAATATCAAATTAGCAACTGAAGATTAAAATTGAAATAGACTCAGTATTTAATGAGAATTGATGACACGAGTCCACAAAAAAAAATTGTGTGCCTTGGGTGTCCCTCAATATTTCTCCTACGTATTTTTTCCCGCTGAACACGAAACTGAAGTCAGAATTAGGGGTCGATGAGCAAATTCTCGAAAAAATCCATTAAAACTGATAAAAATCATGATCTAGTAACCTTTTCTGTATGATATGACTATCATGCGGTTTTTGTTTGTTTCTCTCTGTAATACCCAACATTACTTTGCAAACATGTGAACTCACCAGATTTGTGAAAATAATAATGTAAAAGTAATGCAGTACCCATTACTTTAAACAATGTGTATTGGACAAGTTTTCCATTACAAATTACAAAAGTAATGTGTAATGGATGGGTGTTCCATTACAATTAAAAAACGTAATGTGTAATGGATGCATGTCCCATTACAAATAAAAAAGTAATGTGTAATGGATGCATGTGCCATTACAAATAAAAAAGTAATGTGTAATGGATGCGTGTTTCATTACAAATAAAAAAAGTAATGTGTAATGGATGCGTGTTCCATTACAAATAAAAAAGTAATGTGTAATGTATGCACGTTCCATTACAAAGTAGAATTTTTTTAAAAAGTAATTTGTAGTGGGTAATACTCCATTATAAATAGAAAAATTGCCATGCTCGTATTAGAAACTTGCACATTGCTATCTCATTATTTTATTTCGATCAATAAAAGTTCATCCACAATCATCACAATTGATCCATAAAGTAAAAAAAAAAAAGAACATGCACATTATTTAGGGATTCAATAAAGCGACAAATTTTGTAACTTGTAATTTTTATTACATTGCTTATAATTATGGGTAACAACGTGTAAAAGCAAGTTCAATATAAAATTGGATAATTTTTGGGGTTGAGTACATTTTCGTACTTCATAATTAGCCATGAACTGTCTGTTTTTTTGTTTCTATTTTTTAACTTTATGGGTCATTTGTGATAATTGTGGATGAACTTTTAGTGAGCGAAATAAAATAATGAGACAGCAATGTGCAAGTTTCTAATACGGAGCACGGCAATTTTTCTATTTGTAATGGAATATTTTCCACTGCAAATTACTTTTTTTTTAAATTCCAATTTGTAATGGAACGTTCATACATTACACATTACTTTTTTATTTGTAATGGAACACGCATCCACTACACATTACTTTATTATTTGTAATGGCACATGCATCCATTACACATTACCTTTTTATTTGTAATAGGACATGCATCTAGTACACATTACTTTTTTTATTTATAATGGGACATGCATCCATTACACATTACTATTTTATTTGCAATGGCACATGCATCCATTACACATTACTTTTTTATTTGTAATGGGACATGCATCCATTACACATTACTTTTTTATTTGTAATGGGACATGCATCCATTACACATTACTATTTTATTTGCAATGGCACATGCATCCAGTACACATTACTTTTTTTTATTTGTAATGGCACATGCATCCATTACACATTACTTTTTTTATTTGTAATGGCACATGCATCCATTACACATTACTTTTTTATTTGTAATGGAACATGCATCCATTACACGTTACTATTTTATTTGCAATGGTACATGCATCCATTACACATTACTATTTTATTTGCAATGGCACATGCATCCATTACACATTACTTTTTTTATTTGTAATGGGACATGCATCCATTACACATTACTTTTTTATTTGTAATGGGACATGCATCCATTACACGTTACTATTTTATTTGCAATGGCACATGCATCCATTGCGCATTACTTTTTTTATTTGTAATGGGACATGCATCCATTACACATTACTTTTTCATTTGTAATGGAACATGCATCTATTACACATAACTATTTTATTTGCAATGGCACATGCATCCATTACACATTACTTTTTTTATTTGTAATGGCACATGCATCCATTACACATTACTTTTTTATTTGTAATGGAACATGCATCTATTTCACATTATGCAGTGTAATGGGTAATAAATACACTCAGATTTCAGGTAGCAAAAAATTTCCTCTTGCTAAAGATTTATCCACAACAATTTTTAGTAAATACTTGCAGTGTATTTTTATAAAATGTTATCGTTGTTATTGTCTCGTGAATACCTTCAGATTCATGTGACCTTTGAGGGCGTGCTCCCGAAGTAAATTCCTCACAAGTTCCAATGATTTTGTGAGGGCCTTTGCGAGGGGCCTCATGGCCGAGCTTTCGGCTTCTCGATTCATAATCGACGAACCGGCTGTCAAACATTCGGCACCAAACCACAATTGACCGGCCAGATTTTCCTGCATCACGTCGTCCGGAAATTTGACCCTGAAATCCCGATTTGCCCGACTCTCCGGTATAAGATCGTCCATTATCTGGTTGCATATCGTCAGAACTTTGTCCTGACAGTGTCTGAGCTGGTTCACCAGAGTCGTGCAACGCTCGGGTTCCTGACGACCGTCGAAAGAATCGAGCTCACAGGCAACCGCGTTCAGTGACTCATCGGCGTAGAAAAATTGCGCCAGAAGACTCGTGTCGTCTCTCTGTGAAAAAGTAACGTCAAACAAATGTCAAATATAACGGGACCAACCATAATCCATAATCTATTGCTTCTTCATAAAGAAAATTTTGTTATCAGGAAAAAAAATCAAGAATTTCGTGCCAGAATTTTAGAAATCGTATTTTCAAAAAATGTACATAAATTTATCTGGAGAAAACCCAAAATCTATCGCGCTTTGCAATGAGTGCAATTTTTGGCAATGTAAATTTGAAATTATCAAGTTTGTTAATTGATTTAATTAAAAAATTCTATATGTATATATTTTTGAAAAAATAATGAATTTTTGTAACAAATTACAGAAATAAAACTGCAACTTTGCACAACAATGGAATTTGGCAAAATACTGATAAATTGGAAATATCGCGAAATTGAAATGTCATTTTCTCTGTATAAAATAGCCAGAGCATAAAATAGTATATACCATACATGTAATTTTCATTGATACAAGTAAAAACGCTGTGGTAAAAAAAAATACCAGTGTATTTTTGCCATGTCTGGAGTTACTCGAGTGGATATCAACGAGATATATTTGCATGGGGCGTCGTCTACGAGCTCGACAATGAGTCTGATTGTAAATTGTAATTAAAGGAGGCTTCGTGCAGTCTCGTGGTACTCCCGCGGGATAATTAGAGACTCGGTAATGATCGGGCGAGCGTTCCGTAGACCCGTCAATGGTGGAGTTATACGTATATGGATACACACTCTCATATATGTATATACATATATATATGGGGCGTTCCGTCCCAAATCGGACAGTTTGAATTTTTTTTTTTTAATTTCCTCAATTTTTTTATATTTTGTAGTACTCATCAAAATACCCTTCCTGTTGAATTTTTAGATTTTTTTGATTACCCGTTCAGAAGATATTAAATTAACACAAAAACCGCTCTTTTTTTGGTATTTTGGTCATAACTTCTTTAATAATGGTCCAAATTGAAAGTTTTTTTTTTCTAAAATGTTTGTTCTTTCATGGCCTTTTTCAGAAAAAAATACAACAAAAATATTCGACGTGTTTTTGAATGAGTTTTTTGAGTTTTAAACTTTAAATCGCGTTTTTAAAAGTAAGTGTCATTTTTTATTTTTTTTAAATTTTTTTGTTTTAAACATCTATCTATTCAACAATTTTTAAGACTAGTCCGATCGTGGGATTTCAATAACTACTATTTTTTTTTTCGATTTTTGTAAATTAATTTTTTTTTTTATAAATTATTATGAATACCATTTTTTGTTACTGTATAGTATTTTTTAAAAATCATTTTGAATCAACTTTGACACTTTTTCATTGTTAACAGATTTTAAAAATTAATAATTAATCGATGGGCAAATAACAACAGTTCAAGAATTGTATGAGTGGGCATTGAACCTAAATGGTCTACCGAATATTGCTGTCAAATTTTCACCTGAGAAACGTTATATACAGTGGGTCAAAAAAGTATTCGTACACCGCGTTTTTTGGCAATAACTTCATAGGTATACATGATATCGAATCCAAACCTATTTCGTTTAATACTCCATCAAGTATAGAGATAATCTGCAAATGAAGAATTTTTTCCCAGGAATAATAAAAGAATTATGCAAAAAAAACGAAAACTTTCGGGCAAAAAAAGTATTCGTACATTTACAATTGAGCTGCTAAACCTCGATACTGACTCACGCATGGTCTGAACTCTGCGTAAAATGTGAACAAGTCTTTGTTTATACATTGGCCTTGATCTATTCTATGCGATAGTGGATCTTCAAGCTCTGGACAGACATGACGGCAAAGAAAAGCAAAATATCAATATCCATGCGAGATAGAGTGATTTTTCTTCGGAAATGCGGTGAAAGTTGCCGAAAAATTAGTAAAGAACTAAATCTAAGTTTTACAACAGTGCAATATATAATAAAAAAATTCGAAACTACAAACAGCACCGAAAATACGCCACGAACCGATCGACCGAGAACGAGAACGTCGGAGTATCGTTGAAGAGGCTACAAAAAAACCGTTCATAAGTGCTTGCAGTTTAGCGAATGATCTCGCGTCAACATCAAAGAAGATCGTCTGTCCCCAGACTATTCGAAACGTTTTGCATTCTGCCCAAATATACGGCGGAACGGCCCGGAAAAAACCATCAATTAATAATACGAATCGAGAAAAACGTTTGGGTTTCGCAAAAACCTACAGAAATAAATCTATAGGAGCCGCAGATGTTAAATTTCGATTCATCCGAGAATACGACACGTTTCCAAAATTCTATAGATTTATTTCTGCAGGTTTTTGCGAAACCTAAACGTTTTTCTCGATTTGTATGATCAATTAATGGTTTTTTCCGGGCAGTTCTGCCGTATATTTGGGCAGAATGCAAAACGTTTCGAATAGTCTGGGGACAGACGACCTTCCCTAATGTTGACGCGAGACCATTCGCTAAACTGCGAGCACTTGTGAACGGTTTTTTTGTAACCTCTTTAACAATACTCCGACGCTCTCGATCTCGGTCAACCGGTTCGTGGCTTATTTTCGGTGCTGTTTGTTGTTTTGTATTTTTATATTATATATTGCATGATTGTGAAACTTAGATTTAGTTCTTTACTAATTTTTCGGTAACTTTCACCGCGTTTCCGAAGAAAAATCCCTCTATTTCGCATGGATATTGATATTTCGCTTTTCTTTGCCGTCATGTCTGTTCAGAGCTTGAAGATCCACTATCGCATAGAATAGGTCAAAACCAATGTGTAAACCAAGACTTGTTCACATTTTACGCAGAGTTCATACCATGAGTGGATCAGTATCGAGGTTCAGCAGCTCAATTGTAAATGTACGAATACTTTTTTTGCCCGAAAATTTTCGTTTTTTTTGCATAATTCTTTTATTATTCCTAGGAAAAAATTCTTCATTTGCAGATTATCTCTATACTTGATGGAGTATTAAACGAAATGAGTTTGGATTCGATATCATGTATACCCATGAAGTTATTGGCAAAAAACGCAGTGTACGAATACTTTTTTGATCCACTGTAGATGTAAAAGAAAGATTTTATTTGCGATACAATACTGCAAAGTCAATCACAGGGGGACACAAAAATTTTATTCAGTTATTCCAATGAGCAACGGAAACGTATTGGCAAAAGAATATTCTAATTCAGGAAATAATCGTATATGTAAGGTTTTCAAAAAAATACGTGAATAAATAAAAACTGTTATTATTATTGTTCATAAACAGACTTAACGATTAGTTATTAATTTTAAGAACCTTTTAACAATAAAAAAAAGTGTCAAAATAAATTCTAAATATTGAAAATAATACTATACAGTAAGAAAAATTGATATTCATAATAATTTATTTAAAAAAATATATATATTTTTAAAAATCGAAAAAAATAGTAGTTATGGAAATCCCATAATCGGACTAGTCTTAAAAATTGTTTAATAGATAGATGTTTAAAATGTCAAAAATGACAATCACTTTTAAAAACGAGATTTAACGTTTAAAACTCAAAAAACTCATTCGAAAACACGCCGAACATTTTTGTTGTATTTTTTTCTGAAAAAACCACGAGAAACAAAAATTTGGAAACAAAAACTTTTGTTTTTGGACCATTATTAAAGAAGTTATGACCAAAATACCAAATTGTTAATTTAATGTCTTTTGAACGGGTAATCAAAAAAATCTCAAAATTCAACAAGAAGGGTCTTTTAATGGGTACTACAAAATATTAAAAAATTGAGGAAATAAAAAAAAAAGTTTTTCAAACTGTCCGATTTCGGATGGAACGCCATATATATATGGCATGTAGTACACATAGATTGCCTATATGTACGTGCTTGTGAATTACGTTTCGTGTTAACAAAGTTCTTAATCACCATGACAACCTTTGCGTGCACAGCATCGTTTTCCCTACATTTCTTTTCCCATTAAACCCTTTATTTCTCCACATACATATGTATATTAGGGTGGGCCTTATTTAGGGCTCGGAAGCATTTTTTATCAGACGCCCCTCATATCGACTCCAAATAATTTAAAAACAATACTCTAATTTTTTCAAATTTTTACCTAGATTCTAACCCCTCCCACCAAGAGGCAAGATTTCCCCATTCAAAAATTACACGTTTTGGTCATATTCTGAGGATATATTTTATTTTAAGTGTAATAATTTTTTAAAAAATCTGTAACTGCAAGGTTTTAGTGTTCATTGGTGCTGCTATTTGAGGAAAAATTCACATTATCATACGAGGCGATCTAGACGAATTGCAATTCGTCTATATCGACCCGTGAGATAATGTGAATTTTTCCACAAATAGTAGCACCAATGAACACTAAAATCTTACAGTTACAGATTTAAAAAAAATTATTACAATTAGAATAAAATATATCCTGAGAATATGGCCGAAACACGTGTATTTCGAATGGGGAAATCTACCATCTTGGTGGGAGGGGTTAAAGTCAAGATAAAAATCTGAAAAAATTAGGGTATTGTTTTTGAATTATTTGGAGTCGATTTGGGGAGGGTCTGATGAAAAATTCGTCCGAGCTATAAATAAAGACCACTCTAATATATATCTATATAAATATGTATCTTGGACTGTCTAAAAAAACCTTTATTTTTTTCAATCTCCCACTTCATGAAAGCATAGTTTATAACCTAATATTGAACCTCGTGAAAGGAAATCGCCGTGCGATTTTTTTGAGCGGTGACGCATTGAGTTTTTGTATTCGCCATTCGATTAACCCTTCCCCTGTAAACCTGGGTAATTTTTGTCCTACCCAAAATTGTTTTCGCCGATTACTTCGGAACGAGCAAGTGATGAGGACCACTACCCCCCCCCCCCCTAAAAAAACTTACATAGGAGAGGGACTTGACACCCAAAATGCAAGACCTCAGCTGTCCTTGAACCGTCACAAACAGTGGACAAAATTTGGGTTGGACATAAATGACCCACGTTTACAGAGGGCGTTTGTCACAAGTCGCAGGTAAGCAAAAATGTTTTTTATTTTATTTTAACGAGTTTTTTTTGCGTAATGAAGCTACAGAATTAGAGATTCCTTAATGTCAGTACAAACTGGAACATCGTCAGCTGAGCAAGTAGTACGTATATGGGAATAATAATTTCATATAAGAACATACAATTTTGTTTATAATAGTAGAATTAACAATTATAAGTTGAAAATAATACAGTTTATAAGAAAAAAAAATGTTTTTCGATAACAAAATGCGTTCATATCATTACATGCTTTATTGCTCTTTTTACCCACCGAACTTAAGCATTTAATATTACACGAATAACATCCAACATTTTTTTCCTTAAAGTCGCAAGATTTAGCTTCAATTTGCCAAAAAGTACATTAAAATATCTCAATTTTCCGAAAAGTTATGATTTTTCAAGTAAGCTACTGATTTCTTACGCAGTTGCTCAATTTTTTAAATTAAAAAAAAATGTAAAAATAAACTTTTCACAAATTTTATGGCTGGTACATCAAGTTGAAGGTTTTCAACAGTAGCACAAATTTTATCAAATTTTTCCGAGTTCATTAACCCAACGAAAAAACTGGCGGGACGCGAACGACCCAAATTTACAGACGACCATAAAAAAACATTTACAGACGAAGGGTTAAGAAGTAAGAAATTCAATTCTAATGCCTGGAGGGAGATAATAATTTTTCTACACAACTGACGGAACTCTGTATGGCAGCGTTTGACAAAATATATGTTTATATCACTCAGTACAATAATGAACGCTTTTACGTCCGCAAGCGGACGTGAAAAAACGTCCATACTGCACCTCGTGATATAAAATATCGTACATCACTCGGCGTAAAAACATTTTCTGACAAGTGTGATTGCAGGACTCGCCTTCGGCTCGTCCTGCAAACTCACACTCGTCAGAAAATGTTTTTGCGTCCTCGTGACATAATGTACTATTTTTTCGAAAATTAGAAGTATATTGAAATTGATATATGTCGCTGCTCCAATTTTCATAACTTTGCAACTATCGAGCTAAAACTTTTTTTTACAAAAAGACTAAACGACGTTAATCGTAGTTGGCATTTGATTGAACAAAAACCCGTCCGGGAATTTGAATTTGGGAATATTTTCAAATTCTGATGGTAAACTCATTCTGATTGAAATTCCTCTTTCATGAGAAATATTGACGATCATATTCGATAATGAAGAAACAAAGGATGGAGGGAAATAGAGAAGCCATCGGAAAATTTATAATTTGCGCAATTTTTCGTATTAAATCACGTTCTATATTATGCAAAAGTTGCTCAATGTCAAGGCGTTTAATGGACTGCATGATTCTTCGCGTGCCAAGAGCAGCAGAGTGTGCGTATACGACGATTATAAATAAAGTATTACTTTGTATGCTCATCGACTTGTTTAGCAACGAGACGTTTTGATAAGACTCGTTGAGCGAGTGAGAAAAAAAAATTGTTGAATGTAGACGTAGAATCGTGTCGTGCATTGTAATTGGATTTCAAAGGAGAACATTATTTGTTCAATTGGTCGAAGGAGCAATAAAGTAGGCACGAATGGTTCAAGAATTTATGTTTAATTAAATTAATTAATAGAGCGTATATATATTCTTGCGGAGCAAATAATTATTTGTAGATCGATTATTCGATCGAATACCTTTGCGATAAATTGATAAGACTGGGTTTACTCATATGCTCACACTTGATGCGGTTTCCACGCGACATGTCTTTATTTTTTTTCTGCGTCGAGAGTCGCGATATACGCCACGGTAGAATTATTGTAAGGAAATCGATAGGCTCCGATATCGAGGAAAAAATTTATATCTACATATAAGTGTCGAGAGTTAAGGGGAGCAAAGGTGCAACATCAACGCGTCGTCGTTACGGATTTATCACAGCTTAGATAGATCTGTGTACAGTGGGCACTCACATAACTTAACTCCGCATAACTTAACCGCTCGCATAACTTGATTCGTTACCATGGCAACACATTCGCATGTCTTAACTTCCCCTACGAGCGTTTCTCTCCACTTCGACCAACCGCGCAACATTTATGAGCATGCGCATAGCCAACATGCGTAGTGCGCATGCGCTTAGGCACGTGAGTGGGAGAGTGAGGGGAAAGTTAGGTTATGTGAACGTTTCCGGTCCGGTCGAGTCAAGTTATCTGAGCGTCCACTGTAGCTCGGTTATGTGTGTATGTGTGGCACGTTTCGATTTTTCATCCACATCGTGAGATATAAAAAAGTCGCTTTCATATCTCTGTGGTCGCTCCACAGCACGCAAATTCGCGCCTTAACACACGTGTGCGTATAAAAATGACTATTTCTCATGATATATTCAAGAACTGAGGTGAATTTCAGCGACAAATGTACTTTGGACAGTGTTGCCAAATTATAATGTAACGATAATGCATTATTTATTTTAGAAATAATGAAAATTCTATGATAGAAACATCAAGCATTATTTTTGTAATGAAAAATGTGAAACCTAACGATTATGCATTAAATTAATAATGAATAATGCAAAAAACGTAACATTATTCATTACAACAGTAATGGATAATGCTAAACGCTGCCATTGTCCATTGTTACAGTAATGGGTAATTCAAAGTAGAAACAAATTTTCATTACTATAGTAATGAATGGTACAAAACCGAAGACTAATGCATTACTTTGGGCAATGCATTACATTGAGGAATGCATTACTTTGAGTAATGCATTACATTGAGCAATGCATTACTTTTAGTAATGCATTACTTTTGGTAATGAATTACATTGAGCAATTCAATACTTTGAGTAACACATTACATCGAGCAGTGCATTACTTCAAATAACGCATTACATCGATAAATAATGTATTACTTTGAGTAATGGTTTAAAGAAATAAAAATAATTTCTGTATGTAGAGAGCAACGTCAATGAAATCTTCCTTTTCGTATGATTTTTTATAATTACAATGTGTAAGAATGATACATCTCAGACTGTTTGTGTTACTTCCTCAAATTTTTTACAGGGTAATTCGTTTGTTTAGATTTCCCTCTATGGAAATTCGTTTGTTTAGATTCCTAATTTTTCACTTCGAAAATATAATTCGGTACTTTGTTTTGTTTTTATTATTTGTTAGATCAGATTTCAACCTACAGCATCTTTTTCTTTTTTATCTTTGACCGGAAATTATCAAGAGAATAATAATTCCTGTTCATATACGATTGCTTACTTTTTTTTACTCTCGAATAATTTCATGTATTTTTTTTTTATTTGTGAATCAACCAAAAGAAAAAATCATCTTCCACTTGTGCATTTTTTTATTTGTCAGATCCGAGGGAAATGCGCAGCATATATGTATTTTATTCTCTTTCGACTCAAATTTTCAATTCTAATTTCAAATTTCAAAACGGGGATTATTATAGTTCTGTTGACGTTCCGATGTTTACATTTTTGGTTTTTTTTTTGCTAAAAAAATGTCATAAACCCACACCATCAAGACCCTGAAACGGTTTCATCAATCGATATTTTCCACTTTCGTAAATAAAAGGAAGATTTTATCACATTGTTCTATTGGACTACGAATGCATAATAGTATATTACGATACTAGTGCGATGAAACTTTTTCTGACGAGTGTGAGTTTGCAGCATGAGCCGAAGGCGAATGTTGCAATCACACGAGTTGAGAAAAAGTTTCTCGCACTAGTGTCGTACGAAATTTTATTGTACGAGTGGGCAAAGTGCCAGTTTGAGCACGCGCAGCGTGCGCAAAGTGGCACTTTGCGCACGGAGTGCAATAAAATATTTTTGTTCCGAGTAATGCATTATTCAAAATATTCAGTATTATAGTAATGAAAAATTAACGCTACTTTGCAATATCTATTACTTTAATAATGGATAATGGAACATTTTTGCATTACTCATTATTTCAGTAATGAGTAATGTAACTCTTTCCACATTATCAATTACTTCAACAACGGATAATGCA
This sequence comes from Alloplasta piceator, assembly GCA_946863875.1. NCBI lineage: Eukaryota > Metazoa > Arthropoda > Insecta > Hymenoptera > Ichneumonidae > Alloplasta > Alloplasta piceator. Next base: position 44,536,001 of record OX333074.1, read on the forward strand.
ATGCTCTTCCAAGTACTCATTAATAACGCAATGCATAATGTTTCATTTCTACATTTTCCAGTACTAATATAATCCTTAATGGTCTGACATTTGCATTATTAACTAAAAGGTTTTTTTCATCACATTATTCATTGAATGAATAATGTATAATGGAAGTTAAGTCCCATTATTAAGTGAAAAAATAATCATTAATGAAATCGATATTGCATTATTGAAATAATGCATATTTTTTGCAACTCTGACTTTGGACTTGATCCAAAATTCATATGGACCATGAAAATCGCCTCTAAACAGGATTTTTTTCATTCACAGGGAAATATTATTATTTAAGGATGCTTTGCCCAAACCATCCCAGTCAAAAAATTTATCTGATTGAAATTTCTGTACTTCGTGATACAATTATAATCTGACAAAATTGAGCAACATTTGGAATGCCATAAACAACAATTATCAATAATATGCCCGAAAATTACTAATAAATTGTTTAAACAAATAATTATTCAACAATTTTTCGGTAAGTTCTTTTTTTTAAACAAATCGAATGCGTTGATTTTTTGAACGCATATCAATTTTTTCAGAATTCTCGCTATTTAGAAATATTATATGAAACATTCTGAACTACAAACAAAAAATTGTCAATTTTTTATAAGTTTTTGCACACAGGTTTATCGTCAGCTTTGAAAAGTTTCAAAGACACTAGGCCAAAAAAATACATAAATACAGCCATTCTAAGAATTTCAAAAAAGAGAGAAAATTCTAAAAAAAATACATATACATTCAGAAAAAGTGTAACGTATTCGATTCGTTTAAGAAAAAAAATAACTTACCGAAAAATTGTTGAATAATTATTTGTTTAAACAATTTATTAAAAACTCTTGGGCAAGATTATTATTGATAATTGTTGTTTATAGCATGTCGAATGTTGCTAATTTTTTCAGATTTTTTATTGTACGACGAAGTACGGAAATTTCAATCAGATAACATTTTTCACATGTTAATTGCACGGAAAACCAAAGACTTAATGCTCTGAGCGCCAGAAGATAAATTAGTTGGATCAACTAGTTATTAAGTTGATTTAATTTTCTATTCTCTTTAATGATCTAATTAATTCGACCAATTTCTCTTCTGGCGCTCGGAGCACTATGAGTAAGTGTTTGGTTGGACCAACTACGTCGTTTTTTCCGTGTAGTAGTGATATTATGATAGTATTATCTACAAATATACCGGATTACAAGGCTCTAGAGTGTCAGTTCGGTCGGACACTTACCGACGTTGGAGCCCGCCTCGTATACCTGAAAACTTGAAAAGTACTTGATACTTGATTTTTCAAGTACTTGTACTTCAAGTACTTGTACTTCAAGTACTTGTACTTCGAGTACCTGTACTTCAAGTACTTGTACTTCAAGTACTTGTACTTTAAGTACTTGTACTTCAAGTACTTGTACTTCAACTACTTGTACTTCAACTACTTGTACTTCAAGTACTTTAAATCTCATGTACTTCAAGTAATGAGTACGTAGTACTTTAAGGACTGTCGGCGTTACTTGATATACTTCAAGTACTTACGGTACTTTGTACTTAAAGTACTTTCCGGTACTTTGCCCAGCTCTGGTTAAACGGATGGACCGTATATACCAATAATATAGATTTATACTTTCATCTACATATATAGAAACCTATAATATTGCTCGTATCGACTGTCAGCTAAAAAAAAGGTCGTTACGTGAATCGTCGCGTATTAAATCGTTGGGGGGTTTCTGCCCTTTTCCTTCGGCATCGCTTTTTCGCAATATTTATAACCTACGGCGACGACCATTTATAGGAGCAATATCGCACGAAGCGGAAGGGCCTTTAGTGACTTCCACAGTGCCTGAGTTACGATCGACCATTTTATTGTGGTGTTTGGAATTGCTCTGGAAACACTGGAAACGCGACGTTTTCACAACAAAAAGGGTCAATCCGAGGGAAGGGATGAGAATGCGAGTCGAAGCTGAAAATGCATCTTGGTGATGCATATCGACGTTCTGGAGCACATGGGAATGATCGTGCTGCATATATATGGGGTATTCCCGCTGAAATTTTCACGTCAGAACCCGGACCCTCTTGAATAATTATGAAAAAAAAATTCCGAGAAGTATTCCGAAAAATAAAAGACACGTATTTTTTTGTTAAGGCCGAGAATTGATATTTTTCGTCGTACGATTTTAGTAAAAAATCCAAATTTTTCACTAAATCTCTACTCTAAACACGTAGTATCTTGATAATTCGAGATCCTATCGAAAAACGCTTCAGACAAAGTTGTTTGTTATCAAACCAGTAAAGCCATTGATATGTTTTTTTTTTATTGTGGGCACACGAAAGTTTGTTTTTACTTCATAAAACACAAAAAAACGTTTTTTCAGCAAGTACGCCACCTCGAATTATAAAATAAAAAAATTGTAAAATTTTTACAGGAAATCACGAAATTTTTAAGACCAGAATGAGAATGGTAAGATCAAAATTATACACAGAAATACATCTGAATATTTTATTTAATTATACATACGTAGATTATTTCATACAAGTATGAAATAATATACCTAATATACGTAATATTTAAATGTATTTCTGTTTATAATTTTTTGAGAATACATAGTTCTGCATGATCTGGCTCGAAAATAAGGTCAAGACGAAACTTCGATTGGCTGTAGCTTTGCGGATTTTGATCTTGCCATTCTCATTCTGGTCTTAAAAATTTCGTGATTTCCTATAGAATTTCAACAATTTTTTAATTTTGAAATTCGAGGTGGCGTACTTGCTGAAAAAACGTTTTTTTGTGTTCTATGAAGTAAAAACAAACTTTCGTGAGCCCACAATTTAAAAAAAAACACCCTGCAAATTGAAATTTGCACAATGCTTCCTCATCTTTATCCATAGTTCACATAGCTTCCTTTAACACACGGTATGGCGATCAAATTTGGCCTCCTCATAAAGGAAGCTTTGTTAACTATTGAAAAATATTAGTAATCAATGTGCAAATTCGATCAATTTTCGCCAAATTTGATCGCGAACAAACCTTGATAGCTATACAAGTATTGTACAAAGTTTCTGTGAAATATATTGAAAATCGTGTAAGTTAGAGTGCTTGCGCTATTTTTCAAAAAATTCAAAATTTCATAAAATTTTAATCCCTCGATGGATTTTTTCCAAATTTAATAGCGAACAACCTTGATAGCTATACAAGTTCTGTATAAAGTTTCAGTGAAATATATTGAAAATTGTGCAAGTTAGAGCGCTTGCGCTATTTTTCAAAAAAATCAAAATTCATAAAATTTTAATCCCTCGATAGATTTTTGCCAAATTTAATAGCGAACAACCTTCACAGCTATATTACCTCTGTACAAAGTTTCAGTACAACATCTTAAAAATTGCGCAAGTTAGAGCGTTTAGGCGATTTTTCAAAAAATTCAAAATTTCATAAAATTTTAATCCCTCGATGGATTTTCGCCAAATTCAATACCAAACAACCTTAATAGCTATACTAATTCTGTACAAAGTTTGAGTGCAATATCTTGAAAATTGCAGAGGCTACAGCGTTTACGCCATTCTGTCAAAACCGAAAAAAGTCGATAAAATCTGAACACCCGTTATAATTAAAAAAAAAAAAATTCATAACGAAGAGCAATTCGTGCTCGACAAGTGTGCCAAATTTTAGCTTGATATCTCGAAGCGTTTTCGAGTTATCAATCATTTAAATCTGAAACTCAGGATACATACATACATACACACACACGCACACACACACACATCCATCCGGACATTTTTTCTAAATATGATTTCTCGAGGTTTTAGGACATTTTGAACATATTGGCATAAAAATCGCGAAAACTTTTTTTTTCACGAAAACAAAGCTTCCTTTATGAGGAAGCAAAAAATATCAGTTGTTTTACTCGTTTTATAACAAACATGTTTTGTCCTTAGCGTAGAGAGATAGTGAAAAATTCGGATTTTTTACTAAAATCGTACGACGAAAAATATCAATTGTCGGCCTTAACAAAAAAATACGTATCTTTTCTTTTTCAGAATACTTTTCGGAAAAAAATTTTCATAATTATTCAAGAGGGTCCGGGTTCAGACGTGAAAATTTCAGCGGGAATACCCCATATATTCAACAACCGAGCTCCACCTCATTGTGCACATTTACGTAGTTGGTTTATCGCGTCCCGCCCTTCTGGATACGAGACTCGCGGCTTTATATTTCACCCCAAGTGCACACGGGTTATTCGAGACATGTTTTTCATCTATCTATTAATATTATGTATGCAACGCTGTGCATATTATGTATTTTATAATATAACATATATGCCAAATACGAAGAACTGCGGTTGACGAGAATATGCAACGTCTCATATTTCACCCCTTCGTTTCAAGTGCAAAAAATCCACTGGTCTGGACGAAAAAAAATAGTTAATACGTCAAAGGGGTAGGATATATGTATATAAATATATATATACATATGGGGCGTTCCATCCTAAATCACACAGTTTGAAAAACTTTTTTTTTATTTCCTCAAATTTTTCATATTTTCTAGTACCTACTAAAAATTAGGGTTAAATTTTGAGATTTTTTTGTTTACCCGTTCACAAGATATTGAATTTTTCAAAAACCGCTCTTTTTTCGGTTTTCCACTCATAACTTCTTTAACAATGGTTCAAATTGAGTGTTTATTTTTTCAACATTTTTGTTTTCTGTGGCCTTTTCAGAAAAAAATACAGAAATAATATTCGACGTGTTTTTGATAAGTTTTTTGAGTTTTATATATCTGCGATATATAATACTGCTAATGGGACACAAAAATTTCATTCAATTATTCCAATGAGCAACGGAAACGTATTGGCAAAGGAATATTCTAATTCAGGAAATAATCGTACGTTACATTTTCAAAAGAATACGTGAATAAATAAAAACTGTTGTTATTATTGTTCATGACCAGGCTTAACGATTAATTATTAATTTTACGAACCTGTCAACAATAAAGAAGTGTCAAAATAAATTCTAAACAACGAAAAAAAGACTATACACTGTATACAGTAACAAAAATTCATATTCATAATGATTTATAGAAATTTTTATTTCTATTTTCAAAAATCGAAAAAAAATAGTAATTATGGAGGGCCCCCGGACCGGACTGGTCTTAAAAGTTGTTGAATGGATAGAAGTTGAAAATAAAAAATTTTCAGAAAAATGAAAATTTGCACTCTAAAAAAAACGATTCAAAGTTTCACTCAACAAACTTATTCAAAAACACGTCGAATATTTTTTTTTAATTTTTTTTGTGAGAAGGCCATAAAAAACAAAATTTAAAAAAAACACTTCATTTGGACCATTATTACTTGGACCATTTTTTTGTGAGAAGGCCATGAAAAACAAAATTTAAAAAAACACTTAATTTGGACCATTATTACTTGGACCGTTTTTTTTTGAGAAGGCCATAAAAAACAAAATTAAAAAAACACTTAATTTGGACCATTATTAATTGGATCATTTGGAAGTTATGAACAAAAAACCGAAAAAGAGCGATTTTTAAAAAAAGTTTAATAACTTGTGAACGGGTAATCAAAAAAATCTCAAAATTTAACAGGAAGGCTCTTTTGATGGGTACTAAAGAATATAACAAATTTGAGGAAATAAAAAAAAAGTTTTACCAACTGTCCGATTTGGGATGGAATGCCCCACATATTTATATATATATATTGATTTATTGAATCTTGGTGATTGGATTAAGGCCCTACGGACGTCTAGAATTTTCAAGAAATCATTTTTTTTATTGTTTTTTATAAAGAAAAAATATGATAAAATCGATAATTACAGAGAAGGTATAGGAGTAAAATATTCAGCTGAAATGGGAGATTCAACGTAAGTTCATAGAAAATTAACTTTTAAATTAATTAATTAAATTAATTAATTGATAACTCATAGTTTTCAATATTTCTGAATGCACTTTTTTCTTAAAATATTCGCATTGGGTTTATCTATAGTCTATCAGCCCCAATTTTTGATATTTTGATTTAAAAAATTTCTATAAACAATTGAATTGTAAAATTGTAAAATCTTAGACGCGAAGCGCATGAGTTTTTTTAAATTGTAATATTGTTCGTTTAATTTTTCGAAATAAAAAAAAAATTTCTGCATAGACTATAACGACAAGTTTACATTTCAAGAAGCTTTTCGAATTTTTCAGATCAATCCACATTTACTGAAGATATGATGCCGAGGCCACATTTTTCCAATGCGGCAAATAACTTTTTTTACCGCGAAATAATTGTTGTAAGAATTGAGGGGAATAAAAAATTTTCTGTACTTAAACTATACCCACAAGCGATGAAATTTTTTTTTTCAATTATTTCTATTGTTATACCTGCTAAATACATTTTTTTCAGAAGCGCATTTTCGGCGCTGCTATGGAAGACCTTAATTCTGTACTGAATTTTCATAATCATTCCTCTTCTTGGGCCCCAAACTTATGCAGACCCAATTAGGTTGATTTAGAGAAATTAAAAAAAATCAGACTCTCGACATGAAGAAAAAATTATTACGGATTCAAAGATTTCATCTACAAACGAAATCTTTGAGTCAGTAATAATTTTTACAAATTTTACAATTTTTTTCGTATTTTACATTTTACTTCCGTTTTATTGTTGCAGGTGAACATTCGGGCGGATGGAAATTGGGCATTCTCATTTTTTTTGTAATTAGTTTCTCTAAAAAGGTCGTGCGTACACTCGAGACCGATGAAATTGCACGAACGATGAATTAAATTTGCATTGAAGAGTATAGACTCGCTGGCACGTACAGAGCTTCCAATTAAGGGGATTAGCGTGGTCCTCGACTCGTGCGCTCTTTCAAAGTGACTTTACGAGTATATATGAGGTATTCCAGCCCAAGTGTGTAAACCCGTGACCCTGACCCTCGGGGATTTATTTGATTTTTTTTTCATATGATCGCATTGAGTCTAAAATACGCCCTCATATTTTTTTTAGATTTTTCCAAACAGCCCTTATTTGAAAAAAAAAATTTTTTGAAAAAAAACGCTATTTTTTTTTAATCTCAAAAAATTCTGAAAAAACCGTGATAATATATAAACATTTTCAATCTATCACCCGTAGTGGGTAGACTTTATTTCTGTGTTTTTGGTATTGTATTTCGAAACAAAAAAAAATTTGAAAAAAACGCCATTTTTTTTTTAATCTAAAAAAAAATCTGAAAATACCGTGATAATATATAAAAAATTTCAAGCTAGCATCCGTAGTGGGCAGATTTTTTTTCTATGTTTTACAAGCTATTAACGTTCTCAAAATTCCAAAAAATTCTCAAATAGCTCACCTTCAGCAGATACTGAATTATTTTGGTACTCAAATTAATTTCGTTGATAATTTTCGAATAATGCAATACGAATTTTAAACCTTAAAATGAGAATAAAATGAGAAGGCATTATTCTCATTTTAAGGTTTATAATTCGTATTGCATTATTCGAACATCATCAACGAAATTAATTTGAGTACCAAAATAATTCATTATCTGCTCAAGGTGAGATATTTGAGAATTTTTTGGAATTTTGAGAACGTTAATATAGCTTGTAAAACACAGAAAAAAAAATCTGCCCACTACGGGTGATAGCTTGAACATTTTGATATATTATCACGGTTTTTTCAGAATTTTTTAAGATTTCCAAAAAAATGCGTTATTTATTTTTTATTTTTTTGAATTAAGGGATGTTTGGAAAAATATAAAAAAGTTATGAGGGTGTATTTTAGACTCAATGCGATCATAGGAAAAAAATCAAATGAATCCGAGAGGGTCAGGGTCACGGGTTTGCACATTTGGGCTGGAATACCTCATATATATATATATATATATATATATATATGTATGTATACATTGTATTTAAAATTACGCGAGCGTAGTTGATAAAAATTGCCTATCCTTGGCCCCCATCCTACTCTAAGGGGTTGTACGCAGTCAGGATTTTCAAAAAATCGATTTTTTTAATTTCCTTTTCGTAATGTACATATGAGGCATTCCACGCCATTTTGATAAAAATCTTGCCTTGATGATTCCGATTTCCCTCTAAATTTTTTATATAAAAAACACATTGAAAAAAAATTTCCCAAATTTTTTCAGAATTTTTTGGTCACTTGTTTTTTGGATTTTTTTAAAAGAAAGGGACCACTTTGTGAAATCTGAAAAAAATCAGAATAATCTAATAAAATATAACAAAATTTTTGGGCTGTGTTCTAAAATGAAGATTTTAATACTCTATGAGTACACTTGTTTTTGGAATTTTTTTTATTAAAATCACCATTTTGGAACAAAGACAAAAAATTTTGTTATATTTTATTAGATTATTCTGAATTTTTTCAGATTTTACAAAGTGGTCCTTTAAAAAAAAAAAATTAAAAAGTAAAATCCAAAAAACGCGTGATCAACAAATTATGAGAAAATTTGGCAAAATGTATTTCAATGTGTTTTTTTCATATAAAAAAATTAGAGGAAAATCGGAATCGTCAAGGTTTTGATCGAAATGGCGTGGAATGCGTCATATATTCAAGTATATACAAAGAAAATTTCCTGACAATCTGATAAATATTTTCAAAGTTACAGGCAGATTTGTAAACCCGTCTCAATTTAAAGCAAAAATTTTCATCAAAAACAGAATTTTTTCTTTAGAAGCCGCCGTTTTGTTAAGAATAAATATTTTGCTTATTCCTTCGATTGCATTACACCTTATATTAACGAAATCTTTTTTATTTTTTTATTTTAGATTATCTAATTCGGAGTTATCGTATTCACAGCTTTTTTAATGATACTGAAGTTTGCATCGTTTTAATGCAACGAAAATAATTTGCTTTTTTAAAAATTCATTAATTCTGGCAATTTTCGAAATGAAAAATAGTTCAAATAAGTTTTAGGGTCTTTATTATGGATTTGAAATTTAAAATACCGAAACAAAGCGCAAATCTCACTAAAAATAGATTAAAAAAATTAATTTTCGTTTAAATCTAACAATGCAAACTTTAACATCATCCTTTTGTAGAGGACCTCTCGGATATCAACTACAGCGTTTCAAGATTCATTATTCTTTTTAAATAAAAATTTCAAAATAAATTTGAAAGTTGCAAAAATATGTATATAAATTTTTACGTTAATGAATTAAAATGTCTTTCCAGAATAAATACTTCAAAAATCACTTTTTTCAGAAAGAGAGAGAGCAAAATAATAGCGATAAAGGAGGAAGTTATGAAAAAAAATTGAAATGCAATTTTTTTAGCGAAAATAATTAACGAGGATCGTTATCTTCGTTGTGTTGGTGATTATCTTGTGAACTCGTCGTATTTCTACCCTCGCATTTATGTTTCTTGCTTTCTATGACAATTTTTTAAATCGATAAACTCTTCGAGATTGGAGATATCAAATTGATTAACGGACGATTTTTTTACACAAATTTTACTTACAATGCGAGCGACTACGTTGAATATATTTAGATATATATGACGTTTACAACTCATTTCTCTCTTTTTTTCTTTCTCACCCTCTCTCTCTCTTATATCTGATAACAAGAAAGGAAATGATAAAACGATGACGATTGTAGCCGCACAATATTTATCAATCAATAAACACGGCAAAAATATTTTTGCAAGAATCTTACGATGGATAAAATAAATTGTCTCTTCTCATTAAAGACGTTCCTCTTCAACGAGTAATCTTGCCAAAACCCGGATACGAAATTATCGAAACTTTTTCAATCGTCAATTTTCTGTTCCTTTATTTTTTATTTTTTGCATTTATCTCGACTTGTTAAAAAAATTGTTAATGCTACAAACCATTTTTCTGTCGTCGATGCTATCTCGACGATGCACCCAGAAAAAAGATCTAGCATATTTGACTTAATCCTCGTCAAACCAAATAAATTTTTCTAGTTGTAGGCCGGCCTAATACAACTCTATTCATGTGAACGAATTTTTTTTTTTAATGACCTACTATGAAAATATATTGCAATCTAATAAATTTTTATTTAATATTAATAAATATTATTTCAAACTGAACAAATATGTATTTAAATGAAATAATTTTTTTTTTATATTTACGCAATATATTTTTTGAAACATTTCAATCTTTGAATGTATAGCTACACATATGAAGTCTACAATTTCGTAAAGCTTCGTCTTTTCTCTAACAGAAGGGAAAAGAAAAAAGACCTTTTTTATGGGAATCCTTTTCGGGGATTCGACCATCTTGCGTTTTGCCGCAATGTTCAATATCCATACTGAAAAATAAGGATATCAAACATAGACGAGCTTGGAGAGGATATAGGCGTCGAGAGGCAGGTTCGCTTGTGCGAGAGGTAGCCACCTGGCGGATTTTTGGGGTACTGACAAATCTGCAGATATGATCGGATGAAATTACGGGTGAATAGGTATTTAGTAACAACGAATAGAATTTTTCTTCAACGCATGTTTCTCGATGACAGGGAATTCAAATAAAAAAATATAGTGGATGTAAATATCGACCAAAATTGGATGGAAAGAAAATTTTCTTTAAAGTAACTAAAAAATAATCAAATAAACGATTATAGTACCTACGACTAGATATTTTTTCTGGGTGTGCTTCCCCTCTGACAGCCAATTACTCTTGTTACTATTTTTCACACACCTAGAAAAAAGATCTAGTACATTTAACTAAATCCTAGTCAAGCCAAATAAATTTTTTTAGTTGCAGGCCGGCCTAATACAACTCTATTCATGTCAATGAAATTTTTTTTTTTTCGAATGACCTACTAGGAAAATATATTGCGATCTAATAAATTTCTATTTAATATTAATAAATATTATTTCAAACTGAACAAATATGTATTTGAATGAAATAATTTTTTAAAAATATTTACACAATATATATTTTGAAACATTTCAATCTTTGAATGTATATCTACACATATGAAGTCTACAATTTCGTAAAGCTTCGTCTTTTCTTTAAGAGGAGGCTAAATACCATTTTCGTTCAATCCCTACATTATCGACTTATCACCGTCGTCCAGTCTTTCTCCCAAAACCGTAAATGAAAATTTATTAAATTTTGAAAATTCAGAGGAGGATAAGTTAATTAACAATTAATTGATAATTAAGGGGCTAAAACGCGTCACAACTAACTCCAACGAATTCATTGGAGCCCCAAAAATATTAGGTTACTCGTCAGAATCCATGGTGCTGCCCTCCCTCGCACGTTTGTAAACTAGATTTCGCCATTTCGTGGTTCGATAAAACTACAATTTATCGATATTTATCTCCTTATGCGCCATCCAAACTCACGATGTGTCTTTTCCATGAAATAATGTCGAAAACGTCTTGATATTTGTGTCTTGGCGTTCTTCATGGAGCCTAACTCTTAGTTTAGACGAAATACAGTGAAAAGTCTCATAATTCAAGATTTTCAATTACAGATTCCTGATGGTAATCCGGATCTATAATTTTTTTTTTGATTTTTCAAAAAAATTTTAGTGAGACTCCATTTGTGCCATAATTCCGATTATGCTGTTAAAATTTTATTGAATTCCATTCATTCGTATGAGAGCAAATTTGGATGGCGATTTCGAAGCGTAGTGTCGGTATTTAGCCTCCTCTTAACAGAAGGGAAAAGAAAAAAGACCCTTTTTTATGGGAATCCTTTTCGGGGATTCGACCATCTTGCGTTTTGCCGCAAGGTTCAATCCATTAAATATCCATACTGAAAAATATAGATATCAAACATAGACGAGCTTGGAGAGGATATAGGCGTCGAGAGGCAGGTTCGCTTGTGCGAGAGGTAGCCACCTGGCGGATTTTCGGGGTACTGACAAATCTGCAGATATGATCGGATGAGATTACGGATGAATAGGTATTTAGTAACGACGAATAGAATTTTTCTTCAACGCATGTTTCTCGATGACAGGGAATTCAAAAAAAAAAAATATAGTGGAAGTAAATATCGCCCAAAATTGGATGGAACATTTTTTTTCTTTTAAGTAACTAAAAAATAATCAAATAAACGATTATAGTACCTACGACTAGATCTTTTTTCTGGGTGTGCTTCCCCTGCAAAAGCCAATTACTCTTGTTACTATTTTTCACATTGCTCTTGGTGTTTTTTTTTAAACACTTTTTTCATCTGATTTGCATGGCATAATTCTTAAGAAAAAACTTCCGCAGATGCTGTGAACCTGGAATGGAAACAAAATTACGCAGACGAGGAGGACGAGTTTTTTTTTTTCGTTGGAAAAATCCACGGCACGAGAAACTACTTTATTATTTATTAAACAAGTTTGAAATAAAAAAATGAAGTTTGTAACTGCTCGACCGGGAGACGGAAAAAACCGATAATAAGCAAATCGCCGTCGTGTTGCTTCGATCAACCCTCAACGACCCTCTCTTATAATCCTTATCTCTTCATCCCTCTCCTCCTCTTTACTATACTTTGACGTTCGTACAGGTTCTAATGAGTGCAATATTCGATTGACAGTTTGAAAAAAAATTCATCGCAATAAGCTGAACGAGCCGCGGTTATAAAAGTGAAAATGGCGACCTTCAGAACAATTTTAATCATCTGAGAAAACAATGTACCAGGATTTGTTAATTGTTAACAAATGTAAAGTTGGATATGGCGAAATCAATTATTGTTTAACAGTTAATAAATTAACTAAATATTTCTCAACGGTTAGTACATTATTTTGACACATTTAAAATATTTCTTAGAGACTAACAAATTTTGTAACAGTTAAGGTATATTCAAGTAAAGCTGCCAACCAAATATATTTCGTTACTACAAATGAACTATTTTCTCAGTGCAGACAAAGAAACAGGTCCTTGCCAACTTTACTACAAGGATAATAACGATTTGAAAATTATAATAATAAAATCTGGAAATTTTGAAAAATTGAATCATAGTTGGGAAAAATTGGAAAATTATGATCCTAGGATGGAAGGCGTTTAATTTAATTTAATTTTTAATTTTATTTTATTTAATGCTATTTTAAAGAAATTAAAAAAGAGTGATCCATAATAACTGATAAAAGGCTGTAAAAAAGTTTTTTCAGCTAATCTAATTCTCATGTTTTTGCAAATATTACCAGGGCAAACATTTGAAAAATATTAAAAAATAATCGATTTTTTCAACCCGCTTGACTAGAATTATCTACTCAACAAACATTTGAAGGAGAGTATTGATATTTTTTTTTAATTACTTGTAAGGTAATTTAAGATGTATGTTTAACCCTTACTGGTCACACCTCGAAATAATTCCAAGCTGGTCACACTGGGTCAATTTGACCCGACCGATTTTTTGGATAGTTGTAAAAATAAGTATACCTATCCGATTGCCTTAAAAAAAATATAGGAATTATCTTTGAACATTTCAGTATATGAAACAATTATTATTTCAAATATTTACATGGAAAAAAAATCACGAAAAGAAGACTTTTTAAAAACCCGGTTTTTTACTTAAAAAATTGTAACGTTTTCAGTTTTGAAGATTTTTCGGAAAAATTTCTACACGATATTCTCAATATATGGTACTTTAAGAAAAAAAATACTTCGAATGCATGTGTTCAAAAAAAAAATGATTTATTCCGCTATGTAAAAATTTCGAAAATCTATTATGGCTACCTATAATAAGTTCCACCAGAGGGCCAGGAAAAACCCACGAGGTCCCGGATAGTTAGAGATATTGGAGCTCAAAGTGAGAGCTCGGGTCAATTTGACCCGCGGTGACGAGCGAGGGTTAATTTAATGAGCGAGAGGAAAAATTATATCTTATCGATTTTTAAAAATTATTTTTTTATAATTATCAATTTTTAACAATTAGTCACAGGACCGATTTTTTTTTAATAACATTTTTTTGAACTTTTTATATCTGGTGTTCTGTAGTGTTCAAAAATGAATAAAGCCATTTTTATCCGTGCAGAAATAGATATAAATATCTCCATTAAGGATGTTGAGTCCCTATGGAATCTTTTAATTTTAATTGTTCAACAAATAGCTTCTCAATCGTCGTGAAATTTTTACACGACCTCCTGAATACTTCATGTAAAAACATATAAAATTTTCAGAATTCTATCGTCATTATTTCAATCTCCTTAAGGGTGAAAATGAAGAATGATGAGAAAATTCTGAAAGTTTGGTATGTTTTTGTATGAAGTATTTAAGAGGTCGTGTAAAAATTTCACGACGATTAGGAAGCTCGTTATTAAAATATTAACATTTTGTTAAGAACAATTTATTAAACAAATAAAAAAAATATTTATCAATAAACTTCGTTTTTTTTCCGTTGCTTTCAATACAGTGTAGATATTAAAAAATTGAGAGGTCAAAAAAAAACTTATCGCAAAGGTATATCAGTTTCCATAAGACTATATTTAATTTAATTCAATTTGTTAATGTTAATTGTTCGATAACGAGCTTCCTAATGCTCGTGAAATTTTCACACGACCTCTTAAATAATGAATCCAAAAACATACCAAATTTTCAGAATTTGCTCATCATTTGCGATTTGGGACTCAATATCCTCAAGAAAGAAAGATCAATAATAAAACAGTTCAGCTATAATTTCATCTTGATTTCACCTTTTCATGCAAATGTTGAAAAAAAAACAATGTGGAAAAAAGAAAAGAACAAAGAATAATCTTTCGCATGATAGTTGTTTTTCCGTAATTTTTAAACATATAAAAAAACCATAATTGTGTGTGCAGAAAAACATACGAATATGATCTTTAAGAAAGAAAAATCGATGATAAAACGTTCGACTATAATTCCAACTTATCTCGACCTCCACGAGAAAACGAATAAAATGTTGCGAAAAAAGACGAGAGAAAGAGCTCAACTTTTTTTCTTGTTTATTTCCCCCGACGTTGTTTTTTTTCCATCAAATTACAATAAATAAATCGCACGATTTTGTCTGTACAGAAAAATACATGAAAATCTCATTTCAGCGAAAAAAAAAAGAAGATCCGTGATAAGACGATCAGCTATAATTTCAACTTGTCTCGACCTCCTCCAGAAAATGGGAAAAAAATAAGAAGAAAAAAAAAATAATGTTGGGAAAAACAAGAGAAAGAGCGGAGTCGTGTTCTTATCGTTCGACGAACGAAGAACACTTTTAAATATCTCTTGTGTTTTATCAGCGCACGAGTTAGGAAGAGCGAGAGAGACAGAGACACTCTGCACATCTCGCTTGCTCTCGCGGTTACGTATCTTGTCGTTTCGCAGCGAAGATATATAATCCTGGCAATCTAGTCACGTGGCGCTAATTAATCCACGTCCGCGAGTTGGTGCAACGGGGGCGTTCAAGAATGCAGCGGCAAACGCTCGAATAACGTTTCAGTAGCACGCAAAGATCCCCGATGCCAAAAACTATACTTTGCCACACTTTCTCATGCACCGATCCGATCAAATTTAATTGACTATCGACTATGTGTTAGATTTTGTTTTAGTTTGCTATAGCAATTCTTCCTACGACGCTGAACATTGTTTTCAGGGGGTATTCTGGTCCAAAATTTTGAAAAAACTAATTTTTTTTTATATTCTTAAAATTTAGACATTTTTTTATTCAATTCCAATACCGTAAGGCTAGATTCGTGACGTAATATAGAGTAAAAAAGTCCTTCGCCATTTTTTTGTATTTTGAAGCCCTGAATTGTTATGAATTTTTTAAATCAGCCAATGAGATGCGCCCATTCACCGACGAGCGCGAGGGCGACGGGCGCATCTCATTGGCTGATTTAAAAAATTGATAACAATTCAGGGGTTGAAAATACCAAAAATTGGCAAAGGACTTTTCTAATCGATATTACGTCACGCCTCTACCCTCAAGGTATTGACCTTCACCCCTGGGACACCCTGTAGACGTTTTTCTCAAAACTACTTTTCTCAACACGGTTGACGTGATATCTCAAGTTCTACTCAACCGATTTACTTCAAATTTTTTACCAATCTTCAATGTATAATTCTCTATCGCTCTTACCACTTTTGTATCAAAATTATTTTTTTTTACTATTATAAAAAAAATTAAGCACTATGAAAATAGAGTTGAAAAATGCCTTTTTTGTTCAGACAGCAGCCATTTTGCGATTTTTTTTCTTTCGTTTTCTCTGAGGTAGCGGCTATAATGACATTCTTACTAATTAAGAATCTTTTTTTAAATTTTGTTTCGCACTAGCAAAGTTGCAATCGTGTCAATCAGTACAGCCCTTTGTTTTACCACCAACTTTACCACCTTATAACTTATTTCATTTTCATTTTTTTTCTCGAACATTTTTTTCTTTATTGACAAAATATTAATAAATTTGTTGCAAAAAAAAAATTGGTAAAAACATTTTTTGTTTTTTTTTTATCGAACTCGACAAAACGCTCAAAATGTATGTCTCTAAACTAGAATACCGCCTTAATGCAACGGTAAAATAAAATTTTAAAAATGAATGAATTTTTCTCAAAATGAAATTCATTAAACAGAAATTTTCGATACAGTTATCAACGTGACTTTTTAGTGTCACCAGTTTTGGAAGAAGACAGTTTACGAACAATTTTTTGGTGTCTGAATAAAATGGAAGTAATAAAAACTACACATCGTTTGAACAAAATGAGAAAAAGAAAAATTACACTTACATATGAGGCAATTCACGGCATTTCGCTCGGCCCTGACCCTGACCATTTTGAATTTTTTCCATTTTTTCTTATAAAATATGACAGGAGTATTTTGACCAATTTTAAAATTTTTATCGCATGTATTTCAGAAGTTACAATTCTTTGAAAAATCTGGATTTCACAAATTTCGGAATTTCGGGCTACTAATTGTAAAATTCACTACAATTACTAATTCTAAATAGGTACAATAATTATCACTTACGAGTATTATTAATAATAAAAATTATTATAGTAATTCACACGAAACACTCAAAATTTTCGTGAAAAAAAATTGAATTTACTTTTTAAAAAATGTAAGAAAAAATGAGCCCACGATGAGACTAGCGTTAAAATTCATGAAATTCATCATATTATTTTAGAGAATTTTTGGAAAAAAATAAATATGGCAATCATCTTTTAAAAAAATCATTTCCACTTTACATGCTGAAAAATTGTTGACAACGATGATTTAAAATATTTTCCCCTTTTTTTATGAAAGTGTTAAGCGATATGAAGAAAATCGATCTCTAAACTTTTTTCGATATATTGATTAATTAAAGAGATATCGGCGTTAGAACGGTTCCGAAATTTCTGAAATCCAGATTTTTCGAAAAATCGTAACTTCTGAAATACATGCGATAAAAATTAAAAAATGGGTCAAAATACTTCTTGCATAGTACACTATTTTATTTTAAAAAATGAAAAAAATTAAAAATGGTCAGGGTCGGGGCCGAGCGAATTGGCGTGAATTGCCTCATATATGTATAAAATGTATTCAGAACAATTCAGATGGGACAATTTTGTAGGCCTTTTACGCTTCAAAGAATCCAAAATAAAACAAAAACATCCGCTGTATGCGGGTCTCCGAATAATAAGTAAATCGATAGAAAAAAATTGAGGTCTCCAAATAATAAATAAATCGATTGAAAAAAATCGAGGTTGTTATTTGTTAATCACGATCGCGATACAAGAGTTTCCCTTTGCTTTTATTTTTTGCCAATTTAGCCTTGATTGTCGTTTTGGCCAGATTATCAATCGTCACGAAAAAAAAGGTGTTAATTGCAAATCCTTTGAATCGTGACCTGCTATTTTTTTTCTCCACGACAAGTCTATTAGTGCAGAAATATAATCCAGAGCTCAAGTTTTGTGCCGATGAAAGTGTGTGATGCGGGCAACTTGGGGCTTCCATTTTATAAAGATAAAATAGGCGAGACACCTGAAACGCGCGCGGGTGGTTCGTTATGTTGCGATTCCTCTGAAGCAATTGTCGATAGAAATATCTTTGATTTTATCATCGTATTATTATTATTTTTTTTTTCAATACAGCCGTATTGATTATCAGTCCCGTTGACATATCGCGAAATCGCGGAGTCAGATTTCTTAATAAAGATATATAATCAGTAAATCTCGATGCATAAATTGGATTTTCGAGCTTCCTCGTTGTCAATAAGTTATACAAGGTTTGACGTATAATAATTTACTTTATTGCACTCCGTGCCTAAAGTGACCACTTCTCGCACGCTTCGCTTCGCTGCGCGTGCGAGAAGCGGGCACTTAACGCACTCGTGCGATAAAATTTTGTACGATACTCGTGCGAGAAACTTTTTCTCAACTCGTGTGATTGCAGCATTCGCCTTCGGCTCATGCTGCAAACTCACACTCGTCGATAAAAAGTTTCATCGCACTCGTATCGTAATGTACTATTACAGCGCCACCATTTATTTCTCCACCGAAATAGCAATTTTTTCCACTGCTGAAACACCTTGCATTGTTTTAATGCAACGGTAAAAGTTCATTTCATTTTTTTTAATTCATCCTTCTGGACAAGTTTTCGCAGCTAAAAATGATTAAAATCTATTATCTATGGGGCATTCCACAGCGATTCGACCTCGGTCCGACCCTTCACCTCTTCGATTTTGTCCGCGATTTTTTTATGGTTTTCTAGTACCTCTGAAAAGCACGATTTGACGATTTGACTCAACTATAATCTTATAAAGAAATTATTTTTAGCCCATATTTAAAAATCTGAAAAAAATCACAAAAATCCCTTTTTTATATGAAAAATTTCAAACGTTGAGCCAAAGTGGACAAGCGTTTCTTTTTGTTTATAACAAGCTTTTTCGACATTTTTTTTATTAAATAGGAAGGGGAATTGAGTGAGCCGTTATCTAAACATTTTTGTTTGAATTGAAGGTGTTTAAAAAATGTTTGAATAAGGGCCAGCTCAATTCAGTTTTCTCCTTCTATTAAAAAAAAAAATTTGCTTACTTTAATTTGAAATAATCTGAAAAAATCACATTAATTTCGTTTTTTATATGAAATACAGTTGCAACTATGAAACTAATCGTGTTCTGCAATAGTCACTATTCGTGAATTTATTTTTAATGATTGTTTGAGATTCCAAAAATGAGAGAAACTTTTGAAAAAACGTAAATAATTATGAGGAAAAACGGTGGAAGAGCGATTTTTTGTGAAATTTGATAGTGAAAACGTAAATTGCATCGGATTCTACGAGGGTTTTGTCATCGAGAGTGCGGGGAGCGCATTCACGACGATCAATCTGCAGCTGACATGAGAAAATAGAGAAAGAGATGGAAGATGAGAATGAGTCATCGCTGCAGGCCATCTAATCGCTTAGAGAGAGAGAGAGAGAGAGAGAGAGAGAGAGAGAGAGATAGAGAGAGAGAGAGAGAGAGAGAGAGAGAGAGAGAGAGAGAGAGAGAGAGAGAGAGAGAGAGAGAGAGAGAGAGAGAGAGAGAGAGAGAGAGAGAGAGAGAGAGAGAGAGGGAGGGAGGGAGAGAGAGAGAGAGAGAGAGAGAGAGAGAGAGAGAGAGGACGAGAGGACGAGAGAGATCGAGAGGATGAGAGAGACGGAGAGGAAGAGAGAGAGATAGAGAGGGAAAGAGAGAAAATCCAAGCTGTTAGTGTTAGGAGTATGGGGTTCCCCCACCCTTCTCTATTCTCTCGATTTTTCCTATCCTATATTTTATTTTCCGAGCGTCATGTCACGGTGCAACGCCGCTGCACATGGCCGACCTTTCGCTCCCATTCACTGTGCAAGCTCTCACTGTGTGAGCATCTCCCACCCACGAATCTCGCTCTATGCAGCGAAAATTATCGTCGTCGATTTTTCGTCTCATGGAAAATCGCACCTGGTATGGTTTGAGGGGATTCATGCGCCTTTCCCTATTGCCACGAATATGACCTTAAGCACACACCAGCTGTGTCTCGTATTTGTGTATGGGTCATTCCATGTCAAATCGTCCAAAAGTTGGAATCGATCCCTTTCAATTTCGATGAAATCTGGTCATAAGTTTTCGTTTTCAATAAAACGAAGTTCTACCAAAGGAAAAAAAAATGAAATTTTTTTTTTTTCGAAAGTTCGAAATCTTTCTGGTTTATTTTTTAAATATCTTGGAAACTATTGTAGTTACGAAAAATCGTTCTGAATTCGTTTTAAAGAGTATACTCGGGGCTACGCAAAAAAAAAATATACCGAAAAAAAATTTGAAAAATGATGAATTTGGAGAATTTTGAATTTTCAACAATCATGAAAATCCAAGTTCCCTATTTTTTATTTTGTTCAATATTTTTGATATAATACCTTGTACTGATCTTAAAAGATCCTGAAATTTTCAGGATGGTGTGTTTTTGTTTCAAAAATGTAAATTTTTGAATATTGGTAAAAATTTGTTTTTTCTTAATTGTCATTAATTTAAATTTGTACTGCTCAAAATTACAGAAGTACATGATTGCTCAACTTTATTCAACTTAGAGGATAAACAAAATTTTTTTTTTAACGAAAATTCAAAAAATTTTATTTTTGAAACAAAAACACACCATCCTGAAAATTCCAGGATCTTTTAAGATCAGTACAAGGTATTATATAAAAAAAATTAAACCAAAAATAAAATACGTAGCCCCAAGTATACTCTTCAAAATGAATTCAGAACGATTTTCCGTAACTATAATAGTTTTCGAGATATTTGAAAAAAAAACTTGAAAGATTAGAAAAATTGTGAAATTTTAAATTTCGAATAACTTTTGAAAACAAATTTTTTTATTTTTTTCCTTTGGTAGAACTCCTTTTTATTGAAAACGGAAACTTCTGACCAAACTTAATCGAAATTGAGAGGGGTCGATTCCAAATCTTGGTCGATTTGCCATGGAATGACCCGTATACATAGCGATTGAATTGCAGTTTTCCGGCTGACTTGGTTTCACTCGATGACCATAGAAATAGTAAAATAAAATTGCTTCCTGTTTCGTGGTTCGACATTGACACGAATTTTTTGTTTCACCGAAAAAACGGTCGATGCTTGACGAATTCCATTCAATTTTCAACAGGTTAATTTTCGTGATTTGTACTAAATTATATAGGATTTTTCATTTTTTTTAATTTTTCACTTGTAATGGAATAGCTTAGTTAATTATTAGATTTTTTTAATTTAATCTAATAAATGCATAATAAAAATAGATAATAGATACACTTTCGTCCAAAAGTGTGGAAACAGTCGTTCCGATTCCGCAGCGCGCCAAAAGTTTCAAAGGGGACAAATTCAGCTTCATTTCGCTTTTACCAAAAAATTTTTTCGATTTTTTTTTTAACCCAGAACGCCCTTTGAAACATGGTCATTTTTTGGCTTTTTTTTAGCGTTGAAATTATGGTGCACGATCCATGAAAATTTCCGTTAACTGTTTTTCGTGCGAAAAAACTTGTGGGGGGGGGAGTACAATCTGCAATTTCTTTTTTGAAATGTTTCGTAAGATTTTTTTTCGCAAAGATATTCAAGTTTTCGTAAAAAAACTACCATATTTATAAAATGTAGCGTAACTCTAAAACTACTGGATTTTCGTGAAATCACTAAGACGATAAAAAGTTGCATACAATCATTTTGGATTCAATGAAATTTTTTCAGAATTTTTGTTCAACGTTTTCTATTTTTGAAAATTTTTCTGGCCAACGAGATAATCTTTTATCTTAAACAATCGGGTCTCTTGCCTAATCTACGGGACTTTTTCATCGAAAAACCTTATCTACAAGAATTTTTCATCGAAAGATCCATGTAGATGAGGTAAAAGACTCGATTGTTTAAGATAAAAAAATATCTCCTTATAGGGAAAAATTTTCGATTGAAAAATTTTGGACAAAAATTCTGAAAAAATTTCATTTAGTCCGGTATAATTATCTGCAACGTTTTACACTCTTAGTAATTTCACGAAAAACCAGTATTTTTAGAGTTACGCTATATTTTATAAAAATGGTCGTTCTTTGTGAAAAATTGAATATTTTTGCGGATAAAAATCGTACGAAACTTGAAAAAAAAAAAAAAAATTAATTGAAGCTGATACTCCCCACCACCAGTTTGTCACGCGAAAAATATTTTAAAAAAAATTCATAGGTCGTGCGCCAAAATTGCAGCGTCGAAAAAAAATCGAAATCTGACGTTTCAAAAGGCGTACCAGGTTTTAAAAAATCGAAAAAAAAATTTGAAAAAAGTGAAATCAAGCTGAATATATTCCCTTTCAAACGCCGCTAATCGGGACGAGTGTTCCAAACTTTTGTAAGCAGTGTAAGTAATAAAGATAGTGTGTAAGCTTTTTCTTTTCATTCCAATAAATTGTAAGAGAATAAACAGTTATGACATGTGAATATAAAAAAAATCCGAACTAATAGACGTAAAATAAATGGTCTTTGCCAAAAAAAACGTATGAATATTTTCTTAAAAAAAAAAAAAAATTGATGATGATCGATGGAAATTTTCAACAAAGACCCAAGAATGAAAATAAGAAAAGACAAATGATTTTGTAATAGTTTTTTTTTCTATAAATTGAAGTATTTGTGCAAAAAAATAATGTCCAACATCATTTTATTCGATTGATAAATTTATGCTACTTCGATTTTATTTTAATTCCGATAAATCGTGAGGGCATAAAACACTCGTGACATAAGATTATGGAAAATCGAACTGATGAACTCGAAGTATGCATTTTTCATGAAAAAAAAATATAAATTTTTTCTCCGATCCGATAAAATTTATCGTCGTTGCAGCGAATTTTCTCTTTTTTTTTCAGATACTCTCGAGAGAATATTGCACCGGAAACAAAATAAAATTGCAGTGGAAATAATACAAAATGCAGTAAATTATATTCAATAGGATGAATGTCAATAATATGAGTGGATTATCTGATAAATTTTTTTAAGCTGCCTGCAAAAATAACTATTCCAAATGCGGAAAAAAAAAACTTTGCATTCCTACAAGAATTTAGTATTATAAAAATTACCAAATCCGTAATTTAAAAATAAGCTCATTGCTTTTTGCAACACGTTTTATAAATTTTTTTTTAATTCGTTCGACGAATCAGTCCTGTATATTATCTACACGAATTTTTAGATTAAATAAAACCCTATATATTAATTATTGAAGCTAAAAAATTAATTTTTATTTAATCGAATTTATACTACTTATAAAAATGCTGGTTATGTTTACTTTGAAATGCATTGAAGTTAATGCACTCTAACTTTCACAATTATTTTAATTTAGAAAAAAAAACTAAACACACGATTTTTTAAATTTATTGCGGAGGGAGATTTTTTTTCATTTAATTATTATTAATTATTATTTAATATTTTCATTTATTATTATTTATTCGATTATTATTAATTTATTAATTGTTATTTATTATTGTTATTATTATTCATTTATAATTATGCCTCACAGTATCTGATTAATATATTCCTGCGTTCCATTTATAATTTTAAGGTAATTCTTGCAATGAAGTCAAGTCAATTGAGTAATGCGATTTCAAAAATTACACGATTTGAAGGAGAAACTAGCGTGACCGAAAGTGGATCTGAATTACAGAGTTTCTATTCAATATAGAAAACAAATGTCTAACAATGACTCTGCAGCAATACAATTCCGTTTACGTAAATAAATCCACGAACCCATTTTTCGGGTGGGGGTCGAAGAGTGGACTAACCAATATTTTGAACGGCTGAAATCCCGAATTTCACGATTACGAGCGTTCGAATAACGAAGCGCCGAAATCCCGAACGCCAGAAAAGCGAAAGCGGAGACAGCCGCCCCATGCGTAAGAGAGAGAGAGATGCGCCTCCTCTCTCTCTTACGCATGGGGCGGCTCTCTCGACTTTCTCTTTTCTGGCGATCGGGATCTCGGCGCTTCGTTATTCTAACGCTCGTAATCGTAAAATTCGGCATTTCGGCCGTTCGAAATATTGGCTAGTCGACTCTTCGACCCCCACCCCATTTTTCCTCAAACGTTTTTCATGTTTGTAATTTCAGTTCAATTTTGATGAGTGAGAGCTCATTCTATTCGTTGAAATATATACTTTACGAATTCAGAGGAATTATTTTTTATCTTCAGATTGGCATTCCACAGAAAAGTATAAGTATATAAGTTAAAGTTACAGGTCTTTTTTTTTCGTAATGAAATGTATCTTATTCGTGAAGGACTCATAAATATTTTTCGGTGATTCCATTGAGTATCTTTCGAGGAACAAAATGAGCTTTCACATGTCCAGATTAAACTGAAATTACAAATTTGAACTCATAAAAACTGCACCAAAATATGCCCTGTAATTTTTGGAGAATTTTGAATTTTCAAAAATCGTGAAAATCCAAGTTTCATATTTTATTTTTGGTTCAATTTTTTTTATATAATACCTTGAACTGATCTTGAAAGATCCTGAAATTTTCAGAGAGGTGTTTTTTTAAAATAAATTTTTGAATTCTTAATAATCATGCAAATCCACGATCACCATTAAATGTTTGATTCAATTTTTTTTATATAATACCTTGTACTGATCTTAAAAGATCCTGAAATTTTCAGGATGGTGTGTTTTTGTTTCAAAAATATAAATTTTTGAATTTCGGATTTTTTTTTTATTGTCATTTATTGAATTTTTTACTGCTCAAAATTACAGAATTACATGATTGCTCAACTTTACTTAACTTAAAGGAAAAACAAAAAAAAAATTTTTTACCAAAATTCAAAAATTTTCATTTTTCAAAAAAAAAACACGGCATCCTGAAAATTTCAGGACCTTTTAAGATTAGAACAAGGTATTATATAAAAAAAATGTACCCAAAAATTTAATGTTGATCGTTGATTTGCACGATTTTTACAAATGCAAAAATTTATATTTTTGAAAAAAAAAACACCTCTCTGAAAATTCCAGGATCTTTTAAGATCAGTACAAGGTATTATATAAAAAAAATTGAACCAAAAATAAAATATGGGATTTTCACGATTTTTGAAAATTCAAAATTCTCCAAATTCATCACTTTTCAAAAAAAAATTTCGGAATATTTTTTTTTTCGTAGCCCCAAGTATACTCGTCAAAACGAATTCTGAATGATTTTTCGTAACTATAATAGTATTCGAGATATTTGAAAAATAAACTTGAAAGATTTGAAAAATTGTGAAATTTTAAATTGTGAATAACTTTCGAAAAAAAAAAATTATTTTTTTCCCTTTGGTAGAACTCCGTTTTATTGAAAACGAAAACTTCTGACCAAATTTTACCGAAATTGAGAGGGGTCGATTCCAACTCTTGGCCGATTTGACATGGAATGCCCCAGTTACATGGTACAACTTTTTTTTTCACTTCGTACCGTCGTTTTTGAGAAAGAAGTTCGGAATTTTGAAAAGGTGGCGGGGGGGGGGAGAAGCCTGGCCTTAAGGCGATGCACGTAAAGCAAATGAATACAGTAGAGACTCGATTAATTTACGAATTGCATGAAGAGGAGGGAGCCTATAAAAGAAGAGCCGAGGCCACAGCGCACACGTCCTCGCGTTTGCACGCACTTTTACTTTCGGTTCGTCACGTAGTTAGTACCGCGATGCGGCTTTCCCCGGACGACGAAAAGAGCGTTTTGCCGCTCGGAGCAGGAAAAGAGCTGAAGGGGGATCATGAGACATGGACTATGGCGAGTTTAGCTCTCTCTCGTCGGGTTGAACAACAAATTGTGCAAGCCCCGACTTTTTTATTTTTTATTTTAGTTCTTTAATCAAAAAAAATAATAATTAGACAAGATTTGCTGCAGGGATGTTCGATTCCGATTCGATTCTTTAAAAAATCGATTCTTGTGTTAAAAAAAAATCAATCATTTGAATCCATTCTTTCCTTTTCGATCTTTAGGTGAATCGATTCTTGACCTTAAAAATCGAAAATTCCATTTTTTATTGAATTCATTATCTATTCAAGATTGGCAATTAAATAAAGATTGACGAAAGTTTATGAAACATCAACGTCAAGGTTAAAAAAAAAAGTTTATGAAAATATGAGAAAAAGTGTAAACAAAATTAAAAGTTAAAAAATTGAAAACATGATCCAACGAAAAAAAAGAATTGAAAGTAAAAATGTACAAAATATCGTCAAACAATAGAAATTTATGTAATAGAAAAAAAGTCTGATTTGTTAAATGTATTCATAATATTTTATTTTTAAGAATATAAAAAAGTGCAAATGTGAAAAAAAAATCAAACTACGTTTAGCCAGAATGAAAACTGCTTTATATTTGTTATTTTGTATTCATCATTTTGTATTAAAAAATCATTTTGTATAGCAAAAATTTAACAAACACTTACGTAATTAGCAATTTACTTACTTTAATCAGGAATTAATTTTTCTTACGATTTTTAAAAATCGATTCTTACGAAATCGATTCTTTGGATTCGATTTTTCATGAAAATCGATTTTCCAGATTCGAAGAATATGGAAAGAATCGAACATCCTTAATGTCCTTGATTATCGTGTCTAAAATCTATTATGAAAATTCACTAAATATTATTAATTATTATCAAATGTAATCGCTTTAAATATTTTGATTCTAATTGATTTTCATTTAATTTTCGTTGATTTAATTAATTTTAATATTTTTAATTTAATTATTTTGATTAATTATTATTATACAATTATCAATCAATAAAGTTTTATGTGCACAACTTTAAAAAAAAGTTTTTTACAAAAATAATAACAGTTTTGTACATCATATATAATCTTTCTTCATATATCTCTTCGTTTTCTTTTTTATTCATCTATACTTTCGTTTATCAAATCCTCACTCCTTTTTTTGCAAAATACCTCTAATTCTCTAAAATACGAACAAATACCTTTTTCTACTTTTCCCCCTAACATATTTATTATTCATCATTTTATTGCCACATCGTCAATTCCTTCCATTTATTATATAATTAATAAATTTATTATAATAAAGTAATAATTAACCCTTCGTTTGTAAATCTGGGTCATTTTTGTCCTATACCCAAAATTGTTTCCGCCGATTACTTCCGTACGAGCGAGCGGTGGGACCGCTACACCCACCTAAAAAAACTTACATAGGAGAGGGACTTGACCCCCAAAATACAAGGCCTCAGCTGCCCTTGAACCGTCACAAAGAGTGGACAAAATTTGGGTTGGACATAAATGACCCACGTTTACAGACGGCGTTTGTCAAAAATCGCAGGTAAGCGAAAATGTTTTTTTTTTATTGTTTCAACGTGTTTTTTTTTTGCATAATGAAGCTACAGAATTAGATTTTTTTTTCTAAACTACGTATATTTTTCTTAATGTTAGTACAAAATGGAACATCGTCAGCTGAGCGGATAGTATTTGTACGGGAATAATAATTTCATTTAAGAACGTACAATTTTGTTTATAACAGTAGAATTAACAATTATAAGTTGAAAATAATACAGTTTATAACAGAAAAAAGTTTTTGATAATAAAATGCGTTCATATCAATATACATGATTTATTGCCCATTTTATCCACCGAACTTAAGCACTTAATATTACATCAATAAAATCTAATATTTTTTTTCTTCAAAAGTGCATGATTCAGCTTCAATTTGCCGTAAAGTAGATTCAAGGTATGTCAATTTTTCGAAAAGTGATGATTTTTTAAGCAAACTACTGATTCTTTACGGAGAGTTGCTCCATTTTTTAAAATAAAAACTATATGTAAAAGTAAAATTTTCACAAATTTTATGGTTGGTATATCAAGTTGAAGGTTTCGAACAGTAGCTCAAATTTCCTTAAATTTTTCCGAGTTCATTAACCTCACATAAAAACGGCCGGACACGAACGACCCAGTTTTACAGACGGCGGATGCCAAAAAAAAACGTTCACCGGTTAAGTTATTATAATAAAGTTATTAATATAATTAATAACTTTAGTATATGATTATTAATTATTGTTTTGTACGAATACTTTTCAATATTCAAATTATTTTATTTTTTTCAAAACGAATATTATATTTGACTCTTGACCATTGAAGCAAAAAATAAATCGAGGAATTGAGGATTTTGAAACTGAAGAATTTTAATA
Organism: Alloplasta piceator; assembly: GCA_946863875.1. Taxonomy (NCBI): domain Eukaryota; kingdom Metazoa; phylum Arthropoda; class Insecta; order Hymenoptera; family Ichneumonidae; genus Alloplasta; species Alloplasta piceator. Next base: position 44,564,038 of record OX333074.1, read on the forward strand.
GTATTTCGTCGAGGAAACCTGCGGCATATTTTCCGTGATTCATTTGTTCATTTCGATGGAAAACTCGAGAGGAAAAAAAAGACAAAACCGACTGATTATACCGAACAATTCCACTTTTTTTTTCTCTCGACCTCGAATAAGAGATCTCAAGGTGGCAAATCCGCGATTCCGCTTTAGTAAAGACAACAAACGATTTTCACTGTTACTACATCGAGTATTCGCTTGATTGGCTTCGATGGTTTGAGCGTAGCGCGGACCTTGAGAAACGAACGAGACGAAGAATTGACGAAGGTGGCATCGAGGGAAAACAAAAAACATTGCGGCCGTTGGTAGAGCCCAATACCGTTTCTTACATCGGTCCGTGGAGTCGATGCTTTGTGTGAAAAAAAAAAAAAAAAAAAACATCCATAAAGAACAATTGAATTGTGTAAGCGTGATAATCGATACGGAATCTTTTATCGGCCCCTTTTAATTTTCAATTCATCGTCATTAATTATTTATTTTTCCACATGAAAAAAAAAAAAAAACAAAGCGTACGAACAGAGTCAATAAGTTCCCGGATTTTATTCGACGAACTTTCTCACAAAAAACGTTAAAAAAAAAGCAAATCAGTGCGAAGTACGTAGAAATTTCACAATTCACAATGCGATTTCCTTTTTTTTTCATTCGCGTGTGTGGGCCTTATAAAAAAGTAAAGGTGCAAAAAAATACGGTGAAAATAAATAATTAATGACCTGGACCGAAATATTAATGTTTGTGTGAATAAACAAGGGAAAATTAATTGAACCGATAAAATCTTTGTTTTATGAGTTCGAAAAGATGGGAATTAATTGGGTCGTTTGAATCGTTAATTTGTCATTAGAGAGATCGTTCTGGAAAAATCGGTCAAGTGTGAAAGCGAGCGAGAATACGAGATCGAGAATAATAAAAATGTATTTGCGGTTAATGGCGCACGATAAGGCGCGTATTTTTTTTTTTTTTTACTAAATCTACGAATGCGTGGAATGTTTATAACAATGGAGGGAAAATATGGCCCGTGGATTTTTATCATTTTGCTTCCTCATAAAGGAACCTTTGTTTTCGTGAAATTTTTTTATTTTTCGAGATTTTTATGCTAATATGTTCAAAATGTCCCAAAACATGGAGTATAAACAAAATCCGGATGTGTGCGCGCGCGTGTGTGTGTGTGTATCCTGAGTTTCAGATGTAAATAATTAATAACTCGAGAACGCTTCGAGATATCGAGCTGAAATTTGGCACACTTGTTCAGCACGAATTGCCCTTCATTATGAAATTTTTTTGTTTTAATTCTAACGGGTGTTCAGATTTTATGGACGCTTTTCGTTTTTGCAAAAATGGCGTAAACGCTCTAACTTTTGCAATTTTCAAGATATTGCACTCAAACTTTGTACAGAATTAGTATAGCTATTAAGGTTGTTTGGTATTGAATTTGGCAAAAATCGATCGAAAGATTGAATTTCCATGAAATTTTGAATTTTTTGAAAAATAGCGTAAAGGCTAAACTCGCACAATTTTCGAGATATTGCACTGTAACTTTGTACAGAACTAGTATAGCTATCAAGGTTGTCTGCTATTGAATTTTGCGGAAATCCATCGAGGGATTAAAATTTTATGAAATTTGTAATAATATTTTGAAAAACAGCGTAAACGCTCTAACTTGTGAAATTTTCAAGATAGTGCACTGAAACTTTGCGCAGAGCTAATATAGCTATCGAGAATGTTCGTTATTGAATTTGGCGAAAATCGATCGAATGATTAAAATGTTATCATTTTTTTTTTTTTTTAATTAGCTCCAACTTCGGCTATTTGCGAAATATTGTACCTAAATTTTGTACACACTCAAAATAGTGATCAAGGTTGTTCGCTATTGGATTTGGCAAAAATCAAATTTGGCAAGAAGTAAATTTGAAAGAATTTGGCAAATTTGCACATTGATTACTCATGTTTTTCGATAGTTAACAAAGCTTCCTTTGCGAGGAAGCTAAATTTAATCGCCATACTTCGTGATAAAGGAAGCTGTTGAATGAAATATGGATAAAGATGAGGAAGCAATGTGCACAGGGTTGCGAAATTTTTAATGAAAAAGTAATGCATTAACCATTAAATTTTAATGGTTATCGGAAATTATTTTCATTAACTATTGAATTTCAATGGTTAATGAAAATTATTTTCATTAACCATTAAAATTTGATGGTTAGTGGAAATTATTTTCATTAACCATTTAAATTTAATGGTTAATGGAAATTATTGTCATTAACCATTAAAATTTAATGGTTAATGAAAATGCAAATACATTTAAAAAAGTAATGCATTATTTGCCTCACTAGGGTTGCGAATTGTTTAATGAAAAAGTAAAGCATTAACCATTATTTTTTTAACGGCTAATAAAAATAATTTCCATTAACCATTAAATATTAATGGTTAATGGAAACTAATTTCATTAACCATTAAATTTTAATGATTAACGGAAACTATTTTAATGGTTAATGGAAATTATTTTAATTAACCATTAAATGTTAATGGTTAATGAAAATGCAAATGCATTAAAAAGAGTAATGCATTATTTGCAACCCTGAATGTGCAAATGTCCAATTTGCAGGGTTTATTTCCTTTTTTTTTTGCCCTAAGATGGGCAATAAAACGAAGAATGGTGTCACAAATTTCAACTTCTCACACGAGCGTTATCACGAAATGTTTCGCACTTCTTTGTTCCTTCGGTACGACGAGCGAGACGTATATGTTTGTCGTTCAAGAGGCCACGAGTATAAAGTGATACGGTACATAAGAATAATTTAGCCTCACAACGAGAGAGACGCGATTTTCGCAGCCATACAATATCCCCCACGCGACATATGCATAAACAAACGAATAAAAAAACAGACGCATTAGTTACAAAAATCAACATCTCTCTTCCTTGTGATGGTTGAAACGCGATTGCCACCATTTTAGCATATTTGCAAAATTCGCAAGCAACTTTTTTATTAAATATCTTTTTCGATTTTCAGAGGAAAAGTTTTGGAAATATTTAATGCATGTAATGCATGCGAAAAAAATTTTTTTGGACAAAATCATCATTTATAGAAATTGTATTTTGAGTGTAAAAAATAAAAACCTGAATTTTTCCAAAGTTTCGCCTTTTTAAGGGGTACATGGTTTGGATTTCTATTTTCGACACATAAAAATTATATTTTCACCGTGTAATGAACATTGTGAAAATGGAAATAACGATTTTTTAAAAATCAAACTTTTTTATTGTATATTTTTTGCAATTTTCAGAGAACATTTCTTGAAATATTCAACACGCATTTAACGCATGTAATGCATCCAAAAAGTAGTTTCTGGATAAGAATATTAATTATAGAAATTTTATTTTGGGCGTGAAAAATGAAAATCTAAATTTTTCAAAAGTCTTAATGGGTACGTCTAGTGTGAAACCTGTTTTTTTAATGTTTTTTTTCGAGAATTTTTTTTTTTGACCAACCATTGAAATAAAATAATTTATGAATTATGTATCATTTTTATTAACATTTGAACAAACTTTGTGAATTTTTTGAAGCGAATGTCTTAAATATAATCGGAGATACACCGCCCAACAAATATTCAATGCGAAAATTTGAATTTTTTTTCTAAAACGTAAAAAAAAATGATTTTTTTTAAATTCTGACTTTATTTTGGTTCACGGTAGACCCTCAAGTCTGACAATTGAAATGGCGTTTGGTTTTTTTATTTCAAATGTTAATAAAAATGATACATAATTTATAAATTATTTTATTTCAATGGTTTGTCAAGAAAAAATTCCCGAAAAAACCCATTAAAAAGAATAGGTTTCACACTAGACGACCCCCTTAACGGATGTAGAGTTAAATGTTTTGGATATTTATTCTTGTCACATAAAAATTCTATTTTCACCGTATAGTTGATAATGTTTATTGTAAAAATGAAAATAACGATTTTGAAGAAAATCAAGATCAATTTATAGTAATTGTCGTATTGTGAAGAATATTCAGGTCATTCTTCTGAACCAGGATTTTCCGGAATTTTGTAATCGGTTTAAAATTATTATTTTAATAATTTTGTTGCAGTACTAAGAACAATAACCAGGTATGGAGACTCGGAAAATATTTTGTTTAATATTGGCGGCGATAGCGGAATTTTTTTTATTTAATGATGCATGCTTCATTAATGATAAATTGAAAATTCTCGACAATGCGTATAAATCCACACACGTTATTTTCGCATAATTACTACACTTGCGGCACGTGGGCAGCATTTCTGTATGCGCGTAGGCATCAGCTGACGCGTCGAGAGATCAAGCGGGATGGATAAATTACATCGTATTACGTTTTATTTTTTTTTCCTCTCTAAATTGGATTGTTTTTAAAGCAGCTGGAATAACCCATATATGAATTACGAAAAAAATAAAACAATTCTTCCGTCACAAATCTGGCTATAAATAGATGGAAATTTCTCTTTGACGATGGACAATTTAGTCTCAATACATTAAATCGGTTCAGATTGATTTAGAAGATACTGCAAAACTAAATATGTTTCGTTCGAAAATATTTTCATGGTATACATTAAAGAAAAAAATGATTTCGTAAATTGACTGAATAACTATTGTAAATGAAAAAAGATTATCGTATAAATAATTTTACAAATTAGGTTTTTGCCCTTGTAGTCGAATTTCGAGTCTCTGAATATGATTCAATGTCCTTGAAAATATTTTCATGGTATACATTGAAAAAAAGAATCATAATCTCCAACTATATTTATCGGAAAATATGATTTTCGTAAATTGACTGAATAACTATTATAAATGAAAAAAACATTATATAAATAATTTTACAAATTAGGTTTTTGCCCTTGTAGTCGAATTTCGAGTCTCTGAATATAATTTAATGTCCTTGAAAATATTTTCATGGTATACATTTAAAAAAAGAATCATAATCTCCAACTATAGTTATCAGATTATATGATTTTCGTAAATTGACTGAATAACTATTATAAAAGAAAAAACATTATCATATAAATAATTTTCTAAATCAAGTTTTTGATCTTGTAGTCGAATTTCGAGTCTCTGAAAATGATTTAATGTCCTTGAAAATATTTTCATGGTATACATTGAAAAAAAGAATCATAATCTCAAACTATAGTTATCAGAAAAAATGATTTTCGTAAATTGACTGAATAACTATTATAAATGCAAAAAACATTATCATGTAAATAATTTTCTAAATCAAGTTTTTGATCTTGTAGTCGAATTTCGAGTCTCTGAAAATGATTTAATGTCCTTGAAAATATTTTCATGGTATACATTGAAAAAAAGAATCATAATCTCAAACTATAGTTATCAGAAAAAATGATTTTCGTAAATTGACTGAATAACTATTATAAATGCAAAAAACATTATCATGTAAATAATTTTAGAAATCAAGTTTTTGATCTTATAGTCGAATTTCGAGTCTCTAAAAATGATTTAATGTCCTTGAAAATATTTTCATGATATACATTTAAAAAAAGAATCATAATCTCCAACTATAGTTATCAGATTATATGATTTTCGTAAATTGACTGAATAACTATTATAAAAGAAAAAATATTATCATATAAATAATTTTCTAAATCAAGTTTTTGATCTTGTAGTCGAATTTCGAGTCTCTGAAAATGATTTAATGTCCTTGAAAATATTTTCATGGTATACATTGAAAAAAAGAATCATAATCTCAAACTATAGTTATCAGAAAAAATGATTTTCGTAAATTGACTGAATAACTATTATAAATGCAAAAAACATTATCATGTAAATAATTTTCTAAATCAAGTTTTTGATCTTGTAGTCGAATTTTGGAGTCTCTAAAAATGATTTAATGTCCTTGAAAATATTTTCATGATATACATTTAAAAAAAGAATCATAATCTCCAACTATAGTTATCAGAAAAAATGATTTTCGTAAATTGACTGAATAACTATTATAAATGCAAAAAACATTATCATATAAACTATTTTACAAATTAGGTTTTTGATCTTGTAATCGAATATCGAGTCTCTGAATATAATTTAATGTCCTTGAAAATATTTTCGTGATGTACATTTAAAAGAGAATAATAATCTCCAACTGTAGTTATCAGAAAATATGATTTTCGTAAATTGACTGAATAACTATTATAAATGAAAAAACATTATCATATAAATAATTTTAGATATTAAGTTTTTAATCTTGTAGTCGAATTTCGAGTCTCTAATCGTAAATCTGATTTAATATCCTTGAAAATATTTTCATGTGAATTTAAAAAAAAATTGATCGAATCATAATTATAATTAAATTCATTATAATCATTATGGAATTAATTAGAATTAATCATGATTATCATTAAATTGGTGATAAAAAGATAAATAAATAAATAAATAAAATAAACAATTTTCTAAATTATATAAATTATGATTGTTTTTTGGAGTAATTTCAGGAGTCGGAGAAACGAGGGGATTTTCCTGGGTTCTCTCTCACAAACAAAGGCATACAATTGATGAATTCGCTACCTGAGAATCCTTTCCTCGGTATTAGTTTTGCGGAACAGCGCGAACCGTGAACAATTTTGTGCACGGTTCGCGCACTTGCGTACGTACAGCGAGTTTGTATACATAAATACATGCACATAAACGTACATACACATTCATATATGGGCTATTCCAAGTTTACTCAATCAAGGCATGAACAAGTCACCCTATCGCATTTAATTAATAATTTTTTTTACCAAGTCACTTGCGCTAAAATGCACTCTTAATTTTTTAAAGATTTTTTTATATCAGCTTTTTTTACTTCATAATTTGATTGTGAAATGAAAAAAATAAATTGAAAAAAAATGTTAAACCGCATGAATCACAATGAAAAAATCTGATTTGCTGCCTTTTTCACATATTTATGATTGAATAATTGCCCAAAAATTCAAGAATAATGTGAACTTATTATGTGCACTAAAAAAGTCTACAATTTTTATATTTCAAGAAGGGAATAGTGATAAAATATAATTTTTACAACTATTTAGAAAGTCAAATTGGTCGGTTGTGAACGTCTAATCTGTGTAATTATTTTTCGTCCAATCAAAAACAAGTGTTGCGAAATTCATAAATTCATTAATATCATTTTTCTGATTATGAATTTTTGACGGTGTTTGCAGATCGCGTTTGGTGTTGAGGGATAATCGTGTAAAAAAAAATTTGGGTTTCAAATAGTGATAAGAAACGCAATTATCAATTTTAGCGGAATTTTTCAAGATTGTGTTATCGGTACCAAAGCATTTCAACGCTTGCACAAAGAGTTTGTTCAAATTATTTTCAAATTTTTTTATAATTCTGCTTTTTCGTGAAGGAAGTTAAGATTTGATGAAAGAGAAAGAAATTCGAGACTTTTAGTAGGTCAATATTGTCAAAATTTAGAAAAACTGCAATCACTTTTTTTCTTTGCATTTTTTTTAAGTATATATTTTTAAAAACATTTGGGTAAAATTTCAAGATAAGATTCTGAAAATTCTGAAAACTTGAGAGCCGTTTTTCAATTTTGTTTTCTTTCGATAATTTGTAATCGTAGTGGTCATTTTGTGCATAATCGAAGAAAAAAAAAGCTACGCTTAACGATAGCTACGTTTGTTATTGATATCTATATTTTTTTTTATATAGATCTCAATGAAACAATGGCGAGGATCTTATCTTCGTCGTTAAGATAATATCTACATCTCTGTTAATTTTTAAGATTTTTCAATAAAAATTGCTACGAAATGAGTTGAACATATGCTTAATAAAATAACAATAACCCTATTTTTTAATAATTTTTTGTCAGTGCAAAAATTCTCAAACTTTGACCATTTTTTTATTCCTTACAGTGGTTAAAACTAGATTAACGATCAACATAGGAAATTATGAGGAAGCAATGCCCAAAATGATGTTGAAGTTTGCATCGTTGGAACGTAATGAAAATATTTTTTTTCCATTTCCTGCATTTTTTATATTTTTCTTACTTGGAGCGCTTAATAAAAACCCAAAAATACGTTTTTAACCATTTTTGGCTCTGAGAATACATCCTCAATTGTGATGAATCTAAAGAAAGTATATTTTCGTCCCATATTTCAATGATAAAAACTTCAACATAATTGTACAAATTCTATATTTAATCTAATTTTTCCAACGTGTCCGTTACAATAACCTGTGAAATAATAAAAAAAAATAGGATTTCCCCACTGCGCCTCATGACTCATAGATATTACGATGAAACCGCAGATTTTCAAGAATGATATCTAATCTTAAAATTCCTACTTTTTCCTTTAAAAAAAAATCCCATATATGAGGCATTCCATACCAAGTCGACCTGAGTGTGACCCTCGACCTCGCTGATTTCGTTTGCGATTTTTTATATGATTCTTCCAACTCAAAATAGCATTCAGAATTTTTTTCAGATTTTTAAAACCAAATTTAAGTACGTTATGATTTTTTGAACATTTTTTTCGAAAACCTCGAGCGCCGTAATTTAAAAATCTGAAAAAATTCTCAAACATCCAGTGTCAAAAAAAAAAAAAATTGACCCAAAATTCATGATGTAGATCAATTTCTGCATCGTTTTTTTTACGTTTTCTTCATGAAAACCTAAAATTGAGGTGGAAGGAAAATCCTGGACTTAATGAATTTTGGGTCAAAAATTTTCATTTTTGACACCGGATGTTTGAGAATTTTTTCAGATTTTTAAATTACGGCCCTCGAGGTTTTCGAAAAAAATATTCAAAAAATCATAACGCACTCAAATTTGGTTTTAAAAATCTGAACAAAATTATGAAAGCTATTTTGAGTTGGTAGAATCATATAAAAAATCGTAAACGTAATCAGCGAGGTCGAGGGTCACACTCAGGTCGACTTGGTATGGAATGCCTCATATAGAAAAATTGTATACGGAGAGTTCCAAGTAAATTAATTACACGGCGCAGGTGGCGTGCCAACTCGCATCCTCAATATTTGGGAAAGTTCATAAATACACGTATCTAAGAGTATCTTCTTTTTACCGAGATAAGAACAAAGAACAAGCCACACGCACATTTAGTCGATAGTGTGTCACTCGATCTATCATTTTTGCTTTAGTAAATTTATCTCAGCTTCGGCGCTCCGAAACTCTCGAATTAAAAAAAAAAAAAAAAAAAAAAAAAGGAAGCTTCGTTAACTATCGAAAAACATGAGTCATCAATGTGCAAATTTGCCAAATTCTTTTGAATTTACTTCTCGCCAAATTCAATAGCGAACAACCTTGATCACTATTTTGAATGCATATAAAATTTCAGTGCAATATCTCGCAAATAGCCGAAGTTAGAGTAAGCTAATTAAAAAAAAAAAATTTGATTAAATTTGTATCACTTGATCGATTTTCGCCAAATCTAATAACGAACAACCTCGATAACTATATTAGCTCTGTGCAAAGTTTCAGTGCAATATCTTCAAAATTGCACAAGTTAGAGCTTTTAGGCTATGTTTCAAAAAATTAAAAATTTTATAAAATTTTAATCCCTCGATGGATTTTCGCCAAATTCAATAGCGAACAACCATGATAGCTATACTAGTTCTGTACAGAGTTTCAGTACAATATCTTAAAAAATGCACAAGTTAGAGCGTTTAGACTATTTTTCAACAAATTCAAAATTTCATACAAATTTAATCTTTCGATCGATTTTTGCCAAATTCAATACCAAACAACCTTAATAGCTATACTAATTCTGTACAAAGTTTGAGTGCAATATCTTGAAAATTGCAAAAGTTGGAGCATTTACGCCATTTTTGCAAAAACGAAAAGCGTCGATAAAATCTGAACACGCGTTAGAATTAAAGCAAAGAAAAATCATAATGAAGGGCAATTCGTGCTGAACAATTGTGCCAAATTTCAGCTCGATATCTCGAAGCGTTCTCGAGTTATTAATTATTTAAATCAGAAACTCAGGACACACACACACGCACGCACACACACACACACCCGGACATTTTTTCTAAATATGATTTCTCCACGTATTGGGACATTTTGAGCACATTGTGGCATAAAAATCTCGAAAAAAAAATCTCACGAAAACAAAGTTTCCTTTATGCGGAAGCAATAATAATAAATCCCACATTTTAATGTCAACAATTTTCTCATTAGAGCTGTCGAATGATTTATACAGGGGAAAAGAAAAAAAAATTGAGTACATGCGGAGGAGCCGCGGGGCACGAAGTCTGCGCCTGCGCAGCTGACAGCGCCTTTCGCGTCTGACAGTCGTAAACAAAAACTATCGCTAGCATTTTCTGCTTCAATGTTTCCGATCATCTATATCGTGATTCTAATTGTCATCCTTACCACATCCTTATCAGATAAACGATATGATTTTACGTGCATCCCGTTCGTTCAGCGCGAGTTTGAGAGGGAAGAGAAAGAGAACAAAGAGATTAGAATTGCAAGTGTGCTAATATTCCACAAACAGGTGGGCACAACGCGCAGGTCGAGTCTCCATCTATTCTCTCTCTCTCTCTCTCTCTCTCTCTCTCTCTCTCTCTCTCGCTCGCTCTTTCTCACGTTGGTTATTCTGTAGTACGTGCACTAGAAAGAACGATTACTCATACGTACACAACTAATCCACAGGCATATCCATAGATATATATATATATATATGTAAGCATCTATGTATCTCAATGCTGCATACACCGCTTTAAAAAAACCAAGAAAGTCAAGAAGTGAGATGGCACGAATTCGTGTACACGGTTTTATATGTCGAAGTGAAGAAAGTGGAACGGAGAAGTACGATTTGGTATGATTTTGTTTTTTTGTTCACTCGGAGCCTACCTTAGGCCTGTAGAACCATTTTCTGATGGACTCCATCGCCGTTTCGTCGAGCTTCCCGAGATAATATATCGACTATTCACGCGTGCTCAAAATTCGCGTCATATCGATAACTTCACGAGACACACGCACACCAATATCGTCCGTTCTCGTTCTTCGATGCTGACTTCTTTTCACAACGCCGTTTTTCACCGTCTTCCCCGCACTAGCGTTGAATGATTAAAAAAAAACAATTTTCTTTTCACTTTTTCTTAACAAATATTTATCCCTGAGAGCCAGGAGCTCACACGGGCGTTCACGAAACGTCTACGCGAGAATTACATTCACTGACTGTAAATGCCTCTCTCTCTCTCTCTCTCTCTCTCTCTCTCTCTCTCTCTCTCTCTCTCTCTCTCTCTCTCTCTCGCTACAGAGACATCATACGGAGAGCTGCGCGTCCGTGACACTTCGAAAGTGAGAGAGAGAGAGAGAGATGGCTTGAGCGGATTGGAAAAGCTCGAATTGCGCATGCGCGGCGCGTCTGCGCGAGGAGTTCGCGGTGCGCATGCGCGCTGTCATTATCTTGGAGAGCACGAGCGAGAGAGATATTTTTCTTGCAGCGCGTCGCTCGATCGAAGAAGTTGGCGCTATGCTCGGCAGAGAGCGCGCGAGGATGTTCGTCGAGCTCGGTCGGTAAGTCGCGTTGTTCGATGGTAAGCAGACTCGGTCGGTAAGAAAAAAGATAATTCCAGGATTGAAATTGTCATATTATCCCCTCAGCAGTTTTTAAAATTCATTAATTCTTTGATTTCTAATTCATAATGAGCATGTAGTTTTAGTAATTTTGAAATCCTCATTAAGAAATTCTCCCGCCGTGAGAAATGTACGATTAAGGGGTTATACGCAGTCAGGTGGTCGAAAAGAAGCGATTTATCAAGAATTTTCTCTTGGAAGACATTTTAATTTATTGACGTAAAAATTTATATCCATATTTTTGGAACTTTTAACTTTATACTTTGAAATTTTTCATTTTAAAAGATAATGAGTCGATATCACGATATCTTTGGATTGGATCATCCGAAATAAAAAAAAATTAGAAAGAATTCGTTAATTTCGTTCTGTTTCAAAAGTTTTTGAACCGTTTGAGCGATATTTTCAGAATTCAGTGCCATCTATATCTTTATCACTGGGAAATTTTTGTACTAAATTTGAGTTCGACGGCTGCAGAAGTACAAAAGCTGAAGGGGATAGCCAGCATTTTTTGAAAATTTCAAAATTTAATGAAATCCAAATCTTTTGAGTTTCCTGATTTTTCTATTAACCAGTCTCATCATCTCATGTATTTATGCGACAAAAATTAAGCTCGAGTTCTGCAGAATCATGAAGGTTAATGCCATTAATGAGAATTTTTTTTAAATTAAAAATATTTTTTTAGCAACTATTACACTGTCAAAAAACGAGTTGTTTTCCGGTAATCTATGACTCGACATCAGCCAACCCTAAAATCTAGATATAAATCTATAAAAATCTAAATTTTAGGCTTGAAATCACTGGACCAAAAATATTACAATTCTTAAAGATGGAATTCTGAAATGATACCTTACACGATATATTAATAAATATTTTTTTGACCAGACTGATCTCTTATTTTTAATGTAAGATCATTTTTCTCTAATCGTTGACTGACGATATACGTCGTAAAGACCTAAAATCATATCAAATTTTAATTTTCTACGTTATATTACGTTAATTACTACGTTAATTAATTACAATTAACAATTAACAATTAATAAACGTTAATAATTGTTCTAATCCTTATAAACTTAATATTTTCCTACTTCGAGATACAATCAAAAGCTGAAAATATTCAGCAACAATTGGCATGCCATAAACAACAATTATAAATAATAATATTGCTCTAAAGTTGTTAATAAATTGTTTTAAAAAAAAATTATTAAACCTTTTTTCGGCAAGTCCTTTTTTTCTGAAACAAATTGAATGAAAATTAACAATTGATTGAATTGAAAATTAACGCATCCTTAAATCCCAGTTCTCTCATCGTCAGCCAAGCCAGAGTCTTTTTGACATTTATTTATTTTTATACTTTACGCGTTGGTTCGTAACACCCTTTTTTTCGAACGTGTCCGGATTAACAATTCTTCATGAGTAATTAAAAATAATTTACCGCGGATAAGTTGGATTTTAGTTAACAAACAAAATTTTTTAACGGAAAACCAAACCGATTTTTTCTTTACTTAAGGAGGTTCATCTGATACCGAGTGAGTCAAAAGAAAAATGGCAATGCTTAACCTCAAAATAAGCGGTGACTAGCGTAGTCATTGACAATGCTTAACCTCAAAATAATCAGCATTTTCGAGACTAATTAATTTATTATTAATCTCACAAGTACCTAATCGATTTTATGAAGCTCTAAAAATATTCCTAAGATAATTTTTCATAATTTCTTAAATTTCCGTTAAAATCTGTATTGTAATGATTGTAAGTTTAATATTTATAGACGGAATCCCATAAGAGCCCATGTTATTTAGGAATTACATTTCTATTTATTTCTCACAAACAAGGTATCCTCGGGTCTTGAAATTTTAACAGATGACTTTTTAGATACTAACTAACTAGCTATATACTAACTAACTAACTATATACTAACTAACTAACTATATACTAACTAACTAACTATATACTAACTAACTAACTATATACTAACTAACTAACTAACTATATACTAACGAACTAACTATATACTAACTAACTAACTATATGATAACTCACAAACTAACTATATACTTACTAACTAACTATATTCTGATTTTTTTATCAACATCTGTATTGAAAATCGTGTACCAGATGATCCTCCTCAAATGAGGTCGATGATACCACCTAAGCACACACGTCTCGAAACTTTTGTGCTCGTTTTTCAAATTTTAATAGATGTATCATCGTCTGGGCATATAATTCATTCATCTTTACACGAGCTGGCCACGAGATACGAGAGAATGATTAAAAAAAATGCTAAGTTTGATTAGCATTGAAATACACTGCCGTCCAAAAGTTTGGAAACACTCGCGCCGATTCCGTGCCGCACAAAAAGTCTCATTGCCCTTTTAAAAATGAAGATATTTCAATTCAACAAGCGGCGTTTCAAAAGGGACATATTCAGCTTCATTTCACTTTTTTCAAAAAAAAATTACGATTTTTTTAAAACCCGGTACGCCCTTGGAAACATTGTGATTTTTCAGGTTTTTTTGTGGCGTTGAAATTTTTGTGCACGACCCATGCAAAATTTGATTAACTGTTTTTTGCATGAAAAACTTATGGGGGCTTCAATTTGGTTTTTTAAAAAAGTTTCGTACGATTTTTTTTCGCAACAATATTCAACTTTTTGCCAAAAACGACAATATTTATATAATGTAGCGTAAGTCTAAAACTGCTGTGCTTTTGTGAAATTACTAAAAAGGTCAAAAGTTGCGTATAATTATTCTGGATTTAATGATATTTTTTCAGATTTTTTTTTCAAAATTTTGCATTTGCAAATTTTTCCTGTCAAGGAGATATTTTTTTATGTTTATTTTTTTATTATCTCTTATCTCACCTACACGGGTTTTTCGATTAAAAAGCCATGTGAATAAAGTTTTTAGATGAAAAAGCAGTGTGTATGAGGTAAGAGACCCGATTGTTAGAGATAAAAAAATATCTCGTTGCAGGAAGAATTTTTGAAAAAAAAAATTGACAAAAAATTCGGAATTTTTTTTATTGAATCCAAAATGTTTATATGCGACTTTTTACCCTCTTAGTGATTTCACGAAATCACAGTACTTTTAGAGTTAAGTTAGCTACATTTTATAAGTATGGGCGCTTTTTTTTGTAAAATATTGAATATTTATAAACGATAATATTTAAAAAACGATATCGAAGCTTATACTCCCCTCATAATTTTTGCACACGAAAAACAGTTAACAAAATTTTTCATGGGTCATGCGCCAAAATTTCACCGCCAAAAGAAAGTCAAAAAACGACCATGTTCCAAAGAGCGTACCGGGTTAAAAAAAATCGAAATTTTTTTTTGGAAAATGCAAAATGAAGCTGAATATGTCTTCTTTGAAACACCGCTTGTCGAATTGAAATATCTACATTTTTAAAAGAGCAGTGAAACTTTTTGCGCGGCGCGGAATCGAGGAGAGTGTTTACAAACTTTTGAACAGCAGCGTATATGGGACATTCCATACCAATTCGACCAGAGTGTGACCCTTGACCTCGCTGATTTCGTTTACGATTTTTTATATGATTCTTCCAACTCAAAATAGCATTGAGATTTTTTTTCAGATTTTTAAAACCAAATTTGAGTACGTCATGATTTTTTGAACAATTTTTTCGAAAACCTCGAGAGCCGTAAATTAAAAATCTGAAAAAATTCTCAAAAATCCGGTATCAAAAATAAAAATGTTTGACCCAAAATTCATGATGTCCAGGATTTCTCTTCCACCTCGATTTTAGGATTTTATGAAGAAAACGTAAAAAAAAAAAAAATAGATGCAGAAATTGATCTACCGTGAAAAGTGGCTTGAATATTTTTATCGTTAACCAACTATTTTTGGAATTTTTTCACGTTTTTCAAAAAATAGTTGGTTAATTTCTGCATATATTTTTTTTACGTTTTCTTCATAAAAATCTAAAATCGAGGTAGAAGCGAAAGCCTGGACATAATGAATTTTGGGTTGAAAATTTTCATTTTTGAGAACTTTTTCAGATTTTTAAATTACGGCCCTCGAGGTTTTCGAAAAAAAAATTCAAAAAATCATAATGTACTCAAATTTGGTTTTAAAAATCTGAAAAAAATTCTGAATGCTATTTTGAGTTGGAAGAATCATATAAAAAATCGCAAACGAAATCAGCGAGGTCGAGGGTCACACTCAGGTCGACTTGGTATGGAATGCCCCACATCGAAGAATGGAAGCTTCGGCTTCGAACCGTTCGAAGTAGCACCGCAAAATGGGAGGAACGATTACGATAATGAATCGAAACTCATTCTCGAGCCACTCTTTTCCTATTTGAAATTTTGAACATACAGGCACACGCCATTTTATCGTGCTACGTGCGAATGGCAATTTGGAATTGCACCACTTCCAATCAGTTTCGATGAATACGAATAGCCTGTATTATACGGATTAAATCGTGTGATCTTAGTAACTGGCAATTTTCGAGTATGGCCGCACTATTTTCTCAGCGTAGAGGTTATTTTTTTTTTTATTTTTTTTTTTAGGGGCGAATAGCATTCAAGAGATAAAACCACGGACAGTAAAATGATTACGATTGATCGAGTCAAGAAGGAAGAGCACGGAAAATTGTTTTCACCAATTCAGATTATGGTGGGGTGAAAAAAAAGTGTAGTGAGAAAAAAACATCACAGAATGGCCAAAAAATTCTATTTTTGGATAAACGAACGTGTACAAGTGTCTGAATTAATTTTTCATATCGCTTCATAGCTTTAGAAAATAGAATCAAAATTTTCAAAATGAAATTTCTGCACATAAAGTGTATGGATTAAGTTTCTGGACTGTTGACCAAAAACTCAGCAATGTATTGCTGATATTTTCAACGATTAATTATGAGAATGAAAATTGGAAACGGAAAAGCCTCTTTTTAAGGGGGCTATACGCAGTCAGGAGGTCGAAAAAGGCGATTTTTCAAGATTTTTTTCTGAAAAGAAATTTTAATTTATTAACGTAAAAAATTATGTATATATTTTCATAACTTTTATCTTTATTTTGAAATTTTTCTTTTAAAAAAATAATGATTCTTAAACCCGCCGATATATCTGGATTGGATCATTCAAAATAAAAATAAAACCCTGCAAATGGAAATTTGTACATTGCTTCCTCATCTTTATCCATAGTTCACATAGCTTCCTTTAACGAACATTATGGCGATCAAATTTGGCTTCCTCATAAAGGAAGCTTTTGTTAACTATTAAGAAATATTAGTAATCAATGTACAAATTCGATCGATTTTCGCCAAATTTGATAGCGAATAACATTGATAGCTATACTGGCTCTTCACAAAATTTCATTGCAATATCTAAAAAATTTCAAAAGTTATAGCGTTTACGCTTCTTTTATAAAAACTAAAAATTTGATAAAAATTTAATCATTCGATCGATTTTCGCTAAATTTAATAACGAACATTCTCGATAGCTATATTAGCTCTGTGTAAAGTTTCAGTGCAATATCTTAAAAATTGCAAAAGTCAAAACGTTTACGCTCAGTTTCAAAAAATTAAAAATTTCATACAATTTTAATCCCTCGATGGATTTTTGCCAAATTTAATAGCGAACAACCTCGATAGCTATATTAGCTCTGTGCAAAGTTTCAGTACAATATCTTAAAAATTCCACAAGTTAGAGCGTTTAGGCTATTTTTCAAAAAATTCAAAATTTCATAAAATTTTAATCCCTCGATGGATTTTCGCCAAATTCAATACCAAACAACCTTAATAGCTATACTAATTCTGTACAAAGTTTGAGGGCAATATCTTGAAATTGCAGAGGTTAGGGCGTTTACGCCATTCTTGCAAAAACGAAATAAGTCGATAAAATCTAAACACCCGTTATAATTGAAACAATTTTTTTTCATAATGAAGAGTAATTCGTGCTCGACAAGTGTGCCAAATTTTAGCTTTATATTTCGAAGCGTTTTCGAGTTATTAATTATTTACATCTGAAACTCAGGATACACACACACACGCCCACACACACACACACATCCATCCGGACATTTTTTCTAAACATGATTTCTCGATGTTTTAGGATATTTTGAACATATTGGCATAAAAATCACGAAAAAATTTTTTTTCACGAAAACAAAGCTTCCTTTATGAGAAAGCAAAACAAAAAATATTCCGTTAATTTAAGGTATAATCGAGAATTTAATCGATGGAATAAACAAAATATTTATTTTTAACAAAATGGCTGCTTCTCAAAAAAAAAAATCAATTTCGGATGAAAATTTTTGCCTTAAATTGTCTATAAAATGGAAAATATTTATCGGTAAGAAAAACCCATGAAAAAAATTATTAATAAAATAAAGTTTATTCAACGTGCGAAAAATATTTATAATTCGTATTTTAGTTCGCGACGTTCATCATTTTGAATTTTTTAACAATCCTTTCATACCCAGGTCCAGCCTTTTAAATATTAATTAATTATCCAAACCATATACAATTATTACGGTCTAGGAATTTCCCTTTTATAGTGCAATATATACAGTACAAGAAGTAAGGTATGGAGCATTCTCCAGGATTTCGGCCACTTCATCATCCTTTCCAAAATTTCTGAAACTTTACCAGTTTTTATGACTACTCGATGAGACTCCGTATGAATAATTACAGATTTTTACATCCAACATTACATTTTACATTTTTTTACTTTTTTTTTGCATTTTAATTTTTTTTTTTAATAATTTCTTATTCTGATTGTTTCTTGTAGTGAGAATAACAACAACAAAAATATTTTTCTGGTAAAATTTGGTTTTTTTTCTCGGCTTAAAAGTGAAACGACAACATTTTTCGAAAATTTATTAGCCTTGACGATCTGAAATAAAACGGATAATTCAAACGCAATTAAAAATTGAAAAAAAAATTAATTATTTTTGACTCATTATCGAACTATGACGAAAATATCTGTTTTGGGCCCTAGTTTCTGTGAAAAAAATTTAATTAATTTGAAAAAGGCCCCTCTTTATGTTTTCCCTCAATTCAATGATTTTTAAGCTCGGGCAATCCCTAAAAAATGAAATAAAAATTTCTGAATATCTGAGGTCATATTTTGGGCCAAACGAACCCCACAATTCATTGGACATCAAAATCCGAGGGGGTCAGGGCAATAACCGCGTGATTTGACGTAGAATGCCCCATACTAGGATTTGTTGGCTGTGAACAAATGGTAAAATCGGATATGGCGAAATAAATATTTTGTGACAGTGATTGAACCATTCATTTGAGCCTCTGAATTGTGACAAATAAAGATTTGGTAATGGTTAAGGAATCGGTACTTGAAACCCATTGTAATTTTCATATGGTTTTTTTTTAATTTTTATTGCTTGCGAAACTTTTGAATATGTATATTTTTTTATTCACATAGTTTCTGGATGGTTGCGTTAAAAAAAAATCTGAAAGAGCCACGAATAAAAGTGACTGGAATTCTGGAGAATATCCTATATATGAGGCATTCTTCACCAACTGGGCCACTTTTTTTCAACCTCTCCAATTTTTTGCAAAATTCGCCAGTTTGAAATGTTAGTCAAAAGGAACGTCTGTGATTTTTTTCAGATTTTTTGAGGCGTCTGTTCAGGATTTTGAATTTTTCATTACCAAGACTGTATCTCGAAAAGTATTCATGAAATAAAAAAAAATGTAAGAATAAAAACTTTATTTTTTTTTCCGATTTATCCAAAAAAATCAAAATCATAATTTTTCTGCATTGAAAAAATTGAAATTTGGCAAACAAAAATTAGAATAACATTTTTTTAAACCTAATAACACACTTTCGATTTCGGTATAAATTTTACAGGATGTCTGTCATTGGGCAAAGAGTTTGCGAAAAAAATCTCAGAATGGTACCTGCAATGGTTACGATAAAAAATAAATAAAAACCCTGCTAAATCTGTATGCGGTTATGATATTTCGCAAGGTTTTTTTTTTTTTTTTCATCGTCACCATTGCAGGTACCATTCTGAATTTTTTTTCGCCGACTCTTTACCAAATGACAGACATCCTATAAAATTCGTGCCGAAATCGAAAGTGTGTTATTGAGTTAAAAAAAAATGTATTCTCATTTCTATGCCAAATTTCTATTTTATCAATGCAGAAAAATTATGATTTTGAGTTTTTTCGATAAACCGGAAAAAATAAAAAAGTTTTTCTCATGTTTTTTTTTTGTTCGATGAATATTTTTTGAGATACAGTGTTCGTGATGAAAAATTCAAAATCCTGAACAGACGCCTTAAAAAATCTTTAAAAAATCTCAGACGTTCGTTTTGACCAATATTTCAAACTGGCAGATTTTGAAAAAAATTGGAGGTTGAAAAAAAATGTGGCCCAGTTGATGAAGAATGCCTCATATGCATATTCCATACTCGTGCAAGACACTTAATAACCGGTATTCTAAGATATTAAGGACACAGTTTCATAAGGAAAATGGCCGTACCTGTACTCGTCGAACCTGGTCGGTGCTTTCCACAATAGTCACCTAATATTAATTAGAACTTGATTGGCACCTTTGGTTTCTTCGAACCCAGTCAAAACCTACGGCAAACGTGCAATAACCGTGGCCACGTGATTTCAACTGAACAAAGAACGAGATAACTGGATAACGACGATAATCGTAAAGTCACCCCCGTCTAGGTGAGAAAAAGAATGAAAGGGCGGGGAAGAGAAAGCGGGGAAAAACAGTGAACGATCATTCTCGAAAGGTGGGGGTTTTATTCTTGACGCAGAAAACAGCTTCGCGTTTCCATGATGGGACGTGCGTGGGGGTTGTCTTATAAAAGGACTGGCACTATAAAATGAAACATTACTCCCGCAGAATTTAAACGTGCAACAAGCTCTCCCGATTTCGAAGTTTCCTCATAGTCTTCGAAAATTAAATTTTGATAAAACCCAAAAAATTTGTGATTCCAAAAATTCAAACTCAAAATTCAAACCCCACCATAATACAAGTGATCAATTTTGGAGCTGAGAAATTCGGAGGAAACCCTTGTTGAAGTAGTTCCGATCTTTGTTTTTGTCGTGAATATTTTGCAGTATCAAAATCTCGTGAAAATTCACGTTGTCGCCTCGACAAAAAGGACAGACGAGGTAAGACGAAATTCTACTTGTTAAGATTTTTTTTTTTTTCATTAGGTTTTTTTATGTTAAAATATTATTTTATAAAAAACCCTTTGTTTTTGCGTAAATTTCGTTTGTATAAAAACCCAATGTTTCATATGTTAAAAATTGTTTTTATAAAAAACCTAATGTTTTTTATGTTAACAATGTTTCGTATAAAAAACCTAATGTTTTTTATATTAAAAATTTGTTGTATACAAAACCTAATGGGAGAAACCCTCCAGCTTGTGTGAAAAAAAAATTCAATTCGTGTGAAAATTTGCAATTGTAAAATCATATTAATTGCACTTTCTGTATTTTTTTTATTTTCTTCATTATCAAATAAAACCTAACGTTTTTTATGATAATAATTTTTTTGTATAAGAAACCTAATGGGAGAAAACCCTCCAACTTTTGTGAACAAAAATTTCAATTTTACTGTGAAAATTTTTAATTGTAAAATCATATTTATTGCACTTTCTGTATTTATTTGTTTCTTGATTATGAAATAAAATCTAAGGTTTTTTTATGTTCAAAATTTTTTGTATAAAAAACCAAATGGGAGAAAACCCACCAACTTGGGTGAAAAAAAATTTCAATTCGTTCGGAAATTTTCAATTGTAAAATCATATTTATTGCACTTTCTGTATTTTCTTGTTTCTTGATTATCAAATAAATTTTTTATGTTAAAAATTTTTTGTATAAGAAACCTAATGGGAGAAAACTCTTCAACTTTTGTGAACAAAAATTTCAATTACTGTGAAAATTTTTAATTGTAAAATCATATTTACTGCACTTTCTGTATTTACTTGTTTCTTGATTATCAAATAAAATCTAAGGTTTTTTATGTTAAACATTTTTTGTGTAAAAGACCTAATGGGAGAAAACTCTCCAACTTGTGTGAACAAAATTTTCATTTCGTGTGAAAATATTCAATTGTAAAATCATATTTATTGCACTTTCTGTATTTTCTTGTTTTCTTCATTATCAAATAAAACCCAATGTTTTTTATGTTAACAATTTTTTGTATAAGAAACTTAATAGCAGAAAACCCTCTAACGTTTGTTAACAAAAATTTCAATTCCTGTGAAACTTGTTAATTTTAAAATCATATTTATTGCACTTTCTGTATATACTTGTTTCTTGATAATCAAATAAAATCTAAAGTTTTTTATGTTAAAAATTTTTTGTATAAAAAACCTAATGGGAGAAAACCCTCCAACTGGTGTGAAAAAAAATTTCAATTCGTTTGAAAATGTTAAATTGTAAAATAATATTTATTGCACTTTCTGTATTTTCTTGTTTCTTGATTATCAAATAAAACCTAAGGTTTTTCATGTTAAAACTTTTTTTGCATAAAAAACCTAATAGAAAAAACCTCTCCAGCATGTGTGAAGAAAAATTTCAATTAGTGTGAAAATTTTCAGTTGCAAAGTCATATTTATTGCACTTTCTGTATTTACTTGTTTTTGTATTTTATGACTTTATTGTACACACATTTTTATTGAAAAACTTTTTTATTAAATTTTTAAAGTTTATGATGTTCTAACAAATGTTATAAAATTTTATTGAGGTTGTTTATTAGTTACATTTACTCATTTTATTCATTCGTTACATTTCATTATAATGCAGTCACTTTCCGAATTGAATAATAATTTTTGTGAATTAAAGAATCAATTATGTATTTTCAATATTTTGTTACAATTTCGCAGAATTTCCGGATTATCATGATTTTCTAAATTAGCATGTCAAGCGTTACTTCCCAATAATTTTTTTGTTTAAGTAATGGTCCATTTATCTTTCTCTATGTTGTCTTGTGGTCATTTCTGCGTTTTGACGAAAAATACATTGTGCATTATAATATGTATTTTCACTCGTGCGATACTCTAAATGTCACGCACCTCATGCATCATCGAGTGTCAACCGACGGTCGACTTAAGTGAATTTAGAACGAAGAATAGTCGATCGAAACACTCTCGTAATCGCTTGGAAAGAAGGGAGGCGGAAAAAAGTGCCCGGCCGAACGAAAAAAATGTACAAAAGTGCGACAAGGTCCAATTGTCGGAGGGCAAATTCAATTTCTTGAAGTGACTCCGTGTGTTCGATCAAATTTTTGTTTGTCTCTCTATTTCCGCGTATGTCAATTCTGTTCCTGTTTAGTATGGAAAATCATCGTACAATGCATTGGCATTTTGAATTGAAATTAAATAAATTAAAAAAAATAAAAATAAACAGATTTAAAAACATTTTAAAAAATTAAAAAATTAAAAAAAAAATATATATGGGTCATTCCATGTCAAATCGACCAAGAGTTGGAATCGACCCCTCTCAATTTCGATGAAATTTGGTCAGAAGTTTTCGTTTTCAATAAAACAAAGTTCTTCCAAAGGAAAAAAAATGGAATTTTTTTCGGAAGTTATGCAAAATTCAAAATTTCACAATTTTTCAAGTCTGTTAAGTTTATTTTTTAAATATCTTGAAAACTATTATAGTTACGAAAAATCGGTCTGAATTAGTTTTAAAGAGTATATACTTGGGGCTAGAAAAAAAAAAAATTTCCGAAATTTTTTTTTTTTTAAATGATGAATTTGGAGAATTTTGAATGCTTAAAAATCGTAAAAACCGAAGTTCCATATTTTATATTTGGTTTAATTTTTTATATATAATCTTCAAAGATCCTGAAATTTTCAGAGAGGTGTTTTTTTTTGTTTTAAAAATAGAAGATTTTGAATTTTTAAAAATCGTGCAAATCCACGATTAACATTAAATTTTTGGTTAAATTTTTTTTATATAACACCTTGTACTGATCTTAAAAGATACTGAAATTTTCAGGATGGTGTGTCTCTGTTTCAAAAATATAAATTTTTGAATTTTGGTAAAAAAATTTTTTTTTTAATTGTCATTATAATTAAAATTTTTATTGCTTAAAATTACAGAATTACATGATTGCTCAACTTTACTTAATTTAGACGAAAAACAAAAAAAAATTTTACCAAAATTCAAAATTTTTTATTTTTTAAACAAAAACACCACATCCTGAAAATTTCAGGATCTTTGAAGATTAGAACAAGGTATTTTATAAAGAAAAATTAACCAAAAATTTAATGTTCATCGTAGATTTGCACGATTTTAAAAAATTCTAAACTTTATATTTTTGAAACAAAAAAAAACACTTTTCTGAAAATTTCAGGATCTTTTAAGATCAGTACAGGGTATGATATAACAAAAATAAAACCAAATATAAAATATGGAACTTGGATTTTTACGATTTTTGAACATTCAAAATTCTCCAAATTCATCATTTTTCAAAAAAAATTTTCGGAATATTTTTTTTTCGTAGCCCTAAGTACTCTTTAAAACTAATCCAGAATGATTTTTCGTAGCTATAATAGTTTTCAAGATATTGAAAAAATAAACTTGACAGATGTGAAAAATGGTGAAATTTTGAATTTTGCATAACTTTAAAAAAAAAATTCAATTTTTTTTCCTTCGGTAGAACTTTGTTTTATTCAAAACGAAAACTTCCGACCAAACTTAATCGAAATTGAAAGGGGTCGATTCCAACTCTTGCTCGATTTGACATCGAAAGATCCATATATATTGAATTTTTAATCTCTACAAACCAGGAAAGGCATCACTAAATAATGTCAACAACATTTTTTTCAATTTTTGGTTTTTATAAGAGTGAGAATTTTGAAAATCGATACCAGAACCGAAATTCGCACAATTTCCGAATCGTCTTTCGAAGATCAATTCATTTCTCATTTACAATTATTTTTACTATTGATGATTATTTAAATCTTGCAAAAATTATCAATTGCTCTATAGTAGATAACTATATACCTTCAGTTGGTAACCGTCTGTTGGAAAAAATCAATAGCCGACATTCGGCAAAGTTTAATCGAGGGATGTGAAACTTTGAAGTTTTGTAGTTCAATCGGGAGATGGCGTTCAATTCGCCTTTCACAATCAAGGATAAACTCCGCCAATTGCCTGACTGCATCAGCAGAGCAATAATTTCCGTTCCCTAATTAATTCAACATTTACTTCATAATTACGAATTTGTTTGAATCTGTCGAAAAAAAAATGTGTACAAAAGCAAAGAAAATCTCAAAAATCAGGGCTCTGATTAAAGGGAGGCCTCGATTCTACACATTTTTATTCTACACATGATATTTCCTACACAAAAGTTTCTACACATACTATTCTACACAAGAAAAGTGACGAGGAATGTTATTCTACACGAGAGACATTGCAAGAAATATTATTCTACACAAAATTGTTCTACACCTCTTTCTACGTAAATTATTCTACATAAGAGAAGTGCGAAGAAATATTTTTCTATACCGATTTCTACACATTATTACTCTTCACATGGCACTTTCTATACCAAAGTTTCTACACACATCATTCTACACAAAAAAGGTGACAGGAAATAATATTTTATTCTACACATTATTATTCCTCGCATGATTTTTCTACATATTACAGCCTTTAACAAAATTTACTACTGCAATGAATAAGCTCGTTACAGAATTTCCGTCGGTTTGTTGGGATGGATAAAAAATGTTGCATGCAAAGTTTTGCTACAGTGTAGAATAGAACATAATTTCCTGCCATCTTTGCTGGATTATAATGATGTGTGTAGAAACTTTTGTGTAGAAAGTGTCATGTGTAGAATTAAGTGTAGAATAATATTTCTTGCCACTTCTCTTGTGTAGAAACTGGCGTAGAATAATTTTGTGTAGAATAATATTCCTTGCCACTTTTCTTGTGTAGAATAACGTCTGTAGAAACCGCTCTAGAATAATTTTGTGTAGAATAATTTTTCTTGCAACTTCTCTTGTGTAGCATAACATTCCTTGCCACTTTTCTTGTGTAGAATAATTCGTGTAGAAACTTTTATGTAGAAAATATCATGTGTAGAATAAAAATGTGTAGAATAGAGGCCTTCCCCTGATCGTTCAAAAAACTATTTTACCAATTACCTGTCGAAGCTTTGCCAATCGTTTAAAAAAAATGTTTTGTTAAGAAACAATTAGGCAAGATATATTGTTCACTAGTGAAAAGGAGCTGTTTTTCATTAGTTGAAAGGGAAGCTGTTTTTTCTTCAATCTCAATAAATTGATTAATTGTTAGTGTTACAAAATTTACTGTACCAAGCTGGTCACACTGGGTCAATTTGACCCGACTGACTTTTTGGATGGTTGTCAAAAAAAAGTGTTTTATCCGATTGACTCAAAAAAAATATGAGAATTATCTTTAAACATTTCAGTATATAAAAAAATTGTGTTTTTTTTCAAATATTTACATGAAAAAAAAATCATGAAAAAAAGATTTTCAAAAATCCGGTTTTTTACTTAAAAAATTGTGACTCTTTCAGTTTTGAAGATGTTTCGGACAAATTTCTACACGATACTCTCAATAAATGGTACTTTGAGAAAAAAAATACTACTCTCAATCAGAGTTGTAAATAATGCATTACTTTGATAATGCATTACTGTATATTTATTACCCATTACACTGCATAAAGTGAAATGGACAAGTGTACCATTACAAATAAAAAAGTAATGGGTAATGGATGCATGTGCTATTACAAATAAAAAAAGTAATGTGTAATGGATGCATGTCCCATTATAAATAAAAAAGTAATGTGTAATGGATGCATGTCTCATTACAAATAAAAAAAGTAATGTGTAATGGATGCATGTGCCATTACAAATAAAAAAAAGTAATGTGTAATGGATGCGTGTTCTATTACAAATAAAAAAGTAATGTGTAATGTATGCACGTTCCATTACAAATTACAATTTAAAAAAAAAGTAATTTGCAGTGGAGAATATTCCATTACAAATAGAAAAATTGCCGTGCTCGTATTAGAAACTTGTACATTGCCATCTCATTATTTGATATCACTCAGTACAATAATGGACGCTTTTACGTCCGCAAGCGGACGTGAAAACGTCCATATTGCACCTCGTGATATAAAATATCATACATCACTCGGCGTAAAAATATTTTCTGACGAGTGTGATTGCAGGACTCACCTTCGGCTCGTCTTGCAAATTCACACTCGTCAGAAAATGTTTTTACGTCCTCGTGATGTAATGTACTATTATTTCGCTCAGTAAAAGTTCATCCACAATTATCACAAATGACCCATAAAGTTAAAAAATAGAAACAAATAAACAGAAAGTTCATGGCTAAATATGAAGTACGAAAATGTACTCACCCCCAAAAATTATCCAATTTTATATTGAACTAGCTTTTACACGCTGTTACCCATAATTATAAGCAATCTAATAAAAATTACAAGTTACTGCTACAAAATTTGTCGCTTTATTGAATCCCTAAATAATGTGCACGTTCTTTTTTTTAATTTTATGGATCATTTGTGATAATTGTAGATGAACTTTTAGTGATCGAAATACAATGATAAGACAGCAATGTGCAAGTTTCTAATACGAGCACGAAAATTTCTCTATTTGTAATGGTATATTCTCCACTGCAAATTACTTTTCAAAAAAATTGTAATTTGTAATGGAACGTGCATACATTACACATTACTTTTTGTATTTGTAATGGAACACGCATCCATTGCACATTACTTTCTTTATTTGTAATGGCACATGCATCCATTACACATTACTTTTTTTATTTGTAATGAGACATGCATCCATTACACATTACTTTTTTAAATTATAATGGAACACGCATCCATTACACATTACTATTTTCATTTGTAATTGAACATGCATACATTACACATTACCTTTTTATTTGTAATGGAGCACCCATCCGTTACACATTACTTTTGTAATTTGTAACTAAAACTTATCCAATACACATTATTTAAAGTAATGGGTAATGCATTACTTTTACATTACTATTTTCACAACTCTGCTCTCAATAGATGGTACTTTAAGAAAAAAAAATACTTCGAATGTATGCGTTCCAAAAAAGGTATTTATATCACTCAGTACAATAATGGACGCTTTTACGTCTGCAAGCGGACGTAAAAACGTCCATAATGCACATCGTGATATAAAATATCGTACATCACTCGTCAGAAAATGTTTTTACGTCCTCGTGATGTACAATGTACTATTATTCTGCTATGTGAAAATATCGAAAATCTATTAATGGCTACCTATAATAAATACTTCAAATTTCCACCAGAGGGCCGGGAAAAGCCCACGAGGGCCCGGATGATAGTTAAAGATGTTTGAGCTCAAAGTGAGAACTCGGGTCAATTTGACCCGTGGTGACCAGCGAGGGTTAATCATTTTCAGCGAGGGTGGAATTGCATCGCTGGGGAATTCCATTGCATACTTTTCAACGCGAAATGTTCAATCGACCGCGTTCATAACGTTGGAAACAGGTCGGCAAACTGAGATTGAAACGAATAAAGAACGATGTTTGAAATCACAGTGCCATTGTATATAATGAGAAAATCAATATCGCGAAACGCGATAGACACACCTCGAGATTCTCTCGTTGGTCTTTTCTTTTTCCTCTGTACACTAAAAGTATACGTACCGCGTTTCGTTACGTGAGAACGCCGGTAATATCGAATTTTATTTTCTCGTTTGTGCTCGTTTCAGGTGAACAAATCGCGCATTATCGACACAGCGGAATTTTTCATAGACCAAGCTTGTATTTTTCAGTGTTTCAATATGAATCTTTGTTTTTCCGTGAATCGCAACAACGTGCCGATATTTTGCGTAGAAATTGAAAGTGCGCGAACGGAAAGTCATAATCATTTCACCGAAAAACTTTCAATCTCAAAGCGCATTATATACATTTACATTGTAGATGCTTTATTGAGGGTGATTGAAAAAAAATCCGGCTTGAAGCAAAAAAACGTTAGTGCATGATAAAACTCAAAATTGTGGCTCTAGAGAACATTTTATAACGCGCCCCAAACTATTTTTTAGTATCATTTTCTTCAGGACTGGAGGCTAATGTTCTTACTTCTTGAATGAAACGAATTAATTAAAAAAAATCATTGACTAATACTTGTTATTGATTATTGCAAGAATGTATGAAAACATTTGAATTGTTATTAAAAAAAATATTGGTACATGCTAATTTTTTCTCCTGACGACAAGAAAGATTTCTTCTTGTAGCTTTTCTTTAAAAAATAATTTTTTTTTACTAGCGCTCCATTGATATTGAATTCCTGAAATATGATAAGAAGGGTTTTTGGGATAAATTCAGATACGATAAAATCATCATATATATATACCACGTATCATTTGTGAAAAATTATCGATGTCGAAATTTTGTAATTTGATTTTTCCTAATTTTTAACAGGGTATTTTTCATTATTTTGTTATACCCTTCAATTTGTTTATAGCGAAAGATAACTTATCCGAAAACTCGAAAACTGTACCGTAATATTGAATACTGCAAATTTAGTTTCAAAATGCAAAATTCTGTTCTAAAAACCTTTTACCAAAAATGGTCAAACATTCCTCCCCCAGGTTTTGCTAGAAAGATCGTTTTATGATGGGAAACAGAATAATTAAACGAAAATTGATTGAAAATGTATAATCAAATAAGGTAAATGTCCCAATTATTGAACAGCTAAGGATCTGAGGATTGAATTCGGTGAGAACAAAATATAAAATCAAGAAAAAAACCATCGCTTTCATGTTCAAATGATACTTTGATATTTTTACTTTCGAAAAATCACCCTTTAAATTATTTTTAAATAATTTCAAATGAAAAAAAAAAAATAACAATGTGAAGCATGCAAATGTCCAAATTATTGAACACTGGAAGTGCCTATGTCCCTAATATTGAACAGGCATGTCCCAGTTATTGAACACTCTCGAGAATTCTTTTTCCGTTCTGAAAATATTATTTTGGGTACAATATTAAGAAATAAAGCAAAATCAAACACTCAAATAATCTTTTATTAATTATGTAAAAATACAAAAATATATATTTAGTCTCTTTTGACAGGTTTTTGGTTCATTCGCATTTGGTTTATTTTTGCATTTCAACTCGAACTTTATTTTATTTTTATTTTCAGCTTCCTCGTTCTTATGTTCTGTTTTTGTTTGTTTTTGTCGCAGCTTTCTTGTTTTTCGACTGAAATATCGGAGAGCAAAAAATATTGAACATTACATTCGTATTTTAAGGTTACATTTAGGTTATATTGTCTTTTTACTTTTCTGTTTATGTTTAATGCACGAAAATGTAAATAAAAAATATATTCGACGATCTTAGAGTTGTTATTAAAAGAATAAAACGTAAGTTTATTCAGGAACTTACACCTTTTGTTTGAATAAATCCGATTCATACGATCTGTCACATGTTAACTGTCTCGATGTTTTGATGGGTTTAATGACGCCATCTTGGAGAATTTGAGTGTTCAATAATTGGGACATTTACCTTATATTGTTAAAAAAATATCGAGATTTCCAAAATTTCTTGCAAGTCGTTTAAAATGTACCGGACAGGATTATGAAATTTTTATTATGTTATAAAAATTTTAAGATATCCAACGTTTTTGTGATAGTTAAATATCGAAATTTGCAAAAACAAAGTTTTGCAGAAATTTAATGATTGTGAAAAAAAATTTATTGAGTGTTGACATGGCAGAATATGAAAAATCGTACAGACCTACTCTTTTGCACAATCAATTTTTTCAAGAAAAAAATACAAAAAGTCTCATGGTGAGTGAGATAGGAAAATATAGGACTCATTGAAAGCACCCTTATATATTACCAAATAGCATTACAAAATTAAACGTCTATAGACGTTCCATTACGTAACATATTACGACCCTTATCGATGAACGTAGTACAAACTTCGGGATATATGTATATAGATGCTACAAAAAATACGATTTCTCTACATAACACTTGCAATCATGGTGCTAAATTTCAAAGAGATTTACGGATATTCGAGGATTTTTAGAGTCCTTACCATATCATATTGAAAAATGTGTCCTTCAGAATTAACCAAAAACGCCAAAAATCACTTTTTAATTTATCGATAAAATTCCATGAGATTAAAAAATAAAAATTAGGAATAAGGGCCACTAAATTGATGTTCCCCGTTCCACAGATCATTTTTCTTTTCTCCAAGTGCTCATAAAAATTCTGAATAGAAAGGAAATGAAAAGGAAAAAAAAGTTTAGGATTCGTTCAATGATTCAGAATCAGAATATTAACGCGGTATTCTGATCTAGAGACACATTTTGAGGCGTATTGATATTCATTAATATTTTTACAATAAACAAAAAAAATTTCGGGCAAAAAATGAAAATTAAATATGTCACAAGCTGGTACAGTTAGGGCTAAAAAAAGGGGTTTGCTGGCTGACACGATTGCAACCTTTCTAATCATTTGATACAAAATGGAAAAAAAAAATTCTTAAGGTTGTTGAGTCCCAAATCGCAAATGATGAGAACATTCTGAAAATTTGGTATGTTTTTGGATGAATTATTTAAGAGGTCGTGTAAAAATTTCACGACGATTAGGGAGCTCGTTATCGAACAATTAACATTAACAAATTAAATAGAATTAAATGTAGTCTTATGGAAACTGATATCACTTTGCGATAAGTTTTTTTTGACCTCTCAATTTTTTAATATCTACACTATATTGGAAGCAACGGAAACAAAATGAAGATTATTGACAAATATTTTTTTAAAATTTGTTTAAAAAATTGTTCTTAACAGAATGTTAATATTTCAATAACGAGCTTCTTAATCGTCGTGAAATTTTTACACGACCTCTTAAATCGGTTGAGTAGAATTTTAGATATCGTGTCAGCCATGTTGAGAAAAGTAGTTTTGAGAAGAACGTCTATAGCCCGATTTGCTCCGACGTGACGAGCTTAGTTGCTGCGTCACTGAAATAGCTACAACTCAGTAAATTATTGGAATTAAGAAATTTCTTTTCGAGAATATATTCTTAAAGGTCTAAACTTTAAGGATATGCAAAAAAAATGATTTTTTCTAAATTCTATACCAGAATACCCCCTTAAAGTTACGCTCCGACGTTACGGGCGTAGTCACTGCCCCACTAAAATAGCTATAACTCCGTAACCTATTGGAATTAAAAAATTTCCTTTCGAGAATATATTCTTAAAGGTCTAAACTTCAAGAATATGCAACAAAAAATTGATTTTTTCAAAATTCCATACCAGAATACCTCCTTAAAGTTACCCTCCGACGTGATGTAGTTACTGCGTCACTAAAAGAGCTATAACTCCGCAAATAATTGGAATTTAAAAATTTCTTTTCGACAATATTTTCTTAAAGGTCTAAACTTCAAGAATATGCAAAAAAATTGATTTTTTCAAAATTCTAGACCAGACCCTATTAATGGAATTCTGGTATCAGATTTTTTTAGTTCAGAGAAGCGGAAAAAAGCAGTAAGTGCATCGAGCGAAAATGGCAAGTCGTTAAGGTTTAAAGCCACGCGAGAGGTGCCATTCTATGACGCAGTCTCATATTGTTGCAAGGACCGTTATGCCGTTTCGCTTGATGGACAAAAACCGCAAAAGAAGAGGAGCGTCATTCTTTGAAGCATATCTATCTTCATATATATATATATATATAATACATCTCGATAGAATAGAACTCTGTTGGTTATTGAGATTGTGTCAGTGTCATGAGTAATAAAAAAGCTGGCAATACTTGGCGTGAATAGAAGCAGCGATGGGAAAATCGCAATTTGAGCCCTCTGCATAAATCTCTTGTGCAATATATCGCGGATGAAATGGAGGGAAAAGTGACATTATTATTGGCAAAGGTGCCGTCATAAAGTTTTCGTCATTTGCGGATTTAAGTCCATCGAAGAGAAAGAGGAGGGAGAGAAGAGAGGGAAAGCTTAAGGGGAGAAAATCGGTTTCGGGATCCTCAAGAAAAGGATATATGTAAGCGTACTCTTTCTAACGCGGGACAGAGACGCGTTCCTCGCTCCCTTATCACCAGGACACTTAGTAGCACTTACTCTTATCTTAATGACCCGGGAACGCGCGCGTGTATATAGCGTTAATGGCCTCTTAAAATTAGCGTACGTGGGGCGCCCTTCGCGAATTTTCGGTAATAAGAAGAAAACAAAACAAACTCTTTTGCCGTGCAGCTCCGTCGTAGCGACGAGAGTCTTCGGCGTCATTTTTGGCGCGAGGTCTCAAGATTCTCGCTGCAAATTCGAAAAAAAACCACCCAGATTCATCTCACGCACTGATACTTTGTAGCCGAGAAAAACGGAATGAAAAATTCTTTTGTTAATAAATTGTTAGGCCCGAATTTTAAGATCTTTAGATCTATCTTAAGATCAAATTTAAGATCAAACTTAAGATCAAACTTAAGATCAAACTTAAGATCAAACTTAAGATCGAACTTAAGATCGAACTTAAGATCAAACTTAAGATCAAACTTAAGATCAAACTTAAGATCAAACTTAAGATCAAACTTAAGATCAAACTTAAGATCAAACTTAAGATCAAACTTAAGATCAAACTTAAGATCAAACTTAAGATCAAACTTGAGATCAAACTTGAGATCAAACTTGAGATCAAACTTAAGATCAAACTTAGGATCAAACTTAAGATCAAACTTAAGATCAAACTTAAGATCAAACTTAAGATCAAACTTAAGATCAAACTTAAGATCAAACTTAAGATCAAACTTAAGATCAAACTTAAGATCAAACTTAAGATCAAACTTAAGATCAAACTTAAGATCAAACTTAAGGTCAAACTTAAGATCAAACTTAAGATCAAACTTAAGATCAAACTTAAGATCAAACTCAAGATCAAACTCAAGATCAAACTTAAGATCAAACTTAAGATCAAACTTAAGATCAAACTTAAGATCAAACTTAAGATCAAACTTAAGATCAATCTTAAGATCAATTTTAAGATCAAACTTAAGATCAAACTTAAGATCAAACTTAAGATCAAACCTAAGATCAAACTTAAGATCAAACTTAAGACCTAACTTACGATCAAACTTAAGATCAAACTTTCTATCAAACTCATGTTGGAACTTATGATTCAATTTAAGATGAATCTTAAGTTTAAACTTGAGTGTTCTTAAACTTCTCCCTCAAGTTCATACTTAAGTTCAAACTCTTGTGCGAACTTCAGATCGATCTTATGTTCAAACTTAAATTTGGTTTGAAGTTTGATCTTATGATTCATCTTGAGCTTGAACGTAAGTTCGATCAAACTTCTTTCATCGCCTCCTTCGACCGTGTTTTTTGACATTTATCAAAATAATTAAGTTTGATCGAACTTAAGTTCAAGCTCAAGATGGATCGCAAGACCAAACCTCAAACCAAATTCAAGTTTGAAATTGAGGCCCGAATTTTAAGTTCCTAAGATCTATCTTAGGGTCGATCTTAAAATCAAACTTAAGATAAAAATTTTCATTCAACTCAAGCTGGAACTTAAGATCGAACTTAAGTTCCAATTTAATATGAATCTTAAGTTTGAACTAAAGTGTCGTTATAAGTTCATACTTAAGTTCAAAATTTATTGCGGACTTTAGATCTATCTTAAACTTTAACTTAATCTTTGATCTTAAGTTCTGATCTTAAGCTTGAACTTAAATTTGATCAAACTTCTTTCATCGCCTCCCTCGCTCGACCTTGTTTTTTGACATTAGTCGTCAAAATAATTAAGTTCGATCGAACTTAAGTTTAGGCTTAAGATGGATCTTAAGTTCGAACTTTAAACCAAACTTAAGCCTAAGCTTCAGATTGATCTGAAGTTCACACTATAGTTTGAACTTAAGTATGAACTTATAATGACACTAAAGTTCAAACTTAACATTCATCTTAAATTGGGACTTAAGTTCGATCTTAAGTTTCAACTTGAGTTCAATGGAAAGTTTGATCTTCAGAACGATCTTAAGATCTTAAAATTCCGCCCCAAGATCGATGTGAAGATCGCACTAAAGTTTGAATTTATAAGTATGAAACTTAGAATTACATTCAAGTTCAAACTTAAGACTCATCCTAAATTGAAACTAAAGTTTGATCTTAAGATTCAACTTAAATTAAATAGAAAGTTTGATCTTAAGTTTGATCTTAAGATCAATTTTAAGTTTGATCTTAAGATGAATCTTAAGTTTGATCTTAAGATAAATCTTAAGTTTGACCTTAAGATAAATCTTAAGATTGATCTTAAGATCTTAAAATTCGGGCCTTAATGGTTTTTCGATAATAAAAATGGCCCGTTAATTTGGAATAGAAGCTTTTATTTTTTGTGACGGAGAAAACTTTAATCCAGGCAAATTTTCCAGGGTGTGAAATTCTCTAGATTGTTACTACGATATGAAGGTTTTTTTATACTTTCAGAATATGAATTTTTATTGAAATTGAAATTGAAATTGACGGTTTAGCAAATGGGAAGGCGCAAATGCGATAAGAGAAAAACGTCACTGTTTATGTTTAATCATCGTGACGCTTTGAACATGTTATACAGATCGATTACTCCCTTTTTCGTCCTTACCCTTCCCTCTTCGTCCTGAAAGGGTTTTATTCTCTACACTTATTTTTACGGATCGTTGATCTGCAGACTCAACCGAGACGATTGCAAGCGACTCCATTGTTTCACTGTTCACGCTCGTTGCTCAAGTTGCAACTCGAACATCGACAGCAGAATGCCTTTGCTTTATATCTATACACACTTACACAAAGGCATACCTTGTATAATGAAAGAAAACGAGAAGAAATAATTTGATGGAAAAGTTCCGACCGAAAATCAAAGAGAATGAAAATTAATTCGATCTTTTTGTTGCCATTTTGTCGTTTGCGCTGCTGTAAAGTAAAAGTTGCATTCCATTGAGTTTGTACTTGATGTTGAATAAATTATTATGTTGCCGCCATTGCTCGTGGTGATTGTTTTTTTTTTGTTAGCGAAGTTTGAACCGTTTGCATATTTTATAATAATTATAGTGAGCGTTAAAAAGAAAGACGCAAAAATAAAGAATTTTTATCAAATGCGTTATTTTAGTTAACTTTTTTTTTCTACTCTTTGGAGAATTTAGTTACTGGCAAGATCATTTATGAAGAAATCCGGTTTGCTCTTTGTTGATAATATAAAATAAAACAAAATGCCGTTAAAAAAATATTAATTTTGCATTCCGTCGTTCGTTTTTTTAAAAGCTTGAAACTTTAACCAGCAAATTGTTGGAATTTGAAAAGAAGAATATTTTCTCGCTATCTATAACTTTTTGATCCAGCAAGCCTATAATATTATATTGAAATTGAAACAAAAATCTATAAATAATTGCGAAATGAAGGGATGAAAATATTGTCAATGTTTGAGAATTTTTATTCACAGACTCGACTAATTATTGTAGGATCAGTTTATTGTTATTTTATTAAGTATATACACTGCGACCTCGATAATCGGTACCTCGATCGTTGCAATTGCAGCGTAGTGGGAGAAGCGCCAAGCCAATCGCGTCAGGCCGCCGTCAGCCACCAGCGGCGCAGAGACGGTTCTGTGCAATGTGCGCAACCCCACTTTTTGCAAGAGCCGGTCCCGACGGATTCCGATTATCGAGGTCGCAGTGCATTCTGCTTAGTTCATATCAATTTTTATTGAAAAATCTTAAAAATTAACAGATATATAGCTATTATCTTAATGACAAAAAAAATTCTCTCGATCGTCCCATCGTCCATCGATATATTGGTGAAGGGTTATCTGAAAATAAAAAAATATATTATCAATATCCATACGAATGTACACTGAGAAAACAATCCACCAGGATTTGTTAACTGTTAACAAATGTAAGGTTGAATATGGCTAAATCGATTATTTTTTAACAGTTAATAAATTAAATAAATATTTTTTAACAGTTGATAAATTATTTTGACACATTAAAATATTTCTTAACGACTAACAAATTTTGTAACAGTCAAGAAATATTTAAGTAAAAGTGCCAATTAAATACATTTCTTTACAAGTAAACTGTTTTCTCGATTGTTATGCGTAGCCATTTTTTTCTTCGATTATTTACAAAATGGCAACGAATTGAATGTTATTTCATATCAGGGCCCTCATTTTATTCAAAAAGGTTTTAAAAATAGTAAGTATCAAAATTTTGGAAATTGGCTACGTACAAACTTAGCCATTGTGATTATAAATTAGAAAAAAATTGAAAATCGGATCATATGTTTTCAAGTATTCGTTGAGACGTTACTCTCTGAATATATCCGTCATATATCGACGTTTAAGCAAATCTTAAAATAATACAAATGTAATTGAGTTAGGTTTTTCAAAATATCGATTATTGGGGATGTTTTTGAAGTTCGAAAAACAAATTAAATCTAAATGTGAATGAAAACTGAAATGAATTCAATTCAAAATTCCATTGATCGTTCATTCAAGTTAAAACTGGTGCATCGTTTTTAATGACTCATTAGAGGTAATTTAAGGACGTTGAGTCCCAAATCGCAAATGATGAGAAAATTCTGAAAGTTTGGTATGTTTTTGGATGAATTATTTAAGAGGTCGTGTAAAAATTTCACGACGATTAGGAAGCTCGTTATCGAACAATTAATATTAACAAATTAAATTAAATTAAATATAGTTAAATAAATAAATTAAGTATAGTAATTAAATATAGTTAAATATAATTAAATATAACTTTGCGATAACTTTTTTTTTTGAACTCTCAATTTTTTAATATCTACATTATATTGAAAGCAACGGAAACAAAAAGAAGTTTATTGATAAATGTTTTTTCATTTGTTTAAAAAATGGTTCTTAACAAACGTTAATATTTTAATAACGAGCTTCCTAATCGTCGTGAAATTTTTACACGACCTCTTAAATACTTCATACAAAAACCTACCCGATTTTCAGAATTTTCTCATCATTTTTCATTTTAACCGTTAAGGAGGTTGAAGCAATGATGACAGAATTCTGAAAATTTAATTTGTTTTTACATGAAGTATTCAGGAGGTCGTGTAAAAATTTCACGATGATTAAGAAGCTATTTATTGAACAATTAACATTAAAAGATTTCATAGGGACTCAACATCCTTAACGAATCATTAGAGGTAATTTGGCATTTGATTGGTCATTGAACTTGATTTACAGATGGCGAAAGTTGCGTTGACTCTATTGGTGTTATCGGTGATTCTGAAGGCGGCAACATGCCAAACATTTCAGTACAGTCGTGGCTGGACGAATGGAAAACGAAGTTTTCCTAGTCAGGGCCCGTCATGGCCGGAATTAACACTCACGGATCATGCATCTGAGGAAATCGACGAAAATGGTGAATCCGAAACTCCATCATCGTTCCGTTCCAAAATCGACTGCAGATCGCGAAAGATCTCGCTGGTGTTGCGTAGAGATGGTAAAAATCAGGTAAATAAAACAAAAATAATGAGTTTTGAAAAAAAATGAAAAACATGAAATGAAAAAAAAAGTTTTATTGCACTTCGTGCGCAAAGTGCCACTTTGCGCACGCTGCGCCTTCTCAAACTGGCACTTTGCGCACTCGTACAATAAAATTTCGTACGATACTAGTGCGAGAAACTTTTTCTCAACTCGTGTGATTGCAACATTCGCCTTCGGCTCCTGCTGCAAACTCACACTCATCAGAAAAAGTTTTATCGCACTAGTATCGTAATATACTATTATAATATGCACTTTGGGAGGCATTTAAAATGCCCAAATTTGTAACGAAGATCTCATACTTCTAATATTGACGTCGGCAAAGTAATTGAAATTTTAAGGAAAGTACGACACTTTTGCTGGAATTTATTATGCATTCATATCATTTCTCGATTAGAAAAATATCTGCAGAAATATATATATATCTATAAATTTATCAAATTGGGAGAAAAATCGATGGAGTCGGGAAATTATTCAATTTTTCCCGACGGTGAGCTCGAAATAATCCTAAATTTGATGAGGTGAGATCATTCTGAGATGCGAATCAAATGGATATTTGATCGCCCGAGGATTCTTCATTATGAAAATATCGACGAGTAAATTATCGGTGACAAATCGTCGTCTCTAAAATTACTTTACAACGCGTTATATACGTTGCTAATTTAACCAATTATCGGGGATTCATTCGTCAACGAAAATTTGATTGATTTGCCATTTTCAACTCTCGTCACATTTGATAAGAAAGGTGTTCGGACAATTAAGGGGTCACCGAGTCAGCGTCCAAACGCCGGATTTTGAACATAAATGTAAATGTTCGCTGAATTCGTGTAAATCTGACCAATGGTCAGATCATTTGACGTATCAAATGAAAATAAATTTGACGCTAGTTGGAACTCTCTTAAGGTGCAGCGGTTTTCTCGTAAATCAATTTTTGAGTTTCACTGCGCTGTGCACGATCCTGACCAAACCGCTTGACGGATCTTATCATTTTCGTATCGACGTATCATTTTCTTCGTAACACTTTTCCGGACTGCTTAAGTGTGGCACATTTTTTTTAGGTCCTTATTAAAGAGTTACAGGCCACTTTTTGAATTTTTGAAACAAAAAAAGGGACTAAAATTCAAAAATTGGCCTGTATCTCCATTAGGGCGATTTTTTTTGTTTGACTTTTTTTGTTTTTTTACTCCTCACCAAAAACTTTGTTGCATATGTCTGAAATACCATTCCCTGAAAGTTACAGTCCTTAATATTAATATTGAGTGCTTGACCTTCGGGTGAGAAGATTTCCCTTCTAAAATACACGTGAATCAAAAACTTTGTTCTTAAAAAAATTACCATTCAGCGGCATTTTATGCTATCGTATTGATTTTGGTCGCAATTTACGTAGAATTGAACGATCTTTAAAAGTGTCCACGACAACGTAAGTGTAACTTACACTGATGCGATGGTAGGGGTCCCTAAAGTTGATCTTTACCCAAAATTCTCGATTTTTTGCTGTTATCTCCGAAATGATTGACTTAACCAAAAAATCATGAGCGGTAATTTTGTTGGAAATTTAATATCCTACGATAAAGGTCCTCTAGACCTTATTGCTAAAATAAATATTTCTTGAGATATTGAACCTCGACTTATTTGTGATGTAAAATTTTTTATGGATTATCGAACCAAAAGTTTCAAATTGTTGATATTACATATCACATATCAACAATTTAAAACTTTTCGTTCGATAAACTATACAAATTTTATACCATGAATAAGTTAAGGTTCAATATCTCAAGAAATATTAATTTTAGCAATAAGGTCTAAAGGACTTTTTTTGTAGGAAATTAAATTTTCAACAAGATTTTCCTTAATGATTTTTAGGTTAAGTAAATCATTTCGGAGATGACAGCAAAAAATCGAGAATTTTGGGTAAAGATCAACTTTATGGACCCGTACCATCGCACCAGTGTAAGTTACACTTACGTTGGCCGGGACGCTTAAAGACCGTTTAATTCTACGTAAATTGCGACTAAAATTAATGCGATAGCATAAAATGCCGCGGAATGGTAATTTTTTTAAAAAGTTTTTTATTTACGTCTAGTTTAGATGGGAAATCTTCTCACACGAAGGTCAAGTACTTAATATTAATATTAAGGGCTGGAACTTTCAGGGAATGTTATTTCAGACATATGCAACAAAGTTTTCGGTGAGGAGTGAAAAACAAAAAAAAAAGTAAAAAAAAAATTGCCCTAATCTCCATAATAAGGACCTTAAAAAAAATGCGCTACACCTTAAGGGTTCCAACTGGCGTCAAAAATTGCTTCATTTGATACGTCGAATGATGGACCATTGATCTGATTTACACGTATTCAATGAACATTTACATTTATGTTTAAGAATCGTCGATTCGTCGCTGACTCGACCCCCTTAAAACCATTGGCAACTTTTGATAAAAATAATATTCGGAGTTCCGAAGGTGAGCTGAACTTTATTTCAACGTTTTCCATTTTGAGGGACTAAGCTTAAAAAAAGTAGGTACCCTTAACATGTTCTGAAAAAAGCTCAACTCTTTCAGGTGAGAGAACTTTCGCAATTTTCGCGAATGCTGACCTTACAGCATGATTTGTTTTTCGAAAAATTTTAGCTTTTTGACAAAGGAACGCATATTTAAAAATTGTTTCTCAATTGAGCGGAAGACATGGAAAATGATGGAACTTGGCTTTGCTGTACATGGAAATACCCCATAATGTTTTTCTCTGAAGCCTACTTAACGAGACTATAATTTTCCAAACTATCACTTCTCAATGCATGTAATGAGATGTGAGGATGGCAAATAAATCAATTTTTTTTGCACGTCCCGAGAATCGGTGGAATTGGCCACAGATGTAAATGGGGCATTCCACGTCAAATCACGCGGTCATCCGCCTGAACCTTTCAGATTTTGATGTCCAATGAATTGTGGGTATCGTTTGGTCCAAAATATGACCTAAAATTTTTAGAAATTTTTATTTCATTTTTAGGGGTTGCCCGAGCTAAAAAATCATTAAATTGAGGGAAAACATAGAGGGGCCTTTTTTAAACTAACGAAATCTTTTTCACAGAAAACTAGGGCCTAAAATAGATATTTTCGTCATAGTTCGATAATGGGCTAAAAATAATTACTATTTTTTTTTAATTTAAATTTTTTAATTGTGTTTGAATCATCCGTTCTATTTCAGGTCGTCGAGGCTAATAAATTTTGGAAAAATATTGTCGTTTCACTTTTAACCCAAGAAAAAAAATCAAGTTTCGATAGGAAAATATTTTTGTTGTTGTTATTCTCACTACAAGAAACAATCAAAATAAGAAATTTAAAAAAAATGAAAAAAATACGAAAAAATAGTAATTATTTTTGGCCCATTATCGAACTATGACGAAAATATCTGTCTTTGGCCCTAGCTTCTGTGAAAAAATTTCATTAATTTAAAAAAGGCCCCTCTTTATGTTTTACCTCAATTTAATGATTTTGTAACTCGGGCAACCCCTAAAAAAACGAAATAAAAATTTCTAAAAATTTGAGGTCACATGTTCG
The DNA here is from genome assembly GCA_946863875.1 of Alloplasta piceator. NCBI lineage: Eukaryota > Metazoa > Arthropoda > Insecta > Hymenoptera > Ichneumonidae > Alloplasta > Alloplasta piceator. The sequence continues at coordinate 44,605,690 of OX333074.1, forward strand.
GCCAAACGAAACCCACAATTGATTTGGACATCAAAATCCGAGGGGGTCAGGTCGATGACCGCGTGATTTGACGTGGAATACTCCATATACACATAAATGAATTTCTGGTGTTAACAACTATGGGTGAACGTGCTGACAAGATAACGGAAAAGCGCGACAATATTGATCCTTTGGCGAATCGTATTTGACATCCAGACTAAAGTATAATTCATTCCACATCGGGAGAACTATAATAATCTCGTGATTGGAGAGAGATGCCCGACATCGTCGAGGAAAATCGAACAGACCAATTAATATCTAAATAGACAGATTAAATATCTTTTCGGAGAGATATCATTCTTCATACATGAAACATAATGTCTGGATCCTGCAACACTTATTGAAATTACTTTTTCTACAAAATTTATCCCTAAGAAAATCCACTTACCGAAACGACACATTTTGGCCTACTCAAAATTTCTTTAACCTAGAAAATCGCTACAAAAATAAAACTTTACCTAGTTAACAATTTTATCTAAATTCCAGTCTTATGAAAAATGTTTATCCCAAACTACAAGCTTATCACGTTACAAGTTAACTAAATTCTGAATATATCGAATAACTCCAGATTTCTCTTTTTCTAAAGAATACAAGAATTTGCGGACTTTAGTGCTTTTATGGTAACCATAACTAAAAATATGGTAACCACTACGATAGAAATTATAACTTCAACTAAATGATTAGTGTAAAAGCCCGATAGTTGCCACACTTAAGGAAAAAACTCTATTACTTAAAAATTAAGTAACTACTGTCAATATGCTTCGTGTATATTAAAACATTGGTCTTTAATCTTTCATTGTGCACTATTTTTATAAACCCAATTAATATTGTTTTTGAGTAAATCCCGTTTCATTTGACCTCTTCAAAGAGGGATAGTTGCCCAACGTGGCGGATAGTCGCCTCACGTCGAAAATACTTCAAAGGAGTTTATAATTAATATTAAGTTACAGATTATTTTATTTCATTATATTTTTGAAATTTTATTTTTTTATTTAGATATTTTATTATCAATTTTATTATTTTATAATTAATAATTTCATTATTTTTTTAAATACCTTTAATTAATAGTTTTTCTTTCTTATCCAGTTTTTTAAACGCTAGTGCTAAACTAATTACGGTCTAGCAAGGACCACGCCTGGGTTTTTGTCATATTGCCGTTAGGGCAACTAACTGGAAAAGAATTTGGGATGACTATCCTTTTCCATACGGAAACTTGCCCTTTTTATTAAAACAAATAAACAAAACCCGTAGTAAAAAACTCCATTCGTCGCCATTGAAAAATCCCCATTCATTCCCCATTGCCAAAATAACCAACGGAGATTAATGCCGAATCGCCTAAGGGGATTTTCGCAATGGAATTCTCCATTTGAAATCGAATGAGGATTTTCCAATGAGGATTGACTTCCCCATTTGAAACGGAATGGGGATTATCCTATGGGGATTCAATGAAGAAAATCCCCATAGGCAATTCGGCATTCATCTCCATTGGTTTTTGTAGGCAATGGGGAATGAATGGCGATAATCGATTGAGATTCTTTCATATAGTAAAAAACTCCATTCGTCACCATTGAAAAATCGCCATTCATTCCTCATTGCCAAAATAACCAATGGAGATGACAACTATTGAATTCTCCATTTGAAATCGAATAGGGATTTTCCAATGAGGATTGACTTCCCCATTTCAAACGGAATAGGGATTATCCCATGGGCATCAGTCGGCAAGAACTCCTTGCATGGATTTTTTGGACACCGACTTCTGCTAATATTCCGTGCTCACAATCATCTATAGATAAGCATACTCTTCGCATAATCCGTATGGGAGTTTAGCGGGTTGCCGTCCTGCGACATCTCGTGCCAAGTCTCGGAACTAACGCGACGCGGTTTCCAATGGACATCTTTGGGTAATGCTGATAATTCAGTTCATCCGCATTTACTTCCCAATGGACATCATTGGGTAAGGCTGATCATTTCGTTCATCAGCATTTGCCTTCCAATGGACACCATTGCGCAATGCTGATGGCTCGGTCCATCAGCATTTGCTTTGCAACGGGCATCATTAAGTAATGGTGATCATTCAGTTCATCCGCATTTGCTGTCCAATGGACGTCATTGGGCAATGGTGACTTTTCAATGGATATCCATTCACTGATCAATGGTCGTTCCTATACGCCATTGAAAAATGCGGAAATCTTAATAGGTCCCCATTCATTGTCCAATGGAGTCGTATGAGGACCATTGGTTGCCATTGGCGATTCAATGGAGGTTTTTACTACGGGAAGCTATTTAACAATATACCGTATCAGACCGTGTAGTTAAAACTCTAATGCATGCGAGGAAACAAATAGTTGACTGAATCCTCAACCATAACATTATTTATTCAATAAAAATTAGTCACCAATATTAGTACAATGCTCGTCGAGGTCTCACTGCGGAAGATTTTCGCTCACACAGACGAAACTTGGGAGCCCTGTCCTATGTCTTTTGGGCATTATTAATAATTACAGAAAAGCGCTAACGCTAGGGACATCTCTAGCATGGTGTATTAAAAACCGAGGCAACTAACTACTTCGGTAACTACTTTTTTAGTCGACGCTGTAAATGTCATGGTTTTAGTAAACATATTTCTTAATTCTAGGTACGATCAAACGTTAAGATTCCAAGGTACCATAATTTACGCCATATTTGTCTATGCTGTTATTTGGTTAACGAGAATCTGTTTTATTGAGGTTATCTGTAGATTTGTTCCATATGAATTTACGAAATGTATTTTTAACTAATACAGGAGTATTATTTTTATGCAATGCAATATCAGACTAAAAAAAACAGTGTACTTATTTAAAGTAGTTTCAAAAATACCAAAATTTTGAAGCAACCTATGACTAAAATATGGTAACCACCACTATCAAAATTATAACCTCAACCGAATGATTAACCGAAGTAACCACTTTTGCAGTTGAATTTTGAGTTTTAGTAATCATATTTTTTAGTTCGGTTTACGATAAAAAATCAAGGTACTATAATTTATGCAACAATATGACATTATCGATTTCTATTAACCAGAATCAGGTTAACCAGAATTTCTTTTGGTTGAGTTACTTGCAGATTTTTTTATTGGGACGTTTAAAACGTTTTTTTATTGGACACAAAATTATTGTTATTAGTTTATTTTGCTTCACACTAAAATAAATAGTTAACTGTATTCATAGTCGCTTAAGAAACCCCTATATTTGATAGTAACCACAACTATCAAAGTCGTAACTTTAACTAAATATTCATGCACTAATCTTTTGAGGAATGAACTTAAAAATTTTGATATTTATGTTTACATTTTTATTTCAGGCTAATATAAAAAGTAGACATTTCGCGGAATGGTATTTAATTATAAATTAAAATTTTCTTAAACAAATAAAACACGACTGTGAACAAAATAATAATAAACTTTACAAAAATGAAAATTTCTGCACATCAATGACTCTTTAGATATAAAAATTCGCCATTTATTCAAATCAGCAAAATTATTTAATGTCGTGGCAAATAACAGATAATTGTGAAAATGGAGCCAATAGAAAAATATTAATTCATGCAATTGAACTTCATAATAACATAAAATGCCGCGTTAATTTAAACGTCGAGAAAAAATGGAAAATTGTTGAAAAAGTAAATTAAATTTTTTTAAAAAAATCCTTATTATAGCTATTAATTTAAACATCGAGAAAAAATGGAAAATTGTTGAAAAAGTGAATTAAATTTTTTTTAAATTCTTATTACAGCTTTTCTTTGTGCCCTGCGACCTTCTATTGGCTCGTCTTCGAAGAACCAATCGGGAAAAACCGCAGGATATTCAGCCGGCGGCCAACCATTACCGTCGCTCTTCATCCATCAATTATGACAGTAACAACGATAATTATTGATATATCCATTAACATTAATCAATGCGTTTGCCGCGAAAAATCGTCGGAACAATCTCCTTATCTTCATGTTCGTCATGTCTCAATTTCACATCGGCATAACGATACGTTTACATTTACTTCATTAATTAATTGTTAAAAACAATAATACTCTCGCCTGCGCTAATTAACAATGCAGTTCTGCTACAAACAGGTTATTATTTTTCTAGAATCTATTTATTGCATTATTTATTGCGGTTATTTATTTTCATTTTACCGATAAGAGATGATCGATAGTATTTAAGGGAGGATAGAGAAAATGTTGCAAAAACCTTTGTCAATCATCGTTTGACGTACCACCGAAATATTTGCGTCACAAAAAAATTATCCAATTGAATGTTAATTATGTATTCGTTGAATGAATTAATTATTTTGGCATCCTAAAATTATTAATGACTGATAATGCCGAAATTTTTGTGAATTTATGTTTAAGAAATCTTCGTTTTATTGTGAAAATTACGCGAATAATATCCTTACGTTAAAAAATCAGAGAAACGTCAATGAATCATTTTTTCGCAGAATTTACAGTGTCACCTTCCTTCAAGCTCTTACATTGATCCCAGCTTTAAATTGCGTACAAAAAATCATGACAATTATTAATTGTTTGCACAATTGTTTTGGAAATGAAAATTGTAAACTTGTTTAATTGGGAATATCTCATCGCTGCATTCACTGGATTCACTGAGAAAATAGTTTATTTGTAGTAAAGAAATATGTTTAGTTGGCAATTTTACTTAATTATTCGTTACCTGTTACATTTGTTCGTCGTTTAGAAATATTTTATTTGTGTCAAAATAATTTATTAACTGTTAAAAAATAATTGATTTTCAACCGGGCCACTTTTTTTCACCCTCTCTAATTTTTTTCAAAATCTGCCAGTTTGAAATATTAGTCAAAAGAAACGTGTGTGATTTTTTTTAGATTTTTTTAAGCGCCCGTTTCGGATTTTTAATTTTTCATTATGAACACTGTATCTCAAAAACTATTCAGTAAACAAAAATAACATAAGAATAAAAACTTTTTTATTTTTTCCACTGTATCAAAAAAAAAAATTAAAACCTTAATTTTTCTGCATTGAGAAAATAAAAATTTGGCAAAAAAATGAGAATAACATTTTTTTAAACCTAATAACACACTTTCGATTTTGGTACAAATTTTATAGGATGTCTGTCATTGGGTAAAGAATCTGCGAAAATTTTTTCAAAATGGCACCTGCAATGGTTACGATTCTAAAATTGTTTTCACAGACTCTTTAACCAATGACAGATATGAAAAAAAATAAAAACCCTGCGAAATCTTTATGCGGTTATGAGATTTCGCAGGGTTTTTATTTTTTTTTTCATCGTAACCATTGCAGGTGCCATTCTGAAAATTTTTTCACGGACTCTTCACCCAATGATAGACATCCTGTAAAATTTGTACCGAAATCGAAAGTGTGTTATTAGGTTAAAAAAAATTTGATTGTTTTTTTTTTGCCAAATTTCAATTTTCTCAATGCAGAAAAATTATGATTTTAATTTTTTTCGATAAAGTAGAAAAAATGAATAAGTTTTTATTCTTATGTTTTTTTTTGTTTGATGAATATTTTTTGAGATACAGTGTTCGTAATGAAAAATTGAAAATCTTGAACAGACGCCTGAAAAAATCTAAAAAAAAATCACAGACGTTCCTTTTGACTAATATTTCAAACTGGCAGATTTTGAAAAAAATTGGAGACGGTGAAAAAAAAAGTGGCCCGGTTGAAAAGGAACTCCTCATATTCAACTTTACATTTGTTAACGGTTAACACATCTTGGTACATTGTTTTCTCAGTGTTCCCTGACATATTTCAGTCACCTGACACGTATTGATTGCAGCAATCGGATTAGAACCTTTTCAAAAAAAACAGCTCAGTAACACAATGGTTCCAATAAAAACATCGATCAGGCAGCATTTCAAGTAAAAATCGTGCGAAAAAGAAAAAGAAGCTTACTCGATCCTGACTTTATGAGATCAAATTGAAAAATTAAATTTTGCAGCTATTGGTCTGAAACTGCCGAAAAATACCATCGAGCTGTGAATTAAAGTCAAAACGAAGATGGAGAGAATTGAGCGAATTATAATTTCTTTCTGAAATCACTTCTCGACGTTTTTGTAACCTTTTTCCAAATGAAGCAAAATTTTAGAATTTTTATTTTGTATGGAAAACAAACTTTTCTTCATAACAAACCAATTTAATGAAAAATTGATCGATCGTGGATCAATAAAATAAAATAAGATAAAGTAAAATAAAATTCTAGGATTCAAATGAAATAAAATTAAATTCTGGGATTTGGAAAATAAAATTCAAATTTCCTTAACCGATCTGAAAAATTCAGCTGCATCTCTATCTGAATAATTGCAATTTTATTATAATGAGAAATCCATCGGAGCACCGTCATTTTCAACATTATACTATTGTTAAATAAATTATTCCAAGTAATAAATAAACAAATAAATAATAAATAAATAAATAAAAAATAAACCCAAATAAAAAATAATTCCTATATAAAAGAATCGCTTTACGATCGATCACGGTGATTTTTCGTCACTATCGATTCAGTTTTTATCGATTTAAAGCTTATATCATCTCACGGCATTTTACGATATCTGATCATCCCATTTTCTCATCTGTTTCTCTCTTATCCCCTCTCTTGACTCTCCTCCCTCGCGTTTATTAAGTTTTCGCCGAGGTCTAATTGGACAGCGCGCGCGCGATGCTTTCCGATAGATACAGATAGATTTCTCCCCCCCCCCCCTCTCTCTCTCTTTCACTCACTCACTTTAGGACGATGTGCGGCTGGCAATGCTGAGCGCACCGGGGATTTCCTCTGTCAACGGCAAGATGGAGTGAAACCCTGGTGAATAGAGACACCCGTTGAGTCCGAGGATTACGTCCTCGTATATATCTCAATACTATGTATAGATGTATATGGGATATTCCACGCCAAATCGACCACTTTAGAGCTCGACCCTTTTCGATTTGGCTGAAACTTTTTTATTTTTTTTTACCCTATCAAAAACATTTTTCAGAATTTTTTCAAATTTTTGCACCCAGCCGATAAAAAGTTATAAATTTTTCAAAAAAAATTCCTTTTCATTTTTCAAATAGCCATAACTTTTTCAAAATTTGACGTATCAGGACGATGTTTTTTTCAAAATTTTTGTTTTTCAATGTACTTTTTGAAAAAAAAATACAAAAAAATTATAAAAACCCATCTTCATCGTGTTTTTTCATATTTTCGTAAAAAATCGAAAATTTCTCGATGATTACCATTTTTTATTTTTTCTTCTTTTTATTATATCAAACTTTGATATTTTCCGCAAATCCTCGAATTTTTTCAGAGTGGTGTTTTTTCGATTTCTATTTTTTTTTTTTCCAATGAAAAAAAAACTTTCTTTCAACTAGCCTTATTTTTCATAACACCATTCAGCAAATTTTTGAGGGCGTTCGGAGGACTTGCAAACTTAAAAAAAAAATTTGAAAATGGTAATCATCGAAAAATTTTCGATTTTTTCCAAAAATCTAAAAAAAAAAACGTTGAAGATGCGTTTCAATAATTTTTTTACATTTATTTTCGAAAACTGTTTTTGAATGTTGTTTTCGAAAAAAATATAAAAAAATTATTGAAACGCATCTTCATCGTTTTTTTTTTAGATTTTTGAAAAAAAATCGAAAATTGCTGGAAGATTACCACTTTCAATTTTTGTTTTCATTTTCAAGTTTCGAAGTCCTCTGAACACTCTCAAAAATTTGCAGAATGGTGTTCCGAGAAATAAGGTTAGCTGAAAAAAATTTTTTTTTTCAATTGGAAAAAAAAAAAAATCGAAATCGAAAAACCCCACTCTAAAAAAAAATTTGACGATTTGCAGAAAATGTCAAAGTTTGATATAATAAAAAGAAAAAAAAATCAAAAATGGTAATCAGGAAGGAATTTTCGATTTTTTCCGAAAATCTAAAAAAAAAAAACGATGAAGATGGGTTTTTATGATTTTTTTGTATTTTTTTTCAAAAAGTACATTAAAAAACAAAAATTTTGAAAAAAAAATCGTCCCGATACGTCAAATTTTGAAAAAGTTATAGCTATTTGAAAAATAAAAAGCCAATTTTTTTGAAAAATTTATAACTTTTTATCGGCTGGGTGTAAAAATTTGAAAAAATTCTGAAAAATGTTTTTGATAGGGTAAAAAAAGATAAAAAAAGTTTCAGCCAAATCAAAAAGGGTCGGGTTCTGAAGTGGTCGATTTGGCGTGGAATGCCCCATATGTACACATATAAAACGACTTATCTCGGACTCTCTCAATTCTCTCTGTCCTCATCATCGTTGAATGACACATACGCCCTTACAAGATTTTCATTACACACCACACGCACTTCCACCTCAGTCAGTCACATTTCCATCGGAAGGATTTATTGCGATTCCGCGGTCTAGATTGTAATTTTTTTTCCTCCTTTTTCGCGGATACCCGTGGAAGATTGCAGAGATCTTTTGGATACTTTTTCGGTGATTTTTGTATATACACCCCTGTTCAAAAGTTTGGATACACCAGTGACCAGTCAATATTTTTTGCCGCACTAGAAGTTACATAACTCCGTCAAAAAAAAGATAATCAAATTTTTTAAAAAATGTTTTTGGAGGGAAGGAATTCAGTTTTGTTTCGCTTTTTTGAAATATTTTTTATGATTTTTTTTCAACCCGGTATGCACTTTTGTACGTGACCGTTGGCCTTTTTTCGACCATCGCGAATTGGGCGCACATTTTTGTTTCCCGTAGTAAAAAACTCCATTCGTCGCCATTGAAAAATCCCCATTCATTCCCCATTGCCAAAATAACCAATGGAGATGAATGCCGAATTGCCTAAGGGGATTTTCGCCATTGAATTCCCCATTTGAAACGGAATGAGGATTATCTAATGGGGATTCAATGGAGACAATCCCCTTAGGCAATTCGGCATTCATCCCCATTGGTTATTTTGGTAATGGGGAATGAATGGGGATTTTTCAATGGCGATGAATGGAGTTTTTACTATACGAAAGAATCTCCATTGCTGTTCGCCACTCATTCCCCATTGCCCACAAAACCAATGGATATGAATGCCGAATTTTCTAAGGACATTTTCGCCATTGAATTTCCCATTTGAAACAAAATGGGGATTATCCCATGGGGATTCAATGGAGACAATCTCCCTAGTTAATTCGCCATTCACCTCCATTGGTTTTTGTGGGCAATGGGGAATAAATGGGATCATCAATGGAGATTCTTTCATATGATTGCTATATATACATGGAATTACGCATTAAATAATCAAATGTGGTAAGTTATCAGTAAGTAAGGTTAATCATAATGCTAGTATTAGCATAACGACCAATAATTATATACGCATCATATATATTATTACATTTAATAGAAATTATTGAAGCTCATAATTGAGAAAATAGATTGTAAGTGTATTCAGATGACGATTGACAATGAAAGTATATACGTTTATCCTCTCACAAATCGGGTTGTGAAGGACTGATAAAATTATGTGTATATGTTAAAAATAAACGGTTTTAAAAATCATTTATCCCAAACGTACGCGTACTTGATGAGCAGTTTATAATATATTTTTTGTAAATTACTTTCGAATAATTTCCGAGCTTATGCTAATATTAATTGTCCATCCATATAATCATCAGCATTTATTACAATTGAAGAAAATATTTGGTTCATATATGAGAATCAGCGACATCTACTCTTACTTAATTTTATTAATTCACCGCCGTTTGAGGAATATCGCATTCGGAAAAATTCTCATGGATCGATGGGTTCAATTGTTCAGCATTGAACCTCGAATATGGATTGCAACATCGTTAACGAATGCTGCTCATCATTCGATCAGTCATCAATGAAGTGACATTATTGATAAATGTTGATCATTGTATAATTCGTAGTTACTTATTATTCAATGGGTATCCTTGGTAAATGCTGATCATTTCAACATTAGCCGCATTTGGGTTCCAATGAACATCTGTGGGAAATGCTGATCTTTCAGTTCATCCGCATTGACTTTTCAATGGACATCATTGGGTAAAGCGGATCATTTCGTTCATCAGCATTTACCTTCCCATGGACACCATTGGGCAATGCTGATCGCTCGATACATCCGCATTGGCTTTCCAATGAGCATCATTGAGTAATGATGATCATTCGATTCATCCGCATTGGCTTTCCAATGAGCATCATTGAGTAATGATGATCGTTCGATTCATCCGCATTTGATGTTCAATGGATACCCATTCACTGATCAATGGTCAGCCCTGTACGCCATTGACAAATGCGGAAATGTCAATGGGTCCCCATTCATTGTCCAATGGAGTCGTATGAGGATCATTGGTTGCCATTGGCGATTCAATGGAGTTTTTTACTACGGGTTGTCTTTTTTATCTTCGGTACATTTGTAAAGCTTAGCAGACGCTCCATTTTTGTTATTTAAAAAAATGTTGTACGATTTTTTCTCGAAAAGTTATTTCACTTTTGGTTAAAGAAGACAAATTTGGAAAAATGCAACGTAACTCAAAAACTATAGAGTTTATAAGAAACATTGTTCATCAATAACAATATTGATGAAAAGTCATTAATAAATCGTTTAAACAATTTGTTATTAACTTTTGGGCAATATTGTTATTGATTATTGTTGTGTTGTTGTATTGATAATCAATCGGTGAAGAATCAGTTGTCTCACCGCTCGTTAAATCAATGAATCGATCTTGATATTCTTGACTTTTCTTTTTGACAGTTTATTGACACTTCATGTTTCATTATGGCTTTCTCGTAAAGGAAGTTTTAAGAATGATGGAAATAAATTTTGGGAGGTTTGAGCGAATTTCTAATTTGCACGATTTTTCCATGACTTTTTGAGAATTTTCAAATAAAAATTTAAAAGCATTTTTTAGTATTTCAAAATTTTTTGAAACTAAACCCTTCAAAGAAATTTTTTAAAATTGAAAATTTAGCATTTAGAAGCATTTTTTAGTATTTCAAAATTATTTAAACTAAACCCTTCAAAGAACTTTTATAAAATTGAATACCAATCGTTCTTGTCACTTAAGACATTGATATAAAAAGATTTAGATTAATAGTTGCAAAATTACGAAAGATATAGCATTCACGAAATGTTTTGGAAATATCAAAAAAATTTCAAGACCGAATCCCTGAAACGATTCTTTTTAAGTCCCTGGAGCGATTCAGGAAAGTATGAGCGAATTCCTGAATGGGACGATTATTTCATGACTTTGAGAATTTGAAAAATTTATATACGATACCCAAAAGTGGTTTTTTTTTTCAAATTCAATGTCAATTGTCATAGTGATGCAGACCGTTAATACAGAAAATTTGAGCTAAGAAAATTTGAGCTAGTTCGAGCATTTACAAGCATTTTTTGACATTTCGAAATTTCTTGAAACTAAAGCCTCCAACAATTTTACAAAATTAAATACCAATCATTTTTGTTACTTGGGTGTAAAAATTGTATTGGTGTTAAAAGATTAACATTAAAATAGTTGCAAATTTACAAAGCCGTTTTCACAAGCATGTTTTAAAAATTTCAATTTATTTCTAAAACCCTGAAATCCCTGAAGCGATACTTCTGAAATTAAATCCCGATGATCCTTATTATCAAGTATTTTAGCCAACAAATTTTGGGTTCGATGTCTGCAAAATTACAAAAATTAGAGGAGCGTCAGACATTTTGCAAAAATTAAAATTTGCAATAAATAAAAATAAAAAAATTTGATCGAAATTCAATTTCGATTAAATTTGATATATGAGTATACATATACCTATGCACCAAAATTTGACTCTATCTTTTCAAACACAGAAATTTTTTAAACTATTAAATTTCTTTCAGGGTACAATTTTATTATGTATATTATATGAACGTTATATTATGTTTTCCATATAAATATGTTAAATTAGAGGTGAAATTAATTAGAGGTCCAAAGCAATGGGGTATTTAACGCCCCTCTAGATTTATACCCCAAAATGCCAATGAACCCTTTTTGGGGTCACGTCGATGAGAACATAGACGCTTTAAATTAAATCTGCACGAGATGAATCGTGCCAAATGAAGGTCCCAAATAGATGTCGACGACATCTTGTTTCAGCTTCGAGATCAAAATGGTGGACTTAATCCGACAGATTCAATCTGATTGGTTGATTATTCGCATCTCTCGTAATCTCTGTAATCTCTCTTTGATTCAAGTATTTGACATCGATGGATAATCAATGGCCGTTGAAATAATTTTAATTATTAAAAAAAAAAGTTGCGACAAAAAAAAATATTTTGATTGTCAATAATTGGTGTTTTTTATTATAAGATAAAAATCCACACGTAAGAGTGCTGATTTTGTTGATAATGGTAATGACAATTGTAATGGCGTTTGATTAGATATATTGACGTCAGGGTTGATTGACCGAAACTGCAATTGCAATTGAGTCCGTTGCGTCGTCACTCTCCGGGGCTTCGATACACTCAGAACTTAGGCCGGCTAATCAGAAAGCAATTATCCGGCTCTCGGATCCGAGACGAAACGAGTTTAATCGCATTAAATATTAAAGCGCCAGTCCGACACGATGTCACAGCGAGCGAGAGTACGGGTGAAAGGGAGGGCGGAGATCAGCCCTGGAGTGCACGTCTTTCAATGTGCTTTTCGTCGATTGGTGGCTCTCAACTCTGTTACATTGCTTGTACCGTATATACGGAGTATTCCAAGTAAACTCAACGAACGGTCAACCTTTCACCCTCATCGATTTAACTCACGATTTTGTTTTTACAAAATCGTTTCTAAATTTGTTTGGAAACTGTAACATTGCATCTAAAATATATAGAGAGGATTCCAAGTAAACTCAACGATCGTTCAACCTTTCACCCCCGTCGATTTGACTCACGACTTTGTTTTTACAAAATCGTTCGTAAATTTGCTTGAAAATTTTGTTACATTGCATGTAACATATATGGGGAGTATTCCAAGTAAACTCAACTAACGTTCAACCTTTCACCCCCATCGATTTGACTCATGATTTTGTTTTTACAAAATCGTCGGTAAATTTGTTCGAAAACTGTATACATTGCATGTAACATATGTATATAGGGAGTATTTCAAGTAAACTCAACGAACGTTCAACCTTTCACCCCCATCGATTTGACTCACGACTTTGTTTTTACAAAATCGTCGGTAAATTTGTTCGAAAACTGTCTTATATTGCATGTAACATATGTATATAGGGAGTATTTCAAGTAAACTCAACGAACGTTCAACCTTCCACCCCCTTCGATTTTATCTACCATTTTGTTTTTACAAAATCGTTTGTACATTTGTTTGAAAATGTTGTTACATTGCATTTAACATATATAGGGAGTATTCCAAGTAAACTCAACGAACGTTCAACATTTCAGCCCCATTGCTTTGACTCACGATTTTGTTTTGTACAAAATCGTTGGTAAATTTGTTCGAAAACTGTCTTACATTGCATGAAACATATAAGGGGAGTATTTCAAGTAAACTCAATGAACGTTCAACCTTCCACCCCCATCTATTTGATCCACCATTTTGTTTTTACAAAATCGTTTGTGAATTTGTTTCAGAACTGTGTTACATTGCATGTAACATACATAAAGAGTATACCAAGTAAACTCAACGAACGTTCAACCTTTTACCTCCCTCGATTTGACTCACGATTTTGTTTCTACAAAATCATTTGTGAATTTGTTCGATAACTGTGTTACATTGCATGTAACATATATAGGGAGTATTCTAAGTAAACTCAATGAACGTTTAACCTTTCACCCCTATCGATTTGACTCACGATTTTGTTTTTACAAAATCGTTTGTAAATTTGTTTGAAAACTGTGTTACATTGCATGTAACATATATAGGGAGTATTCCAAGTAAACTCAACGAACTTTCAACCTTTCACCCCCTTCGATTTGATTTACGATTTTGGTTATACAAAACGGTTTGTAAATTTGTTTGAAAACTGTGTGATTTTGTTTTTACAAAATCGCTTGTAAGTTCGTTTGTACTGACGCTTCAAATAATCTTAATTTTCTTCTTTATTATCTCCATCAGCAGTGATTTCTCTATGATTTTTGACTGCGAAAGAATCACCAAAATTGAGAAAACTATAACGGCAATTTTATATCAACACCGAATCTTAATTTGAGTTTTTATTCATTTCTAATTTCCTTCTAATTTCCTTATTTTTGCTATGAGTGTGGAAACCTTGGATACGATGATGTTGGAAAAATTGTTAATAAATTGAGAATTATTTGAGCTGACCGTGTGAAGGTGCATGGGAATTATTAACCTCATTTTTTATAATTTGGAAAAATGAGGATACCTTTTAATAATTTACGTATTGATCATTGATCTTTAATTTATTACAATTTTAGAAAAACGAATTTTTGAATTTATAAAAAAAAGCTGGAAATCGGTAATAAGACTTTGAGAAATCTTTCAAGATTTTTGAAATTTAATTTTTTCTTTTTAATAGGAAAATTCTTTATTTAAAAAATGCGTGACTCCATCAACTGAAAAATTCGATAAACTATCGTTGTCGTTTGATTCGTTTTCTAATTCTCTGATCTAAGGGATGAAAGTAGCATCTATTTTCCAAACAACAATTATTATATCAGTTTGACAAAATTCTTCTGGGATCCATCTGAATAATCCTAGATATTCTAAAAAATGTGAAAAAACTCAAAATACCTAGGAAAAATCTCATAAACAAAAACCCGAAAGGGTGAAGGTCAAATATTAGTTGAGCTGACATGGAATAACCCATACATATATATTACGAATACGGGTGGTGCTTGATGCAAACTGTTTAGACCGTTTCGTTGATAATACACGCGATCACGTGAATTCCCTCCCTCCCTCTGCGTGATATGTTTATTCCCGTGGGAATCCCAGATCGGGAAAATATAGAGAAAGCGAGGGAAAAAAGCGTTGACGAGAGGACTCGAAAAGCAACGAGATGAGCCTGATGCCTCGCACCCTTCAACCCTTCGGAATCCGCGAGGATTTTGCATCGTGCAAACGAACCCTCCAAGAGGGATAAAGAAGAAACTAAGAGGCTTGAAAAAAGGTGTTGGAATATTTACAACTATTTTTTTTAAATTTAATTTTTTTTAAATTTTGAAATCTTTTTTTTTCTGATTGTGAGTGCGACTCTTTCATCTTTTAATGTTTAATTGAGCAACGATCACGGCTTTTTATTTTTTAGGATGAAGAAATTACACATTGAATGTGCTCTTTTTATTTATTTTTTCAATTTATGCCAAATGAACAATTAGTTTATATGAAAAAATGTTTAAAAATAGAACCTAAGATTCTGCTTTGCTAGGATGTGAAAAATTCGGTCTTCGTAAGCGTCCGATGAAAATCTTTTAGATTTTAGAGACAGTTTTTAGCAACAATTGATCTTTCCATCGGTCATCATTTTTTTTGAAAAGCTAAGGTGTTTCGTTTCAGTGAAAAATCTTAATACAGGCACTCAAATATATGTTAGTGTTGAAGAAAAGAATTAAATAAAAGGTTTGCATATTTTGCGAACTCTTTTGATGAACTATTAATATTCTCAGCAAAAGTTTTCGGTCAACAACTATTTTCCATTCAATTCCTCGCGACATTGCAGAAAACCTAATTTTATGTTCAACGAATCTGCCCAAAAACAGGTTGATTTTCAATATTACTTCTGGTGAGACATTCGGATGACGAAGTTTGAATTTTACATACGCATTAATTTATAGTCTAGTCAAGTTTGAGTTTTTTAATACAAGAATATTGACAAACTATAAAGTTATATTTATTTCAATAAATCCAACTGCTTTTGGCTGTCAGGATGATTTGCAATAACAAATAAAAAAATTAATTTTGAATATATTTCGTATGACCGAATACTTTTTTGAAATTTTAAAAATGACAGAAATAACAATTTATAAAAATAACCATTCGGTATTCTATCAACAAAAACTAACTAAAATGATTTGTTATTAATAAATGCAGACTATAATTTGTCTGAAATCGAGTTGAAAAAGATCAATAGATAAATTTTGAGATACAACTTGCACCGTTCCATAAATATATAGTTTTGAGAAGAAGGCAAATAAAATAACCCTACATTACAACAGGGTAGTTTAACTCTTTTCACAATTCATCGTCACTATTGAAAAATTTTCAGAATTAAAAAAAAAATTGTTTACAAATAGAAGCCAAGACCTTCAGCTACCAATCTATGGCCCGAATTTTAAGATCTTAAGATCAAACTTTCCATTGAACTCAAGTTGGAACTTAAGACCGAACTTAAGTTCCAATTTAAGATGAATCTTAAGTTCCAATTTAAGATAAATCTTAAGTTTGAACTTAAGTGCCATTAAAAGTTTATACTTAAGTTCAAACTTTGCAGCGAACTTAAGTGTCATTAAAAGTTCATACTTAAGTTCAAACTTTGCAGCGAACTTCACATCGATCTTAAGTTCAAACTTTGGAGCGAACTTCAGATCGATCTCAAGTTCAAACTTAAATTTCGTTTGACGTTTGAATTTAAGATTCATCCTGAGCCTAAACTTAAG
Organism: Alloplasta piceator; assembly: GCA_946863875.1. Lineage (NCBI taxonomy): Eukaryota > Metazoa > Arthropoda > Insecta > Hymenoptera > Ichneumonidae > Alloplasta > Alloplasta piceator. Next base: position 44,622,309 of record OX333074.1, read on the forward strand.
TTCCATCGAACTTAATTATTTTGACAACGAATGTCAGAAAACACGGTCGAGGGAGGCGATGAAAGAAGTTTGATCGAACTTGAGTTCAAAGCTCAATATGGATCTTTTAAGATCAAACTTCGAAGCAAATTTAAGTTTCAACTTAAGATCGATCTGAAGTTCGCACTAAAGTTTGAACTTAAGTATGAACTTGTAATTACAGTAATTACACTTAAGTTCAAACTTAAGATTCATATCTTAAATTGGAACTTAAATTCGATCTAAGGTTCCAACTTGAGTTCAATGGAAAGTCTGGTCTTTAGATCATAAAATTCGGGCCTATGAATCGAAAAATGCATTTTTCAAAATTTCAAGCTTACGGAGAGATCCCCCAAAGTTGAGGCATCGATAGCACGAATTTGCGATATGAGAGAATGGCGTAGCACGATTAAGGCCTTAAGTCACTCTAGAGGCCGAAAAAATAGGCTTTTTTGGGATTCTTTTTTTCAGAAATACTACAAACCAAATCGAGATTACAAAAACGGTGTGTTATCATACATATCAGTGACTGTTTACAATAATTTTTTTGAAGCGATTAATTTCAAAATGGCGGCCGTACAGCGTTTGCGCGATGACGTCTCCGTTTTTTCAGGGTTCACGGCCGGACTAACAGCTCCTGTAATTTTTTAATCATAATGAGCCAATGAATTTTTTTTGATTATATATAATAACTGCTATAGAAATACGTAGGGTTTTTGTGATATATTGATTTTCGGCCGAATGGCGCACTTCTAAAGTGGAAAGTGAAAAATTTGCCCAAAAAATCGTCAGATAATTGTTAATAACAAATGAACTGTGCAATATAAAAAAAAAATCCTACGCACTTCCATAGACAATGTATTTTTCAAGATATATTCAAAATTTCAAGTGAATCGGTTGAAACTTGTCTGAGTTTGAGTCCGGCCAACTTAAAAAATGCAGTTTTGAGATAAACGCGTTTGAAGTTTTGAGTAGTAGAAAATCATGAATAATTTTGCAATACCTTTGATCTGCGATGCCTGCACCATACAATACTTCCAGATTCATTTTTGAGATCCTAGGGAACCATTAAAAAAAAAAATCGATTTTTTCAAAATTTCAGGGTGACCAAGGCCTTAAATCCATTATTCTCATCTACTCCCGTAGTAAAAAACTCCATTGAATCGCCAATGGCAACCAATGGTCTTCACACGACTCCATTGGACAATGAATGGGGACCCATTGAGATTTCCGCATTTTTCAATGGCGTATAGGAATGACCATTGATCAGTGAATGGATATCCATTGAAAAGTCACCATTGCCCAATGACGTCCATTGGACAGCAAATGCGGATGAACCGAATGATCACCATTACTCAATGATGCCCAATGGTGTCCATTGGAAGGCAAATGCTGATGAACGAAATGATCAGCTCTACCCAATGATGTCCATTGGGAAGTAAATGCGGATGAACTGAATGATCAGCATTACCCAAAGATGTCCGTTGGAAACCGCGTCGCGTTAGTTCCGAGACATGGCGCGAGATGTCGCAGGACGGCAACCCGCTAAACTCCCATACGGATTATGCGAAGAGTATGCTTATCTAGACGATTGTGAGCACGGAATATTAGCAGAAGTCGGTGTCCAAAAAATCCATGCAAGGAGTTCTTGCCGACTGATGCCCATGGGATAATCCCTATTCCGTTTGAAATGGGGAAGTCAATCCTCATTGGAAAATCCCTATTCGATTTCAAATGGAGAATTCAATGGCGAAAATGTCCTTGGGCAATTCGGCATTCATCTCCATTGGTTATTTTGACAATGGGGAATGAATGGCGATTTTTCAATGGTGACGAATGGAGTTTTTTACCATATCAAAGAATCTCAATTGATTATCGCCATTCATTCCCCATTACCTACAAAAACCAATGGAGATGAATGCCGAATTGCCTATGGGGATTTTCTTCATTGAATCCCCATAGGATAATCCCCATTCCGTTTCAAATGGGGAATTCAATGGCGAAAATCCTCGTAGGCAATTCGGCATTCATCTCCGTTGGGTATTTTGGCAATGGGGAATGAATGGGGATTTTTCAATGGCGACGAATGGAGTTTTTTACTACGGGCTAAAAACAAGGGACAAAAGGGACGGGGTGTATTGTAGTATCGTGTGACAGAGTGTTACGTGTATACCGAAAACTTTCATAAGAGATGCTGCGACTTTTTGTGTATGGACAAAAAAGTCCCATCACCGTCACCCTCACACCCCTAATTTTGCCAGGCTCTCTCTCTATTGCTCTGCCTATCTGTCCCCTCTTATAATACATACATATTCGCCGAGGTGGGATTTTTCCCTCGGGACTCAAACGCTCGTTCGAGAGCAAACAGCGGGTATTATACTTCCTCTCTGTGTGCGCCAGGCAACTCGTAAGTGATTAAAGCATACGCTCCTCAAACCTCCATATCGAGAGAGAACTTACGATGGGGAAGGGAACGAGAACTGGCGCGATTTTTTATTCTTCGTCATTCTTAATTACGAGAACGTCGCTCGCGTCAAGTAATATTGAAAAAAAAGGAAAATTTTTTTTTTTTGAACAAGCTTTTATTAGTTGTTAATAAAAAATAACTGAAAAGTTCAAAATAATTTTATTCCGATTGGAAATAAATTTTCAAATAAAAGCGTGTTGCACCCTCTTTTTATCTCTTGCTGTTAAAATGTAACACGCTGTTATTCGAAAACTTATTTCCAATCGGAATAAAATTATTTTGAATTATTCAGTTATTTTTTATTAGATACTAATAAAAGCTTGTTTAAATGTTTTTTTTCTTCGTTTATTTATTTTTTACTTTTTAATATTTATGATGTTAAATAACTGGTTTAGTAATTTATATCTAGTTTCGCATAATTTTTTGCAAAAAAAATGTTTCGCAAAATTTTTTGCACAAAAATTATTTTGCAAAATTTATTAGACAAAATTGTTTCACACAATTAATTTGCAACATTTTTCTGCAAAATTTATGCAAAAAAGTTTATTCACCAAATTTTTTAGAAAGAGAATGTTGCGCAAAATTTTCGTAGAGAAATGTTGCAAATCAATTGCTTAAAACCATTTTGTGAACAAAATTTTGCAAAACAATTTTTTTGCAAAAAATTTTGCGAAACATTTTTTTCGCAAAAAATTTTGCGAAACATATTGCATTGTCATCTGATTTACATATGCATGAAAAATTTCAACTCAATCGGAAACCGGGAAGTGGGTTAAATAAAGGGTGGGTTAAGTAAAAAAAAAATAAAAGCTTGTAATATACATTCGTGATTAAAAAATATGACATATTTTAGTCTATAAAAATTTGTATTGGAAATATTTTTTGAAATTCAGAAAATCTGAAAAATAATGGAAATTACATTATCGAAAGAATATCATAAAAAATCCACATTGCAGATTTTGATTTAATGGAATTTTAATTATATTAAATCGCAATTAATTCCATTTCAACCGCAGTCTTAGGAAAAGATTTGAAAAAAAATGCATGAAATACAGCTTCGATTTTTTTAAAATCAATATTATCAATCTTCCAGATTAACCGAAAAACTCACTTTTTTAAAAATAAGTAAATTTCCAAAATAAGAAATCTAGTGAGAGGTTTCTTTGACGGGAAAACCCACGAGTTGGGAATGGAAAATAAGACAATTGACAATTCCTCTGAGAGGAAAAAAAATATCGACGTGTACACGATTTGAAACTGATAGGATCAAATAAGAGAAATTACAATTTTAATACGCTTTTTGAGACAGGGAGCAATCAAAACTTAATTTCATTATCTTCAGTTATAATTTAGAACTCAACTTAACTTTAACATGTAATGTAACACGGTTTTCAAACAAATTTACACATGATTTTGTAAAAACAAAATCGTAAGTCAAGTCAATGGGGGTGAAAGGTTGAACGTTCGTTGAGTTTACTTGGAATCCTCCCTACATATGTTACATGCAATGTAAGACAGTATTCGAACAAATTTACCAACGATTTTGTAAAAACGAAATCGTGAGTCAAATCGATGGGGGTGAAAGGTTGAACGTTCGTTGAGTTTACTTGAAATCCTCCATATCTATGTTACATGCGATGTAACACAGTTTTTCAAACAAATTTAGAAACAATTTTGTGAAAACAAAATCGTCAGTCAAGTTTATGGAGATGAAAGGTTGAGGTTCATTGAGTTTACTTGGAATACTCCCTATATATGTTACATGCAATGTAACACAGTTCTCAAACAAATTTACAAACGATTTTGTAAAATCAAAATCGTGATTTACGTCGATGGGGGTGAAAGGTTGAATAATCGTTGAGTTTACTTCAAATACTCCCCATATATGTTACATGCAATGTAACACAGTTTACAAACAACATTTAAATTCGAACTTAAGTTCGATCTCTGAAGTTCGCACTAAAGTTTCATCTTAAGTACGGACTTATAATGACACTTAAGTGCAAACTCAAGATTCATCTTAAATTGAAACTCAAGTTCGATCTTGAGTTCCAGCTTGAGTCGATGGAATGTTTGATCTTAAGTTTAATCTTAACATCGATCTTGAGATAGAAATTGTGACTTAAAATTTTCGTGCCTATGAATGTCAATTGTGAAACTATGAAGGTAGCATCTGTCGTTTTCGATTAAAACTTGGTCCCGTTTTTCCGCTCTTGACAAAAGTTTGGATAGCTCGGAGGACTCTTCGATGAAGGTGCAGAGCGCGTTACCCGGGAAAATCGTCGAGGGGTCGCGCCTCGACGTCGAGGCACCGAAACTTTCGAAATGAATGTTATTAGGAACGATGGAGAAGGAGGATATAAGGGTGGATCGAAGGGCGGAGCGCGGGTGGCATTACATGGAGAAACGAGAACATCGGACGCTCTGTATAAATACATAAATCGGGCAATCATCCTAAATGGCGCGGCGCTCGACAGAAGTGAAGAGAAGAGTCTCGAATTAGAGAGTATATCTTTCCCTTTTCCTTTACCACTCGTTCCTTCCCTTGCACGATAAACCACATTGTTTTTTTGAGCTGTCAGGCGTCTGTCGGCTGTCGTTTGTCCTCCTCCTTCTCATCCCTCTCTATCTTATTTTTTCTATCTCTATCTAAACGTTAGAGAATAACCCTCATTGCAGCGAACGATTGTTTAGGATGTTGAGCCTGTCCCGTAGTAAAAAACTCCATTGAATCGCCAATGGCAACCAATGGTCCTCATACGACTCCATTGGACAATGAATGGGGACCCATTGAGATTTCCGCATTTTTCAATGGCGTATAGGAACGACCATTGATCAGTGAATGGATATCCATTGAAAAGTCACCATTGCCCAATGACGTCCATTGGACAGCAAATGCGGAAATATAGATCATCAGCAAGAAGGTCGTATCTTCAGATTATCGGTAGAGTATTCAAGGCTTTCTATCCTTGAGCCATCGAAATACAACATCGAGGAAAGGCGAGGTCTTTCGTACCAATTGTTCGACTGTCGAACTATACAGAAACATACATATGTGTATATATGGGGCGTTTCATCCCAAATCGGACAGTTTGAAAAACTTTTTTTTTTGATTTCCTCAATTTTTTTATATTTTTTAGTACAGATCAAAATACCCTTCCTGCTAAAATTTGAGATTTTTTTTATTACTCATTCAAAAGATATTGAATTAACAAAAAGCCGCTCTTTTTTTTGTATTTTGGTCATAACGTCTTTGATAATGGTCCAAATTCAAATTTTTTTTTTTAATTTTTTGTTTTTTATGGCCTTTTCATAAAAAATACAACAAAAATATTCGATGCGTTTTTGAATGAGTTTTTTGAGTCTTAAACTTTAAATCGCGTTTTTAAAAGTGAGTGTCATTTTTAATTTTTTTTAATTTTTTGTTTTGAACATCTATCTATCTATTCAACAATTTTTAATAATAGTTCGATCTTGGGATTTCAATAACTACTATTTTTATCGATTTTTTAGAATTGATTTTTTTTTTCATAAATTGTTATGAATACCAATTTTTGTTACTGTAAAGTATTTTTTAAAATCATTTTGAATTAACTTTGACACTTTTTCATTGTTAACAGATTTTCAAAATTAATAAATAATTGATGAGCAAATAACAACAGTTGAAGAATTGTATGAGTGGGCATTGAACATAAATAGTCTACCGAATATTGCTGTCAAATTTTCACCTGAGAAACATTGTTTAGATGCAAAAGAAAGATTTTATTTGCGATACAATATTGCGAAGTCAATCACAGGGGGACACAAAAATTTCATTCAATTATTCCAATGAGCAAAGGAAACGTATTGGCAAATAAATACTCTAAGGTTAAACAAAAAATCCGTGAATAAATAAAAACTGTTATTATTATTGTTCATAAACAGACTTAACGATTAATTATTAATTTTAAGAACCTGTTAACAATGAAAAAGTGTGAAAATAAATTCTAAATATTGAAAAAAATACTATACAGTAACAAACATTGGTATTCATAATAATTTATAAAAAAAAAAATTTTAATTTTCAAAAATCGAAAAAAATAGTAGTTATGGAAATCCCATGATTAGACTAGTCCAAAAAATTGTTGAATAGATAGATGTTTAAAGCAAAAAATTTAAAAACAAATAAAAAATGACACTCACTTTTAAAAACGCGATTTCAAGTATAAGACTCAAAAAACTCATTCAAAAACACGTCGAATATTTTTGTTGTATTTTTTTCTGAAAAGGCCATAGAAAAACAAAAATTTCGAGATAAAAACTTTTAATTTGGATCATTATAAAAGAAGTTATGACCAAAATACCAAAAACGAGCGGTTTCTTTGTTAATTCAATATCTTTTGAACGGGTAATAAAAAAAATCTCAAAATTTAAGAGAAAGGGTCTTTTGATGGGTACTAAAAAATATAAAAAATTGAGGAAATTGAAAAAAAGTTTTTCAAATTGTTCGATTTGGGATGGAACGCCCCATATATAGTTATAGGGAACATAGTACGATAACTGAGGGGAACGAAAACCACAAAACTATCGGAAATAGGTGAACTTTCGGAGCTCTCGAGCGATCTCTGGTCTGGTTCCTGGGAAGCGGTCTTCTTTACGAGCAGGAAATAGACACATACACGTTCTTTCTACATCACGAGGCGCAACGATCGACCACTTAGAAACACATTTCGCGAAATGCGTTCGGGGTGTCTCTAATGGGCCACGAAAATTGATTCGTTCCATTCGACCTCCTACGTAGTTGTCGTTGCCCGTTTGTTGCTGTATATCGTACAATTGACAAGTGTATATAGATATATTAATATTGTCATGCATTCTGTGAGAAATATGCGTCCTTCAAGCCGCCATGATGGGGAATAAAAAGCACTTGCCTTCCAGATTTTCTCCAGGAATTTGAAATTACCCTTTGCCGCTATTTCAGGTCGAATTTAACCTGCCGATGAAATGCGGAAAATCATTGCATTATTTTTCAGTGTGGAGCAACAAACATGCGTATCTATTATTTGTAATAATTTATAAAGTGATAAGCAAAGCTTTTATTGAGTTAATTGAAAGTATAATGGGTTAACGTCTCTACCAGTTAAGTTGGTATTTTGTTCCAGAAACATACATTTTGAGCATTTTGTCGAGCTCGATAAAAAAAATATTTATATGGGTAATTCTATGTCAAATCGACCAAGCGAATCGACCCCTTTCAATTTCGATGAAATTTAGTAAGAAGTTTTCGTTGTGAACAAAACGAGGTTCTACCGAAGGAAAAAAATTTAAAATTTTTTTTTCGAAAGTTATCCTAAATTTACAATTTTTCAAATCTTTGAAGTTTATTCTTTAAATATCTCTGAAACTATTATAGTTACAAAAAATTGTTCTGAATTCGTCTGAAAGAGTATACTTAGGGCTATGAAAAAAAAAATATTCCGAAAAAATTTTTTGAAAAATGACGAATTTGGAGAATTTTGAATTCTTAAAAATCGTGAAAATCCAAGTTGTACATTAAATTTTTTGTTCAATTTTTTTTCCTGAAAATTTGGTATGTTTTTGTATGAAGTATTTAAGGGGTCATGTAAAAATTTCACGACGATTAGGAAGCTCGTTATTAAAATATTAACATTTTGTTAAGAACAATGTTTTAAACAAATAAAAAAAATATTTATCAATAAACTTCCTTTTTGTTTCCGTTCCTTTCAATATATTGTAGATATTAAAAAATTGAGAGGTCAAAAAAAAAACTTATCGCAAAGTTACATCAGTTTCCATAAGACTAAATTTAATTTAATTTAATTTGTTAATGTTAATTGTTCGATAACGAGCTTCCCAATCGTCGTGAAATTTTTACACGACCTCTTAAATAATTCATCCAAAAACATACAAAATTTTCAGAGTTTTCTCATCATTTGCGATTTGGGACTCAACATCCTTAATGTTAATTAGCAATTTCCCTAATTAAGAATGACAGTTTCCTCTTTCCCTTATTAAGGATTACATTTCTTGATTTAGAATTACCTTTCTATGCATGGCAAAATTCACTTGAGAATTTTCACTTATAATACCACAAAAGCTTCAAAATTATCGGGTATTTCCCGATAGGTTCGTTGCAAACAAATGAAGGAGTCAAGTTTTTCCTGAAAAACTTGACGACTTTATTTGTTTGCAGGGAACCTTGAGGGAAATGCCAGATAATTTTGAAGCTCGTGTGGTATTCGGGGGATTATTTTTCCGTCCCAAATGTCGGCCAATAGAATTGCACCATGAGATGAAATGAACAGTTAACAGTAGTAAATTGGTTCCAAACTGTTTTTTTTGCCTTCTCCGTATTAATGGGAACATTTCCTTTGACTTTTTTATCAATGGTGGACAGAGAACAAACTCCAAATCGACTCATTTTCATGCAAAATCTCCAATTTTCACAATTGAATTCAACCTGTCAGTTTGACGTGTGGTTAATTTGACTGGATCATGTTTTGTTTTTTATATATAGCAACTACCAGAGAAAATAATCAAAAAATTATCAGTATAATACCATGTAGGTTGTACCACGTGACGTCGAATGGTGCAATTCTATTGGCCGACATTTGGGTCGGAAAAATAATCGAGATTATCTTCCATTGTAAAAATATTTTTTACCAATATCGGTATGTCATAAATTCAATATATATATATATATCTTTCTATATTATATAAAATTATCGCCGCCGCCGCCGCCTCCGCTGTGTACAAGAATCGGGGCCATGGCTAACATCGACCCACTCGAGCCTCGATTCCATGGCCAACTTCACCCCGCTCGGTTCTAGGTTTGGATTTGGAGGTTTGGGTTTGGAGGTTTGGGTTTGGAGGTTTGGGTTTGGAGGTTTGGGTTTGGAGGTTTGGGTTTGGAGGTTTGGGTTTGGAGGTTTGGGTTTGGAGGTTTGGGTTTGGAGGTTTGGGTTTGGAGGTTTGGGTTTGGAGGTTTGGGTTTGGAGGTTTGGGTTTGGAGGTTTGGGTTTGTAGGTTTGGGTTTGGAGGTTTAGGTTTGGAGGTTTGGGTTTGGAGGTTTGGTCTTGGAGGTTTGGGTTTGGCGGTTTGGGTTTGATGGTTTGGGTTTGTAAGGTTTGGGCTTGCGATGCGAGGGCACGCACGCCCGAGCTGCACGGACCCCTAGTATATATATATATATATATATATATATATATATATATATATATATAAATGCTTGAGATTAATTCAACAAATCATTGAGTGTATATCACAATATTGTAACATCGTGCATGAGCCTGCGATATTCAATTTGGTAATCATAAATAATATCGTTGAATCGGATTGGACACCAATCTTTATGATATAGACTATTTAGCTGGAATCCCATATCTGTATAAATGGCCATGAACCGATAGGATGTAATTGTCGTATACATTTACATTTGCCAGGGACCAGACTGGAGCTAATATTGAATTACTTTTTAATTTCCACCTCTCTCATCTCGCTCCCTCTCTCCCTTTTCCCCTATTTCATACGTTTGTGCGTTTCACATAAACCCCATGAGAATACATCGGTGCACGCATTTATACTCGGGCAAATGGTTTTCACGCAAAACTCATCGAATCACCGATACGAATAGTTGGCAGTGACAATGATTGGCAATTCAAATAAACTGAGAAAATGTACCAGGATTTGTCAATTGTTAACAAATGTAAAGTTGAATATGGCGAAACCAATTATTTTTGAACAGTTAATAAATTAAATAAATATTTTTTAACAGTTAATAAATTATTTTGACACAGATAAAATATTTCTTAACGACTAACAAATTTTGTAACAGTTAAGGAATATTTAAGTAAAACTGCCAGCTAAATATATTTCTTTACTACAAATGAACTGTTTTCTCAGTGTATGTGACGAAATAATAATTTTTTTCAAATCTGAACTTTTTATTCGATGACTCATTAGGTTAATAGATGTTTGTAACTTTATATTTGTGACGGGTCATAAATTTCATGAATACTTTTTTCAAAACTGATAAACATAAAAATTGAAATGATCGTTGGATACTGAAATAAAGTTTCTATCTATTGCAAATAGAAAATCAAACATTTATTTCAAAGATTGAATTCAATTTAATCTAAAAAATTATGGTGGTCAAAAATAATCACTGCATTTTCATAGTTATTACCAAAGTACAGATTTTTTTTTTTACAAAATTTGTTAACGCTCTTAAAGAATCAATGAGGGTAAAAATTTTTAGAAAGAAAACTCGAATACTTTGAAGTTTATTCGAGCGCGAAAATTATTTTTGTTTCAATGTAAACAAATCTACGGAAATGTATGCATTTTTTTTTCAAAATTTGTTTACACTTGAAGAATGCATAAGTGTAAAATATTACAGAACGAAAAATCAAATAGTTTAAAAGTTTTTCGAGCTCAAAAATCATTTTGCCTTCATCGTAAAAGAATGTTCCAAGATACATCAAAATTGGTTGTCGTTTTACAAAATTAGTTTACGCTCTTGAAGGATCAATAAGTGTAAAAAAATGCAGGAAGAAAACTTGCATAGTTCAAAGTTTATTCGAGCTCAAAAACTTTATTGGTTCCGTTGTAAGCGAACGTACATGCAAATTTGTTGTTCTTTTTCTCAAAATTTGTTAACGCCCTTGAAGATCAATAAGTGCAAAAAAAAAATCAGAAAAGCACCTCGGAGAGTTTTGAGGGTTATTCGATCGCAAAAATTATCATGGCCAAGAAATGGTTATTGCATTCTCTTTTTTTACAACATTTTTTTACGCTTTTGTAGGATCAATAAGTGTCAAAAAAAATCGAACAGTTTGAAATTTATTCAAGCCCGAAAATTATTTTGATTTCGTTGCAAACAAACGTACTAAGTACATGAAATGTTTCAGTTTTTTCAACAAAATTTGTCTACGCTATTAAAGATCCATAAGTGTAAAAAGTTGCAGCAAGAAAACTTGAACAGTTTGAGTGTTATTTTTTTTAAATCACATTTTTTTACAGTCTTAAAGGATCAATAAGTGCCAAAGATCTCAAAAAAAAATTGAACAGTTTTTTTTAACCAAATTTGTTTATACTCTTAAAGATTCATAAGTGTAAAAAGTTGCAAAAAGAAAACTTGACCAGTTTAAGAGTTATTTGATCTCAAAAATTATGTTAGTCGAAAAATGATTATTGCATTCTCATGGAATGGTGCCAATTTCTCGTATTCCAATTTACAGAGTGGCCAATCACTGTCGAATCGTTGAAAAAACACTATCACATTTATTATCCCACAAGCGGGGTTGCACAGACTCGTGCTTACTCTCGACTGTGCCACAACGATACATTGTACAAGAGCAAGAGGGTGGGGGTGAGAGGGTGCGTGGGGAGATAGGGGGGGGGGGGTCTTTGCAGTCAAGGGAACACTGGTATAGATGATTGCCAAGTGTTCGTGCAGGAACAAACGTACACGTGTGTTCCCCACCATTGAATATGGGCTGGGATAGGAGAAGGTGGTATATAGATATATAGATGTGTACATGGGGCGTTCCATCCCAAATCGGACAGTTTGAAAAACTTTTATTTTTATTTCCTCAATTTTTTTATATTTTTTAGTACCCATCAAAAGACCCTTCCTGTTAAGTTTTGAGATTTTTTTGCTGACCCGTTCAAAAGATATTAAATTAACAAAAAAAACCGCTCTTTTTTTGATATTTCGGTCAAAACTTCTCTGATAATGATCCAAATAAAAAGTTTTTTTTTCAACATTTTTGTTTTTTTATGTTTCTTTCAGAAAAAAATACAACAAAAACATTCGACGAGTTTTTGAATGAGTTTTTTGAGTTTTAAACTTTAAATCGCGTTTTTAAAAGTGAGTGTCATTATTGATTTTAAAAAAATTTTTTTGCTTCAAGCATCTATCTATTCAACAATTTTTAAGAGTAGTCCGATCATGGGATTCCATAACTACTATTTTTTGAGATTTTTGAAAATGATTATTTATTTTTTTTGATTAATTATTATGAACACCAATTTTTGTTACTGTATAGTATTTTTTCAATATTTAGAATTTATTTTGACACTTTTTTATTGTTAACAGGTTCTTAAAATTAATAATTAATCGTTAAGTCTGCTTATGAACAATAATAACAACAGTTTTTATTTATTCACGTATTTTTTTGAAAACCTTACATATACGATTATTTCCTGAATTATAATATTCCTTTGCCAATACGTTTCCGTTGCTCATTGGAATAATTGAATGAAATTTTTGTGTCCTCCTGTGATTGACTTCGCAGTATTGTATCGCAAATAAAATCTTCCTTTTGCAACTAAATAATGTTTCTCAGGTGAAAATTTGACAGCAATATTCGGTAGACTATTTAGGTTTAATGCCCACTCATACAATTCTTGAACTGTCGTTATTCGCTCATCGATTAATTATTAATTTTGAAAATCTGTTCACAATGAAAAAGTGTCAAAATTAATTCAAAATGATTAAAAAAAATACTATACAGTAACAAAAATTGGTATTCATAATAATTTGTGAAAAAAAAATTTAATTTTCAAAAATCGAAAAAATAGTAGTTATTGAAATCCCACGATCGGACTAGTCTTAAAAATTGTTGAATAGATAGATTTTTGAAACAAACAATTTAAAAATAAGTAAAAAATGACACTCACTTTTAAAAACGCTATTAAAAGTTTAAAACTCAAAAAACTCATTCAAAAACGCGTCGAATATTTTTGTTGTATTTTTTTCTGAAAAGGCCATAAAAAAAAACAAAAATTTCGAAAAAAAAACTTTTAATTTGGACCATTATTAAAGAAGTTATGACCAAAATACCAAAAAAAGAGCAGTCTTTTTGTTAATTTAATATCTTTCGAACGGATAATTAAAAAAATCTCAAAATTTAACAGGTAGGGTCTTTTGATCGGTACTAAAAAATATAAAAAAATTGAGAAGATAAAAAAAAAAGTTTTTTAAACTGTCCGATTTGGGATGGAACGCCCCATATATACACAGATATACCAGTCACTGATGTATGATCGAGGATTAATTCCGGGGGCGTGTGCCTCGTCCCTGGGGGATTGTGTTTCTCCATTATATACCCTGTTCATATATATAACGCACCAAGGGTCGCCTATGAACTTGGTGCCTGTCGCAGTGCAGCAGCACGCGATAAATTAGCCCTTCATACACGAACTACCCTCTACCAACTCATGACCCGTGGATTCACTTGTTTTCCATCAATTATCCCATATAAAAATAAAATATATGCAAAAATTTTTGAAAAAAAAATTTTTAAGGTTTATATATTAAAAATTTATTTTTACCTTATTCCTGATATATTCGAGATACGCTGTCAGCCAAAAAATTTGGAAATTCAGCTTCATTTCGCTTTTTCCAATTTTTTTTTTTTTTTTTCTTAACCCAGTTCGCCCTTTGAAACATGGTCGTTTTTCGTCTTTTTTTTGGCGTTGAAATTTTGACGCATGACTCATGCGATTTTCTTCTTACTATTTTTCGCGGGAAAAACTTGTGCGGAAGAGTATAAGCTTTGTTTTCGTTTTTTAAAAAGTTTCGTACGATTTTTTTTCGCAGAAATATTTAATTTTTCGCAAAAAAGGACCATATATTTATAAAATGTAGCGTAACTGTAAAATGACTAGGTTTTCGTGAAATCAACGAGAAGGTCAAAAGTTCCATACAATCATTCTGGATTCAATGATATTTTTTCACAATTTTTTTTTTCTATTTTTTTTCGAAATTTTTTTTGTCAACGATATTTTTTTTTATTTTAAGCAACCGGGTCTCATACCGCATCTATACGGTTGTTTCATCGAGAAACCCATGTAAGCGAGAGAAGAGATGACGTAAGAGAGATTGTTTAAGATAAAAAAATATCTCGTTGGGAGGAAAAAATTTCGAAAAAAATAAAAAAAATACAGTCCACTCCCTCAATAGAGCCGGCTATGGACGGTTAGGGGAGTATTTTTCCTGGAACTCGGGTACCCCCACTACTAATGTTATTTCATTAAGCTAGCGTGCGGCATTATTGAGGGAGAAGAATATGAAACCCGAGGTGAGTCAGTAGTGGGGGTACCGCTCGAGCGAGAATGAGGGGAAGCGGCTCTATTGAGGGTGGCTCTATTATGGGAGTGAACTGTATTCTGGAAAAATTTCATTGAAATCAGAATGTTTGTATGCAACTTTTGTTCCAAAAAACCTAAACTACACGGCTTTTTCATCCAAAAACGCGTGTAGATGAGATATAGATAGTTGTAGATGTAGAGAGAGAGAGAGATATAGATAGATGTAGATAAAAAAAAATCTCGTTGACAGGAACAATTTCAGAAAAAAAGTTGGAAAACAATTCTGAAATTTTTTTATTGAATCCAGAATAATTGTATACAACTTTTTACCCTCTTAGTAATTTCACGGAAACCCAGTACTTTTAGAGTTGTGCTACATTTTATAGATATGGTCGTTTTTTGCAAAAAATTAAACATTTTTGCGAAAAAAAATCGTACGAAACTTTAAAAAAAAACGAAATTAGAGCTTATACTCCCACCGACAAGTTTTTCATGCGAAAAACCGTTAGAAAAAAATTTCATGGGTCATGTACCAAAATTTCAACGCCATGAAAAAGCCGAAAAACGACCATATTTCAAAGGGCGTACTGAGTTTTAAAAAAATCCAAAAAACGTTTGAAAAAAGCGAAATAAAGCAGAATATGTCCTCTTTAAAACGCTGCTTGTTGAATTGGAATATCTTCATTTCTAAAAGAGCAGTGAAACTTTTTGTGCGGCGCGGAATCGGGGCGAGTGTTTCCAAACTTTTGGTTGGCAGTGTATATCAAATATTAAATTTATTAAATATATAATATGTATATTTAACATATTTGTGCAGCATATACGTAATTTCCATGAGGGTTATATCCATTTAAAATCAAAATTTTTCGAATCTGACATATTGAAGCTAACGATAAGCGAAAAAATAACATATTTTGTTAATATCGATTTTGCTTCAATTATCCTTTTGTGAAGTTTAATGTAAAACGATCATTTTTTCTAAATCCCAAAAAATGTTTGTGAGGTAAATTTAGTAAAGTACCCTTTAATATTTTGATCTAGGGGAGATTTCGAAAACTTTGAAGAGACTTTGAATAATCTAAAACTCAAGATTTTGCTTTAATTGTTCTCAAGTGAAATGAAATGTCAAAAAGGTCATTTTTTCTAAATCCCAAAAAATGTTTGTGAGGGAAATTTAGTGAAGTGCCCTTCAATATTTGAATTAAGGAGAGATTTGGAAAACTTTGAAGGGACTTTGAGTAATCTAAAACTCAACATTTTGCTCTAACTGTTCTCTTGTGGAATGGAGTGTCAAAAAGATAATTTTTTCTCGATCCCAAAAAACGTTTGCGAGATAAATTTAGTAAAGTACCCCTTAATATTTAAATTAAGAGGAGATTTGGAAAGTTTTGAAAGATTTTGAGTAATCTAAAACTCAAGATTTCGCTCTATTGTTCTCTTGTGAAATTAAATGTCAAAAAGGTCATTTTTTCTAAATCCCAAAAAAATGTTTGCGAGATAAATTTAGTAAAGTACCCCTTAATATTTAAATTAAGAGGAGATTTGGAAAGTTTTGAAAGATTTTGAGTAATCTAAAACTCAACATTTTGCTTTAACTGTTCTCTTGTGGAATGAAATGTCAAAAAGATCATTTTTTCTAAATCCCAAAAAAATGTTTGCGAGATAAATTTAGTAAAGTACCCCTTAATATTTAAATTAAGAGGAGATTTGGAAAGTTTTGAAAGATTTTGAGTAATCTAAAACTCAAGATTTCGCTCTATTGTTCTCTTGTGAAATTAAATGTCAAAAAGGTCATTTTTTCTAAATCCCAAAAAAATGTTCGCGAGATAAATTTAGTAAAGTACCCTTTAATATTTAAATCTAAGCGAGATTTGGATAACTTTGAAGAGACTGTGGATAATCTAAAACTCAAGACTTTGCTTTAGTTGTCCTCTTGTGAAATTAAAAGTCAAAAAGATCATGTTTTGATAAATCCCAAAAAATGTTTGAGAGATAAATTTAGTAAAGTACCCTCTAATATTTGAATTGAGGGGAGATTTGGAAAACTTTCAAGATATTTTGAGTAATCTCAATTTTGAGTAATCTAAAAATAGGGAGGATTAAAAAAAATTAAAAACGATCGAAAATTCGACTTCGATATTTTGAAAGGTGGATTTTCTAATGTAAATCGAAAATTCGACTTCGATATTTCGAACGGTGGATTTTCTAAAGTAAATCGAAAATTCTTTTTTTGGTCCGAGTTAACGAGTTCACCGCAACAACCTTTTCCACCGCTTCCCGGGATATACATCACTATAATGACACCTACGAGAGGAAAGATATATAGAAATAATGAAGAACGATTTCCGAGTCACTTTTTTTTTTTTAACTCGAAAAACCGAATGACTCTGAGAAGATCGTGTCGTGTGGGATTCCGGCGAACGTTTCCAGATTACAGGGTTGCGTTTCAGCGACCATGTGGCACCATGATATTTCCTATAGGTACAATATAAGTGACTCCTTTACAATACACACATGTATATACGTGTATTTAAACGTATGGGGAAGTCCACATGAAATCAGCAGCCCATGTCCCTCTAATCGTGATGATTCATCAGTAAAATATTGCTACCAATTTAAAGAGATCTGGGAATATTAAAAAAAATAATAATAATAAAAAAATAAAATAAAAATCGAATACAAAAACTTACAAGCGAAAAAGGGAGTCTCGAGCCTCGAACAACCAGTTCCAAAATCTCTTGTTTTTAAAATGTAAAAAGATTATTTATCTATTATTTAAAATATTGTTTACATGAAATGTTGTCTAACACAACGAATGATAACGTGGTCTTAATATTTACAATTTTTTCGCACCTTTTTATCTTTTGATTCCATAATTTTCTGAAATTTTCAGCTATGATCGAATAACAAAATAAAAATTTGCAATTTTTCACATCAAAAATAGTATTTTATCATAAAATAATATTCAAATTTGGAGCTGAGAGAGCTGGATGTTTTTCATAGTTTAGCGTTCCTTCTGTCTTTCCTAGTGGTAAAATTTTTTTACAAATATTTTAATGATTTCACTTGGAATGCCCCATATACGTATATGTATATATATGTAAGAAGAGAGAGGGAAGTTGATATTGTAACTTTGCGTTACAAAATTCTCCGAAATTTCAGGACTTTTCGATTACTTCCGGTCTAAATTATTAACAGATATTTTTCACTTTACAAATACCGGAAGATCTCAATCAAAAGTCGATTCGTGTAATTTGTCTTCGAAAGAAAAAAATTTATTTCACAATTGATTTCGAAAAAATTGAGCGCGTAGAAAAAAATTTTTAAACCTCCTAATCGATCGTTTTGGATTGAATACTAATGTTTTCCATTATTTAGTGCATGAGAGCAAAAAAATTGAGATTAACATAATTTACAAGCATTTATGAAATTTTCAATTTTTTAAAAATCTGAATCCTGGAATCGATTTGCTCTGAATCCATTCTCTTTTGTACTAATTATCATGGATATGGTTACAAAAAAAAAATTGAACTTCATAACCGCAGAATTACAAAGGTAAGGGCACCTGCAGCCATTTTGCAAAAAATACATTTGAAGAAAATGTAATTTCTCGACTTTCAGTGACATTTTCAAAACATATTAACACGAAAATCTTGGAAAAAAAAAATTTCGCGAATAGACACGTTTTTTTTTTAAATGATTTTTTGGCTTCTCGTCAGTCACAGATCTATTTGTCTTCACGAACGAGATTTGTCTCCAAATAATTGGGCGAAGGACCAAAAACGAGCGAGAGAGAGAGAAAGAGAGAGAAAGAGAGAAAGAGAGACCAGGGCGTCTCTCTGCAATTATCGGCAGTAAACGCGCCGCCACATCCGGTAAAAGGAGTCGCTTCACAGCGGTATTATATGTATATGTATATATATATTAAGGACCCGTGCTCACGAGAACTCCGTTTACGCACGCCGGCAATCGTTACGAGGAAATAAAACAATTATGGGGGCAGATTCGAACAAAAAGCCCGCCGGATGTTGTTACCGGATGATCCCAGAAATAAGAGAGAGAGAGAGAGAGAGAGAGAGAGAGAGAGAGAGAGAGAGAGAAAGAAAGACAAATCATCTTAACATCCAATTTAGACTGAAATCGACACACGAGCTCCCGAGGATTAAAAAAAAACTGAAAAAAAAATTTGATCGTTCCATTAATCTTCGTTCAAATTAAAAAACAGGATTTAATTAAAAATCCAAGCGCCATGGAGCCATGGAAAGACAAGTATATATATTTCATTTGAGCTAGTTCTCGCTGTAGAATCGAGTCAATTAAGACAAATAAAAACGATCTACGATTTCGAAAATTTATTTTATACGTTTTAAAGAATAAATCTGGTTGAAAATAAAATTCAATGGAATTAAATTAATTTAAATTGGACCAACGATTTTTTTCTTACAGTGTAAAGTCTTCATAAGAATCGTGTTAATTGAAATCTGCACATTTGTTCCTCATAATTTGTTTGAAATTTTATAAATATTTGAATCAATTTTGAATAAATTTAATAAATTTTTAAATATTTCAATAAATATATATAGGGCATTCTATGTCAAATCAACCACTTTTAATCCCGACCTCTTTCGATTTGACTGAAATTTTGTTTTTCTTTTCTACCCCAAAAAAAACATTTTTCAGGTAATTTTCATATTTTTTTACCTAACCCAAATTTTTTTTTTCAAATAGCTATAATGTCTTTAAAAATTCACTAATTGGAACGTTCTTTTTTCAAAATTTTCGTCTTTAAATGTACTTTCCGAAAAAAATACAAAAAAATTTCTGATATTAAAATCTATGAAATTTTTCACGTTTTCGAGAAAAACCATCTGTTTCTCGAAGTTAGCCATTTTTTATTTTTTTTTCCACTAAAAAAATACTTTGATCAATTCCGGAAAAAATGCCGCCCAACATAGAGTGGGCCGACATTTCCTTCTATTTTTTTTTATCGATTGAAAAAAAAAAATGTCCCAGCTGGGCTTATTTCACAAAATACCACTCTGGAAATTTTTGGGATTTATAAAGGACCTCAGCGTCTGAAAAATCGAGAAGAAAAAAAAATTGAAAGTGGTAATCCTCGAAAGAAAAATTGATTTTTTTTCAAAAAAGTGAAAATTGAAGGAAATGTCGGCCCACTCTATGTTGAGCGGCATTTTTTCCGGAATTGATCAAAGTATTTTTTTTGTGAAACAAAATTGAAAATGACCAACTTCGAAGAAAAGATTATTTTTCTTGAAAAAGTGAAAAATGTCATAGATTTTAATATCTCAAAATTTTTTGTAAAGTACATTTAAAGACGAACAGTTTGAAAAAATCGTCCCAATTATTCAATTTTTGAAGAAAGTATACCACTGTTTGAAAAAAAGTTTTTTTTTGCGTTGGGTGAAAAAATTTGAAAATTTCCTGAAAAATGTTTTTAATGGGGTAGAAAAGGAAAAAAAAATCAGCTAAATCGAAAGGGGTCAGGTTCAAAAGTGGATTATTTTACATGGAATGACCCATATATTTAAATTTTTACACATATCTATCCTTTAAGAGAATAGTAAGAGATAAATGTTATTATGAATAATTGATGGCGAACCGATAAAAAAAATAGAATGAAAAATAGGAAGAATAGAAATAGAATGAAGAATGAAAAAATAGAGAAAAATAGAATATGATTTATCTATAATCAAACTAAAATTACAAATTTGACTTCAGAAAAACTGCTTTGAACATTTCTCTGGGATTTATCAACGTAAAATGATTTATTTTGGTGTAAAATTATCGTGAAACATTTTTTTTAATTACGTGAAAACTTTTTTATCTTTATCCACTTCAATTCGCACTAATTTCTTCTGTAAAACAAAAGTAAACAACATTTGAAGTTTTAGTACTCAATTGACTCGACAAAACCGGGAGGACTTTCTTAAATACGGATTTAAGAAAAAATAATTTTAAAAAAATAATAAAATTTAAATAAAAAAATGAATAAAATTAAAATAAAAAAATTAATAATTGAAACAAATTTAATTTTAAGCTATTCCAATTCTGAGTGTAGGAAAATATTTTTCCAATTTTGGATTTATACATTTGTCATATTTCTTCGAATCAAAACTTCTCGAAAAATGTTTTTACGTCCTCAAATATTCCTGAAAGAAAATTAACCGATTCTTCACCTTTCAATACACATTCAGGTTTTTCGTGAATTATTCCACAAAAATAAAGAGAACCATTCTTTCATTCGAACATGATTATATCGTTGTTTATCATTTTTATGTTTCCTGAATATTTATAATATATACAACATTACACGTATAGGTACATAACATCACATAGCTCGTTATACATTAAACTCTATATATATATATTTTTGTTTTGTTTAATTTATATATTTATATTTATTTGTAATTGCTTATAATCGTAAACGTATATTCGTGTGTGTGTTTTTTTTAAATCACTCCTGATGAAGAACATCGTTTAATAATATAATATTCATAAAGACGTTATGATTATAATCTGTGCTTTCTATAAGCTATTTCGATAATCTGCTATTCGTATTTATATATACAGGGCACATTTTCCTTTTTTTTTTGAAAAATTATTTTCAACGTTTCGCGTCTTTTTCACATTTACTCTATTAACAAACAAAAAAAAACACACACATTTATACATCTTAATGAAAGACACAGAATTCAATGTGTCCTCGTCGCACTCGTTTTCACGCACATTTATCGTACAATAAAAGAATCTTTAAGCTTTATCTTTATTTACAGAGATATGCGTCTCGATCGATATAGTTTTTCTAAAAAAAAATGTCTCCACCAAAATGGTTTAAATTTATTTTCTTCATCAAAATGATTTCAATTTTTTTCCTTCATCAAAATGGTTTTAATTTTTTTTTTCTTCATCAAAATGGTTTTAATTTTTTTTTCTTCATCAAAATGGTTTTAATTTTTTTTTCTTCATCAAAATGGTTTTAATTTTTTTTTCTTCATCAAAATCAGAGGTGGGCAAAGTACTTGTTACTTGAAGTACTCATCAGGACGAGTACTTGAAGTACAAGTAGGTACTTGAAAAAATCAAGTACCAAGTATCAAGTACTTTTCACGTTTTCGGGTACGTCTCGTAAAGTCTGGTACTTGGGTCATTCCATGTCAAATCGAACAAAGAGTTGGAATCAACCACTTTCAATTACGATGAAATTTGGTCAGAATTTTTTGTTATTAATAAATTTTGTAATTTATTTAAAAGTTTTGAAAGAAAAATTTTTTTTTACCAAAATTCGAGAATTTATATTTTTAAAACAAAAAAATCACCATCTTGGAAATTTCAGGATCTTTTAAGATCAATCCAAGGTATTATATAAAAAAAATTTACCCAAAAATTTAATGTTGATCGTAGATTTACACGAATTTTAAAAATTCAAAAATCCATATTTTTGAAAAAACAAAAACCACCTCTCTGAAAATTTTGGGATCTTTTAAAATTAGTACAAGGTATTATGTAAAAAAAATTAAATCAAAATTTTAATGGGCAACTTGGATTATTACGATTTTTGAAAATTCAAAATTCTCCTAATTCATCATTTCTCAAATTTTTTTTTCGGAATATTTTTTTTTTCGTGGCCCCAAGTATACTCTTTAAGATGAATCCAGAACGATTTTTTCGTAACTATAATATTTTTCGAAATAATTAAAAAACAAAATTGAATAAATGGTGAGATTTTGAATTTTCGAAAAAAAAATTTAATTTTTTTTCTTCATTAGAACTTCGTTTTATGGTAAAAGAAAACTCCTGACCGAATTTCATCGAAATTGAAAGGGGTCGATTCCAAATATTGGTCGATTTGACATGGAATGGCCCATATTCAAAGGCTTTGCACATGCGATCATCAGCAAGACACATTCAAAAGTACTTGATACTTGTACTTGAAAAAAGTACTTCAAGTACAGATGAGTACTTGAAATTTTCAAGTACAGTACTTCAAGTACAGATAAGTACTTGAAATTTTCAAGTACAGTACTTCAAGTACTGATAAGTACTTGAAATTTTCAAGTACAGTACTTCAAGTACAGATAAGTACTTGAAATTTTCAAGTACAGTACTTCAAGTACAGATAAGTACTTGAAATTTTCAAGTACAGTACTTCAAATACAGGAAGTACTTGAAAAATGTAAGTACTTGAAATACTTTTTGAGTACTTTGTACTTGTAAGTACTGTACTTCGAGTACTTGCAATTACCGAGTACTTTCAAGTACGGCACAGCTCTGATCAACATAATGGTTTACATTTTTTCTCTCTTCATCACGATTTTACCTTTCGATCGGGACCGGGTTGTTTGTGTTTTTTTTTCTCGTTTTCTCGAAACATATATCTCGCGCTCAACAAATGGGCTCGGTGAGAGGCTGAGGTGGTCCATAAGGTGATGCCCACTGGGCCACCGTGTGAGCCATAGGCGGTGGTCCTTGTTGACCCTCTAAATTAGGCACCGAACCGCCGCTCTGGTGAACGCTCGTAACAGAATTCGGATAACCAACTTTTCCGAGGGCCTCGGCCTGAAGAGACAGCATCAAACGATTGGCCGCTTGCCTCTCCGATTCTCTCTCCTCGGCTGTTTGTCGTCTGCAATAAAATCATATAAATCTCTTTATCATTTTATTAAGAGAAAAAAAAAAATACATCTTTAGGTGTGAAAATCATCAAATAATCCTGAACATTGAAATTTGCACATTGGTTTCTAATTTTTCCGTGACTATATTGTGGAACTTTTTTTCATATGAGACCTTTTTTGACGATGGAGACCTGATTGAAAGTTTTTCTCGAGAGGGAAAGCAACTGCAAATTTAAGATTTTTTTTTAGCATTTCTTTAAAGTACATATTTTTAAAAAAAATGTACGTAAAACTTCAAGTTAACATTTTGAAAATTGACTGAGTTGCAGTTGCTTTTGTTAGAGCAGGTGGCAAAACTGTTTAGAATTAACAAAAACTTTCAAATTTTTAACTTTTTCTGGCCTTGTCCAGCCAAAAGTCAATTCAATTTTCAATTCGATCCTATTTTTTTCAAAATATTTGTCATCGCAGTGGCATTTTGATAATTGCTACTTTTAAAATCAGCTTCGATAAAGAAAGAAGAGCCTTAAGAATGAAAAAACTGCAATTCGTCACCATCCTGTAAATAATCAAAGAAAAAAATGGCTACGCATAGCGATGTTACATTTGTTTGGATATTGATATTTGTTTTTTCTTTTTTTTTGAGATGAACTTTCACCAAGATATCAAATGGACAATAATTTTTTTGTTGTCGTTAAGATAATATTTATATCTCCATTAATTTTTAATATTTTACAATAAAAAATATGTCAACTTGATAAAATAACAAATAACCCAATTCCTTAATAATTAGTTGTGTCTGTTAAAAAAAAATTCCGGCATTGACAGTTTTTAATCTCCCTTCCAGTAGCTTTTTTTAGTATAGCCACGTCTCAAAATTTGAATTTTTGAGACTTCAAAAATTCAATGGCAAAGGGTTAATTTATTTCAAATATTCTGGATACGAACCAGCGAATAATTGGAAATAGGATAAATTGGTTTTCGTCTCCGGGGAAAAAATTTGAATCAGACCCATTTTGCCAGAGGTAAAATAAAATGGCCAAAATCTCTGTAATGGAACGTATAGAGTTTTTTTTTAGTAATCAATGCAAATTCGTTCTAGAAAAAAGATGCATCGAGAAAAAATGTCGAACGATTATTCAAGAAATTAATTAACCTGACATGGATCAACATGCAGATTCAAACGTCGCAAATATATTAATTCATTATTATTGCTGAACTTTGAAAAAAAAATGTATTTTTATAATTGAGATTCAACGTCAGAGGCACTTTTTTGTCCCTATATTAATTCATTATTATCGCTGATCTTTGAAAAAAAAACAGTATTTTTATAATTGAAATTCCACCGCAAAGGCACTCTTTTGTCTCTTTATTAATTCATTATTATTGCTGAACTTTGAAAAAAAAAACGTATTTTTATAATTGAGATTCAACCTCAGAGGCACTTTTTTGTCCCTATATTAAGGCATTATTATTGCTGGACTTTGAAAAAAAATGTATTTTTATAATTGAGATTCAACCTCAGAGGCACTTTTTTGTCCCTTTATTAATTCATTATTATTGCTGAACTTTGAAAAAAAAATGTATTTTTATAATTGAAATTCCACCGCAAAGGCACTCTTTTGTCTCTTTATTAATTCATTATTATTGCTGAACTTTGAAAAAAAAACGTATTTTTATAATTGAGATTCAACCTCAGAGGCACTCTTTTATCCTTTTATTAATTCATTCTTATTGCTGAACTTTGAAAAAAATGTATTTTCATAATTGAGATTCAACGTCAGAGGCACGTTTTGTCCCTATGTTAATTCATAATTATTGCTGAACATTGGAAAAAAATTTATTTTTATAATTGAGATTCAACATCAGAGGCCCTTTGTCCCTATATAAATTCATTATTATTGCTGAACTTTGAAAAAAAATGTATTTTTATAATTGAGATTCAACCTCGGAGGCACGTTTTTTGTCCCTTTATTAATTCATTATTGTCGCCGAACTTTGAAAAATAAAAATGTATTTTTATAATTGAGATTCAACGTCAGAGGCGCATTTTACCCCTATATTAATGCATTATTATCGCTGAACTTTGAAAAAAAAATGTATTTTTATAATTGCCATTCAACGTCAGAGGCACGTTTTGTCCCTTTATTAATTCATTATTGTCGCCGAACTTTGAAAAATAAAAATGTATTTTAATAATTGAGATTCAACGTCAGAGGCACGTTTCGTCCCTATATTAATTCATTATTATTGCTGAACTTTGAAAAATAAAAATGTATTTTTATAATTGAGATCCAACGTCAGAGGCACGTTTCATCCCAATATTAATGCATTATTATCGCTGAACTTTGAAAAATGTATTTTTGTAATTGAGATTCAACGTCAGAGGCACTTTGTCCCTTTGACGTTTGACAGGAGAGACGTTCCGTCGTTTACGCACGATCTTCATGTCAGTCTTCTTCGTACGCATGAGAAACGATCCCATACAGACACATATAAAGACATACATAATGTCTGTAGTACAGGTGTCGGAGCATTCGGAATAAGGGAGGCTTTCCATCTAGAAAACCACAGAGGAGACATTAGGGGATGCCCCAGAAGAGCTCGTTGGAACGAGAGAACGACTGTCGTTGCTGAGGCGGAAAACAGAAGACAAACGTAATACAGTTAATTCGATTGGAGGGGGCGGATAAAGAGAGAGAGAGAGAGAGAGAGAGAGAGAGAGGGGGAGAGAGAGAGAGAGAGAGAGGGAGGGAAAATGCGCAAAGCCGAGACTGAGAATTTCCGGCAGGGGTTGATCTCTGTTCTTCATCCCCGGGCTCAAATGCGTGGGACGCTCTCTCTATCTCTCTCTCTCTCAATCTTTCTTTGTGGCATGTTCATTTTTCATTATCGTCGAATTCACAAAGTGGTTGATATCGTTTATGGCGTCTCACTTGTTCGCGATAACGCGGACGTACTTCGCACATTAGCCGAGCAATATTGATATAAATTTTTTCAAATTATTTATCCTGCAAACAATGCTTCTGCGTTGTGCGTTACAAAGTATGTGACGAAAATCGATGAAATATCATAGGTATGATATTTGATCATCATGAAAGTAAAATTTATAGTAAAAAGTAAAAAACGATATAAGCCGGAGGTTATGCATTGTTTCCTCGCTAAACTCTCTTTTTAGGCTGCAGGAATTGTTTCGATAGATATTTTTTGTATATTCGAAAGTGAAGTGTTTTGTTCATGGTCCGGAAAATCGTTGATTGACTGTGAGTGGCGAAATATCGAATAGAATTTTTATAGAGTTTGAAGGCGATTTTCTCAGAATCGATTTTTAAATTTTCGATTTCGCTCTCAATGATAATTCTAGTTATTTGGAATTTGCTCCTATATTTGTGAAAAAAATTGCAGGACTACATATGGACCTTAAAAATTGAAGAGTTTTCCGCTACTTCAAAGTTAAATAAGATCCAAAATCGAAACCTATGATAAAATCTCTTTAGTTTTTATTTTTTTTATTTATATTTAGGTTGAAATAGAGGTGAATTTAGTAAGCTGCGGATTCTCTACTTCATCGGAGATTTATGGCACCATTTTGTTTCATTATCATGTCATTTTGATTATTTTTATCGTTTCAAAAACGATCAAATTGAATGCGAAAATAATATCTTAATGCATGTCCTTCTTCTGTGAGTGTGAAAATATGGGTTTAATATAATGTTGGACCTTCTGGACCAGAACCTCCAATTGAAATACGAATTTTGTAAAAATAATCTATAAAAATTCGTTGTCTATCCTTGGGATAATAAAAACACAAGTACCTGAGAGATAGCTACAAAATTTTCCAGTTCGGCCGTCGACCTTCCACAAATAAAGGCGTCATCGGAAAAACGCTGCACTTTTCTCGTAAATCTTATTAATTTTATGGTTTTGCTGAAAAAAAATCACGAAATATGCCCTTTTTTGGTCCTGTAGAGTGGCCTAACCGCTTAAAGAGTATTTTGAACAGGTTGACAAATAGATTATTAAAAATCGAATTTTGTTAGGTAAGAAGTCATTCACATTGAATTTGTTGGAATTCAAGAGCTTCTGCAGCCATTTCCTGAAAGGAAAAGGGACATTTTGTTTGACATAATTTAATTCCCATAGTAAAAAACTCCATTCGTCGCCATTGAAAAATCCCCATTCATTCCCCATTGCCAAAATAACCAACGGAGATGAATGCCGAATTGCCTAAGGGGATTTTCGCCATTGAATTCCCCATTTGAAATCGAATGAGGATTTTCCAATGAGGATTGACTTCCCCATTTGAAACGGAATGGGGATTATCCTATGGGGATTCAATGAAGAAAATCCCCATAGGCAATTCGGCATTCATCTCCATTTGTAGGCAATGGGGAATGAATGGCGATAATCAATTGAGATTCTTTCACATAGTAAAAAACTCCATTCGTCACCATTGAAAAATCGCCATTCATTCCCCATTGCCAAAATAACCAATGAAGATGACAACCATTGAATTCCCCATTTGAAATCGAATAGGGATTTTCCAATGGGGATTGACTTCCCCATTTCAAACGGAATAGGGATTATCCCATGGGCATCAGTCGGCAAGAACTCCTTGCATGGATTTTTTGGACACCGACTTCTGCTAATATTCCGTGCTCACAATCGTCTAGATAAGCATACTCTTCGCATAATCCGTATGGGAGTTTAGCGGGTTTCCGTCCTGCGACATCACGCGCCAAGTCTCGGAACTAACGCGACGCGGTTTCCAATGGACATCTTTGGGTAATGCTGATCATTCAGTTCATCCGCATTTACTTCCCAATGGACATCATTGGGTAAAGCTGATCATTTCGTTCATCAGCATTTGCCTTCCAATGGACACCATTGGGCAATGCTGATGGCTCGGTCCATCAGCATTTGCTTTCCAATGGGCTTCATTGAGTAATGGTGATCATTTGGTTCATCCGCATTTGCTGTCCAATGGACGCCATTGAGCAATGGTGACTTTTCAATGGATATCCATTCACTGATCAATGGTAGTTCCTATACGCCATTAAAAAATGCGGAAATCTCAATGGGTCCCCATTCATTGTCCAATGGAGTCGTATGAGGACCATTGGTTGCCATTGGCGATTCAATGGAGTTTTTTACTACGGGATTGTCGTTTTATATAATGTTGAAGCTTCTGGACCAAAACCTCTAATTGAAATACAAATTTTGTAAAAATAATCTATAAAAAATCACTGTCCATCTTTGGGATAATAAAAACACAAGTGTTTTAAAGATAGCTACAAAATTTTCCAGAAATCCTCTCAAAAATCCTTTATTTATTGAAAATACCAAAATAAAATCCAAAAGCCTGATCACGCATTTGGCCCGAATTTTTGGAATCTCAACCCACCCTGAGAGTTCCTCAGAAAAAACATAATTCAATTTCATTTCCTCAATGACGATTATCGTAAATGGAACCATTTTCTCACAATTGGAGGTCGATTTTTTTTCAAAGTCTAAAAAAACAATATTTAAAAAATGTTGGAAAATAAATTCAACCGCCGACAAATGACTATTTGCTGGATATTTCTGAAAATCTGGAATTCAATAAATTTGGGACGTTTCGATGATGGTCATCATACCCTAATATTATTATGCACTTCTTAAGTGCTTTCTTGACGCTCTCGAATGTTGCGTACAGAATTTCCAGTAACTTTGACGACCGATTGCGAAAAACTGTTCCAAATTCTCGGGGAGTTATCGCCGTGGATACAAGCCTTCGGAATACTAATATATTTTACTTTCGAGCATGTGCACCTGCGCCGAAGTGAAAGACCTTTACGCGCGAGCGCAAGGTAAATTCGAGGCGTGGCGATAGAGAGATAAAGGCTCGAAGTAAAACCGTGAAAGGAGGAACGCGAATCACGACGCGTTGAAGTTTATCTCTCGTTTCTCGGCTCTTTCAGTGCGCGGTAAAACTGCGCTCTTTATATATATATATATATCGATATATCCACCACCATCTACCATCGTGACTGCAAGGACCTGCGCATCGAGAACCGCGGAGCAGTCAGTGAGAAAGTGTTGAGACATTTTTTTTATCTCTCAGGTACTTGTTTTGCGCGAATTGTTAAAAAGTAAATAAATAAGCGTTTAACACGATCAGAGTCGAGGTGATCCTTATGGTTTCTCTCATTTGTTTTTCTTAAGTCTTAAGGGGTTATACGCAGCCAGGATTATGAAAAAATCGATTTTAAAAAATTTCTTTTTCGCAATGTACATATGGGGGTTTCCACGTCAAATCACGAGGTCATCAGCCTGACCCCCTCGGATTTTGATGTCCAATGAATTGTGGGTTTTGTTTGGCCCAAAATATGACCGCAATTTTTTAGAATTTTGTATTTCATTTTTCAAGGCTTAACGAGCTGAACATCATTAAAGTGAGGGAAAACTTAAAGAGGGGTCTTTTTCAAATTAATGGAATTTGTTTCACAGAAACTAGGGCCCAAAACAGATATTTTCGTCATAGTTCGATAATGGGCCAACAATAATTAGTATTTATTTTTTATTTTAATTTTTTAAATTTTCAAAAAATGTTGTTGTTTCACTCTTAAACCAAGGAAAAAAATCAAGTTTCACTAGAAAAATATTGTTGTTGTTGTTATTCTCACTACGAGAAACAATGAAAATAAGAAATTATTAAAAAAAAAAATTAAAATACAAAAAAAACAGTCATTATTTTTGGCCCGTTATCGAACTATGTTTGACGAAAATATCTGTTTTGGGCCCTATTTTCCGAGAAATTTTCATTAATTTAAAAAAGGCCCCTCTTTATGTTTTCCCTCAATTTAATGATTTTGTAACTCGGGCAACCCCTGAAAAATGAAATAATAATTTCTAAAAATTTGAAATCATATTCTGGGCCAAACGAAACTCACAATTCATTGGACATCAAAATCGGAGGGGATCGGGCCAAGGACCGCGTGATTTGACGTAGAATGCCCCATATACACAGAAAATTTCATGTCAATCCGACAAATATTTTCGAAGTCATACGCATATTTGTAAACTGTTCTGTAATGTTCTGTAATTGTAAGGTTCTGTAATTTTTAGAGATTTTTTCGAACGAAAGTTTGGTCCCGATACTTGTTCAAAAATGGACAAGGTCAAATCGACCCAGATAAGTGTGACCACGGATGGGTTAATATATTTTCTTTTATCAAAACCCCGCTACTAAGTTATTATCGCCACATAAAAACTTTGAGAATTGCGAAAAAACCTTCTAAAATGGTATGTCTGCAAAAACGCAAATTTAAAAGCGTATTCGACCGGAAGTCTGCGGGAAAATTTAAAAAAAAGCCAAAAGTTTCTCAACAATTTGTCAAAACTATAAATATTACATAAATCTAAATATTGTCCAATAGTTTCTCAAAAATGAAAATGTTTCCCGGTGAAAACCCCGAAAATCGCAAAATCGTGTTTTGCGAATTTTGACAAAAAACGTTTGCGAATATATAATCCGAGGATAAATCTTGACTGATCTATAAAAATCGGACAAGTCATATTGGACTGTAACAATGCTTCCAAAAATTTTCCCGAAATTTGTCAAAACTTGCAAACTGCTTTGTTTTCCTTCATCGACTCGAAATCTTGACTTCAATATCGCGAAAGATAAAAGAAATAACACGAAATACGACGAAAACGGTAATAATAGGTAAGGAAAAGGGTAGAAAAGGTGAGTAGGAGATAAATTTGTCGAAACTGTGAAATCCCAGAAACAAAAATACATAAAATAGTGAGAATTGGAGAAAGACACTTGTAAACTGTATATAAATATGTGAGTGTGTATTTCTGCGTTTGTTAACGTGTAATGTCTCTCTGAAGTTGTTCAATCTCGTTTCCGTATTTGCCCTCTTGGTCCGTGGAACCGGGCGCGAGATTTCGGTCCAATTTCAATGTTTTCCAAGACCGATCATTAGGACAAACTGGTTCTTCCTGAGAGTCGGTGGCTCAGATCTCAGATCTCTTTACACACACACCCATACATATCCATAAATAAATATATATATATATATTAGACTGATTCAAAAAAGCGTCTATTTTTTGTTTTTCGAAGTAACACATTAAATACTTTCGGGAAGGTGAAAAAAGATGCCTGTTAAAATTAGAGCTCTTAATAAAAATATTTAGAGGTTCCTCCTCGCATATTTTTATTTCCCATTTAAATAACACAGGAAAAAAAATTTCAAACTTTGACATTTTATATCTCGGCTTCAAGTCAATGCACCAAACCGAACGACACATATTCTTGTAAAGGATCGAACTCTCTACAAAAAAAATCTCCTATGATTTTTCGATAAACTCACTCCATCAAAAGTTATTCAAGATTAAAGTTAAATTTAGAGTAAGTTTCACTTTTTTTTTTAGTTTCCGGCAAAATGTTGAACTTATTACTAAATATCGTGAACACTTTCCTGAAACAAAAGTTTAAATTGCATTAACATAAATTACCTAATTTTTAAAGAAATTATACCAACATAAGTTCACCCATATTCACAGTCTAATATACATATGGGGCATTCCATCCCAAATCGGACAGTTTGAAAAACTTTTTTTTAATTTCCGCAATTTTTTTATATTTTTTATTACCCATCAAAAGACCCATCCTGTTAAATTTTGGGATTTTTTCAATTACCTGTTCGAAAGATATTAAATTAACAAAAAACCGCTCTTTTTTTTAGTATTATCGTCATAACTTCTTTAATAATGGTCCAAATAAAAAGTTTTTTTTTGAATTTTTTGTTTTTTGTATGGCCTTTTCAGGAAAAAATACAAAAAAAATATTCAGCGTGTGTTTGAATGAGTTTTTTGAGTTTTTAACTTTGAATCGCGTTTTTAAAAGTGAGTGTCATTTTTGATTTTGTTTTTAATTTTTTGTTTTAAACATCTATCCATTCGACAATTTTGGAGACTAGTCTGATCATGGAATCTCCATAACTACTATTTTTTTCGATTTTTGAAAATAATTTTTTTTTAAATAAATTATTATGAATACCAATTTTTGTTATTGCATAGTATTTTTTTCAATATTTAGAATTTATTTTGATACTTTTATTGTTAACAGGTTCTTAAAATTAATAATTAAGCCTTAAGTCTGTTTATGAACAATAATAACAACAATTTTTATTTATTAAACCCAAATAAAATCTTTCTTTTGTATCTGAATAATGTTTCTCATGTGAAAATTGGACAGCAATATTCGGTAGACAATTTATGTTTAATGCCCACACACCCAATTCTTGAACTGTTGTTATTTGCTCACCGATTAATGATTAATTTAAAAAATCTGTTAACAATGAAAAAGTGTCAAAATTAATTCAAAATGATTTTAAAAATACTATACAGTACCAAAAATTGGTATTCATAATTTATATAACAAAAAAAAAATTAATTTTCCAAAATCGAAAAAAATAGTAGTTGTGCAGATCCCACGATCGGACTAGTCTTAAAAATTGTTGAATAAATAGATGTTTAAAACAAAAAATGAAAAAAAAATCAAAAATGACACTCACTTTCAAAAACGCGATTTAAAGTTTTAAACTAAAAAAACTCATTCAAAAACACGCCAAATATTTTTGTCGTATTTTTTTCTGAAAAGGCCATAAAAAACAAAAAATTTGAAAAACAAACTTTCAATTTGGACCATTATTAAAGAACTTATGACCAAAACACCAAAAAAAGAGCGGTTTTTTTGTTAATTTAATAACTTTTGAACAGGTAATCAAAAAAATCTCATAATTTAAAAGAAAGGGTCTTTTGATGGGTACTTAAAAATATAAAAAAATTGAGGAAAAAAAAAAGTTTTTCAAACTGTCCGATTTGGGATGGAATGCCCCATATATATTAGAACGTGAATAACTTTTGAAGGAGTGAGTTTACCGAAAAATCACAAGAGATCTTTTTTGTAGAGCGTTCAATTCTCTACAAGAATACGTGTCGTTCATTTTGGTACATTGACTTGAAGCCGAGAAATGAAATTTCAAAGTTTGAAATTTTTTTGTCCTGCGTTATTTAAATGGGGAATCAAAATATGCGATGTGCCACCGCTAAATATTTTTATTAAGAGCTCCAATTTTAACAGGCATCTCTTTTCACCTTCCCAAAAGTATTTAATATGTTACTGCGAAAAACAAAAAATAGTCGCTTTTTTGAATCAGTCAAATATATACATATATATCTAAACACATTTGTGAAAGAGATAGCGCAGAGAAGGGATCACGTGAAGACCAGTGGCGTTCTGAAACGTCTCCTTTCGAATTACGGATCCAAATTTTCATGTGTGTGGATTGAGCGGCGTCCTTCTTTTTTTTTCTATTTCAAACGCAAATACCGAGGACTGAGAGGCAAAGAGAAGTAATTTGTACGATCAAACGTGCAGAGTCGCCGTCATTTGGGGCTTTCATGAATCTTGTCGGTCGATTACACACATAAAGACATGCGGCAGCTTACAATTTTTTTTTCTAAATGAGAGGAAGGAGCTTCCTGTAATTTCGCACGGATCCTTGCGAGCATCGCTTCTCTTCTCACTCTCCTTTTGCTACCTGTTTTAATTTTTCCTTTTTTTTTCTCTCATCTTCCTCTCTCTATCGCTCTCATTCGGGATTTGAAGAAAACAAAAAACAGAGAAGTATCATTCGAATTTGTCGGTTAGATCACGAAATCCTCGAGGGTTCAGTGTCCCTGTACACGCGCGTATTCTATAATTGTAAAAGGTATCACGAGTGATATAATAACGAGTCTAATTCCGAGAGGAGTAAATTTAGTTGTGTTTGTGTGTATTTATGTATGAAATATGAGCGCGGTAGCATAAAGGGCTTTGTTCGTGTGCGAAGAGGGTTACTTTGCTACTTTGATTCTCGATCTTCCATGGACCAACAGTTTCTGAGAATCGCATTAGAAATCTCGTTAGACACGGACAAAAATTAGACACTTTCGTGCCATGATTTTTGTGTTTGTGAGCTTGAAATTACCGAAAACCATCTTGTTTTTATATTCTCCAGTTCCACGTACGAATCGGAGCGGATTTTTGATTTTGTTTAATCAGGAATGACTTCGTTCCAACGAATGAATCCTCGAAGTCACATTTTTAGTAATCACAGTTAAGCCTGAGTTGATACATTGGGGTACAAAAGTACAAAACATCCCAGGTTTGAATTTCCTTAATTTTAAGTGAGGTTAATGTCGCAATTATTGAACAGGTCCCAATTATTGAACACTATCTTGTATTTTTATTATTTCTCATTCACCTGCGTGCATTTACTTATTTATAAAAATTTCATTACATATATGGAACTTTTAGCTATCGAAATGTTACCTTACTTGTGCAAAAGAGCTTTGATTAAGGGGGTCGAGTCAGCGTCAAAACGGCGATTTTTAATAATAAATTATAATTTTTGTAGAATACTTACAAATATGATGTTATGTCCACCATTTGAGGTACCAAATGAACAATTTTTTGGGACTAGTTAGAACCCTTAAGATGCACCGGTGTCCTAAAAAGCCTAGTTTTGAGTTTTTACACTCTGCGCATGATTCAGAATGAACCGCTGGACGGATTTTGTTCTACGGCGTCTCATTTATTTCGTAACGCTGTTTCCCACGGGATGAACGCGGCACATTTCGTTTTTTGCCCTCTATTCCAGAGTTGCAGGCCAGTTTTGAAATTGGTAGCCTATTTTGAACTTTCCAGGCATTGTCCTGGTTACAATTTTGACTTGAGTCAAAATGTGCCGCGTTCATCCCGTGGGAAGAAGCGTTACGAGGGAAATGAGATGTCGTTGAACAAAATCCGTCTAGCAGTTCTTTCTGAATCATGCGCAGAGTGTGAAAACTGAAAACTAGGTTTTTCAGGACACCAGTGCACCTCAAGGGTTTTAACTAGTCCCAAAAAATTGTTCATTTGGTACCTCAAATATTGGCCGATACATCATATTTGTAGGCATTCTACAAAAATTATAAATTATTATTAAAAATCGCCATTTTGACGCTGCCTCGACCCCCTTAATAGAGAAAAAATATATTTAATCAGCAACGGTGACCCGATTTGACGTCTCGTGGCAACTTCTTATCGTTTTTGCTTAGACGCGCCGCTTCATGCATAAGGGCATAACAAATTCAAAAACTGTCGCATCTCAAAAAGTAAAGGCGTTTCAGGTTCCTCAGAAAATTTCTTACAAATAACAATTTAAAAAATTTTTTAAATTAATTATTTGTTAAAAAATTCGGTGTTCGATCATTGGGACATAGAAAATGCAGTGTGTCCCAATTATTGAACACTCGAATTCTCCAAGATGGCGTCATTAAACCCATCAAAACATCGAGACAGTTAACGTGTGACAGATCGTGTGAATCGGATTTATTCAAACAAAAACTGTAAGTTCCTGAATAAACTTACCTTTATTCCTTTAATAATAACTCTGAGATCGTCGAATATATTTTTTATTTGTAATTTCTTGCAATAAACATAAAAAGAAAAGTAAAAAGAGAATATAACCTAAATGTAACCTAAAAATACGAATTTAATGTTCAATATTTTTTGCTCTCCGATATTTCAGTCGAAAAACAAGAAAGCTGCGACAAAATCAAACAAAAACGGAACATAAAAACGAGGAAGCTGAAAATAAAAATAAAATAAAGTTCGAGTTGAAAAGCAAAAATAAACCAAATGCGAATGAACCAAAAACCTGTCAAAAGAGACTAAATATATATTTTTGTATTCTTACATGATGAATAAAAGATTATTTGAGTGTTTGATTTTGCTTTTATTTCTCCATATTGTACACAAAATAATATTTTCAGAACGGAAAAAGAATTCTCGAGAGTGTTCAATAACTCGGACATGCCTGTTCAATATTAGGGACATAGGCACTTCCAGTTTTCAATAATTGGGACATTTGCATGCTTCACTTTGTTATTCTTTTTTTCATTTGAAATAATTTAAAAATAATTTAAAGGGTGATTGTCCGAAAGTAAAAATATCAAAGTATCATTTGAACATGAAAGCGATAGTTTTTTTTCTTAATTTTGCTGTTCAATAATTGGGACATTTACCTTACCTAAATATTAAAAAAATGGGGCCCACTTCCGACTGCGACATCTGTCATTAGTTCGAAGATGCCACTACTCCTTTAAGTCTATAGCATCATTCTGAGGCCTGAATTTTCAGATCTTAAGATCAAACTTAAGATCCAACTTTCCATTGAACTCAAGTTGGAACATATAAGATCGAACTTAAGTTCCAATTTGAGATGAATCTTTAGTTTGAACTTAAGGGTCGTTGTAAGTGCATACTTCACTTCAAACTTTACTGCAAACTTCAGATCGATGTTGAGTTCAAACTTAAACTTGGTTTGAAGTTTGATCTTAAGATCTATCTTGATCGCTTGAACTTAAGTTCGATCGAACTTAATTATTTTGACAACTAATGCCAAAGAACACGGCGATGAAAATAGTTTGATCGAACTTAAGTTCAAGCTCAAGATGGATCTTAAAATCAAACTTCAAACCAAGTTTAAGTTTTGACTTAAAATCGATCTGAAGTTCGCACTGAAGTTTGAACTTAAGTATGAACTTATAATTGAACTTGTATGAACGAATTGCAATTCGTCTGAAATTAGAATTCGTCTAGATTGATCCGTATGATAATGTGAATTTTTCCTGAAATAGAGGCACCAATGAAAACTAAATTCTTGCAGTTACAGATTGAAAAAATAATTATTACACTTAGAATAAAATATATCCTGAGAATATGGCCGAAATACGTGTATTTTAAATGGGGAAATCTACCCTCTTTTCGGGAAGTGTTAGAGTCTAGATAAAAATCTGAAAAAATTCGGGTATTGATTTTGAATTATTTGGAATCGATTTGGAGGGCGTCTGATAAAAAATTCGTTCGAGCTCTAAATAAGGACCACCCTAATGATTATACTGAACCAAACAAAAATGGATTCAAGCAATTTTTCAATGAAGTGTAATTAAAAATCGTCTTAAGAAATTTTAACTTGCACATGTTTTGCTTACAATTCTTAGAAATCGACAGTCAAATTTGAATTTGCACAGATTAAAAATTCAACGATTTTTTCCTAATAATTCCGACTTGGCGAAAATTATATGAGTTTGTCAAGATTTTCCTGCTTTTTATCTGCGAAAAGTCTCTGAATAAACTAAAAATTTAACGGACACACAATTGACAACAAAAATCGTTTCATTCAACTTGAGGACATTAATTGCAAATCGTCGTACACGAAAAATCACTAACATAAAAAAAAAAGTTTTGACACACTAAAGGTAATGCAAAACAATTTTTTTCTTTCTGATTGGTTTGTACTATTGTATGTCAATAGTATTCCATTGAAACATTTCAAAAAAATGAATGAAAAAAAAATCGTATCGATTTCTATTATTCACACTGACCCGTTTTACCCCCCATTTTCTACGAACCGCGTTCATCGTTAAATAATGTTGTCTGCGCCATTGCGACAATGACAGGATCTCCTCTCTACGCCTCTGCTGGTAATTAACGCGGTTAGTAATTAATAATTGAGGGTCGCTGTGCCGATTACATTTTGCAGCCCCGACGAGCCTTCGCAATGCGGCACCACCTTCGTATCCCCATTCTCGCGCGATTCCCCCTCTGCTCTAATTATACATAAATGCATATGGGGTGTTTCATAATAATTAAAAATACTTCATTGCTCACAACGGGATTTTTGAAAATTTTACAAAAATTAATAATTACCTTTCTCATTGTAATTTCTAAATTAAATAAAAAATGGTAATAATTTATTTTCATTATTGATTGATTAGTATTAAAAAAAACGTGTAACCCAAAGAAAAAATACAATATGCGGCCTATGTTTCACGAATTATAATTTCATTTACAGAATTTCTGATTATTTAGACTTTTTTTAGAATGATTTAATTTTGGTATTTTAGGATATTAATTTTTTTTTCAAATAAGGGTTAATGGAAAATTTTTGAAATCCATTGGGATATTTTCCATTTTCAAATAAATTTATTAACCCAATTGTAAAAAATAAAAAATCATGAAACAAATTCGAGATATCGAGGGTCAGACTTTAGATGAGTTTACATGGAATGCCCCATATTTGATGCTCGCCACGCGGTGTCGCGCAACCCTCTCACTCTCCGACGTGTAAAACTTCCATCCCTCCGTTCCACCCTTTATTTAACCTCGTCATCCGCCTTCCCCCTCTACTTTTCGCCATAATCATCGGTCTATCGCTCCTTCCTCCCTTTTGATCCCCTTTCGTGAACATCGAATACCATCTATATGTTTTTGTAATATAGCCCTTATCATTATACACCTGCGATTCCGTCCAATTCCAGGAGCGATACCGTTGGCCGCAATTATTAGCTCGAATAAACGAAAGTAAACCGACTGCATGGAGTGAGATATGCATAATGACTATTGAGACACAAAAGGGCGTAACTCACAAAATTTATGACAAAATTAATATTCGGTATATCGAATTTATAGAATATTTCACACAACGTAAAATAATTTTTGGTGCAAGGAACTTTTAGGGTTGATTTAATTTACAAAGCATTTCATGAAAAACGCAAATTAACCTAAAACGGGCAGTTTTTTGAAATTATTATAAAACGTGTTATTATTATGATTACAAATTATTATTATTATTATTATTATTATTATGATTATTATAAATTATTATTAAGATGATTATTATTATTATAAACATTTGCTTACAACTATTTGTTTCTCGACGTTACGAAGTTAATAAGTAGATTTTCATTTACATTTCATTTGGGAATTCATGATTTTATGATGGGAAAATTGAATTGAAAATTCAATCCTATTTTGACAAGATGTTAAAGTTCTTATCGTTTGAATACGACGATAATAGGTAATTTTTTAATAAAATTCATTTTTTCGGAGGGTTTCCAGACTCAAAAATCGTTTAAATATATTTTGTGATCCTTGTTGAGGACTTTTGATACTAAAAGCACAAGAAAAGCGTAAGTTTCATCAGAAATTATTTAATTTCTAATAAAATTTTGAATCTTAATTTTGATTTTTAGTTTTTTAAATTAAACAAATTTTTTAAATTGCCATTTGCCAACGAAAATACCGAACCAAAGTGTCGTAATTGAATTACTGTTTGTTCGAAGAAATCGGTGATATACGTATGGGGGATTCCAAGTGAAAACGTGGGGTCATTTCCCTCGGGTCATCAGATCCTTGCATAACTTTTTTTTTCGCATTGATTCCACTTCAAAAACAGCCTAATTTTTTAAAAGATTTTTCTGGCCACTCCTTCAGGCGCGACGATCATTTTTGTGTAAAAAAGGGATAACTGAGAAAACACCATTTTTTAAATTCTGCAATTTTCCACAGATTCTGGGTCAAAAATGAGAAATATCTATCATGCTTAGAAAGTGGGCCGCGGTTGCCTCATATTTTTTTTTATAATTTTCTTTTTTTCATTTTCTGAAATAAAATAAAAAACTAATTCCTAATACCTTGTACACGAGTAAAAAAATAAAATAAAAATATAACATATCTTGGCAAATTTCGATATTTTGCATACTTTTCGAAATAAATGAGAAAAATATTTTTTTTTCAATAAAATACTTCAATAAAAAGGGATAACTGAAAAACACCATTTTCAAAATTCTGCAATTTTTTCGACAGATTCTGGTTCATAAATATAAGTAATACCTCTCATGATTAAAAAGTGGGATGCGGTTGCGTCGTATTTTTTTTTATAATTTTCTTTTTTTCAGTTTCTAAAATAAAATAAAAAATTTGATTACACAAAAATGATCATCGCGCCACCTGAAGGAGTAGCCAGAAAAATCTTTTAAAAAATTCGGCTGTTCTTGAAGTGGAATCAATGCGAAAAAAAAAGTTATACAAGGATCTGATGACCCGAGGGAAATGACCCCACGTTTTCACTTGGAATGCCCCTTATACAAAGGAGGAGAGAAGGTATCCGGATAATTTGAATAATCGAGTGGTCGTACTCGAGGCATTTCCGGTGAACTCTCGCTGGATGCTTCAAATAAATGTTTCACAGAGCAATTATCGTACCCGGGCCCGTACATCGAACCATGTGTTCCCGAAATAAATCCATGGGTTGTAACATGTCATTTCAATTACGAACTTATTTCGATTGTCGATTTGATATGAAGGGGCGGGGTCGAAGAGTCGACTAACCAATATTTCGAACGGCCGAGGTCCCGAATTTTACGATTACGAGCGTTAGAATAACGAAGCGCCGAAATCCCGATCGCCAGAAAAGAGAAAGTCGAGAGAGCCGCCCCATGCGTAAGAGAGAGAGGAGGCGCATCTCTCTCTCTCTTACGCATGGGGCGGCTCTCTCCGCTGTCGCTTTTCTGGCGTTCGGGATTTCGGCGCTTCGTTATTCGAACGCTCGTAATCGTGAAATTCGGGATTTCGACCGTTCGAAATATTGGTTAGTCGACTCTTTGACCCCGCCCCGATATGAAAAAATTGTACCGTATTTAAGGCGGTATTCTGGTCTTGAGACATTAATTTTGAGCGTTTTGTCGAGCTCGATAAAAAAAAAAAATTTTACCATTCTTTTTTTTAGAGCACATTTATTAATATTTTGACAATAAACAAAAAAAAATGATCGAGAAAAAAAAATGAAAATTAAATAAGTGATAAACTGGCAAAGTTAGGGCTAAAAATAGGGGTGTGCTGGCTGACACGATTGCAACCCTTCTAGTCATCCGATAGAAAATTTTAAAAAAGATTCTTAATTAGTAAGTATGTCGTAATAGCCCCTATTTCAGAGAAGAGGGTGAAAAAAAAATCGCAAAATAGCGGCTGTCTGAACAAAAAAAGGTGTTTTTCGACTCTTTTTTATAGTTTCTAATGTTTCTACAATAGTAAAATAAAAATTTCGATACAAAAGTAGTAGGGGCTATAGAGAGTTATACATTGAAGATTGGTAAAAAATTTGAAGTAGATCGGTTGAATAGAACTTGAGATATCATGTCAGCCGTGCTGAGAAAAATACTTTCTGCATCACTAAAATAGTCACTAACGTCACTAACTTCGTAAATTATTGGAATTAAAAAATTTCCTTCCAAGGATATATTCTTAAACGTCTAAACTTTAAGATTATGTAAAAAAAAAATTTTTTTTTTAAATGTTAGACCAAAATACCCCCTTAAAATATCAACTCTACCGGAAATAATGTTTGCCATACCAAATGTCTTCTAATAGAGATGTACGGGAGTTTGGTTATTCAGCAGAAACATCTTATAGTAAACATTTTTTTTTTGAACGTTTACTTGGTAAAATCATCACAGAGTAGGCTTGTTATTCGGTAGAGTTGTTCCAGAAGACTAGTTTTCTAAAACAGTTTTTTTTCTAAATATTCGAAACAGAAATTATTTAGTAGAGTTGTGAATAGTAGAGTGGTATTAGTGAGACTGAATTCTGGTAGAGTTGCCATCGGTAGAGTTAAAATCGGTAGAGATCAAAATGTGCCAATCGACGCATCGATATTGTTACCGTTTGATGCCTCCACCAATCAGATCGATTGATCGATTTGATCAAGCATTTGTAGGCCCATAAATGTTGAATTCGTTGATGGCGAAAAAAATGCAGCCATGAAAAAGTGCGTAAATTTACCGAGCTAAGCGATGCTTTATTAATGCACTTGGAGTTTCGAATGTGCAGCTAACCAAAAAATCAGAAAAAGTATTTGTTTAACAAAAAATTATGAGAGCTTGCGAATACTTGATAAATAATAATTTAATAATTGATACTACTGTATGGAAGAGTTTTTTCGGTAGCTGATTTATTATTGGTAGAGTTGTTGTGAATAGTAATATAAAAAATGTGAATCTATCGCATGGTCGTGTTTGTAATTCGGTAGAAATATCCCCGATGAACTGATTAGTAACTGGTAGAGATATTGTCAGATAAATATTTGCTCAATTTCATATTCAGTGAATCTAATGTATGATCAATTTTTTTCGGTAGAGTTGAACGTTTAGTAGTCATAAAAACTATATGTATGTCTCGGCTCACCGATTTGTAGTTAATAGAGTTCTTACGTTATACTTTATAGTAGAGTTTGTTTCGGTATAGTTGTATTTTCAGCAGTGACAAGAACAGGCTGCAAAAATTCAGTATCAATTGAATTCGCATTGGCTGGCAATTTCGTGGAATTATTTTGGTATTCAATGAATAATCAATTCAATGTTAATTCTTTCTTAATTCAAATTCATTTCTTTTTTAATCAATTTACAGCTTTTTGTACTTCACTCTAATCTTTTCTTCTTCCTACCAACATACGGGAGGGATTTTTCAGTGTATTACAATCAGAGTTGTAAATAATGCATTACTTTGATAATGCATTACTGTATTTATTACACATTACACTGCATAATGTGAAATGGATAAGTGTACCATGACAAATAAAAAAAATGTAACGTATAATGGATGCATGTCCCATTACAAATAAAAAAGTAATGTGTAATGGATGCGTGTTCCATTACAAATAAGAAAGTAATGTGTAATGAATGCGTGTTCCATTACAAATAAAAAAGTAATGCGGAATGTATGCATGTTCCATTGCAAATAAAAAAAGTAATATGCAATGGATGCATGTCCCATTACAAATAAAAAAGTAATGTGTAATGGATGCATGTCCCATTACAAATAAAAAAGTAATGTGTAATGGATGCATGTGCCATTACAAATAAAAAAAATAATGTGTAATGGATGCGTGTTTTATTACAAATAAAAAAAGTAATGTGTAATGTATGCACGTTCCATTACAAATTACAATTAAAAAAAAAAGTAATTTGCAGGGAAGAATATTCCATTACAAATAAAAAAATTGCCATGCTCTTATTAGAAACTTGCACATTGCTGTCTCATTATTTTATTTTGCTCACTAAAAGTTTATCCACAATTATCACAAATGATCCATAAAGTTGTAAAATAGAAACAAAGAAACAGACAGTTCATCGTTAAACATGGAGTACGAAAATGTACTCAACCCCAAAATTATCCAAATTTATATTGAACTTGCTTTTACACGCTGTTGCCCATAATTATAAGCAATTGAATAAAAATTACAATTTGCTGATACAAAATTTAATTGAATCCCTAAATAATGTGCATGTTTTTTTTTAACTTTATAGATCATTTGTGATAATTGTGGATGAACTTTTAGTGAGCGAAATAAAATAATGAGATAGCAATGTGAAAGTTTCTAATTCGAGCACGACAATTTTTCTATTTGTAATAGAATATACTCCACTGCAAATTACTTTTTTTTTTAATTGTAATTTGTAATGGAACGCGCATACATTACACATTACTTTTTTATTTG
This sequence comes from Alloplasta piceator, assembly GCA_946863875.1. Lineage (NCBI taxonomy): Eukaryota > Metazoa > Arthropoda > Insecta > Hymenoptera > Ichneumonidae > Alloplasta > Alloplasta piceator. The sequence goes on from OX333074.1 coordinate 44,665,940, forward strand.
TATTGGAACACGCATCCACTACACACTACTATTTTCATTTGAAATGGGACATGCCTACATTACACATTACTTTTTTTTTGTAATGGAACACGCATCCATTACACATTACTTTTTTTATTTGTAATGGAACACGCATCCATTACACATTACTATTTTCATTTGTAATGGAACATGCATACATTACACATTACTTTCTTTTATTTGTAATGGAAAACTTGTGCAATACACATTGTTTAAAGTAATGGGTAATGCATTACTTTTGAATTACTATTTTCACAACTCTGATTCCAATGCTCTTTCACACTCTTGGTTTCTTATATATTCTCTTTTTCGTGCATTTTTCATGTTTTTTGTATTTTTTTTTACCGATTCACCAAAGAGCGCGATCGGCGCGCAAACGCTGATGCAACTCGAGGCGCGATGTCGCGCGCGCAACGGGCCTCTTTTGCCGCTCGAATCGTGTTCCGGGCCAAGTTTACGAGGGTGCTGCTGGTACACAGGGGGTTGATGAATGTTTAACGAGGCAAGTATAGAAACACCGACACGAAGAGCCAAATGGCGTAGTGCGATTGGGAAGGGAGAAGGATAAAACACGGTCTCTCTCTCTCTCTCTCTCTCTCTCTCTCTCTCCCTCCCCCTCCCTCTCGCTCTCTCTCTCTCTCCCTGCCTCCCTCCCTCCCACCCTCTCTCTCTCCTTCTCTCTCTCTCTCTCTCTCTCTCTCTCTCTCTCTCTCTCTCTCTCTCTCTCCCTCTCTCTCTCTTTCTCTCTATCTGTCCTCTCTGCCGCTGTGTATCCAAATCCATCGACGGAGCTGAAAATGAAGAGGGGCGCAGTGCCAAACACTTTGACACTCTGACACAAGTGTGAATTACGCCCTTTCGCCAGTGAGAGATTGATGCGTGTCTCTTGTCTGCCACGAAATCGATGGCGATTCAAACGGTGAATTTGGGAAATGTGTTTGACAGTTTAAAAGCCAAGAAGCGAGAGAGAGGCGGGAGTCAAAGCGCCAGGATCTATATACGTGGGCTGGCTTTTTGAGAAATGGAAAGGGGAGTGCGATTTTGTGCTTCAGAGCCCAGAGAAACAGGACCGACAAGCTCAGCGACGGAGGACGAAGTCAAGAGGGAACTGAAACGCCGGTTAAGGGGAGGAATAGAGAATACATTATGTACGGGACAGGGCTAAGCTGTTAGGTATCTGAATTATTAAAGCCCAGTTATCTCGTCCGTATGCCTATACCGGTCATCTCGTTATTTTACACGTTCCTCCCGCCAATTCAACCCCAACCCTCGCAACTAGGGCTTTATACCGTTCTTTATTGTGATGCATCCCTTTTTTCTTCACCCGAATTACTTTTGATTCTGGCCTCTTCGCAGTTCTATATACGTAAAAGGTTATACGTAGTCAGGATTAAAAAAAAAAAAATTTTTAACTTTCATTTCCGTAACGTACATGGGTCAAAATTCCGAAAGACAGCATGCGTTTGGGCCTCATGGTCAACGATTGTTTTGTAACTTTGGGGACACATACTACCGTATGAGAGTACACTCTGGATTTTTTTTGGATTTTTAAATCGACCAGTTTCACTGCACCGATGACGTCATTTTTATTTTCAAATTTATTGAATGTCATGTTTTAATCAATTTCTCTGGACCCCTGTAACTAAAAAAAAAATTGACATATATTTCCATCGGAAAAGATCTTAGCTTTAAAAAAATAGTAATTTTTGCTACAAGTGTAGAAAACAACGAATTCCATCGCGCGTGAAGTTGCCGCATGAGTCGAAGACTTATTGTGTATTTCACACAAGTACGAGTGTGAAATGCACCATAAGTCGAGGCGAATGCGGCAACTTCACGCGCGATGGAATTCGTTTCTTTTGCACATGTAGCATACATTATTTTTTGCAATGACTGCCTCGAAAGTGGGATTTGAGATTCAATAAAACCAATGACATATTCAAATAAGAACTCGTATATATATAACCAGCAGTACATAGATAACCAGCAGCTCTTGGGCGCTTGTTTTCTTCATCCATTCTGTATTCCGTATTCCCTCAGAAAATGCGACTGTCATAAGTTGACGTTACGTGTCACATGAATTCCGCTACATTCAAGTTTGTTTAATCGGTTTAAAATCGTAGAACAAAAAACGATCAACTGTCAAAAAATCCGTTTTTTCGTAAATCAATGGGGTAAAGTGAGCTATAAATAGAGTTATTCCCGCACAAGTTCGGGAATCTGTGACATTCCCGCACAAGTGCGGGAATGTTAAGCATCGTTGAGAAATTAGCCACTTTCCGCACGTCAAACACCCATCGAAAATCGCACTTTCGGGGCAGGCATTGCAAAAAAAATATTTCCAAACACGTGCCAATTCATATAACCATAGGAAATTAGGGTTTTTCTTCAAAAGGCGCTTTTCTCGATGAGCCTATACTCCCATCTGTTTTTTCATATTTTTTCGGATTTCTGAGGTTTTTTTACACGAAAAAACCCTTTTTTCCAGTATGGGATCTCTGCGACATCAGACTGTTATACACTGCGACCTCGATAATCGGAATCGGTCGGGACCGGCTCTTGCAAGAGGTGGGGTTGCGCACATTGCACAGAACCGTTTCTGCGCCGCTGGTGGCTGACGGCGGCCTGACGCGATTGGCTTGGCGCTTCTCCCACTACGCTGCAATTGCAACGATCGAGGTACCGATTATCGAGGTCGTAGTGTATATTAAATATAATCTGAAGTGCTGTGAATATCGAGAAAATAGTGCAGATACAATACTGCTTATTGCGCCAGTATATTATTGTATTGTTACTATCCTTTTTTATCGAGATCATTATAGGTTCTTAACTCAACTTTTTATTTATTTGTACTGTAACGTAAGGATTTGACTACGGAAAAAAATAATTCCCTGAAAGTAATACAAGATAACACGATTTCGGGGGATGGGAGTGTAAACAAACTTTAAAAAACATCCATTCATCTTTCATGAAAATATTGATTGCCGCATGGTTAATTTTGCGCAAAAAAATAAATATTTAACAATTTTTACTTGTTTTACAATGGCTGATTTTGAGTATACTAAAAAAAAAAATATTTAACCATTTTTCTGCGCAAAATTGACCATGCGTCAATAAATATTTTTATGAAAAATTAATGGATGTTTTATTAATGGAAGTTTGTTTACACACCCATTCTCCGGAATCGTGTTAACTTATATTGCTTTCAGGGTATTATTATTTTTTGTAGTATTCAAATCCTTACGTTACAGAACTAATAAATAAAGAGTCAAGTTAAAAACCTATAATAATTCTATAATAATAATTCTAAGATTCTTTCGAAGATTCTTTCCAAGGTTTTAAGATTCTTTTCAAGATTCTTTTAAAGATTTGCAGACATTAATGGCTAGCAGTGTACTTAAATTTGAAAAAAACGGGACCTATAGCGCCATCTGTCATTAGTTTGAGGATGCCTCTTCTTCTTAAAGCTTATAGCATCACTGTAAGAAAATAAGTTTTTTTTCTTGTAGTGCTATATATTAAGCAAACACGGTTAAATTTTTAACCATTTTCGTCGAAAAATACGAAGGTTATGATTTTTTCCGTAAAAGTTGTCATTTTATCAGTTTTTTTTTTAATTCCAATTTTTTAATCATATTTAACTTTGATATTTTACTATAAATCCTGGATGACTTCGAGAAATAACCTGTTAAGAAGTTCTAAAAAAATTCGCAAGTTAAAATATTAAATAGTATATTTTTTATAAGAATTTTTATCTCTGGGGTACAAACGACCCCAGTGTGTCAAGTACATTATTCTGCAGAAGTGTGTCAAGTGAGAGTTAAGTCTATTCATAGAAAATTTCATGTCGATCCAACAAATATTTTTGAAGCTACAGACGGGTCATTCCATGTCAAATCGACCAAGAGTTGGAATCGACCCCTTCCAATTTCGATGAAATTTGATCAGAAGTTTTCGTTTTTAATAAAACAAAGTTCTACCAACGGAAAAAAAATTAATTTTTCGTTTCGAAAGTTATGCAAGTTTCAAAATTTCACAATTTTTTTAATCTTTCAAGTTTATTTTTTAAATATCTCGGAAACTATTATATAGTTACGAAAAAATCATTCTAAGTTTGTCTTGAAGAATATACTTGTGGCTACAAAGAAAAAATATTCCGAAAAAATTTGTTTAAAAGAAGAAAGATGAATTTTGAATTTTTAAAAATTGTGCAAATCCATGATCATCATTAAATTTTCGGTTTAATTTTTTTTATACAATACCTTATTCTCTTCTTAAAAGATCCTGAAATTTTCAGAAAGGTGTTTTATGTTTTAAAAAAAAAAATTTTGAATTTTGGTAAAAAAAAAATTTGATAGGTTCAAAATTATATTTCAAGCCCCAATCATACAAAGAATTTCTATATAAACATTTGTAATCTCTTATTTCTCAATATGGAATATTAAAAAAAAAAGACTCTTTCCATAATCTCTTATACCGAGTAAAATCATCAATACCATATTTTTTTTCACAAAAAAAAAAAAGAAGTAAAAGACGTATATTTATCCGGATTCATTCGAGGATCCAAGCACTATACGTCGATAAAACTGATCGGAATTAAACGGAAAAGGATCGAAATTTCGGCAAAGATTTTAATTTTTCATTGGCGTCGTTTATTTATTCGCTTCTCGATTTCATTTCGGCTAATAAAAATTCATCTCGCGATAATTTCTCTCTCGCAGAAGAAGCTCTAATCTTTGGCGATACAAAAACGTGTTTTGGGTATGTTAATGAAGATTGAGTACGTCAGGCACTCTGCTGCTTTTTTTTTCATCTTTCTTTTCTAGAGTCTGGCGACGAATCGCGGTGTCTCGACGAGACATTCCAGAAATCGTTGAACGGAGAAAGAAAGAGGAAAAAGAGTGGAAAGAACTTTTGTCTTCTCTGGCGAAGCGTGAATGCGCGTGGTTTGACGACACTCTTGTCAGGATGAGTTTTAGTCTGTTTTCTGGGTGACTCATTCCCCGATGATCGGTTCGTAAAGCGATCCTTTCGCGCCGGCGTCTGCGGTTTTCTTCTCTCCCTTTTTTCTCTCTCTCTCTCTCTCTCTGTCCCTCGATACTCCCGGATAATCCGGATATTAGTCGTTGACTCTCGCTTTGCCGCGCATTAGCGACAGGTTCGTTGTCATTATATATGTCTATATATATATATGTTTGTTTGTGTGTGTCTGTGCAGTTCTCGAAGGAATTTTGGGCCTATAATAATACATTTCAAATGGCCGACACAGGATATCGGTTCAAGGAAGACCAAAGCACTATTTTTCGTCTTCCTCTTATCGACCTTATCGAGGCTGAATACCCCTTAAGGATTGTGTTTTAAGAACTTTGGAACTGTCGCCAGCGAGAATCGTTGACGAAACAGTCATCGGTGTCTGACTTAAACGTTGTCCCGAAAATTCGAGGTTTTGGCTTCCTCATGAGAGAAGCTCTGTTGACATTTTGGACCTGAGATGAACACTTAAGGGAGTGTTCTGGTTCAGAATTTTGGAAAAATCATTTTTTTTTGCATATTCCTTAAGTGTAGACCTTTAAGGATATATCCTCAGAAGGATTTTCTTTAAATTTAAATAATTTACGGAGTTATAGCTATAGCTATTTTAGTGACGTAGCAACTACGCTCGTCACTTCGGGGCAAATCGGACCACAGACGTTTTCCTCTAAACTACTTTTCTTAAGATATCTCAAGTTCTACTGAACCGATTTACTTCAAATTTTTTACCAATCTCCATCGCCCCTACCACTTTTGTTTCAAAATTATCTTTTTCACTATCGTAAAAAAATTAAAAACTACGAAAAAAGTATCGAAAAACGCCTTTTTCAGTTCAAACTGCCACCATTTTGCGAAAAAACAAGCTTATTTTCGAAAGCGTTTTTCTAAGCTTCTTTATTAGATATTACAATGAAATTTTTTCCAGGACATAATGTTATCCTTATAGAATAGAAAAAAAATGGTTTAGTTCGTCTGGCGTCTTTTGTCCAATTTTCAGATGGCGCCAAAGTCGAGTCCTCAAAAAAAGGTATTCTCATGGCGATCAAACAACTTTCGGATTGGCACGACTCAAACAAAAATAGGAAAAAACATTTTAATGAGAAAGGTTTTCCACGAGATAATCCACCACCTTTTGCCAAAAATCCATAATAGAACAAAAATTGCACGAAAATATTTTCCGAAAATTGTACGAAAATAGTCGCCATTTTTTTCCTATTATCGATTTTTGGGAAACGGTGGTGAATTACCACGTAGCAAATCTTCTTCTTTAAAATGCTTTTTCCTATTTTTGGTTCAGGCGTGCCAATCCGAAGGTTTTTTGTCCGCCATGGGAACACCTTTTTTTTGAGGACTCGACTTTGGCGCCCTCGGAAAATTGGACATAAAACGCTGGACGAAGTAAACAATTTTTTTTCTATTCTATAAGGATGACATTATGTCCTGGAAAAAATTTCATTGTAATATCTAATAAAGAAGCTGAGAAAAACGTTTTTGAAAATAAGCTTGTTTTTTCGCTCTCTAGACTAGACACCTACCTTAACGACATTCTTGCTACCAACACACCCCTTTTTACCCTAATTTTACCAGCTTACAACTCATTTAATTTTCATGTTTTTTTCTCGACAATGTTTTTGTTTATTGTCAATATATTAATAAATATGTTGTAAAAAAAAGAATAGTGAACCAATTTTTTGTTTTTTTTTAATCGAGCTCGACAAAACGCTCAAAATATATATCTCTAAACCAGAATGCCGCCTTAATCCTCTTCGTATTCTATAGTCTTGGAAAAATTGTTTGGCTTTCATGGGAATTTTTATTTAACCAAATAGAGGGTGATCTAGTAGCCACAAATTTTGCGATGTCGGGTTCGAAATTTCTGCACAAATAGTTTAAAGAATGAAGGTGTCTGGTACTAAATTTCATGAAAATCGCTGAAGGAGTTCGGATTTTCTAAAATTACGATTTTTTTTTTGGAATATATCGGAGTCGCTCTAGCTTAAGTAAATTTTGTAATATCAAGTTGCAAAAATATAGACGGTTATTTTAGAAGATGATGTTACTTTTGCCTTTAGTGACAATCCGTTAAGGAGTTAAAATTATTAAAAATGCTTGAATTTTTACAAAAAAATTTAGAAAAAATTACTCCACTGCAAATTTTGCAATATTAGCCGAACGAAATTTGCGCAATCAGTTTTTTTTATAGCTACATATATACAGTGCAAAAAAATCGTGCAAATTCAAATTTGGACATCCATTACGCGCCATTTTTGTACTCATTTACAAAGCTTTTGTATTGGGGGAGCAGAAAATTCGAGTTACTTATTCATAAAGGAAAATTTGCCAAAGTAAAATCTGCAAATTGTGCATCTGCATGATTTCTTCTTCTCAATTTAAGGTTGTTTAGAAGCTATGAAACCTTTGAATGTTAATTGTTCAATAAATAGCTTCTTAATCGTAGTGAAATTTTTACACGACTTCCTGAATACTTCATGTAAGAACATACCAAATTTTCAGAATTCTATCATCATTATTTCAACCTCCTTAAGGGTGAAAATAAAAAAGTATGAGAAAATTCTGAAAATTTGGTATGTTTTTGTATGAGGTATTTGAGAGGTCGTGTAAGAATTTCACGACGATCAGGAAGCTCGTTATTAAGAAATTAACGTTTCGTTAAAAACAATTTTTTAAACAAATAAAAAAAAAAATTTCTATAAACTTAATTTTCTTTCCGTTGCTTTCAGTATATTGTGGATATTAAAAAATTGAGAGGTAGAAAAAAACTTATCGCAAAGTTATATCAGTTTCCATAAGACTACATTTAATTTCATTTAATTTGTTAATCTTAATCATTCGATAACGAGCTTCCAAATCGTCGTGAAATTTTCACACCATCTCTTAAATACTTCATTGAAAAACATACGAAATTTTCAGAATTTTCTCATTAAACGTGATTTGCTTCTAACCTTAAGAGCATGGTATGTGAAATTGTATGAAAAATTAGAGCTAAGTATTTTTAAAAAAAGAATTACCATGACTTTATTTTTTGTATATTTTTTATAAGAACTGTACGTACATAATGAAGAAAAAAATAATTTTTGTATGTAAAAAAAGGACAATGTCTTTATGCATGCTCGTGATCATTTTCATCGCTCATAATCAGTTCGTCTCGACGATCCTCGAAAATTTTACTTTCTCCGGCACAGGAGTCATTTCTCTGATCAAGCAAACACCGATCACGTTTTTGGTACCATTTACTCGCGTTATCGCTATATTCGTTGAAAAGAAACGACAGATCCTCTCGAGAGAAATTACTCGCAGCCACTGTCCTGCTTCTGGGGTCCCCTAATGATTTTTTTTTCTTTTTTTTTTTTGGCCACGTTGGCGGCGAGAAAGTGTCTCGTCGGCGAGAGATATCCTTCAAGAATGTCCACACAGTATGTCCCGCCGACAGGACACTGCCTCCCCCCCCCCCTCCGCGCTGAGGATCCTGAGCACGAGACTCCTATATATGCCCAACATTTTTATCTAAATGACGTGTTCTCGTTCTTCCTTATCTTGAAGAGTGCCCAACGAGAGGGAAAAAAAATATCATAAAAGTAGAAAACAAAAAACTTCGACCAAAGTCAGTGAGCAAGAATTGCTGGAGAAAGTTCGAAGCCCAAAAAATTTGATTCGCTGTTAAGACAAAATGTTACCCAAAAAAATATTAACGAATGCATTGAAAATGATTTAATAAACCGAATCCAATCGAATAAAAATGAGGAATTTGTCTCACAATCAGTAATAAGACTAACCGGATGAGTAAATGTAATTTTTTTAGACGGGACATTTTTTTATTTTAACAGATTTTTGAAAATTGTTGTCATTATTCAAATTGCGTTCTAACGAATCCCGTCAGATTTATACATGAAAAAAAGTTGAATATATTTACAGTATTTAATAATCGCATTTTAATGCGATTTTTGTTATTGATTCGATTGGTCGAATCAATAACAAAAATTTGTCTCAGTAATAAGAGTAATTGGATGAGTGTGTTACTTATTTTGACTTATTTTGAAAATTCTAAGCAGTCATTTTTTAAATTGGATCTTATCGAATGCTGTCGAATTTAAACACGTAAAAAAAATTATTTATCAGTCATAAGACTAAACAGAAGTGTAAGTGTTACTTCTTTTGATGAGAAATTTTTTGAAATGCATTCTTTTATTTAGACGGATTTTTGAAAATCCAGATGAGCAGTCATTATTCAAATTGGATCTCATCGAATCCTTTTGAATTTTAATACGTAAAAAAAATGTATTTATCAGTCATAATACTAAACAGAAGTGTAAGTGCTACTTCTTTTGATTAGACATTTTTTGAAATGCATTATTTTATTCAGACGGATTTTTGGAAATCCTGAGCGATCATCATTCAAATCGGATCTCGAAGCCTTTTGAATTTACATACGTAAAAAAAAATTATTTATCAGTCATAAGACTAAACATAAGTGTAAGTGCCATTTCTTCTGATGAGCCATTTTTTGAAATGCATTCTTTTATTCAAAAGGATTTTTGAAAATCCTAAGCAGTCATCCAAATTGGATCTTATCGAATCCTTTTGAATTTAAATACGTAAAGAAAATTTATTCATCAGTCATGAGACTAAGCATAAGTGTAATTGCTACTTCTTTTGAAGAGACATTTTTTGAAATGCAGTCTTTTATTCAGACGGATTTTTTAAAATCCTTAGCAGTCATTATTCAAATTGGATCTTATCGAATTCTTTTGAATTTAAATACGTAAAAAACTTTCATTTATCAGTCATAAGACTAGACACAATTGCAAGTGCCACTTCTTTTGATGAGCCATTTTTTGAAATGCATTCTTTTATTAGACGATTTTCTTTTATCGGTTGTTCTTATTATGGTAAATTGAAACTTTCTTTAGCGATTAGCAACGTAATGAACATGTCCGAATCTCAATTGTTTTTAATGTTCAAAATATCGTCATATTTATTATTTACCGATTTCTTGCCAACACCTGCATGCGCTTACAACCGTCTTTCTATTTGTATATGGGGTATTCCCGCTGAAATTTTCATATTCGAATCCGGACCCTCTTGAATAATAATGAAAAAAAAATTTCGAAAAGTATTCTAAAAAATAAAAGACACGTATTTTTTTGTTAAGGCCGAGAATCGATATTTTTCGTCGTACAATTTTAGTAAAAAATCCAAATTTTTCACTAACTCGTCTACTCTAAACACGTAGTATCTTGATAATTCGCGATCCCATCGAAAAACGCTTCAGACTAAACTTGTTCGTTATAAAACGAGTAAAACAATTGATATTTAAAAATAAAAATGGTAGGCACACGAAAGTTTGTTTTTCGGCTCGATCTGGCTCGAAAATAAGGTCAAGACGAAACTTCAATTGGCCGTAGCTTTGTGGATTTTGATCTTGTCGTTCTCATTCTGGTCTTAAGAGTTTCGTGATTTCCTACAGTTTTTACAATTTTTTTCTTTCATAATTCGAAGTGGCGCACTTGCTGAAAAATCGTTTTTTTGTGTTTTATGAAGTAAAAACAAACTTTCGTGTGCCTACAATTATTGAATAAAATATCAATTGTTTTACTCGTTTTATAACGAACAAGTTTCCTCTGAAGCGTTTTTCGATAGGATCTCGAATTATCAAGATACTTCGTGTTTAGAATAGAGAGTTAGTGAAAAATTTGGATTTTTTACTAAAATTGTACGACGAAAAATATCCATTTTCGGCCTTAACAAAAAAATACGTGTCTTTCATTTTTCAGAATACTTTTTGGAAAAATTTTTTCATAATTATTCAAGAGGGTCCGGGTTCGAACATGAAAATTTCAGCGGGAATACCCCATATGTATTATTTTTTTTCTTGTTCTCATGCCACGAGATTATACAGGACAATTATTCTTCGTCTATGCCTCTCCCTTCTCCATACCGATATATTACATTACACGCCTGTAAATATGTTTATTTATACTTATGTATATATATCCACTTGCCGTACAGTTTAACATACACGCCGATTTCTATTAATGTTAAGTGTGCAGTTAAACACGGTCTATTAAATCTGAAATGACAAGTCGAGTTAAGAAAGAATGAATATTCGATGTCCCATTGGGTGTGGAATAAGAGAGCTCTTACAGCAACGGTCGTTAATAACATACCAATTATCGTATACTTATTTTAATATTGTTTCAACTTGTACGATGTAATGTACACATGGACATTAATATTTGTCATTTTTCGAACGCATATTATTATAATTAGGCGCGGGTTCTCAGCCTAAGACCATTTCATCTTAAAATCGATATTAACATTGATCTCAAGATTGAAAGGGATTATCTTGAGAATCTTATTTCATCTTTAGAAGGTTTATCTTTCTTACTGATTAAAAAATGGAATTTTCCAAAAATATTTCGTTCGATCATCTTTCAGCTGCATTCCTTGAAAGCAACGCTATACTTCAAACTTTAAATGCGTTTTTCTCGAAACACTGTTTTCAAAGTCGATGCAAAAAAAAAAATAATTAAAAAAAAAAATGAATAATTTTTAAAAATTTCATTCTTTTAAATAATTTTTTTCATAATTAAAAAAAAATGATTTTCATTTTTTAACCCTTAGACGACACACTTCTGCAGAATAACGTACATACTTGACACACTGGGGTCGTTTGTATCCCAGCGATTAAAATTCTTACAAAAAATATACCATTTAATATATTAACTTGCAAATCTTTTTAAACTTCTTAAGAGGCTACTTCCCAAAATTATATAGGATTTATGGTAAAATATCGAAGTTAAATATGATAAAAAAATTTAAATATCCAAAAAACTGAAGAAACGACAACTTTCACGAAAAAAAATGTAACTTTTTTATTTTTCGACAAAAGTGGTTAAAAATTTAACTGAATTTGCTTAATATATAGCACCACAAGAAAAAAATAGTAGTAAAATAATATAACAGGAAAAACCCCCCAGTGTGTCAAGTAAGCGTTAACAGTTGAGTAAAACTTATGACCTTTTTAAATGATTTTGGGTTTTCGAGTTTCAATTCATCGCCAGTTTTGTCAAGAAAAATTATTTTAAAAATCGGTGATCGTCAATTCATTGTATTTATTGTAAACTCGAATAATCCGTTTGGTTTTTAGATTTCGAGTGCACCGTTTTAGCTGGAAAGTGGGCAGCGCCAAACCTCGCGACATGCCTTGCTATAGACAAAGTTTTTATTGTATTTCTGTATTTTTTTTGTGATTTTTATTGTTAAATATTCGCAAAAGATATAACTTTCCATTTAAAAAATGCGTTTCTTTTTCACTAACAATTTCCCCCAAAAAAATTCGGATATTAATAATTATTTTCAGTTTTTCAGCATAATCTTGACTCTCCGAAGTACACTGAAAAAACAATGTACCAGGATTTGTTAACTGTTAACAAATTTAAAGATGAATATAGCGAAATCATTTATTTTTTAACAGTTAATAAATTATTTTTACACAAATAAAATATTACTTAACGACTAAAAAATTTTGTAACAGTTAAGGAATATTTAAATAAAGGTGCCAACTAAATATATTTCTTTACTACAAATAAACTGTTTTCTCAGTGTAATAGTTCAACGGACAAAGAAAGAAAAAGCTCGGATAGTGCAGAAATCATTATTTTTTATTATTATATTCCATGGTTCTTAATTATTTACATTTTCCCACGGAGATTAAGGTTTCCTAGTGGTTTATTCATAATCAGAGGTTTATTGAGGTTTTCTATCACTGAAAATCTCATTATCATTGTCAATTATTTTTTGTTGTTGAAAAATCACTCAAAATTGATTTGAAGGAACTTTCGAAAATTTCACAAATTTTTTTCCAACGTTAAAGGCATTTTGAGAACTTATTCGACAGAAAATTGACGGGGTGGCTCTAAAAATTGCGAATGTTTGCCGATCAAGTCTCAAAAACTTAAAAAAATTGGGTTAACTGCGTTCAACCATTTTCATTAGGGAAGACTTAAGTTCAAGGGAGACTTGCAAGTTCAAAGATGTAATCTTAGGATCAAACTTGAAATCCAGCTTAAATTTTCAGGTGTTAGGACTAAATAATAATTGAGATAAGCGTTCATAAAAACGAAAGACTCACCTCCATTTCGTTCGTCTGTTTTGAAACCACGTTTTCACCTGTGCGTCCGTCATCTTAAGTGACTTCGCGAGTGCCGCTCTTTCCGCCGATGCGAGATACTTTTGCTTGTGAAAACGTTTCTCGAGCTCGGCGATCTGGAGCCTCGTGAAACTCGTTCGTGGCTTCTTTCGTTTAGGTGGAGTTCTGTTTTGATATGGATGACCGATTCGCCTTGGAAACGCTCCAGCTACTGAGAAAGAGAGACATTGAGTAACAAAAGAAAAATCATCGCGGTTAAAAAATACTATTACTAAATAAGAAACAAAGTATTGACAATCAAATTGATTAAATGGCATTTGAAAAATTATCTCGGTTAAAAAACACCGTTACCAAATAAACACTCTGCAAATTGAAATTTGCACATTGCTTCCTCATCTTTATCCATAGTTCACATAGCTTCCTTTAACACACGGTATGGCGATCAAATTTGGCTTCCTCATAAAGGAAGCTTTGTTAACTATTGAAAAATATTAGTAATCAATGTGCAAATTCGATCAATTTTCGCCAAATTTGATCGCGAACAAACCTTGATAGCTATACAAGTATTGTACAAAGTTTCTGTGAAATATATTGAAAATTGTGTAAGTTAAAGTGCTTGCGCTATTTTCCAAGAAATTCAAAATTTCATAAAATTTTAATCCCTCGATGGATTTTTTTCAAATTTAATAGCGAACAACCTTGATAGCTATACAAGTTCTGTACAAAGTTTCAGTGAAATATATTGAAAATTGTGCAAGTTAGAGCGCTTGCGCTATTTTTCAAAAAAATCAAAATTCATAAAATTTTAATCCCTCGATAGATTTTTGCCAAATTTAATAGCGAACAACCTTCACAGCTAGATTACCTCTGTACAAAGTTTCAGTACAATATCTTAAAAATTGCGCAAGTTAGAGCGTTTAGGCGATTTTTCAAAAAATTCAAAATTTCATAAAATTTTAATCCCTCGATGGATTTTCGCCAAATTCAATACCAAACAACCTTAATAGCTATACTAATTCTGTACAAAGTTTGAGTGAAATATCTTGAAAATTGTAGAGGCTAGAGCGTTTACGCCATTCTGGCAAAAACGAAAAAAGTCGATAAAATCTGAACACCCGTTATAATTAAAAAAAAAATTCATAACGAAGAGCAATTCGTGCTCGACAAGTGTGCCAAATTTTAGCTTGATATCTCGAAGCGTTTTCGAGTTATTAATCATTTACATCTGAAACTCAGGATACATACATACACACACACACACACACACACACACACACACACACACACACACATCCATCCGGACATTTTTTCTAAACATGATTTCTCGATGTTTTAGGACATTTTGAACATATTGGCATAAAAATCGCGAAAAAATTTTTTTTCACGAAAACAAAGCTTCCTTTATGAGAAAGCAAAAACAAAGTATTAACAATGAAATTGCTCAAATGGCATTTGAAAGTGATGGTATCGTTTATTAAACTATTTCCCTCGAAATAGCGACGATAGCGATCGGTAAACACAGTAAATCCATCGATTAAAGATAAAAATGAGCTCATGAGCATTTTTGAACAGCGAGAAAGATTCAGTGAGTCTTTTAGTCCCATAGTGAGCCTTTCAGAGCCTGGAAAATTTTATAGGATATTCACTATATATGAAGGACATTGCTGTCCATGTGATCGCCTATTCGCGTAAAATATTCGCGACGATAATGAAATTTGACTCGGGAGAAAGACCCCCCAAAGGACGTGTTGTACAAGGGGTCGCGATTAACGTGGCGTAATTATCGTAAAGGATAAAAGAGCCATCGTGCGAATATCGGCCATTATCTCACACCGCACACCTCGTACCATCTTCATAGCTTTTTCTCGCTTGTTCCCCCATATAATATCCCTCGCTCATCCTCTTAAGGCTGGATAAACTCTCATAAGGGCCCTTCATCGAGGTAAAGGGATTGCAACCACTTATCGCCAATTCCGAATGAAATATCGCATCGTTTAGAACAGTTTCTTCACAAATCAAACATCTTCGACCCAATATCACCAAAAGAAAATACCAAAACACAAGCACACACGGAAAAAAACGACTTCGTTGGTCCAACCAAACACTTAAGGTAAACGTCCCAATACCCGACCATCTAAGAGGCGACGAAAAAGGTAACCTGTTTTTTTTGCGTTCAAAACTAAACTATTTTCAATAACGACTATGACTATTGGAAATCTTGAATTCTCTAGTTTCCAAAACACATGGTATAGTTGTTGCTACAATTAGTTGTTTGTTCGTAATGATCGAAAGTACTGAGAAATGTAAATGTACCAATACCCGACCAGTGATTTTTCTATATGACCCAATATCCGACCACACATTATGACTCTATAACCGACCACTCGTCTCCATGGTGGGGGGAGGGGGTAAATTGAGAAAAATGGGTCGCCGCTCGGAGAATGTGTCACCGAAATTTTGAGGTTATGCACGAATAATATACATGTCAGCAGATGTCCGGTTACTGGGACTGAAGCACTCGCGAGCATGTACTGATATCCGGACACATGGTCGGATATCGGTACAAGATACATTTCGTATGTACCAATAACTGGACATAAAAATTGAGTACTTCAAACGCTTTTTTGGCTAATTGAGACAACATGACCAAATTCGTGGTATCTTTCCGAAAAAAAACAGCTAGGCTCGCTTCGAAAACAATAAAAACCACTTCGAAATAGCTACTTCAATAAGATATCGCTATTTCTCAGTACTTCAGCTTGGATAAAGTCTTCCGCGGTCCGAATAGTGCGTGTGCTGTCATATTTATCCAAAATTAAACTGCAGGCGATTTTTAATCTATTAAGAGTAGTGACGTATACACAGATTATGAATCCTGGATACTAAATCAATACACAGTTTAAGATTTTTCTTAAGTGAACGCTTAATTTGCTGAAATATTGGCTCAAGTGTCCGGGTACTGGGACGTGGTCGCGTATTGGGGCGTTTACCTTAGTGCTCTGAGCCCCAGAAGAGAAATTTGTGGGATCAACTAGATTATTGGTTACCATAACAAAGTCAACTAAATAATTAGTTGATTCAACCAACTATCCAGTTGATTCAACCAACTTCTCTTCTAGCGCTCAGAGCACTAAGTGTTTGGTTGGACCAACTAAGTAGTTTTTTTCTGTGCACATTGCACGGAAAAAAAGAATTGGGTGTTGCAACCAACTGGTTTGTACGACATGCTTCTAGTAACTAGTCACTTGGGGCAACCATTTTCGTGGTCCCCGCAACCAACTTTTCATTGGTTGGGTGTTTGGCAACTAATAAAATAGTTGCGGTAGTCACGAAGATGGTTGCCCCAACAAACTACTTACCAGAAGCATATCTTACAAACCAGTTAGTTGCCACAACCAACTTGTTTTTTCCATGTACGCGTTAGGGCTTGAACGATTATTTTTCACCATCCAAGAATCTTGATCACATTTATCGCATCAAAATGATAATTCATCGTTACTTGATTTACCATAAATTTCATCAAAATCGCCCTCCCTGCTTCATACCAACATCCGAGTAACAATTCTCCCGGCCATCTCGTTTCGGCACTTTCCCATTCCCTCTTTCTCGTCCTTCAACCCCTTTTTACTCTTCCATTGGTTCAGTTAACCCTCTCGAGCCTGAGACTATAAAAATGCCCCTCTCTTTTCGTCCTTCAAGGCTTTGCTGAAACTCTATAGCGAGAATATAACTTTGCTGGCACTTGGTTTTGATAGGACTCGCGTACTTAAGTAAAACCATGAAACACCGCGAGAGGCGAATGTGCTCGGAGGAGGGTCTTTTGTCCGTATAGGTGCATATAAATGCGCGTTATATTTTACCTCTTCCTTCAAAGATCGTGTGCCTCAAGCCTTCAGCAGCGCAAAACGTCTTTCGCGAGAGCTGTATGTTCATACTCGCGGCAAAACACTTGCGTCACTCCCTTATTAGGACGATAATCTCTCCGTACCGGCCATTACGCCCGTTATATTATCATGCTCGTAACCCCATTCGCCCGTGTATAATTCATTCGTAATTACTTTTCGTATATATCCACTCTATAAACGGACGCGAAAGGCCTATGCCTCTCGATGGAAATCCATTGCCATTTTGTATAAATATATACATATATATGAAATGCGCATGGTGTGGCATGGAAAAGTATGATGGCTACTTGCACATTCTTGTTGGACGACGATGAGGCCCAAGCTACGTGAAACCCTCATATTCGTCCCACGAAGAAATTTTCGATGAATCATCCATTTATAGCATATTATCCATCATTTCTTGCGAATTATATCAGAATCTCGTTACTCTTTGAAATTATATACGGCGGCAAAGATCTCCCCAGATCTTTCTCTGGACTAATGGCATTCCAAGCCAAGAACGGCAATACTCATTTGATGTCTTAGTAATCGATTTTCCATCGATTACTTTCAGCAGATGGATTTAACGATCGATTTTTGCTTCCTCATAAAGGAAGCGTTGTTTTCGCGAAACATTTTTTCTCGAGAATTTCACGTCAGTGTGTTTAAAATGTCCCAAAATGTCCCAAAACGCCTCAAAATGCATTTATCTGGAGAACGGTTCAAGCGATCGAGTTGAAATTTGGTATGCAAGTAGATAATTTACGTTCTTTTACTAAGTGAAAATTTTTTTGGAATTGCGAAACAATTGTTAATTTGGCGGGACTTTTAATTTTTTGAAAAATGTTTGTAGGCGCTCTAACTTTCGTAATTTTGCAGTGATCACGCTGAATTTTTTTGTGGAGACACATTTTATAATAAGGATGGTTGGGATTGAATATGAGAGCTCAAGAGGTTCGGTTTAAACGAAAAATTTAATTTTTCGAAAAAAATTTGTGTTTTCTAATTTTTGTAATTTTGCATCTATCGAGCTGAATTTTATTGTGATGATATATTCAATGATAACGAAAAATAATACTGAATTTCAGAAAAATCGCTTGAGACGTTCGGTAAAAATTTTTTTTTTTTATTTTCACAAAAATTTTATGAACATATGCATTTTTAGAAGTATCGAGCTAAAATTTTTTGCACAAATACACTAGATGACAAGAATAGTTAGTGTTGAATTTGGTGAAAAATGCTGGAGATGTGTTTCAAACATTCTTAAAATTTTCGAAAAATACTTGTGATCACTAAGTTTCCTAAATTAGCAGCTATCGAGTTCACTTTTTTTTAGCACCAACACTAGATGACAAGAACGATCAATAATGTAATTGAACGGAATTGCTAAAAAATCATGCGAATTGGAAATTTGCACATAGCTTCTTCATTTGTTTCCGTCGTCCGTGAAGCTTCTTTTATGAGGAAGCCATGATAATAAACATACATGCCATAAAGATGGTCGAGGTCCTCACAAAGGAGGCTTGATGAACGACGGAAAAAAGTACGATAGCTACGTGCAAATTTCCAATTCGCGTGATTTTTTAAATGATCTTGTTGACGAAAAAGGTAATTATTTTTCGGCGAAGGATTTTCTCATTTGTTTACAGTGTAATTTCTGAGAGGAGTTGAAAAGCCAAATTGTGTTGGATTTGCATGTAATAAATTTTAAAAAACTCTCCGCAAATGTATTTTCAATGTCAAAAATAGTATCGATCATTGTTTCAATTGCTTTAAATTCATCATTTTATCCCAAGACATTGTGCTCGCTCTTATTTGGTTGCTTCCCTTGAAAGCTGTAAAAACAAGCTGAAAACCGCTGTAAAATTTATCTAACAGAAATTGATGGTGTTGGAAAAACGTCTATCTTGTGATAAATCGATCATCTCTGATTCTGAACTATAAAAGCAGTAGGCTAAAGATAGTCTAAGAGCTTATAGTCAATACTCTACATTACCATTCCAAGCCTTACGTAGGTATAAGGTCATACAAACAAGTACTGACTATGCATTCCGCTCTAAGTTCCTAGCGCCTGGCGGCGAAAGATTGTTCTAGCGCTCGATCTACCGCGCATGCGCATAGAGAGCACCCAGCGCGTTAAAAGTCGTAATAATGGGCGGGAACCTTTGAACTGAGGTGAACGAAACTGTTTAGAGACAAAGAATGAGCAAGCAAATTGCAAGTGTGTGAAAAATTTACAATTCTCTTCAACAACAACAACGGGGCTAAAGTTTCGAATAGGGAAAAATGTCGCTGCACAATTTTGCGACTTACATAATCCATTATTTCCCGGGAACTGCCTTCACTGCCTCGTTACTCACAGGGCACTGTAATGAGTATGCTGACACGGCATAAGCCAAATGGAAAAACGCGTGACACTTGAACATAACGTGTAATACGCGATACCTCTTTATTGCGTTCTTTATTTTTTTTTCTGCTTTCACATATAACTTATGCTCCGGTGGTCCCGTGACGTTTTTGTTTGGTTAACCGCTACGTGGGTACTCGTTGGTCGTTTTCCGGTGGTATGCCAAAGAGTTGGCGTGACCACGCGTCGGGAAAGGGAGGGGGATCATGCTGACTCCTGTAATTCGAGCACACACAATTCTGAACGATATGGAAAAACCGAGCTTTCGATGGTCGCAACTGACAAGAAAAAAAATGTCCATTCTAGAAAAATATTACTCTCTTTTTCTCTGGTAACTCATCGATCGGCCATCGAGTGACCACTCATCTATGATGACAGAACTCTCGTCTATGGAAGTGCATTATACTTTCACTGACAATCTGCTGCATCTTTATTGCCACAATTTGTGGTTTATTTTAACGCGCGTACTTGAAACTTTTATTTTTCCGGGAAATTCACGAGTAAAGTGTATAACCGATGAACCCTCGAGGTCTGATACTCTCTATGATATCGATTTTTTTCAAAGTTCATCGCAATTTTGTCCCAGAAAAAGCCAAGGTGAAGCGAAGAATATATGGCACATGGATAGAGACAGGCGTAGTTTAATGTTGCTGTGCACACCTCGCGTTGTAATTTTGTATTGTACGTCGTTGGGAACAACCCCCTCCCTTCGGGGTGAGCTTGCGGCTCCATGTGTACAAAATCGTGGCTTGAGTTAAACCATCGGGCGGAGTTGACGTGTCTGACGACACTCTGGCGACCAAAATTCTCGTCGACGACCCTCCCTCGACAATACACCCCCGTTTCGCTTCTATTATACATAATGCAGGGACGAAAAGACCGCGAGTAGTTAACGTACAGAACGAGAGATAAAAAACAATCGTTAGGAAACCCACAGCTAACGATTTATTTCTCGTCAAACTGCGACGAACCTAATCGACAATTGTGCCAGGGTTGACGGCCCCTTTCTCACTGGTAAATTGACTTACGAGCACTCAAGTAACCAAGCACTCGAGCAATTTCACAACTTTCAGACGCTTTCATGTTCCCAAAGAAAGATTCCTAATCTTTCATCCAGGACTTACGGTTATTTATACTTTCAAGGGTTGATAGTGGCTTAGTAATGGAAGTAACCGCATTCATAATTTGAAGGAGGTTCGACATTGCCGGCTAAATTGCATGTACAGAGGACATATAGTAATTGATTTACTAACATTGATGAGAGTGGGATTACATTCGAGCTTGCTTATTTTTTTTCCATCCAACTTTCAAGACTTCTTTTCAATTTACATGACTGGTCCCCAAATCGCAGACCAATTTTTTTGTAATTGCCACAATCTAGGCATGCTTATTCTTATTTATTGCAGAGGTATATTTCATTATAGCTAATTAATATAAAATACTAACGGGAAGAAAGAGAAAAGGAAAGAAAAGATACTAAAAAAATATAGTCAGTTATATTTTATTGATGTCAATGACTATAATGAATTTCATCATAAAATGCTCATCTTGACTGGAAAAATTGGGACCCTATTGAATAAACGAAACTCCCAAACGAGAAATGGTATCCGCGGTAACAAAAATTATAACTTCAACTTTTTAGTTAAAGTCATAATTTTTAGCCTTTAAAAAAAAACCTACTCTAACACAAGAATGTAACGCGCCTCCTTGGACTGCTTACTTCCTTTTGATGAAGTCTTGAGACTTGGGATGATCTCATGAGACATGCACAAATGTTTTTAAGTGTTCCACGCCTTGAATAGTAAATGACTGCTATAGTCAATTATTTTAAAATTTCTTTCCGGGTGTACTTATCAGCGTTCGGAACCAAGTGCTGCTCCCGTGGCTCAAGAGATTTTACCAGGACATACAAAGACACTTATTAGTCAGTTTTTATTAAATGATTACTTGAAATATTACAATACAATTGATAATCCTTAAAAGTTTATCATAAGCATTAAAACCAATAAAGTTCCTACATATTATATATAGTGCCGTAACGCATAACCCAAACCCTAACCCAATTCAACAGTGTATTTCGTGGCAAAACTGATGATGTTGATTCCAGTTTTTTGGAAAAAATCGATATGTGCAAATTCAGACACCAAAATACTTGGACAAACATTGTTTGTAAATTTAAAAAAAAAAAATCGTAAAACGTAAAAAAATATTATGGAAATGGATTTTTCTTAATGGCAGTTTATAAGTTACATGTGAAACTGAATCGGCATGTACCGTAAAATGGGGCTACTTTGGAACTTTTTCGGGGCTACTTTGTACGGTTTGGAACGACTGGAGCTACTTTAACAGAGCGCCCAAAGAAGCTATAAACTTGTGAGCAGCAATCCCGCGTGACCCTTTGGGGGAGGAGGGGGTGGGGGGGGAGTATTTTTGCGCCCTGTTACGCTTAAACTTAAGAAAACAAAGTAGACCCGACAATTCAAAGTAGCCCCGTTTTACGGTGTGCTGCATATTAATCAAGTAAGTAAGGAATCATGCAAGCGTCAAGTAAGTATGTAATTTATTATAAAATTATAAAAATTCGGCATATATTTAATGTCAGAAATGTATGTCGAACATATATGCGGCATCTATGCAGAGCATAGATGTGTGATATATACGAATTGTATAATGTTTGGGGCCATGTGTGCGGCCGATATAAATATATATGGCATATAATTTCTGCGTATATTTCACATGTAGGAGAGGGTGGGGCACGACGGCCCCCCTCTAAAAAATGATTAATTTTTTTTTTATTCAAAAAAATTCTTTTGAACGTTAAAAATTGATGAATACATCAAATTTATCATAATTTGAAGAAAAACAAAAATTGTCTGATCTGATTTTTCAAGCTGGTCCATTGTGCCCCAGGTATCGCGGATCGGCCTAAAAATGAGTCAATACATCGAACATATGATAATTTGACACGAAAAGAAAAAAAAAATTGTTTTGACTGAAATTTTTTAGGGGGGTCCTTGTGCCCCAGGGGACCGTCGTGCCCCACCCTCCTCTATATAAATTTCCCCGGAGGTGTAAAATAAACGATCGGATGTATTGTTAAATTCTGAAAGCGAAATCGACAAAGATCAAACAAAGACACGAAAAATAGGGGACAAGAAAGAGAGCATCAACTCGTCGCAAACCTTCATTGTTCTGTTTTCAACTTGTAAATTCCTGTGCCAGGGCGATATAAAAAGTAAGCCGGGCGTACACGCGATGCTATATGAACCAGAACACGTTCGATGAGAAACGAACGCGAAACAAGAGACGCGCTATACAAAAGAAGAAACGCATCTGCATGTTCCCCATCGCTCGCTGTAATGGGGGATGGTGGAAGAGGGGGACCAAGAGGTTGCGAAGCGGAATAAAGGCAAGCACCTCCGAGCAGACGGCGCACGCGGGGGTGGTCGTAAAAACAAGATGGTGGAATAGCCGGGAGCCGCAAAATGGCCGGTATAAATAAACGAGCCGTGTCTATTGCGTGCGCGGTTTACGTGAAGCCGACGGGATGAGGCAGCGTCAAGCTGGCAGCTAAAACTGCTCTTCGCCAAGAGATGCTGGGCTATATCATATAAGTATGTTGGTTTACACTTGGATCCTGCGAAAGTTTTGTCCCCCGGGTAAGTTTCTCTCGGATGGAGTGAGGATAAAATGAGGATGGAGCTCGAATGTTTGACGAGATGTACCCACAAGCGGGTGCGGATAATTCATCCCTCAAATGCTTGCAGACAAAAACGATCGCGGCCGAAGTCACTTTACATCGTAAATTGGGTGGATTGCGCCTCCTTCAGTTAGCGTTGATACGTGCAGTTTTGTAATACACTAATATTTATTTCTTTGGTGTAATAATTAATCGTTATTAATTAATGATAATTTCGTAAGCTTCCTGTGCAGAAATTTGTTGGGCTATCCCAGTTTCCAGTAAAATCCCGATCAGGATTTCTTAGAGATGCCCTAAATTGGAAGTTCTTGCTGGATCCCTGGTGGGTCCTCAGTGGTATCCATGTCAACGCTAACCGGCAATCTAAAATTTCATATTTCGATTAAATCTCGATCTGGATTCGTTGGGACAACCCCAAAACGAGTATTACTGTCCAAAAAGTTGCTGGGATCTTCCAGTTTCCTGTAAAATCTCGATCGGGATTTCTTAGGGATACCCCGATGAGGGTGTCCTTACTGGATCCTTGGCTGGATCCAGGTTGATTCCTTATTATAGCGCTAAAACTTTGTATTTTTTATTTCATACTTTTGTGATTACGTTAATTGCGACTAATTAAGGTAAACGTCCGAATACCCGACCACGTTCCAGTACCCAGACACTTGAGCCAGTATTTCAGAAAATTAAGCGTTCACTTAAGAGAAATCTTAAACTGTGAATTGATTTAGTATCCAGGATTCATAATCTACGTATACGACACTACTCTTAATAGTTTAAAAATCATCTGTAGTTTAATTTCGGATAAATATGAGAGCACACGTACTATTCGGGTCACGCAAGCCTTCATCCAAGCTGAAGTACTGAAGAATCGCGATATCTGTGTTTTTATTTGGAAATATTCCACGAATTTGGTCATGTTGTCTCAATTAGCCAAAAAAGCGTTATAAGTACTTAATTTTCATGTCCAGTTATTGGTACATACGAAATGTATCTTGTATTGATAACCGACCATGTGTCCGGATCTCGGTACTTGCTCGCGATTATGTTCAGTCCCAGTAACCGGACATCTGCTGACATGTATATTATTCGTCCATAACCTCAAATTTTCGGTGACACATTCTCCGAGCAGCAACCCATTTTTCTCAATTTACCCCCACCCCCCCCCCCCCACCATGGAGATGAGTGGTCGGTTATGGGGTCATAATGTGTGGTCGGATATTGGGTCATGCAGAAAAATCACTGGTCGGGTACTGGTACATTTACATTTCTCAGTATTTTCGATTATGACGAATAAACAACTAATTGTAGGAACAACTATACCATGTGTTTTGGAAACTAGAGACTTCGAGCTTTCCAATAGCCATAGTCGTTATTGAAAATAATTCATTTTTGAACGCCAAAAACAGGGTAACTTTTTCGTCGCCTCTTAGATGGTCCGGTATTGGGACATTTAACTTATAGGGAGTGCTTCAGCAAGTCATTTGGGCAACACACGTTCACACAATGTTTTAGTCATTAATAAAGACAATGGGTGTAGTTCAGGTGCCTTCCTTAAAAGTGCCCATTCTAATAAATACAATTTATTTAACGATCCTATAGGATTACGCAATAATCCACTATGGATCATTCAAGCATCAAATAAGATCCACTCTGGACACAGTCACGGATCCGTTTGGGAGTCCCTGCTAGATTCCATTTTACAAACTTTTCATTCCGGTCATGGAATCTGGTCCGATCTCTAGAAAAATTCTGATCCGTGACAAGGATGAACTACAGGAATCCAGCTGGATCCCTACCATAATTGCTGCACGGGTTGATGCTGAAAACACTTATTTTATATCAGCGGCAAACTCATCCCTGCTGTTTGAATTTGCAGATCACACTCCAGACAAAAATATCGCAGGATAAACTCATTCAAGGGATCCACGATGTTTAAATTAACAACTACACAAGCAAGCGTGTTAGAAGTTACACGAAAAATCTGGGTTTACGAATGTCCTTCGCGTAATTATTTAGTTAGAGCTTTCGCCAGGATCGATGGACACTCCAATGATCAATTGACAAAGATGTTCCATTCCGTTTTATTTCCTACTCTCGTGTTGCTTCCCGACCACAACTTTCGGGGGTTGGGAAACCATGTCGAATGACGATGTGGGTAGACATTAAAATTTATCGCAGCAGAGAACTGTGAATAAATAAATTGACGAGTTCTGCTGGCGAAGAGAAAGACTCGAGTGATTTTTGAAAAATGAAAAGTGAGGCAAGAAGTTTGTTTGCTTATTCTTAACTATTCAATCAACTGAATGTGAATTAACAAAAAATCGTATCTTTGCAGAATCTAATTCCAATTCTGATACCTCACGCTAATTTGGGTTAATCTACGTTGATCGAAGGCTCGAAGGATTTTTAAATCATTGTAATTTTCCGTTTTCGTCATATCCAAGAATTACATCAAGTATTGAAAGGGTATTGCACAATTGATATCCCGCCACAATCAATGATAATTGAACATCGCAATCGAATAATTGAATGACAGTACACGATATAGCAAAATGACTCTCGAACAGAGGGAAATTGGTTACATGGCATTGCGAGCTGAATCAAATGAGATGTCTGTCTCGTAATTGTATGATTCTGTGACCCACTGAGCTTGAGACATAACCTTTGTCGGTGCCTGAAGCAGAGGGAAACAGACATTGTGATGACGAACAGAGTGTCTCGAAAATTATTCCAGCTAAAAGTGAGTCAGGTCTCGTGTCGTCGACGACGGTGATTCCAATGATGCAACCTTTTTCTGCTCCTCCACCATCACCACCAACCCCCCCCCTTCAAAGTGAGCCAAGAGCGTCTAATATCTGTGACACCGCTAGAGAAAGTCATTATTTCGCTTGCGCGCTCACGTTCACCCGCTGTAATGGAGATTGTGGCCTTCAAAGTAAATTGTTTTCTGCGATGTTTTAGGTATCATATACATAATGGCTCTCTAAAACGCGGGTATCTCACCATGGCAGTGGATTCTCTGCAGAATCTCTTTACGCTCGTCTATTTCTTTTTCGTCCGCGCCTCGAATTGTGCGAGCAATCACATATTCCTAGACCTAAAAGCTCCGTTAATCATGACACGGCCTTCCATTGGAATTGAAACAAACGAGGAGGAAAGGCCTCCTCTATGCCCAACTATATACCTTTCCAACTCTCTGGTCTGGTCGGCACATTCTGGTCTGGAATATTTAGGAAACTGTGTCGAAGGCGTAATCACTTTTTATCGTCGTCATTCAACCGCTCGGACGAGATGAGCGCACAGGGAGAATGAATTTTTATGACTCAAGGATAGAGATGAATCTGAAAATGTACATCCAACACTGATTTTCTAATTACTTTGAATGCTGCGATGGAATTTTAATAAAGATCTTGCCGTCTCGTGCTAGCGTTTATCAATGCCCTTGCGCATTCATTCTGCACTGTTGAAAATATTTTATGATTTTTAATGTAATTTATCTTTAGGTTGTATTTCACTTTTCACTTGCTGATGGTCATTTTTGATCAGAGGTTCTGTTTTGAGCAATGTTATGACAGAGTCCATTAGCAAATTATAATTCTGCAAAAACTTCAGAGATAGTTTTATTAATTTACAAAAATAAAAAATATTAATGTTTAAGTGAGTTATGTAATTTTATGTCTGATCACACAATTACGGTACATGTAATTCATTTAAAAAAATACCATATACATTTTATTTTGCTTTCATTGTGGAATAGATTGTAATGAAAGAATTTTGGCTTTTTTGCAAAATCTAGCCCAAATTGTGGATTGTTATTATTATCATTAATATCAGTTGAGCAAAAAAAGAGAGTAACCAGTTCGTAGTTGGTTTGACTCTCCCTTGGAATCTGTTTATTAAATTTCAAGTAGATTTGTAAATTATTGAGATACCGAACATAATATTTTAATAAACGTAATTTGGAGAAAAACGCATTTAACCCTCGCTGGTCACACCTCAAAATAATTCCAAGTTGATCACACTGGGTCAATTTGAATCGACCGACTTTTTGAAAGGTTGTCAAAAAAAGTACCTATTCGATTGACTTAAAAAAATGTAGGAATTATCTTTGAACATTTCAGTATATGAAACAATTGTTTTTATTTTTTTATCAGCTGCGTGAACGATTTGAATTAGTCAAAAGGATTCCGCAAACCCAACAACTACATTGTTTTATTCTTCAACGCGATGGAGTCATTTTTACAAAAGAATACTCGAGCGCAATAGAGCACACAACACACAACTTTTTTAAGAAAAAAAATGTGCGTAAGCCATAAACAAAATAAAATTATGAAGGTTTATCTGAAGATTATGTTCCACATTATTTTCTGTCTCCCAAACGTCGTCTCTGTTCGCATTGGATTTTTTAAATAAATTATTATGCACAAAAAGGTTTTGATTGGGTGAAAAAAATATTGAAAAAATTTGCACCACATTTTCGCGAGCAGAAGACTGGTCTACGTTAATCATAAAATTTTTGTGAATTTTTTCAGATTTTTAAAAATTGTCCTTTTTTCGGTTAAAAAAAAATCATAACTCAGAAACGGTTGTTCCAAAAAATCTGCAAAAATTCAGAAAAATGTTTCAGAGCAGGGATAACAACATAAAAAATTACGAAGCAAATCAAAAATTTTGTGGTCTGGAGGCTAGGTGAATTGACGTGGACAGCCCCATTTATATATGAATTTATTACGATGCAATATATGCATCATTATGCATATACGTATGCTTTTATTATGATGCAATCATGGCGAAAAAAAATTTCCTGTCGATTTTCGGAAAAGTCACTAAACTAAATAATTACCACAAATTTCTTCGGCTTGTGCCAGGCAATGAATTTTCTTTTCAATTTCGTTTCTAGCTCAGAAAATTGCATGTGTAACGATAATAAGCACGTTTCTTGAAACTCAACGTGAGCACTAAATCCTTACGCATAAAAGCGAATAATAATAAGCGCGAAGAAACGAAGAAAGCATCCCATTTCCCGACGGTAAAATTTTTTCCCCTCTCTCTCTCTCTCTCTCTCTCTCTCTCTTTCTTTCTTGTGTATTAATCGTGAATCCCGTAAGGCCGTCACCCCGGATGCCTCGTATTTTCCACCCACTTGGCTCATATTTCACAATCCTGACATGACAGCTTGAGTTAACGCGTAACCCATACTCGTTTCCTCTCGCCTCTTCTTTTCTACGTACATAGAGGCATGTTTAAAGAGCATCGTAGGACGGTTGAGAGGCTCTACGGAGAGTGACGAGGTCGCGCGTAAGTGCACGTTAAAATAAAAAGCACGAATGTATTACAAACTTGTTAACACACGTGAACAATACAAGTACAGGTGTAAGATTGTCAGACTCGAATTATACTGAAAGTTGCATGAAAAACATCCCACGCATATTATGTCGATATCGCATTTGATATAAAATGATTGGGGCGAAAATAAATTCCTAGAGGAAATGGTAAACAATTTACGACTTCAATTTTTGATTCTGGTTTCTGGTTGGGAAATCTTAATTTTGGGAATTTTTATACAAAAGATTTTTTAGATCTTTTATAAATTTATTTCATGCATAAAAATAATATATAGGGGGAAGTCCCTTAACGTTGGACGGCACCTAGTACCGGACACTGTTGATATAAGCCAAACTAGAGAGCAGCGACAATAGTTCTCGTGCGTGGTTCGAACAGTGGCCACAGTGGTAACGGTGGCGCTTGAGAGCTAGCCGCAGTGCGCATGCGCGCGTTGTCGAGAGTTGATTTTCGTTGGAGCCGATTTCGTGTCAGCCGTAATTTGCACACATTCATTGTTTAAAAAATAGGGGTTTTGCGGCTCGGTTTTTTAGCTTGGGATGCTTTTTGGTGAGTATTCTTTCAAACAATGGAGGTTAAATTTCAAAATATTTGTGAAATGGCAACGCATTTTGTTATTTAATCTTGCATGTTGAGTCCCTGGTACCGAACACTCGATTTTTCTCCAGTACCGGACGCCATTTTTTTTTCGTTATTGAAATATTTATGTAAAACATGTTGTTTTTGTTGTGGTGGTATTTCACTATGACAAATCAGTTGAAAATAATGACGAAAGGAAAATGGCCCGAGGAAAATATGAAAAGAGCCTCGATGACAATAATGACAGGATCCAGTGCGGCAGTTGTAAGTAATGGGCTCATTAGGCGTGCGCAAATATTCCGGAGTGTTCCGATGAATATATTTGCCATCATTGCAAACTTTAACAATTTTTAATCCATTTTTTCAAATAATATTCATAGTGTCCGGTACTAGGTGCCACTTTTCGGACTCGACCATTTTAACTATTAAATTCAAAAACATATATTTCTTAGTTTTACGTTTTTTATAAATCTGTACTATCATTAACACACCAAAGAATACTCCAAAGTTTGTGAAAAAAATATAAAAAATCGAAGTTCTTATATATATAATAGTTTTATTAATGAATAACCTAAAGTGGCTGGTAATACAGGGGGAATTCCCCCTAGGGGATTCCCCCTAGGGATTATATTTTATTGTTATTATTTATTAGTATTTTAGAATTTTATTTTTACAGGTGTATAATTGTGAGAGTCAAATTATAATAAAAATGTCATTAAAAATTTCCCACGCCCATTATATTGATATTAAATTTGCGACAACATGGTTGCGGCAAAAAAAATTGTTAGAGAAAATTCTACTTGAATCAAGGATTCGATTTTTGGTTCCGGTTTCCGATCAGGGAATCGCAATTTCGGAAAATTTTATTGTTTGTGGAATCGGAATAAATGAACTACTTGAATTGTGCAACTTGTATTCCCTCATAAAAATTGCAACAAGAAAAATAGCCCCCGGAAAATTTGCAATCGGAAAATCGGCCTCCGGAAATATGGTCCCTCGGAAAATCGACCCCGGAAATTTAGCCCCTATTATCGGTTAAAACGTCGAATGAACGGTATCATTCGGATAAAAATAACTTTTGCATTCACTTATAAACGAGTTTTTGGGATTTTTGTGCTGTTTGAAGCCTCGAAGACCGAGTTTTACTTACCCAACTTACACAATTTTAAAAAGTTGTTTTTATTCGAATGGAACAATGCAAAAGACGTTTTAGCCGATAATGGGATAATATAAGTGTCGTATAAAAGATTTTAGCGTCGATAATATATGTGCGTATATATTCTATCTGTTACATTTTTCACATATATGTTACGTATAAAATCAATATGTGTAGATTATATTTTATTTTGATAAATGAAAATATATTTATTAAATATATGAAGAATATATGCGACATACATGTTTTGCCCTGAAATGTTTCATACTATTATTTTCTTTCTCTATTTGTTCTTAAGAATTATGTCTGCGTCACATTGCATTAGCTTATGAATAAAATAATCAAATGGCGAATGAAATTATAGATTGAACGAACTTACCAAGTTCGATCATATTTACATGAGCGCCTCTTCCGAAGTGGCGCTAATACAATTACATTTCAAGCAAAACGGAAAAATGAAACGGGAAATGTAAAAAAAAAAGGAGAACAAATCATTTATAAAATTATTTTATAAATAATGATAAACAATAATCAATAAAATTCGTTTAATAATTAATTTTATAAATTATTAAAAAATTATTATTTTTATATACGTCAAACATACAAGAAATATATTTTAAAAAAATTTTTAGCGCCAAATTCGTCTATACAATTATTTTCTCCACACATTCCAAACACACAATTTTTCTTAAGAATTCCAACATTTGCGTCACATTTTCATGGCTCAAGAACGAAAGAAATTAAACGTTCAATCAATCAATCTGATCGAACAATCGTATAAATCAAACGATAATTATCTTACCGTTGTACGACTTTAAAATTTAACGGAAGACAACGGACTATAATTGTCGTCAGTCATTTATGAACAAAGTGAGAGAAAGAAACAAAAGCGAGTATCGCACGTAGACGATCGTTAAACAATCGTCAAGGGAGGAGAAGACAGTAGAATGAAAATAAATGAACAAAGAAGAACAAAAAAAAAAGAGCGTGCACACGTGGTGGAATAGAGCGGACGTGTAATTTGTAACAGCGATCTTATCGAGGTTGAAAATCTTTACGAGAAAAAAGGAGGAGGGGGAAAAGAAGTAGGTGGAGTGATTGTGCATATATATAGTTGGCGGTATACGTCGTCAATGGCTTTAGCAGCAAATTTTTTTTTCTTCTCTTAACGCTATCGTGCGCTATGTACAATGTTTTACCGCGGTGTTAAGGGTTCTTTATCCATACTGTTAAAAAAAAGTAACACGTCCATACGAAAATTTGTGTGCAAGTGTGTGTGTCTATAGCTTCGCGATAACGCCAAGCCTCGTACACAGAAACTGCAATACAAAAGCTCACGATAATTGAACGAACGTTGATATATATGGAGCATTCCACGTCAAATCACGCGGTCATCGGCCTGACCCCCTCGGATTTTGATGTCCAATGAACTGTGGGTTTCGTTTGGCTCAAAATATGGTCTCAAATTTTTAGAAATTTTTATTTCATTTTTTAGGGGTTGCCCGAGTATCATTAATTTGAGGAAAAACATGAAGAGGGACGCTGAGAGAAAAAATTACTGAATTCGAGAACATGAATTTATTTATTAAATGAAAGTATTAATTCGATTATTTATTTGTTGAACCAAGAAAATCACTCTTCATTTAAAAAAATATTTTCACGAATCTATTACTTCATTATATTAAACTCTTATTTAATAGTAACAATTAAATGCATGATAGATTTGATTAAATTTGTATTTATTGGATTAATTACATTGATCGCATCATAAACATGAG
The DNA here is from genome assembly GCA_946863875.1 of Alloplasta piceator. Classification (NCBI taxonomy): domain Eukaryota; kingdom Metazoa; phylum Arthropoda; class Insecta; order Hymenoptera; family Ichneumonidae; genus Alloplasta; species Alloplasta piceator. Next base: position 44,698,006 of record OX333074.1, read on the forward strand.
ATTATTTGAATCTAAAAAACGAATTCAATACAAAATTATTTTTTTCGAAAAAATTATTTTCTTGCAATAAAGTCATTATTATTTTACTTCTAAAAATATTTCTGTAGTATTTGCAATATTTATTAGATATGAAATTGATTGTGATTATTTGAAAAGAAGCTGTAGTAAAATGAATAACACATTATTTTATTCCAATAGAGTATTTGTTTGGAATGATGAAATTTTTATTTCCTTCGAGCAAAGAACTATCGTTTCTATAGTATCCTTTAATAGTATATATAAGTTGTTAAAAATTAAAAAACTGGTTTTTTAAATGTTTTCTTATATTCGAATCTTCATAACTCGTAACTTTTTTCAAGTGCATAGTAGTAGTCGATAGCGTAATAGGTAGCGTGTTAGGTAGTTAGATAAGGAGGCTAATAAATTCGAGGCGAATAAATTTTCGAAAAATATTGTCGTTTCACCCTTAAACCAAGGAAAAAAAATCAATTTTCAATAGAAAAATATTTTTGTTGTTGTTATTCTCATTACAAGAAACAATCAAAATAAGAAATTTAAAAAAATAAATTAGAAAACAAAAAAAACAGTAATTATTATTGGCCCATTATCGAACTATGACGAAAATATCTGTTTTGGGTCCTAGTTTCTGTGAAACAAATTTCATTTATTTAAAAGAGCCCCTCTTTATGTTTTCCTCAATTTAATGATTTTTTAGCTCAGGCAACGCCTAAAAGATGAAATAAAAATTTCTAAAAATTTGAGGTCATATTTTGGGCCAAACAAAACCCACAATTTATTGGATATCAAAATCCGAGTGGGTCAGGCCGATGACCGCGTGATTTGACGTGGAATGCCCCATATGCATGTGTACCTGTATGTACAAACATCGTATTACTATGTACACTTCGCGTTGTGAGCATTTGCCGAGCAAACGTGTGTTTCCCAGTGAAGTTGGAACGTTTGTGCGAAGCCCCTCCGATTCGCAGAAAGCACATGCACACTTCGGCCTATAAAATTACCCACGAGCCCCTTGGTCGATTCTAAGGAAGCCTCCAATATATATATATATATATATATAGTTATACTACGTGCCCTAGTATTGAAGCAGAGGGTGAGCCACCATCTTCACAGAGGCCACCCTCTTTCGTGCTTCATCGCTTTTCGTATGCCATCGTCACTGTCTCAGCCTCGGTCGCGGCTGATCCGTGTACGCACGAACGCCTGCCACGAAGCATTTTTAAATACGTTTCTTTTTTTGCGAAAGCACACACATGAGACGCGTGTGCAAGATCGCGCGGGAATTTTTTTTTACCGGGGTTGTTTAACGCACTTTTTAAGTTGGCTTTTTTAGGGTTGAATTTGCTTGGGTTTTTATACAGGAATTATTTGCCAGCAGAAATTATTTGCCAACAATGAACGGTGATAGTTTTACCGTGTTGAGTTAAGGCGGTATTCTGGTCTCGAATTTTGGAGAAATCGATTTTTGCATATTCTTAAAGTTTGGACACTTAAGAGAATACCCTCGAAAGGAAATTTTTTAATTCCAATTATTTACGGACTTATAGCTATTTTAGTGATGCAGCTATTATGGACGTCACGTCAGAGCATAATTTTAAGGGGGTATTCTGGTCTAGAATTTTGAAAAAATCAATTTTCCTTAGCATTTTCTTTAAGTTTAGACTCTTAGAATATATTCTCAAAAGAATATTTTTAAATTTCGATAATTTACATATTTTTTGCTATTTTAGTGACCCAGCTATTACGGACGTCACGTCGGAGCGTAATTTTAACGGGTATTCTGGTCTAGAATTTAAAAAAAATCCATTTTTTGCATATTCTTAAAGTTTGGATCATTAAAAATATATTCTCAAAAAGATATTTTTTAATTTCAATAATTTACAAAGTTATAGCTATTTCAGTGACGCTGCTATTACGGACGTCACGTCGGACCGTAATTTTAAGGGGGTATTCCGGTCTAGAATATTGGAAAAATATTTTTTTTGCATATTCTAAAAGTTTGGACCATTAAAAATATATTTTCAGAAGGATATTTTTAAATTTCAATAATTTACAGAGTTATAGCTATTTTAGTGATGCTGCTATTACGGACGTCACGTCGAAGTGTAATTTCAAGGGGGTATTCTGGTCTAGAATTTTGAAAAAATCAATTTTCCTTAGCATTTTCTTGAAGTTTAGACCCTTAAGAGTATATTCTCAAAAGGGTATTTTTGAATTTCAATAATTTACATATTTTTGGCTATTTTAGTGACCCAGCTATTACGGACGTCATGTCGAAGCGTAATTTTAACGGGTATTCTGGGATAGAATTTTGAAAAAATCATTTTTTTTTGCATATTCTTAAAGTTTGGACAATTAAAAATATATTCTCTAAAGGATATTTTTAAATTTCAATAATTTACGGAGTTATAACTATTTTAGTGACGCTGCTATTACGGACGTCACGTCGGAGCGTAATTTTAAAGGGGTATTCTGGTCTAGAATACTGAAAAAAATCAATTTTTTGCATATTCTTAAAGTTTGGACCTTTAAGAATATACCCTTGAAAGGATATTTTTGAATTCCAATAATTTATGAAGTTATAGCTACTTTAGTGACGGAGCAGCTACGCCCGTCACGTCAGAGCAAATCGGACTATAGTTTTTCTCAAAACTACACTTTTTTCAACATGGCTAACACGATATCTCAAGTTCTACTCAACCCATTTACTTCAAATTTTTTATCAATCTTAACAATCTACTTTTATCAATCTATACCACTTATGTATCAACATTTTTTTTTTTACTATTGTAAACAAATTAAAAACTATGAAAAAAGAGACTATGAAAAATGCTGTTCGTTGTTCATACAGCCACCACTTTGCGATTTTTTTTCCGTTTTCTCTGGATTAGGGGCTATACGACATTCTTAGTAATTAAGAATCTTTTTTTTTAATTTTGTACCGGATGACTAGAAAGGTTGCAATCCAACACCCCTTTTTTTACCCTCAACTTTAGCAGCTTATAACTTTTGTCATTTTTATTTTCATTTCGCAAAATTTTTTTGGATTATTATCAAAACATTAATAAATATGTTGTGAAAAAAAGAATGGTGATAATACTTGGTTAAAATTTTTTTTATCGACCTCGACAAAACGTTGAAAATGTATGTCTCTAGACCAGAATACCACCTTAAGCAATTTTAAAAATCTACGGAAGTTTAGTCTTGAGAATATTGGAAAAGTGATTTTAAAGAGACTACTTTTAAGATGAGGCTAAATACCATTTTTATTCAATCCCTACATTATCGACGTATCATCGTCGTCCAGTCTTTCTCCGACAAACGTGGATGAAAATTAATTACATTTTGACAATTAAGAGGGGGATAAATTAATTAACAATTAATTGTCAATTGAGAGGCTAAAATGCGTTACAGCTAATGCCAACGAACTCATTCGAGCCCCCTAAATATTATAGGTTACTCGTCAGAATCCATGGTGCTGCCCTCACTCGCACGTCTGTGAACTACATTTCGCCATTTCGTTTTTCAATAAAACTACAATTTATCGATATTTATCTCTCGATGCACCATCCAAACTTACGGCGTGTCATTTTGACAAAGTAATGTCGAAAACGTCTCGATATTTGTATCGTGGCGTTCTTCATGGAGCCTCACTCTTGGTTTTACCCGAAATGCAGTAAAAGTTTAATAATTTAAGTTTTTTAATCACAGTTTCTTGGTGGTAAATGAATCTGTAATTTTTTTTTTGTTTTTCGAAAAAATTTTAGTGAGGCTCCATTCCTGCCATTGTTCTGATGATGTTGTTAAAATTTTATTCAATTCCATCCATTTGCATAAGAGCAAGTTTGGATGGCAATTTCGAGGTGTTAGTGTCGGTATTTAGCCTCCTCTTAAGAGCTTAAAATTTGCCTGCGTTTTAAATCCGTGGCAAGGCTTCTGAAAACTCACAAAACAATTGAGACGTAATCGTAGGTAGGTTCTCATTATTCTCTAGATGCGAATATCACTAAACAGCGGACGTATATCGTCACGGCTTGAAAATAACCCCTGAGTCGAATGGCCCCGGTTTCCCTTATTCTCAACGCACACGAGCAAAAAAATGCATGACATTAGGTGAGAATGGACTTGCCGCGGTGCATTAATTGCTCGTGGTAGTTTTCATGTTTCACGCATTTTGCTATATTCCCGAGAATAAATGGGGGATGTTAAAAAAGGGTCGAACAAAGTTAAAATGCTGTTCCGCGTGTAATAACTGATTTGACGACGAGTCGATTTTTCCCTTTCGTCCGTTGATGAAAGAAAATTGTAAAGGTGAAGACACGTTGATTGTATAGTGCGAAGAGTGAGAGCGGAAAAGGTTTTTTTTTCAATTTTCATCGTGCAAAAAGAGGGTCACAATTGCCCTTTTCACTCCCTTATAAAATGAATTTTTTAAGTGCACTAAAGTACGGTTGATTATCGACTAAATCGTTAACTATTGAAACGAATGTCTGTTTTTTTTTTTTTTTTCATTCACATTTACTTGTGAATTAGTGATGGGAAGAAAAGACTGCAGAATTCGAATCCAGTTTTGGAAATTTATTTTTCGTATTGGCGATATTAGTGAACTGTTTTTGAAACGGGAAATCTTTTAGAAAAATTGGAATTCCTAAAATAGAGTGAGTGACACATAAAAATCATTTTTATTGAGCGTCGATATCGATACTGCATATAAAACACATGTTCAGCCGTTTTGGCTGCAAATAATTCCAACACTGACATGAGCGAGATATTGCTCATGGAGAGAAAGGAAATATCTCGAGAGAGGAGAGTTCGCGCCTCGATCATTTCTCAAACTCGCTAACTCGATATAAAACGATACCCCAGCCTTCGTACAGTGGGCACAGCATAAAAAGCTGAGGAAGAAGGAGAAAGCTAAAGAAAACTTGTACGGAGTCTGACGTTAATATATATTAGGGTGGTCCTTATTTAGAGCTCGGACGAATTTTTTATCAGATGACCCCTAAATTGACCCCAAATAATTCAAAAACAATACTCTAATTTTTTCAGATTTTTATCTAGACTCTAACCCTCCAGAAAAGAGGGTATATTTCCCCATTTAAAATACACGTGTTTCGGCCATATTCTCAGGATATATTTTATTCTAAGTGTGATAATTTAAAAAAAATCTATATCTGTAAGATTTTAGTATTTATTGGTGCTACTATTTGGGGAAAAATTCACATTATCAAAGAGGTCAATTTAGACGAATTGCAATTCGTCTAAAATGACTCGTATCAGAATTTTAGACGAATTGCAATTCGTCTAGATTGACCCCTTTGATAATGTGAATTTTTCCCCAAATAGTAGCACCAATAAACACTAAAATCTTGCAGGTATAGATTTTTTTAAAAATTATTACACTTAGAATAAAATATATCCTGAGAATATGGCCGAAATGCGTGTATTTCAAATGGGGAAATCTACCCTCTTTTCTGGAGGGTTAGAGTCTAGATAAAAATCTGAAAAAAATTGGGTATTGTTTTTGAATTACTTGAAGTCGATTTGGGGGGCACCTGATAAAAATTCGTCCAAGCCCTAAATAAGGACCTCCCTAATATATATATGTCTGTATGTATATAGTAACCCCTATATCGTGAGAGAGTGAACGAGGATGTCGGGTTCTCGCGAGCGGTATCATACCCCGAGTCTTCGCGTACCCGGTGTGGCTTACATTATCGATATTACGAGGCGTCGATAAAAAATCGCATAAAATTAAACAAACCCCACGTGCTCCCGATAAAATTTACCGCCTATCTCGTCTTTCTCTCCTCCCTCTTGACTCGCGAACCACGCGATATTATACGAGCACACGCCGCTTTTCCGCCCCGACGAATTCGCGTTGCGAGCGATCAGAGATCCTCAACTCACGATACTTTGAAATATTCTATGAGAATTTTACACCTTGTTTTGTTTTTGGGAATATTGCTTCCTCATAAAGGAAGCTTTGTTTTCGGTGAAAAAAATTTTTTTCGCGATTTTTATGCCAATATGTTCAAAATGTCCTAAAACATCGAGAAATCGTATTTAGAAAAAATGTCAGGATGGATGTGTGTGTGTGTGTGTGTGTGTGTGTGCGTGTGTGTATGTATGTATCCTGAGTTTCAGATGTAAATGATTAATAACTCGAAAACGCTTCGAGATATCAAGCTAAAATTTGGCACACTTGTCGAGCACGAATTGCTCTTCGATATGAAATTTTTTTTTTTTTTAATTATAATGGGTGTTCCGATTTTATCGACTTTTTTCGTTTTTGCCAGAATGGCGTAAACGCTCTAGCCTCTGCAATTTTTAAGATATTGCACTCAAACTTTGTACAGAATTAGTATAGCTATTAAGGTTGTTTGGTATTGAATTTGGCGAAAATCCATCGAGGGATTAAAATTTTATGAAATTTTGAATTTTTTGAAAAATCGCCTAAACGCTCTAACTTGCGCAATTTTTAAGATATTGTACTGAAACTTTGTACAGAGGTAATATAGCTGTGAAGGTTGTTCGCTATTAAATTTGGCAAAAATCTATCGAGGGATTAAAATTTTATGAATTTTGATTTTTTTGAAAAACAGCGCAAGCGCTCTAACTTGCACAATTTTCAATATATTTCACTGAAACTTTGTACAGAGCTTGTATAGCTATCAAGGTTGTTCGCTATTAAATTTGGAAAAAATCCACCGAGGGATTAAAATTTTATGAAATTTTGAATTTTTTCAAAAATAGCGCAAGCACTCTAACTTACACAATTTTCAATATATTTCACAGAAACTTTGTACAATACTTGTATAGCTATCAAGGTTTGTTCGCGATCAAATTTGACGAAAATTGATGGAATTTGCACATTGATTACTAATATTTTTCAATAGTTAACAAAGCTTCCTTTAGGAGGAAGCCAAATTTGATCGCCATACCGTGTGTTAAAAGAAGCTATGTGAACTGTGGATAAATGTGAGGAAGCAATGTGCAAATTTCAATTTGCAGGGTGTTTTTATCAAATGACATTTCATATTTGTATTAAAAAATAGGGTCTAAAGCCAAAACGAGAATATTTTTCGTCAGATTTTTGAGGCGGTATTCTGGACTAAAGAATTAAAATTAATACACTGAGAAAAAAGTTCAGTTAAAACACCTAAATCCATTTAGTTGAAAAAAAATTAGTTGATTCAATATTAATTTGTTTGAAATAATGAAACTATAATTAATTCAACAAATGGGTTTGATTAACCATAAGATATGAGGTGAACGAAACTATTTGGTCAATTTCCAGATTCAGTTTAGTCCAATTTACACGTTACTGAGTTGCTGCACAGAAATATTTCGTTGATTTCTAGTATATTTTGACTAAATAAATTTAGCTATAAAAAACAGTTCGTATTTTCAATCTTTGTTAAATTACCAAAATGATCTCGTTGAACGTCCGGAAACAAATATTTGGTTGAGTCAAACAAATTTTTGCATTTTCAACAACAAAATTTTCTCAGTGTATGAAAATAAAAATGAAAAAAGAATTAAAATAAAAAAACATTTTCAATAAATTGAAATGTTTAAAAATCACATTTAAATATTTTTTTTGCACCCTGTTTTTACAATAATTTGCTATTTTGGTATTTGCCCTTTTTAAATTTATCTTTTAGATGGTCCATTAAAAAGAAATTACTGAGTGTCATAAGATTTCTCCGAGTCGTAATTTAAACGTCTTTAAGGCGGTGTTCTGGTCTAGAGATATACATTTTGAGCGTTTTGTCGAGCTCGATAAAAAAAAATCATTTGTACCATTCTTTTTTTACACCATATTTATTAATATTTTGACAATGGACAAAAAGAAATTTCAAGGAAAAAAAAATGAAAATTAAATAAGTTATAAGCTGGTAAAGTTGAGGTTAAAAAAGGGGTGTACTGGCTGATACGATTGCAACCGAATTTTGTAGCTTCTAATTGCGAATTTTGTAGCTTTTTGTAGCGAATTCTGTAGCTTCTAATTATTATCTCACAAAGCTCGAATCGTATCTGTGAATATTCCACTTTTTGAGAGTCTTTAATTATCATGGGCTCTTAGAGGCTTGACGCTTGGAGCTTTACCTACATTTCATGGCCACGTGGTAAAAGCTCAGATATATTTCGTAGTTCATATACCTCCATATACTCATATTTATGGGGCATTCCACGTCAAATCACGCAGTCATCGAACTGACTCCCTCGGATTTTGATGTCCAATGAATTGTAGGTTTCGTTTGGCCCAAAATATGACCTCAAATTTTTAAAAAATTTTATTAAAATTTTTTAGGGTTTGCCCGAGCTAAAAAATCATTAAATTCAAGGGAAACATAAAGAGGGGGTCTTTTTTAAATTAATGAAATTTTTAACAGAAAGTAGGGCCCAAAACAGATGTTTTCGTCATAGTTCGATAACGGGCCAAAAATATTTACTATTTTTTGTTTATTTAAATTTTTTTTTGTTGTGTTTGAATTATTCGTTTTATTTTAGATCGTCGAGGGTAATAACTTTTCGAAAGATGTTGTCGTTTCACTCTTAGCCAAAACAAAAAATCGAGTTTCACTAGAAAAATCTTTTTGTTGTTGCAATTCTACAAGAGTACAAGAAACAATCAAAATAAGAAATTATAAAAAAAAAAAAAATTTAAATATCCGTTTTGGGCCCTACTTTCTGTTAAAAAAATTGCATTAATTTGAAAAAGGCCACTTCTTATGTTTTCCCTCAATTTCATAATTTTTCAGCTCGGGCAACCCCTAAAATATGAAATAAAAATTTCTAAAAATTCGAGGTTATGTTTTGGGCCAAACGAAACCTACAATTCATTGGACATCAAAATCCGAGGAGGTCAGGCCGATGACCACGTGATTTGACGTGGAATGCCCCATATACATACGGATATTATACCTTGAGATAGCGAGATTGAAAAAGGTTTCGCTTTAGGAAAACGAGAGCTTTTACTCTCCGCGAACAGGGCAAATCGTCTGCTACATTTGCTGTACTCAGGCTACTGTGAATATGTTTTCCCAGAGATCTTTCTCTGCATATAAATATGTATGTTTATATATTTGGCATAAATGTTGTCGAAGCACTTTCCCGACGGTGCCTCCCTCCGTTTTCATCTTTCGCTTTAAGCACACGACCGAATCTGCTGTTTTATTCAAAGTTTCACTTGTGAAGCCCAAAGAGCGAAGCAAGGAGAAAATGAGGGTGAAAGAGGGATGGAGGCGTATAAGCTCGTATACACACTTAAATATATCGTACTCGTAAGAGCATGGCGCATGCGGCCAGACCCACATCAGCGATTGACAGGCAAAAGGGCGTAAGTTATGAGCTGAGACCAACTGGAAGTTTGGCGAATTGCACCCTTTTGCCTCCGGGAAATCGACGTGCGCACTTTATAATATGCAAAGGATGTAAATTTATCCATCCATGAGACCGTATGTTATGGCCATGGTACGAATGGTTTTTTTTTACATTTTTATGGGGGTCATATCGACCAAACGAAAAAAAAAAAAATTATGAAAAATAGAATAAAATTGGTGAACGATTACCAGAGTCGAAATTGTCTCTGATTATATCCAACGGAATACGATTATTATGATTCTGATGGAAAACGAGGGCGAGAGAGATTTATAGCATCGATAATGCACAATGATGGACGCCATTAATCAAATATGAATTCGATGGGGATGTTCGAACGAAAAAGAATGATATACATGGTCACTTTTTTTGAGTTTTGGGGTCGACAGACACGATTCGGTGTCTCTCTGTATTCGGACTCGTTGCGTTTTTATACGTTATGACGGATTTTGGAAGATTTTTTTTTTTTCACCCCCTTCACCGAAATTCACAGTGACGTTGTATCGAGGCGAATCCCACGATTTCTCCAGGGGATACGGAAAAATCGCTGAATAATATCGCCCGGAAAAACTTGGACGAGGCTCGTGATCGGTGGATGAAAAAAAAAAGTGTACAGCAACAAATCGAGGGGATTGAACGTGGGAGCGTTTGGGCGAGAAGTTTTGTACAGTTTTTTTTTCCCTGCGAAAGAGCTATTTTCGCTTCTACCTCTCGGGACCTCTGTAAAACTCTGTGGTAGGTTTTTTTGACAATTTTTCAGGCTGGCGAGATCATGATTGTCAATCGCATGCCCCTGTTTTTGATAATTACCCCTTTTTACGTTTGAACGAATGTCTCTTATTTACACTCTGTTAAAGTTTTTTATAGTTACAGAAATTTTGCAGTTGATCGTTTTGTTTTCTTTGTTTTCCTGGTACTTTACCAGGATTTGTTAACTGTTGACAAATGTAAAGTTGAACATGGCGGAGGCAATTATTATTTAACAGCTCATAAATTAATTAAATATTTTTTAACAGCTAATAAATTAAATACATATTTTTTGACAGTTAATAAATTATTTTGACATAAATAAAATATTTCTTAACGACTAACAAATTTTGTAACAGTTAAGAAATATTTAAACGAAAGTGCCAATGAAATATATTTCTTTACTATAAATAAACTGTTTTCTCAGTGTACTTTATTTTCAAGCTTGAACTTCTTTAGTCGAGAGTTTCTGAAAGTTTTACATTTCCATTTCACTTAAATCTCTTTTGAAATGATTCAAAGCTGTCGTGAGTAATTTTTGTTGTTGATTTTTTTTTTAGAGAAGGCGAGATTTTGTGTTATTTTTGTTTATTGCAGGGTGGCCACTGTCAGGGAAAACCTGGAAATGTCAGGGAATTTTTTCGGGGTCAGGGAAATCAGGGAAATGTCAGGGAATTAAATAGTTAGTCAGGGAAAATTATCAAATGGAGAAAAAAAGTGTATGGGCGAATATTTTTTGTTCTGCGTATCGCTGAAAAAAAGTTATGGGTGGACATTTTCAACTTCAGCTTCTTCAGAAGGATCATTCTTCAGAAGGATCTTTTCAATTTCTGCTTCTGTATCTCGTCATCTCTATTCTATTCATCATTTATTATTATGATTATTAATTTATTTATTATGATTTGTTCCTTCCAAATATATAATGTAATAAACAATACCAAAGAATGAATAACAATAAACATATGCAATGTTCCTACCATGTAACTTTCTTTTCACTAATCTGAATGGTTGGTCAGGGAAATATTCGAAAATGGCAGGGAAATGTCAGGGAATTTTTTTCTCCCGATTTAGTGGCCACCCTATATTGGAAAAAAGAATTATAGGATTTTTCAGGTCAGAGTTTTTTCTTTATATATATTATGTATATGGTTGAAGTATATTACAAATTTTATTGGAAAATGAAGAAAACAAAATACTGAAAAAGATTAGTAACAATTCTATCAAAACAGCTGTGCTGCTTATTTGAAATGAGAACCCAGAATAATTTATTAATGAAGAATTGGTTTAACTATAAGAGGAGATAAGAAAAAATAAAAAATATTGAATTGAAAGATTGACCTTACTAAAAGAATTTGCCAATTGAACTAAATCAAATTTTAACCTTGGACTAATCAAATTTTAACACTGTTCATTTATATCACGGAAACTTAAAAAGTTGCCTCAACAAAATCATTGATAACTGTCAATTTTGGAAAGCAATTGCTTCCTTGTGGGAATCTGATGAAATAATAATGAATAATAATGGGAGTATATTATGGAATGGTTTCAACCATATTCTATGCGCGTCAAAATCTTTGTGGCCGAAAAAGGGCAGATACAGTTTTTTTCATCAGTTTGCTTGAAAAACAATCGGTTCGTAAAAATAATAAATTATTGGTAACGAGAGATATTGATTATCGAAATAGTGTTAAAACATTCAAGATGATTATCAGGCTCGTTATTAAAAAATCGAAATTAAGAAATTAAATTAACATGCAACCTTATGAACTGATAAAAATAAAGTGAGATCAATTCTTATGAACTAATCGAAGTAAAATCAATGCCTGACGAAGTGACTTAACGTGTTATTTTCAATTTCCAAAATTGATTTTTAAATAACTCTCGTTCCCAATGAATTAATATTCTTAACGTCATTTCTCCGCCATTCGTTTTCCCATATCGAACAATTCAAAAATAAAATAAAAAATAGCAAGAGGAAATAAGATCTTGAGCTTTTGTCGCATAATTCGATAAGGCGAAGTTCAATGACAGTTCGAGAAATATTAATAAGCTTCGAGATACAAATACCATTAAAATCTGTCAGAATTCTGGTGAATATGAAGCCCGGTGAAATGGGCGCTCGGTGTACACGAATAGGTGTAAATGTGGTATTCCGAGCCAGTAGATCTCAACAGATGGAAGCAGCAACGTGATTACAAACCGGCTAATTGTCTGCAGCAAAATTAAACTGAAGTCACGTTAATTATGTAACTCTCTCGCTCGAGCTCTACATTTCGCACGGACTGAGTAAAATGAGAGAGACATTTTGTGAAAGTGTCTGTTAATGTGTGTGTAGACTAACTGTGCATAACCAGTAGGGCGATGATGGACGAGCGACACGGCTCGACCTTATACATGGCTGCCATCCTCAAGCAGAGAAATCCCTAACTCAGCGTTAACGCGATCAGTCAACACCAACCCTGAAACTCTCCTCTATCATGTCTCTCTCCTCTCATTTATATACTGTACATCATAAATTATACATGGATATAGCATGTTTTCCACTCTGCCATAATCTCCCTCCAGATTAATTACAAAGTGCGCAATATTTGGCCCGAATAATTATCATTTGAACGGCGATATCGCGCGAACGTCTCCTCGCGGTTTTCGCCAATGCGAATTATAATTATAAATTTCGCACCCTTATCCTCGCCGAAGAGGGAAAAGCATCATCGTGCGATCTTAAAATGAGTTAAATATCTCGATCAGAGCTGGGCAAAGTACCGGAAAGTACTTCAAGTACAAAATACTTCAAGTACAAAGTACTTCAAGTGCAAAGTACTTCAAGTGTAAAATACTTCAAGTGCAAAGTACTTCAAGTGCAAAGTACTCCAAGCGCAAAGTACATCAAGTGCAAAGTACGTCAAGTGCAAAGTACTTCAAGTGCAAAGTACTTCAAGTGCAAAGTGCTTCAAGTGCAAAGTACATCAAGTGCAAAGTACGTCAAGTGCAAAGTACTTCAAGTGCAAAGTACTTCAAGTGCAAAGTACTTCAAGTACAAAGTACTTAAGTACAAAGTGCTTCGATTACAAGGTCCTTCGAGTACAAAGGATATCGAGTACAAAGTACTTAAACCCCGTTGAAAAAGACCGACAGGACTGATAGAATCTGTTAGGATCAGGGAAAAATACACACTAAATTCCAATAGAGATTTATGAGGATTTATAGGATTCTATCGGTTCATATCGGTCTTATTCAACAGGGAAGTACAAAGTACTTCAAGTACAAAGTCTTTCAAGTACAAAGTACTTCAAGTACAAAGTACTTCAAGTACAAAGTACTTCAAGTACAAAGTACTTCAAGTACAAAGTACTTGAAGTACAGAGTACTCCGAGTAAAAAGTACTTCAAGTACAAAGTACAAAATACCGTAAGTACATCAGGTGCAAAGTACAAAGTACCGTAAATACTTGAAGTAGTTAAGATTTAAAGTACTTAAAGTACAAGTACTTGAAAAATCAAGTACCAAGTATCAAGTACTTTTCAAGTTTTCAGGTATATCTCGTAAGTGCTAGTACTTACAATTGTTTTTTATTCGAGTTCTTTTTGTATCGGAAGATATTTTTACCTTGTGCAATACACTGAGATTAGGATGCATCATGTCAGTATATTTCCTAATTTCGGCAGATTGAAACCGAAGTATTTAAACAAAGAATTAAAATTAATTAAAAAATAGCATTGAAGATTGTGATTACGATTTATTTAGATACAGGTTTGTCCATATGAAATATTATTTTCAATTACATATTCAAAGGCTTTGTACATGCAATCATCAGCAAGACACATTCAAAAGTACTTGATACTTGTACTTGAAAAAGTACTTGGGAGTACGTGAAAGTACTTTTAGTAATTAACTAAAATAATTCTCAAGTACCAAGTACTTAAAAATTTAAGTACAAAACTTGAAGGACTTTTTAAGTACTTAATAATAATAAAGTACTAAATAATTGAATATCACATTGAGCAATCATGCGAAATTTTAAGATATAGCAGAGTAATTCGTTTATGGATAACTAATGTATTCTTTGTCGCATTTATAAAAAAAATAGTGCTAATGAGAAATAGCTAATTTGGATGGGTGGAATTTTTAGATTAATTCATTTTATTAATTTTTTAATAGCAGAAATCTTTTTCTTGAAAATATTGCTCTTCAAAAATTGATTGATTAATTAATTAATTCAGAGGAATTCGTTTATGGATAATGAATGTATCTTTTGTCGCATTTACAAAAAAATAGTGCTAATGAGAGATAGCAAATTGTGATGGATGGAATTTTTGGATCAATTCATTTTATTAATTTTTTTATGACAGAAATCTTTTTCTTGAAAAAATTGCTCTTAACATATTGTTTATAAGATAAGGATGTTATACTGTAGTCAGTTATAAATTCATGAATTTTTAAAAGTATTTTTCTCCTTACAATTAAAAAAAAAGTTATTACATTATTTTTTAGAAAGCCAAATGTTTATCATGCCCAAAAAAAAATTCACCTGGCCCACGGATCTATATTTATTTTGGATAAATTTCAACAAAATAATTGAAATGTTTACTGTAAACATTATCAAATATACAAATTAATAATACCGGCTCAGTAAGTTTAAGCGTTGTTCAAAATTTGATTTTTATTAATATTTCATATTTTCATGGAATTTTCCAAATTTTCTCGATGAAAAAATCTAAAAATCGAGCCACACATTGCGCACATAGATAATCGGTTCGCAGAGCGATTTAGCTACCGGAGATTTTTGGGGTTCTGGTCACGAAGGCCAATGAAGAGATTTCGCGGTACTGACAGTAAAGCTAATAGGTTTTGCCTAAAGCGGGTTATATTTCATCCCAATATATACCTGCCTCTATCCACGGATATATAAGTGTATTAGGACGGTAACAAAAAACACACACTTTTTTCTGATTGCCCACCTCCTCCAAACCTTTCTATCATTTCTTCAAAAAAATAGACCTCGCACAAACAGTAGCATATACGATTTTTTCCATCACTACCGTATAAACGTTGAAATTTGGCACGAAAAGTATTTTTTCGAATTTTAAAATTTACATGGCCGAAAATTGTGCGGTGTGTAATTATTTGCAATGAAAGACAATTTTCTGTCAAACTTGAACTTCCGGCGATTTAATGGAGTCGAAATTTTTGGAATACAAGAAAAAAATTCTGTAAGCAATAATTTATTGTTCGTACAATTGAAAAATCGAAAAATCTCGTTGCAAATCTTAACCATCCATTTTTCTCGGTGTATTTG
Source organism: Alloplasta piceator (assembly GCA_946863875.1). NCBI lineage: Eukaryota > Metazoa > Arthropoda > Insecta > Hymenoptera > Ichneumonidae > Alloplasta > Alloplasta piceator. Next base: position 44,713,454 of record OX333074.1, read on the forward strand.
TTATCCATTTTTTTTACTTAACTTTTATTAATGATTGTTCGTCCGTTAATTTTCCTTCCATTATTTGATTAATTCCTTAAGTTGAAACTCAGGCAAAAACCTAAGAAATGGGCGACAATATTTATGTATAAGGTTAAATAAATTAAGGTTAATTAAATAAGGTTGAAGAAAACACAGTTAAAACATTTGTTTATTTTATTGGTTGGCGATTTGTTAGGAAAGTGGAAAAATCGAGATTGTAACATAAAGGAAAACTCGACATTGTTTAAATTTATAATACTGATTACTCGTTCGAGAAAAAAATCACAATGGGTTCAGGATAGACAAACTATATTTGTTCCCTCATAATAGTTACTCCAAAATATTTTGCAATATCTGAACTTTTTCCAAAAACGCTATTTTTATCGAATTTCAAAATCGATGCGGCAGTAGAAATAAATAATAACCTCCATGAGAAAGACAATCGCAATAGGGTCTTCAACAGCCTCTTTCATAAAGATCTAACAAAGATTATTGTAGTCATAAAAAAAATTCCGATTAATCATTATGATTGGATAATAAAATAAAAATAATAAAAAATAAATCAATAATAAAAATACAATCATTCCGATGAACTATTTTTTATCCATTCATTCGAATACAGTTATAATGATCCCCCCCCCCCCTAAACCAATCAATCAACGATTTTTTCATTCGATACCTATCAAATTTTTCTTCAATGGCGGACGATCAGTTTTAGGAGAATTGTCAGCGGATTTATCGCGATATACGACTATTTTTCGAGTCGATGGCGGAACGAAAGTTGCCAGGTCAAACGGCCAGAGCAAAACGGCTATCTTTGTGTTTCGTCATTTTGTAAAAGAACAAAAAGGGCATGCATTTACATGATATAGACGTGTTAAGTTAATAGCGCGTAAAGTTGGGAGACGCAAAAGTGAAGAATAGTAACAAAGCTTTGGTATATAGAAAAATTAAGTATGGACATTTAAATGTTACATATATTCACTAAACATAAAAGTATATATATATTATATATATATACATGTAAACATTATACATTATGTACAAGATTGTGTATATATGTATACCGGGTTTGCCAGGGCAGATGATGGATACCAAGAAACGCTTTCATAGCCGTGAGCACAGAGAGAAAAGGTGGCCGTTTTGCAGTTATCTTCGTCGTTCGCACAGGATTTTGCGGCTGCACAGAGACCCATAGAAGAGTCTTGTGGCTCGAAAAATGTACGTTTATAAACGCTAAATTGGTCCGAGAACATTGACCGTATTTATATAGATATATAAACGTATATATTTGACAGAGAGAGAGAGAGAGAGGGAGAGAGAGAGAGGGAGAGAGAGAGAGGGAGAGAGAGAGAGGGAGAGAGAGAGAGAGAGGGAGAGAGAGAGAGAGAGAGAGAGAGAGAGAGAGAGAGAGAGAGAGAGAGAGACTACCGTTGTTTTTGGATTGCTATTTTGTTGCAATCGTGTCGCAGTACTTCGGGGTGACGAGAAATATAGAGAATCGATAAATAATGGAGAAAGAACGAAAGAAAAGTAACTAAGTCTATATATACACTCCTGCTCAAAAGTTTGGATACACCAGTCGAATTTCTTCCCGGACTAGAAATTGCATAACTCCGTCAATAAAAAGATAATCTAATTTGAAAAAAAAGCATTTTGACGGGAAGGAATTCAGATTTATTTTGCTTTTTTTAAATATTTTTTATGATTTTTTTTTGACCCAGCATGCACTTTTGTACGTGACTGTTTTTTGGCCTTTTTCGACCATCGCGAATCGGGCGCACAGCTTGGGGACGTTTTTTTTTTGGCCTTTTTTATCTACGGTATATTTGAAATGGTTAGAACACTCCATTTTCGTTTTTTTTTTTTTAATTTTTGTACGATCTTTTCTCGCAAAGTTATTTCAGATTTGGCTAAAAAAGACAAATTTGGAAAGATGCAACGTAACTCAAAAACTATAGAGCTTAAGAGAAAATGTCAGGTATGAAAAAAGTAGCGTACGCATACACGGAATCGCTTGGAATTATTTCAGAATTTTTCTATGAACCTTTTTTTTATTGCTATTTTCGATCGAAACTGATGAAGTTCCAACGAAAAATTATATCTAATGAGTGAAATTTCCGTACTCCGCGATACAATAAAAATTTGAAAAAATTCAGCAACATTTGGCATGCTATAAGCAACAATGATCAATAATAATTATTGATTATTGTTCATCAATAATAATATATGATCTACCGTGAGCTAGAGATGCAATTTGGGCCCAACTTCTTCCGGCACATTCTTCTAGGCACGTTTCTGCATCAAGAAAAAAAAGCCGATCTTACTCACGAATATTCACAAACACCAGATTGAGCTTGAAAATCGGCGATGAAAAAATTGTTCAAGAAAGTGGAATAGGGTAAAAGCCGGATAGTTGCCACACTTAAGGAAAAAGCTCTATTACTTAAAAATTAAGTATCTACAGACAATATGCTTCGTGTATATTAAAACATTGGTCTTTAATCTTTCATTGTGCACTATTTTTGTAAACCCAATTAATATTGTTTTTGAATAAATCCCGTTTCATTTGACCTCTTCAAAGAGGGATAGTTGCCCAACGTGGCGGATAGTTGCCTCACGTCGAAGATACATCGAAGGAGTTCATAATTAATATTGAGTTATAGATTATTTTATTTTATTATACTTAAAATTTTTTTTATTATTTAGATATTTTATCATCAATTTTATTATTTTATAATTAATAATTTCATTATTTTTTCAAATACTTTTAATTAACAGTTTTTCTTTCTTATCTAGTTCTTTAAACGCTTGTGCTAAACTAACTTCGGTCTAGCAAGGACTACGCCTGGGATTTTGTCATATTGCCGTTAGGGCAACTAACCGGAAAAGAATTTGGAGCGACTATCCTTTTCGATACGGATACTTGCCCTTTTTATTAAAACAATAAATAAAAGCTATTTAACAATATACCGTATTAGACCGTGTAGTTGAAACTCCAATGCATGCGAGGAAACAAATAATTGACTGAATCCTCAACCATAACATTATTTATTCAATAAAAATTAGTAACCAATATTAGTACAACGCTCGTCGGGGTAGATTTTCGCGGAATATTTTCGCTCACACGGACGAAACTTGTCAGCCCTGTCCTATGTCTTTTGGGCACTGAGGCCTGCGAGGGCATATTAATAATTACAGAAAAGCGCTAACGCCAGGGACATCTCTAACATAGTGTATCAAAAACCGGGGCAACTATCCTTCCGGGGCAACTATCCGGCTTTTACCCTAGTGATATGAAATTTATAAAAAATTGGCCGGGATGTAAGCCAGAAAAAAGGCTGGCGAATAAATTTTGAAAATTGGATCTGGAATTTGGAAGGATCTGGAACTATTAAAAAGTGCTTGAATTGATAAATATAAATGAAATTTATTGTAAGTTTGATGAGCTTGAAATGGAATCCAGAGAATCTTGCAGGCATTAAGGTAAACGTCCCAATATCCGACCACATCCCGGTACCCGGACACTTGAGCCCATATTTCAGCAAATTAAGCGTTTACTTAAGAGAAATCTTAAACTGTGTACTAATTTAGTATCCAGAATTCATGATCTACGTATACGACACTACTCTTAATAGTTAAAAAATCGTCTGCAGTTTAATTTTGGATAAATATGACAGCACAAGTTCTACACTGCGACCTCGATAATCGGAATCCGTCGGGACCGGCACTTGCCAGAAGTGGGGTTGCGCACATTGCACAGCACCGTCTCTGCGCCGCTGGTGGCGCAGAGACGGTCCAATCGCATCAGGCCGCCGTAAGCCACCAGTGGCGCAGAGACGGTTCTGTGCAATGTGCGCAACCCCACTTCTTGCAAGAGGCGGTCCCGACGGATTCCGTTTATCGAGGTCGCAGTGTATTCGGGCCACGGAAGCCTTCATCCAAGCTGAAGTACTAAGGAATAGCGATATCTCATTGAAGTTATTTCAAAGTGGTTTTTATTGTTTTCGAAGTGGGCCTAGCTGTTTTCATTCGGAAAGATGCCACGAATTTGGTCACGTTGTCTCAATTAGCCGAAAATGCGTTTTAAGTACTTAATTTTCATGTCCGGTTATTGGTACATACGAAATGCATTTTGTACCGATAACCGACCATATGTCCGGATATCGGTACTTGCCCGCGACTATGTTCAGTCCCAGTAACCGGACATCTGCTGACATGGATATTATTCGTGCATAACCTCAAAATTTCGGTGACACATTCTCCGAGCAGCAACGCATTTTTATCAATTTACCCCCTCCCCTCCCTCCGCAATGGAGATGAGTGGTAGGTTATAGGGTCATAATGTGTGGTTGGATATTGGGTCATATAGAAAAATCACTGATCGGGTACCGGTACATTTACATTTCTCAGTATTTTCGATTATTACGAATAAACAACTAATTCTAGCAACAACTATACCATGTATTTTGGAAACTAGCGACTTCAAGCTTTTCAATAGTCATAGTCGTTATTGAAAATAGTTTATTTTTGAACGCGAAAAACAGGTGAATTTTTTCGTCGCCTCCTGGCTGGAATTCCAACAGAATTTAATTGAAGTCCATCATTAATTGAAGTCCATGGTTATCGATAACCATTACGGAAAAACTATAATGGTAAACGGGTTGCGCGATGTCGAAACAAATTTGTAAAGTATCTGTGTATGCATGTGTATATATATATATATATATATATAGATAGATAGATAGATAGATATAAATATATAACCGCGGATCGGTTAAGCACGATGAACCGCGGTCGCAAGAAAATGATGAAAGGCGAGCGAACACCGCGAAGAATTAACCAACGTGGTTATTGTCGATTCGGATAGTGGATACATTATTAGAAACGAAAGAAACAGCTTATATATATTAGGGTGACAGTTATTTGGGCTTTTGCGAAAAAAGTTCGATGCCATCCCAAAAATATAATCAAGGTGTATAAAAAAAAATCTGTGTAAAGTTTGGGAGCGCTCGAAAAATTGGAACACGCGCCACCGAGCGATTGAAATTTCAAATGTAAAAATACATGTATTGAATTAATTCCAAAAATACATAAATGAAAAAAAATTATAAAAATTTGGTTTTGTACTCCATACTATGGACAATAAGTGTACCAAGTTTCAAATTTTTCTCATTAATATTATACTTGAAAAAAAACAAATCATTGATGCGTGGGATAAATACTTGTATTTTTACATTCATAATTTCAATCGCTCGGTGGCGCGTGTTCTAATTTTCCGAGCGCCCCCAAACTTTACACAGATTTTTTTTTATGCACCTTGATTATGTTTTCGGGGTGGCATCGAACTTTTCTTTGCCAAAGCCCAAATAACTGTCACTCTAATATATATATTGTATATATAGAGAGAGAAAGAGAGATATAAAATGAAAACGTTGTAAAATTTTAATGCTGGTTTTCCACGTTTCCACACCTTTGACGTCAGCGCATACAGAATTTCACCGGTGACGAGTTCGTTGAACGGATTATAAAGATTATTGATATCTGTGAGGAGAGTAAAAAAAGAATCATAAAATCAACTAGCTCGCGAATGGATCCAAACGTTTGTTACACTCTCCGCTGCTCGTCCCACGCGACTCAGCGGAGCAATTTTCTTAAGGAATTCTTAAACGCCCGAGTTTAAGAGTTTCGAGTTATTTGAAGGTATTAAAGTGCCGTAAAGAACAATGGTTACCATGTAAAAGAGATGTATTTTGGGCATAACGCGAAATTTCTTTTGTTTTTTGTTTTAAAAAAAAAGGCACGCACGACTTGTCAAATAACTTTTCATTCGACTAATGCTCAAAAATTGCAAAAGTATGCACATAAATATGGCTTGAAGTATTTTGAAAAAAGAAATTAGAAACAGTTATTGCATAGCAATTTGTTAAATCGAATATTTTGATGTTGAGCAATTTTCCAAAATATAAATATGTCACGAGACTTTTGGTCTGTCACCATGAAAAAAAAAACTTTTTTTTGGGCAAACCGTAAAATTTCTTATGGCTTTTTTTTTTATTTGAAAAAAAACTTATTTGATAATTGTCCGTTCGACAGATTATCAAAGTTACAAAAAAATGCACAGAAGTAATAGTTATGAAAAAATAGTTTAATGGAAATTAACTAATCGAAGATTTTTCTAACTTTTCTAAAATGGAGTATTCTGCAGCTATTTAGAGTCCGAGGGTATTTTTTTTTTATTTGTACGTTGTAAAAGATGATTTGAGCCGGGACAAAAGTTTATGCGACAAATTTTGCGATGCACATAAATTTGTAAAATGCGTGTCAAAGAGATTACGATATCGAGGCCTTCAAACGGGAGTTAAAGAAAATCGTTGCACTCAGTGCTGGGAAACGGGCTGTTGCTCCTCCGTATTTCTCACGAATTGTACAACTTTCATGTACACATATATACAGGAATTGCTCGATTTTTATCTGAGCGTTTGGTTCATGGTGATTCACGTCTGTGTGCGAGGGAAACGGCCCGAAATGAGATCCGCGCACCAACATCCCTTAGATATATATAGGGGAGGGTTGGCGCGACGGCCCTCCTAAAAAATTGGGGCAAAAAAAAATTGGTTTTAAGGAATTCAAGGTTTTCAATTGAAGGGAATGGTTTGTTCAGCCAAGGAGTCAAAATCAAAAGAAATTTGATGTATTTTTAGGTGACTCATTTTTATACCGAACCGCGATACTTGGGGCATAATGGACCACCCTAAAAATAAGGTTAGAAAATTTTGTTTTTTTTTTCAAATTATGATAAATTTGATTATATTCATCCGTTTTACGGCTGATACATTACATTAAGAGTAAAATGGACCATCGAAAAGAAAAAAAAAATTAACGTTGAAAACAATTTTTTTACGATTAAAAACGAAAAATTTATCATTTTGCTTCCTCATGAAGGAAGCTTTGTTTTCGTGAAAAATTTTTGTTTGCGATTTTTATGCCAATATGTTCAAAATGTCCTAAAACATCGAGAAATCATATTTAGAAAAAATGTCCGGATGGATGTGTGTGTGTGTGTGTGTGTGTGCGCGCGCGCGTGTGTGTGTGCGTGTGTGTGTGTGTGTGTGTGTGTGTATGTATCCTGAGTTTCAGATGTAAATAATTAATAACTCGAAAACGCTTCGAGATATCAAGGTAAAATTTGGCACACTTGTCAAGCACGAATTGCTATTCATTGTGAAAAAAAATTTGTTTCAATTATAACGGGTGTTCAGATTTTATCGACTTTTTTCGTTTTTGCAAGAATGGCGTAAACGCTCTAACCTCTGCAATTTTCAAGATATTGCACTCAAACTTTGTACAGAATAAGTATAGCTATGAAGGTTGATTGGTATTGAATTTAGCAGGAATCCATCGAGGGATTAAAATTTTATGAAATTTTGAATTTTTTGAAAAATAGCCTAAACGCTCTAACTTGTGCAATTTTTAAGATATTGTACTGAAACTTTGTACAGAGCTAATATAGATATCGAGGTTATTCGCTATTAAATTTGGCAAAAATCCATCGAGGGATTAAAATTTTATAAAATTTTTAATGTTTTGAAAAATAGCGTAAACGCTCTGACTTGTGAAATTTTTAAGATATTGCACTGAAACTTTACACGGAGCTAATATAGCTATCAAGGATGTTCGTTATTAAATTTGGCGAAAATCGATCGAATGATTAAATTTTTATCAAATTTTTAATTTTTATAAAAAAAGCGTAAACGCTGTAACTTTAGAATTTTTTTAGATAGCTATTAATGTTATTTGCTATCAAATTTGGGGAAAATCGTTCGAATTTGCACATTGATTACTAATATTTTTCAATAGTTAACAAAGCCTCCTTTATGAGGAAGCCAAATTTGATCGCTACTGTGTGTTAAAGGAAACTATGTGAACTATGGATAAAGATGAGGAAGCAATGTGCAAATTCCAATTTGCAGGGTTTTTTTAGAGGGGGGCCGTCTTGCCCCACCCTTCCATATTACATATTAATATTATTAGATATATACATTCGTGGAAATTTTTAGTAAAGATACAATCTAAAATTGCACAGTTAAATACTGGATAGATGCCTGCGGTATCAATTATCTCTGCGTCAAGTATCACGAGCATTAAAAAAAATGCAACATTTTGTTGATGGCGCTTTTGCCATTTACACAGAATCATATTTTATCAACGGTTATTAATATTTTGTCGAGAAATTTTGTCAGTGATCAATGGATTGATTCAAAGGACAGCTTTGTAACTCTGATAAAATTTGTAATTAATCGAAAAAAATTGTGCAACGAGCCAAAACAGCCGGAAAGCTTAAGACAAATTTCTATTTGGCTTAATTTTTTTATCATTTTAGGAATTTTTTTAAATTCCAAGTCCGGATTGTACAATCAGTTCTTTCCAAATTTCATACCAGCGATCCTAATTATGCTGTACATTTTTGCAAAAAATTGAGCTTAGAATCATGAAAGTTGGAGCGCTTAGAAGCTTTTTGAAAATTTCAACATTTTTTTAAAATTAAAGTTCTAAAGCGTTTCCTTAAAAATTAAATTATGATCGCCGTTATCATTTAGTATATCGTTACAAAAGATCTGAGGTCGATAGTTGCATAGTTACGAATGTTTTGGAATTCACAGACGTTTTGAAAAAAATAAAAAATACCTTGAAATTGATAAATGTCGTCCGCATTTACCCAAATTTGCGCTGAGCTATTAAAACTATTGGAATTCTTCGAAACTAGCACATATTTACATTTACATATATAAATCCAGTTTTGGGACATTTTGGACTATCTGGTTTGAAAATCCGTTAAAAAAATCAGACACTACAAAAATTCAGACACTAAAACTACTACCGATTTCTCATGTCAAACAAGAATTACCCAAAGTCGAACTCGATTAAGGCGGTATTCTGGTCTAAAATTTTGAAAAAATCAATTTTTTTTAATGGTCTTCAAGTTTTCAAAACACGACATCTCAAGATCTGATCAACCAATTTACTTCAAATTTTTTACCAATTTTCAGTGTACGACTCTCTATGACCCCTACCACTTTTATATCATTTTTTTTAGCAGTGTAAACAAATTTAAAACTATGAAGAAAGAGCCGAAAAACGCCTTTTTTGTTCAGACAGCCGCCATTTTGCAACAAATTTTTTTTACGGTTTCCCTGGGTTATGGGCTATAACGATATTCTTAGTAATTAAGAATCTTTTTTTAAATTTTGTATCGGATGACTAGAAGGGTTGCAATCGGGTCAGTCAGCCCACCCTTTTTTTCAGCCCCAACTTCACCAGCTTATGACTTACATAATTTTCTTTTTTTCTTAATTTGTTTGTGTATTGTCAAAATGTTAATAAATATTAAATATCAATAAATATATTGTAAAAAAAAAAGAATGGTAAAAATATTCGTTTTTTTATTGAGCTCGACAAAACGCTCAAAATGTATGTCTCTAGACCAGAATACCGCCTCAATCCTATAATTACAGAATTCGAAATTTCTCCTAAGCTCGAAACGATATTTAAATAACTCGGTTGATACATCGAGTGCAAGACTTTCCACGATCGTACTCGTTTCCATAATAATTTATACGAAGGTTGTTTCACATCGAGAAATACGAGTACCGGCATCCCACATATGCATCAGGGTGTAGAAGTGGGAGGTGAGAAAAAAATCCAGGAGAAAGGGAAAAAACGCCGGTTCAATGTTTCGCTAATAGGTGATTAGTCGGTGAACCTACTAATTAGCGAGGGGTATAGTTGCTACCGCACTTACACCTACGCTAAACAACTTGAATAGTGTTATATCTAACGTACAATTCTACCCGTCGACATTATGAACAGTAGTCAGCGTGACAGCATCTTACTTAGCAAAGGCGTGAAACTATGCTCGCTCTGCCGTTGCGAATTATTCGGCATGTGGATTGCATGCACACGGCGTACCTTGGGAATCGTTATCGTTCAAGCGTTGCACGTAGATTCCTCGTGTGTATTATTCATTGTACAGTGAGCTTCAATCTAATGAGAGGAATGGACGATGGGAGCATCAAGATGAGCGAAGACTGTAGGTGAAACAACTACAAATTGGTTCCGTTATGGCTTTTACAACGAATCGTTACCCGAAAACCCAATCAGAGATAGAGGTTCAAAATAGCTTAAAACAGCTCGGTTTCACAAAGCGATTGATGCTAAAGTTCAGTTACATTTCATTATGATCAACATTCACCGAGCAAGCTGATTCCCCCAATCAATATTGGTAACCTTAATTGATTTTAGCTTGTCAGTATTGGTACTCTGATATTGGCTTTGGTTATCAACAAACTGTTCAGTCAAGCAGCACTGCGATAAGTACCACCGTTGGATGGTTAAACCTTTTTAGCAAATTGATCTATTCAAGTTTTTTTTAAACCTGTCATCATTTAATTTGGTACATTATTACATTCGTTACACCTTGTACAATATTAAAAGGATGTGCATTAATTTTTTCGTTGAAATTGGATCATTAGGTTTCATATGCAATTTAAAAACTGATAAAGGCAATTGGACCCAGTGGCACTTCGACCCTTCTATCGGAACTTATAAAAATATCACCCCAAAGCCTGAATATTGGCTCACAAATCTTTAACCACAAGTCAAGAATTCAAAATAGCTTCGTTTGACCAAGAGATTGATTCTGGAGTTCAGATTTTCGTAGAACAATTTTCCTCTGGTTCACTCAGTGCCAATTAAATTGAGTATACTTGGGGATCCTCTAGTACTTATTGCCAATATCTTCCACTGAAGGGTGCTGCAAGGACCGTAATTGTTGGGCATGCGTGAGCCAATTCCAGACAAGTCGACAATAATGACAAAGTTTATAATCAGTGAAAAATTTGATAAGTACTCTCCATAACAGTCAAAATTATATCGGGACTCAAGTTGTCCCGATCATTACATTAATCTGGTGTACCATCTTGCCAAGTCACCTTCGGTCACTTCTACAGCGAACAGTTGAACTAATAGCCAACTATGAACTGTGCTCGACGCTGGTGATCGGTTTTTGCGAGGACCACAAAGCCTAGTTTTGCAGAGAAACAGACAGCAAGAAAGGTAGAGAGATAGAGAAAGATAGCGACAGGGAAAAATGAACAGTCCGGACGCTGCCGTGGTCAAGCTAGCATCTCAACGATATTACTACTACTACTACTTATATTTAGAGAATTTCATCCAAAGTATGGAGTTAGTTGCAGCGAGACGAGGAGCAGCAGCACCATCGGACTCGGACTGTTTCAGGTTTTGGTCACGCGATGCCTTTTTTCTCTGCTTCCCGGTACCCGGTTATCTGTGGCCGGAGGCAAAAGCCGGCCAAACGAACTACTCCATTCCTCTCTTCCTTCGATCCTTGCTATTCATGTGTACATATGTGTGAATACACACACTGGCAAATACACCCATACAATATTCACATGTATGTTGTATATCCGAGTCCAAAAGCCACTGGAGAAGTCTTCCCTGCGACTCTTCCCCGTCGACTGCGCTTTACGATACCATACACATCCACAAAGTTCCCTCGTGTTTAACATTAACGTCCATTGCCTCTTTCGAGACATGCATCCAGCACCGCCACACATAGCCAAACACGATTCATTGCGATCTTCGTGTTTTTCATTCGCAAATTATTCAAACCGATCGAGAACACTCGACCGATGAACGCGGCCGCTGCGACGCGAACGCAGATCCTGCGATGCACGAAGCGCGATGCACATCACCGGTGAAATTTTAAGAATTCCCAGAGCACCGGGTAATCTACTGAATTGGAAATAGTCGGGTTTACTATGGTTCACGTTAAAATCCCAAATGCCAAATCTTTCAAGAGGGGTAGTTTTTTTGGCTGGCTGAGTCAAATGGCCTTACGAGGTTGGAAAATGGATGTAAAGACGGGTCCTGATGGTATTAACTTTCCTACAGTGCTGGAAGAAGGTAGCGAAGAAATAGACCGGTAATAAAAGGATTCATGCGCAAGACCAATCTGACTCTACGTCGATTTTGTGTAAGTGTCCGATTGGGAGTGGGAAAGCCGGCAGCTATTACAGTGTCATCTTAGAGCATTTATGGTATATATATGTGTATAAACTACCCAAGACATGTCCCGGTGTGGATTATAAATCGCGTAGAAGACGAGAAATTTTGTTGCGGAAAAAGAGACTTCGCATCGCATCTGCTGGCGGAAATGGTCGTTGGTGCAAAAGTACTAGATTACCCTGCAAACTCGCTCAGATCATTTTCAACTATATTGCAGTGCATACTCTACATTATATGCCACACTGCGATGATACATGTTAGAGAAATTGTGTGTTTCCCACCCTCGGGGTTAATAATGCGACGTCTATAATTCGCGTCGAGAATAGAGCGTTTAATGGTATGAAAATTACCATTTTTCTTATATCCGTGGTTGTTACGGTGGTACTGAAGATTCAGTGCAGCGATACTTTGAACATTTATTTATTTCTTCGCTGTTGCATGATATTCAACACCGATCGAGTAATATTTCCTGATAGAAAGCATCGCAGCCGAGTCAAATCATCCGTGATTAAAAGAAATGGAAATCTCGAGTACTGGACATCAAGAACACATCTTTTCTGTCACGTAGGTCATCATCCGGAATTACTTGGAAATTTGTGTATCACGAAAATATCCGTTACACGCATGGACTTTCATTAGAGTAAGTGAAAAGTGCAATGAGAAGAAAACGCACCGTGAATTATTGGAGAGCTGTGAGCGAAATTCTAGAACGGGAGGTGAAATACGATGTTGACGGTTGCACAATCATTCGAAGCGGTCAGAGCGAAAGGTTTAGCTCCGAGTTACCGTTGAAATCAATTATTGCTCAACGCTTCTGGTCAGCACTTGTAATATCGTAATTCAGTATCGAGCAATGACTCGTGTCATCGGCTCAGCCCAGAGTAAAAATAAGGCTTTATTCCGATTTCTTCCTCACCAATGTACACTTTTATAGGTGATACACCATATACTTCTTCCTTTCAATAAATTATATTATCATTAATCTGCCCGGTGCTCCGTTAACATAAACCATCACCATTGATCGTACGTCTCTTCGTGACTATCGCTTACAAGCTGACTCCGTCGAGCGTATTAAAAATCACACAGCTGCACATCCATTCATACACATATAAGTGCACGTAATGGTAATTCAAAGATATGTAGATGGAGCGATCTGAACGAGCGCTCGATTATCGCTTATCATATGACAGTAATAACATGGATTAAATTCATTGGCTCGGCGACAACTCGTTTTTCCTGGTAACACGGAAAACCAGTAGCTGCACAAAATACAGTTCAGCCGAAGGGCAAAAAAAAGCCACAACGATCATTTGCCTTGCATCGGAGGAAGTCGAAATCCCAAATGGAATAAATAGTCATGTAGCATCATAATGATAATGAAATGAATCATTGAGCGGTAATGACAATGAGTTTTAATCATTCTATCCGATCCCCATTTAGTTTTCTCGAACAATATAGCGCATGTCGTTGCGATGAACAAACGCAAACGCGTTCGCTGCAACTGAAACGTATCGAGCTTCCAATGAACGCGGATTCTTTCGAGCATCGTTCCAATATCTGTCGATGGATTGCGTGCGTTATTCCACACGGTTATAGCGAATATGTTGCAAATCACGAGCGACTGAGTGCAATAAATCCAGAAACTCTCATTGCCCCTAATAAGCTGGTACTGGTGAGGCCACCGATGTGTTCTCAGAGTACAAAAAAAGTATCTCACAGATCGACAGAAGTACATGGAAGCATAATAATAAAACATTACTTGAGCAGAGAGAAGATCATGATATCCTCATCTCCATTGGACTGATATTTTGCTTCATCACACGAGCTAGCGTGATGCCAAACTAAACGCACTGCTGTTGGTGGATTTTTCCTCCCCTGAGGCAATATAACGCATATATTCTCGCAAAAGTTTATGTACGATATACCGACAGTAGTCAAGAATGCACAGGGCTTATATTGCCCGGGAAGAGGAGCATCGGACGAGAAATTATTATCAAGCGGTGTATAGCAATGAGAAGAAATAATATTGTAACTCGAGCTCGCGGTATTCTCTCTCGCATACATTTTACTCACGCCATCCTATATGTAATTCCAGGCTTCATTATAACCGTTCGAAAAGAGGAATGAAATAAAACACGACAGAGCAGCGCGAGAGTCTACTACGAGAGAGAAAAAGTGAGGGCGAGTGAGAGAGCGAGCGAGAAATATCCAAGAGAAGAGTATAGTATTCGTTTAAGTGTACGCTAATTGCGTACTTCACACCGCGTGTTTCTGTACCACTGCACTATCGCTCGATTTTCAAATCGTTTCAACGAAGCTGTGCGAGCCTCTAGAATTGCCGATATGTTTACAACTAAGGGGAGGAGTAGGCATAACCCATCCACGCGTACGTTTTTACATTAGTGTTTGCGTGTATCCGGACAAGCCTACACATGTCTGTATTTTTTTCCCGACGTACGAAACAAAGAACTCTTCGAGTATTATTGCGCAGGCATGCGAGCACTTTAATTAATTATTCCGAAGCCCAAAAGAAAGGTTGCGCCCGGTTTTGTGCTTCCCTAATGCATACTGATTGTTGCTAACCACCGAGTCAACACGTATAATCTGTGCTGCAAATTATGCGCTCTTTATCAGTTATGTGCTCTCATCAGGCGTCTTAATCTATCCCTCAATGATTCATTGTTCCTTCGGCTCAGGATGTTTTAGTTCGTTTTGGTTCAAAATAAATATGAATTTCGTCACCGAAATGTCGATTACTAACCTGCAAGTCTATCCTTCAGATGGGGATGACCCTGAAGTGGATGAGCAGCGAGATTAGCAAGGAGACTAGCTCTGTGAAGACCCGCCGCCGCCGCCTGTTGTTGGCTATGCTGAAGGGCCTGAAGACTCCAGGGTGGCAATAGACCCTGCGCCGGTAATCCACCGCCGTGACCGCCATTAGTGCCCGGTGGTCTGTGAGCCGGAACTCTGATGACACCACCACCCGTGTAGATCAATCCTGAGCCACCAGGAAACAATCGAAATGGCGCCAGTAGATCAGCCGGATGCATGACGGAGCTGTTCGTGTGCATTTCCGGTGTGCTACCCGTGTCATCGTCGTCCTTCTCCGACATTTTTTCTTCAAGCTCGACACCCCACGATCTTCTTCCATCCTCTATGTTCGAACTTCTGTTGTTACCGTCATCCCACGTCCACGATGTTCTTCTCTCCTTGTCGCTGTCCAAATCGTCCGACGCCGCTGGACTCTTGGGATTGTTAACCTGATTGCCTCTGCTCTCGCCCAACAAACGGCTTATACTGAACGGATGACTTCGTGGCGAAACGTCACTGGGCATGTGTCCCTTGGTATGACTATTTGGCGGTGGAGAGTTCGAACACTCCGACGGCATCTCATTGCCGTTACGATTGTTATTCGTCACCGATGAATTAACGTAGTTACGGGGGCTGCAACTTCGCGAATCAAGATCATCCACGTTTATCTCCTCGGATGCATCGATGTCACTGTCACCACCGCGATCCGACATGATTGCTAACAAAGGTCCTCCCTTTTATTGAGCCTTGGTTAATTAGCTGATTAGAATGAAATTATTGCTACCGATTATTCCTGGTTATCGGTGTATCTACGATTGTCGTCGACCCAAGCAAACAGGGTTTTATTATCACCAACACAGCGTATAATGAGTCAACAATACTGATTAATTCGATGGATGGATCCTCTCGGTTCAGACGAAACACTCTGATCAGAATTTGAACACGTTGCCTGCCGGCAAAATAATTTGTAATTTCGTTTTCATGTGTAGTCTAAGCTTAGTTATAGTTAACTGGTATAGGCCTGTAGTGGATCGGGGAGAAGGGGACTACAACAATGGCCGACGATTGTCGATTGTTGAGATTGGAGAGCCGAAATATAAGTATATCCCACGGGCACTGTTCCAAGTACTTTGAAGGTGCGTGGTACCACTCGCTCGTAATACAGGGATGATAATTTGGAAATTACGGAGCCGCGCGTATGCGTCCAAATATCGCCGCGAGCACCTTCTTACGTTCGTACGGGTATCCGTTCTGTCCCGATTCTCCTGCCGATGATGCTCCTTGTGATCGTTTTTCGTCGGCCATTTTATGAGCCATAAACGTTCGCCGTGGCTTTTCCAGGTAAGCGGCTCACCGTATGCGATGGAAATAAATACATGCACACATGTATATACATATAAATATCGTGAATACGCTATATGCTGTATGCGCTACCTCGTTGCCGTGCTCACGATCTCCCCCACTTGTTTCTTTTTCTTCTCTACCTTGCTCTCACTCTACCCTATCATTCGGATGATCGGTTAGCCGGCCCTCGTCTAATTGGTTCGGCGTTCCGAAACTCCTTGCGATCCTTTGCCATCGAGTAGCACTAAACGATTGCCCTTTGAGTCTGTTTCGCGTATGTCAATAATTTTCAGCCGATTGGATTGACTCGACAGAGGGTTAAATTGAACCAGCTGGTTCTGAGATTCTAATAATGCAATCGTAGTGACTTCAAGACTATTTCAAGTCAATTGGTTGTCTGGTTTCATGGCAGAACTTGTGAGAGCCTTTAGTTTTATAGGAAATGGTCTCGTTCAGTTGACAACCGCGATTGGGAAGGGTCCACATCAAAGTCTGCTCGCACGCACATCAAACACAGTTGACCTTGTACCACTTGAAATTAGAGGACACAGATTCGTTCGGCAATCATAACATCACTCGCGGTTGTCAACAGTATCTTCAGCAATGTGTCAAAACAATCTTCATCGAGCCTCACCACTGACTCAACCATGTTTACTTATTCTCTCTGACATGTCCCGTGTCACTCAAGGTCAAAACTTCACACCACAGATATCACGTGCAGCTGTCATTCCCGGTTTTCTCAATTCCTAGATTCACGTAGGTTTTCCATGTGTTTACCGACTGTTCGACGATGATCGACAGGGAGAAGTTCACTGAGGACGAGTATTCGAAGTAAGTGGCAAAGCAGCGCGATGACGATCAGCGAAAATTAGAGTAACGAGACAAAACAAAAATACGGAAAAAATCACGTCTTCGGGCAGATACAGTTGGTTAAACGCGGCCCTGCGTCCTCGCTCCTTCGTGGTAGAGTGAATCAGTTCTCGGCAAACCGGACAACCGGACTCTCTCTCGCTCCATGGAGAACCAGGTGGTTATCCCCACCGTGCCCTTCACCATAACCCGGGTTCGCTTAATCGAATGGCCCGCTTTAGGTTGTTCACACGCCCACAATGAAACCACCGACCAATCGTGGGCTATAACAGAAACGCCCACACCGTCTCCCATTGGTTGGACGCAAATTGATACCTATTTAACATTTGAGCAGAATGTTGCAGGCGATCGCCTTTTTTGCCTGTATTATTTATTGGCTTCGTTATTCTATTCGTTTTTTCTCACCACCCCACTCCCTCTTCTCCACCTCCCCACCCCATCGCTGTCACCCCACTCCTCCACCCCACAAACACGAGTTTATCTCCTCTCTCACTTGCTTCGCAACCTCTCTACGTCTCTTTCCCTCCTATTTGCTGGTTCTGCATAAACCTTCGGACTTTCTCACTTTAACCCTCCTATTATGCTTCGTCCAACTTTGACGACTCTTCCCTCCTGCACTGAAAGCAGTTCCCTGTCTCACTTTCTTTTAAACATTCCCCGTTTATCTTTCTCCCTCTTTCTCTTCTCACACTCTCGTGTCCTCGCTCTCTCTCTCTCTCTCTCTCTCTCTCTCTCTCTCTCTCTCTCTCTCTCTCTCTCTCTCTCTCTCTCTCTCTCTCTCTCTCACTGTTTCCTTTTTTTCACGTATATCGTGGACTATGCTGTACTTTGGCATCCTTACTTCAGCTTAACCATCGAGCTCCCGCCCCTCTTTCCGCGTTTCCCTGCCACTCGACCCCTCTCTCCCTTGCGCCTCCTTTCGTTCTCCACTTCTGCTACTTCATCGTCGTCGCACACCGCAACGCGCCGAGGGAAGCTGTGGGACTTAATTACGCGAATGCTGGGAGTGCGAGCGCGCGCGCAACTGCCTTCAAGAGCAGACTTTTTCCATCTCACTTTTGCTCCCTGCGTCTCTCACGCCCTTCGTATCGTGTGCTCTCCTTTTCTTCTTCTCTCTCGGGTCTTCTCCAGCCCCGCAGGTTTTCGATCCACAACGCTCGTTTCGCCATAAACCACGAATGACTGCGAGCTACATCGGTTATATGATAGGTACATGTATTCGGATATCGAGGCGAAACATGTATCACGGTTAAGTATCTAAAGAACAAGATCGATCGGTCCATTCGATCGACCGATCGGATGGAGTTTCCCATCAATGTATTAACTTGCTTATTCGACCATTTTGTTCGCGTTAATTAGTCTCTGGACGTGGACCGACCGCACATGTTTCAACTATCAGCAAATTTCATTCATGTACTCGATATACACTTTGTAGTTAACCGATAAACAATGGGGAAACCAAGGTTGCAAAATTTTAATGAAAAAGTAATGCATTAACCATTACTTTTTTAATGGCTAATGAAATTAATTTCCATTAAAATTATTTCCAGTAACCATTAAATGTTAATGGTGAATAAAAGTGCAAATGCATAAAAAAAAAAAGTAATGCATTATTTGCAACCCTGGGGGAAACTGTGTCCAGATTTATGCCCTTAAGGTAGTCCACTGTGACGACCGAAATTTCGACGTTTTTCATTAATTTGTTTAAATGATAAAACAAAATGTGATCGTTTTGAAATTATCGACACTAATCGAATTAATCGACACTAATCAGTTATGCCTGGTGCATAGAGTAACCCTTCCGTTTCTTGAAAGTTACCTCAAAGCTCTCTTCATTTCTTCGACATTTACAGTTTCTGGTGATTGCTAAACCGTAGTAAATAGTCATTTTTAATATTAACTCATTAGTTAATTGCTCCCTTCTTTTGGCTATTCTTTGGGCTACGAACTGACGCGCGATCATGGCGACTGAGCACTGGCCGCTATATTTACGAGCGTAAAACATACCGATTGCATAAAAAAAGCTAGTCTAGAAAAAACTAGTCGTTACAATAAAATAAGTAGAAATCATTTTGCCTATGCCTATCATTTCCTTTTCATTTTCTTTCCATCACCTCTTCCCTTAAAGGGCAAAGCATCCTTAAATCGATAAAGCCTGGAATTACAATAAAACGATAAAATAATGTATGACTTTTTAATGTCACAACAATTGCACAAATAAATCGGAACCTGCAAACTGAAAAAAATATTCAACATTTTACTACCTCTCCTAGAAAGATGACTTTTCTCTAATTCAACTAAACAGTTAATTCTTTTGAATCCTTGGACATGACCCTCAGCAGATGCACCGAAAAAAAAATTCAGGGATTATTCATGGATAATCCAGTACTACGGCATTCCAAGCTGCAAATCCAGTGATTTTTCATTTGGGTTATTGGGATTTGGGTTTTATTTGGGGTTGGGGTTTATGTGTAGCTGCCAGTAACAATTACTGCAGCACTCCAGTAATTTAAACCAGATCGTAATATTCACTGCGAGACATAGTAAAAAATACTATAGCCATTCCAATAATATTGGATTTTTTACTGGACAATCCAGTACTTTCAGGTTCACTTCAGTAATTGTCACTGTTATTCCAACGATCCCAAAATTACTCTACATGCAAAATATAATCCATTGTCTTCTCCAAGTTCACGAACACGAATTACCTTTCTCATTCCCCTCTCACTCGCCTCATCAGTCTCAAGCTCGTGTCCTTCGAGTCTTTCAGTAAGATCCATTAAGTCCGAATATTTATCTCGCTGCAAACGCAGCCTCTACCTCAACATAATTTTACCTTCATGTACCTACTTTACCAGCAACAAAATGAGTATACACCTACGAGTATGCGTCAGATATATATTACTGCTGGAGGCACCAAATCCGCACACAGAGATCATTTGTAATAAAACATTACAAGCCCTTTGGCAATCTCGGAATCGTACAAGACGGCATGAAACGCATGTGTAACGCACCTATATAATATACTTGCAGGTTGGAGTCTCGTCCGAGTAGCAAATAATCACCCGGAGCAGCGTATAACCGAGTTCCAATAGTTTTTGATGGGGTCTAATTGTGCCCACCGAAGCAATCAAATGATGGCCGTGTGCGGCGATGAAATCGTAATATGATGGAGCTGAAGGGAGAAGGAGAGAGGTGGATGAGGGAACGAGGGAGACGTTTGTGATATGGATATTGAGGGCAGCAAAGTGATGAGGGGGGAAAACCAGAGACTCCAATCTTGGTGCGACGCACTAATCGCGGAATCGCCCTATCCGGGTGATGAGCCCAGACCAGGGTTGAACTCCACTTGTGTATCTGTGTGCATTTCGGTTTCTCTCTGCTAATTCTGCAGCCTATGGGATTTCCAATGAGCAGGTGTGAGTGCATTACACGGGGGCTTTAGTACGACATTCGTGCGTGTAATAGACTGATTCAAAAAAGCGACTATTTTTTGTTTTTCGAAATAACATATTAAATATTTTCGGGGAGGTGAAAAAAAATGTCCGTTAAAAGCAGAGCTCTTGATATTAATATTTAGATACGTCTCATCGCAAATTTCTATTTCCCATTTGAATAACACAGCCAATTTTTTTTTTCAAACTTTGAAATTTTATATCTCGGCTTCGAGTAATTGTACCGAAATGAACGACGCAAATTCTTGTAGAGAATTGAACGCTCTACAAAAAAGATCTCTCATGATTTTTCGATAAACTCACTCTTTCCAAAGTTATTCGAGGTTAAAGTTAAATTTAGAGTAAATTTCACTTTTTTTTTAGTTTCCGGCAAAATGTTAAAATCTTTTTTGAAAATTCTATTATTTGTGATTTAACACGAGGAATGGAGTCAAGTTACAATTTTCAACAAAGAAATAGTGTTTAATATTAGAAAAATTAGATCTTACATATGGGGTATTCTATCCCAAATCGGATAGTTTGAAAATCTTTTTTTTTATGTCCTCAAATTTTTTATATTTTTTAGTACCCATCGAAAGACCCTTGCTGGTAAATTTTGAGATTTTTTTGATTGCTTGTTCGAAAGACCAAAAAACAGCTCTTTTCGGTATTTTGGACATATAACTTCTTTAATAACGGTCGAAATTGAAAGGTTTTTTTTGAATTTTTTTTTTGATGGCCTTCTCAGAAAAAATACAACAAAAATATTCGACGTGTTTTTAAATGAGTTTTTTCTGAGTTATAAACTTTAAATCGCGTTTTTAAGAGTTAGTGTATATTTGGATTTTTTTTAAATTTTTTGTCTTAAACATCTATCCATTCAACAACTTTTAAGACTAGTCCCATGGTGGGATTCCCATAACTACTATTTTCTTTCAATTTTTGAAAATAATTTTTATTTAATATTGTTATTATGAATATCAATTTTCATTACTGTATAGTATTTTTTTTCATTATCTAGAATTTATTAAGACAATTTTATAAAAAATATTTAATAAAAAAAAAATTTTTAGTTTTCGAAAATCGAAAAAAATAGTAGTTATGGTAATAGTAATCTCAAAATATACACTCACTTTTAAAAACGCGATTCGAAGTTTAAAACTCAAAAAACTCATTTAAAAACACGTCGAATATTTTTGTTGTATTTTTTTCTGAGGTCATAAAAAAACAAAAAATTGAAAAAGCTTTTAATTTGGACCATTATTAAAGATCTTATGACCAAAATACCGAAAAAAGAGCGGTTTTTTTGTTAATTTAATATCTTTTGAACGGGTAATAAAAAAAATCTCAAAATTTACCAACAAGGGTCTTTTGATGGGTACTAAAAAATATAAAAAATTTGAGGAAATACAAAAAAAGTTTTTTAAACTGTCTATCTACTTCGAGAAAATCATACGGTAAATCAAACGTTTCGATGAGCGTTAGTGATTTTTTCGAAACAAATTCACTCCAATTTTTTTTTTTTAACGATTCCAATTTTATTCCTTCAGTAACATCGCTTTTTTGTAATAATTGTACCCTCCTGATTTTGAATATAGCTTCGCACATTTTTCTTTTAGTTTCTTCAGAAACTTTCTTGACGAATCGTCAATCCAGCCTGTAACTATTTTTCTTCTCCTTTTTTTTATTATAACATTGTTATTATTATTGTTAACATTTATTATAACATTGTTTTGCAGTCAGCTTATGTATTTTACGCTGATATAAAAACACAAAATAAGAAATGTATATGTAAGATCTAACTCTTCTAATAATAATTTTTCTAATATTAAATAGTATTTCTTTGTTGAAAATTCTAACCTGACTCCATTCCTCATGGAAAATCACAAATTATAGAATTTCAAAAAAGTTTTTACGATATTTAGCAATAAGTCTTAGCATTTTGCTAGAAACTAAAAAAAAAAAGTGAAATTTACTTCAAATTTAACTTCAATCTTGAATAACTTTTGAAGGAGTGAGTTTATCGAAAAATCATAGGAGGTCTTTTTTGTAGAGCGTTCAATTCTCTACAAGAATATTTGTCGTTCATTTTGGTACAATGACTTGAAGCCGAGATATAAAATTTCAAAGTTTGAAAAAGAAATTTCCTGTGTTATTCAAATGGGAAATAGAAATTTGCGATGAGACATATCTAAATATTTATATCAATAGCTCTGCTTTTAACAGGCATATTTTTTCACCTCCCCAAAAGTATTTTATATGTTATTTCGGGAAACAAAAAATAGTCGCTTATTTTGAATCAGTCTAATGTGCAAGTATGGCTCCTTCGGCCTCACCGGTAATGGTAGAACGATGCGAGATGACCACTTTGAGGCGAACGGGCGTACAATTCGCATTAACAATTTCACCGCTGGAATGTGCCCGCCAGGCGTAATCGCCGCAGCTTGTATGCACCCCCGTAATCGTTCTCGCTGACGGGGAAGAACCGCACATACGACCCTCCTCTAATCTCTCGTACACGTTAGTAGTAGTTAGCGTAGTTAGTTTGCAGCAACAAACGCAGCCCATTATGGCAGCTATGCCGGACGGTAATCGTGGCCTTAAACGTCGTACGACCGCCATGATGAGTTTACTTACGTGGTGCACGCCCAGCTAAGCAAAAAAGCGCCGTATGAAATATGCAGAGATGCATGGATGTTTTTTGGTTTAGGATAGGTAGGTAATTTTCCATGTTAACTCTGCATGTAAATTCTTTATTGTTTATATAATAAATAAATTATTACATTGAAAATTTTAGTATAAAAAAGCAACATTCAAACAATATTTTATAACATTTTCATTGAACTTGGAAAATTCACATGGTTTCAGCAGACCCCTAAAAACGTGTCCTCAAAGTGGTTAGGATAACTCACGATAGGTTTATCTAAAAACCAAATTAATTAAAAAATCAATTTTCATCTGTTAAGTAAATATAGCTCGTGATTAAACGAAGGATTTATTTGAAAAATTGGAATTTGGATTTTTGACAAAAGTGTATGCAAAAGAGTTGAATTTATAGTACAATTTATACTAAGTTTAACCTTGTGACGTTAGTTGTAATCGAAAAAAAACCTTCATTCACAGACTATTCAATTCCATTTTGAATTTATACTATGAAATTTATACTAAGTTTACCCTTGTGAAGTTAGTTGTAATCGAAAAAAAACCTTCGTTCACAGACTATTCAATCCCATTTTGAATTTATACTAAGCAATTAATACTAAGTTTAGTCTTGTGAAGTTAGTTGTAATTGAAAAAAAAACCTTCGTTCACAGACTATTCAGTCCCATTTTAAAGAAGTGTACACAATTTTAATAATATCGGTGTTTTAGTTTTTTAGAAATCGTGTCCACCGACTTCAAAAATAGAGTTTTTAGAAAAAGCAATTACGGTTATATAATGAGGGGTATTTCCAAAGTCTCTCTTTCTCTCTGTCAGACTTTGATTTCAGATTGACTTGAAACTTTGGGAAAATATTTCAGACAAATCGTTACTATCAGATAACAAAATTGAAAAAAATCGAATTTTTTGAATTTTTCAAACCTATTTGTAACCCCTGAAGGCGGTATTCTGGTCTAGGGACATACATTTTGAGCCCTTTGTTGAGCTCGATTGAAAAAACAAACAATATTTTTACCATTTTTTTTTGACAACATATTTGTCAATATTTTGTCAATATACAAAAAAAATCGAGAAAAAAATGAAAATTCAATAAGTTATAAGCTGGTAAAATTAGGGGTAAAAGAAGGGTGTAATATGGTTGACACGATTGCAACCTTTTGGAGTCATCCGATACAAAATTTAAAAAAAGATTCTTGATTAGTAAAAATGTCGTTATAGCCTGTACCTCAGAGAAAACAGAAAAAAAGTTTTCGCAAAATGGCGGCTATCTGAATTCAAAAGGGGGTTATTCGACTCTTTCGTAATAGTTTTTAATTGTTTTACAATAGTAAAAATGATAATTTTGATACAATCGTGGTAGGGGCGATAGAAACTTATATATTAAGGATGGGTGAAAAATTTCAAGTAA
Source organism: Alloplasta piceator (assembly GCA_946863875.1). Lineage (NCBI taxonomy): Eukaryota > Metazoa > Arthropoda > Insecta > Hymenoptera > Ichneumonidae > Alloplasta > Alloplasta piceator. The sequence continues at coordinate 44,738,090 of OX333074.1, forward strand.
ATCGGTTGAGTAAAGCTTGAGATATCATGTCAGCCGTGTCGGGAAAAGTAGTTTTGACGAAAACATCTATAATCCGATTTGCTCCGATGTGATAAGCGCAGTTGCTGCGTCACTAAAATAGCTACAACTCGAATCCGTAAATTATTGGAATTTAAAAATTTCCTTTCGAGGATATATTCCTAAATGTCTAAATTTTAAGAATATGAAACAAATAATGATTTTGTCAAAATTCTAAACCAGAATACCCTCTTAACATTACGCTCCGACGTAATGGGCGTAATAGCTGCGTCACTAAAATAGCTATAACTCCGTGAATTATTGGAATTTAAAAATGTTCTTTGGAAGATATATTCTTACGAGTGCAAACTTTGAGAATATCTAAGAAATTTTTTTTTTTTTTCAAAATGCTAGATCAGAATACTTCCTTAAAATTACACTATGATGTGATATCCGTAATAGCTTCGTCACTAAAATAGCTACAACTCCGTAAATTATTGGAATTTCAAGGCCTAGGCTTAAAGAACCTGAAAAAAACTAAAATTGATTTTTTTTCAAAATTCTAGACCAGAATACCGCCTTTGGCACATCAGGGAAATGGTTCGAGTTACCGTACATTCCAAGTTCAGCTTTATGAATTGAGACGTATAACGGTTGCATTATTCCCGGGAATCGGGAAACTAAATTTTATCGGCACAATTTTCAAATTCGCGTTGAAGCTTCATTTTTATTATCCGTAATTTTCAGAACAACGCCGCAGTGTAGGGAAATAAACGCTTTCAAGGTGTCCATATGCGGATACCGCGGCACCAGGAAATTTTCTTCGCTGCAAACGTCTTCGACCCGACTTTCCCGGAAAAACCATATCGACGCTTGTTAACCATAGAGACGGGTACGGGAGTAAAGCGCTCAGCACAATCGTTACACAGCGTAATGTTGCTCGCAGTGGACGATACGTGGAAACTGTGAGGTATAGTTGACTGGTTATGGGTTTTCCAGCGTACGATGAAGCTGATCGGATTGTCAAGGAGTTTGGACGTCAAGAACGCAGCGGCGAATGCATTTAGCCAAACGTCGATCAACTTCACCGTAAGGACGGTGTAAGCTAACCAATACTCGGGCATACATATGCATGCCCCGATGCTTATAGATACGGTAATTCATAGTAATAGAATTGGCTAGGTACGTACTTAAGCCTTTAACTGTTACGGCGACAAATACACCTAAAAGCCACTGCACAGAGACGGAAAAGCCTAAGGGAGAAGGAAAAAGAGTGAGAGAGGGACAGAGAGAGAAAGTTTAAACTAACGTTGCTCGGTAGGAGTGATTATGGCTATGTAAGAGAACGACCCAGACCGAACAGCCACCAGCGGCCATCTTATCTCTCCTTTCTGTTGGGCGATACATTGTGCGAGACTTTACGAGGGCAATTGCCCGCGCTGCTAAACTCCGAATGTACAAATTTTCTGCTACCCTCTTTTGCACCAAGAAACACGACCAAACACCCTCGACGTCGTCATTTTTCTCCCCACTTTGGCATTGTTCCATAACTCTGTGTACATGTCGTCAACGACAAAGTCCGTGCATGTCCTTTCTTCACCAATCGATCAAAACGGCAATGCCGTTGTTTTGATCTTTATTCGTTAACTTTGGAACTTGCATTTACCACGCGATATCCGAGTCTCGTTGGGATCGAGAAATATCCACGCTATCAGTACCTTTTGCGTTTGGGAAACAATTCAGAAAATTGGAACTGTTAGCACGAACTATCAAACATCGAATTAGCAACTTAACACGCACATGTCACTCGTGATATAGTGATAATATATTACGTCGACGTTTTGATTTTAAAGGAGTCATGTTTACAACTCTACCAGATTTTTGTCTTGATCAGGATAAGATTTTTGTTGCGCTGACACTTTGCCATAACATGTTTGCTGAAAATTAATCTCTATAGGATTAAATCTGTGCCAAATATAACCATGCTTGTGCGTCAACTAAATAACAACATAAAAATCGGTCTTTAACAAGTTATAACCTAATAAAATCATATCTCTACCGCATAACGAATCATTCAGACAACAGCATTTTGAATATTTATATTGCGTAAAAGCCTTTCTATTAAACATGTTGACTAGTTTCTGGATGCATGCCGAATGTATGCTACTTATTGAAAGGACCGAGAATTCTTGTCATCTGGTATGCTCAAAGAATGGCAGAGCTGGCAGGGTGATATGAACGCCATCAGATTACTGTTTTTGAGAGACTTCACGAAAAAAACGAGTTGGTTGTGGCAAACAACTGGTTTGTAAGATATGCTTCTAGTAACTCGTTGGTTGAGGCAACCATTTTTGAGGTTACCGCAACTATATTGTTGACTACCAAACACCCAACCAATAAAAAGTTGGTTGTGGGAACCACGAAAATGGTTACCCTAACCAACTAGTTACTAGAAGCATATCTTACAAACCAGTTGGTTGCCACAACCAACCCGTTTGTTCCGTGTTGTTATGCAGCAGATATCATTTGATCGGTTGTTAAAGTGGCAGACATTCATTTGCTAGGCATATTAAATTGCCTATATTTGAAAGAGATTCCGGACTGCCAAGTTCTTATTCAATTGATTATGGTGCAGATGTATTTATGACAGAAAAATAATTTCTAAAGCTATAAACATCCGGAGACGTGGTTTCCATTGGAATACAGACTATAAACTTCATTGGTCGAAGAAATTACAACAAAATACCTGAATGTTACCGCCTGTGTCGATGATCATATATCACGCATCCTGAATCTCGTGCTCAACCGTACTTGGCTCTGCTTAATCCCCCCAATGGTATGGTTCTTAATACACGCGACGATTTGATTTACGATCGACCGAATAAAATTCTCGGTAATCCTAAAAATTCCAAGCGAAAACATTCATTATACTCGGATTGTCCCTTCACCGAGCAACGGTAGGTCCGAAAGACTATTGGACTAGGTGAAATGTTCTTTCAATTCGATCACCAATTCCCGTCCGCGTAGAACCTTCCCTGGTAACAAGAAGAGTTATCACAAAAAACGAACGGAATTGAGTAAAAGTGACTGAACGAATGATTGAGAACATCGGGTAATGGCGATAGGGATGATTGGCTTTACTTAGCAAGAACAAACTAACCGTGAATAGAGCACATAGAAAATAACGTAGAGAGTTTAGACCGGAGACGGTAGCTAGAAGTTGGTAAATGAAAAAGTGACATCCAAATACGTTGCTCTTCGGCGATATAGAGAGAAGGATGAGGTATTCGAATAACTAAATAGACGATTTACGGTGGCTACGGTGGTTGGAATGTCAAGAGAGATCGAGCGAGACAGAGTTTCGCTGCTTTTCTGGCTAGCACTCCTTCTACCGACAGCTATTCTAGTGAGTAGCATCGGTTCAGGGGAGTCTTTGGAATAATGCAAGAAAGTTCATCCCAGTTCATGTCCTCAACGGGTCGGTATCGTAGTCGTGCACGAGTACACAAGCAGAAAGCGCCATATCGGTCTACTGCAGATAGTCGCCTTCCCTCGTCCTTCTACTCGTCCTTTCTGTCCCGATCGAGGATCAATTTGGGTGTCAGGAATCCCCACGTCACTTAGCCGTTTTCAGCGGGATGCAAATAATTCACAACATCTCTTGGGCTCTCTCTCCCACTCTTGCTTTTCGAAACCGAAATGCCAACAGAGAATAGAGCAAATGGGAACGTGTTTGGTCCATGTGAAATTGAACGAGAGAGGCAAGTAGGTGGATGATCTAACAGCTATGTTGATTCGAAAATTGGGGGTGCAAACTTCATGGATATTCTGTGGTGGAGGCAAGAAGTTGTGCTCAAACGAATCGACGGATTTCGGAAGACTTGGTTTTCTTGATGAGCCTATCGGACCATTTTAAAAGGAACCTTCTAGCAAAAACAGAATGGAAAAAAGAAGGCAGCAGATCTCTGACAATCCAATGCCAGTATGTTGGTGAAACGAACGGAGAAAATCGTCCTGTTCTCGTTCCTGTTGTCCAATGAGGTTGACAAGAGACAGACTGATGGAGGACAACAGGGTTGACCATGCTTTTAAAAGACATGACGACAGAGCTGGAAAACGGTTTCACAGTCGGCGGATCTCGCATCGCTTATACCCTCTGCGCGTTAAAATGATAATTTATTCAGAAACTTCGCGACTTTTATAAAGCTCAAGTGCGAGAGACAGGAGTGATTCGCGACGAGGGTGAAAAAAGCTCGAGCCTGAACCTTTTTCTTCACTCCTATCCACGCCACTATGTAGCGTCATATTCACACGACCCTCTGGTGAACGGGACTGTGATGGGCGATGAAATATTTCAGCGAGATCGGATGATGCGTGTGGATACGTAGAACGTTGTGAAAATAAAAAACAAGTATACTATATCGCATATGTTGAACGCATGTGATACACGCAGACCGAACGAAGTAATATTCGAGAGTGCTTTTTGAGGAATTATAAACTACAGAGCATGTCTTAAGAGTACCTGAAATTCGTCGCTTTGGTGTTGACGAAATTTTCACGTCAGCCTAAAAATTAATTTATCTTAGACCTAAGGTCTTGGCAGCAATATTAAGGTAATCATTCCGTGGTAATAAAATCTAACTTTGAGACATAATTTTTTTGAAGTGATGTCATCGACTTCATTTCAGTAAAAAAGAATCTTGGAAGGAGTAGCATAACCTAGCATAACCAATAGTTTTCGTTAAATAACTCAGAGAGTAAAAAGTTGCATACAACCATTCTGGATTCCACGACATTTTTTTAGAATTTTTTGTCAACATTTTTTTTCGAAAATTTTCGCTGTCAACGATATTTTTTTATCTTAGACAATCGGGTCTTTTACCTCATCTATACGGGTTTTTCGATGAGAAAGGAAGATTGAAAAGAATTCTGAGAATTTTTTATTGAATCTAGAATAATTGTGTGCAATTTTTTACCCACTTAGTGATTCTACGAAAACACAGTAGTTTTAGATTTACACGACATTTTTTAAGTTCCAACTTCAGTTCGATGGAAAGTTTGATCTTGAGTTTGATCTTAAGATAGATCTCAAGATTTTAAAATTCGTGCCTAAATCTGTTCTAAAGAATCTTTTAACCACAAATCATGAACTCCTGATAATTTAGGTAAAGGAGTCCCAAAATTATTGCGACATTATCTTGACAAACTTAGAAATCCAATCAATTTTCACAATCTGATCTAAACCCTTGACAAATTAAAATAAAGTTGTAATCAAAAGCCACTAAATCTTTGCCGAAGAATCTGTCGATCACGGATCAGAAATTCATGATTTCTGTATCGTGAATTTCTGATCTGATTCAGATTCTGATTCGGGAATCATGAATTTATGATAATTTAGGAAAAAGAGTAGCAAGATTATTGCGACATCTTGACAAACTTTATGATCCAATCAAGGGTATGACAGAGTCTACGTACAAAATACTTGCTGTAATATATTGCAGGTCCTCGTAGACGTATGACTGATGAAGATAGATGACGACGGAAGATTTTAAGAGCGTTACATCGCCGCGAATGAGTTGAGATTCTCGGTGCGGTGGAGTTCGGGGATGCACATTCGCATCTCTAGAGCACGGTCCTCGTATTAGATTCTCACTCGAGCCAAGGTTGATTTTTAATGAGAGTTTAAAACGTTTATTCCAGAAGCACGGAGGAGACGAGAGATAGCGAGAAGACTTGTACTATTATATTAGCACCATGGCAAAACAGCAGTTTGAGCGTCGACCGGAGGTCGCTACTTTCACACATTATGCGTCGGGATGTAGGTTAATCCCTGTAGAGCTCTCAGTGTAAACGCGTACCAACGTACGCCAAACGTTCACCCGCGCCCATCCGCGTGGGACTTACTTCGCGTCGAATATCGCGTAATTTGAAACAGCGCTTTGCCAACGTACGAAGACCAATAAAGAACGTGTTTACCAGTGGCGTTGATGAATAATACTTGAAGTAACACAACGGTTGTATACTCAAAGTCCTACAGCAACGATTGTGCGAAATTTTCCACGACCATTTGACGAGTCTTTATGAAAACTCCGAAAAGTCTCTCAACGGTTGGGTGACTTAACAACTCGACAATTGGACGTGAACAAGGAGAGACAAACGTGAGAAAATTCTGTCGGAAAAGCTACAAAACAGGCATTTTATCATGACACTAAACCCAGGACACAATTTAGTTCCAATGTAGTTGCGAGCCAATCTCTCGGGAATTTTCCTTATCAGCCTCGATCGAAATTCTAGGTTAGGGCGAATGAGACGATGATTTGATGAAGATTGCTTCTTCGGTCCTGGTTATGAAAATACGTGCGTGAAGGGGTGTTTGGGTCGAATACCCTTGATGATTCGCATGCGCACCGATTATCTCGAATGACAAACAAGTCACCTGTAACCGAGACCCGTGGCATCCAATGTACCCCCCGTCACTGTGATCCCTTCTGGTTCCAAGGGAGTTTCATCCAGAAACCGCCCTAACGATCGTACACACGAGGGGAGACACTCACGCCCTCGAGGACACTTGCCACCCTGAAAAATAGCAATCGACTCAGGCATCCCCCGTCCCGCGGACCGATTCAATTTCACAACAAAACCAATCGAGTGAAACACAGACAGGCACCCTCTCGTTCTGTCGACGAGTGGCCTATTTCAAGCTGCAAGTGGCACACAGGGGCACACATTGTCACGACCCTCCACACTCAATCCAGATGGGAATGCTGCATGAATCTATAAGAACGACGGCTGACACTGTGCGAGGGGGTTAGAATATTCTAGTTATTGGCCAGCCATGAACAATCACTAGGATAAAGCATCGATGAAAAGTTCCCAGTTTTATTGACCGATTGATAGACTTTCCAAAACCATTACGGTCGATTGAAGGGGGTACATCGGTTGGAATATTTTAAGAACCACTTTTTAATTTTTATCGTATAGTAGAATTTGTCTAGAATATTTTTCCAAAGTTTTAAGTCAATCGTATTAAAAGTTTAGGAGGGAGGGAGCTTTTGCGAATTCCCCTAATTGTATTAAACTTCAATCAGAGCCGGGCAAAGTACCGAAAAGTACTTCAAGTACAAAGTACCGTAATTACTTGAAGTATCAAGTACCGGCAGTACTTGAAGTACTATGTCCTTATTACTTGAAGTACTTAAGATTTGAAGTGCTTGAAGTACATGTACTTGAAAAATCAAGTACCAAGTATCAGGTAGTTTTTAAGTTTTCAGGTATATCTCGTAAGTTCTAGTTTCGATTTCTTATTCTCATTTGATTTTTATTCGAGTACTTTTTGTATCAAAAAATATTTTCACCTTGTGTCATACACTGAGATTAGGTTAGGCAGATTGGAACAGATGTATTTGAACAAAGAATTAAAAATAATGCAAAAATAGCATTGACGATTGTAATTATGATTTGTTTTGATACAGGTTTCAAAAAGAAGAAATGAAGAATATAATGCATGAATTGTTAGAACTACTCCAATTTTGTGTTCGTCTTCAAAAAACTGTCGTAGGTGACAGTTGAGGGACAGTATATCCATATGTCACGAAATATTATTTTCAATTACATATTTAAAGGCTGTGTACATGCAGCTATCAGCAACACACATTAAAAAGTACTTGCTGCTTCGACTTGAAAAAGTACTTGGAGTACAGAAAAGTATTTGAAATTTCAAGTAGAATGTTTGGTGTATAATTCAAGTACTTGAAAATTTAATACAATACCTGAAGTACTTTTTAAGTACTTCACTTGTTTAAGTACTTGAAGTACTTCACTTGTTTTAAGTACTTGAAGTACTTCACTTGTTTTAAGTACTTGAAGTACTTCATTTGTTATAAGTACTTGAAGTACTTCATTTGTTATAAGTACTTGAAGTACTTTTTAAGTACATACTTGAAGTACTTCAAGTAATTCCCAAGTACCGGGCAGTCCTTCAAAATAGATATAGCTCGTGATTGAACGGAGGATTCAAACAAAAAAAAAGGAAAATTTGAATTTTTTGCAGAGTTGCATGCGAAACCGTACAAATTTTCGCATAATTTACACTAAGAAAAAAAAGGTTGAATATGCAAAATCGTTTAGTTGAATACGTGCAACTAAATATTTAGTTGCACAATCCAAATTTTTGTTGCCTGAAGAATATTTTGGTCAACCGAAGCGCCGAATTATTCAAGAAACTAATTATTTAGTTAGACCAAATAAATATTTAGTTGCCCGTATTCAACTAACGATTTTGCATATTCAACCATTTTTTTCTTAGTGTAAATTATGCGAACATTTGTACGGTTTCGCATGCAACTCTGCAAAAAATTCAAATTTTCCTTTTTTTTTCTTTGAATCCTCCGTTCAATCACGAGCTATATTTATGTACTAACAGATATTTGTTTTTTAAATTTCGGATAAAGCAGTCATGGGTTATCCTGACTACCACAAGGACACTTTTTCCGAGGGGTCTCCAAAACTCGGTCCCACCGGCTGAATTTTTCAAACTTTTCATTGAAATGTTTCTAAAATATTGTTTAAATGCTACTCTTTTAAATCCTTAAAATATTTTTAAAAAATTATTTATTTATAAAGTAAAAATTATAGAGGAAATATACTTTTTTCAACCTTGGAAAGCCATGTAGTTCCTCAAATTGAACCAGTAGAGTCAATTCTGTCTTCAAGCATCTCCTGAAGAAAACTAAGATCGCTGTTGACCAGAGCTTTGATCAATTTTGAAAATGAACACTATAGCTCGATCATCCACTTTCGAGCTCAGCAGAGTCTGTCATGGATTGGTCAATGGCCAGCAAATTTTCTCTAGCTTCGTAGATACGCTCGTTCCGCTTTTGCCGGACGTTTGATGTGCTGCGACTGTTCGAAACGAACAAAGGAAAGGGATATGAAAAGAGTCTCATGGGGTTGCGAACTCCCAACCCAACCCAACCAACCATGGCTCTATCGAGCAACCGACCGAGTACATCGACTGTAGTGTCTTTATCATGGTCGCACGCCCTCTACTGGCGATATTCCCTGGGGTCCGACGTATCGAGAATTATGACGTTCCTCGTTAGCACGCAGGAGGCACGAGGTGTCGTGTAGTCATCGGGGTTCACATGGTCACAGTCGATACTGTCGCTGCATATGTACTCTTACTCAGATTAACGAACTAGATCCCAATGACCCCACTCACAATGAGAAAAATATTGTCGTCTATCTGAGTCAGATCAGATCACACGTTCCTAACTGAACCAGTCACCCTAATGTGAAAAATGATTTGCCAAGAACCTCGAGATCGTACACGATCTTCTCATTCCTGTTATGTCTGTAATCACTTTTTTCCCATCGGATTAAGACTGATTTACCAGAGTGGGTGGACACATTTCGATTGGACAAATTGAACAGGATCAATGTAGCGTTCCTCTTAATCGGTAATTATGTTTTGATCTGTTTTTGAGGTTGCACGGTGATGTTTCAAGCCTTATGAATGACATGAATGACACTGAGAGAAAAAATTACAAGAACCAATGAAATAAAATTTTGAAGGCAAAAAATCATTTTTTTTTCATTATTTGCCAAAACACATTAGATTGGTTCCCTTAAATATTTACTTGGTTCATTTTTTTCAGTCAATTCCATAAATTTCTGTTTCAATAAACCAATTTACTCGAATCTAACAATTTTTTATCAATTATATGTAATATGTTGTTTGAATCAAGAACACATTTTATCATTCAAAACAAGTATGTCTTTTAATAGAGGAAGCACTTAACCTTTTTATGAACCATGATTTCAACTATATTATATTTGGAATAGAATATATTATACACTGAGAAAAAAATTTGTTGAATCAACAAACTAGTTAGTCCAATCAACAGGAAAAATAATTTATTCAATCAAATGCGTGTTTATTAATTGTTGCTAAACATGTTATAAAAAATATATATCCCCTGCCAAATAATTTAATATGCATAGTTTAGTAACCCCAAAAAGAGATAAATAGAAAAAAATACAAATCTGCGCCAATTCTCCGATCTCATTTCTCTGTCCGACCGAGATTCGAACCCTCGACCCTACCTACCGTCATACCTATCCTACCTAACTACCTGACACGCTACCTATTACGCTATCGACTACTACTATGCACTCGACAAAAGTTATGAGTTATGAAGATTCGAATATAAGAAAACATTAAAAAACCAGTTTAATTTTTAACAATTTTTGTATACTATTAAAGTATACTATAGAAATGATAGTTCTTTGCTTGAAGGAAATAAAAATTTAATCATTCCAAACAAATATTCTATTGGAATAAAATAATGTGTTATTTATTTTACTACAGCTTATTTTGAAATAATCACAATCAATTTTATATCTAATAAATATTGAAAATGCAACAGAAATATTTTTAGAAGTAAAATAATGATGAATTTATTGCGAAGAAACAATTTTGTTCGAAAAAAATAATTTGATATTGATTTAGTTTTTTAGATTCAAATAATCTCATGTTTATGATGCAATAAATCTAATTAATACAATAAATGCAATTTGACTAAAATCCATTTGAATAAAGATATTTTTAGAAGTAAAATAATAATGAATTTATTGGAAAGAAATAATTTTGTTCGAAAAAAATAATTTCGTATTGAAGTCGTTTTTTAGATTCAAATAATCTAATGTTTAGGAGGCGATAAATGTAATTAATCGAATGAATACAAATTTAATCAAATCTATTTAAATGAAGATATTTTTTGAAGTAAAAAAATGATGACTTCATTGCAAGAAAATAATTTTTTCGAAAAAAATAATTTCGTATTGAATTCGTTTTTTAGATTCAAATAATCTCATGTTTATGATGCAATCAATGTAATTAATCCAATGAATACAAATTTAATCAAATCTATCATGCATTTAATTGTTACTATTAAATAAGAGTTTCATATAATGGAGTAATAGATCCGTGAAAATATTTTTTTAAATGAAGAGTGATTTTCTAGGTTCAACAAATAAATAATCGAATTAATACTTTCATTTAATAAATAAATTCATGTTCTCAAATTCAATAATTTTTTCTCTCAGTGGATCAATTGTTGCAGGTATGGAAACTATGTTGTACCTCTGATTAAAATGACCTGACATAAGGGCTACCATTAGTCTCATGAATTCCTGGCAGGTCAAAGTTGAATGTTGGAAGTTGGAAGTGCACCATAAGCCTTTTGTTGTGGTTGAAATGCGCTTTAGAGGCTAAGTAGCAAGGATCTACGACGAGACCATTTCTTTAATTATTCAATACGGCCTTTACTTCTATTAAGAGGAGAACGTTTGTGCATATTTTATCCAGATATTCCAATTTCAAGTACACTGTCGTCTAACAGTTTGGAAACACTCGCCCCGATCCCACGCCGCACAAACAGTTTCACTGCTGTTTTAAAAATGAAGTATGTTTCATTTCAACAAGCGGCGTTTTGAAGGGGACATATTTAGCCTCATTTCGCTTTTGTTCAAAAAAAAATTTCTATTTTTTTTGACTCAGTACCTTCTTTCAAACATGGCAATCTTTCGGCTTTTGTGGCGTTGAAATTTTGGCGCATGACCCATGAATTTTTTTTTGACTGTTTTTCGAATGAAAAACTTGTGAGGGGGGTATAAGCTTCAATTTCGTTTTTTAAAAAATTCGTACGATTTTTTTTGAAAAAATATTCAATTTTTTGACAAAAAACGACCATATTTAAGATCGAACTTAAGTTGAATCTTGAGATGAATCTTAAGATTGAACTTAAGTGTCATTATAAGTTTATACTCAAGTTCAAACTTTAGTGCAAACTTCAGATCGATCTTAAGTTCCAACTTAAATTTGGTTTGAAGTTTAATATTAAGATCCATCTTAAGCTTGAACTTAAGTTCGATTGAACTTTTTTCATAGCCTCTCTCGACCTTGTTTTGTTTCTCCGCTCATAGATTTGAGTAACGTCATAAATTTGACTTTAATGTGAAAATGAGTCAGAAGCGTTACACTCCTTGGAAAAAAAGTGTTTGTAGACATTTAAAAAAATACGATAAAGTGAAAGAGACCAAAAGGAGCGATGCTGTTAGGTCTGCAGAAAAAAAAGCTTGGGACAAAATTAAGACAGGATATAATGACACTTAAGTTCAAACTTAAGATTCATCTTAAGACTCAACTTAAGCTCGATTTTAAGTTCCAACTTGAGTTCGATGGAAAGTTCCAACTTGAGTTCAACTTAAGATTGATCCTAAGATATATCTTAAGACCTTAAACGTTTGGCCTTAGAATCATCAAAAAGATAAGATTTATAATCCAACAATTCCGTGCCAAAGACTCAGAATATTCTGTACGTAGATACCGTTATATCCTCAATTAGATTTCATAGTTTTTTAAGATAAAGTCGCAATAATCTTGGAAATGTTTTTCATAAATTATCAGAAATTCATGATTTATGATCAAGAAATCCTTTGGCAAAGATTCAGTGGCTCTTGATTACCACTTTATTGCAATTCGTCAGGTATTTAAATCAGATTGTAAAGATAGATTGGATTTTCAAGGTTGTCCACGATAATGTTGCAATAATCTTGCTACAATTGTTTAAGGCCTGAATTTTAAGTTCCTAAGATCTATCTCAGGATCGATCTTAAAATCGAACTCAAGATCAAACTTTCCATTGAACTCAAGCTGGAACTTAAGATCGAACTTAAGTTGAATCTTAAGTTTGAACTTGAGCTTTATTATAAGTTCATACTCAAGTTCGCACTAAACTATGAACTTAAATATGAACTTATAATGAAACTCAAGTTCAAACTTAAGATTCAACTCAAGTTCGATCTTAAGTTCCAACTTGAGTTCTATGGAAATTTTGACCTTGAGTTTGTTCTTGAGATCGATCCTAAGATAGATCTTGGGAACTCAAAATTCGAGCCTAAGAATCATCAGAAATATATGATTTATGATTCAACAATTCCGTGGCAAAGACTCAGTCGTCATGGCCTTTGATTGCAACTTTATTCCGATTCTCCGAGTCCTTGCATTCTGGATTCACCACACTGGCGATGTAACTTGGAAATTGTGAGAATCTTCGTAGGTAGACGGCAAAGTGAGGTAACTGAAACGATAAACTCTTGCGAGCAATATGGTGCAATCGATATATAAGCACGGTGGCAGAGGTCTCGTGAGAATTTCGTTGGTCCCATGGACAACTCCGAGATTGGCAAGAAAACGAAGAGCCAAGTTCGTCTCCCTCGTGGCTTACCTCTTGCGAATCTCTTCGACGAAGAAACTTTAAACTCCTGCGGCATCCTGGTGACTCGTCCTGGCACTAGGATGCGATCGTGTACATCACGTTCCCGTAGTCTCTGGTGACGCCCTACCGAGAAAAATACGATCCACACATGTAGGGCACGTTTCTGGTTCGCTCCTGAGAAATTCCGAGTCCCACAGGGTCGTAAGTCAATTGTGTTTGTGGAGCTGTATGTGGGTTTTATATCTGCTATATAAAGGCATCTTTATATTATCGGTTATATATCGCTCCGATGGCATGAAAGTTAGTAACGTCGACCCAATCATATCATTTATAGCTGTCGAATTTGTTAAGTTACAGTCAAATGATTTTCTCAAACGCGTACATCGCGTTTTTCATCTTTTTGGCTGAAAATAAGAGGAAATGGGAAAACACGAGTTCATTTTTCTCTGTCTACAGGAAGTTCCTGATCATTCAAGCTTTTCAATGTATCTGGGTCATTCCATGTCAAATCGACCAATAGTTGGAATCGAGCCCTTTTAATTTTAATGAAATTGGGTCAGAAGTTTTCTTTGATCATAAGACAAAGTTCTACCGAAGGAAAAAAAATTGAGACTTCTTTTTCGAAAGTTATGCAAAATTCAAAATTTCACCTTATTTCCAATTTTTCAAATTTATTTTTTAAATATCTCGAAAACTATTATAGTTACGAAAAAATCACTCAGAGTTTCTCTTAAAGAGTATGTTTGGGGCAACGAAAAAAAAATGTTGCGAAAAAAAATTTCGAATAATGATGATTTTGGAGAATTTTTAATTTTTCAAAATAGTCCACGATCAACATTAAATTTTTGGTTCAATTTTTTTTATATAATACCTTGTACTGATCTTGAAAGATCCTGAAATTTTTCGAATCAAGTTTTTTTTTCAAAAATATGAATTATTGAATTTTGATTAAATAACAAATTTTTACCTCTACATTAAGTAAAGTTGAGCAATCATGTGCTTTTGAAATTTTTAACAGTAAAAATTACATGATTGCTGAACTTTACTTAACTTAGTGGTAAAAAAATTTTTTTTTACCAAAAATCGAAAATTCGTATTAAAAAAAAACGCAATTCTGAAAATTTCAGGATCTTTTAAGATCAGTACAAGGTATTATATATAAAAAATTGAACAAAAAATTTAATTTTGATCGTGAACTTTCACGATTTTAAAAAATTCAAAATTTTCCAAATTCATCATTTTTCAAAAACAAATTGGCAACATTTTTTTTTTCGTAGTCACAAGTATACTCGTTAAGATGAACCTCGAACGATTGTTACGTAACCACAATAGTTTTCGACGTATATAAAAAATAAACTTGAAAAATTGAAAAAATTGTGAATTTTTGAATTTTGCATGACTTTCGGAAAAAAAAATTTCCTTTGGTAAAACTTCGTCTTACGATAAAAGAAAACAGCTGATCAAATTTCATCGAAATTGGAATGGTACGATTCCAACTATTGGTCGATTTGACATGGAATGACCGAACTATAATAATTAAGACATCGTAATGTTTTCCAGAGTATCCTTTAAGCTTACCCGTGAGATGTCGATTGAAAAGCTTTCGTTGGTAAAGAGAAAACGGAAAACCTTCAAATATCAATTCTCAGAAGTTTTTCGAGAACAAGTCAGATGTATCCAAAAAAATTTATTGAGGTTTAAGAATAAGTAGAGACTCTTATTTAGTTCATTAGAAATTTACCGCTGATTACGAATAAAGCGTTCCTTCAACCTAATTGTCCTGGAAACATAAGTAATCAATGAAAAAACTTAATTATTAAAAACTAATCATAATCAGGGCATTTTTTTGGTGGGATAATAATTCATATTATATTATATTATTTTTTTAGCTCATAAGATAAAATCGATTCAGGTTCCCCAATTTTATTCATATTAACATTAAGGATAAGTAACAACAGAAAATTTCCCCTAACTTGGACCAGGAAAAACAAGACAATATTATACTACTTCAAATTGGTAAAAACAAAAATTGACAGCTGTCAATGACCTGTTCACAGCATTATTATTAATTTCCGTAAATTGTTTATTTATCCAAATTTTAAAAAATTCCCCTCAAACTATGGTTGATAGTTTTCAGTTCGCAATATTGCAATTCTGAAGTTTTTTCGCGTTTCGCAGCGCAATCTCGTTGAGTCTATAATCTGCGATGTTGTGCAGAACCGTCTTTCAACCATGATGCTTTTTTTTTTGCAAAGATGTTTACTTCGCGACCACAACTTCGCGCGAAGTGCGATACATTGTGGCCTGGAGATGAAAGAGCTTCGCACTGTAAACAGTAAAATCGTTGAGGTGTTTCTTCCGCGCCGCACAATGCCACGAATAGAGACACTTTTCGTTGTAACAATATGAAGTGAAACATTTATTTACCGCCAGGAAATTTCCCGAATGGCGAATATATAGGTGCGTCGAGTATGAAAGAGACGAGTAAGATAAAAGTCGGTGAGGGTAAAAAAAAAAAAAAAGATGGAAGGCAGGAAGAAGATGCTGCTTTTGGTGTGGGATTCCCAGCTTGGGTATACTTGAGGGCGCGATAACTCGGTTAGCCGGCCGACTTCCGATCTGTATTCTGTCTGCCGACGAGTTTATTACACCGCCATTCCCGTGTATTGTTTTATCCGGAAGCCCAGGGACCCTCCTTCGCTTTTCTACCCCATACCTTTTCCATTCTCATTCGATTCAAGCATGCATTTCGTATATAAAGACCCACACACATATTTACACGATATATGTATTTTATCCCACGTCTATTCCCTCTTAAGTATATCGTTTCTCGGATCGAAAGTACAGGCCAATAATACCAACGAATCTCCTTATGCATGAGTCCTCCAGTAGAATTGATTTTCTGCGAGCTGAAAGAAGGCTTTTAGAGCTTAAGGCGGTATTCTGGTCTAGAATTTTGAATTTTTTTTTTTTGCATATTCTTATTGCTTAGACTTTTAAGAATATATCTGTGGAAGGAAATTTTTGAATTCCAATAATTTACGGAGTTGTAGCTATTTTAGTGACGAAGCAACTAAATTGGACCAGAGTTAGGCAGCATCAATTATATTTGTAATTCAATTACATATTTAATTACATATTATTTTGAGCCATGTAATTGAATTAGATTCAATTACTAATTAATTCGGTCATCGATCACTGAATGCATTTTAATTACATGTAATTCAGAATAATATCATACAATTACTTGTAATTGATGCTAGAAGGAATGCAATTACTTGTAATTGAAGCTCAAAGTAATTCAATTACCTATAATCGATGCTCGAAGAACTTGATGTATTTAAGACAGAGTTAGGCAGCATCAATGACATTTTCCATTAAATTACGTATTTAATTACATATCATTTTGAGCCATGTAATTGAATTGGATTCGATTACTAATTACTTCGGTCACCGATCACCGAATGTATTTCAATTACATGTAATTCAGGAGAATATCATACAATTACTTGTAATTGATGCCCAAAGTAATCCAATTACCTATAATCGATGCTCAAAGTAATTCAATTACCTATTATCGATGCTCGAAAAACTCGATATTAATTTTAGCAATTAGGTCTAGAGGACCTTTTTTGTAGGAAATTAAATTTCGAGCAAAATTTTCGTTCACATTTATTTGGTAAAGTTAATAATTTCGGAGATAACAACGAAAAATGAGATTTCTGGGTCAAAGTCAACTTTAGTGACCTGGTACCATCTCGCCAGTGTAAGTTACACTTACGCTCTTTAAGACACTTTCAAAAATCGTTTAATTCTGCGTAAATTGCAACTAAAATCAATGTGATAGCATAAAATACCACGGAGTGGTAAAATTTTGAAAAAAAAAGTTTTTGATTTACGTGTATTTGAAATGGGCAAATTTTTGGAGCAAAGGGAAAGTACTTAATATTAATATTAAGGGCTGTAACTTTCGGGGAATTTTCTTTCAGACATATGCAACAAAATTTCGGGTGGGGAGTGAAAGGAATAAAAAAAGTCGAAAAAATCGTCCTAATATATATAAACATAGTGTATACAATACTGGTATTAGAATATTTTTAAGCACGAACATTTATTAAATAATTGAAACCCAAAAATATTCCAATTCACGTAATTCAATTACATCATCGTAATTTAAATACAATATCGTCAATTAATTACTACTGTATAATTTAATCACATGGATGTAATTGAATTACATCGATGTAATTAAATTACATGGATGTAATTGAATAAAAAAAATAGTTATTGAAATCCTACGATCGGACTGGTCGTAAAAATTATTGAATAGATAGATGGTAAAAAAAATTTTTTTTTTAAATCACAATATACACTCACTTTTATAAACGCGATTTAAAGTTTAAAACTTAAAAAAAACTCATTTCAAGAAACGTCGAATATTTTTATTGTATTTTTTTCTGAAAAGACCATAAAAAAACAACAAACATTCAAAAAAAAACTTTTAATTTGGACCATTATTAAAGTAGTTATGACTAAGATACTGAAAAGTGCGTTTTTTTTTTGTTAATTTAATATCTTTTGAATGGGTATCAAAAAAATCTCGTAATTTACCAGCAACAGTTTTTTGATGGGTACTAAAATATATAAAAAAAATTGAGGAAATAATAAAAAAAGTTTTTCAAACTGTCCGATTTGGGATGGAATGCCCCATATACAAAATTGGCAATTTTTCCTTTGTATTTCAGAGTATTTTTATAATATTTCAAAACAGAGAGAAAATTCTGAAAAAATTCATACGCGGAATATTTTTATAATATTTCAAAATAGAGAGAAAATTCTGGAAAAGTTCATATTCACATTCCAAAGCTGTTCCGGATGTTTGGATAGATATTTTTACATCGTCGATCGTCTGGAAAATTGATCACCATTTATCATTTCCTACGGGGAATTTAATGTACACATTCTGAAGAAAATTACAACGCCTTTATCTTTTTACCTAATCTTTTTTCTTCAAATAAATTGTGAAAGATGCAACGACACTTCGTTCGACGCTAATTTTTTTGATTAATTAACCGACAACAGTTGTTGAGAAGATGAACGATAAAAAACTGTACACACTTTCTATAAGAGAAGACATAAAAGAATGTTTAATTCCAGGCGGCAGGAGCTCATCCCCCAGCTTCTCCAACCCTCGGATGTATCTCGTGGAGGGTTTTCTTCCCCCTTAAACTCCGAGCACCATCAAAAAGAACTCTCGCAAACCGTTATTCTCGCAGTTTCTTCATCCAGGCTCGGATAATTGTCTCGTCTCCGTTCAAATTTAATTCTCTTCTAGACGACGCTCGTTCTCTCATTTCTATCTTACATTCCCCGTTTATTTTTCCTCTTCCTCTCTCGCCACTCTCTTGCCTTCCCGCTCAACCGTTGGGAGGCATTTTTTTTTTTTTTCACCCTGCACCGCCACCAAGACCAACTCGAAATGCCGACGTCTGCGAGATCGAACCCACGGGCATACTCTTTTCTCTCGGTCCTTTATTCCTTCTCGTCTGTCGAATCACGAGGTAATTTGCGGTAAATGGACATTGTATCCCAAAGTAATCGAGAGAAATACTCCGGAACTGTATCTTTGCTGCTCATTCACTTCGAATACGCACGTATTCGAAATGCAGTAAATGTATGAGCTATAGAGAAGAATCGTTATTTTTTTATTTGCTTAAAATTGCAGATTGGATGAAGTACCAGCAATTTGCGTCTGAGAGAAAAAAAAAGTTGATTCTTGAGATTTAAATTTTTGCAGAATATGAATCGTACATATTATTGGTATGGAAATTGTTCGGCTATGAAATTTTGAATTATCTATCCTGGACGAGTGCTCGGTGAAGCGAATAATGTAAATGCTTGGAAAAAGATATTCGTGACGAAAAACGAATCCTAACTTTGTCGGGAGAAAGGCAACGATGCCAACTTGGGGCTCTTTATCACAAATTTAGGGGATTTTATTAAGGAGATTTTTAAGGGTATTTTTTAGGGAAAAAATTAATAATTTTTTTACTCTGAATTTTTTCTGTCTAACTCATGTAAAATCGAGACTTTTATGGGAGTTTTTGTTCTCCACGGCCTCTAACTTAACGAACTAGACAGCAGTGATCAGCAAAAAAAAATCTATCTATTTTTATTATCCAATTTTTTCGAAAAATTAATAATTTGCAAAGAAACATTAGTAATTATTGTTCAACATTAGTAATTAGCGGGAACATATTACTAATTTTTTTAAAAATTAGTAATTAGTGACAAAATATTTCTAATTTTTATTAAAAAATTCGTAATTAGCAAAGAACTATTAGTAATTTTTGTTTAACATTAGTAATTAGCGGGAACATATTACTAATTTTTCTAAAAAATTAGTAATTAGTAACAAAATATTACTAATTTTTTCCAAGAATTAGTAATTAGCGAGAAAGATATTGCTAAATAACCAAAAAAATCAATAATTTGTGAACAAATGTTGTATTAATTTTGGAAAAAGTAATAAATAAAATAAAAATTACTAATGTATTTTTTAATAGGTACCGATAAAATATTCGTATTAATAATAACTTATGTGATATCGTATGACATTCGATACAATAAATACTAATGTGTGAAATATTCAAAAGATTTAGTTATTATAAAAAATAAAACGACGTTTTGAATAGACTTGTTTGAGCTTATAACCATGACTCAATCCGTACACACAAGTACATAAAAATACACAATACTTTTCTACAAATTACTGTTTTTTTTTAAAATTAATTAGTAATATTTTTTCGCTGATTACTAATTTTTTTTGAAAAATTAGAAATATTTTTTCGGTGAATACTAATTTTTTAGAAAAATTAGAAATATTTTGTCACTGATTACTAATTTTTTTGAAAAAATTAGAAATATTTTGTCACTGATTACTAATTTTTTCGAAAAACTATAAATATTTTCTCACTAATTACTAATTTTTTTGGATAAGTTGGAAGTATTTTCTTACTAACTACTAATTTTTTAGAAACATTACTAATATTTTTCCGCTAATTACGAATTTTTATAAAAAATTAGTAATATTTTTTGACTAATTATTAATTTTTCGAAAAAATGATTAATAAAATCAATATCGTTGACGAAAAAATCGATACTGCCGATCACTGCTAGACAGTAGTGTCACACACTGAGAAAAAAAGTTCAGTTAAAATAACTAAATCCATTTAGTTGAAAAAAATGTAGTTGATTCAATATTAATTTGTTTGAAAAAATGAAACTATAATTAATTCAACAAATGGATTTGGTTAACCATAAGATATGACGTAAACGGAATTATTTGGTCAATTTCCAGATACAGTTTAGTCCAATTTACAAGTTACTGAGTTGCTGTACAGAAATATTTCGTTGATTTCTGGTATATTTTAACTAAATAAATTTAGCTGTAACAAAAAAACAATTCGTATTTTCAATCACACTATTTAATTGGTACAAAGATATTTATTTGATTGAACTGAAACTTTGCCCATTCAAGCAACGATTTAACCGATTTAACTAAAACTTCCACTGTATCTTTGTTGAATTACCAAAATGATCTCGTTGAACGTCCGGAAACAAATATTTGGTTGAGTTAAACAAATTTTTGCATTTTCAACAAAAAAATTTTCTCAGTGCATGAAAAATAAATATGACGAAAATCTATGATTCGGTTGCTGAACTTAATAGTGTCATTTTCATAACGTCAAAATAAAAATAAACATTTTTGTTTTGAGCAAATTCATGGAACATCGATGTTTCAAAATCTTTTTCTAACATAAACTTTATTTTTTTATGATCACCGAACGGCTCCTATCCGCTTAAAAAATATTTGCAATTGAAACAAAAATAATGATACAACACAATATCGATAAAAATACTGGCATGTAAAAATAAATCAAGTAAATTCAAAAATACTGGCACGTAGTGATACCTAAAGAAAAGATAAGGTCAATTTTTTATAAATCTTATGTCCTACTTTAAGAAGAACCTTATTATTCAAAACTTTCCTATTTAAAAAAATGTATGCTGATAAGTTAATTAAATAGATTTCAAAAAAATTGGAAATATTTTATTACATTGTTCATTTAGTTGATCAATTATGCTAAGCAATCAAATATTGCAAAATGAAACTGTATAAATTGATCAAAAATTTTATCACGCTTAAAGTTAGGGTATTTAAGTTCGAATTTAGGGGATTTTAAAATAGGCTTGGGGGAAAAAATTTCGACCAGTTGGCATCACTGGAAAAAGGTGCATATGCGAAAAAGCTTTTTGCCGCGTCGACCGCGGAAATTTGTCGGCAGCGACGCTCCGAATTTTGCGCTTGGGGTAGGCATAAATAATCAGTGCTCTCGAGTTACGACGAAATTAATCCGTCTCGGTGAATTTACTGCTCCGCGGCAACGACCTGGGACTCCCCGACCGGCAATTCCTCTTTTCTCGCGGATCAACCCAGCGGAAGCCGCTATATGTATATAAGCTCTCGGGAATCCGCGAACAACGAGAGGTTAAAAAAAAAAAAATTCTCCAAACTCGACGAGAGAATACTTGAGAATCTCTCATTCTCTTGCCCCCGAAACGCCACATCATAATTAATTAAACTCTTGATAAGCTATTATCCGGATGTCGCTTTTGGGTTTGTACAAAAATGAAGAAAAAAAGTAACGAGTGTAATACATTTTATTTTCTTGCGAATGTCCTTTCTGTAAGAATACAAGGTAATTATTATCTTCGTGAAAGTTATGTCAATTGTGTTTAATTACAATTTAGCACCGTACAAGGATTATTTAAAGCCTTAGGCCACTTGCAGATGTTCAAAAATAGTACATTACATCACGAGGACGCCGAGAGATGTACGATATTTTATATCACGAGGTGCAATATGGACGTTTTCACGTCCGCTTGCGGGCGTAAAAGCGTCGATTATTGTACTGAGTGGTATAAATCGATTTTTTTGGTTCAAAAGGTAGTTAGTATGTATAGAATTATATTACAAAACGTTATGTGCGTGAAAAATCTCTGAGTACTCGATTTTCGTATTCTAGTGCAACCCCTCTTCACTGAGAAAATTTTTTTGTTGAAAATGCGAAAATTTGTTTGACTCAACCAAATATTTGTTTCCGGACGTTCAACGAGATCATTTTGGTAATTCAACAAAGATACAGTGGAAGTTTTAGTTAAATCGGTTAAATCGTTGCTTGAATGGGCAAAGTTTCAGTTCAATCAAATAAATGTTTTTGTACCAAAGAAATTGGGTGATTGAAAATACGAATTGTTATTTTGTTACAGCTAAATTTATTAAGTTAAAATATACTAGAAATCAACGAAATGTTTCTGTACAGCAACTCAGTAACGTGTAAATTGGACTAAACTATGTCTGGAAATTGACCAAATAATTTCGTTCATCTCATATCTTATGGTTAACCAAATCCATTTGTTGAATTAGTTATAGTTTCATTATTTCAAACAAATTAATATTGAATCAACTAATTTTTTTTCAACTAAATGGATTTAGTTGTTTTAACTGACCTTTTTTCTTAGTGTTCATTCGCAGCGAGCTTTCTAAAAACTTGAAACGCGTTTATCTCGGAACTACATTTTTCAAGTCGGCCGAACTCGTAACTCAAATAAATTTCAACCAACTCATTTAAAATTTCAACTATTCATTCAAAATAACGTTTTCTAAAGCACTGCGTAGGATTTTTTCATTATATTGCATAGTTCGATTAAATTCGATTAAATTCGATTAAATTCGATGTAAATCCGATTTTTTGTATGGTTTCGCTGAAAAAAAATCACGAAATATGCCCTTTTTGGTCTGTAGATTGGCCTAACCCCTTAATGTGTGTCGACGAAATTGAAATTGTTTTTTTTTTCAATAGGATATTATATTTTAATTATAAATTATGGGTTGCCAATTGAAACATTGTAATACGCATGAGTAAGAAGAAAGAAATTAAATTAATGCTGGTGTCATCAAACATTATGTAATGAGGGATACTAATTTTTTTCAACTTCTTCGTCTGGTTGTCATTATAGGTTATAAAACAAACCGCTTTCTCCAAAAAATCGGCGAAAAAGCTAAGTGGAAATCCGTAATTGTTAGGCTTTTCCTCTTTTTAAGAATACAATTTAATAATTATCTTCGTAAAAGTTGTGTCGATTATATTTATTTACAAATTCACAAGTATTGTACAACCATTATAATGTCTCTCAATGGAACTTACGACAGTATTCCGATCTGAAGGATAATTTCGGTGTTTTTCTCGACTGAATATTAAAAAAAAACCAAAAAAAGTATTTTTACCATCGATTGTTGTACGTTTGTTTATTTATTCATATTTGAGGAATGTAAGTGAAAATGTTAGGAAAAAAAGTTTATTTATTCATGTTTGAAGAATGTATATACGAAAAAAGGTCAGGGAAAAAAATTAAAATTTACGATGTTATCGGCAGTTATATATTTTCGTAAAAAAAAGGGTTGCGATGGTTGCCATGATTGGAACCCTTTCGTGTATTTAAAATAAAAAAATCTAAAATAAATCAAGTTTTTTAAAAATGAGGAAATGGCGACTGTCTCGAAAAAGTTTACTTTAGGTGTTTAGATATTGTGTATAAATTAGCATAGATTAGCATTAGAAAATAGCGATAATGTCGTAAATATTGGAAATTGCGAAATTTCTTTTTGCAAACATATTTTTAAAGGTCTAAATTTTCAAAACATTAAAAAAAAATCGATTTTTCCAAACTTCCAGAAATACTTGAATACTAGAATCTCAAACTTCTTTTTTAATTATTTTGCACTAGGATATTATAGCCACCGGATTATATATAAAAAATTGTAGTACCCTCAACCCAGAAGAAAGAATAACAAAACAATTTAATTAATACGCTTGTCATTGAAGAATGGGGGATACTAATTTTTCCAGGTTTGGAAACGATTGAGCAGCAATTTCCCACTATTTCTTCTTTTAGGAATAAAAATTATCGTCGTAAAAGTTATGTCAGTTGTATGTAATTACAATTTCGCAATCACTATACCAACGCTCTCGAAAGTGTGTTAACTGACTCCAAAATTGTAATCTCTGCAAATTTTCTCCACTCAAACATTACAATGCATAATTATTAATAAAAAAAACCACAATACACTAAAATTAGGAGAAAGACACCCAGAAAATGCACTTTATCATGTTGTTATCGAAAGGTAAAATGGGCACTATTGGGTTTCCAGTTTCCTCGCGAGATCACATTACATTGAGTGATGACATGAACCACTGTAAAAAATGTTATTAAATTTAATATACAAAAGTATATTAAATTTCAAAAACAAGTATGTGAAATCGAAATTAATATACAAGGTATCGGAAAATTAACAATTTCATCTTAAATTTAATATTTGTATATTAAAATTAAAAGAGTGAGCATTGAAAATTAATATACCCGTATATGAAAATAGTTTTTGTATACTTTTTCGCAATTTTCAAATCCATTATTGAAAATTAAAACACTTATTTCTTAAAATTGCAATCAACCATTGAAATTTTTTTTCAATACTGTAATGAAATTTAATATACAGTATAGGGAATTTTAATAACAAGTATACGAACTCGAAATTAATATACATGGTATTGGAAAATTAACAATTTCATCTTAAATTTAATATTTGGATATTAAAATTAAAAGATGAATGTTGAAAATTCAAATCCCCGTATATTAAAATGGTTTCTATAAGCTTTTTCGCATTTTTAAGATACGTTATTGGAAATTAATACACTTATTTTCCAAAATTACAATCAATGTCAACGGCCGTGTTAGTTGACGCATCCACCACTATGCGTCGCATGCGCTCGGACCTCTGTGCCCAAGCGAAATAGGCGTATGACGGTGTTATATACCGGACGGCCAGCGTGCCCAATATACTTACCTGGTGCAGAGGTTATACCGTGATGATTAAGGCGGTTCCTCCAGGGCAAAGCTCTTCCATTGGCACTTTCGGTCGAGCTGACCCTTGCGAATATCCCTAATGTCGATATCTCGGGCGTACAATTTTAGTTGCACTGTAAGAAATTTTTGTATTAAATTTAATAAAAAAATATGAAGTTTTATGCATATACAGGAAACTAAATTTGATATACACTGTGTACAGTAATATTCCAATATAAGTATATGAAAAATCAAATACGTTCTTTTAATTTTAATATACAAAAGAATATTAATTTTCATATCTTTTTTCACGATTCTGTTTTAAAAATCATACTATGGAATTTTAATATACGAACGTATATTAAAATTAAAAGAAGTTATTTGATTTTTCATATACTTGTATTGCAATTTTAATATACGAATGTACATTAAAATTAAAAGAAGTTATTTGATTTTTCATTTACTTATATTGGAATTTTAATATACGAACGTGTATTAAAATTAATATATTGTATATGCATAAAAACTTCATATTTTTTTTATTAAATTTAATACAAAAATTTTTTACAGTGACCCTTTTCTTCAGGAACCGGAAAAAAAGCGAAAACTGCAAAAAGCCTTGTGAACCTCGATTGTGTAATATATAATAATCCGTAATGCGGATCCCTCACTTGCTTATGTTACACGGTAGGGTTTGTTACGAGGGGCAGAAGCTTTTGATAGTGAATCAAGAAATATGGCAAATTCCCGCAGGAACATCGGAGGTCTCCGCGGGGGTTGCGAGTCCTCGATTTAATAGAAATACAATAGATGGAGGCTCTCGTGTGTGACAGTGCGTGGATGCTGGACTATATTGTCCAAAGTTTGTCTGGAGCAGTACGAATGATAGAATAAATGCGTATGTATTGGACAAACGATAGAAAGAGGACAGAGAGTTTGGGGCATCCTCCCCAGGCGACAGTTCGACCTGCGAGAAATAAATCAAACACCAATACGCTAAGTGGTTACGTACTCGACGTTAACCAGACTCGCACAGCGGGACACCAAATTCGAAATATGCCATCCCCTTCATCTATCTCTCTCTCCCTCTCCCTACGATGCATGTTCCTCGGATCGTGATTAAATTCGATTTAATTCCAACTGCGGAAAATTCAATGGGATGTATCCGACATTATATTGGTCTGCGTTCAAAATTTAACGTCGTTTCTTGCTTTCTCACTATACAGGGGAGACTTGAGGCGCCATTCTGGTCTAGAGACACATTTTGAGCGTTTTGTCGAGCTCGATATAAAACAAATTTATTTTTACCATTCCTTTTTTTTTACAACATGTTTATTAATATTTTGCCAATTTTTTTTATTTTCATTGACAATACAACTACAATCTGTCCCAGAGTAGGCCATTCAGTAATTTGTCTAACAGTAGTGAAAGAGTCGTGAATTTAGATGGAATATTAATTGATATATTATCGATTTTTGTCCGTTTTTTTGCCAATAAACATAAAAAATTATGACTTTTCTTTTTCTCTTTTGTTTACAACTATAATCGGTTATTAATAATATCAATAAATAGTTTTGGGTAAGAAAAAAAAAATGAAAATTAGATAAGTTATAAGCTGATAAAGTTGGGGCTAAAACAAATGGCTGCGCTGATTGATAGAACTGCAACTTTTCTAGTTATCGATACAAAATTTAAAAAAAGATTATTAATTAGTAAGAATGTAATGATAGCCCCTACTTCAGAGGAAACGGGAGAAAAAATTTGCAAAATGGCGACTGTCTAAACAAAAAAGGAATTTTCGATTCTTTTTTTTATAGATTTTAGTTTTTTTACAATAGTAAAAAAAAAAATTTGATACAAAAGTGGTAGGAGCGATAGTGAGTTACATTGAAGATTGATGAAAAATTTGAAGTAAATCGGTTTAGTAGAACTTGAGATATCATGTCAGCAGTGTTGAGAAAATATAGTTTTGAAAAAAAAAACGTCTATAACGTGATTTGCTCCGAGGTGACGGGCGTAGCAGCTGCGTCACTAAAATAGCTATAATTCCGTAATTTATTGGAATTAAACAAAATTCTTTCGCGGAAATATTCTTAAAGGTCTAAACTTTAAAAATATGCAAAAAGAATTGATTTCTTCGAAATTCTAGACCAGAATACCCCCTTAAAGTTACGCTCCGACGTGACGGGCATTGTTGCTGCATCACTAAAATAGCTATAACTTCGTTAATTATTGGAATGAAAAAATTTCCTTTAGAGGATATAGTCTTAAAGGTGTAAACTTTATAAATATGCGAAAAAATGATTTTTTCAAAATTGACTTGAATTTTTTATTTTGGACAAGTATTTCAAGCTGGGGCTTGCAATACTTGCAGAAAGTCCACCATTTTTTATCTCTGCCGCCGACTATCACTTGGCGCACCACCTATTTTCTATTATATCTAATGAGTACATTTTTTTTCAAATCTCTTAACATTTAATAAACTGCGAGAAAAGTTTTAATGAGATCCAATTATTATAGTAAAAAAAAACCTAATCTGTTTGTCTAATCCTAATTACGTTCCTCGCCTTAACATCGCTTTAGAGTTGATGACAAAATGTCATCCACCTCTCGTCACCTTCGCAAGGATCAATGCCTAAAAGTATTTTCAGGAGTTTCATCATTAAACGAAATGTTTGGAAACATTTTCCATCGAGCCTTGCTGAATTTATTTAACGGAGCACATATTGGCCGAAATCACTGCGCCCCCTTAAAAGGCGGATCTCAAGAGAGTGCTCTCAATTGCCGATAGATTCGTGCCTGAATCTGGTCCATACATGTATTTTTTATTGGGCATTTTCGGTGAAGCTGTAATTCTTCATTCGCCGAAGCGAAGGCAAACCGGCCGAAAAAGGCAACCCGACAGAGTTGGCCAAATGCGAGTATAGAAACAAGAGATCGGTAACGTTATTGTTGTGCAACCCCTTGGAATGATTTTCACGTACAAAATATCCCAGTGCGCGATTCCTGCGATTCGAATGAATAAATTCCGGTCTATCCGTGGCTCCTTCTTCCTCCGCGTTTCTATCGTTCTCATGACAGCGAGCACCGATTTCATTCCCGCGTGTATCGTGAAAATCGGGGGTAAAAAAAAGGGCCAAAAGTTATCGAACCCCACAAACACACACAGACAGAGACACGAGGCAAACGCGAGGGGACTTATCGTGGGCGGAGATCCCGACGCGAAAGTTGCGCACAAAACCGCCACTCTGGTCGTGGCCTATTGGCTAGGGACCTTAACAATGCAAGGGAAATACACAAATACACATACTTTGTACGTGGACTGCACGACCAAGCGATGGTTTCTATCGATTTAATAATGGATGAACGGTCGGGTGCTCGGTGATTTTTCACCCGAGCCATCAAGACTCTCCGTGTGTGCCCTCCGCGTTTATATGCCTTCTCCCACGAGCACCATTGCCAAACCGAAAAAATCTTTGGCCTCCGTGCCAATGAGGTATACTTTCAAGCCCGACACATTCGGTTGCGACGACTCTGCGGTACGTTGAATTTTAGAAACACGACCTTAAGGATGCATCCTCCGCGCTTTAGAAAACGATAAATGAAGGGGTGACACCCAATGCTCTGTCAACGTCCATCACGTTTCTTATACCCATTTGTGTTTATTGATAAATTGATAATCCGTTGAGAAAATGAATGATCAATCGAAAACTTCTCACTTTGGTAACTTTGAGAATCACAACAAGTGGTTCCTATTATCCTATCGATTCACATATTATTATCCACCATCCTACACCATCTTACATCCTACACAACTTTTTGAACTTCCTACACGAACTCATAGCCCAACATATTCGTCCTACACAATTATTAAAATGTGTCCTACACATATTTTCCTACATTATTATATTTTCTAAGATACATCCTATACATAATTAATGTCGTACAAAATTATTAAAGCACAGACTATCGTCCTACACATATTTTCTACAGAATTTCATGTATGGAGTATTCCACGTCAAATCACGCGGTCACCGGCCTGACCCCCTCGGATTTTGATGTCCTATGAATTGTGGGTTTCGTTTGACCTAAAATATGACCTCAAATTTTTAGAAATTTCTATTTCATTTTTTTGTGGTTGCCCGAGCTAAAAAATCATTAAATTGAGGGAAAAGAAAAGAGGGGCCTTTTTCAAATTAATGAAATTTTTCACAGAAACTGGGGCCCAAAATAGATATTTTCGTCATAGTTCGATAATGGGTCAAAAATAATTAATTTTTTTTTCTTATTTCAATTTTTTAATTGTGTTTGAACCCATTTTATTTCAGGTCATCGAGGCTAATAAATTTTCGAAATATGTTGTCGTTTCACTCTTAAACCAAGAGAAAAAAATCACATTTCTCAAGAGAAACATTTTTTGTTTTGTTATTCTCACCACAAGAAACAATCAAAATAAGAAATTATAAAAAAAAAAATTAACATAAAAAAAATTATTATTTTTGGCCCATTATCGAACTATGACGAAAATATGTTTCGCTGAAAAAAATTGCATTAATTTAAAAAAAGCCCCACTTTATGTTTTCCCTGAGTTCGATGATTTTTTAGCTCGGGCAAACTCTAAAAAATGAAATGAAAGTTGCTAAAAATTTAAGGTCATATTTTGGGCCAAACGAAACCCACAATTCTTTGGACATCAAAATCCGAAGGGGTCAGGCCGATGACCGCGTGATTTGACGTGGAATGCCCCATATACATATGTCCAGCGGTTATTTCCGGGACTGTCATTAAAATTGCTGAAGTCAAACTTGGTTTTTGAGACTTGAAACAGCACAAAAACCGAGTTTTACGTTAGCGAATTCGTTTATAAGCGAGTTTTTGAAGTTTTGTGCTGTTCAAAGCCTCAACGACCGTGTTTTACATTAGCAAATTTAAATACTAAAGAAGTTTTACAAATAAATTCTTATAAGGAAATTCCAGGACTGTCCTGGAACTATGCAAAAGTCCTAGAAATGATTGTACTACATAAGACAATGTTCTGGAAATAAACGCTGGACATATGATAATTATGTATTCAATTGTGTAGGAAAATATGCGTAGGACGACTGTAGCCTATATTTAAGATATAATTGTGTCGGACGATATAGTCTACGTTTTAATAATTGTGTAGGATAAATGTGTTGGTTTGTAAGTACGTGTAGGACTTGTAGACTGTGTTCAAATCATGGTGTAGGATATTATGTGTAGGACAACAGCTTGTATTATAAAATTTATAAGTGTGAAAAATATATGTAGGAAATTATGTGTGGGACGATTGTCTGTATTAGAAAATATGTGTAGGATGTTTTAATAATTGTGTAGAATGAATATGTTGTAGGATATAAGACGGTGGATAATAATATGTGTAGGATAAAAATCACTGGACATTATTATGTGTAGGATATTTTGTGTAGGGTTCTTTGTGTAGGATATTTGGTGTAGGATGTTTTGTATAGGATATTTTCTGTAGGATATTTGGTGTAGGATTTTTTATGTAGGATATTTGGTGTAGGATATTTTGTGCAGGATTTTTCGT
The DNA here is from genome assembly GCA_946863875.1 of Alloplasta piceator. Taxonomy (NCBI): domain Eukaryota; kingdom Metazoa; phylum Arthropoda; class Insecta; order Hymenoptera; family Ichneumonidae; genus Alloplasta; species Alloplasta piceator. Next base: position 44,768,906 of record OX333074.1, read on the forward strand.
GTAGAATATTTTGTGTAGGATATTTAATGTAAGACTATCCATGTGTAGGATCGAACCCCACTCACCACAACGATCCCCGGCTCTGGATATTATTATTATCCTCCAGGTTTGTTGGGGCGGTTTTTCGCGAATGGAATTAAGATAATCGGACACTGAGTGAAGATGAAACTTGGGTATAGCGTTAAAATAAATTATCATTGCGGCAACGTTGTGCCTTCAATGGGGGAGAGATGGGCCAAGCTGGAAAACGAATGAGCCGACGCACGATGAGGAAAGTTTTAGAATCGCCAAAGTATCGTTGCGAGAAAGATGGGGAAAGGTGAGGATGAGAGTGCACGCGAAAAACAGACGAATGATATTACGCTCTGTATACGGGAAAATTGCGGGGTAGGTACTCTCAACGGTGGAGAAACACATTGCAAATGTTTAAGTCAACGTGAATCAGGGGTTTAACCGGGTTTGCTGGAGGTATACAACCGGATGGCGGCCATGTTTTCATTACAGCCCGCAATGTCCCGCACTCGATCATAATGTCTCCCCCGTCCTACGCTTTTCTCGCTCCCACCTTCACGGCACATCGACGGGATGGTTCACCAGAATACAGTGATTTTTCAACAGTTGTATGTATGTATATATATATATATATATATATATATATATATATATATATATATATATATATATATATATATATATATACGGTCCTCAAGAAGCCTGAAGCATTACCAGCAGCAATGGAATAGCCAGAACCGGGCAGCAAAATCCCCGGACTCGCGGCAACTCTAATTTCATTTGTTTCGGGTAACTCCTCACCCTCTTCACCTTTTTCCTCCATATATCGACCTCTTCACTCTCCCACAATATCCCTGTGTTTCCATATCAACCCCCGGAACCATTTCACTTCCGGTTTTTCGTTTGCAGCCATTGTTTTTTTTTCCGACTACTTGAACTAAAAAAAGTATCATATTTTATTATCCTCTCCGTTCAACAATTTTTATTAGGGGTGTGCAAATAGCATTCGGATAATTATTTTTTGTTCTTAAGTAGCCCACTGTGACGGGTTCAAAAAGTCGATTTTTTTTTACATTTTTCGCAAGATAAACATCTTAAGAATATACTGTAGAAGTTTCAGACCGAAATGAGAAACATTTTTTAAGTTATAGCCAAAAGAAGAGAGCAATTAACTAATAGGTTAATTAAAAAAATGACTGGTTACTACGATTTGGCAATCACCAGAAACTGTCAATCTCTCGAAGAAATGAAGAGAGCTTTGAGATGACTTTCAAGACACTGAAGGATTGCTTTATGCACCAGGCGTAGCTGATTAATATAAGTATAATTTTTTTATACAAAATCTGGTGTCAAAACTTCAAACGCGTTTTTCTCGAAACTACGTTTTCGAAACTTCGGGGAAGCACTGACTAAAAACTATTCAACAGGTTTAGCTAAAAATTTTACCTGTTATTTTAGACACACATAGCTAAATACCTAACCTTTAAAACATTTACTTTTTGAATAATAAACGAATTTTTTTAAAACAATTTAGCAAGAAAAAATCCATTTCGAAGACCTTTTTGTTCACAAGTCCGCCATTTCGTTTTTTTTTCTTAAAATATGCATATTACAGGTTATAGACCTAGAATTAAGCCTACAAAACAATAATGTCTTTGGATTTTTGATTTCAGATTATTACAAAAGCCTGTGGGCTTCCTCGAAACAAGTCATCTTTATTTCAAGGACTCCACTTTGACGTACACAATTATAAACAAATCCATGTAAAATTGAGTAAACCAAATTTTTGTTGTACTCTTCGAAATACAAATAACAACATGTACAAATTTCAAAACGATTGCATTTTATTTTATTATTTTAAAAAATTAATGAAAAACCGTCGAAATTTCGGTCGTCACAGTGGACTACTACCTTAAATTGATCGATTTCGATAAAGAAGTTATGTTGTTCTATCATATATTTAATTTAATCATAATATTTGTTTTATAGCTAACTACTGAAGTAATGAAAATTTGAATAAAACGTAACTTTTTAAAAAAAGTTTCATTACCAACCTTTTTATGAAACGTAAAATTAAAAATATTTGTTTAGATATTATGAAAATACATCGTTAAAAAATTAACAAATAAATTTCTACGCTGATTATTAACCAAGTGTAATTGAGTTTTTCAAAAGTTATTTATCTTTTTATTCATCTGCAATATATTTCTCCTAAATTTTGAATAAATTTTAACGACAATAAAAAAAAGTCAATCGTTATCTTTAGTTTCTCTTTCTCAGTTTTAACAATTATTGAATGGCAAATAAGAAATTATTTTTTATCGTTATGATCAATGACTCCCTCGTTCTGAAATCTGGCTTCATTCTCAGCTACTGACATTAATCTATTTAATAATTTCGGCAATGCAAATACTTATTCAGGTTTTTATCAAAAGCAGTACAATAACAAAGTCTCTTATTTTTTACTATCTAGGAATGTACGAATATTTGAATTTACGAATTATTCGAGACGAACCTAATTCGAATATTGGCACACCGCTAATTTTTATATGGCTACTGTTTTGTGAGTAGGTATTATACGCCTCTTGGATATCGCGTCGATGCTACGGCAACGCCAACTGTCGGTTAACGGCGGCAACTCGCGGTCGTTCTTCTCATACAGTAAACATATGAAAATAACAGTTTAAGTTCGATATCGTCCACATTTTGACAGCTACAGCGTTCATTCTAGGATAAATGGAAAGAGAAAAAAATAATAAACAATACGCATGTCTTAAAATTTTTTTAAACTGTATATTTTATTGAAAATATTGAGAAATTGATTTTTTTATATAGATATACTTCCATGTATAAGCAAGGTCCTGCCTGTATAGAGTCAGCTGCTTGGCTGCTCCTCGAGACAGTGAGGTTAGGTAAATGTACTTGTCTCAAGTCGCTATCAATTCCACACATCCAATGTGGATATATTTCTCACATATATTTGACGTATATTTCGCAAGAATATCTCATTTCTACAACAAAATATATTCAATATATTCGAGATATATTTTCTATATACATCGACATTTATTCTTTTTCCGTAAGGTTGTTTTTATCATATGTGAACAAATATATAATTGAATATATCAAAATCTTTATGCCTCAAGTTCACGAAATGATCTCTAAATTTTGCAGACATACTTTCAAGTCTCTCCAGGTGTATAAAAATAAAATATCGATGAGTTTTGATCGACTTTATTGAAAATTTCAATCACACATTTTTATTATTTTTCGAAACGTTTATCCCCGTTGTAAAAGTGGATTATGATATATTTGAAATATATCACGATATATAAGCGCTTTCATATATTCTAAAAATATCTGACAACGCACTTTTTAACGTTTTTAACTGAATTAATAACGTGAACCGTACAGCTGACCGCACTCTAACGTCCGCGTGTTGCCTGAATCTGCCACAACGCTGCGCCACTAGAGTTATCCAAGAGGCGTATAAATCGCAGACGATGATATTCGTTTTTCCCTGCGATGGGAAACAAAATTTTGTGAGTTCAATCGGCGGAGATTGATAGGTGAATTATTGACGACTGGGAAGTGAATCGAAGATCAATCAAAGTGACCAGAGTCTGGAACGTTTACGGTAAAATGATTTCAGCGAATGGCGTATTTCTTTCCGGAAGCTTTGTTTTTGTCCTAATGGAGTAAATCTTCGGAGTCCTTGGAGCTCCTTGCCACTTTATTCTTTCATTGAAACGAAAATTTATCCGTTAGCGAGACGATGGAGCGGCACATGAGTCGTGTACGATGCAAGGAGCGATTCAGCCGCGAGCAAGATTGCTTCCTCGACCGCGAACAACGTACAAGCACAAGCGCCCATTTGTAACTTCCATGTACAAATGTTCGGTATCCCATGCACGAAGCTTCCCGGCGGCGCCCGAGAGACCTTATTGGGTACTAAAACTGCCAATTGTCTCAAAAGCTCGAGCGCAAGGCTCCAATAATGAGGGATTAAATATTGAGGCGAGCGCGTATTCTCCTCGGGGAGGCGCGCGCGCGCGGGTCTTTCCCGCTTCACCCCGCGAGATTCACCCGCTTGTCTCTCGATGTTCCTTTGTTTTACGGTTGTACGTGACCAGAAAGCAAGATGGCGCCTTTTTGGCCCTGTGGCCGGCAAAGCCCAGAACTCCCTCTTTATCTCCCTCTGAAGCTCATCTCGCTCTCGTTCGCCTCCTCGCAGTTGACTAACGCGATTAGGCTCCTCTCAACGTTTTCACATCCCGCTCTTTCTCGCTCGCATCCCCTTTTGATAGCGCACACACGCACGTTCAACGATACAGAACAGTTTCTAGCTTTTCTGTTGCGGATCCGAAATTTTGAATCATACAAATCGGAGTATTCATCGTGATAACATGATCAAGTGAAACGTTTTAGAGATTTTCAAACTTAATTTCTGGCTTATAGTGGATTGATGAGGGCTAAATTTAGTTTACACCCAGAAAAAAGATCTAGTCGTAGGTAGCATAATCGTTCATTTGATCATTTTTAAGTTAATTGAAAGAAATTATTTGTTTTCCATTAACTATATCTGTATTTGATCCAATTTTGGGCAATATTTACTTCCAATATATTTATTTATTCGAATTCACTGTCGACCAGAAATAGGCGTTGATGAAAAATTCTATTCGTTGTTACAAAATACCTATTCACCCATAATTAAGATCTAGTTGAATCAGATCTGAGCAGTACTTGAAGTACCCGGTACTTCGGACGTACTCGAAATACTTAGAAAGTATTTCAAATATTTCGAACTTGAAATACCAAGGCCCGAGTTTTCAGTTCCTAAGATCTATCTTAGGATCGATCTTAAGATCGAACTCAAGATCAAACTTTCCATTCAACTCAAGTTGGAACTGAAGATCGAACTTGAGTTGAATCTTAAGGTGAATCTTAAGTTCGCACTAAAGTTTGAACTTAAATATGAACTTATAATAAAACTCAAGTTCAAACTTAAATATGAACTTATAATAAAACTCAAGTTCAAACTTAAGATTCATCTTAAGATTCAAGTTAAGTTCGATCTTAAGTTCCAACTTGAGTTCAATGGAAAGTTTGATCTTGAGTTCGATCCTAAGATAGATCTTAGAAACTGAAAATCCGGGCGTTGGAAAGTACTTCAAATACTGAGAACTTGCAATACTTAGAAAGTACTTCAAATATTTAGAACTTGAAATACTTAGGAAGTACCTCAAGTATTGTACTTTAATTTTCAAGTATTTATCGTGTACTTCAAGTATTGTACTTAAAATTGCAAATACTTCTCTGTACTTCAAGTACTTTTTCAAGTACAAGTGTCAAGTACTTTTGAATGGGTCTTGCTGTGGTTGCATGTTTAAAGCCTTTGAATATGTAATTGAAAATAATATTTCGTGACGTATTCACATACTGTCCCTCAAATATCGCCTACGACAGTTTTTTTGAAACCAACACGAAGTTGGAGTCAATCCATGTATAATATTCTTTATTTCTTCTTTTTCTAACCTGTATCAGAATAAATCATAATTACAGTCGTGAATGCTATTTTTGAATTATTTTTCATTCTTTGTTTATATACCCCTGTTCCAATCTGCCTAAATTAGGCAGATTAGGCAGCCTAATTTCAGTGTATTGCAAGAGGTGAAAATATGTTTCGACACAAGAAGTACTCGAATGAAAAACAAGTGAAAATAAGACATCAAATGTACTAGAACTTGGGAGGTATACCTGAAAATTTGAGAAGTACTCGATACTTGGTACTTGATTTTGCAAGTACTTGTACTTCAAGTACTTTAAATTTTAAGTACTACAGGTAATTGATACTTCAAGTACTTATGGTACTTTGTACTTGAAGTACTACTGCAGCTAGAACCCGATATGTGGCACTCGAAATGTTTATTGGAAATCATCTTTGAAGCTAATTGATATTTGGCATCCTGACATTTCATTGATTTCCAAACAAACCAAAGTTCTGTGGAATGATAACAGCGAATTTAAATCCGCAAAATGTTCTGCGTCAGCAGATAATTCTTCATTTTCCTTGAAATAATTATCCGATGAATTAAGCTTCTTCTCTGAAAAATCTTTGCTATTTGATTTGTATTATCAATTCTACTTCAAATTTTAGCCAATGCAGGATTTTGCAACAATTGATTGACAGTTTGCGATGGCGAAACGCTAATAAAATTGATGTACAGAGACACTGACGAAGTTATTTGCATAAAACTATGTATACGTTTTTATGCCCGTCATTTCGTAGTCAATGTGAAAATAAAATGCTTAGATGTTACTAATTCTATCCACCAACCCGACGAGGACAGTAAAATCGGTAACCTATGACAAAAAAGACAAAGAACGTGTAACACTCCTCTTCATGCAATATTCAGGGTTTAACGCAGAGGTCTTTCTGGCGGTGAGTCGTTCGTATTAGGCTAACAGAGCCGCCAACGAGTCACCTTCAATTATTCAAGCCACTTTCGTGCGACTTCTAGGCAATGTACATACGGCATTGTTACACCATTGCCATTTTCCTCTGCAAACAGTCTTTCATCGATTCGCGTATGACACACGGGCAAAGTCGAAAAAGTTGTTTGAAAACCATTACCATCATTGGTGTCTTCACTGAAGGGACATCATAATTTTTTGTGAAACCATTGTTCGTGGTACCTTGTCTGACCAAAGCCATTCTTTCCCAACGTCGCGCATGTCACAGTGCCTGAATATCTAATGTTACAATAGTAATTGTCCTGCCCAAGCAAAAATCGTCATCATCATCATTACAACGATCATTCTATCGAGCAAGAGAACGAGGAACGAAAAAAAGGTACGTGAGAGGCCATAATCGCCGAATAATTACATCGAAACTTCTATTTTTATCTGTAATTGTAATCTCGAAATGAGATCAACGAGTGGAAACGAAATATTTGGCCCACACGTGTGGTTCAACGACCATTATGTGACCAGGCCCATTAGGCAAGGACACCAAGGCGTCTAATGCGATACCCGCTGTAAGGCATGTAGTTCATTAAGGTGTACAACCCCATTTGTAATATTATCCTTATGCCAGTGAGTTTGCGAGGAGTATTCAAGGGACGAGAGAGGGCTGAACGAAATTACATGGCAATATCGAATCCGGCCAGTAAGAATGACGAGATGGTAATAGGACTTGCACACACGGAATCTGTATCGTGGTGTCTCTGGTGTCTGTGTGTGTAAACCGGCATCATGTGGACAGTGTATGAATCCACACAGTCCAGTGTGTGAGCAGTTGGGTATAAGGATGGGGAGCAGCCGCGTAGAACGAAGCAAACCCGCGGGTACTGAGCTAGAAACTCATTACCTTCGCTCCGCCCATGCTGTTCGAAGCTCAGCCGACCAATCCGATCCTGGTGAATTGTAATCGTGCTCGTTCCCTCCACACCGTTTTAATCTCGGTTTCGCGAATTGAGCTCGCAACGTGAAACCCAACACGTACCCGCAACAAGCTGTAATATTATCCACATGTGCCTGGTCATGCACACGCACAAGAGTTGCTTGCAAGTATGAATACATATTGCCTTGGCGAGTCACGGATCCAGCTTTGGTTCGAATGATTACCGTCAATCCCAGTTCGAGGGCGCTACCGATGGATGGTGATGAAATGCTGAGGCATTCGATAATTTAGGGTTGCGTCGGGGGGTTTAGTTTGTTTCAATGGTGATCGAGAGGGACTTCATGGAGGAGGTCACCAATTAAGAGGACCAAATGTCTTTTGGTCCTTGATGCTGAGGAGGAATATTATAGAGACTCCGAGGGTCCTTTCAATAGATGAATCGGGGAGTGACACCCTTTGGTCCGTTTCAATGGTGACTGGGAGGGACTTCAGGGCGGAGGAGGACACCAATTAAGAGTATCAAGTGTCTTTTGGTCCTTGATGCTGAGGAGGAATATTATAGAGACTCCGAGAGTCCTTTCAATGGATGAATCGGAGAGTGACACCCTTTAGTTTGTTTCAATGGTGACCGGGAAAAACTTTATGGGGGAGGAGGACACCAATTAAAAACACCAAGTGTCTTTTGGTCCTTGTTGCTAGAGCAAAATATTATAGAGACTTCGAGGGTCCTTTTAATGCCACATTTAGCGAATACAACATTTAACATTGGCAGTTGTGGAGGGACTTCATATGAAAGGACGAATTGAATTGGGCCTCCGCTTTCACGCCATTATTTCCCCCATGGCGTTACACAGCGCAGTAACTCGAAAACAAGCCCACAGAAATACAAGAGAAAAGTTTTATTAGTGGTGAGTACGAAGTAAGTAAACGAATCTGAAATGGACAAACGGCTCCTTCGCCCCGGAATCGTTCGGCAGATAGGATATTGGATTGTCCTGCTGGGATTCCATGGTCTTTCTTTAGCTCCGAAATCTTTGCTATTTCAGAGTTAAAGCACGGATCCGTAAATAGATAGCGTATAGGAATTAAGTTACTCCTCACAGTTCTATCTGTCGATTTCAACTTGTATTGTACGATCGAAAGCACTTGGTTCGGTTAAATTCGATTAAGAACAGCGTCGAGATGGAAACAGAAGGATATCAAAAGGATTTTGCGTATATTCAGAACACTCCAAGATAATCAACGAGTTTTATTCAGAGCGCTTTCTGGTTGACAAAGATCCGAAATTTTCACCGGAAATTCGCATTTTCCAAACGTGGCTTATTCTGGGATCACATTTCCGTTTTGAGAATGCAAAGTTGATATCCTCGATTGGGCTATCAAATCCGAGCACGAGATTTTGGGCATTCAATTTATCGATCGATTCGCGACACTTGCTTTTATTTCCGTCCGAATATCAAGCGAAATCGAATTCTCCCCTTGAATTCTCCAAAATTGGAATAGAAATTATTGTTCCTCCCGAAACCATAATTTCAGTCCAGAGCGTTTTTTATGTAGGGGAGGCCGGGATACAACGGCCCTCCTAATAAATTCGGTAAAAAATTTTTGTTTTGGTTTTTTGTCAAGTTATCATAAATTTAATGTATTGACTCCTTTTTAGGCCGATGAGCGATACCTGGGACATAATGGACCACCCTAAAAAATTAGGCCAGAAGTTGGTTTTTGTTTTTCGTCATATTATTATGGATTTTATGTATTCATCTTTTTTTAGGCCGATGCACTACATTCGGGGTAAAATAAACCATCAACAAAAATTTTCGAAATAAAACAAAATTATCTATCGACGGCAGTATGGAAGAACGTGCTGTCTCAAATTGTGCTAGAAGAACTTGCTATCTCAAATTGTGCTAAAAAAACGTGCTATCTCAAATTGTGCTAGAAGAACGTGCTATCTCAAATTGTGCTAGAAGAACGTGCTATCTCAAATTATGAGAGAAGAACGTGCTATCTCAAATTATTGATCACAATTGGAGATACCACCTTCTTCTCTCATAATTTGAGATAGCACGTTCTTCTAGCACAATTCGAGATAGCACGTTCTTCTAGCACAATTTGAGATAGCACGTTCTTCTAGCACAATTTGAGATAGCACGTTTTTCTAACACAATTTGAGATAGCACGTTCTTCTAGCACAATTTGAGATAGCACGTTCTTCCATACTGCCGTCTCTATTATCTTGAAAATTAAAAAAATTTTGTTTGGGTTGAGAAAATAATAGTTGAAAAATATAGAATCTGTTCGGTATTTAACGAATTTTTAATTAATTTATATATTTTGTTATGTTAAACAAATACACAATAACATTGATTATGACTTATGATAATTGTTTAAGATCGTAAAAAAAATCAAATGTTTAAATCAAACATTGAATCACGTCAAGAATGTAATAAATTACTTTTCACAATAATCACAAATATATTCGTCGGAATAATTTTTGTCTACACCTGCGCAGGAATCATGGACCATCCCTTACAATTTTTACACTGAATCCATGATTCCTTAGATTCCGAATAAAGTCCATTACAATAAAGACAATGGCAATCATTATTTTCAACTTATGAACATTTTTTTAAAATACTCTTTTGTGTGATAAATTTGTTAATTTTTGTGTGTGATAAAAAAAAATTCTCATTTTTTTAGAGGGGGGCCGTCGTGCCCCAGCCTCCCCTATCTCGACGATCGATGACCGGTCGAAAGAGAAAAAAAATGCAATTCGATTAAAAGGCTATCTCCCCTATCGTTGTACAGGTGAATATCAATTTCATCAGGATTTACGATAATGGCCAAGTCACGTCGATGAATCAAAAGCTCGAGAGTCAGTGCAATCGACGAAAAAAAATCACGAATCATGGGCTTGTGAAGAAAAATGGCGTCCATCGAACGAAACTACAGGAGGAATGGTGGGAACCTTTTTTTTCGAATTTGCATTGATTACCAGCAATCCGGAACAAATTTTCGGGATGAACGAGTGGAGAATTGTATAATAAGAGATTCATGAACGAGAAACGAGAATTCTCGTTATGTTTTGTTTCCATCCCAGCCATTCTCTGCGCCATTCTGTCGAGACACGAGTGCATTATTCCTGCAACGAATCCCACGCTTATTCGTACACGCTCATACGGTTTTCGTACGTATGAATAAATAACACAACGTGTGCGTTATGCATTTGAAGTTTGATAATTTACATGACCCAAATTATCGGTTAGTTCTCTATCCACGAAGGAGAGCGAGGGATTAATTTATGCAGTCCAAAATAATGCACGATATGAAAAAGTCAAAAAAGAAACAGCAATGACAAAAGTACACGACACGACCGCATTAAATGGTAATTTTAATTTCGAACTTAATGAAATATTGTCGGCAGTCGGTCTGTGGTGAGGGTTTCGAATGAAAAGCGAGCCTCTGCGATACTTGAATTGCATTATTTAAATTGCACTTGTCAAAGGGGAAAGAGCAATTTGAGGGAGAAAGAGAACTCGATAAGTGTTCGAATGACACTGAAGGACTGAATGGTTTTTCTCTTCGAGGTAAAAATTGTCCGGTATCTCGAGTGCTTTCACACCTTTGGCAAAAGAAAAAAAAAAGTCGCTGCTGTGGTAACTCGAGTTAATTTGCCCTCTCGTTGATCGTGGCGCAATTTGAGGTGGAAACGGGATGAAAAGTATGGCAAAAGTTAATGATGATGCGTCTGTCCAATTTCGATTGATCGAAATTGATAAATATCGTCGAGCAACCGGGTTTGCAAGCTTATTGCATTTGTGATGCAACGAGACGATCAAGTCGCACACACGCTTGTGCGGTTGCATCTTGCGTACGAAGGATCGAGCAACCGCAAAGTCAATTTACCGATGTATGCATATGAGAGGTGAAATTTCTCCGTAAAATAAAAGGACGAGAATCGACAAGATCGAAGTAAAAATAAATTGCATGTTAAGAGAGAATTGAACGAAAATATATGTATTCCTTTCAAAAATCCAATTCCGCCGAGATATCTTTGATAGTCTGACGAAATTCAGACGAAAAGTCAAAAGAAGTCTTTTGACTTTATTTGTATGATTCTCTGTGATTTTGATGGTTAAAAAAAAAATGATGGATTCATCTTAATTTTTGACTTTGTATTACGGTTTTGAATGCGTGGGAAGCGAATTTTTGTATTAGTTCTGCTGAATCTCTGATTTAGATTTAGATATCGAATTTTTGTCCTGTATAAAATTATATTGAAATTGAAAACGAGATTGAAGCTAACATTTTTTACTGTTTAGAAGTTGATGGAATATCTGACAGTGATATTTAAAAGCCGGGAATATATTTTTAAAAAATGATGGACAAGTAAAATAAAAAAGTGGCAATCACATAGGAAAGTGAAAGCCATCTTTTCACCTGAACCGAGTAATAATCAACGTCGCTTGCCATTATACTTATTTTTTTTTTAACTGATACGAATCACGTCAATTTTCCAGTCATTTCGCGGCTCACTTTCACACTCTTGATTCACTAATCGTATAATACGAGAGAGTAGATGAAAAAAGCTTTTTTTACCACACAATACATTGGAAATAATCAGAGCTGGACAATACTTGAAGTACCCGGTACTTGCGACGTTCTTGAAGTACTTAAAAAGTACTTGAAGTATTATACTGAAAATTTCAAGTACTTGGCCTGTACCCCAAATATTGTACCTAAAATTTCAAATACTTTTCTGTACTTCAAGTACTTTTTCGAGTATAAGTATCAAGTATCAAATACAAGTATCAAGCACAAGTATGAAGCACAAGTATCAAGTACAAATATCAAGTACAAGTATCAAGTACAGATATCAGGTACAGGTATCAGGTACAGGTATCAAGTACAGGTGTCAAGTACAGGTGTCAAGTACAAGTATCAAGTACAAGTATAAAGTACAAGTATCAAGTACAAGTATCAAGTACAAGTATCAAGTACAAGTATCAAGTACAAGTATAAAGTACAAGTATCAAGTACAAGTATCAAGTACAAGTATCAAGTACAAGTATCAAGTACAAGTATCAAGTACAAGTATCAAGTACAAGTATCAAGTACAAGTATCAAGTACAAGTATCAAGTACAAGTATCAAGTACAAGTATCAAGTACAAGTATCAAGTACGAGTATCAAGTACGAGTATCAAGTACGAGTATCAAGTACGAGTATCAAGTACGAGTATCAAGTACGAGTATCAAGTACAAGTATCAAGTACAAGTATCAAGTACAAGTATCAAGTACAAGTATCAAGTACAAGTATCAAGTACAAGTATCAAGTACAAGTATCAAGTACAAGTATCAAGTACAAGTATCAAGTACAAGTATCAAGTACAAGTATCAAGTACAAGTATCAAGTACAAGTATCAAGTACAAGTATCAAGTACAAGTATCAAGTACAAGTATCAAGTACAAGTATCAAGTACAAGTATCAAGTACAAGTATCAAGTACAAGTATCAAGTACAAGTATCAAGTACAAGTATCAAGTACAAGTATCAAGTACAAGTATCAAGTACAAGTATCAAGTACAAGTATCAAGTACAAGTATCAAGTACAAGTATCAAGTACAAGTATCAAGTACAAGTATCAAGTACAAGTATCAAGTACAAGTATCAAGTACAAGTATCAAGTACAAGTATCAAGTACAAGTATCAAGTACAAGTATCAAGTACAAGTATCAAGTACAAGGATCAAGTACAAGTATCAAGTACAAGTATCAAGTACAAGTATCAAGTACAAGTATCAAGTACAAGTATCAAGTACAAGTATCAAGTACAAGTATCAAGTACAAGTATCAAGTACAAGTATCAAGTACAAGTATCAAGTACAAGTATCAAGTACAAGTATCAAGTAAAAGTATCAAGTACAAGTATCAAGTACAAGTATCAAGTACAAGTATCAAGTACAAGTATCAAGTACAAGTATCAAGTACAAGTATCAAGTACAAGTATCAAGTACAAGTATCAAGTACAAGTATCAAGTACAAGTATCAAGTACAAGTATCAAGTACAAGTATCAAGTACTAGTATCAAGTACAAGTATCATTCGAAATAATGAGAGCTGGGCAATACTTGAAATACCCGGTAATTGCGACGTAATTAAAGTACTTAAAAAGTACTTCAGTATTTCAATACTTGGCCCGTACTTCAAGTATTGTATCTAAAATTTCAAATACTTTTCTGTACTTCAAGTACTTTTTCAAGTACAAATATCATCAAAAACATTCAGAGCTGGGCAATACTTGAAGTACCCGATAATTGCGACGTACTTAAAAAGTACTTCAAGTACTTCGATGAGATTAAGCTTAGGCAGATTGGAACAGAAGTATTTGAAGAAAGAATTTAAAATAATTCAAAAATACCATTGACGATTTTAATTATGATTTATTTTGATACAGATTTGAAAAAGAAGAAATAAAGAATATAATACATGGATTGTTAAAACTACTCCAACTTCGTGTTCATCTTCAAAAAAACTGTCGTGGCGACAGTTGAGGGAAAGTATGTCCATACTTCACGAAATATAATTTTCAATTACATATTCAAAGGCTTTGTACATGCAACCACTAGCAAGACACATTCCAAAGTACTTGATACTTGTACTTGAAAAAGTTTTTGAAGTACAGAAAAGTATTTGAAATTTTAGGTACAATACTTGAAGTACAGGCGATGTACTTGAAAATTTCAGTACAATACTTGAAGTACTTTTAAATACTTTTAAGTATTTAAACTTGTACTTTTCAAACCTGTATGAAAATAAATTATAATTAAAATTGTCAATGGCATTTTTGAATTGTTTTTAATTCTTTCTTTAAATACTTCTGATTCAATCTGCCTAAGCCTAATCTCAGTGTATTACACAAGGTGAAAATATGTTGTGATACAAAAAGTACTCGAAAAAAAATAAAATGGGAATAAGAAATCAAATGTAAGTACTAGAATTTAGGAGATATACCCGAAATCGTAAAAAGTACTTGTCAATTGGTACTTGATTTTTCAAGTACTGTAAATGTTGTATTAAATTTAATAAAAAATTAAATTTCAATGTTTACTCCATTTTAATATACAAATATTAAATTTAAGATGAAATTGTTAATTATCCAATACCATGTATATTAATTTCGATTTCATATACTTGTTTTTGAAATTTAATATACTCTGTATATCAAATTTAATAACATTTTTTACAGTGTACTTGTATTTTGAGTACTTTAAATCTTAAGTACTTCAATGAATAAGTACGTAGTACTTTAAGTACTGCTGGTACTTGATCCTTCAAGGACTCACGGTACTTTGTACTTGAAGTACTTTCTGGTACTTTTCCCATCTCTGGGAATAATGTTTGAAAAGAGTATTTTCAACAGGTTGACAAATAGATTAGTGAAAATAGAAGTTTTTAAGGTAAAAAGTCATTCAGATTGAGTTTGCTGGGACTCGAGAATTTCCGCAGCCATTTTCTCAAAGGAAAAGGGACATTTATATGTCGCTTTGGCGCAACAGCATCCAAGAAGAGATGACCGAAGCTGCCCATGTTCGTGGGAGCATCACCGGAGCGAAAATGTACGAAGACAATCGTTCTTTTGTTAAGTACGGGTATAATTTTTTCTCGCTGACTCTTATGGCTATGGCGAGAGGAATGAAACGCGAATGCTTCGCAAGTAAGCGTGCACAACATGAGAAAAGAGGGGAACCATCGAACGTGTTTGCATCGCGGAAGGCGGCAAGTACAAAGAGATGAGGCCAACGTGAGGCTGAATTCGAATCCACTAATACTTGTAATTCTTCCTCGTACTTCTTTCTCTCTTGAGGAATTTTTTTCTTTTTTTAGTTTCGTGTCGGCAAATCGCGTACAGTAAGCACACGATGTCAGGCGGATTTGCAGATTCTGCCAAGATACAAATCGGCCCGAACGACCCGAAAATCGCGAGCGAACAAGTAACGAGTATGTAGTCCGTTCAATATTTTTTGTAAAAAGACAACAAACTCAAGCACAAGCAGAGAAAGGAGAGAAATTATAGGGGAGGGAAATTAGAGGGATTTATGGGGAAAATGGAGTTCCTGAAAATGTCAAAATTCGTATTTCACAAAATCCTTGAGAATTTTTTACAATTTCTGAGGAAATAAAATTTGTATCAATCCTGAATTCTTTGTAATTTTTTTGAAACGATTTGTCATGTCTGATTTGTCGCAATCTTAATTTTTCAATTTTCATTATCGTTTTTTTAATTATTTTTTGTAGCGTGCAATTTATTCCTAATATTCAATTCAATTCACAAAGAAACTGAGGAATGTGCCATTATTGGATTTACAAAAAAATTGTACCAAAGATTGTCGCATATTCCTCGGGTTTTTTAGGAGTTAAACCGTATCAGAGAGAAGTGAAAAAACATAGGAAAAATTCACAACAAATTGACCATTTATAGAGAAAAAAAATATTGGCAACCTCTGAAACCGATTAAACATTCGAAAATCATCTTATAGGGTTCAGATTTGATGAAACATTTTGTTTTATCGCGATCAATCTATCAAGTATTTTTCGTTTTTAAATTCAAGATTCATCAAATTTCAATTGTATTCGAAAGTCAATTGAATTAAAGAAAACGAAAATTACAGACTGAAGTTTGCTATTTTCGACCAATTTCAATATTGATGCGGCCGGATTGAAAAAAATTGTGGAGACTTTGGCTTGTGCAAGAGCGACTTTTTAATAAAGGTGCAAATATTCTTTTTTCCATTTATCTTGATTTTTTTTCCATTTATCTGGATGTAGATAGGGCATTCCACGCCCAATCGGCCACTTGTGAACCCAACCCCTTTCGATTTGGCTGAAGGTTTTTTATCCTTGTCTACCCTGTGAAAAACGTTTCTCAAAATTTATTCAAATTTTTTTACTCAACAAAAATACATAATTGGCAACGTTTTGATTGTATTTTAAGATGTTTTTTATAATATTTTAAAATAGAGAGAAAATTCTGAAAAAAATCATATGCGTTCAGAAAAATTTACGCATTTGATTTATGTAAAAAAAAAAAGAACTTACCGAAAAATTGTTTAAGAATTATTTGTTTAAGCAATATAGTAATCATTGCTGGGCAATATTATTATTGATAAGTGTTGTTTTATGGCATACCAAATGTTGCTGAATTTTTTCGGATTTTTATTGTATCACGGAGTATGGAAATTTCAATCAGATCAAATTTTTGGCTGGAACGGTAGGTGCAAAGCATCCTTAAATAAAAATCATGAGGTATTAGTGGAAAATGAAGAACCGTTGAATTTGGTGATTACAAAAGAAAACGAGATAAATCAAAGCCCGAGGGACGATAATGAGAAGCGTCCCGTGTAGAAATTTTGGTAGGGAAAAACTTTTGCCCCTGACTTGCCCTCCCTAACTTATGTAGGGAAATGATCCGCTCATCCTAACAGGCCCTGTTGTGCCATGTAACACCTGGCTGGCCATTTTCGGATCCGGTGGTCATGATCAGGGCCCTATGACGATATGATCCGGCTCTAGCACATCCTGATCAGGCCCCTAAGATTTTTCGAATCATGCCCTTAAAGGCCCTGATCACGGCCATGAAGTTCCCGATCATACACCGAAGCGCTTTTTCAACAATTCGTTTTTACGAGGTACTCCTTTTTCAATGTATGCATCTTATTATTTATTTCGAGGCAACCCTTTCTTAGGGTACGCTTTTCTTTTGGCAATCCTCGAAGAGAATATTAGATTCCGAGTGAACGGAAATTCTCTACGAGAATTAAATAAATAAGTACAATTACATAAGACGGCAGGAACTCCTTGTAGGGATTCTTCCGACACCGACTTCTGCTAACATCCGTGCTCGCACCCGTCTATATAAGCATACTGAACACATTATCCGTATGGGAGTTCAACGGTCGCTGTCCTGCGACATCTCGCGCCAAGTCTCGGAACTAACGCGATGCGGTTCGTGGTGATAATAATAATAATCCTCTGCCTACGTAACGAACTTGTGACAGGCGCACAATTGCTTGTTATTCTCGCGGAATAAAAGTGATAATGTAAATAATAATTAAATAATAATAATAATCATCATAACAATAAACGAGGCAATGATTGTTAATTTATTATTATTGTTATTGCTATTATTGTTATTTATTATTATTATTATTATTATTATTATACTACTGAAAGCCGATATGCAAATATTTTTTTTTTAATAAATACTCAGGACAATCCAATAGTTTTCACATCAGAGCCCTGCCAGGGTAATAAAACAAAAATATGTTTTGCTTAAAATTGTAAAAATAACATCGTCGGAAACTGTTCATATTCTGATCATGCAGGGCACTGGTAATAAGTGATTATTTCAATGTAATAACTAGGGACCAGGTCGTTAAGTTCCATGTCAGGGCCCTGCCAGGAAAATCGGATCAGGCAGGGCGGATCAGGGGCAAGAATCAACTAATGGTTGCCCTATCACATTTCTACACGGGGTCCTTTTAACGTGAAATATAAGTTAAACGTGCAACCAAAGGTAACCGAACTAATCAACAAACAGAGAGCGATCGATGCTGCGTGGAAGAATTTGAGTCCTCCAAGGTTCCTCCTGATCCAAAGTGATATTACAACACCGTGAACTCAAACGAAAGGAAGTTGCAAGCGTTTGTCGAGTGAATCCACACTGAAAAAAAAGTTCAGTTAAAACAACTAAATCCATTTAGGTGAAAAAAATGTAGTTGATTCAATATTAATTTGATTGAAATAATGAAACTATAATTAATTCAACAAATGGATTTGGTTAACCATACGATATGAGGTGAACGAAATTATTTGGTCAATTTCCAGATACAGTTTAGTCCAATTTACACGTTACTGAGTTGCTGTACAGAAATATTTCGTTGATTTCTAGTATATTTTAACTAAATAAATTTAGCTGTAACAAATAAACAATTCGTATTTTCAATCACACAATTTATTTGGTACAAAGATATTTATTTGATTGAACTGAAACTTTGCCCATTCAAGCAACGATTTAACCGATTTAACTAAATCTTCGACTGTATCTTTGTTGAATTACCAAAATGATTTTGTTGAACGTCCACAAATATTTGGGTGAGTCAAACAAATTTTTGCATTTTCAACAACATTTTTTTCTCAGTGCATGGATTCGAATGGTCAAGAAAATCCTCTTGAGGGAGAATCAACCGAAACAACGATAAGTTCACCGGCCGAAATTTCGTCAGAAGATGGTTGTGCCCTTATAGGGTAAAAGCCGGATAGTTGCCACACTTAAAGAAAAAGCTCTATTACTTAAAAATTAAGTATCTACTGGCAATATGCTTCGTGCATATCAAAACATTGGTATTTAATCTTTCATTGTGCACTATTTTTGTAAAGCCAATTAATATTGTTTTCGAGTAAATCCCGTTTCATTTGACCTCTTCAAAGAGGGATAGTTGACGAATGTGGCGGATAGTCGCCTCACGTCAGAAATACTTCGAAGGAGTTTATAATTAATATTAAGTTACAGATTATTTTATTATAATTTTTAAATTTTATTTTTTTATTTAGATATTTTATTATCAATGTTATTATTTTATAATTAATAATTTCATTATTTTTTCTTCCTCATAAAGGAAGCTTTGTTTTCGTGAAAAATTTTTTTTTCGCGATTTTTATGCCAATATGTTCAAAATGTCCTAAAACATCGAGAAATCATATTTAGAAAAAATGTCCGGATGGATGTATGTGTGTGCGTATGTATGTATGTGGGTGTGTGTGTGTGTGTGTGTCCTGAGTTTCAGATGTAAATGATTAATAACTCGAAAACGCTTCGAGATATCAAGCTAAAATTTGGCACACTTGTCGAGCACGAATTGCTCTTCATAATGGCAAAAAATGTATTTTAATTATAACGGGTGTTCAGATTTTATCGACTTTTTTCGTTTTTGCAAGAATGGCGTAAACGCTCTAGCCTCTGCAATTTTCAAGATATTGCACTCAAACTGTGTACAGAATTGGTATAGCTATTAAGGTTGTTTGGTATTGAATTTGGCGAAAATCTATCGAGGGATTAAAATTTTATGAAATTTTGAATTTTTTGAAAAATAGCCTAAACGCTCTAACTTGTGCAATTTTTAAGATATTGTACGGAAATTTTGCACAGAGGTAATATAGCTGTTAAGGTTATTCGCTATTAAATTTGGCAAAAATCTATCGAGGGATTAAAATTTTATGAAATTTTGATTTTTTTGAAAAATAGTGGAATTGCTCTAACTTGCACAATTTTCAATATATTTCACTGAAACTTTGTACAGAAATTGTATAGCTATCAAGGTTGTTCGCTATTAAATTTGAAAAAAATCCATCGACGGATTACAATTTTATAAAATTTTGAATTTTTTGAAAAATAGCGCAAGCACTCTAATTTGCACAATTTTCAATATATTTCACAGAAACTTTGTACAGAACTTGTATAGCTATCAAGGTTTGTTCGCGATCGAATTTGGCGAAAATTTATCGAATTTGCACATTGATTACTAATATTTTTCAATACTTAACAAAGCTTCCTTCATGAGCCAAATTTGCCAAATTTGATCGCCATACCGTGTGTTAGAGGAAGCTATATGAACTATGGATAAAGATGAGGAAGCAATGTGCAAATTTCAATTTGCAGGGTTTTTTAAATACCTTTAATTAACATTTTTTCTTTCTTATCTAGTTCTTTAAACGCTAGTGCTAAACTAACTTCGGTCTAGCATGGACTACGCCTGGGTTTTCGTCATATTGCCGTTAGGGCAACTAACCGGAAAAGAATTTGGGGCGACTGTCCTTTTCGATACGGATACTGGCCCTTTTTATTTAAAAAAATAAATAAAAGCCATTTAACAATATACCGTATCAGACCGTGTAGTTGAAACTCTAATGCATGCGAGGAAACAAATAGTTGACTAAATCTTCACCCATAACATTATTTATTCAATAAAAATTAGTCACCAATGTTAGTGCAACGCTCGTCGAGGTCTCACCACGAAAGATTTTCGCTCGCACAGACGAAACTTGTGGGCCCTGTCCTATGTCTTTTGGGCACTGAGGCCTGCGAGAGCATATTAATAATTACAGAAAAGCGCTAACGCTAGAGACATCTCTAGCATAGTGTATTAAAAACCGGGGCAACTATCCCCCCGGGGCAACTATCCGGCTTTTAACTATACGTTTCGGATTTACTCGACAGAGATGTGGAAAGTCGATGGAAGCTTTTGACGGAGTCGAAAGGTCAATCGAACAAGAGTTCTTGCGATAATAATTCGCACGATAAAAGCAGTGGCGAGAATGAAGGCAACTCAACGAAGGTAATCAGCAGCGAAGATCGATCGAGTATCAGCAAAAATTACGTATTACCTAGAAAAAAAATGGCCCCCATATGATTTATTTGACTCCCATTTGACATATGGAGGTTTTCGAGTTATAGAGGTTCGACTGTAGCTACTTTCGGACATACCCCAACGTCCCGTAATATTCAAACCTGATTCGTGAATGAAAGCTCGCCATGAAGAATTAATTCAGACAGAATTTATCGAAAATACCACCGGAAACGAGGATGTAAAAGATGCAGGCTCTCATCGAGTTCAGGTCACAGGCTCATTAAAATTGAATCATCGATAAATTGTTTTTCGTCGGATTATCGGTGACATTAGACATGTTAAATTCTGTTCATTTATGTATAGTCAAAAGCAGACTTCCGCTTCTTTTGACGGACGAATCAAATAATTCGTCTAGTTGGTTAATCGGTCGCAGATGTCAGGTCGTCCAATTGTCCTCTATTTATAGGGGTGGGTCACAATTAGAAGATCCCAATTTTCGATAAATTCGTCGTAGAAAAACGTTGGCTGGCTAGCAGAACGCGTCTGAGTTTAGAAAGTAGGTTTTTTTTCACAAATCCTACAGATGGCGAAGTTGCTAAACGACCTGGGTCGTTTTTCTACAAAATCGACTTTCATGATGAGTTCATCAAAATAGAGGAGCGAAGAATTACATGGCGGAAAAACGGGACACCTGATAGGAAAGGACACAAATGCGGGAGGTTCACATTTTAGATATTTACGTTGTGAAAGACAAAAAATCGTTTTTCAAAACATCTGTCACAATCATGGGCTTCACCGTTTAACGCTTTGTCCTCGTCCTTGTCCTTTTTCATCCGTCTGCTTCGCCTTTGACTCTGCGGTTGGGCGAACGATTTTTCAAATCGTTGCAAAGAACGTGGCCGTTCGAATAAGTGACTCGTTTCCGAGATCATTTGGGCTACGCACCGTGTTCTCCTCCAGACTCTCGAAACCTTAAAAATAGCGTCAACCGCAAAACGTTTTTCCCCATACATTCAAACGTACACGAGAAATTTAACAATGAGAGTAAATATCTCGAACTTATAATAAATTAGGATGCACAAAGAGCGCGTTCATTTGATTATACTCAATATTTTTTGGCGTATGTGGAGTTGATATTCACCACAATCACAGAAGATAACAAAATGCCGCACGAGTTCTGCTGCGATTGTGTCAAAGTAATTTCTTAACTGTTAAAAAATATTTATTTAATTTATTAACTGTTAACAAATAATTCGTTTCGCCATATTCAGTTTTACATTTGTTAACAGTGAAAAAATTCTGGCACATTGTTTTTTCAGTCCAAGTACAGTCATTCATTTCATTTCATCATTTTCTAATCAAACAAATGTGAGAATATATTTTATATATAATTATTTTGGACTGTTCCATTTTTCATGATTTTTTCATAAGCTTTAAATTTTCTTCATTTTCACGATTCCAAAAATACTTTTTAGACAAAATGCAGCCAAATTGTCTTTCCTAACAGTCAAATGTGGTCATTTCAAAACTTCATTCGAATTTCGAAAATTGGTAATAAATTCGATTTTGCTGATTTCAAGGATTTTTTGGTCTTTAAAAGAATTTTCGATTAGTTATAAATAAAATTAATTTCATTTCATCTTTTTTCTATCGAACAAATGTGATAATATAAATCGTGAATAAATTTTTTTATCTTCCATTTTTCAGTTTTTTCGTAGATTAATTTTTCAATTTTCTTCACTTCCATGATTATAAAAATACTTTTCAGACAATATGCGGCCTCTATTTTTTTTCCAACAGTTGAGGGTGCTTCTTTCAAAACTTTATTCGTATTTCAAGAATTAATAAAAAAAATCGATTTTGCTGATATTGTGCATTTTTTGGATTTCAAAGGAATTTTTGACTAGCTATAAGTGACGATAAATTTATCGCAAACTATTTTATATCTTATGAAAAAAAAAAGAAAAATCCACATACAATCAAAACTCTTCATTATTGTGCGTCCAGTTTTATGATTTAAAAAAACGAGTGGTAGCTGAATTCACCCCAACTAAATATTCGAAGAAAAAAAAATCTCAGGGACAATTTAATATTTTTACATTAACGATTAAATCTTGATTTTTCATTTAGCTGCTATTTTTTGCATCAGAATATTTTTAACCCTCGATAGTGAGGAAAATCGTCCCTGTAAATGGCTATCATTATGGATTAAGGCGGTATTCCAGTTTAGAATTTTTCAAGAAGTCAATTTTTTTCATATTCTTAAAGTTTCGACCTTTAGTAAGTATCCTCGGAAGGAAATTTTTAAATTTAAATAGTTCACGGAGTTATAGTTATTTTAGTGACGCAGCAACTATGCTCATCGCATCAGAGCGTAACTTTAAGGGAGTATTCTGGTCCAGAATTTTGGGAAAACATTTTTTTTTGTATATTCTTAAAGCTTAGACCTTTAAGAATATATCCTCGAAAGGAATTTTTTAAATTTAAATAGTTTACGGAGTTATAGTTAGTTCAGTGACGCAGCAACTACGTCCGTCACGTCAGGGCAAATCGGACTATTATAGACGTTTTTCTCAAGACTCAACACAGCTGACATGATATCTCAAGTTCTACTCAATCGATTTGCTTCAAATTTTGTACCAAGCTTCAATGTATAACTACCTATCGTCCCTACTACTTTTGTATCAAAATTATTTTTTTTACTATTGTCAAAAAATAAAAAAAACTATGAAAAACAGAGTCGGAAAACGCCTTTTTTGTTCAGACAGCCGCCATTTTCTGATTTTTTTTCCGTTTTCTCTGAGGTAGGGGCAGGTAGGGGCTATAACGAGATTCTTACTAATTAAGAATCTTTATTTGAATTTTGAATCGAATGACTAGAAGGGTTGCACACAGACAAAACAATTTTGTTGAAAATGCAAAAATTTGTTTGACTCAACTAAATATTTGTTTCCGGACGTTCAACGAGATGATTTTGGTAATTCAACACAGATACATTGGAAGTTTTAGTTAAATCGGTTAAATCGTTGCTTGAATGGGCAAAGTTTCAGTTCAATCGAATAAATATCTTTGTACCAAATAAATTGTGTGATCGAAAATACGATTTGTTTTTTTGTTACAGCTAAATTTATTTAGTTAAAATATACTAGAAATCAACGAAATATTTCTGTACAGCAACTCAGTCACGTGTAAATTGGACTAAACTGTATCTGGAAATTGACCAAATAATTTCGTTCACCTCATATCTTATAGTCAACCAAATCCATTTGTTGAATTAATTATAGTTTCATTATTTCAAACAAATTAATATATTGAATGAACTAAATTTTTTTCAACTAAATGGATTTAGTTGTTTTACCTGAACTTTTTTCTCGGTGCAATCGTGTCAGCCCAGCACACCCCTTTTTTTAGTCCCAACTTTACCAACTTAGAACTTATTTATCTTTCATTTTTCTCTCTCGAAAATGTTTTTGTTTATTGTCAAAATATTAATAAATATGTTGTAAAAAAAAAGAATAGTAAAAATGTTTTTTTTATCGAGCTCATCAAAACCCTCAAAATGTATGTCTCTAGACCAGAACACCGCCTTAATTCGGCATCATTCCTTTACCTCCCTTTTCATCGTAATCCATGTTCAAGGACACGTCCCTTTTTATATTCGACCTCTGACCCGTCTGTGGTAACCCGCAAAACCGCATGGAGCCAAATAATTTCCCGAAAGAGGTTCCAAAAAATGTCTGTCTCTGGCTCTTTTGGCGGGACGCGAATTTCGTGGATTGCCGAAGATTGCCATCTTTAATTGGGTGTCCCAGGAAGTTTTTCGGTTGTCGGACGATTTTATCTCGAAAATACAATATCCTGTCGAGTGAGGATATTCGGGCGCGGGTGAAATCACGAGGTCCTTACAGGAGCAAAAAAAAGGGCGCAGAAGAGAGAGAGAGAGAGAGAGAGAGAGAGAGAGAGAGAGAGAGGGAGAGAGAGAGAGAGAGAGGGAGGGGGGGGCTAAATGAAGAGGGAGAGAGCAGCATCGAAGGATGAGCGCTCGCGCCACTTCTGAGTCATTTACCGACGTTTAACTCTCGTGATCCTTGGACCCGTTTTTCTCCCTATGAGCCTGACGGGGCCCGAGCACGATACGATTACCGGCGAAAGGGGTTGGTATTATACGTATAGACGATGAAATAGCGCAGTAGAGATATCGGGGGTATGGAGCAGAGGGGCGGAGAAACCGAGGGGGAGGGAGTTTTTGAACATTGTGTGCGGAAAAAAAAATTAAAAAAAAAAATTAAAGTCAAAAAAAGGGAGGAAACACGGACCGAAGGAACGAAAGCGTGGAGCATTCGTATCCTCGCGCTTAAATTGCCCGGCCATTAGCGATACTACGTTATTACGCTCATCGTTTTTTCTCGTGAGCCAGCCTCCGCCGGCTCAGGGCCCTCTATACCGGGTTCGCGGCCATCTTGGAATATGGGATTGTGTCCGAAGGCAAAAGGATCCCCATGATGCGTTTGTACGTACCCTGCCTCCGTCTCCACCGATATATATATATATATATATATATATATATATATATACATACATACATATATATATATATATATATATATATATATATATGTATCTGCAAGAGAGATGCGAGAGCTGGTTAATACCACGATGAAAAAAAAAGTAAAAAAAAAAATGTGAAAAAATCAACCGTGTGTTGCATTTGTAAGAGAGGAATATAATCTGTACTGCGTGTTTGTAATCAGTAAAATGGATTCGTGCATGTTTCACGGAATATCGCCCGCTTTAACATTATCCCGGGGAATAATGAGCAGCGCGAAAAATAAAAATAAAAAATCCAAAAATTTATTCAAGTCGTTTTTTAAATGACAATCCGCGAATTAATTTCAGACATATTGAGGAACATATTGAGAATTACCTTTTATGCTGCACTGAGAAAACAATGTACCAGGATTTTTTAACTGTTGACAAATGTAAAGTTGAATATGGCGAAATTAATTATTTTTTTAACAGTTGATAAATAAAATAAATATTTTTTAACAGTTAATAAACAGAGGCCGGATAGTTGCCCCGGTTTTTAAGGTTGTTCAATAAATAGCTCCTTAATCGTAGTGAAATTTTTACACGACCTCCTGAATACTTCACGTAAGAACATACCAAATTTTCAGAATTCTATCATCATTACTTCAACCTCCTTAAGGGTTAAAATAAAAAACAATGAGAAAATTCTGAAAATTTGGTATGTTTTTGTATGAGGTATTTTAGAGGTCGTGTAAAAATTTCACGACGATTAGGAAGCTCGTTATTAAGAAATTAACGTTTTGTTAAAAACAATTTTTTAAACAAATGAAAAAAATATTTATCCATAGACTTCGTTTTCTTTCCGTTGCTTTTAGTATATTGTGGATATTAAAAAATTGAGAGGTCAAAAAAAAACTTATCTCAAAGTTATATCAGTTTCCATAAGACTGCATTTTATTTTATTTGATTTGTTAATCTCAATTATTCGATAACAAGCTTCCATATCGTCGTGAAATTTTTACACGACCTCTTAAATACTTCATTGAAAAACATACCAAATTTTCAGAATTTTCTCATTAAACGTGATTTGCTTCTAAACAACCTTAAGGGCAGGCTAAACACCCTCCCCCCGCCTTTCCGCTCTTGCGAGCGCGAGAGAGAGCGCCTATAGGGGGCGTGTGAGAGCGAGAGAGAGGGTCTTTAGCCTGCCCTTAATATGCCCTCGCAGGCCTCAGTGCCCAAAAGACATAGGACAGGGCCCACAAGTCCGTGTGAGCGAAAATCTTCCGCGGTGAGACCTCGACGAGCGTTATACCAATATTGGTGACTAATTTTTATTGAATAAATAATGTTATGGTTGAGGATTCAGTCAACCGTTTGTTTCCTCGCATGCATTAGTTTCAACTACACGGTCTGATACGATATATTGTTAAATAGCTTTTATTTATTTTTTTAATAAAAAGGGCAAATATCCGTATCGAAAAGCATAGTCGTCCCAAATTCTTTTCCGGTTAGTTGCCCTAACGGCAATATGACAAAAACCCAGGCGTAGTCCTTGCTAGACCAGAGTTAGTTTAGCACTAGCATTTAAAGAACTAGATAAGAAAGAAAAACTGCTAATTAAAGGTATGTAAAAAAATAATGAAATTATTAATTATAGAATAATAAAATTGATAATAAAATATCTAAATAAGAAAATAAAATTTAAAAAATATAATGAAATAAAATACTCTGTAACTTAATATTAATTATAAACTCCTTCGAAGTTTTTTCGACGTGAGGCGACTATCCGTCACGTTGGGCAACTATTCCTCTTTGAAGATGTCAAATAAAACGGGATTTACTCAAAAACAATATCGATTGGGTTTACAAATATAGTCCACAATGAAATATTAAATACCAATGTTTTAATATACACGAAGCATATTGTCAGTAGATACTTAATTTTTAAGTAATAGTGCTTTTTCCTTAAGTGCGGCGACTATCCGGCTCTCACCCTAAATATACATCAAGAAAATGGGAAAAAACGATTTTTTTTGACTCGTCACAATGGCGTTCTCCCTTAAGGAATATTTAAGTAAAAGTCCCAACTGAATATATTTCTTTACTGCAAATAAACTGTTTTCTCAGTGTGTACCATGTGGGACGGAATTTGGGTGAAGGATATACATGAGAAAAAATTTTGACTTTTGATTTACATTTATATGCACTTTCTGCCCGTGGAGACTTGGCGACGAGAACCGTGTCATTATCCATAATCGCGCCGTTCGATTTCATACATATATATATTATACATAAATATGTATGTATCTATATGCATTCAGCATCAATAGTCATTTCCCTCGTGACTTTTGAACCCCCTCGAGTCTGCAATCAAAGGTAAATCGTGTTCGGCCCTTTTCAACCCGAACGTTTAAATCGAAATGCGTCGGCGCGGAGAGACAGAGAGCAAGAGAGAGGGAGGTTTGGTTTCAAAAGGCTGCATTGTGAGCGAGAGTAAGAGAGAGAAAAGGGGTAGATAATGGTTATTTTATTCTTCTTATTGTATCGCCCGTATATCCGCGCACATGTAGCCAATTGTGTATTATCCAAGGATCTCACAAACGTATAATTCCTTCGGGATGTATATATGCCGCGATTCATCGAGATTGCCATTATAAAATCTCAGTCTATTACCAAACTATATTATCCTAGAGGTAATAGTCCAATCAGAAACATTCACGATACTTCGTTTCGAGCCATTTGAAGTAAGAGAAAAAAGGGGGTAAGATAAATAAGCGTCTGAACCTTTATATACGTACCATTTTTGCTCGTACAGATAATTCATTCGCAATGGACCAGACAAAGAACATAGGATCATTTATTATGCCGAGCATAAATAATCATAATATATCTAGGGGAGAGTGGGGCACAACGGCCCCCCTAAAAAATTTGGTCGAAAAAAAGGTTTTTGGTTTCTCGTCGAATTATCATAAATTTGATGTGTTGAGCCATTTTTATGGCCTAATGGACCACCCTAAAAAATTGGGTCAGAATTTGTTTTCTCTTATTATTATTATTATTGTTGAATTTTTGTTTTTCCTATTATTAAATTATTAAATTATTTCATCAAATTATGATGAATTTGATGTATCCATCCATTTTTAGGCCAGTGCACTACATCCGGCGTAAAATGGACTATCAGAAAAGAAATTGAAAAAAATGTATTTTTAACAAAATTTATGTTCAAAACAAAACAAAATTCTCTATTATCTAAAAAATTAAATAAACATTTTGGTTTAAAAAAATTGTTGCAGGATGAAACAAAATTTTGTTAACGTTGAAAACAATTTCTAAGATTAAAAAAAAATTCACTTTTTTTAGAGAGGAGCCACAGAAAAAGAATTTTTATTTTTTTTAGTTTCGGCAAAATGTCGGTGAATTTGTTCGAGATAGAACAAAAGTAAACTAATCTGATGATTGAAAGGCACAAAAAGTATTAACCCTCCGTCTGTACACAAATTTTGTCTCTAATCTGGGTCGTTAAAGTCCTGCTTATGATTTTTATACGAAAAAAACGTCAAAAAAATCTGAAAAAATTATAAATTTCTTTTATAACATTCTTTTCCATGATCCAATCATCTATTTAACCATGTATAGTACATAATTTTTTTTTACATTTTTTCTAATTCCAGAGATATTTGCAATAATAGTGAAGGGAGAATCGGCTGCGATTCGGCCAATGGTTCCAAATGACAATGGATAATTTTTTGTATAACGTTTCGATCCTCATTCGGATCCTCTTCGGATTTATTATTTATAAAAATTTGTTACATTCAATTTAGTCTTATTTTGTATATAATAGGTTTCAGTATATTTTACATTGTAAGGTTAAGCGTTATGGATCATGACTGACCTGAATTTGTATCGATAATTTCTGATCATTTGATGAATCTTGGATAATATTTACTATGAATTTATTTGAAATTATATTCGAAAATTTGACTTGTGCCTTAAAAGACCCACCGTGCAGACGCAGGCTAAACCAGCTTGGGGGGCCGTCGTGCCCCAGCTTCCCCTATATGTACGCAAAAGATGGACAATGTTTACGTTGATGACCTTTAATCGTTACGGATACGGATTATTTATTCATTTTGTATTTCCGCTGTGTTGGCTTCGAGTGAGAAAAAATGACGTACCGCGCGCAACTGTATAATCGTCGGGTGGAAAATCGTTGAATACCATTTGCTTCATTGAGTGTGCGCCCGAAGAATCGAAGCTGCGAAATACAATGCGGCATTCTTGTGCACGCCCGATGACCGCGCTTCTAACGGGATTACCAAACGTTGGCAGAGAGTCTCGAGTGGGTTTCTGTTCACTCCTTTGGCTGTTGCTGCCAATGCTTTTGCTGCTGCTGTTTCTACTGATGCTGTTTGGCTGTTTGCTATCGCAGCAGAACCGAGAAAATAGCCGTGCTTCGTGGAACCCTAAATTAAACGTTGTTTTATCCTTTTCCTTTTTGTTAGGTGAATCGGTAAAGGGATCCCGGCGATCGGTATTGGGTTGAGAGCGTTCCGGTGTCGTTCGCAATCGGGGGCATAAAGTGTCCGCATAAAGCAAAGTCCAGAACTGTGGGGGCATCTGGAGAAGGGAGGGCTGGGGGCATTCGGGTCCGTGAAGGAGTGAGCGAGCGAAACAGTGAAAACGAAAGATGGATAGAGAGGGAGAGGAATCGACAAGAGAGCAAGAGGATCAGGTAAGACCACGAGAGAAGCCACAGAGAGCCACGGTCCGGTTTGCAACAAGGCGCCTTATCTTAAGAGAGTCAGCTTCGCGGGCCCGCGGCGTTTTAATTCGAATAAATTTAACTTGACGAAGAGGTGGCCTTTTAACATTCCAACGATAACGGAGAGAATTCGCAGCGTAGAATATTCGCGTGTCTCCGTGTTTTTCCAAATGAGACTCGTTACGACGAAAATTCTTTTTATACAAACTTTATCGTTGGTTTTAAGCGGAGTCGTGAAGCCATTTGATAATAAGAATGATATCGGACAAGCAATTGTTTTAGCAATACATCGTATTTCATATTTATGAGAATTGAATGAGGATAATAGAATGAAGCCTTTTTTGTGGGTCCAAAATGAAGATGCTTTTTTGTCCTGTTGATTTTGGATGAAACACTGTTATTCGATCGCGATAATGACTGTGAGAAGGATAAAAGCATCTTCATCGTGATTTCAGGGGTCAAACTTTCAAATACTTGTTCTGGTACCGACAGTGAATCAGGTTTTCTGGATTAGGCGCTTATGGTAAATGACTGCCCTACTCTACTCAAGCTTCCACCGGTAAGCCAGGAATGTTCCGAACGCTCATACTCGTGAGATGGAGAGATAGCTCGAACCTGACCTACACCTACTCTACTTAAGCCTCCAACGGTACGCTAAGAGTCTTTCGAACGCTCATACTCGTTCGATAGTTTTATACCACCCTAGCGGAAGTTGCAACGGTCGAAACAACACCAA
The DNA here is from genome assembly GCA_946863875.1 of Alloplasta piceator. Lineage (NCBI taxonomy): Eukaryota > Metazoa > Arthropoda > Insecta > Hymenoptera > Ichneumonidae > Alloplasta > Alloplasta piceator. Next base: position 44,799,751 of record OX333074.1, read on the forward strand.
AAGCAACAGTTGCTTTTCAACTTTTAAAATCGGTAAAACAACGGTGAAAGCGACGTGAAATTTCCGTAAAAATCAGGTTTTGCAGCGATTTACTTTACCGACGTCGGTAAAAAAGGCCGAAAAACATTAGCTCTGCAGCTTCCTACTTTACCGACGGTGGTAAAAGGGCGCTTCGGATGGGTTGGTTGTCGTTGTTTATCGGTAAGCAGAAGAGGAAATAAAGAAATCATCATCTAAAAAGGCAGCCACGCCGCCTTTCGCACTAGAGATACCAAAATATGTACAAAATTTGGTGTTGCTTTGCCGTTGTTTTGACCTATTTTAAAAGTTGATAAGCAATGTTGCTTTTGCCGTTGCTTTGTCCGTTTTTTTCACTCAGCAACGCGTTGCAAGTTCCGCTAGGGCAACAGCAGATTTGCTTCATCGGTAACATATCGACCGCCGGTAACTTACCGACAGTCAGTCAGAGCGATTCCTAACAGTTCTGCGGAATAGAGACTCGATTGTTCGTGACTCTGCAGTACAATTATCGATGAAAAATCTCTTCTGAACCGATGATCGGACTTGAGCTTCACTAACTTTAAGCATGATGGCGCTTTCGGCCATTCACCGCAAGTAAAACGAACCCACACGCAACCGAGTACCTCGTAAAGTCTCGGAAGCTCGGTCTCGTCACGGTATGCATCTTTCCGGACTGGAACGCACGGTGTTATAAATGCCGAGAGCAATAAATTTCTGCAGGCTATAATAATTCCTCTCGCACCTAACGTCCACTTATTAACTTATTGGACCAGAAATTGCGCAACTACACACTCGCAACGGCGGCGGCTGATTCCAGGTGTAAGTTTAATTAAGTACACGTTTTTCCCCTCCGTGTATTTACATTGTCAAACATTAAACCCTTGATTAATGTGGAAGCAATAAATTTTGCTGTTGGGTTTAAACGAGCCGCGGGACTCGTAGGATGGTTTCTTCGATTCTATAATCGTACGATCGGGCTTCGTGAATCAATATCAAGAGGTTTAATGATCAAGAAAAAGCCGTCAATCACGTGACAACTGTGGTAATGTATAATTACGACGAAGATAGCGATTCTGCCTTCGGCATGCGATTATTCGCCGAACAGAGAAATTTCAGTACAGATGCTTCGCTGTTCACTGGGGCTAATTAATTTTTGCTCAAATTCGCGGATATTACATGGTACATGAGCAAATGAGTCGCAATTCCGGTCGTTGGTTCGACGACATGTTCGCAATATGCTGGTCCAAGTAGCGCCAAAAAGCGTCCGGTAATCCAGGAATTTGATGATTTTCTGGAACTCCCTGCATATTCCGGCAAAGGATCAAACCTCGTGATGGCGCAAGAAAAGACAACGCTCAACAACGAGCTCTGTGAACGGTGCATAAGGGAGAGAGAGGACGAAACTTGACAGAGAGCGAGATGTGACAATTCTTCGTTTACTTTTCTATAATACGTTCGTTTGCGAGCATGCAAACATGAAGACACACGAGACGAGCTTCTTGGTCTTGGGGAGGATGGCGATTAGTCACGCGAAATCGTCCATCGCGTCTGAACATACGAGAGGCACATGTCGTGCCACCTCTCGAAATAGAAGAAGACGACGATAGAGAGTAAGAGACGAGGATAAGTGTAAGTGAGCTCCTCTCCAGCTACGAGAAGTTCTTTCCACTAACCGCCTACTTAATTAAAACAACATTAGCCAGCTCAAATTGGCATTTCCCGAGCGTGTGCGCTATATTCGTGTCTCTCGTCTTAGTAGATTATCGTCAAATCATGAGGATCAAATACACTGAGCTTGAGCTTTCAAGATAACTGCCTCAAAGTGAAGTGTATTTTCCTTTTTACATCCCACGCTGGTAGCTTTGACACCATTGTTGTCCATGTGCAGAAAAGTAAATTCTTGATTAGCACCAATTTGGACCAAGACCTTGTGGTTTTGACAATTATCTTGTTATCTGAGCGCAGATAACAAGATAATTGTCCTAGGCCCGAATTTTAAGATCTTAAGATCTATCTTAAGATCAATCTTAAAATCAGACTTTCCATCGAACTCAAGTTGAATCTTGGAATGAATCTTAGGTTTGAACTTAAGTGTCATTATAAGTTTATACTTAAGTTTTAACTTAAGTGTCATTATAAGTTTATACTTAAGTTTTAACTTAAGTGTCATTATAAGTTTATACTTAAGTTTTAATTTAAGTGTCATTATAAGTTTATAATTAAGTTCAAACTTTGGTGCGAACTTCAGATCGATCTTAAGTTCAAACTTGAATTTGGTTTGAAGTTTGAGATTATTGAGTTATTAAGATTATTATTGAGAAGATTATTGAGATTATTAAGATCCATCTTGAGCTTGAACTTAAGTTCGATCAAACTTTTTTCATCGCCTCTCTCGACAGTGTTTTGTTTCTTCGCTCATAAATCCAAGTAGTGTCATAAATTTGACTTTAATGTGAAAATGAGTCGGAAGCATTACACTCCTTCGGAAAAAAGTGTTTTTAGACATTTTAAAAAAATACAATGAAGTGTTAAAGAGCAAAGTGACCGATGTTATTAGGCCTGCAAAAAAAAAGCTTGGGAAAAAATTAAGACAGAAAAATTAAGACAGGTATGTAGAACACGGTCGAGGGAGGCGATGAAAAAACTTCAATCGAAATTCAAGCTTAAGATGGATCTTAAGATCCAATTTGAAACCAAGTTTAAGTTTGAACTTGACCCTCCATCTGTATACTGGGTCTATTAAGGCACAAGCCAAATTTTCCAATCGAATATCTCTGGCATTAGAATGGCACTATAAATGATTAAATAAATGATTAGATCATAGAAAAAAATGATATCAAAGTAATTCAGAATTTTTTGACGTTTTTTTCTTAGAAAAAACATAAGCAGGACTTGAACGACCCAGAGTACAGACGGTGTCCTAAAAATTATGTGTACAGACGGAGGGTTAAGATCGATCTGAAGTTCGCACTAAAGTTTTAACTTAAGTATGCACTTATAATGACACTTAACCCCAACTTGACACACTGGGGTCCAAAACACCCCAGGCCTAAATTTCCTCAGTTTTAAGTACCTAAATTAAAAAAAAATAGGACCTATAACGACATCTGTCACTAGTTCGAAAATGCCACTACTCCTTCAAGCTTATTGCATCATTCTTACACAATAAGTTTTTATGTAGTAGCCATGACCACATGTCTGGGCACAGATAACAAGTAATCAAGTAAGGTCGAGTGCGAAAATTTTGTGCAAATTTTTTTCCTGTTATATTATTTTACTACTACTATTCTCTTTCTTGTAGTGCTATATATTAAGCAAACTCAATTACATATTCAACCATTTTTATCGGAAAATAAAAAAGTTATGATATTTTCGTAAAAGTTATCTTTTTTCAGTTTTTTAGGTTTTAAAATTTTTTATCATATTTAACTTCAATATTTTACTATAAATCCTGTACAACTTTAGGAAGGAATCTCTTGAGAAGTTCTAAAAAAAATTTGCAAGTTAAAATAGTAAATGGTATATTCTGCACAAGTGTGTCAAGTAAGGGTTAAGCGCAAACTTAAGATTCAACTCAAGTTCCAACTTGAGTCCGATAGAAAGTTTGATCCTAAGATCTTAAAATTCGGACCTTAGACCAAGGTTGCGAAATTTTTAATGAAAAACCATTACTTTTTTAATGGCTAATGAAAATTTAATGGTTAATGGTTGATGAAAATGCAAATGCATTAGAAAAAGTAATGTATTATTTGCAACCCTGCCCTAGAGTCGAATGTTCAAATTTTCGATATCCCTGGATCCGATGACTCGCATAAGGTATCAGTTTACTCGCGTGCAATCACAAGATATACCGAGCTAATTGGTGAAGCCCGAGGTCTCGAATTGGCAAGGGCCATTCCTCTTGGCGTGAATGTCTCGTAGATTGCGTCTAGGCTAGGCTCATAAACCACTTTGCTCATTGGATTACGTGCGTCGGACGCTCGCGTTTTACATCGAGTTTGGCAACGTTCAAGCTGACTCGGGTGAGAGCCAAACGTATTGACGTTCCCGCACGAAGAAAATCATCATCATCAATCAGAAGGAAAAATGAGATACCACAGTTCGTGTGACAACTGATCGTTTAATTGCCATTTGATTGGTGAAAATTTAATTGGATACTCCGAAAGTGAGACTGGAAAGTACGGCAATATCTTCACACGACTTTGAACATTCGCACAAGATCCATCAGCTGCTTCGAGGATGACGAAAATTTTAGTGGAACATGTTTACTGCATACTTTCACCGGCAATTGATTTTTTCTCTTCAAACAAAACAAAGCTCAACGGCTTACCCTTAACTTTCAAAAAGCCAGCGCAAGATCTCTCATGTTAGTTGAGACCTAAGATTGCTGGGTCTGTAAAACCTTTCATCGAACCTCTTTGGCAATGATCTCACAAATTTATCCATCCCATCGTCGCCTCAATGAAGATCGTTCGCTTGACGCCACCGTTCGTTCAGACAAGTCGTCCAAACCAGCACGTGGCATCAGATCAAAGTCTTTGGTTTCGCTGAAGTTGCTAACTTCCGAGTGCACTCGTACCATGCGTCTGCTTAATGCGAGTAATGGACTAATGACTCTCGCTGCGGAGGAAGAGCGAGAGAAAGGATTGACTGAGTATAAATAGCGAGAGAGAGGGAGAAAGAGTGAGAGTGAGAGAGAGAGAGAGAGAGAGGAAGAGGGAGAGAGAAGTACAGAGGATAGCAAGCTTTCTGCACGCTGGTAGCCAATTAAACGCGATACACCGGGGACAGTGAGGGTCGTTTTCTGTTGTACACACTCGTGTGTACGTACTCCAGAGACCGTGACGCGGGCGGGCTTAAGTAGCGAGATTTAGAGACGACAGGTGCCCTGTTCGCTTTTGCCATCTCCATATTTCTCCTTTTTTTCTCGTTACGACGAATCAAGCGGGAGGGAATGAGGGAGAGAGGAAGCGAAATGAGGAACAACGAAGACAGCCTGTCGAGACGCTCCTCCAGCTTGTTGCAAGAGAGAGGAAGTCTTCGATACGCCATTTTGGTTGCGGAAACGGTGTTATTAACAAGTGACAAACGCATCGGTCTCTTTTTGCAATGTTAACAATGTGCGGATTATTTATATACTGATAAAGTTGGATAGAGATATCTAGATTTCAAATACCGATGTCGATTGGAAATGGTCTGCTGATAGCAGATGTACTATCATTGGAAGTTAATTTTTATAGAAACATGGAGAAATGGCAAAAAATGATTTTCTTACGTTTTTGTTTGGTAATGATGTTGAAGTTTGCATCGTTGTAATTACCTAAACGAGAATCTATCATAACAATTCATTTTTTGTGAGATTGAATTTTTTATGAGAATTAAACTCACTGATCGTATTTGGCTACCGAAGTTGGTCGCACAATAACTGCTACATCCGCTACTTTCATCAGCGCATCTGAAAATGAATAAAAGGACAACATTGACATTGAATTTGCGAGATATTTCAGGTATGAATTTTTTACATAAGGATATGCACATATAAATATTATGAGTGCGAAATCTTCATGAATGCGACCCATTTTTCATGGAGGACCATTCAATCCGACGGTTTTATTCATACAAACAGACTTGATCAGCATAAAGTAAATGATGTGCCACGATGTGGTACCAGGACTTATAACAATAAATAAATATTGCTGGTTGCAACCGAATTTGTTCGCTACTACACTTGTTCACAATACTAAAATAAACAAAAAAATTAATGCGCTTCGTCGCATCGCTATAATGATATTTCTAGAATTTTTTTTTTTCATGTATTTCTTATGTTGGAATAAAGTGTCTGCAAATGTACAATTCCAATTTTTCGATCTATCTATCTTAAGATCCAACTTTCCATTGAACTCAAGTTGGAACATAAGATCGAACTTAAGGTCCAATTTAAAGTGAATCTTGAGTTTGAACTTAAGTGTCATTATAAGTTCATTCTTAAATTCAAACTTTAGTGCGAACTTGAGATCGAGCTTAAGTTTAAACTTAAACTTGATATGAAGTTTGATCTTAAGATCTATCTTGAGCTTGAACTCAAGTTCGATCGAACATAATTATTTTGACAACTAATGCAAAAAAACACGGTCGAGGGAGGCGATGAAAGAAGTTATATCGAACTTAAGTTTAAGCTCAAGATGGATCTTACGATCAAACTCTAAACCAAGTTTAAGTTTAAATTTAACATCGATCTGAAGTTCAAACTTAAGATTCATCTTAAATTGGAACTTAAGTTCGATCTCAAGTTCCAACTTGACTTCAATGGAAAGTTTGGTCTTAACTTTGATCTTAAGATCGATCCTAAGATAAATTTCAAGATCTTAAAATTCGAGCCATAGTCCTATTTAATTTTGAATATATTCAAATGATATATTTTCATCTATACAGCCTTAACGTAGATTTCAAAATTTATGTGAAATATCGACATTTTTCGACAAAATGTATTCAATATACTCATGTATCCTTCATTCTCATTAAGGAATCCGAGGTGTAAGTAAAATCAAATTCTGGGGAAATAAGTTATTGGAGTAAGTCTTAGGCCCGAATTTCAAGATCTTAAGATCAAACTTACGATCAAACTTTCCATTGAAGTCAAGTTGGAACTTAAGATCGAAGTGAATTTCCAATTTAAGATGAATCTTAAGTTTGAACTTAAGTGTAATTATAAGTTGATTCTTAAGTTCGAACTTAAATTTGGTTTGAAGTTTGAACTTAAGATCCATGTTGAGCTTAAACTCAAGTTCGATCGAACTTAATTATTTTGACAACTAATGTCATAAAACACGGTCAAGGGAGGCGATGGAAAAAGTTTGATCGAACTTAAGTTCAAGCTTAAGATGAATCTTGAAATAAAACTTCAAACCAAATTTAAGTTTGAATTTAAGATCGATCTGAAGTTCGCACTAAAGTTTGAACTAAAGTATAAACTTATAATGACACTTAAATTAAAACTTAAGTATAAACTTATAATGACACTTAAGTTAAAACTTAAGTATAAACTTATAATGACACTTAAGTTCAAACTTAAGTATAAACTTATAATGACACTTAAGTTCAAACTTAAGATTCATCTTAAATTGGAACTTAAGTTCGATCTTAAGCTCCAGCTTGAGTTCAATGGAAAGTTTGATGTTGAGTTTGATCTAAAGATCGATCTTAAGACAGATCTTGAGAACTTAAAATTCGGGCCTTACAACATTAGGGAGCTAACTTCATCAAAGTTGGTATTTAAAAATAAGTTCAATCATTTTCCAAATCCGTAAGTGTTCAAGTCCATCACTTGATTTTAAAAATCTCCAGTAGCTAAATTTTTTCTTTCATTACATAGAAAGTTTTTTCATTACTTATTACTTGACTAGAAAATGTTCAAACTAAAAATTTTAGACATTTTTGTAATGGGAAAAATGCCGATCGTTTCGTGTCCATATTTTTTTTTTATATCGATACAAAAATTGGTAGTCAGGTTATTGTAAAGTACATATTCTTTGCTGAGCACGCGATGATACCAAAATTTTCTTGAGGGTTTAAAAAACATTGGCTCATACTGAAGATTCGTTCCCACGCTTCAATCGATTCGAATTGAGGTCATTGAGTCATTTATGCAAGACCCAACAAATCGTTCAGTGAATTTTCAAGGATGTTCATATACTATTCTCAATCCTGGATATTGCCCATACGTAACTGCTCCTCCAACAATGAAATTGTGTCACCCTAAACGTCTCAGAATTTAGACGCGTTTAAATGAACCAAATCGGTAGTCAAATACGTTCAAATAAATATTTTCTTTGGTCTAACTAAATAATTAGTTTCTTGAATAATTCTCCGCTTCGGTTGACCAAAATTCAGGCAAAAAAAATGTTGAATGGTACCAACTGAATATTCGTTTGAACGTATTTGACTTCCAATTTAGTTCACTCCAACATTTTTTTTCTCAGTGAACGATGAAGAGGTCTGAAGACGAGGGAGGATCTACATTAAACGAAAAAAATGACCACCTAGAAGTACGTACTTAGCGAGTACTTAGTGGACTCAGCGAAGCGTAGCTCCTTCGCGAAGGAGACCTCCATTCGCATGCATATCGATGATTGGACACCAGAAGGACGCGTGCAAGCCTACTTTCCACATCCAGGATGCGCCTTTTTTACAATTGGCAATGCAGAAGTATATGCGTGAGTATGCGACGCCGTTCAGCGAGTTAGGCCTGTCTTGGGCCTCATCTACTCGTGATGTTTCGCCTCGATCGTTGGAATAAATGGGAATGAGAAACAAAGTCCATCTTGGGACTGGCGCACCTCGTTCCAAGATCCCGCACCCTTTTTACCTGTGATGTCCTTCCCGACAGCTCTCCTTCTCTAGATCTGTCTACCTCCGTCTCAATCGTACGAGATCCATCCACTCAACGCCCCTTAATTCACCATTCCACTTGAATTACAATGCGCATAACCATGTTACACACGCGAATGCATGGAAAACATTTAATTTCTGGTTTTGCATCCGTACTCCTCTCATAGTCACCACTCTGTGTCGGCAATGCGGGGACCTTATCTACCCCAGACATCGGACATCGGGCACTCATCTATAAACGCATATGAAATGCTACCACGCAAGCGCGGTAACGAGACTCTCGAGAGGCAAAGTTGTAAATGACTGCCGTAATTGCACATGTCGAGACTTTTGCATAGTCCTCTCACTTTTAATTTATTTTTTCTTTTTTTTCATTATTCCTCCTCCTCTTTTTCTCCTCTTCTTACGATAATTGTGTAGGCACTAGGGTTTACATGTATTACCAGGGCTGGGTGTATATATATATATTTATATATGTATATGTCATTCTCAGTCTAGTTCGTGCATTTTATAAATGCATCAAGATAAAGGAGTATTTAATCTGTGTTCGCGCGAGATGCGAGTGAATGGTGATTTTAAACATGCGATAATGTACGATGTATAAAAAGGGGAAAGTGTCGGTGGAAAAATGAGTTGTGTACGTTGGCACGTTTGTAAGGGTACAACGTGCTCGTTGGGTTCGTCCGATGCATTCGTTTGTTCGCGTGTGGGAAAAATATGATTGTCTGTGACAGGAGCTCCGTATTTGACGTTTTTTGATGCAAGTTGAAGGGTTTGATTGGTCAGAGGTCAGGTAACTAATGAAGCCTTCATTTAAGAGATGGGCAGTACTTGAAATACTCGGTATTTGCGACACACTTGAAGTACTTAAAAAATACTTCGACTATTGTATAGTGCAAAGTTCAGATCGATCTTAAGTTCAAATTTAAATTTGGTTTGAAGTTCGAACTTAAGATCCATCTTGAGCTTGAACTTAAGTTTGATCGTACACTGAAAAAAATCTATATGGTATATGGTAGGCGATTTGCATAGTAAAATTTTGTTTGAGTAACCCCGACTATATTTTTGTTGCCCGTTACCATAGTTATGGTTAGAGGCAATGAAAAGAAGATGTGATCTACTATGCTCTTCCGACTTTGGCGCAACTACTAGTTTTTAATACAGATTACTACAAAGTATATAGGGCGCTACCACAATTTGGATTGCTCGGCTATTAATGTATAATAATTCCAACTAACAGCTTATAATTCATCCAACAAATGCTAAATGTATGTATGAACATAATTTTCTTGGGAAGTACCCAACTGTTTGGCAATATTTATTATCGTGGAATGGTTGAGTGTACAATACAATTGTGTGCGATCTGATTATTGAGGAAGGTATCATTTACTATAAGATTTCATACGAATTACAAGATCGTTGGTACATTGGACATCTACTACGTAAGTGGACGCATTATTTGGTTCTCTCCGGTACACCAATTGATTCACGTAGCACACGTAGTTGTGACATACATACCTTGTTTTGGAAAATGCACTACATGATAGTAGGGTTTACCATACGATATGGTTATTCGCTTAACCCGCTGTTCTATTTTACACATTATATCGTGCACTAAACTTCCGTACATAGTAGATGTTACCATATTCATCCTAATATTAATAAATATTATTTCAAACTAAACACATATGTATTTAAATGAAATAATTTTTTTTTCAATTTTTACACAATATATATTTTTAAACATTTCGATCTTTGAATGTATAGCATATGAAGTTTATAATTTCGTAAAGCTTCGTCTTTTCTTTAACAGAAGGGAAAAGAAAAAATACCCTTTCTGATGGGAATCCTTTTCGGGGATTCGACCATCTTAGGTTTTGCCGCAATGTTCGATGTATTAAATATCCATACTGAAAAATAAGGATATCAGACATAGACGAGCTTGGAAGGATATAGGCGTCGAGAGGCAGGTTCGCTTGTGCAAGAGGTAGCCACCTGGCGGATTTTTGGGGTACTGACAAATCTGCAGATATGATCACTGAGAGGAAAAGGGGTTATAGTGTGGTTAATCATATTCTATGACTGGACAAGCAATAATATGGTAGTGCTTATCAAGTAATAATATGGTAGCGCTTATCATATTATTGCTTGTCCAGTCATAGAATATGGTTAACCACACTATAACCACTTTTTCTCTCAGTGATCATATCTGCAGATTTTTCAGTACCCCAAAAATCCGCCAGGTGGTTACCTCTCGCACAAGCAGACCTGTCTCTCGTAGCCTATATCCTTTCCAAGCTCGTCTATTTCTGATATCCTTATTTTTCAGTATGGATATTTAATACATTGAACATTGCGGCAAAACGCAAGATGGTCGAATCCCCGAAAAGGATTCCCATCAAAAAGGGTCTTTTTTCTTTTCCCCTTCTGTTAAAGAAAAGACAAAGCTTTACGAAATTGTAGACTTCATATGTATAGGATCATAGAATATGATTAATCATACTATAACCCTTTTTACCATAGCGGATGTTTGAGCTCACCATGGTTTTTTTCTCTCAGTGTATCTTTGTTCGGGGCTGTTAACTATGCATATTAAATTAATTTGCAAGGGCTATATATTTTTTATAACATGTTTAGTAACAATTAATAGAGACACGTGATAGCCCGAATGCAAGATAGTAATTTCAGCAGTTTGGTTTGTTACATTAAATCATTAAATAGCTAGAAAGATTAATGTAGATAGTGCGTTTCACTGAAAAAAATGGTAATTCCAAACATACAACCTGAGTGACGGAAATGGCTAGTTTTAACATATGAATGTTACCTGCGACAATCCAAATATTCAATTTGAACACTCGTTCAACTATGTTGGTCTGTTAGACCAATTTTTTTAAATGTAAAGATAAAAAATGACAGATAAGATATGGGATTATGCGATCTGGTAAAAACAACCATGCCAAACTCATTGTTCTCACCATAAATACGGTGTGCATTAAATAGCTGCAATTATCATATCAATTGCTAGGAATACCACATTTATAGTTCATGCAACTATTTTAGATGTTGTATGATTTTACTATAAAATATAGAAGTTACCCGAGTTACCATAATTTATAGTAAAATGCATGGTATGGCCAACCATAATTTCTTTCAGTGTACTTAATTATTTTCACAACTGATTTAAAATAACATGGCTGAGGGAGTCGATGAAAGAAGTTTGATCGAATATAAGTTCATGCTCAAGATGGATCTCAAGATCAAAACTCAAACCAAATTTGAGTTTGAACTTAATATCGATTTGAAGTTTGCATTAAAGTTTGAACATAAGTATGAGCTTATAATGATACTTAATTTCAAACTTAAGATTCATCTTAAATTTGAACTCAAGTTCGATCTAAAATTCAAATTTGAGTTCAATAGAAAGTTTGATCTCAAGTTTGATCTCAAGAACTTAAAATTCGGGCATAAGTATTTGATATTTTTATGTAAAATATTTCTCCAATAAAAATGACGAATTCATTGTCAAAAATCGTTGTTTTTCATTTCATTTCGTGTATAATGTATGAAATATCATTGTTTTTTATAAAAATGATATCAAAGCTGCATTTACGATGTGGATCTTTGACATAAGTTGCATTTGCCTCTCCAAAGTAGCCCCACACTCGGTGTTACTTTGGCTTTTTTTTCTAAATATATAAAATTGTGAGAGTCTAGTGGGGCTTGCTATTGTTATACATTAGCCAAAGGACACATTGTTCTGTTCGAGCAAAGCAAAAATCAATTTTGGACGTTACAAAAAAGTGACAACCAAAAAACTTTCGAAACACGAACAAAGTACCTCCGTTTTACGATACTCCTAAATTTTTTACGTGCAATGCCAATAAAGCCTACTGAATCATTTTGGGCTTAAGTATTTTGCTCTTTTAGTGACATTGCCCCAAAATTTCAAAATTTTAGTATTTCCTAAACTAATCTCCGAGTACATCCACACATTTTACAGTGCCTCAATTAATTTCGTTGGATTCACCCCAATATCACAATTTGTGTAATCATAAACTGCGATTCCAAAGTCACTTAAAATAGAATTGCGAGAGTCTTCATTGAAAAATATGAAACACGCAAAAGTACCTACAATTTGCGATCAAAGCAACATTTCATTTCCTTCAAGACCATTCAGGGATCGGACTTTGATGTCATTTGGAAGGTCTCCCGTATAGAATTTTTGGGTATCGGTTTTTCCAAAATGGCGATGATCGACCTCGTCCAACAGGTGTGAACATTACCCCATAATGTGTTATTAAGATCTATTCGTGGCAGCGGCGGATGAACATAGTGATCATCGAAGGGTGTGAGAAGGGTCTCGAGAATCGATGGATTTTTCACGGGGAATATCGGACGGCACCGCCATTTGACTCTGGAAAGACTCCATATAGAAGTAGCCCCAGGGACCGGAAACAATGCGCCATTACGCGGCGCCCAATGTCAGAATTGTATCGTTATTTATCCCAAGTGCCTTCTTCTGCCCAAGGGCGTGGTGTAAAACGCGTTTGTCAAGGTTCAAAAGTCACGCCCGAGATTCTTCGTCACAGCTGTGATACGTGAGAACTTTATAAAGGTCCCTCTCTCTCTCTATATATATATATATAAATCAATTAACTGCTAATAGTTGACGTCCATCGCACTCCGATGTGATAAATTTTGTACTGAGAACGCTCATTGGAGAGACGTCCAGTTGACGCGATGGCGTCGCCACAAATTTTCTCCTCTACCACAAAATACATTTGTATAATGCGTATGTAACCTCCTGAGGACTCGAAATGGTGGTCTATTATCGAATGGTGGTAGCTATTCCCGCATCAAGACCGCTCTATACCGTTCCATGAAGTCATTAAATGAGCCTGATAAAGAATGATCATAACACGTACTACACCGTTCGTATCATAACTATTGCGTATAAGAATCGATTTGTGCAGTTGGAACAAAGAAAACTCCTTTTGGCATTGGTACAAAATGGGGGTTATACATGCGGCGTACACCGAGCAATCATCGAAAGCTCGGCCTCGAACTCTCCGTCTCTCTCTCTCTCTCTCTCTCTCTCTCTCTCTCTCTCTCTCTCTCTCTCTCTCTCTCTCTCTCTCTCTCTCTCTCTCTCTCTCTCTCTCTCTCTCTCTCTCTCTCTCTCTCTCTCTCTCTCTCTCTCTCTCTCTCTCTCTCTCTTTCTCTCTCTCTCTCTCTCTCGTTTATTCGATATATTTTCAGCAAGATGGCAGCGGCAGGTGTCGGAACACACAGAACGAGTTTTCTATTATCTTCTAACACGGAGGGTGCTCGAGTGAATCGTTTCAATTTGAGTTAAACGCTTCTCGCGGTGTGGCCCAGCATTGGGATGCCTTGTATACCATTAGGCGTATATATATATATATATTACTGCACATGTGGTTTAATCATCGTACACGCCAATGCCGCCGGAACAACCCCAGCGAGACCCCGTAAACTCCATTTTGTATTTAGTAGAATTTTCAGAAGTCCGCGTTAGACATTTGGTAAGCTGGAGAACTATTGGCGAATCGATTCCCCAAAATAGTTTTGGGTAGGTAATTGTTATTCAGTTTCGATATTAATCGTTGGGTCAGTTATTGACCCAACGAGGATCATCGCAGTTAATTTTCTAATTGAGTTCATGAATGGATGATGAATTAATTGACCCTTTTCCCACTCGAAAAGTACTTAGTATCGATTTTCTTCTGCATCCAATGTTTCACGTCTTTAATCCTTAATCTTAATGTTTGATAACAGAGCTGGGCAGTACTTTAAGTACTCGGTACTTGCGACGTACGTGAAGTACTTAAAAAGTACTTCAAGTATTGTTCTTAAATTTGCAAGTACTTGGCCTGTACTTGAAACATTGTACTTCAAATTTCAAATACTTTTCTGTACTTCGAGTATTGTCCTTAAATTTTCTAGTACTTGATCTGTACTTCTAGTATCGTACTTAAAATTTCAAATGCTTTTTTGGACGTCAAGTACTTTTTCAAGTACAAGTATCAAGAACTTTTGAATGTATCTTGCTCATAGTTGCATGTACAAAGCCTTCGAATATGTAATTGAAAATAATATTCGGTGACGTATGGACATTAGACTGTTTAAAAAAATGACTATTTTTGTTTCGAAGAACATTGATAAATCGTCAGAGTATACCTAAACAAAGACCCTGTCCAAATATGAGCGGTTAATATGAATATTTAGAGGTGGCGATTTTCAATTTTCTTTTTCCATTTAAATAACATGGGAAAACAAATTCTGAACTTTGGAATTTTTATTACTCAAAAACGAATCACGGTACAGTAATAAGAAACATAGTTTTTTGTAGGAATTGAAAGCTCTATAAAAAAAGGTCTGAATGAAGATTTGCGTGAGTCGAGCCGTTTTGGAGTTATCAAGCCATATCAAGCCAAATCACTTAAATTCCTAAAGTTGTCGTCTTTAAAACAAATATCTGCAAATTTTAAATAGAATGTCGAACAACAAATTTTTATTAATCGACGATGAATGATCAATTTTATTGTTCATTGATAAAAAATAAATTTACCCATCTCGGTTGATAATGTCTGACTATATTTGGGTTTATTTGGGTTATATATATATATATATATGTCGAGTCGGTGTGTCGAGTCTTAATTTCATCGGTTTCCACGGTGCCTCTACTTGTATCATGCAAAATTGTAACATGCAAATTTTTTTTCTCATTAATGTTTGGCAATCGAGAATTAAAATGCATTTATTTGAAGATTACCTAATTGATTAATTTGAGATAAAACTAAGAATAAGCCATACAGCAGCTTTAGGGTGGGTCAAATAAAATGACTAATTTTTTTTTCCTCGACATAATGAAAAATGCATTGTTTGGCATCTCAAAAAAACCCTCGGCAAGTATTAGCCCTTCATATTTAAATTAAAAGGTCCCGCATCACAAATTTTATTTCCCATTTAAATAACATAGGAAATTTTTTTTTTTAACTTTGAAATTTTATTAGACTTTAACCGTTGAGGTTAGGAGAGTTTTTTTAGCACATTTTTGTAGAACATTTGATGCGCTACAAAAAAGCTCTCTTGTGTCTAATCGACAAAACTAACCGTACAAAAAATAATCGGTGATAATTAGCTCTGGATTCTACTTACACTGCGACCTCGATAATCGGTACCTCGATCGTTGCAATTGCAGCGTAGTGGGGGAAGCACCAAGCCAATCGCGTCAGGCCGCCGTCAGCCACTAGCGGCGCAGAGACGGTTCTGTGCAATGTGCGCAACCCCACTTCTTGCAAGAGCCGGTCCCGTCGGATTCCGATTATCGAGGTCGCAGTGTACCTCGTTCTGAACGCCGGTTAGTTTTATCGACTAAACACAAGAGAGCTTTTTTGTAGAGCATCAAATGTTATACAAAAATGTGCTAAGAAAACTCTCCTAACCTTAACGGTTAAAGTCTAATAAAATTCCCAAGTAAAAAAAAAATCCCATGTTGTTTCCCAAAATGTCCCAAGTACTGAATTGATTTGGGGTTGCCAAAAAAATTATTCAGACCCTCAAGTGTGTAAAAAAAATAAAGCAATGGTTTTCGAATGTACTTTTGTCATACAGTGGCTGCAAAAACACATATCTGTGCCAGTTCCGCTAGAAATCAATTATTGTTCGCATCACGGAGGCTTTAGTCCACTGTTTTAACTTCTCGCGGTCAGCATCAAGACCCTCGGCCACGTTAAAAGAAAATAGCGAAGAATCGACGCTAAATTTATTCAATACTCAACTGTACCTAATGATTAAAGCTAAAAAACCGCGGTTACATTTGACGTACAATGTTTTCAACACCACTCGTTTTATCCTAAATGTATTTAGCGAAACTCAGCAACGGAGTGAGTATATCTGCGTCTCGGAGTAGTTAACTACTATGTGGAAGCGTCATAATACTTTTATATGCGGCTGCAGCAGAGACTCGCAGCATACAACAAACACGTACAGAGACAGAGAGAGGAAGATGCTGATTCTTTGAGCTTGACTCATCATCACGTACTTAACGTGTGGCACACGATATTACATCCTCGTTCTTGAGAGTCATCAAGCATACCTACGTTTCTTCGTGAAGAAACAACAAGTTCAGAGACAAAACGCGAATCGTCTCGCCGCGCTCATCCGAAGGATGGACGTCAAGTCATTTTCAAGCTTCGACGAGGAATGGCCTAAATAACATGAAAGTCATATATGCCATTTATGATACCCACACAAACATATAAATATATGAAAATACGACATTGTTCAGAGGTATTGTGCGTGAGGACAAAGACAAACGCACGTTAAAGGCTAAATTGTTTAAGAATATGTAGAGACGTACAACACGCTTTGTCATGCATATATATATATGGGGCATTCCACGTCCAACCATGCGGTCATCGGCCTGACCCCCTCGGATTTTGATGCCCAATGAATTTTGGGTTTCGTTTGGCCCAAAATATGACCTCGAATTTTTAGAAATTTTTTTGGGGTTGCCCGAGCTAAAAAATCATTAAATTGAGGACAAAGAGGGGCCTTTTTTCAAATTAATGAAATTTTTTCGCAGAAAATAGGGCCCAAAACAGATATTTTCGTCATAGTTCGATAATGGGCCAAAAATAATTACTATTTTTTTTTTTTTTTATATATTTTTATTGTGTTTGAATCATCCGTTTTGTTTCAGGTCGTCACAACCAGAAAAAAGAACTAGTCGTAGGTACTATAATCGTTTATTTGATTATTTTTTAGTTACTTGAAAGAAAATTTTCTTTCCATCCAATTTTGGGCGATATTTACTTCCACTATATGTATTTATTTGAATTCCCTGTCATTGAGAAACAGGCGTTGAAGAAAAATTCTATTCGTTGTTACTGAATACCTATTCACCTGTAATCTCATCCGATCATATCTGCAGATTTGTCAGTACCCCAAAAATCCGCTAGGTGGCTACCTCTCGCACAAGCGAACTTGCCTCTCGACGCCTACATCCTCTCCAAGCTCGTCTATGTTTGATATCCTTATTTTTCAGTATGGATATTTAATACATTGAACATTGCAATAAAACGCAAGATGGTCGAATCCCCGAAAAGGATTCCCATAAAAAAAGGGTCTTTTTTCTTTTCCCTTCTGTTAAAGAAAAGACGAAGCTTTACGAAATTGTAGACTTCATATGTGTAGCTATACATTCAAAGATTGAAATGTTTAAAAATATATATTGTGTAAATATTTAAATATTTAAATATCGTTGACATGAATAAAGTTGTATTAGGCCAGCCTACAACCAAAAAAATTTATTTGACTTGACTAGGATTTAGTTAAATGTACTAGATCTCTTTTCTGGGTGCGAGGCTAATACATTTTCGAAAAATGTTGTCGTTTCACCCTTGAAAAAATCAAGTTTCACTAGAAAAATATTTTTGTTACTGTTATTCTCACTACAATTAAAATAACAAATTATAACAAAAAAAATTAAGATACAAAAAAAACAGTGATTATTTTTGGCTCATTATCGGACTATGATGAAAATATCTGTTTCGGACCCTAGTTTATGTGAAAAAATTTCATTAATTTGAAAAAGGCTCCTCTTTGTTTTCCCCAAAAATAATGATTTTTTCTCTCGGGCAACCCCTAAAAAATAAAATAAAAAATTCTAAAAATTTGAGGTCATATTTTGGGCCAAAAGAAACCCACAAATCATTGGACATCAACATTCGAGGGAGTCAGGCCGATGACCGCGTGATTTGACTTGGAATGCCCCATATGCATATAGATGGAAAATGAATGTCGGGTCAGGGGGGAGTTACGCACTTTGAGATATACGCGACCGGCCATATTATCTCGGGAAGCTCAAACGGTAGTGACAGCTCGCCAAGGCAATAATCGTAAAAATGCAGCTCATTTTATCGTTCTCGGGTCACGTGGGAGTGGGGGAGGGGGGGGGAGGCGACAATGGTAGGGAGAGAAAAAAAAGTGGAGGGGGAAGCGAATGCATAACAAAGAGAGTCTGATGCTTCTGAATGACGACTTGCTGCGGCAAATGGCGCACACACGCACAAATGCCAAGGAACACGCATGTGCGAACACATTGGCACTTTCACGACTTGGCAAAATACTCGTCTCGCGTCGACGCGCCTGTCAACCACACCGTCTCTGTTCGCACGTTTTGTCTCTCTTTTTTTTTTCTTTCCTCTCGACTTTTTCTTCCCTTCCTTTTCAATACACATATCCAACCTTTACACCTGCGGCTTTACAAGAGTAGGACAGTGGTTTATATAGGTGATACCCCGCGGTAGCTATATAATAGCAGGTATCGCCGTGAAGTTTCCGCGATCCTCTGTATACGTCCATTAGAATGTTTTATCGACAATTTGACATAATTCTTTCACAGCCGTTTCGATATGTCGTCACCGATATCAATGCTGATCAGGACGAAGATTAATTAGCATTGAAGACGAATGCAGATATTTTTGGGCGTTTGTAGCAAAAGGTGGGGTAAAATTGACACCTTGGGGTAAATTAAGGACTCTCTAAGATTATCGAAGAACAGTGACAATTGAAAAAATAATAATGCGGAAATTATTTATCATGAGCAGAGCTGGGCAGTCCTTGAAGTAGTCGGTAATTGCGACGTACTTGAAGTACTTCAAAAGTACTCCAAGTACTACAAGTATCAAGTACTTGGAACACAGAAAAGTACTTGAAATTCTAAGTACAATAATTGAAGTACTTCGAGTACTTTGCCAGTACTTCAAGTATTGTACTTAAAATTTCAAATACTTTTCTGTATTTCAAGTACTCTTTCAAATACAAGTATCAAGTACTTTTGAATGGGTCTTGCTGATGATTGCATGTACAAAGACTTTGAATATGTAATTGAAAATAATATTAGGTAATATTTCGTATGGACATACTGTCCATGAGTAGTTTTAACAATCTATGTATTATATTCTGTATTTCTTCTTTTTCAAGCCTGTATAAAAATATATCGTAATTACAATCAGCAATGCTATTTTTGAATTATTTTCAATTCTTCGTTCAAATACTTCTGTTCCAATTTGCCTAACAGCCTAATCTCAGTGTATTGCACAAGGTGAAAATATGTTTCGATACAAAAAGTACTCGAATAAAAATCAAATGTATAAGTACTAGAACTTATGAGATATACCTGAAAACTTGAAAAGTACTTGATAGTTGATACTTGATTTTTCAAATACTTGTACTTTAGATATTATCAATACCTGTACTTAGGTATCAGGTGTCAAGTACGTAGTACTTTAAGTACTGCCGGTACTTGATACTTCAAGTACTTGCGATACGTTGTACTTTGTACTTGAAGTACTTTCCGGTACTTTGCCCAGCTTTGATTATGAGCATTATAAACTATAATTATAAATATAATTGAGAAAAATGGAGAAATTATTTATCATGAGCATGTTATGAATTATTATGAGCATAAATATTTCAAAATAGACACCTCACACTAAATAAGACTTGGATAATAACATTTCCATGATAATTGGCTATCAAGAGTGGGACAAAAATTTTCATTCTCAAAGCTTTAAAAAAAAAACATCTCTCTGTACTCTGATAGTATAATCCAGGAATCAGAGCAAAATGAGGTACTCGGGGCAATACGATCACTTTCATAATCGTAAAAAAAATAGTTAAACAATGCAACTACGAATGGAATTGAATTCCGCAGAACATCTAGGTTTTTTTGGAAATTAAGGTAATGTGGAAGGCCTAAAAACGAAGAAAATTGGTTTTCAACGTTTTTCTATGTTTACTTGATTTTCAACAACAACAAAAATCCTTCGGGTGGTGCCCATTTCACACCCGACATTTTTTTTCGATGCTCAATGAAATCAATGAAAAACATGATTTCCAGATTTATATCATTTTGACACTTATTTACAGAGATGCTCGCGTTCTTAAGGGCGTGAAGTTCAGAGCGTTCAAATAAATGCGAAAATCGTTGAAATGTTACCAGGATCAATTTGAGAATGAATTGATTAAAAAATAATTGAAATATTTTTATGACCAAGGAAGAAATCCCCTTTTTTCAAAACCCAAGAAGAAATTTTTATTTCGACAATTTCGCTCGAAGAAACCCCTCAGGCTGGATTCGAGATAGTCAGTCGTAATGGACATTGTAATTAGATAACGAGCGCTAATGATGGCTGTTGTTCGATTTTTCATGATAGGCAGAATGTCGGAATGAAGTGTTACAACGACGAAATGGTTTGCGCTTCAAACGCAGGGGATAATATCTTTATGCAATCGCACTGGAAAGGTTTACGAGATATGTGTACGTGGAATCGAAATTTCATACTCAAAGGTTGCAGGAATAAAATCTCGGCTCTTGTATTGTCGAGAGAAGAAAATGGAGAGAACGATCGCGCGTTCACACTAAAGAGAAGTTTAAGGGTCTCTCGAAATGGTGGGTCGTTTATTCGTAAGAGAGGCAGCCAAGAAACGTCTCTCCTCTCTCTTTCGCTCTTTATACTTTCCTCTCTCTCTCTTTCCCAAGTCGGTGTGGACGGTATTATTATTACAAAGAGAAGTTCGCGGCATAAATAAATCATAAATCATGTCGTATAATAAATGTCAAAAGTGCAGCGAGACAGTTTGAAACGTCCGCGAGAGCTATCTCAGAGCGCATAGAGCAAGAGGCAGATCTTTGGGATATTTTGTGTTGGTCGGTTTTCGTCGTCGACGGGCTTCACACCGCACAATGGAGTTCTCGTGGTGACGCTGTATATTCGCAGATTCTCCTGAGGGACGAAGATGAGAGGTGAGAGAGGGACACGAAGTTTTATGCAATTTCGAGACGAGAGGCGCGATTTGTCGGAGAATCCTGTCAGGACGCGAGGCCCCTTTTTCTCTTTGCTTCGCGTGTGTGCTCCGAGACTCCCCGAGGGTAAATTTTATATATTATATCCCCGGCGAATGTATAATACGTATGGAATAAATGTGCCATTTATGAGGGACCGATTGTTCCGTCGGGTTGACATAATAATTGCTCGATTGTCCGCACGACTCTCATTTCACCTAACGTGTGTCCTGGTACTATGGATCCTCTGCGAGGACATTTTTGTTCGCCACGGTCCTGCACCGAGAAAAATACTAAAAAATTTACTGGGGAATCTGACAAAAATGACCCTGCTTTCTGATAATCGTCACTGAATTCGGCAGCACTACAGAAATTATGAGAAACCTCCGGAAATATTACTAAACAAAGGACGTAAGAAATAATTCACTCATTAGATAGTTAACCTTCCGTGGTCACAAGGGGTCAATACGACCCCACGACTACTTTTCTATTTTCCTCTTTATGACTTTTTTTAGAATATATATTTGATTTTTTATAAACTAACTTTTAATACAACAACTAGAATGCTTGAAGGATGTTTTGTAATTTTTTGAGATTTTTCCGACCGATAGTTTGGTCACGATACTTGTTCAAAAATGGACAAGGTAGTGTAGGACAATTAGTGTTCTTTAAGTTTGTTCACAAAAATATGGTTTAGTATTGTTCACTAAAAATATTTAATACGTGAATTAATAAATAAAAAGTTTCAATAATATGTAAATAACGTATCTGTTGCTTCCCGGTAGAACGAGTTGAGTCCATTTTTTTGAAAAATGAGTTAACAACGGAAATCAGTCAATTAATAGGTCTACTTTTATCTCAGACATTTGTTATCCAGGTTTATTTGATTTTATAAGAGACATAGCCATATTGCAAAAGCAGTTAAGGGTAACCCCTTAACTGGCCACTCAAGGATTTTCGAAAAATCAATTTTTTTTTTGTTATAAAGGTACCTTAGTATCTATAGATTTATATTCCAAATGATTATGTGCGTGAATAATCCCTAAGTACTCGATTTTCGTATTCTAATGCAACCCCTCTTCATCCGCAGCGAGCTTTCTACATACTTTAAACGCGTTCATCTCAAAACTACTACGGCCGAACTCATAACTTAAACAAATTTCAACCGATTCATTGGAAATTTCAACTGAACATTCAAAATAACGTTTCCTAACGCTCTACGTTGGATTAGTTCATTACATTGCATAGTTCCTTTTTTATTGACAGTTTCCTGACGATTTTCTCATAGCATTTTATACTTTTTGATTTAATGCGCCATTCTTAGAAAAAAAAAATTATCAAAAAAATCCTACATTGTTCTATAGCAATTCGTATACATAATCGAAAACACTTTGGTGCCTCATTGTTATTCAAAAATTATTGGAGCTGTAGGTTCGACCGTCGACCTTCAAAAAATAAAAGCGCCACCGGAAAAATGCTACACGGTCGCCATTTTGACATTTATCGCCATGAAAAAATAAAATCGTATTGTCAATTAAGTAGATTGTAGATGTATAATAAAACCCCTTTTTTTAAATCCGATTTATCTTGTGGTTTCGCTGAAAAAAAAATCACAAAATATGCTCGTTTTTTATCTGTAGAGTAGCCTGACCCCTTAAGTTCAAATATCCCGGCATAAGTCCAAAAATTCCGGTGAAACAAGTTGACTCCACATATGAAGTATGATTATTAATGATACATTTTAACAGTTGTTATCGTTTCGCGAATTTTTTGTACAGTTTTATTAACTTGTTATTGATTAAAACTACAATTAGATCATAGAATAGTAATCAGCGAATTTGCTGTTTTCAACACAAGGATTGATTTAAAATTGACTTGAAGGGCTCGAAAAACGTATTAGAACGACCTTAAATGAAAAATATCAAACAAGAACAACAATTATGAAGAGAAAAATGTTAAAATTCCTTGATTTAATTCTTCTGAAAAAAAAAATTGAAAATGTTGGGAAAAAGTTGAAGAAAAAAGTTTAGGAAAGTGAAAAATTAAAAAAAAAAAACGAAAAGTTAAATTTATAATGAATGTTATGAATATTCGATTATCATGAACAATTCATACATCGTACGAATTTAGCATTTGTAATTCTATGGTCAGATATTTTTAAATCCTGAAGTATTGCTCCTGTATTGAGGTGTCATTAGAAAAGAGGATAATGTAAATTCTTGAGCCCGATTTTTTTTTTTATATTCAGCAATGCGTGGCTTCGGCTGCGATCACACGGTTTTTCGGGATCGTGGAAAAATGTGACTTCCCTCTTTTGGGTGAAAATGGTGGAAATTCGAGCGTTACATCCGGTCCTGCGACAAGGGCCTTATCGAAGGTGGTCCCCGAGGGACCTTTAATGGTACCGGATGTAACGCCACGATATTTTTCACCAGTTATTATTCGTAATAATAATACCAGCGATAATTACACGAGGCTCCGTAAATTAAGAGAGTGTGGATCTCCGTCTACATTGTAATTACGTGCACTTTGAGGGACAATGATTATTTGTAGCACTGGAAACGTTCTTCGTATATTGCGAGTATCCTTCAACGATTCTCTCGTTCTCCATCCGTACATTGTATATTACAACACTTAACTTCATTCCATATGTTGTTACAAAATTGTCCGTTCTCAGTGTCTCCAGAATTAAATGACCACTTCGGAGTAACGTGCATTTATTTACACGGAGAACGCAAGGAGGGACATTTGGCGAGCGTCAGGAGGAGCGAAAATGCGTAAGGACTGTTGGAGGTCTCGAATAAAAAATAATGAAAAAGGTGTACAAATGTCGGAGAGAGGGATGGAAAAGAGACGCTGTATGAGCCAAGCCGATTAATCAAGAGACGGAAGAGGCCATTCTTCCGGTGCTTCGTTTTGGTTGGCCAATTACCGAGGAACGGAGGATTCGATGCTCCGAGCAAACATTCTTTTAATGGCGGCGAAACGAGATCGAGAGAGGGCAGAGAAGGAGAACGAGCGAATTCGTTAGCTAATGATTCGCGTTCTCGCTCTTCATATACATTTTTTCCGCGTCATCTTCTAAATTTTGCCTCTGCAATATATAAATACAGTCGAACCTCGCTAACTCGAATCTCAGGGGCAGAGCTAATTTCTTCGAGTAAGAGAGGTTTCGTCTTATCGAAGTTTTTGAGTTATAGAGGGTAATGAAAAAGTTAACCTGTTTTTCGCGTTCGAAAATAAACTATTTTCAATAACGACTATGATCATTGGAAAGCTTAAAGTCTCTAGTTTCCAAAACACATGGCATAGTTGTTGCTACAATTAGTTGTTTATTCGTAATAATCGAAAATACTGAGAAATGTAAATGTACCAGTAGGGGAAACCGGGGACAAAAGTAACAGGGTACAATTGTAACATAGCGAATATCTCCCAAACTATAGTAGGTACCACCGTGTCCCGCAGGCACATAATGCGTCTTGCAGTTCCTCACATTTGGTTGCTAGACTAGGAGACATCCGCACTAAACAGTCTTGACAGGTGTATTGGTATTGTCAGGCCCAAAGTAAACTTTTGCGGCTTTCGATAAACACGAATATCTCGATTACTGTGCTACATATACTAGTCATTATTTTTTTTTTCATAAGCTTCCTTGGACATTTTTGTGTCAACTTTCGCGGTTTTTAAAGCCTTCAGCTTGAAAAAATTAATCAAATTCTAACTTTGAAGTAGAAAAAACCATCTGGGGACAATTGTAACAATTTTGCCAGGGACGGTCGTAACAGTTTGTCGGCTGTCAGTTGTCATGATAATTTCAGATCTCAACATTGAATCTAACGTCAAACGGACCTTTTCTAAGTTTCTGTGTGCAAAAATGCCTCCGCAACGCGTAAGAATCACGCAACGAGCTTGTGCCGACATGTCAACGTACGAAGAGGCGTATAAAAAGTTCGAAAATGGAAAATCTATACAGGCAACCATGGCAGGTATCTTTGGGTTATATGTCATGTTTCTTTGACAAGTTTGGTGTGTCTGAGACTTTATTCAATTATTTCATGATTTTCATCAACTCAATACCACTATTTCCATGTGTTAAGATTTTATCATTGTGACCGTAATATATATCCCTGTGATAATGTTTGATGTTGTAATAATATTATATAATATTGGTTACAATAAGAGATATAATTTTATGTTAAAATCTTATGTTACAACTAGCCCCATTGACCGTTACAACTGTTCCCATCGACTGTTACAACTGCCCCGGGGTAGGGGACGGTTGTAACAATTTCTTACACTTTTTATGAAGGCCTATACTTTTTTTCAATTCTAGTTACAGACTTCAACATAGAACCATTTTGTAGACCATTAAATGCTCTATGCAGGGGTATACGTGTGATTTACGTGAGCATTATACTTTGGGCCCAGGAAAAGTCGAAATACAGATTGTTACAACTGTCCCCGGTCTCCCCTACCCGATCAGTGATTTTTCTATATGACCCAATATCAGACCACACATTATGACGGTGGGAGGAGGGGAGGGGTAAATTGAGGAAAATGCTTCGCTGCTCAGAGAATGTGTCACCGAAATTACGAGGTTATGCACGAATAATATACATGTCAGCAGATGTCCGGTTACTGGGACTGAACGTAGTCGCGAGCATGTACCGATATCCGGACACCCATGTACGAATTGCAGACGGGCTTGGCATTGGCACTGTGCTGATGCCAGAACTGCCAACACTGGGAGACTACCAAGAGCCAACCCTTACCGAAGTCAAAATCAATGTTGGGACAACTTTGGTTTGTTAACACCTGTCCAACTTATGGTGCCATATGTCGGCCCGACATTGTTTATGGGTATTGGCTCAGAAGAAGTGTCCAGTTTTGGGCCAGATACTATTGCCAGTCCTGAGACAAATCCTAAATCGATACTTTGCCGGTACGTGCCCATACAGAGACTGGAAACTTGGCTTAGTCTTGGCTCAGTACCAGCAAACTATCAGCAGCCAGTACTAATTCACATCAAAATCAATATTGGAACAATGTTGGTTTGTTAACACCGGTCCAAGTTATGTAGCCGTGAATCGGCTCATCACTGTTTACAAGTATTGGTTCAGAACAAGTGCCCAGTTTTGGGCCAGACATTATTACCAGTCTTCAGACAAACTCTAAATCAATACTTAGCCGGTACATAAAATGGAAACTCGACTCAGCCTTAGTTAGGGAAGTAAAGTGCCCATAGTAATCTACATAGGTAGTCACCAGGCCATAAGTTTCATCTTGACCTTTCGGCTCGACAAAATGCCTAATTTTCACGAATCACGCGCTTCGGGATATACACTCCACGTGGAGCATTCGCTTGCGCAAACGCCAGCTCCGAATCCGGAATCCTGGATACTAAATCAATTCACAGTTTAAGATTTCCTTTAAGTGAACGCTTAATTTGCTGAAATATTGGCTCAAAAATTCGAGTTCTGGGTCGTGGTCGGATATTGGGACGTTTATCTTAATGGTTCTTGATACGTTCTGAAAATTTCGAGTTATTCTCAGTTTGTTCTTCGAATTACATAGGTTTTTTTAAGGGAACAGACTGAATCTGAGACATATGGAGGTTTTCGAGTTACAGAGGTCCGAGTTAGCGAGGTTCGACTATACAATATACACGTATAACAATGTGATACGAAAAAAATCGAATCTCTCCATCGACTCATCTCCCTCTCGCATCCGCCAACATGATTAATCAATTTTACGACGATTTTAATAGCAATTTCCGGATCGATTCATTTTTTCCTCCTCCGCATTCACATAATGAAATAATGATTGATCGACGAGACAGCTGATAGAAGATGCGCATTTATCCCGATAGTATAATGAAACGAGGCTTAATTAATGGCAATTTCCATCGTTGGATCAACGAATAATAAAACGGCACTGGTAAAGAAGAAAGAGAGAGAGAGAGGAAGAGGTGGACACAAGCCGAAAGAAGACGACCCCCGTCGTGTCACATGAAGGAACTCGTCGAGTTTTATAAGCGTGAAAGACGAGGGAAGATCGAGGTATAGCATAGAATGGTATGCCCTGAGGCCAAGAGGAATAAAACCAATAAAACCAAAAAAAAAATTAAGTATATCTCTCAAGGTTTATATCGCAAGGCCGATAGTTCTTCTCGTGGATCGATCAGACAGAACCCTCGGGGGTTCATTTAGTCATTCGAGTCTGGTAAAATCAGGGGAGATGAGGAAACGACCATTTGGGGGTTGATTTCGTTGAGGCTGGCAAAATCAAAGGTCATAAAACGAATTGAACAATTAGCGAAGCGATTCGGTGCTATTTCGCGTGATAAGACTCATCTTTCTGGTCCCTGGATTGATAAGGTATCAATCAAACATCCAACCCTTATTCATCAACCCTTCTGTCCCACTATTCCACGCGTTCTTGTAACACGAACGCGGGCCCACCACGTTTGGCATCTATATAATGCCCATATATATACAAATATAAGTACCAAATATATTATATACGTATATACATAATGCATACATATATACCCTCCGCAGCATATCCCGCCGAACAACCACCCCGCGGAGTCCTTAATAATTGTAATTGGACACGGCTCGGCAAGAGCGCTTCACCTACAGCGTAGTTTCTCTCTCGCGCGCTGCCCACTTTACAATACACTTTGTCCATCTGCCTTTTAAGGAGTGAAAAAATGAAAAAAGGGGGCGTGGTCATCAGGAGATCAAAGAGTGCCGCTCTCTCGTGTAGCTCATCGGGCGCGAGCGAGAGGAACCCTCTTGGACAACGGAGGAACTCGGTCGCGCGCGAGCCACCAGCAGGAACGAAAAAGAGTAAGAGTGAGAAAGAGAGTGTGAGTTAGTAAAAGAGAAAGAGAGAGAGAGAGAGAGAGAGAGAGAGAGAGAGAGAGAGAGAGAGAGAGAGAGAGGGAGAGAGAGAGAGAGAGAGGATGAGAGAGAGAGCGAGCGAGAGAGGAGAGAGTTAGTGAGTGAGTGTAAGAGTGAGAGAGAGAGAGCATGTTATTGAGTGCGGGAGAGAGAGAGAGAGTGAGTGAGGAGGAAAACAAGCTTATGTTGCCGAACACCACGGAGGTATGCACACGCTATATACGAATAGAAACGGAGGCCTCACCAGAAGCAAACTCACAGAGCATATGTGCCCTGATGTTTCCTACATTTTTTGCTTTTTATACATCATCTACACGCACACGCACACGCACCCGCACACACGCATGCACGCACGCACACACACATACACACGCACACGCGCGCGCGACCCACCCGGAGGAAAAGTTAAGGGGGAAGTCCTGTAAGGGGTGAAAACATTGTCAATGCTTGAGAAATTTTTTCACAGACATACACCCAGAAAAAGGATCTAGTTCATGGAGCTAAATCCTAGTGAAGCCAAACAATTTTCGTTAGTTGCAGGCCGCCCTACACGGAAAAAACGACTTAGCTGTGGTAACAGAAATATTAGTTGACTCAATCAACTACTCATCAACATCTACAAAAATTTAAAACAATTTTTTGAGCTAAGAAATAATAGTTGAAAAATATAAAAGTTATTTATAATTTAACGAATTCATAATTAATCTATATATTTGTTTGTGTTAAACAAATGAACAATAAAGTTGATGATTTATAATAGGAAATACATTGCGATCTAATAGATTTTTATTTAACATGAAAAAAATTTCTTTCTCTATTGAGCAAATACGTATTTGAATCGAATAATTTTTTTTTATCTACACAATATTTTCAAACATTTGGTTCTTTGCATAAAAATAAATGTCAAATTTAAATGTAAAATAACATATAGATATTATTTTAACGATGAAGAAAATTTTCTCTCTATTATTTCATTGATAACTTGGTGAAGACTTATCTGAAAATTGAAAAATATATATATCACTATTTAAAGGAATATAGCTATCGTTATCCGTGGCAGTTTTTTTCTTCGATTATTTGCATAATGGCGACGAATTGATTTTTTTTGCCAATTTTTCATTCAAGCAGTTTTGAAAATAGTAATTACCAAAATTTTTGGAATCGCATATCTACTGACTTGGCACTGAGATTAGGCATTAGGCGTTAAATAAGACTAGGCAAACTTTTATTGGAAATTAAACAAAAAAAAAATAGAAAATCAACTCTAAAGTTTTCGGAAAAACGCGTTTGAAGTCTTCGCTAATCTTGACCGGTCGCGCGATCTGCTTTCACTAAAGTAACTGTAAGTATGTCAATTTCCGGAACTTTAACTTGATATTGTACCTACATGTTTAAAAAAATAAATACTTTGAAGAAATGCGAAAAAAACGTTTCATTTTTACAGTTGCCCCCTTAAGGGAAAGTCAGCATCAAAACAGCGATTTTTAACAATAATTTATAATTTTTTGAGAATGCCTACAAATATGATGTATCGTCCACTATTTGAGGTACCAAATGAACAATTTTTTGGGGCTAGTTGCAACCCTTAAGGTGCACCAGTTTCCTGAAAAACCTAGTTTTGAGTTTTTACATTCTGCGCGTGATTCAGAATAAACCGCTCGACGGATTTTACTCTACGACATCTCATTTTCTTTGCAACACTTTTCCTCATATGATGAACATGGCACATTTTGTTTAGGCCTTTATTTCAGAGTTGCAGACCTGTTTTGGAATTGTTAGCCTATTTTGAACTTTTCAGGCAATGTCTTGGTCACAATTTTGACTTTAATTAAAATGTGCCGCTCTCATCCCGTGGGAAAAAGCGTTGCGAAGAAAATGAAACGTTGCAGAACAAAATCCGTCCAGCGGCTCTTCCTGAACTACGCGCAGAGTGTAAAAACTGAAAACTAGGTTTTTCAGGAAACCGGTGCACCTTAAGGATTCTAAGTAGTCCCAAGAAATTGTTCATTTGGTACCTCAAATTGTGGACGATACATCATAATTGTAGGCATTCTAGAAAAATTATAAACTTTTATCAAATATCGCCGTCTTGACGCAGACTCAACCCCCTTTAAGATAAACATGAAGCCCTATGTTACCGACAACGGACGGTAATTCTCGCTCGGACTCCCTCTCGTCCTGAATTCCTCGTTCTCGTCTTTCCTCTTCAACCTGAATAGAGAACACCAACGGTGTGTGTACCAGAGCTACATATGCTGATGAGGGGCCCCAACACGGCAGTAAGTGGCTCCCGGAATCACGTTTAATGACGAGAAGAAAACAGAGGAAAGAAAAAAGGAATGGATATTAAGCCAGCGAGCGCGCACGAGACAGGAAGATCGATGGCTCACTCCTCCCGGACGAGAAAATATCGTTCGACTTTAATAAGACGTTTCGGGATATTCACTCGGAGTATATGGTTCCTTTGCTTCAAGTCCGCCACTCTCTTGGGCCGTTAGCTCTTTGGAATATGACATAATTTGCAACAGTTGTGCATTTGCGCATGTCTTAAGTGTGCCTATGTGCCTAAGAAGGACATAAGTGCACGTTAAGGGGACGGTAAATTTCTCCTTCCCTCCCGTTCACTAGCAATTGTGAGTGTGAGAGAGATAAAGCTAAAATTTCCAATAAATTTGTCTCGCAAGTGACTCGATGAAATAAGAAAAAGATCTGGGGGGCTGATTACACATATTAATTGCACAGTCGAACCCACCATTTTTTTTTATTCCATAAAGCCACCTCCGAGAAAAATGTGTTCAAATAGTTTTGAGGTTATGCTGACTTTTATCCTTCCCCAAACGTTTCCTCATTGGTGCCGTTGTAGAGCGGAGACTGGAGCTCCTTAACCCAGGGTTCACTTGACGTTGACACTATCCCCTAAATATATTGTGGGTTTCGAAATTGTCCCTTAATTGATGAGCGACGGGAACATTTTGTAGTCACTAGTTGGAACTTGCATTCCTCAACTTTAGAGTGATGTACAGGGTTACATTTCCAATTTATATATATGTTGAATGTTGGAACTGGTTCTTATTCCACATCCTTTCACCTTCAATGCAAGACTAAATTTAGTATCCTTCGAAACTTCTTACCTTGTCCATAATCCAAACAGCTTATGAAGCTCAATAACTCGTTCGAGCTCGATCGTTAATATTAACATTTTTGCGTTCGACATAATTAATAATAATTCATTTATGTGCAATTATAAAAAACTTAGCCATTTTTGCAGTTCATAATATTCTAGCATACTATAAATTTCGTTCAGAATACATAACTTAGTTATAAAACCTACATTCTAAAACCCAGAGTCACTGTGTTCAGCTTTGAAAACCATCGTAAGCTCGACTTAGAATAACTTCTTACTTGAGAATAACTTTTCAATCAACATAGATGTCTTTGTTTTTCATGTAAAGCCTCAAGTGGTGACCTCAATTGGTTAGGTTAATCATCAATTGGTTAGCTTAATTATCGATTGGTTAACTTACTTATAAATTGGTTAGCCTAATCATCTATTGGTTAACTTCATCATCGATTGAACATAAAAAATCAACTGATGGACTGAACGGATTAAAAGATTTTATAAATTTCATCTACAATATATAACTTAGTTATAAAACCTACATTCTAAAGCCCAGAGTCACCATGTTTAGCTTTGAAAACCATCGTACGCTCGACTTAGAATAACTTCTTACTTGAGAATAACTTGTCGATCAACATAGGAGTCTTCGTTTTTCATGGAAAGCGTCAAATACCTCAATGTGTTAGCTTAATCTTCAATTGGTTAACGTACTCATCGATTGGTTAGCCTAATCATTTATTGGTTAACTTTATCGTCGACTGAATATAAAAAATCAACGAAGGGACTACACGAGTTAAAAGATTTATAAATTTTGTCTGCAATACATAACTTATCTATAAAACCAACATTCTAAAACCCAAAGTCACAGTATTTAGTTTTGAAAACCATCGTACGCTCGACTTGGAATAACTTCTTACTTGAGAATAACTCTTCAATCAACATAGTCTTCGTTTTTCATGTAAAGCGTCAAGTGACTCAATTGGTTAGCTCAATTATCGACTGGTTAACTTACTCATCTCTTGGTTAGCCTAATCATTTATTCGTTAACTTCATGATCGATTAATCATAAAGAAATCAACGGATGGACTAAACGGGTTAAAAGGTTTTACAGAAGATATGCACTCACTTTTGTGTCAGTGTCTGAGAATCAAACTGCTTTAATTATTTTTTCTAATAGGTTATGTTCCGAGTGTTTGTTACAAAACTCTACACGAATTTTTGCCAAGTCAACGCCTATACCGATCTATGTAAAAGTATCCGTGTAAGCGTCTACAAGTACCAAAGAAGAAGTAAGAGTCTGTAACTGTATACGAAAATCTTCATATTACACATACAAACTAATTGTGTATATTATTATAATTCCATGCAAAAAAAAGTCTATCATCAGTATTTGTAGAACCTAAAAGTCAGCATAAAAATTGTTAGTTTACAAAATATTATTACATGCTAAAAATATTAGTGTATGTAAAAAAAGTCAAAGTTAGTTAGTGTCACTACCTAACTAACTTTTTTGGTGGGACAGCGAGAAATTACTTCCGCAGCTGGTAACTAGCCAATCCTCGCGCTAGTATACCTAAGTGTCGTGATCTAGTTATCTAACTCAAAAACTTCATACTCAAGGCGCTTATAAATTCTGTGTTAAAAAACTGGGTCACCATTCTTGTGATATATATGTTGTTTACATAAAAGTAACTTTTTCGCACCGTGTCATTACCGTGCGAAGACGGGACCCTCTTTCAAGTGTGTAAAAAATCACCTACAGCCGGAATTACGGAACACAAGCCAACACAATTGGTTTTTCACAACGTATGGCTGCTAACTGCGAATATATATGGGGCATTCCACGCCAAATCGACCACTTTTGAACCCGACCCCTTTCGATTTGGCTGAAAGCTTTTTATCCTTTTCTACCATATAAAAAACATTTCTCAGAATTTTTAAAAAACTTTTCACTCATCCAAAAAAAAGTTATGAATTTTTGAAAAAAGGATTTTTTAAAAATAGCTATAACTTTTTCAAAATTTGACTTATTGGAACTTTTTTTTCAAAACTTTCGTTTTTAAATGTACTTTTTGAAAAAAAAATACAAACAAATTATTGCAACCCATCTTCATCGTTTTTTTTTTAGATTTTTGGAAAAAACCGAAAATGTCTCGATGATTACCATTTTTTCTTTTTTATTCTTTTATTATATCAAACTTTGACATTTTCTGCAATTCCTCAATTTTTTACAGAATGGTATTTTTTTATTAGTATTTTTTTTCAATTGAAAAAAAATTTGTAACTAGTCTTATTTCTCTTAACACTAGTTCGGAAATTTTTGAGGGTGTTCAGAGAACTTCCAAATTTGAAAAAATAAAAACAAAAATTAAAGATAGTAATTATCGAAAAAAAAAATTTCAAAAAGCTATAACTTTTTCAAAATTTGACTTATCGAAACGTTTGTTATTCAAAATTATTCTTTTTGAATTTACTTTTTGAAAAAAAATACAAAAAAATATTGAAACCCATCTCCATCGTTTTTTTTTTTTTTAGATTTTTGGAGAAAATCGAAAACTTCTCGATGATTACCATTTTTTATTTCTTTTTATTATATCAAACTTTTTATTATATCGAACTTTGACATTTTCAGAGTGGTGTTTTTTTCATTTCTTTTTTTTCAATTGAATTTTTTTTTCAACCAGCTTTATTTCTCCTAACACCATTCTGAAAATATTTTAGGGTGTTCAGAGAACTTCGGAATTTGAAAATAATAATAAAAATAAAAATTGAAAATGGTTATCATCGAACTAAATTGATTTTTTTCGAAAAATTAAGATATAAAATAGGAGGAAGCTCTGAATGATTTTTTTGTATTTTTTTTCAAAAAGTACATTTAAAATCGAAAATTTTGAAAAGAAACGTCCCGATAAGTGAAATTTTGAAGGAGTTACAGCTATTTCAACAAAAAAAGCCGATTTTTCAAAAATTCATAACTTTTTTTTGGTTGGGTAAAAAAAGTTTAAAAAAATTCTGAGAAACGTTTTTCATAAGGTAGAAAAGGATAAAAAACTTTCAGCCAAATCGAAAAAGGGTCGGGTTCAAAAGTGGTCGATTTGGCGTGGAATGCCCCATATGTAAGTTATTCAGGTAAGACAACTCTAAGTGTTCATTAAAATGTGTGTGTGCGTAACCTTATATCCGTATCGGTGTTTTCATATGTCGAGTGTCCTGTCTACGAATGTTACACTTTATTATTATGCGTAGACGTACATTATAGTCCCGCATCATTCGACCATTACCGCTTATTACACAGACCCGGAGTACAAGTGTTCGGTGTCCGCGCACAGAGTTCTTGTAAAAGATGGTGCCGTGGCCGGTTGAACTGTCTAACGATATTGTAATGTACTGCAAATCGTTGCATAGAGTGTAGAATGGGGACATGAAGGGGGTGGGGATAGGAGAACAGACGAGACCTCAAGTACTCGTTGAAATGGTGAGATGATGGCCGCTGCCGCTGATGCACGCCACGCATATCCGCCATTTTACTGAACAATGTCCGTAGGATGTGGTCGCTGAAATTGCAGGTCTCTCCCTTCCTCACTCTCCCTCTCTCCCGTAAATGAATAGGGACTTCCTCAAAAAGGAGCCCATACATTTCCCTCTCAGATCCCTCTCCAATCCCTCTCCGATCCCTCTCCGATCCGTCTCCGATCCCGCTCCGATCCCTCTCCGATCCCTCTCCGATCCCTCTCCGATCCCTTTCCGGTCCCTCTCCGATCCCTCTCCGATCCCTCTCTGTGTAACGCGACCTCCTCATTCCTCTTCGTATCTCTCACTCTTTGAGTCTTCCAAAATATCGGACGCAAAAGCCAAGCTCACTCATCCCTTCCAACAACTCCCTCTTTCCTCTTTTTAGTCTCTCGGTGAGGAGTGAAAAAAATTTGCATAATCTCGATTCCCTCATTTCCCGAACGATCTACATATATTCACCAGGATATATCTTCTCGGTTATGTACTTAATAAACGATGTGCGTGTGTTACAACGCCGACACCGGACGCAAAAGGGAGAGCGAATGAGAGGGAGGAGGGTGGAGTGAAAGATGATAATACGAGGTCTGTCTCGAGCCGATAATAGTCGTTATCGTGTTGCTCCCGCGGTCACTTATCTGCTTCATGTTTTAATACGCATGAGAAGATCCACGAGCAAAGATATGTGAAGAAAAAAAATCGTGTCAAACACTTTGCCAACCTCGTTTGTACTCTCTAAACTTTCGACGTTGCGTAACTCTTGGAAAGTTTGGTTGATAGAAGGATGAAAGACGTTTGAATAGTTGATAGGTAATAGTATATTACGATACTAGTGCGATGAAACTTTTTCTGACGAGTGTGAGTTTGCAGCATGAGCCGAAAGCGAATGTTGCAATCACACGAGTTGAGAAAAAGTTTCTCGCACTAGTGTCGTACTAAATTTTATTGTACGAGTGCGCAAAGTGCCAGTTTGAGCACGCGCAGCGTGCGCAAAGTGGCACTTTGCGCACGGAGTGCAATAAAATTCGTTTATGACATTCGGTCCTAAGTGGATAGGGGAGGGTGGGGCACGATGGCCCCTCTAAAAAATTTGGTAAAAAAAATGTTTGGTTCCTTGTCAAATTGTCTTAAATTTGATGTATTGACTCATTTTTAGGCCAATCCGCGATAGCTGGGTCATGCACTTAAAAATGCTGGGACATGCTTAAAAATTAGGTAAAAAAAAATGATTTTTCTTCAAATTATGATGAATTTAATGTATGTATACATTAAATTAAATTAATCATGTATGTAATGTATTCAAAAATAAAAATTTTTGGGTTAAAAAGATAATAGTTGAAAAGAAGTTATTTATAATTGAACGATTTTTTAATTAATCTATATATTTTGTTATGTTATCCCTTATTTGACACGCTTCTGCAAAATGACGTACTTGACACACTGGGATCATTTGTTCGCTGGGATCCCCAGCAACAAAAGTTCTGATAAAAACTATACCATTTGATATTTTAACTTGCAATTTTTTTTTTGAACTTCTTAAGAGGTTAATTCCTAAAGTTATACAGGATTTATAGTAAAATATTAAAGTTAAATATTATACAACAATTTAAATACCGAAAAAACTGAAGAAAGAATTTTTACGAAAATATTGTATATTTTCCGACAGAAATGGTTGAAAATTTAACTGAGTTTACTTAATATATAGCACTACAAAAAAAAATAGTAGTAGTAAAATAATATAACAGGAACAAAATTTGCACAACATTTAAGCACTCGCTACTACATAAAAACTTATTGTCTTAGGCCAAACTTTCAAGATCTTAAGATCTATCTTAAGATCAAACGTAAGATCAAACTTGAGATCAACTTAAGATCAAACTTTCCAATGAACTAAAGATGCTAATTCAAGATGAATCTTAAGTTTGAACTTCAGTGTCATTATATAAGTTCTTCTTAGGTTCAAACTTGAACTTGGTTTGAAGTTTGATTTCATAAAGATCCATCTTGAGCTTGAACTTGAGTTCGATCAAACTTAATTATTTTGACAACTAATGCCAAAAACACGGTCGAGGGAGGCGATGAAAGAAGTTTGATCGAACTCAAGTTCAAGCTCAAGATGGATCTTAAGATCAAATTTCAAACCAAGTTTAAGTTAGAACTTAAGATCGATCAGAAGTTCGCACTAAAGTTTGAACTCAAGAATGAACTTATAATAATACTTAAGTTTAAACCTAAGATTCGTCTTAAACTGGAACTTAAGTTCGATCTTAAGTTCCAACTTGAGTTCAATGGAAAGTTTGATATTAAGATCGATCTTAAGATAGATCTGAAGATTTTAAAATTCGGGCCTCAGAGTTGATGCTATAAGCTTGAAGGAGTAGTGGCATCCTCGAACTAATGGCAGATGTCGCTATAGGTCCCATTTTTTTAAATTTAGGTACTTGAAATTAAGGAAATTTAGGCCTGGGGTGTTTTATACCCCAGTGT
This sequence comes from Alloplasta piceator, assembly GCA_946863875.1. NCBI lineage: Eukaryota > Metazoa > Arthropoda > Insecta > Hymenoptera > Ichneumonidae > Alloplasta > Alloplasta piceator. The sequence goes on from OX333074.1 coordinate 44,837,054, forward strand.
GTCAAGTAACGGTTAAACAAAAAACATATAATAAATTAAAGATACATTTTTTTAATCATCTGTTAAAGCGTAGTTGTCGTGCCTCAGGAATGTTTTTTTTTTTTAGTTTCGGCAAAATGTCAGTGTATTCGTTCAAGATAGAACAAAAGTAAACCGATTTGATGGTTGAAAGCCACAAAAAGTATTAACCGACTTAGGGGGTTCGTCATGCCCCACCCTCCTCTATTTATAGTATTCGTCCAACAAATAACTAGGTTTGAGCTATAGAGCTATTTCCTTTTTACTTAGAGCTTGAGCGCTTTCCTTCTTTTTTAGACAGGTCAATATAGAGTTTCAAATATATGAACTATCTACGAGACACTGTATTTACATAGTCTTGCACGATTATAATATGCAAAATGGGTATAGCGCATATTTTTGCGAGTGAAAGAGAAACTCAGACGTACGAAGAGCGTCTAACCAATGTCGGGGGAACTGTACAGGTGGTTCGTACTTCTAAATTTAGCTACGACAATTGTTATATCGACATACGATATCCGGAGACATCAATGAAATCGTATTTGTGACGGAACATAACGAAAAGATAAAAATAAATAAACTGGAGAAACTAACTATTTCATTGATGTCCGCATTCAGCGGTGAGAATCATGATTTCTTTCTGAATGAAAAGGTTCTTTTTTCATTGATAATAATTTATTGAAGCCTCCGGAGGGTTATATATCGACGGCAGTATGGAAGAACGTGCTATCTCAAATTGTGCTAGAAGAACGTACTATCTCAAATTGTGCTAGAAGAACGTGCTATCTCAAATTGTGCTAAAAGAACGTGCTATCTCCATTTTTGCTAGAAGAACGTGCTATCTCAATTTTTGCTAGAAGAACGTGCTATCTCAAATTATGAGAGAAGAAGGTGGTATCTCCAATTGTGATCAATTGGAGATACCACCTTCTTCTTTCATAATTTCAGATAGCGCGTTCTTCTAGCACAATTTGAAATAGCACGTTCTTCTAGCACAATTTGAGATAGCATGTTTTTCTAGCACAATTCGAAATAGCACATTATTCTAGCACAATTTGAGATAGCATGTTTTTCTAGCACAATTTGAAATAGCACGTTCTTCTAGCACAATTTGAGATAGCACGTTCTTCCATACTGCTGTCGATATAGGGTTGGGAATATGAAATTGGAGGAAAATGATCGGTAAAATCGGTGTTTGGTTTTTTACCAAGAGCAACGCCCCAGGGATCCCGTTCATTGGACGTTATTATTTCGTTTATTTAATTTCCGGTTCTATAACGGATATCGAAAATTTTTTGTAGAGCTGTAATTTACGTTTGATCAAGGGGTGCGAGAAAGGCGCGCGCCCTCGATGCAATCAAACAACTCGTAGAATCCATCGCAGCAGGTTTTTATTGTTCGATAGTTCGTCTATGATAGCGAAGATGGCCACCATATTTACGAACGCATTTGTTGTGGCCTTACGAGAAATATCCCTCATATTAAAGTGTAATCATTGAAATGACACGTTAGAATCGTATATTAACCGTGAAAAGGCAAACTGGTCGCCATTTTGGAAACACTTGAATTTTTACAATCCCTACTTTTTCTCTACACTTTCTTCAGTTAGTTAGCATCAAGTAAATTGCACTTACGTTAACGATATTTAGAGGGGGAGAACTATATTCTATACATGACATTTTCTACAAAAAAGTTTCTACACAAATTATTTTACACAAGATAAATGGCAAGGAATATCATTCTACGCAAGGGAAGTTGCAAGGAATATTATTCTACACAAAATTATTCTACACCGGTTTCTACCCACATTGTTCTACACAAGAGAAGTTGCAAGGAATATTGTTCTGCATAAGAAAAGTGGCAACGGATATTCGGGAGGCCTCTATTCTACACATTATTATTCTACACATGACAGTTTCTACATGAAAGTTTCTACACACATAATTGTACACAAGAAAATGTGGCAGGAAATAATATTCTACTCTACACTTTATTATTCTACACGTTATCGTCCTACATATTATTTTCCTACACATTACAGCTTTTAGCAAAATTTACTACTGGAATGGATAATCACATTGCAGAGTTTCTGGCATTTCTTTGGGTTGGATAAAAAACGTCGCATGCCGACTTTTGCTACAAGCTGTAATGTGTAAGATAAGAATGTGTAGAATAGAATAATATTTCCTGCCATCTTTTCTTGTGTAGAATAATGTGTGCAGAAACCGGTGTAGAATAAGTTTGTGTAGAATAATTTGTGCAAAAACCGGTGTAGAATAAGTTTGTGTAGAATAATGTGTGTAGAAACCGGTGTAGAATGATTATGTGTAGAATAATATTCCTTGTAACTTTTCTTGCATAGAATAACATTCCTTTCCAATTTTCTTCTGTAAAACAATTTGTGTAGAAACTTTTATGTAGAAAATCTCATGTGTAGAATAAAAATGTGTAGAATAGAGAACTTCCCAGACTTGATAATCAATTTCCCAAAGATTGTTCATTATTTGAAAAAATCATTTACCAAGTATTCCTGAGGAAATGAATTTTTCCTTTAAAAATACATTTGTCGAGTTTTCCTTCAGCTGAATTGGTTCGGTACTTCAAGAACACGAACATAACCTGCGAGATTAATCGTAGAATCGTGTGTCCAATAATAGTTCGCGTGGCAAATTAATTCACTCTTTCGCAAAATATCGAGGTACAAGACGATCATGGACTTCTGCCATTTTGCTCGTCTGGAAATAAAGGGAGAGGCGATGGAGGAGAAAGGGTAGGAAAAAACGATAACGCACCAGCAGAACTGACCAGTGTCGACTCACTTTGAACGAGCATTACTCGCAAGAGATTATGACGACTGCAATCGTGTACGCGAGAGAGAAACGTACGACCAAGCATTTTCCTATGTATTGTAACTTCTCGTATGTACTACATATTCCCATGTATCTATACATATATATGAGGCGTTCCATCCCAAATCGGACTGTTTGAAAGACTTTTTTTTTATTTCCTCAATTTTTTTAATATTTTCTAGTACCCGTCAAAAGGCCTTTCCTTTTAAATTTTGAGCTTTTTTTTATTACCCGTTCAAAAAATTTTAAATTAACAAAAAACCGCTCTTTTTTGGTATTTTGCTCAGAACTTCTTTGATAATGATCCAAATTATAAGTTTTTTTTCTAAATTTTTGTTTTTTATGGCCTTTTCAGAAAAAAATACAACAAATATATTCGACGAGTTTTTGAATGAGTTTTTTGAGTTTTAAATTTTAAATCGCGTTTTCAAAAGTGAGTGGCATTTTTTATTTTATTTTTATTTTTTGCTTCAAACATTCATCTATTCAACAATTTTTAAGACTAGTCCGATCGTGGGATTTCCATAACTACTATTTTTTTCTATTTTTGAAAATTAAAATTTTTTTGTTTTATAAATTATTATTAATACCAATTTTTGTTACTGTATAGAATTTTTTTCAATATTTAGAATTTATTTTGACACTTTTTATTGTTAACAGGTTCTCAAAATTAATAATTAATCGTCAAGTCTGTTTATGAACAATAATAACAACAGTTTTTATTTATTCACGTATTTTTTTGAAAACCTTACATATACGATTATTTCCTGAATTAGAATATTCCTTTGTCAATACGTTTCCGTTGCTCATTGGAATAATGAAATGAAATTTTTGTGTCCCCCTGCAGTATTTTATCGCAAATAAAATATTTGCGATAACAATTAATATAACAATATAACAATTAATGAAATATAACAATTAAAGAAAAAAAAAATTTAATTTAAAAAAATCGAAAAAAATAGTAGTTATTGAAATCCCACGATCGGACTAGTCTTAAAAATTGTTGAACAGATAGATATTTAAAACGAATAATTCAAAAAAAAAACAAAAATGACACTTACTTTTAAAAACGCGATTTAAAGTTTAAAACTCAAAAAACTCATTCAAAAACTCGTCGAATATTTTTGTTGTATTTTTTTCTGAAAAGGCCGTAAAAACAAAAATTTTGAAAAAAAACTTCTAATTTGGACCATTATTAAAGAAGTTATGACCAAAACACCAAAAAAAGAGCGGTTTTTTTGTTAATTTAATATCTTTGGAACGGGCAATCAAAAAAATCTCAAAATTTAACAGGAAAGGTCTTTTGATGGATACTAAAAAAATATACGAAAATTGAGGAAATAAAAAAAAAGTTTTTCAAACTCTCCGATTTGGGATGGAACGCCCCATATATACATGGGAATATATATGTATGTGTGAATATTTGATGGCACCTAGCAGTCGGCGGCCATCTTGGCTGGCGTGCCACGAAGCATTAAACAACTAGGGTTGTTAGCCTCTTTATCTATAGGCCGAGTAGGGAAGTGTATGTACAACCACCCGCGACAGCGCTGCATTATTTAAGATAAGAGAAACCTTAAGGTATACCTATATCACCGTGTACCAGTCGTACCGTACGTTATAACGTTCAGTTGCATACTGCATAACGCCCACTTTGGTTCACCTGCATGCGCGGCCTGTAAACGTCCACTCGGCTACTGGTAACATCCACTTGCGAACATCTCCACTACACTATTTTCCATCCACTAGATCCATGTATATATGGGGCATTCCACGCCAAATCACGCGGTCATCGGCCTGACCCCCTCGGATTTTGATGTGCAATGAATTGTGGGTTTCGTTTGACCCAAAATATGATCTCAAATTTTTAGAAATTTTTATTTCATTTTTTAGAGGTTGCCCGAGCTAAAGAATCATCAAATTGAGGGAAAACATAAAGAGGGGCCTCTTTCAAATTAATGCATTTTTTTCACAGAAACTAGGGCCCAAAACAGATATTTTCGTCATAGTTTGATAATGGGCCAAAAATAATTACTATTTTATTTATTTTTTCTTATTTTTCAATTGTGTTTGAATCATCCGTTCTATTTCAGGTCGTCGAGGCTAATAAATTTTCGAAAAATCTTGTCCTTTCATGCTTAAACTAAGAAAAAAAAATCAAGTTTCACTAGAAAAATATTTTGGTTGTTGTTATTGTCACTACAAGAAACAATCAAAATTGAAAAATTAAAAAAACCTTCAATTTAATGATTTTTTAGCTTGGACAACCCCTAAAAAATAAAATAAAAATTTCTAAAAATGTTAGGTTATATTTTGGGCCAAACGAAACCCACAATTCATTGGACATCAAAATCCGAGGGGGTCAGGTCGATGACCGCGTGATTTGACGTGGAATGCCCCATATATATATACTATGTACATATCCATACTTGTACAGGGGAGTTTGGGGCAAAATGTGAAATTTATGTACAATATGTCCTATCAATGTTTCCAGCACATACGCTGTTCATAACATTAATAACACTTGACAATTATCGCAGACTATGGAAACTATAGCTTCCAATATGAAATTGGCGATATTTGAAATTATGTAGGAATTTTGAGAGATCAGGTTCAAGTAGCGGAAAAATTACTCAAGATCTGCCTTCCGGTACAATTGAGTCGATGGAATAATATAAAATTTAAAGGTATTGATCGGAGGATTGATTGATTAGATTTAATGTAGGGATTAATATTAAACAATGTTACATAAGACGATTTTAAGAATCTCCCAAAGGAAACTCATGTAAGAGATCTGTAAGTATATCTAATAAATAAATCTTACTTAGACGAGATTTTAGATTCAAAGATTTATGGTACATATTTATTTTAATAATTTTATAAGCTGTTATACATATGTAACGAATTGAATTAATTAAATATGTGCGGAATATATAATTTTTTATAAGTAAACTGTATCTTCATTCTCTAATTATATGTCATTGAGAAAGTATAATTTTTTGTAGAAACACTGTTCAATAGTAAAAAATAGACTTTTTTAGATTTCTAGGCATCAAAATTTTGAAATTTTTAGGAACTTGCGGAAATTTCGTCTTCCCAGGTCAATTCTTGATCGAACAAGCTCTCGGAATTTCGTTGAAATTCGAAAAATATTTTGCTAAATATTAGAAAAAAAATTTCTCTCTTTTCAAAGTTCTCACATAACGGCAATAATTTTGTTATTAGAATGAGTCTATTTTATGCTATTTTATCGCATTTACTGAAATCTTGATTTCACGTATTTCATTTTTAAAAAAAACCCAATATTCGTGAGAGCGAAGATAAATTATGAAAAAACATTTAACTTTACAATGAAAAAAGATCCTATCCCTATCATCCGAGTTTTGTCTTATATGAGACACGCTTTCAAAATTATCTTAGATAGACATGATTCTGCTACACCTTTCTTTTTATTAGAGCGGTATACATTTTGAGCGTTCTGTCGAGCTCGATATAAAAAAAAACCAAAAAAATCACCATTCTTCTTTTTCCAACATATTTATTCATATTTTGACAATAAACAAAAAAGTTTTCGAGAACAAAAATTAAAATTAAATATGTTATAAGCTAGTAAAGTTGGGGCTAAAAAAAGGGGTGTGCTACCTGACACGATTGCAACCTTTTTAGTCATCCGATACAAAAGTGAAAAAAAGATTCTTAATCAGTAAGAATGTCGTTATAGCCCCTATCTCAGAGAAAACAGAACAAAAAATTTCGCAAAATGGCGGATGTCTGACCAAAAAATGTGTTTTTCGACTCTTTTGTTCATAGTTTTTTATTTTGTTAATGGTAAAAAAGAAAATTTGATACAAAAGTGGTTGGGCGATGAAGAGTTACACATTGAATATTGGTAAAAAAAATGGAAGTAAATCGGTTGAGTAGAACTTGTTGAATGAAGAAGTTTTAAGAAAAATGTCTACAGTCCGATTTGCTCCGACGTGACGGACGTAGTTGTTGCGTCACTAAAATAGCTACACCTCCGTAAATTATTGGAATTCAGAAATTTCCTTTCGAGGATACATTCTTAAGGGTCTAAACTTTGGGATTTTGCTCCGACGTGACGGACGTAGTTGTTGCGTCACTAAAATAGCTACACCTCCGTAAATTATTGGAATTAAAAATTTTCCTTTTGAGGATATATTTCTGAAGGTCTCAACTTTCAGAATGTGCAAAAGAGTTGATTTTTCCAAAATTCTAAACCAGAATACCCCCTCAAAGTTACGGTCTGACGTGACAGGCGTAGTTGCTGCGTCACTAAAATAGCTATAACTCCGTAAATTATAGGAATTAAAAAATTTCCTGTCGAGGATATATTTTTAAGGGTCTGTACTTTAGGAATAGGCAAAAAAAATTATTTTCCAAAATTCCAGACCAAAATATTCCCTCAAATAGGAATTCGTTAGTTCAGGTCAATCTCAGTTCTCACTAGTTCCTCCTTTAAAATGGGTGAAACCAATTTTTGATTTTCCATTGCTACATTGCCTTGAAAGTATCACAAAAACTACCCTAATCAACGCGCCCCGTTCAAAAGGTTCGAATTTCTCATCGATCCCGGCGGCCCAACAATGTTCGTCGGTACTCTATTTTGTCCCATTTGCCCCCACACGATTTTTTTTTCTTTCTGTCTTCTATCGCTCGTATATCCTTTGTCAGGGGTTTATTCTACCTGGGACGCGTCAGACTCGTAAAACGTTCAATGCCACTTATGCGCTATTGAACGACATGAAGCAGGCAGTGTCCGGTGACCCGACCGGAACACGTAGGGGAAGGTTGATATCGCGTCGCGACGGAAATCGTTCACGCCAATATGATTTAACATTTCATCGTCTCGTCTGCAGTCAGCTTGACAGGGGAGACATTCAGGAGGGAAATTATCGAACTTCGTTTTTCTATTCTGCCGAGAAATAAAGAAAAACTTAATTGATTGCCCCCGTATACGTGCTCGGGAATAAAAGTTTTCCTGTCGCCGCGAGATGTAGAGCTTGGTTAGTCGAGTGACGTCGACGCAATCGACGTGAAACTATAGTTTCACGAGTATCGTTCCAAGGAGGGTTGAAGTTTCACGACTAGCATAAAGTTAGCGATGTCGACAAACTGGAGGATACCGACTTGATACTGGCCAGCAATAATTCGACACTGGCACGACACTTAGGGTAAAAGCCGGATAGTTACCCCGGGAGGATTGTTGCCCCGGTTTTTAATGCACTATACTATGTTAGAGATATCCCTACACTGAGAGAAAAAATTACTAGAACCAATGAAATAAAGTTTTGAAGGCAAAAAATCATTTTTTTCATTATTTGCTAAAACATATTAGATTGGTTCCCTTACATATTTACTTGGTTCATTTTTTTCAGTCAATTCCATAAACTTCTGTTTCAATAAGCGAATTTACTTGAATCTAACAATATGTTATCAATTATATGTAATATATGTTGTTTGAATCAAGAACACATTTTATCAATCAAAACATGCATGTCTTTTTATACAAGAAGCACTGAGAAAAAAATTTGTTGAATCAAGAAATTAATTAGTCCAATCAACAGGAAAAATGATTGATTCAATCAAATGCGTGTTTATTAATTGTTGCTAAACATTTTATAAAAAATTTATATCCCCTGCCAAATAATTTAATATGCATAGTTTAGTAACCCCAAAAAGAGATAAATAGAAAAAAAGACAAATCTGCGTCAATTCTTCGATCTCATTTCTCTGTCCGACCGAGATTCGAACCCTCGACCCTACCTACCATCATACCTATCCTACCTAACTACCTAACACGCTACCTACTACGCTATCGACTGCTACTATGCACTTGAAAAAAGTTAGGAGTTATGAAGATTCGAATATAAGAAAATATTTCAAAAACCAGTTTTTTAATTTTTATCAACTTATGTATACTATTAACGTATACAATAGAAATGATAGTTCTTTGCTTGAAGGAAATAAAAATTTCATCATTCCAAACAAATATTCTATTGGAATAAAATAATGTGTTATTTATTTTACTACAGTTTCTTTTCAAATAATCACAATTAATTTTATATCTAATACATATTGAAAATACTACAGAAATATTTTTAGAAGTAAAATAATGATGAATTTATTGCAAAGAAATAATTTTGTTCGAAAAAAATAATTTCGTATTGAAGTCGTTTTTTAGATTAAAATAATCATAATTTTAGATTCAAATAATCTAATGTTTATGATGCGATAAATGTAATTAATCTAATGAATACAAATTTAATAAAATCTATCATGCATTTAATTGTTACTATTAAATAAGAGTTTAATATGATGGAGTAATAGATTCGTGAAAATATTTTTTTAAATAAAGAGTGATTTTCTTGGTTCAACAAATAAATAATCGAATTAATACTTTCATTTAATTAATAAATTCATGTTCTCAAATTCAGTAATTTTTTCTCTCAGTGTATTTGTTTCCTCGCATGCATTAAAGTTTCAACTACACGGTCTGATACGGTATATTGTTAAATAGCTTTTATTTTTTTTTATTTGACAAAAAGGGCAAGTATCCGTATCGAAAAAAATAGTTGCCCCAAATTCTTTTCCGGTTAGTTGCCCTAATGGCAATATGACAAAAACCCAGGCGTAGTCCTTGCTAGACCGAAGTTATAGTTTAGCACTAGCGTTTGAAGAACTAGATAAGAAAGAAAAACTGTTAATTAAAGGTATTTAAAAAAATAATGAAATTATTAATTATAAAATAATAAAATTAATAATAAAATATCTAAATAAAAAAATAAAATTTGAAAAATATAATGAAATAAAATAATCCGTAACTTAATATTAATTATAAACTCCTTCGAAGTATTTTTGACCCGAGGCGACTATCCGCTACGTTGGGCAACTATCCCTCTTTGAAGAGGTCAAATGAAACGGGATTTACTCAAAAACAATATCAATTGGGTTTACAAAAATAGTGCACAATGAAAGATTAAAGACCAATGTTTTAATATACACGAAGCATATTGCCAGTAGATACTTAATTTTTAAGTAATAGAGCTTTTTCCTTAAGTGTGGCAACTATCCGGCTTTTACACTACAGAGTTTTGTCGTAAAGTAATGCAATATATGGAAATTTTAGTTAGTTCAGTTACATTCAGTTGTGTGAATTATACAAGGATGTGATTATAATCAAATCATTTGTACTCACCCTATAATTGGGCGGGATCGATACAACCAGTTTCGAACGGTTGGCAAAAATGCATGAATATGCTTTTAACATTGTACAATGTGTGGGAAAAGTTTCCACGTTAGAAGTGAATGACAACAGGTTCAACAGAAATGTATGGTCGAAGGATGTTTTACCGCAAAAAACTCAACTTGGATGCCGGATTAAATTAACTCAGATTGCAGATTTGAAGGTAATTATTTATAGTTGAGTTATTACAGAGCTGTCTAACATCTGACGTCAGTTTTGAGTAATCCCAAGTAAAAATCTTTTATAAGAATTTTATAAAAAGTAAGTAGAATAAGTTATGCAGAATTTATATACGAAAATGGCCATATAGAATTTTTATAGATTGTATAGAATATCAGAGAAACTGGAGCAAATGTATATACATAAGCTCATACGTTTTCTATATATGCATGCTCTATATAAATTTGTATACAATTTTTTTAAGCGCATTTATTGGACGTAAAGTATATTTGTATATATTGCATATTTTTGTTTTATAGAATTCAATATATATTTATCCTGTATTTAAAAATCGTTATTTGCTGATATGATTGATATATGAACTCTCTTGATCTTTATAAAATATGTATCAAATTTTTACAAGGGTTCTATAGAGAAAATTTATATTCTTTAATGAATAATTGTGCTTTTTAAATTTTATTCGGTTTTATTTGATTATTATTCTTTAATGAATAATACAATCATTTCACAATAGTAAGAATACAATGGTTAACAATAACCAAGTTAATAAAAAAAAAGAATTACGTAAATATTCAGTACAATAAACATCTTAATATATACAATATTTGTTTTTTTTTGTGTTTGTTGTAAAAAGTCGAATGTTCCGAACCATTCACAATTTTTTTTCAATAATATTCGGCAACTCACATGCATAGTTCGCTAATCGAAGGAACTTTCCTTCGAGTTGGTCAACACGTACAACTTCTATACAATATGTACTACGAATTGGAGTAATAAATGTATCAAAACAAATTCCGGTATCACGATGTACAATTGAATGCTCTCTATTGGTCTCTTTTATAAATTTTTGAATAACGGCAAACGAAGTTTCCCCGATGCAAATGAAATATTTAATTAAACCGAGCATGGAATCGTTCCACCTGACGAAGTGATTATGGCGTTTTTTTTGCCGAGTGTAAATCTGTGAAGTATAAACTTCATTCTTCACTTTGACGCGAGCATAACCGTAAATCGTTCCAATCGATATATCACGCCTGAATGACGGTATATTTCTTAAAGCTATAACATCGCTATCGTCAATTTGAACGACCACGGGGGTCCCTAGTAAAGTTGGCGGTTGGGATTGTGTATCGTTAGAATGCAAATGTAGCTTGTATTTTAAAATTTGCAAAGCATTCATGTATATTAACGTATTCATTATCTCCATGTCGATTTTATTGGGACCGTGCGTTATTCGCTTGAGGAACCCATTTCCATCCTCGAAGGGAAAAGCTGACCATGCCCAAATTGGACCCCAGTATCTCACAAACGCTGCTAAATGAGTAAGCTGGTGGACGTTAAATGAACATTTTTCGAGTCCGTATAGAACCTGAACATCGGACACAAATAAATGTAGCAATGTTTCAGCCAGATCAATCTCGTAAAGGTGAATTTTCGATTGAAGCAAAATTTGTGTAGCACGTACGAACAACAAATAGTGTTGATAATATGCTATTGGAAGAATTCCTTTCAGTAAAACTGGTGAATACAATAGAAGAAAGGCTCTCAGTTCTGAAGCTTTCCAGAATTTACGATCTGGGGGTTTTCGCGGTGTTCGTGTTATTATATCCGGTGGCTTAATCTCTCGCAATAATCTATCGATTTGACGACGCAAGGATTTTTTAATATAAAACGGACGATCCTTATGTTGAGTATCACACCAGCAAGCAATGAGCATACGTAAAACTCCGAGTAAAATAGCATGCATATAATCTGGCACAAAACTTATTGCGATATCAAAAAATGGTAAAGTAGAGACGACTGTCGGTCCCTTCACGCCTTTAACATGTTTAATATTTTCGTCTAGCGCTCGCGATGCTTGGGCTAACATCGTTTCGTTCGTTCTCATGGGAGGTTCAGTATCAAGTAAACGGTAAACATGGTTGAAACCAGATCCAGTTTTACACGTTTCTCCCGGATGTTCACAAAATGAACAGCCGTACTCTCCATTAAACTGATTAATATTTTGTACGGCAGCTCTAGCTGGACAATCTAAAGTTGTAATCGGAGCTATTATTTTACTATGTTTTGTCGAGTCCGTGCGTTTATCGTACCAATCAATTCCATTTATGTAAAGGTCTTTCATAGCAGCAGCGAATGGCTTTAAAAAAGAATTCATATTCGGTTTTGTGACTGTACTATAGTACAACCCACATGGAAACTGAAACCCTCGTCTGTAACTAGGAGGTATATTTATGATTTGCACTTGAATGGGCCAGAGTTGAGCATTAGAGCTATTCGCTATAGGTATACCGTCGGTATTCCACAAGAGACATATATCGTACTCTTCCGATATAGCCTCTTTTTTGAGTTTCTTATATTTCGAGCCATCAGTTATATCCGAAATATATTGATCCTCGACCCGGTTGCTCGCTTGAGAGTGCATTTCTATCAAAGAACCGAGATTTCGGGACTCGAATGCATCGATTAGAACAGATCGTATATCATATTCGACAAATAACCCTTCAACATTAGGACTTCCACAAGCATCGCAAATAATTATTACAGGGTCGGCGACCCAATCGCCTAAGTATCGTGAGCAGTCACTGCAAAATCGATGCTTTTTTATGGCTTTGGAATGCGAAATGAGTAAAGGTTCCAAAAATTTTGAAAGTAAGTATCGGGTTTTCGGCAGATAATTTGGTTGCGGGAGAAAAACTGCCAGCATTTGTAACAAATCATCGAGAGATTTTTTAGTTAACGCATTCTTCAGGTAATAATCGAGGATCATCTCAATTGCCTTACCAACGTTAACTTGACTACCGGTATAAAGAGCTTGAGTCAACCATGTTGGATCGTTTTTGTCGTACTCTTTGTTATTGTACTCGTACTCATCGGCATAATTCATTACGTGATCTTCGCATTGTGAACTATTCGAAGATCGTTCGGGCAGAGAATTGGTGTCGGATTCTGAAGAGTCAACCCATCCAGGAATCGTTTGTTCTTCTATGTTATCGTCCTATACGAATTCAATTTATTTATTGTAGAAAGAGGGCAAACGAGAGGACTTCGAATTTACATGGCCGCGTGATATGGATGGAAATGTCTGTGTGATGACAAATGTTAGAAGACAGGAGAGAATGAGTGATATATGCGTGATAAAGGATGATTGAAAAAAAAGAGAGTTAAAAGTGTGTGCATGTGTAGAGAGAGAAAGAAGGTATAGAGAAGAAAAAAGTGTGCGTATGTAAGAGAGGAAGTACGAGTGCGAATTTTGCGTCTCACACGAAGAGACGAATTTGTCTAATGTTACGATATCACGTTGTTCAATATAAAAGCTAAGAAATTTTATTTCGTTATACCATTGTACAAGATTAATAACAAATTAGTTAATTAAATTATATATATATTACCGAGTTAGTTCCGTTTATGTCATCTTCAGACATTACCAATTCTTCGTCCGGAGCATCAGATTTTTTTTGCCATCGATTGAAAGTCGATCGAGGAATATCTTGATTCTAATTCGAGTATCAAAGATTATCAAGAATGTAGGTATGAGGATAAATAAATAAAATATCATTTATATTACATTCGTACAATAAAAGACATTTACCATTACTCATTAGCTCATTTTTCAATCTTTTCTCTCTGATTGTCAAATATGTATGTATGTATGTTAAATATATGATCTTCACCTCATCGTTACGCAGGAACTCCCGATATCGACGTTTCATTGTCGTGAACTGATAATCCTCATATAAAATAAAGCTGATAATCAACCATCATAATATAAACTCGAAGCGAAATTTATTAAATATACAATATTTTCGCCTGCTCGTCTTTTTGGCGTTATGTGACGTTTTGACATTACGACACTTTCTTTTTTTCAAGGCCTCATCGATACATAAAAAATATCCATGGATGCAAGACCATTAGAAAACAAAGGATAGATTGTTTTTTTATGTGTTCAATTTTTAGTCTGATTCATGCCAGACTTGCGTCAACTTATAGGCAGCGCATATATCGCATAAAAATGTCTCGGAAAGTGAAGGAACAGCAATATTTAATAGATGGGACGGATGGATTTTTGTACATCGTGCATAAAAAATCTATAATCGTCGACGACAAGTATGAAGAGCTTAAAATCGGAATGAATGTGACCTTCCAATGGCCCGAAGAAGCTATCCGACCAAAATATTATCAAGGCGTGATATTACAATATTCCAGTGAGAAATATTTGTTCCTTAATTCCTTGATTTTTATTTGTATTGTTTATTATTTTTTTGCATCACTTTACTCAATCGAATTTTATTTATATAACTTGACTCTCTATAGCTCGATTCCGTTCACTTCTCCATCAATTTTTTTCATCGCGCATTGTCTCCGCCTACTTTTTCACCTTTTTATGATAAATATTTCCCTCTTTTATCGGTATCACGAATTCTCTTTAGCCAACGAGTCCGAATTGAAATCATCCATGGACACAATCATACGAAATAGAGAAAAGAAAAGGAAACGCTCGTCATTGAATATGGTACACAAATTGGACGCAAACAAGCGGTTCAAAGTTGGTCAGGGAAAAGCCGACTTGGAAGAAAAAAATACAAAAGCGGGCAATAGTTATTCTTCTGTGAGTACACTCAAGAATTTTGAGCTGCGAAATTTCTAGCATGTATATTAGACTGATTGAAACAAACGACTATTTTTTATTTTCCAAAAAATATTAATAAATCATCGGAGTGTCCCTAAACTAAGACCCTGTCCAAATATCGGCCCTTAATATTAATATTTAGAGGTGGCGCAAATCAATTCTTTTTTTCCATTTGAATAATATGGGAACAAAATTTTTTGAACTTTGGAATTTTATTACCCGAAAACGAATGACTGTTCAGTAGTAGGAAACATAACTTTTTATAGAAAATTGAACGCCCTATAAAAAAAGTCTGAATTAAAATGTGCGTGAGATGAGCTGTTTCGGAGTTATCGAGCCTTAATCATTGACCTGTTTAAAATAATGATGTTTTTTAATTATAACCACGACAAAATCGACTTATATCACTTAAATACCCAATATTATCATCTTTAAAACAAATATATGCAATTTATAAAAAACCAATTTTTTATAAATTGTATAATCTTGAAAATTCTATGCTTTATCATAAATCAGGTCTTATTGATTGCTTTATACAAATTTTTTCCAGATACAAGAACGTAAGAAGAGTGCTAATATTCTCGCAGCAAAAGAAATAATGAAAGACCTGGAATCATCAAAAAATTTATCGTCTCGGCCTGAGGCTGAAATCGCACAAAAATCTTTCCCGATTGCACCTCCCTGCCATTTAAAAGAGCTGAATATGAAAATAGATTCGATTCTGGTCCATACGAACTGGGTTGTCGAATTTTTACACGAGATTAAAGAGGTGCTAACGAGTCACTTGGTTCAAGACGCGGAACCAAGTAACCCGCAACCACTCTTATCTTCTCAACGAAGAGAAGATGTTGATTTCCCTGTAAATAACCTACAAATAATTTTGCAGTATGTTTTAGTACCCCCTTAAGCATATGCATATTATTTTTCAAGGAATCGAGCCCGATAAGTAACCGAAGATCCCCGTATTCACCGTATCCGACATCTAAACCGAAAAAAAATGAAAAATTCATTCCTGGACGTTCTCGATCGTGCTCGCCAATAGATGAGACGATGAATTTTCCTCCGAGTGGCCAGGATCTCGATTTCCCTGAATTTGACGATTACGAGTCAAATACAATTTTGCATCACGCGATTTCCGATGAAAATTTGAATCCTGGATATGGTCCCTCCTCAAAATCGATACCATATAACGGTTCATCGAATGAGAGCTCCAGTGACGAGTTACCGAATGACCTAAGTCGCGGTGTAATTTTCACGGTATACTAAACATTATTTCAGGTTAAAAATTGAATATAATATATGGGTCATTCCAATAATATATATGCAAATTTAGCCTAAAAAATGTATTTCTTGTTGTTGGTTTTTTTCGATCAGCTATTGAAAAAAAAAAAAAATTCCTCGAGGAGGGAGTTATTTAAGCAATCGATTTTCTTCTATTCTCTCTCTCTCTCTCGCTCTCTCTCTTTCTGTTTCCTCTCTATTTTCAATGATCGAGTCTCTTATATATATTCTGCTATTTGATAGAACCGGAATCTCGAGCAAAATAACAAGGAGCCGAGCACAAGCAAGAGTACCACCAATGTCACAGTCCTTCATAACCGAGATTGTGATGATGGTAGTGATGATGATGATATTTTTGCGGAGAAAACAAAAGAAGATTTTCGCAGTACAGATAGCAGTAATGCATGGACGTTGAAGCATACTTCAAACGAAAAAGACAAAGTGAATATAGCTTCTCTACATACGTTGCTATAATATAGTGTTTTCTCGGGTTTCTGAACATCACAATAACATTTTTTCGTCACACAGACTCTTGAACTGATTAAAGGCTCCAAAATTTTCGTGACAAAACGAGTAATCACAAACATTGTGCTGGGTTCGAAAAACCAAACCGGTTTAGCACGAATGCTATTGGAGGCAGTTTTCACTGCTGAAGCATTGATGACGTGTTCTCTTGCAGGGGGTTCATCTAATGGAAAAGGGAAAAAAGATCATGATAAAAGACCGGGCCTCTACAAGGAGGGCATTACTACGATTCTAAGTAAACAATCAAAATATACCTCATGTATTTTGTTATTTTCATAATGCTTATCCATTCGGTTTCGCAGATTTTGTTCGCAAACATGCTGTATCGAAAAACTGGGTCCCTGTCGATGATGCCACTGTGAAAATGAGCCTACGTTCGAAACTCGTCGAATTGCGAAAGCAGCATGAATTAAATGCGCATTTGAAATAAACTTAACGCACATATTTTCATTCATTGTATTTTGACAAATGGTTAAAAAAAATCCTTATTCAAAACCGAATAAAATTTGAGAATTGTTACCGTAATTATTCAATAAAGAATATAAATTTTCTCGATATAATCCTCATAAAAATTTAATACATATTTTATAGCGATCAAGAGTTCATATATCGATCATCAGTTAGTAATAATTTTTTAATTAAAGATAATATATATTCAATACTAAACAAAAAACTATGCAATATATACAAATATACCTTACATCTAATACACGGGTTCGAAAAGACTGCATACAAATTTATATAGAGCATGCATATATATAAAACATATGAGCTTATGTATACATTCGCTCCAGTTTCTGATATTCTATACAATCTATAAAAATTCTATATGGCCATTTTCGCATATAAATTTTGTACAACTTTTTCTATTTACTTTTTATATAATCTTTATAAAAGATTTTTACTTGGGATGAAAAAACATTTTCGCTTACCTGCGATTTTTGACAAACGCCGTCTGTAAACGTGGGTCATTTATGTCCAACCCAAATTTAGTCCACTCTTTGTGATGGTTCAAGGGCAGTTGAGGCTTTGCATTTTGAGGGTCAAGTCCGTCTCCTTTGTAAGTTTTCTAGGTGGGTGTAGCGGTCCCCACCGCTCTGCGGTTCGGAAATAATCGGCGGAAACAATTTTGGGTGGGACAAAAATGACCCAGGTTTACAGACGAAGGGTTAATGTTCCGTAAAGTAATGTTAGGCGAGGGTTCCTATTATACAATATCTAAACTATGTTTACGATTTTTTTCATTGAAATCGGTAGGCTGGATTTCATATACAAACCGTTAAAAATTTGCTTCGATCAATTTGACTCCTCTGATTAATTCGTGACTACTAAGAGCCAATAAAAATCTACGTTTTTTCCATCGTTGAAACTATTCCTTCAAATCATAATTTTAATCACATTATTTTTATATCGAGATGGTAGAAAAATTAAACAACATAAAAGATTAGAAATGTCATCAATATTGCAATCAATGGATATTTTAAGAATCATTATATTTTTTCAATTGAAACAAAAGCCAATTTCTTTCTCCACATTCGCAGCTTTTATAATTGAAACGAAGGTGACTCAAAGATTATTCAATTTACATTTTTCTAGATCATTGACTTTTTTGCCCTGGCAGGATTTTGACATCATTTTTTCAGGTGTAATCATATGTTTGTTCTCGCGAGCATGTCTCTCTGTTATCAACCAATGCAATGTGTGTATAGTGCACGAAATATATACACAACATCATGATCCGGTAATTCATATATTATCGGATAAAGTTTGTGCATTATAATGTAGAGACGCCGCCCTATATTTATTTCAAAGCACATCGAAGACGTTGATGTAATAGGGGTAGTTCACAAACAACGAGCTACGACGGTGGGTAAAGATTATGGAAATTACCCGAGCACACGAGGAAACATACTGTTCCATGAAGGGGAAGTTCCTGTGACCCGTGTTAAGGCAAAAAAAAAAACAGCTCCATTTTGTTTGTTAATATACATTAGGCATTCCACGTCAAGTCAGCCACCCCATTTTTTGAAATCACCAAAAATCGCATACAAATTTTTATAAAGTAGTTCCAACTGTCAAGAAAATTCGTGATTTTTTTCAGATTTTTATATTACATATTTCAGCCGGAAAAAAATACAAGAAAAAATCTTATTCTATTTTGTAACTCGAAAATTATTCATCGTACGGAAAAAAAAGTACAGCATGAAATTTAGGATTTTCAACGTACTTTTCACTGAAATTTTTTACGAACTCTTTCGAAAGCTCTATATGCCATTTTTGGAACAAATAATGTTTTGATATTTTTTTCCCCAGAATTGACAGCTTCGATTTATCTGTAATTCCAACAGTTTTTTACTTGATATATTTACAGACCATAAAAAAATTGGCTTACTGGAGAATCCATTCTTTCCCATGCGTTTTTCATCCCAAATGAATACACAAATTTCTCTGTGTCTTAACAGGGTCGAGACTATCTATAGATATTTTCTAAAGCCCGCATTTTTGTTTATTTTTTTCTACTTAATCAATTTTTTAAACTTTTTTTATTTTGATTTTTTTAAATATCTTTTTGTACATTTTAATAAACTTGATCAATGGACCCATGTACACCGATAAAAACTATTCAAATTAGAGTCAAAGGCTACTCACATCTCTCGATTGCAAAAAAGAATTAATTTACCCTCTTTGGATACACCGACGTTTCTATGGTCAATGAATACTTTTTTAGTTCGATTTGGGCATGATTTTTGGGAATGAAGCAATGATACTGCTTTGTTCCTAGAATCGTCTTCGCGTTATCAAAACGAGATTATTTTATTATTTTTCCCTGTCTACGATTAATAATGATGAAATATCAATATCTACACTATTTCGTTAAATCAATATAATAATAGATTGTATCAATAAAAATGCATTTGAAATAATGGATTCTCCACTACGCCAATTTTTTAATAGTCTGTAAATATATCAAGTAAAAAACTGTTAAAACTACAGACGAATCGAAGATGTCAATTCCGAGCAAAAAAATATCAAAACATTATTTGCTCCGAAAATGGCATGTGGAGCTTTCAGAAGAGTTTGTAAAAAATTTCAGTCAAAAGCACGTTGAAAATCCTAAATTCTAAGTCCTACGTTTTTTTTCGTACGATGAATAATTTTCGAATTACAAAATGGAACAATAAATTTTTTTGTATTTTCTTCCGGCTAAAAAATGTAAGTTAAAAATCTGAAAAAAATCACAAATTTTCTTGATAGTTAGAGCTACTTTCTAAAATTTTGTATGCGATTTTTGGCGATTTCAAAAAATGGGGTGGCTGACTTGACGTGGAATGCCTCATATACATCGTGCGCTCGAACCTCCGAAGGTTCAGCTGAATAAAAAATCTGAAATTGTAAAAAATCTGAAAATGAAAAATCAGAAAAGTCCGGAGAATATTTGGTATACAATAATTTCAAATAATTAAAGAAGTTCTGCACTGAGAAAACACTATATTTCTACGTACCAAGATTTGTCAACTGTTAACAAATGCAAAGTTGGATATGGCGAAATCAATTATTTTTTAACAGTTCATAAATTATTATGACACAGATAAAATTTTGTCATGAGAATACGAATATTTCTTAACCATTAACAAATTTCTCAACAGTTAAGGAATATTTAAATAAAAATGCCAACACTAAGAAAACAAAATACCAGGATTTGTTGACTGTTAACAAATGTTAAGTTGAGTATGCCGAAATCAATTTTTTTCAACAGTTAATAGATTATTCTGACGTTTGTTTCTAGATAAATATTTTCAAGAGTCCTGATAATAGGAAAAAAATTAGACTGCAGAAATTTCTCTCTGTCGTATCCTCTGGAAAATCCATCAGGCCTATATCACGTTCCAATTTCAGTCTAATCGCGCGATGGTTATTTTCACGATCGTGCATGTGTCATTTAGCGCAGTTTTCAACGCTGTTGTACGATTACATCGTATATACCACGCTCATTTCGTTCAATTCGTAGGTATACGGTGAATCTCACGTACCGAGATTCTCGGAGTCAAGTTTCTCGACGTTTGGACTCGGCGAAACACATCTCCGAGAAACTCATTTGCAGTTCGACCGTCTTCGGTTTTCGCATACTAAACGTTCACGACAGTTGATTTTCTTCATTTACCCGTTAAATTTTAGTGCAAATAAGAATTTTCACTTCTATCAGAGACGTTGACTACAATCACGAGTAAAATGACTACAGCCACATCGTAACGCGAATTGCAAATGTCCAATGTGCGAGAATCTGATGCACAGTCTAATTAGTGGACGATCAAATCATTTTTCAAAAAATAAAAATACACTGGAGCCCCATTATAATGAGCAGAACGGAGGTTTTGGCCCTAATATGTATGCGGCATTCCATGTCAAATCACGCGGTCATCGGACTGACCCCCTCGGATTTTGATGTCCAACGAATTGTGGGTTTCGTTTGGCCCGAAATATGACCTTGAATTTTTATAATTTTTTATTCCATTTTTTTGGGGTTGCCCGTACTAAAAAATCATTAAATTGATAGAAAACATAGAGAGGGGTTTTTTTTTAATGAATGAAATTTTTTTCACAGAAACTAGGGACGAAACAGATATTTACGTCATAGTTCGATAATGGGCCAAAAATAATTACCCTTTTTATTTTTTTATTTTTTAATCGTGTTGAATCATTCGTTTTTTTCAGGTCGTCGAGGCTAATAAATTTTCGAGAAATGTTGTCGTTTCATTATTAAACCAAGAAAAAAAATCAAGTTTCACTACAAAAATATTTTTGTTGTTTTTATTCTCACTACAAGATACAATCAAAATAAGAAATTATTAAAAAAAAAAAAATATATATATATATATATATATATATATATACATATGTATATATATATATATATTAGGGTGACCGCAATTAAGGTCGAACTTGAATTTTCGAATTCACCACGTAAAAACACAATCAAGATATTAAAAAAAAATGTGTGCAGAGTTTGAAGGCGTTAAAAAAATTTTTAATGGTGCCTATCAGGAGTTGAATTTTAAATGACAAAACACATGTATTTTGCTGAGATATAACATATTTATTTCTTAAACTCGTAATTGTGGTGAGAAAAATCTCAAACTAGGCACACATATTGTACACACACCGATGTTCAAAACATAATTTTTATAGATTTTTACAGCAATAATTTATATGTTGCAAAGAGTTAAAAAATTCAAAAAAATGACCTCGAGGCTGACTTTGTAAGGCGTGTACTTATGAGAAATTATTGCTGTAAAAATCTGTAAACATTCTGTTTTGAACATCGATGTGTGTACAAAATGTATGCCTAGTTTTAGATTTTTCTCACCACAATTACGAGTTTAAGAAATAAATATGTTATATCTTAGCAAAATACATGTGTTGTGCCATTTAAAATTCAACTCCTTACAGGCACCATTAAAAAAAATTTCAACGCCTTCAAACTTTGCACACATTTTTTTTTAAATATCTTGATTGTGTTTTTACGTGGTGAATTCGAAAATTCAAGTTCGACCTAAATTGCGGTCACCCTAATATATATATATATATATATTTTTTTGCCCATTATCAAACTATGACGAAAATATCTGTTTTGGGCCCTAGTTCCTGTAAAAAAATTTGATTAATTTAAAAAGGCCCCTCTTTATGTTTTCCCTCAGTTTAGTGATTTTTTAGCTCGAGCAACCCCTAAAAAACTGAATAAAAATTTCTAAAAATTTGAGGTCATATTTTGGGCCAAACGAAACTCACAATTCATTGGACATCAAAATACGAGGGGGTCAGGCCGATGACCGCGTGATTTGACGTGGAATTCCCCATATATAGATATAGTGATCTGAACTTTGCGCATTAATCGAAGGCATTCGGAGGCTCATTATAGAGGGACTCCAGTGTATGTTACTATTGAAGTTCTGCTCATTTTTTCTTCTTTCGAATTGTTGTTTTTTTTTTTCAATCGATCAAAGTTCTTCGAACATCAGCTGAGGTAAGAGGCAAAAAGTAATGGATTCCATTGCAGATAAATTATTGAGTATTAATTATGCTGATGCGGTATAAATTCCGCACACATGGTTTTTCTCTCAGTAACGTCAATACGAAAATCATGTGACTCTCTTTTTTTTATATCTCTCTTGCACGTGTCAATTTTACGACGCTAATTTAAAACGTGACCCTCTGAGCTCAATCG
This sequence comes from Alloplasta piceator, assembly GCA_946863875.1. Lineage (NCBI taxonomy): Eukaryota > Metazoa > Arthropoda > Insecta > Hymenoptera > Ichneumonidae > Alloplasta > Alloplasta piceator. The sequence continues at coordinate 44,860,024 of OX333074.1, forward strand.
CTGGACTCTGCGCCAATGAAAATGACACATTCACAGCTTCACCAGAAGCACATCCCTATCGCAATAAAATCTGCCACAACGACTCTACCGAATAACAATTGTACCGTATAAAATCGTCGCCGAATGTGAGCATTTCAAAATTAACCCTTACTTGACACACTTCTGCAGAATAACGTACTTGACACACTGGGGTCGTTTGTACCCCAACTACAAAAATTCTTATAAAAAATATACAATTTAATATTTTGCAAATTTGTTTGTAACTTCTTAAGAGGTTACTTCCCAAAGTTATGCAGGATTCTTAGTAAAATACCAAAGCTAAATATGATAAAAAAATTTAATTGTCCAGTAAAATTAAAAAAATGACGACTTCACGAAAAAAATCATAACTCTTTTGTTTTTCGACAAAAATGTCTAAAAATTAAACTAAGTTTGCTTAATAGATATGGGGCATTCCATCCCAAATCGGACAGTTTGAAAAACTTTTTTTTTTATTTCCTCAATTCTTTTATATTTTTGAGTTCCCAACAAAAGACCCTTCCTGTTAAATTTTGAGATTTTTTTTATTACCCCTTCGAAATATATTAAATTAACAAAAACACCGCTCTTTTTTTGGTATTTTGGTCATAACTTCTTTAATAACGGTCCAAGATGAAAGTTTTTTTTCAAAATTTTTGTTTTTTATGGCAAAAAAATACAACAAAAATATTCGAGGTGTTTTTGAGTGAGTTTTTTGAGTTTTAAACATTAAATCGCGATTTTAAAAGTGAATGTCATTTTTATTTTTTTTATTTTTTGTTTCAAACATCTACCTATTGAACAATCTTTAAGAAAAAGAAAGAAAAGAAAGAAAAAAAAAATGTCTCATAAATTATTATGAACACCAATTTTTGTTACTGTATAGTATTTTTTAAATCTTTTTGAATTAATTTGGACACTTTTTCATTATTAACAGATTTTTTAAATTAATAATTAATCGATGAGCAAATAACAACAATTCAATAATTGTATGAGTGGGCATTGAACCTAAATAGTCTACCGAATATTGCTGTCAAATTTTCACATGAGAAACATTATTCAGATGCAAAGGAAATATTTTTTTTGCGATAAAATACTGCGAAGTCAATCACAGGGGGACACAAAAATTTCATTTCATTATTCCAATGAGCAACGGAAACGTATTGGCAAAGGAATGTTCTAATACAGGAAATAATCGTGTATGTAAGGTTTTCAAAAAAATGCGTGAATAAATAAAAACTGTTGTTGTTATTGTTCGTAAACAGACTTAATGATTAATTATTAATTTTAAGAACCTGTTAACAATAAAAAAGTTCCAAAATAAATTCTAAATATTAAAAAAAATACTATACAGTAACAAAAATTGGTATTCATAAAAATTTATAAAAAAAAAAAAAAAATTAATTTTCAAAAATCGAAAAAAATAATAGTTATTGAGATCCCACGATCGGACTAGTCTTAAAAATGGTTGAATAGATAGATGTTTGAAACAAAAAATTTAAAAAAAATCAAAAATGACATTCACTTTTGAAAACGCGATTTAACGTTTAAAACTCAAAAAACTCATTCAAAAACACGTCGAATATTTTTCTTGTATTTTTTCTGAAAAGGCCATATAAAAACAAAAGTTTTGAAAAAAAAACTTTTAATTTGGACCATTATTAAAGAAGTCATGACCAAAAAACCAAAAAAAGAACGGTTTTTTGTTAATTTAATATCTTTTGAACGGGCAATCAAAAAAATCTCAAAATTCAACAGGAAGGGTCTTTTGATGGGTACTCAAAAATATAAAAAAATTGAGGAAATTAAAAAAAAAGTTTTTCAAACTATTCAATTTGGGATGGAATGCCCCATATATATATATATATGCGCTACAAGAAAAAAAGCCCAGGAAATTTATCGGCTTATTTATCGGCAGACTGGAAATTGGTAATCCGCTGCGAACTGCATTTTTGGTTTCGTACAGAGTTATTATCGGTGATGGATTAATTCTGCTACATTTGTTATGGACTACAATTTGATTGCATTCAGAATGTATTTTTGATAAAGAAATGACTGGTAGAGTCGTGAACGTCTGAAAAAAAAACCATGTCAACCATCTCAACAAATCCTTCTGGGTAGGTGGTTTTTAATGTCTTACGAAATGTCATTAAAATTAAAAAAAAAAAAATTTACCTTCGTAAAAATGACATTGAGCCGATATACATTATTCATAATCGTCACGAGAAAAATAGCGATAGGTGGACACAAAAGACATTTGCGAAAAAGAGTTAATAATAAACTATTTTTCTTAGGGTTAATGCATTCTTGGCGTCACAATTGCATCTCGTAATAAAATTCCAATCAAAAGTTTTCTCGCTTCGAACGAGTGAAACGGAATTCCTCCATCAACCGACGCGGTTCATTGCCAACGTTGATATTAATTTTCTCAATTTACCGCCGGAATAATTAAAAGTAATGGACCGCTGTTTCAGCGTGTTTCCGTAAAATGTCGCGAAATTCTTGAGACTTTGGACGTGAAATTAGCGTACAATTGAAAGATCCACCTTCATGATATTCATTACACGTAGTGCATACGTTTCTTCGCTGCGAGCAAAAATTCAACGATTTCCTTGCAGTTATAGACCGAACTAGTTTCACTTCTTTCTCGCCAATCGCACGATCATCCGACTTGCAGTATTTGGGGCCAAAGTTCTCGTGAGAGTCCTCGTATCAACGAACTCGTACTCGGCGCCCGGTTAGTCTTCGTGACGGGATACAATAAAATTTGAAGTGCAAATAGGATCTCGAATCGGCGGTACGAAAGGAAAATTGCCCCGACACTCTTTTGACTATGTGGGTATACTAAAACAATCTCTCTCGGGTTTTTGGGACTCTGAAAGAGTCGGTCGAAGTGTGTCTGGTCATGGCAAGGAGCGAGGATCATTAGAGAAAGAGAAGGAGAGAAAAACAGGGAGGAAGAGAGGAACGAAACGAGAGGAACGAAGAGAGAACCGAAAATAGAGGTGATATTTGTCTGAACTCTTATTGAGCGAAATTCCTTTTTCGCACGAACAATGGAAACGCATACACCTGGCAAATTCAAATGGTGAAAGAATATTCCCAGTGATTATTTCTACTTAATTTCACCACGTTAAAATTACGTTAAATATATAAATATGACTCCAGGATTAATAAATAATGATATTCCTAATCTTATTAAGACGCTATATTCTGGTCTAGAGACATACATTTTGAGTATTTTGTCGAACTTGATAAAAAAAAAATTGTTTTCACCATTTTTTTTTTAAACATATTTAATTAATATTTTGACAATAGACAAAAAAAATTTCGAGAAAATATGAAAATTACTTGAGTTAGAAGTAAAGTTGGGGCTAAAAAAAGAGGTGTGCTGGCTGACACGATTGCAGCCTTTCTAGTCATCCGATCCGAAATTAAAATTAAAATTCTTAATTAGTAAGAATGTCGTTATAGTCTATCTCAGAGAAGAAGAAAAAAAAATCGTAAAATGGCGGTTGTCTGAACAAAAAAGGCGTTTTTCGACTCTTTGTTTCATAGTTTTTAATTTTTTTAGAATAGTAAAAAAAATAATTTTGATACGAAAGTGGTAGGGGCGATAGAGAGTTATACATTGAAGATTGGTGAAAAATTTGAAGTAAATCGGTTGAGTAGAACTTGAGATATCTTGTCAGCCGTGTTGAGAAAAGCAGTTTGCGAAAAACGTCCATAGTCCGATTTGCTCCGATGTGATGACGCAGTTACTGCGCCACTAAAATAGTTAACTCCGTAAAATATTGGAATTTACAAATTTCCTTTCGAGCATATACTCTTACACTGAGAAAAAAAATTTGTTGAAAATGCAAAAATTTGTTTGACTCAACCAAATATTTGTTCCCGGACGTTCAACGAGATCATTTTGGTAATTCAACAAAGATACAGTGAAAGTTTTATTTAAATCGGTTAAATCGTTGCTTGAATGGGCAAAGTTTCAGTTCGATCAAATACACTGAGAAAAAAAAATTGTTGAATGAACTAAATCTTTAGTCGCATGCGCACGACTAAATATTTAGTTACACGAACCCAAATTTTTTTGCCTGAATCATATTTTGGTCAACTGAAGCGCAGAATTATTCAAGAAACTAATTATTTAGTTAGACCAAATAAATATTTAGTCGTGCGTATGCAACTAAAGATTTAGTTCATTCAACAATTTTTTTTCTCAGTATAATAGTACATTGCGAGGGGCGGGGTCGAAGAGTCGACTAACCAATATTTCGAATGGCCGAAGTCCCGAATTTTACGATTACGAGCGTTAGAATAACGAAGCGCCAAAATCCCGATCGCCAGAAAAGAGAAAGTCGAGAGAGCCGCCCCATGCGTAAGAGAGAGAGGAGGCGCATCTCTCTCTCTCTTACGCATGGGGCGGCTCTCTTCGCTGTCGCTTTTCTAGCGTTCGGGATTTCGGCGCTTCGTTATTCGAACGCTCGTAATCGTGAAATTCGGGATTTCGGCCGTTCGAAATATTGGTTAGTCGACTCTTCGACCCCGCCCCTATTACGATACGAGTGCGTTGAAACTTTTTCTGACGAATGCTGCAATCACACGAGTCAGAAAAATGTTTCTCGCACGAGTTTCGTACAAAATTTTATTGCACGAGTGCGGAGAGTGCCATTTTAGGCACACGAAGTGTGCGTAAAATGTGCACTTTACGCACGGAGTGCAATAAGTATCTTTGTACCAAATAAGATGTGTGATTGAAAATACGAGGTGTTTTTTTGTTACAGCTAAATTTATTTAGTTAAAATATACTAGGAATCAACGAAATATTTCTGTACAGCAACTCAGTAACGTGTAAATTGGACTAAACTGTATCTGAAAATTGACCAAATAATTTCGTTCACCTCATATCACATGGTTAACCGAATCCATTTATTGAATTAATTATAGTATCATTATTTCAAACAAATTAATATTGAATCAACTAAATTTTTTTCAACTAAATGGATTTAGTTGTTTTAACGGAACTTTTTTCTCAGTGTAAAGCTCTAATCGTTAAGAATATGTAAAAAAATAGATTTTTTTTTAAATTCTAGACCAGAATACCCCCTTAAAGTTACGCTCCAACGTGACGGGCGTATTTGCTGCGTCACTGAATAAATTATTGGAATTTAAAAAATTTACTTTTGAGAATATATTCCTAAAAGCTTAAACTTGAAGAATATGCAAAAAAAAATATTTTAAAAAAATTCTAGACCAGAATACTCCCTTTAACTAGATACTTCAATTATATGTTGGTCTTGAAACATTTCCTCGCAAGTCACATCTCGTCATCACAAAAAAATTATTAAAATTGATATATGTAATTAATATTCTAGCTATTAAATAAAATATTAATTAATCAAATTTTATAATTGTTCCTATAAATGTAATTATTAAATTAGAAGATATTAGTGAAGGCCAAGGTCTTGAAGCTAGTAAATCAAGATACTAAATTAATTCAACAAGATATCATCAATCTGATAAGTTACTAACTCAATCTGATACAGAAAATCTTGGATTCAATTATTTTGATTAAATATGATAACATAATACGTTTGGACAATGCTGATTAGTATCGAGTTTTTCAACAAATTTCTTCCTTAAAAATATATATTCGTCATATGCAATTTCTAGAACGTTTAAATGTGAAAAGTTTATTTCTAGTATTTTCGGATACATTTCAAAAATATTTTTCACCAACGTAGATTTCTTTTTCTTCCAAAACCTCCAATTTTTTTTATGAAATATATTCAATATATTCAAAATATATTTCCAGTGAACACCGCATACATATTTCATTACTAAGAATAAATTTATAACAGAAATATTAGCTTCCAAATGAAACAATTGCAACAAAAATAAGAACCCTTCATTATGAGGTTCCTCACAAAATTCTAGAAAATTCTGGCTCATCAATAAAAAAAAAATGTATCAAGACAAAAAATTAAAAGAAATGGAAAATCCATAAAGCAATTATTGGAATCTCCAACCTCGAATTTCGATAAAAGTCCAGTCAACAAATAAATTCCACGTCCAGATTTATCGTCACGAAGGCGACAACTTTCATGTTGAATCGCTTAAAAATGTTAACTCAAAATTGAATTAAGTATTTCAGCATGAAAAGCAGAGCAAGCTGATAATTCCCGTGTATATTATAATTGCCATTACTACAAGAAAAAAAAATCGCGTTACGTCTGTCGCAGAAAATTAATATTCCGCGCAAATACCTGGAGAAATCGCTTCGCGGTAAAATTGAACCCCTCGATTCGGGAAGTTCTCCCACGTACAATTAACGCGACGAAAACTCGATTCCCAGCTGTCGAATAGTCCGTGTGGACTTGGCTTGGATTTTCATACTCGGGTATCACTGTATTCCCAGTGTATATTAGTAATCCCCAGATATGCATTATATATAGGACATATGATACACGTAGAAGCAACTCCCGAGTGGTATAATATGATCCAGACGTATATAGCCGAGTCTATATATTTCTGCAGCACACGGATTTGATGCGAATCCAAGGCAATCAACGAAATACCGTAAAACGAACTCTGTTCCTCCGAGAGAAAGAGAGAGAAAGCTAAAAATGTTCATAGTGCAAAAGGACGCTTTTGCCAACAGTTATATATACGGGGCATTCCACGTCAAATCACGCGGTCATCGGCCCGACCCCATAGGATTTTGATGACCAATGAATTGTGGGTTTCGTTTGGCCCAAAATATTACCTCAAGTTTTAGAAAAAAATTATTTCATTTTTTAGAGTTGGCCCGAGCTAAAAAAATCATTAAATCATTTTTCTAGTGAAACTTGATCTTTTTCTTGGTTTGAGAGTGAAACGACAACATTCATTGAAAATTTATTAGCCTCGACGACTCGAAATAGAACGGATGATTCAAACACAATTGAAAAATTAAGATAAAATAAAAATAGTAATTATTTCTGGCCCATTATCGAACTATGATGAAAATATCTGGTTTGGGCCGTAGTTTTTGTGAAAAAAAATTTCATTAATTTCACAAAGGCCCCTCTTTGCGTTTTCCCTCAATTTGATGATTTTCTAGCTCAGGCAACCCCTAAAAAATGAAATAAAAATTTCTAAAAATTTGTGGTCGTATTTTGGACCATACGAGACCCACGATTCATTGGACATCAAAATCTGAGGGGGTCTGGCCGATGACCGCGTGATTTGACTTGGAATGCCCCATATACAGGAGAGCCAGATGACGAGAGGGAGAGAGTCCTCTTCTCCGAGGAATCTTTGGATTGCCGACTGGAGAGGCTTTTGCCACCTGAGCCTTCCTACGCTATTATAGTGCATCCCGCTCTCCCCGCATGTAAATTGTCCGAGGTTTCCGCGAGAGAGAACTCCATCCCTCTCTCTCTCTCTCTCTATCTAGAGAGAAAGAGTTCTCTGGGGTTATAATATCGTCCTAATGACGAAAAACTTCTCGCGCCTTCGCGCGGCACATCGCCGTGTCGACTTCACCACGTCGTTGTTGGCGAAGCCGGTGGACGAGGCAAAAGAACACCGAGATGCTGGCAATTAATTCTTCACAAAAATATAGGCCCGGGGTCCATTACAGTAGATAATCTGAGAGCTATCTCGATGAGCGGGCACGATGTGACTCTGTGACTCGGCTAATCGCACGGTATTTTTTACTCTACCGGAAATATATCTCTGATGGATAATAGTCGCAATGTACTTGATCATTTTTATTCTGATGCAGAATCGCGAGTTTAGAGAGTTAATGAAATTCGTACGGTTGAGCCTGGAATGACTTTGATAAGACTGTTTCGTAAGATTCAGCCTGGGGTAATGCCTGTTGCGATTTGATGGGGTTTAGTCAAATTGGCGATCAACGATGCCGCATTTTCTAAGGTCAACTTATAGACATGAAGAGAATTGACTGTGGTAACTTGCATTTAAGCAGTGAGGCCACTCTAGGATTTAAAAAAAATCGTTTTTTTTTGTGTGAAAAGGTAGCTCAGAATGTAGAATTATGTTCCAAAAGGTTATGAGCGTGAAAAATGCCGAAGTACCCGCAGCGAGCTTTCTACAAACTTCAAAGGCGTTTATCTCAGAACTACATTTGTCAAGTCGGCCGAACTCATAACTCAAACAAATGGCAACCGATTCATTTCAAATTTCAACTGTACATTCAAAATAACGTTTTCTAAAGTTCTTTTTTATAAACATTTTCCTGACGGTTTTCTCTTTTTATACTTGTTGGTTTAGAAATGCGCCATTTTTACAAAAAAACAACATATCCGAAAAATTCTATGTACTTCTATAGCTATTCTTATATATATATATAATCGAAAAAACTTTGGTGCCTCATCGTAACTAAAAAATTATAGGAGCTGCTGGTTCGGCCGTCGACCTTCCAGAAATAACGGCGTCATCGGAAAAACGCTGCACAGTCGCCATTTTGATATATATCGCCATGAAAAAATAATTTTGCAGTGCCAATCGAATGTATAATAAAACGACTTTTTTGTAAATGCGATTTATTTTGTGGTTTCGCTGAAAAAAAATCACGAAATTTGCCCTTTTTTGGTCTGTAGAGTGCCCTAACCCTTTAATAATGACATTTTTTCAAAAGTTTGACAACAATCCTCGGTGATATGCATATTGTTTCTGGTTCATTTGGGATAATTCCAAAATACAATCATTGGAGGCAATTTTCGCATGAAAGAAAAGCACAAAATATAATAATCAAAGTGAAACGATTTCTGAGAAACGGCATAACCGATCAATCTCAATTTTTTACACAAGCTTTATAAAGATATTTTTTGGTAATTATAATGGAAGGTTTTTTTTACGGTTAAATATTCTTCATGTTATAACAATTTAAGGCAAAAATTTTCATCAAAAATCGAAATTTTTGTTAAGATGCCGCCATTTTGTGAAAAATTGATATTTTGCTTATTTCTTCGATTAAGGATGTTGAGTCCCTATGAAACTTATTAATGTTAATTGTTCAATAAATAGCTTCTTAATCGTCGTGAAATTTTTACACGACCTTCTGAATACTTCATGTAAAAACATACAAAATTTTCAAAATTCTATCATCATTACTTCAACCCCCTCGAGGGTTAAAATGAAAAATGATGAGAAAATTCTGAAATTTGGTATGTTTTTGTATGAAGTATTTAAGAAGTCGTGTAAAAATTTCACGACGATTAGGAAGCTCGTTATGAGAAAATTAACATTTTGTTAAGAACAATTAAACAAATGAAATGAAATGTTAAACAAATAAAAAAAAAACAGTTATCAATAAACTTCCTTTTGTTTCCGTTGCTTTCAATATATTATACATATTAAAAAATTGAGAGGTAACAAAAACTTATCGCAAAGTTATTTCAGTTTCCATAAGACTACATTTAATTAAATTTAATTTGTTAATGTTAATTGTTCGATAACGAGCTTCCTAATCGTCGCAAAATTTTTACACGACCTCTTAAATATTTCATCCAAAAACATACCGAATTTTCAGAATATTCTCATCATTTGCGATTTGGGACTTGGGACAGAATTTTTTTAGATTTAAAAAAAATGGCGTTTTCAAAAAATAATTTTTTTTTTCAAGTCCATCACGTAAAACACAGAAAAAAATCTGCCCACTACTTACGGGTGATAGCTTGAAATTTTTTATATATTAGCACATTTTTTTCAGAATTTTTTTAGATTAAAAAAAAATTGCGTTTTTTTTCAAACAAAATTTTTTTTTTCTTGAAATAATGGATGTTTGGAAAAATCTGAAAAAATTATGAGGGTATATTTTATACTCGATGCAATCATATGAAAAAAAATCAAATAAATCCGAGAGGGTCAGGGTCACGGGCTTCCACACTTGGGCTGGAATGACACGTACATAATTTTTTACGTTAATAGATTCAAATGTCTTTCGGGAAAAAAATTCTTGAAAAATCGTTTTTTTCGGGATCCTGACTGCGAATAACCCGTTAATTATGAATCAAATTTATCAGGAGCGAACGCAATCACAAATTGTACTGTTTTTATTGAATGAAGATCCATCGTCATCTCGAGGCCAATTTCGTTTTATCGTTCCACTCTCTGATCCTCTAAATATGTACGGAACGTTTGCATAAGCATGACTTGAGGAGAGAGATAGAGAGGAAAAGAGAGAGAGAGAGAGAGAGAGAGAGAGAGAGAGAGAGAGGGAGAGAGAGAGAGAGAGAGAGAGAGAGAGAGAGAGAGAGAGAGAGAGAGAGAGGAGAGAGAGCGAGAACGAATCTGATGGCAATCAAAATTAGAAAACGTCATTAGAAAGATCCGCGATTAGCGTTTCATTCGAACGGGGTTTTCGCCTCTCATCAACCCACGCACATAAAGCGTCCCTTTGCTCACGGTCGGTGAGCATTGTTACACGAGGATAACCGACGAGGGCATGAGGAAGAGAGAGAGAACATCGGGGAATATGGGAGAAAGATCGGGGAATGAATCCGAGGAACAGAGAGATGATTCTAACAGCGGAGAGGGGGCGGATCGCGCGAGTCATTATGTATCCGCGAGTGGAACAGCGCGGAAACGTCTCGCGGGTTCCAACACCATCAGCGTGGCATTAAGAGAAACAACGACGTAAATCGTACTACCGGGCTTGATTTTTTTTTCTTTACCCCTTCATCTCGAATAACAATTATTATTGCCGGATTTCTCTCGGTGGTATGCCGAACCGTTCTCTTTACACTCGCTAATGTCTTTCCTCCATCGGTCGTTTCACCGAGCTTACGAAACGTTTTTATGATTTTCCCACAGATTTTACGATAATCTGAATGATTACTGAAATCTAATTGTTAATTCAAATTAAAGAGTTTCGAATTGGTGGAATTTTAGCTGTAAATGTGTGCGAGTCTGTATCAGAATTTTTCCTATTTGTATCAGGATCCTTATTTCAAAAATCAAGATGCTCTCCAGATAAAAAAAAAACCATAGCAGATATTCTCACAAATTTATTTATTTATTTTATCTAAGAAAGTGCAAGTTTTCTGAAAGTTCAAAAAAAAGTCCTTTGGGGTCTTTCTGGGTAAAATCCTATTTTGTCATCTCTTGTAATTTGATGCCGTCGTTTGATGTGATTTTTTTTATCTATTAACTCAATTTGTATAATCTGTACAATGTAATAATTGAACGAACATCATCTTGATAGTCTTACATGGTGAAATTACGCCAATTATGTACAATGTTGAGGAATCACGAAACGGATTCCGAGCGATTGATTAGCTTGCGTGCACGCGCGAAAACTATGATGAGTAAATTGCAATGAGAGTGCAAAATAGCGTGAGTAGGGGAGGCTGGGGCACGACGGCCCCCCTCTAAAAATGAAATTTTTATTTTACTTTTATAATTTTAAAAAATTGTTTTCCATAAATCATACTTAATGTTATTGTTTATATGTTTAATATAAAAAATATATAGATGGATAAAAAATTCGTTAAATAATAAAGAACTTCTTTATTTTTCAACTATTATTTTTTTTAACCCAAAATTTGTTCATTTTTTAGATAACAGATAATTTTGTTTTCTTCTGAAAATTTTTCAATTCTGTTAAAAATAAATTTTCTCCAATTTTTTTTTGATGCTTCATTTTATCCAGAATATAGTGCATCGGCCTAAAAATGGATGAAAACATCAAATTCATCGCAATTTGAAGAGGCAATACAATAACTCTACTCTTTACTTCTCTATTCATAAATATCTCTGCTCTAGATAACTCCAGTCGTAAATATCTCTATTCGTAAATACACTGACGACTGAAATTTCGGAGTTTTTTCAAAAATTTTTTTAAATAAAAAAATGAAATAACTATTAAATGTAGATATAATAACAAAATAAATAACTCCACTCTTAAATTAACATTTATTCAAAATTTATCTATTTGTAAATATCTCTACTCTTAAATATCTCTATTCTCCTGTCTACTCCTATCACTCCTGAATAACCAAATTTATGACATTTCAAAATGTGGTTTTTCAGGAGTGACAGGAGTACACAGAAGAATAGAGATATTTAAGAGAAGAGGTATTTTCGAATAGAGATATTTAAGAATAGAGTCATCTAGAGTAAAGATATTTACGAATGGAAAAGTAAAGAGTACAGTTATTGTATTGCCCTAGAAAAAAAAAATTCTGACCTAATTTTTTAGGGTGATCCATTATGCCCCAGGTATCGTGGATCGGCCCAAAAATGAGTCAATACATCAAACTTATGATCATATAACAAGAAACCAAAAGTTTTGTTTTTTAACAAATTTTTTAGGGGGGCCGTCATGCCCCACCCTCCTCTATGTATAAAATCATTCTTTCGCAGAAGTTTAGAAAAATATTAAGAAACTCGAAAATTAAAGCTTCAAATAGTTATTGAAATCATAAAAGTATTAGTTAAATAACAATAGCTTCACAACATATTGTTTAAAAAAAATATATTTTGATCCTTCATATTGAAAAGCCATTTTTCCTTCGATGGGCTCATTTTGGCCACTTTTTCTCTTAACCCTTCAAGCTTTGTTACATCTAGGTCAAATGTCTCCACCAGTTGGATGGATATTGCCACCGCTTTTCTTTTTTTTTTATTTTTATAATAAAAATAAAAAATTAAATATTGCCACCGCTGTCAGACAAAATGGCGCCCAATACACGATTCAACGAGCAAAGAAACACCTGTATGTTTTCGTTAGATCATTGGAGCCACAGCTGACGATTGGAACTGAGGTCATGAGACTTTACCGAATGTGAGCACATATTCGTCCATTGTTTTTCGCTCACTTCGGTGACTTTTCCCCGCCTATTGCTCGTCATATCGCTTTTGATGGTACATACCAGTACTTATGTGTGACGTGTGTGTGTGTGTGTGCGCGCGCGCGCGCGCGTGTGTGTGTGTGTGTGTGTGTGTGTGTGTGTGTGCGTGCATGCATGCGCGCGCGCGCGCGTGTGTGTGTGTGTGCGCACACTCTCGAGAGCGTTATATATGCCTCGAGGTTTCCCGGCGTGACGTGAAATTAAGAATTACACAAGCAATTACCGCCGCCCGGTGCGCCCGCCGAGCGACGTGGTGTATCATCTTCCAATTATCCGCTCGCTTTGCTCGATGACTTGGTTCTCCAGAGCTACTCTACTCCCTCGCGAGACTGCGCTTATATACATATATACAAATCCATGAATGTGCGTGTGTGTGTGTGTGTGTGTTTGTGTGTGTGTGTGTGTGTGTGTGTGTGTGTGTGTGTGCGTGCGCGCGCGCGTGTGTGTGTGTGTGTGTGTGTGTGTGTGTGTGTGTGTGTGTGTGTGTGTGTGTGTGTGTGTGTGTGTGTGTGTGCGTGCATGTTTGTGTGTGTTTGTATCTCATGGAAATCTTATATTGGCAGCAGTTACGCTCGCGAGTCTAGGCTATAAGACTTTTGTTCATCTTTTGTTTTTGTCGAGCACTTATTATTGTCATGTTTTTCCTCTTTTTTTGGTAATCTCGGTGGTAATTATAATAAACGCGCAAAAAGTTTCCGCGCAAGAACCAACATATTTGTTCCACAATGATTGAACAATTAACATACATAGCGCAGAATCGAGAATCACGGTGGGTTTTTAAGGGGTTAGGTTACTTCAGGATTTTCGAAAAATCGATTTTTTTCTTGTTAAAAAGGTACCTTGGTATGTATAAATTTATATTCCAAAAGATTATGTGCGTGAATAATCGCTAAGTACTCGATTTTCGTGTTCTAGTGCAACGCCTCTTCATCCGCGGCGAGCTTTCTACAATCTTTGAACGAGTTCATCTCAGAACTACATTTTTCAAGTCGGACGAACTCATAACTCAAACTCATTTCAACCGATTCATTTGAATTTTCAACTGTAGATTCAAAATAACGTTCTCCAAAACAACACGTAGGATTTTTTCATTATATCATAGTTCCTTTTTTATAAACAATTTACTGAAGACTTTCTCATAGCATTTTATACTTTTCGATTTAGAAATGCGCCATTTTTACAAAAAAAAAAAACAACATATCAAAAAAATCTTGAGTACTTCTATAGCTATTCGTATATGGGTCATTCAATGTCAAATCGACCAAGAGTTGAAATCGACCTCTTTCAATTTCGATGAAATTTGGTCAGAAGTTTTCGTTTTTAATAAAACGAAATGGTACCAAAGAAAAAAAATTCTTTTTTTTTGCGAAAGTTATGCAAGATTCAAAATTTCACAATTTTTTAAATCTTTCAAGTTCATTTTTTAAATATCTCGAAAATTATTATAGTTACGAAAAAATCGTCCTGGATTCGCTTGAAGAGTATACTTGGGGCTACGAAAAAAAAGTATTCTGAATTTTTTTTTTGAAAAATGATGCATTCGGAGAATTTTGAATTTTTTAAAATCGGGCGAATCTACGATCGACATTAAATTTTGGTTTAATTTTTTTTATACAATACCTTGTACTAATCTTGAAAGATCCTGAAATTTTCAGGCTTATTAATTTTTTGTACACTTTTTTTTCTTCAATCATTTATAAAATAATGAGAAGCATCAATGTAAATAAATTACGCAAAAATATAACTTGGAAAAAAACAATGGAATATAAAATTTTTCACGATTTTCAATATTTTACTAAAATAAAGAAGAAGCATTTTGATTTTATGAATTCATGTGATTTAGAGCATCCCATGATTTTCCATGATTTCTTTGCTGACTTTACGCAAAGTGATTCACTAATTTCACAAATGGTCCCTCGGTTCAGCTGTCATATATTTTGCTATAAAAATCCGAAAGTATCACAGAGATCCTAAAAAAATGCTCGAAAAGTGATTTTTCATGACACAAAGCATGCAATCGTTGAATGAATAAAAACTAAAAATTTCAACAATAAAAATGAACTTTCGATTAAAAGCTTACTTTTTTCCTTGACCCACTTTTTTCAGCACCAAATATCTTTTATTCAAGCAAAAATTAGCAAAAACTAGTTTGTAATTGCGGCCCATGATTTCCTACCACCAACATTCATAATTAATAATAGACAATGAACCCAGTAAACACGTTATGTTGTCGCAATGTAACATGGAAGTTACATGTAATGTTACAATGTTATCCCTATGTAACGTTGCTGTTATATAACATGCAAGTAACAATGTTTTGTAACATTTGTTACATGTAGGTTACATAACTACAATATAACTTTGTTACATTACAGCAATGTAACATATGTTATATTGCGGCAATATAACTTTGTTACATTACAGTAACGTAGCAAATGTTATATTGCGGCAATATAACATGGAAGTTTCATGTAATGTTACAATGTTATTCCTATGTAACGTTGCTGTTATATAACGTGCAAGTAACATGTTATGTAACATTTGTTACATGTCGGTTACATAACTGCTATATAACCTTGTTACATTACAGTAATGTAACATATGTTATGTTGCGGCAATATACCATAGAAGCTACACACTGTAAACATTTTTACTACGAGGGGTCAGGGGTCGCGAAATTAAGTTATGAGGGATGACGTAAGTTATGAGGGGTCAGGTATTTTGGAATAAAGTTTTGAAAGTTCACATGACACTAGGGGTCAGAGGCCCCCAAATCAAGTTATGAGAGGTCACTTAACTTATGAGAGGTCACAGCTCTTTCAAACATGTTTTGAGGGAAACATAACTTATGAGGGGTCAGGGGATTAGAATTCGCAAATAAAAAAACCAACTTTCATGGTTTATTGCTCATTCAAATGCATATACTATTATTATTATTATTATTATTATTATTATTATTATTATTTTACTACCATTATTATACTACTATTATTTTTTCGGCACCCCAGCATTCATATATTATACAAGTAGAGAGAATTCATAAGTAGTCGGTAGCGTGTTAGGTAGATAGGTAGGATGGTAGGTAGGGTCGAGGGTTCGATTCCCAGTCTCTGAGAAAAGTTAGATCAGACAATTCGTGCAGATTTTTTTTTTCTATGAATCTCTTTCGGGCCGGTGAACTATGCATATTAAATTATTTTGCGAGAGCTATATATTTTTTATAACATGTTTAACAACAATTGATTCTAGTTACGGTAACGTAAGACAATTACATAACTGTTACGTAACTGTTACATAACTGTCACGTAACTGTTACATAACGTTACATAACTGTTATGTAACAATGTTACATTGCGGAGTAGGAAATTGTAACTTACATGTAACTCACATGTAACGTCAATGTAATGTTACATGTTACAAACGGTAACATTGCCGTTACATTGCTGCAACATTACTGGGTCCACTGGGAAATGATAATACATTGATAAAGCCATCGAAACTAATTTTCGTGATGAAAACAACGAAACTAACAGTAAAAAGCCCAATTCTTTCAGAATGCCTCATATAATGATGTCGGTACTGTTTAGTACCGCGGACTATGTGAATTGGCAATGGAGGCATATCGTCGAGAAAGTCATCGAGGTGGCCCCGAGAGAGGAGAAGAGGAAGAAAGGGCAAGAAAGAGAGGAAAAACGAAAAAAACCTACAAGCAAGTGAGACAGAGACAGAGAGAAAGAGAGAGGGAGGGAGAGAAGGGGAAAGATCAAGAGGAAAAGAGTTAAAGGGAGTAGCGGCGCGGGAGGGGGAGAGGGTGAGAAAGAGGGAGGTAGAAGTAACTCCCACCATGCAAAGGCTCCGGTAGGTAGAAAACATCAAAGGGTACCGACTTCTCTCGTTCGCGAGGTGAAGAACCGGCCATCTCCGGGCCACACACGAATTGCTTTTATATACTTAACTTTACGCGAGAGGTGAGCGCCAAGTAAGCGCGCATTCGAAAACCCAAAGATTTCTCGTATTGCCACGAAAAACTGTAATACCCAGCATAACCTTCGACATTGAGCAACCCAACATAGTCGAAAATCATGTTTGCGCCATTGTTGCCGAGTGAACAACAACAAAAAAAAAAAGATCTTAATTTTTCCCCAAAAGACTCGAATCTATTTCGAAATAAAAACCAACTCCTCGGTGGACTCCAATTTGGGCTTGAATTTATTGAGACGTTAATTTCAAAGTTTCCTCTCTTCCTGCCACAATAAAAATGTTGAGAAATATCCGCCTGATTGTAAAATACCTCGGAGATCCCGAAATGGAGAAAAAAGTAAAATTATGTAATAAAAAAAAGAAGACAAAAGTTTACAACGGAATAAAATGCGTACGTTAGAACGATGAATTGATGGACTCCGCGCTTTTCGTGAGTTCGAGTGTGAGTAAATAGCCATTCGCATTTTGTTAGGGAGTTAGGCTACTCCGGATTTTCAAAAAATGGATTTTTTGTTGTTAAAAAGGTACCTTAATATCTATAGATTTATATTATAAAATATTATGTGCGTGAATAATCTCTAAGTACTCAATTTTCGTATTCTAAAGCAACCCTCCTTCATCCGCAGCGAGCTTTCTACAATGTTTAAACGCGTTTATCTCAGAAATACACTTTTCAAAAGTCGGCTGTACTCGTAAGTCAAACAAATTTCAATCGATTCGTTTGAAATTTCAACTGATATTTCAAGGGGAGCGAGGGGCTTGTAACAGTTTTTGTAAAAAGACCTGTATTACCTAAAATATGGATATATGGGGCGTTCCATCGAAAATCGGACAGTTTGAAAAACTTTTTTTTTATTTTCTCAATTTTTTAATATTTTTAGTACCCATCGAAAGACCCTTCCTGTTGAATTTTGAGATTTTTTTTATTAACCGTTCAAAAGATATTAAATTAACAAAAAAACTGCTCTTTTTTTGGTACTTTGGTCATAACTTTTTTAATAATGGTCCAAGTTAAGAGTTTTTTTTCAAAATTTTTGTTTTTTATGGCCTTTTCAGAAAAAAATACAACAAAAATATTCGACAGGTTTTTGAATGAGTGTTTTAAACTTTGAATGTTTTAAGTTTTAAACTTTAAGTTCCGTTTTTAAAAGTGGGTGTTATTTTTAATTTTTTTTTCAATTTTTTGTTTCAAACATCTATCTATTCAACAATTTTCAAGACTAGTCCGATCATGGGATTTCGATAAGTACTATTTTTTTCGATTTTTGAAAATTTAATTCTTTTTTTTCATAAATTATTATAAAAACCAATTTTGGTTACTTCAGCAACTTATAATACAATTTGTATATACTGCGTGGTAAATTTTAAATTTATTTTTTTCACTTTATCGAAAAAAATTAAAATCATAATTTTTTTGCATTGAAAAAATGGAAATTTGGCAAAAAAATGAGAATTTTTTTTTTTTAAACCTAATAACACACTTTCGATTTCGGTACAAATTTTACAGGATGTCTGTCATTGGGTAAAGAGTCTGCGAAAAAAATTTCAGAATGGCACCTGCAATGGTCACGCTGAAAAAAAATAAAAACTCTGCGAAATCTTAATGCGGTTATGAGATTTCGCAGGGTTTTTATTTTTTTTCATCGTAACCATTGCAGGTGTCATTCTAAAAAAAATTTCGCAGACTCTTTACCCAATGACAGACATCCTGTAAAATTTGTACCGAAATCGAAAGTATGTTATTAGGTTTAAAAAAATTTTATTCTCATTTTTTTGCCAAATTTCAAATTTCTCAATGCAGAAAAAATTATGATTTTAATTTTTTTCGATAAAGTGGAAAAAATAAATAAGTTAATAAAGAAAGAAAATAAAATAAAAATAAATAAATAAGATACAGTGTGCGTAATGAAAAATTGAAAATCTTGAACGGACGCCTAAAAAAATCTTCAAAAAATCACAGACGTTCCTTTTGACTAATATTTCAAACTGGCAGATTTCGAAAAAAATTGGAGAGGGTGAAAAAAAAAGTGGCCCGGTTGAAAAAGAACTCCTCATATGTGACTTTCTGCTTAAAATTTCCTGACGACACGAAATTTATAAAAAAGGAACTATGCAATAAAATGATTAAAAAAACGATTTTCCTATGGCATTTTATACTTTATGATTTAGAAATGCGCCGATTTTACAAAAAACAACATATAAAAAAAAATCCCTCGTACTTTCATAGCGATTCTTATACATATATAATCGAAACAACTGTGATGTCTCATCGTAACTCGAAAATTACAGGAGCAGTTTGACCGTTTGACCTTTTGCTTGAGGACCGTTGCTCGAGGAGCGTTGACCTTCCAAAATTAAAGGCGTCATCGGAAAAACGCTGCACAGTCGCCATTTCGACATATATCGCCGTGAAAAAATAATTTTGCATTACCAATTAGATGTTTAAGGGCGGGGTAAAGTATTAAATTTTATTTTTTCATTTTTTTTTTATTTTTTAAATGAATGCATAATATCTCAAGAATATTGTGTTAAAATTTCAAGTCGATCGGAGTGAAATTGACGAAGTTATGAGTATTTGAGCATCTATTGCTCCATGCCGGGTTTTATACCTGGGCGGCAGCTGCGCGGCGCGCTATTGTTTTTTCATCATTTTGTTAATAACATTTTGGAATTACCCGTGTAGAAATGTGATAGGGCAACCATTAGTTGATTCTTGCCCCTGATCCGCCCTGCCTGATCCGATTTTCCTGGCAGGGCCCTGACATGGAACTTAACGACCTGGTCCCTAGTTATTACATTGAAATAATCACTTATTACCAGTGCCCTGCATGATCAGAATATGAACAGTTTCCGACGATGTTATTTTTACAATTTTAAGCAAAACATATTTTTGTTTTATTACCCTGGCAGGGCTCTGATGTGAAAACTATTGAATTCTCCTGAGTATTTATTAAAAAAAAAATATTTGTATATCGGCTTTCAGTAGTATAATAATAATAATAATAATAATAATAATAATAATAATAATAATAAATAACAATAATAGCAATAAGAATAATAATAAATTTACAATCATTGCCTCGTTTATTGTTATGATTATTATTATTATTATTTAATTATTATTTACATTATCACTTTTATCCCGCGAGAATAACAAGCAATTGTGCGCCTGTCACAAGTTCCTTACGTAGGCAGAGGATTATTATTATTATCACCACGAACCGCATCGCGTTAGTTCCGAGACTTGGCGCGAGATGTCGCAGGACAGCAACCGTTGAACTCCCATACGGATAATGTGTTCAGTATGCTTATATAGACGGGTGCGAGCACGGATGTTAGCGGAAGTCGGTGTCGGAAGAATCCCTACAAGGAGTTCCTGCCGTCTTATGTAATTGTACTTATTTATTTAATTCTCGTAGAGAATTTCCGTTCACTCGGAATCTAAGATTCTCTTCGAGGATTGCCAAAAGAAAAGCGTACCCTAAGAAAGGGTTGCCTCGAAATAAATAATGAGATGCATACATTGAAAAAGGAGTACCTCGTAAAAACGAATTGTTGAAAAAGCGCTTCGGTGTATGATCGGGAACTTCATGGCCGTGATCAGGGCCTTTAAGGGCATGCTTCTAAAAATCTTAGGGGCCTGATCAGGATGTGCTAGGGCCGGATCATATCGTCATAGGGCCCTGATCATGACCACCGGATCCGAAAATGGCCAGCCAGGTGTTACATGGCACAACAGGGCCTGTTAGGATGAGCGGATCATTTCCCTACATAAGTTAGGGAGGGCAAGTCAGGGGCAGAAGTTTTTCCCTACCAAAATTTCTACACGGGTATTATTATGCAAAATTAACCTTTTGAGTACCTTTAATATGCATGAATTTTCTCAGATTTTTATGCAATCGAGAAGTGTTCTCAAACTTATGTGCAATGAGCGCTAAGCGACCAAACTCTTCTGCGTTTTTCAAACCGTTTTTCTGAGACTTGTCATATTTGAAGTCCGTGTACACGATAACTCAAAATCTACTGGACCAATCGCTTTGAAATTTTGCACAGTACTTCTTCACATAATTCACCAGGTATTGTCGAGAGCTTTTTTGTTTTTTTTTTAATAATTACTAATTTTTCAACAACAAATTAGCCGATTTTTTTTAGCGAAAATCGGGTTTTTGGCTCCCAAGTGCTACGAAAAATCGAAAAATCGAAAAAAAAAATCCTCCCGTAATTACCTCGAGAAACATCTCCTTTAACAAATGCATTTTGATTTTTTCGTTTCAGATGATTCTGTTGCGAGTTATGGTGTACACCGCAAACCAACTTTTTTCGAGGCGCCTCCGGGGTTTAATTTTCACTCGCTCAGTTTTGAATATTTTGCAATGCAAATTTAGGAGAATGTTGTTCGAATGTTACTTTATTATATGTAAATTTTTCAATAAACGAACACTATCCGTTACGCCAAAAAAAAAATCTTAAAAACATGCCTTTTTTTCGCCGAATTAACTTCACCCCGTCCTTAATAAAACACCCTTTTTGCAAATCCGATTTATTTGATGGTTTCGCTGAAAAAAAAATCACGAAATATGCCCTATTTTTTCTCTGAAGAGTGGCCTAACCCCTCAAATTGATAAATCATCGTGCGACGAATCGTTGAGTATATTATGTACAGCATTACCGTGTATTACACTGTACGTTGGTGTACACATTATACGTGGTATCGCCTGGGTAAGAGTTAACGGTAAAGCGATCGGATAAATGATAATCGATGATCGAAAAGTCTACGGATTTATTGGCGAGGGAGAAAGGGAGAGATGAATTATGCGTTCACCAGTCAGATAAGAGGAGGCTGAGAGAAAAAGAACGAGGGAATCCCGTATAACTATATAATGTAAGAGCTCCCCCATATGTCCCTCTTTCACGGACAAACAAACACAGCAATGCTTTTTTATTTGCAGGATTTTTGTATGTGCGGCAGATCCATCGCCCATCCTTCTCGTCACGGCCAGCATGAATATGGATACAAGATATACAAACCCTTGGAGGGAGAGGGGGGGGGGTCTCAATGACAACAATATCAAGTCATCAAGGGACCATTCAGCGAGAGACCTGACAGTGGAGAGAGCGGCTCGTGGGTCTCGGTTCGAAGAGTTATAACGCAGCGCGCGCGAGCCCTCTTTTGCCGACGCGCGTGACGAATTTTTCGAACGTCCCGCCATGCACGAACGCTCTTCGCAAGAGTGGAGTGAGGGAGGGAGGGAGGGAGGGGGGGGGGGGGTATGTCACACGCGCAAACAGTTAAAAATATGTTGCATCATTATGCTAATATTATTCCTAGAAAATGCATACTAGCGCTAATAATCGAAAGAGCCAATGAAAACAGCAAAGTGTGGAGATTTGGTTTGCGCAATCCATCATCAATGACAAATCAATCCACTCTTTTGTTTTCAGACAATCGATACTCGTGCGTTTTAACAAAAACGGTTTTTTTTTAACTGTCCTCATCGCTGGGAGTCTCTTGTACCTCTTTCGAAAAAAATGTATCTCGCAAAAACGGCTGAGTTGAGTTAAGGGGGTATTGTGGTCTAGAATTTTGAAAAAATCCATTTTTTTTGCATATTCTTAAAGTTCAGACCTTCAAGAGTATATACTCGAAAGGAAATTTTTAAATTCTAATAATTTTCTATAAGTAAGTTCCAAATTGAGTTAAGGGGGTTGAGTTAAGTGCTAAGTTGAGTTAAGGGGATATTCTGGTCTTGAATTCGGGAAAAATCATTTTTTTTGCATATTCTTTGAGTTTAGACCCATAAGAATATATACTTGAAAGGAAATTTTGAAATTCAAATAATTTTGTAATAACATGACTAGAAAGGCTGCAATCGTGTTAACCAGCACACCCTTTTTTTACCCCCAACTTTACCAGCTTATGACCAGCCGTGTGCATTTCAGTGTGTTTCTACGACAATTTGGAGCAAGTACTATTTCGCTAACGTAAAATGTAAATCTATTAATTTTTCAATTAAAATAATTTGTGTGCATCAAGTTTTACTAACGTAGTGGTAAATGTATGAACAGTGTATATTAAGTTAATATACACTGACATCTATAAGTTTTTCTTGAATTGCAATTTTTACAAGAATGGAGTAAAAAGTACTCCAAAAAATCACCGTTCATACATTTATCACTATGATAGTAAAGTTAACAAAAACTTGATAATACACACCAATTATTTTCAAGGAAAAATTAATAGACTTACCTTTGAGCAAATTAGTACCCGCTCCAAATTGTGGTGGACACGCACCAATTTGTAATGGAATATTCTCTACTACAAATTACTTTTTTTTCAATTGCAATTTGTAATGGAACACTCATTCATTACACGTTTTTTTTTTTTATTTGCTATGGCACATGCGTCCATTACACATTACTTTCATTATGTGTAATGGAACATGCATACATTTCACGTTACTTTTATTACACGTTACTTTTGTAATTTGTAATGGAAAACTTATCAAATACACATTGTTTGGAGTAATGGTTAATGCATTACTTTTACATTACTATTTTCACAACTCTGATTGCAATACGAGATTAGTTTTGAAATTGACAAGAAAATTCAAGCCTAAGAGTATCAAAATTGCGCTGACAATTCCGAAGAACAAATCATATACGAAAAACCCTGCAAATTGAAATTTGCACATTGCTTCCTCATCTTTATCCATAGTTCACACAGCTTCCTTTAACACACAGTATGGCAATCAAATTTGGCTTCCTCATAAAGGAAGCTTTGTTAACTATTGAAAAATATCAGTAATCAATGTGCAAATTCGATCGATTTTCGCCAAATTTGATAGCGAACAAACCTTGATAGCTATACAAGTTCTGTACAAAGTTTCTGTGAAATATATTGAAAATTGTGCAAGTTACAGCGCTTGCGCTATTTTTACAAAAATTCAAAATTTCATAAAATTTTGATCCCTCGATAGATTTTTCCCAAATTTAATAGCGAACAACCTCAATAGCTAGATTAGCTCTGTGCAAACTTTCAATACAATATCTTGAATATTGCACAAATTAGAGCGTTTAGGCTATTTTTGAAAAAATTCTAAATTCCATAAAATTTTAATCCCTCGATGGATTTTCGCCAAATTCAATACCAAACCCCCTTAAGAGCTATACTAATTGTCTATACAAAATTTGAGTGCAATATCTTTAAAATTGCAGAAGTTAGAGCGTTTACGCCATTCTTGCAAAAAACAAAAAAATCGATACAATCTGAACACCCTTTAGAATTAAAACAAAAATTTTTCATAGTGAAGAGCAATTCGTGCTCGACAAGTGTGCCAAATTTTAGCTCGATATCTCGAAGCGTTTTCGAGTTATTAATTATTTACATCTGAAACTCAGGATACACACACACACACACACACGCATCCGGATATTTTTTCTGAATATGATTTCTCGATGTTTTAGGACATTTTGAACACATTGGCATAAAAATCTCGAAATTTTTTTTTTCATGAAACCAAAGCTTCCTTTATGAGGAAGCAAAAGATACGTCTTATGTATTTACCGACTGTTGATATAGACAACCCGGATACAAGGGGACTCAAAAACACGTCAAGGGAGGTGAACTACGCCCTTTTGTCGCCCATCTGACTAAAGCCAGTTCATAGTGTGTGGGAACTTTGGCATTTGCCTCTTTATTTCCTCTCTCGTCGTTAAGGGAATCGAAGAAGGGTGGAGAATGAGTGAGAGAGAGAGAGAGAGAGAGAGAGAGAGAGAGAGAGAAGGAGAGAGAGAGAACGAGAGAGAGAGAGAGAGAGAAGGAGAGAGAGAGAGAGAGAGAGAGAGAGAGAGAGAGAGAGAGAGAGAGAGAGAGAGAGAGAGAGAGAGAGAGAGAGAGAGAGAGAGAGAGAGAGAGAGAGAGAGAGAGAGAGTGAGAGAGAGAGAGAGAGAGAGAGAGAGAGAGAGAGAGAGAGAGAGAGAGAGAGAGAGAGAGAGAATTGACTGCTCATGTACTGGCCCGTGCCGAATTGGACTGGCGGTCGCGCGAGACTTTACCAGATTGATGAAAGTCCCCGGCGCTCTACCGAGGAGTTTCACACTCCCCTTTAAAGCACAAAGAAAATCTCACCGCGCGCCTTCCGGTGCGTGGAATACGGATTTTGGTATACCTCATTCTCGCTAAGACTGCACTGAAATTTTCTCTCTCCTTCGCTCTTTCTCTCTCTCTCAGTGCCACAGCAAACACCTTTCAAACGTCACGCCCGATTCGACTCCGCAACAAACGCGCGCCTCACGCTTCGTAATCGAGATTTTTCCAAAGCCCCTTAGCGATACAAACGTATAGGTTTATACACGTATTCGTAACTATATTTCGCACCAAATGGAGCCTAAATGATTCTCGAATAGACTACCTAGCACGGCAAAACGTCTATGATGATGATGAGCTTGTTCCGCGCGAGCAAAGCTCGTGAGATACAGAAAAAAAAAATCGTTTCGCTGAGAAAAATTGAGTCGCGGTTGAGACCGCCCACGAAAATAATGAAAGAACCCACGATTGGATGAAAATATATTATTGCATGATGATTTCTTGGAAAGTTGTCTCTACCGAATTATCAATGAGCCGTGAATTTTTCGTATTTTCCATTTCATCGCTTCTTTCGTCACAAATACCAATATTGTAGTTAAAAAAAATATATATTGTAACACGAAATCGTTTCCGAATTGTCCATATGTGCACGATTTCGTGTTACAATATATGTAACGAAAGAATGATTACAGTATTTGAGGATTAATTAACCTTTCAACTTTTTATCCGCTGATTTTATTCTTATGACGTTTTTTGTCATGAATGAAATTGAAATCTCGAAAAAATTAAAATTTCAAACAAGTATGTAAATATTTTGGTTTTATTTTCGAATAATTTGAAAGGAGACGCTACTTATTCTGTCATAATAATTTTTGAGGATTGATTAACTCTTACTTGACACACTGGGGTACAAAACACCCCAAGCCTAAATTTCCTTCATTTTAGGCACCTTAATTTTTAAAAAATTGCACCTATAGCGACATCTGTCATTAGTTCGAGGATACCACTACTCCTTTAAGCTTATGGCATCACTCTGAGACAATAAGTTTTTATGTAGTAGCCGTCCAAAGTCAAGTGGTCTCGCTTGTACCCAAGTGTGTCAATTAAGGTCGCGGGCGAATATTTTGTGCGAATTTTTTGCCTGTTATATTGTTTTACTACTACTATTTTTTTTCTTGTAGTGCTATATATATATAGCGAACTCGGTTAAATTTTCAACAATTTTTGTCAAAAAATAAAAAAGTTATGATTTTTTTTTCGTAAAAGTTGTCGTTTATTCAATTTTTTGGATATTCAAATTTTTTTTATCACATTTAACTTTTATATTTTACTATAATTCTGTACAACTTTGGGAAGTAACCTCGGAAGAAGTTCAAAAAAATTTGTAACTCAAAATATTAAATGGTATATTTTTTATAAGAATTTTCAACTGTTGGGTCACAAACGACCCCAGTGTGTCAAGTACGTTATTCTTCACGAGTGTGTCGAGTGAGGGTTAAGTCTGAAAATTTATTCGCCAGATCTCTACTCAAGAGATTGGAAAGTAATCACATACAGATATTTGTATATTGCATATTCATATCAAAACTATGACGATATAAAAGGACCATGCAAATCAGCAAATTTCAAATAACTTTGACGTTTTTCTCCATCCTTCGCCAAGCCTCTTTTATGAGCAATCAAGCAAGCAAGATCAAACTTCAAACCAAATTTAAGTTTGAACTTAAGATCGATCTGAAGTTCGTACTAAAGTTTGAACTTAAGTATGAACTTATAATGACACTTAAGTTCAGGCTTCATTTTAAATTGGAACTTAAATTCGATCTTAAGTTCCAACTCGAGTCCGATGGAAAGTTTAATCCTAAGTTCAATATCAAGATCGATTTTAAGATTTTAAGATCTTAAAATTCGGGTCTAAGTGTGTTTAGTTAGTGTAAAAAAAAACTTGAGCTCGACAAGAGCATAAAATACAAAAATGCTGGCAACCACAAAGATTTAATAAAAAGGTTAACAAAAAAATTTTAATTGTAATTGTATACGATTTCCTCAAAATTTAATTGTCCTCATTACTTCGTGCATTCGTGGAAAAAATCGAGCGTAATAAAGCTGTAAAATCATAATTAATAATATAATATCATAGTCGTAGTATAATATAAATTTAATAATATTATAATGTCATATACATAATATAATATAATTAATAATATTGATTATTAGAAAAATGACGATAATTTTTTTTTATCTTCAAAATATTTTTCTATACTGAACTATCGTCAATTGAACTATCGATAATTTCAAACATTTCCTAAAAATCGCCCTTAGCACAAATTCGATAATATTATAATGTTGTACTAATAATATAATATAATTAATAATATTGATTATTGGAGCGATGACGAAATTTTTAAAAAATTTCAAAATATTTTTTTATGCTGAACTGTTGAAAATCACGAATAAAATTTTTTTCAACCCTCGAATTACTCCAAAACGGATATCGATGTCGATTCACTTCTAAAACTCACCCTAAGCACCCTTAGCACAGGTCATTGACATCACCTTAAAGTAATCATGTATTGAGTGGCGAGAAAAATTGCACGCGCCTCAAATTGGCGGACGAATACACTTGTCTCAAAATTTTACGAGGGGTTGGAGAAAACACGAAAACCAACCCTGTTATCATAATAGCTTCCGATCCCTTTTTGCGTATTCGAATAATATATGTGATCAACTCGCAGGGGTGATTTGGCCCGTAGCAGTTCGGGCCATGAAGGATGTACCCTCGAAAAACAAAACCACAAACTATGGAGGGTTGATTGACCCGCGGAATAGCCAAAAATTTGCCGGCGAATTCGTTGTATCAAATCCCGTCTGACGTGTACTGCGCAATATATATTGACATTTCGTACAAACGTCCTACACGGAAATATAATATACCGGAAAATATATTTTTCGATATACGTAAAAATATATTTAAAATATATTCGAAGTGTACATGATATATTCTAAATCCATTTTAGATGTATCTAAAATATATATCAGATATATATTAAATATATAATATGTATATTCCATATAAGAAATATACTCAAAAATATATTCGTGATAAATACATTTTCGGCAGAAAATATTTCTTTGAAATATATATTAAATATATTATAGATATATGATTATTGTACATAAAAATATATTTTTTGATATATGTAAAAACATATATTGTGTATATGTAAACATATATTAAAATTATATCGAAAATATATAAAACGTACATTCAATATACATGTTTGATGCATTTAGTATATATCTTAAATATATTTTTTACATATATATTGTGTATATTTAAACATCACTTAAAAATGTATCTAAAATATATAGACCATGCACTCCATATATATGTTTGACATATTTAGTATATATCCTCAATACATTTTTTATATTTATATTGTAATATTTTTAAATAGATTAAAAATATACCTAAAATCATATTTGTAATGCATACATTTTCGGACAAAATATACTTAATATATCCAAAAATATATTTTCCGTAATATTTGCCGATATATTTTATTTCCATGTGGGGTGTTTGACGCTATTGTCAGTCTGTCTTCCACCCTTCACACAAACGATGAAGAGAAGTGACACGTCAGCAAAGACGAAAAGTATCAGAGTAGCGAGGTAAGGGGGCTAGTAAAAGGGGCGAATAATAGGAGTTAATTAATGGGTTACCACGAAACTTTTTTTGGAGTTAATTAAGGGTCAGCACGAATTTTTTTTTAAATAATTCTCTTTTCGACAGTTCCGTTAGCCCATTGGAAAAAAAGTTGTCGCTGTCGTTGTAACGATAAAATGAGATACAAGGGATGAAAAATTCATTTAAAAAAAAAAAATCGAAATTTTAGACACAATCTGGATACACCACATCTGACTTGGGTGACTGTTTCTTAAGGGGTGTGCATTTTATAATATTACAAATTCACCAAAAAAGGGTATGAAAAGGGAGAAAGGGATGCGATAGAAAAGAGGGATGAATGATCTCCCTCCGCTAATTTTGTGATATCATGTACAAATATAGTTTATAATATCAATATAAAATAAATACAAAATATAAAATTCAATATATTGTATATTATATAATTTTTTATTATGTTTATCATTAAATCTCCTGAAAATGTTACACACTTAAATTTTCAAGTACTTATAAAGCAATTCAAGTATTGTACATAATTTTTCAAGTACTTGACCTGTACTTCAAGGATTGTGCTTTAAATTCCAAATACTTTTCTGTAATTCAAGTACTTTGGAATGTGTCTTGCTGATGATTGCATGTACAAAGCCTTCGAATATGTAATTGAAAATAATATTTCGTGACGTATGGACATTAGGGTGGGCCGAAAATCCGCTTTTTTTGAAATTCTTTTAGCAATACCGAGAATATTGTTCATTACGCGACAAAAAAAATCTGTGCGGAGGGAAAAAATGTTGAGTCAATATCTTAGGCTCGCCAAAAGTCGTCAAAGTTCAAAGTGTTAAAAAAAAAAATTTTGGTCTTATTTTTACTGGAAATTCAATTCTCTACATAAAAGATCGTCATATGAAATCATGTAGGGTCGATAGTTTCTAAGATAATTGCAATTTTAGTAAAAAAATTGTCATTTTCATTTTCTCAGATTTAATTTAGAATTTAAAAAAATCATCAGAAAACAAAAAAAATATAGAATAAATGATAAGAATTTTTTTTCAATCAAAGAAGAAATATAAAAAGCAAAGACGGGCCGAAATTAAAAAATGGCGGATTTAAAATGATATGCGTTGGATGTCTTTTTCCAAAGTCCTGTGGCTTGGTCAAAAATGGGCCCATATGGCATTTTTTTCAATCTTTTTTTTTTAGATGTAGTTTTTTGAAAAAAATACAAAAAAATTATATACAGGTGTCTTCTATTTCTGCTTTAACCTTTTGGAAAAAAATCAAAATTTTTTCGCGAATTACCACTTTCGATTTTTTTTTCTTCTCAATTTTCAATGCCCACTTCTCGCACGCTTCGCTTCGCTGCGCATGCGAGAAGCGGGCACTTTACGCACTCGTGCGATAAAATTTTGTACGATACTCGTGCGAGAAACTTTTTCTCAACTCGTGTGATTGCAGTATTCGCCTTCGGCTCATGCTGCAAACTCACACTCGTCGAGAAAAAGTTCCATCGCACTCGTATCGTAATGTACTATTATATCACTCAGTACAATAATGGACGCTTTTACGTCCGCAAGCGGACGTGAAAACGTTCATTTTGCACCCCGTGATATAAAATGTTTTTACGTCCTCGTGATGTAATGTACTATTATTGCACTCCGTGCGCAAAGTGGCGCTTTGCGCACTCGTACAATAAAATTTCGTACGATACTAGTGCAAGAAACTTTTTCTCAACTCGTGTGATTGCAACATTCGCCTTCGGCTCATGCTACAAACTCACACTCGTCAGAAAAAGTTTCATCGCACTATAGTATCGTAATATACTATTATTTCTTCTTTTTCAAACCTGTGTCAAAATAAATCGTTACCACAATAATCAATGCTATTTTTAAATTATTTGTAACTCTTTGTTTAAATACTTCAGTTCCAACCTGCCTAAATTAGGCAGATTAGGCAGCCTAAACTTAGTGTATTGCACATGCTAAAAATATTTTGATACAAAAAATACTCGAATAAAAATCAAATGAGAATAAGAAATGAAATGTAAGTACTACATCTTGCGCGATATATCTGAAAACTTAAAAAGTACTTGGTACTTGGCACTTGATTTTTCAAGTAATAATACTTGAAGTACTTTAAATTAAAGTAACAAGTAGTACTTCAAGTACTGGCAGTACTTGATACTTTAAGTACTCACGGTACTTTGTACATGAAGTACTTTCTAGTACTTTGCCCAGCTCTATGTAATTGAAAATAAAGTGGTGAAAATGTGTCTTATGGCAAAAATAAGAAACGAGGAAAAAACAATAGGCTATTTTTTTTTTCATTTTCACGATTTTTCTTATTATTTTGAAGTAATTTCGTATAATCGTGCGATTTATCGGGACACGATTGAGAATATTTCCAAGAATGGTATCGACTTTTATCGTTGAAGAATTATGTCGATTACGCACTTTACGTGGATCCAAAGGAAAAAGTACGTGAGATAATGTATGTTTCCGTGTCTTTGAACTCAGCGCGTGTGGATATAGCGAGCAAAAATATGTTGTTCGTACGAATTTATCACGAAAATCGATGCGGAGTTACGATATTTGCCTTCCAGCGCATCGATCTATCAGATAACTTTGACACGGGGCTAACGTTCGGTGTTGAATTGCTCGAGTGACTCTTGATTTCCGGTGGTAAATTGTCGATTGCACAAAGTCATGTGGGTAGAAAGAAAAGTAACCGGAAAAACGTCGTATCAATCCATTCACGTTGACCCTTGATACGCCCTTATAATTTCGACTCGAGACAATATTTCAAATTGCTCCGATCGTCGAATATATATTTTAAGGTTTCGTCTAAGGTCGATGATTCGACGATGAGGAGCCCACGTGTCGTCAATTGAAGAACAATTTTCAATTTTTTCCATTCAAAACCCGGAAACAATTTTTTCCATTCGTGCCCAGTCCGCCACTCTCGGAAAACAATGATAAAGCGGCTCATTCGATAACGAGATTTATGTAACTCTTTGTCAGGCGGAAGAATGAGAAGTCACTTTTTTTCTTCACTTTGACATCGCGAGTTCCTCGCTGTACTATAATTGGACGTGGACACGTCTACGCCCACGTCTAACAATGTATTGAATCGTTTTAGAACGTCCAAGAACGCATATATTTAGTTGATTCAAGACTTCAAGATTTAGTAGACACATCCGAGTGTCTGCACCCAGAAAAAAGATCTAGTACATTTAACTAAATCATAGTCAAGCCAAATAAATTTTTTTAGTTGTAGGCCGGCCTAATACAACTCTATTCATGTCAACGAAATTTGTTTTTTTTGAATGACCTACTAGGAAAATATTTTGCGATCTAATAAATTTTTATTTAATATTAATAAATATTATTTCAAACTGAAAAAATATGTATTTTGAATTAAATAATTTCTTTTTAAATATTTACACAATATATATTTTTAAACATTTCAATCTTTGAATGTATAGCTACTAGTGATGGG
This sequence comes from Alloplasta piceator, assembly GCA_946863875.1. Classification (NCBI taxonomy): domain Eukaryota; kingdom Metazoa; phylum Arthropoda; class Insecta; order Hymenoptera; family Ichneumonidae; genus Alloplasta; species Alloplasta piceator. Next base: position 44,892,149 of record OX333074.1, read on the forward strand.
CGATACAGTATCGATATTTGGAATTTCGATACTCTTCCACCCAAATATCGATATTTTGTATCGATTCTTGGCGTTACGATATTTTCAAGTATCGATACGCAATACATAAATATCGAAATTTCGATACAACCGATTTTTATTGAGTTTATGTTACCGACTGTTGCAAAAAATTACCGGTTTTGTTACCGACTGAGGTACAAACGACAGTTTTTTGTTACCAACTGAGGTAAGAAACTACAGTTTTTTGTTACCGACTGAAGTATAAAACTACTGTTTTTATTTCGAACTGAGGTTTGGTTGCATTTTTATTTGAGTATCGATAACGGTGATATCGATATCGCATTCCCGATATTACACCTGTATCGATACTCAGACCACCAATACGTATAGATACCAAATATCGATACATTCATCAAATATCGCCATCACTAATAGCTACAGATATGAAGTCTACAATTTCGTAAAGCTTCGTCTTTTATTTAACAGAAGGGAAAAGAAAAAAGACCCTTTTTTATGGGAATCCTTTTCGGGGATTCGACCATCTTGCGTTTTGCCGCAATGTTCAGTGTATTAAATATCCATACTGAAAAATAAGGATACCTAACATAGACGAGCGTGGAAAGGATATAGGCGTCGATAGGCAGGTTCGCTTGTGCGAGAGGTAGCCACCTGGCGGATTTTTGGGGTACTGACGAATCTGCAGATATGATCAGATGAGATTACGGATGAATAGGCACGGATGAATAAAAGAACGAATAGCATTTTTCTTCAACGCCTGTTTCTCGATGACAGTGAATTCAAATAAATAAATATAGTGGAAGTAAAAATCACCCAAACTTGGATGGAAACAAAATTTTCTTTGAAGTAACTAAAAATGATCAAATAAACGATTATATTATATCTACGACCAGGGTTGCGAAATTTTTAATGAAAAAGTATTGCAATAACCATTACTTTTTTAATGGCTAATGAAAATTTAATGGTTAATGAAAATGCAATTGCATTTAAAAAAGTAATGCATTATTTGCCTCACCAGGGTTGCGAAATTTCTAATGAAAAAGTAATGCATTAACCATTAGTTTTTTAATGGCTAATGAAAATAATTTCCATTGACCATTAAAATTTAATGGTTAATGGTTGATGGAAATTATTTTCATTAACCATTAAAATTTAGTGGTTGATGAAAATGCAAGTGCATTAAGAAAATTAATGCATTATTTGCAACCCTGTCTACGACTAGATCTTTTTTCTGGGTGGATTATCTTTTTTTTTTTTGACAGAGCAATGCAATTTCTAGTGCGGCAAGAAATATTGACTGGTGTTTTCAAACTTTTGAGCGGGAGTGTATGTGAGTACGTATTTTAGACCAGGGGCTAAATTTGCGACGACTAACCCGCATTATTCCGCACAACTGTGGCGAATCGACGTGGCGTGACGAGGACAGCAACTCGAAGGCTCGTTCTGCCTGTCGTTTTCGATCGTTCCTCTTTCCTATTTCGACAGTTGCACGTTACATGTGTAAGTGCGTACATTTATTTGCAACGGAAAACACACACACACACGGATATATCCAGACGAATCGACGATTCGTCGATACATTGTAAAGCCTCGTATGAAACGAAAAGGGGGGTGAATGACCGGACGATCGCCCATTGGATCCTATATATCATATATTAGATATATTATACAGTAGCAGTATCGTACGTGAAACTTCGAAACGAATTACAGAAAACGATATCGAGACGGGCATTTAAACTCGAATTACAGCCCTCGATAAAATCATGCGCGCAGCACGTATATATATATATATATATATATGGGGCATTCCAGTTCAACTCACGTGGTCATCGGCCTGACCGCCGCGGATTTAGTTGACGAATTTTTTTTCGGCATATGGTGGTCCACAAAAAGAGGATATTTATTCAGATTTTTGTCACTCGTTTTACCCCATAAAATAATTTTTTTTCCATAACCGTTGAGTAAAAATGAATGTGGACCAGTTTTGAAATTCTTAATTTTTTTGCATAAATTTTATAACTAATAACAAGTATTTTCATCATAGTTTGAGAGTGGGCCGAGAATAATGTATAAATTTTTTTTTTATTAAAGGAAATAAAATTTGTTGAGAAATTTTGAAAGTTAAATATTTCGATGATGGTTTCCTGTAGGATGAAAAAAAAAAGAAAATTAAATCATTTATTTGTAAATAAACAAATTTCCTATATTTTGAGAGCAAAACGCTGAAAATTCACGCAATAATAAGATAAGATTTATTTTTCTTTTTTTTTCTTACAGGGAACCATCATTACAATATTTAATTTTAAAAATTTGTAAACAAATTTTCTTCTTTATTTAAAAAAATAAAATAAATTACTCTCAGCCGACTCTCAAACTATGATGAAAATACTTGTTTTTAGTTATAGATTTTATGAAAAAAATTCAAAATATGAAACCTGTTCCAAAATCATTTTTACACAAATGTTATGGGAAAAAAAAATTATTTTATGGGGTAAAACAAGTGATAACAATCTGAAAAAAATAATCACTTTTTTTTGGACCAAAATATGCCCAAAAAAAAATCATCAACTGAATCCGAGGGGGTCAGGCCGATGACCACGTCAGTTGACCTGGAATGCCCCATATATACTATATTTCTCTCTGTATATATATCTGTATATATGCATACATATGTAACTTCTAATACAGTCACAATCTACTGTATTATTCGCCACGTATACGTAATATGGATGCGACAGATGAACCGCGCTCCACGTTTAATAAGCATCGTACGTTCCACTTAAAGGCACGTGAATAGGTAATCATTACTGATGCACGGAGCTTCGAGTTGGGTAATAAGGGGAATTGAACGAGAATTAAAAAAAAAATCATAATAAAAAGTATAAAGGAAACTGTACGAGGAACGAGAAATACGAGTACGATTATGTTCGTTATAGTTGAGAATGACAAAGTAGTTGCGTGTAAACTCTACGAGGTGAGCAAAGAGCCAGAAGGATAATGAGTAGGGAAAAAAAATTGTCCGTGAATTACCTGATATAAGTTTTATATATTCGAAGAATCCGAAATAATTTTAGTTAATTCTTTAAGATGAAGCCGGTAGAAACTAACGTGAATTTGGATTAGGGGACTTCTTGTCAATGTGGAGAAAAAATTTAGAGAAGAGTTTTATACGAAATTTCGAGTTTATGCCGAAAAAACCACGAGCATATTTTTGCGCATTTTTTTTTCAACTTCAAATTTGTGATTCTAAGTCCCGAATTTTGAGTTCTTAACTTTCCATTAACTCAAGTTGGAACTTAAGATTGAACTTAAGTTCTAATTTAAGATGTATCTTAAGTTTGAACTTAAGTGCCATTATAAGTTCATACTGAAGTTCAAACTTTGGTGCGAACTTCAAATCGATCTTAAGTTCAAGCTTAAAGTTGGTTTGAAGTTTAATTTTAAGATCCATCTTGGGCTTGAACTTAAGTTGGATCAAAATTCTTTCTACGCCTTCCTCGACAGTGTTTTTTGACATTAGTTGTCAAAATAATTAAGTTCGATCGAACTTAAGTTTAAGCTCAAGATGGATCTTAAGTTCAAACTTCAAACCAAATTTGAGTTTAAACTTATCAGATCGATCTGAAGTTCGCATTAAAGTTTGAACTTAATTATGAACTTATAATGACATTCAAGTTCGAACTGAAGATTCATCTTAAATTGGAACTTAAGTTCGATCTTAAGTTTCAACTTGAGTTCAATGGAAAGTTTGATCTTAAGATTTTAAAATTCGAGCCTAAGATTATTCGCACGCGGGTGAGAATTCATTTTGTTTGGTCGATATTTTTCGTTTCCAAACTAGAGCAATTTGTTTATTAAGAAAGCAGAAATTCCGCGCTGTCTAAACTTTACTTTCGCACAAATTATTCGATTAATCCGTAAATCATATTTTAAGACTCAAACTGAGCTTATCAAGGTTGAACTAAAGTTACTAATTTGACTTTACCAAAAATGCAAAAATGAAGCGCGTGAATGTTTTAATCTGAACTAAGTTATTTTTCCAAAAGTTCCCGTTATGTATTTTTTCTCCGGTAAACAAAAATTCTCCAATCCAAATCACCTCAGATTGAGCTAATTTTTCCTTCGCACATGATACAAAATGGTTTCATGATTCTCATCACTCCCTTAACATTCTTTAGTTCAATTAAAAATAAATCATTTTTGTAAAATACATTCGGTAACCTTAAATGACCATTTTTATGAACCAACCAATAAGATCCAAAAAATTTTTAGTAATAAAAAGAGATTTATATAAATGTCGATACTGACCCATCGGAAATGCCAAAAAACTTTTGAGATCGAATATTTGATGCAGATTATATAAATCTAATGTCTTATTTCTAATTATAAATTCGGGGATTCATTACTAGAAACAAATTCGAAAATTGGGAAGGATGAAAATGGTTCGGGGAAGACTGCAAAAAGGATTCTAATTAAGGAGGTTCATCTGGTACCGAGTGAGTCAAAAGAAAAATGGCAATGCTTAACCTCAAAATAAGCGGTGACTAGCGTAGTCATTGACGATGCTTAACCTCAAAATAATCAGCATTTTCGAGACTATTTAATTTATTATTAATCTCACAAGTACCTAATTGATTTTATGAAGCTCTAAAAATATTCCTTAGATACTTTTTCATAATTTGTTAAATTTCCGTCGAAATCTGTATTGTAATGATTGTGAATTTCCCATCCCAATCCCATAAGAGCCCATGTTATTTAGGAATTACATTTCTATTTATTTCTCACGAACAACGTATCCTCGGGTCTTGAAATTTCAACAGATGTCTTTTTAGATACTAATAACTATATTCTGATTTTTTTATCAACATCTGTATTGAAAATCAAGTACCAGATGAATCTCCTTAAGGAAGTCTGTCTATTGTAAAAAGGATCTGTCGTACTCGAATCGCAAATCCATCCACGCCACGTTGGTGGTTGCGAATGAGCTGGTCCAAGAAAAAGAATCACGTGAAATCCTTCTCGTCAGACCTTCTCGTACCTTTTCCCTTCTCTGGTACACTTCTTCGACGATCTTTGACCGGAACTGCCAAGGGTGCAGCTGGAGTAGGAATCTGTATGTAGGGTAGGTTTCTTTTGCAAAACGTCCAAGGATTCATCAACCAGCATCACAATAGACCGGCGTGTCCAAAGTTTATAGACTCTCTGGAAAAGTTTCCCTCTCTTTTTCCCTCTGTACACGTTTAAATGCAGTTTAATGGAGAAAGATTTTGCTGTAACAAGCGCGAAACATTCTGGCACTCGAGAAAAATCTCTGATGCAGCCCCTTTTTGGTCTTCGAGGCGTTGTTAATCGATCGACGATCCTGATTTCGCGGTGACAATTCGCAGGTATCACGCGCATAAGGGTCATCATAGACCCACTCGACGAGGACCAAAATCACTATGGCCGATTCGACACGGCGTCGATAAATGGAAAAATGTTTAGCGGATACAGGATATACGTTTCCCCGAGCGAATAGGACACTTGGAGCCACAGAGCACACCCGTAGAAAACGAAGTCAATGAAGGCTGATTGCTTCATTCCAAAACGCGCGCCGTAATGCAGACGTCAGAGCTGTTTTTTTTTTGACGTCAATTTACAACGATCCAGTGATTTTGAAAGAGAACCATTAGGGGATGAATATATATTTTTCGTGGGCAAATTGGGGAAATTCATATTACGGCGGGATCGAGGATGACTAGACGTATAACGTATCTCGGCGGGCATTATGAAAATCGTATTTAGGAATTGGTGGGATTTTTCGCGGCTGCAGATGATACTTTGATGTGAGAAAGTAATCGATAAAATTATTAAGTATTAGAATGGCGATTAAATGGGAATTTTTATGGATTACGACGATTCGGACAACGAATTTTCCAGTTCAGGAATATGGGAAATCATTTTCGTACCTTTGCAGATTATATTTTATGAAGATCACCATTGATCCTTGCCAGAGCTGGGCAGTACTTAAAAAGTAATTCAAGTATGTGAATACTTATCAATGTCAATACTTGAATACAAGTACTTGAAAATTACTTCAAGTATTGTACTTAAATTTTCAAGCACTTAAAAAGTACCTCAAGTATTCCTCGAGTAGTTCTTGAAGTACTTAAAAAGTACTTCTAGTACTTAAAAAGTACTTCAAGTACTTAAAAAGCACTTCAAGTATTGCACTTAACATTTCAAGTACTCTTATGTACTTCAAGTACTTTTGCAAGTACAATTATCAAGTACTTTTGAAGGTGTCTTGCTGATGATTGCATGTACAAAGCCTTTGAATATGTAATTGAAAATAATATTTCGTGACGTATGAACATACTGTACCTCAGCTGTCGCGGTACGACAGTTTTTTGAAGATGAACACGAAATTGGAGTAGTTTGAACAATCCATGTAATCCAATATTTATTTCTTCTTTTTCAAACCTGAACCGAAATAGATCGTAATTACAATCGTCAATGCAATTGTTGAATTATTTCTAATTCTGTGTTTAAGTACTTCTAAGCCAATCTGCCTAATAGCCTAATCTCAGTGTATTGCACAAGGTAAAAATATGTTTTGATACAAAAAGTACTCGAATAAAAATCAAATGGGAATAAGAAATGAAATGTCATCAGTGCTGGAAATTATGTGATATACCTGAAAACTTAAAAAGTACTTGATACTTGTACTTCAAGTACTTTAAATCTTAAGTACTTCAAATAATAAGTACGTAGTACTTCAAGTACTGTCGGTACTTGATACTTCAAGTACTTCAAGTACTGTCGGTACTTGATACTTCAAGTACTTCAAGTACTTTAGGTACTTGATACTTCAAGAACTTATGGCACTTTGTACTTGAAGTATTTTCCGGTACTTTGCCCAGCTCTGATCCTTGGTGGCAAATAGTCTAGGGCAATTGAAGTAATTTCCTGCGACTGAATATTTAAAAATTACGTCAAGAAAATTTCGCACGTGATGTGAAACCATAATTAAGAATCTGGATGAAATGGCACTTGGGCACGAATTTTAATATCTTAAGATCTACCATAAAAACAAACTTAAGATGAAACTTTCCATTGAACTCAAGTTGGAACATAAGATCGAACTTAAGTTCCAATTTAAGATGAATCTTAAGTGTCATTATAAGTTTATACTTAAGTTAAAACTTTAGTGCGAACTTCAGATCGATCTTATGTTCAAACTTAAATTTGCTTTGAAGTTTGAACTTAAACTTTTTTGACAACTAATGTCAAAAAACATGGTCAATGAAGGCGATGAAACAAGTTTGATCAAACTTAAGTTCAAGCTCAAGATGAATCTTAAGATCAAACCTCAAACCAAATTCAAAATTTAAACTGAAGATCGATCTGAAGTTCGCAATAAATTTTTAACTTATATGTCACTATGAGTATCAACTGATGATGACACTCAAGTTTAATCTTAAATTCATCTTAAATTGGAACTTAAGTTCGATCTTAAGTTCCAACTTGAGGTCGATGGAAAGTTTGATCTCAAGTTTGATCTTAAGACAGATCTTGAGAACTTAAAAATCGAAATAGATTGTAAAATCGTTTCGCTATTTTTTGATAAGTCTTGCGATCGTTTTGTCTCTTTTATGACACGTTATTCGTGACTTCTCGATATCGTCAAGAGGGATGGATTTTTTTTCCACCGGTTGTATCGATTCGGCTGAACAAAAGTGACATAAAAAGGGCCTCGAGATCTCTCAGCTGGTGGACTATTTTTACAACGACGCCTTTTCGATTGTCCAATTTATCACCGGTGTCGTATCTCTCACTCCCCCTCAATCCCCTTAACGTATACACCGAGCGATGGCATTGCACGTGTATAAACTCACGGTACAGCGAAGATTTTCTATGTTGGCAGTTTCGTCCCCGGCAGTAGAGTCGAATCAATTCCGAACGATCGAACAGCGATTTTCTCGCTCATCCCTTAAGGCCGGGACAGACTGGAGGGTGGCAGAAGTGCGAAAGCATCGACACAGGAGGGGGTGACATTCGTTGAGCAGCGGAAGAGAAAGAGAGAGAGGGAGAAAATGACACGGATATATACTCGCAGCTTTGGCTCGTTCGAACCAACAAACCTAAAACGCGCTTCGTGTCATCTCAAAGTTGTCAACGAGTGGCGAAAGCGTCCCGACGCTTCAGCAGCTTTGTCCCCCATTCCCAAAGCGTAACGAATTAGCGATCGAATGGAATTTAGACAGAATTAACATTGGGAGGATCGTCAGTTTATAATTATTTCTAGAATTCACCGTCGATTTAACGATGTCTAGAATATCTTGCACATTTTTTTTTTCAATGTGTCAGCAATGATTCTTGAAGAAATAAAAATAAAGCATGCACTCACTGAGAATTTTTTTTTGTTGAAAATGCAAAAATTCGTTTGACTCAACCAAATATTTGTTTCCGGACGTTCAACGAGATCATTTTGGTAATTCAACAAAGATACAGTGGAAGTTTTAGTTAAATCGGTTAAATCGTTGCTTGAATGGGCAAAGTTTCAGTTCAATCAAATAAATATCTTTGTACCAAATAAATTGTGTTATTGAAAATACGAATTGTTTTTTTGTTACGGCTTAATTTATTTAGTTAAAATATACTAGAAATCAACGAAATATTTCTGTACAGCAACTCAGTAACGTGTAAATTGGACTAAACTGTATCTGGAAATTGACCAAATAATTTCGTTCACCTAATATCTTATGGTTAACCAAATCCATTTGTTGAATTAATTATAGTTTTATTGTTTCAAACAAATTAATATTGAATCAACTAAAATTTTTCCAACTAAATGGATTTAGTTGTTTTAACTGAACTTTTTTCTCAGTGCTGAAAAAACAATGTACCAGGATTTGTTAACTATTAACGAATGTAAAATTGAATATGGCGAAATCAATTATTTTTTGACAGTCAATAAATTAAATAAATATTTTTTAACAGTTAATTATTTTGACACAAATAAAATATTTCTTAACGACTAACACATTTTGTAACAGTTAAGGACTTTTTCTATGTCACATTTTGTTACAGTTGAGGACTTTTCCTATGTCAGTTATTTCCAATTTATGGTTACCTCTTTCGATCGTATGATTGATTTGAAAGTTAAACTTGCACCAAAGTTTAACTGGAAGAGTTTCGTCTGTTCAAATTTCATCAATCGGCTTCCAGGATCATGAAATTTTCAGGATCTTTTAAGATCAATACGAGGTATTATATTTGTTAAAAATTTAACCAAAAATTTAACGTTGACCGTGGATTTACATGATTTTAAAAATTTCAAAAATTAATATTTTTGAAAAAACAAAAAACACCTTTCTGAAAATTTTAGGATCTTGTAAAATCAGTAAAAGGTATTATATTAAAAAAATTGAACCAAAAATTTAATACTGAAATTGGATTTTCATGATATTTTAGAATTCAAAATTCTCCAAATTCATTATTTTTCAAATTTCTTTTTCGGAATATTTTTTTTCGTAGCCCCAAGTATACTCTTTAAGACAAATTCAGAACGATTTTTCGTAACTATAATAGTTTTGGAGATATTTAAAAAATAAACTTTAAAGATTTAAAAAATTGTGAAATTTTGAATTTTGCATAACTTCCGAAATTTTTTTTTTAAATTTTCTCCTTTGGTAGAACTTCGTTTTATTAAAAACGAAAACTTCTGACCAAATTTCATCGAAATTGAAAGGGGTTGATTCCAACTCTTGGTCGATTTGACATGGAATGACCCATATGCAAATAAATGCGTTCCAAATATCTAATTTCTAGAATATTCGTGGATGGGAAATATATTTTTTGTATACTTTGGACATATTCTGCATCTATTCAAGATAAATCTCAAAATCTATACAAAGTATTACATTTTTGGAATAAAACTTAATTCATATATTCAGGATATATTTTCTATATACTCCGCATGTGTCCTTTATTGCTATGAGAAATGTATCAAATTTCGAATTTGTCTGCTCAAAAACCAACTTTATACTCATTTTCAATTCCACCGTCCAAAATTAGACCGATGTGAAATTTGATCTTAAAATACTTTTTTACGTCGTAAAGTTTTTTTATGAGCACAAAGTTATATTTTAATGTCACATAGATCTCCAAATTCGATTATTATCTGAATAGAAATACGCCTCAAAATTTAGACCTAAATCTAGGTAAATAAAAATCATTAATTCTGATTATGAGAATGAACAGATTTTATTGTAATATTGAACTGAATTAAATTTTCTTTTTACTGAATGTTTTTACATCTCTATTATCCTCAGTCGAGAAGGACGATCGAGAACAAATTGTCTTCATGCAAAAATCCTTCAACAGATCACGACTAATGTAGCAGGGACGTCAATTCTCCATCATTCTTTCTACAGAAAAATAAGTATCGCAGTAAACCTTCCCAAATTGGTTAAGATACGGATCCTCGTATCTAAAGAGACTGCCATACCAATGTCCCAGCATTAACTCGAGAGAGGCGCGAACTTTCTTTGTTTATGCGTGGAAAAGTTGAATTATTCACGTAGCTGGTTAAATTTTCCACCTTGGGAACATGCGCATCAATATTCTGGAACGATCCTGCACACGGTCGAGGTCTCGTCCTTTTGCCTAATAAGCGAGGAAGAAAAGAGGGACGAGTTGAAGTGCATCTTTCCACAGACACCGACACCTCTTGGTCTGTCTTGAACGCGGGCGCGCGCCTTTTTCGAGAATGAACACCCGAAAAGTCTATGAAAAAGTCTCACGGCGGTAATCGACAATAGCCGATCGTTTGTCCGATCCGATTCGGTCCATTGAAGAGAGAAGGAGTCAGAGATAGAGGGAGAGAGGTAATGCCTTCACATTGTCGAACTCGTGAAAAGTTCTGACGACGAGAGACGTTGAATCCTCGAAAAGCATTGTCCCCAGTTGTTGGCCAGTTACAAAAGGAACCGCGTGAACGAGCCAACCCTAATATATTGTGCTACATAATACAGTGAACTGTATACCCTGTATATACACTCATCTCTATTTCATTAGCCTTCACTAGAATGTCCAACTCAACACCTACGAAATACACTACAAGTCCTTGATACTCAGACTTCTGACTCGTTAGCTGCTCGTCAAGTATCAAAAGTTCACAGAACAGTTGAGACTTCGTCTGTCTAAAACTTGGTTTGTACCCAAAACTGCGGAAATGATATTTCACGCAATGCTTCAAGTGGCTACATCTACCTGGGTGGGTCAAAAATGGCCTATTCAAATAGTTTTATTCGAAAGCCCCTAATATTAAAATTGGAATAATATGACCCCCAAAAAAATTAATTTTATTCAACTCCTATAATATCTCTTTATTGCACTCCGTGCGTCAAGTGCCTATTTTACGCACCCTTCGTGTGCGTAAAATGGCACTCTCCGCACTCGTGCAATAAAATTTTGTACGAAACTCGAGCGAGAAACATTTTTCTGACTCGTGTGATTGCAGCATGAGCCGAAGGCGAATGTTCGTCAGAAAAAGTTTCAACGCACTCGTATCGTAATGTACTATTATTAAATACTATTATTTTATTATCCTCCAGAATTTCAATGACCCGAAGACATTATAGATTAAGTTTTTAAAATTATAAAGATAGATAAATAGCTTTGAATTCAACAATTTCATTAGGAATTTATTTTTCTTCTCCTCAATTTATTGAATATAAAAAATCTTTTTTGCAATTAGCGATTCATCTTTTGGAACAACATCCTCTATAATTACAGGATTTCATGGTATACATGTTCTCATTGGAACAATTTTTATTACAATTATAATAATTCGATTATCAAAAAATCAATTCTCTCTATCATTTTGGATTTGAAGCTAGAGCTTGATATTGACATTTCGTTGATGTAGTATGATTATTTGTATTTATCTCCCTATACTGATTATTTAAATATTATATTAAGTAAATTTAATTTCCTATTAAGAAGTCGAATAATTTCAGTTTAAATAATTTTTATAATAATAATAATAATAATAATAATAATAATTTACCCATTAATTTGTTTAATTTTAATAATTTTAAATTACCTAATTTCGAAAAATAATTTAATCTATCGAAAAAATATTCCCTATTTAAATGTGGATTTGACCAATTACCTTCCTCTCGCTCACCTTTCAGCGACATTCCTTGAAAGTGTCGTTGAAATATTCCTAAAATTGAATCGGCTGCATTTTATAGGATAAGAAACATGTAAAGCTAATAAAACGATCTCCTTTCTAAGCTGCTTTTCATTTTTCAGCAGTAATGTAAAAATGACTTCTTTTTATAGATTTAGTATGCTCGAGTTTCAATTCGTCGCCATTTTGTTAAAACAAATTATTTTAAAAATCGATGTTCGACAATTAATAGTATTTATTGTAGACACGAATAACTCGTTTGGTTTCGAGATTTCAAATGGACCGTTTCAGATGGATAGTTGGCACTTCCAAATGTCGCTAGAAAATTTCATTATGCCGGCGGCTATGTTTTTGTTGTTTTTATTTGTATTTTCAATTATTTTTTTCAAGACTCAATGTATGTATTTTTGTAATAAACAGAAATGCGTTCCTTTTTCACCAACCGTTTACCAGAAAAAAATTCCGAATTCGACTATTTTTTCGAGTCTCTAGGTAGATACTGCGCATTAATCCATTGCCGACATTAATTATTGCAAATAGTTATCAGTTATCTGCCAATTAGTTTACCTGAAGGGTTAGAATATTGAGTTATGTTTAAAACGCAGCGAACTCAAGTTTATAGGCAAGTGAGTTAACTATCATTCATGTTTCAGTGACTGAGTGACTCAAACATAGTTCGACTCAGTGGTTCACATAGTATTCGTATTCGGTGAATCTTGAATAAGCAAAAACTTGAAAATCGGAACGTTTAGTTGAACCAAAACTCGACGAATGTTTTTTTTTTTACCGAAAAATCGAAACACGTAAAACCTATAAATAGAAAAACTTTCCAGTCTTTATTATCAAGTTTCAGCTAAGTCCCTCAATTGATTTAAAGGGCTGCATTTTTAGATTTTTAGTTCAGCTGAACGTCCCAAACTTCAAGCCCATAAAAGTCTCATTGTCCTCATTATCAAGCTGCCTAAAAAGTCAGTAGAATAAACACAACAGGAAACAGCAGCCTCAGGAATGGGTTCAGTTGCTACAGTGACCTATTGATAAAGGTGTCCTCTTACAGTATAAGGGTAGCAATTCTGCAGAGTCAAAATCTCGAAGTCCGCCGTCTAATCTCAAGGACTTGCTTATACTGTGTTTCCCAGCCGACTGTTCACACTTTGAAATACAATTTAAAAGAGATCTCCACCTTTTTGACTCTTTTGGGAATAACCGCGGCTAACTAGACCTTAATTTTCGGGGGTCAGCGGAAAATTACGGGCGGTTCTAGTCGCCTTTGAGTTCCCCCTCCCCGAAATAACAGAGGCTGTGGGAAGATTTTTCGGAAAAAAAATTCCTTTCAAATTGAGTATCAGCACCAACGAACTAGCCGAAACCGCAGTAGCGTTTGGTCGTTCACCAAAAACCTAGAACCAACGCTGTACGGCAGCCTAGAACCTCGGAGGTCTTCGTGAGAGACATCCAGCTCAGTGGGACCAACTACGGAGTCAATTCATCGTCCATCGACGCTAATCGATTTCCCGTGGACCGCCAACGTCGCGGGAAGGCGGATGCGAGGTTGAGGTGAAGGAGGATCATGAAGTGTTGCTACGGGGGGGCCCTTTTGGTGCACGCCTCTTCGTGTAGGTCCTGATAGATGGTCCTGGGCTCTCTCCTTCCTTCGACCTTTCCTTTTTTTTTTATTAAGGTGAGAAACCGATTGTTCCCGGTCGGAAATGAGGAAGAACCCGAGGTCTTCTTCCACCGATCCTCGACACCTATTTAGGTGCGAAGGGCCAATTTGGTCGTTCCTCAACCCCCATAATGAGTCCATTGATGCACGGAAACTCGACCTAATCTCAGACATGATACTATCCCTCCACAGAAATAAGACAAAACATCTGCAGGGTACAATGGCAAATGCGCTAATGTTTGAAGTCAACAACAATGGCAATGATACGAGAAAGTATAGAATTTTTCTTGCGAATCAAAATTCTACGATCTCTAAAAAACCGTGATGAGGGACGCTCGAGATTTACGTCGCTTCTGACACGAACAAAGAAAAAAAAAGCATAACTTCGCACTCGCTCTATCCCAAGCCTTCTTTTTCAAAGGACGAGCGAACATAAAGCTGTTTGCAAAGGTAAAAAAAACTTGGTCCAAAAAAAAGAAGTCTCGTTAATCCGTAGCTGCACGAACGAAATATAGTCGGTATTATAGCGGGGCGGATTCTCTTTCTTCGGTGGACGTGCAATCCTGGTGTTTTCCTGTGGCCAGAAAGAGTGATAAAATTTTCTCACAGGAGGTCTCGCGGAAAATGCGACAAATCGTTGTTTTGTATATCCAATAAACCTACAAATGCATATATATAGATGGAAACGCGGGAAACATGTATGCTCGAAGAGTGGGGAGACGGTTGCGCGCGCATGAGGTTCCGAACGCGCATAAATCGTGTTTGCCGCGCGCGCGCATTCTGGCAGCGCCACGCTTGGTTGGCAGGCGGGAAAATCGTTGGACCAATGGCGCGAGGGGGGGCGTGGCCACGAATGAAACCCACTTAATAACCACGGGGCGATGTTACAGAGTTGGGGGGTCACTGGCGGCTGACTGCAGACAAGTTTCTCTACTGTGGGGATTGGGGCTGAGCGGTTGCTGGTCGGGAAACGAGCCTGCACACATGTGTTCGCGGTTATTTCGTGAAAGCCGCGGCGGGGGAGAACGCGTCGGCGGTACGGGGATGAAAACTGCTTAGGGGAGTTGAAACGATGCGGTGGAAGATGGCAGAAGGAGGGAAAAGTTACGCCAGAAACGTATGGGGGAATTTGTAGTTAAGCTTGGAGTATGGGGTAATTTTTTTTTCTTTCAGTTACGTATGTGTGTGCGACACATACAGTAGAACATCGTTTATCCAAGATAATATGTCGAGATCGTACCTGGGATCGGTGAAACTTCGAAGAATATTTGAAAAAATCATTTCACTTTACTCAATATTGGGTTTTTCCATCATTTAACTGTTTTACAGAAATTAGGGTTTTTATGGTATTCGTAAATAACAGAGAATTTACCATCTTCTTAATATGCCATTGAAGTTGAAAGACAATACATTTTGTCATGTAGAAGCGATTTAAAAGAAAAGGTTTGAAAATCAGTAATTTGAGGGTTTATAACTCGATTTCCATTGACCTTTTTGGGGCTTGTCTATTTTTTGAAGGTTTGCTATTTTGTAGTTTGAAGATTGTAATTAGATTCAAGCTGATATTGGAATTATTAGTGCCAGGGTGGATCTAAAAATACTGATAAAAGTTGACCTAAAAATGTCATTAATTTTTGTTTTTTTACAATTCCAGGAAATGTAACTGCCTCTACGACCAAAAATCGATTTGGAAACACCAAAAACATTATAGATATACGAATTTCAAAGGTCTCTTGGTCAAGGTATCAAAAACGTAAAAAGAGCCATGTTTTTTCATTATCCAAAAGTGTTCTTGCAAAAACGAAAGTGCTTTCAATATCATATATTATTTTAGACATATCCATTGATGTCATCAACAGAATTGACAAATGATGACATCATTTGTTTCGATAATTAATTAAGATTTTTCAATAACGAGCTTTCTACTCATCTCCAAATTTTTGCTGAGTTTTTAACAATTAATATTTACCAATTAATTATAATCAATATTTACCTCTTTACCAATTTCTAGTGTAATTTTGGCTTAACAATTTAGTAAACTTAAAGGGGAAAGGCACTGTAAAAATTGGAAAAAAAATTTTTTTTTGCATTTCTTTGAAGTATATATTTTGGAAAAAATATGGGTGAAATTTCAACTTTACAATCTGAACATCGACTAAGTTGCAGTTACTTTAGTGAGAGCAGTTAGGGCGATCGGTTAAGACCAACGAAAATTTTGAACACATTTCTCTCCAAATGATTGTTGTTGATCTTATCCCAAGAAATACTCGAAAATCTATAAGCTCATTTACAGTTTTTTTCAAATATCTGCAATACCAATGACTAAGACTGTGGGTTGCCGATTTCAAAAATGTTGATAATTATTATTTTTAGAACCTGCTTAAATAAAAAAGGGCCTCAAAAATGAAAAAAATTAAATTCATCGCCATTTTTTAAATAATCAAAGAAAAAAACGACTGCACATAACGTTAGCTACATCCGTATAAATATTGATATTTTTTTTCAGATAACCCTTCACCACGATATCAATGGAGATCAAAAATGGAGCGAACATTTTCTTTGCCGTTAAGCTAATATGTTAAAAATGCCGTTAAGCTCTGTTAAGTTTGAATATTTTTCAATGAAAATTGCTATAAAATAAGTTGAATACATGCTTAATAATATAAAAATAACCCGATCCTTTGATCCTCAGTTATGCCCGTGAAAAAAAATTCTGAAGCATTCCCAATTTTTTCATCCCTTACGGTGAACCTCGACTAAGGCCTTAGGCCACTCTAGGATTTTCAAAAAATCGATTTTTTTTGTTAGTTTGCTAAACTACCTTTTTTGTTAGTTTGCTAAACTACCTTTTTAGGTAGTTTAGCATGTACAGAATTATATTCCAAAAGGTTACGTGCGTGAAGAATGCCTAAGTACTCGATTTTCGTATTCTAGAGCAACCGCTCTTCATCCGCAGCAAGCTTTCTACAAACTTCAAACTCGTTTATCTCAGAACTATATTTTGAAGTCAGCCAAACTCATAATCATAACTTGAACAAATTTCAACCGATTCATTTGAAATTTCAACTGTACATTCAAAATCACGTTCTCTAAAGCAGTACGTAGAATTTTTTCATTATAATGCATAGTTCTTTTTTTATAAACAATTTCCTGACGATTTTCTCATGGCATTTTAAACATTTTAAATTAGAAATGCGCCATTTTTACAAAAAACAACATATCAAAATAATCCTACGTACTTCTATAGCTATTCTTGTATACAATCGAAAAAACTTTGGTCTCTCATCATGACTCAAAAATTATTGAAGCTGTTGACCTTCCAGAAATGAAGGCGTCATCGGAAAAACGCTGCACGGTCGCCATTTTGACATGTATCGTCATGAAAAAATAATTTCGTATTGCCAATTAGATGTATAATAAAACACTTTTTTGTAAATCCGATTTATTTTATGGTTTCGCTTAAAAAAAAAATCACGAAATATGCCCTTTTTCGTCCTGCAGAGTGACCTAAGGCTTTAATCGAAGATAAGCGAGGTTCCACTCTACTCTTGCTTGAAGTTTATGGACAAAATAAGGGGATGAAAGGCCGGCTTGCACGCGCTGGAAGTAAAAAGCTAGGAGTCGGATACTTCGTGGGTGTGCTGTGTGGTATATACATGGAAAAGTGCCTGATACAGCGGGCAATAATTCCCTACTCCAACACACTTACACTTACACTTACACGCATACGCATTACGCACACGCACACACCCACACGCGCATTAAGAACTGCAGAAAAGCGCATTTCGCGTGACGCGTCCCTGTTCTCGTCAATTACCGATAAGTATACAGGCGTATATACGCGTATTGGGAATAACGTGAAAGACTTGGAATGCCCGATGGAAAATACGATAAGCAGCTCAACTGTATTTTATTCTCGTGTACTGGGGAGTTTGAGGCATGTATATGCGATATATACGTATATATGTTGAATGCGTGCAAGTATGGCGTGCCGTGTTATTTAAGTCTCCAACCGATGTTTATTGATGCCCCCTCCCCACTCACTCAACCCCCACAAAAGTCTCTCTATATGGGTGTTATACGCGGATCATTAGCATCCGTCATCGAGTGGAACAGCTCGATGCCGACGAGACCTATATATATATATATGTAATGAGCTGCGTGATAGAAGTATCATTATAGATATAAATCGGTTGAAAATGAATCTCGGCTTGAATGGAAAAAGCGAGACACAGATAAGGGCAAATAAATTTGCGGATTTACACTTTTGCGCTCGGCTGATGGGTTGTCCAGTTGTCTTTTTAACCCTGAACACATTTTTTTACCATCTAAGGCTTAATTGGAATTAATATGACCACAAGATTTTCATAAGTCGTAATAGAGGTGTTACAGTGGTAGAGAGCTGTAATGTTGCATGACTTCTGTAGTTTCTAGATGAAAGAGAAAATGGGGCTTGATAAGCTTGATTACATTCCAGTTTAGTTCGTGAAAAATTCATTTAAGCCTTGGAAGTTTATCTTTTTTTTTTTTTTTTGTAGGCAAGAGGTTTTTTTACTCTTTGGTGATTTATAAGAGCAAATGAGTGGAAAACTGAAATTTAACGTTCATCTTTCATGTTAGTTTGCATTGTTTGAATGCGAAGAAAATAGTTTATTTTTTAATAAAATTTATTCGTTCTAAAAATTTTAAAAGTTAAAAATTGTTGGAATGTATTTTGGAGTGATTATTGAGGATTTGAAATGCTAAACGAACGAGCAAAGCGTGAACATCAATGTAAATGAATTGAAATTTATTTTCGTTGCATTACAACCACGCAAACTTCATCATCTTTCGTTAGATTATCAGGTAACTCAAAATATGTATTTCGATATTTTTCGTAAGTCGAATAATTATTTTTCAATTGTGAAAAGCTGGATTAAAATAAATGTCATACTAGTGCGTCATTATAGGTAAGGTAATGTTTTTATTGATTTAACGTCTGCGAAAAAGGTTTTTTCACATTTTTTTGGATAAAAGAAAAGGTAATAGAATAATAATATTCGAGGAGGTTATTAAACATATATTTGAACATGAAACAAAAAATTATCATCCAGCGATGTTTAAAAAAATCTCTTAGTTTACAAGTTTATAGCTAATGAAATACGTAAAAAAAATTTAAATATTAATTTTTTTATGACTGGCGAGTATTTTAATTAGGGCCTTCAATTTTCAACAAAAAAGGACGTCTGGTGATAAACAATGTTTGAATTAACTTATCGAATGGTTAAATATATTGTTCGAAATTCAATGAAGAAAATGAAAATCATTGGAGTTATGCTGCGTGCGATTTTGAAAAATCCTGTTTAGAGAAAAATGCATTTTTTTTAAATGTGTTAGACATTGAGGAAGCACTCGAGCACTCGAGGCAAATTTCAAGGAACAAAATTTCTTATGGATAATAAACTTTCTGCCCCATTTTCTAAAAGCTTCTAAGCATCTTCTGGGTCAATAAACAAAAAATCAATTTTATTTTAGAATCTAAAAGAGCAACAAACAAACAAAAAACTCATTTGAGAAAAAACCACGTATTTCTTCTTGTATAAAACTAAATTTCGAAATTTGAACGCATTTTTAAATAAGATACTTTTAAATAAGATACAGCTAAATTGCAATCATAATATTAGTTTAGAAAGTATAATTATTTAGGGCTATGAAAATGGACAAAATTTTCAAATGTGAAAAACGGATAGAATGGGTGAAAAAATCATAAAAAATTACTATTCTTCGGAACCGAAGAGTAAAGAATATGGAATTCAGGAAGAATACTGCTTTAATAAAAAAATGCGAATTAATGAAGAAACGCAGCAGCACCAATACATTATTTTTTAATCATCTAATATTAAGGATGTAATATTAAGGTTTATTGAACCGTATTTTTACGACATTTTTTAAGACACTGCAAAATAGTTGTATAGGCTGAAAAGGTTGAATTCAAAACGACGCGATGGTCCAGCTGAGAAGTGCATCCAAACTAAAATTATAAATAATTTCATATAACTTCAATGGAGTAACTTTAACCTTTTTTTTAACCCCACTCATTACTTCATGCAGTTTTCTCTATTAATAAAAAATATTGTATTAGCAGATTAAATATTCACTCAAGGATGTTAAGTCCCTATGAAATCTTTTAGTGTTAATTGTTCAATAAATATCTTCTTAATCGTCGTGAAATTTTTACACGACCTCCTGAATACTTCATGTAAAAACATATTAAATTTTCAGAATTCTATCATCATTACTTCAACCTCCTTAAGGGTTAAAACGAAAAATGATGAGAAAATTCTGAAAATTTGGTATGTTTTTGTATGAAGTATTTAAGAGGTCGTGTAAAAATTTCACGACGATTAGCAAGCTCGTTATTAAAATATTAACATTTTGTTAAGAACAATTTTTTAAACGAAAAAAAAAAAAATTTATCAATAAACTTCGTTTTGTTTCCGTTGTTTTCAATATAGTGTAGATATTAAAAAATTGAGAGGTCAAAAAAAAAACTTATCGCAAAGTTATATCAGTTTCCATAAGACTACATTTCATTTAATTTAATTTGTTAATGTTAATTGTTCGATAACGAGCTTCCTAATCGTCGTAAAATTTTTACACGACCTCTTAAATAATTCATCCAAAAACATACCAAATTTTCAGAATTTTCTCATAATTTGCGATTTGGGACTCAACATCGTCCATAATCCTCCCAAATACGATAATGAATATATTTTAAGGATCAAATTCAACAATATTACATATTTACCTAAGCATCCCCGACAAAATTTGTCCACTCAACTAAATCGGCGAACATAAACCTCTAATTAAATAATCGTAAAAAAATAGTATATTACGATACTAGTGCGATAAAACTTTTTCTGACGAGTGTGAGTTTGCAGCATGAGCCAAAGGCGAATGTTGCAATCACACGAGTTAAGAAAAAGTTTCTCGCACTAGTATCGTACGAAATTTTATTGTACGAGTGCGCAAAGTGCCAGTTTGAGCACGCGCAGCGTGCGCAAAGTGGCACTTTGCGCACGGAGTGCAATAAAATTATCTAACGACTCGGAATACACCTTAAACAATTGAATTGGTGCATGAACGAGACCCCTTTTTTATTTTTCATAAATTTTCCACGAATAAACTAAAAGTTTACGAATTGAAAAAGTTGTTTGTCGAGTTCGTTCCTTCGGTATTTTATCTATCATGTTATATTTTCTGCCATAGCGTTAAGAGGATGAAAAAATTCCACTCGTGGGAAAAAGGGTTCCCAGAAACGATCGGAAAATTGAGGAACGAAAGACCGGAATTGTGATGGAAACGTAGCTAATGTTGAGAGGGAGTTGAGCGTTGAGGGAAAGAGACGTATTTTACGTTCGTATTTCGTGTCTAAAGCCCGTTACGGAACGACGCGGCAACTGCAAAATCGGCCAGCAAAGAGGACGATAAACCCATGGTGGGGGTGTAAGACGAAACGATTATAAAAAGAGAGAAATCTATTTGCCCGGTGTTAATACACGTGCCGGCGAAGTTCTCAAAAAGAAGCAAAAAAAAAAGAAGGGAAACCTTTGGAAAGATCGTTTGCGATAAAAAAGCGTCCGAATTGAACAACGGGCAATAATGAGCGGGTTGTCCATTGTTCTCCAGATAATTCCGTTATGACGATGCCGCAATATCACCCTGTATTGTTCCCCAAAAGATTTCGTTTTCCCAATTTCACTAAAAAATGGTAAAAAGTTTGGACAAAGAGAAAAATGAAGAAATAATGTGCAACACTCGCTGGAAAATATATATGGGTCATTCCATGTAAAATCTACCAATAATTGGAATCGACCCCCTTCAATTTCGATGAAATTTGATCAGAAGTTTTCTTTCATCATAGAACGAAATTTTACCAAAGGGAAAAAATTAAAGTTTTTTTTTATTCAAAATTTCACCGATTTTTCAGATTTTTAAGTTTATTTTTTGAATATCTCGAAAACTATTATAGTTACAAAAAAATCGTTCTGGTTTCGTCTAAAAGAGTATATTTGGGGCTACGAAAAAAAATATATTACGAAAAAAAAATTTGAAAAATGATGAATTTGGAGAATTTTGAATTTTTATAAAATCGTGAAAATCCCCGATCAACATTAAATTTTGGTTTTATTTTTTTAATATAATAACTTGTACTGATCTTAAAATATCCTGAAATTTTCAAAGAGGAGTTTTTTTTTGTCAAAAAATATGAATTTTTGAATTTTGCGAAGAAATTTTTTTTTTCCCTCTAATTTAAGTAAAGTTGAGCAATCATGTTGAGCCAACTTTACTGAACTTAGAGGTTACAAAAAAATGAAAACAATTTTTACCAAAATGCAAAAATTCATATTTTTTAAACAAAAAAAACCACCTTTCCTCAAATTTCAGGACCTTTTAAGATCAGTACAAGGTATTATATCAAAAAATTTGAACCAAAAATCCAATGTTGATCGTGGATTTTTACGATTTGAAAAAATTCAAAATTCTGTAAGTTCATCATTATTCAAAAAAAATTTTCGGAATGTTTTTTTTTCGTAGTAGTTTTTTTATAGTAGTTTTTGAGATATTTAAAAACAAACTTGAAAAATGGAAAAAATGGTGAAACTCACTCTTTCAAAAGTTATTCAAGGTTAAATTTAAATTTTGAGTAAATTTCACTTGTTTCTTTAGTTTCCGGCAAAATGTAAAAACTTATTACTAAATATCGTAAAATCTTTCTTGAAAAAAAAATTTTAATTGCATTAACATAAATTACTCAATTTTTTAAGAAATGACCAACAGTAGTTCACACATATTTATAGTCTAATATACATGTATAAAAGACCTTGAATAACTTTTGAAGGAGTGAGTTTATTGAAAAATCAGAAGAGACTTGAAGCCGAGGTATAAAACTAAGGTATAAAATTTCAAAGTTTAAAAATTAGGTAATTTATATTAACGCAATTTAAACTTTTTTTTTCAAGAAACATTTTACGAAATTTAGTAATAAATTTCAACATTTTGACGAAAAATAAAAAAAAACGTAAAATTTACTCTAAATTTAACTTTAACCTTGAATAACTTTTGAAGGAGTGAGTTTATAAAAAAATCATAGGAAATCTTTTTTGTAGAGCGTTCAATTCCCTACAAGAATATGTATCGTTCAGTTCGGTACATTGACTTAAAGCTGAGGTATAAAGTTTGAAAGTTTGAAAATGTTGTTTCCTGTGTTATTTAAATGGGAAATAGAAATATGCGACGCGAGACCGCTAAATATTAATATTAAGAGCTCTGCTTTGAACAGGTATCTTTTTTTACCTCCCCAAAAGTATTTAATAAGAGATTTCGGAAAAGTCGTTTTTTTAAATCAGTCTAATGTACTATATATATTCGATGATTAAAAAAATTAAATGCTCATCGAGTTCAACGTCTAGCTCAGCCTACACCTTGTAAAAAAATATACACAATTTGCTGCACTTGAAGCAAGAAAGATGGACTCCCATCATTGAGAATTACCCAGTCTGATTGCATGTTTAGGATTGGCTTTGAAAAAATTCGTTCATGTCCTGAAACAAGCTTTAGTTTGGTTATCGTGACTGACGTTACGACGAATGGATATATTATAACGTAAATGAGCGTGCCAAGGGATATGCTTGTGTGTGTGGGAAAAGCCATTAAGATTGGATGTATTCCTACGGCCTAATATGGCCCGAGGATGTAACGTTGTTAAGATCGGACCAAAGTGAGTCCTCATTGGCCGCTGGTTTATCGTATCCCTGTCCCTCACTGTATCCACACACGCATTTCTAACGAAATACATTAGTTACAGACGCGTACACTTTGGTATATGACTTTTCGTGCTTAATACACCTTGAGGAATAATACATATCGTGTATACCGTAAAACAGTGCGCGGTATCAGTATATATAACGTAAAGTAGTGGCGTATAGCTCTCGGCGTGGCTGGACCACCCTAAGTATCGGGGGATCATGCTAAACGCCGCCTGAGATCAAAGGAAACCGACGGGAATCCGGTGGCGACCTATCATAATAATTTGGCCGCGGCTCGCGCCTCTTTGTATTAGGATAGAGATGCCGACGGCCTTAAAAAAAAAAAATGAGAGAGAAAAAGGAAGATAAAGAAAAAGCTACTCGACTGGAGCTCGCGTCCACAACGCTAAATTGAAGCTAAAAGGACCCTAAAAAGGTTTTTACCGATCTTAGAACGCAGCTTCGGGTGCGAGCTTCACGTTTTGTTTGGCCTCTCTCTCGCTCGGTATTTCTGCGTGCATTCGGCATTGTATAAGGCTGTTGTATGCGATGCAATCACGCACAGGTATAGATACACCTAATCCCTCAATGGCGAAACTCAAGAAAGGGGAGAAAGAGAGAGAGAGAGAGAGAGAGAGAGAGAGAGATTGTGTTCACGAAAATATGGAGGGCCTCAGGGCCCCAATCTAGCCGGATCCAGAGGATCATCTCCTGATTCATCTTACGGTCAAACATATATTAATCAAGAGACCTCCGGGAGTCTCGTCCCTTCGTGAATTAGCGATTCTGATTATTACGCGACCGTGTAAAGGATCTTGGATTATTTTGAGGATTTTATTTAGAATTTTTGACAATGATCGAGCAATCCCCATATCATTTGGTTCACTTTAATATCAATAATTAATGAATGTTCTTATCTGACCAAAAAAGTCGACTGGGCTTTTTTGATTCCTGGAAAGGTTTGAGGCTAAAGAGTCGATGTGCTTTTTCTAACCTATGCTCTATATTATAATTGAGAGGGTGCAGTTACCCTCTTTGCACTTTGATGGCAAAGTATCGGGAAAACTGGTCAACTTCTAAAATTTTGGAAACAAACGATTAAAACCTTGGCTATCGGGGTTCTGATGGAATAAATAAGAGAGTGACTTCTAATAGAGACAACAATATGCAACGCTTTCCCTCATTGCACATACCGAATGATCACAGTTTGGCGGTGAAAGCCGCGAGTTATAGATAGCATTTACAACGAGTGGAGTATCATTCGTGAAGCACCATATAAGCGATATTGTAATAAGTACATGAGTCGGTCATAAAATAAAAAATGTGCATATTCCAAACAACAACTAATTGATGGAGAGAGAATAAATTATGGTTGTCTTCACTGGGATAGGTACTTTCAGGATAATCATTGTCTTCAAAGTTTATGCATGGGTATAAGTGAATCCATAATTTGTTGGAATTTTCTGTTTCACAGGGGATAGTTTTATAGAGAATTCTACATTAGTTGAATCATTCGAAACTTTTAGGAGTTCGATGAGCATTTTTGAGACAGGAGGGAAGGTGCAAACAATTGCTTACCAGGGAATAGAATTTGTAGGCGATAAAAACCCTTTTTGATGATGTCTCAAATGTAAGGTAACAATAAAGAAAGGTTACCAAGAGGCATACTCTAAATTAATTTTTCAATTTCTGCTCTTTCCCTCATTAGTCTTCATCTTCAGTGTCCTTTTCCGTACCCTTACCTCCAATTACCGCACTTCTGATACTAGCATCTCTCAAAATCTTTTGGACCGCACCTGCATCGCGCGTAAGCGCATTAAAGGCTCAAGAGGCAGAGGGACAAAGTCAAGAAACCAGCATGATGGGTCCACATCCACACATAAGATTCACCATCATGGTAGCTGGTTACAGAAGTACGTTGACACATGAAGTAATTCCCGACATATGCACAGAGGTACATGATAGTGTATCTGCATAAAAAAACCAGAAGATTGAGGATTACGGATAATGATAATTAGATAAGGAGGGACAGTCTCTGATGAACCCTCAAACGTTGCGAAATGATGTTGCCTGCCTTGTAAAAACAAAGAAAGGTCCGGGGCTCCAATAGTTGGACTTGATTTTGCAATGTCTGCTCCTCCGCTCGTTAGTCTTCGTCTTCAGGGTCCCTATTCCATCGTCCTTCCCCACAATTACCCCACTCCTAGTTGATCCCTAAAACCCTGTGGAACTGCATCAGGCGTCTACGTATCACATGCCCAGGAGGCAAAGAGAGGGGTTGAAGGAAACATGCATAATAATATTCACAATGTCTGCGCCCAGTTGCAAACATACGCTAACACATGAGCGACATCATGAGTAGGCAGAAGATTAAAAAAAACAACGAGAAGATTGAGGATTCTACCAGCGTATCAGCGAGAGAGGACGCAGGAGTCATCGAGATACGAAGCTCTGGAGAAGCCAAACGCGATGGGGACGTGGGACGTTAAGTATATCTCGTAAAAATTCCATCGAACCAGCGTCATTTTGCCGTGGGGGCCCTCCGATGTCAGGGCAACGGTTCTAGAGGCTGGTCTTGGCTAGTAAACGCCTTCGAAGCAGCCAGAGCCAGCCCCTTAAATTCTTTGATCTCACGCCGCTTGTCCCCCCTCCTCTTAGGCTGCAAGCGCGCGCGACCTCACATCCCAAACCCCACCGAGTTCGCTCGAGCCCAACAGGCTAGGCCGTAACTGGCACGGGGATCGGTTCAAACCGTTTTGAGTCACTGGCTTGGACTGGCGTGCCGCCCCGGGGATCGGGTCCTATATCCGTGTGTTGTGACTTTTCTCGATATTATGAACGACAATCTTCCACTTAAGTTTCGTATTTTAACGCGTTAAACCCCGAGACTCCTAGTGCCAATCGACCTTGTCCCGTCCTCTCAGTGTTATCAATCGTGAGAACGAAGTTAACCACCCTGCGGATCAAAACAATTGCGAGATTTTTTATCATCTCAAACGTTACAGCCGAACAGTGCAGCTTCAAGATCGTTTTGCAAATTTCTGAAGCTTCTACCGCTGCTGGATTAGCCATAGGATTTTTAATCCGTCAAGGCAATGAGTGAATGAGTATCCGACGCAAACGGTGTCTCCAGCGATTATTAATATATTACAGTGTTGTTTCGTGAGTGTTGATGCCATCAAAATGATGACCGTAGATTTTGGGAAGACGTTCTGACGGTTTATCTCGATGGCTAGACAAAAAACCGCTGAAAATTGCGCGTGATACGTCCACAAAAGAAGCTTTTATTTATGATTGAGATGCGGAAACGCCGGTAGTACTGAATCGCGTGTGCGCGTGCTGCAGTGCTGGAAGTGTCATTGAAAGATTGTAGCGGCGTTGTTGCTAAAGGACTCTACGGTCGAATCAGTAGAGTCCACATTGCCAATAAATGCGCATTAACGTTTGATCTCCCGGGCAAATGACACAGTGTCATTGACAGCAAATTGTCAATCGATCAATGCTGGTGTCTCATTAGCGTATAAGTTTACCTGTGGCTCTGATACTGTGTAAAGTGGGAGGGAACCTTGTGTGTGTGTTCGTGCGTTGGCAACAAGAGAAACAAGCCTCGATCAAGGATATTAACGAATATTAAATCAAAGACGTGAATAAACTTCCGTTATCGCTTATGTTACTTGCGGAAAGTGAAATTCGCTTCCAGGATATCGGGGCGAGAATGTGCACAACGGAGATGACGGAGGTTGGTTACAGCACAATGTCACCATCGACCGCATCATCGAGTGGCACGACGTCCGGTTGTCTCGGTTCACCGAATAATCGTTTGACGAGTTCGCGTTGTTCGCCAGGACGTGCGCGTGAGCATCGTAACGACGATGACGACGACGACGAGATTTCGGTCGGTTGTCCAAGTCCTTTGCCCCTTGTTGTGGCGTCAACGCAACAGGATGAGGACGACGAGAGACTGTGTTCGTCCCGTGACGACAGGTACAGCGAGAGACTGAGCCCAACGAGTTATCTTGACGAGGAAGAGAGATACTCGCGGGACACAGGTGATTACGAGCGTAGCATTGGTAGTAACGTTAGGCGACGACGTCAGGTGAGTCGAACATCGTCGAGCGGTGAAGTAACGACGCTTGGTCGCGACGAGGACGTTGACAACGAGGACGACGATGAAAGAGCGTTGGTGAGACAATCCTCGAAAGGCAATACCGACGATTACTTTAAGCCCCTTAAAAAGCTCAAAATGGTGCCGATACAGCAGTCCGACGACGAGGACGAGAGAGACTCCAACAACGAGCGTGGTGTCAAGTCATTCAGTATTTTGGACATTCTGTCGCACAGGCCAAAAGCGAAAATCGTCAGGCCATGGGACACCGTTGAATCGAGTCAAACGCATATGAACAATAATCACAATCATCACAGGCATCATCATCATCATAATCACCATCATCATCACAATTCACATCACAATCGTCATCAGCAGCAGCAACAACAACAACAGCAACTGCAGCAGCAGATGCACCATCACTCGAGTCTCAGTCAGGGTCCAAGGGACTTGTCGCTGATGGGCATGTCACTGGCTTCGATGTCCGGTTCCATGAGTGAACCACCGTTGAGCAGTTCGTCCTCATCAGGACGAAGTTCGGTCTCCGATTCTGGCAGTCCCGATCCACTTGCTCATCATCATCATCAGCATCACCACAACCTTCATCATGGACTCCATCATCCGGGACTTCATCATCCAGCGATGCAACAACAATTCAAGAGAAGCAAAACGAGCCAACAGCAGCACAACTCGCAGAGCGGGCAAAATGGAAAGAGAACAACGGGTCAGGGTAGTCCGCTCGATGCTCTGTTCCAGATGACGAGCAAAACATTCGACGCTGGCGAACACAGTCAAGGTGAGTCTCGACAATTCATTCCAAAGATATCACTTATTCTTCAAGCCTCGGCTGGGCTTCAACGCCACAGAGGTGACCTCTTTCAAGTGCCACATGGTGCTCGGAAACTCCCTTTTCTTCTTCAACGTTGTACAATTCTGTGGCTATTGGAAGGGAAACGATCGAGAGGTTTCGCTTAGCATTTTTTAACGATAGGTCAGATGCTGATGAACAATTCATTGCAGAAGCACCTGAAGCAATCTTATCATAACATTAATGACAAAGAAAGCAAATTGCGATCTTGAAGACGCGGATGCTTCGTAATTGAACTTTTGTACAAGATGACCGTTTATCGTAACAAGTTTGCTGTAAAAACTGTTGATACACTCGTGTTACGGTAACCGGTGAAGTACGGTAACAGCGTTACCACGGTATTTCCTCTAATGTACGAAGAATACGATCTGGGCGACCGTCTCGGAAGATGGACGGGTTAGAGTTTTAAAGAAGAGAGGATGACGAGGCGCTCATCAAAAACCACGCTAGGATATTAGTTATATCCTGGTCGCTTGTAAGTGAAGTTGCTATATATAATCCACGAAGGTTCCGAGGCCTCTTCGTAAGTGTCGTAAGCGTTAAAGAGCGGCTGTCAGTTATTCACAGGCATAATCTTGTCCCGGTCTCTCTCTCACTCTTGTTCCTCTCTCTTTACCAGGTCAACTGGTATGCATGTGGTAAAAGAGCAAGCGGAAGAGACAGCAAGCCAGCGAAGGGTGATGAAGACAGAGAGAAAGAGAGAGAGAGAGAAAATTTTGTAGAGGCTGAGCTAGAAAGAAACATTGGCTAGAGCACAGTTCGTCCCTGTCTTTTGTCGCATGTGAAAACTCTAATTACGCGGGAAAATAGTGGTGAATCGTCGTGAGACTCGTCGCTCCGGTAACCGCGTGTGTTCTTTACTCCCTCGACAATTGGACAACGCGTAGTTTCAGCTTTGTCATACACTTAAGGCCAGAAGAGACCCCCTCCTCCTGCTTGTGACTGGGAGAGATGGAGCTAAAACTTCTAGCACATATTTCTCAAAAACGACTCAACGAAATGAAGGCAGAATAAAGGGGACACCTGGACACATTAATTAGGCAGGTGACCCCACTATTCGTTTTTTTATTCTATGAAGCCTTCGAGAAGAAAAATGAGTTATAAGAATTTTGAGGTTATGTTCAGCTCCATTCTCCTGTTAAGTGTATAAATTTTCACCTTTCAATCTTTTTTGGACACATCTGATGAGCGCAAAAGAACCTAAGCCATGACAATTAAACATGCAAATCAAAGTGATTGAGAGCCTACAATTGAGAATTGAGAGAATTGAGGGTGATTAGAATGCCTACAGATATGATGTATCGTCCACCATTTGAGGTACCAAATGAACCATTTTTTGGGACTGATTAGGTCTCTTAAGGTGCACCGGTTTCCTGAAAAACCTAGCTTTGAGTTTTTGCACTCTGCGCAGGATTCAGAACGAACCGTTTGATGGATTTGTTCTACAACTTCTCATTTTCTTCGTAACGCTTTTTCCCACAGGATGAACGCGGCATATTTTGATTAAAGCCAAAATTGTGAACAGGACAATGCCTGCAAAGTTCAGCATAGGCTAACAATTTTAAGACAGGCCTACAACTCTGAAATAAAGGGCTAAAAAAAATGTGCCGCGTTCATCATATGGAGAAAAGTGTCACGAAGAGAATGAGACGTTGTAGAGTAAGAATCACGCACAGAGTGTAAAAACTCAAAACTAGGTTTTTCAGGAAACCAATGTACCTAAAGGGTCTTAAATAGTTCCAAAAATGGTTCATTGGGTACTTCAAATGGTGGACGTTACATCAGATTTATAGGCATTCTAAGGAAATAATAAATTATTATTAAAAATCGCCGTTTTGACGCTGACTCGACCGTTTTAATATGTCATCTATTGATGCACTTCAGACGAGGATTAGCTTGCACGAACATCATTGCATAATCGGGCAACATTGAGTAGCGCATGATATGTAGAGTGGGTGAATATTGCACGTTAATAGCGAGAAGAGAGCGGTTTTTTTCCTTTAAATGCGAGATCTTGTTGATTAATGGTTGGCAACGGAGATGGTTAACCGATAAGCTCGTAAGCGATCGACCGATATCTGCCATTACATCGACGCGTGTTTTGCATCGGAATGTCTCGTCGGACATGAACAAAAATGGACGATCAAGGGTAACAATTTAAAAGTCAAGTCAAGTCGATGCGATCTTCCACTGAAGAGATAGTGGCGAGGGTTGGTAGCTCAAGGGTGCAACAAATTAAACTTTGCTGGCAACGCTCTTGCTAAAAATTCCACAAACATGAATCTACTTATTTTTTCCCACGTGAATTTATAATTCGAATAAAATGGAGATTGGATAGTCTATCCTCAAAAACATACCTAAACTTTTAATGGAAAACTATTTCTATTATAAGCAATAGAGAATAATTCTGTGAGAACTTTGTTCGCTCTTACGTAAAATTAAGGTTTCGTGGAAATCATTTTGCAATTACCGCCGTTGAAAGATTATTCGTAACGTTTTCTTTTCCATTCGAATGCCAAAGTTATTCGCTCGCACGCCAATTCACGAATATCTCGTGCTCGTTTATTTGTGAGAAGATGAGCATGTGAATGCGTGTTACATACCCCGTCATCTCGAGCCTCGCAACGCAATAATCCTCACCGGATGTTGCTACTGTTTCGCCTTCCTTGCCTCCTCCATTTCCTCTTTTCCCTCTTTCCATCCTCTTTTCCCTTCTGGCTCTTCTCTCGTCAATTTTTCGTTCCCCTTCCTGTGTTTATGTTTGACTCGAAAATTACAACAATTCCACCATGGACTAAGTGCCCCCGCGCGAAACAAGGTGCACGTTATATACATATATATATTTTTTTTCCCATTTAACGAACGTGCAAAAGACTCGCTCGCTCTCTCACTCCCTCTCTGCTCTGGTTTGGCGGAAATTCTCCAAGTTTTACGACGTCCCATCATTTCCTCTCATACAATGGACAAAATGGTGTCTTAAACCAAATCCGGACAAAGAGACGTAAAAATTACTAAAATAATAAAATGACAATGATCGTGTATATGGATATTACATGAAAGGACGAGCGGGAGAAAACGCTTTTTCCCAAAAGCGTTTCCCACTTCGTTAATCCAATTTACCTGCACTGAGAAAACAATGTGCCTTGTCAAGCGGGAACGCCACTGTGACGGGGCTAAAAATAGCCGATTTTCCGGATTTTTTTTTTTTTTTTTGTAAGTAGGGATGATTATTTGAGGATCAGACGAAAAGCAATTTATTAAGTATATATTCAACTATATTCATACAAATTTTCATTGAAAAATATTAAAAATGGACAAAGTTATTAACATTATCGTAATGACATTATGAAAAAATGACTTACACTGGTTACAACGATACAGCAATAAAGTCATCTGAAATAAAAAAACCAAGTATTTTTGAATCTACACAACAGTCACTATCGTTAAGCGTAACCTTTTTTTTTATTTTAATTTTTTTCATAAAATGGCGCCTATTTGATTTTTTTTTCTTTTTTTGACCGTTTATTTTATTTTCAGAAGATCTGGAAAAATGTTAATTTCCAAAATTTTGAAAACTGGCTACGCACAATCTTAGCCAATGCGATTACAAAATTACAAAAAAAAATTTTAATCGGTTCATTGGTCTTCCAGCAATCGATGACACCGTGTTCAAAAAAGTCGTTTTGAGAAATAAGCGCTTAAAGTTTTCATTGCATATTCGTAACAAAAATTGGTATTCATATTAATTTACAGAATTTTTTTTTTTCAAAAAGGGAAACAAAATAGTAATTGTGGAAGGCCCACGACCGGATTAGTCTTAAAAGTTGTTGAATAAATAGAAGTTCAAAATAAAAAATAAAAATAAAAATATGGACTCACTTTTGAAGACACGATTCAAAGTTTAAAACTCAAAAAACTTATTCAAAAACACGTCGAATATTTTTTTTGTATTTTTTTTCTGGCAAGGCCATAAAAAAATAAAGATTTTGAAAAAAAACACTCAATTTGAATTATTATTAAAGAAGTTATAACCAAAAAATCGAAAAAGAGCGGTACAAAAAAATTACTATCTTGTGAACGGGTAATCGAAAAAATCTCAGAATTTAACAGGAAGAATCTTTTGATGAGTACTGAAAAATATAAAAAATTGAGAAAATAAAAAAAAGTTTTTCAAACTGTCCTATTTGGGATGGTACGCCCCATATACTTTAAGAAAATGAAAAAAAAAATTCGATTGTTTCGACCCGTCACAGTGGCGCTCCCCCTTAACTGTTAACAAATGTGAAGTTGAATATCGCGAAATCAATGATTTTTTAACAGTTAATAAATTCAATGACTATTTTTCCACAGTTTATTGATTATTTTCACACAATTAAAATATTCCTTAAAAATTTTGTAACAGTTAAGAAATATTCAAGTTAAAGTGCCAACTAAATACATTTCTTTGCTACAAACTGTTTTCTCAGTTTAGGAATAACGACAAGGAGAAGAAAAAAGTGCTTGGGTAAAACAATCGACGAACCAAACCGGATCCATACTATGTTACTGTCTTGCGTTCATTTAGTTCCATTCCACGTTTGGTCAGTATTTTCCGGAAAAATTCTTCCGTCAGGTAAACGAGAGAGGGCAATAAAAATCCTAGTTTCTCGTAACGCCATATTCCGTAAACGTTTCTCGGCGTTTTGGGGTCGCAAATTGAATTTGCCGCGATTGCCAGGATTAAAAAGCATCTAGAGACCATTTTTCGAAGTAGGTAATGATGATCGTAAAATCGAACAGCGAGAAAGAACCGAGAGAGAGAGAGAGAGAGAGAGAGAGAGAGAGAGAGAGAGAGAGAGAGAGAGAGAGAGAGAGAGAGAGAGAGAGAGAGGGGTGAGCGCGGAGTATCGGTTTAAGCTTAGAAACCGTTTCAAACAGAATCGAAACACGATGTTTGAAATGGCGATGACCGAAATTTCACGAGGGTTTTGCTGCCGGGCGGAAAGAGGAAGGACGAAAAAAAAAACACTCTCGTCGAAGGGAGCGATATCCGAAGGGTCTCTTCGTCGGAGGCTCAGATATATAGAAAGAGAATTTGTCTTCTGTGCTTTTGGATCTTCGACCGAGGCTCGTGATCGACCATTGTTTACGACAGGTCCGCGCAAATCCTTTTTACGACTCACCTCTTACTCGGTCGAAGTTTATTCTACAGTCGGCGACGCCGCGACCATTGCCGAGACGACCACCAGTATTAACCAAAGAAAAAGAGAATGAGGGAGAGTGTATGCGTGTGTGTGTGTGTGTGTGTGTGTGTATGAGAGAGAGAGAGAGAGAGAAAGAGAGAGAGAGAGAGAGCGAGCGAGAGAGAGAGCGAGCGAGAGAGAGAGAGAGAGAGAGAGAGAGAGAGAGAGAGAGAGAGAGAGAGAGAGAGAGAGAGGGAGGGAGCGAGAGAGAGAGAGAGAGTAAATACAGCCATAAGTATATTTGAGAAAAATAAGAAAACGACAAAGAGAGAAGAACGAAAAAATAATATTTGTACGGGGCAAAAGGCGTCAGTGGAGGAGATGAGCGCGTAATTCCCTCGGGAAGCTCATGAGGATTTTCTACATTTGTTTGTTTACACATCGACGTATAATACGCATTGAGGAAAGAATAGTGAGAGAGGAGAGAGAGAGAGAAGGCTTCGAGCATTTCCAAGTGTTATTGTAATTATGTCATTTTGCAAATATGTGTCAAAGTAATTGGCGCGTGAAATGGAAATTTATAGAGACGCTCTCGAGTCCGTTTTATCGTCTTTCAGAATTTGCGGAAAAAATTATTTTTCGAAATATACGTTAATCGGATGATAAACAACGAGTTAAGATAAGCTGCTACTGCTGTATCGCGCGGTTATGGTGATTTTTTTTTAGACAAAAAAATTAACAAAGAGCTGAGCCATTATTTTTCTTTGATCAGAGAAAAAATCTCGAATGGTTGTTTTTCATTTTCGTAATTTTCTCACTTTTACGGACGTTGATATAATTCGTCACGATGTGAAATAATGAAAAGAGGAATATACTGTTTATATTATTCATCGTTGAATAAATGTTTTTCAGTCTTCAATCGGAGATTTTAAAAGTATTCTGTGGGAAGATGCGAAATTCTTTTTCCATATTTTCTTCGAATATCTCTCGCGTCAGAAAACTTCCTTTGGCATAATTGGTTGTCATTTCAGAGTCTCCGGAGACCAATGCAAGTTGTTTCATGTATTTCTCACCGTTTATCAAATGTCCCGTCAACAGAGTTAATATTCTGCAGCAAAGTGCGCTTCAATTTTCTTTTGTTAACCCTCCACGGTCGTACTGGGTCATTGAAGACCCGAGCAAAATTTCACTTGGGGATTTCTTCGCTCAGATAGCTATTCACAACGCAAAAACAATGACTTTTCGGCGTTAATAAACATTGATTCACATTCTATAAACATTGAGGAGTAGTCAGGAATTTTTTTTAGATTTTTTGAAGCAGTTTAACCCGTTCAAAATTGTATGCGGACACAGAAGACCCAGTGCGATCGCGGAAGCGTCGAAATTACGATTGTTAATGATAATTTATAATTTTTTTAGAATGCCTACAAATATGATGCATCGTCCACCATTCGAGCTGCCAAATGAACAATTTTTTGGGACTTACAATTTGGGACTTTTTAGTGCTTACACTCTGCGCGTGGTTCAGAAAGAACTGCTCGACGGATTTTGTTCTACAACGTCTCATTTTCTTCGTAACGCTTTATTCCACGGAATGAACGCGGCACATTTTGATTAGAGTCAAAATTGTGAACAGGACAATGCCTGAAAAGTTCAACCATAGGCTAACAATTTCAAAACAGGCCTGCGACTCCGAAATGAAGGGCTAAAAAAGGGCCAAAAATGTTTCATTCGGTACCTCAAATGGTGGACGATACATCATTTTTGTAGGCATTCCATAAAAGTTATAAATTATTATTAAAAATCGCTGTTTTGTCGCTGACGCGACCGCCTTAAATGTGTGCTAAAAACTGTCGCTCACGTCTTTGAAGGCTCGTCAAACTCGAAAGAGAGAGAGAGAGACACGTCAACGTGCCGCTATCGTTTCAACATTAATTCACCTCGATTATCAACAATATAATAATTGTCTATGACAGTTGGCAATTATAGTAAACGAGCTGTCCATTCACGCCGCTGAATTACTCCTGGAGCCAATTACCCCGACTTTCTGCTTCTTGCTTTGCTGCTTCAAGTTCTCTCTCTCTCTCTCTCTCTCTCTCTCTCTCCCTCTCTTTCTCGCTATATCTGTTTTTTCAAGTCTCTCTCGCGACCGCGAGAGAAAAAAAGAGAGGCAGATAAAGCGTCTAGTGCAATCTCTCGAGCGAGAAAATGTTTCGCGAGTTGCCACCGGTCACCGAAGCGTTTAAACGGACAGATAATACGACGCTTCGACAATTAGAAAATTAGAAAAGATCTCCCGAGTTAATGGCAAATTAATCGGAATGAAGTTGAACGCATTGAAACCCGACAATCGCGCATCGAATTAATCACCAAATTTGTCACAGTTTCTCCTTGATTGCTTTCGCAGAAATTAATTTTTAACTTTAGATTTCCCCTCGTCTGGAATATATAAATTTGTCGTATTTGTTCATAGTACATAATTAAAAATTACAAGTTAAATTTGATTAATTATTATTAAAAATTGCAATTCAAATATTAAATAGCCCTTTGAATCTTTTGGGTCAATTATGAGGATGCAGCATTAATATTAAGGTAAACGTCCCATTGCCCGACCACGTCCCACTAGTCGGGAACTTGAGCCAATATTTCAGCAAATCAAGCATTCACTTAAGAGAAATCTTAAGCTCTGAATTGATTTAGTATCCAGGATTCATAATCTACGTAAGGTAAATGTCCTAATTCCCGACCATCTAAGAGGCGACGAAAAAGTTAACTTGTTTTTCGCGGGCAAAAAATAAACTATTTTCTATAACAACTATGACTATTGGAAAGCTTGAAGTCTCTAGTTTCCAAAATACAGGGTATAGTTGTTGCTATAATTAGTTGTTTATTCTTAATAACCGAAAACACTGAGAAATGTAAATGTACCAGTACCCGACCACCCGTTTTTCTATATGACCCAATATCCGACCACACATTATGGACCCTACAACCGACCACTCATCTCTATGGCGGGGGGAGGGAGGGCGTGAATTGAGAAAAATGCGTTGCTGCTCGGAGAATGTGTCACCGAAATTTTGAGGTTATGCACGAATAATATACATGTCAGCGGATGGCCGGTTACTAGGACTGAACATAGTCGCGAGCAAGTACCGATATCCGGACACATGGTCGGTTATCGGTACAAGATACATTTCGTATTTACCAATAACCGGACATGAAAATTAAGTACTTAAAACGCATTTTTGGCTAATTGAGACAACATGATCAAATTAGTGGTATCTTTCCGAATAAAAACAGCTGAGGCTCAGTTCGATAACAATAAAAACCACTCCGAAATAGCTTCAATAAGATATCGCGATTCCTTAGTACTTAAGCTTAGATAATGGCTTCCGTGCGCCGAATAGTACGCGTGCTGTCATATTTATCCAAAATTGAATTACAGACGATTCTTGAATTATTAAAAGTAGTGTCGTATACGTAGATTATGAATCCTGGATATTAAATCAATTCACAATTTAAGATTTCACTTGAGTGAACGCTTAACTTGCTGATATATTGGTTCAAGTGGTCGGGTACTGGGACGTTGTCGGGTATTGGGACATTTACCTTATACGACACTACTCTTAATAGTTTGAAAATCGTCAGTAGTTTGATTTTGGATAAATATAACAGCACAAGTACTATTCGGGCCACGGAAGCCTTTATCCAAGCTGAAGTACTGAGGAATAGCGATATCTCATTGAAGCTATTTCGAAGTGGTTTTCATTGTTTTCGAAGCAAGCCTAGCTGTTTTTATTCGGGAGACACCACGAATTTGGTCATGTCTCAATTAGCCGAAAATGCGTTTTAGCTACCTAATTTTCATGTCTGGTTATTGGTACATCCGAAATGTATCTAGTACCGATAACCGACCTTTTATCCGGATATCGGTACTTGCTCGCGACTATGTTCAGTCCCAGTAACTGGACATCCGCTGACATGTATATTATTCGTGTATAACCTCAAAATTTCGGTGACACATTCTCCGAGCATCGACGCATTTTTCTCAATTTACCCCCCCCCCCCCCTCCCCCCACCATGGAGACGAGTGGACGGTTAAAAGGTCACAATGTGTGGTCAGATATTGGGTCATACAGAAAAATCACTGGTCGGGTACTGGTACATTTACGTTTCTCAGTATTTTCGATCATTACGAATAAACAACTAATTGTAGCAACAACTATACCATGTGTTTTGGATACTAGAGACTTCAAGCTTTCCAATAGTCATAGTCGCTTCTTAGATGGTCGGGTATTGGGACGTTTACCTTGATGGTAATTCGGAAATGAATGATTTGCTTCACTATCAACAAAAACTTTTTGCCCAAAGACATTGTAAGGCTCCGGGCACTTTCGTTCTCGTGAACGCGCTTTTTCTCACTTTTGGGTCACGTCTGTCCACATTGTACACTGATGACCGTACGAAAAATACAAATGATTTTTTTTTCAACATTGTTGTACCTGCGAGAATTCCGGGGAGTAACAAACACCATGGCATACACACAACACAGATCGGGGCTAATATCACGAAGGATATACACGTTTGTCCTGGGCGCACAGTGAGAGAGTCAAGAGAGTGAGTGAGTGAGTGAGTGAGTGAGAGAACGTAATTTTAGGCCTACCTATTCAAGCCCCCACGGAGTAATTTATTACACGTGGCCTCGACTCGCCTCGCATATGTCCAATTTGCATATAGCGTGATAAAAACGAGCACTCTCTTACGCCCCGGTCTCATAACCGAACGGGGTTTTTCTTTCTCGGGAGAAACGGCAGAGGGCGGAAAAGAGAGGAAGAGAGAGAGAGAGAGAGAGAGAGAGAGAGAGAGAGAGAGAGAGAGAGAGAGAGAGAGAGAGAGAGAGAGAGAGAGAGTGTTGGAGAGAGAGAGAGAGAGAGAGAGAGAGAGAGAGAGAGAGTGCGTGTGTGTGTGTGTGTGTGGGGGAGAGAGAGAAAGAGAGAGAGAAAGAGCGAAAGAGAGAGAGAGAGAGAGAGAGAGAAAGAGAGGGAAACCCCGTCATGACTTCCGACGGCAAACGTCAATACGCGAAAAGTGTTTAACAAAAGAAAGTAATGTGCTGTTTAGTATACGACAGGGCGGGTTCAACGAGACGTGTACACTTTTTTTTCTTGGGAGAGCTCGTGCTCCGTTCAAAGACCGTTTCGTGAAAAATTGTTGCAAAAATCTACATAAAAAGAATCTAAAACTGAGAAATTTGCACATTGCCTTCTCATATTTTTCCACACTTCACGAAGCTGCCTTTATAGGATAGTGAGAAAATTAATTCTGGTTTTGCCGTAGAAAATGCTTAATTTTGGAAAAACCAAATTAATAATTTGGAATGTAGGGGAATTTGTACACTAATTATGTAAATGGTCGAGGACGACGAGGAATTTCGGAATTTTTTTCTAACACAACTACTGGACCAATCGTTTCCAACTTTGGAGACTATTTTATTGTACATTCGAAGACTTGAAAAACATTTTTTTAAGGTACCAGAGACTTTGATTAATTTTTAAACGCCATTTAGTCGAAACTACATTTTCGCAATTTGCGGCAGCGATAAAAAAAAACTATTCGTCCGATTCATTTCAACCGAATATTTTTAGACACATAATTGCAAACCGTCGTCGATAAACCAACATTTTCGAAAAAAAAGTTAATTTCAGAATAATTTTTTGCATAAAAATGTTCGGTGAAAATTCGATCTTTTTTCTCTGAGTGCCGCCATTATTACAATATTCAACTTTTGAAACTTTTTCTTGGTTTATCGACAGCGTACTTTCATATAGAATGTAAAAGTTTCTGATTTTTTTGTTTCGGATGAAAAACAAAAAACTACCGCTGCCGCAATTCGACATCGCGGAAAAAAATCCGTTCAGCAACGATTGGTTGCAGGCTGCTGATGAATACTTATTTTCGATTTAAAAAAAAATGTTTTTCAAGTCTTCGAATGTAGAATAAAAAAGCCTCCAAAGTTGAAAACGATTGGTCCGGTAGTTGCGTTGGAAAAAAATCCCGAAATTCCTCGTCATCTTCGACCATTTATATGGGTTTCCCCCCTTGACCTTAGGTCACTCTACAGGACCAAAAGAGGGCATATTTTCGTGATTATTTTTCAGCGAAACCACAAAATAAATCGGATTTACAAAAAAGTGTTTTGGTATACATCTAATTGCCAATACAAAATTATTTTTTCATGGCAATATATGTCAAAATGGCGACTGTGCTGCGTTTTTCCGTTGACGCCTTTATTTCTGGAAGGTC
Organism: Alloplasta piceator; assembly: GCA_946863875.1. NCBI lineage: Eukaryota > Metazoa > Arthropoda > Insecta > Hymenoptera > Ichneumonidae > Alloplasta > Alloplasta piceator. The sequence goes on from OX333074.1 coordinate 44,932,240, forward strand.
GACGGCCGAACCAAAAGCTATAATTTTTGAGTCATGATGAGACACCAAAGTTTTTTAGATTATATATAAGAATAGCTATAGAAGTACAGAGGATTTTTTTGATATGGTGTTTTTTGTAAACATGGCGCGTTTCTAATTCAAAAAGTATGAAATGCCCTGAGAAAATCGAAGCTCGCTGCGGATGAAGAAGGGTTGCACTAGAATACGAAAATCGAGTACTTAGGGATTTTTTACGCACATAACCTTTTGGAATATAATTATATACATACTAAGCTACCTTTGAAACAACAAAAAGAATCGATTTTTTGAAAATCCGATAGTGACCCAAGCCCTTAATGGGACGTTGAACACAAACTAAATATTGATAAAAGTCATAACGTATATCGCAATTGTCAAAAAAATGAAAATTTTATAAATTAATATAATATAAAGAATAAAAAGGAAATTGGATAAATTTTTGTAAATCAACCCTTTGATGGATTTTTGCCCAATTCAATATTGGATAAACCTTGATTATTACGTTAACTTTGTGAAAAAAATACAATGCACTAATTTAAAATTTGCAAAAATTGGAATGATCACGCCATTGATGAAGAAATAAAAAAGGTCGACAAAATTTGAACACCCCTTAGATTTTGAAAAAAAAAATCGGTAATGGGAGGGTAATTGGTGCTCGACATGTGTGCTGAATTTCAGCTTAATGTCTCGAAGCGTTTTTGAGTTATGAGGGATTCATGTCAGGCGCTCCTGTAAAATGCACACGCACTATTATTTCTCAACGTTTTGGAACATTTTACATTCATTGGCAATGAAATTTTTTTTTTAAATAAGAAAGTAAAAAAACCTATATCAAATTTTAAAAAATTCCAAAAAAGTCATTATAGGAATTTCTATCAAAAACCATAAAGAGAAGATAACTATGGAAAAAAGACAAGATAGAAATAAAAATTAGAGGTAAATTTGTTTTTATCAATTATTTCTTAATTACGATAGCAAGGATACAATTTTGCTTAATGTTTTTTATTTTTTATTTGTCAGTTCTAATCAATGACCAGAAAAGGGTTGGGGTGTAATGATAAATATGGAAAGTTTCGTTGGCAAAATTGACAGCAGGTTTTTGAATTGAACGTCAATTTGTAAAGACGTGATACACGTGGGTCTTTTTTTTCGATTGTGTAACTTGCACGTCTGGTATACAAGCTTTTGAGAGCCCTTTTGCATGGACGGTTATGTGAATGAGTTTGCCCCGAAGGGACGATGAAGAATACCGTGCAAAATGGACCATCGATTTCTCACGTTTGAATATTATGTACAGGTTTGAAATAATTCCATAAAAGTTGGAACACGTCTTACTATTTCGATTATTTGGTTTTGTGAGATTTCATAAAATTGGAAAAAACTTTTTGAGGGTTGAACAAAATTTGTAACGTTCAATGAGCCCAGTGTAATGATCAATAACAATATTTTGCAGCTTCTTCTCGATTTTCGAAATTTTTATCGAGTTTGTCAATTTTTTTGTTGTTTGTTCTTTCGAAACAGGAAAATCAATCAGATAAAATAAAAATTGAATCAATCAGATAAAAAATTAAACTGAAAAAAAAAATAAAAAAATTTATCTCGGTTATTTACAAGTTTGAAAAATTTATTTTTGATACACAAAAAAAACTACGTTGTTAACAACACATTTCCGTCGACTGAGACTTTTGAATGAAGCAAATTACTCGATGAATTGGCAAAAAATATTCCAATGCGCAGGAAATCTCTCATTCATCAAGATAGAATTCAAATTACACATTCTATTTCATAAAAATTGCATAGAATATGCCCGTGGATTTTTTTTTTGAGTAAACTGTGCTATTTTCCTACAGAATGTAAATTTTTCTCCCCCACATTAATTAGAAACTTTTAAATCCAAATCTACTAACTTCACACTACTCATTTCTCTAAAATGTATCCAAACAATTTCCAAAATTCCATTCATTTGACAGGACAAAAACTCACTTAAGGATGTTGAGTCCCAAATCACAAATGATGAGAAAATTCTGAAAATTTGGTATGTTTTTGGATGAATTATTTAAAAGGTCGTGTAAAAATTTCACGACGATTAGGAAGCTCGTTATCGAACAATTAACATTAACAAATTAAATGAAATTAAAGGTATAGTCTTATGGAAACTGATGAAACTGCGATAAGTTTTTTTTTGACCTCTCAATTTTTTAATATCTACACTATATTGAAAGCAACGGAAACAAAATGAAGTTTATCGATAAATATTTTTTTTATTTGTGTAAAAATTGTTCTTAACAAAATGTTAATATTTTAATAACGAGCATCCTAATCGTCGTGAAATTTTTACGCGACCTCTTAGATACTTCATATAAAAACGTACCAAATTTTCAGAATTTCCTCATCATTTTTCGTTTTAACCCTTAAGGAGGTTGAAGTAATGGTGATAGAATTCTGAAAATTTAATATGTTTTTACATGAAGTATTCCGGAGGTCGTGTAAAAATTTCACGCCGATTAAGAAGCTATTTATTGAACAATTAACATTGAAAGATGGACTCAACATCCTTAAAATGTAAAACTGAATTTTGAAGAATGATTTCAGAGTTTCATTAAAGTTTTGGTTAAAGTCGACATTAAAATGCACTGAGAAAACAATATATCAGCATTTGTTAACTGTTAACAAATGTAAAGTTGAATATGAGGAAATAGATTATTTCTCACCTGTTAATAAATTAAATAAATATTTTTTAGCAATTAATAAATTATTTGGACACAAATAAAATATTTCTTAACGACTAACAAATTTTGTGACAGTTAAGGAATAATTAAGTAAATGTGCCAACTAAATATATTTCTTTGCTACAAATAAACTGTTTTCTCAGAGTGGATAATTGTTATTTTTTTGTTTTTCGGGGAATTAAAAAAATGTCTAATTTTTTTTAGGGTCATTAGGCAAAATCTATTACTTTAAGATCATTTTATGCCGAAATAATGAGAAGATCCCGAAAAAGGGCGTAACGACAATTTGTCTAAAAAAACGGCGTTCTCTTGTATAATGTCCCATCTCTGCTGGACTTATCCGATGGGTGGAGTTGAAAATTTGGGGATCCTCATTCTCGTATATGACGCGAGTAATGATACACACACGTAAGACGGATGGCAAAAGGGGCCATAACGGAAAAGACGGTTAGGCCGTCAAAAATATTTGTTGTCCGGTAAACAAAAAAAAAGGACTCCCAACACGAATTCATGGTTAATGCATATTTTACGAAAAATTAATTGGGGGACAAGCAATTTTTCAATCAAAAAATGATGGTTCAAGTGAAAAAGTTACAACTTAATGTCAAAAATATTGAAACAAAGATTAGTCTCACAATAGACATTAAGATTTAAAAAATGTATGCAATTTAATGGTAATTGTAAAAAAAAAGCTATACTAAAAGTTTTTTCGCTCCAGGTATGATAAAATCATATCGTAACCTTCGGATCTATGAATCAACGGAATCGATTTCCCCCCCGTTATTTTTCGTTTTTATCGCAATCAGGCAAATTTTTTTTATCGTCATCTCGTAAAAAAAACCTCTGCGGTTTGCAGGAGCAAAGGATATTGATCAACGGGCCCAATTCCCCCTCCTCTTGTATTAAGAAAAGGTGCGAGATAAAAACTTGAAGAAAGGGGGGGGGGGTGAAATAAATATAGAATTAAAATAACAAAAGCCGCGTGTATCGAGTGCCTCGGAGCGAGATAGAATGCAAGATGGAGAAAAGCGCGAACACGAAAACCGGGAGTTCACACGCGGTGGGCACAAACCATCGGGCCCATGATCTTTTTCATTCTGGGCGCGCGCATTTGTGAGAGTCGCGTTTAATACATGCGGTTCGCTTGACTCGGGAGGAATTGCCAACGATATCGAATCGAATCGCTCTCGTAATATTATTCGATACGTGTTCCATTATCGGTCGAGTGCGCGGCGGCAAACGCGGAGCAAGAGAAAAAAAAAGAGAGAGGGAGCAAAGATCAGAGCGGAGGAGAGAGCGATGAACGCGAGATACAGAGAAAAGGAAAGAAAAAAAAAATAAGAGTGGGATTCAAATTAGATTATGGCCGAGGGTTGTGGGTTAGACGGGCTCTCGAACGCTTTTATTCCTTTCCAACTTCTTTACTTTATGGAGGAATAAACCGCCTCGTTTTATTAAGTCGGTGTTATGGTCTAGATTTTTGAAAAAATAATTTTTTCCTTCATATTCTTGGGCCTGAATTTTTATTTCTTAAGATCTATCTTAAGATCAAACTTTCCATTGAACTCCATGAGTTGGAACTTAAGATCAAACTTAACCCTCCGTCTGTACACTGGGTCTTTTGAGGCACAAGCCAAATTTTCAAATATCTCTGGAATTAGAAAAATTTAAAAAAAAAAATTGTTCACCATGAATGGTTAAATAAATTATTGGATCGTGGACAAAATGTTACAAAGGTAATTCAGAATTTTTTCAGATTTTATTGACATTTATTTCTTAGAAAAAACATTGGCAGGACTTTTATGACCCAGAGTACAGACGGTGTCTCAAAATTTAAGTGTACAGACGGAGAGTTAAGTTCCGATTTAAGATGAATCTTAAGTTTGAACTAGAGTGTCATTATAAGTTCAAACTTAGTGCGAACTTCAGATCGATCCTAAGTTCAAACTTAAACTTGGTTAGAATTTCGATCTTAAGATCCATCTTGAGCTTGAACTTAAGTTCGACCAAACTTCTTTCATCGCCTCCCTCGACAGGGATTTTTGACATTAGTTCTAAAAATAATTAAATTTGATCGGACTTAAGTTTGGATAAATTTTGAGTTCAAACTTCAAACCGAATTTAAGATCTAAAGTTCGCACTAAAGTTAGAACTGAAGTATGAACTTATAATGACACTTGAGTTAGAACTTAAGATTCAACTTAAATTGGAACTTGAATTCGATCTTAAGTTTCAACTTGAATTCAATGGAAAGTTTGATCTTAAGATCCATCTTGAGTTTGAACTTAAGTTCGAACAAACTTCTTTCATCGCCTCCGTCGACAGGGTTTTTTGACACTAGTTTTAAAAATAATTAAGTTTGATCGAACTTAAGTTTAAGCTGAAGATGGATTTTTAATTCAAACTTCAAACCAAATTCAAGATCTGAAGTTCGCTCTAAAGTTTGAACTTAAGTATGAACTTATAATGACACTTAAGTTTAACCTTAAGATTCATCTTAAGTTGGAACTTAAGTTCCATCTTAAGTTCCAACTTGAGTTCAAGGGAAAGTCTGAGCTTAAGTTTGATCTTATGATCGATGTTAAGATAGATCTTAAGAACTTTTAATTCATCTTTAATTGGAACTTAAGTTCGATATTAAGTTCCAACTTGAGTACGAGAGAAAGTTTGAGCTTAAGTTTAATCTTAAGATCGATGTTAAGATAGATCTTAAGAACTTTTAATTCGGGCCTCAAAGTTTAAACCTTCGAGAATATATCCTCGAAAGAAAATTTATAAATTTCAATTATTTACGAAGTTATAGCTATTTTTGTGACAAAGCAACTAAATGGGACTTATAGATTCACTTCAAATTTTTCACCAATCTTCAATGTATAAGTCTCTATCGCCCCCTACCATTTTTGTATCAAAATTATTTTTTTACTGTAAAAAAATAAAAAACGACGAAAGAAAGAGTTAAAAAACGCCTTTTTTTGTTCGGACAGCCGCCATTTTGCGATTTGTTTTCTTTGTTCCCTGAGATAGGGGCTATTAACGACATTCTTACTAATTAAGAATCTTTTTTAAAATTTTGTATCGATTGACTAGAAGGGTTGCAATCGTTTCAGTCAGCACACACTTTTTTTCAACCCAAACTTTGCCAGCTTATAACTTGATTCATTTTCATTTTTATTCTCAAAAATGTTTTTGTGTATTGTCAAAATAGTAATAAATATGTTGTAAAAAAAAGAATGGTAAAAATATTTTGTTTTATCGTGCTCAACAAAACGCTCGAAATGTATGTCTCTAGACCAAAATACTAAAATGCATGTCTCTAGACCAAAATACCAAAATGCATGTCTCCAGACCAAAATACCAAAATTGAGATCTTTTCTTTCATAAACAATACTTTCGAGCCGTTAAAATAGTTGATGATAACGAAACTCGTGAAATAAAGGGCAGAGGCTTTTGGAAACGATTTTCAGAGACTATCTTGTCTATCTTTTCTTCTTGCGAAATGGACGGCTTCAAAGTTTTTTGGATTAAAAAATATTCCATTTCATGTGGTTCGACCCATAGATATTGATAAATACACGTATATATGTGTGTATATATGTTCATAAGTACTTGAAGTTGCGGTGTGCAAAGGGAGGGAAAAGGATATATACAGGGAATGGAGAAGAGATCGAGCGAGGAAGCCGACGGCATACGGTAGCCTCACGTATTCGCAATTTACTTCTGATTATTATGCTCTCTATACTTACGCGGTATTCTTATGTATCCTCTTGGATCCTCGTGGTGAATCTTCGATGCACCCTTTCCCTCCGATTCTCCCTCGCCAGGACGAGGAATAGAGGTATCGATTTACGGGGCAGCCCAATCACAGAATTCACCACCGAGTCGAAACGCATTCGTTTTTCCTGACGCATGCACCCCCTTAAATTCACGTTTTTTTTTCTCTTCATTTTCACTCCGCAATTTTCTTACATCTGCCTGTAATCTAATTTTATTCGGGATCTTTCGCATTATCGCTGATTGAACGAGGAATAATTCGAACTTCCACGAGAATCCAACGATTTTGCTGTTCGTTTTCGAAACAGGACTCTGTCGAGGATCTCTGAATCTGAAAGAAAGCGTTGAGGGTCTTGAAACAAATGCGTTCTTCTGTTTGAAGATTTTTCAGTAAAAAGGTCAAAATTTTTAGTTTTATAATAATGAATAATAATATCAATAATGAATGAATGAATGAATGTTGATGAATTAATGAATTACTCATTAGCGAATAATTGTTTTAAAGACAATTTTTTAGACATGCTTTAACTTGCAATAAACGAATTTTGAAATAAGGGATGAAAAGTCAATGAAGTTAAAATTATAACCCGATTCGGTTATCGTGGGTCATTGGAGTCCCGAGCTATTTGCTGTCAATGCGTGAATTTTTGAGAGGTGGATGTGATTATGACGAAAAATAAAATATTTGTTTAAATTTTGTTGCAATCTTCATGGTGTGCCCTTAAAGTAGAAGTATTCGAGAGAGTTCAAGAATTTTATTAGATTTTTTCATTGCAAATTGCGTATTCTAACGTGCCTTGGGTCTTCAGCGACCCACGATAACCTGAAAAGGTGCTAAAAAGAACGATAACCTGATCGGATTAATCCTGCAAATAAACTATCAGATACTTTACGACCCAAACCGAAACCCAATTCGGTTATCGTGGGTCGTTGGAGACCCGAGCTATTTACTGTCAATGCCTGCATTTTTGAGAGGTGGATGTGATTATGACGAAAAATAAAATACTTGTTTAAATTTTGTTGCAATCTTCATGGTGTGCCCTTAAAGTCGAAGTATTCAAGAGAGTTCAAGAATTTTATTAGATTTTTTCATTGCAAATTGCGTATTCTAACGTGGCTTGGGTCTTCAGCGACCCACGATAACCTGACAAGGTGACGAAAGGAACGATAATCTGATCGGATTAATCTTGCAAATAAACTATCCGATACTTTACGACCCAAACCCAATTCGGTTATGGTGGGTCGTTGGAGACCCGAGCTATTTTCTGTCAATGCCTGAATTTTTAAGAGGTGGATGTGTTTATGACGAAAAATAAAATATTTGTTTAAATTTTGTTGCAATCTTCATGGTGTGCCCTTAAAGTCGAAGTATTCAAGAGAGTTCAAGAATTTTATTAGATTTTTTCATTGCAAATTGCGTATTCTAACATGTCTTGGGTCCTGGGCGACCCACGATAACCTGAGAAGGTGCTAAAAAGAACGATAACCTGATATATCCTGCAAATAACCTATCAGATACTTTACGATTAAGTTGTGAACAAAAAAAAACCACAACAGTCCATTTTTTTCTCCGCATTATTTGGACTACCCCTACATATGAAATACTGTCAACAAATCAATTGTAAGAAATAAAGAAAAGTAAATTTGTTCAGCCCAATTGGAAACGAACATTGTTTAGTATAAAAGCAAGCCCACATGTTTCTGTCAGAGAAAAATGTTCGGCAACTTTTCTGAAGGGTAGTTAACGAAGTGCCAGGGCATATGCACTTTTCTCTGTGAGGATATTCTCGAAGAAAGGTCCTTCGGAGAGAGAGACACACACTCGAGACTAATTACTTCTCCGAGGTCTTTGAGGATTTGGGTGTCCCTTTCTGGCGTTTCTGTTTCTGTCGTTTAAATGTGTATCCAACAGATATTACGGCATAGTGAAAACGACACGAACTCCACCAAACTACTTGAATTTCCTGTGTGTAAAGTAGGAGGTCAAGAGATTGTGACGGAGAAAGGACGAAGGATCCGAAGAGGAAGAAAGGAAAGAAAAGTGGCGGCGTGTGCTGCTGTCGGCAAACCGAGCGAGGGTGGAGACTTCTTGATGGCAGAGAGATGGAGAAAGAGAGAAGTTGTTGTGACAAGAGTTTGCAAACAAGACACCAAAACAGCAGGCCCACCAGAAGCCCGAAGACCCCCGCCATCGAGTTTGACCCAGTGAGAAATTTTCAATGCACATTTTATTCTGGAGCACTTTTTTTCTTTCATTGCCTGTAAGGAGATCCTTTGGACTCTCTCCCGCTGTTTTTCAAGTAGCCGGAGAGAAAAATGTGCCACCCTGTTCCGGTCACTTTGGGAGGGGTGAGAGAGGGGATGTTGGCTTGGGAAAGTCGTGGCTATTTTCTCCCGATATTTTCGCATTTATCTCCCTCATTCGGTGGTCCAATTCAAAGAGGACACCAAAGTGCCATTCGATGACCACACAGATGTTTGCCTCTCCTTCCCAATTTGAATACGATATTTTGGTCAACATGCAACTTGTGGATTTTTTGCACCCCGTGGGCTTGTTATTCTGACGGAAGCACACATTTTCAACCCAGAGTTGCAAATAATGCATTACTTTTATTAATGCGTTTACATTCCCAATAACCAATAACTCTTATTGATTAATTGAAATAATTCCCATTAACCATTGAATGTTAATGGGTTAATGAAAATAATTTCGATTAACCGTTCGGCATTAATGGTTAATGGGAGTTATTTCGATTAACTATTAAATGTTATTGGTTAATGGAAATCATTTCCATTGATTTATAAGAGTTAATGTTCAATGAATATTATCTCCATTAACCATTTTGCAAATAATGCATTACTTATATTAATACATTTACATTTTCAATAACCATTAACTCTTATTGATTAATTGAAATAATTCCCATTAACCATTGAATGTTAATGGGTTAGTGAAAATAATTTCGATTAACCGTTCGGCATTAATGGTTAATGGGAGTTATTTCGATTAACTATTAAATGTTATTGGTTAATGGAAATCATTTCCATTAATATATAAGAGTTAATGTTCAATGAATATTATCTCCATTAACCATTTTGCAAATAATGCATTACTTTTAATAATGCATTCACATTTTCAATAACCATTAACTCTTATTGATTAAATGAAATAATTCCCATTAACCATTGAATGTTAATGGGTTAATGAAAATAATTTCGATTAACCGTTCGCCATTAATGATTAATGGGAGTTATTTCGATTAACCATTAAATGTGAATGGTTAATGAAAATTATTTCCATTAAAATATAAGAATGTTCAATGAAAATTATCTTCATTAACCATTTTGCAAATAATGCATTGCTTTTATTAATGCATTTACATTTTCAATAACCATTAACTCTTATTGATTAATTGAAATAATTGTCATTAACCATTGAATGTTAATGGGTTAATGAAAACAATTTCGATTAACCGTTCGCCATTAATGATTAATGGGAGTTATTTCGATTAACCATTAAATGTTAATGGTTAATGGAAATTATTTCCATTAAAATATAAGAGTTAATGTTCAATGAAAATTATCTTCATTAACCATTTTGCAAATAATGCATTACTTATATTAATGCATTTACGTTTTCAATAACCATTAACTCTTATTGATTAATTGAAATAATTCCCATTAACCATTGAATGTTAATGGGTTAATGAAAACAATTTCGATTAACCGTTCGGCATGAATGGTTAATGGGAGTTATTTCGACTAACCATTAAATGTTAATGGTTAATGGAAATTATTTCCATTAATATATAAGAGTTAATGTTCAATAAAAATTATCTCCATTCATCATTTAATGTTAATAGTTAATGAAAATAATTTCCATTAACCATTTAATGTTATTGGTTAATGAAAATTATTACAATTAACCATAATGCTAATGGTTAACGGAAATTATTGCCATTAACCATTGACATTGAATTTAATTAAAATGCTAGTAATGGATTGGTTTTATTCTGGGTCAAAATGAGCCAAAGGTACTAACCGAGGTTTGCTTGGTTACTTGTAGCCGCAGCGGTTTCGTTATGGGTCAAAATGACCCAATAGTACTAACTGTAACTAGCTGTTACATATTTCCCAATAATATCAGTAGTTAAGTGAACGAAATATCAATGAGGAACTTTAAAGATTCGTAGGGTCGATCAGCAGCGAACTGGTTGACTAATTGATTTAGGATCAAATAACCCAAAGCTAAAATTTAGAGATAGAGAGAGAACGATGTAGGAGCCAGAAAACGTTTCTTCGTTATCCTACTTCAAGCGCGTTGGGACCAAAACCACCGAGAATAGCTGAATAATCGATTACGACCATTTTAATTACATTAAATGTCAACAGTCAATGGAAATTATTTACATTAGCCACTAACATTAAACGATTAATGGACATTATTTCCATTAACCATCAACGCGTAATGGTTAATGGAGATAATTTTCGTTAACCATTAACTCTTATTGATAATTGAAAATAACTTCCATTAAGCATTAACATTTATTGATTAATGGAAATTATTTCCATTGATCATTTAAGGTTATTGGTTAGTGGAAATCATTTTCATTGACCAGTAACATTTGATGGTTAGTGGAAATCATTTTCATTAACCAGTAACATTTGATGGTTAATTTGCGGTGCCAAACATTTCACCTCGTTGATCCTCCAAAAATCAGGAGCAGGTGAACGAAAGAAGAATACAATTGAATTCAGGCAGAACAAAAATTAATAAGGGGTGTTGAATTTAATGAAATTAGTTTGGCAAAGCTTTGAGGAAATCGCGACTGATTCGATAAATGTAGAAAAAAAACCAAAGGAAAAGAACTTGATCCTGGGGACTTCAGGACGATCGAGTCTTGCTCGAAGAGATGTATACGATAGAGGGAACATATACAAGGACGAGATGATCGAAAAAAGTGAGGATAGTGGGGGAGAGAGAGAGAGAGAGAGAGAGAGAGAGAGAGAGAGAGAGAGAGAGAGAGAGAGAGAGAGAGAGAGAGAGAGAGAGAGAGAGAGAGAGAGAGAGAGAGAGAGAGAGAGAGAGAGAGAGAGAGAGAGAGAGAGAGAGAGAGAGAGAGAGAGAGAGAGAGAGAGAGAGAGAGAGAGCGATCGGAGAGATCTTTTCTCTTCTCGCCGAAGCCGCGAGAGTAGTCTCCTATTGCGGGAAATAATTCTCAATTAGCCGTAAATCGCTGCTCGCTAAGTCGTATTTATGTCGGGTAGCACGGGCCCGACGGATTTATATTGGACGGTGGAAGGGAGATTTATGCGAGCGATTGGTCTCAGTTTGTCCAGCAGAGAGAGAAGGAGAGAAAGGGACAAAGAGAGAGAGAGAGAGAGAGAGGGTTCTCTTCCCTCCTTCGAGGATCTCTCTTTCTTCCCCCTCCTTCTTGCACTCTTCTTCTCACTCGAACCTTGGGTTCTCTCTCTCGCACACTGGGAGAGTCCCAAGGAGTCGACTCCTGATGGTGAGTGCGGCGGAAGAACCGAGAAAGGACACGGCGCATCGTCGAATCACTCCCTGCTCGATTTACGGCATCTTTTTTTCAATTTCAACTTTTCACCCGGCTCCTCCATCGGCCTCATTCGTTTATCCGCCATTACGCGTTCGACGGCAACTCACGATGATTTTAAAGTCGTCATACTTTGAAATAAGAAAAAAAAGCTTCTTAAAAATTCTCATTTTATGCTTCCATTCGTTTGTTGATCGAATACGATCAACAAATGAATGGAATTTTATATGAGTTTTATATTAATGAGATTTTATATGAATATATGATCGACCAGAAAAAAAATTCGACCCTTACGGTAAAAAAAAAAACACTAAAGATTTACAAATCCTCATTATTTTTATCATTACGAATCTGCCTCTGTGAACTTTCTTGATTTTACTAATACACATGTTAAACGTAAAAACTTTGAGTTTATTGAAATATATTCAAATAAAAATATGAATATACGTAAGCTAGAGATTTTGATGTCCAATTAATTGTGGGTTTCGTTAGACCCAAAATATGACTTCAAATTATTATAAGTTTTTGGTTTATTTTTTAGGGTTTGCCCGAGCTAAAAAATCATTAAATTGGGAAAAATCATGAAAAGGGGCCTTTTTTCAATTGATGAATTTTTTTTCACAGAAACTGGGGCCCATAACAGATATTTTCGTCATTATATGTAGTTTGATAATGGGCCAAAACTAATTACTATTTTTTTTGTATCTTAATTTTTTTTTCATAATTTCTTATTTTGATTGTTTCTTGTAGTGAGAATAACAACAATAAAAATATTTTTCTAGTGAAACTTGATTTTTTGTTCTTCGTTATCTGGTTATATGGTTATATGGACGAAAATATCCGTTTTGGGCCCTTCTTTATGTGAAAAAATTTCATTAATTTAAACAAGGCCCCTGGTTAAGTTTTCTCTCAATTTAATAATTTTTTAGTTCGGGCAACCCCTAAAAAATGAAATAAAAATTTCTAAAAATTTGAGGTCACATTTTGAGCCAAACGAAACCCACAATCACATTGGATATCAAAATCCAAGAGGATCAGGTCGATGACCGCGTGATTTGACGCGGAATTCTCCACATACATATTTGCCAATGTTTATTTATTTATATTTATTTAAAATATACAACAAGCTAGATAGATATTTAAAGCTTCTTCATGTATCCGGATATTATTTATGAGATATTTTGTTATCAAGTTATTTTGATTTGCGGATATTTTTCTTTTGGAATATTTTGGTCAGCTTTTTTTTGTACTTGATATTATTCTTCAATATTTGGAGCAGACATCAAGCTAGATCACTCAATTTTTTTCGAGAAATTCTAAATTTCACAAAATTCATATCCCAGTAGCAATATTTTTCGAAATTCACTAAAAAATAGAGAATAATAAATAATAAAAAAATAAAAAATAAAATAATAAAACATTCTGTATGCCAAGACAATGAGAGATTTGTCGAGTTGCTCCCCCCTTTTTTTGAACCCTCCGTGTCACCAAGTCTGCCTACCACGTCGATCTACGATCATCGCCCACCCTCGACGCCAAATAGAAATAAATTCGTAGCGGATTACCGGCCTCGACGAAGAAAACGGTCCCCGCGAGGCCTCAACCATTTCTCCCCGACTTTATATCGCACGAGACGACCCTATATATATATATATTACCCACCGTACGACTATTTTGTACCCGCATGAATCAACAACACTCCGTTACAATTACAATCATGTTCGATCGAGAATTAGAGGGGGAGAGAGAGAGAGAGAGAGAGAGAGAGAGAGAGAGAGAGAGAGGGAGAGAGAGAGAGGGGGGGGAGGGAAGGAGAGCAATTTAAAGAGATTCAGTGTATATATATATATATGGAGGAGCGCGACCGAGTGAGATGCTTTAAATACACTTGGTATTTATTTAGAAGTGATTTAACGATATTAATTCGAGAAATGTAATCGCCTGTATAAATTAAATTTGATCGGTAAACACATACGAAAGAGATCGGATCTTATTTTCACACCCGTTAATTGGATTGATACTGTATCGTGAAATTTCCTACTTTTTTTATTATCTCATCTAGGCAACAGCATGAGGGGATCTTCTTAATCGCGAATAAAATCAACATTAATTGGTCAATATATCTCTCATTGTTGATGACTCTAATTCAAGAAGGTTGAAAAGCACTTTACATCGTTTATTTGATCGGTGAATCGAATTATTGAAATTTGAAAATTGTTTTTGAAAATATTTATGGATTATTGGTTAATGAAGAATTATTTGTTGTGACCTCAATAATGAAAAATATTTATTCAGATCTTCAAAAATGTCGACTGTTTTGTGATGAATTTTTATAATGTGTATCTTCATTTACTTTTCTTCAAAAACAAACCCCAATTTTTTGTCATTTCTGTTGATTCAGGGCTCATTTCATTCTTTAATAACTTTTTTTTTATCAATGATTTTAAATGCAAAATAACAATTACTTGTTTGTCCAAAAAAAGGAGGCGAAAGTGTCTAATTTCTTAACGATGATTATGAACAATAATGTAAACGTTTAATCGATAGAAAACTAACGTCGAATACTAACGCAGAATTACTGAAAATTCTTGGGAATAAAACAGCTGATACTACGGCAAATTAATCGGAATGACGGGTTTTCTGAATTAAAGCCATCTTTTACAGTAAAAGTAGGTTTCGTTTCTGGCGATTAATGTACGGATGACTTAATCGTCAATATATTATAAATTTGAATTAAAATATATTATAAACATAAAATTAAAATAGAGGCACTTTATAAAATTTATCACTGATTTGGTTTGTGTAAAGAGCTCCGACCCCTTAATTTACGTGATTCGTGCCCTCTTTTGTCTATTGTCCTTTCCTATTGTATTATTTTTCTACTACCATTTTTTTCTTGTAGTGCTATATATCAAGCAAACTCAATTAAATTTTCAACTATTTTTGTCGAGAAATAAAAAAATTATGATTTTTTTCGTAAAAGTTGTCATTGTTTCAGTTCTTTTGGATATTTAAATTTTTTTATCATATTTAACTTTGATATTTTACTATAAATCCTGTATGAATTTGGGAAGTAGCCTCTTACGAAGTTCCAAAAAAAATTGCAAGTTAAAATATTAAATGGTATATGTTTAATAATAATTTTTATCGCTGGGGTACAAATGACCCCAGTGTGTCAAGTTCACTGCGACCTCGATAATCGGAATTGTGCGCAACCGGCTCTCGCAAGAAGTGGGGTTGCGCACATTGCGCAGAACCGTCTCTGCGCCGCTGGTGGCTGACGGCGGCCTGACGCGATTGGTTCGGCGCTTCTCCCACTACGCTGCAATTGCCAAGATCGAGGTGCCGAAAATCGAGGTCGCAGTGTTATACGTTATTCTGCAGAAGTGTCTCATCAAGTAAAGGTTAAAAATGTGTGTTTTTTTTAAAATTCATTTCAGTCGAATTAATTTCAATATTTGAATTAATTTCCTACGTTATGAAACTCGACTTATGACAGAAGTTTCGCAGCTTTTTACTCGTTCATTTCCGCGGCAGCAGCCGATGGCGTGTTCCCGTGTATAACTTCGTATGAAATTGATTTTTGCGCGCGTCACGTATATTTTGTTTTTTTCCTCCTATCGCCAGTTGCATTTTCACCGACGAAGGCGGATCCTCCGAATAATGGACTTTTTGGTCTTTTTTTACCCTCCCATCGAAACGAAGCGGTAGCCGCAATTCGTCGGCCCTTGCTGACGTCGCCGCAGATAATACCGCAAAACGCGCGGATATGCGAGTAAAAAAAAAAAAGCAAGAGAATTGTGGGCCCAGAAGTTTGGTATGCGCTGACAAGCAAATGGGCGCAACTGGAGCGACTCCCTTCTCACTTTTTGTCACTGACGCCCTTTTATCATATCTGTGGGAAGTTGCGTCAATGTGTGTGCCTTTTGAATGTACACGCGAATAAACCGTTCTGCAGAAATCGGCATAATAGAGCCGTAAACTTTAACCATCTTTAGCGGCCAGTCTCGTCATTGTTTCGTTAGAATTTGAAACTTCCGTTCGTCTGAAAGGATCGTTGTCTTCATATTTTATTTTTACGGTCTTTTCAGCGACTCTCATCCCGCGATATTATATATATACAATGCGAAAAAGAAACGAACGAGTGACGCGAAATGAGGGATGAAAAAATTGCGGTTTCCCGCGCGGAGGAAAGAAGAACTGAAATCGACGAATCGGAGTTTGGGAATGAAAAAAATGCAAAGTGGGAGAATAAACGGGATATAGAAACGAGAAGCCATTCGTTGATGGTGAAATTTCGTGGCTTTTGTCGATAAAAGAAGGAGGAGGGAAATTCGAGGAGAGTCGAAAAATATTCGAAATTGAAAAAAAAAATAATCAAAATAAAATTGGGCGACAAAGAGTAGGATCAAAGACAACATTTTATAAATACGTGATCGACTGGAAATTTTTTTCAAAAATTAAAATATTTGAAATAAAAAATTAATTATCTTACGATAAAAAAACCACCAAAGATTTGCAAATCCTCATCATTTTTATCTCTTTGAGAATCTGCCTCTATGAACTTTCTCGATTATACAAACACACATATTGAACGTAAAAATTTTGAGTTTATTGAAATATATTCAAATAATAATATGAATTTACGGAAGCTAGAGATTATAGTCCTTAATATGAAGTCAAAAATAGCTGCTACAAAAAATCAAGTACAAAAATATTCGAGTACAAAAATAGCTCAATAACAATATCCACTAAAATTACTTATTGATCAATACTTTTTAATAGTTAAAGTACAGACCAGAGCTAACTTATGATAGATTTTACCTTACGCTAAATTCTAGCTAAATTCTAGCTTAAGGTAGAATCTAGCCTACAGCGTTCGAGAATAGTAAAACCGACGCAGAATCTCTACTTTTGTATGAATCCATAAAATAAGGTTTAGGTAAAGGCAAGTAATGACATTAAATACAAAAAAAAATCAATTCATTTGTTCGTATATTAACATTATCACACTGGAACAATTATTTTCATTTTAATGTCGCAAATTACTCATTAATAATTACTGATAAACAGTATCGAACTAAAATTCGACAACATCAATCATTAATATTTGCATCAGCAACATGAAATCAAGTAATGACATTAAAAAAAAAAATCGATTCATTAGTTCTTCATTATATATACATATTAGTTAATGTTTATTTATTTATATTTGTTTACATCAGCCATTAATATTTGCATCAGCAACATGAAATCAATAATGACATTAAAAAAAAATCGATTCATTAGTTCTTCATTATATATACATATTAGTAAATGTTTATTTATTTATATTTGTTTAAGATCAACAACACGCTTAATCGATATTTAAAGCTTATTCTTGCCATTTTTATTTGGTGGCTTTTTAAGAATAATATTAACTAATGATTATTATTATTATGTATTATCATCCAGATATTATTTATAAGATATTTTGGTATCAAATTATTTTGACTTGTGGATATTTTTCTTTTGAAATATTTTGGTCGGGTCTTTGTTTGTACTCGATATTTTTCTTCAATATTTGGAGCAGACATAAAATCACTCGAATTTTTTCGAGAAATTCTACATTTCACAAAATTCATATCCCAATAGCACTATTTTTCGAAATTCGCTGAACAAATAAATATTGATACTCCAAACTGTCCATTTGAAAATACTTTGTCCGATATCGGTTATGAATGACAGAAAAATCAATTTGAATCGACATAAAAATAATTTTGGAAGTCATAAAACGAAAACACGAAGATGTCGTGAAAATGTCGTCGGATGAAGTAGGAAAGACATTAAGGAACAGAAAAGGCTTTCAAATGACCATAGAGATAGAGAAAAAGAGAGAGTTCCGGAGGCATTGAGGTTTCACATGCAAATCAAATAATACGAAAACAGAGCCGACGAATAGGCGTTGGGTGGCGTACGCGTTGTAAACTAACGAATGAAACGAGTCCCTCGAATGAACACGACTATATATAATATATATGTATACATAAATATACATATATGCATATGTACTTTACGGCGGTGCTAATTGCCGACGAAGTAAAAGAAACAGAATATAAAAGAGGGGGCGAGAGGTGTTAACGAAAATGAGAGAGGAAGTGAAAACGCCGGACGCGACCGCAACGCCATCTCTCTCTCGATCGAACAGTGGCGCGCGCGATCTCCGATCTTTTTTTTTTTTCGTTAGAAGAACGTCGTGTGGCAGGAAAATCCCGTTACAACTGGAGAAGGGACGGATATATATGCTGAGAAAAAAAAATAAAAAGCCGTGACTTCCTATTTAGAGAGAGAGAGGGAGAATTTTTCAATCAAAAATTGTAAAGTTGGGAATTGTAAAATACTTATTTCCAAGTCGATTCAATGATTTATTGGGTATTTTAAATTTCCTTCGTCGATAAAATTTATTCATTTTATTTCTCAATAAAATTCATTCGTTCAATTTCTCAATAAAATTTTATAGACTGTTCAATATTTATCGACTGGAAAATGCTTTTTTTTTTTTAAGTAAAATGTTGCCACACACGTCGTCGTGCGCAGTGAAAACCTCGCTCATCCAATCTTCGATAAATTCTGTATTAATTGAGTTATTTGACAAAGTAAAAACGCCATTATCCAGTTTTTTTGAAATTTTGAAAAGAAAAACTAAAATTGAAATTTATTATCAAAGTCCGCGAAATTTCATGACTTTAAAGTTTCCATCGTTCGAGTGCAACGTAATAATTTTTTTTTTTTTTAATAATATTCATTATTCCTAAGAAGTTTCCAAAATGAAAAATCATCGAAATTTATTTTGAGTTTATTGAGGACTTGAAATGAACAAACAGAGGGTAAATAATATTAACAATGAATTAGAAAAAAAATTATAACGATGCAAACTTCGACATGATAAATTTCGTTGGAATCGAAAAAAAAAACAATTTTGCACAATTTTTCCAGGAGTTCTCCCTTTTGGTACGATTTTTTGCGATTTTCAAAATTTTCGAGCGTTGAAAGAAAATTGAGATATCAGAATGAATTCAACGTTATTCTCTAAATCAACCAGCAAATTATTTAACAAAAGGAGCCAAAAAAGGCACAATTGAAACAGAGTTACGGGTTCTTAAAATGTTTATTTTTCAACGTTATTTTGAAAATCAGTCGAATACGGTAAAATCGATTTTCATCATTTTCAACGCAATACTAAGGCCTCGTATATAATAAATATGAATGTGTTCAACTTTACATTATACTATAGGCGCGAAAACTTTAATTTATTTATCAAACACATAAGATAATGCAGAAAAGTGTATTTCCTAGAAAAGAACTTTTACGCAGAAAAAGCTCGGATAATTGCGGACATGGCTGTCAACACTTTCGTTGAAAAACTTGGATATTATAGCAATTACTTGAAAAAATATAAAACTGTGTCAAAGTTGAATTTTCAATGAAACGGTCGAACAAAATGTCGAATGAAATTATGACGTTAGAAAGTAGAAACTTTGCATTGTTGTAACGCAACGAAAACGTGGTTTTTTTAAAAATCATTCCCTCAACATATTTGTTTATAAAATAAAAAAATTGTTGCAACATTTCTTGCAATCTTTATTGCAGAATTAAAATCATAAAAACCGTGAGAAAAACGTGGACAATACCAAAAATTAAAACAACAAATTACTCTCGTTGCGTTCCAACGTTACTTTTTTTTAAAATCCATCATCACGTGAATATCATTTCATCGAATTAAACATTAGACTGATTCAAAAAAAGCGACTATTTTTTGTTTTTTGCAGTAACATATTAAACACTTTCGGGAAGGTAAAAAAAGATGCCTGTTAAAATTAGAGCTCTTAATAAAAATATTTAGCGGTGGCACATCGCATATTTTGATTTCCCATTTAAATAACACAGGGAAAAAAAAAATTTAACTTTGATATTGTATATCTCGGCTTCAAGTCAATGTACAAGAATGAACGATACATATTCTTGTAGAGAATTGAACGCTCTACAAAAAACATGTCTTGTAATTTTTCGATAAACTCACACCTTCAAAAGTTATTCACGTTCTAATATATGTGTATATTAGACTGTGAATATGGGTGAACTTATGTTGGTAATTTCTTTAAAAATTAGGTAATTTATGTTAATACAATTTAAACTTTCGTTTCAGGAAAGTGTTTACGATATTTAGTAATAAGTTCCAACATTTCGCCGGAAACTAAAAAAAAAAGTGAAACCTACTCTAGATTTAACTTTAACCTTGAATAACTTTTGAAGGAGTTAGTTTATCGAAAAATGACACAAGATCTTTTTTGTAGAGCGTTCAATTCTCTACAAGAATATGTGCCGTTTATTTTGGTACATTGACTTGAAGCCGCGATATAAGATTTCAAAGTTCGAAATTTTTTTTTCCTGTGTTATTTAAATGGGAAATCAAAATCCGCGATGTGCCACCGCTAAATATTTTAATTAAGAGCTCTAATTTTAACATGCATCTTTTTTCAACTTCCCGGAAGTATTTAATATGTTACTGCGAAAAACAAAAAATAGTCGCTTTTTTTGAATCAGTCTATTAAACATATATATATATATATATTTTCACGCTTGACAAATTTACGAGTCTCGCGAGAGTAAGACCAATTGTCCCACGAGGATATCTAATAAATACGACCGAGAGATTAGGGAAGAATGTGCGTGTGTTGGAAATGAAGTATAAACAGCACGCACGCTATAACTCACACTTACATACACATATATTTATTTATATGTATATTACAATATGGTTAATATATGTGTAGAGTATTTCTCGTGAAATAGAACCATTTTTCCTGGAAAGAATTTTACAAACAACTTTGCATATTGAATAAAAAGCTACCAAATATTAATTCATCCGCAACTTGGCATCAGATTATTCTAAAATTCAAGCAGTATCGAAAATTGATATTTTATACATATCTTGATTATTTTTTATTTATTATTCAGTAATTATTGGATTATTATTAATTATAGATAATTCGGTAAATATTTAAAAGTGTGGCCCAAAAACTGCGGGAATTTTTTTTAATTTTGGTGGGGGAGGCTGACATTTTTTATGATCCAATTTTTTATGAACCAATAAATGCCGAAAACTGTGGAATCTTCAAATTTTGTCATTTTTTCCCTATTAATTGATGAATAATTGATTCATAAAATTTCCAAAAAATTGGGCAACAAACTTGTCGACGATTAAAAAATGATTCAGTTTCGCGAATGACTTTGGTGAGCGAAAAAGTTATTGATAATATCAATTTCTTTGCAATAATAAAAGCAACGGTGGTTAACTCGATTTTCAATATTTATGATATGGAATGTTATTAGTAACATACTATGTCATAAATATTGAAGTAAAAGAACAGTGAGACTATAAAAATGACGAAAATTCAAGACTTGACTGTTTTTGGTATTTATTGATTCATAAAAAATTGAATAATCAAAAAATTCAGCCTCTCTCGAAGAAATATCATTGATAGTGACATAATAAAGCTGATCATCATGAAGAAAAAAATTTCCCGCAGTTTTTAGGCCCGCTTTTTTTAAATATTTACCAAAATATCTATAATTAATAATAATCAAATAATGAAAAAATAATTCACAAATAATAAATATATCATAAATATTGAGAATAAATAGTCTATAACAGAGCTGGACAGTACTTGAAAGTACTCGGTACTTGCAAGTACTTGAAGTACAGTACTTGCAAGTACAAAGTACTTAAAAAGTACTTCAAGTATTGTACTTACATTTTTCAAGTACTTCCTGTACTTGAAGTACTGTACTTGAAAATTTCACGTACTTTTCTGTACTTGAAGTACTTTTTTCAAGTACAAGTATCAAGTATTTTTGAATGTGTCTTGCTGATGAATATGGATCATTCCATGTCAAATAGACCAATATTTGGAATCGACCCCTTTCAATTTCGATGAAATTTGGTCAGAAGTTTTCTTTTGTCATAAAACGAAGTTCTAACAAAAAACAAAATTTTTTTTCGAAAATTCAAAATTTCACCATTTTTTCAAGTTTATTTTTAAAATATTTCGAAAACTATTATAGTTACGAAAAAATCGTTCTGGGTTCGTCTTAAAGAGTATACTTGGGGCTACGAAGAAAAGTATTCCGAAAAAAAATTTGAAAAATGATGAATTGGGAGAATTTTGAATTTTTAAAAATCGTAAAAATCCAAGTTGCCCATTAAAATTTTGACTCATTTTTTTTTATATAATACCTTGTACTAATTTTAAAAGATCTTAAAATTTTCAGAGGGGTGCTTTTTGTTTTTTCAAAAATATGAATTTGTGAATTTTTAAAATTCGTGTAAATCTACGATCAACATTAAATTTTTGGTTAATTTTTTTAAATATAATATCTTCGATTGATCTTAAAAGATCCTCAAAGCTTCGCGATGGTGCTGTTTTGTTTCAAAAATTAAAAAATCCTGAAATTTCCAAGATGGTGTTTTTTTTTGTTTTAAAAATATAAATTTTCGAATTTTGGTAAAAAAAAAATTTTCTTTTACAAAACTTTTAAATGGATTACAAAATTTGTTAATAACGAAAACTTCTGACCAAATTTCATCGAAATTGAAAGTGATCGATGTCAACTCATGGTCGATTTGACATGGAATGATCCAAGTACCAGAATTTACAAGACGTACCCCAAAACTTGAAAAGTACGTGATACTTGAAGTACTTTCAAGTACTTTGCCCAACTCTAGTCTATAATCAATAAAATCAGATGTCATATCAAAATATTGAAGAATAAATATTCTATAAGTAATAAAGTAGTTATTGTCCTTTCATGTGAATATGTATAACATCAAATATTTTTTACTATATTTTTGCTATACCCTTTTATGCAACGATGTTTACCTCGTCTTCGTAAATAAAAGGGGTGGTTTAGCGTGGCAGCGGCGAGTTTGAAATCCAAAGAGAAGAAAGGCGGTTGGATTAATCGATTTTGGGGTAATTAGTTGGGCTGAACGAGATGGCGGTTGTTCATGGAACTTCATGACAACTCATGAGCGATATATATATATATATATATATATATATATATATATATATATATATAATTAATATATATATATATAATTTATATATACATATAATATATATATATATATATATATTTATATTACAATTATCTACGTCATGTTTGCTTTAGATCGATGTCGCGTCAAGTCTCGCGGGCACAATGACTCCGTATAGGAAAAGCACCCCCATAAAACGTTTCGCATTCTCTAATTAGACAGGTTTGTTAAGCGACTACCGAGTGGTCCCTTCGCGCCACTGTTGTTTATCGACATCGCGTTGCGATCAAGATAACCACCGTTGCTTTTATTATTGCGAAGGAATTAATATTATCAATCATTTTTTCACTCATCGAAGTCATTCGTAAAACTAAATCATTTTTAAATCGTCGACAAGTTTGTTGCCCAATTTTTTGGAATTTTTATGAATTCACCAATTAATTGGGAAAAAATTAATCAGTCGTTATATTGGATGTTTAAAAAATTATGTTTAATGGAAATTTAGAAAAAATTATTTAAAAAAAGTTTTTTTTTTCAAAACTATGTTTATGAAAATTTTAGAAATCTATTATTCACCAATTAATTGGGAAAAAATTAATGAGTCGTTATATTGAATTTTTGGAAACACGATGTTTAAATTAAAAATTCGTACAGTCTTTTTTTTATCACTTTTTTAAATCTTTTAAATTGCATCAATTTCGAATCCTTCAAACGGTTCTTTCTAAATTCAATATCAACTGTCATTTATACATTTTTGTGAAAAATAAGAGCTGAAAGTCTTTGAAATTATGAAAGTTGCAGCGTTTAAAGATTACCTCAAGGAGTTCTTGCTAAATTTGAAATTCATCATTCTTGTCACTCGATGCGTTTACAAAAAAAAATGTACATCGTTAATTGAAGAATTACAAAAGTCGGACCGATATTGAGCCATTTTTTTTTTTTCAATTTCCAAATTTTTTCACAGCCGAATGTCCGAAGCGATTATTTCTAAATTTAAACTCGATAACTGCACAATTGCAAAAGTTAGACCCCACACTTACTTAAACACCAGGACATTTGTTCTAAATGTGATTTATCGACGTTTTGGAACTTTTCGACATTGTATGAAAACCAGGTGAAAGAAAATTATTGTGTAAAGCTTGTTTTATGTAAGGGCAAAAAGATTTTTAAAAATTTATCAAAAGCTTTCCGACATTGTTCATCGTCATTTTCACGTGGAACGTCGATACGAACTTTGTTATTTTCCAGTCACTTTGAAGTATCTAGTTGCGGTATTGTTTTTCCGGGCGAAAGCTTTGTGGGATAGAAGCTAGATGTATAAACGTTCAGGAATGAGTAAAATGGTTGCCGCAGTATGTATAACTCGCTTCTCAGACCGACTTACACATGTACTGTCGGCCATCGAGCATATTATATGTGTATAAACGTAGTTATTACTGCATATAGATGGAGTTGAGAATATAACGGCGAACGTTTGTACACGCCGCACGGTAAATAATGAGAACAGAGACACAAAAGTATTGCGAGTTAAGTGCCAAGAGTAAAATAACTATATAATATACGATACGCGTACGTCAGAGAAAATATAGCCATTTCCAGTGTTCATATGTACACCGAATCGCAAAAATCGAATGGAGAACCATTAGTGAAAAAAATCCGTCACAAAATAAATCATTCGTATCGCGGCAATTAAAACACCCTGCAAATTGAAATTTGCACATTGCTTCCTCATCTTTATCCATAGTTCACATAGCTTCCCTTAACACACGGTATGGCGATCAAATTTGGCTTCCTCATAAAGGAAGCTTTGTTAACTATTGAAAAATATTAGTAATCAATGTGCAAATTCGATTAATTTCCGCCAAATTTGATCGCGAACAAACCTTGATAGCTATACAAGTATTGTACAAAGTTTCTGTGAAATATATTGAAAATTGTGTAAGTTAGAGTGCTTGCGCTATTTTTCAAAAAATTCAAAATTTCATTATATTTTAATCCCTCGATGGATTTTTTCCAAATTTAATAGCGAACAACCTTGATAGCTATACAAGTTCTGTACAAAGTTTCAGTGAAATATATTGAAAATTGTGCAAGTTAGAGCGCTTGCGCTGTTTTTCAAAAAAATCAAAATTTCATAAAATTTTAATTCCTCGATAGATTTTTGCCAAATTTGATAGCGAACAACCTTCGCATCTATATTACCTCTGTGCAAAGTTTCAGTACAATATCTTAAACATTGCGCAAGTTAGAGCGTTTAGGCGATTTTTCAAAAAATTCAAAATTTCATAAGATTTTAATCCCTCGATGGATTTTCGCCAAATTCAATACCAAACAACCTTAATAGCTATACTAATTCTGTACAAAGTTTGAGTGCAATATCTTGAAAATTGCAGAGGCTAGAGCGTTTACGCCATTCTGGCAAAAACGAAAAAAGTCGATAAAATTTGAACACCCGTTATAATTAAAAAAAAAAAAATTTCATAACGAAGAGCAATTCGTGCTCGACAAGTGTGCCAAATTTTAGCTTGATATCTCGAAGCGTTTTCGAGTTATTAATCATTTACATCTGAAACTCAGGATACATACCCACATACACACACACACACACACACACACACACACACACACACACACACACACACACACACACACACACACCCATCCGGACATTTTTTCTAAACATGATTTCTCGATGTTTTAGGACATTTTGAACATATTGGCATAAAAATCGCGAAAAAAAAATTTTTCACGAAAACAAAACTTCCTTTATGAGGAAGCAAAAAAATTGACCTTTCATCTTAGGTAGGAAGAAATTAATTTATGTGCGTTGACGTAAAAACCTATAACACACTTTTTAATTAATATTTGATGCTTTAAATTACCTTCAATTTTCATAAGAATGCAATTACAAACAATATAAAAAATACTCATGTTCGAAAACACACTTTTAATGAATTTTCATTTGGCTGAATTCAATTTGAACTTATTGTGGACAATTTTTCATTTTATCCATCTTATATATGGCCCATATTCATTTTTCTATCAGTCACGTCCTAAAAAAAAAATCTTTCGTATTGGGGCAATTTAAAAGCGGAGCCTTTGTCTCAAATCACAGGAAATTAAATTACGATAATTGATTAAAAAAAGGCTATAACACACTTTTCACTCCATAAGTGTTGCTTTAAGTTATCTTCAATTCTTATAAGATTGTAATTAAAAATAAAACAAAGAATACTGATGTTCGAAAACGCGGAAAATTGGCCGTTTAAATGAATCTTCATTTGAGTGAATTCAATTTGAACGTATTAAAAAAGGTTAGAACTCACTTTTCACTTTATAAGTGTTGCTTCAAATTATCTTCAATTTTTATAAGAATGTAATTAAAAAAAAAAAAAAAACACTGATGTTCGAATTCGAGGGAAATTAGTCGTTTAAATAAATCTTCATTTGAGTAAATTCAATTTGAACTTAAAAAAAAGCTATAACTCACTTTTCACTTCATAAGTGTTGCTTCAAATTATCATCAATATTCGTAAAAATATCATTAAAAAAAAAAATAAAAATACTTATATTCGAAAATTAGCCCCTTGAATGAATTTTCATTTGCATTCTAAATCTTAAATTACTCCGGATTTTTTTTTTTTATTGCATCCGTCTTAAATGGCCTATATCCATTTCTCTATCGGTCGTACGTGTACGAGCGGATATCCAATCGTCAAATTATATATAAAACGTCTCATATGTATGCTGGACTGTAGTTAACGGTGTTATATATCCATCTGTTGAGGCACATCGGCCGATCCGAACGGAATTGAGTGACAGGCCACCACTCTCTGGCTCTCTCCCTCTCTTCGCCGTCATAATAGCTAACGAATCTTCGATCTATCCGACAGCCTTGGAAATAGAACAATGGACTATATACATGCTTAATACCGTAGATAAAAGCTCTTATGCGGCAGCCGTCTCTGTTCGTGCACTCTTGGACGTCGCGCGCTGAACTATGCATTTATAGTGTGTCTATCAACTATCGCGTGGATATACAACTGCTATAGACGGAAAATCATTGTGTCAGATATGCAAAGACAGTTTGCGAAAACGACATTATTATTGTGCTATAACGAAATAGATTTTAGAAATATTGAACGTTGAATTGGAGCGTTGAATTCCGCCATCTAAAGACTGCAGAATAATAAAATTTATGCCGTGATTAATTGATTCGAGGGAATAAATGTGCGATTAACGATCTCGAATTATTAAGTACTTTTTAATGATTTTATTTTCGAGTAAAAATAATGTTTATAGAAGATTTAACGCCGAAAAATAAAATGAATTTGATCCATTTTACAATAAACACTTTTGCTCCCTCAAGAGAAAAACTTTATTAGTGCTCATTTTTTTCGGGATATTTAAGTCATTATGTTTGAAATGTCCCAAAATATCGAGAAGTCATATTCGGAAGAAATGTTCCCTCGTCGTATGAATTAAAAAATTGTGAATTTGGAAAATTAAAATAAATATGGGCAAACTTGGACATTTTTATAGTTGGGAACCATTTTTTTTCTGTAAGAGGTTTTACTTTCCTTTTTTAGAAGTAACACATTTTATGCGCAGTGTCTTTATTATTATGAACGAGAACTTTTAGCGCTTTTTTAAACTTTCAATTATGGCTATTTTTTTCCCAGTCAAAATGGACTCGCTTCTGAAGTTTCGCGATTCGATTCTCCTCCATTAATTTCTCGCTCATTCCCTTGGCTTTGTGAAAATAAAACTATATATACGTTTTACGAACCGTTACAAAAACCGACCGCCCGTTTGATCATCGGACAGAATTCGGATATATAATTGGCCAATTAGCCTCACCGATGAGCCAATTCGCGCGAACAACCACGAAAAAGAGTGTGAGCCAAAAAACCATGGTCTACAAAAAGCGTTGTTATGCTGGGCAACTGCATTATAACGGACATATATACATATATATCCAACGCCAAAGTCCTCGAGATCTTTTATACGCGATCCAAGGTTTTTTCTTTTTTTATTTCTCGCCGGCTAATTGACTCGATATAGTTCGAGAGTGTCTGCGAGAGAACAATTAGTTACGTTCGTACAATGCGTCTTTCTCGTTTGTCTTGAAAGACACGGTGAAAAGATTTTTTGGCTCGTGTTTAGGCCTCGCAAGATCTGTCAAT
Organism: Alloplasta piceator; assembly: GCA_946863875.1. NCBI lineage: Eukaryota > Metazoa > Arthropoda > Insecta > Hymenoptera > Ichneumonidae > Alloplasta > Alloplasta piceator. The sequence goes on from OX333074.1 coordinate 44,960,582, forward strand.
TCGAATGATTGAGCCTCGTTGTTAGCTCGACGTGGAGCCAAGAGAGTGTGCAAAAAAAAAAAAGATTTCTAGTTGATTCCCGAAGGAAAAAGAGGATGAAAAGAATTCCATGATCTTCTCCGTCACTAATCAAACAAATTTATTGTCTGCTAAAGGTGCCGATCGAAATCGTTATACTGCGAGATATTTTTCTGCATCGAAACAAAAAAAAAGATTTCAGAAAATGTTTACGCAAATGAATTTACGAATTCCAAGAATTCAACGAATTCTAAGAATTTAACGAATTCTAAGAATTCAGCGAATTCTAAGAATTCAGCGAATTCTAAGAATTGAGCGAATTCTAAGAATTCAGCGAATTCTAAGAATTCAGCGAATTCTAAGAATTCATCGAACTCAACGAATTCAACGGGTTCGACGAATTCAACGGATTCGACGAATTCAAGGTATTAAACAAATTCAACGAATTCAACGAATGCTACGAATTCAAAGGATTCTACGAATTCAAGGAATTCAACAAATTCAACGAATTCATGGAATTCGACAAATGCATCGGATTCAACAAATTCAACGAATTCATCGACTTTGACGAATTCAACGTATTCAACAAATTCAACGAATTCAACGAGTTCAACGAATTCAACGAAGTCAACGAATTCAACGAATTCATCGAATTCAACGGATTCGACGAATTCAACGAATTCAACTAATTTTACGAATTCAACGAATTCAACGAATGCTACGAATTCAAGGGATTCTATAAATTAAAGGAATTCAACAAATTCAACGAATTCATGGAATTCGACGACTGCATCGAATTCAACAAATTCAACGAATTCATCGACTTCAACGAATTCAACCTATTCAATGAATTCAACGAGTTCAACGTATTCTACGAATTCAACGAATTCATCGAATTCATCGAATTCAACGAATTCATCGAATTCATCGAATTCAACGAATTCATCGAATTCAACGAATTCAACGAATTCAACGAATTCGTCGAATTCACCGAATTCAACTAATTCTACGAATTCATCGAATTCAACGAATTTATCAAATGCAACGAATTCCACAAATTCAACAAATTCTACCAATTCAACGAATTCCACGAATTCTAAAAATTCAACGAATTCTAGGGATTCAACGAATTCTACGGATTCAACGAATTCAAAAATTCAACGAATTCTACGGATTCAACGAATTCTACGAGTTCAGCCAGTATAACGTATTCAACGGATTCGACGAATTCAACAAATTCAACGAATTCGACTAATTCAACGAATTCTATATGAATTCAACGAATTCTGTACAAATTCAACGAATTCTACGAATGAATTTTATGATTTTTTGAAAAAATTTAATTATCCAACATGATGCTAACGAGATTAATTGAGGTATCCCGGTATGAATTCGTTTAACGAGCGCAAAATGTAACATAAAACGAAACTTTCGTTCGCTGTTTTCCGGTGCAAATCACGCACGATCGGATGTCGAAAGTTGCACAAACTCGCGAGGATGCACGTACGTACAAGCGTAAATTTAACGACGTGGAAATCGAGCGTGGCCGCAGCCACCGATCTCTTGATGAGGGAGTTTAGAGCAGGGAGAGGTTAACGAGAACGAGCGATATCGCGAGACTCCGTATTACGGTAACGAGAGATATCGAACGTACGCGAGGGAGAACCTGAATCCAGTTTCACCCTCGATGAGTTTCACGTATATAATATAGTCGAGTGATGAGCATTAATGAAAAAAGCACGGTTACTGGCCATCCTAAAAATTGGAAATCTTCAATTCAACAACGTATATCTGTCATGAGAAGAATCAAAATTCCTTATTAAACCTAAATATCGACCCATACTTTTTGCATCGTGAAACCAGTCATACAGTAATGGAGGGTCTTAATGGTGGAATAATTTCTTCGTTTTTTTTTCATAAAAATACAAATGGTAAATGATACATTTTATTTTATTCTAGTTTAATCAATGAAAAATCAATTTAAAACAAAAATTTGATTATTTATGTTATGAGACATGAGAGATAATAATAGAAAAAACAAAAGTAAAAAATGAAATTTGTAATTGACCATCTCTCGAAATTCAAACGGGATTTTAACGACAACAAGAATATTAGAAAAAAATAGTATCGTTACATATGTTGTCGAAAAAATGGGTTTGTATTTTAAGTCCAGGGAACCGAATTTATCATTTCAAAAAAGTCAATAAAACGCTGTAAAAAATAGTATTTCAAGAATATTTCATTTTAAATTGACTCTGAGCAGTAAAAAATCTGATAATAGTGAAAATATTATTAATATTAATAATATAAATAATTAATAAATAATTATCATTCATCACGCGATAAAAATTCGATTTTCATCTCATTATAATTATTAACCGAGGAAAAATGAATTTTTTTTCTTCATTTTCTTCCTCCCCATTCGAGCATAATTACCAAACGTTATTACAGCAACAATTTTGCCTCTCTGTGGGCCATAAATTTTCGTATTTTTCGATCAGCGACCAATCGCTATAGTCGTTGCCAGAGTTTGAACGAATTATATTCGATACTTGGTTGATGCTCTACCTTGTACCAAACTCTCGGTTGTAATGCGCGGAGCAAGTGCGAGGAGGAGAAACCGTTGGGGG